>JAWHQI010000003.1:12717500-15217500 GCA_033032865.1 Dactylorhiza incarnata | reverse complement strand
TTAGGGGCATTTTTAAGTCCAAAGGGCATGAGTAACTATTCAAAATGTTCAAGGGGACATGTAAGGGTTGTCCAAGGGATGTTATCAGGATGCATACGGATTTGCCAAAATCCATATTTAAGGTCGAACTCATTAAAAATATAATGCTTTTGAATTCTATTAAGTAATTCTGTTTTATCAGGGATGTGATAGGCGTCATCGATGATATTATCATTTAGGCTGCGATAATCAATAACCATGCACGATTTGCCACAAACTTGTTCACTATGCTTGTTAACAGTAAGGTAGAATTTCTATGGGGACTATTACTTCTCCTAATAACTTGAAGCTTAAGGAGCTCGTCTATGTGCATTTTAAAATCGGCTATATTATCTTTGGTAGCATCGATTTTCTTAGATATGATGCGAAAACTATGATCTTTAAGGACTAATTTACAGACTAACTTATTACGCTCTCAATGGCATTGGGGATTTTCTTCGAAAATTTCATCTTTTTCTAAGGTGTTGATAAGCTGATCAATGTCTGTATTACCGGTTTCTAATAGTGTGTATAACTGGATTGGGATGACAGAGGTAGCTAAAGGAAATACATGGGTAACTAGCTCATCTAGCTCTTCTAACTCATTGAGATATTCAATAAAGAGTGAAAGCTCTAAGTGGTCTGTGCTAGTGGAGGAGCTTGATTTACAAGTGTCATGGGTCGTGCAATGGAAAGGCGAGGCAGAGGAGGTGGATGAGGATGCTAACGGAATCCCACCACGCTTTTGAGCGGGCTCTGTGGTAATAGGAAAAGCTGATTGTGTTAACAAACGCATGCTACGGGCGGTAATAAGGAGACCATGTTACCAATTAATAAGAAGATTAAGGCCAATAACACAATCAATATTACTAACTACTAAGATGCAGATCTCGTAATGTAATGCATGCAGGGAGGGATTGGTCATTAGTCCATGTGTCAGTGTCTAATCTTTAAGCAATTTTATAGGTGGTGTCTAGCTGTTTATCATAATAAAATAATTGGTCGTCCATTTGTTGGGCTTTGAATCGTTCGGTTGCAGGAATAGGTTGGATATATGAGTGGGGAACTAATTTAGTGTCGAGTAGGGGTTTACTACAACCTGTGTTGACTAGACTGATGACTTCTAAACTCCAATCGCGAGTTTTAAAATGAAGATGGATTTTAAGAATATAAATTCGAGGAACATGATGGAGTTCTTTAAGCAAGGGTTTTGTAGGGATATTTTTGCTACAAAGGAGTTGATGGGGTTGATCATATTGTTGTTCGGCTAGCTAGATAGTTGAGGCATGTTGTTGTTGTAATTTCATAATGACTTTACGAGCTAAATAACGTTCTTTTAGCAATGTTAGGCGGTGCTTGGTAATGTTATTTTGGCACGAAGTTTGCAGATAAACTTTTTTGCTGTTAGGTATGATTTTATGGTCGTTGTTAAGGCTTTGATAATATAAAGCTGATTACGGGGATGGTCATGCCTCAGATAAGCATCCATCATGTGCATTACTAGGCGAATCTTATTGGACGTGCACATATTTGTATAGTTGGCCAAATAATGCAAAAATATTTGTCACATCTTTTTGTAGTAGAGAGACTTTGGTTTTTAGGTCAATAAGTTGATTTTCTATATCTAAAATGCATAATTCAATAATCTCATTTCGTCTAGGTTCAGGGAGAATAAACTGGTTAGTGGGAAAGGTAGGCATTGTTCTTCTAAACAAAATTACGTGATTCAATTAGACATATAGTGCATTGGTAACGTAAGGCTAAAGTAGTATATCTAAAGCAGTGGATAAACGGTTTATCATTAATACCACTATTGGGCCTTCATTTATGTTCGCACAAGGTCATGTTTATATCTGATTTAGATATTGATTCAGGACATCAAGTTTGGATAAGTTATCTGTGTACGATTCGAGACAATTGCGATCGAATTCTATTAATTCTTTGGGTAATTATTCGGTGTAACTATCTGAATCAGGGAGGTAGCGGTCATCTTGGTCATTAATACTATGTTATAGACACTCTCTGTGTCACTAGTTGTTTCATCTACCTGAATTAGATCTTCGTTCGTACATACAATTAAGGCTGTTTATTTGTTATGGATGTTATGCCGTCGGTTACATTCTTTGGCAAGGTGTACCGTTGAGCTGCAAGTAAAGCATGCTAAAGTGTCTTTTATCATATTTTCTTACATGTTTATCCATATTTAGATAGGGTTTCGTAGCATTACTCCTTCGAAGCTAATATTTTTTCTTAGGATTATATCACTGATCATATTTCGGCTTGTATGTAGGTTTTACCTCTTTATCATACCGCTGAGGTATATATAAATATTCCTGCAAAAACTATATTCTCCTTTTAACTAGTGGCTTATTTGTAAGTCAATATATTTTTCGACTAAACAATTAATAATGAATTTAATTCTAGTGTTAATGTTATCTATTTGTGGGAGGTTTATTGGTTTTTCCTTATATTTTGTATATATTTAGGTTCCTATTAGGTCTAGTAATTTTAGAAATAGTTTTTCTCCTATGGTTTAATCGCAAAAACAACAAGCTATATTGTTATAATACATGTACTCTTGGAGGAATGGTTTGATATAATGCCATTTTCGAATTTTGAGTTGTTCTAGTTTACGAATGGCTTCTACTTGGGCCGTAGTGGTTACATTAGGTTGGTATCCTAAGAGTAAGAAGGTAATCTTATTGGTAAAATTGTAAGGGTTTGCACCTAAGGCAAGGTCACGATTAAAGTCTTGGGGATATTCTTTTCTGTATGATTCTCATACTGCTCATGCTATTTTTCATAGAAATTTTCTAAATAAGTATACATTTCTTCAGGAGATTTAATTATTTCTAATTTCTCGTATCTTTGGACTACCATTTGGCTCCATATTTCTAGAACTATTGGTAATTTTTGGGCATTATGAATTGTAATATTTAAATCTCGTGTCTTCCTCTCTCTAGCTCGAGCAATTTTATATATGTCACGCTCTCCATCTTTGATATCTAGTAGTTTATAAAATTCTTCACAAGCTTGACTTTTTGCTTTACTTACAGCATGTTTAGCTTCTTTCTTGGCGACTTTATATCTTGCCAAGTTTTCATCATTTATGCAAGCGTATGGTGTTTTATAGCTGACCCGCTTTGCCCTCACTTTGTCTTGCACTTCCTCTTTCCACCACCAAGAGTCTTTATTTGAGGGCGCACGACATTTTGACTCTCCAAGTATGTTCTTTCCACTTATCCTTAAATGTGAAGACATAACTTCTTATGAGACACTAGGATCAACATAAGGGTCATCAAATAGTTGTTCCTAAATTACTGTCTTGAAAACAACCTATTTTTTCGTCTTCAAGTTCCACCACCGAATTTTTGACAACACTTTTGTCATTGTCTTAAATTTATTATATTTAATTTGCACGTCAAACACTACTAGCCTTTGTTGTGTTGTTAAACTTTCTCCTGGTAAATATAGCAAGTAGCCGGACGCATCCACGGTTTATTTCTGATCTCACTAAATAAAACACAACAAATAAAACAAATACATGAGAAATATTGAAACGTCAATCCGTACGCATCAACGGAGTCGGATCGTCGATCAGGAAACGCTAAATATAGCAAGTAGACAATTGGCCCCGAACGGGCCCAAAACTCGTGCTCCACCGCGGGTCCGTGTCTCCAATCCCCATCATTCTCCCGGACTTGAAAGAATTTGATGCAGGCCCGCCTCCTACGCATCATGTTCGTGGTGCCACTCCTACTGCTCGTGCTGATGTGACGACGCCTCCACCTATTGAAGATGTTACCGAGCAAGTCGTCACCGCCGTAAAAGACTTGAGGCGCAACAACAATGGGGATCGTGCTCGCAACGCTCGCCGCCGCTACGACTTGCGGCCTCGCACTTAACTAATATTTAATATGATTATAAAACATATTAAATATTAGTTTCTTAGTCTCCGTTACCGTGGACTGCGTTTAAATTCAGCATGTATGTTAATGTGGACTGCGTTTAGCTTGATCTGGACTGCGCTTAGCATAACTAGTGGTTAGGATTTGATTTCCTTCATGTATGGTTATGATGTAATGAGACTCCACTATATATAGGTGGATCTCCTCCCTTTAATATCATTGATAATTTTGAGAACAAAACTCCCGTGAGAATTTCGCCTCCTGCGCCCCTTAGGGTTCGCTCCTCCCGCTCGGTGTGTCGCGCGACGCAGCCACCACCCACTCGCCCGGCGTGAGGCTCGCCGTCGGCCTCTTCCGCCTCCCTGTCGTGCGACGCAGCAGGACGTCGCCGCCCCTCCCTGCTCCTCGTGAAGCTCGGCCAAGCCCAGGCGTGGTCTCACTTCCCTCGGCGGGAGACCTTCATCGGTGCGACTCCGTTGAAGGCAAGCGGTGTATCTCCTCTGGTGTGACTCCGGCGGATCCTTGGCGTGAGACTCGCCTAATTATCTTCTCGGTTGGGTAACGAATCTCCTCCACTTGGTGTGTTCTCCCCCCCCCCCCCCCCCCCGTTTATTTGGTGGCTAGCTTGAGTGTGGCTTTGGAAGCATTAAATGATTTTCTTGCTGCGTTTGCTTGATTCACCCGTAATAATTTCCGATCTCTTAAGACCTTAAAGGATTGGCAAGATCTAATTCAAATCCGCAAGGTGATGCGATATCCCCTTCCGATTTGGTGGATTGCGGCAATCTGGAGACCAACCCTTTTGGGAGTTCTTCCGACTACTTTTTGATCGTTGTTTTAGTCGGATCCTCTTGGTACTGACGTTAGGTTTGTGGTTGTTTGACATCAGTTTAGGTGGTTAGATTTCTACCCAAAATACGTTGGAGAGCGGGGTATTGTGAGAGAGCGTCATTTAGCCGTGCACTAGTCTTTCGGAGACTAGCCCGCCATCAGAATTCAGAATAGAGATTGGAATCCTCTCGGTGTGTGCCGGGTAAGAATCGACGGGGTCCACCAGAGGTCGTCCAAGTATCGCTGATGACGAAGAATCCTCTCCAATGGTGCTCCTATCTCTGTCCGCCAGGCATCCGCAGATCCGCTCCAATGGTTCCGGTGTTTGTCCGTCAGACGTGGCTAGACACTCATAGGCCACGATATCAGTAATGCTCTCAAAAGTCAAATGGTGTGCTGATAGTACTGGTGTGATCACAGGTGTAGATGATAAAGCCATAAACAACTGACCCAAAGGCAGGTGGGGCTCAGAAGTGGACTGGGTGCAGGACTGAGGATGTGGAGGTGTAGACTCAAAAGGATGTGGAGGTGTATGCTCACAAGGATGTGGGGGTGTAGGCTCAAGAGGTTCTTCATGAAATAGGTCCACATAATTGTGAGGCATGTAGTATGGCATCATGCTTTCAACATTAAATACGGGATGAATACTCATGCTCGTATGGATATCAAGATCAGATGTTTTTTCTCTGATCCTTCTCATAATTGTGTAGGGATCCATTTGCCTAAGGCTCAAACATTTAGCAGGCCCCCGAAGGAGCCTCACAGCACAGATTCTCACCATCACCTGCTCGCCTTCATGAAATACCTGCTCATGTCAGTGAAAATCTGCATGCGATTTATAAGATTCATTACCAGTATTGATCCACCGTCGGTCTGACTCATGAGCACATGCAAATGATGAACAAATGACTCAACGGACTCATGCAAATGACGCAAATGATGTAAATGAAGCCCTACGGACACAACCCACTTTCTAGGGGAAATCTGATAACGATCTGAATATCTCTAAAACGGGGTAACCTATCAGGGAGCTCTTTGGGTGTAATTTAGAAATCCTCGTTGAGTATGTGACGAATACCCAAATAATTACATGAGGCATCATCACTAAAGTACAAACTCATATCATGCCAGATGTCCCTTAGGGAACGTGACGCGTCCGGGAGCTCAGCAAAAGGTATGTATGAACATCTAAGTTATTAAAGGCGCAAGGCGCAAAGGGGTCCTGGAGCATAGGCACGCGTGAGGCGCAAAAAAAATACAAAATCATTTTTTTATGAATAAATGTACATTTGTTAGGTTACAATAATTCATTAATAGTTTGTGCTCTTAAGTCCATGCCCAATTTCATTGAAAATCAATGAACTGGGTGCCCAATTAACTGAAAATCAGTGAATTGGGTGCCCCACTGAAAATCAGTGAATTTGGTGCCTAATTCACAGATTTTCAGTGAATTAGGCACCAAATTCACTGAAAATCGGTGAATTGGATGTCCAAGTGCGCTTAGGCGCGCCTCAGGTACGCCTAGGTGCGCCTGAGGCACCTCGCCCGCCTCTGACTTGCAGAGGCAGGGGCTGTGCGCCTGGCGCCTGAGATGAACATTCGTCGCGAGTGTGACGATCCCCCAAACGAATACCAGAGACATCAACAATAGGATGTGACTCTCGAGTGTAACGAGTGCCTCTAATAAGAAAGAACTTATCTGGTGGGCCAGCAGGCGTTGTGTCCAAGAACTCATCAAGAGTGTGATGGGCCATATGGTAGACTCTCAAAACATCGGGAGTATCCTCAAATGTATGTAAAGAAAATTCTTTGTACTCGATGCTAAATTCGGGGTCTGTTCGCCGGGGAAAGATCAGGGACGAGAATCGAAGAGATGTCAATAATTCATTGCTAAAAAATGAGTCGCTCATCTGAACCTTACCCTCACAAGGAAGTGGTAATTCATCGGGAGGTTCATCAGGGGGACTCGTAGAAGAATCGAAGAGTGACATCGATAAGAGTAGTAACCACGAAAATAGAAAAGACAACCATTAAAAAGTCAATGTTATGCTCTCGATCCTGATTCGGGATATTACTCGCCGTGATAATATGGGGAAGCTCCGGTGAACATACTCACAAGGGCGAGTCTATGGTCGGAGCAATAATGAAGTCAACGCAGGAGGTAGGGTAAGAACACATCACTATATGATCGCTAGGTCGCTCAGACTCACTCTCAGTCGAGATCACAGGAAATGATTCAGAATCAAAGAATGGGTCACTCATCGGACTAAATACCTCATTGGAGTAAGAGAAATCAGACTCAGGTAACACTTCCATGGTGTCTGACATGACAAGGGTAGGCAAAGTGGTGACCTCAATACGGGAGGGACTCATACTGGGGTGGTCAAGATGTGAATCCACTCGGCTAACTCTAGCAGATCTTAAGAATTGTTCATGATGAAGGGCGAGCTGATATGTCTGCTCAAGGGACTCTGAGTGGTGATAAGCAAACTCAATTCATATTTCAGGTCGAAGTCCAGACCGACATCGGGAAATGATCATAGTTGGCTCCTCTAGGATGTCACTCCTCCCAACTAACTCATCAAAACGATTCTTGTACTCAGTGATGGATAGAGATCTTTGTCGAAGGATAAGTAATTGATTGAGCAAGTGACTCTGATATGACATAGGCAAATACCTCTGACACAACCTACACTTCATCTCCACCCAACTAATGATGCGGTGAAGACGATCCCGCTCACGGGTCTTCTCAATGCTAGACCAATATGCTCTTTCTTGATCTATTAGTCTAATTTCCGCAAATTTAATGCGTCGCTCACTGAATAACTCAAAATGATCGAGGTGATATTCCATATTCACGAGCCAATAACAGAAAACTCGAGACTCAATGAACTATCAAATTG
The DNA here is from genome assembly GCA_033032865.1 of Dactylorhiza incarnata. NCBI lineage: Eukaryota > Viridiplantae > Streptophyta > Magnoliopsida > Asparagales > Orchidaceae > Dactylorhiza > Dactylorhiza incarnata. The sequence continues at coordinate 15,209,840 of JAWHQI010000003.1, read as the reverse complement.
TGGGGCAACAACACGAAACCTACACTCGAGATGTCTCAAAATGATGATCCTTGAAATAGTCATCCCTAAAATAATCGAGTCGTGCCGAAGGATCAACACGATCAACTCATGCATGGGGATGAGGATGACGATAATCATCATAGTAATCATCTCTAGCATAGCGGAGTCGCGTCGAGGGGTCGACACGATCTCTGGAAGTTGTGTGTTGCGAACGATAATAATCATCATAATAACATGAGGATCTCTCTAAAGGGGCTCTATGGGATCGTGTATAGATAGACTCAGGATCCTCAAATAGAGGAGAGGAATGACGGTGATAACTAGCTATAGATGAACCTCAAGACTCTTTATGACCTACCACTCCGTTTATAAATGTGGCCCAAACCTACCTCTCATTCCAACTGATGTAGGGTAGGCTACGTGGGTGCGAGACTAATATGCAATCCTAAGTGAGGTGCGGGGAGATAATTTTATTACCCTGCAATACTATAACACATGCAATATCCGACGGCGAATTCAAGACATAATAATAAATGATTAAATCGCATACATATAATCTAAAGCAAGGAAAAATTATTTCTTTAAGCAAAGCAAGGATTTGGCTTTCCTTCGCGTGGAGGGCCAAAACAAGAGTGTGCGACGAATAATTCATACAAATCACAAAATATCCCAAGAACAAATCACGCTTCTTTCGATCCAAGCAAGTATGAAATCACATCATCATATATTAAAATTGAAGAAATTGTTCCATACAATGATAAAACAATACTTACGAAGTAGGGGGAGGCCGTAGCGTGGAGATCCGGTGATTCACGAGTGCTTGGTGGCTGTCCGGGAGGATGCAACTGCTGTACGGTGTTGTATGGTGGCTGGAAACAGGGTGTCGGGGTGGGGGAATGACTGAATCTTGGGCTGACGAGGGGGATATGAGTGGGTGATGTTTGGACAAGGATGTAGGCTGTTGGAGGGGACAGATTCGGGCGTTCTTGGGGGTTTGAGCTGTAAATTTGTGGGCGGCAGCAAGGAGTGCTGGCCGGGGGCAAGGGGGCTGTGGGGCGGCTGCAGGGAAGTAGATCGGGATGGCTGTTGGCGTTGCTGGGCGGGATTTGGAGGAGACAGCAAGGAGCGGAAAAAAGTGAAAGAAGGGACAGCAGGGCTGGCAGCAGGTTGGGATGTTTGGCTGGGGTTTTGGAGGAGTTAGGGGGTGCGGCTAAGGCTTGGGAGGGGGAAGATGAAGGTTATGTAAGGAGGATGCCTTAGGGATGTAGAAAACCACCTAGGAGTCATCACCTAGGGTCTTACGTAGTCGTCACCATGAGGGGATCGCCGGATTCTGAGAATAAGCTTCTCCAAAATCTGTAATAGCATTGACAGCTGCCCCTACCCTCTTATTTATAATAGAACATTACTTAGGGCAACCATCTTGGACGACTATGATTGGTCGTACACAATGGTTGTCCGATCTCACTAAATAAAAAAAATAAAAAAAAAATACATGAGATATATCGAAACTTCGATCCGGACGCATCCGCGGAGTCGGATCCTCGATCCGGAAATGCTAAATATGACAAGTAGACAATTGGCCCCGAACGGGGCAAACACTCGTGCTCCACCGCGGATCCGCGTCACCAATCCCCATCACCAAGTATACCTGAAGACAACAATGTCTGAAGTCGAGGAAGAGAAATATGCACTAATCTCATGTACTATAAGTCGCCAGTACAAGGTAGAGTGGTGATGTCAAAGCAGGTGATGGTAGCAACAACGGAGGGTAGTGGAAGTGAGGTGATCCATATAATATAGCAATCACACTTACGATTAGTCTCAACACAATCTTTCTCATATGATGATTTCGTGTACAAGTAGAAACTGTGAATAAAAAAGTAACACATGTCGGTTAACTCAGAAATAGTACATGATATGAAGATCTGGAGCCAATAATCTAGGAGGGAGAAGATATACATGCAAATGCAGTAAAGAATGAGGTAGCAAAATCAGATGGTTGACTAGTTAACTGTAGCATGCTCATTAACTGCAAAATCTGATTTGAAGTGAAGGCAGGTTATTGTGTCTGTCTAGTAGGTGTGACATCTGCTATTGCAACCTGTAGAAGTTGATGACGCCCATGAGATCTATCAGATGCATCTTCAAGTGCTTTGCGTTGAGCAAGGCTTGACACTCCTAAGTAATATTCGTGATAGGAAGCTTGTGCTATGCACATCACTTCAGACTGGAGTGACGCTGTCGACGCCCAAAAACAGAAGATCGGGACTGTAGCACAACAACGAAGGATGAGATACCAAGAAAGAGCTATCGGAAGTGAGATAATTGTGCCTCAAAAGCGAATCGATAATTTTTCTCAGCGGTGAGTTCATTCACAGTTGTGTCCAAGGATGGAACATGTGAACATTGTAAAAGAATTCCATCATATGTCGAAAACTCGGGCCGTATATGGATGAGAAACTGTAACAGGTGTCTACGATCACACAAAGCCAGAAACTGACAGTAGGATGAGCCTATGCATTTGGCTTAGGAGTGGGTTCTATTACAATGAGTAAAGTCCATAAATCCATCATATATGTATGAAAATGTCTAATAGTAGCAATCTCCTGGACGGGCAAACTTAATAATATGCAAGAGATGGAACTCGTAAGAACTATCAGTTTGAGTGAAATATTGTCACAAGTTTGTAGACAAGGAAATTGTTGTATTAGGGTCAGTTGGTGATGAGAGTTCATGGAAGTATTTCTTATCAAGAGGTTCAAGAGTTCAAGCCCCGTCCTCAACAACCAACCGCATGATTAAATGGGTGCGGAGAATTGGTTGGGGTGTATGGGCCGCGAACCTGTTACGGCACCCAGGCCGGGAATTATGGGAATTGCCCGGGAGGAACCAACCTGCCTGGGGCCCAGCCCGGTTCTGGGAGTTATGGCCGTAACATAAAAGTTACGGTCGCACATGTCGACGACACACCGGGGAGAGTCTACACTATGAGGAAGGTGACGGCCCCTAGCCGACCTTGATTGGAAGAGTCCGCGGGAACCATCTTCATTTAAATATTTACGTTTGAATGTTATTTCTGTTTTTCTATGCGCACACCAGAACTATAGCTATCCGCACTTCACTGTTATAAAGGGTGTTGTATGTCTCATTAGGGTTTTCATGCTTGGATGAATGTGTTTTAGGGTTGCTCCCTAAGTTGGTATTATTTGGTCCGACCTGCCATCACCGCCCACAAAGCTCGCCGTCGGTGCCTTCGAACCCGTCGTCCGCAACCTTCAGTCCCGATCCGCCGATCCTGTCGAACCGTCGATCCCATCGACTGCGTCGGCCACTCCAGGCCCCGATCAGCCGACTCCAACCCCGCTCTGTCGTTTCCAACCCCGCTCTATCATTTCCAACTCCGATCTGTCGTTCCCAGCACCTACGTCGGCCACGTTCGGCCGGGATCCTCCGAGTCCAGCCCCGATCCGCCGATTCCATCCCTGCTCCGCAGCAACCGCGCCGGCCACGCCAGGCCCCGTCCGCCGCAGGAAGGCTGTCGGCCCTCTGAACCCTCCGACCCTAGCCAGATCCGGCCATTTTCGGACGGCGTCCGACGAATCCAGCACCCAACACTCGCTCCTCTGGTGACCCCGCCCCGGATACCGCCTTCGACGCCCTTAGCTGTCGTGTCGAGGCTCAAGATTAGCTCATTGCCTCAATGCATGCCTTGCTCTCCATTCCAAGATAGACTCCCTCCAGGCGCTGACCACCGCCTCCGGCTCCGATTCGCCCACGGACGGGGGTTCCCTCCTCGGCGCCATACCACCGTAACCTCCACCCGAGCCGCAACCCCTCCCAACTATGGGCAGCTCCGCTCTCTCCCTCGACATTTTTTCCTTTTTCGGCGTCGACCCGATGGGTTGGATCGCTAAGGCGGAGCAGTACTTTGACCTCAACTTCACGCCGGAACAGGACAAGGTGTCCACCATCCGTGTTGGTTTCGACGGCTCTGCACTCCATTGAGCTAGGTAGCTCCGCCAGTCGAACCAGTCCCTCTCCTGGCCCGATCTCAAACAAGAGATGATTCGGCGGTATGACACCCGCTATTTGGCCTCCTCCACTATCGAGAGCCTTTGCGGCGTCCGCCACGGCCGTCCTTGACGACTATATTGATGAGTTTGTCGCCTTAGTCACCCACGTTCCCGGCCTGCCCCCCGACCATTATCTGGGCTTCTTCATGCAGGGCATGTTGCCACATATCCGCTCTCGTCTCCGCACGCACCACCCCCAGACGATCTCTGATGCCCTCTACATGGCGCGTCTAGTAGAGGCAGACCTCTCCCCTCGGCCACCTGCTCCTGCGGCCGGCCACCACCAGCCTCGGCCACCTTGGCGACCACCCGCCACGGCTACTCCGCCGCGCCCGCCGCCTGGGGGAAATCGGTCGGGCCTATTTTTTCGGTGCCTTCAGCCCTACTGTCCCAACCATGAGTGCTCCGTGAAGGAGTTCCACGCCATCATCGGTGACGCCGAACCTGAGATTACCCTGGCTGACTTCGAGGTCCTGGATCTTTCAGGAGAAGATACCTCCTTCGAACCCACCACGCCTACATTCCACTGCCTGTAGTTATCCTATGCCTCGGAGGGCGGGATCTCCGAGCCGCAGACCAGAAGCTCTCGGGCACGATTCATGATCGCCCAATCATCATCATGGTGGACAGCGACATGAGCCACAACCTCATCTCGGAGCGGCTGGTGCAGCAGCTCCGACTTCCCTCGGTTCCATCGCCGGATTTTTCGGTCCGACCGACTCCGGGTTGTTGCCCTGTCGTGACTCTCTCTGTGGGGTCCTATTCTGTGACCGCAGAATTCTATGCGTTCGGCCTCGGCGGTATCGATGTCATTTTGGGGGTGGCTTGGCTCCGTACACTTGGCGATGTGCGCGTCAATTGGGCGACTATGACCATGCAGTTCCTCCACGGTGGCCGACTGTGTCGCCTCGACAGTGACTCCGCTCTCCGATCTCCCTCGACACAATCAAGCGGACCACTGACGTCGCCTTCCACGCGGGGCTTTGGCCCCTCTAGGGGGCGTCTGATGTGCCTCCCTCTCACCCGACGGCCCTTTCGGAGCTTCTCACCACATTCGCCGACTACTTCCTTGAGGACAAGGCACATTTTCTAGGCAGCGGCATGGTTACGGTCGCGCATGCCGAAGATACCTGGATTGGAAGAGTCCGCGGAAACCATCTTCATTTAAATATTTACATTTGAATGTTATTTCTATTTTTTCTATGCGCACACCGGAACTCTAGCTATCTGCACCCCACTGTTATAAAGGGTGTAGTATGTCTCATTATAGTTTTCATGCTTGGATGAATGTGTTTTAGGGCTGCTCCCTAAGTTATCCTCTTTTCTTCTTCCTCCTTTCTTCTCCCTCACCACCATCGTCCCTCCCTTTGTCGGATTCTTCTATTGAGTTGGTATTAGGCAGACTTAATAATATGCAAGAGCTGGAACTCGTAAGAACTATCAGTCTGAATGAAATATTGTCCCAAGTTTGTCAACAAGGAAATTGTTGTATCATGCTCGGTCGAAGAGAATGATTGAAGAATGACGTTAATTGTTTGATACTCATTGCTGGTCCATGGTCAAGTCAACTTTGCAATCAGTTGCATTTTTTTTCCATGAAGGACACGGTCAGGTAGTCGCACCATCTATGTGCCCCTAAAGATGTCTAGACCTTAAGTGATTCTTAATCACAAAAGTCTTTGGACCTTACAAGATTACAAGGAGGCGAGAATCAATGGTGCAGACGATGTCTGACATAATTTAAGAAGGTAGAAAATATGTTGGAGCGAGAATCTTCTGTTGAAGAATTGCTGAGTTGTTGTTGTCGAGAGATGAGGAGTTGTTATTGAGGAGTCGTTGTAGAGTTTGAATTGCACATGTGAGGAGAATAGTGCTCGAGGTAGCAGATCAACAGAGAGAACATTTTGGATCAAGTCTAGTAAATTGACAGAACTGATGTCTCAGATGAAGTAAGGTTGCGGAAGAAGCATCGATATGTGGTGGGAGATAGATTCAATAGGATCTATGTCGATATGGGAAGCTTCGATCAGAAGTCGGGCTCCAGTTGTTGTGAGGGAACGATCGAAGACAATGAGAATGACTGAGGGATCAACAGAAGCTCGCCCTCCTTGACAGTACAACCAACAATGCTTCCATCTACTTTTGTTGGACGATCAAGTCGACAGGATCAACTGAGGGAGTTGAGGGGGGAACAGAATAAATTGATGGGAGAAAAAATACTCAGGGCTTTTATGTTACAAAAGTTAAAGGAGTATAATTTGAGAGTGCAAGTATATTCATCCCATTAAGAGGTATATACGAGATGAGAAACATGAACAGAGTGTAGAATAAAGAAAGGCTTAGGTCCCTAATATGGAGTCCTAACATATATATATAATATCTCAAAGACGGATAATTACAATTCAGCCCAACAACACCACACACGATATATATAGACCATAAATATAAAATACACTGATAATAATAACTCCAATACTCTCCCTCAAGCTGCAGCAAAGATGTCAATCATGCCCAGCTTGGAAATAGTCAAATCTGAACGAGTAGGGCCAACGGCTTTAGTGAAAGCGTCAGCAAGCTGGTCGGTAGAGGGTACATAAATGGGAAGGTTAGTCCCAGTACGAACGTGATCACGCAGAAAATGAACATCCATCTCGATGTGCTTGGTGCGCTCATGCAGCACTGAGTCCTGAGTAAGAAGGAGAGCTGATTTATTATCACAATAGAGGGTCGAGCCAGTAGTGAGGGATAGGCCGAGTTCAATCAGCAGCGATCGGAGCCAAACCAACTCAGTAACGTCGTGGGCCACAGCGCGGTACTCAGATTCAGCTGACGAGCGAGATACAATGGGTTGTTTCTTACTCCGCCAGGAGACAAGATGATCACCATGGAAAACACAGAGACCGGATGTGGAGCGCCGATCGGTCAAAGAGTCAGCAAAATCAGCATCGGTGAAGCAGGAGAGACTGGAGGTACTATCAGCCCGATAGAACAGCCCAAGTCCAGGAGCGCGCTTAAGATAGCGAAGAACACGTCGAGCAGCCTCTAGATGAGATGTCCTGGAAGAATGCATAAACTGGCTCAAAACGCCCACTGAGAAGCTGATGTCAGGCCTAGTATTGGTCAAGTAAATCAAGCGGCCAACCAGACGCTGGTACTGAGAGGGGTCCGGTAGAGGATCACCACATTCAGCATGAAGGCGATTGTCCATAGGAGTACTCGCAGGACGACACCCAAGTAGACCCGTGTCCCGAAGAAGATCTAAGGTGTACTTGCGCTGCGATATGGAGATTCCCTTCTGGGAGCGAGCAACTTCAATCCCAAGGAAGTAACGGAGGGGTCCAAGGTCTTTCACCTCAAAGGCTGGGCGTAATGTAGCTTTCACCTCAGAGATGCCAGAAGAGTCATCCCCGGTGAGTATAATATCGTCTACGTAGACCAGGACAATGGCACGACGGCCCTCTGGAGTGGCACGAATAAAGCAAGTGTGATCTGCACGGTACTGAGTGAAGCCGGACTGAGGGATAACTGAGTTGAACCGTTCAAACCAGGCACGCGGAGACTGCTTTAAGCTGTACAGAGATTTGTGCAATCGGCATACTCTCTCTGAATACTCCCCCTTAAGGGCAAACCCTGGAGGCGGAGCCATATAGACCTCCTCCTGTAAATCACCGTGCAAGAAAGCATTTTTGACATCGAGCTGGTGGAGCGGCCACGGCCGAAAGGCAGCAAGTGAGAGCAGAAAGCGGACACTGGTCAACTTAGCTACGGGAGCAAACGTGGCACCAAACTCGTCAGGAGCCTGAGTAAAGCCCTTGGCCACCAAACGAGCCTTATAGCTGTCAATGGATCCATCAGCAGAGTACTTCACAGTATAGACTCATTTGCACCCAACTGCGCGTTTTCCGGAAGGAAGAGGAACCAGAGACCATGTCCCAGTACGATGGAGAGCAGACATCTCCTCCTCCATGTCCTGAACCCACCGCGGGTCAAGGAGAGCCTCAGCGGTCAAAGCAGGTAGGCGAACAGAATCAGCAGCAGCCACAAAAGCCTGATAAGAGGATGAGAAACGCTGGTAGGAAACAACACTAGCCAACGGGTGCTCAGTAACAGAGGCACGAACTCAAGCACGCTTGCCCTTGCGCAGGGCAATAGGTAAGTCAACAGAAGTAGTAGAGAGAGACTCAAGAGAGGTACCTGCGACCGATAGAAGCTGTTGATCCGAGACTGGAGGAGAACCCATATAAGAGTATCTAACACTAGGTATAAATTATCTTTAGAAGAAATGATAAATTAAAGGCTACAACAAACATGATATCACGGGGGATCACAAGGATAGAGCTTCAAAAATAGAAGAATTAAAAGAGGTGATTGTTAAAGTACATAAACGTATCTAGTTTCAATATACCCATTAAATATATTCTCACTAACCACCAACATAAACACAGAAGACTAAATGCTTGCACTCGTTCAAGACCATTACCATGGAAACCATTCAAATTGCAGTTGGTGATACAGTATTGCAGTGTGCCCATCGACCTCTTCTACTAAGTTTCCATACCGAAAGCTACAATCCCACCTGTATATAACAAGGTAAAGGGGCAATCTAGAAGAAAACTGGAAGAAAACAGTTCAATACAATTGGAAGAACATTACTCAAAACGTCTCTCATCCATGCACATGATTCGCTCAAATATTTCTTCACAGGTGGTCTCAACAACACCAACAGCTTTCATTGCTCTACTGCAGCTTCTTGGCTGCATTTAACACTGTAAAAATGAGGAAAACTGCAATCTATAGTACAATGTCAAAGCCTACAGTCTATTATCTTCAGGAGAAATTTGATTTAGAAATTTCATAATTCTATGTATGCCTTATAAATTGGTTTCCTGAATTTTGAAATAACAGTTTATAAATGATCAATATGTTGTATTTTAAGTACTTTTAGATATCACACAATTGTCTACACATGAACAATTACACTAATAATACCGACATCTTAAAATACAACAACAGTAAACCAAAGTTGAGATTGAACAAATAACAATACATCTAATAAAAATGAGTCTTAATAAAATTGACATCTAATTAATATTGACATCAAGAAAACAATTAACAGCCCTAGCAAAAAGACAGCTACTTTACTTACTAGATTGTCAACTTGTGGAAGCTCTTCGAAAATTCGCAGACCTACAAAAGTAACAGACAATGTTCGCATTAAAATCCAAAACATGCAAATGAATGTGGTCAGTTATTAGGTAATGTTTTCTAGGGACATGGCGTGAGTTTAAACGTGGTTACCATTCTGACATCTAACAAGACGCCAGTATTTGACGGAAGAAGTATGATCACTGGTATTTTGATTAGACTCGAGCCGAGTCCAGTCAAATAGTGAAGGAGGAAGACCTGCAAATATTACAGCTACAAGTCAAGCACTATATATAGACACACACACCAGTCCCGAAAGAAATGGATACTGTCATATTAAAGTTATTCATCACCATTTCCTATTGTTCTCCTTCGAACTAAAGTGTGATTCCTTTCATCTTCATCATCTGTGCTAACCCTACAAAAATATTCGACATAAAAAATGATTTTAAGTAATTTTTCAACAGAATATGTCAAGTAATAATGCCAACTGCAAAGCCACGGATTTTTACGTGTTCAGCAACAAAAACAAGTGCACTGCAGTTCTACAACAAATAATGTAAAAAAAAACTAAGTGGTACGAAAGCTGTTCTCACAGAGAAGATAAACTCAACAAGGTTTCAGCGAATTATCTGGAGCCAATTGGAGATTTTAGAGGAATGAAATCCATTGAGTTAATTTCCTGTGGCCCAGGTGTCTTAACAACATGTTGGTGGTAAGTAGAGGCACAGGCAAAAGATTAGCATTTTTATACAGGCTTTCTAAGTATTTGGACCATTCTATAAGAATGAATATATCGAATATGTTGTGATACCAAACAGGAAAATAGATTGCACTATTATTGCAGGACGAGATACAACTTGTGAGGTATGCTCGCACCAAGCTTTTGGGGATTGATTCCCCATAAGAGTCCCTCTCCAAATAAGAGCTTATAAGAACTTCACACACTATGTCTCAAGTATGGGGGAGAACACCCTAGTGATAGAAATTACCAAAATGCCCATAGAAGGGAAAATTACATAAGGACGCAATACTAATTAGAGGACAACATTAATAGACTATAATGAGGACATGGCTCCAAATCTTCAGTAGTCATGGGGACGGTCATCCGCAGTGCGTATTCGTGTTATGTGATGTGTGATGTGGACACGCTAGATATATTAGAAATCTGAACAACGTAAACTGTAGTGAGTAAATCTTCAGATATATTAGAAATCTGAACTGTATTGAGGACAATGCCTGATATTAACATAAATTAAATGAACGGCAATTGCTTTGCTTGACTCAAATCCAGTCATGGACTAAGTTTGTAGCATTCTAAAATAAAGCGTGTGCACAGAAATTAGTAAATGGTGCATAACTAAAATCCATCAGCAATAGCAGCCTGCTTAGTCAACAAATATCGCATAGGGAATATAGTTTTAACAATTAGAACATCGCCAGCTTATATTTTGACTATTTTTTATTACATTTATAACATTAACATGAAAATACAAAAGTGTTCAATGAAAATTTACTGTATTTCAGGATAAATATTGTCCCTTTGAATAACACCAGATTTGAATGAAGCTAAAGATTTGGTACCATAAGCTGAGGAAAATTCCTGCTGCTGCAGAGAAAAGTTTTACAATCCATTTGTTAATATCAAGATCTACCCAAAAACTATAAAAATAAATGGAAGTGTAAAGACTGATTAATGAACTGCACATGGAACTTCAAATTGGCAATCCTCCTTGAGTTCATAGAGTTCAAAGGAATCATAAATAGGAACACAAAAAGATATATATGATCAGTTCTCTTGTAAAAATGATATGGTTTAGGATATGCAAAATTTTGTAAAGCCACTTATTGCCTTCATAGAAAGAGGAATGTATAAGCGTCCCATCTTCTGGAATGCAAATATGATGAGTTTCAAATGGCAATGGCACAACAACTCCACAGAATACCAATCTCAGATGAAACAGGAAGTAACTTCAGCAATCATGCATATTAAAAACAGCTAGCAAAGATACAACCAACCCTAAGGGCGCACCCTGAACAGGTCGGAACACGGGGAGGAGGAGTCTGCTCCCTCTCACGCCGTCAGACAACAAGTTTTGGCATAAAAAAACATAAACTAAACCCTACCTCTGCCTTTTATATTCTGGCAGTACAAGACCAAACTACCCCTGCTAATCATAACTATTATCCCCCAATACCCAGGCACATCCAAAAAAGTCTCTCGCCGATATTCCTGTGTCTCCCGCCGATATTCCTGCACGCATCAACAACCTTCCCCCCAACAGCATCCTTGTCCTCAAGGATAGAAATGCGGAAAGCGTTTTTGAATTGTCCAGAGATCCTCCCACGTCGCTTCCTCCGCCGTGCCTGGTGACCATTGAATTAGCAGTTGCGTAATTACCTTTCCCTCCCGGGGAACAATGTGGCAGTTCAGCACAGCAATGGGCTCGATCATTAGGTTGACGTCGTTGTTCACGGTGGATGGTAGGGGAGTGAGTTGTGTTGGTAGGTCTCCATGATGTTCTCACAACGGCGATATGTGGAAGGTATGATGGATCTTTGCATCTTTTGGGAGATCTAGACGATATGCGAACGCGCCCACTTGCTCCAACGCTTGGAATAGGCCGAAAAACTTGGGTGCTAATTTGTGGCAACCCCGCGGGCGAATAATTGTTTGCCGATAGGGTTTTAAGCGGACATAGACCCATGAGCCCACCTCCAACACTCGCTCTCTATGTTTCTTGTCCTCCATGACTCGCATGCGGTTTTGGGCCTCCGCTAGATTGGTCTTTACGAGTGTGATAACCTGCTCCCTTGCTGCCAAAGACCGATCAACCTCTTCAACTTCCGTTAGGCCTGGGCTGTAGGTCGAATGTAGTGGCGGGGCTTGCCCGTAAACAACTTCTTATGGGGACATTTTGATTGCACTATGATAGGAGGTGTTGTACCACCACTCCGCCAACGGTAACCAGTGTGTACAATTCTTTGGCCTCTCCGAACACATGCATCGTAAATAATTCTCCAAACATCGATTTACCACTTTCATTTGTCCATCGGATTGCGGGTGATAAGCGGTGGAAAGTTTCAACTTGACTTGTAGCACCCGGAATAGTTCCTGCCAGAATTGGCTCACAAAAATGGCATCCAGATCACTAACAATGGATTCTGGCACGCCATGTAAGCGGAAAATGGAATCCAAGAACACCTGGGCCACGCTCTCGGCGGTGTAGGGGTGAGAGAAAGCTATGAAGTGAGCCTGTTTGCTCAGTCGATCAACGACCACTAGGATAGTTGTTTTGCCGCCACTTTTGGGGAGCCCGTCCACGAAATCAAGAGATATGTCCTGCCAAATCCGATTTGGTATCAGAAGAGGTTGTAACAAACCCATCGCCTTCCGATTGTCCGGTTTGCATTATTAGCATATTACGCACCGCCGAATGTACTCATAGACATCCACCTTCATTTCTTTCCAATAAAACATCTTCCGCAAGCGATGGTATGTAGTTGTGATGCATGAGTGCCCGCCCCAAGCGCTATCATGGTACAACTATAGCAGTTTGGTCTTGATGGCAGCATCATTGCCGACAACCAGCCGTCCCCTCCGCTTCAACAGCCCTCTCTCCCATGTGTACTTCGGTCTACTGTTGTTGTACGCAGATTTCTGCGCGATTAATTGTTGTATGTCGGGGTCCCGTTGTCATGATTCCTTGAGTTGCTGCAGGAAATCAGAAGTAATAGTGATTAGAGCATATAATTCGGGTTCCACCTCTCCATACTTCCTGGATAACGCGCCGGCGCAAACATTTTCCATCCCTTGCTTATACTAGATAGTGTAATCGTAGCCCAGCAACTTCAATAAGTACTTTTGTTGGGCCGGTGTTGCTAATCGCTGATCTAGGAGAAATTTAAGGCTTTGTTGATCTGTACGGATGACAAATGGGTCGGCAATCAAGTAATGTCGCCACTGTTAGACGGTGAGTACCACAACCAATAACTCCTTATCATACATCAAGAGCATCAAGTTCTTTTGCCAAGTGCCTTACTAAAGTAGGCCACTGGGCGGCCATCCTGCAACAGGACAGCCCCAGCACTTTTGGCGGACACATCCGATTCGACTACAAATGGCTTGGTGAAGCTCGGAAGGACTAGCACGGGTGGTTGAGAGACCACATGTTTGAGTTGAGTGAAAGCTTGTTCGGCTTTGGTTGTCCCTTTAAACTGGTTCCCTTTAAGCAATTCCATCAGCGGTCTGGCGATACTTTCGTAACCTTGGATGAACCGCCGGTAGTAGCCGGTTAAGCCCAGAAATCCCCGCACGTGCTTCACGGTTTTGGGGGTTGGCCAATCAAGCATGGCACGAATCTTCTTCGGATCCGTCACAACTCCTTCAAGTGAGATGATATGGCCCAAGTAGTGCACCTGACGTTGCCTGAAGCTACACTTGCTCGACTTGAGGAATAAGCTTTGTTGTCTTAACGTTTCGTAGGTGAAGGTGAGATCCTCCACATGCTCCCGCCATGATTTGCTAAGGATCAAGATGTCGTCAAATAACACCAAGATAAATTCCCGAAGTTGGTCAAGCCGAATGACATGACTAAGAATTCGTAGTGGACGTGATGAGTGTGGAACGCCGTCTTGTGAACATCTTCTGCCATTCGGACTTGATGGTAGCCCGCCCGCATGTCCAATTTAGAGAAAAAATAGCCCCGTGCAGTTCATCTATGAGCTCCTCAATGATGGGAATCGGGAACTTGTCTTTTACCGTATGTTTATTCAGTTGAAGGTAGTCAATACAGAGCCTCGATGTCCCGTCCCCCTTTTCACTAGCACCACCGGTGAAGCATAGGGGCTGCCACTATGCCGAATGATGCCGGTATTTAACATCTCTTTAACTAGCCTCTCGATCTCGTTCTTTTGTAATGGAGGATAACGATAGGGCCTTAGATTAATTTCTTTGTGTCCCTCTTTGAGAGGAATGTGGTGTTCATGCTCCCGGTGTGGTGGCAACCCGGTGTGGTGGCAACCCGGTTGGCTCCTCAAATATATCTTGGAAGGTAGCCAACACCACCTGCAATTGGTTGTATTCTTCAGGTAGCAGTGATCCTTCCCCTTGCTGGAACCCGAGCACATCATGGGGTTTGCTGTTTGGAACTTCAGCACTCTCCGGTGCGGCCACTGGAGGCTCGGACACCTCCCGGATATCACATATTGTTATCATGTTCAATTGCCCTCCTTTGGCTAGGAACTTTTCCAATTTCTATTGCTTCATCCACGTGCCAGCCGTAGTTTTTGAGCCTCGCAAGGAGATCTTTCTACCTTGACGTGTGAATTCTATTTTCAAATTGCCGAAGTCCCATTGTATCACCCCCAACATACTTAGCCACTGAATTCCAAGCACCGCTTCGCAACCACCCAACGGTATAACCAACATGTCCGTTGTGAAAACCACCCCTTGCATCCGCCATTGGAACCCAACCACTTTGTGTGAGCTGGACATTCGCCGCCCATCTGCTATCGCCACACTAAAGGTGGGTATGGGTGTTAACTTGCATTGAAATCGGTGAGCCGCCTCAATGTCTACGAAATTGTGTGTACTCCCCGAATCGATCAAGACTTGGATGGCGTGGCCTTGATACGAGGCCGTCACCCGCATGGTGTGGTATTGGGTCATGCCCGTCAGTGCATGGATGGACAGTTGCGCGACAGCCTCCTCGTCCTCTGGGTCATCTTCAAACTCCAACTCATGTTCTCCTGTTGGCTCTGGTGAGGCCTCCTCTTCCGTAATCAGTTCCAACGCATACGATCTTCCCTTCTCCAAACAGTGATGGCCCGGCGTGTACTTACTATCACACCAAAAGCAGAGGCCCTTACTCCGCGTGTCCTCGATCTCCTGTGACGTCAGTCGATGGCTTCCTCCTTGATTCCCTTGAGGTGTGTGAGCTGGTGTCCGAGGTTGGAATGTTTTGGAAGCTGGAACACGTCGTGCGGATGTTGTGTGATGCTCGGTCAAGCTGGAGAAACTACGTCGATGGATCAACGACGTGCGGCATTCCTCAATGCGGGCTAGGGAAAATACTTCTTGCAGTGTCTTTGGTTGGAACATTCGAATTGCATAACCAATTTCGTCTCGGAGTCCGGCTAGGCAAAAACTAAATGCATAATAATCCTCTGGAATGTTCACCCTATGGAGAAGGATGTCAAACTCATCCGGAAATGCTTGCACTGTCCCTTTTTTGCTTCAGGTTTTTTAGCTCCGCGATTAGGTCGTCGAAGAGGACTGGCCCAAAACGATTCGTCAAGGCTTGAGTGTATTCCTCCCAGCAGGGCCAATGTCGTGTGAGCCGAGATTTCATGTATGCTTGATGCCAATATAAAGCTTTGCCCTCCACGTGCACCGAAGCGATTTTCACCAAGTCGTTCGATGTGCCGTCAATCTCAAAAAATTGTTTACATTTGTAGATCCATTCTTGGAGCGCATCACCGAAAAAGCGTGGGAAGTCCGGTCGGGCAAACCTCGTGGTCATATGGTGAGCATTCGACATGTTGTTGCGCCCCTCCGAGGATGATCCGCGGTCGCCTGAGTCCGAGGCTCGCTATGTTCGCAAACTGGCCATCATTTCCCGCATGCCCTCCAAGGTCTTACTTTGTTGATCGTAGTGTGCGGTGAGCGCTTGGATCGACTGAGCCATGGCCGCTTGGTTTTTCCGGATGAGATCCATCTCAGTTGCAGGATCTTTCGAACGGGTTGCGTCGGAAACAGGCATGGTATCTTCTCCCCGCCCCTAAGCTCTGATACCTGGTGAAGAGTTTCAAATGGCAATGGCATAACAACTCCACAGAATACCAATCTCAGATGAAACAGGAAGTAACTTCAGCAATCATGCAGATTAAAAACAAATAACAAAGATACAACCAACCCTAAGGGCGCACCATGAACAGGTCGGAACACAGGGAGGAGTCCGCTCCCTCTCGCAGATATGCCTGCCTCTGCCTTATAAGTTAAACCTACCTCTGTCTTATATATTCTGGCAGTACAAGACCATTATACCCCTGCTAATCATAACTATTATCCCCCAATACCCAGGCACATCCAAAAAAGTCTCTCGCAGATATGCCTGCGTCTCCCGCCGATATTCCTGCACGCATCAAAATATATTGTAGAGGCTAAGAGTATAACCACATCAATAATGGATAAAGGCTTATGTTTTTGATAGCTTCTACAATCGTCGAAAAAAATGTAGATAAAGGAAGATACAACATTCTGAGACAAGATCGACATAATCCCTTGAAGGTAGGATCCCTCTAAAAGTCTTCTCTCCAAAGAGAGCCTGAAGCCTAATGTTTCAAGATACCCTAAAAGACTCACTACCACTCACTTATATAGGAGGGAATGACATACACATAATTACGAAAATGATGTAAGGCTGCATAGTTAGATAGGAGGACATGTGGATGACCTGGAAAGTACTATTCGTATCGATACTCCCCTCCTGAAAATCGACATGTCCTCAAGGTCGAGGCCCATAGGGGTCAGTAACGAGCATTAGATGATCCAATTCAGCGAAGTCGCGATCGTCATCTTCGGCACCGAGCAACAAGCACAAGTCCTTGAGAGGGCATTGTGGGCGAGTACAACTTGTGGCAACGAAAACAAAGGCCCTTTCGACGAAGAATGAGCTACTGCTGGTGAGATAAGCGTTGGGTTGGTGAGGGTACTGGTGGATAAGGGAATGACAAAACTGGTGGTTGGCCGATCCATGGAGGTCTAGGTGGAGGTGGGTGATCCAGGCAATAGAGAGATAGTTGCGGTTTCGATGGTGGCAGCGGTTGGTAGGAAGGCCGAGTAGAGAAGGGCGGTTGGATTGCGTAGAATTCCTCATCAAGGAAACGAGATTGCTCTGTGGTGCATGTGAGAGTAAAAGGGGTTTTGGACACGAAGGTGTGCGTGGATGTGGAGTTGCAGGCCCAAGAGGAAATACCTCAGATAATGGCTAAGGGATAGTCCGGTGATGTGCATGGTAACCTCAATGAACTCGGTGATGTAGGTGGAAACAATGTCGGACTGGAGAACAGAGCTGAGACACTCGTAGGAATTACCCACTTGGCGT
Source organism: Dactylorhiza incarnata (assembly GCA_033032865.1). Taxonomy (NCBI): domain Eukaryota; kingdom Viridiplantae; phylum Streptophyta; class Magnoliopsida; order Asparagales; family Orchidaceae; genus Dactylorhiza; species Dactylorhiza incarnata. The sequence continues at coordinate 15,192,511 of JAWHQI010000003.1, read as the reverse complement.
GTATCATAATGGCAAGGGAGTTCTTCCTTCAAGGTGGCAAGTGAGGTCAGAGACATGTTGGCGCGTCCAACACACAAGTAGAGCGTAGGATCCTCCATATAGATCATTGTCATGAGAACCTTCTGGTTGGCCTCAACAGAGTGTGGGAACCTCATGTAATCAATGACAAGCCAGTTAGTGGGGGTGATGGAGGTGTAGGCGGATGGTTGACAACGGTGGTCATGAGCTCGCTGAGAAGAAGCATGAGATCCTCTAATCAAGCTTCCAGTTGATCCAAATAGGTAAAATCAGTGGATGTCGAAGCGGAGGCGTCCTCGTCTACAAAGAGCGACATGGAACGGGTCCAATGCATGAATCGTTGGAGCCGATGGGAGACAGAGGGATGTTGGACTGAAGGGGCGCGAAATGGCGGTGGGACGTACCAGCGAGAAGGGTCGGGGATGTGGTGAATAGTGCGGTGTCGGAGGCAATTGGCGAGGGCTGCTATAAATGGAGAGAGGGGTGTTGGCGAACGACTGAAGAGGAGGTACCGAAAGGGTGGTCGAAGGTTGCTAGGGTCACTGGAAGAAACGGGGAGAGGAGGTAGACCAATGGACTGTTGGAGAAGATGCGCAATGCGCTGGGGGGGGGGGGGGGCAGAGCTGGTGGCGCACATTGAAGTCGATGCTGGGAGCGAGGCAGACAAGAATGTCGATGTCGTGAGAATATCAGAGGAGTGGTCAGGGACAGGTCAATTGCACGAGGCACTGGAGTTTTCGGCTGATGATTCGTGCGGTTGAAATTCTAGTGGGGAGGAAGCGCGGATAGACCGTGACCTTGAGGATGGAAGAAGAAGCCGCATACAATGTTCGGCATGGCCTGCGTCAATAGGCTGTGGAGATGGTAGCAGGGAAGATTAGGGTTCGAAACTGAACCCAAATCGTTAGGGCAAGTCAGACCAGTTGATAGCTTCTACTATCGTCGAACAAAAATGTAGATTAATATGAAGGAGGATACAAGATTCAAAGACATGCTCAACCAAATCTCTTGAGGGTAGGATCCCTCTAAGAGTCTTCTCTACAAAGACAGCCTAAAGCCTAATGTTCCAAGATACCCTAAAGTACTCACTACAACTCTCTTATATAAGCAGGTGTGGCATACATATAATTACAAAAATGTCCTAAGGATACATAAGTAGGTAAAAGGACGTGTGGATGGCCTGAGAAGTCGCATTTGTATCAGTTTTCCTCGTTCCAAAATCATGATTCCCGGAAAAAAATAAGAAACACAAATTTTGACTCTTAAGATTATTGTAATCGGTAGTATCAAAAGTCTAATATAACAATGACCATGATGTAAGAGTTTCAATTGCTATACGTTGAAGCAACAATTATAACCCCCTAAAAACAAGGACAACAACTTCAAGGTATACCATCTCAGTAAAGGGAATGAAGTCAAAAAAATTTGAGTAATTGTAACAACGATGAATTACATTCAAAAGATATATTGGGCACAATATAAATTGACGTTAAGTTACATCATTTTGCCAAGTCGTATTAAGTCACGTGTAGTAACTGTATAATACCTGATAATGGAAATTTGGTCATGTGGGTACATTTCCTCCACTCAAGTATATGTATGTGTTGAGGCCCTTGTTGTGATTCAAGATTCAATAATATTTTCTGATTTTGCTTTCTAATTTGTATCAGAGTGTCGCACTCGTGCCCTAAGCAAGATCCGTCGCTTCCCCGCTTCACACAGCCGACAACCGCTCCCGCCCCTTTCTCGATCGATCGAAGCAGGAATCTTCTCTTTGCTCTCGTACGAGCCGCCTGGCACAGGCAGATGGCATAGGAAAATGCCACAGGCGGATGACTTCCGCCAATCTATAGAGGATGGATTGTTCATTTCCACTCGATCACGTCATGCATGAAGGCCTTGCTTCTGCGATTCATTGTCAACGCTCATATGCCCTCGTCTGTTAGGCTCCGCTCTACCAGTTATGAGACCTCTTCGAGTCGTTCGTTCCCACCCGATCTCCTCGATGCTGTTCTCGCCCAGTCGTTGTTCCCGCCCAGTCGCTGTTCCCACCCAGTCGATGCTCCCGCCCAGTCGTTTCTCCTTCCAGCAAGCCCGTGCCTGCTCCTATCTGTTTTCTTCCAACATCGGTGACTGTTGTTACATTCCCGTTGCCTCTCCTACGAGTTAGTGACCTGCCATCGGGGGTTATCCTCCATTGGTCCATCTGGGATCATCTTTGAAACTCACATGCTTCCCATGATTCTGTGATTATCCTTTCGGTCTAATCCCTTCTTATTTGGGTGTCCATTTCTGTTTCCACCAAATTGTGCCAACATGAGTGACTCTTCTGACTCTTCGCCAAGTGTCTTGGTGCCACAAATGAGTGACCCTCAGCGGACTCATGGCCATACTGACTCGTTGAAGATCACCATCGTGCCACTTGATGGGACAAATTACCTTGAATGGTCTCGTGCTACTCAACATGTAATTCGTAGCCACCAGTTGTTTGGATACATGGATGAGACTGTTATGGAGCCGCCTAGGAGTGACCCATTTTGGAAGCATTAGGACTCAAAAAATTCTCTAGTCGTCTCCTGACTCCTTCATTTCATGTCCCTGAAGGTGTATCGTAGCTAACATGCTTATGGACTCAGCCTTTGAGATCTGGACTCAAGCCCGTGAAGCATACTCACAGATTGGCAGCTCCACCCAGGTATACTAGATTACCCGTCGGATTTTGTAACTGCGACAAGGAACCATGAGTGTCTCCATGTATTTTTATAAGTTCGAGAGGCTCTATCAGGACTAAATTTTTTTGAGCATTTCACTCTCGCATGTGCTACCGATGCGGTTTAGTTGCAAAAAAGAAAGAACGCTGCCGACTTCATGCCTCCTCATGGGTTTGAACATGAAGGCAGATATGGTTCGGACTCACATCCTACATCGATCGTCTCTCCCTTCTCTTTGGGAAGCATTCAGTATGGTTCAGGGGGATGAAACCCGTCGCAAATCACTCAACATAAGTATACCAACGAATTGGTTTACCTTAGCTCATTTTGGTCTGGCCAATACAAGCACTCAATTCTCTACATGTTATTACTGTGGACGCAGAGCACATGTTAGGGAAGCGTGCTTCAAACTCCATCCTCATCTTGCTCGTCCAGGCCAAGTTCGTGGACGTGGTCGTGCCCCAGGTCGACGGGGCTCTCTCCTAGTGAGTTCGAGGCCGCATGATGCAGCTTACTCCACAGAGGTTTTTGAAGAGCCTCGCATGATGCCTCTCCGTCGGTTCCTCTGCATAATACCTTCTCCGGGTCCTTCACAGCTGAAGAACTTGACGTTGTCAGAAGATTGCTCCGCACACAGGATGATATAAGTATTGGTCTCTCCAGCTCCTTTGTGACATCAGCTATACCCAATGCGGATGCTGCGACCACCACTCCGTCTGATTGGACCATCGACTCAGGGGCCGCAGATCATATGACCGGGCCCGCCTCAGGTTTTGTTTCCCACACCCCATTGTCTAGTAAGGACAATGTCGCCTCTGCCAATGACACCTTGTCCTCCATTGCGGGCAAAGGACATATCTCATGCTCTCCATATATGTCCCTCTCTTCTATTCTCCATGTTCCTTCTTTTCTCCGCAATTTACTTTCAATCAACAATATTGTTAGATCTCTTCATTTCTCTGTAACATTCTTCCCTGATTCTTGTGTTTTTCAGGAATTGAGTACGAAGCGGACCATTGGCAGTGGTAGAAACTGTGGTGGCTTGTACTTCCTGGTCCACCAGATAACATCTCAGGCTCTCTCCTCTACCACGGATCGCACCACTACTATTGAGGATGTTCGAAGATGGCATCACCGTCTCGGACACCATTCCCCGTCTTATCTTCAAAAACATTTTCCCTCGTTTATGCCTTTTATTAAACCATTATCCTGTGATGTATGTGAGATGTCCAAATATGTTAGACATAACTTTTCTCATTTGTCTTCTTCTAGTTCTAATCCTTTTGATGTAGTGCATTCTGATGTTTAGAGGTCATCCTTTGTTTTATCCTTGACTGGTTATCGATGGTTTGTTACTTTTATCGATTGTTTTTCTCGAACAACTTGGGTTTATCTTTTGATGAAGAAAGTGAAGTTTTTTTGTCAAGATTTTCATCTGATAGTGATGACCCAGCTTAAGGGCACCATTCGTGTCCTTGTAGTGATAATGGAGGATAATACACTGATCGTGGTTTATTTGGTTCCTATCCCGTTGCTCATGGTATTATTCATCAAACCACCTTTGTTCACACCACACAAAATGGGGTTGCTGGAGGAAAAACCAACACCTCCTTGATGTCTCATTGCCTTCTCATCACTATGCATTTATTATGGGACTAGCCTATAACATCGATGTAGTGTCGATGCGGCTTCCTAGGCAGGGCGTGCTCGGAAGGACCACAATCTCATTAAGGGGATAAGGAATATATAACTTCTTGTTTGCCATTACAAGACCCAAGAGGTCTCTTAAATAAGAGAGATAAGGGTATAGCCGTAATTAAAGACACATCATAATAAAACCTAATTAAGCTTAAAGACACTTGGACTATGACATTAAATACAATAAACGTAATGAAAGATACAACATAATAACTAAAGACACATCAAGATAACTGAGCACGAAGCCCATAACATCTCACCCGTCCTTCAAATCAAGTCTATCCTCAAGCACAAATAAGGCTTGCACTGCGTGATCATCTGGTTCCTTAATTCCTTACAAGAACAGTTCCTAGTTACAAGTCGTTGTGACGCAGGACGAATCTATATGATGTGGACTTACGATGCCCTAACCCCAAGTGCAGTACACGTGAGCACGCGATGAATGTAATGGCCCGAGGATGAACCTTAAGATGAATATGCAGATGAGCGCAAGCACACAATCCAATGAACTAACGAAGGATAACCCTGATGTGATGCACATGCGATGACTCAATCATGCAAGTGTTTCCCGACGCACAATTAATTAAACAAATTAATTTTAAAATCTCGAGCAAGCGTCACAATTGATTACAAACATTGCAATGAAAGTAAGCAGACAACAATTACAAGTTAATTGAGAGTGCACTGAAATTAAGATGTGAAGCGAATAAATTTTGCATGGCAATAAAGAGATACGATAATCAAATTAATTCAAGTCAAGTATTATTGATAATACAAGCTACCCATACAATGCGAAGAAATGAACACTAAAAGTAAAAAACTCACCAAGTAATGGATGTCGGTGGAGGTGGTGGCTGTCCGGAAATGTAACGCCGCTGTTTGGGCTGGAAAAGAAGTTTGGGGGTTGTTAGGGAAGACGGAAAGGATTGTAGGAAGGTGATAGGGCTGGTCGTGGCTGGTAGGGGATGTTTTAAAGGTTGTGGGGTGAGTGTGGAGGCTGGTAGAAACTCCGGAAGGAGGGAGGAAGGCAGGACAGAGGATTGGGGATGGGAAGATGGTGGTTCACGAGAGGAAGAGGGGTAGGAGGAAGAAGGGGGTGGCTGGGGGGCTGTTGGGGGCTGCTGGGGATTGGGGAGATGGTTGAATTCAGGAGAAGGGAGGAGGAGGCCGGCGGCTGTGCTGGGAAGGGGCGCCGGCGGCTGGAGAAGTGGCAGAAGACGACAGAGAGCTGTTGGGGGGCTTGGGGAGATGACTAAATGCAGGGGAAGGGAGGAGGAGGCCGGCGGCTGTGCTGGGAAGGGGCGGCGGCGGGTGGATAAGTGGCGGAAGACGGAGCCGCTCAGCGTCACACAAAGCGGGAGAGGGAGGCGTCACACCTCTCTCACGACCAAAGAGCGGTTCTTCTCTAAACCGCAATCCTCGATCCCCTATTTCATCGACTGCTGGGAGATATAAGGGGGGTGAATTAGGTTGAAATTATTCCACGGCTACGATCGCCCGACGAATAAATCAACCTAACTCTCAAAATACAAGTCAGAAAAAATAAAATACATAAAAATATGAAAAATCGGGTCTCGCGATCACAGTCTCTGATCGTCTATCCGATGACCCAAATGTCGTTGATCTCCATCAATCTCCCCAGCTCAGAAACATTCATCTACGGTGAATGGAGACTATATGCTCTCATAGCAAGCCAGGTGAGACTCTATGTCGCTCCAGGTAGGAAATGTCTATGCATAATGTCATCATACCGCTAAAGTGGTCGTGGATCCCATGTAGTAAGCAAGCCGCAACAAGGGTGAAGGGTTGGGATATAATGGTAGTGGGAGAGTTATAGTGATGGTGAAAAGTGAAACTATAAGGGAAGGCTAAAGGCCCAAAACTAGGTGGCTCCACCATGTCTAGAGTCAAATCCTCAGCATTGAGAACTGGATGAACATCCGTATTCCTAGTAATATTAAGCTCGAAAAATTTGACTCAGACTCCCTCGTGAGTCGTGACAATGTATGGACCTATTCGCGTAGCATTTAAATTCATAGACGTCCCCAATGGAAACCTCTCAAACAATATGCAAATCATCACCCAACCACCTTCTTTGAATATTCGTTTTCTCATGTGCTTACCGGCGCAAGTTTTAAAATGCACATTATTTAATATAACTTTACGTCGGAATATGGCATGCAAACCATGCAACTGATGCAAATGCAAAATGACAAACTCAGCAGACTTACTAAATACAGATTTTATGTGGCAGTGGGAGTTCCTGAAATTGGGTGGTTTAGCTGGCGGTTCCTTGGGTAGGGTGCAGAAACAATCGTCGAGTGTACGGTGAACACCCAGATACCTAACGAGGACATCAATAGTGAAATATAATATCGTGGAATGACAAATATCTCTCAAGAGGCGTGAATCATCAGGGGACTTACCGGGTGGTCGATAGAAAATTTCAGTATAGAAGGAATCTCCCGAAGAAGTGTCGAAGATAGCGACATAAGGATGTAAATTAGGTGGTTCACCTGGTGGTACGTATGTAAATTCATCGTGAATGTGGTGATCTAAAAGGACGTGTGAGACAAGGACACAAGGATGTAACATCGGGGTCAGTTGAACATCACCTAAAAGAAAGAACTCCTCAAGTGGCTCTCCAAAAGTCTCAATGGGGGACTCAAAGAGTTTATTTATAGCAGGATGATCCTTGAGATGAATGTCATTGATCTTAGTAGTGTCATTGACCTAAAGAGGGAAAGAGACAACCACTACAAAGTCGATGTTAAGCTCTCGACCCTCACTCTAGATATGAGTCGCCATGATAATATGGGAAAGCTCAGGCTCGCTCTCAGTCGGGATCATAGGAAATGAGTCAAAATCAAAAGGTGGATCACTCGTTAGACTCAAAACCTCACTGGGTTGAGAGAAATCAGTCTCAGGTACCACTTTTATCGTGTCTGACGAGTCAAGAGTAGCCAAAATGGTGGCCTCAGAATGGAAGGGACTCATATTGGTGAGGTCAAGGTGGTCATCCCCCCGACTACCTCTAGTGGATCTCAAGGACTGCTCATAGTGAAGCACGAGATGGAATGTCTGCTCGAGAGACTCAGAATAGTGTTAGGTCAACTAAGCACGTATCTCAGACCGAAGCCCAGACCGAAATCGGGAAGCGGTCATAGATGGCTCCTCTCGGATGTCACTCCTCATTCCTAACTCATCAAAATGATCTCGATACTCAGCGACGGATAAGGATCCTTGCTGAAGGGAGAATAATTGCTCGAGTAGGCGACTCTGATAGGATGTTGGTAAATACCTCTGACATAAAATATGATTCATCTCATCCCAACTAGTGATGCGGTGAAGACGTTCTCGCTCATGGGTCCTCTCAATGCTAAGCCAATATGACCCCGCATGATCTAGCAATCTAAGTTTCGCAAACTTTATGTGATGCTCACCGAATAACTCAAAATGATCGAGATAATATTTCATGTTCACGAGCCAATAACTAAAGGACTCGGGACTCGATGAGCCGCCAAAAGAAGGGGCTACAGTACGAATGTGATACTCGAGATCTCTCTCAAAACGACGATCCTCATGATAATCATCCCGAAGGTAATCGAGTCGTGTTGAAGGATCAACGTGATCCACTCGCATGCAGGGATGTGAACGACGACAATCATCATATTGATCGTCTTTAGCATAGTGGGATCGTGTCGGTGGATCAACACGATCTCTAGAAGTGGTGTTGCGGTCGAGAATAATCATCGTAATAACTAGCCATGAAGAATGGACTCGGGATCTATGGGAGCGGGTGTAAATGGACTCGGGATACCAAAATAGAGGAGAGGAATAATTGTGATACCTAGCCATGAAGAAACCTATAGAATCTACAACTGCGTATTAAGTTAAAGCCCGAACCTGGGCTCTGATACCAATTTGACGCAGGACGAATCTATAGGATGTGGACTTACGATGCCATAAACCTAAGTGCAGTACACGTGAACACGCGACGAATGTAATGGCCCGAGGATGAACTCTAAGATGAATATGCAGATGAGCATAAGCACACAATCCAATGAACTAACGAAGGATAACCCTAATGTGATGCACATGCAATGACTCAATCATGCAAGTGTTTCCCGACGCACAATTAATTAAACAAATTTATTTTAAAATCTCGAGCAAGCGTCACAATTGATTACAAACATTGCAATGAAAGTAAACAGACAACAATTACAAGTTAATTGAGAGTGCACTGAAATTAAGATACGAAGCGAATAAATTTTGCACGTCAATAAAGAGATACGGGAATCAAATTGATTCAAGCTAAGTATTACTGATAATACAAGCTACTCATACATTGTGAAGAAATGAACACTAAAAGTAAAAGCTCACCAAGTAATTGATGTCGGGGGAGGTGGTGGCTGTCCGGAAATGTAACGTCGTTGTTTGAGGCTGGAAAAGGAGTTTGGGGGTTGTTAGGGAAGACGGAAAGGATTGTAGGAAGGTAATAGCTATTGGTCGTGGCTGGTAGGGGATGTTTTAAAGGTTGTGGGGTGAGTGGGGAGGCTGGTAGAGACTCCGAAAGGAGAGAGAAAGGCTGGACAGAGGATTGAGAATGGGTAGATGGTGGTTCCACGAGAGGAAGAGGGGCAGGAGGAAGAAGGGGGTGGTTGGGGGCTGATGGGACTTGGGGAGATGGTTGAATGCAGGAGAAGGGAGGAGGAGGCTGGCAGCTGTGCTGGGAAGGGGCGGCGGCAGCTAGAGAAGTGGAGGAAGGCGGCAGAGGGCTGTTGGGGGGCTTGGGGAGATGGCTAAATGCAGGGGAAGGGAGGAGGAGGTCGGCGGCTGTGCTGGGAAGGGGTGGTGGCGGTTGGAGAAGTGGAGGAAGGAGGAGCCGCTCGGCGTCACACTGAGCGGGAGAGGGAGGCGTCGCACCTCTCTCACGACCAAAGAGTGGCTCTTCTTCAAACCGCAATCCTCGATCCCCTATTTCGTCGACTGCTGGGAGATATAAAGAAGGGTGAATTAGGTTGAAATTATTCCACGGATACGTCGCCCGACGAATAAATCAACCTAACTCCCAAAATACAAGTTAGAAAAAATAAAATACATAAAAATATGAAAAATCGGGCCGGTCGCGATCACGGTCTTCAATCGTCTATCCGATGATCCAAATGTCGTCGATCTCCATCACGTTGTAGCGAAAACCGCAGCGAGAGGTAGACCGTCATCGTGCTCACAGATGTTCCGAAGGGCTGCAGGGATCCGGCGTGGCGGTGGTGCTAGCTGGGGAGAGACTGTCATGCATAATAATTGGAGGCGTGGCAAGTGTGCCCGTTGAATGTGAGTCATTGAATATGGCGATGCTGGCTGGGGGACGATCACAGGCAGGAATGACGTCAGAGGGGCCGGCGGAATAAGAGTTTGTGGTTGGAGTGGAGGATGTTAGATGGAGGTGGCTGGCAGAATGAATGGCACGGGGCTCAATACCAATGAGATCCGCGGCGTCGAAAGTGACAACTGGGGATGGAGGAGGCTCATAAGGTTCAGCAGCGGCATGGGTGGCGGTGGAACAATCAACGAGTTCGATAGTGGCGCAGAGATCGGAAGACGAGCGAGCAGTTGTTTATGTTTGTGTACGGTGATCGGTCGACGAGTCCGGCGACGATGGCGTCGGGTAGCTTGCCATTGTCGAGGCGTGAGGCCATCTTGGCCTCCCAATATTCGCGTCGGGCAGTCTCAGATATCATTTGTAAAAAAAGGAAATTAATTAATTAAAAAATGTTTTTTAAGCAATTAATCAATTAGTTGATTAATCAATTAAAATCAATTCATTTGTGGTTTTGGAGGCAGCGGCGGAAAAGAAAAGCATAGTGTCGAAAAGGGAACAAGGTCGTCTGCTAGTGGGGCTCAAAACAGGAGCCTGGTGGTATCTCTTTTCTGCGTGGGCTTAGCGGATAGGAAGGAAGGTGGGGGCTCGATACACAGTTGTTGTTTGGTGGCTCGAGGAAAGGAAAAGCGTAGCCTACGACTGTACGATCCCGATGATCGTCGTTGGGGTCGACGTTGCCGAAGGAAGACAGTTGTTGCAGTTGTGGCGTCGAGGAAGCTTGTCGATGGCTAGAGGTCATGCGCGAATGACGTCGAGATCGGCGCAGCGGATTCCCGTGGTACTAATGTTGGGAGATCAGCGACGGTGAAGACCGGAAGTGGCGTGTGCGACTCGATCCAGTTGGGAACAGAGGGAAACGTGGCGTGCTCCGCCCGCGTGCGAGTACGCAAAATCAAGCAAAAGCAAGGACGAACGTTTGTTTGGGAGGAGGAAGCAAGTGTGTGACACTGGCATCGACTGAGGGCTTCGACCGGAAGAAAGCCTTGAGGAAGGAGGCAGTGGGATGGAAACTGTAAGAGGTGGAAGGATGCTTCAGTTGCCTTGTTTTTTTTCAGGATGTTATGGGAGCGGGAGAAGAGAGGAGGAGGACTCTGATATCAAGTTGTTATGGGCCTAACCCATAACGTCGATGTAGTGTCGTCGAAGGATGGACGAAGGCGGAAATGATGGAGGCAGAGGATACTATGGATTCAGATCCGCGACTTCCTATGAGAGTGTGCTCTGGAGGAGAGAGCTACCACAATCTCATTAAGGGAACGAGGAATTTATAACTTTTTGCTTGCCATTACAAGACCCAACGAGTCCCTTCAATAAGAGATACATGGGTATAACCGTAATTAAAGATACATCATAATAAAACCTAATGAAACCTAAAGACACTCGGACTATGACATTAAAGACAATAAACCTAATGAAAGATACAACATAATAACTAAAGACACATCATAATAACTGGGCACGAAGCCCATAACAGCATCTTCCAAATCTAATTGGGGGGATGCCATTTTATCCGCACACATCTCACCAATCGCCTACCATCCCGAGTTTTATCTTATACCACACTTATCGCCCGCCTCTCCACTAAATGTGTCGTTTATACATCTCATATGTCACCCCGTATCTTTGGGTGAGTTTGTTTTGTCCATGTTCATCAGCCTCATCAGGACAAACTTGATCCTCGGGCTCAACGTTGTGTATTCATTGGTTATTCCTCCACCACAAAGGGGTATTGATGTTACCACACACCATCCCAACGTATCTTTTGCACAATGGATGTTACCTTCCGCGAGGATGAATCCTACTTTCCGGATCCAACTCACTCCATTCGTCAGGTGGAGATCAGTGATAATGCCAATGATATCCCTTTTCCTCTCATTCTTCTCACTCATAGTCTACCTTCCATCGAAGAAACACCCCAACCCATAACGTCGACGTAGTGTCGTCGGAGGATGGCCGAAGGCGGAGATGATGGAGGGGGAGGATACTATGGAGCCAGAACCGCAACTGCCTAGGCGGGTGTGCTCGGGAGGAGAGAGCTACCACAATCTCATTAAGGGGATGAGGAATAGATAACTTCTTGCTTGCTATTACAAGACCCAATGAGTAAATTAAAAAGAAGATACATGGATATAACCGTAATTAAAGACACATCATAATAAAACCTAATGAAACCTAAAGACACTTGGACTATGACATTAAATACAATAAACCTAATGAAAGATATAGCATAATAACCAAAGACACGTCATAATAATTGGGCACGAAGCTCACATCATTTTCCCAAATCTTATAGGGGAGATGCCATTTTCACCGCACACATCTCATCAATCGCCTACCACACATATCACACCAAATGTGTCGTTCATCCATCTCATCTATCACTATGTATCATTGGGTGCGTTTGTTTTGTCCATGTTCATCAGCCCATCGGGTCAAACTTGATCCTTGGGGTCAACGTTGTGTATTCATTGGTTATTCCTCCACTACGAAGGGGTATTGATGTTACCACCCACCATCCCAACGTATCTTTTGTACTATGGATGTTACCTTCCGCTAGGACGAATCCTACTTTCCGGATCCGACTCACTCCATTCCTCAGCGGGGATCAGCGACAATGTCAATGATATCCCTCTTCCTTTCATTCCTCTCACTCATAATCTACCTTTCATCCAAGAAACACCCAAGACCCAAGTTACTCCTCGATCTTTGATTTCTCCATTTCCAATTGTCTACCACACAGACGAACAGGTACGCAGGTTACTACCATTCCACCACTACTAGTGCCCTCCTCGGACTCAGATTCTAGAGTTGATCTTCATCTTCCTCTTGCTTTGTTGAAAGGTAAAGCGATTTGCACACAACACCATATCTCTAATTATGTTTCATATCATCACTTTGCTCATACGCATCATGCTTTGTTACTTCATTATCCATGATTACCATTCCCAATACATGGCAGGAAGCACCGTGTATCCCCAAATGGGCACATGTAATGGAGGAGGAAATGTCTATCCTTGATAAGAATCACACATGGGAAATTTCTCCTCTTCCCTCAGGAAAGAAAGAAATTTATTCGAGGTGGGTGTTCTCAGTTAAACAAAAAAAAAAGGATGGCAAGGTAAAACATTACAAGGCAAGACTGTTGGCTCAAGGATATACCCAGACTCAAAGAGTGGACTACTAGGATGCCTTTGCCTCTGTAGTGAAGATGGACTCTATATAGGTTCTCTTATCCTGTGCTGTTTGTCTAAGTTGGGATCCTCATCAACTTGACGTAAAAAATTCTTCATCCACGGTGAGTTGGATGAAGAGTTATACATGAATCTCCCTCCTGGATTTATGAGAAAGGGACAAGCAGAGCTCGTCTGCCGCTTGAAGAAGTCATTATATGGCTTGAAACAGTCACCCAGGGCATGCCTTGGTAGGTTTCACAAGGTCATGCTCAAGTTTGGCTACAAACAAGGACAGTCTGATCATACTATGTTCATTAAAAGACGCGATCAAAAGATCGTAGTTCTCATTGTGTATGTGGATGACATAGTCATCACAGGCGATGATTCTCATGAGATCGCCAACCTCAAGTCACAGTTATCCACAGAGTTCGAGGTGAAGGATTTAGGAAGACTACGATTCTTCCTTGGAATTGAAGTGGCTAGATCGAATCAAGACATCTTCATATCTCAACGCAAGTATGTATTAGACCTGCTAAAGGAAACTGGAATGCTCGGTTGTGCCCCAGCAAACACTTGCATGGAAGAGAATCACAAGATTGATGAAGACAGTGATGGTGATCGGATAGATATATCAAGCTATCAAAGGTTGGTCGGAAGACTCATATACCTATCTCACACATGGCCTGACATTACGTATGCGGTTGGTATCTTGAGTAGATATATGCATGCTCCCAGAGTCAGACATCAAGAGGTTGCACATCGAGTGTTGAGATAACTGAAGAAAGCACCTGGTCGAGGATTCCTGTTCTATAAGAACAGTCACTTAAGGATTGAAGTCTTCACTGATGCAAATTGGGCTGGATGTCGTGCTGACAGGAAGTCGACTACGAGGTACTGCACATTTTTTGGGGGAAATTTTTCGTAATCTGACGAGGTAAGAAATAGAACGTAGTAGCCAGATCTAGCGCAGGGGCCGAGTACAGAGCGATATCCCAAGGTCTCCGAAGGACTATGGTTGCAATCTGTGTTACATGATCTGGGACTCCGGGAGTATATCACTATCTCCTTATACTATGATAATAAGACTGTCATTAGTATAACTCACAACTCTGTACAATATGATAGGACCAAGCATGTTGAAATCGATCGACACTTCATCAAAGATCACTTGGTCAAAGGGAATGTGGTCGCTCCATTTGTTCATTCTAAAGACCAACTGGCTGACGTCTTCACCAAAGCCTTGAGTTGTGATATGTTCTCTAATGATATACACATGCTAGGGATGATTGATATATTTCGTCCAACTTGAGGGGGAGAGTTGACATTAAATTACATTATTTTTCCAAGTCGTATTAATTCATGTGTCATAACTGTGTAATACCTGATAAGGGTAATCTGGTCATGTGGGTACATTTTCTCCACCCAAGTATATGTATGAGTTGGAGCCCTTGTTATGATTTATAACAACACTCAAGCCTTTATCCCACCATAGTGGGGTCAGCTCTTGTTATGCTTTATGATTAAATAATATTTTCTGATTTTGCTTTCTACTGTATAATCATTAATAAACTGTATGAAGATAAAAATAAGGTCCAGCCAAGTTTGCTAAAACTGCACAAATTATCCTGTTACTGCGCTTTTTAGAGACAAAAAATTCCTAAACAGAGAGTTATTTTGCAGTTTAATTATCCTAGTTGTGTGGTCTTTAGTGATAAGAAAAAATCAATCAGTTTGGACTGCACTAGCAGAGTCAAAGAAGTCTGTTACTAGGATTACTGTGGAAAAGCACGGTGAATGGAATGAAATAGTAAACAGCTCACAATCTTGCAACTTGAATAGATGTTTAGATGGATCCATCATCCATCCAGACTTCAAAACATATCAGGGAGCAAATTAAGCCACCAAGAGCAATGTAAAAAACAGAACTTAAAATAACATATTTTCCGAATAGATTAAAATTAACCTAAAAATACAAAAACCATTCAAAGTAACTTTTCAGATTATAAACACCAGATAGTAAATCAACTTCTATAAAATTTTTATAATTACTATTGTTAATGAAAGAGATATCATGGTTAAAAAAGGGGGGAAAATTATAAGATATTGATACTAGGGAGTTGAGGTAGGCTTATATTGACATTTGCTCTTATTGTACCCAGTCGATCACGAGCTCAATCTTTTCCTTCCATAAGAGGGCCTCCTGGATGTTAAAGGCTGCCATCTGTTTCATGAAGGAAATCATAAAAAATAAAAGTTATTTTGGTTAAATGAAGGATGCAAAGGACCATATTATAACTTTCATCCATAATAAAAAAAATTGATAGGTGATAAACATTTACGTATGAATGTGTGAAGCAAACTGTTGCCGTTAAACTTATATATTTACTGGTGTTTTAATAATAACGTATTTATCGCAGCAAAGTTTAGGCAATAAAATTATCAACTATGCATTATTCAAGTTTGGTAAGTGCCAGCTAAGCATTGATGTTATCATCCATTGTTTACTGTATCCTCCATGAACGACAATAAACAGATCAGAAACTATTTGCAGGTAAAAATTCAGTTTTTTAACAGTACTTGGTGACATTAACCGTGAATGATAAAACGATGTACAACTTTTTGTTTGAGTACAGGCTCTGTATTTGACATAAGAGACCATTAATCTCATAATGATGCATGCATGTTTTCTTTTTCTCTTCCGATCTATTGAAAGCATGTATTATTTCATCCATTTTAACAATACACGACAACCTCATTTTAAAATTCTTTCACCATCTCCACAAGATATACACTAAACGCAATGCGTTTTTTACTTTCCCCGCAATATTTAACTCCATATCTTGTTTCTCCAACCAAAAAGAAGATTCTTTTAGAAATAAAAATTTCACACAAATGGTATATGATGGGGATTATAGTTCGAGATCGAATTGTCAGGGCCCGCATGGATCTGCACAAATAGAAGCAGAAATAGGATCATCATTTGGACGATGTGAGTCAGTAGTCGCGTCCGGATCGACGATGACATTGTAACGACCCAACCTTTACAATATCAGAAGTATTGTCCGTTTTGATTCATCCCATCCCATACTGAGGTGAACCACACGATTTGGTCTTTTCCACAAGTGGATTACGAGGACTTCCCAGGAGGTGACCCATCATAGGCCTACTCCCACCGGAGCACGCTTAACTATGGAGTTTCCAACATAACTCTCTCACTTGCTCCGAAAAGGCGCCTCTGATATTTGAGGATCCAAATTATTACTTAAGTCCAACAATTTTCCCTCCAATTCTGATCTAAGATTCGGTTCAGCCCAACACCTCATTTCACCTAGAAGTTTGTCATCTTAGAAGTCGCGGGAGCTTCTTTGTCTGGGCTTCACTGCACCCAAAGCACTCCCCGACCTCATCTGATTCAGGATGTTACAAGTCCACTGTAACAACCCTACTTTTAATTTAAGTAAATAATTGATTTGTCTAGCCACAGCCCAAGCCCCCCTTGAGTTAATCCAGAGCAGCTCCCCCCCCCCCCCCCCCCCGGTTTAAATCTCGCAAACCGCAAGCGCTCGGTTAGGGCTCCCGAGTCCTCTCCCGACCCCGCTCACGTGTCCCGCGCGTAGCGCCGCCTGCCGCTCCTCCCTCCGGCACCTCCTCCTCCTGCAGTGGCCGACGTCGCCTCCTCTTGTTTCCCCGTCGCCTCTTCCGTCTGCTCTGGCCGTTCCTCCAAGAGGTGCCGACAGCTCCCTCCTCTTAAAGTGTCGGAAGCCCCTCCTCTCCCTCTTCCCCTTCCAAGGTTGGCAGCAGCCTCCTCAAGGCCCGGCAGCAGTTTCTGCTCCCCTCCGACTACCGGGAACTGCTCCCCCTCGTCGTTTTCGCCGTTGATTTCGGAGGGGAAAATCTAGGTTTTCCTTCCCTCTCCTCCTCGAGCCCGGATCTGAGTTCCTTGGAGTAAAACTCCTCTTTTTCTCCCTTATTTCAGAAATTTTTCCTTGATTATTTGGGACTTTTGCGTTCCAATTTTGCATTTCAGATTTTGTGCACGTCCTAATCGCCAAATCCTTAGGTATCCGTGCTCCCCGGCGCCGTCCGTCGCTCCAATTGGCGGAATCTCTTGAGGACCCTTCCGAATTAGGGTTTCCCTAGCCTGAAGCGCCGTCAAATCTCTGGTTCCCGCGTTGTAATTCCTTCTCCCCTCACCTTGAGGGAGGTAAATTGCTAATCCGCTCTTGAGTGTGTTCTCGCGAAATAAACTGCCTGTGTTAGCGTATGGTTTTCTACTTGTCAAGTATCAAATATCGTCTGCGATTATTTCTGAACAGGTTCAATAGAGCCTTTGACTTTCCTTGCGCCGCTTAGCTGTTGCTGGTAGTTTCGGCTTCACCTTAAGGCAAGTGGAGAAATTCTCTCTCGCTTCCAAACTAAGAATTTAAGTTCTGTATACCTTTATCTAAGTTATTAACTGTATCTGATAACTCAAGAATCATCGCTCGTAAGTATGTCAAGTTATGATAGAAATCTCCACGGAAAAACATGAATCACTTAGGTCCTGAGTGTCATATGTAAATCTTGGAAGCTAGGGTTTAGATGGTGCATCATCTTGATTGCATGGTCATGGTAAGCAGGAAATACTTTTATTCTAGTAAGACTTACACTTGAACTTGAGTGTGAACCAGTGCACCCACTGTAAACACCTACGCATTTCAATGATTTCAGCTTTATGTCGTTGTAAGAATATTTATGTTATAGTCCGGAGTAGGCTAATAATTCCAGATAGTTCTGCTTATTTCAGTTACTTGCCTGTTTCACTAGTTTGCTTCAGGACTAATTGGTACTATAGAGTTCTAATTTCTTCTGCGCGTACTTAAATTATTAGCTTATTTAACTGCTGATTTTCCTGTTCTGAGGCATTTTCCTTCTGTTTGGATTTGACTTAGGGTTCGTGACTACGCCGTCTGCTCCCTGAGTTTTTCTTCGTTCAGCTGCAGCTTTGCTTGGAGGTTTTATTTTGAATAATGTATCAGCAGGTTCTATGTATTTTGTTTCAGTACTGTTGGATTTACTTTCATGTATTAGTTATTGTCAGTAATTTTCTTGTGTATTGTGGACAACTCCTAGGATGTTTTGATGTATCAGATCATTTTATTTATGGCATTTTACTATTGTGACTTATTGCATGTTCATCGTTTCAGCATTGTGTGTGACATTAGATTTTATTATAAATGCATGAGCATCAACCTTTCATTGCGGCTTCTGTATACTTATAAAATATACTAAATTCTTTTCAAAGTAACAAATTCAAAACTAGTGTAGTATTTCTGTTCCCTCCTTAGCAGGCATGGTTTCCTTTCAGCCCATGCATGTGGCATCACGGCCCGCCCGAGGTGCGATCTGAACCTAGCTCTCAACTGTCACGACCCGTCTCAACAAGGGTCAGAGCGCACTTCGGGCGGGCCGTAATGCCACAGGCATGGGCGGAAAGTAAACCATGTCTGCTAAGGTGGAAACAGAAATACTACACTAGTTTTGAATTTGTTACTTTGAAAAGAATTTAGTATATTTTATAAGTATGCGGTAGCCGCAATGAAAGGTCGATGCTCATGCATTTATAATAAAATTTAATGTCACACACAATGCTGAAACGATGAACATGCAATATGTCACAATAGTAAAATGTCATAAATAAAATGATCTGATACATCAAAACATCCTAGGAGTTGTCCACAATACACGAGAAAATGACTGACAATAACTAATACATGAAAGTAAATCCAACAGTACTGAAACAAAATACATAGAACCTGCTGATACATCATTCAAAATAAAACCTCCAAGCAAAGCTGCAGGTGAACGAAGAAAAACTCAGGGAGCAGACGGCGCGATCACGAACCCTAAGACAAATCCAAACAGAAGAAAAATGTCTCAGAACAAGAAAATCAGCAGTGAAACAAGCTAATAATTTAAGTACGCGCAGAAGAAATTAGAACTTTATAGTACCAATTAATCCTGAAGCAAACTAGTGAAACAGATAAGTAACTGAAACAAGCAGAACAATTTGGAATTATTAGCCTACTCCAGAGTATAGCATAAACATTCTTACAACGACATAAGCTGAAATCATTGAAATGCGTAGGTGTTTACAGTGGGTGCGCATGGTTCACACTCAAGTTCAAGTGTAAGTCTTACTAGAATAAGAGTATTTCCTGCTTACCGTGACCATGCAATCAAGACGATACACCATCTAAACTCTAGCTTCCAAGATTTACTTATGACACTTAGGACCTAAGTGATTCATGTTTTTCCGTGGAGATTTCTATCATAACATGACATACTTACGAGAAATGATTCTTGCGTTATCAGATACAGTTAATAACTTAGATACAGGTATAAACAACTTAAATTCTTAGTTTGCAAGCGAGAGGGAATTTCTCCACTTGCCTTAAGGTGAAGTCGAAACAACCAGCAACAGCTAGGCGGCGCAAGAAAAGTCAAAGGCTCTATTGAACCTGTTCAAAAATAATCGCAGTCACGCAGACGATATTTGATACTTGACAAGTAGAAAACCATACGCTAACACAGGCAGTTTATTTCGCGAGAACACACTCAAGAGCGGATTAGCAATTTACCTCCCTTAAGGTGAGGGGAGAAGGAATTACAACGCGGGAACCAGAGATTTGGCGGCGCTTCAAGATAGGGAAACCCTAATTCGGAAGGGTCCTCAAGAGATTCCGCCAATTGGAGCGACGAACGGCGCCGGGGAGCACGAATACCTAAGGATTTGGCGATTAGGACGTGCACAAAATCTGAAATGCAAAATTGGAACGCAAAAGTCCCAAATAATCAAGGCAAAATTTCTGAAATAAGGGAGAAAAAGAGGAGTTTTACCCCAGGGAACTCAGATCCGTGCTCGAGGAGGAGAGGGAAGGAAACCCTAGATTTTTTCCTCCGAAATCAACGGCCAAAACGACGAGGGGGAGCAGTTGCCGGCTGCCGAAGGGGAGCAGAAACTGTTGTCGGGCCTTGAGGAGGCTGCTGCCAACCTTGGAAGAGGAAGAGGGAGAGGAGGGGCTGCCGACACTTGAAGAGGAGGGAACTATCGGCACCTCTTGGAGGAACGGCCAGAGCAGACGGTGAAAGTGCACAGTGCGCCTATGAGAATCCTCTAGAGGGGGTGAATAGAGATTTAAAAATTACTTCTAACCTAATTGTGCAACTACAATAAAAACTAAGTATTATGCTTCAACAAATACTTATCCAGAATAAAACAATGCTGTAATATAAAGCTAGAAAACAGTAAAGTAATCTAGCTAAGAGGGACAACACAGAAAATTAGCAATCCAGAAGACAAAAAGATTTTATAGAGGTTCCCCAAAATGTGGGTAGTCCTCTCTTCTACCACCTGGTAGGATTGCACCAACTGTGCCTGAGTCTTTTGACAAGGAGACTCTCAGAACCACTGATCTTTTGACAAAGAGATCATGAACCACCAGATCTTTTGATAAGGAGATCTTGAACCACCAGATCTTTTGATAAGGAGATCTTAAACCTCTGAATCATTTGAAGAGGGATTAATAAAACTCTTTTACAGTTGGAGAAAGAAGGAGAAGGAGGAAGAGAAATGGTGTAGGAATTCTGTTCTCAGAATTCTTATAAAGGTTGTATGATACACATCTTCTTTTATCTATCACTAGATCTGCTCTTGATTAACTCCTGCATATGATAGTGATGTATTGCAGGAGCTTTGATTGTCAGATTCTTTGTGTTTCTGCTTATTGAGACCTGGCTGCTATGAGATGGTGATGAAGAGCAGCTTTCAGATCCTTTGTTCTTTTCTTCTGATTAAGATCAGCCTGCTATATGATTGTGATGAAGAGCAGCTGTTCTTATCTTCTCTGTATATTTTCTACTAGGGTTCCTGAGGGAGGAAGAAGAAGAGAGCCCTTGAGAGAAGAGGATGGCCGATTGTAATGAATGCCTTACTTTTCTCTTTCTTCTCATCCCTTTTATTGTTCAGTTCAATTTGAATTTCTTTTCCTTTTCTAATAAGAGCTGAAAAGGTATTTTTGTCTGAACATTTACATCCTTCTTTCCTTCTTTAATTCCCGACCCGTCCGCCAACATAAAGCTTGTTTCCAAGAAAGCTTTTCTCTGTCCTCTTTTAATTCTTCATTCCATTTGAGGTAATTAAGGAGCCGTTGGAGAACAGTCTTGAGAGAGGTGGGTCATGAGAGAGGGTCCAAAAATGACAGCTGAAAAGGTATCCCTTTTCAGACTGTATTCGACGTAACGTCGAGTTCTCTTCCTCTCTTATCGACTCACCTTTGAGTTCTTGTAGGAGCAGCTTCGAATTCATCCTTGCTCTGATTGAACTCTGCTAGTCGACGTTGCGTCGATATCCTATCGACGTAACTATCGAGTTGATGGCATGGCTCTAAGCTTCATTATCTGCGTCGAGATGAAGTCAACGTTGCGTCGACTTTAGGTTGCTTCGACATGTACTTCCTTCTGCGCCGAGTTGAAGTAGAAGCTGCGTCGACTTCTCAAAGTACTTCGACAGGTTCATAGCCTTTACGTCGATACCTATTCGATGGAACGCCGACTTGAATTACTTCGACAAAAAGGTGAACTACTTGGACTTCTAGTCAGAGTAGCGTCGACAACAACTTGACGTTGCGTCGAATTCTATTCGACGCAAATGTTAACTTTGCCCAAGTTTTGCTTCTCTTGATCTGACCTTAACACCCTAGGTTGAGTGCGACATCCTAAGACATCTAGTGACCAGATTACCCTCACTATACAATGGGTAATTCATTTCTAAGAGATAAAATCACTTTTAGGTAATTTGTTAAGTTAAATCAAATGATTTTTTCCAACAATCTCCCCCTATTTATCTTAACAAAATTTACAATTTGAATAAAATGATTTTACACATTCCTCTTATATAATCAAGAATACATCCAAAACAATATATACAAAAGAACATAATTGACTGCAAACTCAGAAAATAATTGACTGAAAGCTCAGACCATATCATTCAATATATAACTCTCCATAGCTGTCTTCCAGGAAGAAAAATTTTCTTACAGAGTACCTGAGCTTCATTGCTCCTTCTCAGGAGTTCTTCTTTTCCTTGAAAATACTTTTGAAGAAACTTTCCTTGGGGCAATCTGCAAGGGCTCATCATTTTCTTCAGTAGTAATGTCTCTGGGAAGCTCCCCCCTGAGAGTGTGCATTCTCTTCAGCCTGCTGGACAGCTTCTTGAGCAATCTTGGTAACCTCATCTATTTCAAGCAGAGGCTCATCCTGAAATACTGTTGTGCTTACAACTGTCATTTCTGTATCCAAATTTCTTTGAACAACTAGAGCAAGCTCCCCCTGAACTACTGAAGCATTTAATTTCTCCTCATTCACATTTGACAGATACTGATTTACATCAGCCATCTCTTTGTCAATCTCCACATTATCTGCTTGTACTCTTTCTTCATCATTCTGTTTTTCTGGAGCAGACTCCCCCTGATCTGCAGGCTCCCCCTGGATCTGTGCACCTTGGAAGGTGGTCACTTTGTCAGGAGCATGAGCATCACCTACACCCTGTTCACTCAAATCTAGAACAGGTCTTTCTTCCTCCAATAGGTTCTCCCCCTTCTTAACCTTGTTGGCTAGAGAGGTTAAGAATTCCTTTGTGACCATGGAGGAAGATATAAAATCTTTGAGGCTCTGGAGAGATCTTTTAAAGGCTAATAGCTCACCCTCCATTTGTGAGTATTTTCTATCAAACCTTCTTGCCTGAGAGGCCACCTGATCTGCAAATGTGGAGGAGGCAATGCCAACTGCCTTTGAGATGATTTGCTCAAGATCAATTGGTGGAGTATGAGATGCAGAAGGAGGAGGTGATGGATGAAGGTCTTCTTGGATAGGGGAGAGAGGGTGGTAAACATCAGGTGAGAAATGTATTGATGGTGGTGGAGGTGGAGCAAGCTGATGATCTGGAATGAGGGTGGATGGTAATTGATGTAATAACTGAGGAGATGGCTCTGGGACTGAAGTAGATTGAAGTTGTTGTTGTTGTTGTTGTTGTTGCTGAGGGGGATCTGGAATAGTGTCCAGTGGAGGTGGAGAGAGAGGAGGAGGGATATTCTCCCTTGGTGGGTCTGGTATTTGCCTCTGAGGCTCTTGAGGAGGAGGAGAGGGAGGAGGTGAAGCTGGAGATTGACCAGGCTTTAAGATTTGCCTGGTCCACTTAGAGAATATTCCAATGTTTATTCTCTTCCCTGGTGGAATTGGCACACCCTTGGACTTGCACACTGCTGGGTAGTGGTGAAGCAGTATCTGACTCATGATTCTCATGTAAGCATTTTTTTATGGGCATATTTGTGTCTTATCATCTTCAGAAGTAACTTTCCCCAATTTATCTTTTTCTTGAGGACAAGAATGCTCATAATCTGCAGCTGCTGCTTTGGAATTACATCATGAGTTGAGATTTTGCACAATAGAACTTTCCCAACTATGTCAGCCAGGAATCTGTATTCTTCTCCCAACTCAATCTTCTTGAGATTGAATGCTTTCTCCTTACTGAACTGCATAATCTCTAAAGCTTTCTTAATCTCTTCACTTGTCAGCTCATCAGAGTCACTCCCAGTTGGAAGATCAAATGTCTGACTCAGCAACTCCTCTGTGATGTGAATTTCTGTCTCAGAAACTTTCTCATTAAGGGAGCCATCTTCTCCTATCTGTACAGACTCCTTAAACTCTGTCAATTCAATATCAAGTATCTTGCTCCTGGTGGATATTAGTTTGGTTAAGCCAGCATCCTGAAGCAAGCCCAGAATGGCTTTGAAGCTGTCGGCCGCTGCGCTGAAGGATTCAATGTCTACATCGAATCCGGAGTTAACCTTAGGTTTTGCCATTTGATTATAGGTACCTGCAAAGACAACGAGAAAGCGAGAGAGAGGGGCACTGGAGAGCTGGAGAACAAGAGAACAAGAAAGCAAGAGAGCAAGAAAATTCGAAAGCCCAATGATTTCGACGCTGAAGTTGCTCAAAAGAATACGATTCGTCGCAACTTAGGGTTTATGTCGACGCACCGTCGATGTGTATTAGTATTTGGCGCGCAAAAATAAGTCGAGAATGCTTCTAGAAGTCATTCTGAGCGCACAGTCATTTCGACGTTGCGTCGAATTATATTCGACGTAATCCAGTCGACGCAATACCTTTCCCAAAGATGTTCAGCAATCCTTAAGTCGACGTAGTCCAGTCGACGTTGCGTCGATTTGCAATCGCCGCACCCTCGATTTTGATCAGCGTCCAATCATTACGACGCATGCGTCGATAAGAACTCGACGTTGCGTCGAGATCTACTCGAATTATTCACTCTAAGTGCTTCTTGACGCAGACGTCGAGTAGAAGTCGACGGTACGTCGACTTCCATTCAACGCACCTCTGAATAAACAGATCTTTTTCCTTAGAAAATTCTTGCTGTTTTTCCCAGCAATTTTATTTATTGAAAATAGATTATAATATTAATTTTATATGCTATTATGGAAATGAGTCAAGGCAGAAACCACTCCCTTGAATGAAGTTTGTTACTTATTCTTGACCTGCATCTTCCTTCCCACTCCATTTTCTCCTGAATGGGACCCAACCTAACCTTGCACAGGTAATTCAACCATTAGAAGGAACCCAGGTTACCTTGGGCCCTTTGCTTTTACCATTGTAGGGTTCAATGAAAGAATAGAAAGGTCTTTCATGATACCCTTTGGGATGATAAGGAATGGGTTTCCCAAACCTATTGTTTTGATACTTGAAATAAGTATAAAATGTATCTAAAAATAACAAATCAGCAGAATGTTTTATTATCCTAGATTTTGTTTTTACCTTTAGGTTGTTATTATTTAACTTCTCTACATTGTTCTTAACTGAGGGTTTTTCTTTCTTATTCAGATGTATTTTGTTGGATTTATCTATCCTATCTGAATAACTAACAGCCTTACCCTTGATTGATGCACTCTTCTCACTGGGTTGATAATCACTAGGTCTAACAAAAGAAACTGGATTTTTCCAGGCAGGTTTCCTAGGTGCTTTTGAGCTAGTGGAGGGCTCTGCTCCTAAACCTAAGTGATTAAATCTCATAAAGAGATTTTCAGTGATGTCTTTGAGCTTCTGACTCCTCCCATTGGGTGAGTCTTCAAAGGCCTTTGCCTCTGCTAGCTCTTTTTGCAATTTAATGTTCTCCTCTCTAAGTTTAATCAATTATAACTATTTATTATTAATTTCATTTGTTAGGTTTTGATTTCTTATGTAGATTTCATCTTTCTTAAGGTTTTCTAAGTCAGTCCTAGCTGTGTCTAGTTCTTTTTCTACCCTAAGATGATCAATGCAGAAATCTCTAAAATAGGTTTTAAAATCTTCTGATTTAAAATCAAATTCATCAAAAACAGATACCTATTCCTCTTCATCATCTGATGACATCCCTAGTGCCATCATGCAGGCTGCTTTTGCTTCTGTTTCATCATCACTTTCAAATGATGAGGAGTTTAACTCTTCTTCTGAGTCACTCCATGTTTCAGCTATGAAGCCCTTTCCTTTCTTCTTATCCTTCCCTCTGAAGGACTTATTCTTCTTCTTCTTCTCTTCTTTGTTGCTGCTTCTATCTCTTTGCACTTATGGGCACTCAGGAGCAATGTGCCCTAGCTTGTTGCAGGTGAAGCAGATAATCTCCTTCCTTGGAGTTTTATCATACCTGAGCCTTGACTCTCTTTCTCTTCTCCTTGAGTCTTCAGACTTGACCCACTTCTTAAATCTCCTTGCTAGGAGATTGAAAATCTCATCTTCAGGGGTAGAGGGCTCTCCATCAGTAGCTTTCAGAGCTAGGCTCCTTTGGATAGGAGCTGGAGAAGTCTCTCTTTCTTCAACCTCAACCCTGTTCTTCAGAATCATCTCATAAGACTTAAGCTTTCCTAGCAAAGCTTCAGTTGAGATCTCTCTGTGGCACCTTGACTCTCTAATTGCCCAGATTCTGGAATCCCATGAGCTAGGGAAGTACATGAGGATTTTATCATTAATTTAAGTCAAGGATATCTCCTTGTCTAAGCCTCTGAGCTCACTAATGATAATGCTAAATCTGTCATACATATCAGCAACAGATTCTTCAGCTTTCTTTTGAAAGTTCTCATACTGGGATATGAGAAGGGACTTTTTGTCCTTTCTTTCATCAGCACTTCCTTCCACCATTGTGGTGAGTGAGTCCCAGATTTCTTTTGCTAATTGGCACTCAGCAACCTTCTAGAAAATGTCATCTGACATTGTTGAAACCATAATGTTCATGGCATTGGCATCACATGCCTTGACCTTCTTCTCAGCCTCTGTCCATTCCTTTTTTGGAACAGCCTCAGTTGTTGAGGTTTCTCCTTCCTTTTGTCTAACTGGAGCAGGAAGACCTGTGAGAAGAACATTATAGATGTCTTCATCAATTGAATTCATATAAAGCCTTATTCTCGCCTTCCAGAGTGTCAACTTCTTCAAGTTACACACTGGGGGTCTTGTGGAAGCATAGTCCTTAGTACTCATTTTCTTTATAAGATATGTTTGTAGAAAGAAATAAGAGTAGGAGGTCTTTTTGATTAAGGTATTAACCTTTCAATGATCAACCTCCCTTTGATACAAATTAAAAGTGCATAGTGTGCCTCTGAGAATCCTCTAGAGGGGGTGAATAGAGATTTAAAAATTACTTCTAACCTAACTGTGCAAATACAATAAAAACTAAGTATTATGCTTCAACAAATACTTATCCAGAATAAAACAATGATGTAATATAAAGCTGGAAAACAGTAAAGTAATCTAGCTAAGAGGGACAGCACAGAAAATTAACAATCCAGAAGACACAAAGATTTTATAGAGGTTCCCCAAAATGCGGGTCGTCCTCTCTTCTACCACCTGGTAGGATTGCACCAACTATGTCTGAGTCTTTTGACAAGGAGACTCTCAGAACCACTGATCTTTTGACAAGGAGATCATGAACCACCAGATCTTTTGATAAGGAGATCTTGAACCACCAGATCTTTTGATAAGGAGATCTTGAACCACCAGATCTTTTGATAAGGAGATCTTGAACCACTGAATCCTTTGAAGAGGAATTAATAAAACTCTTTTACAGTTGGGAGAAAGAAGGAGAAGGAGGAAGAGAAATGGTGTAGGAATTTTGTTCTCAGAATTCTTATGAAGGCTGTATGATACACAGCTTTTTGTATCTATCACTGGATCTGCTCTTGATTAACTCTTGCTTATGATAGTGATGTATTGCAGGAGCTTTGATTGTCAGATCCTTTGTGTTTCTGCTGATTGAGACCTGGCTGCTATGAGATGGTGATGAAGAGCAGCTTTCAGATCCTTTGTTCTTTTCTTCTGATTAAGATCAGCCTGTTATATGATTGTGATGAAGAGCACCTGTTCTTATCTTCTCTGTATATTTTCTATTAGGGCTCGTTCGTTTGGACGGAATTGAAGACTTGGAATTGATATTCGACGTCGAATTCCAATTACGACGTTCACTTGTCAGGTAGCTTTAATAATTGGAATTTGAGTTTAATATCTTGGAATTGATTTTAGCATAGGCACAAAATCTAGCTGGACATATAGGAATTGGGCGAGTCTGGCACGCTCGATTTATTGCGTTTTTCGCCCGGGCGCGAGTTTATGCGCCCGGGAGCGCAATTTTTTGTCCGGGCGCGAGTTTTTCGCACGGACGTGAGTTTTTCGCCCTTACGTGCGTTTTTCGCCCACACAAGCAAATTTCGCCCCGGCGGAAGTTTTCCGCCCAAGCGCGCGTTTTTCGCCCTATCGCGCATTTTTTCGCCCGGGCGCGCCTATTTCTCACGGGGGCGTGTTTTTCGCTCGGGCACATATTTTGTCGCTCGGGCGTGAGTTTTTCGCCCGGGCGCGCGTTTTTCTCCCGGGCACGCATTTTTCATCCTGTCGCGCCTTTTTTCGTTCGGGCGCGCGTATTTCGCCCGGGGCCGCGTTTTTTCGCCCGGGCACATATTTTGTTGCACGGGCGCGAGTTTTTCGCCCGGGCGCGCGTTTTTCTCCCGGGCTCACATTTTTCGCCCGGGGGCGCGTTTTTCGCCCGAGCACACGGTTTGTTGCCCAGGCGAGCATTGTTTCGCCTAGGCGCGAGTTTTTAGCCCGGGCGCGTTTTTCGCCTGGGCGCGCATTTTGTCGCCCGGGAGCACAATTTTTCGCCTGGGGGCAAAATTTTCTCCCGGGCGTTTATTCGCCCAGGGGCTCGTTTTTCGCCCGGGGGCGCGTTTTGTCGCCCGGGCGCGGAATTTTTCGCCCGGGCGCGAGTTATTCGCCCGGGCGCGCGATTTTCTCTAGGGCGCGCAATTTTCGCTCGGGCGCGCATTTTTCGCCCGGGCGTGCATTTTACGCCAGGGCGCGCATTTTTCGCGCAAGCACGTGTTTTTTGTCCGGGCACGCATTTTTCGCCCGTGAGCACAATTTTCGCTCGGGCCCGAGTTTTTCATCAGGGCGCGTGTTTTTGCCCGGGTGCGAGTTTTTTGCTCGGGCGCACGTTTTTCGCCCGGGTGCACGTTTTTCGCCCGGGTGAGTGTTTCTCGCTCGGGAGAGCGTTTTTTGCCTTGGCGCGCGTTTTGTCGCCCGGCCGCGAGTTTATCGCCTGGGCGAGCATTTTTTGCCATGACGCTCATTTTTTATTATATATGTAAAAAAATATTAGTTTCTTTATAATATTTTTCAATTCTTAGATTGAATTTTATTTAACAAACGAACAAGAAAATTGATCAATTCCACAATATTCAACAATATTGTTTATTAGCCGAACGATGGAATTGGAATTAGATCAATTCCAATTCTGAATATTGAATCCCAATATCGAATTCCAAACGAACGGACTCTTAGGGTTCCTGAGGGAGGAAGAAGAAGAGAGCCCTTGAGAGAAGATGATGGCCGATTGTAATGAATGCCTTGCTTTTCTCTTTCTTCTCATCCCTTTTATTGCCCAGTTCAATTTGAATTTCTTTTCCTTTTCTGGTAAGAGCTGAAAAGGTATTTTTGTCTGAATATTTACACCCTTCTTTCCTTCTTTAATTCCCGACCCGTCCACCAACATAAAGCTTATTTCCAAGAAAGTTTTTCTCTGTCCTCTTTTAATTCTTCATTCCATTTGAGGTAATTAAGGAGCCGTTGGAGAACGGTCTTGAGAGAGGTGGGCCATGAGAGAGGGTCCAAAAATGACAGCTGAAAAGGTATCCCTTTTCAAACTGTATTCGACGTAACGTCGAGTTCTTTTCCTCTCTTATCGATTCACCTTCGAGTTCTTGTAGGAGCAGCTTCGAATTCATCCTTGCTCCGATTGAACTCTGCTAGTCGACGTTGCGTCGATACCCTATCGACGTAACCGTCGAGTTGATGGCATGGCTCTAAGCTTCATTATCTGCGTCGACTTTAGGTTGCTTCGACATGTACTTCCTTCTGCGTCGAGTTGAAGTAGAAGCTGCGTCGACTTCTCAAAGTACTTCGATAGGTCCATAGCCTTTACGTCGATACTTATTCGACGGAACGTCGACTTGAATTACTTCGACAAAAAGGTGAACTACTTGGACTTCTAGTCAGAGTAGCGTCGACAACAACTTGACGTTGCGTCGAATTCTATTCGACGCAAATGTTAACTTTGCCCAAGTTTTGCTTCTCTTGATCTGACCTTAACACTTTAGGTTAAGTGTGACATCCTAAGACATCTAGTGACCATATTACCCTCACTATACAATGGGTAATTCATTCCTAAGAGATAAAATCACTTTTAGGTAATTTGTTAAGTTAAATCAAAGGGTTTTTCCCAACAGACGGAGGAGGCGACGGGGAAACAAGAGGAGGCGGCGTCGGCCACTGCAGGAGGAGGAGGCGCCGGAGGGAGGAGGAGCGGCAGGCGGCGCTACGCGCGGGAGACGGGAGCGGGGTCGGGAGAGGACTCGGGAGCCCTAACCGAGCGCTTGCGGTTTGCAGGATTTAAACCGAGGGGGTGGGGAGTTGCTCTGGATTAAATCAAGGGGGCTTGGGCTGCGGCTAGACAAATTAATTACATATTTAAATTAAAAGTAGGGTTGTTACATCCACCAACTTCCGCATGGTTCATCCCAGAACCACACATCGTACTGTAGGAGGTCTGGCTCTGATATCATTTGTAACGACCCAACCCTCATAATATCAAAAATATTGTCCGCTTTGGTTCATCACAGCCCATACTGAGGTGAACTGCACGGTTTTGTCATTTTTCACAGGTGGCCTACGAGCACTTCCCAGGAGGTCACCCATCCCAAGACTACTCCCACCAAAGCACGCTTAACTATGAAGTTTCCAGCACAACTCCCTCACTTGCTCCGAAAAGGGGCCTCTGATATTTGAGGATCTGAATTATTACTTAAGCCCAACAACTTTCGCTCAAATTCGGATGTGAGATTCAGTTCAATCTTGCACCCCCTTTCACTAAGAAGTCTCTCATCATAGAAGCCTGCCCGAAGCTACTTTATCTGACTTCACTGCCCCCAAAGCACTCCCCTTCCTTATCGGAATCAGGATGTTACAGACATAGTTTTATGTTTATTAAGTAATTTTTCCATTTGTATTTCATAAGATCTTACAGCCATCATGATCCCACGATCTGGACCGTTTGCAATGGTTGTCTTAGGTCATTTTACCTAATAAAAGCATGGAGGAAGATTTCATGGATCTAAAATTTTGAACTTATATTTTAGGAACGCTCGGTCTTCCACCGATGCCGAAGTTGTGAAACCTAGATTCCGACACGTAAATCCCTCTCCTCCCCTTCTGTTGGCCAGTCACTCCTCGCCACCATTCAACCGTCCGACAACCTCCTTGCATCGGCCGGCCATCTCATCTCCCTCCAATAACTACGATAACTACCCCATTCCCCACTTCCAATGACCATAATTACCCTCACTTCTAATAACCACCATAACTACCTCATTCTAATAACCACCCACTTCCTTCCCCCATAAATAATCACCACCATCCTACAACTACCTTAACTTTCTCACTCCCCTTATCCAATAGCCACTCCAACTGCTCCCCAACTTCCTCCAAAAAGAAACCAGCCACCTTCAGTCGATTGCCCACGGTAGAATACCCCACTCACCATAATACCAACTGCTGGATCAGCCACTTCCCTTACCCAATACTCACAATTCCCTACCCCACTCCTTTACAGCAGTTAATTCACTTACCTCTCCTATTTCCTACTACAATACTTGAGCCGGTACCTTGCTGGAACGCTGAAGACCACTACTCTTATGTTCCTGTGACTGCAGAATAAGCCGGCCTCCTCTTCCAGTGTACTAGAACATCTCGCCAACTCCTCCCAGCACTTGAAAACCCATCCATCTCCATTACAACCCGTCGGAAGCCTTGCCAACTCCTCTCAACCTTCTCGCAGCCAGCTGGACACTCTCCCAACCCCACCCAAGGTCTGCAAACCCTACCAACCGGCTCCCTCTACCAGTCATGGAAACTCCTCCAGCCACGGTAAGTCCCCCCACCCCCGCCCCTTCCAAGGTCTAACCAACAGCTGTCCGTCCCTCCCTGGCTACCAAAGCATCGCCACACCCCGTCCCAGACTTCTATGCTTGTGTAAGATCATATTTGAAATTAATTTTTGTTTATTTTGTATGGAAACTCCTCCAGCCACTATTAATGAATGTGTGCTAGTAATTGTTCTCTCTTGAAACTATGTGATTTGTAGGGTTTATAGCTATTATTATGGTTCTACTCCCTGTATCTACTAAACATAATGTATGTTTTAATATAGCATTATGTAGAGTTATCACGCCTGTAGTGTCTTTTAATTATACAACTTATTATGATTATGCCACACCTAGGGTCACCAAAAAGCAAGAATTAATCTTTTATTTTCCTTTTAGTCACTCTCTTAGTTCTCTCCTCTTTTCTGCTCCCTCGAGCTCTTCCCTCAAGTTAAGGTCTGGGTTGAGCACTTAATGTATCTTTGCTACCATTGCCACCTTCCACCTACGTAGCACGGGGACGGAAATGGGATATGAGATACGGTACAAAACGGATACAAGAAACATGATTGTTAAAAAAATAAGGATACGGGAAACATTTTTAAATTTTTTTAATTATTTTAATATAAGTATTTATTAATATAAAAATAAGACAACTAACAAACTAAGTAAAACTAACAAATAATTTCAATGATAAGTTATAAATAATGTAAGCATAGCAAATAATGTAAACTAGCAAATAATCTCGAACTAGCATGTAATCTCGAAGTAGCATGTAATGTACATGTAAGCATGAAAATAAGCACTCTACTTTAGAACATTAAATCTAAGATTAATGTGAGCATGATAAGTTCTCGTTGCATGTTGAGTTCAATTTATGAAATTTTATTGTTGTCATAATTTGTATACATGTTGAGTTCAATTTACGAATACTCTGTCACAGCTACATATTCATGGACAAACGGAATCACAAAACTCAAAATAGAGTGACAAAATAACTACACTCATATAGTTCATGTTGGAAAAGCCCATGTAGAGGGCCTGTATTTGGGCCCATTTTTGCTTCTCTTCTTTAGTCCCACATCTTGTATAGGAATTCTACTCTCTTTCTCTCTCCTATATATATGTACTCACTCTTTGTATTTATACACTCAAGCAATACATACAAGCTTTGGCTTTTCTCTACATGGTATCAGAACATTCGGTCCGATACCTGCGGTCTCATTTCTCCTGACCGCCTGCGAGCTGCAGTTCTTCGGTTCGCGCGATCTCCTCCTTTTCAGACCGCGCAGCTCGCTCTTCCTCCCTGTCCGCAGCCTGCCCCGCGGACTCCTCTTTTCTACCCGCTCCTTTCTCTTCGTGTCTTCCACCGCTCCTTCTCTCGGTTCTAGGCTCTTATATAGCCTTCTCTACCTGTCCAGTGGGCCCCGCTCCACCTTCAGTCCGTTGCGACCTCCTCCTCTAACCGCTGCGACCTGCCCTTCCTTGGACGGTTCGGTCTCGTCCCCTCATCGCGGCGACCTCCGTCTCGATTCGCTGCGATCTCCCTTCCTGCCATCGTCAGTGCGATCTCCTTCTCTGTCTGCAGCGGTCTTCCCGCTCTCTCTCGCAGTGACCTTTTTTTCGTTGCTCGCTTCTCTGCTACGCACTTTGGTCGTTGCCCATCTTCTTTGGCAGCTGGTGTTCTCAACGAGACCGTGCGGTCTGCTTCTCTGCTCGCTCTTCCCGCACTTGGTCGCGGCCTCTCTTGGCCACTGGTGTGATCATCGTGACCGTGCGTACTGTCCACTCAGCCCGCTTATGTCCACTCTCCCCGCACTTGGTCGCGGCCTCCCTTGGTCGCTGGTGTAATCTTCGGGACCGTGCGGTATTCCTTGGTCAGCCTGCCCTTTCCATTTTTCCGTCAATGGGATCATCTGTGGACTCCACCACGGTGCATACCCCTCCTCAGCCAGACCGCCTGGGTCAGCCTCCGGAACTTCGTGATGAGTTGCGGGTAACCACAATCTCCCTCTCAGGAAAAGTAAACTTCACGCAATGGGTACACTCGGTCCGGCGAGTTCTTCAGTCTAAGGGACTTCTGGGTCATCTCACCCAAGCACCTCCATTCCCTCCTACTGAGGACTGGCTCAGGAATGACGGCCGAGTTCAGACTTGACTTCTCAACTCTATGGATGGAGAGTCATACCAAATGGTGATGTATCACGAGACTGCTAAAGCTATGTGGGATGAGTTTCATTCTCTATGCTCGGGCAAGGACAGCCTTCAACATCTCCGCGACATCATCACAGATCTCCAGGCGTTAGATACGGTCGGGGCTGCTAACATGATCTCCTTCGTTGCTCGCACCAAGACTCTGGCTGAAGCATGGATCCAACATCAACCTTCCACCAATGATCATGCTGCTCAACGAGCTCAGAAGGAAGCTGTCATCATTGCTATGATCATGGCTCGTGTTCCTCCACACCTGCAAAGCATCCGAAATCAGGTTCTGGCCTCGGCCATTACTCCTTCCCTCTCAGATGTGTGTTCCATGCTCCTCAAAACCTCAGCACCTCTGGAGGCTCCTGCTCTTTCCTCACCTGCCCTTCTTCAGAACACTCCTGCTCCCTTACTTCCTTTGCCTCCACCGGCCCTTCTTCAGAACACTCCTGCTCCCTTACTTCCTTTGCCTCCACCAGCTCGTGGTGGACGTTCGGCCTCTCGAGGAAGGGGGCGTGGTGGTCGTTCGGCCTCTCGAGGAAGGGGGCGTGGTGGTCGTTCTCGACCAAAATGTTCATTATGTGGGCGAGATGGCCACTTTGAGGCGACCTGCTATCGGAAGCCTGGTAATCCTCCTCGTCCGACTGCCGCTGTTGCTGATGACAGACCCTCGGCCTCCCGCGCCGATCTTGATGCACTCCGCCTACAGCTCCAACAGCTTCAAGGGATGATGTCCCCACCTGCCTCCGTCGCCTCCGTCTCCAATCCAGGTATAACCTGTCTCTCAACGAGTCCACGCTGGATAGTGGACTCTGGTGCTACTCATCATATCACCTCGCTACAGCCACCAAAGTATTTGAATGCTCTTCATCCGAAGTGTATCACCGTGGCCAATGGGGAGACTGTTCCGGTCTCCGGCTCGGCTGACCTCTCTCTTAGCCCCTTCATCTCTCTCCGCTCGGCTCTTCATGTTCCGGGATCCCCGTTCAACTTGCTTTCTGTTAGCCGTCTTACTACTGACCTGGATTGCTCCCTAACATTTACATCATCTTCTTTTCTGATACAGGATCGGCGGACGCGGACTACCATTGGTAAGGGGCAACTGCGTAACGGGCTCTACCTTCTCGACGACTCTCCCACTATCCTCTCATCTGTCTCCTCTGCTGAGTGGCATCAGCGTCTTGGATATGCTCCCCTCCCAGTCCTCTAGAAGGCACTTCCCGATGTATCTTTTCCAACTTTCAAGTGTGATTCTTGTATTTTGGGCAAACAGACGCGTTCTTCCTTTCCCGCACATTGTAATCGGAGCTCTGCTCCTTTTGATCTCTTACATTCTGGATTTCGATATTTTCTCACGTTTATTGATGACTATTCTCGGGTCACTTGGTTATACTTACTTCGCGCTCTCTCTGAGCTCCCTCGTGTCTTTCGGGCGTTTGTCCTTGAAACCCGCACACAATTCTCCACTACCATCAAAACTCTACGTACCGATAATGCTCGTGAATACACAAGCAACGAGTTTCCAAATTTATGTTCTGAGTTTGGGATTATAGACCAGACTTCATGTCCCTACACCCCACAGCAAAATGGTGTTGCTGAACGGAAGAACCGACACTTGTTTGATGTCGCCCGCTCTCTCATACTTCACATGAACGTCCCCAAAGTTTATTGGAACTTTGCGGTCTACACGGCCTGTTTTCTTATTAACCGCCTTCCATCCTCCGTCCTCAACAATGCCACTCAATTCAGCCTCCTCTTTCCTTCTACTCCGGCCTTTCCCCTCACACCTCGAATCTTCGGGTGTACGTGCTACGTTCATATCCTGGGACCGTCTACGGACAAGCTGGATCCCAGGACAGCCAAGCAAATTTTTGTTGGCTATTCACGTACACAGAAGGGCTACGTTTGCTATTCCCCTACCACCCGCAAGGTCTCTGTGTCGTCTGATGTTACCTTCCGGGAGGATCAGCCATTCTTCTCTGCTCCAGTACCCACACTTACACCAATACCTCTCCCACAGCCTGTCCTACGACCTATCATTCTCGTTCACACACCAGTTCTTCCTTCCCCAACTCCTGCTCCTGACACCTACAAGCCACCTCTTATCCATGTCTACTCTCGCCGCACTCCTACTCTTGTTGCCCCTACGCAGTCAGCCTCCACCTCGGGTACTCAGCATCTGGCTGATCCGGTAATAGAATCAACCAATCATCCTATGGCGAACTATGTTTCCCTACATCGCCTCTCTCCCCAACTTCAGACACTTGCTACCTCTTTGTCCACAATTGCTATTCCTAACTCTGTGCAGGAGGCTCTGCAACATCCTGGCTGGCGCGCCGCCATGGAGGACAAAATGGCTGCTCTTTGGGCTAACAGGACATGGACTCTGGTACCCTGTCCTCTAGGACAGAAACCAGTTGGGTGTAAATGGGTTTTTGTTATCAAGCATGCTCCTGATGGAACAATTGACCGGCTGAAAGCTCGCTTGGTTGCTCGTGGCTACACTCAACAACAGGGTATCGACTATGAAAAGACCTTCTCTCCGGTGGCTAAACTCAACACTGTTCGTGTGCTTATCTCCGTAGTTGTACATCGTCAGTGACCCTTATTTCAGCTGGATATTAAAAATGTGTTTCTTAACGGCGATCTCCATGAAACTGTTTACATGGAGCAATCTCCAGGGTTTGAGACCACGGGGGAGTCTCTGGTCTGTCGTCTATTGCAGTCTCTTTATGGTCTCAAACAATCACCTCGAAACTGGTTCGACAAGTTCAGCAAGGCTCTTCGGGAGATTGGCTTTACTCGGATCTCGGCCGACTTCTCCTTGTTCACTCGCCAACAAGCAACAAGAACAGTTATTCTTTTGGTTTATGTGGATGACATCATAATTACTCGAGACGACGCAAAAGGAATACAGACGGTCAAACAATATCTTAGCTCTGTCTTTCAGACAAAAGATCTGGGTCACCTTCACTATTTACTGGGTCTGGAGGTCGCCAGAAGACCAGATGGTCTTGTCCTCTCTCAGCGAAAGTACTGTCTCGATCTCCTTCATGATACGGGATACTCAGGCTGCAAACCAACTAACACTCCAATGAATGTCAATCACAAACTGTGTGCTCAGGCCTCCGACTCAGATCTGCAACTTCAGAACCCAGAATACTATCGTCGTCTTGTTGGAAAATTAATCTACCTAACGGTAACAAGACCTGATATATCCTTCGTCGTGGGTATGGTCAGCAGATACATGCACTTCCCTTGAAGATCTCACCTTCAGGCCGTCGAAAGGATTCTTAGATATCTCAAAACAGCTCCTGGTCAGGGACTGGTTTATAAATCATCATCTTCAACTCTAAAATTGGTGGCATACTCTGATGCTGATTATGCTGGGTCCCTGGACGATCGACGGTCAACCAGTGGTTTTTGCACATACTTTGGAGGACACCTGATTACCTGGCGGAGTAAGAAACAAGTTGTTGTTGCGCGATCCTCGGCTGAAGCAGAATACCGGGCAATGACATCTGTGGTCTCTGAACTCACATGGCTTGAGAGCCTCCTGACTGACCTTGGTGTAAAACTTCCTTCACCAGCTCTCCTTTTGTGTGATAGTCAAACTGCTATACGCATTGCCAAGAACTCGGTCTTCCACGAAAGAACAAAGCACATTGAAGTAGATTGTCATTTCGTCCGGGAGAAAGTTCAAATGAAGAAGCTAGAGTTAAAGCATGTTCCGGGTACCGAACAAGTGTCGGATGTCCTCACAAAGGCCCTATTCAGGACTCTCTTCTATCAATGCATTTCCAAGCTTGGCTCCTACGACTTGTACGCTCCAGCTTGCGGGGGAGTGTTGGAAAAGCCCATGTAGAGGGCCCGTATTTGGGCCCATTTTTGCTTCTCTTCTTTAGTCCCACATCTTGTATAGGAATTCTTCTCTCTTTCTCTCTCCTATATATATGTACTCACTCTTTGTATTTATACACTCAAGCAATACATACAAGCTTTGGCTTTTCTCTACAATTCAAAAAACACACGCAAATTAGCACACCCATATGCATATGACAATGTCACGCCTCCTTGGCTCTCGCATTACCTGCTACCTTAATATTGTGATGCACGCGAGGTTTCTTTAAGTCCCCCGGGCCGCGCAGCAGCTATTGCAAATGATCAAAATGAAGTCCGCGAGATACTGCGAATGATATGTGAGGTATTTGCAGCATCAGCGACCCACATGACACCGACACTACTCTACAAATTCTTGAAACCCCGCTCGAGCAGGGGCCCGACAGGGTCTGATTGCCACAATCAACAAGGAGTGCTCATCAATCTTTGTTTGTCAATCCATAACATTGTTGGCTCCACAGCCTCCATGTAGTCGACTACTCTTAAGTCATAGATACTACTTACTTCGAGCTATGTGCCACTTGTCCCGCGAACCACTCTGGAGCCATTCCTTCCAGTGATTGCTCACCAGCTGGCACCACCATAGTTCGCATTCTGAGGGATCCTCAATCTCCCTCGGTTGACCACAATCATTAAGCATCCTTTCCCTAACTCAAAATATTAGTTCCGACAGTCTCCATCTGTCACCCTCTTCCCCAACGACAAATTCAGCCAGTTCGAGCTCTACGCCACATGTTCTATAGGTCATTCTCCATCCATTACTGCTAGCGGTCTGCCCTCAGCAGACACTTCCCTGCCAGATCACTACAGTCATCATTCCTCGAACACCCAACTATCACACCCATCAGGGCTCACTGATTTTGCCTATTTGCAAGCACAACAAAGGCTCCCCTCGTGCATACATCTTAACTCCAAAAATCCTCTACAATGAGCTATTCTAGCGCAAAATCAAAGAATTGAATAAACCACATCGCAAGTTTCTATACCTTCTCTGAGGACAACCTCAAAGTCATGGAGGGGTGGAATGTTATGGTTCCACTTTCTGTATCCTTTAATCATAATGTATGTTTTAGTATGTCGTTATTTAAAGTTAGCATGTCTGTCGCGTCTTTTAATCATTGTGTTATACGTACCGAGTTCAGTGTGGGTTCTTTCCTTATAAGTCCAAGTGTTGGGTCATATTACAGTTACGCCACTTGTATATCTATTTAAAGGACCATTAGAGTCATAAAGGAAACCATTAGTGATTATCTATTTTGCAGGGTTCTAACACTAGAAATGATAAGTGCTCCGATCCTCGAAGAACTCAAGGAGTATAATAACATTTGCAAATAGAACATCTCCAACAAGATCAAATTCAAGTTGGCGACGTAATCGATAGTGAATGGTGGGGATATGCCTTGGGATAAGTATTGATATAATACAACCTATCACTTTTGCAAGATAACATCTCCTTTCAAGAGCTTATCGGCAGACACCACTAACATTACCATATTATATTTAGGAAGCAGTCGGAAGAAGATATGCAGAACAGATATTATAGAATCAACAAGAGCTACTACTGACGTAAGACGAATCTACAAGTGGCGGAAAGATGATGCCCTAACCCTAGATGTAATGCAAGTAATCATGCAACAAATGCAATGAACCTAAACACCGTCTAATAAAGAAAAGGATGTGTGGGTGTGCGACTAACAAGCAACCCTAAGTGAGGTGTAGAAAAGTATCCCTCCTATATGTAGCATGTAAACGGGACATAACAGAGAGAACAAAATAAGTAATAAAATATTAAATCGGATGCAGATAATTTAAGCGGCGCAATTTTATTTATGTAAGACGAAGCATGCTAATTAGGCTTTCCTCCGCGTGGAGGGCCAAAGCAAGAGTGCGCGGTGAATGATTCCTGCAAATCACAAGATATCTAAAACAAAATTCCACAAATACTATCTATCCCAAAGGACATAAGATCACAACATATATTAATACTGAAGAAAATGTTCCATACAACAATAAAACACTCATAGAGTAAGGGGGATTGCCGTGCAATGGAGATCCAGTGACTCACGGGTGGTTGGTGGCTGTCTGGAGGAGGAAGGAATGTTGGATGGTGTTGTACGGTGGATGGAATAAGGGTATTTGTTACGCCAAGCGACATGACACGCTTCCACGGGCATCAGTACAGGCGCAGGCTAAAGGAGGCTCAGACAAAAGAGCGGGCTGAACCATCCGGTTCAGCCCCACTTCAATAAAACAGCAACAGGGGGGTTGAACCGACTTGGTTCAGCCCCTATTGGGGCCGGCCGGCCCCTGGGGACCGGGAGGAGTATTTAAACCCGGTCCCCCCTTGATGAGAGGATTATTGAAGACTTATTTTCAGGTTTCTCTCTTCTCCAACCCTAATTTCTTGTAGCCGTCATCTTCTCTACCTCTATCTTTCTCTCTAGATCTCTCTCCCTCTCCTAGTTCGTATCATTTGGTATCAGAGCAGCCGCTCCTCGGCCATGGTGACGCGCTCCGAAGCGGAACTCGTCCGCATCGCCACGATTGAGGAAAATTATGTAGGGTTGACGGATACCGTCAACGCCTTAGAAGATCGTTTGAAGAAGACAACAGATCAACTGGAGGAACGTTTGGATCAGCGTTTAGAAGAGATCAAGGGCCTCCTCATGCAAAATCTGAGAGGAAAAACTCAAATTCCAGACGGATTCGAAGCCGAGGCGTCCTATCTCCCTCCGGCGGCATCGAACGGCACCAGAATCACTAGCGGGGCAAGCGGAGGGCAGCAAGGAGGCGGATCGACCGCGACAGGAGGAGCCCTGACGGGATCGGGCTCGACAG
Organism: Dactylorhiza incarnata; assembly: GCA_033032865.1. Taxonomy (NCBI): domain Eukaryota; kingdom Viridiplantae; phylum Streptophyta; class Magnoliopsida; order Asparagales; family Orchidaceae; genus Dactylorhiza; species Dactylorhiza incarnata. The sequence goes on along the minus strand of JAWHQI010000003.1, from coordinate 15,152,043 downwards.
AAGCCGATCCCGTCCGGATCGGGCTTACGCACGCCCGATCGGCATACGATGGCAACGGGGTCCCCTGGGCCCCCCCCGGCGGACCTTATGAGGTCGGCCACGGCCGGCCAGAGAGCTGGCGGCAGCCGGAGCCACCGGCGCACGGGATCAACCCAGCCGACCCCCAATCGGCCTGGATCGGCCCTGGGACGCAGCTGGGGTCTTCCTGGCAAGCTCCGGGGCAGGGGGTGGCTCCCTTTCGACCTACGGGGGCGAATGCAGTCCCAATCGGAGGTGTGGCGGGTATCCTGCCACTACCGCGGCCTCCGGGAGGTCCGCCGGGCTATGGAAATGGAAATCCTTGGGCAGGAGGGCAACAAGGAGGCCACGGGTTGAACCCGGGACGGCCAGGGAACGTCGTCGCTCCAGCACCACCATACCATCCAGCACCAACAGAACACCGCCCATACATGCAGCCCAAATTGACACGAATGAACTTCCCTAAGTTCAAAGGAGGTGACGCCCTTGAGTGGATCCAGAAAGCTGAATTTTTTTTCAAATACCAAGAGATTCCGGCGGGGCAGTGGGTTCAGTTGGCATCTTTCCACCTGGAAGAGGACGCCTATCAGTGGACAAAATGGTTTCTGAGGGGACGCGACTATGCACCCTGGGAGGAGTTTGTGGAGTCCTCTGCTCACTTCGGTCCTTTGGAGTACGAAGATGTTAAAGCCATGTTGCAGAAATTGCGGCAAAAAGGGACCGTCATGGAGTACCGGACAGAGTTTGAACGGTTGGCCAATCGGGTCAATTGGGAGGAAAAAACGATGCTGAGCTGCTTTGTATCGGGATTGAAGGATCACCTGAGAGATGAAGTGCACGCGTACATGCCACGCACTTTGAGCCATGCTATCAGTCTGGCGAGGATTCAGGAGGAGCGCTATAATCGTCAGAAGAGCCGTGCCACAGTGAAAGCTCCCGCTACTCCTATGACGGGTCGTAAGGATCCCCCTCCGGGAACGCGACCTACCGTGACGAAGCTTACTTGGGCGGAGATGCAGGCGCGGAAGGATAAGGGGCTTTGTTTTAACTGCGATGAAAAGTACACACGGGGGCATCCATGTCAGAAGGTGCAGGTATTCATGCTCCGCGAGGAGGACGAGGACGATGAGGGTCTCAGTGCCGAGTTGGAGGATAGCCTAGATTTGACGGACTTTGGCGTGTCTATCCAGGCCATGGAAGGTTGCACCGCCCCGCTCACTTTACGTATGGCGGGGAGGGTTGGTCACGCAAGGGTCACTATTCTGGTGGACAGCGGCAGCACGCACAACTTCATCCACCCAGCGATGGCCCAGAAGGCAGGCTATGCGATCGACCGTGACGCGGCCTTCCAGGTTATGGTGGCAGACGGGAGCAAGCTTCAATGTGAAGGTGTCATCAAAGGAGCAGAACTACGGATCCAGGGTTACAGTGGTCAGACGGATGTGTACTTACTTCCGATTCGGGGCTCTGATATGGTGTTGGGGGTACATTGGCTGCGTCAGCTACGGCGGGTGGCGTTTGACTGGGAGCAGATGTCTATGGAGTTCCATCAGACGGGGACCGATTATTGTTTGGGAGGCATTAGAGCGACCCCAATCAAGGAGATTACACTCCGCCGCTTGGAGTGGCTGGGAGAGCAGGAGAGACCGATGGCCATTGTCATGGGGGTCATAACAACACCGGCGGCCCCGACGGAGGCGCCCCCGCAGCTACAGGAAGTTTTGCAGCAGTATTCCGATATATTCCAGGAGCCACATGCCCTCCCACCTCGACGGTTCCGCGACCACCAGATACAACTAAAGACAGGGACGGAGCCAACAAACATTCGGCCTTACCGTTACCCTCACATACAGAAGGCGGAAATCGAAAGAAGTGTCAAGGAGATGTTGTCAGCCGGGATCATCAGGCCCAGTACTAGTTCGTTCTCTTCTCCGATCATTCTGGTCAAGAAGAAGGACGGGACTTGGAGATTTTGTGGATTACCGAGAACTGAACGCCTCCACCGTCAAAGATAAATTCCCTATTCCAGTGATTGAAGAACTCCTAAACGAGTTGCATGGTGTCGTTTTATTCACCAAGCTGGACTTACGGTCCGGCTACCATCAGATTCGCATGCACGCCGAGGATGTCCACAAGACGGCGTTTCGCACCCATGATGGGCATTACGAGTTTCTCGTGATGCCTTTCGGCCTCACGAACGCGCCGTCCACCTTCCAGGCCGTCATGAATAAGATATTCCGCCCCCTCCTCCGACGATCTGTCCTGATCTTCTTCGACGACATACTCATATACAGCGCAGACTGGGCAAGTCACGTGGCTCATGTGAAGCAGGTCCTCACACTCCTCCGGCAGCATCATTTGTACGCGAAACAATCTAAGTGCTCTTTTGGACAGCCCGAGGTGGAATACTTGGGTCACTTGGTCTCGGTGGACGGGGTCAAGGCGGACCCCAAGAAGATTGAGAGTATGGTAACCTGGCCGCGTCCCAAAACCGTTCGTGCACTTCGGGGTTTTTTGGGCCTCACCGGGTACTATCGGCGGTTCGTCAAAGATTATGGCAAGATCGCGCGGCCTTTGACACAGCCACTACATACGGACGCTTTCCAGTGGCAGGATGATGCCGAGTTGGCCTTTCAGACCCTTAAGAGGGTTGTGACGACCACCCCAGTCCTAGCACTTCCGGACTTCACCAAGGACTTTATAGTCGAAACCGATGCATCCAGAGTAGGGATTGACGCGGTCCTGATGCAGGAGGGACGGCCGATCACTTTTTACAGTCGGGCACTTGCACCCCGCACCTTGGGACTCTCCACTTATGAAAAGGAGCTGCTGGCGATCATTCAGGCGGTCGCCATCTGGCGGCCCTATTTGATGGGAAGGCACATCAAAATACGCACCGATCATCAGAGTCTGAAACATTTCTTGGAGCAGAGAGTGACCTCCCCCCTTCAGCAGAAATGGGTCACCCGACTACTTGGATACGATTATGAGATTATTTACAAGCAGGGCAAGGAGAATACGGTCGCTGATGCGTTATTCCGCTTACCGGAGAGCGTACTTCAACAGATCTCCGTGCCTCTCATTGACTCCTTAGACGAAATACAGGACGAGGTTCGTCGAGACAAAGAGCTCGGGCCTATCGTGACAGCCCTTCAGCAAGGGGACCTTACTTACCCAGGCTCCCAGTTGCGGAATGGGCACTTGTACTACCAGGATCGTGTCGCCATTCCTGCATCCTCACCATGGAAGACAGTGCTACTACACGAGTTTCACTCATCACCGACTAGGGGACATGCAGGGACCCTTAGGACGTTCCAACGCCTTAAGGCGAATGTCTTTTGGAAAGGTCTCCGACAGGATGTACAGAGATTTGTTCAGCACTGTGACATCTGTCAAAGGCAGAAATACGAAATTGTTGCTCCCGCAGGCTTACTGACTCCTCTAGAGATTCCTCAGCATATATGGGACACGGTATCTATGGACTTCATTGATGGGCTGCCCAAATCAGAGGGTAAATCAGTAATTTTAGTGGTCGTGGACAAGCTCTCTAAGTACGGACACTTATTGGCCCTACGTCACCCGTACACGGCCGAAACAGTGGTCGGCCTCTTTACGCGGGAGATTGTTCGACTACATGGCGTTCCACGAGCCATCATTTCAGATCGGGATCCGACGTTCGTCAGCAATATTTGGCAAGAGTTATTCCGCCTACAGAGGACGTGCCTGCGGATGAGTACGGCACACCACCCACAGACGGACGGGCAAACAGAGGTGCTCAACCGCGGCGTGGAGACCTACCTTCGATGCTTTGTGATGGATGAGCCCCGGACGTGGACTCATTGGCTGCATTGGGCAGAATATTGCTATAATACGGCCTTTCACTCCGCCAGCAAGATGACTCCGTTCGAAGCCGTCTATGGTCGCCCACCACCCACCTTGAGCAGCTATGAACTGGCAAGCGCCGCAGTTCCGGCAGTGGATCGTGCATTACGTGACAGAGACCGCGCATTGGCTACTTTACGGGACAATCTACGCCTTGCACAGGATCGGATGAAGCTTCAAGCTGACAAACATCGGACGGAACGGGAGTTTGCAGTCGGTGACGAGGTCTTCCTCAAACTTCAACCCTACCGTCAGCTATCGGTGGCCCGTCGGCTGAATCAGAAGTTGGCACCGTGCTACTACGGACCGTTTCGCATCCTCCGCCGGGTGGGACCTGTGGCGTATACCTTGGCTTTACCAGAAGGCTCACGGATACACCCAACGTTCAACGTCTCTCTCCTCAAACGGAAGTTGGGTGACTCGGTCCACGTCTCCCCTCTCCTACCGGAGGCTACTACTGCGGGCGAGCTCCGCCCGTTACCAGAGCAAGTTCTCATGGCTCGCTGGAAGCTCCGGGGCACAGAATACCGCCCCAGGGTGATGGTGTTGGGTTTTCTATACCCCTTCATAAGGGATGACATATCAAATATGCGCAGCGGAAATTAACAAGAACAACCCAAAAAGAGATCAACGGATCTTGCAGTTTTCATGATTCAAGAGAAAAAGCAAATACAATGTACCTTCGCGGGATTGAGTCAATACTCAACCAAGGTGCTCCAAAGAGAAATCCGAAATCTGTCTTTGAGTTCTTCAAGGATCGAAATAGATCGATCCCTCTACAGAAGTCCACACAAGCAAAGGAGAACCCTAGCTTCTTGTCGTACAAGAACTAGGTCGGAGAAGGATGTTCTCAACGTCCCCACAGACTGCTAGATCCGATCCAGGGGAGGCGGCGACTGACGGCGGCGACAAGCGGCGATGGAACACGATCGGCGGACGGGAAGAACGTGGCCTCGCGCGGAACAGTTCCGGTCGGCAGTTCTTCTAAATCACGAAAAGGACTAAGTCTAAAACCGTCTCTATCGAAGACCTAATCGCATGCCTTTATATACGCAAGGTATAGGAAAGGTTATCCGCAGACCAGAGGGAAAATCAGAATATATGTCCAGATTTACATTCGCCGAATTCGACTAATCAAATTAACCGAATTCGACTAATCACTATAACCGAATTCGGCGAAACCATTTCGACGAATTCGTCTATATGAATTCGGCTATATAAATTCGGCGAAACCCTTTCGTCGAACTGACCTGATTCGGCTAAACCCTTTAGTCGAATCTGTAATAAATTCGGTTAATCATATTAGCCGAATTTCATTAGTCGAATCAACATAATTCGGTTAATCACATTAGCCGAATTTGACACAATTCGGTTAAACTCTTTAGCCGAATTTGTCATGTATAAACTCATTCGTTTAAACCCTTTAAACGATTTCCCGTTGAGACATTCTCAACTTAATTCCAAGCAGTCACAGGATTGGTCCTCCACTCATATCCAATATGAGTAAGGCCAACACAATCCTTTCTCCAATTTCTCCAAACGCTTTTATGTGCGACCCTATAGGCTCATATTGCGTTGGCAGCAAGACTAACTATTGATTGCTTTGAGATCACCTCAGAAACTCCAACAGATGGTGCAATGGAAGCACATGACAACAGAACACAACACATGAGTCGATTTGCTGGAGTTCAAGGAGCTCTATCCGGACTTCCCACTTGAGGACAAGCTGGTCCCTTATGGGGAGGGGAATGTTACGCCAAGCGACATGACACGCTTCCACGGGCATCAGTACAGGCGCAGGCTAAAGGAGGCTCAGACAAAAGAGCGGGCTGAACCATCCGGTTCAGCCCCACTTCAATAAAACAGCAACAGGGGGGCTGAACCGACTTGGTTCAGCCCCTATTGGGGTCGGCCGGCCCCTGGGGACCGGGAGGAGTATTTAAACCCGGTCCCCCCCTTGATGAGAGGATTATTGAAGACTTATTTTCAGGTTTCTCTCTTCTCCAACCCTAATTTCTTGTAGCCGTCATCTTCTCTACCTCTATCTTTCTCTCTAGATCTCTCTCCCTCTCCTAGTTCGTATCAGTATTGGAGGTGGGGAAGGGCTGAATTTAAGGATGCTAGTTGGATTGGCCTGGAAGCAGGTAACAAGGACAGTGGAGGGGTGGAATCCAGTAGCTGGATTAAGAGTTTTGTGGCATGGGTTTGTTGGGGGGTTACGTAGAATACAGAGGAATTTGGGATGTGTTGGGAATGCAAACTAGGGAAAATTGAAAGGGGTCAATGAGACTATTGCTTAGGATTCCAGAGATTATTTTATGGCTTTCGAAGGAAGGCTAGCTTTATGGTAAACCTGGAAGAAATCTGGGTTTTCAATGGGCTGGGTAGGGCTTTGTTATAGGGTTTTAAGTAGGGGTTGATAGTTTGTGGAGGGATTTTGGAATAGAAAAGTGCAGCGGCAAGAGGAGGATACAAGGGATACAAGAACAAACCTAGGAGTCGTCACCGTGAGGAGATCACCGTATTTCGGGAAACTTTCTTTCTCCAAAATCTGTAATAGCATGACAGCATCCCCAACCCTCTTATTTATAATAAAACATGACTTAGGGCAATCATCTTGGACGGCTATGGTTGGCCGTACATGATGGTTGTCCAATCTCACTATATAAAACAAACAAAAATAAAACAAATACATGAAAATATCGAAACGTCGATTCGGACGCACGCGGAGTCGGATTGTCGATCCGAAGTCGCCAAATATGGCAGGTGGCTAATTGGTCCCAAATATGCTTAAAACTCGTGCTCCACCGCGGGTCTGCGTCGCCGATCCCCATCATTCTCCCCGACATGAAAAAATTCATTTTCTGATGACTAGAGATCAGAATCCACTCGGTGTATGCCAGATAAGAATCGATATGGTCCATCAGAGGTCGTCCAAGCATCGTCGATGACGGAGCATTATCTCCCTAATACTCTTGTGTTTATTCGTCAGGCGTGTCCATGCACTCGTGGGCCACGATATCAGTAATACTCTCAAAAATCACATGATGTGTTGGTAGTCCTAGTGTGATCGTTGGTGCAGACGGTGAAGCCATAGACGACAAAGCCAAAGGAGGGAGGGCTCAGGAGCGGACTAGGTGTGGTGCTGGATATGTGGTGGTGTAGATTCCCGGAGCTTTCCACAATACGGGTCCACATACTCGGGAGGCTTGTAGCATGGGATCAGGTCCTCAATATTAAATACAGGATGGATACTCATACTCTTAGGGATAACAAGCTCGTAGGCATTTGCTCCGACACTTCTTATGATTGTGTAGGGACCCATTCGACTGGCGTTCAAATTTTTAGCAGGCCCCCGAGAGAACCTCTCAGCGCGGATTCTCACCACCACCTACTCGCCTTCATGAAAAAACTGTTCTTGACAGTGAACATTTGCATGTGATTTATAAGATTCATTGTCAGTATTGATCCTCCGTCGAACCGACTCATGTGACTCATGCAAATGACGAATAAGCGACACAACTGACTCATACAAATGATACAAATGAAGCGCAACAGATAGGACATGCTCTCTAAAGGGCGTCCGATAACGAGTTGAATGTCTCTAAGATGGGGTGGTCTATCAGGAGGCTCTTTGGGTGGAATGTAGAAATACTCGTCGAGCGTGCGACATACCTAAATGACTACTTGAGACATCGGTACCAAGTTGTAGAACTATGGGATGCCAAATACCTCATAAGGGTTGTGAGCCATTGGGAAGCGCACCCTGTGGTTGATAGACAAATTCGTTGTGAATGATGTCATCACCCAAAGGAACGCCGCCGGTTTTTAACAAAAGAACGCAGCGCAGGGGTGTGTCGGGTACCTCTCAAGTGGAAAGGCCCGTCATGTGGCTCTCCAGGAGGTATATAAGAAAAGTCATCGTGAACATGAAGCTCACTCGTGCGAAGGCACAAGTCATCCATACTAAGGTGAATGTTCCCTAAGAAGGGAGGATCGCCAAATGGGTTTCTCAGGGACTCAACGTAGGGTTTCATGCGGGGGTCAATAATGACGGGATGATACTCCAAAAGAAACCATCAATAACGATAACATCCATGGAAATAAGTGGGACACCCACAACAAAGTCAATCATATGCTCGACCCTCACTCGAGACATGACTCGCCACAACAATATAAGGAAACTGGGATGAACATGAACGCAAAGGCGACTCTATGATTGGAGGAATAACGGGGTAGAGGAAAGAATACATCACTATATGATCACTAGGTCGCTTATACTCACTCTCAGTCGGGGTCATAAGAAATGAGTCACAATCAAATGACATACCACACATCAGGCTAAGTACCTCACTGGGTGAGAGAAATTTGTATCTAGTATCACTCCTATCGTATTCGACAGGACAAGAGTAGGCAAAGTGGTTGCCTCAGAATGGGAGAGACTCCTACTGGAGTGGTCAATGTGTCAATCCACTCGGCTAACACTAGCGGATCTCAAGGACTGTTCATAATGAAGGGTGAGCTGGTACATCTGCTCAACGGACTCCGAGTGGTGATAAAAAAACTCAATACATATTTCAGATCGAAGTCCAGACTGAAATCGGGTAGTGTTCATAGCCAGCTCTTCTCGGATGTCGCTCCTCACCACTTACTCATCAAAATGATTCATATACGCAGCGACAGACATAGATCCTTGTTGAAGGGAAAACAAATGCTCGAGCAGGCAACTCCGATACAATGTAGGCAAATATCTCTGACAACCTACGCTTCATCTCCACCCAACTAGTGATGCGGTGAAGACGATCCCGCTCACGGGTCCTCTCAATGCTAGACCAATATGCTCTCTCCTGATCTATAAGTCAATGTTTCACAAATTTAATGCATCGCTCACTGAATAACTCAAAATGATCGAGTTAATATTCCATATCCACGAGCCAATAGTTGAAAGACTTGGGACTCGATGAACCGTCAAAAGATGGGGAAACAACACAAAACCTAAACTCGAGATCTCTCTCGAAATGATGATCCTCGTAGTAATCATCACTAAGATAATCAAGTCGTGTCGAAAGGTCAACACGATCCACTTGTGCGCGTGGATATGGACGATAATAGTCATCTTAGTGATCAGCACTAGCATGGTGGAATCGCGTCGAGGGGTAGACACGATCTCTGGAAGTGGTGTGCTGCGAACGAGGATAATCATCGTAATAACCAGGGGATCTCTCTGAAGTAGCTCTATGGGATCGGGTATAGATATACTCGGGATCCTCAAACAGAGGAGAGGAATGACGACGATAACTAGCCTTGGAGGAACCTATAGACTTAATGACTGCATATCAAAAGAGTGCTTGCAACTTCGCTTTGATACCATTTGACGCAGGACGAATCTATAGGTGGCGGAATAGCGATGTCCTAACCCTAGGTATAATGCAAGTAATCATGCAACAAATGCAATGAACCTAAACACTGTCTAATGAAGGGTAGGATACGCGGGTGTTCGACTAACAAGTAACCCTAAGTGAGCTGTAGAAAAGAAATCCTCCTATATGTAGCATGTAAACGGGACACGACGGTGAGAACAAAATAAGTAATAAAATACTAAATTGGATGCAGATAATTTAAGCGGTGCAATTTTATTTATGTAAGGCGAAGCAAGTTTAGGCATTTCTTCGCGTGAAGGGACAAAGCAAGAGCGTGCGGTGAATAATTCCTGCAAATTACAAGATATCTAAAAAAATTCCATAAATATTATCTATCTGAAAGGTCATAAGATTACAACACCATATATTAATACTAAAGAAAATGTTTCATGCAGCAATAAAACACTCATAGAGTAATGGGGGGTTACCGTGCAATGGAGATCCGGTGACTCGCGGGTGGTTGGTGGTTGTCCGGAGGAGGAAGGAATATTGTATGATGTTGTACGGTGGCTGGAATCATAGTATTGGAGGTGGGGAAGGGCTAGGTTTAAGGTTGTTGGTTGGATTGTCCTGGAATCAGGTAATAGTGGCAGTGGGGGGAGGGGAATCCAGTGGCTGAATTGAGAGTTTTGGGGTGTGAGTTTGTTGGGGGAGTTACGTAGAATACAGAGGAATTTAGGATGTGTTGGGCATGCAATCCAGGGAAAATTGAAAGGGGTCAATGAGACTGTTGCTTGGGATTCCAGGGAGGATTTTATGGCTTTCGTAAAAGGCTAGCTTTATGGTAAACCTAGAAGAAATCTGGGTTTTCAGTGGGCTGGGCAGGGCTTTGCTATAGGGTTTCAAGGAGGGGCTGATGGTTTTGTGGGGGGATTTTGGAATAGAAAAGTGCAGCAACAAGACGAGGATACAAGGGGATACAAGAACAAACCTAGGAGTCGTCACCTAGGGCCTCACAGAGTCGTTATCGTGAGGAGATCGCCTGATTCCGGGAAGCTTTCTTCCTCCAAAATCTGCAATAGCACGACGGCTGCCCCTACCTTCTTATTTATAATAAAACATTACTTAGGGCAACCATCTTAACGGTTATGATTGGTTGTACACGATGGTTGTCCGATCTCACTAAATAAAAATAAAAAAATAAAACACATATATGAAAATTATTGAAACGTCAATCTGGACGCATCCGCGGAGTTGGATTGTCGATCCGGAGTTGCCAAATATGGCAGGTGGCCAATTAGCCCCGAACATGCCTAAAACTCGTGCTCCATCGCGGGTCCGCATCGCCGATCCCCATCACCTACTCTGGACGAACTTGTAGTGAGTTTAGGACATAAGGATTCAAGCAGATAGATTAGAAAACAACCTAGAAATTTGATATTGAATATTGAGTTGTAACAAAAAAAAGGTTAGTGAAGCAATGTGTTGGTTATAAATTGTCCAATCGCTTCTATAGCTCATATAGAATGTGCAATAAGTGAAATCAATACCTTAGGAGCTAGCTAAAGGTGTGCACAGAAAACCGAAACCAACCAAACCGACCCAAACCGACCCAAACCGAACCGAATTTGGACCGAACCGATCGGTTCGGTTCGGTTTCGGTTTAGGGGGGCAGAAAACCGAGCCTCTTCGGTTCGGTTTCGGTTTATAGGGTCGGTAAATCGAGAAAACCGAACCGAATATAAGTTTGGACTTGAAGTTTGTCATGTCGGATTAAAACATGAGGTTGTGAGCATTTAGTTTGAAGTTGAACCTGAAATAACAAGACTATGTAATATCTCTTATCTTATCATAAGTTTGTAACAATTACCCGAGCATGAACGAGTAAATTAAATATGTTGTACTTATTGATTTTTATTTTAAACTAATACTTGAACTTATTTTATTAATTGTACTAGTTAATCTAAATGTTATTGTGTTTTTTGAATTTCCCTTCAATGATGATGAACTGCTTTGTATATTTACTATTAAAAAAGCACTTGGACAAACATTAAAAATTATTTTGGAGGATAATATGCTTTAGGTTTACCTAAAAACGAACCGATGTTAAAAAAACGAACCAAACCAATCCATTTCGGTTCGGTTTTGCTTTTGGGTGTGTAAAAACCGAGACTATTCGGTTCGGTTTCGGTTTTACCTAAAACCAAACCGAACCGAACCGCTTGCAGGTCTAGAGCTAGCACTTCCAACCTGTTCAAAGATGCATCAATGCTTCAAGTTTCTACATTGAAATATAGAAATGGACCCCGATCGAACAAACCAACACATTGTCACCGCAATCCAATGACTTTTATAGGTATTATAACCATCCAACAAATGCCCCAATGGAACGAGGGATTTTCACATGATTAAAGACTCTTTATTTAAATTCATTATCTACGACATTATAGTGTTGGGGCTGAAATGGTCGCACCCTAGTCCACACACTACAGAGAGGGGTAGAAAACTGCTTGGTGGAGATTACTTAGTTTGCAAACGGCTTTTCGAGAGAAAAATGTGAAAAGATAAAAGCAGTGAGGTCAGGCCTCGCACAACGTGAACCTTTAGTCATGCATAATTTCATTGATTTAAATTGCGATTACAAGTTTTAGAACTTTCTCAACAATAAAATGAGAGAGTTCATCAATATTGTTCCAGGGAAAATCGAGTGCTCACACGTGCTTGTATTCGATTCGAGAACATCCACTATCCCTTCACGACACGGCTCACCATTGTTTATACTACTCAGGATCCTGCTCGACGGGTATGCTATACCGAAATGCTGCCCGATGCATAGAAGCACGGGTATGTTAACAGAAATGTCAACAAAAAACTAAAAGTGGTCATTACAAGTCAAAATAATGACATGTCAGGGAAGAGAGATCGTCGAGCAATTCAAGAGCTGTCGTGAGCTCTTGTGAGGATGTTTGAAGGAGATAATCCGGAAGGATGGATGTTGGACACTATGAAAACTTCAGAGAGTGGATGTATCATACCCTGACCCGATAAGCTCAAGTAATGAGGCGGAACAAGTAAATATGATTCATGATCTTTTACAGTTACACGGATTAAGAGCAAGAAACTAAACATATTTGATTGATATTTCATGATTTTACAAGTACATGGTCATGATTACATTTCTCTTATATTTGACATAATACATAGTACATATTAGTCTTCCTCACTGTTCTATGGCTCTCATATCTTTCTCGATATCTAAAAATATTTAGTAGGCCGGTGTCTTCGCCCACCCTGAAAGAATAATACAATATATATGTATGTATGCAATGCACAATTTACAAGTAAGGTATGCAATGAAAGTAGTAAGCAGCAACCTAGATAGACACGTCAACATATATTTTAACTTCTTGTCAAAATACAATTTCTTTTTCTTGAAAATAGCTCATTTATGAGATAGCACTTACAGTACACCGGTGGCCGAACTTGATGTCTTTACAAGCCATATTGGACCAACCGTCCTGCGGAGAGCGAGTCCACCAGATAGGAGCGCCACTCCCATGATATATGTCCTATAGGATAGAGTCAAACTCCCTCGGATTGCGGGTGGCTAAACCCGCCGGATGGGAGCGCTACTTCCGAGATGTCCCCCCTCAAAATATAGGAGACACAGGTAAAGGTGCTAAATATTGGCTTAATATAATAGTGCACATCATCACACAATAATATTTTACTATTTTTCATAATATCGTGCACGTTTTATCATCGCATCTCGAATTTTCGTCATTGATTTATCCAAAATCGATCGGATAGTCACAGATCAGTCTGGTCTCAAAAGACCCTTCATATAATTGATGTAATAATACTAATATCGGTTAAAATACGATAATTTCACATGTGTGATTATCCTCCGGTTTTATTAATATTTTTCACGATAATTTTCAAAATATGTTTTATACTATCAACATGCATGCATTTTAAAACTTGAAGCCTCATTAAAGCTTGAACACAAGCGACTCAACCCTCTGTTACACCTAACGAATTATCGCAATAATTTCGGCATTATTTAGGCATCACAATTACTAGTAGAAGCGTCGAAATATAAAAGCTAGCGCAAGACATAAATACTGCATCATTTTCCACTTACCCCGATTTCAGCGTTTGAATTAGTGTTAAGCAGTATTTCGGCACTTTAAAAGAATTTGGGCTCTGACTTCAAAAAATAATACTTAGGTAGCACTTCAACGCCAACTAAAGCTGAAATCTCCCTGTGGAACCTTCCCCAAAGCTTCCCAGAAATTTTTGCAGAGTTCCAACATTTTCTCTCATCTCTACCTTATTCTTTCTTGATTTTAGAGAAACTGAAAAGAATTTGAAGTGATTTAAACTTTCAATTGGATTCGTATTTATAATGCATTTCCAAATACACCAAAATTGCAAAATCCGAGCTCTAAAACTCCCGGAAAGTCCAAAAAACCAAATCGCGGAGGTGACACGTGGTCCCTCCAACGCCACGTGACGGCCATGCATTATGGCATCCATTCACGGCGCCACATGTCACCACATGACGGCCAAGCATCATAGCGGCCATGCACGGAGCCATGTGTCGCTATGTGGCAGTCATGCACCAAGCGGCGCCACGTGTCGCCATGTGGCGGTCATGCGCGGCGCCACGTGTCGCCATGTGGCGGTAATGCACGGCGCCGCGTGTCATCATGTGGCGTCTATGCAAGAGTGTGACGCCACGTGGCAGCGCCGCGTACTGCCACTTAGCACGGAGCCATCCGGCAACTGCCGCGTAGAGGCGCCACGCAGCCCAGCACAGCGCCATGCAGTGTTGTGCAACGACGGGGGCAGCGTTGTCACCGGCGGTGGTTTCCGGCGTCGGCGAGCCTCCAAGGCCGCCCAGTCGCCGGAAAAATGTGAATATACCCACCATGGGGTTTTTCGACGTCCTAATTCCAAATCCGACCTCAGTTTCCCCAAATTCTTAATGATTTTTACTGAATTTACACTTTTTTCATACGAGTGCCAATTTTGACAAATAAGATATTGATTTATAGGTATTTTAACATTCTGAGTTTAACAGCAGACTCCGTTCTCGAAATTTGCACTGGTTAACACTGAAATTGTTGTTTTTCATACAAACTCCGATTTAGGCAAATTATATGTTGATTCGTAGGTATTTCGACATTCTGAGCCTAACTGCGAATTCCGTTTCTCCAAATTCTCTTCAGTTCAAGCTGAAATTACACTTTTTCATACGAGCTTCCATTTTAGCAAATGATTTGTCGATTTATAAGTATTTCAACATTTTGAGCCTAACCATGAACTTCGTTTCACAAAATATAACTCCGTTTGTTATTTTAATACTAAATTTGTGTATATTTTCTATTAATTTTTCAACATTGTAATCATGCTTAATGGTCTATGACCATCGTTATTATGCATCGCTAAATGTGATTAAATATTTCAGGATATTACAGTCTCCTCACCTTACAAAAATTTCACCCTCGAATTTTGTTACATCGAAAAGATATCGAGATATTTCTTCCTTATGTTTTTCTCGAGTTCCCAAGTAGCTTCCTCTGTAGACCGTCCTTTCCATATGACATTTACCATGGGTATAGTCTTGTTTCTCAGTTGATTCTCCTTACGGTCTATGATTCGGTAAATGATATCCTCGTAGCAAAGATCTTGGTGCACTTCTAGCATTTTTATATCAAACTGGATGATGTGAGATGTATCATAAATGTATTTTCTCAGCATCGATACATGAAATGCATTCTGTATTCCACTTATTACTGGAGGCAATGCAAGTATGTACATAACTAGACCAATTTTCTCTAGTACTTCAAATGAGCCACTATACCTCGACTTAAGCTTTCCATTGCTTCCAAATTTTTTAATGATAGGTCCCGGCTTCATCTTCAAGAATACATGTTCTCCAACTTAAAACTCTACGTCACGATGTTTCAAGTCAAGAAATTACTTTTGTCTGTCTTGAGCAATCAAAAGTCTGTCTCAAACCAATTGAATTATTCTGTTAGAATCTTTCATTAATTGTGGTCAAAGTACAACTTTTTCTCCAACTTCGAACTAACACAAAGGGGTACGACATCTTCCATACAAAGCTTCATATGTCTCCATCTGAATGCTCGAGTGATAGTTATTGTTATAGGTAAATTGCACTATTGGAAGATGTTCCAAATCCCGCAAAACTCTAGGACACACAGTCTCAATAGGTCTTTGAGTGTTTGTATCGTTTTGCCCATCGGTTTGGGGATGATAACAATACTGAAATTAAGTGGTGTGCCCAGAGATTCTTGAAAAGTCTTCTAAAATCTTGAAGTAAATCTTAGATCCGGTCGGACACGATCGAGAATGGGACTCCATGTAAGCTCACAACATGATCAATGAATTTTAGGGTTAATCTTGGCATTGACTTGCCAACTCTTATTGGCAAGAAGTGGGGTGACTTAGTCTATCGACGATTAACCAAATTGCATCATTTCTTGACAGTGTTCTTGGAAGACCCACTACCAAATCCATCGAGATGTCTTCCCATTTCGAATTTGGAATCGGCAGCAGTTAAAGTACTCCACTCAGATAATGGTGTTCAGCTTTAACCTGTTGGCAAGTTAGGTAATGCTGCACAAATTTTGCGATATTCGTTTTCGTACCCGACCACCAAAAGTTTATCTTCAAATCATGGTACATCTTTGTAGCTTTGGCGTGGATTGAGAGCTTCGATTGATGTGCCTCTTTCAATAATTGTTCCCTAATGTCATTAATGGCAGGGATTCCATATTGATTACCGCATCATAAAATGTCATGTTCATCAATACGGAATTTAGACTGTGGTTTTTCTACAAGAGACTTCATCATCTTCTTCCATTCGACCTTGTTGTCCTTCCTGAATCTTTCATAACCAATCGGGAGAGATGATTAGTTGCGCTAGAATCTATGTACTGGATGATGACCCTGAGCTTAACTTCAATTTCTCAATGTCCGTTATTAAAGAATATGTCATAAGTTTTGCTTCAGACCTACGACTTAGCGCATCGGCTACCATATTTGCCTTGCTTGGATGATACATGATTTCTAAGTCATAATCTTTGATGAGCTCTAGCCACCTTCGTTGTCGCATGTTTAGATCCTTTTGGGTTAGAAAATACTTCAAGCGTTTGTGATCAGTAAACACTTGGCATTTCGTCCCCAGAAGAT
The DNA here is from genome assembly GCA_033032865.1 of Dactylorhiza incarnata. NCBI lineage: Eukaryota > Viridiplantae > Streptophyta > Magnoliopsida > Asparagales > Orchidaceae > Dactylorhiza > Dactylorhiza incarnata. The sequence goes on along the minus strand of JAWHQI010000003.1, from coordinate 15,135,559 downwards.
AGGGTCACCAAATCTTCAGAGCACACCACAGCGGTTAACTCCAAATTATGGATAGAATAATACATCTCTGCTCCGTTCAATTGCCTTGAAGCATAAGCAATTACTTTCCTTCGTTGCATCAATACGCATCCTAGTCCTTAAAAGGATGTGTCGCTATAAATTTGAAGGTCTTCAAAACCATCAGGTAGTGATAAAATTGGGGCGGACACCGGCAATGTCTTCAACTTCTGAAAGCTTTCTCCACACTTATATCTCCATTCAAACTTCACTTCCTTCTGGATTAGAAGGGTCATCGGGGTAGCGATCTTCGAAAAGTCCTTAACGAATTTTCGATATATCATGCTAAGCCCAAGAAAATTTGAATCTCGGTAGCATTAGTTGGGCGAGGCCACTTGACAATTGCAGACATTTTGGCGGAATCCACATAGATTCCTTTGGTTATATGGCCAAGGAAGGTCACCTCTTATAGCCGGAATTGAAGAGAACTTCAGAAACAATCGATGTTCCCTCAATGTTTGGAGAACTTGTCGTAAATGCCCATTATATTCTATCTCGTTCTTTGAATACACCAAGATATAGTCAATAAAAACAATGACAACCCGATCAAGAAATAGATGCATGACCCGATTCATCATGTCCATAAATATTGTTGGAGCACTGGTGACTCCAAAGGACATTACTAGAAATTCATAATGATCATATCTGGCACGGAATGTTGTTTTTTGGATATCTTCATTCTTTATCCATAATTGATGGTAACCAGATTGTAGGTTAATTTTTGAAAAGACCGATGCACCTTGCAGTTGGTCAAAAAGTCATCAATCCTCGGTAATGGGTACCGATTTTTTATTGTTACTTTATTCAACCATCTATAATCGATACACATCAGCAGGCTTCCATCTCTCTTCTTTACGAACAAAATCGGAGCACCCCAAAGGTAAGTGCTCGGACGGATGAATCTCTTATTCAATAAATCTTGTAACTGCTCCTTCAACTCTTGCAGTTCAGGTATCGTTAGACGGCATGGGGCCTTAGAGATGGGCTCTACTCCTGGGATTAGGTCGATCGAAAAATCAATCTCCCTGCGTAGAGGAAGGCTAGATAGATTATCTGGAAATACGTATGGGTAATCGCAAATGATTGGTACATCTTTAACCTTCATATTTACTTCTGACACTGACAAGATATGTCATGAATCCACGTCTTAACAACTTGTAGGCTTCTAGAGCGGATATTGTTGGGAAAATTCCACCTTCATCATGAAATTCGAAGGTGGGTTGAGTTGGCTGTCGAAAAGAGATTTCTTTCTTGGCACAGTCAATCGTCGTTTGATGCTCCGCCAACCAATCTATGCCCAAGATAACATCGAAGTTGTTGAGATGAAAGATGATTAGATTGACCCGGAACTTTCGCTCTTTAATCTTTATGTCCCCGCATACATATTCATTGAGTTTGACTTTCTCGCTATTAAGAAGACTTATATGAATATATTCTTCTAGCTTTTGTTTAGCTAATGGCATCTGTCTAGCTATCGTATCTGAGATGAATAAATGTGTTACACCAGAGTCAAATAATGCGATAACAGAAATGTTTTCAAGTATTATTGTATATGCAACCACGTCATTTGCTTCTCGTGTCGCCTCCATGTTCATCCCATAAATTTGAGGCTGAGCATGGACATGTTGTTGTGGCCTGACATTTGCTTGTCCTTCAGTCACCCTTTTCTTTGGGCAATTTCCAATGCGATGTCTGGGCTGATGACAGTTAAAACATGTACTGTTCTTCATGTCAACTACACAGACACCCCAATGCTTGTTACATCTAGGGCATGTTGGCATAGGTTGATTTGTATTACCCTGAAGCTTCTGTCGATCTTGACGGCCAAAGTCTTGAGACATCCATTTATCTCCTGACCGATATAGTCGTAACGCTCTTTGGCTCTCCTCGACCCGTCGAGTCGCCTCAACCAGTGCCTCATAATCAGAATACTCCATAGGAGCTAAGACAATCTTGATGGACTCTCGCAACTCATGTCATAACATGAATATTTGTTGATCTAGAGAACCAACAGCGTCAGGGACATGCTCAAGCACAGAGGAAAACTTGGCCTCATATTCAGTAACAGAAAGATTGCTTCGAGTCAATTGTGCAAGTTACTCCTTCATCTTTTGGCGTGCTGGCATCAGTCAATACCACTTGTGGAATCCTTCTACAAATTTGAACCGTGCAATATCGACCGCCTTCCTTCCATGCGGGTGGATGCGTTTACGATTAGTCCACCAAGATTCTGCATCTTTCTGCAAAAAAACTCGACAAGAGTTACTCTTTTCTCCTCTGGGCACTCAATGCCCTTGAAGATCCATTCCACTTGACGAAGTCATTCTTCAGCGAACAGTGGATTTGTCGACCCTACAAATCTTGATGGACTCATCTAAATAAAAAAGATCTAACCACTTTTTCAAATGAATTGTGTCAAACCCCGATCTAGGAAGCGGAGCGGGTCCCCTTTGTAGGACTTCCGTCAGAACTGTTACTAGTTGAGTAACAACATCCACATTGTGAGTTGTAGGGAGTGCGGTTACCATGACCACTACCTCCATTGGTATGCTTGTGGTCATATGATTGTGAATTGTCATTAGCCATTTCTAGTCTAAGTAGCTCGTTGGTTAGGTAAGTGTAAGGTCAGTGGTCGCAATATGTACCGTTATACACCACATTTCTTTCGGGGGATACCGACTCACCCCGAACCACTTTCCTAGACACTAATTAGACAACTTAAATGTCAATCTCACATGCGCAATATTTTATAATTCTTATTTTTGTTCCTCTCCTACTTGTGTCTACCCCACTTAAATTGGCTAACTTATGTCCAGGGGGTCTAACCTTACTGTTTAATTATTTCTGCTCATTCATATGTAACCTAGCTCTGAAACTATTATATCACACCCTGGCCTGGTAAGCTCGAGTTAACGAGGCAGGAACAGTAAATGTGATTTAGGATCTTTTATAATTACACAGATCAAGAGAAAAAAACCAAACATATTTTATTGATATTTCATAATTTTAAAAGTACATTTCTCTTATATTTGGCATAATACATAGTACATACTAATCTTCCTCACTATTCTCTGACGTCCATATTTTCGTCGGTACCTAAACACATTTAATAGGCCGGTGAGCATCTTCGCCCACCCTGAAAGAATAATACAATATATATGTATGTATGCAATGCATAATTTCTAAGTAAGGTATGCGATGAAAGCAGTAAGCAGTAATTTAGATAGACACATCAACATATATGTTAAGTTTTTGTGAAAATACAATATTTTTTATCGAAAATAGCTCATTTATTAGTTAGCACTTACAGTACGCCGGTGGGCCAAACCGGAGGGCTCACTGCCTTTACAGGCCTGATTAGACCAACCGTCATGCAGAGAGCGAGTCCGCGAGATAGAAGCGTCACTCTCATGATATATGTCCTATATGATAGGGTTAAACGCCCTCGGATTGCGGGTGACTAAATATGTCTGATGGGAGAGCTACTCCCGAGATATTCCCCCTCAAAATATAGAGGACCCGGGAAAAAGACCTAAATACTGACCTAGCACAATAGTACACATCATCACAAAATAATATTTTACTATTTTTCGTAATATCGTGCACGTCTTATCATCGCATCTCGAATTATCGTCATTGATTTTATCCAAAACTGATCGAATAGTAACGGATCAGTCTGGTCTCAAAAGACCCCTCATATGACTAATGTAATAATATTAATATCGGTTAGATTACGATAATTCCACAAGCGTGATTATCCCCTAGGTTTATTAATATATTTGCACGATAATTTTCAAAATATGTTTTATGTTATCAACATGCATGCATTCTAAAACTTTGAGCCTCATTATCGCTTGAACACAAACGACTCAACCCTTCGTTATACCTAACGAGTAATCGCAATAATTTCTGCATTACTTCGATGTTATGTGCATATCTTCGATGTGTCGTCGGAGGTAGTGGTGGAGGGGGGATAAAAGGGGCTAACCCTAGAATAGAGAAGAAGATGAGAAGAAGAAATAGAGGAAGATAAGAAGAGACTAGAGAGAGGAGAAGAGTTAGAGAGAGAGAGAGAGAGAGAGAGAGAGAGAGAGAGAGAGATTTGATTTAATTCTTTGATACCCCATACATGATCCAAGGGTCCCTATATATAGGACCACGATGGCATAAGCGTAAATAACCCCAACATAACAGATGCGTAAATAACCCCAACATAACAGATGCGTAAATAACCCCAACATAACAGATGCGTAAATAACTCTTAACTACGACTCGACTTGATATGACTCATGCAACTCAACTCATACAGCTGGACTTGATACCTAAAGGCTCACAATCATATAATTACTATATAGCTGACGGCGTGGGACCCATAACTTTCCCCCATCCTTCAAATCGAGCTTGAACTCAAGCTCGAACGGTACTCGAATGACTTGATCATCGGGTTCTTTGACTTCTCACCAAAACAGGTCTCAGTAACGCATCACTGTAGCGAAGGTTGCATTGAACGGTAGGTCGTGCATATTATCTGGAGGAGGGGTGAGGGTGCCCGGTGGTTGTGGGTAGTCGAGGGAGACGGAGGACCGTGCGGCGGCAATCAATAGCGGTGGCGCCGGCTCGGTGGTGAAGGACGGATGTCAGTGATGTCAAATGTGGTGTCACTACCTCTAGTGTAAACTGCGGCGAGGATACCAGTAGTGTAAACTGCGGCGATGACTGAAGAGGAATTAGCGGGGAAGGTTGAAGTTGTGTCAAGAGGCGGCTCACAGAGTCCGACAGTGGTAGGGGTTGCAGCGGTGTAATCGGCATCCTCGATTGAGCAATCATAGGCGTGGTGGGGTCGAACAAGCTGGGATGGAAGGGGGCAGCATGTTCTGTCTGGGATGACAGTTGCGTTGGTGGAAGCGAAATTTCAAAATGTTCCAACAGCACCAATCGGTCGATATGTTCGTTAAGTAGCGTCTGAGCCACATGGCAGCCAACCTCTCTCATAGCATCGGACGGAGAGCGGCCAATTCTGCGAAACTAATTTTAATATACTAAATAATTAAGTGATTGAGTAATTAATCCTATCAAGACTTAATTCATTAAATCACTTAATTAAATCTCTATGTGAAAAAGGTGGATCCGGATCCTCTCCATTTCACATGAAATGGAGGGGATCCATTTCATGGTGGAGATGGAGCCATCTTAAATCAACCGCTCATATTCACTCCCTCTAAAATGTCTTATTTCATTACCAAAAATACCCCTGTATTAACCCTATCCTCGCTGCTTCTTCCCTTTCCGATCAAATCAACTTCAGCGCCGCACACCTCCGAGCAGGACTTTCCAGGGGCGCAACTGTTAGGAACCCGCCGGCGAGTGGTGGTGGTGGTGATGATAATTGGTGAGAATCAGACGAGGCCCGGGAGAAGTGGGCTGGAGGAGAGAGACGAAGATAAGAGAGTGAGAGAGATGAAACAGGAATTAGACAGGAATTTCATTAAAACCATGCATAAGTTCTCTATTACATTAAGTGTGTATTTATACTATTCTAACTAGCCGTTACATCAAGATTATTCTAATTGCAATAGCTTCCGGGTGATCTGGAAAGGTGCGCCAATATCTGATCCGTTGGACTGTGCCTTGTAAGCTGGAATTGTTCTGTACCGCTGGATTTAAATGTTGTTGATGTATTGCTGATAATATGACTGCATCTGGACTGTTTACAGCCGATGATGATCTAATTGTATCCTGAGCTGACACCTGGCAATCAGCTATGATGTGTGCCGCCACCTGTCGATGATCTGAGGCTTTGATCCTTACATTGCCGTCCTCTTTTAAGAACGATGTCCTCAGCGTTCTGTTTCATTTTCCTCCCTGCGTTGTGTTTAGGGTTTGACATCCTCGATGTCGCTGGTTGCATGGGTGGAGGGCTGGAGAAGGTAGCTGCGATGATGATCCTCCTCTTTTTTTGAACAGATGCTGCTGGATCTGAGAGCTACAACTCGTTCTATGACATCCTGCGTCCTTTTTCACCCGGTATGTAAAATTTATCTATATTTGGTGCGGATCTGGAGCTCCTTGAGCCCCTTCGTTGATGGCTTCGACCTCCTGAGTTTTTTTTTCTATTAGTTCTCTTCCCTCTCTGTCCCCACTGTATTTTTGCGTGTTTAGTGGTCTGTAGTGGTAGATCGGCCTGTAAATGTGGATGATCTTCGACAATCGTTAGATCCTCCCAGGTGCTTTCTGCGGGTGGTAGCCCCTGCCATTGTATTAGTGCTTGTTGTATCTCCTTGCCCTGTCTGATGATTCGGCGCAAGCTGATGATGGCTAGTGGCGGATGTAGGGGGTTGTTTTTCCATTTCAACTTGGGTAACGCTATTGCTTGCTGGGTTGGATCTCCGTTATATGGTTTGAGAAGTGAGATGTGAAATACCGGGTGTATTTGTGATTCAGGAGGAAGGATGAGACGGTATGCTGTCTCTCCGATGATCTCCGCTACCTGGAATGGACCATAGTATTTCAAGCTGAGTTTTCTTCCCGCTGGTCTGGTCATTGTCAGTTGTCGATATGGGTGTAGTTTCAATAACACCCAATCTCCTTGGTCTAACTTCAGATCCTTGCGTTTCTTATCTGCCTGTGTCTTCATCCTCTGCTGAGCTCGGGCTAGATTTTCTTTTAATGCATGCAACAATTCCTCTCTGGTCTGCAACGTCATTTCTACTGCTTCATTTGTGGTTGCACCTGCACAATAATTCAGCAAACCAGGGGGAGGTCGACCAAACATGACTTCAAATGGAGTCATGTTGGTCGAGGTATTAAATGATGTATTAAAGTGGTACTCTGCTAGACTTAAATAGGAATTCCATTTCTTTGGATTTTCGTGGGTAAATATTCTTAAGTATTGTTCTACACATCTGTTAACCCTTTCTGTTAGACCATCAGTCTGTGGGTGATATGCAGAACTGTATTTTAGTTTGGTTCCTTGTATTCTGAATAATTCCACCCAAAAATCACTTAGGAATATTGAATCACGATCTGATATGATCGATTCAGGTATACCGTGTATTTTACCTATACATTCCCAGAATGTTGTTGCTACGACTGGTCCTGACATAGGATGTTTTAATGCTGCTAAGTGTATGGCCTTAGAAAATCTGTCAACTACTACCATAATAATTGTGAACCCTAAGGACACTGGTAGTTGTGTGATAAAATCCATGGTCAAATCTGCCCATAGTTTGGTGGGGGTTGGCAGGGGTTGTAGCAGGCCATAAGGTAGGTGATTGGAGGCCTTGGCCTTCTGGCATATGTCACAATTTCTAATGAAGTCTGTGATATCTTGTTTCATATTCACCCAGTAAAACTGGTTTTTAATCCTATGTAGTGTTCCTCTAATTCCTGAGTGTCCACCTGCTAAACTGTTGTGGGCTTCAATGATTATTCTTTCTTTTATTGGTGACTTATCTGGAATGTATATTCTGTGATGGTGAATGATGTAATTTCCCTTTAGCTGCCATTCTGGGTAGTTCTGTGGTTCCAACTTTATTTTGTTACTTAGTTCATCCTTTTCATAATCTTGTTCCAATCCTTCCAGTATGGGGGATAAAGGAACTGAGATCATGTTGATGTACCCAGGAGAATTATCTCCTGGGTCGTCAGATATCCTTGATAAGGCATCTGCGGCTTGGTTTGATCTTCCTGATTTATATTTTATAATGAAATCGTAGCCTAACAATTTTGACAGGAAGGCTTGCTGTTCAGGTGTTTGAATATGTTGGGTGAGAAGGTAATGCAGACTTTGATGGTCTGTCATTATTATGAATTGGTGGCCTATGAGATATTGCCGCCATTTAGATACTGCACTAGTAACTGCATACATTTCCCTTATATATGTTGATTTCCTCTGCATAAGGGGGGGATAATTTCTTGCTAAAATATGCTATCGTTTTCTTTTGTTGCATTAACACCGCTCCTATTCCTGTGCCAGATGCATCCGTCTCGATTATGAAGGATTCTTTGAAATTTGGTAGTGAAAGAATGGGATAAGTGATTAATTTTTGTTTTAAACTTTCAAATGCCTCCTGGGCCTTCGGATTCCATTGAAAAGAGTTTTTTTTAAGTAATTCTGTTAAAGGAAAGGCTAACTTAGCAAAATCTTTAATGAATTTTCTATAATATCCAGTTAACCCAAGGAAGGCCCTTACATCTTTCTGATTTCTAGGTTTTGGAAACTGCTCAATGGATAAAATATTATTTTTATTTGGTGTTACCATTCCTTTACTTATTGTATGTCCTAGAAATTCTATTTCTTCTAACAGAAAACTACATTTTGAAAGCTTAATCAACAATTGGTTTTTGCTTAGGATTTCTAAAGTTATTTTTAAATGTTCCAAATGCTCTTGTTCTGTGGAACTAAATATTAAAATATCATCGAAAAACACGACAATAAATTTCCTAAGGTGGGCCTGGAATATGGAATTCATTAACGCTTGAAAGGTTGATGGGGCGTTAGTTAAACCAAACGGCATAACTAAGAACTCATAATGTCCCTGATGCGTTCGAAATGCTGTTTTGTGTGCGTCTTTCTTGGCCATTCTTATCTGATGGTACCCCGACCTTAAGTCTAATTTTGAAAAATACCTTGCTGTGTAGAGTTCGTCCATTAGCTCCTCTATAGTGGGAATGGGAAATCTGTCCTTAACAGTCAGTTTGTTTAAGGCTCTGTAATCTACACAAAATCTCCACGTCCCATCCTTTTTTTTAACTAATAGTACTGGCGAGCTAAACGCTGAAGTACTAGTGGTAATCTGACCGTTACTGAGCATTTCCTTAACCATTCTCTCTATTTCGTTTTTCTGGTGATAGGGATATCGATAAGGTTTTAAGTTGGGAGCATTTGCCCCTTCGGTTAAGGTTATTTGGTGGTCTATCTCTCTTAGTGGTGGTAATTCTGTGGGTTCCTGAAATAATTTGGAGAATTCCGTTAGTAATTTCTTGAATTGAATTGGCAATTTACCCTTAATATCATCTAATGACAGTACAGTATTCATGGGATATGTTTTTTTTTTGGTCAATAACAGACATAGTGCTGAGGGTTTTAAGGCCACCATTCTCATCAACTGCGATGATGTTATTTTACCAATCTGGGAATTATTATGTCCTATTAAAGTCACTTGTCCTCCTGTGCCTTTGTAGGAAATTGTGAGGTTGACATAATCTGTTGTAACAGGTCCTAATGTCTTCAACCAGCGTTGTCCCAATATAAGATCAGTCCCTTCGATGTCGAGGACATATAAGTGAACTACATATTTTCTGGTTTGTATGAGCAGTGAGACGTCCTTACATTTCCCGGTGCACTGCTCTGTTGACCCATTTCCCATGAATACTGGAAATTCCGTGATCTTGTGTATGGGTAAATTTAAATAATTCGCCATTCTAGATGTGATGAAGTTGTGTGTACTACCCCCATCTACAAATACTTCTAGGGGTTGGTTTTGGATATGTCCAGTAAACCTTATCCCGTGATCTGGTAAGGCTCCTGTTAGGGCGTGTAAACAAATGGTTGTAGTTGGATCTTCTTCTTCGATTATTTCATTGGTATCGAAATTCAAGTCCTTTTCCTCTTCTGTTCCTCCTAAGTAAAGTAGGGCTCCTCGTCCCTTACATTTGTGACCAGCGTGATAACGCTCCTCACAATTGTAGCACAGCCCTCTTTCACGTTTGGCTTGTAACTCTGCCGGTGTTAATCTTTTAATTGGGGGTAATTTCGGTTTGGTGTAATCTCGTGGGGGATTATGGTAATTTTTATTAACTTCGGTTTGTGACCCGTAGGTTATTTTATATGTTGGATATCGTCTTTTATTTTCCTCATTATGTTGATCCTCATACATTCTTGCTATAGCAAAGGCGTCGTGAATTTCGACAGGCCTAGCCAATAATACTGGTCCCTGGATTTGATCTTTTAACCCTGACACAAACATATCGGTGATAAACTCTGGGGCTAATCCTGGTACCCTAGTAATTAATTCTTCGAATTCAGTTTTATAAGCGAGTACAGTGGTAGTTTGTTGTAACTTGGTTAGTTTTCCTGCGGGTTTAATATATAGTGAGGGGCCGAATCGTTTTTGTATAGCATCTACAAATAAATTGAAATTCAAAGCCGGGTGATTTTTAAGGGTGGCTTGATACCATTTGGAGGCCGTCTTATCTAGGGCAAGTGACGCAATAAATAAGTAGTCTTGAGTTCTTGTATCATTATTTTCAAAGTACTGATGGAGATCATACAACCAATCGGTTGGATCCCCCTCAGAAAATCTAGGACATGGAAAATCAGTATTACTAGGTCGAGCAGGTACAACCTGAATTCCGGCGAGATTGGGCGTTGGTCCAAGAATCCCTTGAGTCGGTGGTCCTTGAAATTCTGGCATTCGCTGATGATTGCTACTCTCTCCAATCTCTGGTGGGCCGTGATATGAATTCTGAGTCCCTTTTCCCAAGGATTTCTGCAGGCTATCAAATTGTGTGATCATGTCGCGCCGTAAAGTTGCGATCTGATCTGCAATTTGATCTGTCGATTGATCCCTGGTTGCAAGGATCTGTTGAGCCAGCATATTTTCCTTGGTTTGTAATTCTGTGGAGAATTGGTTTTGGATCTGTTGGACTCGTTGATTCATCTCCGTCACGAATTTCTGTTGAAGTTCCTCCAATTGCATGGTTCTTTCATATTGCTCCGCTTGAATACTGTTCTTGAGTTCCATGTAGTGTTGTTGGCCATCTTTCGATCGCAAACCCTCGCTCATTTTGACGTTGACGGGTTGGGTATTATCTCAACGAGAGCACCAAAATGTTAGGAACCCGCCGGCGAGTGGTGGTGGTGGTGATGATAATTGGTGAGAATCAGATGAGGCCCGGGAGAAGTGGGCTGGAGGAGAGAGACGAAGATAAGAGAGTGAGAGAGATGAAACAGGAATTAGACAGGAATTTCATTAAAACCATGCATAAGTTCTCTATTACATTAAGTGTGTATTTATACTATTCTAACTAGCCGTTACATCAAGATTATTCTAATTGCAATAGCTTCCGGGTGATCTGGAAAGGTGTGCCAATATCTGATCCGTTGGACTGTGCCTTGTAAGCTGGAATTGTTCTGTACCGCTGGATTTAAATGTTGTTGATGTATTGCTGATAATATGACTGCATCTGGACTGTTTACAGCCGATGATGATCTAATTGTATCCTGAGCTGACACCTGGCAATCAGCTATGATGTGTGCCGCCACCTGTCGATGATCTGAGGCTTTGATCCTTACAGCAACCTGCCGGCGTTGGCCTCTTGGATCGGCGTCGGAGGAAGATCCCTGGGTTTGGCGTCGAAGGAAGGTCTCGGCTGCCTCTTCATCGGCGCAACCGGCGGTCTACTGGCATCTACATCCTGCTCGCTGGTGGTAAGATCTCTGGAATCGGCGTCGAAGGAAGATCCCCTCCGCCTCTTCATCGGCAAAGCTCTACATTCTGCTCGGTGGTAAGATCCCTGGAGCATTTTGACTCTTTGCGAGTTTCCCTGTTCTAAAAAATTTTAAAAATAGAGCAGGAGCTGCAGCTAGTTGTCCTGTTCTAAAAAATTCTTAGGAATTTCAATAGAGCAGGAGCTGCGTTTGGGAAGGGTGCGATGAAAACCTCCAGAAGCTGCGTTTCTGATCATTTTCTCATATTTTTTGTTTATTTCATCCTCCTCAATCTGGAGCTCTGATTCCATTGAATCCATATGAATCTAAAATCATGACAATATATTAATTTTTTTTGCTATAATCTCAGAGTAGCAGTTTATGACTAGAAAATTTTTCAATGTAGCTTTTAGAAGCAGGATTATTATTTTTCTGAACCACCACTATGCACATTGCAGACAGATTGGGAAGCAGGATTATTATTTTTCTGAAATTAAGTTGCTAATATAATTTTTCAAACAGTGGTATTGAAATGGAGGACTCAGAATCATTAATAGTAATTCCTCAAGTATCAGAGGATTACACACCTTCAAAGGGGAAGGAGTTTGCATCTGATTCAGTCGCGTATGCATTTTATAATGACTACGCTAGAAGAGCATACTTCGGTATTAGAAAGGAGTATGGAAATAAATGTCGAAAGACCAAAGTATTAACTTCTAGGAGGTATGTTTGTGATCAAGAAGGGATTTGTGTGAAAGATTTAACTGTGACTTAAAAGATTGTTTGAAGACAAACATTAACATAGTTGAATTTTTCTCTCATTTTGAAAGAGTTGTTGAACAAAAACGTTACAAAGAGCTGGAAGCGGAATATGACAGAAGTTTGTGTCCTATTTTTGTTCAGTTAGTGAATGAGGCATGTGAAACAGAAAAAGGGTACATGATATTAAGTTCAGTCGTACATGATTTAAAGAAAAAGATTCGAGAGGCAAGAGAAACGGACAATTTTACGGAAGAAACACCATTAAATCCAACCAGAAATCTTGAACCAATAGATCCATCATCATTGACATACACAGCGCGAGGAATCAAGAAGAAACAAAATACTCGTTGCAAGAAACGCCGTCCAAAGACATGGATAGAGAGAATGAAAAAACCAAGAGGAGATGTGAAGGTATACATTTACTCATTCGTTAGTATGTAACTATATATTTATTCATCCATTAATTCTTAACAATTATTATTTAAAATCATTATATTTCAAATGTAACAGAGTAATAACTACAATTCGGAGAATCGAGCTATTGGTGAAGTTGCTAGCAGTAGTCATCTTAATTTCACGGATCTATTGTTCAAGGTAATAGACGTTTTAAATTTCCTTAAAGAGCATTATTTATACAAAAAATTAATCATTTTTGTAAATTTACTTTTTGCAGGAAATGCAAAGGCGCGAGTAGTATTTCGAGTACCATTTATGGGATTGTTGGTCACATTTTTTTCATTTTCTTGTTACAATTGTAATGGCCGACAAAATTGGAGTTAATGACAATTTTTGACAAATCTCGTTCAATTACTTATTTTATCTTAATTGCAGTATACTTAAACGGTTTTAAAAATAGTGGCGCGCGTTTGAAAACATTCCGTTATTTGATCGCAAACTTTCAGGAATGACGTTATTTGAAGCCAAAAATTATATAAAAAATTTATGTGAGTGAAGGAGATTGGATGAATTTTGTAATAAAAAATGTAATTAATAAAGTAATAAAAATGTAATTAATAAACTATTTTATAAGTAATAGCTGCATTTAATCTAAACGAATTATTGTGCCAATTTTAATTTAAAGAGTAAAGTAATTTTAATTAAATATAAATGATCGGATGTTTATCAAAAGAATTTAATTAATTTAAGGCGGAAGATAGGCAAAATGTGCAGCGGATGAATATTAGGAATTAAATGCATCAGAATTTAAGAGGGGGTATTTTGGGTAGTGAAAAGAGGCATTTAAGAGGGGAATTAATATGAGCGGTTGATTTAAGATGGCTCCATCTCCACCATGAAATGGATCCCCTCCATATGGAGAGGATCCGGATCCGAAAAAGGTCGGGCAGCTCGAGAAAGGACAAGGCCTACGTCCAGCAGAAACGAAGGCACGAAATGGAGAAGACGCAGACAGCTTGTCGGGATCAAGGCTCTGCGGCTCTGGCGCTGACAGGACACGACCCAGCGTTGCTGAGACTCGCTGGTTGTCGCGATTGGTACGTCGGCGTCTACTGGGAGACCAGGTGGCAATCCTAAGCCATGGTATGAAGAACGACACAGGATCGTAGAATTGTCGATGAAGAGGAATTTGACGTGGACGATGTCGGGGATGAGAAGAATCGTAAGATCGTCGATGAAGAGGATCGTAGGATCGTGGGTGTCAGGTCGCTGGGAAGACGATGGCTCCTCTGCGATCGAGGAGGAGTCGAGACTGAGTGGCAGGGGCTCCCGTGCGCAGGAATCGTGCGCAGACGTGAGTCGAATTCGTGCGCAGTCGGAGTCACTGGAACTCTGGAAGGACGAGCGCTGGAGGGGTCAATCGACTGGTAAGACACTGGCTAGACGAGAAAGCAGACGCATTTGACGCAGGCTCTGGACGGCAACTCGACTGGGGAAATATGTGTGCTGGGTTGCTCGACAGCAGCGTCCGAGATGACGAAACCAGGTTGCAGTAGTTCACGTGTTTGCTAGCTCTTTGTCGAGGACTTATGAGATGTGAAGGAAAAAACTTTCTTGCGAAAAGGTTGCGGAATCGGCAAAAGAGAGGAGAAGGATCGAGGGCTCTGATACTAAGTTTGTTACGTGCATATCTTCGATGTGTCGTAGGAGGCAGTGGTGAAGGGGGGATGAGAAGAAGAACTAGAGAGGAAGATGAGAAGAACTAGAGAAGAGAAGAGGTGATTGGAGAGAGAAGGAGAAGAGTTAGAGAGAGATTTTTGATTTAATTCTTTGATCCCCATACATGACCCAAGGTTCTCTACATATAGAACCTTAACTCCAACATAAGAGATGTGTAAATAACTCTTAACTACAACTCGATACGACTCATGCAACTCAACTCATACAACTCGCTCATAATAATATAATTACAAGATAACTAACGGCATGGGACCCATAACAGAAAGATAGGAGTATAATAACAACATTCATCAGGAAGCTTCACAAAATAAGTTATTTACACAAATACTAAAAAGACTATATTGACAACTATCTGAATCATTATAGATTTATAGAAAGGAAAGTGCGTGAAGATGAGAAATAGACCAGATAAATAAGAAAACATGTAAATGGTAAAGCTTGAATACCGTAAACCGCTGGTGCTCCTCTTTCTTGTTGTAAATGCACAGAATATAAACTGCCTGCAGAAAGAAAATAAATACTAAATCACAAAATACAATATCATGCTAACATTATTTGATTAAGATTACACAAATGTTCTAAATGCACCTTGGACTAAGATGTTTATTTGTTTGTTTTTCACCTATACCATCTAATCTAAATATCTGAAAGATAATAACTTCGAGCCTAAACTGCATCCATGGAACATACATTGGAAGTGCAATCTTTTCAAATAAAATTAAAAAAAACGAAATGAAGAAATAGAAGAAGGTTGACAACGGGTATGCTTGTTGGGAGCAAGAACCAAAGGAGGATTCAAGTTGGGCCAGATACACAAATTCTTAAAACAATATTCAACTCAAAAGCTTAAGCCTATATATGAGGGCCAACCACATGATATTTATAAATTATACACCAACATATTTTTCGCATATCTCAAGTAGGATTAGATAAATACTCCCGTGTGCCTTAATAATCTTCATCCCACGTGAGAGCTCTCCGCGTCTCCATCACCACTCAAACAATCTTTATTACCATCATCAACCATCATACACGAAAACACAATAACCACATGGTGTTATCGTGAGAGTAAACACAATAACCTATGAAAGCAGCAAATCATTCGATCTCACCTGATTCATGGGCTCGCTTATTTATAAATTTTCAAGAAATGCATGGATATCTAAGCATCTTTTGGAGTTTTCAAGTGAAGAAATCGTCGCATTGTTACTGCATATATCTTAATATTGAACAACATAACAGTTAGATCTCTTACATCTACAAGCAGTCTAGAAAAAGTCAATTCCTCAATATAGACCTTTTGGTGTACAAATGGAACAAAAAAAGGCATGAAAGAAGAATTGATTTGCGGTCTCAGACATAAGAGCTACTTTCACCCGCAAGATCATCTTGTGATTGGAGTAAAGCGGATGCCTCTCAATGATGAGACATACGCATCCTATCCGTAAAAATTGAAAGCATTGTCCAGGATGGTGATCATAAGAGTTCAATGTAGGCCACATCTCAGTGAAGAACAGTTCACTTGTGCTCCTCTAGTTTCTAGAGAAATCAAAATTAAATTGAAAATTGTTTATATTGTATAGTGGAGTAGCTTGGCAGGGCAATGACCAAGGTTGAGTCTGTGATGCACCGATGAGCTTGAAGAGGTAAATTCCGTCTTCGCATTTTAATAATAACATTTAAGCATTTATTAAGAATAAAATATAAAAGATTAGTAAAAGTCTCCCTAATAATGAAAATAAGTGAGAGTGCAAACATCGAAGGTTCAATAAATCGGAAATTTTACATTGTATCGGCTTTCGTGGATTTCAGAAATTTGTTTAGCAGATTCGTACATTTACTTATTTGGCATATATGAGATCAAATATTAAATACATATACATGCATAAATACATTATATGTATATATGATATAACCTCATGAAATAACCTTAGTTTATAAAATAAAAGCATACAACAACAACACTCAAGCCTTTATCCCACTATAGTGGGGTCAGCTATATGGATCCTTTATCGCCATTGTGCCCTATCTTTAGTCATAATCTCACTAATGCCTAAGTACATCATGTCTTTTTTCATTCCAAGTCTTTATTGGTCTACCCCTCTCCCGTTTAACATGCCTAGTGACTAAACTCTCACAACGCCTAACAACTGCATCTAATGGTCTCATTTGTACGTGTCCAAACCATCTTAGTCGAGATTCTCACATTTTCTCTGCAATTGGTGTCACTCATGTCTTATCCCCGATACATTCATTCCTAATTTTATCCAGTCTCGTGTGTCCACACATCCACCTAAGCATTCTCATCTCCGCAACTCCCATTTTTTGCTCATGTACACAATTCACTGCCCAACACTCAGAACCATAGAGCATCGCTGGTCTAATTGCAGTACAGTAAAACTTGCCTTTGTTAGATGTATTATGCATTATACTGTATATTCTGGTGGTAGACCCTCTTAGGCTCACCTCTAGGTGTTTTGGGAATCCCTCTTGTGTATATATATTTATGTATCCTTAAGTGTGAATATACAATTGATTCATTATTCCTATCATGGTATCAAAGCATTAGGTTTTCCGCAAGCTTGTCTTCCCGATCCCGCCGTTTCGTCCGATCCCGTCGACACTTCACGACGTCTCCTGCTACTGCTTCTCCGATCGATCCCGTCGAGCACGCTCCTGCTACTACCGTCTACCGATCGATTCCGTCGAGCGCGCTCCTGCTACTGCCGTCTACCGTCTACTGCTTCCGATCGATCCCCGTCTCTTGCTACTGCTTCCTTTCTCAGATCGATCGATCCCGTCGATCGTCTATTCGATCCCGTCGAGCAAGATCCTGCTACTGCCGTCTACCGTCTACTACATCCGATCGATCTCCGTCTCTTGCTACTGCTTCTTTTCTCTGATCGATCGATCCCGTCGATCGTCTACTGCTACTATCGGCGTCGATCGTCTCTCGTACTGCTACTACCGGGCATCCTCGATGACCTCGTCTCAATCCTCCGCCTTCCTTCAAAGGGCTGACGTCATCCTTGATGGGCGGAATTACAAAGCTTGGTCCGCCACGGTCGGTGTCATTCTCCGTGGCCCAGATTTGTGGGGTCACATTGACGGCTCTGAGCCTGCTCCTGCACCGACGGTTACTGCTCCTGCACCGACGATTACTGCTCCTGCTACCGACTCTTCCACTGTCAGCACGGCCGCCTCCACCCAGGGCTCCGACTTAGCGCGATGGCGCTCTGACGACTCTCGCGCGATTGCCGTGATCTGTCAGTCTTGCGAGCTTCCCATTCGGATGGCTATCTACGAGCTCCCGACGGCCAAGGCGATGTGGGATCACTTGCGCCGTC
The DNA here is from genome assembly GCA_033032865.1 of Dactylorhiza incarnata. NCBI lineage: Eukaryota > Viridiplantae > Streptophyta > Magnoliopsida > Asparagales > Orchidaceae > Dactylorhiza > Dactylorhiza incarnata. Next base: position 15,117,826 of record JAWHQI010000003.1, on the reverse strand, counting down.
TCTATCAGCCGTCCAGTCAGGCCCTGCGCTACTCTCTGTTCCAGACCCTTGGCGTCTGCTACCAGCGTGATCGGTCTGTTCAGGCCTACTTTGCCGAGCTCCTTGATCTTTGGCGTCAGTGCGACGAGATGGCTCCTTCCCCCTGTGCAACATGCCCTCAGTGTGTTGCTATCTCTCGGGATCGCGACTGTCAGCGCTTGTTTGAGTTTCTTATGCGCCTACGCCCCGAGCTCGAGTCCATTCGCGCTCAGCTTCTACACCGGCATCCCCCTCCGTCGCTCAGCGATACTTTGGCCTTGGTGGTCGCTGAGGAGACTCGCCTCCACTCCTTGGACTCCGCTATTTCTCCTGGTGGGATGCCTCACGCAGTTCTGGCTGCTCCCCAGCTTCCACCGCAGGCATCTCTTGTGAGTGCTCCTCTGCTGCCCTCTTCAGGTTATAGTGCTCCGGTGCGCCCTGTTCCTCGTCCTCCGGCGCCCTTTTCGGCTCAGTGCAGTGCTCCCCGTCGCCCATCTGTCCGCTGCCACTACTGTCAGTGCCTGGGTCATATCAAATCTGAGTGTCGCAAGCTTCAGCGAGCTCAGCAGTCTGGTCAGCAGCGTGCTCCTGGTGCTCCTTTCTCTGTTGTAGCACAGTCTCTCTCTATTTCTGAGCTTGCACAGCAGATTGCTCAGCAGCTCTCTCAGGGATCCCTGTCTCGCTCTACTGTCTCAGTTCTTTCACCTTCTGATGCTTCTATCTCTCAGCCGGCAGCTTCCGCCCCTTCAGGTATCTCTTCCTCTGACTGGTTGCTTGACTCTGGAGCTTCTTTTCATATGACACATGATGCCACACACCTCTCATCCTGCCAGCCCGTTTCCCCTGCCCTTAGTATCATGGTAGCCAATGGTACTATTCTCCCCATTACTAGTCGTGGCCTCCTTCATACTAGCCATTTCCATATCCCCGACGTTGCCTACATACCCAAGCTATCCATGAATCTTATATCCGCCAGCCAACTTACATCTCATGGTTGCCTTGTTGTTTTTGATGAGTTTGTTTGTCGTGTGCAGGATCGTCTGACAGGGACACTCCTTGGAGTTGGTCGTCGCCGTAGTGGGGTGTACGTCCTTGATCGCCTCCATCTTCCTTCCACTTCGTCATCTCCGGCTGCTGTCACCTTTTGTCTTCCTTCAGTGGCATTTTCTCAGTGGCATCACCGTCTTGGTCATCCCAGTGGTTCGCGCCTTGCGTCGCTTATTAGTCATGGTTTTCTGGGTCGTGTTTCTGTTGATCGGTCTCATTCTTGTATGGGTTGTAAGCTTGGTAAACAGCTCCAACTCCCTTATCCGTCTAGTGAGTCAAGGTCTTCGCGTCCTTTTGATTTAGTTCATTCTGATGTCTGGGGTCCCGCACCTTTTGTATCAAAGGGCGGTCATCGATATTATGTTATATTTGTTGATGATTATTCTCGTTACTGTTGGATTTACTTTATGCATGCTCGTTCTGATTTCTTCCAGATATATGTTACATTTTCTGCTATGGTGCGCACTCAGTTTTCCGCTTCCATTCGTATTTTTCGCTCGGATTCCGGGGGGGAGTATCTCTCTCATGCTTTTCGCGATCTGCTGGCTACTCATGGCACTCTCCCCCAGCTTTCCTGTCCCGGTGCCCACGCTCAGAATGCCATCGCTGAAAGGAAGCATCGTCATATTGTCGAGATAGCACGCACTCTTCTTATCTCATCTCATGTCCCTCCTCACTTTTGGGCTGAGGTTGTTTCCACTGCTGTCTATCTTATTAACCTGCAGCCATCCACCTTCCTTCAGGGCCAGTGTCCTGGTGAGTGTTTGTACTCTCGACCTCCACGTTACACTCATCTTCGTGTTTTTGGCTGTCGGTGTTTCGTCCTTCTCCCTCCACGAGAGCGCACTAAGCTCTCTGCTCAGTCCGTACCATGTGTCTTTCTTGGGTATAGTACTGAGCACAAGGGCTATCGATGTTATGACACTGTTGCTCGTCGTCTTCGTATCTCACGTGACGTCACTTTTGATGAGTCTCACCCATTCTTTGTGTCATCCGTCTCTCCGACCTCACACTCATCTGTGACTCCATCTGATGTGCAGTTTCTCACACTTCCCATCTCTCCACCAGTATGTCCTCCTCTCCTCCTACCACCGGCCACACCATCTCCGACCTCTCCGATCTCTACTTCCACCTCTTCCTCTGATACGCTCGTCGCTCCCCTTCCATATCACTACACTCGTCGTCCCCCTCTTGGTCCTTCGTCTCCTGTACCCCCCGACTCAGTTCCCGTCTCCTCCAGCGAGGTCCCTGTGGATGATCCTCCTGCTCGTCGCAACCCACCTCGTGAGCGACGTCCTCCCGACCGTCTCAGCCTTGCTACACTACCTCTGGACCTGCCTGCTCTTCCTGTTACCGCCTGTGGTACTCCAGAGCCGATTTCCTATCGTGAGGCTGCCCAGATACCTGAGTGGCAGACTGCTATGTCTGCTGAGTTGGAGGCGCTTGAGCACACTCGTACCTGGGAGTTGGAGCCCGCATGATCCAGCCTTTTTTGTGCACTCCTCTTCTCGTGGCCGGACTCTTCTATTACTTTATGTGGATGACATGATCATTATAGGTGATGACCCTACTCATGTGACATTCGTCAAACATCACCTCCAGCAGCAGTTTCAGATGACTGATCTTGGACAGCTGAGCTATTTCTTGGGCCTTGAGGTCACCTCTACAGACCGTGGTTTTCAGCTCTCTCAGCGGCGTTACATATCAGATCTTTTAGCTCGGGCTGCTCTCTCTGACTCTCGCACCGTGGACACCCCTATGGAGCTTCACCTTCAGTTACGACCGGATGATGGGGTTCCACTCTCTGATCCTACTCGTTATCGTCACATTGTCGGGAGCCTCGTCTACCTTACTATTACTCGGCCCGACATTGCACATGTTGTTCATGTTTTGAGCCAGTTTGTTGGTGCGCCTACCTCTGTGCATTACGGTCATCTACTGCGGCTGTTGCGTTATCTCTGGGCGACGACTTCACGTGGTCTCTTCTACTCCAGTAGCAGTTCTCTGCAGCTTCGTGCTTACTCGGATGCTACTTGGGCCAGTGATCCCGTTGACCGCCGATCTGTCACTGGTTTTTGTCTATTCTTGGGTACTTCACTTATTGCCTGGAAGTCCAAGAAACAGACCGGGGTTTCTCGTTCCAGTACTGAGGCTGAGCTGCGTGTCATGGCTACTACTACTGAGGATATTATTTGGCTTCGCTGGCTCCTTGTTGATCTTGGTGTCTCTTCCCCGGATCCCACTCCACTCCACTGTGATAACACCGGTGCCATTCAGATCAACTTGAATCCGGTGAAACATTCTCTTTCCAAGCACATCGGGGTGGATGTTTTCTTCCTTCGTGAGCAGTATGGTCGGGGAACTCTTGCTCCTTCCTTTGTTCCTTCTGAGCAGCAGCTTGCAGACTTGATGACTAAGCCGCAGACTCGGTCCCAACATGCTTATCTATTATCCAAACTCTCGGTGTATGAACCCCCGTGAGTTTGAGGGGGGGTGTTAGATGTATTATGCATTATACTGTATATTCTGGTGGTAGACCCTCTTAGGCTTACCTCTAGGTGTTTTGGGAATCCCTCTTGTGTATATATATTTATGTATCCTTAAGTGTGAATATACAATTGATTCATTATTCCTATCAGCCTTTAAGTTTTAATTGTACTTTACGATCACATAAGATCCCTGGCGCGCCTCTCCACTTCAACCAACCTGCTTGGATTCTATGTTCACATCTTTATCAACACCTCCATCTTTTTGAACTATCGATCCAAGATATTTAAAGCACTCACTGTGGGAAACATCTTGATCACCCAACTTAATAACGAAGTCATCCGTCCTTCTTGCACCGCTAAATTTAAGCTACATATACTCCGTCTTTGCCCTGCTCAACCTAAAACTCTTCTTTTCTAAAGTCTTCCGCCAAGATTCAAGTTTCGCGTTTACACCCTCACGCGGCTCGTCGACCAAAACGATATCATCCGCAAACAATAAACACCAAGTATTGCTTGTTGGATATGTCCAGTGAGCTCATATAAGATAAGGGTAAAGAGATAAGGGCTTAAAGCTGAACCTTGATGTAAGAAAATAAAAGCATATATAAAAAAATTAAAAAGGTTTTCATTTGGTTTAGGCAAGCTATGGCCGGCTGGTTGCTGGATTAAGGAGGAAATTTCATTTTTGGCTTATGAAAGAAGCTTGGCCAGCTGATTTAATTAAAAGCTTGGTGGGATTGGCTAGTTACTATTTAACCCTTAGCTTTAATACGTGGTTTAATCTTAGCCCTTGGAATTAAATGAATGGCTGGATTAATAGGGTTTAATCTAACGTTGCTTTCGAATTAACTTCATATCGAGAAACCTCCAGAAAACTCAAGCGTTCTTCATTCTTTGTCGCGCACGTTGTGGGTGCTTTCGTTCGACGCCGGCTACTATGTTTCTCGTGTGATCTTCTTCTTAACTCTATAGTATTACTTCTATCTTCACTTCTTTTCATTTCTAAGGTGATTGGAAGTCTCGATGGTTGCATTTCGTGGTGGCAGAAAAACCTTGTTTTGCTAAAATGCTTAAATATCTTGATTTTTCTCCCTTTCTTCTATCTATATGAATAATTATGGCTATCGTGGGATTATTATGTAAATTTCATGCAAAAATCCCATTTTATCTTGTTTAATGGCACTAATTTCTTTTATTAAGAGGGATTGTTTTGGGTATTATGTTGGAAAATGATCCTAATCTTATTCTTCTTGCATTATCCCTTTAAAAACTGGAAGGAATGATATTGGTGGTTGAAATGGTTGATCATGTTTAAGAGTTGGAAAAGCCCTAATTAACTAAATGTGAAGAATTCTCTTAAATCCTTATTTCTTTTCTTTATTTGTTCAAGAACATGGGTTGTCATGTGGATTCATGTAGATTTTTCCCTAGGTAAGCTTATGGACAACGGTTTTCTTTTGGATCACGAGATTTTATCGATCCATTTTATCATCTTGAATTTAAGAATTGATGTTCGAGCTCTTTTCGCTTAATTCTCTACCCTTGGCACTCATATAGTTATTATTCTCATCCCCTAATGACATTAGAGCAATTTTTCCCTCGCAAATGCAACTCATACGATATAGGAAATATATTCGAATAAATGAAATTCAATATGAGAAATGTTATCTCCAAGCCCTTCAAATCCCGATCGAGAATAAGTCGTGTTTGAGATGGCTACGCGTGGGGAAAGGGACACAGACCCGGGGAAGGATAAAGAAAATTTTGCGGTGAGTTCTTACTTTTCTAATTTATGCTTTACTGTTTTAATGATTTTTATGTAGCTATGATTAAATAAATGCTTACTTATTTGCATTTAAGTATGAATTCCGTATATGATTTAAAGTCACTGATAATTGGAACCTTTAAAAAGAATATAATTCAGTATGTCATGACAATGTAATTTGTCTGTAATTAACTTGAATAAAACGAAAAGATATGAAAGAAACTAAAAGGAGCTATAAATTGAAATTAACTACTAAAAAACACAAATACGAAACAATGATAAAAAGAAAAAGGGTAAAGGTCTAAATGATAAATGAAATGAAGCATCGATGCATAAGAGCACCGTTAAAGGTTAACCTAGGAGTAGAGGAGGGGTGTGAATTTCCTCCCACTATGACGAATTTGATTCAAGTGTCCTAAGTAGACTTCATGCTAGATGATAGCCCTGGATCAAAGAGAATGTGCATGAAGGATTCGATTTGGGCATCCTGGCCCTACTTCATGCTAGATGATAGCTTGGATTTCACCCCACTACCGATGTCCTGGGAAGAAGACAGGGCGGATGTCCGGATGCGACCTAGCAGAATCTTCCTTCAAACCGCTCCGTGGGGGTTGCTTTCTTCTTAGTAGGTTGCGTCCTTTGGATTTCTCCATCAAGAAGGTTCTTCGATATATGCGCCGGTCAGTCCTGTGTTTTGGACTCAGCTTGCCAGCCCCTGTTTTCAGTTGGTAGTTTTTTGAGTTCGAGAGAGAAATTCTTCGAAAAGTCTCTGTACGCTGACCGGCATGATCAGACTTTTGATCCTAGGACGGGCCCCCAGTGGCGCCTCTCCTGGTGTTGTCTGTCTTCGCGTACTCTTTCTTCTTGCTTGAATCAATCAAGAGATACAAAGAAGAAACTAGATAGGATCAAATCAAATGTGAACGTGCTCGAAAAACACGTAATGGGCCCATGAATGACTAAGTGAAAAGATAAAATTTATCATTAACTTTGTCTAATGAAAAAAGATGAAAATACGCCTAAAGATAAGTAAAAATATGGCAATAAATCTAAGTTAAGAAAGTGAGCAAACAACTAAGTTAGTATGAAGATCATTCTTGTTAGTACATACAAATGAGCATAAAATATTTTTGTTATATTGTCTAGTTCATATGAATCATTGCAAGAATGTCACTTTGATATATTCTTATTTCTTATACTTACCTTGTTTTCTTGGTAAGCAATTAAATAAAATAAGAATTCACTTAATCTATTAAATAACCCTGTAGATAATTAAATCCTTTTAGGTGAAGGACGAAGTTGTGGTCAACGATAGTAGGAAGTAGGCAGTGGAGAAGAAACGGATCCAGATAGAGAGGAGGTACCGACTATGATTGGAGGTGATCACAGCAGTTTTTGAAGTACTTGGTACGGACTACAAGCACAAAGTTTTTCACTTTTATTTTAAGTAGATATGTGTCGTTTAGTGTGTGTGTGTGTGTGTGTTAGATCAAGGTTAATCTACTGCAGTAGCATGTGTTTGTGCCCTTATTTTGTGTTTATATATTGTGTCCATGTAAAGTTTTACACGTTAAAATAATGAAATCAAAAATTCTATTTTGTATTGCATTTCTTTTTTAGTATTATGTCATATAATGAATGTTTCTTTATGATTCACGCCGAATGTTCTTATCTTCCACCTCTGATAACGCATGAAATGTTAATGTTCAATTGTGGCGGCTGCCAAAAAGGGGTCAGTCATAGAGTCTCTTGTGTTTGTTTTGTTCTTTTCTTCGCTTAATTAGGTTCCAGAGAAGGTATTATGCATCTGCTTCTCCTACCTAAAAAACCATGACTAGGCATAAACCCATATACATTGATAAGTTCACAGAATCCATACAAAAAGCATCTAAAATTATGACTCTCCCTACATGTTACGGTATAAAAACATAAACTGAGATCTAGCAAATTATAAACTTACATGGCCATGATAAGTTTTTAACCCCCTGTCTTCAACCCTGCAATTTCCATCTATAACAAGAGTTTTGACTGGAACCTGCGCACATTTCCCCGAAGGAAGCTTCTCAACGCCAATAAATCAAGGGAGAGAAATGCATATATTGATGAAATGTCGAAGGAGACAACAGAGACACAATCTAGATACAAATTTGACAAAGAGGTCTCAAATCAAAAATTGATGAAAGAAAATTCGAACCATGCCATCCTGTGGCTTTCTCTTGTAATAAGCAAGAAGCCTGGTCTCGAGGACGAAGTACCGCATATGAACGTAGGATCGTCCAATCTTCCTCCGGCCGCATCGCACCATCCATCCCTCGTACACCGCCTTCGACATCTCCGGTCGTTTCATGGAATCGGATCCCTTCGATTCTCCCACGCTTATGATCTTGGATTCTCCCTTGCTCATAATCGAACCCCCATCCACAGAACACGCACGCATTCTTCCCTCGTCGAACGAGAAGCCACCAATGCGCGCATCAATCGATTCAAAAACCTAGGTTCCCGTGAAAAATTAAACTCTGACGAGGATCTGTGAGAAAATGGCGAGCATCGATGGCAACGGGAGAGATAAACGAGGTTCCGGTATAACCGCCGGCGAATTGGAGGTAGAGATTGGAGACGTATGTAATGAAATGTGAAAAAATGGGATGATTCGAAGGAAAATGGAAAATGGTTTTGTTCTTTCTCTTTCCTGATACTGTATTTTCGCCAACAGCCCAAGAAAATGGGAATATTATTTTTGGGCAAAAGTATAGACGAGCTGTTGAAGGCGGGAAAACTGGCCGTCCGGTGCGGAAGAGTGGCCGTTGAAAGAAGGGGAGCGGTTCTTAAATTACATTTCCACCCTCTCATTCTCGTGTGTCATTGTCCTAATATAGAACAAAAATTTTTCTGTACGTATGCGCGTGTATGTTTACGTGCGTATATAAATACTTTATTTTTCGCCCTTCACTCGTCTTTCCCTCTCAAATTTTTGAGAGGCTCTTTTCGGGGTTTAGGGCGGGACGATAAATCCTTTCTAGCGGGATCAGGTTTTACGCCGTCATCTTCATCGTCTTCGATCTCCTTCGTTTGTTTCGGTGGTGGCGGGAGAAGACGACTGGAGCACACAGAGGATTCGAATGTACGGTTACGAGTAGGATTCCACAGGAAACATTTCTTGCCATTTTCTGCTTCTCCGGTGGTTTTTTTCGTTTGCCAAAAGTCGAGGAGCCCAGCATTTTACTTCCTCCTAATTCTCCATGGAGGACAACCATCAATCATCTGAGAAGTCCCAGGAAGTTGACAAGAGTCCTGCACCTTCTAATGAGGCTATAGCTGGTGTAAGATTACGTTTTATTACAGCTGTATAGAAAATAATGTGCGAATATAGGTTATAGTCAGTCGGTCCTTGGGAGAAGGACCGATGAAGAATCAAAATTGATTTTATTTTATCGCCTCAATAATTTCAAGCGCTATTGAAATTATCATCTATGTAATTATCTTTTGAAATAAAATCAATTTTCATCTTCTCTAATTTTCTAGGATTTTATTTCGTTCATGAGTTTTTAAGAAAAATCTCTTTGGCACGTTTGTTGAAAAGTTCTAAATTTTTGGAGCGCTAGAGCCGGGCGTTAACTCTTACCGCCGGCAGTAGTGACAAAAAATATTATTTTGCCTTTCAGCCTTGATCTCAGAAACTTTTACAAAGTTTTATTCAAAAATCGAAAAGCACTTATTCAACCCCCCCCCCCCCCCCCCTCTAAGGGCGCCTACATATCCAACATTTGGTATCAGAGCGGGTTATTCCAAAATGGTTTCACAATCGGGAATAATGGAGCATCATGATCATGCTTTTCATGAGGGTCAAGGGATTAGTAGACCACCTATATTTACCGGTACCGATTACAATTATTGGAAAACTAGAATGCGTTGTATTTTGATTATCTTAGATAATGATGTTTGGGGTATGGTAGAAGAATACTACTCTCCACCAACAATTATTGTAGGAGAAGTTACTATGGAAAAAACAAAGGACAAATGGGATGATAACAATAAGTTGAGATGTAAGAATAACGCTAAAGTTATGAATGCTTTATTTTATGCTTTGGATAGAACGGAATTTAATCGTACTTATGTTTGTGAAACTGCCTACGATATATGGAATTTATTAGAAATTACTCATGAAGGTATTTCACAGGTCAAGGATCCAAAGCCCTTCCAATTAGAATCCGAGTACGAGAAATTCCGGATGGAGACGGATGAAGACATAGATTCAATATGCATAAGGTTCACCAAGATCGTCAATGACTCAAAAGTATTTGGAAAGATGTTCTCCAACGATGACTTGGCGAGAAAAATTCTTAGGTCTCTTCCTCCAAAGTTCAATCCAAAAGTGACGGCCATCTCAAAGTCGCATGATCTAAAGAAGCTTCAAATCGAGAGTCTCATTGGAAATCTCAAAACCCATGAGGTTGAACTAAACATTCAACAACAAGAGTACAACATGGAGCCAAAGAAGAAGGCTTTGGCATTGAAATCAAAGAAGAAAGCTAACAGAGATGATGATAGTGAAGAAGACGAGGAGATCCTTTTTGTGAAGAAGTTCAAAAGATTCATGAAGAATCCAGAAAGGAGAAACATCTTCCGTAAATATTTCATCAAGAAGGGATCTTCATCAAAGAAAGGAAAAGGTAGCGACGATGATGATCATGAGCGGTCACCACCAAAGTACTACCATTACAGAAGGACCCAACGCATCCGGAGCGAGTGCCCGAAATATCTGAAAGAGCTAAAAGAAAAGCGGCACAAGGGAAAAGAGAAAAAGAAGGTACTAAAGGAGGCTACATGGGATGACTCCTCCGAGGAATCGTGCAGCTCATCCTCCAGCGATAAAGAAGAGGCCAACATGTGTCTCATGGCAAAGAGCAATACACTATCTGATGATGATTGCAGTGTCCAAAGCGATACTGAGGTACCTCCTCCTACTTTTGATGATTTATATACTGAGTGTTTACAAACTTGCAAATATTTTGATAAAAGCTTAAAAGATATTGATCTTCTAAAATATGAAAATAAACTTTTGTTAAAAGAAAATAACAAATTATCTAAAGAAGCTAAGCTATTAGGGAAAGAGAAGGTATCTTGCCAAAAGTACAATCACTTCTTGGCAAGATTGAATGAACTTGAAGAAGCTCTTTCTAAGTCACACTCCACTATTGAATTACTTACTAAGGAAAAATGGGACTTAGAAAGAACTTTAAAAATCTCTATTTCTCAAATAGAAGAAGGAAAGAAAACTTTTATGAATCGGTGTGTTATGTTAGTAACGGAAAACACCGTTCTCAAAGCCCGAATTCATGATTTAAATATGACCATTAAATATCGAGCCCGAATTCATGATTTAGACATGATCTTGGTCAACCAATGCCATGGTAGTGCAAAATATTTGCTTATGTTTTTGGAAGCTATCGCCCAACGGTAACTCATACCGCCGGCGGTAGCAGTAAATCCTGAAATCATAATTCTTATAATAAAAATTATTTCAAAATTCAGATGTAATCTCATCTTCATGCAAGAGTTTATACAGAACTCCGAAAAGGGTCTCAACCCCTTTTATATCGTGTGTCAAATGTCATATATTTGGACACACCTCGGACTCTTGTAGGTCGAAGGGACGAAGTGCTTTAAAATAAATCTGGGTGCCAAAGGTTTCCACCTATTCTATGGGAGGAACCTCTTGGGTATCCGGATCTTTACTCTCATCTCCTTTTAGGTATGTTGGTAGGATAAGGATAAAGAAAGCGTGTGGTATTTGGACTCGGGATGCTCCAAACACATGACATGCAACAAAACAAAGTTCCTTAGCCTTGTGATGAAGAAAGGAGGGATGGTGACTTTTGGAGATAACGGAAAAGGATGGACCATGGGCATCATCACAGTGGGTAACGAATCTTTTTCAATTTCTAATGTATTGTTTGTAGAAAGTTTGAAACACAATTTAATCTCAATTAGTCAATTATGTGATAAAGATTTAAATGTCATATTTGAATCTTCTACAAATCTTTGCAAAATCATAAATTATAAAACAAATGATGTCGTACTCACCGCACCTAGAATGCATAATGTTTATATGATTGCCTTTAATGATCTTTCACATTCTTCTTTAAAATGCTTTATTTCTAAAAATGATGAATTAGAACTTTGGCATAGGCGTCTTGGTCACTCTAGCACCAAGATAATTTTGAAATCATCAAAAGATAAATTAATTAAGGGATTGCCTATGCTTAATGGAAATTTATCTTCTCTTTGTACGCCTTGCCGAAAAGGAAAATATTAAAAAAGTTCATTTAAAAGCAAAAAAAGAAATTTCTACTACTAGATCACTTCAATTAATTCACATGGATTTATTTGGACCGGTTAGCACTTCTAGTCTAGGTGGTAGAAAATATATTTTTGTATTAATTAATGATTATTCTAGATTTTGTTGGACTATATTTCTATCTTCCAAATTCGATGCATTTCTTGAATTTACTAACTATGCATTTGTATTCAAAGTGAACATGATTTAAAAATTAAATGCATACGTTCAGATCATGGAGGAGAACTTGAAAATATTAAGTTTTCTTCTATTTGTAATGATTTAGGAATTAAGCATGAATTTTCCACTCCGCTCACCCCACAACAAAATGTGTAGTAGAGAGAAAAAAATAGAACTCTTCAAGAACTAACACGCATTATGCTTTCCGAATATGGGTTGCCTAGATCATTTTGGGCAGAAGCTGTTAATACTTCATGTTATGTTATTAATCGTGTCATGCTCCGCATATTCATAAAATTAACACCTTATGAGCATTATTTTAAAAAGAAATCTAATGTATCTTATTTTCCAAGTTTTTGGCTGCAAATACTTTATATTAAATACTAGAGATGCGTTAGGAAAATTTGATAAAAAATATGATGAGGGAATTTTCATCGGTTATTCTTCAACTAGTAAGGCTTATAGAATATTTAACAAAGAACTAAAATAGTTGAAGAGTATATTAATATAAGAATTGATGAACTTGTTCCTTGTGTAGATGTTAATCCTACAGGAAACGAAGTGGAATCCCTCCCCCCTTTGGAGCATGAGGATGATGAATCGCTTGGAGAAAAAGAAGAAGAAAAAGTGGAGAAAGAAGAAGAAGAAGAAAAAGAGGAATATGTTCCTCCAAGTGTGCTACAGTTTTCAAAGGACCATCCAAGGGAGCCTGTCATTGGAGAGCCATCAAAAGGGTTAATCACTCATTCTACTTTACATGAGTCATTTTCAAACCTTTGTTTTGTATTCGAAAAAGAATAAAAAAATATTTCAACCGTTCTAAATGATGAATTTTGGTCGAGTACAAAACAAAATTATGTAATCCTCTCCACCACCGAGCCCGAATATATCGCACTAAGTTGTTGTTGTGCACAAGCTTTATGGATGACTCAAACCTTAGAAGACTTTGGAACATTGAATTAAATGTGACAACAAGGGTGTTATTGATCTTACAAACAATCTCGTGCATCACTCTAGATCTAAACTTATAAATGTTTGACATCATTTTATTAGGGATCATATTAAAAAGGAACATGTAAGAATTAGTTTTATCGGAACTGAGTATCAACTTGCGGATATCTTTACCAAATCTCTCCCCGATGCTAAATTCAATATGCTTAGATTAGAATTAGGAGTGTTAGATATTATAGCTTAAAATATTTAATCTGTAATTTCTCTCTTATTTTTCTAATTTTCTTGTTGTATTTTATAGCCCGCGTGATGACAAATTATATTCAAGAAACATTGGAAGCGAAAAATCACGAAAAATATGAGTTTTTCATGAAAATCAAATTATTGTTGCTATCGTCTGGTGGTAGTTATTATTGCTGGCGTTAGCCTGTTTATTAATATATCTGATCTCTCTCTAATTTTTCTTTTCTGAAAATTTATTGTATTGTATTTACACTGGTTTCAGAAAGTTTCATGTATTTTAATTTTGATATTTTCCTTAAAAATCAAAATCAAAGGTAAAACTTCAAAACGATTTCAAAAATACAAAAATATATTTTTATTACATTTGTTTTTTTTTGTTATTAAAATTTTAAAAAAATATATGATTACGCTTCATTGTCTAAATCAAGGATGATTATATTTATTACTTAAAGATTATTTACAATGTTTGATTTTACTTTTAAGTTTCTTTATAACATTTTTCTTAAATATGGCATGCCTTGAGTATTATCTTAAAATGTGCAATGAATTTGGTTGTATAATATATGTGTAGAACTGATTTTGCATGCCTTTAAGTATGAGTAAATTTTTATATTTGATAATGATTTTCTCACTTACACCTTTTTGATAATCTGCATGTGTTCTTAATTGAAATATCTAGTTGCCCACCAAAATCACCTAGAGGGGGTGAATAGGTGATAACAGCGTCTTTTGCGGAATTGAAAATCTTGAAAATAAAGAACGCACAAAATGCAAACCACAACCACAGACGACAAAGAAATTTATAGTGGTTCCCCGATCTTGGGTACTCCACTTGCCGGCCTCGCCAATCTAGCACCACAGCTAGACTTGACTACTTCACTAAATCTCGGATCAAGAACGATCCTACAAATCTCAGAGTCAAAACTCTTACAACTCGGAGATCAATCTCCTACAAACTCAGAGAGAACCCTCTCTTACAACTCGGAGAACACCTCTCCTACAACTCGGAGAACAATCTCTCCTACAATCAAATATAAAATTGATATTGAGATTATACTTATCAAATCACAAATAGATCTGAATAATTTGATGAAGATCTTCTTTTCTTCTTGCGACAGAAATGACTTCGGCTTGATGTAGAAGATGAAGAATCGAAACGGCACAAATCAAATCTTCTAAGGTCTTGATCAATCCGATAGAATCAGAACGTGTAAGGCAATGATCGATTGACCTTTCTCTTCCACTTGGAGACGATTTCAGATAACTCACGATTGAACTCCAACGAAGGCGATGCGCGGCACTTGACGACAATCTTGGATCAGATTAGGGTTAGGAAAAATACGAACTCTGATCTTATGATTCTCAAAAACTTGTTAACTCATTCTTAAGGAGCAATCATTATATAGATGACATCCTAACGATTTAACCTTAAGACGAGGAAAGACGTCACGTCAATTTGACGGAAAGGACTTGTCGTCAAAACGGGAAAACAAAGTTTTCGAGAAATGATAGGACTAGACTTCTCGAGAATTCCAAGACTTCTCGAGAGAAACGACTAGTTCTCGAAAAACAGCTTTAGAAAGAGAGATCAAAGATTTATGACAGAACTTCTCGAGAGATACAGGACTTCTCGAGAACAAAGAAAACTTCTCGAAAGCTTCAGAACAATTTCGAGAACATCCTTCAGAGAAGAAGATTTTTCGAAAGAACCAGAGAGTTCTCGAAAACAAGAATACTTCTCGAGAGATAAAAGATTTCTCGAAAGCTGAGCTGAGACAGACTTCTTGAAATCACCTGGAAAAGAGCTTTTCCCGAAAACAAATAAGACCTTTCGAGAGAACAAAGACATCTCGAGAAATACAAGAAACTACTCGGAAATTTCAACAACTTCTCGAGAAACATCTGAAACAACTCTTCTCGAAAAAGCATAAGGACTTTTCGAAAGCACAGAAAGACTTCTCGGAAAATCTCCTTACTTCTCGAAAAGTTTACTTAGAGAAATTTCTTCTTTTGTCTTCAGGCCAATGCTGCACACCTAAGCTTTGAACCTTTAATGTCTTGATCATAAAGTGTATCCCAATTGAGAGACCACACATGAGTCAACCCCATACCTCACACAATGAAGAATTACATTGCATGAGACTGTGCTTATTGACCCATTGTGACCTGACATTGGTCTACACTTAGCAAAGTGAACCTGCAAGAACATTACTAAAAAAAACAAATCAAATACACAAACAATTCAATCTTGGTTCAAAGTTGACTTTCTACAAATCAAGGCTATTGTGGATACAATACCCAACAATCTCCCCCTATTTGTAGAAGTCAGAACCCTTCTTACCAAGATGAATTGTAGCCATATAAAATATAAAAAGAATATACTAGAAAGAACATTGAGAGCAATATCTAAATATAAGAACATGATTGTCACATCAGAATCAAAAAAACTATATTTAGATTTAAGATTGTCTAATGAATTAAAGTTCACACAAGCATATGACAATAGAATTTGATGATCTTCAACCTCTGGCATTGTCTCTTCTTTTCTGTTCCTGTCTTCTGAAGTATGCAAAAGGTTTAGGATGGTACTTTGGAGGAGCTGGAGGAGCTGTAGGATCATTGTACTTATTTGTCCTGTAATGTAATCTCCTTTTGGTCTTGCTGGTTTGATAAAGTTTCCATTCAGAAGAGCTGTAATAGTCTTGAACTTGCATACCACCTTCTTCAACTAATTTGAGTGAATCAAGAATAATAGCCTTTGAAATAGGACTCCAAATCTCTGGATAATTCACAGGATCAGTAGCAGCAGCTTTGCCAGAGCCTGCTGAACTAGATTCAGGAACTGATCTCTTAGCAGAAGGTCCTTCATCATATTTTCTTTTCCTTGAACCTTGCTTAGAAGAAGCAACTTCTACATCAGAAGACACATCTTGTCTTGGAGAGAACTGAGGAGGCTCAAACTGAGGAGGAGGAACAGCAGGGTCAATGCCCAAATCTGGAAAGATCTCACTATGAAGCCAAGTGGTAGACCTTTGTGTGAATTCTTTGATATCAGCTACCTGCTTCTGGACTCCCTGAGACAGTTGATCAAACTTCTCACTCATATGATTATGAAATGCAAATAAATTCTCATCAATTGAACCTATCAACTTGTCCTCCCCCTTTCTGACTTCTACAGAGAGGGTTTGGAGAATAGACTCCTTAAACTGGCCAACTTCATCAATAACTTTGAAAGTATTATCTTCAGCCCTTGAAGCCATGTTTTCTTGAGTTTTTCTTACTTGAATAACTTCAGCTAGCACTGTGGCTACACCCTCTATGGTGTGATCAATAGCCTTTCCTCCCTGAATAACAACCTCTTTTAGTTGATCTGAACTGGTTTTGAATTCTTTCAACTTCTTTGACATTTCCTTTTCAACATCAGATATTCTTGCATGAACTTCTTTGAAGGAGTAATCTATTTTGGCACTTTGTCTTTGAAGCATGAGTTCAATTTTACCAAGAATTGTTTGTTCATCAAAAAGACATGGAGGAGGAGGGATTGGCAGAGCTTCTTCTGGTAGATCTTCAAGAACAACTGAACTCAGGAGCTTCACAGGAGATAAACCAACAAACCTTTCCTGAGCAACCTTGTTTGTGTCTAAACAAGGCTCTTGCTCCCCCTCAACATGTACTGGAGGAGGAGATGAATCATGTACTGAAGCATCATTTTGATCTTGAGTAAAATCAAAGTCTGCTCCTGACCCACCCATGTGGTCACTTGTGCTAAGCACATCATCAGCACCTTTAAGAATTTCACCTACCACATCTGCTATGGTGGAATCAATTCTGTCTTCATCAAAAGCTGGAGGAGGTGAGAAATGATCCTCTTGATCTTGTGAAAGAACAGTAGTTTCCATAGGAGTATCTGACAAGACTTGATCATCTGGGATTGATGGAGTTTTGGAAGGAGCTAGATCTGAAGGAACTTGTTCTGAAGGATCCTGAGCTGATGGAGAAAGAACTGTGTTTGGTGAAGGAGGGAGACTTGGTTCTGCTGAAGGAATGGTGTCTTGTGGAGCTGGAGATGGAGATGGAACTGAGCTTTGTTGCTGAACTGGTGGTGGAGCTGGAACTTCACACTCTGTAACAGATTGAGCTAGAGAAATGGGCTCCCCCTGGAGACCTGTATCTGCAGTTGGCTTAGTTATTCTGATGTTCCACCTCTTCATTGTGACAACATCTACCTTCTTCAAATGATGAATAATAGCTCCTTTGGACATGTCAAACACAACTGGATCAAGCTGATTTAAATAGAGTGACAAGATCCTTGCAAAATTGGGACTAGTTATACTTTCTTTGATCTTGTTGAATAGGAAATCTGCCCAACTGAATCTTTTTCCACAAACCACCATTGCTACTAAACTGAAAACATCTGAAGAGACATGACCCAAGCTGCCAGTATGACATAGTAAGACCTTTGAAGTAATGTCCACTATCAATTTTCCAACATCGCTCATCTTTTGTCTACGAATGGTTGATGTTCCTTTATCTAATCCACAAAAGATTAGGGCATGAGCCCAATCCTCATTACTTAGAGTATCCTCATTTTCTTCCAATGGAACTTTCAAATACTTGGAAAGAGATTTTGGATTCAACTTGATTTTGAAATTTCCAACCATTGATTTCATCCTATTTCCGTTTTTGTGAACTTTTACATTGATAAACAGATCCTCTACCTCTTGAAATAGAATTCGACATTGATGTTCTAGTACGAATGACAGTCCTGCTGCGTCTAAAAGATAAAAGAGGTTTTGAAACTCATCTGAGATTGACTGGAGACCTTCTCGCACGAGTTCACTGCCGACTCCAATCTTAGGTTTTCCTGTAGGAGCCATTGATCGAGAGGAGAACTTGAACTGAGGGCTGGAACTAGAGAAGATCCTTCTGAGGGCGAGCTGGAACGTCGATTTTGCGTAAGAGGAGATGAACCGACGACACTTTTCGAGAGGAAATGGAAGTACTTCGCGTGACCTCTTAATTCATTTTGAGACTCTATTTATAGTGTGATTCTGATGTGACAATTAATTTGGTTTTAATTAAGTTAAAGAAAATAAAGTTCACGCGTACCTGGCTCTTCGTATTCTCGAGAATTGAAATTAATGATTTCGAAAAGTATAAGATATTTTTCGAGAGGTTGTTAAAGTTCTCGAGAAGTCTCTGAACTTTGCCGATCTTCTTCCGAAAGATAATTAAAGTTCTCGAGGGATAACCCATTTCTCGAGAAGTGTGAATTCATTTTTCGAGAGATGATGTCAAATTTTTCGAAATATTTTATCTTCAAACAACAGCAAGTCATTTCTCGAGATATTAACTTCATTTCTCGAGAAGTTTAATAATGACTTGGATTTTCCTTCTTTAATTTTTCTTGTTTCCAAATGATAATCCTGTGCTTCATTTTAGAACATAAAAAAAATAAGATAAACTTAAGAAAATTCACTTATCTTCTTCCCTTTTCCTTTGTTTGATCATTATTCCATGTTGAGCATTCCAAGTTCCGTCTTGAAGAAAGAGAACTTGGTCTCATCCAGCGGCTTCGTGAATATATCTGCTATTTGCTTATCTGTAGAGACATAACTTAAGTTGATATCCCCATTCTCCACATGCTCTCGGATGAAATGATATCTTAATTTGATATGCTTTGTCCGACTGTGTGAGACCGGATTATTTGCTATAGCAATTGCGCTAGAGGAGTCGCAAAACATTGGAATATTCTTTATCTTCAAATTATAATCTTGAAGCTGGTTCCTGATCCATAGAAGTTGTGCGCAACAACTGCCTGCAGAAATATATTCTGACTCGGCGGTTGAAATTGCAACACAATTCTGCTTCTTGCTACTCCAGGAAATAAGTCTTCTTCCGAGAAATTGGCATGTTCCGGAAGTGCTTTTCCTGTCGTCTCTGCTACCTGCAAAATCTGCATCTGAATAGCCTATTAGTTCGCTATCATTACTTCTTGGGTACCATAAGCCAAGATTTGGTGTGCCTTTAAGGTATCTCAAGATTCGCTTTGCAGCAGTGTAATGAGATTCCTTAGAGTTCACCTGATATCTAGCACATACACATGTAGAAAACATTATGTCAGGTCTACTGGCAGTAAGGTAGAGCAAAGAGCCAATTATGCTTCTGTATTTGGTTTCATCAAAAGGTTTCCCTTTCTCGTCCTTGTTCAGAGACATAGCTGAGCTCATTGGAGTCCTCATGGAGGTTGCACTCTCCATTCCGAATTTCTTAATTAACTCCTTGGTGAACTTCGTCTGAGAGATGAAAATTCCATCTTCAGATTGTTTCACTTGAAGTCCTAAGAAATACTTCAGCTCACCCATACTGCTCATTTCAAACTTCCCTTGCATAAGTTTTGAAAACTTCTTGCAAAGGTTGTCATCGGTTGAGCCAAAAATAATGTCATCAACATAGATTTGCACTAGCAAAATCTCGCCTTTTACTTCCCTAAGAAATAATGTCTTATCTATCTTTCCTCTTGTGAACTTGTTCTCAAGAAGGAAGTTAGACAGCGTCTCATACCAAGCTCGAGGAGCTTGTTTTAAGCCATATAAAGCTTTTTGTAATAAATAAACATGATTGGGATGATCAGGATTAACAAAACCTGAGGGTTGTTCAACGTATACTTCCTCTTTAATGTCTCCATTTAGGAAAGCAGACTTGACATCCATTTGGTATACGGTGAAACCCTTGAATGCAGCAAAGGCTAAGAACATTCTGATCGCTTCAAGTCTTGCTACTGGAGCATAAGTTTGATCGAAGTCGATCCCTTCTTCCTGTCTATATCCTTTTGCTATAAGTCTTGCTTTATTCTTGATGATTGTTCCATCTTCGTCCAACTTGTTTCTGTACACCCACTTTGTTCCAATTATGTTCTTATCCTTAGGCTTTGGAACAAGTGTCCAGACCTTGCAACGCTTGAATTGGTTTAATTCTTCTTCCATTGCAATAATCCAGTGTGGGTCTTCATTTGCTTCTTGAAATTTCTTTGGTTCTACCTGTGAAAGAAAGCTCAAGTGCAAATTTTCATTAGTAGTACCTCTTCTAGTTTTAATACCTTCATGAGGATCTCCTATGATTTGATTAATAGGGTGATCCCTCATGTGTCTGAATTCAAGATTCCTCGCATCACTTGGAACAACGGGAACTACTTCTTCTTCAACTGGAACAAATTCTCCCACTGGAGTTGGCTCTTCATCATGGTGATCTTCCTCTTCAGCTAAGGTTAGAGGAGAGATTTTGACGAAGGTTTGAGCGTCGTCTTTAACTGGCTTATGCAAGTGTGTATCTTGCAACTTTGAACCTGCAACTTCAATAGAGGAACTAGAAGAGCTGCTTTGAAGCATGCTCGTCTCATCAAATACAACATTAATAGACTCTTCTACAACCAGAGTTTTCTTATTAAAAATACGATAAGCTTTACTATGACTGCTATAGCCTACGAAAATGCCCTCAAAACTCTTTTCGCTAAACTTGGTTTTGTAATGCTTTCCATTATTAAGTACAAAGCATTTGCAGCCAAAGATTCTAAAATAAGAGATGGTTGGTCTCTTGCCTTTTAGTAGTTCATAAGGAGTCTTTTCATGGTTTTTGTTTATGAGTGCTCTGTTTTGCACGTGGCATGCAGTGTTGACGGCTTCAGCCCAAAGATATTCGGGTAGAGAAGTGTCACTCAACATTGTTCTGCAAGCCTCAATGAGTGTTCTATTCCTTCTCTCAACTACCCCATTTTGTTGTGGAGTTCGAGGTGAGGAAAACTCATGAAAGATACCTAGACTTTCACAAAAATCTGTCATAGCCCCAGATTCAAATTCTGTTCCATGGTCACTTCTGATTTTGACCACGGTGCATTCAAATTCGTTCTGGATTTGCTTGACAAACTTAGTGAAAATGGCAAACGTATCTGACTTGTGTTTAAGAAAGAATACCCATGTGAAACGTGAGTAATCATCTACAATAACTAATGTAAAAGACTTACCTCCTAAACTCCTAATTTGCAAAGGACCAAACAAGTCCATATGAAGTAGATGTAAACACCTAGTTGAATCTTTGCCTATAATGCTTTTAAAGGTAGCTCTTGTTTGCTTGCCTTTTACACAAGCATGACAAAGTCTATCTTTAATGCACTTAACATATGGTGCATCACGTACTAAGTTTTGTGAAAACAACTTATTTATAGTTTTGAAGTTTATATATGCTAATCTCTTATGCCATTGATCAGCAAGAGATGCACTATCTTTTGCTAAAAGACATACTGGTGTAGAAGATGATAAACAAATAAAATTTAAACAGAAAATATTCCTATGACGAGTGCCTGATAGAATTGTTTCAGAATTTTCTGCCGACTTTATCAAACACTTGTCTTTACAAAAATCAACTATGTATCCTTTATCACAGAGTTGGCTTATACTTATCAGATTATGTTCTAATCCTTCCACATAAGCCACATCTAAGAAAGATACATTGCCATTAGAAATCATACCATAGCCTTTTGTAACTCCACGGTCTGATCCCCCAAAAATAACTTTTGGTCCATTCTCAACTGGAGTAAAATTTTGCAGTAGACTTCTAGTCCCGGTCATGTGCCGAGAACAACCACTGTCCAAATACCAGATAGGATTTTTGATGGCCTTTGGACATACCTGCAAAAACAAATTATTTTGCCTTAGGAGCCCAAACAACTTTGGGTCCTTGGTCCCTTGTTAGTTGAGTACCACGAGGAGCATTAATATTGCGAGTGGTCTTTCTTGCATTGTTAATTTGTGGTCTCTTGGAATATGTGAAGTTGAACCAACAGTCTACGGCATAGTGACCTATTTTGCCGCAACACCAACAGTTAAACCTGTTGTACCTTCTCTTAATATTTTCCTGCTTAATTCTTTGAACGTTGATTTTGGCAGAAGCAATCCTTCTGGATGAGTATGTTTCATGAGTACAGCATACACAGGGTAATGCTTTCTCCTCTGGCTTAGGTACAATAGTCTTTACTATTGGTGCTTTCTTCTCATTATGTCCGTGAACATAAGGACCATAATCTCTTAGATTTATCTCTTCATGAGATGCTTTGAAAACACTATCTTCGAAGTTTCGGGGACTAGTCCATCCCTTATAGTCATTGACAGGTCCAAACTTAATTGGTCGGGTCAAGTGACCATAAGTGCTTTGCATGTCATAAATGTTTGAGGGAAAAATAACTTTCTGAAATGGTACATGTTTTTGATGGGCTTTCCCTTTCTCTTCAATGGAGGCCTTCTTAGCATTCATGAATTTCTTATTGGCATGTGTGCCCTTAGTAGTGTTACTAGGACCTGCCACATGACCTAAACCACTAGTACTTGCTTGAGCAGTGAATCTATCAATGAGCGGAAGAATTGTTTTGGGTTGTGAAAACTTTTCAACTAGCTTTCGTTCAGCGGCTAGCTGTTCTTCCAAAACTTTGATAGAGTTCGCTCTCCGATCAAGGAGCTCATCCGAGCTTTTGATCTTGTCTTTTAAGACTTGGACTTCCTCTTTGAAGGAAGAAAGTTGTTCAACTTCCTTTCTCAAATTGGTTTCCATTTCCTTAAGAGATATAATTTCCTTGGTCTGAGATTTGACAATCCTTCGGCACTTGTCAAAGCTCTTGAGCATTTCGGTGTATTGGGTCATGAGTTTAGATTCATCATCAGAGAGATAATCTTTTTGTTCAGCAGAAGCATAATCCGAATCAGATAGCATAGTGTGAGAATTTACCTTCCCAGTATATGGAGGTTCTTCTTCATCACCAGTCATAGCCATCAACCCGAAGTAGGCTTCTTCTTCACTACTTGATTTTTCCGAGTCACTGTCACTTAAAGTTTTGTTCTTTTTAGCGACTAGACTCTTTTCAGTCTTCCTTTTTCTGTGAGTGGATTTCTTTTCTTCTTTTCTTCCACCCTCCTTCTTTTTATAAGGGCATTCAGCAATCATGTGCCCTGGCTTATTACAACAATAGCAAATAATGTCAGAAGAAATATGTTTGTTCTGTTTGGATTTATACCTGTCATTATTGCTTGAGCCCTTCCTGTGATATTCGCCATCACGACGAGAATATTTATGATCCGAGGAAGACGGCTTGTTGTTCATGTGCCTCTGCTTGTTCAGCAGTTTCTTAAACTGACGGGAGATTAAAGAGAACTCCCCATCAGACAGTTCGGAACAGGAGGAGCTGGCTTCCGATTCTTCTTCAATATCAAATTCCTTTTCTCTGATCGGTATCACTGCTTTGCTCTTCTTTGAATTCTCTGCCTTCAAAGCTAAGGTTCTTTCTTTGCTTGAAGCTCGATTTACATCCTCTTCAGACTTTCGGATGTTCATTTGTAATTCATGAGACAACAGCTTCCCGAACAGATTTTGAGGTTCTAGACTTGGCAGCTTTCCAAACTCTCTAATAGCAACAATTTTGCTATCCCAGTCTTTCGTTAGGGAACGCAAGAATTTGTCATTTAGTTCACCGTTTGTGAACTCCCTGTCGTAGTTCCTCAAACCATTGACTATCTTGAAGAATCTTTCGTACGCATCAGCAATGCACTCCTTCTTATTCTGCTTGAACGTCTCGTACTCTTGATTAAGTAGAGACCTTCTATCTTCTCTTACCTCGTCAGTACCTTCCATTAGAACAATTAAGGATGTCCACATCTCTTTGGCTGATTTGCAGTGAATTAAGTTTTGCAACATGGAATCGTCCACTGCACTTGCAATTATGTTTTTAGCCTTCTTGTCAAGAGCAACAAGAGCTATCTCATCCTTTGTTAAGTCCATCATTTTCTTTGGTACTTGAACCGTAGGATTGACTGTTGAGGCAGTCATTGGCACATGAGGTCCTTCTTCCACAACTTGGAAGATTCTTGGGTCTGCGGCTTCCATATAAAATCTGACTCTTTCTTTCCACATAGGAAAGTTAGCCTTTGTGCATATTGGCAATTTCAACGAAGACGATTCCTTGCACTTTTCCATGATTTGAAGGCAAATAGAGTGAAAAGATCTTGTTCAAGGTGTTAACCTTTTAAGAACAACGACCCTCTGATACCAATTGAAATATCTAGTTGCCCACCAAAATCACCTAGAGGGGGGTGAATAGGTGATAACAGCGTCTTTTGCGGAATTGAAAATCTTGAAAATAAAGAACGCACAAAATGCAAACCACAACCACAGACGACAAAGAAATTTATAGTGGTTCCCCGATCTTGGGTACTCCACTTGCCGGCCTCGCCAATCTAGCACCACAGCTAGACTTGACTACTTCACTAAATCTCGGATCAAGAACGATCCTACAAATCTCAGAGTCAAAACTCTTACAACTCGGAGATCAATCTCCTACAAACTCAGAGAGAACCCTCTCTTACAACTCGGAGAACACCTCTCCTACAACTCGGAGAACAATCTCTCCTACAATCAAATATAAAATTGATATTGAGATTATACTTATCAAATCACAAATAGATCTGAATAATTTGATGAAGATCTTCTTTTCTTCTTGCGACAGAAATGACTTCGGCTTGATGTAGAAGATGAAGAATCGAAACGGCACAAATCAAATCTTCTAAGGTCTTGATCAATCCGATAGAATCAGAACGTGTAAGGCAATGATCGATTGACCTTTCTCTTCCACTTGGAGACGATTTCAGATAACTCACGATTGAACTCCAACGAAGGCGATGCGCGGCACTTGACGACAATCTTGGATCAGATTAGGGTTAGGAAAAATACGAACTCTGATCTTATGATTCTCAAAAACTTGTTAACTCATTCTTAAGGAGCAATCATTATATAGATGACATCCTAATGATTTAACCTTAAGATGAGGAAAGACGTCACGTCAATTTGACGGAAAGGACTTGTCGTCAAAACGGGAAAACAAAGTTTTCGAGAAATGATAGGACTAGACTTCTCGAGAATTCCAAGACTTCTCGAGAGAAACGACTAGTTCTCGAAAAACAGCTTTAGAAAGAGAGATCAAAGATTTATGACAGAACTTCTCGAGAGATACAGGACTTCTCGAGAACAAAGAAAACTTCTCGAAAGCTTCAGAACAATTTCGAGAACATCCTTCAGGGAAGAAGATTTTTCGAAAGAACCAGAGAGTTCTCGAAAACAAGAATACTTCTCGAGAGATAAAAGATTTCTCGAAAGCTGAGCTGAGACAGACTTCTTGAAATCACCTGGAAAAGAGCTTTTCCCGAAAACAAATAAGACCTTTCGAGAGAACAAAGACATCTCGAGAAATACAAGAAACTACTCGGAAATTTCAACAACTTCTCGAGAAACATCTGAAACAACTCTTCTCGAAAAAGCATAAGGACTTTTCGAAAGCACAGAAAGACTTCTCGAAAAATCTCCTTACTTCTCGAAAAGCTTACTTAGAGAAATTTCTTCTTTTGTCTTCAGGCCAATGCTGCACACCTAAGCTTTGAACCTTTAATGTCTTGATCATAAAGTGTATCCCAATTGAGAGACCACACATGAGTCAACCCCATACCTCACACAATGAAGAATTACATTGCATGAGACTGTGCTTATTGACCCATTGTGACCTGACATTGGTCTACACTTAGCAAAGTGAACCTGCAAGAACATTACTAAAAAAAAACAAATCAAATACACAAACAATTCAATCTTGGTTCAAAGTTGACTTTCTACAAATCAAGGCTATTGTGGATACAATACCCAACATTAATCTTATTCTTGCATGATTGTGTAGTATAAGAACTCATCATATTGAATTGCATAAATAGATTACATACATAACATTGAATTCTTTCTTAAAATTATTTCTTTTCATGCACTTGTGATTAGAGAAATGTGGTATATAAAATAAATTTTTTATGTTTGCGAAAACAAATGAATTTGGAGTCCTTGGTCACAAAATTTAAAAAAACAACAATCAAAATCAAATAAAAATATATGACAAGGAAAACTTCACCAAGCACTACTCACCCTCCTGATAAGTCTAATGAGCATTGTGAGGTTGAGCACCTTGGCAAGAATTGTAAAGCGTCCTGTGCAAACAAAAATTTCACCACTTTTTTTTAAATATATCTTTATGTGCATTGAAATTTGTTGAAGTAAAATTATTTATGTTTATTTAAAGATTGTTCTTACATTACATACTTTCATGTGGTTTGATTCATACACTTGTATACTTTATCAAAACAACATTTTGAGCACATCATTATCATGAGTATTGGACCCTAAAGCTTACCTACACTATTCTCTACAATCTTGAGTAAAAGCACTAGATAGCAAAGCAGGATCTTTACAATGTTTATGTTTACTTGAAATACAAATTAATTTACCTTGTGAAACATATCTTTTCTTGATATTTGGAATCTTGCTTGCTAATTTTATATTTACCAATTATAATGAACTTGCATCTTAAAACATTTACATATTTGACTTAAAACTTATTATATTTTGTACTTAAAAATTCATAAAGATGTTCAAGATTGCTTCCGCTGTGTTTACTATTTCTAAAAGTTGATATTATCTTCATCTCTACATAGTGCGCAATAGTACATATTGATACTACTCTACCCCACCTCCTTTTGATAATACCAAAAGGTGGAGAATATATTGAAGAAATCTATTATTTAGGGGGAGCAAATCATAGAATAAAGACTAAAATGAAGAAATCTATTATTTAGGGGGAGTAAACCATAGAATGCATATATGTATAAGGAGCATCCATATAAGGGGAGTATGCATGTTTATCATGCTTATCATATACTATAAACACTACTCTATTTATAGTTTATTTCTTATTAGAAAATTTGTTATTATCAAAAGAGGGAGATTGTTGGAGATTGAGTTCCGCATCTCTTGGTTTTAGAATAACAAATTCCACAATGTATTTGATCTTGCTTATCGTGTGTTTATAGTGTAAAGGAACTACACTCCTAAAAGTGCGATGCAGAATGATAACGAAGCTCTGAATTTAGTACTACTACGGAGCAGTAGCATCTACCACTAGCGGTAGATGAGATGACGTCAGAAGACTGATGGCAGATGGTTTGAAAGATATGGGTTTGATTAGACTACACCTAGAGGGGGGAGGGGTGATTAGGTGTTTTTAAGATTATTTAGCCTTTTAAAATTATTCAGCACAACACACAAGCAAACCAGAAAACACACAGAGATTTATAGTGGTTCCCTTCAAGACAATGTGTCAAGAGGTAGTCCACTGTCCCTCCCACCTATCTAGCAATGTGCTAAACTAGACAACTTCTCCAAAACTCAGATATCTTTTACTATACAGCAGATCTTACAACTCAGATCACAAAGGATCCTACCTCAGCCCTCACACAGAAAACCTTACACTCAGGTTACACAAACCTTACAAAAATAACTCAGACTTTTCAAGTCCTACCAAGCACTCGATCAGATCTTATCCAAGATCCTACCAAACTCAGGCTCACACAGAACCCTACAAGATGAGAAAGTGGTTTTGCTGTTGAAGAAGAGAAGGCTTCAAAGATTAAGCTTTCCGCTGAATGGTCTCCTTCTTCTTCTTCTAGATGTAGCCTCAGAGATCTTTTGAATCACCAAAGCTTTCTTGTGAATATTCATCTGAAAATATCATATTGAACTTCTTGTAGGAAGAAGATTCTTTCTTGTAGTCTTCGCAGGACAACAGACTTAAGATTTCTTGTTCAGCACTTTTTTTTATTGTAAGTGTTAGAATAAGAGAATGATCAGAAGTATGTTTAAATTTCAAAATAAAATCTATTTATATTCCCCTGCACTTATGCATAAAGGTCCTCAATAATTTATTCCTTAATTAATTGGCCCATTAAAGAATATGGACTGAAACGGCAGAATAAAATGACATAAATGCTCTCCCCTTTTTGGAACTTGCAATATTTGGAAGTATATAATATTCTTCATTAAATGTTGTGTAACAACTATATTCTGTAGAGAATATATCATTAATTATTCCTTGATTAGTGCACAAGATAGGCGACGTGCACATTCCCTGAATAACAATTTCTAAGAAAATATGTGCATTAAATGCAGCTCTGCATCTATCAAGATGATAAAATTCCTTCAAGCCGATATCGTCTTGATCAATCAAAACGATATATATTCTTCAAGCCAATATCATCTTCATGATCCTTTCTTCAAGACTTAACATAATATTCTACACGATAAGGTTTCTTCAAGACGTTATCGTCGAGATGATGTCTAAGCGACTTGATTTAGCTTTCTCAGTGGTAAAGCTTCTTCAAGACGATATCGTCTTGATTGTCTCGACGATATATTTCATGTCTCAATGATATGTCTGTTAAGGCTCAAGCCAATATTTAACTTAGTGATTTTTCACTTCTTGTGTAGTTTTGTTACTGAAAATATAGTCTTGATAATAAACTTATAGTCTTGACATACATGTCACATCATGAACTAAAACATACATCAAAAACAACTTTGTTTATCTATATTTGTGTTCCTTCTTCATGTAAGATCCCCCTCCTCCTTACCGGAGAGTTCCCGGATCTTATGCCCAGGACCGCCGCCTTACGGTGACACCAACTCACGGGTTAGTCATCATTGCTCGACGCCGCCCCTGCCGGCTAGTTCGATCATATCACAGGTCAAGTTACGAAGAAAGAAATAATTACAAAAGTAAGAGTCCACACTCACAGGCATACATATATATATAATAGATAGTCCACAATGAGTACAATTAAAGAGTGCAAAGGCTTATGCCTGATACATATCCAAATGAAATATAATTCATTATCACTCTCTCTCTCTCTCTCACAACTATGTAGAATCTAATCAGAATATCTCAACAACCTATCGTCGTGTGGTAGTAGTGATGCGCGACGTCTGCTCTTTAGGGTCTACCGCCACGTCCTGCCTGACGTATTGCGGCTCCTGCTCCTTGACCTCCTGGTGTTACGGCCACATCTGACAGTTAGTCAAAAAGACTAAGCTAGTTTTGTCCTCCCCCCCGACTCCTAGGTACCGAGCGGGAGGACGAAGCGAAGGACAACAAGGGGGTAAAAGAAAAAGACAGGTGACATGGATTATACTAAAAATATAATGAATAGGCGAGTAGTAAGTACAACAACAATAGGTAATGTTGAAACCGGCAACCGGTCTCCTGAGTTCGGACCCACTGGGGGGTGTAGCCGATGCTTATTTCTCCCTCACTAAACTCTCTAACCCGTGGATGAGAAAAATAGGAACAGACCCAAGGCTGTCGCGAGGAGGTCCCGCCACACACCCGGAAGATCTTAGTGAGCTTCCCCTCCCAAACCAAAGCTCAGCCGGGCACCTTGGAGGGCTCTAGCAGCCAACCAAGACTAGCCTAGAGGAGAGGACTCTCAAAAAATTCGGATCTCCTCCAAGGTGCCCTTAAGGGTCTATTTATAGATTTTTCTAGGCTGGTCTGCAAATAACATGAATCCGCCTTTTAATTTTACTAACCGCACCCCAAATTGGTCTGCTAATAGCCTAACTCCGCTGTTCTGAAGGGCTATTTGCAGCCCATAAGGGGCATCACGGTCATTTCCTCCTTAAAGCCCTGGGGGGCGAGTGGTCCATGAGGGCACCACTCGCCGAGCTCCCGCTCGGCTGGGCGAATGCACGCACTCCTGGGCGAGTGGTCCGCGAGGGCGCCACTCGCCGATTTTCTCCCTTTCGCCTGCGGCTCGCCCCTACTCACCCGGGGGTCTTTCCACCTGCCTCAGCCTAGGCGAATGATCCGGCTGACCCAGATCTCACCAGTTGGCTTGAGGGACCCACTCCGCGAATACGGGTTGTACACAATCCCCGCTCTTTGCAAGCGATTCCTGCGCTCGGAAAGAACAGTCCAACCCTGTATTCGGTGAGTGCTTGCTGACTGGACTCATAAGATTATGTGGGTCCCACCGTCACCCTATATATACTTCTTCATGTCAGACTTTCCTGGAACGCTTTCATTCCTCGGCTCGGAGCCTTTTCTCTCCCTTGACCTTTCGCCAATTCTAATGTCTTTTCACAAGCCTTCCGCGAGACCCCTCTCGCAGGAAGTGATTGAACGCCTGGCTGCGGACCAAAGCGCAACCGCCCCCAAGACGGCCAGGTTTGCTCCCTGGCTTACGTCCAAGCGGGACCCGAGTGCCGCTTACGTCTCGCGTCGAGCCAAGGCGATTCGGCTGAATCGTCAGAGAGGCGAGACTGCCTCGGAGTCTCGGGCGAACACTCCTCCGGACCCCGGAACGCAGGTATGGGAATTCCTCCCGTCTTTCTGTTTAGTTCCTGCCCCCTCATCCTGCAATCACTCTGACCATTCGCAGAGGATTTCGGCCCTGAGGACGGCCACGGGGCCATTTCGAACAGTGCCGTGGTGCCACCTCTCGCGGATGCGAGGCCTCTTCCAAATCTGGATCTTGCTCCTCCACCCCCTCCGGGCGAGACCACACGGCAATCCGGTAAGTTGCGAACCCTCCCGATTCGTCCTCCATACTGCTCGTTCCTGACTACAGTTTTCTCGCAGCCCTCAATCCCGACCTTCTGCCGCGGGACACCGTTCCTCCGGGTTCCCCTGCTCAACCGAACCCCTCCGTGCCTGCGAATGAGCAGAGGGTCTCCCCTGAAAGGGGATCTGGTCAGCAGGAGCGTGCAGATGATCACGTGAATGTTCCAGCTCCTTCCCCGCGTCTCTTCCGCCGCGGGAAAGGGAAGGTCCTAACTCCCGCTGCTGGATTGTTTAAAGCGCACCCCCATTCGTCACGTCCTCCAGGTCATGGGGAACCCATACGAGGTTAGTGACCTCAACCGCATGTAGTGCATTCGTTTTGTTCAGCGCGACTGACCAGCCTGTGATCTCGCAGGCTATTGGGAAGCCTCTCCCTTTGGGTCCTACCATGAGGGGGAAGACGGGATGCCCTCGCCTCTCCCTTCTCCTGGGGACCTCTCTGACTTCCTCGACGACCCCTCGGACCACGCGACCCTGAAGGAGCGAATGATGGAAGTTTTGGGGAAGCTTATTTGTATGCAGCGGGACATCGTCGGCCAGGTGGATGGTGTGCGGATTGAAGTCACGCGCGAGCTGAAGGCCCTTCGGAAGGACTACTCGCGCCTCCTTGCAGCGGTGGAGCACCTGGGAGGCGAAGGTGGGGAGCTGTCTCCCGGGAGACATGCCGCGCGAGCCCGAGACCAACTTCAGCTGGCCTCTCATGAGATCACCTCCATGCTCGCGTACTATCGCCCGCGAATGCCTCCGGAGGCTGGGCCGCGAGGGCAGGGTTGGTGGTATTTTGAGGAGCGCTAGGCTGGTCATCATTCGCTTCTTTTACTATTTCTTTTTCCGTTTATGGTGTTGAGGACATTGGACTTATTCACGTCTGTAATAATTCTTACTCCGTGCTTTGCGAATGCTTTGCTTTTTGTTTATATTTCTCGCAGCTTGCCTGGTTATGCCGAATGATATCTTACTGCTGAATGTTTTTTCTTTTCAACCCTTGCGCGTAGCCGTCGAGCGAGTAGACATAGGGCATTTGCCATTAATGGACGAGAGGGACCGGCCTGAGTTTCGAGGCGTCGGGAAGGCACGATTGCTATCTGCACACCCGTTGCCTCGAAAGCCCAAGCGTTTTCTAGTTCTTCTATAAATAGGCGGTCCCAACTACCGTATTGATTATCCTGCCATCCGCTCCCTCTCTCTCCTTGCGCTAGCACTCGCGCTTCTCTCTTCTTCGTGACTCCCGTCCTCCTCAGCATTCGCAAAATGGGTGGCGAGACCGAAGGCAGGGCGAAGTGTGCCAGCGCGTTTGTCAACCACGTCTTCGACTCCTGCGACCTCTTCGATGAAGCTTATTTAACCGCCGTCGCGGACTACATCCCGCCGGGATTTGAAGCGCGAAAGCCCAGGCCGGAGGATCGCCTAAACTCTATCTCGTTGTGTGCTCTCGCAATCCCGTTGGAGCACTTCGAGGTGGGGTTTTGTCTCCCCATCTGGCCGGAACTCCACCAGACCTTTCGGTATTACGGGGTCGTGCCCTCCCAGCTCAACCCCAACTCCATCGCTATGTTGGTCGGGTACGCGTGCTTCTTGCGAGAAGAGGGGATAGAGTTTTCGCTACCCGTCTTCCGTAAGCTGTACACCTTCCGCTGTTCACACGGCATCTCCTTCTTCTCGGGTCAGAGTCCACTCAAACATCAGGGTCTCCCGAACAAGAACCATGACTGGGTTCGCCGCTTATCTTCGTCAGCGGGAGCCTCAGAAACACCCTTCTCTCCCCAGTGCAGGAGGAGGAATCAACCTTCCGGCCCCCGACTCTAGGGGGGCACGAGGCCAAACTACACCAGTACATCCTGGAGCACGGGATGGACCTCGTCTACCTCCGGCGAAACGTCAACTCGCTCCCGCCCATTCCGCAGGGTGAGGGTGAGTTTTCTAAACCTTCTCCATTCGCTTGGTTTTGTTGATTTCATACCATTCGCTGAGCCGTTCGTGTTCATAAATAGGCGTGCGAGACCTCCCTCTTCATCCGCCGCGTCCCTCTGGGGTTTCCGTGTCTTTTGCACAAGCCGCCGCGGATGCCTGTCGGGAGGAACCCTCCTCCTCCAAGTCTAGCAGCCGGAAACGAAAAACCGAGGTGCCTCCTTCCTCTTCCCCCAAGAAGTCTAGATGTCCTCCTTCCGTCAAAGTGAAGGGGGTTTTGGATGAGACCCCAGGGGTGAAAGCTCCGGCCCAGAACCCGGGAACGGGTGCGTCGGACGGGAATGTTATCCATGCGGGGTCGTCGTTGCCGCCGCCGCCATTGCCCAGGGACCACCGGAACTTCCCCCAGGGCGAGAAGTATGTGGACCCCTCAGGGGCTCCCTTGGTGAAGTGGGACAGGAACTCGAACAGGGTCTCGCTCTCCACCCTCCATCCATCATGGATAGAAAGCGACCTCGCCAGTGGTGAGGCTTACGCCATTGCGTATGCCCTCTACGGTCGTGAAGATGCTGAGGTCTTCGATGCCGAGAAGACGCAAGTTCTCGCCCACGAGACCGCTCGAGCCCTGCTGCGGGCCCTTGAGCTTGCGCATATGTCTTCGCGCTGGAGCATTAATCTGGCGCGGAGTCTGGCGGAGGTTGAGGAGACCAGGGCTCTTGTTTCTGCCGAGGCGCGTGAACTCAGGGTGAAGTTGGAAGCTGCGGAAGCCCTTCTCTCCTGCCGCCCCTTCAGAGAGGTATATCCTCCCCCCCCCCCCCCCCCCCCCCCCCCGCGAATGACCGTTGCTGATTGCCTCACTTTCTTCTCACCACCTTTGTTTTTTCAGGACACTACGATCGCCGAGATGCTTCGCGCGCGGGTGGTCAACCTTGAGGAGGAAGTCCGGCTGGCTAAAGCCGAGGCCCAACAGTCGCGAGAAGCCGATGCTTTGGTACTCGCCTCAGGGAGTAGGGGGCACTTTTACCCTCACCATGAGCTAGAGCAGATGATGCAGGAGAACGCTCAAAGCGCCGTGAAGCACGCGCTGCGGCAGGCTGGGTACCTGAAGGAGGAGGCCGAATGCCTCTCTGCCCAACAAGTCGTCCCCGAGCTCTACATCCCGATCCCCTTCCCGGAAGATGAGGACGACGAGCTGCGAGAAGACGCCCTCCTCCCGGATTCGGGCGAGAGCGACGGATCTTCCGGCGGGAAGCTTGCCGACCCGTGAGAGGGGCCTTGTGGTTTTTTGCTTTCTTTTTATCTTTCATTTTGGATGTAATCATGAACTGGGGCGAGTCCCCTTGGCATATATATCGATTACAAATTTTTGTGCTATCTTAATTTTTTCTTCCTTTGCTATTGTATCTCGCTGGGCTTATTTGGACATTGGGTCGTAGTGTAATTGTCTTGGCCACTCGCCGGACGCTCGAAGGTGACCTAGGATGCCCTGCTCTTTCCGATATTCTGCTATTCGCTCCACTCGCCACCTCTGACCATTCGCCTAGGTCAGGGGTCTCGCATGGATAGGTTATAAGGGAGAGAGGAGAGACTACCTCACCGGTGTGCAGTCTTCGCGAGTGCTCCCGAGGTCGACCTTTGAGAACCTAGGACCAGCCACCGAGTGAGCCTTCAGACCTGCCAGCTAGATTAAAGCCTGGACAACGGGTCTGTTCGGGGCCATCTTCCCAACAACTTAGAACCTGCCACCGAGTGAGCCTTCGGACCTGCCAGCTAGATGAGAGCCTGGTCTGCGGGTCTGCTCGGGGCCATCTTCCCAACAACTTAGAACCTGCCACCGAGTGAGCCTTCGGACCTGCCAGCTAGATGAGAGCCTGGACAGCGGATCTGCTCGGGGCCATCTTCCCCAAAACTTAGAACCTGCCACCGAGTGAGCCTTCGGACCTGCCAGCTAGATGAGAGCCTGGACAGCGGGTCTGCTTGGGGCCATCTTCCCAGCAACTTAGAACCTGCCACCGAGTGAGCCTTCGGACCTGCCAGCTAGATGAGAGCCTGGACAGCGGGTCTGCTCGGGGCCATCTAACCAAAAGCTTAGGACCTGCCACCGAGTGAGCCTTCAGACCTGCCAGCTAGACGAGAGCCTGGACAGCGGGTCTGCTCGGGGCCATCTTCCCAGCAACTTAGAACCTACCACCGAGTGAGCCTTTGGACCTGCCAGCTAGATGAAAGCCTGGACAGCGGGTCTGCTCGGGGCCATCTTCCCAAAAACTTAGGACCTGCCACCGAGTGAGCCTTCGGACCTGCCAGCTAGATGAGAGTCTGGACAGCGGGTCTGCTCGGGGTCATCTTCCCAAAAACTTAGGACCTGCCACCGAGTGAGCCTTCAGACCTGCCATCTAGATGAGAGCCTAGACAGCGGGTCTGTTCGGGGCCATCTTCCCAAAAACTTAGGACCTGCCACCGAGTGAGCCTTCGGACCTGCCAGCTAGATGAGAGCCTGGACAGCGGGTCTTCTCGGGGCCATCTTCCCAGCAACTTAGAACCTACCACCGAGTGATCCTTCGGACCTGCCAGCTAGATGAGAGCCTGGACAGCGGGTCTGCTCGGGGCCATCTTCCCAAAAACGTAGGACCTGCCACCGAGTGAGCCTTCGGACCTGCCAGCTAGATGAGAGCCTGGACAGCGGGTCTGCTCGGGGCCATCTTCCCAGAAACTTAGGACCTGCCACCGAGTGAGCCTTCGGACCTGCCAACTAGATGAGATCCTGGACAGCGGGTCTGCTCGGGGCCATCTTCCTAGCAACTTAGAACCTGCCACCTAGTGAGCCTTCGGACCTGCCAGCTAGATGAGAGCCTGGACAGCGGGTCTGCTCGGGGCCATCTTCCCAGCAACTTAGAACCTGCCACCGAGTGAGCCTTCGGACCTGCCAGCTAGATGAGAGCCTGGACAGCGGGTCTGCTCGGGGCCATCTTCCCAACAACTTAGAACCTGCCACCGAGTGAGCCTTCGGACCTGCCAGCTAGATGAGAGCCTGGACAGCGGGTCTGCTCGGGGCCATCTTCCCAACAACTTAGAACCTGCCACCGAGTGAGCCTTCGGACCTGCCAGCTAGATGAGAGCCTGGACAGCGGGTCTGCTCGGGGCCATTTTCTGGAACCTTCGAGATTTCCCCACAAGCTGCAGCATTACTTTCACACATACAGGTTAAACAGAATATTCTCATTTCAAAAGCATTAGCATTACATAGTTTTTAGGGATAGAAGCGTTTGAGATCGTCACCACTCCATGTGTGACTGAGGGGTTGGCCCTCCACATTCTGAAGGCGTTATCCCCCAGACTTTAGCGCCTCTTCCACGACATAGGGACCTTCCCAGTTGGGATTAAGCTTTCCCACTGCGGCAGACCTCCCAGCCGCGTCGACCTTCTTGAGTACTAGGTCCCCTTTTTCGAATTGCTTGACCCTGATGTGCTTGTCGAAGTACTTGGTCATCCGCCGCTTGACCTCTTCTTGGCGAATGGCTGCCAGATCCCGGGATTCTTCGATGAGGTCGAG
Organism: Dactylorhiza incarnata; assembly: GCA_033032865.1. Taxonomy (NCBI): domain Eukaryota; kingdom Viridiplantae; phylum Streptophyta; class Magnoliopsida; order Asparagales; family Orchidaceae; genus Dactylorhiza; species Dactylorhiza incarnata. Next base: position 15,081,817 of record JAWHQI010000003.1, on the reverse strand, counting down.
GGAGAGTCGCAACTCCTCTTCGTTCCCAGCTCTCCAATCTTCCTCTCCATTCGTGGCGGCCTTTACCCGTGGCGTCATGACTTCGAACTCTATGGGGATGACGGCCTCGAAGTCGTGAGAGAGCTTGAAAGGGGTCTCTCCCGTGGCGGTGTTGGGGGTAGTCCTTAAAGCCCACAGGACCGAGGGGAGCTGCTCCACCCAATTGCCCTTAAGATTTTTCACCTTCTTCTTGAGCAAGTTCACGATAATCTTGTTTGCCGCCTCCACCTGCCCGTTGCTCCTGGGATGGTGGATGGATGCAAACCTGAGGTCTATCCCCAACTGGCCACAGAAACTGATGAACTCCTCGCTCGCAAATTGCGGGTCATTATCTGTGACGATGGCCTGCGGAAGCCCATGTCGACAGATGATCTCCCCCCATATGAAGTTGCGGACCACCTGGGAGGTGACCTTGGCCAGCGCCTTGATTTCCAACAACTTCGAGAAGTAGTCGATCATGACCAAGAGGAATCTCATCTGCCCACTGGCCTGGGGGAAGGGTCCCACCAGATCCATCCCCCATATGGCGAATGGCCAGGGCATCGTGATACTCCTTAGCCTCTGAGCAGGCAAGAGCTGAAGCGGGGCGAACATCTGACACTTCTGGCATTTCTTAGCGAAGGCTGCCACATCTTTACTCAAGGTCGGCCAAAAGTATCCCTGCCTCATTATCCTTGCCTCCAACATCCTGCTCCCTGAGTGGCTGCCACACTCGCCGGAGTGAACTTCTTCCAAGACCCTCGGGACTTCTTCCTCTGAGATGCATCGGGCCAGGAGGCCCGAGAGGGTCTTTCGATACAAATCCCCCTCATGGAGCACGTAGTAGGCGGACTTGTACCGGAAGCGCCTCTGGTCCGGAACCTCCTCCAAGAGGGATGTGCCTGATGGAGAAAGTCTTGAACGCTCCAATGAGTTCCCCCTATTGCAAGGAAGGTAACGAAGGGATCCTTCCAAGAGGGAAATTTCCCTATTGCAAGGAAGGTAACGAAGGGATCCTTCCAAGAGGGCCGCTGCTCTACTTCCATGAGTTCCCCCTCCTCGATCGAAGGACGGAATAGGTCTGTCAGGGTCCCTCCGGCTCGAGGACCGGCCTTGGCCAAGCGATCTGCTGGGGTGCTCTCCTCCCGAGGGATGTGCCTGATGGAGAAAGTCTTGAACGCTCCAATGAGGCTTCTCACTTTGGCTAAGTATCTTATGAGTGTAGGTTCCCTCGTCTCGAACTCTCCCTTGATCTGAGAGGCTATTACCATCGAGTCGGTGAGGACCTCCACGTCATGGACTCCCAGTTCCTGAGCCAGACGCAGGCCGGTGATCACCGCCTCATACTGTGCCTGGTTGTTGATGATTGGGAAATATATTACGAGCGTCTGCTCGATCTTCATCCCGTGGGGGCTCTCCAGCACCACCACTCCTCCGAGAGAATTTTTGCCTGAGGCCCCGTCAACCAGCAGCTTCCATGGAACATGATGAGGGGCCTGATCCTCCTCCATCTCGACCACATAATCTGCCATGAAATCTGCAACTACCTGTGCTTTCATGGATAGTCGAGGGACGAAGGTGATATTAAACTCACTTAACTCAATCGACCACTTCGCGAGCCTCCCCGAGTGCTCTGCTCCTTCGAAGATCTGGCGAAGGGGGTGATCAGTCACCACTTGAATTGAAAGGGCCTGGAAGTATGGCCTGAGCTTTCTTGTCGCGATGACCAGAGCGAATGCCAGCTTCTCTAAAATTGGGTACCTGAGTTCCGCCTCCCTCAAGACCCTACTTACGTAGTAGATGGGAAGCTGCTTCTTGCCTTCTTCTCGGACCAGGACGGAGCTTACGGCCTCAGTCCCGACTCCGAGGTACAAGGCTAGGTCCTCCCCCTTCTTGGGACCCTGGAGCAGCGGAGCCTGGGTGAGATGGCTCTTCAAGTCCTGGAAGGCCTCCTCGCATTCCTTTGTCCACTCAAATTTCTGGTTTCCTCGTAACGTTTTGAAGAAGGGGGAGCATTTCTCCCCGGCCCGGGAGAGAAACCTGCTCAACCCCGCGAGCCTTCCCGTCAAGCGCTGAACCTCCTTGGCATTCCGAGGCGATCCTAACTCCATGATGGCTTTGACCTTGTCCGGGTTAGGTTCTACCCCCGAAGGAGTGAGAAGGTGTCCCAGGAACTTCCCCTTGCTGACCCCGAACACACACTTCAGGGGGTTCAGGCGCATCTTGTACTTGCGCAGGGTGGCGATGGTTTCCTCGAGGTCTTGGAGATGAATGCTCACGCTCTTGCTCTTCACCATGAGGTCATCTACCTAAACCTCCAAGTTCCTTCCTCTTTGCTCCTTAAAAACCCGATCCATCATTTTCTGGTAGGTTGCTCCTGCATTTTTCAGCCCAAAGGGCATCATCTTATAGCAGTAGCACCCCTCCCGGGTGATGAACGAGACATCTTTGATATCCGGGGGGTTCATCCTGATCTGGTGATAACGTGAAAAAGCATCCAAAAAACTCATCATAGAAAAACCGACGGCTGAGTCAACCAGCGCGTCGATCCGAGGCAGGGGATAACAATCCTTAGGGCAGGCTTTGTTTAACAAAGAAAAGTCAATACACATACGCCAGCGACCATCACCCTTTTTTACCATGACGACATTGGAGACCCAGCCTGGATACTGGATCTCTGATACAAAACCTGCTTCGAGGAGCTTGGCCACCTCCTCGCGGATCAGTTCTTCAAGCTTGTCGGCGAAGGCCCTCCTCTTTTGTCGGATGGGGCGGGCTCCTGGCTCAAGGTTGAGACGATGGCAAGCCACATCCTCCTCGATGCCTGGCATGTCTGCTGCGCTCCATGCGAAGATGTCCACGTTCTTCTGGATGCACTCCAGCATCCTTACCCTGTCCTCCGGGCCGAGGCCCCCGCTGACACGCACCTTCTCCACCCTTCCTTCCTGGGTGATGACCTCCATCTCTACCACTTCCTCTGCCGCCTCAAGTCGGGCTGGCTCTTCCCATCTGCCCTTCGCTTCTCGCCCTTCTACCCGGGCCTCCTCCTCTGCCGCACCTTCCTCCTCCATTGGTTCGACCTGCTCCTCCTGAGCTACCTCCATCTCCTTTCCTCGGGCACTGCCCTCTTCATCTTCTCCCCTCTTCTCCACTCCTTCCCCTGGCCCCTCCGGCCTCTTCATATCTTCATCCATCTTCTCAGCCTCCGCCATCCAAGAGATGGTGTTGACGGCAGTCACGTAGCACTGCCTTGCCAACTTTGCATCTCCCCGGATTCGGATCTGGACTCCTCCACTATGGAACTTCAAACACTGGTGGTATGATGAGGGCACACATCGGAAGGCACTGATGAGGGGGCGTCCGAATATGGCGTTGTAGCTGCTCGGAGCGTCAACGATGACGAACCGGCAGTTCCTTGGGACCCCTCCTAACGTCACCTGGAGGCCGACACCTCCCTCAACCTCCTTCCTTTCTCCTGAGAAACCGAACAGCGGCCCATCAGAGGCCTGCACCCTCTTCTTCTCCACCTCCATCGCATCGAACGCCTTCTTGAAGATGACATTCACTGAGCTCCCATTGTCCACTAGGATCCGGGAGACCGTGAAGTTTTCTATCGCCGTCTGGATCACCAGGGCGTCGCAGAACGGGTCCTCATAATCAGGCATATCTTCCGAGGAGAAGGTGAGCTTCTCTATGGGGGGGTGGGGTCTGGGAAGTTGACGCGACGTCTCTCCGGAACATTGCCTGGAAGCTCCTCTTGCGAGAGGCCTCTATCCCAACCCCACCATGAATCACCCCAATTCCCCCTGGCTCCTAAATCTGCCCTGTCTTCGCACCGATCTTCCTCCCTCTCCAGGAAGATGTTGGGAAAATGATTTCTCTTAACCCCTTGAATTAAGTTGAATATGAATTCTAAGAAAGAAAAACAAGGTTAAGTAAATATGCGTCGAATAGTATTCGACGCAACGTCGAGCTGTAGTCGACGTTCCCTTCAGATTAAGTCGAAGTAACTTTAGGAAGATTTTGACGTATGTGTTGTCGACGCCACTCTGATTTCTAGTCGACGCATATAGAGAAGTCGACGCACCTTAGTCGACGCACCTTCCTTATTCTTCTCTCGACATCCAGCCAGGATGAATTCGACGCTTACGTCGAATGGTAATCGACGCACGTCGATTTATATGACAGATTTAAATATGCGCCAGATCTCTTTCCTTCTTTCAGTAGATCTAATTTATATGGAATAATGTTAATATTTTATAGCCGTTCTGAATCATTCTTTCCTTCTATTTGATTCTTGGCTAATCTGATAAAACTCATTATGGATATTATTCGAATTTGGAATGAATTCTTTCCTTCTATTGGTATGCTAATTATGGAAATATTTCTATTCTTCCAATTCTCTGACTGCTAATTAATTATCCTGCTATAGCATTATTTCTACACAGAGCTATAAATAAAGAGGAGGTCGGCAGAAAATAAGAAGTTGAGTGATCCACCACATACATTTGAAATAGAGGAAAAACTCCCAAGAGAATAGAGAGAAAAACTGAGAAAAGAGATAGTGTGCTGCAGAGAAAAAGCCTTCATCTTCTCCTTCTTCTTCAGAAGCCATTCTACTGCAAACTCTGAAAGTTCTCTCAAAAGAGAGAAAAGTTTTTACAATCTCCTTCTCACTATAGAAGAGAGATTTTCATTCACTACTTCTTGTGCTTCCAATCTTCTTGCTAGAAAGAAGATTCATTCTTGTTCTTATTTCTTTCTTTCTTTCTTTCTTACTTATAACATTGTAAAAGAGTGTTTAGAATTTCTCTTCAAAAAATTCAGTGTACTGGTTCTAAGAGTCTCCTTGTCAAAAGACTCAGTTGGTTCTAAGAGTCTCCTTGTCAAAAGACTCAGGGTGGTTCTAAGAGTCTCCTTATCAAAAGACTCAGTACAAGATAGTGAATTCCTACCAAGGGGGTAGAAGAGTGGACTACCCAAAGTTTGGGGAACCACTATATTTTCTTGTGTTGTGCTGTGATTTCTTTTCTTGCATTTACTTTCTTTACTTGTTTAATTCTTGTTGATGTGTGGGAAGCTATAATCTGTGATCATACATATATATATATTAACTTTGCACAAAATAATTTTTAATCTCTATTCACCCCCCCTCTAGAGAATTCTAGTGAGGTCAACTGTGCACTTTCAATTGGTATCAGAGGGAGGTTGATCTAAAAAGGATAACTCCTTGATCAAAAAGATCTTACCTCTCATATATATATATATATATTTTTCAAAACTATTTTATCATATGGCACAAATCAAAGATTATGCTTCCACCAGACCTCCAATGTGCAATCTTGAAAAGTTTGCAATTTGGAAAACAAGAATTAGAATTTATATGAATTCCATTGATGCTGACTTGTTTGATATTACTATGACAGGTCCCCCAAAGCCTTATAGAAAGGATACAAATGGCAATGTAACACAAACACTTGTTCCAAGATCTGAGTGGACAGAAGATGAAAAGAAGGCAAGAACATATGATCTAAAGGCCATGAACATACTTGTCTCAACTCTCTCAGATGACATTTTTCAAAAGGTTGTTGACTGTGAATCATCCAAAGAAATTTGGGATGCTCTCACAAAGATGGTGGAAGGAAGTGCTGATGAAAAGAAAGATAAAAAGGCTCTATTGATCTCTCAATATGAGAACTTCCAAAAGAAGGCTGAAGAAAGCATCTCTGAAATGTATGACAGATTCAGTCTGATCATCAATCAACTAAGAGACTTGGATAGAGAAATCTCTCTCACTGAGATTAATGACAAATTGCTAATGAGTCTCCCTAGTTCATGGGACTCAAGAATTTGGGCAATAAGAGACACAAGAGGACAAAAAGAGATCTCAACATATGCTCTCTTAGGAAAACTCAGATCCTATGAGCAGTTGCTGAAAACTAGAGAGGGGAAGGAAAGAATAGAAAACACTCCAACTTCCTCAAAAAGCAGGAACATTGCTCTAAAGGCAACCGAAGAAGGAACCCCTGTCACTGAGGAAGAATTATTCAGTTTCTTGGCCAGAAGATTTAAGAAATGGGTCAAGACAGATGGATCAAAAAGGACGGAGTCAAAACCAAGGTATGACAAAACCCCCACTAAAGAAATTATTTGCTATTCTTGCAGGAAACCTGGACACATTGCCCCAGAATGTCCAGAGAATGCTGAAACAGAAAAGGATCTGAAAAAGAAAGATCTGAAGAAGAAGGGAAAGAAGAAAGAAAGAGGCTTCATTGCAGAAGTCTGGAGTGAAACAAACTCTGAGGATAGTTCATCCTCTAAGAATGACAATGAAGAATCTAGGCAAGAAGACCTATGCTTGATGGCCTTTGAAGACTCAAAGAATGATGATAAATCATGGAGTGAAACAGGATCAGAAGAAAGCATATCTTCTGATGATGAAAAAGAAAAGAACCTCATTCTCATTGAGGAATCTGAGGATGAGGATGAGGTAAGCATGTTTGATGAAATAGATTTTCAAAGTGATAATTTTAGAAATGATTTTATGGGAATGTACCTAGATCACTAAAAACAAAACAAGAAATTAAAGATCTAAAAGAACAAATCAATGTAGCTAAAAACCAGAGAAACACAGAAATTAAATCCTCTAAAGATTATGAATCAATAACTAGCAGAATAGAAAAGGAAATAGAAAGGGCTAGAATAGAAAATCAGTTCCTTAAGGATAAAGTAACCCAGGCAAAAGCCTTTGAAGAATCAATAAAAATGAGAAGCCAAACTCTTAAGGAAATCACTGAAAAACAAACAATAAGACACAACCATCTTGGGTTAGGGGCTGATCCCTCAATCAGCCTAATTCCATCCAACAAACCTGCTTGGATGAGCCCTGTAAAATTCACTAAACCTGTCAAAATGACAAACCAAAAAAAAGACCCAAAAGATAAGGAAGAAAACTCCTTCAAAGAAATAAAGGAATTTGATGAAACATCTTATTATTCAGCTGATGACTCACAAACTTCATCTGAAGAAACAATCAAACCAAGAAAAACAAGACATAAAGGAGTAAAAACAGAGAAAGGCAAAATGAAAATTTATGAAGATACGGTTGCGTCGACTTCATATCGACGCATGCACGATAGTGCGTCGACTTCTACTCAACGCAATCTCTCAGATGCTTCGACCTCTTCTAGATGGATGAACAAAAGCACGTCGACTTCCAATCGACGCAACTTTTTCTATGCGTCGAAATCAGATCGACACCATCTGGAGAAAGCGCTGAATACAAATCAACGTGACTATCAACATGCGTCGAATGGATATCGACGCACAAAAATTCAGAACAATTTAAACATCTTTCCTCCAAAAGTCTTTCATCCTAACCCTTATTCAGGACCCATTCATCCTGATCATAATTTCTATCCTAATCAACATTCTAACCAAAATTTTTACCCAAAACTTGGTAACCAAACTTCCCATCCTAATGAAACCTTCTATCCTAATCAACACTGGTATCCTAGTCAACACTTCTATTCACCTTTAAACTCAAACTCTCACAAAAGTAAGATACTCAAGTGTTACATATGCAACAAAAATGGCCACCTTGCCAAAAAGTGTTGGTATAATCAATCAAATTGGTCTTAAAACCCAGTCCTAGGCTACCTTAGAAACCTTTAGGATTAAGAAGAGATAAAAAGAAATAAACACCCAGAACTTTTCAGGAAAATTAAAAGTCACGTCGACTTCTAATCGACGCAACGTCGATAACTCAGATAAATAAGCACAATCGACGCATGCGTCGACTGCTATCGACGCATACGTCGATAAGAAACCCTTGCATCCCAAAGCAGACTAAATCGACGCTCACGTCGAATTCCACTCGACGTAACGTCGACCTCATAAAAACGAGCGGCAATGCTAAATTATTTTCGGTCACATCCACTGAAGTACCGAATAAACCTCGAATTGAGTCCAGTTTCGACGCTTCACCTGACTTAAAAAGACTCTTCAGTTAGAAACCTTCACGACACTGCCTCTTTCATTCTTTGTGCTCCTCAGACCAGCTAATCTCTTCCTCTCTCCTTCACTAACCTAAAATGGCTCCCAAGACCAACTCAGGCTTCGACATTGACCTTGAGTCCTTCCAAGCTGCCGCAGAAAACTACAAGAGCATCATTGCTCTCTTTACTGAAGCAGGACTGGACAAACTCATCTCCACTAGGTGCAAGCTCCTGGAATCAGAGCTCACAGAGCTAATAACTCATGTTCAGATATCTGAACAAGGAGAAATCCAGGGAACACTATATGAGACACCAGTCTCAATCTCAGCAGAACATATTAGGGCCACCTTTGATCTTCCATCAGGTATATCCTACTATCGTCTTAGTTTAAAAGAAATAAGGAAAGACAATGAGCCTCTAAAAGAATGACTAAACAAGTCTTGATTATTCCCCTAATAGGTGATGAATCCATTGAACTCACACCTGATGAAATCAAGCATTTGCTCACCACCATGAAATTCTCAAAAGATAGACCAATCCATCTGAAAAAGGTAGACTTTTCTGATGAATATAGGCTGCTGGCTGATATAGTAGGGAAAGTTCTACTGTGCAAGATCTCAGCACATGATGCAGTACCAAAACAACAACTGAACATCATGGGGGCCCTTGTGTTGAAGAAGAAGGTAGACTGGGCCACATGGCTACTCAAGATGATAGGCTCTAAATACTCTCACAAAGAGAATGCCTACATGAGAATCATGAGTCAAGTCCTCTTCCATTCCTTTCCTGACCTATGTAGGTCAAAAGGAATCCCCATTCCTCCAGGGAAGAGGATGTCAATTGATCTCTTTTCTAAATGGACCAGGCAAATCCCTAAGCCTGGTTCCATCCCTGAAAGATCTCCCTCTCCCTCTAACTCTCCTGCTCATCCTCCTCCTCCTCCTCCTTCAACAAATCTCTCATCTGTACCTTCATCATCCACACAATCACAAATACCACCTCAATCACATGCCCAAGTCTCATCTATTCCTCCACCTCCTCCATCAAATATACCTCCTCAAGATGATAGAATCCCCTCTCCACATCCATTATCTCCTCCTCCTCCTCTATCACCTCTTCCTCCACCATCACCTCCTCATCAACTCTCACACCATGAACCATCTGAATCCACTGAGGCTCTCATCACCCAGTGCATACAATCCACAGCTCAAAGATTCTAAGCAATGCTAGATGAGCATTGCTCCCAGATTCATTCCTCCATCCTTCACATGCACACCCAAATAGATGGGGTCAGTGCCTCTGTGCAAGATCTGAAATCTTCTCTCTCTTCCTCTAGAGTGACTAGGTCTTTCTTAACCTCCTTGGCCAAGAAGGTCAAGAAGGGGGAGAATCTAGATGAAGAGCAACCCTCCAATCCTAAATCTCTCTCTCACAAGTCCCCTCCTCCAAAATCTGACAAAATCCTTGGGAATGAGACAGTACCTGAGCTACATAATGATGAACAAACAATAGAGGTACTCAACATAGCAAGGGATGCTGCAAATCAAATGGCACTACTACAAGGGGAGGGAAGCAGAGCAGAAAATGAGGCTGCAAAGGAAGATGGTGAGAAAGATAAAGAAACTGAACTTCAGGGGGAGCTGGAAGCTGTGTTTATAAATGAAGCTGAGACTCAGGGGGAGCAAATGGCTGAGACCTAGGGGGAGCTAGGAGAACTTCCTACAAATGAGAAAGAGAAACTCTCCTCTCCTAAAACAGTAGTATTCAAGAGAAAGAGAAAGACCCCTCCTACCCCTCCCGAGTAATATTTGAAAACAATGCTGATATATTTTTGAGTACTAATTGGAATGAACATGACATATATTTATATGATTCTGGAACATTTGATCTCTTCTTCTAAATTTCACTTTTTGATTATTTGATATATTTCTTTTCTATACAAATGCTGTGCTGGATTGATTTTATGCTAGTACAATTTCCCTCTAAATAGGGTTAAGACAAATAGGGGGAGATTGTTGGGAAAATGATTTCTCTTAACCCCTTGAATTAAGTTGAATATGAATTCTAAGAAAGAAAAACAAGGTTAAGTAAATATGCGTCGAATAGTATTCGACGCAACGTCGAGCTGTAGTCGACGTTCCCTTTAGATTAAGTCGAAGTAACTTTAGGAAGATTTCGACGTATGTGTTGTCGACGCCACTCTGATTTCTAGTCAACGCATATAGAGAAGTCGATGCACCTTAGTCGACGCACCTTCCTTATTCTTCTCTCGACGTCCAGCCAGGATGAATTCGACGCTTACGTCGAATGGTAATCGACGCACGTCGATTTATATGACAGATTTAAATATGCGCCAGATCTCTTTCCTTCTTTCAGTAGATTTAATTTATATGGAATAATGTTAATATTTTATAGCCGTTCTGAATCATTCTTTCCTTCTATTTGATTCTTGGCTAATCTGATAAAACTCATTATGGATATTATTCGAATTTGGAATGAATTTTTTCCTTCTATTGGTATGCTAATTATGGAAATATTTCTATTCTTCCAATTCTCTGACTGCTAATTAATTATCCTCCTATAACATTATTTCTACACAGAGCTATAAATAAAGAGGAGGTCGGCAGAAAATAAGAAGTTGAGTGATCCACCACATACATTTGAAATAGAGGAAAAGCTCCCAAGAGAATAGAGAGAAAAACTGAGAAAAGAGATAGTGTGCTGCAGAGAAAAAGCCTTCATCTTCTCCTTCTTCTTCAGAAGCCATTCTACTGCAAACTCTGAAAGTTCTCTCAAAAGAGAGAAAAGGTTTTACAATCTCCTTCTCACTATAGAAGAGAGATTTTCATTCACTACTTCTTGTGCTTCCAATCTTCTTGCTAGGAAGAAGATTCATTCTTGTTCTTATTTCTTTCTTTCTTTCTTTCTTACTTATAACATTGTAAAAGAGTTTTTAGAATCTCTCTTCAAAAAATTCAGTGTACTGGTTCTAAGAGTCTCCTTGTCAAAAGACTCAGTTGGTTCTAGGAGTCTCCTTGTCAAAAGACTCAGGGTGGTTCTAAGAGTCTCCTTATCAAAAGACTCAGTACAAGATAGTGAATTCCTACCAAGGGGGTAGAAGAGTGGACTACCCAAAGTTTGGGGAACCACTATATTTTCTTGTGTTGTGCTGTGATTTCTTTTCTTGCATTTACTTTCTTTACTTGTTTAATTCTTGTTGATGTGTGGGAAGCTATAATCTGTGATCATACACATATATATATTAACTTTGCACAAAATAATTTTTAATCTCTATTCACCCCCCCCCCCTCTAGAGAATTCTAGTGAGGTCAACTGTGCACTTTCAGAAGACTTCTTCGATCCTCATTGGCTGTTGTCGTGGCTGACCCCTTTCCCTCATCTCCAAGAATTCTGGGTAGGTGGCCGTCGCGTGACCTTCTTCTTGATGAAAGTCACAAAAGGGCAACGCCACCCTGCCCCCTCTTCCTGCTCTTCCCCTTCCTCCTCTGGCTCCTCTACCTCCTCTTCCTCGGCCTACTGCCATAGCTTGCTCCCTTGGGGGGTGAGGGGGTCTGGAAACTTGCCTCCACCCCGGATTGATTCCCCCCGCCTCTCTTCCTTGGTACCCCCCTTCCTGACCTCTCGCTGGTCCTTCCTGGTGCCTCCAGCCCAACCTGTTGTTGGGCTCTTGATACCTCCAATTCCGAGGCGGTCTTTCGAACCCCTGACCCCTGGGTTCTTCTCACCTTCTTCCTTCTTGCTGCCTCACCTCGGGCTCGCTCATCTTCGCCAACCTCTTGTAGAATTCTGGGTTGGCCACCTCCCCTTCTATCTCCTCCGCTGCCCGCTCCATCAACTCCTCAAAGGAGAGAGGAGCCCTTCTCTTCAGGTACATCTTGAAGAACCCATCTCACAACCCCACGATGAATGCCATCTTGAGGGCGAACCCGACACCTCCTGCACGAGGTGTATCTCCTCTTGGAACCTGTCCACATAGTGTGCCAGTGATTCCCCTTCCCTTTGCCTGATCTTGAAGAGAGCCTCCGCATCCTTCTTTCTCTTCTTCGACGTCGAGAAGCACAGCCGGAAGCTCCGGCGCAGATCGTCGAACGCGTAGATGGAACCTACGGGGAGCTGGTGGAACCAGTCCCTAGCTTTCTCCTTCAAAGTGGTCGCGAAGAGTCGGCACTGAAAGGCATCCGTCATGGGCAGAATTGAAACCATGTCCTCAAACCATTGCAGGTGCACGACTGGGTCGTCCTTGCCGGTATAATAGGACATCTCCGGCCCTTGGAACCCCTCCGGCACTGGGGCCGAGAGGATCATCTCGAAAAAAGGGCTCCCTTCCCCTGCTCGGCGAGTGGTCCTCTCGCGCGGAGCCAACTCGCAGACCTCCGCACTCGCCGGGCTGCTGAACAGCTGCCGCCCGGGGAGATCTCGCGCGCTTCCTTCCACTGGCACTTCCTTCCCAGGTCGCTGCCCCGGAGCATTCTCACCGATCTGCTGGGGCGGAACCACGTGGACTGCCGACGTCTCGCACTACCTTCTTCCTGCGAGAACCGTCTGCAGGACTTCTCGCTTGAACTTTTTGAACATCTCCAGCCACTCCCTTGTCGCTGGTGGCTGCGAGTGGCCCAAGTCAGAACCATTTCCCCCATCTCCTGTCATCCAACCTAGCTTGAAATTTTCCATCACCGGCTACGGTCCACGCTCACCGCACCAAAAATGTTGAAACCGGCAACCGGTCTCCTGAGTTCGGACCCACTGGGGGGTGTAGCCGATGCTTATTTCTCCCTCACTAAACTCTCTGACCTATGGATGAGAAAAATAGGAACAGACCCGAGGCTGTAGCGAGGAGGTCCCGCCACACACCCGGAAGATCTTAGAGAGCTTCCCCTCCCAAACCAAAGCTCAGTCGGGCACCTTGGAGGGCACTAGCAGCCAACCAAGACTAGCCTAGAGGAGAGGACTCTCAAAAAATCCGGATCTCCTCCAAGGTGCCCTTAAGGGTCTATTTATAGATTTTTCTAGGCTGGTCTGCAAATAACATGAATCCGCCTTTTAATTTTACTAACCGCACCCCAAATTGGTCTGCTAATAGCCTAACTCCGCTGTTCTGAAGGGCTATTTGCAGCCCATAAGGGGCATCATGGTCATTTCCTCCTTAAAGCCCTGGGGGGCGAGTGGTCCATGAGGGTACCACTCGCCGAGCTCCCGCTCGGCTGGGCGAATGCACGCACTCCTGGGCGAGTGGTCCGCGAGGGCGCCACTCGCCGATTTTCTCCCTTTCGCCTGCGGCTCGCCCCTACTCATCCGGGGGTCTTTCCACCTGTCTCAGCCTGGGCGAATGATCCGGCTGACCCAGATCTCGCCAGTTGGCTTGAGGGACCCACTCCGCGAATACGGGTTGTACAGGTAAGGTACGAGCAGTTAATATAGCATCAGTAGATAATAAACTAACAACAAGTAAGTAAATGCAGCGCAAGTGAAGGAATAAGAAAAACTACCACACTATCATCTAAAGTACCTTAACTTATATGAATGTCCATACAAACTTATAAGTTAAGATTTCCGAAATGGTAACTTTTCATATAAAAGAGCTCATACTAATTTATATGATAAGGGTCTGCAAATGAATATGTCGTTATGATGTTATGAATGTTATGACATGCTATGCTATGTTCATACAATGCAACTCACTCACACAACTCTGCGCGCACAGACCTTTAGTTCCCGCTTTTCGGAGGTAGCAAGCCTCTCAGGTACTTCCGTCGTGGCAACAAAATTAGTGAATCGGGCACTCCACTTCCAGGTGGGCATACACACTGTCAGACCTAGACAATGTACGCTGCTGTACACATACTAGGCGCACTTCCGTGAGCTTTTGCGTACTCTTGCTAGCATCCCGCCAGACTTCTATGGTCGGGGGTGGGTTACTAGGGATTGTCTGCTAGACCGCAGTGAAGTAACCTACTGGCCCTCTAACTCACCACACCCCGCCAAAGTCAACGTACTGCCATTGGTGTGACAAATGGACCAGTACCGAAGACCTGCCACTAGTTTATGCACATGCAAAATTTATTACAATACCCGAGCCTCTAGCTCGTATGACTAACTACTCTTGAACCGTTCTGTCCCTCCTAATATGACGAGGTTGACTTTTCTCAAGTTCTCCTAGTTAAACTACTCTTGTTTATTGTTTAATTGATCGTAGCGGTTTAAGGTGAATCCTGGATTTCCGGAGGTCTACCAGGTGAAGGGCTCGCAGTAGTACTAGAGAATACAATGGACTGAAGCCCAAATCCCCCTTTCCAAGATATTTATTTTATTGGTGACTACCCATTGCCAAGGTCATTTTCATTGTTGCTCTTAAACTATCCTAAGATGGCTTAGGATAATTGTAGTGCCATAATGACCAATATGCAGAGCGTGGTGCAAACCCTTATGTAATTATCTATATGACCAAAAATTATATTAATGGTGCACGCTGATCGTGTTATCATCATAATTTCGTAAGGTGAAAAGACCCCAAAATTGTTCAGTTCACTGTGCACTATAATTCTAATTTAACATCCATTGTATGACAACATTCTCCATTTACTCTAAAACTTATAGGGACTGATATAAAGGATGTCCTACCTATGTGTTCAAAATTTCATCAAATTCTTAGGTGTCCTGACTGGTCTAAACATTCTATCAGGTTTTTGCTATTCGCATACCAACACTATAATTGAACTAGTCTTGATCTCTATGATGTGAACTTCACTAATACTTGTCCAAATGGCCTAAACTTTTTACCATAGACTAATCATGACCTAATTATTGGATGGTCAGAAATTCATAATTTTCCCATTTATTTTGTCCATTTATAAAAATACTTTAATAACAATGTACCCTTCACTTTACACGTGAAGTATAACTTTCTGAATTTAAAATGCTCCCAATAATTTATCAATGACATATAATGTATTATTATGATGGCTGACCGAAGTTCTAAAATTTTCATAATGATTATGACCACCATTTAAATATTCAAACATTTATGCCAATTGGATACATTACACATCAAGTACCAAAATTACTAATTCAAAAATTACCATAGACTTATCATGATCAAGATACAGTCTAGCCAAACTTTCATAATTTTCCAGAGAATATTGACCTTATAAATTCTATTAATACATAAGTGTGACAAAGGGAATTTTTGGTAATTTGCAGTGGGAATGACTTCCAAAAATCTTACCAAAATTTCCAGAATATTGGATTTTCTCTAAATCTTAGGTGATGTTTATTTCATTAATACACTTTGTGACAAAATCCTTTATGCTCAAATGACCAAGAAAATTAATTCCAAAAATCCAAACAAAATTCCCAGAGGTGTATAACATCCTATAATATCATGTGACAGAAAATCAGATTTATCCTAAGTTATTTGATAACTTTTATTTGATTAATACATTTTTGTGACAAACACATTATTATTCAATTACTTAGGATTTTTCTTTCCAAAAATTCTAATATTTCTATAGATGATACCTTCCTTTGTGTTAGGTGTGTTGCCCAAATTTCATGAGCATACCACAAGCCATGAGTGATGAAATCACAAAATACACAAATATGTTATATGCACACCACCTCCCCATACATCACATTCCTATGAATATGAGATATTATGTTCTACAATGAGTCAAATGGTATCAAATTTTGACATGTTACTAAGTAGGGTCTAACAATCATGCCACCCAAGATTTGGGTCATTTTGCTTTTATCTAACCACTTTTATTTCATTCATATGAAGTCATATTTATCACAAAACTATAGAAAAATGTTACCCAAAAATTATGATTTTTGGGCAGGGGTTGCATCTATACTATTTACAACTGTCTAAAATATTAGACTAATCCAAGCAACCATGTGGTCTAGATCTACAAAATAAGGCTTGGGATATGCCTCAGTATAATGGCCCTACAAGGAGCTGTAGGCCACCAAACTTGGTGATTCAAAGCCCTATAGGTATTAGACATCAAGGGATACAAAAGTTGTCTCAGGCACTTTTGCCCGAAACAGCCTCTAAGTAGCCTAAATATTGAGTTCAATCTATTGTATAATGTGTGACAGAATAATTTCATGAATATTAATTCTGGCCTGCATATAGCCATCAACCCTGCGATTTAATGGTTGTGATTATGTCTTCTACCTCCAGCCAACGGCCAGAAATGCTTCCAGCTGGGCTGATTTCCACCTCCATTTCCCAGCCACCCCTTCACTTCCACGACCGGCCACCACCACCTCCACCTCTGTTGAGGTGGGGGCTATCGATTGGCGGCAAGATGCCAGTCGGAAACCGCCTCTCCAGCAATCCCGAGCAAGGTAAAAAGCTCTGAAATTCCTCCCTCATCTCCCATGGATTCAAGCCATATTGATCTCAAAATCTCTCCTAAATGGATCTAGATGCTAGCACAAGGGGAGAGGGGGAGAAATGGACCTGAATTGGTGCTTGGCGATCGGTGTTCCGGCGGATTGCCATGGATTTTCTCCTCTCCGACGAGCTTGCCCGATCCGTCTATTCTCCACCAAAAGCTTTATTCTCAGGGGCTGGGTCGACTCCTTAGGACCTTTTGGAGATGATGGAAGCATCCAATGGGGGTGGATGGTTGTATAAGAAGATTGAGAGGTGTGGGTGTTTTGGCCATGGCTTTTTGTTTCTCCTTTGCTGCTGAGCGGATGTCACTCCTTGATAATGACTGTTCACGAGCTGAGGGGCTCAACTATGAGCTTGGGCAGAGAGGTAAGGTGCCATGGAAGATCCATTACTCAAAATCCTTCCTTGTCCTTATGGTTTTGGGGGGAAATGTCATTTTTGCCCCCAAGCACCTTCTCTCTCTCCAATTACAGTTGTGGGGTGCCAATAGGTTGGTGTCAAGCTGGTTTGGCATGGGCGTGGGGCCTTGATTCATTGAATTTCATTTGGTCTTTGATTTCTCCCTTTAAGGCCTTATGTTGACCATGGTTGACTTGGTCAAATTTGCATGTGGGTTAGCCCCACTTGATTTTAATGAGTCCCATGACCTTACCCAAAGTCCATTGGGTCATGGTGTGACTTCAATTTGGTTAATTGATCAATATGGTGTGAGTTTGACCCAATTTAGCCTAAGGTTGACTTTGGTCAAATTGATGGGATTGGTTGACCACATGATGCGGCTTTTGGGTCCATTATATTCCTAATGGGGTTATAAGGTTAGGGGTTAACTCAATTTGCTAAATTGAAGGCCAATTGGTCCTTGATTGGGTTGATTTGGGCTATGTTGACTAAAAGTTGACTTTGGTCAATACCTTGAAATTGAGTGGAATTATTTAGTGATTATTGACCTAATGACCTTCCTTAGGGATTAGGGTAACCTAAGTAATGTCACTTTGAGGTACTGAAGGTCAATTGAGTCCAATTGTGTTGAATAGGGTTATGTTGACCTAGGTTTGACTTTGGTCAATTTGGCCTATTTGGGTGACCAATTGGTGGTGTTCTTGGTCAAATGGGTCTCCATTAGGGTTAGGAACATAGTGGTGAGTTCAAATTGTACTTGTGAGTCCAATTTGGGTAGTCTGACCTATGTTGACTTGTGGACCATAGGAGACCCGGTGTAAGCTCACCATAACTTAAAGAGTCTTAAGGTCACCTCCCTGTCTCAACTCACCCTTCTCTCCTCATGTTATGCCCTAAAACCATCATGGGGTCTAGTAGGATCAGGGATATTACACTTCAAATCTAGGAACATTGAGTGCATTGATAAGAAAATAGGACGATGTAGGAGGCAAGCGCACCTATCGCGTGTAGTATATATGATAAAAAATCATATCAAGGTCGTATTTAGTCATGGGTCCCGTCGAGTATTGTTACTTCGAGCTATGGCTATTTTTTTATCAGAAAGATCGATTGATTTTTAAGTTTGCAATAATTTAGAAAGCAATAAATGATAATAATCGCGGGCTTGGTGTGCGTTTAGCAAAAACCAAGAAAAGCGATAAAAAGAAAAAGGACACACTAAATGAAAAACTCACGCACTCTACGGGAATTTAAATGACTGAAATTAAAGGACAGAAATTAAGGGAATGCAGTCTCAACCCAAATGGGTAGAGGGGAAGTAAATGCGTGAGCAAGTTCTACCCAAACGGGTAGACGGGAAATAAATGCAGTGCAAGTTCTACCCAAACGGGTAGACGGGAAATAAATGCATGACAATAAAATAAAACTAAGCTATGAAGAGAAATAGCGAAAACATAAGTAATGAAAACATAAAACAATGAAAAGACGTAAAATAAACAAACACATAAACGATAACATAAAACAAAAGCGAAAATAACGAAAATAATGAAGGAGGAAATTGCGGGAACGAAACATAACGAGAACGAAAATTGCTTTGAAATGAAAATAAACGAAAACATAATATTCCGCTCTACTCTCTACCGCGTCAAGGAAGAAAAAGAACGAAAATTATGACGGCGAGTAAATTCGAATCAAAGCGAAAACAGAGATAACCAAAATTCGAATTAAAACGAAAATAAACGAAAACGTAATATTCGGCTCCATCGATTCCGTGTCAAGGAAGAAAAAGAGCAAAAGTTTACGAAGACGAATAAATTTGAATCTAAAGGAAAACCGATGTTATGGCGACAAATAAATCTAGCTAAAGAAGGAAAAATTGCAAAATTGAAGTGCAGATATGAAACTAAGTTTATGAATTGAAATACGGTACAGAAATAAAGCTATGTTAGAAATTGAAATTGCAGTGCAGAAATGAAATTGCAGAATTGAAATTACGCTACGAATAAAAAATGCACGAAATAAAAACTAAATTTATTTATTGCCATAATAACGGGGTTACACAAAATAAAATTACAAAAATAAAAACATTACAACATTTATCTAATTTATATAAAAAACAAAACATGAAAATAAAATTACAACATTTATATAAGAAATTACAAAAATAAAATACAAAAATAAAATACAAAAACTAAGGTGGCAAGGATTGTGGAAGATCACCCAAAAAAGGGCAATCCAAGAGGGAGAAAATAGTGAGGGGGGGGGGGCTCCTATTTATAGCAAAATTATGGGGTGCGGATAGAGGGTTTGAGAGGTTCTAGAAGGAAGGCAGCTGGAGGTTTGAAGGAGCAGCTGGCGTGGGGTGCGGATAGAGGGCTGGAAGAAGCTTCTGGCGGGTGTGCTGGCGTGACACGTGGAGGCAGGGCAGCGGGCAGGCGGTTGTGCTGGCGGGCTTCGGGCTGGCGGGCGGTAAATGAGCTGGCGGGCGCGGGCAGCAGGGCACGTGGAGACGGGTTCTGGCGCGGGCAGCTAGGCATCAGGGCACGGGCGCGGGCAGCGGGATATGAGCTGGCGGGCTGGGCAGCGGGGCACGGGCGCGGGCAGCGAGACATGAGCTGGCGGGCTGGGCAGCGGGCAGCGGGACATCTGGCGGGCGCGGCAGCGGATAGCGGATTAAATCCGCGCAAAATATGGAGCTGGCTGGATTCGAACTCGGGCCACTTGCAGATGTTAACCAAACAACACCACTCCACCGAATGTGCTTCTCTGTTCAAGAAGCAAACAGTTTATTTATATTATAATCATTTACAGTTTTAATACATATTAACTTAATTATAGAAAAACTTAATACATTTAAAATACAAAATTTTATTAACTTAATATATAAATATATTATAGTTTTTATTTAATAAATATTTACATATATTTATAAATACTTTTAAATATACATTTACATATATATATTTGAATAAACATTTACATATAAGCTATATAGTTTTTATTTAATATATACTTAAATAATTCATTTTTACGTATAAATATATATGTATGAATATGTGTAAAAACAAGTCATTTTTTCAAGAAATATTACAAATTTTGTATAAAACTATATAAGAAACTATATAGAAAATACGTATATTTTACTATTCATCAAATACCCCCATACTTAAGCTTTTGTTATTCCAGAGCAAAAGTAAGGGATTCCTATAAGACGTTAATAAAATTTCTAATTACTAAAGTTTTTATTTAATCAAAAGTGAGATCGAAATAAATTTAGGAGATTTAAAGAGGTAAGTCCTAGATTATGAAGATGATTTAAAAAGAGCGAAAAAGTTTTAGCAAGACTTCTAAAGTTAGTTAAATAGCGTCGAATATTGCAGTCTTTGGCGCCTTTAATTAGAGTAGAATTATATAAAACTTTAACTTTTAAAGAAATTTTTTAAGAATAAATAAAACCTACCAATTATGCTCTCGCAAACTTTTTAAATTAAAATCTAGCCTACAATTTTATTGGCTAAGGGGTAGGGAAAAAAGGTAGCCTTGGCAAAAAAGAAGAGTGCTTGGATTAGGGGTGATGGATTTAATCCTCTCACCCCACCATTTTGGTGGTTTTGCTTTGATTCCCAGCGTTGGTTTACGGGGGATAATTGAAATCTTTTTAAACTTAGCCCAATGCCCGTGTTTACGGAATTTTATTTTTTATTCCCATTGACACGGGATTTCTTTTAACAATATTTGGTGCCTGTGTTTACGGAATCTT
This sequence comes from Dactylorhiza incarnata, assembly GCA_033032865.1. Classification (NCBI taxonomy): domain Eukaryota; kingdom Viridiplantae; phylum Streptophyta; class Magnoliopsida; order Asparagales; family Orchidaceae; genus Dactylorhiza; species Dactylorhiza incarnata. The sequence continues at coordinate 15,061,221 of JAWHQI010000003.1, read as the reverse complement.
TTTATTCCCATTGACACAGGATTTCTTTTAAAACTTCTTCTCTTACTTTTTTATGCCAAGCTAAAGGGGTGAGGGTTTCAAAAGAAAAACTAGAATAATAAAAAAGGATTTGAGAGCAAAATTTAGTAGATTAGAATATTCCTAAAGTTTCACAAGTTTCGAGTTAGAATAATTGAATCTAAAAAAGGTTTGCCAATTTAATACAAAAGCGAATCTATTTAGGGTTAACTCGAGGTAGTGCTAAAAATTTTGTTCTCAAATTGAATTAAAATCACAAAATATTTTTTACTACTAAAATTCCAAAAATTTAAACCTACAAACAATGATACAAATAAAATGGTTTTAGTAAATCAAAAATAATGAAAAACGCTTAAAGATAAACCTAACCTAGCCTTAGATGTAACAAAAAGCAAAGTAGGGGTTTTATTCTTTTTTTGGATTTTTTAATAAGTTTTTTTCATCATTTTTTTGGAGTTTTTAAGATATATATATTATTATTTTTTATTTTTTATAACAAAATACATATATAAATACTTAATAAAAACAAAGTAAAAAAAGAAAGAAGAAATTTAAGAAAAGCAAAAATACATACAAAATATTTTTTTGGTTTTTTGTAATATATTTTTTTTCATCAAATTTTTTTTTATAATTTTGGTAAAATATATACATTAATACTAAAAAAGAAAAAGAAAGAGAAAGAAAAATAAAAATTTATATAAAAATTTTTGGTGTTATGACAAAATATGTGAATTTTATTATAAAAAAATTTTTTTAGTAAAACTTTTCATCATTTTTTGGATTTTGATTTATTATTATAAATAAGGATTTTTATATACAAATAAAAGACATAAACATAAAACATTTATAAATTTTTTTTTGTGTTTTTTCTAAGTTAATTAATGATTTTTTTGGATTTTTTGAATTTTACGCAAGAGGGACAAAGATGTTGCAACATAATTTATAAACATTTATAAGAGGGACATAAATATTTATAAGAGGGACAAAGATGTTGCAACATAATTTATTATGTCATAACAAATTTTGTTATGTTATAACAAATAATTTTTTATGTTGTAACAAATTTTGCTATTTTATTTATTTTGTCATTTTTTGGTTTTTTCTAAGTAAAAATGGGGGACAATAATTACAAAGGGGGAAAACATCACACCATACCCTATTTACATATTAAAAAATTTTTACAAAAAGAAAAGAGAAATAAAAAGAGGAACAAAGATGTTGCAACACATTTTACATATAATTTTTTTTTTTGTTTTTTCTAATATGGGAGGGGCAAAAATAATTACAAAAAGAGGGAAAACACCCCCATACTTAAAGATCAACATTGTCCCCAATGTTGAAGTAAGTATGAGGAACAATCTTATATATATACAAAAGCATAATAAAAAGAAAAATACAAGGAGGGAAAAAGCAGGGGGAAAAAGCACGCCCCTATTTTGGAGACGGGATGACCGAAATAATTACCTGCAAAAGATGTTAAAACATAATAATAAAGGTTATTTACAAAGAAGAAGGGGGGGGGGGGGGGGGGGTAAGAATGATAAAATCATATACATATATATATAAGTTTATAAGATTTTATTTGTTTGTCTTATTTTTCTAAGTTACAAAAAATAAAACATATATACATAAAGCAAACTATATATATATTTTTTGGAGAGTTTTCTAAATATAGTTTCATCATTATTAAAATATGCATATATATATATAAACCTTTATACTTAATAAAAATAAAAAATAAAGAGAAACTTTAAAATAAAAAAACAAAGAAGAAGAAGTGAAATGAAAGGATAAAAGTAATAGGGTTTCCCCTTTTCAAAATATCGACAAAAATCCCCTTTCGGGTCTGTCGAATAATCCTACTTCGAGAAAACTAACTATTATTCTATCTCAAAAATTCCAAAAATTCTTTTAGATTTATGTTTCAAAGTTTTCCATTATTTTGTCATTTTAATTAGAGTATTATTTTGTTTTGTTTAAATATGCATATATAATTTTAATGAAAATAAAATAGAAATCATATCATCATTTTTTTATGCATATTTATATACAAAATAAAACTTAATAAGTAATAAAACTTAAGAAAGATAAAAAAAACAAAGAAAGAAAACAAAACATATATTTTTTTGATTTTTCAATATTTTCATCATCATTTTTTTTGGATTTTTAATATGATAAAAATATATATAAATACTTAACAAAAAAGAAAAGCAAGAAAAAGGAAAGAGGAAAAAAGAAAAAATAAGAAAGCCAAAAATACTTAATTAATTTTTTGTGGGATTTTTTTTTTAGTTTTTCCATCATCATTTTTTTTTCAAAATTTAGCCAAATATTTACATATATAATTTACATATATAAAACCTAAAAATAAAAATAAGAAAGAAAGAAAGAAAAGGAAAAAGGTATTTACAAAAAGAAAGATACAATATTATATTATTTTTTGGATTTTTCTTATATGTACATTTATATACATAATGATACTAAAAAAAAGAACTAAAATAATAAGAACAAGAAAGAGAAAAACAAAGTGAAAAGAACATTTATGATTTTTGGTTTTTTTTTTCTATATCACAAAAAGAATGAAATATATATATAAAGTAAAACCATATATATATTTTTTAGAGTTTTCTAAATGTATTTTCATCGTTGTTTTAAAATGCGCATATTCAAATTTATATTAAAACATAAGAAAAAAAAATTTAATAAAGAAAATCTTTAAAATGAAAAGCAAAGAAGAAAATGTAGAAATAATAAGGTAAAAGCAACGGGGTTTCCTCTTTTCAAAATATCGACAAAAATCCCCTTTCGGGTCTGTCGAGTAATCCTACTTCGAGAAAACGATCTATTGTCCTATCTTAAAATTCCTAGAATTCATTTTGATTTTGGTTTTAAAGTCTTTCATTATTCTTTTCATTTTGAAATTTGAAATAATATGTTTTCAAATATGCATATAAAAACTTAATGAAACAAATACAAATAGAACAAATATTTTTTTGTATTTTTCTAACTTTTTCATCATCATTTTTTTCTTTATTTATAATGGATGATAAAAAAGGATATAATATATCTATATATTAATACTTAACAAAAAAGAGAGAAAAAAATAAAATTTTTTTGGATTTTTTTTTATAAGAATATTTCATCATTTTTTTGGTTTTTAATTTTTTATATTTACAAATTAAAGGTTAAGAAAAAGAGAAAACATATATTTTTGGGTTTTTTGTGGTTTTTTAATTTTTTTGATTTTTTTAAAGATGATAAAATATATAGTGTATACTTTTTTCGCAATATCGATGAAGCTCCCCGGCAACGGCGCCAAAAACTTGATAAGAAAATAGGACGACGTAGGAGGCAAGCGCACCTATCGCGTGTAGTATATATGATAAAAAATCATATCAAGGTCGTATTTAGTCCTGGGTCCCGTCGAGTATTATTACTTCGAGCTACGACTATTTTTTTATCTGAAAGATCGATTGATTTTTAAGTTTGCAATAATTTAGAAAGCAATAAATGATAATAATCGCGGGCTTGGTGTGCGTTTAGCAAAAACCAAGAAAAGCGATAAAAAGAAAAAGGACGCACTAAATGAAAAACTCACGCACTCTACGGGAATTTAAATGACTGAAATTAAAGGACAGAAATTAAGCGAATGCAGTCTCTACCCAAATGGGTAGAGGGGAAGTAAATGCGTGAGCAAGTTCTACCCAAACGGGTAGACGGGAAATAAATGCAGTGCAAGTTCTACCCAAACGGGTAGACGGGAAATAAATGCATGACAATAAAATAAAACTAAGCTATGAAGAGAAATAGCGAAAACATAAGTAATGAAAACATAAAACAATGAAAAGACGTAAAATAAACAAACACATAAACGATAACATAAAACAAAAGCGAAAATAACGAAAACAATGAAGGAGGAAATTGCGGGAACGAAACATAACGAGAACGAAAATTGCTTTGAAATGAAAATAAACGAAAACATAATATTCCGCTCTACTCTCTACCGCGTCAAGGAAGAGAAAGAACGAAAATTATGACGGCGAGTAAATTCGAATCAAAGCGAAAAAAGAGATAACCAAAATTCGAATTAAAACGAAAATAAACGAAAACGTAATATTCGGCTCCATCGATTCCGTGTCAAGGAAGAAAAAGAACAAAAGTTTACGAAGACGAATAAATTTGAATCTAAAGGAAAACCGATGTTTTGGCGATAAATAAATCTAGCTAAAGAAGGAAAAATTGCAAAATTGAAGTGCGGATATGAAACTAAGTTTATGAATTGAAATACGGTGCAGAAATAAAGCTAAGTTAGAAATTGAAATTGCAGTGCAGAAATGAAATTGCAGAATTGAAATTACGCTACGAATAAAAAATGCACGAAATAAAAACTAAATTTATTTATTGCCATAATAACGGGGTTACAAGAAATAAAATTACAAAAATAAAAACATTACAACATTTAACTAATTTATATAAAAAACAAAACATGAAAATAAAATTACAACATTTATATAAGAAATTACAAAAATAAAATACAAAAATAAAATTCAAAAACTAAGGTGGCAAGGATTGTGGAAGATCACCCAAAAAAGGGCAATCCAAGAGGGAGAAAATAGTGAGGGGGGGGGGGGCTCCTATTTATAGCAAAGTTATGGGGTGCGGATAGAGGGTTTGAGAGGTTCTAGAAGGAAGGCAGCTGGAGGTTTGAAGGAGCAGCTGGCGTGGGGTGCGGATAGAGAGATGGAAGAAGCTTCTGGCGGGTGTGCTGGCGTGACACGTGGAGGCAGGGCAGCGGGCAGGCGGTTGTGCTGGCGGGCTTCGGGCTGGCGCGACAGCTGCCGGGCGGTAAATGAGCTGGCGGGCGCGGGCAGCAGGGCACATGGAGACGGGTTCTGGCGCGGGCAGCTGGGCAACAGGGCACGGGCGCGGGCAGCGGGACATGAGCTGGCGGGCTGGGCAGCGGGGCACGGGCGCGGGCAGCGGGATATGAGCTGGCGGGCTGGGCAGCGGGCAGCGGGACATCTGGCGGGCGCGGCAGCGGATAGCGGATTAAATCCGCGCAAAATATGGAGCTGGCTGGATTCGAACTCGGGCCACTTGCAGATGTTAACCAAACAACACCACTCCACCGAATGTGCTTCTCTGTTCAAGAAGCAAACAGTTTATTTATATTATAATCATTTACAGTTTTAATACATATTAACTTAATTATAGAAAAACTTAATACATTTAAAATACAAAATTTTATTAACTTAATATATAAATATATTATAGTTTTTATTTAATAAATATTTACATATATTTATAAATACTTTTAAATATACATTTACATATATGTATATTTGAATAAACATTTACATATAAGCTATATAGTTTTTATTTAATATATACTTAAATAATTCATTTTTACATATAAATATATATGTATGAATATGTGTAAAAACAAGTCATTTATTCAAGAAATCTTACAAATTTTGTATAAAACTATATAAGAAACTATATAGAAAATACGTGTATTTTACTATTCATCAAATTCCCCCATACTTAAGCTTTTGCTATTCCAGAGCAAAAAGTAAGGGATACCTATAAGACGTTAATAAAATTTCTAATTACTAAAGTTTTTATTTAATCAAAAGTGAGATCGAAATAAATTTAGGAGATTTAAAGAGGTAAGTCCTAGATTATGAAGATGATTTAAAAAGAGCAAAAAAGTTTTAGCAAGACTTCTAAAGTTAGTTAAATAGCGTCGAATATTGCAGTCTTTGGCGCCTTTAATTATAGTAGAATTATATAAAACTTTAACTTTTTAAAGAAAATTTTTAAGAATAAATAAAACCTACCAATTATGCTCTCGCAGACTTTTTAAATTAAAATCTAGCCTACAATTTTATTGGCTAAGGGATAGGGGAAAAAGGTAGCCTTGTCAAAAAAGAAGAGTGCTTGGATTAAGGGTGATGGATTTAATCCTCTCACCCCACCATTTTGGTGGTTTTGCTTTGATTCCCAGCGTTGGTTTACGGGGGATAATTGAAATCTTTTTAAACTTAGCCCAATGCCCGTGTTTACGGAATTTTATTTTTTATTCCCATTGACACGGGATTTCTTTTAACAATATTGGGTGCCTGTGTTTACGGAATCTTTTTATTCCCATTGACATAGGATTTCTTTTAAAACTTCTTCTTTTACTTTTTTATGCCAAGCTAAAGGGGTGAGGGTTTCAAAAGAAAAACTAGAATAATAAAAAGGATTTGAGAGCAAAATTTAGTAGATTAGAATATTCCTAAAGTTTCACAAGTTTCGAGTTAGAATAATTGAATCTAAAAAAGGTTTGCCAATTTAATACAAAAGCGAATCTATTTAGGGTTAACTCGAGGTAGTGCTAAAAATTTTGTTCTCAAATTGAATTAAAATCACAAAATATTTTTTACTACTAAAATTCCAAAAATTTAAACCTACAAACTATGATACAAATAAAATGGTTTTAGTAAATCAAAAATAATGAAAAACGCTTAAAGATAAACCTAACCTAGCCTTAGAAGTAAAAAAAAGCAAAGTAGGGGTTTTATTCTTTTTTTGGATTTTTTGATAAGTTTTTTTCATCATTTTTTTGGAGTTTTTAAGATATATATATTATTATTTTTGATTTTTTATAACAAAATACATATATAAATACTTAATAAAAACAAAGTAACAAAAAGAAAGAAGAAAATTAAGTAAAGCAAAAATACATACAAAATATTTTTTTGGTTTTTTGTAATATATTTTTTTTCATCAAATTTTTTTTTTATAATTTTGGTAAAATATATACATTAATACTAAAAAAGAAAAAGAAAGAGAAAGAAAAATAAAAATTTATATAAAAATTTTTGGTGTTATGACAAAATATGTGAATTTTGTTATAACAAAATTTTTTTAGTAAAACTTTTCATCATTTTTTGGATTTTGATTTATTATTATAAATAAGGATTTTTATATACAAATAAAAGACATAAACATAAAACATTTATAAAATTTTTTTTATGTTTTTTCTAAGTTAATTAATGATTTTTTTGGATTTTTTGAATTTTATGCAAGAGGGACAAAGATGTTGCAAAGATGTTGCAACATAATTTATAAACATTTATAAGAGGGATATAAACATTTATAAGAGGGACAAAGATGTTGCAACATAATTTATTATGTCATAACAAATTTTCTTATGTTATAACAAATAATTTTTTATGTTGTAACAAATTTTACTATTTTATTTATTTTGTCATTTTTTTGTTTTTTCTAAGTAAAAATGGGGGACAATAATTACAAAGGGGGAAAACATCACACCATACCCTATTTACATATTAAAAAAATTTTACAAAAAGAAAAGAGAAATAAAAAGAGGGACAAAGATGTTGCAACACATTTTACATATAAATTTTTTTTTCTAATATGGGAGGGGCAAAAATAATTACAAAAAGAGGGAAAACACCCCCATACTTAAAGATCAACATTGTCCCCAATGTTGAAGTAAGTATGAGGAACAATCTTATATATATACAAAAGCATAATAAAAAGAAAAATACAAGGAGGGAAAAAGCACGGGGAAAAAGCACGCCCCTATTTTGGAGACGGGATGACCAGAATAATTACCTGCAAAAGATGTTAAAACATAATAATAAAGGTTATTTACAAAGAAGGGGGGGGGGTAAGAATGATAAAATCATATACATATATATATATATATAAGTTTATAAGTTTTTTATTTGTTTGTCTTATTTTTCCAAGTTACAAAAAATAAAACATATATACATAAAGCAAACTATATATATATTTTTTGGAGAGTTTTCTAAATATAGTTTCATCATTATTAAAATATGCATATATATAAAAACCTTTATACTTAATAAAAATAAAAAATAAAGAGAAACTTTAAAATAAAAAAACAAAGAAGAAGAAGTGAAATGAAAGGATAAAAGTAATAGGGTTTCCCCTTTTCAAAATATCGACAAAAATCCCCTTTCAGGTCTGTCGAATAATCCAACTTCGAGAAAACTAACTATTATTCTATCTCAAAAATTCCAAAAATTCTTTTAGATTTATGTTTCAAAGTTTTCCATTATTTTGTCATTTTAATTAGAGTATTATTTTGTTTTGGTTAAATATGCATATATAATTTTAATGAAAATAAAATAGAAATCATATCATCATTTTTTTATGCATATTTATATACAAAATAAAACTTAATAAGTAATAAAACTTAAGAAAGATAAAAAAAAACAAAGAAAGAAAACAAAACATATATTTTTTTGATTTTTCAATATTTTCATCATCATTTTTTTTGGATTTTTAATATGATAAAAATATATATAAATACTTAACAAAAAAGAAAAGCAAGAAAAAGGAAAGAGGAAAAAAAAGAAAGCCAAAAATACTTAATTAATTTTTTGTGGGATTTTTTTTAAAGTTTTTCCATCATCATTTTTTTTTCAAAATTTAGCCAAATATTTACATATATAAAACCTAAAAATAAAAATAAGAAAGAAAGAAAGAAAAGGAAAAAGGTATTTACAAAAAGAAAGATACAATATTATATTAATTTTTTTGGATTTTTCTTATATGTACATTTATATACATAATGATACTAAAAAAAAGAACAAAAATAATAAGAACAAGAAAGAGAAAAACAAAGTGAAAAGAACATTTATGATTTTTGGTTTTTTTTTCTATATCACAAAAAGAATGAAATATATATATAAAGTAAAACCATATATATTTTTTTTGGAGTTTTCTAAATGTATTTTCATCGTTGTTTAAAATACGCATATTCAAATTTATATTAAAACATAAGAAAAAAACAAAATTAATAAAGAAAATCTTTAAAATGAAAAGCAAAGAAGAAAATGTAGAAATAATAAGGTAAAAGCAACGGAGTTTCCTCTTTTCAAAATATCGACAAAAATCCCCTTTCGGGTCTGTCGAGTAATCCTACTTCGAGAAAACGATCTATTGTCCTATCTTAAAATTCCTAGAATTCATTTTGATTTTGGTTTTAAAGTCTTTCATTATTTTTTCATTTTGAAATTTGAAATAATATGTTTTCAAATATGCATATAAAAACTTAATGAAACAAATACAAATAGAACAAATATTTTTTTGTATTTTTCTAACTTTTTCATCATCATTTTTGTTTCTTTATTTATAATGGATGATAAAAAAGGATATAATATATATATATATATATATATTAATACTTAACAAAAAAGAGAGAAAATAATAAATTTTTTTTGGATTTTTTTAATAAGAATATTTCATCATTTTTTTGGTTTTTAATTTTTTATATTTACAAATTAAAGGTTAAGAAAAAGAGAAAACATATATTTTTGGGTTTTGTGTGGTTTTTTAATTTTTTTGATTTTTTTAAAGATGATAAAATCAATATTGTATACTTTTTTCGCAATATCGATGAAGCTCCCCGGCAACGGCGCCAAAAACTTGATAAGAAAATAGGACGACGTAGGAGGCAAGCGCACCTATCGCCTGTAGTATATATGATAAAAAATCATATCAAGGTCATATTTAGTCCTGGGTCCCGTCGAGTATTGTTACTTCGAGCTACGACTATTTTTTTATCGGAAAGATCGATTGATTTTTAAGTTTGCAATAATTTAGAAAGCAATAAATGATAATAATCGCGGGCTTGGTGTGCGTTTAGCAAAACCCAAGAAAAGCGATAAAAAGAAAAAGGAGCACTAAATGAAAAACTCACGCACTCTACGGGAATTTAAATGACTGAAATTAAAGGACAGAAATTAAGGGAATGCAGTCTCTACCCAAATGGGTAAAGGGGAAGTAAATGCGTGAGCAAGTTCTACCCAAACGGGTAGACGGGAAATAAATGCAGTGCAAGTTCTACCCAAACGGGTAGACGGGAAATAAATGCATGACAATAAAATAAAACTAAGCTATGAAGAGAAATAGCGAAAACATAAGTAATGAAAACATAAAGCAATGAAAAGACGTAAAATAAACAAACACATAAACGATAACATAAAACAAAAGCGAAAATAACGAAAACAATGAAGGAGGAAATTGCGGGAACGAAACATAACGAGAACGAAAATTGCTTTGAAATGAAAATAAATGAAAACATAATATTCCGCTCTACTCTCTACCGCGTCAAGGAAGAAAAAGAACGAAAATTATGACGGCGAGTAAATTCGAATCAAAGCGAAAAAAGAGATAACCAAAATTCAAATTAAAACAAAAATAAACGAAAATGTAATATTCGGCTCCATCGATTCCGTGTCAAGGAAGAAAAAGAGCAAAAGTTTACGAAGACGAATAAATTTGAATCTAAAGGAAAACCGATGTTATGGCGACAAATAAATCTAGCTAAAGAAGGAAAAATTGCAAAATTGAAGTGCGGATATGAAACTAAGTTTATGAATTGAAATACGGTGCAGAAATAAAGCTAAGTTAGAAATTGAAATTGCAGTGCAGAAAAGAAATTGCAGAATTGAAATTACGCTACGAATAAAAAATGCACGAAATAAAAACTAAATTTATTTATTGCCATAATAATCGGGTTACACGAAATAAAATTACAAAAATAAAAACATTACAACATTTAACTAATTTATATAAAAAACAAAACATGAAAATAAAATTACAACATTTATATAAGAAATTACAAAAATAAAATACAAAAACTAAGGTGGCAAGGATTGTGGAAGATCACCCAAAAAAGGGCAATCCAAGAGGGAGAAAATAGTGAGGGGGGGCTCCTATTTATAGCAAAATTATGGGGTGCGGATAGAGGGTTTGAGAGGTTCTAGAAGGAAGGCAGCTGGAGGTTTGAAGGAGCAGCTGGCGTGGGGTGCGGATAGAGAGCTGGAAGAAGCTTCTGGCGGGTGTGTTGGCGTGACACGTGGAGGCAGGACAGCGGGCAGGAGGTTGTGCTGGCAGGCTTCGGGCTGGCGCGACAGCTGGCGGGGGTAAATGAGCTGGCGGGCGCGGGCAGCAGGGCACGTGGAGATGGGTTCCGACGCGGGCAGCTGGGCAGCAGGGCACGGGCGCGGGCAGCGGGACATGAGCTGGCGGGCTGGGCAGCGGGGCACGTGCGTGGGCAGTGGGACATGAGCTGGCGGGCTGGGCAGCGGGCAGCGGGACATCTGGCGGGCGCGACAGCGGATAGCGGATTAAATCCGCGCAAAATATGGAGCTGGCTGGATTCGAACTCGGGCCACTTGCAGATGTTAACCAAACAACACCACTCCACCGAATGTGCTTCTCTGTTCAAGAAGCAAACAGTTTATTTATATTATAATCATTTACAGTTTTAATACATATTAACTTAATTATAGAAAAACTTAATACATTTAAAATACAAAAATTTATTAACTTAATATATAAATATATTATAGTTTTTATTTAATAAATATTTACATATATTTATAAATACTTTTAAATATACATTTACATATATATATATATATTTGAATAAACATTTACATATAAGCTATATAGTTTTTATTTAATATATACTTAAGTAATTCATTTTTACATATAAATATATATGTATGAATATGTGTAAAAACAAGTCATTTATTCAAGAAATATTACAAATTTTGTATAAAACTATATAAAAAACTATATAGAAAATACGTATATTTTACTATTCATCAGGCATAATACCCAACAATCTCCCATATTTGAAGAAGCCAGAACTTACAATTATTGATAAGCTTGACTAGCAAATATTTTCAATAAAGATAAAAAAATTTAGAGCATTTGATATATTGATTAAATATTGTCACAAGCACAAAGATATATCAATCATAAATGAAAAATATAGAAATGTGAATGTGTTTTCCTATAATCCTTTTTCTTCAATCCTCCAGAACAGTTTTTCCTTTCCAAGAAAATCCCGCCTTGTTAGATTGCTCAGCTTCAGCCAACTTTTCCTTTATCCTCTCAAAATAGTTGTCAGGCTTAGGATGATATTTGAGAGGGGCATGAGCAGGCACTAAAGTATCTCCCATCTTAACTCTGTTCCAATAATCTCTTTTGGTAGCTTCACCCAATTCATATTTGTGTCATTATGCACTGCTATAAAATGTCCCTTTGTCATGTTTTCCCTGCTGATATAGTGTCCAGGTGTTTAATCTGATATCCCTTGAACAAGGGCTCCATTCTTCAAAATTTGGATTCTTCTTTACTTCCTCCATTCTCTTTCTTTTAGCTTCATGTTCTTCATTATTAACATGATGTCTTTTGCTTTTCCTGACCTGTCCACTCCCACTAATAGGCTCATCAACAAAGTATCCTTGATAACTGTCAAGCTGATTCTCTGGAAGGTTTTCAGTCATTTGCACATTTGAGGGACCTTCAGGGATGAGGCTTCCTTCTGGAATATGATGTTGAAAAGTAATCTCATAATCTATTGGATCAAGATCCATAGATAATCTTACTTCATTTGAAAGCCACATGGCATGATGGCTTGACATGATCTCCCCCTTTCTGGATTCTGAAAATATTTCTTTGGAGAGAATGGCCTACGAGTTCTGAATTTGTTTAGAGAGCAGAGCATTAAGAGTGCCAACTGCATCATTGAGTGTTCCTTGAGCAGTTCTGAGAGATTGAGTTAGGGTAGACGAAATCTGATCTTGAGTGACTTGAAATTGATGAATTAGAGTTTCACCAACATTGTCTACTAGCTCTTGAGAGACTTGAGCAGTAGATGATATTCTTTGAAGTAAGGTATTGATAGCATCTTCAAAGTCAGTGAAAGTCACATCCTGGTTTTGTATGATGGTCTGCTGATTATCTCTTAGAGTGGACATTCTATCAAGCAAAAAGTTCAATTATTGTCCAATTAGCAAAGTAGCTTCATTGATATATGTTATTTTATTCCCTATATTAACAACAACATTGGCAGCAGTATGATACACATTTGTATTTTGATGATTCAGATGTTGGATGTCCTATTGCAGAACATCTATCCTGGCAAACAACTCATTTTTACAATTTATGACAGCATTATTGACATAGGCTTCGAAATGTATTCTTTGCCTATCAAGTAGAGCTTCCATTTGGGACATAAACTCAGTTGATGGGGTTGTGGGGGTTGTTTGGACTGGAGAATGTTGCTCATTTGAGATCCTTGAGGGTGAGGGCTGCAATGTGATCTGAACAGTAGACTCCCCTTCCATTGGTGCAGGGATTTCTGAGGGCTACTAATATTCATGTTCTGGAGTACTTTGATGGATATCATCACTTAGAAATTCATTCAAGGATCTGTCAGAATCTTCTATCTCTTCAACAACTTCATGACCACTGCTTGGACTTTTCTCAGACTCATCAACTTCCACGTCCAAGACTGCCTCTTTAGCAATTGTCAGAACATCTGCCGAGGTCACCTCCTCTTGAGGTACTGGATCACTGTCCATCACAACATTATCTTCTCTCAGAGGCTCTCCCTCAATAGGAGCAGGAGAATGTTGAGCTATTTGTTTAGGTTGAGCAGGGCTTTGAGGATCATCAATTCTTTGTGAGGAAGATTCACCTACTACCTTTTTGGTAATAAACTTCTTTTCCCACCTGCGTACTGTCTTCACATCAAATCTCTTGAGGTAGTGGAGTGAAGTTGATTCAGAATCTTTGAGATGGTGGGGGATGAAATGCTTGAGGTACAATGATAGTATTCTGCCAAAGTTAGGAGATCTTAAGTCTTCTTTGATCTTCTCAAGCAATATATGTCCCCAATCACTCCTCTTGTTCATGATCACTCTGACCATGATCTCAAACATTCCTTTGGAGGCTCTGTCATGAGAGCCTATTTTGTACAGCAACACCTTGCAAATAATTTCAGTAAGTAGCTTTCCTTGTCTATTCATGTGCATTCTCTGTAAACTGCCATAGGGTTTATTTTCAAAACCACACCACCTCAATCCTTCTGTAATATCAGCCTCAGTTACTATTTATTCTTTTTCTCCTTCATTCAGATTAGTGAGTTATAAGGCTTTGCTTAAGCTGACAGCAGTAATTCTAAGATGTTTCCCAGCAATAGTGGTATGGATAACTTTCTCAGTATTACTTAATTTAGCACTTGCATATAACTCAGAGACAACAAGATTGTAGAGGCGAGTCGGCTCAGTTAAGATATATTCTAATTCAGAGGCATAGAGCAGTGTGATTACCATTTCCAAATCAGCTTCAGCATTTTCAAAACCACCCTTCACAAGTTCTCCACCAGAGTGAACTTTCTCATCAAACTTTGATGATGCCATTGATCTTTGCAGAAGGTCGTCGAGAGGAAGACGATGAAGTAGGAATTCTAGGTTTGTGTGTGTAAATTTCTATGCTCACATTGTCTATTATATATTATTATGCTTTTGGAAGGTAAAGAGGCGCGTACCTGTTCAAATCTTCCAGAATCGTGTTGATAGACCCGTAAATACAGCTTAATTTTGACACTGACGTGACAGAATGACGTCATTCTGTCGGCCTGACTGAGTTTTGTCGTCATGATACCAGCAATGTCGTCTTGACTATCAAGACGATTTTCTTTGTCTAAGTTATTTTTTCTAGATGATTTTCCACTTATGGTGTATCCAAGCTTTCTGTTGTTTCTGTCTTCAAAAACTAAAGTTGTTAGACTACTTTAGGGTGAACCTTGTGAGAGATCCAGTCCATTATCAAAATATTTCAAATCCTCTAACAAAAGTCATAAGGAATTCAACATGCCCAATTTAAGAACTTATCATCCCCAATTCAATTTTGAATTGATTGAATTTTGACTCATCAAGGGGCTTAGTAAAAATATCAGTTATCTGCCTTTTTGTATTGACATACTCAAGACAGATGTCCTCCTTTTCTACATGCTCCATAGTAAAATGATATCTAATTTCAATATGCTTTGTTCTACTATGTGCCACATGATTCTTAGCAATAGAAATGGCACTTAAGGAGTTACAAAAGAGAGGTGTTCTATTTATTTGCAAGTTTGATGGACAAAACTATGCTTGCAAACGACAACGGCAAGTGTACCGTATTGAATGTAGTATAGGTTATAAAAACCAAGGTCATATTAGACTCGGGGCGGTTGAGTACTCTTACTTCAAGAAAATCTCTATTATTTTATCAATTAAAACTTGAGGGTTGGTTTTGCAAAAAGAAAATAAAGCAATAAAGAAAGAGGAGAATGAGAAAATAAGAACTATTTTATTGATTGAGACAAAAGAAATTACAAACTATGAAAATGAAATTACAACTATCGAATTGAAAACTACAAGTTGCATAAAGAAAGAGGATTACAAGAACTACTAAAACATGAAAATAAAACATGAAATGAAAGTTCTAATCCGAAAAATCGGTTTTCTGAACATCTGGAGAAGCTCTCTTTTTATAGGCAAAAATTGGGGTTACACGCCCTCGGTCACGCCCGTGACCAAGGGCGTGTAACGGCCGTGATTTGCGCTGGAGCGGAAAAGGCACGTTCTGGAGTTATTATGAGCATAACGTGCACGTCACGCCCTAGGTCACGCCCGTGACCTAGGGCGTGTAATCTTGAAATCTTGCTGCTGGCGGGAAACTTCGGCGAGAAAGAAGCGGGAAGTGGCGCGGGATGAGTCACGCCCGTGACTTTGAGTCACGCCCCTAGTCACGTCCGTGACCTGGGGCGTGTAAATTTAATTGACGTGACATGCTGATTCTGGATGCTTGCGGCGAGTCGCGGCCGTGACATTGGGTCACGCCCTTGGTCACGCCCGTGACCTGGTGCGTGTACTTGTCGAATTCTTAACGGAACGCACCCGTGGTGGCGAAAACAGGTCTGGAACACCGCACAGGTTACACGCCCATGGTCACGCCCGTGACCTTGGGCGTGTACTTGAAGTTTTTGTCCAATGCGTCCAAAAAAACCTGAAATACACAAAAAAGCTTAAGTTAGTTTATAAAATTGAAAAGATAATAATTTTAATAAGAAAAGCATAAAAATTATATAATTTCATATTAAAAATATATTAAACTTATATTAAAAGATGAGTACAAAAAGTACTCATCAAACACCCCCATACTTACTTGTTTGCTAGTCCCGAGCAAACAACTTTTCATAGGAGTAGAAAAATTTAAATACTAGAAAAGAAATTTGAACTCAAGGAATAAAAATGCGAAGTCTTACGCCTACGTGTAGAGATCCTAGTTGAAAGATCTATTCAGCATAATGATTAGCTTATAATTTTCAGTAATGCGAATTAACAAATTGCTTTTACTTTTAAATTGAAAGTTCGGCAAATTCTTGAATGCTATTCAGGGAGCAGGTAGCGTGTTTTCTAAGATCAATATTACCCAAAATTGAGTTTCGGGATAGCCTCCAAAGAAATCCATCAATGACGATGGCCATAGGCTTGACCGGTCGCACTCTCTCCACTACACAAGTATAATGTTATAACTTAAAGATCAAAAGGGCTTTCATTAGGAGTGAAACTTGGCTTAAGTATATGATTTGGATTTGGAAATAAAAAAGATAGAATATGACGGCTAAGGATCACACTAAACCAAGGTGAGAGTTTCCCAAAATTATCAAAAATTTAAACCTCGCATAAGAGTTGTTATGAAGTAAAACTCTCATATTTTTCAAAAATGAGCCCGTGAATACTTTTTTATATTTTTTTTCACAGTTGGCCAATAATTTTTCATATTTTTTTTATATCCCCTTTTTTTCTTTTCATAATAGCTCTGAATAAAAAATTGTAATTTCCTTATTTTCACAATTGAACCAATTGCAGAATTTTAATAAATCTCAAATATTTAGTGTGATCATGGGCTGGATGTTTTGGCTTTGGTGAAAATGAAAGGTGGAGGTAGCAAAGGAAATAAGGTAAGGCCTAAAGTGTTTAAGCAATGAAAATTTTAAAAAGGTGGGCAAACAGGCACAAACGATCAAAAGGTGGCCTAAATCACTTCTAAAAACTATGACAAACCTATGTAAATGCTTCGAGAATCGCTAGAGGCAAGTTCTAGACGTCGAGAAAGAATACCCTTCCGTTCAAAAATGTGTAATATTTTTCTAGTAAGCTTCTACATACTCACTTGAATTTATTCACAGATTCTACCGGATTCAAGGTAAAAGTAAAACAAGAATTGTTTTTTTCGCAGTTAGAAGAACATAAATCTAATTTTATGTTGAATAGTTAATTTGACATAGAATTCTACAAACGCGTGCGTTTAACTAGGAACACTGCATGAGTCAACAATTTTATTCCAAAATTCAAGATCTAATGAAGTATAAAAATTCCCTACTAGACTAAACAAAAGCAAATCTACTAAGGATTTTGCAAATGAGTAAGTATAAAAATTCAGCAAAAAATATTTATATAATTTTTTTATATATATATATTTTAAAATAAATAGAGAAATAAAGATATAAAGAAAGCAATGCTACACCTCCATACTTAAAATTAAACATTGTCCCCAATGTTTAAAACTAAGTATGAAGAATACTTGAAAGAAAATAAACTTTAAAAGAAAAATATAAAAATAAAGATAAGCAAGAGGTGCCTCCCAAGAGCGCTTTCTTTTTCCCGTCTTTAAGCTAGACGGTTATTGTTAGGAAAATGGAAATTTGAAAGAGAAGTGAACTGACAACTCCCCTAATTCACGCGTAGGTGAATGTGCCGGTGTCAGTCGCCCGACAACTCCTCCGCTTAACATGTGATTCTTCATTTGTTCTTGATCTTGAATATGCAAATCCAAATCACCTATGCATACCTGAGGTGATTTGAATTTATACAGATGAGCGGCATATGGATCGTCGATTATTTGGGGTAGCAACGGCTCATCTTCAACCTGAAAATTGTTAGTGTATAAAGAATCACAAATAAACGATTCAGATAATTTTTCACAAGGAGGAGGCGCTTGCGAAAAAAAAATTAAGCTCCGGTTCTTCCTTTTCTAAAATTAAATTTTCTTTAGAAAATCTAGTGCACTACCAAGCGGAATAAGATTTTCGGACATTAATATTTCATGAATTTCCATTTGAATTAAATTAGAAGAGATTTGCGAAAATTCATGATAAAGAAAAGAAGATCCGGGTGAAGTAGGGGAAGAAACTTGTTCTTCTTCTAGTTCATCTGGGTTGCCCAAAATAGTAAGGATTTCTTGGTAAGAGAATTTTTCTTCATCTTTGGAAAAAGAAATTATGGGAGTACATAAACAATCATGTTCCTCCACAACTAAATTTTCCAAAGACAAGGAAAAAACACGAGGAGAAATAAAATTTTCATCTAAATTCTGGGGTGGAGTATCAAATTGAAAAAGCGGACATTCCCCAAAATTAGAGTATGAAAATTGCGGCGCAAAAGAAGATGAACAAGAATTCGGATCGAAAGATTTATCTTCATTGCTTCGAGAGCTATCCGGGTGACCTTGCCACCAAGAATAATCTACTTCGGGGATTGAAGAAAAATTATTAGAAGCCGAAAAATTATTCTCATGAAAATTAGAAAAAATATTTTCCTCTAAATTTTTGGGGGCAGTATCTATTTGAATTGGCGGAATTTCCCCAAAATTAGAGAACGAAAATTGCGGGGCAAAAGATGAAGAATAAAAATTCGGATCTAACGATTTATCTTCATTGCTCCGAGAGTTATCCGGGTGAGCTTGCCACCAAGAATAATCTACTTCGGAGCTAGAAGAACAAGTATTAAACGCCGAAAAATTATTCTCATTAAAATTAGAAAAATTATTTTCATCAAAGTTTAAAAAATTATTTTCATTAAAAGGGGAAAAATTATGATCGTAATTATTATCAAAATTATTTGCATAATATTGAGAAAAATTATTTTCATAATAATTATTTTGAGCATATGAATGTAAATAACATTCCTCACTTTGATGAGGCGCATTACAATAATAACAACAATTTTGGCGTTTTTGTGCCGCTTCCAAAAGATATACTTGGCTTTGAAGCTCGGCAACTTTTACGGCCAATTCAAGTGACTCCATAATAAAAATTAAAAGGAAACAACCTTTACTCAAATGAATGGAATTAAAAAAAAATAGTTTTATTATATAAATTTTTTTTTTCAAAAAGCGGGTTAAATTAGTCCCGGACTTCCCAAGGTCAACCCGGTGAAGGACTCGCAAGGTACTAGAGGCTATGATGGGAATTCAAGCCCAAAGCGTCCTTTCCGAGAATTTAGATTACGCTTTTTAAGATTTTTTAAAATTTTAAAGAGAAGGGGGAGAAGAAAGAGAACGATAAAATTAATAAATATTTCTTTTTTCGAAATATCAACCTTCTCCCCGGCAACGACGCCAAAAACTTGATGGACAAAACTATGCTTGCAAACGACAACGGCAAGTGTACCGTATCGAATGTAGTATAGGTTATAAAAACCAAGGTCGTATTAGACTCGGGGCGGTTGAGTACTCTTACTTCAAGAAAATCTCTATTATTTTATCAATTAAAACTTGAGGGTTGGTTTTGCAAAAAGAAAATAAAGCAATAAAGAAATAGGAGAATGAGAAAATAAGAACTATTTTATTGATTGAGACAAGAGAAATTACAAACTATGAAAATGAAATTACAACTATCGAATTGAAAACTACAAGTTGCATAAAGAAAGAGGATTACAAGAACTACTAAAACATGAAAATAAAACATGAAATGAAAGTTCTAATCCTAAAAATTGGTTTTCTGAACATCTGGAGAAGCTCTCTTTTTATAGGCAAAAATTGGGGTTACACGCCCTCGGTCACGCCCGTGACCAAGGGCGTGTAACAGACGTGATTGGCGCTGGAGCGAAAAAGGCGCGTTCTAGAGTTATTATGAGCGTAACGTGCGCGTCACGCCCTAGGTCACGCCCGTGACCTAGGGCGTGTAATCAATCTTGCTGCTGGCGGTAAACTTCGGCGGGAAAGAAGCGGGAAGTGGCGCGGGATGAGTCACGCCCGTGACTTTGAGTCACGCCCCTGGTCACGCCCGTGACCTGGGGCGTGTAAATTTAATTAACGTGACAGGCTGATTCTGGATGCTTGCGGCGAGTCGCGGCCATGACATTGGGTCACGCCCTTGGCCACGCCCGTGACCTGGGGCGTGTACTTGTTGAATTCTTCATGGAACGCACCCGTGGTGGCAGAAACAGGTCTGGAACACCGCACAGGTTACACGCCCATGGTCATGCCCGTGACCTTGGGCGTGTACTTGAAGTTTTTGTCCAATGCGTCCAAAAAACCCTGAAATACACAAAAAAATGCTTAAGTTAGTTTATAAAATTGAAAAGATAATAATTTTAATAAGAAAAGCATAAAAACTATATAATTTCATATTAAAAATATATTAAACTTATATTAAAAGATGAGTACAAAAAGTACTCATCAAAGTTGTAATCTTCAAATTGGTGTTGAATCCAAAGAATTTGTGCACAACAACAACCTGCAGAAATGTACTCTGATTCAGCTGTGGAGATAGCAATGTTGTTTTGCTTTTTGCTACTCCAGGACACAAGCCTTCTCCCCAAGAACTGACAAGTTCCTGAAGTTCTTTTCCTGTCCTCTTTGCACCCAACAAAGTATGCATCAGAATATCCACACAACTCAAAGTGATCTGACTTAGGATACCAGAGCCCTAGATTTGGAGTACCTTCAGATATCTCAAAATTCTTTTCACTACTGAGTAATGAGATTCTTTGGGGTTAACTTGATACCTTGCACAAACACATGTAGCAAACATGATGTCTGGCCTACTAGCAGTGAGGCAAAGCAATGAGCCAATTATGCTTCTATACATGGACTCATTATAGGGTTTCCCCTTTTTATCCTTGTCTAGAGACACATTTGAACCCAGAGGAGTTCTCATAGGGGTAGAGCTCTCCATACCAAATTTCTTTATGATATCCATGGTAAATTTGGTCTGAGAAATGAAAATTCCTTCCTCAGATTATTTTATTTGGAGACCTAAGAAATATTTAAGCTCTCTCACACTGCTCATCTCAAATTTACTCTGCATAAGTTTAGCAAACTTTTTGCAAAGACTCCCATTGGTTGATCCAAATATAATGTCATCAACATATATTTGGATCAAAAGGATCTGGCCCTTCAACTCTCTCAAGAAAAGAGTCTTATCTATTTTCCCTCTTGAGAACTTATTTTCAAGGAGAAAGGTAGACAGTGTCTCATACCAAGCCCTTGGAGATTGCTTCAATCCATGCAAGGCTTTCTTTAGAAAATAGACATAGTCAGGATGGGTAGGAGAGATAAAACTCGGTGGTTGAGCTACATCGACCTCCTCCTTCAAGTCTCCATTTAGAAATGCCGATTTAACATCCATTTGGTAGACTTTGAAACCCTTGAATGCAGCATAAGCTAGAAATAGTCTGATGGCTTCCAATCTAGCAACAAGGGCAAATGTCTGATCAAAATATATGTCTTCTTCCTGCATATATCCTTGGGCTACTAGCCTTGCCTTATTCTTTATAATCACTCCAGCTTCATCCATCTTGTTTCTGTAAACCCACTTTGTTCCAATAATATTATGCCCTTGTGGCCTTGGGATAAGCTTCCAAAATTTACATCTCTTGAATTGGTTGAGCTCTTCTTGCATGTCCATAACCCAGAATTGGTCTTTGTTGGCCTCCTAAAATTTCTTAGGTTCTAGTTGTGACAGAAAGTTGGGGTGCAAGCTTTCATTTAGAGTATTTCTTCTGGTTCTAACTCCATGATTAAGCTCACCAATTATCTGGCCTGCTGGGTGATTTCTGAGATGTCTTCCTGCTATGGGCAGCACCCTTTGAGGGTCTACTATTTCAGTAATTTCCTCAGTTGCAGCTTCAGGATTATCATTCTGAAAATCTGTATTTTATGTAGCTTCTTCTACTTTTTCTGGAATGGAGTTCTGTGCAGAGAGTTATTCTTTTTCAATAATCTCTTCTTCTTTGATTTTTAGATTGTCCAGTCCAACCTCAATTCATGCACTACATAAACTAGATGGAGAATTATGCAGCATGCTGCTCTCATAAAAAACTATATGAATAGATTCTTCAATTGTAAGAGCATTCTTATTGAAGACTCTGTAGGCTTAAATATGCTTGTTATATCCTACAAAGATACCTTCATAGCTCTTTCCAGAGAACTTGGTAATGTAATGCTTATTATTTTTCAGCACATAACATTTACTTCCAAATATTTTGAAATAAGCTAGTGTTGGTTTTTTACCTTTAATCAACTCATAAGGAGTCTTATTATGGTTCTTATTGACGAGTGCTCTATTTTGCACATGACATGCAGTATTGACAGCCTCAGCCCAAAGATATTCTGGGAGTGAGGAGTCACTCAGCATGGTCCTACTAGCTTCAATAAGTGTTCTATTTTTCCTCTCAGCCACCCCATTCTATTGGGAAGTTCTGGGAGAAAAAAACTCTTGTAAGATACCTTCTTCTTCACAAAATTTGGTCATTGACCCAGACTAAAATTTAGTTCCATGATCACTTCTGATTTTGACCATAGAACTGTTTATTTCATTCTACATTTGTTTGACAAAATTCTTGAATGTACTTAGGGTATCAGACTTGTGTTTTAAAAAGAACACCCAGGCAAATTTTGAGTGATCATCAACAATAACTAGTGTATAAGTCATTCCTCCTAAGTTGTGCACTGCCATAGGACCAAATAAATCCATGTGTAGAAGGTATAAGCATCTAGTAGATTGTTTGTCCTGTATGCTTTTGGATGAAGTTCTTGTTTGCTTGTTCATTTGGCATGCATGACAAGGACTCATCTCTAAACAATCCAACTTAGGAGCATACCTTACAAAATTTTCTGTCATTAATTTCTGAAGAGACTTGTAATTAATGTGGGCTAGTCTCTTGTGCCACTTTAAACAAGCAGAAACTCCATCATTTGTTACAAGACATATATATTCATTTTTCCTAATGCAAATGAAATTCAAGCAATAAATATTGCCACTCCTAGTGTTTCTTAAAATAGATTCAGAATTATGAGAATCATTGATCATGCACTCATCCTTAAGGAAAGCAACAGAATATTCCAAGTCACATAGTTGACTTATGCTAATGAGGTTATGTTGTAACCCATCAACATAAGCAACCATTGTGATGGTGATACTACCATTAGTAATCTCACCATATCCTTTGACTACACCTCTGTCAGATCCTTCAAATTTAACTTTGGGTCCATCTTCTATAGGTGTAAACTCCTTCAAGAGGCTTCTAGTTCCAGTCATGTGCCTGGAACACCCACTGTCCAAATACCACACAAGAGTCTTGGTGGATTTTGGACATACCTACAAGACAGCTACACCTCCTTAGGAACCCATGCTTTCTTGGGTCCTAGATACTCGTTAGGAAAAGAACTAAATGGAAAACTAGCAGCCTGCTTTCTGATTCTCATGCGGGGATTATTCTACACAGTTGGATTAAACCAACAATCTAAGGCAAAATGTCCTACCTTACCACAACAACAACATTCAAATCTATTATATCTAGATTTTCTTGTTGTGCTTGGTCTGACTGAGTTAGGATGTAGCTTGACAGCTAACCCTCCTTTCTTAGAAGCTGAAGAACTTTCCCCAGCATGAGAATTTCTGAAGGCTTTCACAGGAAAATTCTTTTGGGGTGCAGATAGAGCACTCTTCCCATGGAAAGTCTGTCTTTTACAAACCCAAGTGGAAGGGAGCTTAAGACCACCCTCTGTCTTCTTTCTCTCTTTGCATCCATAGATGTTATAGTGATCATAATAATTAGTGGGTATGATCACTTTTCTAAAGTCTGTCTTTCCTTGAGAAGATTTCCCACTATCTTCACCTTGACCATAACTCAAATATTTCTTACTTGTTTGTGAAAAGCCATCAATTAAGGGAAGAACAGTTTGTGGCTTGGAATAACTTGCCATAATTTTTCTTTCCTCTAAGAGCTTATCCTCTAGTTCTTTGATTCTAATAATCTTATGCTTAATAACATCTGTTAAAGTGTTAGTGCTTAGTGGAGAATTTGATAATTTGGTCTTATCTTGAGCTAGCTCAGTTACTTTCTCAAGCAGTTCATCTCTCTAGTCACTTAAGGAGATGATCTCTGCTGCTTGTGCCTTACAGAGAACTTTTGCTTTCTTAAGGGCTTTAGGCAGGGCACCAAATTTCTCAATATATTCAGTGTCATCTTCTCTTACTATTGAAGAGGAGCTGGCATCTGAATCTGTGTCAGATATGGTAGGAGAGGCTTTAGGAATTACCTGGTTGTGATGAGATTCATCACAACTTCCTTCATCTGAAAAGGCCATTGCTGTCAAGTGGCTGTCAGATTCTGATGATGATGACTCAGTGTCACTGTCACTGCGGGTTCTCACTTTCTTAGCTACAAAGCTCTTTTCCATCTTACTGCTCTTTGAGTGCTTCCTTTCTTCACTCTTTTCCTTTCTCTTGAATGGACACTCAGCTATGATGTGTTCATGCTTCTTGCAGCTGTAACAAATAATATTAAAAGAAATATGTTTGTTAGGTTTAAAATCATACCTTTCTGATTTGTGTCTGCTCCCAGATTTATCTTCTCTCCTTGAACTAGAGGGAGAAGCTTCCGGTCTTCTATTTCCTCTTCTTCTATTTCTCGGCAATTTCTTGAATTGCTTGGTGAACAGGGAGATTTCTCCATCTGAGAGATCAGAACTAGAATTGTTGATGATCTCATCTTTTAAGATGCAAGCAAGCTCCACAGCCTTGTGCTTTCTTGAGGTGTCAACCTTGAAAGCCACTGCCCTTTTTCTGTTGTGGGCCTTGGAGTTCTCTTCTTCTAATTTTCTGGTATTCAATTGCAGCTCATAAGATAGGAGTTTGCCAAACAGCTTGAGGCTTCATGTTTCCCAGATTGCCAACTTCTCTAATGGCACAGAGCTTCATATCTCATTCCTTATTCAGTGATCTCAAGAACTTATCATTGAGCTCATAATTTATGAACTCCCTTTCATAGGTTCTGAGTCCATTAACAATTCTAAAGAACTTTTCATAGCCGGTAGCTATGTTGTCCTTCTTATCTTGCCTAAAAGACTCATACTCCTGATTTATAAAGGATTTTCTATCATCCCTAACTTCTTCTGTTCCTTCCATGTATACAACTAATGAATCTCACATTTCCTTTGATGTTTTGCAGTGAATTAGGTTTTGAAATGTAGAATCATCAATTGCATTGACAATGATGTTATTAGTCCTTTTGTCCTTGGTGACCAAGGCTACTTCATCCTGGTGAATTGAAATAAGGTCTTAGGAACAGTGGTTGTTGTAGGGTCCACATGAATAGTCATTGGGGACATAGGGTCTCTCTTCTATAGCCAAGTAGACTCTTGGATCTGAGGCTTCCATGTACAATCTAATCCTCTGCTTCCAGATGAGAAAATTTTCTTTGGTGCAGATAAGCAGCTTCATTGAACTCATCTCCTTATGATGTTCACCAACCATAGATTTGCTAATAACCCAAAATATTTTAGGGATCTTTTTCTAAGCTGTTAGGCCTTTGAACTTAACACCCCTCTGATACCAATTGAAAGATATGGGTTTGATTAGACTACACTTAGAGGGAGGGGGTGATTAGGTGTTTTCAAGATTATTTAGCCTTTAAAATTCTTCAGCACAGCACACAAGCAAACCAGAAAACACACAAATATTTATAGTGGTTCCCTTTAAGACAATGTGTCAAGAGGTAGTCCACTATCCCTCCCACCTATCTAGCAATGTGCTAGACTAGACAACTTCTCCAAAACTCAGATCTCTTTTACTATACAGCAGATCTTATAACTCAGATCACAAAGGATCCTACCTCAGCCCTCACACAAAAAAGCTTACACTCAGGTTACACAAACCCTACAAATATAACTCAGACTTTTCAAGTCCTACCAAGCACTCAGATCTTATCCAAGATCCTACCAAACTCAGGCTCACACAGAACCCTACAAGAGGAGAAAGTGGTTTTGTTGTTGAAGAAGAGAAGGCTTCAATGATTAAGCTTTCCACTGAATGGTCTCCTTCTTCTTCTAAATGTAGCCTCAGAGATCCTTTGAATCACCAAAGCTTTTTTGTGAATCTTCTTCTGAAAATATCAGATTGAACTTCTTGTAGGAAGAAGATTCTTTCTTGTAGTCTTCATAACACAGCAGACTTAAGATTTCTTATTCAACACTTTTCTCTTTTTGATTGTAAGTATTAGAATAAGAGAATGATTAGATTTCGAAATAAAATCTATTTATATTCCTCTGCACTTATGCATAAAGGTTCTCAATAATTTATTCCTTAATTAATTAGCCCATTAAAGAATATGGACTGAAACGACAGAATAAAATGCCATAAATGCTCTCCCTTTTTTGGAACTTGCAATATTTGGAAGTATATAATATTCTTCATTAAATGTTGTGTAACAGCTATATTCTGCAGAGAATATATCATTAATTATTCTTTGATTAGTGCACAAGATAGGCGGCGTGCACATTCCCTGAATAACAATTTCCAAGAAAATATGTGCATTAAATGCAGCTCTGCATCTGTCAAGACGATAAAATTCCTTCAAGCCGATATCGCCTTGATCAATCAAAACGATATATATTCTTCAAGCCAATATCGTATTCATGATCCTTTCTTCAAGACTTAACATAATATTCTACACGATAAGGTTTCTTCAAGACGATATCGTCGAGATGTTGTCTAAGCGACTTGACTTAGCTTTCTCAGCGGTAAAGCTTCTTCAAGATGATATCGTCTTGATTGTCTCGTCGATATATTTCCTATCTCAATTATATGTCTGCTAAGGATCAAGCCAACATTTGACTTAGTGATTTTTCACTTCTTGTGTAGTTTTGATACTGAAAATATTGCCTTGATAATAAACATATAGTCTTGACATACATGTCACATCATGAACTAAAACATACATCAAAAACAACTTTGCTTATCTATATTTGTGTTCCTTCTTCAAATTTACGAACATTGAGGGCACAATACTCAACACGGATCCTCAACGAAGAAGTGATGGGAGATAACGCGGAGCAGTAGATCTTACCGCGGCGCGGTAGGTCCACGATCCATTGTGGTTAGCACTGTTGGATCTTTAAGCGCCCTTAGAGGGGGTGAATAAGGGCGCTATGGATCGTATATCTTATTTAAAAATATCAGAGTTTGTGACCGAAATTTTTGAATATTTTATAGGAAAATATATTTTAATATCTCAGATAAGGTTATATTAAAGATTACATTTTAAAATAAACAAAATTCTATTTTTCTCCACTACCGCCTGCGCTAGTGCTAACACCCGACGCTAGTTCACAGAAGTTGAATTCCTCAAGTTATTGATCAAAATGAATCTTACAATAGATTTTGCTTTAATGTTTTGATGAAAACATAATTTAAAACATTTTATAACTTGGAAATAACATCAAGATAATAAGACAAATAGAGACATGATTTTATTTCTCTACAAATTGAGTACAAAAATGTTTAATTTCTATAACGCTAGAAATCAAGGCGAATATAAAATCCCTTTTAATGTTTCACCAGTCCTTCTCCCAAGGACCAGTTGGTTATATCATATCTTACCCCAGATAAGGCCTCTAGCCACCCCCTAGATCTAACCTAGACCTAGTTGCCACACACAAGGCAGCGAATTCCCCATAAACTTTGCAAGGCCTAGTCGCCAACATTTGCGGCAAATTTCCCACGAAATCCTTCCCGGAATCCGACGTTTTCCCTGAACGATTTATTCACACCCGTTACAAAAAGACAAAATAAAAGAGATTACAAAATAGAAATAATGTAATAGAAAATGCCCATGAAATTTTGAAGGTGAAGACGAAGGCGATGTGGAAATCGGTGTTCTTAATGCATTTGACCATCGTGTTGAATATGCGTTGTAGACCTTCTCCTTCAAAATCTTCTTTTGATCTTCATGTTAGCCCAAGGGAGATATCTCAATGTCTGAAGGTGAGCCTTTCTCAAAAGAATCAGAGTTGTAGCTTTGATGGATGTGAGAGATCTATCTTAGAAGGAGAGATCCATCCTTTAAATAGACTCTGGAAGTAACTGCCTGATGTTGTATTACCGCGTCGTGCTAGCATATTGTGTAGTAATGTGCCAGACATCGCGGCAAACGTGCTAACTGCATCGGATCGTGCACCTACCGCACCACGTTAATACCTAACGCATCGTGTTAGCTTCCATTACTTCTTCACTACGCAATCGTCTGCCGTTAGTTATCTATCATCATCCCCTTTACCGCCAGCAATAGCTGTTACCTCTCCACGGTAGCTCTAACCTTAGAGCACCGGCATGTCTCTTCATTCAATCAATGTGTGTACCTGTACAACCTGTACATTATAAACACACAAAATACAAGATCAAATACAACACAGTATTGTTATTCTTAAACCGAGAGATGCAGAATATAGACTCCAACGATCTCCCCATTTTGATAATAACAAATACCTATATGAGAACTTAGTGAGTTTAAGACTAATTGTGTTTATAGATAAGTGCGGTAATAAGATATGCATGAATAATAAGTTATGAGCGTGATAGATTTAAAAGCAATAATGCATACTCTTCATATATGAGGTCCTCCCCCTATATAAGTGTTCTCTTATAATTTACTCTCCCTAAATATCTATTTTACTAGATTTCTCAATTTATTCCTCACCCCCTTTTGTTATTTGCAAAAGTGGGTAGGGATGAGTGTATATATATTAAAATTGATTAGGGATAACTTATTGGAAGGATAGTCATGTTCGAGTAAAGAATAAAGTATGCACCTCATATATGATTACTCCCCTTACATAGATGCTTCCTATGAAATTTTTAATGTGCTCCCTCTAAAAATTAGATTTATGCAATTTATGCTCCCCTTTTGGTAGTATCAAAAGAGGGTTTAGGTGAGTGTATGCAATAAGAATTAATATGTTCTATATAAAGAATAAAAATAGGATGCAAAAATAAGCTTGTTAAATACTACTTGTTGAAAAAAATAAGCATGATAGAATATAGTAGTAAGAAACACATCGGAAACTTATAAAGTAAGCATTTTTATTTTATGATACCACTTGTTTTCTAAAACAAATAGTCATGAATGGGCTCAAGTAGTAATCATAGCGGAAGAATATAATAAGCACTCTTAAAAATAAACATCATTTTAGAAGGTAAAAACATATAAAACATAATGAGTTTTAAATTTGAAAAATAGATGTTTGAGTTAAAGTTTCAAGAGATGCTATTTTGAAATAAATTTGCAAACATGATTTGAAAGTATCAAGAAAAGATAGGAACTACAATGTAAACTAATTTGCATTTTAAGTAAAATTAAATATTGTAGCGGCCATACTTTGTCATCTAGTGCATTTACTTAAGTTTGCAGAGAATTGAGTAGATGTGCATTAGGATCCAGTTCTCATGAGTAGAAGTCTTATGAAGGATAATGATGTGTATACAATAGTGTTTTGATAAAGCGTACAAGTGAATCAATAAAAATACATGACATATATAATAAAATAACGCAACATTAAAATACACAAATAATATTACTTCCACAATATTTCAATGCACATGAATAAAGAGTACAACTACCAAGGTGCTCTGCACATACAATGCTTATTAAGACTTATCATGGTGCAAAGTAGTGTTTGGGGGATCACAATTATTCTTCTTACTTTTTAATTTCATTTTTTGTGATCTGGTGTACTAAGAGAAATGGTGTATAAATTATTTGCTACAAGACACTTTACAATTCTTTCTAAGGTGCTCAACCTCACAATGTTCATTAAGACTTATCATGAGGGTGAGTAGTGCTTGGTGGAGTTTTCCTTGTCATTTATTATTTGCTTTTTAGTTTAGTGACTAAGGAATCCGAATTCACTTGTTTTGCAAACATAGCATTTTAATTTTAAACCACATTTCTCTAAAGAATAAGTGCATGAAAGACAAAGAATTGTAATAACCTATTCAATGTCGTGTAGGTAATCTATTTATGCAATTTATTTATTTATGTTGTTACGCCACACAAATATGCAAGTATAAGATTGTAAATACATGTAGATAATCAAAAATAATTGAGTGAATAAATCATTATCAAACATAATAAGTTGTAGCTTTTTAGTTTAGTGATAGCAACAGAGAATTTTTCTTTTGCTTAGAAAACACGTGCTTTGATAATTTTCGTTCTCATTTTTCGTGATTCATGTTTTCTAAGATAAGTGACACCAAGTACCACAAAGAGTTTTGAATACTAATAAAAAATTGCAGATCAAGATTTTCGGCCTAAGGTGTCAAAATAGTCCTTCAAAAATAAATACTTATGTTTTTCAAAATCATGAAGGCCCAAAGAGTATATAGTATGAAAAACACAAGATAACATATTTGCATAAAAATATGCATGACTGAAATGATCATAAAGAGTGAAATAATACTCATGTAATGTATATAATATAAGTATGTCTAAGAACAAGATACCCTAGCTATATGTCTACACCCTAGCCCCTTACTAAGTGACGGTTGGGCATGAAAAGCTGCACACATGTCGTAGTGATGGCAGCGACATCCCCCGACATGTAGATGAAGATGGAGCCGGCACATTGGATGAAGATCTTGCGGCTTCGCCATCGAAACACTTACGGCGTCGCGGCGCAAGAACACACTACTATAATCATCATCGCCGCAAGAAAACGCTACCACCATTGGGCACATTTGATGAAGATCTTGCGGCCTCGCCATCGAAATACTTACGACGTCGCGGCGCAAGAACGCACTACTTTCAACGTCATCGCCATCGCAACACCACATTTCAAGATTATGATGGTCGATGCCGCGACGACAAATATGGTGCACGCCATCGCCGCCCCTTTTGAAGAACGCCATCGCCGCAAGGAATATTAAGTTATAATTATTCAATTATAATTATTAAATATCATTATCATGTTTATTTTTATTTTTGTCTCTATTTAGATAAATTATAATTATAATTATTCTATTATAATTATTAATTATCATTATCATGTTTATTTATATTTTGGTCTGCATTTAGTGAGGTTTATTTTGTTTGATTAGGGATTATATATTTCCTTATTTTCGTTATTTGATTTGGGCTGCATGTAGCCATAATTTATTCTGCATTCATGATGGACTATTTTTGAGCCATCTAATTTTAGAATTATATCTTGGAGAAGATTGAGTGGTGTAGCCTATAAATAGGCCATATATTATAATGAGATTTTTATTGAATGAAAAAAGAATTTTGCAAATCCTAAAGGATTCTTCCCCCTCTCACGTTACTTTCTTAGGCTCTCTCTCTCTCTCTCTAGCTGCCCCTCTCTCTTCTTTCTCCCTCTCACGTACAACTCTCTGTCCCCTCTCTTGGCCACCCATCTCTTTTCTCCCACTTGAAGATCTCTTGCAAGGTACTTGGAGTTTGTCGTGGTGGATTACGGAACCGGCGTGAAACGAAGAAGGTGGACGTGCTACTCATCGTTGACTCATCTCCGGTGGACTCGTGGAAAGAGCGCTCAATATTTTTGGATCCAAAAATAACTCGGATCTACGATTCCGAGCGGGGTAACGAAACTTCTACCCATGTGTGATTTCATTTCTAGATAGATCTTGTGGTGGAGGAATCTTTGGGTTGAAGTTGATAGCATAAAAAAAACTCGTGGTTTCCTCAATTTGATTATTTGGGACTATCTTAATAAGTTTATCTTAATTCGTGAGGCTTGGCGAACCTCCTTTTCTTGTTGGGGGAGAGCTACCAATTTTGAGTCGTAATTTTTGGGTGGATCTCTTTTGGTATAACATGTGCTTGGTTGGACCCGATACCGGGCCTTTTGAGCCGGAAAGAATATTGGCTCATAGCCCTTAATCGATCCCGAATGGTGTGGCTACCCGTATGCTAGCGTTAATTTGAATAAACTGAAATGTTCTTGTGAATGCATTCGCTATTGACCACGTAAAAATTTGGATCCGGGAAGGCGTTATAATAAAAAATAACATTATAATGTGAATCGAATTAGCCGACCTACATCACGTAGGTTGGGGTGTTAGTCTCATATGCATACAAAAGATGACGCTCAACCTAGCACTCTTTCCCCCCAATGTCTTGCAAGGCCATACTGGAACCCCCTCCCCGGTTAAGGACAAGACACGACTTAGAGGTTAGGTCTCTAATACACACAATCATAAACTATGGCTTTTATGTGAAATTGATTTCTAATAATAGTTGATTTTAAAGCAACATAGTTATAATGATTTTCACTTTCACTTTTTCTATTTTAAAATTAATTCGTTATGGCAATATGAGGTACCTAGCATGGACAATAATATCTATTAGTTGGTAATGCTAGAATTATGAGTCTGAATGTAATGTTACACCATAAGATTAATAGTGATAATGTTGTATCTATTCAAAAATAGTATTTTAATTTATTGACCTAGAAAGAAGTGACAATACTATTTGATTGGTTCTTAT
Organism: Dactylorhiza incarnata; assembly: GCA_033032865.1. Lineage (NCBI taxonomy): Eukaryota > Viridiplantae > Streptophyta > Magnoliopsida > Asparagales > Orchidaceae > Dactylorhiza > Dactylorhiza incarnata. The sequence goes on along the minus strand of JAWHQI010000003.1, from coordinate 15,028,738 downwards.
TGGTATAAAGATGATTGTATGGTCATCATATAAATGATATTCATGCTAACATGAGTGAAGCACATCACACACACACAATACACCAAACACAGTATGAAACTATAATACCAATAGCCATCATATATTTCATAATTCCTAAGGTTGATAGAAATAATTGATTTAAGATAATTTTTGATAGATCATGAATTATGATATATGATTATAGTGAATTTTTGCATAGGATATAAAAAAAGAATTGTGGTGTGTGTGAATTTCATATTCATTCCCTTTTGATTTATTATAATGCATTCTTTCAATATTAATATGTTTTGATGATTTTTAAATTGTTTTAAAAAAAACTTTTAAATTATGAATTTTGAAATTTATCCAAAACATATATGTATATAATGAGATATATACAAAAATAATGAAGCACATTACTTACACAAAACACCATATAAAAATAAGGAACTATAATACCAATAGCCGTTATATAATTCATAATTCCTAAGTATGACAGAGATATTCAATTTAGAATTATTCTAGATAGATCATGAATTATGAAATATGATTTATTTTATTGTAATGGATAATGGTGGCATTTGTGTATATCATATTCATCCTTTTAATTTATAGGTAGTGACTGCTTGTAAGGTGAATATCATATATATATATATATATAATGAGACAAAATGTTTTTGGTTAATTTGAAAGGTTTTGTAAATTTTCTCTTTGATTTTTAAAATGAAACAAAAATAACCAAAATTATATATTAAGTTTTCCTTTTTGAAAGCATAGATAGTGATAATTAAAGTAGCAGAATAAATTTTCAGAAAATAATATTTAGAGAAATCGGAATTTTCAGGAATATAGGCTACCACTGCGTTAGTGATAACGCCTGGTGTTAGCAATAGAGCTACAATTTTTGATTTAAAACACCCGATTTTTGAGATTTTTTTTATTCCGACTTTTCTTGATTATGATTTTATATTATAGGGCTATCATATGCAGTAAATAAAATAGACAAATAAATAAAAAAATTGCCCATTTTAACATTTTAGCCTAAGACCCCTAATGGCCCATTTAAATGCATTTTTGAAAGTAATTTCATTAGTCTGGATAGTATCACTTAACAAATTCAACATTCAATTTCTAATGATAATATAAGATATTTATGGGCAATGGATTTAAAAAGATAAAACTAAAAAAGGATAGATATGTCACTTGAGAAATGATATGACTTTTTATTCAATTTGATTCATTAATGAATTTTGGCTTAATGTGTGAAAGTCATATCACAAGTTATATAAAGTGACCACAGTTGTTGGTACAAAAATTGTACCTCCACAACTTACACTGAGGAAGAAAGGGAAAAATGAGGACAACCGGTTACTAAGGGCCTAGAGCAGCCGAGGAGGATGTCGCTTGGTAGCGACACTGCGAAAGGAACCTTAAAGGGAGATAAAAACTAAGACCGCTTAGGCTGATACTACGATGTAGACCCAAACCAAAAGTTCTTTTTAGGGACCCCTACCCCCTTATGTATAGATGCGGAAGCCTGCACAAATATGCAGATCTAAAAATTACGGGCTGCCCAGGATATAAGAGGGTCGGGACAGAGGAAAGAAGCTACCTGGTGTGCAAATAGCAGAAATGGTCAGGACTCCAGACCGTGCGGTCTGACGATCTTGAATGGTCTTGACTAACAAGAATTTGAAGATCTGTCGACGAGGATGGGACAAGCGGTCTGGAAAAACTGATACCGTCGTGACCACCGAGTGCGGGTAATTTTCATCATGAGCACTCGAGATCGCGAACTTCCGGGCAAACATAATCCCCACACATTTCCAAGTTCTGATGGACTTTGAAAATGTTTGCTTTGATCGCGGAGATCGCGATTATCCTTGATGTGACTGGCGGCTATAAGAAGGCCTGATGAATCCCGTCATTCTGAACTTTTCCCAAAACTTGACCTTAAAGTCTAACAAGCCATCTCAATCTCTCTTGATCACCAAGGTTGATTTGAAGAAGTCCATGATACTTGTAGCAATAAGAGTTTCTTGAGGAATTTAGAGCAGAAGAAGGCCGCAATCCTGCCTGCGGTCTCACAGAAATCCTCGACGAACAAGTTCAAGACAACAGAGGCGGGCGGCTCCAAGAAGGTACCCGAGATTGTTGAGAAGTCGGGATTTCTAAGGTGGCGGTCAAGGAGACCGCTACGATTGTTGAGAAGTCGGGAATGAAGGGGTCCATCGTGCCATCACAGATGGTCTCGAATCAGATAGATATCACAGGATCTTCTCTAGAAGTGCCCGAGCTTGATCTTGCTGGTGTGAAGATTTCCTTTGATTCTGAGAAGGCGTTGGAGACACTCAACCAAGCCACTGTACCTCTAGGTTAGATGACTACTAAAGAAATAAAGGGCGGCCACTAGAGGAGCATAACTTTAGCTGAAAAGTTAAGACAAAAGATTGGTGAGGAAGAAAAAGTTGTTGAACTTAACAGGAAGAAGTTAAAGACGGGCTCTCCCTCCGGGACCGAGAAGTCCAAGAAGAAAGATGAGAAGAAGCCTCTAACTAAGACCGACGTGGTCAAACCTGCTTCTATTCGCTTTTCTTCTAAAACCCTTGCGGTCTCTCCTCTGCAGGTAGTTAACAAGGCAGCCCGTTCTTCTGTTCCAGTCTCATAATCTTCGTGCGGTCTCAGCTCTGAGCTAAGGGCCTATCTTGACGACCCTTCTCCTTCTATTATGCAGTCCATCGATCCCTTTGAGGCCGAATGGCATCAGCTTGAGATAGAAAAGATAAAGGAGAAAGAAGCTGAGCTATCGAAGGCGGTGAGCGGCAAGGAGGTTAGGAAATTGAAGACGGAAAAGGAGGAGGTTCAAATCGAGCTAGATCAGGAGAGAATAAGGTTATTGGGAGAGAAGGTCAAAGCTGACCTGGCTGAGGATGTGCGGAAGGAGAAAGAGAGGGAGAGAGGGAGAGAAAGAGAAAAAGAGAAGAGGAGAAAAGGAGAAAGGAAGGGAAAAATGCTGGAGGAGAAGAAGAAGAGAAAAGTAGAGGAAGAAGGAGGAAAGAAGGTGAACCAGGAGGAGGAGGAGAAGAAGAAAGAAGTAGAGGAAGAAGGAGGGAAGAATATGAATAAGGAGGAGGAGAAGGAGAAGAAGAAATGATGCAGGTTACGGTCTCCGACATGATCGCTACGAACAAACACGCGTTCCCTCTCTCGCTCCCAAATTTTACGTTCGCACAAAAATACTTGCAACGTGCACGCAACGCAATAATTATCAATTAGATGCTAACGTACGGGTAGTCACGCCGTTAGAGGTTGAATAAATGGCTATAGGCCAATATTCTTCCTGACTAAAAGGACCCACCCGGTCCGAACGAGCTTGTGTTGTACCAAAAGAGATCCACCAAAAATTACTATTTCAAAAGGGTAGATCTCTCCCAACAAAAAGTTGAGGTTCGACAATCCTCTTCGAAAATTAAAAGAACTAAGAAGAGCGCACAAATCGATCGAAGAAAACTATGACTATTCAAGTGATTCGAAGATCACGCCAAAATTACCACCACAAGAAATTAACAAGAAGGAAAATTCTCACGAGTAGAAATTTCGTTACCCCGCTTGAGATGGGATTATCCTCAAGCATGCACTCGCCCGAATTGTTCTTCTACGGATCCACCGAAACCGCGTCGAATGGAGAGAAACTCGTTCATCTTGATTGCTTCATGCCGGATCTTGATTTCCCGGGGCCATAACCCGTTCTTCTTCCTTCTTCACCTTGGCCGAAACTTCTCAAGATGAGCGAGTAGGATGGGCGGCTATGAGAGGGGGCTGAAGTTGAGGGAGAAAAGAAATAGGGGAAGGAGAAGTGGTGGTCGGCGGCCAAGAGGAGGGAGGAAGAGAGATGGGCGGCCAAGAGGGGGCCAAAATCCAATGAAGAAAGAAAGAGAGAGGGGGCGGCTAGGAGAGGGAGAAACTCAAGAGGGAAATTTAGGGTTTAGGTTTTTTCTTATCATTCAATAATTAAAATCTAATACAAGATGACCTTTTATAGGCTAGCCAACAAACTTGACTAAACGCAGTCTGAAATTAAAATAAAACATGAGCATGGCTAAACGCAGTATGAAATTAAAATAAACATGGACATAAACAAGTCCAAAAATAAAAAAATAAAGCTAGATAAAATTTTAATTAATAATTATAATAAAATAATTATAATTATTAATTATTATTCTTGCGCTGCGGACGAAGGTTGTAACGGAGATGGCGTTCATCATGACGGTGCGACGATGACGTTCTTCAAAATGGTTGTCGCGGTGATGGCGTACACCATGATTGTTGTTGCGGCATCATCCATCCTAGTCTTCAAATGTAGTGTTGCGGCAACGATCAAAATAATGCGTCGAGTCAGCGTCGTTAAGGAACTGTTCACGAACATATGGTGGGGCGTCGTCGCCATCAAGAAAGAAGGGGAGGAAGAGAAGAAGGAAAAGGAGAGAGATGGAGAGAAGGGAGAAGGATAAGAAGAAGAAGAGATTGTGCGAGCTCGCTTAGAGGCGAATTTGCTCAAGGAAAAAGAGGCTCTGTATGGCGGGAAGAAGATGACCGCTGCGGAGGATGCCAAGCTAACAAAGGCGGTTGCAGATCGTGTGGCCGTGATCTCGGCTATTAGATCCGATAAGGCTAAACTGACCGATGAGCCTAATTTTTCTCTTCCTATGTATATTAGACCTCAGTCACCAGAGCAGCGTCGTGAGATCGTCATCATTCCCACTGATGACATTCTTTTGAGCCATGATGAGCTAAAAAGAGAAGACAGGAAGGAGAGAGATCACGAAAGAGGCAATTGGAAAAGATGGACCTTGAGCGCTGGAGGCGGTCTGACGGCCTTATGCTGACCGCATTTCCAGCAGTCACTGAGATCGTTAAGGACTTTTCATGCAACCGCCGTCTTTCCTTTTCTTCAAGTATGAGATTTTCTTTTGTGATTTTTCTTTCTCGTTGACATCTGATTCCATCACTTCTTTTGACCGCAAATGATCCAGTAGAGATCGAGGAGGTGCCGGAGAAGATTGAGCTTCCTCAACAGGAGGCCGCTCCTCCACTGCTTTCAGAGATTCTGACATCTCTTTTTGAGGCGCTTCAGACTTCATAAGCCAGGGAGAATGTGCTGGAGAGGAAGCTGCAGGAAAAGGATGAAAAACTCAAAGAAAAAGAAATTGAGTGTAGAAAGCGACTTCAGATGATCTTTACTTAGAGCGAGCTGAAGATAGCAGAGATGAAGAAACAGATGGACCAAAGGGATAAAGAAGTCAAGAAGAAGCTTGATGATGATGTGGTCGACCTCCAAAGGATTCTTTGAAAAGCTAAAGAGGATGCTTCCTATTTTAGGTGAAAGCTGAATGCTTTGCTTGCTGAGAACGAACGGCTGCGGGCAAGCTCTGCTGATCTGCTTGCTAGCTCTCCCAACAGCCCAACGGCAGACCGCCTGACTTCTAAGGTTGATATTCCACTCGACTAGCTCGATAGAGAGCTAGGTGGCATTCATAAGTCAGCCCTGAGTGTCATCCATTGCCTAGCGATCACTCTGTCAATGGTCTATGAGATATAGGACAAGACCGCTCATGTTGGTAGGAAGTGTGATCAGAAGAAATGATGACTTTTCCCTCCATGATGCATTCTTTAGCTGTTATGTTGTAATTATTGTATAATTTTAACCTGCTGAGACAATTATGCTTTGTAGTAACAATTTCTCTTTTCTGCTTATGCGGTCTCTTCAATGTTATGTTATGGTTCTGAATCTTCTCATCTTTGGAAAGTTTGCCTGAGGTCGTGCGGTCTCACAATCTGTGATCGATTTACATTCTTCTTGTCGAATTTTTCTTTTTTGCCGAAGTAAACAGGTCAGGCGATCTCCGCACATTAAACTTGTCAACTCCATTCTTCGTCATGATTACGCCATCATTGCCTGAGAAGTCATAAATACTATTTTTGGTGGCTCAATAAATGCATACTTGAAAATTCCAACCACCAACCGGTCTCCGCGATCTCTGAGAATGGTGACCTCGCGATGTGTCGCGGCTGAAATTTTCATGAGCACTGAGCAAAAGCCAAATCGCCTCTCTCAGACCGAATTTTGAGATTTCTTGGAAAAGTATCAGCTCAGCTCGCAAATTCTGATCCGACTACCGGTTGAGGGTGAGGGATTGAATACCTGTTCGCCGATGAAGATCGTCATTCCCATTGATCACTTTGAATGCGGGTTCACTTTTCCTCTACCTTGGGAGTTGGTTGAGATCTATAATTAATATGGTATTGTGACCGCTCAAGTACCGTCGAACTCAATAGCTTTGATGTTCACTTACATCTGATATCTGAGATCGTCTAGGGTGACTTTCACTCTCGACCTTTTCTGCGCAATCTTCACCGTGAAATCATAAAAAAGGGAAAGAAGAAAGAAGAGTTTAGGGGGTTGACATATTTCTCCTGCCGGGGGTGAAGATCGTCAATCTCCAAAACAAGATCCCGAACTGGACAGAATGGTTCCTAATATTTGAGGGAGATTTCGGCGGTCTTGAGACTAGACCTACTTCCATAGCTGAGGTGGTCTTCAAGAAGTCGAAAACCTTGTTAGAGGTGGAGACCGCCATTAAGCAGATGCTTTCGAAGCAAAGAATTGATCTTGTCAACTACATCAATCATTGGGATGAGGTCGTTGAGCTCGCCCCTGAGGAGAGTAGGTAACCACCTGTGATCTTACAACACTTTGACCACGTGTTTAATATCTAATGAAAATTTTTGATGCATCGACCTTGATGGTTCCGATGATCTTACCAGTCCCTTCGAAAGAGGAGGTCCTTACCCAGCGCGAGCTGAGGTTGAAAAGGGAAAGAGAACCATTACCGAGTCATCCCGCTGAACCATCTTCTCCTGCTCAGAGGAAGTTCCCTTTGGCCGGCTATAGGAGAAAGTTGAAGGATCTTGAAGGGAGACCGCTACTCAAATGGGATGAGAAGGGAAAAGTGTGAAAGTTTCAATGGCTCTTCCTCTTTGGAGTGGCGGTCTTACTCGCCATGCAGATGCGGTCACAGCTACTCTGTATGGTGAGAAAAATCAAAAGGAACTATACAACTTGGATGAAGAGATTGTACCGGACATGCGCGTGCAGGAGACGGTTATAAGCACGGTCTTAACTCACCACTTGAGGAGGCTTCTACGCCGGACTCTTCGCGACAACAAAGATCTTGTAGATGAGCTCGAGGTGAGGATCTGAACAACCCTTTGTGCAGTCTTATAAATTTCAGACTGCTTAACCTGATTTATTCCCTTGCAGAAAACGAGGAGTGAGATGTATGATAATGACAACCCTGCTTAATAGAAGATTATGATAGGAGAAGTCAAAGGAGTTGTCGAACTTGCGATCACCCGGATGTGAGACTGTGACGTCATTATTCCTGAAGATATTAATTTTCCAGCTTATTCCCTGATGTTGCCTCCCTGATAGAGGAAAAAGAAGCAAAAGAAGGAGAATAAGGAGAAGGAGAAGAAGAAGAAGAAGAGGAAGGAGGACAAGAAGAAGATGTGGTCTCCCAGACCGATGAGGCTGAGGACGAAGAGACATATAGCGAGACCGGCCCGGCCAGCGGAAGTCAATATCAGGCGGGTGTCGACTTGAGCTCGGCGACGAACTCAAGTGCCGGTTCCAAGGAGTCACCTGAGAGCCTGGAAGAGACCTCAGCTGACACCAGGTCTTCTGAAGAGCCCTCTCCCAAGAGATCGCTGCAGGCCAAATAGATTTCTTATTTTGATGGACTTGTATTTTGATCTTTTCAAAAGTCGTGGCCAAAATATTTTGTAAGCCGTGCGATCTATAACCATAAGTTTGACATGAGTAGAAATGAATCAGATTCTGTACATACCTTTGCTGCTCTAGTTCGATCTAATTTCCTTATGTTCATTCTTTACTATTTTTAATCTGATCGATCTTCTGATATCCGGTCTTATGATGATGACCTCGGAATAATAAAATAATTATCTGGCCGAATGACTTTAGATTTTGAGCTTGATACTCTTTCTTTTATAGAATACCTCTTTTGCCTCCTCAATATAATTCTTTTTCGTATTTAGGGGCTCAAAGAATAACAATTTTCACATAAATCTGGAATAAAATTGAGGTAATATTGATCTCAAAATAGTGCATATCCATGATGAGATAATTGCGGTCTTACAAACCTCCAGACCTCTTATCCATAATACTTAGAAATGTTTTGAAGAATGAAGGATCTCATATAGATCCAGGACGCTTAGAGTGAGGCATATGTGATCCAAATATACCCAGCTCGCTCATACTCGATATAAATAGATTTAGAAACTGCCATCGACGGTCAAATTTCCAGACCGCTCCACTGTTAGAATATAGAAAGGGCATAATTTCTTCAAGATCACCGCGGGCGATGATATAAGAAGACTGAGACCATCATTATCTCGAGATACTGGAAAGAATCGCTTCAAGAAGAGTTCCACAGGCGACTGTCTTAGTTCATTAAGATATACATGAGCGAGACAGCGCGGTCCCGAAAAAGGGGAAAGAGAGTGCACAAGCTAAGATGACCAATTGGGCAGGTGTGTACTAAAAAATGACCACATTGCTTTCCTTAGAGAGGTAATCAAAGTCATGTCACTGCCAATGAAACAACCTTATCGATTGTGAGAGAGAGAGAGAGAAGAAGTGACTTCGGCGGTCACAGAGGGAGAAATAAAAGAAATGACCTCGGCGGTTAAGAGGTTAGAGGGAGATGAGATGACCTTTTTGGTCAGGGGAGAAGGATAGGTGACCTTGGCGATCTGGCACTTTCTAAGCAACGATCAAAAATGTTTATGATCGCTCCACTTTGTTCACAGACGACGGTCTCGAGTGCTTAAGACCGCCTCTTAGAGAACTCTTAACCAAGAAAACTGAGAGAAGGAGTATTCAAGTGTAACAATCTATGATGACCAGTTGGGCAGGTGTGTACTAAAAAGCGACCACATTGCTTTCCTCAGAAAGGTCATCAATGTTATTGGACACTATCTGTAGGCACGACAGAGGTGACATTCACCTAGACCTCCCTTGATGTAGAGGTGTGTTCACGTGTCATCCTGGATCCAGAATTCTAAAGATCCGCCGCACGAGATTGGCAAGCTACTACTATACGAAAGCGAAATCTTCCCGCAATCTGTGGTCAATGTAGGTGTTACAACTCTAGCTTTAATTTGTGGGGGTTCAAGTAGGTTTTTGCAATATCTCGCTTGGTGTGACTTAAGCTCACAGCCAATTCCATCTCATGATATCCCTCATAAAATGCATAGGGAGTAGTGTCAGTATTTATATTGATAGTAAAGAAGGAGGTAAAGAGATATAAGATTTTGATAGAAGAAAAAAGTAGGATCAGGAGTAGAAACGTTTTAAATCATCCCCACTCCAAGTGTTGGAGATCTCCCTTCCATCATATGTTTTGAGGCGGTAGGATCCATTCTTCAATACCTCTTTTACAACATAAGGTCCTGCCCAGTTTGGATTCAGCTTCCCCACTGAGCTGGACCTGGCAGCCGCATCCACCTTTTTCATTACCATGTCTCCAACAGTGAATTCCTTGACTCTGATATTCATATCGAAGTGCCTTTCTATTATCCTTTTCACTTCTTCCTGTCTTATTATAGCTTCATCTTCCAAATCCTCAATGAGATCAAGAATGCATTTCAGGTTCTCATCGTTCTCCTCAATCCAGCTGCCTTCATTCTGCTTAGCAAGTATAACTCTTAGGCCTTTGACCTCGAACTCAACTAGAATGAGAGCCTCCAATCCATGGGATAGCTTGAAAGGAGTCTCTCTAGTAGCTCTGGTAGGGGTGGTTCTCAGGATCCAGAGCACTGATGGAAGCTGTTCTGCACAGTTACCTATGATATTCTCGACTTTCTTCTTAAGAAGATTTAAGATGGACTTGTTAGCTGCTTCTACCTGACCATTAGTTCTAGGATGATGCACCTAAGCAAAACGAAGATCAATTCCTATCTCATCACAAAAATTAATCAGCTTAGAGTTGTTGAATTGAGGTCCATTGTTAGTGATGATAGCCATTGGGATCCCGTGTCTGCAAATAATCTCTCCCCAAAATATAGTTTCTTACTATTTGAGTAGTAGTTCTAGCTAAAGCTTTCGCTTCGATCCATTTGCTAAAGTATTCAATCATAACCAGAATGAAACGACGCTGCCCTCTTGCCATAGGAAAAGGTTCGAGAAGATCCATTTCCCAAACTGCAAATGCCTGAGGGGTCATTATCGATCTCAACTTCTGGGCAGGTTGATGTTGAAGAGGAGAAAACTTTTGACACTGGACACACTTCTTAGCATATTCATTGGTATCCTTCCTCATATTAGGCCAAAAGTATCCCTGTCTTAGAATTCTCTTTTCTAAGGTTCTGGCGCCTGAATGACTTCCACATTCACCAGAATGAACCTCTCTAAGAACTACTGGGACCTCTTCTTCCGAGATACATCTGAATAGAGGGGCTAAGAGAGTCTTTCGATATAAAATTCCTGCAATCAGATAAAAAAGCGTTGCTTACAGCCTGAATCTTTTCTTATCTTTGACACTGATATGAAACTCCCCTGCTGAAAGATAGTGAATAAAAGGGTCCATCCAAGATAGCTTCTGGTCAATCATCATAACTATCTTTTCTTCAACTATAGGATGAAACAGGTCTGAGGTAGTTCCTCCAGATAGCAACCCAAATTTTGCGAGTTGGTCAGCCTCAGAATTATTAGTTCTGGGAATATGTTGAATCGTGAAACTTTTGAACTTCCCAATTTTGTTTTTTACTAGCTCTTGATACTTCTTTAAGACAGGTTCTCGAGTTTCATACATACTGTTCACCCGAGAAGCCATGACTAGAGAGTCCATTTTTACCTCAACATTCTCAATACCTAGTTCCCTGGCGAAGCGAAGACCTGCCAAAAGAGCCTCATACTCGGCTTGATTGTTAGTAACCGGAAAATGAAACTTCAAGGCTTGTTTTAATCTTATACCGTTCAGATTGATTAATACTACCCCCGCTCCTGATGAGTTTTTACCTAAAGCCCCGCCGACAAGAATGGTCCAAGGGAGAGGTCTCTTGACCTCAATTTTAGGGCTAATATTTACTGCATAAACCATGAAGTCTGCTAGCACCTGCGCTTTGATCGCCATCCGAGGCATATAAGAAATATTGAACTCACTTAGCTCTATCACCCACTTGGCCAATCTACCTGAATGCTCTGGCTTTTCTAATACATTTTTCAGAGGTAAGTTTGTGACTACTTGAATAGAATGAGACTGAAAATACAGTCTGAGTCTTCTTGCTGAGATGATAAGAGCTAGCGCCAGCTTCTCTAGGATTGGATATCTAATTACCGCATTTTTCAGGATCCTGCTAACATAGTAGACCAGGAACTGCTTTCCCTTTTCTTCTCTTACTAGTATCGAGCTAACTGCATCAGCTCCAACACCTAGATACTAGAAGAGGTTTTCACCCTCTCGCGGGCTCTGAAGAAGAGTAGTTGAGGTTAACTGCTTCTTCAACTGATCAAAAGCCATATCACACACTTTGGTCCACTCGAACTTAGAGGCTTTCCGAAGTGTCTTAAAAAATGGAGCACTTTTATCACCTGACCGAGATATAAACCTGCTCAAACCTGCCATTCTACCTCCCAGCTGCCGCACTTCCTTTGGAGACCATGGAGGTGCCATTTCGAGAATCGCTTTCACTTTATCAGGATTAGGCTAAGGTCCTTCTGGGGTCAAGAGATGACCTAAGAACTTGCCCTTGTTAGTTCCAAAAATGCACTTCAAAGGATTCAGTCTAAAATTGAAGGTTCAGATAGTTGACAACGTCTCATCGATGTCTCTCAAATGAGCTGAAAACACCGTACTTTTGATGTGGAGGTCATCAACATACACCTCAAGATTTCTACCCTTCTGCTTTTGAAAAACAGAATCCATCATTCTTTGATAGGTCGCGCCAGCATTTTTAAGCCCGAAAGGCATTACACGATAACAAAAACATCCATCATTCATAATGAATGACGTATGTGGTATGTCGGGCTTATGCATTTTAATTTAATGATAGCCTGAGAATGCATCTATAAAACTCATAACAGGATACCCAACCGCAAAGTTAACTAAAGAATCTCTCTGAGGAAAGGGGTAGCAATCTTTCGAGCAAGCTTTATTAAGGCGGGTGAAATCTACACACATATGCCATTTAAAACCTGGCTTTTTCACAATTACAATATTTGAAACCCAATCAGGGTACTGAACCTCCTGGACAAAGCCAGCTCGAAGAAGCTTCAGTACCTCCTCCCTGATTGGTTCAGTAAGTGTGAAGAAGCTTCAGTACCTCCTCCCTAAACCCTAAACCCTAGATACTAGAAGAGGTTTTCACCCTCTCGCGGGCTCTGAAGAAGAGTAGTTGAGGTTAACTGCTTCTTCAACTGATCAAAAGCCATATCACACACTTTGGTCCACTCGAACTTAGAGGCTTTCCGAAGTGTCTTGAAAAAAGGAGCACTTTTATCACCTGACCGAGATATAAACCTGCTCAAACCTGCCATTCTACCTCCCAGCTGCCGCACTTCCTTTGGAGACCATGGAGGTGCCATTTCGAGAATCGCTTTCACTTTATCAGGATTAGGCTAAGGTCCTTCCGGGGTCAAGAGATGACCTAAGAACTTGCCCTTGTTAGTTCCAAAAATGCACTTCAAAGGATTCAGTCTAAAATTGAAGGTTCGGATAGTTGACAACGTCTCATCGATGTCTCTCAAATGAGCTGAAAACACCTTACTTTTGATGTGGAGGTCATCAACATACACCTCAAGATTTCTACCCTTCTGCTTTTGAAAAACAGAATCCATCATTCTTTGATAGGTCGCGCCAGCATTTTTAAGCCCGAAAGGCATTACACGATAACAAAAACATCCATCATTCATAATGAATGACGTATGTGGTATGTCGGGCTTATGCATTTTAATTTAATGATAGCCTGAGAATGCATCTATAAAACTCATAACAGGATACCCAACCGCAAAGTTAACTAAAGAATCTCTCTGAGGAAAGGGGTAGCAATCTTTCGAGCAAGCTTTATTAAGGCGGGTGAAATCTACACATATATGCCATTTAAAACCTGGCTTTTTCACAATTACAATATTTGAAACCCAATCAGGGTACTGAACCTCCTGGACAAAGCCAGCTCGAAGAAGCTTCAATACCTCCTCCCTGATTGGTTCAGTAAGTGTCTTTGCAACGACATGCTTCTTCTGCTTCACAGGCCTGCAAGCTAGATCTATATTCAGATGATGGCAAGCTACATCAGGATCAACCCCTTGCATGCCATCCGCTGACCAAGCGAATACATCTAAGTTCTTCAGGAGATAGGAGATCAACTCCCTCTTCTCTGCTTCAGTGAGCTCTCCATTTATGGAGAGTTCCTTTTCTTCACCTTCAGACCCAATAGGCACCTTCTGAACTACCTGGGAAGGTACTAGGTGAGCTCCTTCAGACTTCATTCGCTCTGCCAACTCCCCTGGCAGATCTTGGGTTGGTTCCTCCAGAGCCTCTCCAACATGGACCTCACAAACCATCTCTTCAGCTTCTGGAACCTCTTATATGTTGGAACACGGTTCTTCCACATCCCTTTGATTTGAGAATAACAAATCCTACTTATATTTGATCCTGTTTGCCATTGTATTTTTAGTATGCAGGTTTGCATAGTGATGCCACTAGTAGGTGGAATTATTAGTCTGGAACAACTCAAAGCTGAAGTATGGAAATTGGTCTAACGCCAGGCGTTAGAACTTAACGCTAGGCGTTAACGTGCTACTCACCGGGATGATTATGGCAAGGAGGAAGCTGTCGTGATTGTAGGGGGAAGTTTAGGAATGATCTGACCTAACGCCAGCGTTAGCCTTAACGCCAACGTTAGGATTTCCTAAAATAAACAATTCCTAAAGTGATGAATCTCCTTCCTGTTTTAAAGATCTGAGCCATCAAAACATTATTATACTGGGTCAACACCCGACATTAGCCTTAACGCCGGTGTTAACTCAAGTTCTATAAATTGGATGATTTCATCTTCTCCAACTACTGATTGATTAGAGCTCTACTCCAGCACTCCAGAAACTCAAGCAGGGTCGTATTTTCAGACCAACACATCTCTCACTCAATTTCAAAAGGTGGAATCGAAGGAGGCTTGGATCAACACGCTAACTCAACGTGAAGAACGCATGCTTAGACTTTAACGATCTTCAGCGATTCTTCGGCGTCTCCTTCAGATTACCTCATAGGGAGTTTTTATATTTGTCTTTTGTATTTGTCCTTTTATTTTATCGTTGTAATCGGTTTGTGAATTCGCCTCGTGTTGGCGACTAGGTCTGGGTAGGACTTAGGGAGGAATTCGCCTCGTGTTGGCGACTGGGTCTAGGGAGTAGATCTAGGGGGTGCTCGAGGCCTTTCTGGAGATAGGAAGGCTAGAGCATCTTGAGGCCGTATCTGGGGAGAGATCGGCTAAAGCCAACCGGTTCGTGGGGATACGAGTCGATATAGAAAACAAAAAGAGATTTTACTTTATCGCCTATGATTTCTAGCGTCATAAGAAATCAAGTTTTGTAATCTTGAGATATAAGATTACAAAACTTGATTTCTTATGACGCTAGAAATCATAGGCGATAAAGTAAAATCTCGTTTTGTTTTCTATACCGACTCGTATCCCCACAAACTGGTTGGCTTTAAACGATCTCTCCCCAGATACGGCCTCAAGCCGCTCTAGCCTTCCTATCCCCAGAAAGGCCTCGAGCACCCCTAGATCTACTCCCTAGACCTAGTCGCCAACATGAGGCAAATTCCTCCTTAAGTCCTACCAGACCTAGTCGTCAACATGAGGCGAATTCACAAACCGATTACAATGCTAAAATAAAAGGACAAATATAAAAACTTCCTATGAGGTAATTTGAAGGAGACGCCCAAGAATCGCTGAAGATCGTTGAAGTCCAAGCGTGCATTCTTCGCATTGAGTTAGCGTGTTGATCCAAGCCTCCTTCGGTTCCACCTTTTGAAATTGAGTGAGAGATGTGTTGGTCTAGCATTAGAGGCTAACACCTAGCGTTAGCCTTCTGTGCAAAATTGCCAATAACATAATGCTGAATAATATCTGATCTCTATATCTCTTAGTTCAATCTTCATGCAATCTGATTTACATTATTTGAATTAACATTCTTAAAAATAATTTTACAACCTTTTTATGGGAAAGTATTCAACAATTTTGAGCATTCTAATCATCTTCAAATTTTTTGAAATTTCTACACCAAGAAGGACTATATGCATATTCACTATTCCAAAGGAAAAATTTTCAAAAATCTCAAAAAACAGAGTTCTGATTGGGTGTTAAGTAGTTAACGCCAGGCGTTAGCCCTTTTTGCCAAATTAAAATTCTGTTTTCTCTACACTATTTCTGGTATTTTTATAATAATTTTTCTCTGTTTATTTTCTCCGATTTGAAATTATTTTGTTATTAATTGAGTTATTTTATTCCAAAATTCAAAAAAATTAAATAATTCAAAATGCTCAAAAATATGTTTTTGTTATTTGTTTTGCTTTAAAAAATTATAAAATTATGGTTTGACTATAAGACTTCACAAGAGCAAACATCTTAGTCATTTTTGTTTCAAAAGGTCAAAGTTGATTTTAGGCATACACTTAAAGATTGTCTTCAATGTCTAATTTTTTATTTCAAATTTCCTAAACATTATTTTATCTTGTCATGCCTTGACCTTATTCGATTGTGTACAATGAAATAGTCTATAGAAAATTGTGTATGATTGCCGAGCATGCCTCTAAGTATGAGTAATGTTTTATGTTAATCAATGATTCATTCACTCACTATTTTGGTAATCTACATGTGCTCATAATCTTAGTCTTGCATGATTGTGTAGTGTAATAGTTTTAACATATTAAGTTGTATGTCTAAATTACCTACACCGTCTTTCAAAAATAAATTTCATGCACACATAGAAGTGTTATTTCAATAATATTAATGTTTGCAACAATAAGTGGATTCGGAGACCTTTTGGCCCAAAACAAAATCTAAAATAAAAAGCCAAAGATAACTCCACCAAGCACTACTCACCCTCCTGAGAAGTCTTAATGAGTATTGTGAGGTTGAGTACCTTGGAAAGAATTGTAAAGTGTCTTGTGCAAACATATTTTTTTCACTTCTATTTGTATACCGGACCACTAAAAATAAAGTTTTCTAACAAAAAAGGTTTATGTGATCCCCCAAGCAATACTTCGCTCCTTGATAAGTCTTAATGAGCATTGTGTGTGCGAAGCACCTTGGTAGTTATACTTATGTTATGTGCTTTGAAATTTTATTCTAGATATGATGTGTGAAAGTAATTATAAGATTACATTCTTAATGTTGTTGTTACTATTTCACTACATATGTCATGTGTTTTGATTATTTCACCTGTATACTTTTATCAAAACACCTTATGCACACATCATTGATTTTCATCAAGCTTCTACTCATGAGAATTGGATCCTAATGCAAAATTACATAATTCTCTAAAAACTTAAGTAAAAGCACTAGATTGCAATGCATGATTTCTACAATGTTTTCTTTACTTAAAATATGAATTGGTTACATTGTAGTTATTATCTTTTTGAATATGTTGATTCATGCTTGCCTGCCCTTTTATTATGGAAATTTTCAAAGTTAAAATGCTCAAATGTGAAGAGTCTAGATATATTGTTGAAATGGTCAAACTATTACAAAAATATAAATCTTAATAACTTTGTTTTATCTTTTCGCATTCCTATTTGACTATGTGGTTTTTACCATGTGTTCTCATGCTTATTTCTACATTGTATTTTCACTTGTGCTTGTCAAACAAAATTGCATCTCTCTTACAAGTAATATCACTCTTAAAATAAAGCAAGTGATTGCATTCCTTTGACTGATGTTCGTTCACGCTTATCATCTATCTTTCCGCTGTGTTACTGTCTCCTTTAGCTCGATCACGACTTAACTTATGTTAAAACAAAACTCTTACTTCCTCTCTTAGTTATGTTCTACCTTTTGCCCTCTCTCTTTTTTTCACTCCACCCACTTTTGCTAATAACAAAAGGGGGAGAATAAAATGATAAATCACAAGGAGTAGGATTCACTAGATTAAGGGGGAGCATGAATCTAGTCTATGGGTGCATACACTAAGGGGGAGCACTTAAGTAGGGGGAGAAAAATTTAATAATCAATCATTCTTATAAATGTCTAAATATTGCTTCTATCATACATCCTTCTTAAAACACATATATCTTATATCTGATTTATCTCAATTGGATTTGTTATTATCAAAAGGGGGAGATTGTTGGAACACGATTCTTCCGCATCCCTTTGATTTAAGAATAACAAATCCTACTTGTATTTTTTCATGTTTGCCATTGTGTTTTTAGTATGCATGCTTGCACAGTGATGACACTAGTAGGTGGAATTATTGGTCTGGAACAACTCAAATCTGAAGTATGGAAATTGGTCTAACGCCAGGCGTTAGAACCTAATGCTAGGCGTTGACACACTGCTCACCAGGATGATTATGGCAAGGAGGAAGCAGATGTAATTGCAGGGGGAAGTTTAGGAATGATCTAACTGAACGCCAGTGTTAGCCTTAACGTCAGCATTAGGATTGCCTAAAATAAACAATTCCCAAAGTGACGAATCTCCTTCCTGTTTTAAAGATCCGAGACATCAAAACATTACTATACTGGGTCAACGCCCGACGTTAGCCTTAACGCCGGCGTTAGCTCAAGTTCTATAAATTGGGTGATTTCGTCTTCTCCAACTACTGATTGATTAGAGCCCTACTCCAGCACTCCAGAAACTCAATCAGGGCCGTATTTTCAGACCAACACATCTCTCACTCAATTTCAAAAGGTGGAATCGAAGGAGGCTTGGATCAACACGCTAACTCAACGCTAAGAACGCACGCTTGGACTTCAACGATCTTCAGCGATTCTTCGGCGTCTCCTTCAGATTACCTCATAGGGAGTTTTTATATTTGTCTTTTGTATTTTCCCTTTTATTTTAGCGTTGTAATCAGTTTGTGAATTCGCCTTGTGTTGGCGACTAGGTCTGGGTAGGACTTAGGGAGGAATTCGTCTCGTGTTGGCGACTAGGTCTAGGGAGTAGATCTAGGGGGTGCTCGAGGCCTTTCTGGGGATATGAAGGCTAGAGCGGCTTGAGGCCGTTTCTGGGGAGAGATCGGCTAAAGCCAATCGATTCGTGGGGACGAGTCGGTATAGAAAACAAAAAGAGATTTTACTTTATCGCCTATGATTTCTAGCGTCATAAGAAATCAAGTTTTATAATCTTATATCTCAAGTTAATAGAATCATGTCTCTCATTTATATTGCTTGATTTCTTTTTTTTTGTATGGTTTATCACTAAATTAATCTCTTATCATTTCTATTATTTCAAAATATAATATAAGTTTTAAAAACCCTTATTCACCCCCCCCCCCCATCTAAGGGCGCCTCAAGATCCAATATTACATAATTGCTGCCTCAGAGGGGTATATCTCTACGACATTAACTATTTTGACATAATATTCTCGAGCATGTTTTGAGTCACTCCGGACCCTGAATTGCTTCCCTTTGACGGTAAACTTTAAAGCAAGATGGTAGGTAGACACGATGAACTTATATTCATTAAGTAAAGTTCTTACGAATTCTGCCTGCTTGATCACACCTCCCATCACCACAGTGAGGGTTACTTTCCCTTCTACTTCTTTCTTCTCCCCCGAGAACCCGTAGAGGGATCCCTCGGTAGCAAGAAAAGGCTTCCCAGACTTGAGGCCTTCGAAGGCTGGCTTGAATAAGAGATTTATGAAGCTACCGGTATCAATCAGAATTCTACCCACAGTGAAATTTTCTATCACTGCCTTGATCACTACTGCATCATTAAAAGGATTGCCATGGGGGGCAGATCTTCTTTACTAAACACAACCACTTCCGGCTCAGGAGCTGAGGTCGAGACCACTGCCATCTCCGACCTGAAGGCCCTCGAAACACTAGTTTTTTTCGAGGACTCAAACCCTACTCCCACGTGGATGCAAAAAAGATGACCGAACTCTCCTTCATCGTCAGCATCCACACACTCGCTTTTGAAGTGAAGACTGCCAAAGAGAGCGGCATCTTCCACTTCCACACATTCCCAACTCACCTCAGCCACGGTCTTCGCCTTCTTCGCCTGCTCCTCAACCCTTTTCAATATCAAATCCTGGAGTTTCCCTTCCTTCAGCAACTTCTCAATCAGAAACCTGAGAGCTCTATAATTCTCAGTCTGATGACCCCTTTCTTTGTGACATTCATAATATAAAGTCAGGTTTCTAGACCGGATGTCATATTTGATTGGTGCTGGTTTCTTGAAAAAGGGTTGCTTCTGAATAATTTCTAGCACTTCACTGATTGGAAGAGCAAGGTTTGTAAAAGTGTCTTGAGAGTCATCGAACTGTTGCCTGGGGTGAGAAACTGGAGGGAGGAGAAGGAGAGCTGGAAGCTGAGCTGGAGCAGGCTGGTGCCATTGGTCAAACTGTTGGTGATTGACGGATGGACGGTGGTGGCAAAAATTCCTTCCTCGGGGGGCTGGAGGCTGATAATCCTGACGGGCTGGTCTCTGGAAACACTGAGGAGTTGAAGAAGAACTAATTGCTCATTGATAAGCCAAGCTGGAGAGATTGGAGACATATTCCGGATTACAAATCTCTCCATCTATGAACTTGTTGGCGACGACCATCATTTCTTGATAGGAATTTGGCTCTCTGGTGGTTAACTCGAACTTCAGCGGTCCCTCTCGGAGGGCATTAATGAAAGCTACTTGATGCAAAATCGGACCAACATCTCTGATACCCAAAATCTCTTCCTAAAAGTGTGCTACAAAGCAATCTACAGTCTCGCTTTCACCCTGCCTGATCTTGAGGAGGGATGCAGGACCACTCTTTCTTTTCTTCGAGGTAGCAAACCTTAGAAGAAGTTCTCTTCGCAGCTCTGCAAAACTGGAAATACACCTGGAGGGAAGGTTGAAAAACCACTCCCTAGCCTCACCTCCCAGAGATGTTGTAAGAAGCTTGCAACGGAGACCTTCAGTCAGAGTTCAAATCGATACTACAGCTTCAAAAGCTTGCAGGTGAGAGACAGGATCATCTCTACCAGTGAAGACTGGGAGCCGAGGTTCTCGGAACCTCATGGGAACTGGCTCCCACCTCACTTGGTCGACAAAAGGAGATGGCTCCTCCCAGCGACAAGCTGGGGGATGAGCAACATCCTCCTGAAAGTTCAGAGCTTGGGATGGACTTCACTGGGAAGCTTCCTAGAAAAAATCATGTCGAGCGATGAATTCCTCCCCTTGAGATCATAGAGGAGCTGCGGGCTGAGGAGCTGAGCGGTCTTGCACGTGACCGCTGACAGGCAGATTGCCGATTGGTGTGGCGACCTCAGTGGTAAGAGGGAAGAAATGCTGGTAGATTGCCACCAAGGCCTGACTCATCGTCTCTATCTATTGAGCAGTCTCTCGCTGGGTTTTAGCAAACTCTTAACGGTTCCTCTCTAAAGCTCACTCAAAATGAGACTCGAGGTCTTCCGAGGTCGCGCGACCTAGACCTGAGGGACCGCTCAAAATCTAACTTTGCAACTCCCGGTCTGACATCCTAAGACCGTCGAGTTCATTGATACATCCTAATCTAAAGGTTGCGTGTTCGTCTATTGGTACAAAAATTGTACCTCCACAACTTACACTGAGGAAGAAAGGGAAAAATTGAGGATAACCAGTTACTAAGGGCCTAGGGCAGCTGAGGAGGATGCCGCTTGGTTGCAAGACTGGGAAAGGAACCTTAAAGGGGGACAAAAACTAAGACCGCTTAGGCTGATACAATGATCTAGACCCGAACCAAAAGTCCATTTTATGAACCCATACCCACTTATTTATAGACGCGGAAGCCTTCCCAAATGGGCAGATCTCAAAATTACGGGATGCCCGTGATATAAGAGGGTCGGGACAGAGGGAAAAAGCTACCTGGTGTGCAAATAGCAGAAAAGATCAGGACTCCAGACCGTGCGGTCAGACGATCTGGAATGGTCTTGATCGACGAGAATTTGAAGATCTGTCGCCGAGGAAGAGACAAGCGGTCGGGAAAACCTGAGATCACCGTGACCGCTAAGTTCGGGTAATTTTCATCATGAGCACTCGAGATCGTGAACTTTCGGGCAAACAATAGCGTGTTGGTTCAAGAAAAAGACAAAAACAAACAAAAACAAAAAGGAAATTAAGCATATCATGAAGTATAGTATTGATATTTCATTTTTAATTATTTCTACTTCATACAAATAATTGGATACTAATGAATGAGAGATTTAAGTATCTAAAAGGGACCAAGTGGGATGGTTCATTCGGGTACCCAAATACATTGTGTTGTCTTTGGGGGAGATAGTGATGAATAGGTTCTTTCAAATGAAGTTAATGTTCTATCTTTAATTTTGGGCCTCCATTCATACTTTGGTTTAATATTTTTATACTTCAATTTTCCATAATTATTTTCAAAAGTATTGCTTATAGGAAATTTGATAACATTTAAATCTTTGTTGGGAGATGCTAAATGAGGATTAGAAATAAATATTCTACTAGGTGTATGTTTTATAAAGTTTCAAACACTAGTAGATGCCTTATACAATTTTGAAGATAAACTAGAAAAAAGATTTTTTAAATCATTTGAAATTTTTTGCACAAGTGATTTTACAGATTCTAGTTTACAAGATAGAGCATTATTTTCATTTATCACTTTTTCAATGTGTTCTTTAAAAAATAAAAGCTCGTTTTTAAATTCATTTAATTTTTCTTTAACATCATTGAAATCAAAACAAGGTGTAGAAATTTCAATTAAAGAGCATGAAAGAGAATTTGACACATTAATATGAGATTTTACTTTGGCGTTTGCTTTTAACGTTATGTTTTCTAAACTTAATATGGAATTAGCTTTTTTTCAACTTTAAATTTATACATTTAGCAAATTCAAGCATACGTAATGTAGGAATAGAATTTATTACAAAAAAAGAAGATTTTTATTTTCTTATCTTGATATGGGATGAGCAAAGATTTGAACACAAGGTTCCTTTGATATCTTCTTGGCATTCCTCTTCCATAGTTGAGATTCCATCTTCTCTTCTGCTTGATGTGTTGTCATCATTTGAGTGCAATATTGTGACTTTGCATTCTTCTCTCTTAGATAGATCTTCCTCCAAGCAAGAGTCCACATCAATTTCTTCTCTTGGATCCATACAAAATTGCTCGCGTTCATCATCTGTGGCAGGAAGACTATAAGAATTCTCAAGAAATTTCTAAACTTCATAAGCAATAGAAAGTGAATAAATAAGTTTGAAAATATTTTGATCTAGTGCGCAATATAGATTATTCATAGATTTGGCATTTAAAAACATTTCATTTTTATTTAGAATAATTGGGAGCATTTTAATTGTAATATTCCAAACTTCAATATCTAAATATTTAAGAAATTTTTCCATAAGAGTTTTCCACCCATTGTAATTTTCACCCATAAATAAAGGCGGTGATAATGATTTTTCATTTTCATAAAACTTATCCCCTCTAGAAGATGCGAGATCATGAATCGCCATTATTCTCGGTTGTGAAGCCATATTGGAATAACCTATGCTCTGATACCACGTGTTGGATCTTTAGGCGCCCTTAGAGGGGGGGGGGGGTGGTGAATAAGGGCATTATGGATCTTATATCTTATTTAAAAATATCGGAGTTTGTGACCGAAGTTTCGGAATATTTTATAGGAATATATATTTTAATATCTCAGATAAGGTTATATTGAAGAGTACGTTTTAAAGAAAACAAAATTCTATTTTTCTCCACTACCGCATGCGCTAGTGCTAACGCCCGACGCTAGTTCACAGAAGTTGAACTCCTCAAGTTAATGATCAAAACAAATCTTACAATAGATTTTGCTTTAATGCTTTGATGAAAACATAATTTAAAACATTTTATAACTTGGAAATAACATCAAGATAATAAGACAAAGAGAGACATGATTTTATTTCTCTATAAATTGAATTCAAAAATGTTTGAATTCTATAACGCTAGAAATCAAGGTGAATATAAAAGTCCCTTTTTGATGTTTCACTGGTCCCTTCTCCCAAGGACCGGTTGGCTATAGCCTATCTTACCCCAGATAAGGCCTCTAGCCACCCCCTAAATCTAACCTAGACCTAGTCTCCACACACAGGGTGGTGAATTCCCCCTAAACTTTGCAAGGCCTAGTCGCCAACAATTGCAGCGAATTTCCCACAAAATATTTCCCGGAATCCGACGTTCTCCCCGAATGATTTCTTCACACCCATTACAAAAGGATAAAATAAAAAAGATTACAAAATAGAAATAATGTAATAGAAACTCCCCAAGAAATTCTAAAGGTGAAGACGAAGGCGATGTGGAAATCAGCCTTCTTGATGCGTTCGCCCTTCATGTAGAATATGTGTTGTAGACCTTCTCCTTCAAAATCTTCTCTTGATATTCATGTTGACCCAAGGGGGTGCTCTCAATGTTTGGAGATGAGTCTCTCTCAAAAGAATCGGAGTTGTAGCTTTGATGGATGTGAGAGCACTATCTTTGAAGGAGAGATCCATCCTTTAAATAGACTCTGGAAGTTACCGCCTGCGGTAGTCTTACCGCGCCACACTAGCATATCGTGTAGTAACGTGCCCGGCATCTTGGCAAACGTGCTAACTACAACGGATCATGCACCTACCGTGCCGCGTTAATACCTAACGCGTCGTGTTAGCTTCCATCACTTCTTCGTTATGCAACTGTCTGCCATCAGTTATCTGTCATCATCCCCTCTACCGCCAATGATAGTTGTTACCGCTCCGCAGTAGCTATAAATATGGAGCACCAGCATGTCTCCTCATTCAATTTATGCGTGTACTTGTACAACCTTCACACTATAAGCACACAAAATACAAGATCAAATACAATAAGGTATTTGTTATTCTCAAACCAAGAGATGCGGAATATAGACTCCAACAAGCACGTTCTCCATGATATCTGGCATGTTGCTACATGATACACTAGCGCGGAGCGGTAGTGCTACCGCGGGTGGTAGTTTCGATAGCCTATATAAAGGATGGATCTCTTTATTCTAAGTTACCACCTTTGAAGCCATAACTCCAATCTTTCGTGAGAGCCTTCATCCCTGAGTTTTAGAGCACTCCAAACTCCATCATTGAAGAACAAGAGTGAGAAGGAGATTTCCACACTGTGATACTTGAAGAAGGATGCACGCTTCAACTCTGATGATGTTCATGGCGATTCTTCATCATCTCCTTCAAAGTTCTTCTAATTAGGGAGTTTTTATTTCATAATTTACTTTGTATTCTTCTCTTTTTCTTTTGAAATGGTAGTGAATTCACCGTGGGTGTTGGAGATAAGACCTTGCGAGGCTTAGGTTGAATTTTCCACGGTGTGTGTGGCTACTAGGTCTAGGTGTAGATCCAGGGGAAGTCTAGAGACAAAATCTTGGGTAAGATAGGTTATAGCCACCCGACCCTTTGGAGAAGGACCGGTGAAGAGTCAAAAAGTGATTTTATTTTATCGCCTCAATTTCAAGCGCTATTGAAATTATCATCTTTGTAATTATCTTTTGAAATAAAATCAATTTTCATCTTCTTTGATTTTCTAGGATTTTATTTCGTTCAAGAGTTTTTAAGAAAAATCTCTATGACACGTTTGTTGAAAAGTTCTAAATTTCTGGAGCGCTAGCGCCAGGCGTTAACTCTTACCGCCAGCGGTAGTGACAGAAAATATTATTTTTTCCTTTCAACCTTGATCTCAGAAACTTTTACAAAGTTTTATTCAAATATCGAGAAGCCCTTATTCACCCCCCCCCCCCCCCCCACCTCTAAGGGCGCATACAGATCAAACACACCACACTTCCCAAAGTAGGGAAACCTCACCTGCTCCACCTGATATTCTCTTTGAGGAAGAATGGACTGCCGTCCCACCACAGGATGTGTGTGTTAGGGATCAGCCACCACGAGAGGTTTCTCCACTTTAAGAGACTGTCCCACATCGTAGGCGACCGCTCGATCACGCTCGAGACTGTCTGCCTATACCTACTCCACCACGACGTCCAACTCCTCGTGATAGAGCTTAGGACCATTATGAAAATGGTCATGATGATTACTTTGACGAATATCCTTAATCACGTCGGGTAGCATGCAACGAGGACAATATTACCCGTCGCATATGCATTAATGCCCCCACCTTTGATGTTCAGCTCGACCTGAAGAATTTTAGCGATTGGCTTCAGGAAATGGACCACTACTTCGAGTTGTATGATATGAGCGATGAGCATTGTGCTAGATTTGCAAAAATGAAGCTTGTCGGCCCAGCCAAGATTTTTTGGGTCAGCCTAGAGAGGTCACCACAGCAAGATGGATATTATCCTATTATCCATTGGGAATACATGAAACGCAGATTGAAGGAAAAATACATTCCCGCCTCCTATCGGGATCAATTTCTAGATCAGCTTTTTGCGTTGCGCTAGGGCACGCAATCTGTAACAGAGTATATGTCTCAATTTGATGAGCTAGCAGTGAGGAGTGATCTACGATAGGAGACTGGTGCTACTACTTCTCGGTTCCGTACCATATTGAGATCGGAGATATGTAGGGAACTTATTCCCCACCAGTTGGAGATAGTAGAACAAGTTTATCAGACGACCCTCGAGTATGAGTAGTACTTGCGACTCGCTAGTACCCGTTAGACTTCTATCAGGACAGACGAGTCCATATTTATGCAACCACCACTGGCCACTACCACCCATGCAGGACCC
This sequence comes from Dactylorhiza incarnata, assembly GCA_033032865.1. Classification (NCBI taxonomy): domain Eukaryota; kingdom Viridiplantae; phylum Streptophyta; class Magnoliopsida; order Asparagales; family Orchidaceae; genus Dactylorhiza; species Dactylorhiza incarnata. Next base: position 15,002,781 of record JAWHQI010000003.1, on the reverse strand, counting down.
TCATGTTCCCACAGACACGAAGGGCAAGGCTATCTATACCGGACCTTCCACAGGCCCAGGTCGAGGAACATCCAGTGTTATTGTTACTCGGGTAAGGGCCATGTAGCGGCCCAATGCCATACAAGAAATTTGTTAATTGAAGAAGGCAAACCCAGTACTGATGCTGAGGAGATCGTCGATGAGGAGGTTGTTTCCACCGTCGAGGACGGTTGGGAGAGCGATGTTAAGCACTCCATAGAGTTAGGTGTTATACAACATCTCCTTTACACCCTACTTACTGATGAGGATTGGCATCGTACAATGATCTTTTATACCTACTTTCCTAGCGCAGGTGGTCCCTGCAAACTAGTCATTGATAACGGGAGTTGTGTGAATATTATAGCCCAGCAAGTATTAGAGCGGATGCATGTGACCCCTGAGACTCATCCACATCCTTATTGAGTCATTTGGGTAGATAAGGCGGTTATATAGGTTACCCATATGTTCCTAGTTCTGATCACTCTCGCCTTATTTGAGGATCATGTTTGGTGTGACGTCATCCCTATGGATGTCGCCCACATTCTTTTAGGGTGGACCTGGCAATATGACTGTGATGTCACGTGTTTCGGTTTATCAAACACGTATGTATTCTACGATAAGGGTTGTAATATCACATTGACACCGACCCAACCCAAGGAGAAATCATCGGGGAAGGTCATACCTTCTACTAGTATGAGCTCATCTAGGTCGTTGCATCATGTGTCGCAGTGAGTTTTTGAGAGAGAATGACATCGCTAGTATCCTTTATGTAATGGAAACCACCATGGCTTCTGAGAGCCCTACACAGATTACTGAGCCAACACCTGAGGTCCGGTGACTCCTGGATGATTATAATGATCTTATCCCAGATGAGCTACTTAATGAGTTACCTCTAATGCAATACATTCAACATGTCATAGATTTGACACCGGGAGCTTCACTCCTGAACTTACCTCATTATCGGATGAACCTGGATGAGCATGTTGAGATCAAGAGACAGGTTGATGAGTTGTTGAGGAAGCAATTCATATAAGAAAGTCTAAGCCCTTGCGCAGTCCCTGCCCTTCTCACCCTGAAGAAGGATGGGAGTTGGCAAATTTGTATCAATAGTAGGGCCATTAATAAGATTATAATTAGGTATTGTTGGATCTTACGGCGCCCTTAGAGGGGGGGTGAATAAGGGTTTTATGGAATTTAGATCTTAATTAAATTTATCAGAGATTGTGACTGAAGTTTCAGAATATTTTATAGAAAAATATATTTTAATATCTCATATAAGGGAAACAAATCTTTTTCTTTACTGTTGATAACGCCTGGCGTTAGGTGTTAATGTTGGGCGTTAACTCTTCAGAAAATTAATCTGCTCAGAATTTATGTAAATGAGATTTTACTAATGAAAACATTAATGAAATGCAATTCCAAAAAATCAGAGATAATTAAAAGTGATTATTGTACTTCAAAGATAATTAAACAAATGTTAATTTTGATACTTTAATGGAATAGAAATTAAAACATTCTTGAAGAGGAAATAAAATCAATTGAATAGAACATTAAAGGATATGATATTAATTCATAATAAATTGAATACACAAATGTTTAATTTCTATAACGCTAGAAATCGGAGGCGTACAAAGTAAAATAATTTTTCCTTTTCTATACCAACTTGTATCCCCACAAACCGGTTGGCTTTAGCCTGTCCTTCCCCGGATAAGGCCTCAAGCCGCTCTAGCCAATCCTTCCCCGGATATGGCCTCGAGCACCCCCTAGATCTAATCACCTAGACCTAGTCGCCAACACAAGGCGAATTCCCCATAAGTCCTACCCAGACCTAGTCGCCAACACAAGATGAATTTACCCACGGAATCCTTCCCGGAATCCGACGTTCTCCCCAAACGATTTCTCCACACAAATTACAATGAGAATAAAATAAAAGATTACAAGATAAGTAAAGAGAAACTCCCCAAGAAATTCTGAAGGTGAAGACGAAGTCGATGTAGATGTTGGCGTTCTTGAAGCGATCGTCCTTCGTATGGGATATGTGTTGTAGACCTTCTCCTTCAAAAACCTCTTTAGATCTACATGATAGCCCAAGGGAGATCTCTTAATTGTTGTAGACGAACTTCTCTCCAAAGTATCAGAATTCTGGAATCATCATATCACTTAGAATGAGAGTGTTGTACTTTTAAATAACCACGGGAGCTAACGCTTGGCGTTAAGGGTTAACGCCAGCGTTAGAAAACATGTACGTCAGTTGCTGAGATCGTGTATAGTGTCGGGAGCGTGACAGAACCAAATTTTGTCGAACGAACAATTTTCGTCGAACGCGCCTTCGTCGAACGGAAACCCATTTCACAACCGTCGGGATCGTGGCATAAACCAAGTTCGTTGAACGGAATCAATTTCGTCGAACGGAACTCATAGTTCATCAAACGCAGTTTGTCAAGTGCAATTCCATCGAGCGCTGGCTCATTTCGTCGAACGGAACTCCAAGTTCGTCGACCGCAGCTTGTCGAGCGCAATTTCGTCGAGCGCAGGCAATTTCGTCGAACAGAACCCCAAGTTCATCGAACGCAATTTGTTGGGCGCAATTTCGTCGAGCGCAGGCAATTTTGTCGAACGGAACTCCAAGTTCATCGAACGCAGTTTCCTTCAAAGTTCATCGAACGCCATCTCAGCAGTTTTTGTCTCAGCGGTTATTAACGCGTGGCGTTAACTACTAACGCGGGCGTTAGCTCTCTTTCCAGAGAGTCATCTCCAATCAGCAAACTAATCATGTAGCTATAGTTCCTGTAAAACCTGCACACTATAAACACACAAAATACAAGATCAAATACAACACGGTATTTGTTATTCTCAAACCAAGAGATGCGGAACATAGGCTCCAACAATCTCCCCCTTTTGATAATAACAAATACTTGTATGAGAAATTAGTGAGAGTAAGACATTTGTGTTTATAGATAAGTGCAGTGATAAAATATGCATGAATAACAGGTTAAAAGCAAGATAGATTTGATAGCGATAATGCATACTCTTTCTTTATGAAGTCCTCCCCTACATAAGTGTTCTCTTATAATTTACTCCCCCTAAATATCTATTTGACTAGATTTCTCAATTTCTTCTCCCCCTTTTGTTATTAGCAAAAGTGAGTAGGGATGAGTGTATATCTTCTAAGATAGATAAGTAACTACTTATTGAAGGATTGTCATGATCGAGCATATGATAGTGTATGCACCTCCTATATGAATACTCCCCCTACAAAGATACCCCTTTTTTGAGTTTAATATTATTATAATGCACTCCCCCTAATTATTAGAATTATGCAATTTATTCTCCCCTTTTGGTAGTATCAAAAGAGGGTTTAGGTGAGAGTATGCATAATAAGGAGTAATATATTTTATGTCGAGAAAAAAAATAGGATGCAATCAAAAGCTTGTTAAATACTACTTGTTGAGAAAAATATAAGCATGATGTAACATAAAGTAGTAAGCAACATAACAGAGATGATAAAGTAAGCATTCTATTTTAAGATACCACTTGTTGAAACCACGGTGTTAAAAATAATAGACATGAATGAGCATAAGTGGTAAACTTAGCAGAAGAATATAATAAACACTCTTAAACATAAACATCATTTTTAGAAGATAAAATCATATAAAGGATAATGAGTTTTAAATTTGAAAAAATGATGTTTGAGTTATAGATTCAAGAGATGCTATTCCATTAATATAAAATTGCAAGCATGAATTCATAATATCAAGAAAATATACAAAAACTACAATGTAGTAAAATTTGCATTTCAAGTAAACATAAATATTGTAGCTGTTGAAACCAATAAATTGGTCTCTTGTGGAGTTCAGGGCCCTCAGCAAGCTGAGGGGCAACCAACACTTACTCCCCCCAAGGGAGAGCTCTAGGATGAAGGTTGAGAAACTATGAACTAGACCAAGGGCTTAGTGGGGAGGTCCCGCCACATACCCAGAAGTTCCCAAGGAACTTCCCCTCCCAAGCCACTACCAAGCTTGGGCACCGCTGGAGGCTCTCCTCACCCCCTAGAGAGAGATTTGGGGAGAGAGAGAGAGAGAGCTGGCCTAGGATAAACATCTCCAATTGGTACCCCCTTGGTCCTATTTATAGGATTTCTGAAGTTGGGCTGCAAATAGCCAGAAACCGGTCCGTGAAATTACCAAAATACCCCGGACTTGGCCTGCGAATAGCCAAATCCCGCCGTTCCGAGACGCTAAGCGCAGACCGCCTACCCGGCTTGGAGCTGGGCGAGCCGGAGGCCTCCCTGCCTCTCCGGATCACCCACACAAGGCTCTGGGCGAGCCGGAGGCCTCCCTGCCTCCCCGGCTCGCCCCCACAAGGCTCTGGGCGAGCCGGAGACCTCACGGCCTCCCCGGCTCGCCCCCACAAGGATCTGGGCGAGCCGGAGGCCTCCCGGCCCTCCCGGCTCGCCCCTACAAGGCTCTGGACGAGCTGGAGGCCTCCCGGCCCTCCCGGCTCGCCCTCACAAGGCTCTGGGCGAGCCGGAGGCCTCCCGGCCTCCCCAGCTTGCCCCCACAAGGCTCTGGGAGAGCCGGAGGCCTCCCGGCCCTCCCGGCTCGCCCCCACAAGGCTTTGGGCGAGTCGTAGGCCTCCCGGCCCTCCCGGCTCGCCCCCACAAGGCTCTGGGCGAGCCGGAGGCCTATCGGCCCTCCCGGCTCGCCCCCACAAGGCTCTGGGCGAGCCGGAGGCCTCCCGGCCCTCCCGGCTCACCCTCACAAGGCTCTGGGCGAGCCGGAGGCCTCCCGGCCCTCCCGGCTCACCCCCACAAGGCTCTAGGAGAGCCGGAGGCCTCCCGGCCCTCCCGGCTCGCCCCCACAAGGCTCTGGGCGAGCCGGAGGCCTCCTGGCCCTCCCGGCTCGCCCCCACAAGGCTCTGGGCGAGTCGGAGTCCTCCCGGCTCGCCCTCACAAGGCTCTGGGCGAGCCGGAGGCCTCCCGGCCTCCTCGGCTCGCCCCCACAAGGATCTGGGCGAGCCGGAGGCCTCCCGGCCCTCCCGGCTCGCCCCCACAAGGCTCTGGGCGAGCTGGAGGCCTTCCGGCCCTCCCGGCTCGCCCCCATAAGGCTTTGGGCGAGCCGGAGACCTCTCGGCCCTCCCGGCTCGCCCCCACAAGGCTCTGGGCGAGCCGGAGGCCTCCCGGCCTCCCCGGCTCGCCCTCACAAGGGAACAGTCCTGGGATGCGCCCCTCAGACTCGACTCCCTCCAAATGCTCACCCCTCCTCCTCCCGGGGTCGCGCCCTTTGGAAATACTGGGCCTAAAAATATCTTGGGCCTCGGGGGCCCACTCGGTGAATACAGGGTTGTACACAATCCCCGCTCTTTTCGAGCGTGGCTCACGCTCAGAAAGAAATGTCCAACCCTGCATAATCGACGAGTGTCGCTGGGAATCCGGTTATTGGTGATATCTTTGAAAAGCCACAGCGCCTCCCCGAGAGGTCCCCCAACCTTGCCGACTAGCGAGAGCCCGGCTAGCAGAGCCACCTCGGGGGAAAAACACAGCCTCCCCGAGAGGCTTTTCTACCCTGCCGGCTAGTGAGAGCCCGGCTAGCGGAGCCACCTCGGGGGAAAAACACTTAGCGTCCCCGAGAGGCCTTCCTACCCTGCCGGCTAATGAGAGCCCGGCTAGCGGAGCCACTTCGGGGGAAAAACACTTAAGAGAATTTTTGGCCACTGAGCGGTTCCTGACCCTGCCAGCTAGGTGGGAGCCTGGTCAGTAGGTCAGCATGGGGACTAAGTACTTGGGACTTTCCTGCCACCGAGCGATCCTCGGACCAGCCAGCTTGATGGGAGCCTGGTCAGCTGGCCAGCATCGAGACTAAGTACTTGGGACTTTCCTGCCACCGAGCGATCCTCGGACCTGCCAGCCTGATGGGAGCCTGGTCAGCTGGCCAGCATCGGGACTAAGTACTTGAGACTTTCCTGTCGCCGAGCGATCCTCAGACCCGCCAGCTTGATGGGAGCCTGGTCAGCGGGCCAGCGTCGGAGCTAAGTACCTTGAAACTCTTCTGCCTCCGAGCGATCCTCGGACCTGCCAGCTTGATGAGAGCCTGGTCAGCGGGCCAGCATCGGGACTAAGTACTTGGGACTTTCCTTCCACCGAAAGATCCTCGGACCTGCCAGCTTGATGGGAGCCTGGTTAGCGGGCCAGCATCGGGACTAAGTACTTGGGACTTTCCTGCCACCGAGCGATCCTCGGACCTGCCATCTTGATGGGAGCCTGGTCAGCGGGCCAGCATCGTGACTAAGTACTTGGGACTTTCCTGCCACCGAGCGATCCTCGGACCTGCCAGCTTGATGGGAGCCTGGTCAGCGGGCCAGCGTCGGGACTAAGTACTTGGGACTTTCCTGCCACCGAGCGATCCTCGGACCTGCCAGCTTGATGGGAGCCTGGTCAGCGGGCCAGCATCGGGACTAAATACTTGGGACTTTCCTGCCACCGAGCGATCCTCGGGCCTGCCAGCTTGATGGGAGCCTGGTCAGCGGGCCAGCGTCGGGGTTAAGTACCCTGAGACTCTCATGCCCCCGAGCGATCCTCGGAACTGCCAGCTTGATGGGAGCCTGGTCAGCGGGCCAGCATCGGGACTAAGTATTTGAAAACTTTCACTACATTAATCATCACATTACATGCAAGAAAAAACTAAGTAAACAACCACGCTACATGCACTTAAGGGTGGAGAGAAAAACTAATCACTTAGACAAACTTGGTCTCCTACTACCGAGGGTGGTCTCCCTCGTTCCCATTTGGTTGTTGTTGTTGTCGCACCAAACCCCTCGCTTCCTTCAATTCCAAGAACTCAGGGCAGTTGATCGTCGCGTGACCTTCCTCATCGTGGAGGTCACAATAGGGTAACTCCACCCTACCCCCTCTTCCTCTTCTTCCTGCTTTTCTGACTCTCCTCCTTTTTTCCCATCCAATCGCCATGGCCTGTTGAGGCGGTGGAAGGGAGGCCCTCGGCCTCTACCCCCACCTAGGGGGGTCAACCCCGTCTTCCTGGAAGTTACCTTCCTCTTGGTCGAACTTTCTCTTAGGAGCCCCTACTCTTCCCCCCTGCTGCCTTGCCTCTGGCTCACTCAGCTTAGCCAGCCTTCTTGTGAACTCCGGGTTGGCCTCCTCACTCTCAACTTCTTCTTCCACCCTTTCCATCAACTCTTCAAAGGACAAAGGAGCTCTTCTCTTGAGGTCCATCTTGAAGAAACCCTCCCGCAGCCCCAACGTGAAAGCAAGCTTGAGGGTGTACCCGGGCACTTCTTGGACGAGGAGAACCTCCTCCCTGAACCGTTCCAGATAGTGAGCCAGCGACTCCTCTGGCTCTTGCTTGATCTTGAAAAGTGCTTCGACATCTTTCTTCCTCTTTCTTGACGTCGAGAAGCGTAGCAGAAAAGTTCGGCGCAAGTCTTCGAAGGCATAGATGGATCCTGCAGGGAGCTGATGGAACCAGTCCCTGGCCTTCTCCCTCAGAGTTGTCGCGAAGAGTCGACACTTGAAAGCGTCCGTCATGGGCCTGATGGAGACCATGTCCTCAAACCACTGCAGGTTCAGGACGGGGTCATCCTTGCCGGAGTAGTGAGACATCTCTAACCTCCCGGACCCCTCTGGAACCGGGGCCGAGAGGATCAACTCACACAAAGGACTTCCTATGCTCACCCCCCTTTGGGACTGGGCGAGTGGGGGCATGGCGCCTCCCCTCTCGCCCCCTTGGGGCTGGGCAAGTGGGGGTATGGGAACTCCCCACTCGCCCCCTTGGGGCTGGGCGAGTGGGGGTTTGGGACCTCCCCACTCGCCCCCTTGGGGCTGGGCGAGCGGGGGTCTGGGACCTCCCCACTCACCCCCTCTCGACACCTACTTCCCGGATGGCTGGCCAAGAGTGTTCTCGCCAACCTGCTGAGGCGAGGCCTCCGGACCACTTTCTCTCCTGCCCTCGATTATCGAGGCGAAAGCTACCTGCAGGGTCTGCATGACCTCCTGCCTGAGATTCTCGAACATCTCCAACGTCACTCCAGCCACCGGAGGTTGCGAGTGACTGGGGTCGGAACTTCCTCCACTTCCGTCCATGGAGCTCAGCTTGAGGCTTTCTTGTATTGGTCACACTCCACGCTCACCGCACCATAATGTTGAAACCAATAAATTGGTCTCTTGTGGAGTTCGGGGCCCTCAGCAAGCTGAGGGGCAACAAACATTTACTCCCCCCAAGGGAGAGCTCTAGGATGAAGGTTGAGAAACTATGAACTAGACCAAGGGCTTAGTGGGGAGGTCCCGCCACATACCCAGAAGTTCTCAAGGAACTTCCCCTCCCAAGCCACTACTAAGCTTGGGCACCACTGGAGGCTCTCCTCACCCCCTAGAGAGAGATTTTGGGGGAGAGAGAGAGAGAGCTGGCCTAGGATAAGCATCTCCAAATGGTACCCCCTTGGTCCTATTTATAAGATTTCTGAAGTTGGGCTGCAAATAGCCAGAAACCGGTCCGTGAAATTACCAAAATACCCCGGACTTGGCCTGCGAATAGCCAAATCCCGTCGTTACGAGACGCTAAGCGCAGACCGCCTACCCGGCTTGGAGCTGGGCGAGCCGGAGGCCTCCCGGCCTCCCCGGCTCGCCCCCACAAGGTTCTGGGCGAGCCGGAGGCCTCCCAGCCTCCCCGACTCGCCCCCACAAGGCTTTGGGCGAGCCAGAGACCTCACGGCCTCCCCGGCTCGCCCCCATAAGGCTCTGGGCGAGCCGGAGGCCTCCCGGCCCTCCCGGCTCACACCCACAAGGCTCTGGGCGAGCCGGAGGCCTCCCGGCCCTCCCGGCTCGCCCTCACAAGGCTCTGGGCGAGCCGGAGGCTTCCCGGCCTCCCCAGCTCACCCCCACAAGGCTCTGGGCGAGCCGGAGGCCTCCCGGCCCTCCCGGCTCGCCCCCACAAGGCTCTGGGCGAGCCGGAGGCCTCCCGGCCCTCCCGGCTCGCCCCCACAAGGCTCTGGGCGAGCCGGAGGCCTCCCGGCCCTCCCGGCTCGCCCCCACAAGGCTCTGGGCGAGCCGGAGGCCTCCCGGCCCTCCCGGCTCGCTCTCACAAGGCTCTGGGCGAGCCAGAGGCCTCCCGGCCTCCCCAGCTCGCCCACACAAGGCTCTGGGCGAGCCAGAGGCCTCCCGGCCCTCCCGGCTCGCCCCCACAAGGCTCTGGGCGAGCCGGAGGCCTCCCGGCCCTCTCGGCTCGCCCCCACAAGGCTCTGGGCGAGCCGAAGGCCTCCCGGCCCTCCCGGCTCGCCCCCACAAGGCTCTGGGCAAGCCGGAGTCCTCCCGGCCCTCCCGGCTCGCCCTCACAAGGCTCTGGGCGAGCCGGTGGCCTCTCGGCCTCCCCGGCTCTCCCCCACAAGGCTCTGGGCGAGCTGGAGGCCTCCCGGCCCTCCCGGCTCGCCCCCACAAGGCTCTGGGCGAGCCAGAGGCCTCCCGGCCCTCCCGGCTCGCCCCCACACGGCTTTTGGCGAGCCGGAGGCCTTCGGGCCCTCCCGGCTCGCCCCCACAAGTCTCTGGGCGATCCGGAGGCCTCCCAGCCTCCCTGGCTCGCCCTTACAAGGGAACAGTCCTGGGATGCACCGCTCAGACTCGACTCCCTCCAAATGCTCACCCCTGCTCCTCCCGGGGTCGCGCCCTTTGGAAATACTGGGCCTAAAAATATCTTGGGCCTCGGGGGCCCACTCGGCGAATACAGGGTTGTACAGTAACGATCATGCTTTGCTATCTAGTGTATTTACTTAAGTTTGTAGAGAATAGTATAGATGAGCATTAGGATCCAATTCTCATGAGTAGAAGTTTTATGAAAGATAATGATGTGTACAAAATAGTGTTTTGATAAAGCTTATATATGAATCAATCAAAAACACATGACATATATAATGAAATAACACAACATTAAAATACACAAATATTATTACTTCCATAATATTTCAATGCACATGGATAAATAGTACAACTACCAAGGTGCTCTGCACACACAATGCTTATTAAGACTTATCAGGGTGCAAAGTAGTGCTTAGGGGATCACTTTTATACTTTTTAGCTTTATTTTCAATTTTTTTATGATCCGGTGTACTAAGAGAAGTGATGAATAAATGTTTGCTACAAGACACTACAATTCTTTGCCAAGGTGCTCAACCTCACAATGCTCATTAAGACTTATCAGGAGGGTGAGTAGTGTTTGGTGGAGTTTTCCTTATCATTTATTATTTACTTTTTAATTTAGTGACTAAGGACTCCGAATTCACTTGTTTTGCAAACATAGCCTTTTAAACCACATTTCTTTAAAGAATAAGTGCATAAAAGACAGAATTGTAATAACCAATTCAATGTTGTGTAGGTAATCTATTTATGCATTTTAATTATTTATGTTATTACACTACACAATCATGCAAGTATCAGATTGTAAACATATGTAGATTACCAAAAATAAGTGAGTGATTGAATCATTATCAAACATAATACCTTATTCATACTTAGAGGCATGCTAAGCATTTCTACACATGTTTATCTACAATCAATTTCATTGCACATAACAAGATAATTTTCAAGGCATGACAAATACAAAACAATGTTTTTAAGAAACTTGAAAGTTAAAATAAACATTGTATTTAATCTTTAATTGATATAATTAATCATTCTTGACAATGGCAATGAATAACAATCAGTTTTTTTTTATAAATTTTTGAATTTTTTATACATGCGCAAAACAATAAACACACATAAAGAGAAAAACATATTTTTGTTCTTTGAAATTGTTTTGTAATTTTGTATTTGTTTATATATATATATATATATATTCTCTGGAAAACATAGAAGTCGTTAATAGCCATTTCAGTAAATGATATACAATGCCAGAGAGATACACCCAAAATAATGCATGAGAAAATACATAATTTTTTTTAAGAAATAAAATTTTGTTTTAAAGGAAATAAAAAGATTAAAAACTTTTTACAAACAGAGAAATAAAACACACACAAAACATTAAAATAATACCAGAAATTATTCAAAATAAAAAAATATATATTGGAGCAAAGGAGCTAACGTCGGGCGTTAACTTCTTAACGCCAAAACAGAACTGCATTTCTTGATTTTTTGAAAAAGTTTTTCAAAATTCATTTGTATTATAAAGAGGCCTTCCTTTAGTTGAAATTTCAGAGTATATTGATTAGATTTGAAGGCTCTTTTAACATGTTTTTGGTGATTTTTCAAATACTTGTGTTTTGTAAAATCATTAAAGCTCAAAATAATAAAGTATGCAAACACAAGATGCAATGTTAAAAATAAAAACAAATATGCATGATTTTAGTATAAAGAGTGAGATAATCTTCATGCAATGAATATAATATAAGTATATCTAAGATCAAGATACTGAAAGACTTTAATTAAGGGTAGCTAATCACCTAGAGGGGGGTGAATAGGTTAATTAAAAACTATTACAGTTCTTGATTATAACCAAGAAAAAACTGATCAGAGCTTTCAAGAAATAAGAACACACACAGAAAAAGACACACATATTTTTATAGTGGTTCCCCTTATCTTGGGTAATCCACTTTCTCCCTTCTCCCCTTCTAGCAGTGTGCTAGATAGGGTTTATAGCTCCTCCATATCTCAGACCACAAACAGGTCTTACAGCTCAGATCACAATAGATCTTATAGTCTCAGATCTCACAGATCTTACTAACTCAGATCAAACAGATCCTACCTCAGCCTTTATAACTAGGCCTACAGCTCAGATTCACCCATGAATCCTACAACTCAGATCACACCTGATCTTACAACTCAGATCTTTGACAGATCCTACACTTAGATCTGACAACTCAGATCCTACAGGAATTTATAAAGAGAATAACAAATACTTAGACTCAAATTTCAGATTATTGAGTCTTCTTGATCTGCCTGAATGATCAAACAGAAATCTTCAATAGAACAGCAGCAGTAAATGATCTTCTTGATTCGACAGGCTGTGATGACTGTTCTTCTTCTTAGGAAGACAGATTCTTCCTTCTTGATCTTCTTCTTTCAGAAAGATGTATCAGCACCAGATTGCTGAATGAAATCTTCAAGTTAGATTGGTTCTGAAAGGGAAGATGACTTCTCCAGATTCTTTCTCAAACTTTCCCTCAAACTGATGGGGACGATAATAACTTTTGAAAGATAGGAAAAACTTAACTCACTAACTTAACTGCATAACTCATAGGTCATGCCTTCTATTTATAGCCCGCCATCTGCAACGTCTGTTACGCTCCTCCACGTCAGCATGATGTTACGTCTTCAACGGTCTTCAATGGAAACAAAGGCTCATCTAGCTGTAGAAGATATTCCTTAGTTCAGAGTATTTGTAGAAGAGGCGTTGAGCACTGAACATCTCTGTCGACGCTTTTCAATTAGGCATCGAGCGATATTTAGACACTCGACGCATACTCCTTAGATTGAAGCTCTCGACTCCTCCTTCTTAAGCGTTGAGCAATCATCACTTAGTCGACGCTTTTTATCTGAAGAAGTCAAGCAACATACAGGGGCTCGACGCTTCTTAACTATGCCTTCATATCTCGACTCTTCTTGTTGGCGCTGAGCTGACTGAAGTTAAGTCGACACTTCTCTTTCCAAGGCGTCGAGCGATATAACTTGGCTCGACACTTCCAAACTTGGTCTCAGAACTTCAGCGGCGACCTTGTCTATTTGAGTAGTATACATGAGTCAACGCTTCTAGGTCACAGGCGTCGAGCGATGTATGATGTCTCGACGCTTGTGAACTTGAATGAATTCCATGAACTTTTTGCCTGACTTGATCTCCTGCACATTGATTCTAGAGAGTATATCAAATACATTCTGAGATATATCTTTGACTTAGGAATGGACTTCTCCAAATCTAAGACATTGTGGTCAATGATCTCAACAATCTCCCCCTATTTGAAGAAGTCATAATCTCAGTCAATGATATATCTCTCTTTTCAAAGATAATCAATGTGTTCTAATTTCTATACAGGTAATCAAAATAAAGAGTATCATACTTTATAAAATTAGATTACCAAAACATTCTATCCACAGAAATTATCTCAGACATGATTTCTGATATAAGCATAAAAACATAAGCAATTCAGAATAAGACATGTCATGAAGAGAGACAGAATCACATCACAGGCATATATATATATGATCATGAAAAATAGTTAACACTGGAATTCATCAAGATTGTTCAAAAATATATCAATTACATTCTTCTAAAAATATTTAGTAAAGATTAAATTTCTAAAGCTGCTCAGGATCCTTGAATTCAATTCCTCTTTTGGCTCTTTTGGAGAGTGCTTCAGCAACTTCCTTTCTTCTCTTGAAATAGCCAAATGGCTTTGGAAAGTATCTGATTGGCTCCATATCACCAGCCTGAATCTTCCCGGCCATTTTGTCAGCCTTGAATTTGATCTTCAGTTCCTCTTGATCCCTATGCTTTAACCATTCAGCTTCAGAATACCACTTTCCTCTTTCCTCTGGGTTACCTTTCACAGCTTCCCAAGCTGACAGAATCAATTCTCTGGAAGATGGAGACCAATGTTCAAAATCAACTCTTGATTGAACCTCTTCTCTGAACTTTCTTTTACTAGATTCAACTTGCTCACTAGTAAAGTGCTCTCTTTTGTTTTTATCTTCAGGACTATACATTTTAGCAATTTGCTTTTGAACCTGAGTAAGAGAAGCTGGCCTTGTCTCAGAAACTTGATCATTCTCATAGTCTATGGGAGGATATCCAAGAGTTTCTCTTATAGAGTTTGAGGTCCACACAGCATGTTCAGAACTAGCTTGAATCATTGACCTCTCCCCCTTTAGGACTTCTTCAACAATATGATCTCTTATAGTATTCTTCTGAAATCTGACTTGACATTCCAAGTGATTAACTCCACTTTCAATGGTTTTCTTTACTTTAAAGAGATGATCATCTATAGTATCTGCATGCAACTTTGCTTGATCTTTTAGAACTGTGGAGCTCTCATCAATTTTAACCAAAATATCAGCATTCTATTGTTGCAGTCTAGCTTCAATCTTATTTGTACCTGTTAGGACTTGTGCTACTTGTTCTTTATACAGAACTTGCATGTTGCTACTTAGTATTCCTTGGTTTGTCTGAACATCATCCACTGTCTTTGTAATTCCAGCTTGTGATTCTTTAATAACCTTTGATGTTTCTTTGATTACATCAAGTTGTTCAGTTGTATAATCTACTGAAGCACCAGCTCTCTTAAAAAACTTTACCATCTCCTTTCTTAATGCAGATATCTGATGATTGACTTCAAATCTAACCAATTTCAATTGGAAATCTACCTCATTTTTCATTTTTGTGTTATTCTCCTTAATATATTGTTCTAATAATCTTCTTTGATTATTCAGCAACACCTCCAGCTGAGGTAGAATAGGACTAAGATCCACATGGATTTCCTTTTCCATTTCAACACCTTTACTGCTCTCTTCTCTGATTAAAGAATCATCTCTCTGGCTCATATGGGAGCTAGAGGATTCTATCTTGATAACCTTCTCAACAGGTTTCTTTGATGCTTCAGGCTCTCCTTCTACCTCCATAGCATCAACTACAGAATTCTCTTTAGCAGGGATCTCAGCCTGAGACTCCCCCTCAAATAGTGCATTATCTTTAGCTGGAAATTCATCTTGAGGCTCCCCCTCAATCTCTGCATTGATCAGATCAATTTTATCCTGAGCAGGGATCTCATCCTGAGCCTTCCCCTCAACTGCTGCTTTGCTCATTTCAGAATTGTTCTGAGCAGGAATCTCATCTTGAGTCTCTTTCTCATTTTGAAAAACCCCTTCAAGTCTAGCAGGGGATACATGAAGACTTCCTCTTTCTTCTTCTCCTTTCTCACTCTCATCCTTTGGTGTATCAGGAGAACTGTCCCTTGCATTGTTCCCTTCTTCTTCTTCAGAAGTTGTAAGGTTTGGATCATGAATTGGAGAAGATTTAGATTTTCTTTTGGAGGAGGATGAGCTGGATGAACTTGAAGAAACCTTCTTCTTCTTTTGCTTCTTGGCTTTCTTCTGCTTGAGAGAAAGATCTGCTGGAGGAGGATTTCATAAGACTCTGTCCCATCTCTCTATCATTCTAATATCCATTTTCTTCATGTGGTTTATCTTTGATCCAAGTTTATTATTCAAAGAGTCAGGAGTGACTTTTACTAAATACAAAGATAATATCCTACCCATGTTGGGTACTTGGATACATTCAATTATCCTGTCAAATACCACTCTCCCCCAATATGTTCTCAGAGAATGAATAATCCTTGTTAGTAGAATAAACATTTTTCTGGAAATTTTGTCATGTGATCCAGTCTTGCACAACAGGCCCTTTCTTATCACATATGTTAGCAATTTTCCTTTCGAATTCATTCCTTTTCTCAGAATACTTCCAGTGATTTCTCGTGAAGTTTCAATTCCGCACCAGATTTGTGCTAATTCATTCCTTTTTAACCTAGGCAGTTCTAGTGCCTTAGCGAGTCTAGAAGGAGTTATTTTAATCTTCTTGCCATTCACACTGGTCTTAATCTTTGAATTGACGGAGTCTATTACTATATTGGAGTAAATCTCTAATACCTCTCGTTTCCAGATGAGAGTTGATTCAGATAGCACAAATTCCAGTCCTGCATTGTAGATTAATTCGATTGTTGATTTGATCTCCACTGAAGCTGATTGGAATCCATTTCGAACAAGTTCACTTCCTTCATAGAAATACTCACTGCTTTTGGGAGGCATTGTTGTTGATGATCGAAGAGAGAGAGAATTGATGGAGAAATTTTCTAGTGCAGCCAATTTCGAACTTAGAGAACTAGGGCATATGCACTAACGAAGTGTCTTCCCTATTTATAGAAGTTCTAATTCAAGAAGATGAATAGTCGTGCGCCAAACTTATTTGACAAGATTGATCTAATGGTTCAAATTGACCCTGTCGAGATGGCCTAGCTATGTTCGCACAAGCGTTGGGATCGCTCGACGCCATATATCTTCAGTAGGCGCCAGGTATCTTCTTGACGCCAGATATCTTCTCGACACCAGGTATCTTCTCGACGCCAGATATCTTCTCGACGCCAGGTAATTTCTCCACTCACCTTATAGGACTCAATCATTATTTTCATTTATTTAATTCAAAACAACTTTAATCCATTTTTAGCATACCTAATTCAATTTTAAAGTTATTGAATTTTGTTTCATCCATGGGTTTAGTAAATATGTCAGCAACCTGTTTGTCAGTGGGAACATATTCAATTGAGATATCTCCATTTTCTACATGTTCTCTAATGAAATGGTATCTTATTTCTATGTACTTAGTTCTGCTATGAGATACAGGATTGTTAGCTATAGCAATGGCACTAGTTGAATCACAAAATAGAGGAGATTTACTTAGCTGAACTTTATAGTCTTGGAGTTGGTGTTGAATCCATAGTAGCTGAGCACAGCAGTTTCCAGCTGAGATGTACTCAGATTCTGCTGTAGAAATAGCCACACTGGTCTGCTTCCTGCTACTCCAAGATATTAGTCTTTTGCCAAGAAATTGACATGAACCAGATGTACTTTTTCTATCCTCCTTGCATCCTGCAAAATCAGCATCTGAAAAACCAATTAGTTCAAAATCATTGCTTCTAGGATACCAAAGGCCAAGATTAAGAGTGCCCTTCAGATATCTCAGGATACTTTTGACAACAATGTAGTGAGATTCTTTAGGGTTCACTTGATATCTAGCACACACATGTTGAGAACATAATGTCTGGCCTGCTAGCAGTTAGGTAGAGCAATGAGCTCATGATGCCTCTGTACAAGATTTCATCAATAGGTTTCCCTTTTTCATCCTTGTCCAGTGACATATTTGATGCCATAGGTGTCTTCATGACAGTGGAATTTTCCATTCCAAACTTCTTAATAATTTCTTTTGTGTACTTGGTCTGAGAAATGAAAATTCCTTCCTCAGACTGTTTTACTTGGAGTCCTAAGAAGTATTTAAGCTCACACATGCTACTCATTTCAAATTTCCCTTGCATAAGGTTTACAAACCTTTTGCAAAGGTTATTGTCAGTAGAGCCAAATATTATATCATCTACATATATTTGTACTAGAATAATGTGACCTTTAACTATCCTAAGAAACAATGTCTTGTCTATCTTTCCTCTTGAGAATTTATTCTCAATAAGAAATCTAGATAATGTCTCATACCAGGCTCTAGGTGCCTGTTTCAGACCATACAATGCTTTTAATAATAGATAAACATGATTTGGATGAGTAGAGTCAATAAAACCTGGGGGTTGTTCAACATATACTTCCTCCAATATTGTTCCATTAAGGAATGCTAACTTTACATCCATTTGATAGACTATGAATCCAGTGTGTGCTGCAAATGCCAAGAATAACCTGATTGCCTCCAATCTTGCCACAGGAGCAAACACTTGATCAAAATCTATGCCTTCCTCCTGTCTATATCCTTGGGCAACCAACCTAGCTTTGTTGTTGATGATCACACCATTTTCATCTAGCTTATTCCTGAATACCCATTTGGTCCCTATGACTTTGTGTTTCTTTGGTCTTGGAACCAATATCTAGACTTTGCACCTTTCAAATTGATTTAGCTCTTCTTGCATAGCTGATATCCATGAAGTGTCTTTATTGGCTTCATCAAACTTCTTAGGTTCTATTTTGGATAGAAAGTTGTGATGCAAAGCCTCATGTATTGAGTTTCCTCTTCTGGTTTGCACACCATCATTTGGATTTCCTATGATCTGTTCTTTTGGATGATCCTTCAGATGTTTGGTTGCATTCCTCCACCTTTCATTTTCCCTTTGAGATTCTGGTGCATCTGTTTGAGTAGGTTCTTCTAGAGGTTCTGGATGAGGTGGTTCTTCAACAGCAATAGGTTCTTCAAAATTTTCTTCTGCTTGATGTTCATCCTCTCTAGTTACAATTATAGTCTCATTAGTTTTTTCATTATCCTCATTGTGCTGTTCATTGATATTCATCTCCTTCAATTTCTGTGTAGAACCTGCACAACTAGATAAACTTCCCAGATCCTTATAAATAAGGCTGGTTTCATCAAATACAACATGTATAGATTCTTATATCCTATTAAACTTTTTGTTGAAAATTCTATAGGCTCTACTTTGAGAGCTATACCCAACAAAAATTGCCTCATGTGCTTTTTCAGCAAATTTAGTGAGGTGCTTTCCATTATTTAATACAAAGCATTTACTACCAAATATTTTAAAATAGGCTAAAGTGGGTTTTCTACCTTTCAACAACTCATATGGGGTCTTATCCAGTCTTTTGTTTATAAGAGCCCTATTCTGCAGATGGCATGCTGTGTTTACAGCTTCAGCCCAGAAATACTCAGGAAGAGAAGAATCACTCAGCATACTCCTGCTAGCTTCAATAAGGGTTCTATTTCTTCTCTCAACAACCCCATTTTGTTGGGGAGTTCTAGGAGATGAGAACTCTTGAGAAATTCCTAGATTCTCACAAAATTTGGTCATTGCACCTGACTGAAATTCAGTCCCATGATCACTTCTAATTTTGGCTACATAATTTCCTATTTCATTGGTGATTTGCCTAACAAAACTGGTAAATATTTCTAAAGTGTCTGACTTATGTTTGAGGAAGAATACACATGTGAATCTGGAATAATCATCAATTATTACAAGGGTGTATGACTTTCCTCCTAAGCTATGCATTGACATTGGTCCAAATAGATCCATGTGAAGTAGGTATAGACATCTAATGGAATCCTTCTCACCAATTGGTTTGAAGGATGACTTGGTCTGCTTACCCATTTGACAAGCATGGCATGGACCCTCCTGCACACACTTCCACTTAGGCTCAGCTCTCACTAGGTCTTTTGAAATAAGTTTATTTATAGTCTTATAATTTATGTGAGCTAACCTTTTATGCCTTGAACACTACTGGAAACTTTATTTTCTGCTACTAAGCATATGGAGTTAACTAGATCAGAACATATGAAGTTTAGGCAGTAAATGTTGCCACTCCTAGTGCCTGAGAGAATTATCTCATTCTCTTTCTTAATCAGGCACTCATCCTTGTAGAATGAAATGTCATACCCAATATCACATAATTGACTTATGCTGATGAGATTGTGTTGCAATCCATCAACATGAGCAACTTTGGTGATGGTGACAATTCCATTTGTGATATTACCATAACCTTTAGTTTTACCTTTTTCAAACCCTCCAAAGATAACCTTTGGTCTATTCCTTACAGGAGTGTAATCATTCAGCAGACTTTTTGTTCCTGTCATGTGCATAGAGCACCCACTGTCCAAGTACCAGATTGGAAGTTGATTGGTCTTTGGACAACCCTGCAAAAAGAAATTACCTTTTCTTAGGAGCCCACACCAAGTTGGGTCCTAGAACCTTGTTAGTATGAGCTGGAACATTTAGTTGTTGAATAATCCTTGGTGATGTGAGAGTTGTCATAAGTCTGAATACTGGTCTCCCAGAGTTGAATCTTGGAACAGTTGGATTGAACCAATAGTCAAGAGCAAAATGTTTAACCCTTCCACAGCACCAGCATTCATATCTGTTATATCTCCTTGGAGGTCTTCTTACTTCTTTATGTTGACTTATATTTTTCTTAATTTCCTTATTCAAAGGAGCTATGTAAGTTGTTTTAGTAACTTTTACTGGTTCAGTTTTCTTACCATCAGTGGTTTTTTACTTCAGGTCTTAGTTCCTTTCTTTTGAATTTAGTATTTGCTTTAAATACAAAGGAGTCATGATGAGTTAATACTTTTTCTTTGCATAGTGATTTGGCATTATTTTTACTTGGTTGAATTGAATCATCTTTGCTATTAGAACATTCACCCTTATAAAACTTATGCACACCTTTTTTATCATGCTTGTTTGTGAAAGGCATGGCTTTGTTAAACTTTAAAGGTTGTATAGGTGCCTTGTCAGTACTTTTAGGGTTTTTATCTGCATTCCTATCATATCCTATGCCATATCTGTATTGTGTAGAAAATGTGTCTATTATAGGAAGAATAGTTTATGGTTTTGAGAACTTTGCTACAAGTTTCCTTTCTGCTAGGAGTTTTGATTCAAGTTCTTTTATTAACTTTTCCTTAGTGCATAAAGTCTGTATGTGAATAATAGACATGACTTTTAGTTTGCTAAGTTCTTTGCTTGACTGATTTAGCCTCTCAGCTGTCTCAGAGTTTTGAGAATCAGTTTGCTTTAATTCAGATATTTCTATTTGTAATCTTTTATTATGCTTTTTGCTCTTCTTAAGTGCTTTGAGAAGTAATTGATATTTTTCAATAATTTCATCTACATGAAGTTTAGATTGTGAATCATTTTCATCAGAAGAGAATGAATCTATTTCAGGTTCAGAATCAGAATCAGATAGAGGAGTTTTATCAAGTACCTTTATATCAGTAGTTGCCTACTGATCTTCTTGATCACTCAATGCCATGAGTCCTGTATTTTCTTCTTCATCCTCTTCACTATCAGACCTTGATAGTGGGGCTTTTATCATAGATCTATGATTTAGACTGTCTTCATTTTCATTGGCAGCCATCAGAGCTATGAGTGCCTCCTCACTATCTGAGTCTGATGACTGAGATTCACTATCACTAAGAGTGACCTTGCCCTTTTTGGCTATTAGACTCTTCTCATGTCTCTTGTCAGATTTGTGCTTTCTTTCATCAGATTTCTTGTTGTTCTTTCTCTTTGAAGGACAATCAGCAATCATGTGTCTTGATTTCCTGCAACCAAAACACACAATTTCTTCTGAATTAATTTTATTGTGTTTAGAATTGTACCTGTCCTTCTTGGAGTCTTGTTTGAATCCCTCTGAAGAATTTGAATGCTTCTTAGATCTGGATAACTGAGAGGGTCTAGTTTTCCAGTGTTGTTTTCTTCTCAACATTCTTTTTAGTTGTTTGGTAAAGAGTGCCAATTCACCATCTGATATTTCAGAATCAGAATTACTGGTTTCTGATTCTTCTGATTCAGATGGAATCCTGGGGGATAATGACATTCTTTCTTTGCTTTTCTTGGAGCTTTCTGCTTTCAGAGCAATAGGATTTTCCCTGTTGTGTCCTTCCTCAGCTTTTCTGGTATTCAGATGAAGTTCATGGGACAAGAGTTTCCCATATAAATTCTGTGGCTGAATGTTTCCCAGATTTCCCATTTCTCTGATTGCACAGATCTTGATATCCCATTCTTTGTTCAGTGATCTTAAGAATTTATCATTTAGCTCATAATCTGTGAAAGTTCTTCCATAAGTTTTTAGACCATTTACAATCTTGAAGAATTTTTCATAGCAGACTGCTATTGAATATTTCTTGTCTTGTCTGAAGGCTTCATATTGCTGATTTATGAGTGACTTCTTGTCATCTCTGACTTCTTCAGTCCCTTCCATATAGACAATAAGAGATTCCCACATTTCTTTGGCAGTTTTGCAATGGACTAAATTTTGGAAAGTTGAATCTTCAATAGCACTAACAATGATGTTCTGAGCTCTCTTATCCATGGAGGCCAGAATCACTTCATCTTTGGTCATCTCTGAATAGGTTTTAGGAGTCTTTATACTTCCATCTGTAAATGAAACTTTCATAGGAACAAAAGGTCCCTCTAGAACAATTATGTAAATCCTAGGATCAGATGCTTCCATGAAAAGTCTGACCCTTTCTTTCCAAATCCCAAAGTTTTCTTTTCTGCAGATTGGAAGCTTCATAGATGTGAATTCTTTGCTTCCTTCTGTATTAGCCATCACGACTTCAGAAATCTACCCTTAGAAGATCTTGTTCAGGCTGTTAAACCTTTTCTTGAACAACAACCCTCTGATACCACTTGAAAGACTTTAATTAAGGGTAGCTAATCACCTAGAGGGGTGGGGTGAATAGGTTAATTAAAAACTATTGTAGTTCTTGGTTATAACCAAGAAAAAACTGATCAGAGCTTTCAAGAAATAAGAACACACACAGAAAAAGACACACAGATTTTTATAGTGGTTCCCCTTATCTTGGGTAATCTACTTTCCCCCTTCTCCCCTTCTAGCAGTGTGCTAGATAGGGTTTATAGCTCCTCCAGATCTCAGACCAGAAACAGGTCTTACAGCTCAGATCACAACAGATCTTATAGTCTCAGATCTCACAGATCTTACTAACTCAGATCACACAGATACTACCTCAGCCTTTATAACTAGGCCTACAGCTCAGATTCACCCCTGAATCCTACAACTCAGATCACACCTGATCTTACAACTCAGATCCTTGACAGATCCTACACTCAGATCTAACAACTCAGATCCTACAGGAATTTATAAAGAGAATAACAAATACTTAGACTCAGATTTCAGATTGTTGAGTCTTCTTGATCTGCCTGAATGATCAGACAGAAATCTTCAATAGAATAGCAGCAGCAAATGATCTTCTTGATTCTACAGGCTGTGATGACTGTTCTTCTTCTTAGGAAGACAGATTCTTCCTTCTTGATCTTCTTCTTTCAGAAAGATGTATCAGCACCAGATTGCTGAATGAAATCTTCAAGTTAGATTGGTTCTGAAAGGGAAGACGACTTCTCCAGATTCTTTCTCAAACTTTCCCTCAAACTGATGGAGACGATAATAACTTTTGAAAGATAGGAAAAACTTAACTCACTAACTTAACTGCATAACTCATAGGTCATGCCTTCTATTTATAGCCCGCCATCTGCAACGTCTGTTACGCTCCTCCACGCCAGCATGACGTTACATCTTCAATGGTCTTCAATGGAAACAAAGGCTCAGCTAGCTGTAGAAGATATTCCTCAGTTCAGAGTATTTGTAGAAGAGGCGTTGAGCACTGAACATCTCTGTCGACGCTTTTTCAATTAGGCGTCGAGCGATATTTAGACACTCGACGCATACTCCTTAGACTGAAGCTCTCGACTCCTCCTTCTTAGGCATTGAGCAATCATCACTTAGTCGACGCTTTTTATCTGAAGAAGTCGAGCAACGTACAGGGGCTCGACGCTTCTTAACTATGCCTTCATATCTCGACTCTTCTTGTTGGCGTTGAGCTGACTGAAGTTAAGTCGACACTTCTCTTTCCAAGGCGTCGAGCGATATAACTTGGCTCGACGCTTCCAAACTTGGTCTCAGAACTTCAGCGGCGACCTTGTCTATTTGAGTAGTAGACATGAGTCAACGCTTCTAGGTCACAGGCGTCGAGCGATGTATGATGTCTCGACGCTTGTGAACTTGAATGAATTCCATAAACTTTTTGCCTGACCTGATCTCCTGCACATTGATTTTAGAGAGTATATCAAATACATTCTGAGATATATCTTTGACTTAGGAATGGACTTCTCCAAATCTAAGACATTGTGGGCAATGATCCCAACAGATACCTTAACAACATGACTACACTCTATCCCCGTACTAAGTGACGGATGGGCATGAGGAGATGCACACATGCCGTAGGTTGGGGTGTTAATCTCATATGCATTCAAAAGACAACGCTCAACCTAGCACTTTTTCCCACCAGTGCCTCGCAAGGCCCCACTGGAACCCTCCCCGGTTAAGGACAAGACATGACTTAGAGGTTAGGTCTCTAATGCACACAATCTTACGCCCTCGCTATTGTGAGACACATGTCATAGGTTTAATGATTATGAACATACTAAGCGTGTAAGCCTTAAATATATTAACTATGGTATAATTGCATGATTAGTTTTGGATTTACAATAATATCGATGATTGTTGATTTTAAATCCATTTAGAACACATTTTATTCATGCAAATAACTACAAAAGAAATTATGATTTTCATATTTTAGTAATATAATTTACTTTAGCATTGCAAGATATAACTAGCATGGACATTGATTTCTATCTATGGTACGTGATGATGCTAGTATGATGAGTTAGGATAACATGGTGCAAAGCTAAGTAAAGATGGACAGATATATAATTGAGTCGCATGTATTCAAACATAGAGTTTTGAATCTCATAGACCTAGAATGAAGTGACAATTCTATTTGATTTCATCTTGTTTATATCAAGTTAATTCTTAGGTCTAAAGATAATGAGATTCATGCAAATAATAAAGATGTATTTCACACACACAAAACAAGATATGAAACTATAATATCAATAACAATCATATATTTCATAATTCTTAAGGTTGATAGAATCAATTGATTTAAGATAGTTATAGATAGATCATGAATTATGATATATGATTATAGTGAATTTTAGCCTAGGATATTAATAGATCATGGTGGTGATTGTGAAATCATATTCATCATTTTTCTAAATTTTCAATTATGATTTTTCATTATAGGGACTATCATATGCAACAAAGAAAATAGACAAATATGCAATTAATTGCGTATTTAATATTTTAGCCTAAGACCCCTAAAAATTCATTTAAATCCAATTTTGAAAGTAATTTCATTAGTCTTGATAATATCATTTAGCAAATTTAGCATTCAATTTATAATGATAATATAAGACATTTATAGGCAATGGATTTAAAAAGGATAAAACATAAAAAAAGATAGATCACTTATAAAAATATGACTTTATGTTCAATTTAATTTGTTAAACATTAGGCTTAAAATGAAAGTCATATCTCATGATACATAAAGTGATCATAAACAAGTTGGCTCAAAAATTAAAAAAAATAAACAAAAGAAAAAAGCAATTAAGCCTATCATGAAGTAGAGTAATGATATTTTATTTTTAATTTATTTCTACTTCATGCAATACAATGATTCCTAGTGAATGAGAGATTTAGGTATCCAAAGGGGACCATGTGTGATGGTTCCTTTGGGTACCCAAATACATCGTGTTGGCTTTTGGAGAGATAGTGATGAATGAGCCTTTACAAGTGGAGCTTGTGTTTCGTTTTTAATTTTGGGCCTCCATTCATACTTTGGTTGTTTATCACTTAAATACATAAAATGATTATGTGACATCTTTATATGATGATAGTTGTTTGAAAAATAATTCATCGGGGATTCATGTTTATTCAAATTATTTTTCAAAATAGCTTGATGTTGATAATCATAATTAGTTTTATTATATGGATCGTTTGAAAGTTTATAAGAGTAATTGTATTTCTTTAGAATTGAATGTTGAAAGAGTGGGTTACAATATGTTTTAAATGATTGATTCTTATTTTGATGATTTCCATTTCCACTCTTTCTTATAGACATACTCTTATAATATGAAGGATAATATTTTATAGTTTGATTTTCATGATTATGAGTTTTTAAATTTGAGTCATGATTGAAAATATATTGAGACTTATAATAGTGACTTAAGAATTTTGTGAGGGTCATAATTCATTTTGAAACAAATTTCCTTTTGATTTGATGTATGAAAAGGGTCCTTTTTAGAAATTATTTTGTTAATTTATCTTTGTTATTCAAAATCTTATGATGATTGACATTACTAGAAATTAAAACTTTCTCAACAAAAGATTTTAGTTGTCTTAACTTACAAGTTAAAGCATCATTTTCAATTATCAATTTTTCATTATGTTCTTTAGAAATTAAGAGCCCTTTTTCAATATCCTTGAATTTTTCTTTTAATAGATTGCATTCTAAACAAGGAGTAGGAATTTTAATTAAAGAGCATGAAAGAGAATTTGAAACATCAATATAAGATTCTACTTTAGCGTTTGCTTTTAAAGTTTTATTTTCTAAACGTAATTTGAAATTAGCATGTTTTAACTTGAAGTTTTACGTTTAGCAAATTTAAGCACACGAAATGTAGAAATAGAATTAGTTACTATAAGAGAAGATTTAGATTTTCTTACCTTGCTATAGTTTTCGTCTTCTCTTTTGCTTGATGTTTTGCCATCAATTGGGTCCAATATTGTTTCTCTCTTAGATTGATCTTCCTCCAAGAATGAGTCCTCGTCGATTTCTTCTCTTGGATCCATAAGGAATTCCTCTTGTTCATCATCTGTGGAAGGAAGACTGTAAGTATTCTCAGGAAATTTCCAAACTTCAAAAGCCGTAGGAAGCGTATAAATAAGTTTGAAAATATTTTGATCTAGAGCACAATATAGACTATTCATAGATTTGGCATTTAAAAACATTTCATTTTTATTTATAATACTTGGGGGCATTTTAATAGTAATATTCCAAACTTCAATATCCAAAGTTTTAAGAAATTTTGCCATAAGAGTTTTCCACCCATTATAATTTTCACCCATAAATAATGGTGGACATAATGATTTTTCATTTTCATAAAAATTATCCCCTCTAGAAGATGCGAGATCATGAAGCGCCATTATTCCCGGTTGTGAAGCCGTATTGGAATAACCTGCCTCTGATACACGTGTTGGATCTTACGGCGCCCTTAGGGGGGTGAATAAGAGTTTTATGGAATTTAGATCATAATTAAATTTATCAGAGATTGTGACTGAAGTTTCTGAATATTTTATAGAAACATATATTTTAATATCTCATATAAGGGAAACAAAACTTTTTCTTTACTGTTGCTAACGTCTGGCGTTAGGTGTTAACGCTGGGCGTTAGCTCTTCAGAAAATTAATCTGCTCAGAATTTATGTCAATGAGATTGTACTAATGAAAACATTAATGAAATACAATTCCAGAAAATCAGAGATAATTAAAAATGATTATTGTATTTCAAAGATAATTAAACAAATGTTAATTTTGATACTTTAATGGAAAAGAAATTAAAACATTCTTGAAGAGGAAATAAAATCAATTGAATAGAACATTAAAGGACATGATTTTATTTCATAATAAATTGAATACACAAATGTTTAATTTCTATAACGCTAGAAATCAGAGGCGTACAAAGTAAAACAATTTTTCCTTTTCTATACCGACTTGTATCCCCACAAACCGGTTGGCTTTAGCCTATCCTTCCCTAGATAAGGCCTCAAGCCGCTCTAGCCAATCCTTCCCCGGATATGGCCTCGAGCACCCCCTAGATCTAATCACCTAGACTCAGTCGCCAACACAAGGCGAATTCCCCATAAGTCCTACCCAGACCTAGTCGCCAACACAAGGCGAATTTTCCCACGGAATCCTTCCCGGAATCCGACGTTCTCCCCGAATGATTTCTCCACACAAATTACAAAGAGAATAAAATAAAAGATTACAAGATAAGTAAAGAGAAACTCCCTAAGAAATTCTGAAGGTGAAGACGAAGTCGATGTAGATGTTGGCATTCTTGAAACAATCGTCCTTCGTATGGGATATGCGTTGTAGACCTTCTCCTTCAAAATCCTCTTTAGATCTTCATGATAGCCCAAGGGAGATCTCTTAATTGATGTAGACGAACCTCTCTCCAAAGTATCAGAATTCTGGAATCATCATATCACTTAGAATGAGAGGGTTGTACTTTTAAATAGTCACGGGAGCTAACGCCTGGCGTTAAGGGTTAACACCAGCGTTAGAGAACGTGTATGACACTTGTTGAGATCGTGTATAGTGTCGGGAGCGCGACAAAACCAAATTTCGTTGAATGAACTATTTTCGTCGAACGCGCCTTCGTCGAACGGAAACCCATTTCGCAACCACCAAGATCGTGGCAGAAACCAAGTTTGTCAAACAGAATCAATTTCATCGAACGAAACTCATAGTTCGTCGAACGCAATTTGTCAAGTGCAATTTCGTCGAGCGCAGGCTCATTTCATCGAACGGAACTCCAAGTTCGTCGAACGCAACTTATCGAACGCAATTTCATCGAGCGCAGGCAATTTTGTCGAACGGAACTCCAAGTTCGTCGAACGCAGTTTGTCGGGCGCAATTTCGTCGAGCGCAGGCAATTTCGTCAAAAGGAACTTCAAGTTTGTCGAACGCAGTTTCCTTCAAAGTTCATCGAATGCCATCCTAGTGGTTTTTGTCTCAGCGGTTATTAACGCGTGGCGTTAACTACTAATGCGGGCGTTAGCTCTCTTTCCAGAGAGTCATCTCCAATCAGCAAACTAATCATGTAGTTATAGTTCCTGTAAAACCTTCACACTATAAACACATAAAATACAAGATCAAATACAACACGTATTTGTTATTCTCAAACTAAGAGATGCGGAACATAGGCTCCAACAGGTATCGTTTCCTCATCCCCTGGTTGGACGACTTACTTGATACAATGGATGGTGATCAATTATTTTCAAAGATCAATCTGCGCAATGAGTACCTCCAGATTAGAGTTCACGAAGGAAATGAGTGGAAGATGACTTTTAAGACCAAAGATGGTGTCTATGAGTGGTTGGTCATGCCATTTGGGTTGTCCAACTCCCCCAACATCTTTATGCGAGTCATGACTCAGATCTTCCTGCCCTATATGGGCAAATTCTTGGTCATCTACTTTGATGATATTTTGATATATAGCCACTCTTCTGATGACTATCTGAGCCATCTGAGGCTCATATTCGATACTCTCTGAAAGGAGAAGTTATATGTGAACTTGAAGAAGTGCACCTTCCTGACTGATTTTGTGCACTTCCTTGGGTTCATCTTACCAGCGTTCGGCGTGTCTATTGACCGGACAAGGTCTGATCCATTCATGAGTGTCATATCCCTTCCACTATCATTGAGGCTCATAGCTTCCACAGACTAGCCACCTTCTCCTTTCAGAGAGTAGCCACCTTCTCCTTTAAGATTAAAATTATGACCCCCTTCACGAGCTGCCTTCAGAAGGGAGATTTCTAATGGACGGAAGTCGTCACTCGAGCTTTTACTGAGATTAAAGAAAAATTGATGACCGCACCTGTTCTGAGATTTCCCGATTTCTCTAAGGTGTTTGAGGTAGACCGCGACGCTTTTGGCATTGGGATTGGTGGAGTACTGAGCCAAGAGAGCCATCCAGTTTCTTACTTTAGTGAGAAGCTGAATGACCCCCGACATAAGTACTTAAATTATGATATATAGTTTTATGCAGTGGTGCAGTCATTTCGGAATTGGAGACATTATCTCATCCCACTGAAGTTTGTCCTATTCTTCGATCACCAGGCTCAGCGCTATCTTGATTCACAGCGAAAGTTGGGGAATAGGTATGCCAAATGGGTCGAATATTTGCATGACTTTCACTATGTTCTCAAAACTGTGCGGGTCTTGAGAACAAACTTGTCGACGCTCTTAGTCAACTTATATCCCTACTCTGCACATAGAGTGATAGTTTGACTAGTTTTGATCGTTTGTCTCATGATTACCCCACCTTCCTTGACTTTAGTGAAATCTATTTGGGTTTTTTAAGAGATCCTCCTGAGCCCACTAATGGTTTGATATTGTAGAAGAATACTTATATCGTGGGCCTCGGCTCTGCATACCCAGGACGTCCTTCGTGGACTTCTTGATTTGGGAAATGGCGTCTAGCGGCACAGTTGACCACTTTGGC
The DNA here is from genome assembly GCA_033032865.1 of Dactylorhiza incarnata. Classification (NCBI taxonomy): domain Eukaryota; kingdom Viridiplantae; phylum Streptophyta; class Magnoliopsida; order Asparagales; family Orchidaceae; genus Dactylorhiza; species Dactylorhiza incarnata. Next base: position 14,973,364 of record JAWHQI010000003.1, on the reverse strand, counting down.
AGAGACAAGACTGTTGCTTTAGTTGAGGATCACTTTTATTGGCCCGCCATGAGAAGGGATGTGGCACTTGGTGTGCGACACTGTGGCACATGTCAGATAGCGAAAGGTTCAAAACAAAATACTGGACTATATACCCCTCTTCCAGTCCCACACTAGCCATGGGTCGACATTAGCATGGATTTTTTATTGGGTCTTCCTCGTACTCTAAGGAAGCGTGATTCTATTTTGTAGTGGTAGACTGGTTTTCGAAGATAACTCACTTTATTGTATGCCGCAAGATCGTCGATGCATCTCATGTGGCGACCTTTTTCATGAGAGACATTTTTTGGTTACACGGATTACCCAAATCCATAGTGTTTGACCGTGACATCCAATTTTTGAGCTACTTTTGGGGAACGTTATGGCATAAAATGGGTGCAACTTTGAAATTCTCCACCACCTATTACCCACAGACTGACGGCCATACTGAGGTCGTTAATATGAGTTTAGGGAATTTGTTATGATGTCTAGTTGGTGATCACCAGTCGGTTTGGGATTCAGTGTTGCCCGTAGCGAAGTTTGCATATAATAGGTCTACTAGCATGAGTCCATTTCATATAGTGTCAGGTTATGAGCCTAGAAAACCTATTGACCTTGCTCATTTTCCCTTAGAGCCACGTCTTAGTGAGCCCGCTGAGTCTTTCATTCTTCACATACATGAATTGCATGAATTGATTAGGGAAAAAATTGCTAGCAGTAATGAACTATATAAAGCACAGACATATGAACACAGGCGTGAGCAACATTTTTGGGTAGGCGAGCAAGTCATGATCCGACTTCGCATTGAGAGGCTCCCAAAAGGAGTCGATAAGAAGCTACAACTGAAGCAAATGAGCCCTTATATGATTATAAAGAAAATTGGAACAAATTTCTATGAGGTCGATCTCCCAGCATATATGTGTATTCATCCCGTATTTAATATTGAAGACTTAACACTGTACTTTGAGCCTCTCGAGAATAAGGATCCATACCTCGATCCACTTCCTATACCCTCCCCATCACAACCTAACTCTTCACCTGGCCACCTTTGACAAGCACCCGCGGACTTGCCTGCACCACCTATGATTCCATCGTTTTTTCTGGATCCATTAGCACGAGAGCTGAGAGCATTGTTGATATTGTGGCGCATGAGTGCATTTCCACCACAAGCGGTCCTTCTTGTTGTTACTTTGTACACTGGAGTGGACGCCCCATATTTGATGATACATGGATATCTGTGGCGGAGCTTGATAGACTTGCCCCTAATATTCAACATCAGTACGTCATCTCCATTCATCGGAGAAGAATGCTTTTCAGTCGAGGGGAGTTGATGGTGATCAGTACTGGAGTACGGGTCACCAGTAAGCGGGACCAACTTTCATATATTCTCGCAGGAGGCAATGATCGAATTGGCGATCCGAGACCACGAGTGCTTTCAGCTCGTCGTTATATTATTTTATGTATTTAATTTTATTTTTTTGGATTTGTTTTTGATGTTTTAGAACATCGGGCGTAACGACAATCATAGTCGTTCACACCCGGTGCCCAACCGCCCTGTCTTGTTATAAATAAGTGTGGATGCTGTATTTTTAGGCTCATTTCTTATATAGTGAGAGAATCTAGTCTCGACAATCATTCGTGGTGCGACATTGTGAACCCGGAGTGCGTTGTCTCAGTTTTCATTTTCTTGAAAATTCTCATTTTACCTTTTTCTGTTTTGCTGAAACCCTTCATTGTTCCCCCTCTCTACAACCCACGATCACTCTCTTAACTTCCTGAAAACCGCTCAATTTTTCCTATTCATTGGTGTTGGGAATATTGCCCTCGATATTCCTTTGATTTGAAGAGGCATCACTCACAATGCTAAGTACATAGTTGTATTTGATAAAGCTATATTTCTATAAGAAATACAGGTTCAGGTGACACAAGAGGAAGGGTCGATCATGCTCTTAGATCAGGAGAAATCTCTCCTAAGAGATGAAGATTTGTCTCAGCAGAATCGCTGAGATGAAGGGTCAAAACCACTGAGACGAGCCCACTGTCTCAGCGGAACCGCTGAGACCAGAACAGGAGCCGCTGAGAAAGTGAAAGACTTTAATTAAGGGTAGCTAATTACCTAGAGGGGGGTGAATAGGTTAATTTAAAAACTATTTGCAGTTCTTGATTATAACCTAAATAAATGATCAGAGCTTTCAAGAAAATGAACACAAACAAAAACACACAGAATTTTATAGTGGTTCCCCTTATCTTGGGTAATCCACTTTCCCCCTTCTCCCCTCTAGCAGTGTGCTAGATATGGTTTATATCTCCTCCAGATCTCAGACCACAAACAAGTCTTACAGCTCAGATCACAATAGATCTTACAGACTCAGATCTTAGAAGATCTTACTCTCTCAGATCTCAGCAGATCTTACCAACTCAGATCTCACAGATCCTACCAACTCAGATCTCAATAGATCCTACCAACTCAGATCTCCACAGATCCTACCTCAGCCTTTATAACTATAGGCTTTCAGCTCAGATTCACCCCTGAATCTTATAACTCAGATCACACCTGATCCTACAACTCAGATCCTTGAAAGATCCTACACTCAGATCTGACAACTCAGGCCCTACAGGGATTGATAAAGATAGCAAAAATACTTAGACTCAATTTTGGATAGAAAGCTGTGATGCAAGGCCTCATGTATTGAGTTTCCTCTTCTAGTTTGCACACCTTCATTTAGATTTCCTATAATCTGTTCTTTGGGATGATCCTTCAGATGTTTGGTTGCATTCCTCCACCTCTCATTTTCCCTTTGTGATTCTGGTGCATCTCTTTGAGTTGGCTGTTCTAGAGGTTCTGGATGTTGTGGTTCTTCAACAGCAATAGGTTCTTCATAATTGTCTTCTACTTGAGATTCATCCTCTCTAGTCACAATTACAGTCTCATTAGTTTCTTCATTATCCTCATTGTGTTGTTCATTGATATTCATCTACTTCAATTTCTGTGTAAAACCTGCACTACTAGATAAACTTCCCAGATCCTTATAAATAAGGCTGGATTCATCAAATACAACATGTATAGATTCGTCTATCCTATTTGACCTTTTGTTGAAAATTCTGTAGGCTCTACTTTGAGAGATATAGCCAACAAAAATTCCCTCATGTGCTTTTTCAGCAAATTTAGTGAGATGGTGCTTTCCATTATTTAATACAAAGCATTTACTACCAAATATTTTGAAATAGGCTAAAGTGGGTTTTCTACCTTTCAACAACTCATAAGGGGTCTTATTCAGTCTTTTGTTGCTAAGAGCCCTATTCTGCACATGGCATGCTGTGTTTACAGCTTCAGCCCAGAAATACTCAGGAAGAGAGGAGTCACTTAGCATACTCATACTAGCTTCAATGAGAGTTCTATTTCTTCTCTCAGCAACCCCATTTTGTTGGGGAGTTCTAGGAGATGAGAACTCTTGTGAGATACCTGGATTTTCACAAAATTTGGTCATAGCACCTGACTGAAATTCTGTCCCATGATCACTTCTAATTTTGACTACAGGATTTCCTATTTCATTTTTAATTTGCCTAACAAAGCTGGTAAATATTTCTAGAGTATCTGACTTGTGTTTAAGGAAGAATACCCATGTGAATCTGGAATAATCATCAACAATTACAAGGGTGTAAATCTTTCCTCCTAGGCTATGGATTGACATTGGTCCAAATAGATCCATGTGAAGTTGGTATAGACATCTAATGGAATCTTTCTCACCAATTGGTTTGAAGGATGACTTGGTCTGCTTACCCATTTGACAAGCATGGCAGGGACCCTCTTGCACACAGTTCCACTTAGGCCCAGCTCTCACTAGGTCTTTTGAAATTAGCTTATTTATAGTCTTATAGTTTATGTGGGCTAACCTTTTATGCCATTGTACACTACTAGAGACTTTATTCTCTGCTACTAAGCATATGGAGTTTACTTGATCAGAACATATAAAGTTTAAGCAGTAAATATTGCCACTCCTAGTGCCTGAGAGAATTATTTCATTCTCTTTCTTACTCAGGCACTCATCCTTGTGAAATGAAATGTCATACCCAATATCACACAATTGACTTATGCTGATGAGATTCTGTTGCAATCCATCAACATGAGCAACTTTGGTGATGGTGACAATTCCATTTGTGATTTTACCATAACCTTTAGTTTTACCTTTTTCAGACCCTCCAAAGATAACCTTTGGTCCATTCTTCATAGGAGTGTAATCATTCAGCAGACTTTTTGTTCCTGTCAAGTGCATAGAGCACCCACTGTCCAAATACCAGATGGGAGGTTGATTGGTCTTTGGACATTCCTGCAAGAAGAAATTACCTTTTCTTAGGAACCCACACCAAGTTGGGTCCTAGAACCTTGTTAGTATGAGCTGGAATATTTAGTTGTTGTATAATCCTTGGTGCTGTGAGAGTTGCCACAGGTCTGAGTATTGGTCTCCCAGAGTTGAATCGTGGAACAGTTGGATTGAACCAACAGTCAAGAGCAAAATGTCCAACCCTTCCAAAGCACCAACATTCATATCTGTTATATCTCCTTGGAGGTCTTCTCACTTCTTTAGGTTGACTCACATTTTGTTTAATTGCCTTTTTCAAAGGAGCTTTGTAAAGAGTTTTAGTGAAATTTACTGGTTTAGTTTTCTTGACAGCAGTGGTTTTCACTACTGGTCTTAGTTCCTCTCTTTTGAACTTGGTGTTTGCTTTAAATACAAAGGAGTCATGTTGAGTTAATACTTTTTCTTTGCATAGAGATTTAGCATCATTGTTACTTGGTTGAATTGAGTCATCTTTGCTATTAGAACACTCACCCTTACAAAACTTATGCACAACTTTTTGATCATGCTCATTTGTGATAAGCATAGATTTGTTGAATTTTATAGGTTGCATAAGTGCCTTGTCATTATTTTTAGATTTACTTTCTGCCTTTCCATTGTATCTTATGCCTGATCTATATTGTGCAGAAAATGTGTCTATTATGGGAAGGATAGTTTGTGGTTTTGAGAACTTTGCCACAAGCTTCCTTTCTGCTAGGAGTTTTGCTTCAAGTTCTTTTATTAATTTCTCTTTAGTGCATAAAGTCTGAATGTGAATAATAGACATGACTTTTAATTTGCTGAGCTCCTTGCTTAACTGATTCAGCCTCTCAGCTGTCTCAGAGTATTGGGAGTTAGTTTGCATTAATTCAGATATTTCTTTTTGTAGCCTTTTGTTATGCCTTTTGCTCTTTTTAAGGGCTTTGAGAAGTGACTCATATTTCTTAATAATTTCATCTTCATGAAAGTTAGATTTTGAGTCATTCTCATCAGAAGAAAATGAATTTATTTCAGGTTTAGAAATAATTTCAGGTTCAGAATCAGAATCAGATAAAGGAGTTTTATCAAGTGCCTTCACATCAGAAATTGTCTCCTGATCCTCTTCATCACTGAGTGCCATGAGACCTGTATTTTCTTCTTCATCCTCTTCACTATCAGACCTTGATAGTGGGGCTCTTATCATAGGTCTATGATTCAGAATGTCTTCACTTTCATTGACAGCCACCAGGGATATAAGTGCATCTTCACTATCTGAGTCAGATGATTGAGATTCACTGTCACTGAGAGTGACTTTGCCTTTCTTGGCTATTAGACTCCTCTCATGTCTCTTGTCAGATTTGTGCCTCCTTTCATCAGACTTCTTGTTGTTATTTCTCTTTGAAGGACAATCAGCAATCATGTGTCCTGATTTCCTGCATCCAAAGCACACAATTTCTTCTGAATTAGATTTATTGTGTTTAGAGTTATACCTGTCCTTCTTGGAATCTTGTTTGAATCCCTCTGAAGAATTGGAGTGCTTCTTAGATCTGGATGACTGAGAGGGTCTAGTTTTCCAGTGTTGTTTTCTTCTGAGCATCCTTTTCAGCTGTTCGGTGAAGAGTGCCAGTTCACCATCTGATATTTCAGAGTCAGAATTATTGGTCTCTGATTCTTCTGATTCAGATGGTATCCTGAGGGATAATGACATTCTTTCTTTGCTTTTCTTGGAACTTTCTGCCTTCAGAGCAATAGGATTTTCCATGTTGTGTCCTTCCTCAGCTTTTCTGGTATTCAGGTGAAGTTCATGGGACAAAAGTTTCCCATATAGATTCTGTGGCTGAATATTTCCCAGATTTCCCATTTCCCTGATGGCACAGATCTTAATATCCCATTCTTTGTTCAGAGATCTTAAGAATTTATCATTCAGCTCATAATCTGTAAAAGTTCTTCCATAGGTTTTCAGACCATTTACAATTTTGAAGAATTTCTCATAGCAGATTGCTATTGAATCTTTCTTGTCTTGTCTGAAAGCCTCATATTGCTGATTTAGAAGAGACATCCTGTCATCTCTGACTTCCTCAGTCCCTTCCATATAGACAATGAGAGATTCCCACATTTCTTTGGCAGTTTTGCAGTGTACTAAGTTCTGGAAGGTTGAATCCTCAATTGCACTTACTATGATATTTTGAGCTCTCTTATCCATGGAGGCCAGAATCACTTCATCTTTTGTCATCTCAGAGTATGTTTTGGGAGTCTTGATACTTCCATCTGTAAATGAGACCTTCATTGGAACAAAATGTCCCTCTAGTACAGTGATGTATATCCTAGGGTCAGAGGCTTCCATGAATAATCTGACTCTTTCCTTCCAAATCCCAAAGTTTTCTTTTCTGCAGATTGGTAGCTTCATAGATGTGAATTCCTTGTTTCCTTCACTATTAGCCATCACGACTTAACAAATCTACCCTTAGAAGATCTTGTTCAGGCTGTTAAACCTTTTCTTGAACAACAACCCTCTGATACCACTTGAAAGACTTTAATTAAGGGTAGCTAATTACTTAGACTCAAATTCTTCAAAGTGTTGAGTCTTCTTGATCTGTCTGAATGATCAGACAGAAATCTTCAACAGATCAGCAGTAGCAATTTGGACTTCTTGATTTTTCAGGCTGTGAAGACTGTTCTTCTTTTTAGAAAGACAGATTCTTCCTTCTAAATCTTCTCTTTTCAGAAAGATGTATCAGCACCAGATTGCTGAAAGAATTCTTCAAGTTAGAACAGTTCTGAAGGAGGAAACGACTTCTTCAGGTTCTTCCTCAGACTTTCCCTTAAAATGATGGAGAAGATAATGGCTTTCGAAAATAGGAATGATCAACTTGCAAACCCATAGGTCATGCCTTCTATTTATAGCCCGCCATCTGCAACATCTGTTACGCTCCTCCACGTCAGCATGACGTTAAGTCTTCAACGGTCTTTAATGGCTTCTGAATAAACAAAGGCTCAGCTAGCTGTAGATGAAATTTCTCAGCTCAGAGCTTTCAAAGAAAAAGGCGTTGAGCACTGTGTATCTCTGTCGACGCTTTTTCTATCAGGTGTCGAGCGATATGTAGATACTCGACACATACTTCTTAGATTGAAACTCTCAACTCCTCCTTCTTAGGCGTTGAGCAGTCTTTAGTCATTCGAAGCTTTTTATCTGTAGGAGTCAAGCAATGTATAGGAGCTCAACGCTTCTTAACTGTGCCTTCATATCTAGACTCCTTTTTGTTGGCGTTGAGCTAACTGAAGTTTGGTCGACACTTCTCATTCCACGGCGTCGAGCGATATACCTTGGCACGACGCTTCCAAACTTGGTCTCAGATCTTCAGCGACGACCTTGTCTTTTTGAGCAGCAGACATGGGTCGACGCTTCTGGGTCACAGGCGTTGAGCGATGTGTGGTGTCTCGACGCTTGTGAACTTGGATGAATTCATTGAGCACTTTGCTTGACCTGATCTTCTGCACAATGATTCTTAGAGAGTATATCAAATACATTCTGAGGTATATCTTTGACTTACGAATGGACTTCTCCAAATCTAAGACATTGTGGACAATGGTCCCAACAGAAAGCTTATAAGCAAGCTGAGCTGCAAATAGCCAAGAATCCGCTGAGACGAGATTGCTGTCTCAGCGGATCCGCTGAGACGGGAAAGGTGCAGCGTGCAGATTGGAAACAATGGAGTGTTCGTCAAACGCAGAGAGCCGTTCATCGAACGCAGAACTCAGTTCATCGACCGCTGAGACAAGACCAGAGAAGGAGCCGTTGAGAAGGCACAAAGGGCGTGATTGTCGAACGTAGAGTGCCGATCGTTGAACACAGATTTTGGCAAGTTCGTCGAACGCAGAGTTTGGCAAGTTCGTCGAACGCAGAGTTTGGCAAGTTCGTCGAACGCAGAGTTTGGCAAGTTCGTCGAACGCAGAGTATGGCGATCTCATCGACCGCGGAGTTTGGCAAGTTCGTCGAACGCAGAGTTTGGCAAGATCATCGAACGCAGAGTATGGCGAGTTTGTTGAACGCAGAGTATGGCGAGTTCGTCGACCGCAGAGTTTGGCAAGTTCGTCGAACGCAGAGTTTGGCAAGTTCGTCGAACGCAGAGTTTGGCAAGATCGTTGAACGCAGAGTTTGGTAAGTTCGTCGAACACAGAGCTTGGAGTGTTCGTCGAACACAGAGTGAAGCAAGTTCGTCGAACCCAGTGAAGCAAGATTTGTCGAATGCAAATTGCGTGTTCTGCCCATGGCGCCAGCTGCAGAAAGACAGTATGGGGTCCACCAGTTTCTCCCATACTTCTTAGAAGGACGGCTGAGAGCCGTTGAAGATCAGATATATATAAAAGGAAGAGTTAGGGCACATTTGAAAGGTGTCGACAAATTCATTATTCCATTGGCGGACGAAGCTCTTGTATTCTTCCTCCTGCTCACTGAACAAGAAGAAGAAAACAGAGAAAGAAAGTTAGCCTTCTTTGCAAGAATGAGCAAGGTGATCTTCCATCCTTCATCTGAAGAGGAAGATCAGTTAGTTGCTGCCATCAACATCTCCAGCTACAAGGAAGTACAAGCTGTGCAGGAACTACAGGAGACCTCATTCAACTGATGTCTGCTGTAGTAAGATTCAAAACTTCTGTAGGGAAACTTGCCTGAGTTTGTAGGACCATTTGATCTGAGTTGTAGGAACCTGAGGGTTCTGAGTTGTAGGGCTTAACAGCCTGAGTTATAGGGCTGAATGCCTGAGCTGTAGGAGGACGATTCCTCTGAGGTAGGACCTGTTGGAGCATGCGTTTCGCACTCCTCCGGTTTGATAATAACAAAGTCCCGTTTGTATTTGATTCTATTTTTTATTAATAGTGTGCAAGTAACAGGTATGAGATGTTCACATTTCTGCTGGAGCTCAATTTGATTGTAGGAAAATTTCACTGTCGGAATTTTCCGACAGATGATGTCGCCCAGGCGACAGCAGAGAAGTTACAGCTACTTTCCCCGTGGCAGCACGACGAAAGGCAGTTTTGAGCTGTCGGAAATCCGACAACGATGTCGCTCAGGCGACAGCTCGGAGGTTACAGCAACTGCCCCCACGACAGCACTACGTACGGCAGTTTTGCGCTGTCGGAAATCTGACAACGATGTCGCCCAGGCCACAGCTCGGAGGTTACAGCAACTGCCCCCACGACAGCACTACGTGCGGCAGTTTTGCGTTGTCGGAAATCCGACATCGATGTCGCCCAGGCAACAGCTTGGAGGTTACATCTGTTGGAACACGGTCTTCCGCATCTCCTAGGTTTGAGAATAACAAATCCTATGTGTAGTTGATCTTGTGTATTCAAGTGTGCAGGTTAACATAGTCCACATGACTCAAGGAGTACTCATGATGTCTGCCCCTAAAATTGAGGCCAAAATTCGAACAAGCTCACTAGCGTCGGCGGTAGCGATAGCGCCCAGCGCTAACATTGATTAGCTCGATTCCGGCGGCATTTTTAGAAGGAGCTAGCGCCCGGCGGTAGCTACTAGCGCTGGCGGTAGCATGGCGCACAAGAGGCATAGAGCAAATTGTTGCCACAGATGGGAGATTCGGTCGCGCAAGATCATTCCTAATCCGGGCTAGCGCCGGCGGTAGCGTGAAGGCTATAAATTGGATGCTTTGGCTCCGAATTCTTGATCCTCCTCTAATCCCAAACTCCAGAGCTTCGTGCCACAGCAGAGAGAGGAAGATTCAGAGCGATACTCCCACAATTCCATAAAGCCTTAAGGAGATCCGTGGAGAAGATTTCAACACGCGTCATCATCGTGACGAAAGGCCGCATCGACTACGATCATACTCTGCGGGCCTTCGTCCACTTCTCCAAGAGATCCACATAGAGGGAGTTTTTATATTATTGTCTTTTCATTTCATATCTTTTCTGTAAACGGTAGTGAAATCGCCTAGTGTTGGCGACTAGGTCTGGGGTAGGACTTAGGGCTGAAATTCGCCTCGTGTTGGCGACTAAATCTAGGCTAGGTCTAGGGGGTGCTCGAGGCCTTTATGGGGATAGATTGGCTAGAGCGGCTTGAGGCCGTATCTGGGGAGAGATCGGCTAAAGCCAACCGGTTCGTGGGGATACGAGTCGGTATAGAAAACAAAAAAGAGTTTTTATTATTCGCCTCTGATCTCTAGCGCCATTGAGATCAAGTTTTGTAAAACTTATTTAATATCAATAAAGCTTGTCTCTCTTTTTGTTTTACTTGACTTCTTGTTTTATTATTGCAATATTCCAAAGTTTTCTAAATAAAATATAAAGTTTTTGAAAACCCTTATTCACCCCCCCCCCCCCCTCTAAGGGCGCCGACCGATCCTACAAGTAGTATCAGAGGGAGGTTATTCCAATCGGCTTAACAACCGGGAATAATGGCGTCTCATGATCTCGCTTCAACCAGTGGGGCAAATTTCTGTGAAGATGAAATATCACATAAACCACCTTTGTTTGAAGGAACAAATTATAAAGGATGGAAAATTTTAATGGAAAAATTTATTAAAACTTTAGATATCGAAGTATGGAACTTAGCAATTATAAGACGTGCGGATGAATCAAATAAAAAGGAACTTCATTTAGATGCAAAAGCTAAACATTATCTATTTTGTGGTCTCTCAAATGAAGTTTTCAAATTTGTGTATTGTTTTTCTAGTGCTTATAAAGTATGGAAATTTCTTGAAGAAATTTATGATTCTACAGGTATGGAACAATCGCAAGAACCAGAGAATACGCAAGCATGCACAACTCTTCAAGAATGCCCTCCTTATGACGAATCAATGGAGCACACATCAAAAGAAAGAGATGAAGCAATCTTACTTTTGGAAGAGGAGTGTCAAGAAGAAGACAAAGGAACATCATGTTCAAATCCTCCCTCATCCAAAAGCAATGTAAGGAAATCAAACTTCATCGCTTGTACTTCCATTTCTACTTTACAATTGCTACAAAATACTAAGCGCAAAATTAAGAAATTAAAGAATGCTAATAAACTATTGCGCTAAGAAAATAAAAATTTAAAAGCAAAAGTTAAAGTAGTATCAAAATCCAATTTTTCTAGCTTTACTCATGTCACTTCAATTGAAAATACAAAATCTTGTCTTGATTGTAATGATATTAAAGAAAAATTTAAGGAACTTGAAAAAGAAATTATTTTTATAAGAGAACAAAATGAAAATTTATGTTTAGAAAATTCATCTTTAAAAATTAATTGTGCTAAGTGTAAGCACTATGAAATTGAAATAAAAGAGATGGATGAAACATTTGATGAATATAGAAACAACTATCAAGATCATATTGACTCTATTGTCTCCACTCTTAAAAATAGCACAACAGCTTATAATAAAGCTAGGCATAACCTAAAGATAAAGAATGATGAATTAAAATCAAAAATCAACTTGCTTATGAAAATTATAAATACAAATTCAAAACATACAAATTTAGAATATCAAGCAATATCTAAAAGAAAGTTAAATACAAATATAAATATCTTAACTAAACCTAATAATGGGAATAAGAAACAAAATGTTTTTGCATATCAAAAACCAAGTCATCATTTTTTACAAAATCATGTTTCTCCCAACTTAAAATTGAAATTACACAAATTTCCTATAAATGATAATTTCAATTATAATCTTCAAAGGAAAGAAAATCATCATGGAAATTGGATAAATAAGAATAATATTAAACCAATGTTTGAATGGCGGCCAAAAGTTAAAGATGAAACACAAACTCAAATCAAAAGGGCCCATTCAATCATATCTCCCCAAAAGAAAACACGATGTATTTGGGTACCCAAAGGAACCGTCACTCCCGGTCCTCTTTGGATACCTAAATCTCTTATTCATTAGTATCCCATCATTTGCATGAAGTAGAAATCAATTAAAATGAAATACACAAATTTCTACTTCATGATGTGCTTTAATGTCTTTTCTATCTTTTTCTTTTTGTATTCTTTTTAACTATCATGCCATGGTCATCCTATATAGTATTGGAAATATGATTTTATCTCATAAAGCTTAATGAGTTTATAAATCAATTTTTTTTTATCAAAATTAAAAATCATATTTTTATTTTGATGACCTATCTTTTATTATTATAAATATCTTATATTATCCATATGAATCAAACTCTAAATTTGCTATAAGATATTTCAAATTAAATCCGGTTATTAGGCTATTAAGATTCTTAGCCTTCACCAACAAGTGGTTTAGTGAAATAACTTGATCTAAAAGAAAATTCAAGATTTAAATAAAAGCTCAACTTTCAATATGGGTGTCATTGTTCACAACAAAAAATTATATTGTGTTCTCTCCTTGATGTCAAACATGATCTAAACCATCACTATTGTTCACCTATCAAAAAATCACATATATATATACAAAATTCTTAATTAAAGGAAAATCACTAAAAGGTGTTGAAAGAAGTTATCTTCATATTGAATATTGAATTCACAAACACCACCATGATCTAGTGATATCTTTTGTTAAACATCTCTAAAATCATAATTCATATCAAGAATCATCTATAAATAACTGTCACAAATTATATGATAACAATTGACATTATAATTGTTTACCATGGTTGGTGTTATGGTGTATTATGTGTGTATTGTGATTTATTTCTAGTTTAGACCTTTGAATCATTTTGATATCAAATCAAATAGAATTGTCACTCCATTCTAGGTCTCTAAGTTGAAACACAATGAAACTTTGGCAAAACATTAATCTCAAATTTATCGTACTAACATTGTCACCTAAACAATATTTATATCTATGTTAAGTTTTATATGTCAGGGCATATCCATGTTACTATTTGCGTGAACATTACTCCTTGTTCACCGAAACCATGCATATTTGATTTGTTCAAACATGATATCTTGGGTTTTCATTTCCTATTTTTTTTAAGTTATAAGCACAAGTCTTTAGAAAAGTCAAAATAAAAACATAAGTAAATATATCTCATGCAATGATTATTTTGTCAAGTCATATAAGAAATCGCTTACGTTTCATGCAATTTGGACCATCCAAAACATCTCCTAAAAATCTGCAACTTCAGCATGGAACTACTATTGGGACACCTAATCAAGACCACCAATCAAAATTTCTAAAATCCTAAAAAATCGTTCACTGTCTCCCGCGCTAGCGCTACCGCAGGCGCTAACGTCCATGTTCATTTTTCTATATTTTTTAAATTTCTAAAAATCCCTTAAAATATATAAATCTATATTTTCTACTTAGTTTTGCACTTCTGTGTTTCTTTATTTTTTGAAAAATCAAATACAAAACTACAAAAACCAAATTACAAAAAATATGTTTTGTTTTTTCGCTTGTGTTGTTTCCTTTATTTAAAGTTCATCTTTATGCAAAAATCAAATATAAAAATTACAAAAATATGCTTTTATTTGTAAAAATCAACTACAAAAATATAAAACAAAACAAATACAAGTATCAAAATTCTTCTTCTTAACTTTTCTATGTATCTTGCGAAAGGGTGATTTGGGCTATCATCCCATCATATCACCTAGTACCGGGCGAACCTCTCACAAGGTAGTCCTCGGGAAGTCCAAGATCAATTTTATGAGTTAAAACTTTAAATAAAAATTACTCTTTAAAAATATCAAAAATATTGTATGAACTTCATTGAAAATCAAGCATGATTTAGTCTATTATTTAAAAATTCTACATTGTTGCAATTTATCTTTTCAAACTACGTTGAACATTGTTTCTATCATGCTCTGATATATCTATTAATATGTGCATCAATTATATTTTTAAAGGTTGTGTAGAACTAAGCTTAGCATGCCTCTAAGTATGAGTAAATGTTTAATGTTTTATAATGATATTTATTCGCTCACCTTTTTTGGCATTGTCTACATATGTGTTTAATCTAAGAATGCTTGTGTATGTTTATGTATTAGTACAATGAACTAAAATTGCATAAGTATCTTACCTACACTCCTTTATTTGCACTTTTAAAAATTAAGAAAAGTGGTTATCTTTCTTATAAATTCCATTGGTTTGCAAAACAAGTGTATTCAGAGAACTTTGCACAAAACAAAAATCATGAAATAATTTGACAAAGTTAACTCCACCAAGCACTACTTGAACCTCCTGATAAGTCTTAATAAGCGTTGTGAGGTTGAGCACCTTGGAAAGAATAGTAAAGTATCTTGTGCAAACCATAACTTTCTTTCAAAATAAAAACCACTTATTCTTAAGTACACCGGATCACAATAAAAATCAATCTTGAAGAATAAAACTATGTGATCCCCCAAGAACTACTTTGCACCCTGATAAGTCTTGATGAGCATTGTGTGTGCAGAGCACCTTGGTAGTTGTACATTTTTCTTTGTGCATTGAAGTGAGTGGAAGTAAAATTATTTGTGTTTTATTGTGCTCTTTACTTTACATATTACTTGTATTTTTGATTAAAACATTTGTTTACTCTATTCAAAATACACTTTTATGCACATCATTATCTTCCATAACACTTCTTCTCATGAGTATTGGATCCTAATGCTAATTCTATACTACTCTTTATTTATGAAATGCACTAGTTAACCTAGCATGCTTTCTACAATGTTTGGTATGTTTTGAAGTTGTGAATTAAAGTAACATTGTAGTAATCTCTTTTTGATAAGATTATTTCATGCTTGGTTACTGTATTGTCAAAACAAAAAATTTAAATGCAAAATGATTTACAAAAACATCTTCTTTTTGAAATTGAACTCATATATCTTTTTATGAACCATCATTGATTACCATAAGATGTTTTTTGTACTTCTATATGTCTTCCGCATCATAACCATATGATTGTTTTACCTTGCACTTTAATACTTATTTATAATCTTTCATCTTGTGTGCATCATCACTTGAATCTTCAAATTCCTTTCTTGCAACAAGTGGTAGACTTGCTTGGTAAACTTTATATTGGTTGAATTTTTTTTGCTTATAACTCTGATCTATTTCTATTCTAAACACTCCTCCAACAAGTGAAATATTGCTTATAAAACATCTCGTTTTGAACTTAAACTCTTATTTAGTACTGTGATGTTTCTTGTGTTTAAATCTTCCGCAATAATCAAACTCTGATTTATTCTTGAATTTCAATATAGCTAAGTGTATTTTATTTTCAAATAAAAATCCATATGTTATGATATTTCCCATTAGATTTAAATGCTTAATGTTTCCACTAATTATTATGCATGACTTCATATCTCACCATAGCGGGGGCGTAGGGTTGTAGACATTAGATAACCTTATCTCTAGTCATGTCTTGTCCTTAACCGGGGAGGGTTCCAGTGGGGCCTTGCGAGGCACTGGGAGAAAAGAGTGCTAGGTTAAGTTTTTGTCTAGTGTTTGCATATGGGATTAACACCCCAACCTACGTCATGTTTGAAGCTCCTCATGCCCATCCGTCACTTAGTACGGGGCTAGGATGTTGACATATTGTCTGGGTAGATTGGTTACTTGGAAATCATGATTGTTTTTAGGCTTAAAACTCTTATTTAAAGGGGAAATAATTATTTTTTGCTTAAACTATGATATATAAAAGGGGGAGAACTACAAACAAAAGGGATAAAATAAGTCATAACTCTGATCATTTGCAATGAAAGACAAGTCTAAAACTCCTTATCATTTACTTAAAAAGCTCGATCATGCCTTCTCTTTTATTTACACATTTTTAGTGCTTTGTTTCCCTACCCACTTTTGCTAATAACAAAGGGGGAGAACTAACATGATAAAATGCAAAAGGGGGAGAACTAACAATGATAAATGTAACCCGCTATCATAAACCCAACATGACAAATTCAGTTGATAGCATATATATTAAGGGAGCATTCACATAGGGGGAGCATATATTTAGGGGGAGCAATTCTAAATGCTAAAATCAATAATCATCCTAAAGTCATCACTCTCACACACACACATAAGTATAGTCTCATCAGGCTTATTTATTAATGTTTTGATTTATCATTAATGGATTTGTTATTATCAAAAGGGGGAGTTTGTTGGAACACAGTCTTCCGCATCTCCTAGGTTTGAGAATAACAAATCCTATGTGTATTTGATCTTGTGTGTTCAAGTGTGCAGGTTAACATAGTCCACATGACTCAAGGAGTACTCATGATGTCTGCCCCCAAAATTGAGGCCAAAATTCGAACAAGCTCACTAGCGCCGGCGGTAGCGATAGCGCCCGACGCTAGCATTGATTAGCTCGATTCCGGCGGCATTTTTAGAAGGAGCTAGCGCCCGGTGGTAGCTACTAGCGTTGGCGGTAGCATGGCGCACAAGAGGCATAGAGCAAATTGTTGCCACGGATGGGATATTCGGCCGCGCAAGATCATTCCTAATCCGGGCTAGCGCCGGCGGTAGCGCTAGCGCCGGCGGTAGCGTGAAGGCTATAAATTGGATGCTTTGGCTCTGAATTCTTGATCCTCCTCCAATCCCAAACTCCAGAGCTTCGTGCCACAGCAGAGAGAGGAAGATTCAGAGCGATACTCCCACAATTCCATAAAGCCTTAAGGAGATCCGTGGAGAAGATTTCAACACGCGTCATCATCGTGACGAAAGGCCGCATCGACTACGATCATACTCTGCGGGCCTTCGTCCACTTCTCCAAGAGATCCACATAGAGGGAGTTTTTATATTATTGTCTTTCCATTTCATATCTTTTCTGTAAACGGTAGTGAAATCGCCTCGTGTTGGCGATTAGGTCTGGGGTAGGACTTAGGGCTGAAATTCGCCTCGTTTTGGCGACTAGATCTAGGCTAGGTCTAGGGGGTGCTTGAGGCCTTTCTGGGGATTGATTGGCTAGAGCGGCTTGAGGCCGTATCTGGGGAGAGATCGGCTAAAGCCAACCGGTTCGTGGGGATACGAGTCGGTATAGAAAATGAAAAAGAGTTTTTATTATTCGCCTCCGATCTCTAGCGCCATTGAGATCAAGTTTTGTAAAATTTATTTAATATCAATAAAGCTTGTCTCTCGTTTTGTTTTACTTGACTTCTTGTTTTATTATTGCAATATTCCAAAATTTTCTAAATAAAATATAAAGTTTTTGAAAACCCTTATTCACCCCCCATCTAAGGGCGCCGACCGATCCAACAACATCAACTACCCGCACGACAGCACTACGGGCAGCAGTTTAGCACTGTCGAAAATTCCGACAGCTGATGTCGCCCAGGCGACAGCGAATTTCTATAAATTGACTCCTTGTGTTCGTGTATTCCAAGTATTGAGAATTCCAAGTCCCTTCCTGAGTGCATACGAACCAGAGAGCTCCAGAACCTCTTCAACTCCCATTTGTTCAAAGAAGGATTGAGATTGAAGATGAGATCGGGTGCGCTTCTACATCAACGATCATCTCGAGGCTTCAACCCTCCTTTCAGAGATCTGAATTTCTAGGGAGTTGTTCTTTTCATATTGTGTTTTCATTTACATACATTTCATTTTATATTGGTAGGAAAATCATCGTCTTGCGTACGGCGTCTAAGTCCTTGCGTGGCTTAGGAGAAAATCGCTTCCTTGTGCGGAGCATCCAAGTCCTTGCTTGGCTTGGTAGGAAATCGTGCCCTTGTGTGCTACGTCTAGATCTTGGGAAGATCTAGAGGATAGGCTTGGGCTTGGGCTTGGGAGAGACAAGTGAAAGCCTTCTGATCCTTGGGAGAAGGATTGGTAAAATCAAGATTATTGAAATTTATATTATCATATTTGTGCATTGATCTTAAGCATTGTTAAGATCATTTTATTGTATGTAAATTTCATGATTAATATAATTATGTTTCTTTCATTAATTGCAAATTTGTTAGCTTAAATCTTTATCTTAGAAATTTGTGTTTGGTTTAATACAAAAATTGCATTGGTTTAAAATTGTTTATAAGTAATTTTTTGAAAAAAAATATCTATTTAAAAAATTATTAAGCAAAAATTCGTAATCTTTAAAAGGTCCTTATTCACCCCCCCCCCCCCCCCCCCTCTAAGGGCGTCACACGATCCAACAAGTGGTATCAGAGTCAGGTTACTCCAAAACGGTTTTACCACCGGGAGTAATGGCGCACAACGATCATGCGTTCGTTGAGGGGCAAGGCATAAGTAGGCCACCTTTATTCACGGGCACAGACTATATTTATTGGAAAACACGTATGCGTTGTTTTCTAATTGAGCTAGATATAGAAGTTTGGAATATGGTAGAATCTAGTTACACTTCTCCAACATTTGTTGTAGGAGATGTAAATATGGATAAGCCCAAAGACAAGTGGGATGACAATGATAAATTAAAATGTAAGAACGATGCAAAAGCCATGAATGCTTTATTTTGCGCACTAGATCGCACTGAATTTAATAGAGTTTGTGCTTGTAATACTGCATTTGAAATTTGGAATCTGTTAGAAATCACTCATGAAGGTACTTCGCAGGTAAAGGATTCAAAGCTATTTCAACTGGAGTCTGAATTTGAAAGGTTCAAAATGGAGGTAGATGAAGAGATTGATACGATGTACACACGATTCACAAAAATCGTGAATGACTCAAAGGTGCTAGGAAAGGTGTTCTCAAATGGAGACTTAGAAAGGAAAATCTTAAGATCACTTCCCCCGAAGTTCAATCCTAAAGTGACTGCAATTTCCGAGTCACATGATCTTAAGACCTTAAAATTGGAGAGCCTTATTGGGAACTTGAAAACTCATGAAGTTGAATTGAAAATTCAACAACAAGAGTATATGGAGCCAAGGAAGAAGGGATTTGCTCTAAGATCTAAGAAGGAAGAAACTAGTGATTCTGAGGAGGAAGAAGAAGATGAGGAAAGTTTATTTGTTAGAAAATTTAGAAAATTTATGAAAAATCCAGAGAGGAGGAATTCGTTTAAGAAGTATTTTAAGAAGGAGACTTTTAGGAAGAAAAAAGGAAAGGAAGGAGATGAGGAGGAAGAGAGACCGCCACCGGAGTGTTATCACTGCAAGAAGTTAGGACACATCCGAAGCAAGTGTCCAAAGTACTTGAAAGAATTTAAAGAAAAGAAGCACAAAGGGTCGAAGAAGGTGTTGAAGGCGGAAACATGGGATGATACTACTTCTGAGGATGCAATCAGTTCAGACTCAATTAAAGAAGAGGAGGCCAACATGTGCTTAATGGGAAAGAGCATCATATCTGATGACGAATGCAGTGTCCAAAGCGACACTGAGGTAACTCCTCCAACCTACGATGAATTATTTTCTGAATTTTTAAAGACTTGCAAATTTTTTGAAAAAAGTTTAAAAGATAATGATCTTCTTAAATCTGAAAATGAAATTATGCTTAAAGAAAACAAAAAATTGTTAAGTGAAATTAAGACTATTGGAAAAAAGAGATATTTCTTGCCAAGAGTGTGATCACTTTTTGGGAAGAATTAAAAAACTTGAAGAATCTCTTTCCAAATCTCATTCTACAATAAAAATTCTTACTAAAAAGAATGAGATTTTGGAGAGAGATCTGAAATCTTCAATTTCCAAAGTCCATGAGGGAAAGAAATCTTTTGAACGTAGATGCGTAAATCTAGTATCCGAGAATACAGAAATGAGAAACCAGGTTCATGACTTAACACTAGCCATGAAAAAATTTGGAATGGGCCGAAGATCACTGGATATGATCTTAGGATACCAACGCCATGGATCTGGAAGGTTTGGACTCGGATACACGTCAGGAAGCTGTCGCCCAGTGACAATCACTGTCGTCGGCGACAGTGAAAAGTCCAGAAAATCTACTTTAAAAAATTCTAAAGTTAATGAATTGTCAAATACTGCATCCTCATCCAGTAAAAGTCCAGAAAAGTTATACTCTTCTAAATACATTACATGTGCCAAATGCAATAGATTTGGTCACACTACGGACTCTTGCTGGACGGAAGGAAAAAGTAAAATTAAACAAATCTGCATGCCTAAGGCTTCTACCTATACAATGGGTGGAACCACTTGGGTAACCAGATCTTTACTCACCTCTTCTTTCTAGGTGTGTTGGCAGGCTAAGGACAAAGAAGACGTGTGGTACTTGGACTCGGGTTGTTCAAAACACATGACGGGCAATAAAGAGAAGTTCCTTAGCCTGGAGATGAAGAAAGGAGGAGTTGTTACATTCGGAGACAATGGAAAAGGAAAAATCATCGGCATCGGAGTTGTGGGTAAAGAAAATTTTTCAATTTCAAATGTTCTATTTGTAGAAGGATTAAAGCATAATTTGATTTCTATTAGTCAATTGTGTGATAAGGGTTTACATGTTTTATTTGAATCTTCTACAAATTTGTGCAAAATTATTAATTCCAAAACAAATGAAATTGTTTTTACCACACCTAGATGTCATAATGTATATATGATTAAATTTCTTGATTTTTCAAATTCTACCTTAAAATGTTTTTTATCAAAAAATGATGAATTAGATTTATGGCATAGGCGACTTGGACATACTAGTGCCAAGTTAATTACAAAACTTTCAAAAGATAAATTAATTAAAGGTTTACCATTGTTAAATGGAAATTTATCTTCTTCACTATGTGTGCCTTGCCAAAAAGGAAAATTTTCAAAATCATCTTTCAAAAGTAAAAACATTATTTCTACCACTAGGCCACTTCAATTAATACATATGGATTTATTTGGGCCAATTGGAATTTCTAGCTTAGGAGGTAGAAAATACACATTTGTATTGATTGATGATTATTCTCGTTTTTGTTGGACTTTATTTCTAACCTCCAAATCCGATGCATTTTTCAGAATTTTCAAAATTATGTTTGCGTATTCAAAATGAATTTGAGTTAAAAATTAAACGCATACGATCGGATCATGGAGGAGAATTTGAAAATGAAAAGTTTATTTCTTTTTGTACGGAGTTAGGAATTAAACATGAATTTTCTGCTCCACGCACACCACAGCAAAATGGTGTAGTGGAGAGGAAAAATAGAACTCTTCAAGAGTTAGCCCGTACGATGCTATCTGAATTTAAATTACCAAAATCTTTTTGGGCTGAAGCGGTTAGTACGGCATGTTATGTAATTAATAGAGTAATGCTTCGCCCTATTTTAAAATTAACTCCTTATGAATTAATTTTTAATAAACAACCAAATGTTTCTTATTTCAAAGTTTTTGGTTGTAAATGTTTTATTTTGAATTCTAAAGATTCCTTAGGAAAATTTGATGAAAAATGTGATGAAGGTATTTTTATTGGCTATTCTTCAACTAGTAAAGCTTATAGGATTTTTAATAAAAGAACAAAAATAGTTGAAGAATCTATTCATGTTAGGTTTGATGAGTTTGCTTCATGTGTAGAAAAGAAAATTACAGGAAAAGAAGATGAACCCTTTCCTTCGGTGGAGAATGATGATGAAGAACTTGGAGAAAATGAAGAAGAAAAAGAAGAAGAAAGAGAAGGAGAAAGAGAAGAAGAAGATAGAGAAGAAGAAGAAAGAGAAGAATATGTGCCTCCAAGTGAATTGAAATTTTCAAAGGATCATCCAAAGGAGCTTATCATTGGAGATCCGCAAAAAGGGGTTAGTACTCGTTCATCGTTACATGTTTTATTATCAAACCTTTGTTTTGTCTCTGAAATAGAACCAAAAGTTGTTTCCACCGGTTTAAATGACGAATTTTGGTTATAAGCTATGAATGAAGAACTTAATCAATTTGAACGTAATAAGGTTTGGAATCTTGTAGAACGACCCAAAAATCAACCTGTCGTTGGAGTTAAGTGGATTTTCAAAAATAAATTGGATAGTGAATCTAGAATTATTAGAAATAAAGACAGATTAGTTGCAAAAGGTTATGCACAAATTGAAGGGGTAGATTTTGATGAAACTTTTGCACCCATAGCAAGATTAGAAGCGGTTAGGATATTTCTTGCATTTGCTTGTTTTAAAAGATTTAAATTATTTCAAATGGATGTCAAAACCGCATTTTTAAACGGGTATATAAAAGAAGAGGTTTATGTAGAACAACCCCCTGGCTTTATAAATGAGAAATATCCAAATTATGTTTATAAATTAGATAAAGCGCTTTATGGATTAAAACAAGCGCCTCGTGCTTGGTATGATCGATTAACTCAATATTTATTAAAGCACGATTATAAAATAGGAAGTGCGGATTCTACACTCTTCATTAAGCAATTTGATCATGATTTAGTTCTTTTGCAAATTTATGTTGATGATATCATTTTTGGAGCCACTAATGAAGAGTTGTGTAATGAAGTAGTTCAAATTATGAAAAATGAATTTGAAATGAGCATGGTTGGAGAACTTTCATATTTTTTAGGTTTTCAAATTACACAAAAACATGATGGTATTTTTATATGTCAAACCAAATATATTCATGATATGTTAAAAAGATTTGGATTTGAAAATCTAAAGCATGCAAACACTCCTATGAGTACTTCACTAAAATTAGGAAAAGATGAAAGTGGTGTTTCAATTGAACAAACCCTTTATAGAAGTATGATATGATCTTTATTGTATTTAACCGCATCTAGACCTGACATTATGTTTGCCGTTTGTTTATGTACTAGATTTCAAGCTAATCCTAAAGAGTCACATTTAAAAGCGGTGAAACGCATCTTTAGATATCTTATAGGAACATCTAAATTAGGATTATGGTATCCTCATAATGATTCTTTTATTTTGCATGGTTTTTCGGAATCAGACTATGCGGGATGTTCTTTAGATAGGAAAAGCACTAGTGGCACTTGTCATTTTATCGGCCCTTCACTTATTTCATGGTCGAGTAGGAAACAGAATTATGTTGCCCTCTCTACTATCGAGGCCGAATATATTGCACTAGGTAGTTGTTGTGCCCAAGCTCTTTGGATGTCACAAACGTTAGAAGACTTTGGCATGCAACAAAGTAGTGTAGAATTAAAGTGTGATAATAAAAGTGCTATAGACTTAACTAACAATCTCGTATTACACTCTAGATCTAAGCATATAGATATCCGACATCATTTTATAAGGGATCATATTAAGAAGGGTAATATAAAAATCAACTTTATAGGCACGGAAAATCAACTAGCGGATATATTCACTAAACCGTTACCGGATTCCCATTTTTCTATGCTTAGGCTAGAATTGGGAATCCTAGACATTTCACAATGATTATATCACTACTTATAACCTATAAAATTTAAATATATATATATCACAAAACCTATACATTTTATAAAAAAAAGGACTAATTTTAAATCAAACCATAGAATTTGAATTACTTAAGAAAAATTCTCACATAATTAATATTACATAAAATTGTTCCACAAAAAACAGTAGAATTCAACACAAGTTTAAGTTCATTAACAGAAAACAAAATCTGAAGAAGTTCACTGTCGCCCAGGCGACAGTGGATGTCGGAAAATTCCGACATCAGTCAGAAGCAGCACCCTGATGAAAACTACTCATAATCTTCATAACCAGCCCCGCTGCTCTCTGGACAGTCTTCTGGAGGTCCTCGTCTTACGGCCTTACCACGTCGAGTCCGCCTCACCGATTGGCGTGGCGGTTCTTCATCTGTAATTTGCCATTCGGCCGCTTCTTTCGGAGTAGGCTTTAACTTCAAACCTTTCACCAAAAATTTCATAAACTTTTGCATTCTACTACGATCCTTCTTCACTTCCTTCTTGTGATCCTATAGTGAATCACGAAGATCATCTATAGACGCTCGTAGTGATCCTGCCCTAGGCATTGGAGGCTCTCTAATCTCAATTCCAGGATGAGGTTTTTTCTGCGTCTTCTTCACTCTCATAGTTCCCGTATAATATATCTCAGGAAAACAATCATCAAAGTACGAATCTTGAACTATCCATTCATACTTCTTATATAGTATACGTTGAATTATTGCCCCCATTGGCAAAGTATGAATCTCCACCCATTTCGGGTGTTTTAATCTAAAAGCATACCGAATCTGAGAAAGGATGAAGTCCGCTACATCAAAAGGTTCCTCCTCCATAATAAAGTACGTAATGAGCGTCAACTGTGCCGTGATACTCCTTGTATCTCCACTCTTTAACATAACTGAGTTCCTTAATATATCTTGGACTAAATATGCATCCGGAGTGAGTGACGAAACTTCAGTGGTTAGGGTCTTCTTTTGACTCCCATGTAAACTCATGTTTACAAGGGTCCAATCTCTATCCTTTCTATAGCTCTCCACTATATCCGGCATATTTTCACTCATAAGAAGACTGAATTCCTCTCTAAGATCAACATGTGTTATTTCCACATGTTGACCCTGGATTCTAGATCTCACTCCCCCATCCAATTCAGTGTAACTCGGGTCTTCCAAATGATAATAAAATTCTCGAATCAAAAAGGATGAGAACGAATCTGCTGTGATTACTGAAATTATACCTGCATTCGCAAGACGATCATAGATATGATCGTGCTTCGGAGAATCAAATTCTACATATTTTGCTACTCTGATTATTGCTTTCTCCACCCCAGGGTAAACTTGATACGAATTATGCGCATCTTCAGACGTACTCCTTCACGCTTTAGAACTGGAAGCCATTCTGCAAACATAACATAACAAAAATGAATTAAACAAGTTCTGTGCACTCGAACGATGTCGCCCAGGCGACATTGACTGTCGAAAAATTCTGACAGTACTCCAATGAACTTTTCTTTAATTTTTTCACCAACACTTCCAGATCTACACAAAATCAAGCTATATTTCTGTTTACAAAAAAAAATTACAAAACAACATCTTCTCACATATCCTTACTATTCATCTTCTTCAACCTTCTACAAAAGAAAAATCTTCCATTTTTTAAATTAAACCATGTAAAAAAAATCAAACACTTAAACCCCAAAAATCACAAAATTTACACTAGATCTACCAAGATCCACTTGATTTACACTAGATCTACACCTTTTATACACAAAACTTCAAAGATCTACACCATTAATCAAAGGTAAACTGAAAACCACATCTTTCATCTTCTCTCATTTCCATAATCACAAATCTCTAAAAAAATTTGAGTCAAAAGCTTCAAAATCAAAAGCCCCATACCTTAAATCTTGGGTTGTCGCCGAACTCCGACAGCTTCCTCTCACCCTTCAGTCCAGGAAATGATGCACAATAGGGTTTGACTCGGTCTAAAGCCGTATTTATATTTTTAGCTGTCGCCCAGGCGACAGTGACTGTCGGAAATTTCCGACAGCTCCCGATTTGCTTAAATCTTCAGTTTTTGGTCCCTTTGATATTTTCCAATAGTTATATGTCTTTATTAATGCTACAACTCATGAATTGGTGCCACACCATGTGCTCTTTATTTTTTTTAAAAAATGGCTCTTACATGATTATATGATTTCATTTCCAAGCTATCATCGTATTGACACTCCTACTTAGTTGTTTAGACCATTGGAAATTGTTTTCGCATGCCTCTAAGTATGAGAAATTGTTTATATATACTAATGAACTATCACGTTCACTTCTTTTGATCCATACATATGTCTTTCTATTTAATATATACATGAATCATATTTGCTTTGACATAATACAATAACACTTCATAAATACTACTTTCAACCTTGATTTGTTAGCACAACCAAATATACACCATCTTTTGCGATTCAAGTGAATTCGGAGATCCTTGGTCAATTAAAAAATTATAAATATCTCAAAATTACGATATCACAAATTATGTGATCAAAAAAAAATTTTAATTAAAGACAAGGATACTCCACCAAGCACTACTTACCCTCCTGATAAGTCTTAATGAGCATTGTGAGGTTAAGCACCTTGGAAAGAATTGTAAAGTGTCTTGTGCAAAAGAAAAATGATATTCTATTCTTCTTGTGCTATATCGTCAAGGTCAAAGTTGTCTTTATATGTTTATATTATGTTCTCAATTCCAATGATCATGTACATTAAATAACTTCATATGTTTGATCTAAGTATCACATGTACACATCATTATGTTATATAAACATTCATCTCATGAGAATTGGACCGAAAATATTCCAAATTTCTATACACTATTGTGTCTTTTTATGATACTTTCAAATGACCTTAATCATGTTTAAGTTATTTTATTTTATTACTTCATATGGCTATACCATCTCTTCATGAGTTTATTCAATACTATGGCATATTCCTATTACTTCGAAACCTTCAATCATTTTTTCAGCAAGTGCTTCCGCTTACTCTTATTTTCTACATTATATCTCTTCCCTTACGAACTACTCATTTATCTCATATTATCTTTTGATAATACCAAAAGGGGGAGAATTAAGTATATTCAAGAAATCAAACAACTATTACACCTAAATATTCCACCTAAACAATACATCATTTCAACTTACTTTAATATTTAGGGGGAGCATTAATTTAGGGGGAGTATTCATTTAGTAGAAGCATTCATCTAGGGGGGATTATTTATTTTAAGAGGAATATATCATGTTATTTTTGTGCACACACCATATGTTAAAAATCAACAACCTAAATAGACATGATTTCTTTTTTATACGGATTTGTTATTATCAAAAGGGGGAGATTGTTGGAGCAAGCGTTTCGCACTCCTCCAGTTTGATAATAACAAAGTCCCGTTTGTATTTGATTCTATTTTTTATTAATGGTGTGCAGGTAACAGGTATGAGATGTTCACATTTCTGCTGGAGCTCAATTTGAGTGTAGGAAAATTTCACTGTCGGAATTTTCCGACAGCTGAAGTCGCCCAGGCGACAGCAGAGAAGTTACAACTACTTTCCCCGCGGCAGCACGACGAAAGGCAGTTTTGAGCTGTCGGAAATCCGACAACGATGTCGCCCAGGCGACAGCTCGGAGGTTACAGCAACTGCCCCCACGACAGCACTACGTGCGGCAGTTTTGCGCTGTCGGAAATCCGACAACGATGTCGCCCAGGCGACAGCTCGGAGATTACAGCAACTGCCCCCACGACAGCACTACGTGCGGCAGTTTTGCGCTGTCGGAAATCCGACATCGATGTCTCCCAGGAGACAGCTCGGAGGTTACATCAACTACCCGCACGACAGCACTACGGGCGGCAGTTTAGCGCTGTCGGAAATTCCGATAGCTGATGTCGCCCAGGCGACAGCGAATTTCTATAAATTGACTCCTTGTGTTCATGCATTCCAAGTATTGAGAATTCCAAGTCCCTTCCTGAGTGCATACGAACCAGAGAGCTCCAGAACCTCTTCAACTCCCATTTGTGCAAAGAAGGATTGAGATTGAAGACGAGATCGGGTGCGCTTCTACATCAACGATCATCTCGAGGCTTCAACCCTCCTTTCAGAGATCTGAATTTCTAGGGAGTTGTTCTTTTCATATTGTGTTTTCATTTACATACATTTCATTTTATATTGGTAAGAAAATCGTCGTCTTGCGTGCGGCGTCTAAGTCCTTGCGTGGCTTAGGAGAAAATCGCTTCCTTGTGCGGAGCGTCCAAGTCCTTGCGTGGCTTGGTAGGAAATCGTGGCCTTGTGTGCTACGTCTAGATCTTGGGAAGATCTAGAGGATAGGCTTGGGCTTGGACTTGGGAGAGACAAGTGATAGCCTTCCGATCCTTGGGAGAAAGATTGGTAAAATCAAGATTATTGAAATTTATATTATCATATTTGTGCATTGATCTTAAGCATTGTTAAGATCATTTTATTGTATGTAAATTTCATGATTAATATAATTATGTTTCTTTCATTAATTGCAAATTTGTTAGCTTAAATCTTTATCTTAGAAATTTGTGTTTGGTTTAATACAAAAATTGCATTGGTTTAAAATTGTTTATAAGTAATTTTTTGAAAAAAAAATCTGTTTAAAAAATTATTAAGCAAAAATTCGTAATCTTTAAAAGGTCCTTATTCACCACCCCCCCCCCCTCTAAGGGCGTCACACGATCCAACAGGACCTGGAAGGGGTCTGAGTTGTAGGATCTGTGAAGATCTGAGTTGTAGGGCTGTTTAGCCTGAGTTGTAGGACCTGCTGAGGTCTGAGCTGTAGGATCAGGAGCTGATCTGAGGTAGCGTTGTTGAGCCTGAGTTGTAGGGCTGTTTAGCCTGAGTTCTAGGACCTGCTGAGGTCTGAGTTGTAGGATCAGGAGCTGATCTGAGGTAGGGCTGCTGAGCCTGAGTTGTAGGGTTGTTTAGCCTGAGTTGTAGGATCTGCTGAGGTCTGAGTTGTAGGATCAGTTGCTGATCTGAGGTAGGGCTGTTGTGCCTGAGGTAGGGTTGGGAAAACCTGAGAGATCCTGAGGGATCTGAGTTGTAAGCTCTTGGAACTGAGTTGGAGGAGTTGGCCTTGTCTAACACACTGTTAGAAGGGTGAAGGGGGAAAGTGGACTACCCAAAGACACACTGTCTTTGGGGAACCACTATAAATTCTTGTGTGCTTTCTGTGTTTGTTGATTTGCTTAAACTAACTCAGAAATCAGCTAGGGTAGTTAGGGGAAAAATAAAAGAAACCTATTCACCCCCCCCCCCCTAGGTGATTTAGACTACAAACCTATAAACTAACAAGTGGTATCAGAGGGAGGTTGGTCAAGAAGGAGTTAATAGTCTTACCAGATCCTAAAAGGTTTCGTCAAATCAAATCCCAATGGCCTCCTCTGGATTGCTGTAAAGGAAGAGGACACCTCCTCAAGGGTTCAAGCAAGGGATAAATCTATAGCTCTCAAAGCTGACAGCTCCCAAAAAAGCATGGGCAGGATGGTGTCTCCTCCAAGGAGAAGTATTGAACCTGAAGTCAGCACCTTAGGAAGCTCTTCCTCTGGTGAAGAGTTTGCTGCCTTTTCTAAGCAGTTCAAGAAGATGATGAAGAAGAAGCCATGGAAGAACATGCCCTCCTCCTCATCACACTACAAGAAGGATAGCAGCAAATCTAAAAGACTGCACTCAAAAGGTGACAAGTATGATTCTAAACCTAGTAAACATGTTTCTAATAAC
Source organism: Dactylorhiza incarnata (assembly GCA_033032865.1). Classification (NCBI taxonomy): domain Eukaryota; kingdom Viridiplantae; phylum Streptophyta; class Magnoliopsida; order Asparagales; family Orchidaceae; genus Dactylorhiza; species Dactylorhiza incarnata. The sequence continues at coordinate 14,944,106 of JAWHQI010000003.1, read as the reverse complement.
ATTATTTGCTATAGCTGCAGCAAGCCTGGACATGTCATAGCTGACTGTCCAGTCAAAAGAAAGGAGAGTGGTGAAAGGAAGCATCATCACCACAAGGATAGGAAGGGAGAAAGATCCCTCCTAGCAAAGAAAGAAAGGAGCTGGAGTGAATCTGATCCTTCAAAATCAGATTCAGAGAATGAAGAAGAAGCCTACATTGGGCTGTATGCAACAAAAGAAGATGAAGACTATCCAGCTACAAAGGTTGGAATTATGGCCCCTCTTTCACACTCAGATAGTGATGAAGAGGAGGATGAAGAAGACTGTGTTCAGCTAGGCCTTACGGCCTTCACTGATGAGGACGGTAGTCAAAATTGTTCTGACAAAGATCAGGTATTAATTTCCTCCATTTCTCTTTCTGATCATGTTGCATGTCCAGAATCTGAAGCACCTTCATCAATTGGTGGAAGTGGTTCAGAAACTGAGGAATATGTCAATCAATTGATTGACAAGTATGATGCTCTGTTGACTGCTCTGAAAAAGAGCAAGAAGCTTGCCAAGAGGCAAGCCCAAGAAATAGCATCCCTTAAGCTGGCTGAAAACAACTGCACTGAATCAACCACCATGGTGGGTCAGATGAGCAGACAGATTAGCCATCTAAAGGGGATAACAGTTGTGCACTTGAGCACTATTTCCCTGAAGGACAAGATCATTAAGGATCTTGAGGAGAAGCTTGTGAGGGAAATAAGCCTTGTGGCTCAATTATCCAAGCCTAAAACTGTGATACCCATTATTGACTCCTTCTCCTCTCAATCCCACAGAAGAGGACCAGGTATCAATAAGATGGAGACAGGTGAAGGGAGTGGAGAAAAGATCAGGGGTAAGGCTAAGCCTCATTCCACCTTTCAAAGGTGATTGCCTTCTTCCAACAGGTATGGCCATGAAATCATTAGTGGTCACTGGAGGAATGGAAGCTCTTATAGGAAGGAAAATACTCCATCCTATAATGAAAGAAAGGGCATGGGTTTGAGTGTCGGGAAGGCTCCCTATGAGAAAATTCAAATGGCCCAACATGGACCATTTGTATTTAGTACCTCAGCCCCCACATTCAAGAATAAGAAGGCAAGCCCTTCTAAGGTTGACTCAGCTAAGAACATGACAGCTATCAAATCTGGTGACAAGGCTTATTGCTCAGTGTCAGATGACATCAGATCCTGTATGGCTGGCAAGCCATTGCAAGTTGATGCCATCAGGACAAAGAGCACCAAGACAGCACTCAGATTGACTTTCAGTCAAATCATTGATGAGAGAAACATGAGAAAAGATGCTGTTTCTCCTCCTGAACATGTGGACTATGTTGCACATCCATCAAGAAATGCTCAGAAGAGGAGATACAACATTCATGAATGTTGGTGTTGTGGTAAAGTGGGACACTTTGCCATAGATTGTTGGCACAACCCTAATGTGCCAAGTGTAAAGATGGGCCTTACTACAAAGGGTGCAGCTAGAGTAAGGTCATTTCATCATGCTAACATGTTCCTAGGACACAAAGCTAATTGGGCTCCTAAGGATAACTAAACTTCTTGCAGGTTAGTCCAGGTACCAACCTCAACCAAATTTGGTACTTGGACAGTGGGTGCTAAAGGCACATGACAGGAAGGAGGTTGACATCTTGGTGCAGAAATAAGAAGACCTGTGTGGCCATATCCACAGCTGAGTCAGAGTTCATTACTGCAGATTTCTCCACATATGGATGCCCTAAGTGGGGGGGGGAGAGCATTGCTCTCTCTATGGAGAAGAAGGTGGGTGTGCTAGTGAGAGGGAGCACAGCCCAGATGCTGGAAGAGCAAAAGCTCAGAGTGAAGAAGAGGTCATCAGGGTAACTGACACCATGGAATTTCTACCCTCTTCTGAAGAAATGCCAAGACAAGAATCTGCAGTGGAGAAGGCAAACAATGGGGTTGAAGAGGTGGTGGAGAATGAGGTGGCCATAGCTGTTGTGCACAACCTTTGTGAATTCAACATCAATTGAGGACTACCTCTTCAAGGTAAGTATATCTACTCCTATTGATTTTAAAAGAAAGCTGGTCAGCTTAATCAGAAAAATCTGGTTCAGCTGAGCTTCAGGTTACCCTTAAATCATAAGATCAATAGATATGCTCCAAGTGAGGGGGGTTATAAAGGGTTGTTCAAAATGAACAAGCTCAGCTATTAAAGATAATAGTTCTCAATTTGAGGAGGAGCAAGTTCCTGCTCAGATTGAGGGGGAGTTGGCAAATGCAGTTGTGGTACCCTCCCAATTCCTAAAGGAAAAATAATTGAAGAAACCAGAAAGGGGGAGATGGCCAATGTTATGACTAAATCAGAGTAAGCACTCTGATAAAGTTATCAGAGGTAATGATTATGAATAAGCTTAGTATTATCTAAGTTAGAAAGGGGGAGATAACCTATGAGCTAGTCAAAGCTTTACATAATCTCTCATAAGGTATCAAAGCATGCTTAAACAATGTTATCTTAAGCAATGTTATCATGAATGCTACATAGTTAATTTTCAAGATATGTTTTTAACTGGGTATGTACCTTAGCATTGGGAATGTTCTGCCTTCTTCAAATAGGGGAAGATTGTTGGGAATATTGCCCTCAATATTCCTTTGATTTGAAGAGGCATCACTCACAATGCTAAGTACATAGTTGTATTTGATAAAGCTATATTTCTGTAAGAAATACAGGTTCAGGTGACTCAAGAGGAAGGGTCGATCATGCCCTTAGATCGGGAGAAATCTCTCCTAAGAGATGAAGATTTGTCTCAGCAGAACCGCTGAGACGAAGGGTCAAAACCGATGAGACGAGCCCACTGTCTCAGCGGAACCGCTGAGACCAGAACAGGAGCCGCTGAGAAAGCTTATAAGCAAGCTGAGCTGCAAATAGTAAAGAATCCGCTGAGACGAGATCGTTGTCTCAGCGGATCCGCTGAGTCGGGAAAGGAGCAGCGTGCAGATTGGAAAGAATGGCGTGTTCGTCGAACGCAGAGAGCCGTTCGTCGAACACAGAACTCAGTTCGTCGACCGCTGAGATGAGACCAGAGAAGGAGCCGCTGAGAAGGCACAAAGGGCGTGATCGTCGAAGCAGAGTGTCGATCGTTGAACGCAGAGTTTGGCAAGTTCGTCGAACGTGGAGTTTGGCAAGTTCGTCGAACGCAGAGTTTGGCAAGTTCGTCAAATGCAGAGTTTGACAAGTTCGTCGAACGCAGAGTTTGGCAAGTTTGTCGAACGCAGAGTATGGCGAGTTCGTCGACCGCAAAGTTTGGCAAGTTCATCGAACGCAGAGTTTGGCAAGATCGTCAGACACAGAGTATGGAGAGTTCGTCGAACGCAGAGTATGGCGAGTTCGTCGACCGCAGAGTTTGGCAAGTTCGTCGAACACAGAGTTTGGCAAGTTTGTCGAACGCAGAGTTTGGCAAGATCATTGAACGCAGAGTTTGGCAAGTTCGTCGAACACAGAGCTTGGAGTGTTCGTCGAACACAGATTGAAGCAAGTTCGTCAAACCCAGTGAAGCGAGATTCATCGAACGCAAATTACAGTATGGGGTCCACCAGTTTCTCCCATACTTCTCAGAAGGACGGCTGAGAGCCGTTGAAGATCAGAGATGTATAAAAGGAAGAGTTAGGGCACATTTGAAAGGTGTTGAAGTATCTAGTTGCCTACCTAAATCACCTAGAGGGGGGTGAATAGGTGATCTCTACGTCTTTTGCGGAATTAAATATTAAACGTAAAGCACAGCACACAAAATTAATCACAGCCACAGATAACACCAGGAATTTATAGTGGTTCCCCGTACTTGGGTACTCCACTGCCGGCCTCGCCAATCTAGCACCACAACTAGACTTGACTACTCACTAAATCTCGGATCAAGAGCGATCCTACAGTCTCGGAGTCAAACTCCTACAAACTCAGAGAGAACCTCTCTTACAACTCGGAGAAAACTTCTCCTACAACTCGGAGAACAACCTCTCCTACAACTCGGAGATAACAACTCCTACAATAGATTGAAAAGGGTTTGAACAATACTAAACCAGATCTGAAAAACAGAGGCATTTTCTTCCTTCTTCTTGAATGGCTTTTGAGAACGATGAGGAAGAACAACGATCCTTCAAATCTGTCTTTCGCAATCCGAAACGATCCAATAGAGATTGTAGAACCTGAGTATGGATCAATCGAACCCTTCTTGAAAGAAATCGGCAACTCCAAAGAGTAGAACGATCTCCAATCGTAGACGACGGCGAGCGGCGTTTTTCACGTTCTTTTTGATCGGGAGAGAGATTAGGGTTTAGAACGATTCTTTTTCTTCCTTTTAAACAATCCTATATATATGGAGAGGAGCAATTAAAGGATTAATTAGCCTTAAAGGCGCTCCATATAGCCGTTAGAAACGAAAAGGGGCGATCACGATCCGTCCAGAACAGAGAAAATGAAACAGAAAAAATTACGGACAGAAGTCTCGAGACATAAGGGATCTCTCGAGACATAAGGGATCTCTCGAGACATGAAACGGAGAAAGCAGGAAAGGGATGTCTCGAGAACTCGATGATCTCTCGAGACATTGCAAAGATTTCAGACTTAAGAACTCTCGAGACAAACACGATCTCTCGAGACATGTCTGATCTCTCGAGACATATCCTTAGGAAAAATTTGTTTCACAAAAATTTCTTTTCTTCTCTTGAACACATGCTGCAGCCGCACTCCAAAGTCTTCAATAGTCTTGAAAAAGAAGTGTACCCCAATAGTGAGATCACACATGAGTCATCACCATGTTTCATATAATGAGGGATTACATTTTATGAAACTGTGTTTGCAGACCCATTGTGACCTGACATTGGCTTACACTTAGCCATGATAATCTGCAAGACAATACTAGAAAAGCATATCAAATACAAAAGCAATTCAATCTTAGTTTAAGGGTGACTTCTCACAAATCAAGGTAATTGTGAATGCAATTTCCAACAGGTGTCGACAAATTCACTATTCCATTGGCCGCCGAAGTTCTTGTATTCTTCCTCCTGCTCACTGAACAAGAAGAAGAAAATAGAGAAAGAAAGTTAGCTTCTTTGCAAGAAGGAGCAAGGTGATCTTCCACCCTTCATCTGAAGAAGAAGATCAGTTAGTAGCTTCCATCAACATCTCCAGCTACAAGGAAGCACAAGCTGTGCAGGAACTACATGAGACCTCATTCAACTGTTATCTACTGTAGTAAGATTCAAAACTTCTGTAGGGCAACTTGCCTGAGTTTGTAGGACCATTTGGTCTGATTTGTAGGAACCTGAGGGTTCTGAGTTATAGGGCTTAACAGCCTAAGTTGTAGGGCTGAAGGCCTGAGCTGTAGGAGGAGGATTCCTCTGAGGTAGGACCTGGAAGGGGTCTGAGTTGTAGGATCTGTGAAGATCTGAGTTGTAGGGTTGTTTAGCCTGAGTTGTAGGACCTGCTGAGGTCTGAGCTGTAGGATCAGGAGATGATCTGAGGTAGGGCTGCTGAGCCTGAGTTGTAGGGTTGTTTAGCCTGATTTGTAGGACCTGCTGAGGTCTGAGATGTAGGATCAGGAGCTGATCTGAGGTAGGGCTGCTGATCCTGAGTTGTAGGGCTGTTTAGCCTGAGTTGTAGGACCTACTGAGGTCTGAGTTGTAGGATCAGTTGCTGATCTGAGATAGGGCTGATGTGCCTGAGGTAGGGTTGGGAAAACCTGAGAGATCCTGAGGGATCTGAGTTGTAAGCTCTTGGAGCTGAGTTGGAGGAGTTGGCCCTGTCTAACACACTGTTAGAAGGGTGAAGGGGGAAAGTGGACTACTCAAAGACACACTGTCTTTGGGGAACCACTATAAATTCTTGTGTGCTTTCTGTGTTTGTTGATTTGCTTAAATTAACTCAGAAATCAGCTAGGGTACTTAGGAGAAAAATAAAAGAAACCTATTCACCCCCCCCCCCCCCCCCCTCTAGGTGATTTAAACTACAAACCTATAAACTAACAATTGGCTTCTTCCTCGACAGGAACGATAACCAGTCACACCATTTCGTCGGGTCAGCCGTCCTCCTTCATCGACGAGTCGAGTGACACATCTAGATCCTATCGACAGCCCCAATCGACGACCCAGTTCTCATCGACAACCCTAATCGACGGCAGTCCAGCATCTGGCCCCTCGACCTCCTTTCGCACAGTTGTTTGACCTCCTCCTCCACTATTCTTCTTCCTCCATACCTAAATTCCTGTCGTGGAACCACCCACCCATATCTGCAGCTCTTTGTGTAGTCCCTCCAGACATTGTATTTCTCCCTCCCTCATCTTCTCTACCGTGGAACCACCATCAACCTTTGATTCCAATCATTGTGTTTCCCCTCCTCCATCTCTCAACAGCCTCCAGCCATCTCATGTTACTGTACATCTGGGACATTACCCCTCCCATTCCAACAATAATGTAGCCTGAGTTCGATCCCTACATTGCAGTCGTCCATCGCCAGTTGACCCTCACCGTGTCTCTATTGCTACGTGAGTATTATTGCATTGTGCTTATTTCTTCCTTTATTGAATATTGGAAAACATTATATATTTGTTTGGGTGTGTCGATTCATTTGTGTAATTGTGTCATTATTTTCTTTATCTTATAAACCTAATTCATAGAATTTGTAGTAGAAAGCACCTCGCGAGTATTCAAGGGTGATTTATTTGTGCATCCGAAAATTAATGCTCGTCATGTGTTAATTTGCCTCGCTTATAAAATTAACACTGCAAAATCTATTTTCGGATAAAAAGTTTTAAGTCATTTGCATTTCACTTTGGTTGTATTATTTTGAGTCCATCACAATCACTTAGGGTTACATTAGCGTGTCGGCACCTCCATTCTCACAACCTACCCTGCATCAATCACCCTCGTACAAAAACGCATTATTGTGTTGATGATATGTCCATGTGTTTGGTTGAGTGGCTTTATATCGTGTTGCATGGCTTGATATGTTGTGGCATGGATAATTCAATACTAAATGTTGTGTTTTAAGTCTTCAAGGACAGGAAAGGGACCACAAACAAGTTGCGGAGTGCGTTATTAAATTTTATGAGGAGCGGCAAGGCTTACCAGGAAATAAATGTTCTTAAAAGAGATGAGTGCCTATAAGAACACCCACACAAGTGATGCTTAGCATAAGGTCCTCCTGAGTTTTGAAGGAAGTCCTTACAACATAGATAATATAATACTTTTAGTGTTCATAGAGATCATCACTGCAGAAATGTTATCACAATATATCAGAATGGGCCCAACAACAGAATCAACGACCATTATTTCATTAATGAAGTTATAAAGTCACACTAAATGGGTATGAACCACAAAATGAGCAAAAAATTCAACATGCATAGTGGATGAAATGATAAGTGTGCTTGATTTTTTAAGATATAACACCTCAAACTAACTTAAAAATATATTCATTTGTAGACTTTCTATTATCCTCATGATAATACATATTTTGTATATTTAATTATCATAATTTAGATTTTCTTTTTAATAATTTATTAGTATTTTTATTTAATTCTAAGTATAATTTACTTTGTTTTGTGTTTTCAGGGTTTGGAGAGGTCTGGAGAAGCTTCTACATTTTGGTCAGCGAATAGTAAAAATTCAAAAATTTGTTCTGCAAATAATAAATTTCAGAATTTTAAAATTACACGCCATAGGTCACAAGGGGCGTGTAACAAAGTCATGGGCGTGTACACTCCAGAAACAGCAAAAAGGCCGTGTTGATTGCTGAATTTTCAGATGGCCATAACTTTCAATCCAGGAAGAGTTACGGGACGTGTCACCCCATTTCGGGATGAGAACGACGTCATCTACGATTTAGAAAAATTTCTCAAGAGCACGACCTGGAACACGGACGTGGCCATTGGGTCACATGCGTGATCATAGTGCGTGTAACACAATTTTATGATGAAATTTTGCGGTTTTGATTGCAGAATTTCAAATGGCCATAACTTTCAATCTGGGAAGAGTTAAGGGACGTGCCACCCCATTTTGGGAGGAGAATGACGTCATCTACAATCTGGAAAAGTTTGAAAAAATTTCACTAGACGCGCCACGCCCTAGGACACGGGTGTGACCCGTCTAAACACCGCAGAAAATAGCCAGTTTCGCCCGTTTCACATCTATTTCATCTTGCACTAGACACGCCCTAGGACACAGACGTGACCTAGGGCGTGACTAATGAATTATGACAGATTTTGGCTGTTTTTCTCCCAACGTTCCTGGGGTTTCTAAGAAGGCAGTTATTCCCAAACATGCCCTTGGATACGGGCGTGACTTCCCAATTTTTCAGCTATAAAAGTCAGTTGCTGCAAAAGAATTCTCCATCCAGTCCATGCTTCGATTTGGATCATTTTCTTTTACTTTTCTGCACTTTTATTATTATATTTTTCCTTTCATGCAATTTCATTTAAATCTTGTATTTTCAATTCTTTGTTTAGAATTTATTTTTCTTGTAATTGTAATTTCTTTTCTTAGTTATAAAATTGTCTTTTCTCTAATCATGTAACTAATTTTCTCACATTTGATCGGATGATTTCTTTAGAAAAATAATTATTTAAATTTTTTTCATTACTTTTGATTTAGAAAACTCGATTTACCTTTGAATATAATCTTATTGATTACATATTGTCGACATATGATTTTCAATTCTAGATCCGTATTCCAGCTGTTCGAGAGATCTGTGAATACGAGAAGACCGCTCAAAAGTGAAAGGAGTTGCATGCGCCCCTCAAGAGAGAATGACATAAATCTTCCGGATTGGAGTCAAATTCAATAGTGGTGTTCACCTCATAAAGCAAGCTTAGAGGTTTCGACAAGTGAAGGAGCCGGCCACGGGGGAAGGTTCGGGTCTCCAAGCGAGAGTGCTCTTTAACAGCTCTCCCGGGACCGGCTACCCCAGTGGGGAGGTGGAGAGAATGCCTTCGACTCGCCAGGGAGGAGGGGGAGTGCCTTCTGCGAGTTGATCATCTCAGCTCCGGTTCTCTATGGGTTCAGCGAGCCCGACATGTCGTACTACGCGGGAAAGGATGACCAAATTCAGCACCTCCAGTGGTTCGAGGACATGGCCTCGATCAGGCAGATGTCGGATGCCTTCAAATGCAGGCTCTTCGCCATCACGTCCAGAGGAAAGGCGAGGGACTGGTTCCACCAGCTCCCGGGAGGAACCATCTACAGCTTCGAGGACCTGCGTCGGATTTTCCTGCTAAGGTTCTCCACTTCGAAGAAGAGAAGGAAATGGGCGGAAGCGCTGTTCCTGATCTGGCAGAGGCCGGGGGAGACGTTGGGAAGTTATGTGGATAGGTTCCATGAGGAAGTCCTCCTAGTCGTCGAGGTGCCCAGGCACACCCTGCAGTTGGCTTTCACCCTCAGGCTGCAGCAAGGACTATTCAGAATGAGTCTGACTCGGGACCCCCCCCCCCCGTGTCTTTCGAAGAGCTGATGGAGCGCGCTGCCCGGGAGTTTGAGTGTGAGGCCACCAATCAGGAGTTCATTGCAAGGCTGGCCAAGAGTTCGGAAGAGGAGAAAAAGGAGGACAGGAAGGAGCATGGAGGGAGAAGAAGGGAGGAAGTGAAGAGCCTGGAATACCAGGGACCCCCCGCTGGGTCGGAGCGAGGTTGGAGGTCTCAACCGCCAGTCGACCGACCAGCCTGGAGGCCGCCTGGGGGACCCTCTCAGGGCCAAGGAAGAGGCCACTTCCAGGGAGGAGGAAACTACTAAGGGAAGCAGGGACGGTATAACCCGGCGGGCTGGCAGCACGACGCAAGGCCGCTGCAAGCCCTACCCCTGCAGGCCATGGCGATCGGAAGGATGAAGGGATGGAAGAAGAAAAACCACTTGGGGAATGGAGCGGGCAAGTTGGCACTACTGTATTGTGACTTCCACCAGCAGGAAGGTCACACGACCGCGACCTGCCCAGAGTTCCTCGAGATGAGAGGAGGAGAAGTAGCCCCGGCAGGAGGAAAGCAGCTCTGCCTGGAGGGTCCGAGCGGAAGAGGAGAAGGGAAGAAGAAGGAGGAGGAGGACCCGTGCGAGGAAAGGACTGACCTAGGGGCGTTGGGTGGGATCAGCGTGATCCACGGAGGAGCTGGCATCGAGGCCACCCGGAAGGGGAGCCTCCATACCATCTACCGTCGGAGCATCGCTTCGACCTCCCGATCCCCACCCCCTGGCGAGAAGATCACCTTCTCAGCCCTGGACATGCAGACCCACGAGGATCCCTTCTGCGACACACTCGTCATCAAGGCCGCAATCGAAAACTTCACAGTCTCCCGAATCCTGGTCGACAATGGGAGCACGGTGAACGTGGTGTTCAAAAAGGCCTTCGATAAGATGAAGGTCGAGGCGAAGCGGGTGTTGGCAACAGATGGGCCGCTCTTCGGGTTCTCCGGAGAAAGGAAGGAAGTGGAGGGGGGAGTTGAACTCCTCGTCACCTTGGGGGGCACGTCCAAAAACTGTAGTTTCGTCATCGTGCATGCGCCGAGTAGTTACAACGCCATCTTTGGGCATCCACTTATCAGCGCGTACCAGTGTGTGCCATCCTCATACCATCAGTGTTTGAAATACAACACTGGAGGAGTGCAGGTCAGGGTCCGGGGAGATCCCAAGGAGGCGCGCCAGTGCTACGTCACAACAGTCAACACAGTCGAGTGGGCGAAGAAGACGGAGGAAATGGAAGAGAGGATGAAGGAGAGGGCCAGGGAGTATGTGGCCGAGTAAGTGCAGGGAGGCGCAATGTAATGAACTTGTATCCTCTCGATTATGAATGAAAATGGTTTCCTTTTTTCAGGTAACACCTACGGTAAAATCCCCGACTATAGACCATTCTCTGGGCTCAGTCGTGCCGGCAGATGGGAGACTCATCGGGTCGACTCGCCACATGCGGAGTGGCATGGGAAGGTGTTCGGTTCCTCCACCTCCATGTGAAGGTAAGCACCTAGGATGTGGATGGGTACTCTGCCCCTAGTTGGTAAAATCCCCGACTAGAGACCATTCTCCGGGCTCAGTCATGCCGGCAGATGGGAGACTCATCGGGTCGACTGATTGGTAAAATCCCCGACTAGAGACCATTCTCAGGGCTCAGTCATGCCGGCATATGGGAGACTCATCGGGTCGACTGATTGGTAAAATCCCCGACTAGAGACCATTCTCCGGGCTCAGTCATGCCGGCAGATGGGAGACTCATCGGGTCGACTGGTTGGTGAAATCCCCGACTATAGACCATTCTCCAGGCTCAGTCATGCCGGCAGATGGGAGACTCATCGGGTCGACTCGCTACTTGTCTAAGTGACTTGGGGAAGGTGTTGAGTTCCTCTGCCTCCAGGTGAAGGTAAGCACCTAGGACGTTGATGGGTACTCCACTCCCATTTGGTAAGATCCCCGACTAGAGACCATTCTCCGGGCTCAGTCATGCCGGCAGATGGGAGACTCATCGGGTCGACTCGCTACTTAGCTAAGCGACTTGGAAAGATGATGAGCACCTCCAGCTCCAGGTAAGCAAGGCCCCTAGGACGTGGATGGACATCCCACCCCCAGTTGGTTTGAAAAAATGTTGAGTTCCTCCAGCCCCAGGTAAGCTAGGCCCCTAGGACGTGGACGGGTACTCCGCCCCCAATTGGTTTGGGAAGGTGTTGGGTTCCTCCGCCTCCAGGCAAACTAAGCTCCTAGGGCATGGACGGGTACTCCGCCCCCAAGTGGTTTGAAAAGGTGTTGAATTCCTCTGCCTCCAGGTAAGCTAAGCCCCTAAGACGTGGACCAGCTCTCCTCTCCTGGTTGTTCTAGCAAGTTGGTCTAAGGTATGACAAGATAGTAAACTCTCTTCATCGTAGGAAGAGATCTCAAACCAAATAGTTGATTATGCTTGAACGGCGAATAGTTAAGGAAACTAGAAGATTCGTCAAATAGTTGCATGTTCATTGATAATACAGGTTACATGGATAGGCACTTTGCTCTTAATAATTAGCATACGGTTGAAGATACAAAATAATCATGGCTTGCAGAAAATAAATAAGAGAGGAGGTTCATAGCGACTCCGACATTCAAGGGGAATAGCCGCCGCTGGAAGGGGGCGAGCTGGGACGCACAAGGGAGGGGTATAGATCAAAGAGGATATCGTTAGCAGAGACCCCCCTCCAACCGTCACGAAGGGCGTCCGCCCTATAAAGGGAAACCACCAAGGCCTCGGCCGTCGTCTTCGCAATCTCCCTCTAGATGCCCTCAGCCATAGCAGGGGAAGGTGGGACGAGCGCCGCCGTCCGCGAGGGTCCGCCTCTCTCCCTCTCCCGCAACTGCCTCTGGGCTTCAGCAAGCTGAGCTCTCAAGTCCTGCACCTCCCGATCTGACTCCTCGCATCGCCTCCTGAGTGAGTCAGCAGCCTCTGGCCCCTGCAGGTGGAAAAAGTAAAAGGGTTACAGATGTTGAAGAAAAGAGAGGTGAAGAAGAAGGGGAGAGTCCCCAAAGAAAGCACAAACCAGGCCCCCAGATGACTGCTCCAGGAGACTCTCAGAGGTGACTAGGTGTGTGGTGAGTTCAGCGGCCTTCTCTTCAGCAGCCCGACTCGACGCATCGGCTTGCCTTAGCTTCTTCGAGAGACTAAGACCTCAGCGGGCAGTCATATGCGAGAGTTCGGCTGCGCGAAGCAGGGCTTGCGAGCTCATGCAGGCAAGGTCACGCATGGACTTCTTCTTGTAGGCGGCCGCATCCTGTCGGCGATAGAGGACAAAGGAGAGGTTGTACGGGGCATCCCCAAGAGGCTCACTCTCTACCCAGGAGGGCTGATGGGAGGTGATCGAGACCCGGTTCGTGGCCTCATCCCAGTGAAGGATAGGGTCACCGAAGGAGTCGGTGGCATTCTCCCCCATCTCGAAGTTGGGGTGATTCGCCAACGCGTCAGGATCACTTGGTTCCCCCTTCTCCCTCGGCGCTACCACAGAGCCCTCCCTACAGACAACCTTCCCACGCCGCATTGTTGGTCCTTTAGGAGGGGAAGAAGGCGTGACCTCCTCCACCACCTGCTCCTTCTCTCTCCGTTGCCTCAGCACAGGGACCTTCGGGGCGGAGGCGCAGGCAGCGGCATCCTCCTCAACGAACCAGCGGGCGGATGAAGAGCTTCCCTTTGTGATTGGAGGGTGCCGTGGACGAGTCTGCTCACCTGAGTGAATCAGGGTCAAGGTAAGTATCCGCATGTATGAATAAGGGAGGAAAAATAGGAAGAACATCAAAATGGAGGGGATACCTGTCCCAGGCTCAACGTAGGTAAGTCGGCTGATGTTCCTCCTGAGGTACTCGACCTCGAAGCTCGCGCCCTCAAGATAGCTATGAAGTATGGTTGCCTCCCCACCTAGGCGAGGGGCCTTGCAGGCCTTCTCGGGCCTCTGTATGGGCGAGAGGGGGATGTCACTGAAGTCACCTTGGATGAACACAAAGGTGTCATTCCAGTGATGGACCTTGTTGGAGGTCTCGCCACCTTCACGTGCCTGCCGGTGAGGAAACATACCCCATCAGGGGTCGCTCGGAAGACGAAGACCTTGCGAAACACGGTTAGGTCGAACTCAACCCGTTCCTCTCGCAGATAGCAAGCATAGGCCGTCAACATCGAGACTGCATTAGAGTTAACCTGGGCCGGGACCACGCTGAAGTAGTTAAAAAACTCCTTCACCTCAGGCCATAGGGGAAGCCGTAAGCCAGCTTCGAAGTGGGCAAGCGGAAAGGCATGCCAGTTCTCATAGAAGGAATTAATGGCCTCGCCCTGGGACGGACGTCGAAACGTCCACCCCTCAGGAAGGTAGGAGCTCTTGAATGCTGAGAACTCCTCCTTAGATACCTTCCCTTCGGGAAAGGGATGCTCGGAAAAATTGGCCGCGCATTATTCCCGGCCGTTCCTGGCAACAAGAGGGCGGTTGGGGGCCATCTCACAAGGTAAGAGAGAGGGAAGAGAGCCGACCTCAAGGGGAATGCAAGGCAAGAGAAGGGGAGCAAATGTGATGGTGAAGTAGAAGAAAGGGGAGGGGTATTTATAGGGGGATCTGAAGTGGGTGAGTGGACTGCGAGGTCCACTCGCCCGGGGCACGGGCGAGTGGACCCTGAGGTCCACTCCCCCTAGGCACGGGAGAGTGGACCATGGGGTCCACTCGCCCGGGGCACAGCCGAGTGCACCATGAGGTCCACTCTCCCGATGAATGGGAGTGGTCCTCGTGGACCATTTCGCCCGGCAGAGGTGTGCAGACCCTATGGTCCGCTCACTTGCTTCCCCTCAACCCCACTCCTCAACCTCATCTAGGTGACACCCATCTAAGGCCTCTGTCTCCCGTCCTCAGATGCACTACCACGATGTCATGTTGCTTACCCTGGCACTTAATCGTCCAACGCTTGACGACCTACGAATCGCGAATGAACGAAAGTAACAAAGCATTATAACAGAAATAGAGTAAGGTTAAAGCGTCCGGTCGCGAGGTAGATTAAACCACCATGCGAGGCTAACTCATATTATTACACAACAAATCGAAGAGCGCGAATAAAAGCCGTTCAGCGCGGCATCCACTTCCAGAAACCTTGATCCTGGGTGCACGACGGCACCCCCTGCATAGACCTGATGCATTCTTTCGTTGCGGCAATCTCCTCACCCGCGGTGCGGACGGTAGCCTCAACCCTGCGTATGTGGTCTGCGAGTGGCGCAGCTATACCTCCGGACGCAAGCCGGACCTCCCCCCTTAGCAGATTAAGCTCGTTATCCAACCTCTCCATCCGACGCTCCAGCGCATAGACGCGTGCAAGAGGGTCGGGTCCGGATGACCACCTTCCATCACGCAGCTCAAGAAGAAAGGCCTCCTGCCTCTGCACCGTATCAGCCAAAAGATTTAGACGCTCGAGGATGTTGGACTGATCCTCGACAGGTTCCCCAACCAATGTACAATAGGGGATAGGATTGGTGGGGAGACCTCTCTCCTGCTCGACTGGCCCGTCGAGGTCTTGTCCCCTCCTGCAAAAAGCGTAGCTTTAGACACCGAAGCACTCACCCTGATAGAGGCTCTCGCAGCAGCATTACCTTGTGAATCCCCAATCCCTTGGCTTTTCGAGGAAGGGTTGTCATGGGCAGTTGAGAGAGCAGCAGGATACTGAGCGGGAATGGCAGGACTTGTTCGAACGCCCGCACCCGACGTTTCCATCGCACTCCGGGCCCCCTCAGGATGGTTCGGAAAAAGCTATTAACATTCAAGAAACATGTCTTAATTGGTGCGATATGACCGCAAAAATGAGGCAAAGATAAGGGATGAGTCGATACCGCGTCTAGCTCCAGGTCCCGGACATAGTAGGTCACCCCGTGGGAGGACGACGACGCCACCTCTTTCACCAAATCGGGTCGGAGTTTCTTACATGGTGATCGCACCGTCGGCCGAGTAGGGGAAGGCGGAACACCGCTGACCATGGCCTTGAGCTCCACCAAGTCATTCTGGTCCCTCCCAGCAAGGGCTTTGAAACGGGCTCTGAAGTCTCGAGGAGGGTACATTCGACTCGAAGGAAAGGGGAGAAGGGAGAACTCTCAGGAAAGGTGCTCTCCTCATCTCCCTCTCTGGAGGCTTTTTATAGCCGTCCTGCGAGACCCTCAGTAGATTCCCCCAAGACCCCACTTGACTCGTCAAATAGGTGGGTTGGACTTTCTTTCCGAGATTAGAACAAGCTCGAAAAGAGCGGGGATTGTGTACAACCCTCATATTTGCCGAGCCGACGTGGCCTAGCATATGTAAGGGGCAAGCGGACCAAACCACCGGAGATCGTCAAGGGCCGAAAAAAGAAAGCACGGGGGGCAAGCACTCTTGGGCGAATGGACCTTCGGTCCACTCGCTCGGGCCTGGAGGCGAGTGGACCATCGGTCCATTCGCCCAGGCGAGGGGGCGAGTGGACCTAGGTCCACTCGCCTGGGAAGCTGGGCGAGTGGCCCTATGGTCCACTCGCCCAGCACAGATGGTGGACCCTGATCCACCCATCTGACCCCCGACGAGGGGGGGAGTGGACGTTTCGAGCTCCACTCGCCCCCCTCATGTTTCGGTTGTTCGGGTTGGTTGTTGGGCTGCGGATAGTGGATTTTTGGCTATCCACAGCCCAATTTTTGGGAAGTCTATAAATAGACCCCCATGGGCACCTTGGGAAGGGTTGTTGAGACCCCCCCCCCCCCCCCCCCCGCTCGCGTGTGAGCAAGAACTACCCCTCCCCTCCCCCTGTCATTGAAGGTGGACGGTGAGGTGGTTCTTAGTGCCCTCCAAGGTGCCCAGGCTCAGCATTGACTTGGGAGGGGAAGTTCCTTGAGAGCTTCTGGGTATGTGGTGGGACCTCCACGTTGCAGCTTTCGGGGTCAGTTTGTGGACTTAGAAATTTTCCAAGGGTTGGGTTCAGCGGTTCTTAGTGACTGGTCAAGGGTCTTGCTCGGGTCAAGTAAGGGTTAGCTACATCTCCCTTTCGAACGTCGAGACCAGTTCTCTGGTTTCAACAAGCTGAGCTAGGCACAAGGAAGGCATGGACTTGAGAAGTAGAGAGCTTGGGGGGGGGGGGGGGGGGGGGTTCAACGTGCCTTACCCAGTACCCCTTGGGTCCTATTTATAGACAATCTAAGGGGTATTGGTCTGCGAATAGCTGTCACATAAAATAACTGACCCGAATAACGGGTGAGAGGGCCTCAACTAGATGAAGAGCACTGCTGAAGAGGATCTCGTTGGTGAGAAATTGAACCCTGGAAACACTCTACCGAGAAACTATGGGACTTGCCTGTGAGCAACCACAAAGTTCACTCGCCTAAGGGCGAGTAAAGGAGAATTCTCACTTATGGGGAGTACCTGAGAATACTCACCTATTGTCGAGTAAGTGAGAACACTCGTATTAGGGTGAGTACCTGAGAATACTCGCCTACTGGGCGAGTAAGATAGAGTACTCGTCTTCAGGCTTGCCCCCTGATTAACCTTATTGGGGCGTCTTTTATCTTTGTCAATGCCTTGTTTTGCTTACGTGGATAGGGTGGGCGCACTCTCGGTAAATATGGGTTGTACATAATCACCGCTCTTTGTGAGTTCTTAGAGAGTTTGGAAAGAAACATTCAACCATTATTCGGCAATCTGGGAATCTATCACTGGTCTCTCCTAGTATCCAGTCACGAGTTCTTTGCTGCTTATAAATGGGGAGGGGGGCCTCTCGTTGATGTTCCCTTTAACATGAGCTAGAGATATGACTACTGGCTCGACCAAAGTAGCTTCGAAGGTTGCTCGCTTTATGAACATCATGAAGAAATGTCCCTCAGCATACCGCCAAACTCATGAGGGAGGCGAGAGGAGGGAGTCAAAAAGGAGAAAGACCCATCCCGCACTTTAAAAAAAAGATCCATGGAGAAGGCAGATCTTTGGGGAGAAGCGAGCTGATTGTTATAGTGGTTGCGCGTGATGCCCTGTACCTCACCGGTTTGGAATCTTCCGGCGAGCTTCCTTCTATCGACTTCCCTGCCCCTTATGAACTGGGGAGAGAGTTTGTGATGACTCATCTGCCTGGTACCGAAGCTCAAGTCCAGTCTGAGCTCACTTTGCCAGATTGTAAAGCTCAGATTCCTCGCGCTAAAACCTTTTTTCTTCGTGCAGCACAAGCTTCAGGCTAGATGACAATGGGTACCTCTTCTGGCAGTGTGACTTATATTAAACCAAGTGCAGTGTTCTATTCTGGCGATCTGCGGGTTGTTGATGCCGCACGACAAACTGATTTTGTGGTCGTGGCTCTCTTCATGGCAGGCGGTGAAGGTTGCTCGCATTACTACAGGAGCTCGTGTGGTTCCCACGAACATCCTCCCCCTCACCATCAAAGCTACTCTTCCTGCATCTGGCAAGATCCCTCCTCGGTGATAATGGAAAATAAAAGCAAATTGCAGGGTGAAAAGTAACGGGAAAAAGAAGGAATTCAGGGAAGATAATTCAAGGCTTTTCATTCATAACATATTCTGATACAATCTCTTGTTTTTATAGCAGGGGGATACAAAGAGGTTGACAATAAATAAAGGCATTTCCAAGGTTTATAGGACCGTTTGGAAACAGCAACATTAAAGGCATAATTTATTCAGGTGGCTTGACCGGTTCATTATCCAATGGCCGGTTCATTCTTCAACACTCCCTCTTGAGCAGGCGGGGGAGCGATTTTTAGGTCTTCCTTCAGCATCTTGAAGCGAGCTCGATGCAGCGGCTTGGTGAGAATGTCGGCGAGCTGAATTTCAGTAGGGCAATGCTCGAGCTTTGCTTCTTCATTCTCTATCTTCTCTCTGATGAAATGATATTTGATTGCAATATGCTTACTGCGGTTGTGAAACACCGGATTTTTGGAGAGAGCAATTGTTGATATATTGTCGCATTTGAGGAGAAATGGCTTCCTCACTATGTCGACGAGTTCATCTATCAGCCTGTGGAGCCATATACCTTCACATATGGCAGAACAGGCAGCCATATATTCCGCCTCCGTAGTTGAGAGAGCGACAGTTTGTTGTTTTCTTGAACGCTAGTAGATTGGACTCGATCCGTAGAAGAATACGTACCCCTCTGTGCTCCTTCGATCATCAAGAGAGCCTCCCCAATCTGAATCACAGTACCCTGTGAGAGTTGGGTTGAGATCTTTGCTGTAGAGGATGCCATGGGTCATCGTTCCTTTTATGTATCGGAGAAGTCTTTTTGCAGCATCCATATGTACGGTTGTGGGTGAGCTTACAAATCGTGAGAGAAGATTGACACCATGTTCTAGATCAGGTCTAGAGTTGGTTAAATAGATCAGAGATCCAATTAAGTTTCGATAGGATTCTTCATCTACTCTCTTATCTCCTTCTTTGAATTTGTCTAACTTAAGACCATTGCACAATGGGGTCTGAGAGGGATTGCAATCAGACATGTTGAATTTCTTGAGAATCTCTTTTGCATAGAGTTCTTGAGAGAGGAAGTATCCATCTGGTCGTCGTTTTACCTGCATGCCAAGGAAAATTCTTAGTTGCCCAAGGTCGGTCATAGCATACCTGGTTTGCATTTTTTCCTTGAATTGCTTGATGGCGCTTTCATCCCCTCTAGTGATTAGAAGATCGTCAACATACAAACAAACTATGAGCTTCAGACTTCCTGGAGCATGCTTGATGAATAGAGATGGTTCATACTTGCTCGCAGCCAATCCTTCTTCAGAAAAATAGGCAGTGATATTCGAGTGCCATGTTCGAGGTGCCTGTTTCAAGCCGTATAAGGCTTTATGGAGTCGATAAACATGATCTTCTTTGTCTTCTCTCAAGTAACCTTCAGGCTGTTCGACGTAGACTTCCTCTGTCAATTCACCGTTCAAGAAAGCCGACTTTACGTCGAGCTGATAAATTGAGAAGTTGTTGTTTGCAGCTATGCTCAACAGCAGCCTTATTGTGTCGATGCGAGCCACTGGAGCAAATGTCTCCTCATAATCTCTTCCAAATTTCTGGGAATATCCCTTTGCAACGATTCTTGCTTTATGCTTTACAACATTCCCTTCTTCATCACATTTGAGCTTATATACCCACTTTAGACCTATTACAGTCTTATTTTTTGGTTTGGGTACAAGGCTCCATGTGTTATTCTTCTCAATCAGATTCATCTCCTCATTCATTGCTTCACTCCAATTTTTATCTGCAGATGCCTCTTTGAAAGTTGAAGGAGTTGAGTGAAATAGAGCAATACTTGTATTTTCATATATTTCTTGGAGAGTTTTATATTTCTGGGGTGGTGATGACTCGGAATCAGATGTTTCCAGAGGAATTGCTTCTTGTGTGCCGTCCGAGTGATCTGCTACAGGTGGTGTCTCCTGGAGAGGGTTCTTCATGGGCTCAACCGAGATGCCAGGAGTGTGGCTAGTTAACTCTTCCTTGTCTGATCCCCAATTCCAACTTAGTTCTCCATGGAAAAACACATCTCTGGTGTCCAGGGGTTGAATATTCTATAGGCTTTGTTTGTTTCACTATACCCAACAAAAATGCATTTTTCACTAGAGGGATCAAGTTTGTCTCTCTTGTCCTTGAGGACATGAACAAATGCAATGCACCCAAAGGTTCTTAGATAGCTGAGATTGGGCTTTTTGTTTTTCAGCATTCCATAAGGTGTTGATTTAGTGAGGGCTTTTGTTGGTGTTCTATTTAGGATATGAACAGCAGTATTTGCAGCCTCTCCCCGTAGATATTTTGGTAAGGATTTGTGGGTGAGCATAGACCTAGCAATTTCAACTATGGTCCTATTCCTCCTTTCTACCACTCCATTTTGTTGAGGTGTGTCGGGTACAGTGAATTCATGCCTTATACCATGGTTTGAACAAAAATGTTTAAACACATGGGAAGTGAATTCTCCTCCGTTATCACTTCTAATTGTTTTTATATGTCTTTCTAATTTCTTTTCTATCTCCCTCTTAAACTCAACAAAGCAGGAGAAAGCTTCAGATTTATGTTCTAAAAATCTAATCCACATGTACCTTGAGTAGTCATCAATGATCAGGAAGAAATATCTTTTGCCGCCCATAGTTGGAGTTGAGGAGGGACCCCACAAGTCACAGTGGAGAAGATCAAGCACTTGTGTGCTTCGATTTCCAGATGGAGAGAAAGGCAGCCTATGAGATTTGCTCATAGCACATGACTCGCACAGGCAATGATGAAACTTCAAGTCAGGCACACCTTGAGCAAGCTTGTCTTTCACCAAAATTTTCATATAGTCATAATTCAAATGTCCAAGCCGATGATGCCAAATGAACAGAGGATCTGAGAGGCAACCCATTGTGGAGAGGGCCTCATGATTTGGAGTTTCTAAGATCAAGGGAAAAACTCTATTCTTAGACATCGTGGCTGAGGCAATGGTAATGTCCCTCTTATCAATAATGTTGCAGGTGTTTGATTTGAAGGTAATGCAGTACCCTCTTGACATAAGTTGCCCGACACTAAGAAGGTTCTGAGCCAAATCGGGAACAAATTGCACATCAGATATTTCTTTACCTCTTCCATCAATATCTTTCACAAGAATGCTTCCTCTTCCCTCTATTTGTTTGGGGTTGCCATCTCCCAGGTAGACTAAAGATTTTTCTGTTTCATCAAGGTTTATGAACAGACTTTTATCGTGAGTCATGTGGCTTGAGCAACCCGAATCAATGTACCACAGAGATGACTTTCTCGATTCTGTAGGAACATTGCTATGGGTTAAAAATACCTTTTCTTATGTATCTTTTTCAGTGAACTTGGCCTCCTCCTTGTTCTAATACCAACAATCACGATCATAGTGAGTGGGCTTCTTACACCTCTTGCACTTATAGTAGCATTTTGAGGTGTCATGAGTTGATTTTTTACAGAGAGTGCAATATCGGTCAACAACATCAGCCCCTCCTTTTTCTTTCTGATTAGAGTTAGAACGATCATGCATACCTTGGCTTTTATTTGCCTTTCCAAGATGCATACTGGTTTGGAAAGCTTGTGTCAGACTGGGCATGTGCCTTTTTAGACGTTCTTCGTGTGATTGGATTTTCCCAATCAAGGCTCCAACTTGCAATGTATCAAGGTTATTGCTTTCTTCTATTGACGCGGCAATGTGATCATAGGTATGGGGCAGACTTGTAAGGATCTTGAGCACTGTCTCCTTTTTTGGAACAGGAGCTCCAAGAGTACTCAGTTGATTTGAAAGGTTCGTTAACTTTGGCATGAAATCAAAAAATGATTCATCTTCTTGCATTGACAGAGCATCGAACTGTCTTTTTACATTCACCCTTCATATTGAGATCACCTTTTTGTCGCCTTGGTATATTTCTTTGAGAATGTCCCAAGCCTCTTTTACGGTCTTTGCTCCCATGATCCTTGGGAAGATTGATGAGGTGACAGATTGTTGAATGAGAAGCAGTGTCATGGAGTTTTTTTGCTTTTCTCCCTTGGGTATTCTTGCCTTCTCACCTTCTTTGGCCTTCTCATCAAGCTGAGGCCCGTCTTGGACAATCTCCCATAAATCCTGTGAATCAAGCATGATTTCCATCTTTACAGCCCACTGGTCGTAAAGGTCCCCATTAAACATAGGGGATGAGAAATGAGGAAAAGGAGAGGAAGGGGATGCGGCAGATGATGAGCTCATGGCTTCCAAAAGAAATGGTGCAGGAACTACAAAAGCTCTGATACCACTAATGGAAAATAAAAGCAAATTGCAGGGTGGAAAGTAACGGGAAAAGGAAGGAATTCAGGGAAGATAATTCAAGGCTTTTCATTCATAACATATTCTGATACAATCTCTTGTTTTTATAGCAGGGGGATACAAAAAGAGGTTGACAATAAATAAAGGCATTTCCAAGGTTTATAGGACCGTTTGGAAACAGCAACATTAAAGGCATAATTTATTCAGGTGGCTTTGACCGGTTCATTATCCAATGGCCGGTTCATTATTCAACAGGTGAGACAGCGAAGGTTCTTCTGCTCGAGAAGAGCTTGTTGATGTTCCTGAGGAGCTCCTAGAGTGATGACTCCTACAACACTTCCTATTCACACTCCAATTATGGACATAGGGCGAGGAGAACTAGTATCTCGGGAGATCCCTTGATCTCATGGGATGATGAGAAAAATATTATCCGCCTCAGCTCGCTCCTTCCTTCATGGACTAAAGATGGAGAGCCGAACGACGATTCCTTCAACGTCTCGTTCGGCTTATACATGTGAGTTTACGTTGAGGTTTTGCGGGAGGCCTCGCCTTATTACCTGCCGGACCAGAGTTCCAGGCCACACCTGCGGAGTATAGAACTCGCACACCATACCTTGCAGAATCTTCTGAAGGTCGAGGTGATAATTCGCCTGCATTAATCATTGCATGAGAAATTGCAGGGGGGGTCACCACAGAGACACGGGATAAGTTGTCGGTCACTAAGGAGAAGTTCGTTGATGTCGAGGCAAGACTGTCTGAGGGGAAGCCCTATGAAGCCTCCATAGTAAGGGCTCGCTCCCTTTGTTTTAATCGCAAGTATTTTCCCTTTGGTGTTGGGAAAAACCCAACATTTGCGGGGTGCTTTTAACTTTTGACAACATTCTTACTTGCAGGAGGTCGAGCTCCTCACGACAGAGAGGATTTTCAAGTTATAGAAGGACTTGGATGACTGCCAAGTGGCGTTGGAGGCGGCTCATGTTCGAATTGCCAAGATGGAGTCACGACCCATGCCGCGACGAGCTCCAATGGTTGGCACCCCTAGTGTCGGGAAAGCAGTTCATATGTCCTACATGGAGCTGACCGAGAGAGATGCGACAAGAGATCGCGACCAGTGTTGGCGACCTGGTCCTCGCAAAGCTGAAAGAATGGGGTTTCCTCACCAAAGAGGTCATGGTGTTATCGAACGAAGGAGCTCTTACCTAAGGTCTTCGCCTTGGGCACCAGCATCACTTCCAGCTCAGAGGGATACTCCCCCTCCCCTCCTCATTAAGATCGATGAGGATCTTCTGTAAGTCATGACTCAAGATCTCCGGCGGACATGTGAAATTTTGTCTTTTTTTTTTTGAAAGAAAACTTTACATGTATAGGGTGAATCATCATCACTCCCCTTTTGTTGTAATGCTTTTCCATTGATAAGAATTTAAAGAAAGAATTATTTAACTTGTGTTTATTTTGTTCAGTTCTTTTACTTCTTGAGAACACGCTGGACTCCGAGGATCGTACAAGTCGACCACCCGCTAGGCTTTTTAGGATCGGGAAAGTCGAGTACTCGCTAGGCTCTTGGGATCAAGTGAGTCGAGTGCTCGCTAGGCTCTTGGGATCGAACGAGTCGAGCACCGACTAAGCTCTTGGGATCGAACGAGTCGAGCACTCACTAAGCTCTTGGGATCGAGTGAGCCAAGTACTCGTTAGTATCTTAGGATTGTGCGAGTCGGGTACTTGTTAATCTCTTATGATCTTTGATATATATTTTATCATTAGAAGGGAGAGGCACTTGAGGGGTCTGATGACCAACATGCAAATGGGGAGTGGATCTTGACGAAACTTACAGAGATCTGTACTTAAGTGGACTCGCAGCGCTCGAGGCATTGTCCCAAGCCTTAATTAGATTTACACACACATTTGGGAGGGAGAGGCTTTTGAGGGGTCCAAATGCCAACATTCAAATATGGAGCTCATCTCGACCAAACTTGTGGAGGTCTATACTTAAGTGGATTCACTGTGCTCGAGGCATTGTCCCAAGCTCTAATTAGATCACAAAAGCATTTGGGAGGGAGAGGCCCTCGAGGGGTCTGAAGGTCAACATGCAAATGGGGAGCTGAACTCGACCAAATTGCATAGTTCTGGACTTAAGTGGACTTGTAGTGCTCGAGGCATTATCTAAGCTTTAATTAGATTTTACAAAGATTTGGGAGGGAGAGCTCTAGAGGGGTCTGAAGGCCAACATGCAAATGTGGAGCTGATCTCGACCAAACTTGTAGAGGTCTAGAATTAAGTTGACTCGCAGCGCTCGAGGCTTTGCCCCAAGCCCTAATTAGATTACACAAGCATTTAGGAGGGAGAGGCTCTCGAGGGGTCCAAAGGTCAACATGCAAATGGGGAGTTGGCATCGACCAAACTTGTATAGGTATGGACTTATGTAGACTCACAGCGCTCGAGGCGTTGTCCCAAGCCTTAATTAGATTACACAAGCATTTGGGAGGGAGAGGCTCTCGAGGGGCCTGAAGGCCAGCATGCATATGTGGAGCATATATAGACCAAACTAGTAGATATTTGTACTTAAGTGGACTCATAATGCTCGAGGTGTTGTCCCAAGCCCTAATTTGATTACACAAGCATTTGGGAGGGAGAGGCTCTCGAGGGGTCTGAAGGCCAACATGCAAATGGGGAGCTGATCTCGACTAAACTTGCAGAGGTATGGACTTAAGTGGACTCACAACGCTTGAGGCGTTGTCCCTTGCCGTTATCGAGGTTGATTTTATAATAATAACATAGGAGGACCTCAAATTTATTTCAGAAGAGGTCTCATCCTGTCACTTTAAGAGTCGGAATGGATTAATCAGATTTAACCTCACGAAGAGCATAATATATGAAAGAGAAATTATTTCTCTGCTCCCTACTTTAGCGCGTGCGTTCATCAAGACAAATTTTTTTTAAAGTAGCTCTGGCTACCCGACCCGAACTGCCTGTAGACGAGAGGGAATTCACCTTTTATAAGTTGGTTGAGAAGATGACTCCTGAATCCCCTCTAATAACTTCGCGGGTGAATGAAAAGTGAACTCGAGGAATCGTCGGCCAACATGCAAAGGGTGAGCTAATCTCGCCCATCAATGCAGATGCTTGGACTTAGGAGGATGCATTATTGTCCTGAGGCACCATCCCATCACCCAACCTGGGGTTTACGAGAGACGAGTCAAAATTTCTCATTCTAAACTACCTCTGCGGATGTGTTCCACCTTGGTATGGTATCGAGCCTCAAAATTTTTAGGAAAATACACAAATTTAACTTTGTTCATTAGTTAAAAGACATATTACAGAGGAGGTAACCTGTCGAGCATTTGCTCTTTCACCTTCACTTTTATGAATTAAGCTGGTTCAAGTTATCTCCGCTCCAAGTGTTCTCAGGGAGTTCTCCATAAGATTTTTGTAGGAGGTTTTTGTTGGTGTTTCCAAGGTGATCTGGAAGTGATCAAGCATTTAGTCTCACTGCCAACGCGATATGAGCCTATGGGGTCACACACAAGAGTGTTTGGAGAAGTTGGAGAAAGTATTGTATTGGCCTTACTCATATTGGATATGAGTGTAGGACCAATCCTATGAGCAATTGGAGGTGCGTCGAGAATGTCTCGACGGGAAAAGGAGTTCACGATGAATTGTCAAGAGTGTCTCGACGAATTGCATTGTACTCGACTAATCGTCGAAAGGCTCGATGAAATATGTGTTAATTCATCTCATTGAATTCGTCGAATTGTCTCGACGAAATAGATGTACTCAATGAATTGTCAAGATTGTCTCAGCAGAACACGTATTGATTCGTCACGTCGAATCGTCGAATTGTCTCGACGAATTATATTGTATTCGACGA
The DNA here is from genome assembly GCA_033032865.1 of Dactylorhiza incarnata. Classification (NCBI taxonomy): domain Eukaryota; kingdom Viridiplantae; phylum Streptophyta; class Magnoliopsida; order Asparagales; family Orchidaceae; genus Dactylorhiza; species Dactylorhiza incarnata. The sequence continues at coordinate 14,918,040 of JAWHQI010000003.1, read as the reverse complement.
ATCGTCGAATTTTCTCGACAAATTTAGTCTATACAAGACGAATTCTGTTTACTCCAATAATAGTCATGGGTGTGCGAATAACATTTCTCTCTCTCCTGGGGTATAAATAGATTATGATTTTACGCCCTAAGCAGATCTCTCCCTTTTGCGATTCGGCCAGAGAAACAGAAGGATCGTGAATAACCGGCGGAAGAGTTCCGATCGACTTCGATCTCGTCGCCGCCACCGCCATTTTTCCCCCCGTCGGATCTAGCAGTCCATGGGAAAACGAAGAGGGCTTTCCTTCTCCGACCTTGTTCTTGTGCGACGGGAATCTAGGGTTCTTCTTCACTCATGTGGACTTTCGTAGAGACACCGATCGATTTCAGTGCTTAGAACTCTACGATCGTTCTTCAGATTTCCTGTTGGAGCATCTTGATTGAGTACTGACTTAATCCCCTTCAGGTATCTTGCATTGTGTTGATTCTTCTATTTCTTGATTCATGAAGTCGCGAGATCTTTTTGGTCCGTGAATCGGACGGCAAAAACCGTCCGGGAATAAATAGCGCCGGACCCACTACATTTTCGCCCTTTCGAAATTTGAAACCTGCTCGCTCGCTCTCCGGAAAATCGAACCCCTTTCTTCCTCTTCCAGGTCTAGGTCGCTCTCCGGAAAATCGAACTTGTTTCCGGCAGTCTTTGGGGGTCTAAAGTCTCCCGAACTTCCCGTCGGCGATGCCACATTGTGCTTCCGAGTTCTTACAAAGGGTCTACTTGCGGTAGGGGTAAGCATTTCTCCCCTCTGTGTTATAGTTTAGGTTTTCCCTAAAACCTGCAAAACGTAAAAATATTCCAAATTGGCTGCCTTCCAGATTTATGTTGTTGTAAACATACTCCTGTTTTGTTTTTTTTTTGTTGTAAGCATATGTCGAAGTACTGTGTAGGGCTGTCGGTTTTAATGTGTTGTATAATCACATAAAAGATCATGTTTCCGGCCGGATTCATTGTATCTTATCATATTCCAGATCAATTGTCCGGCCGGATTACTCCTGTTTAGTTCTTTTTGTTGTAAGCATATGGCGAAGTACTATTGTGTAGTTCTTAGCAATTGTCGGTTTTAATGCAGATGGAAGGTTATTCCACTGGAACATATTTGAATACACGTTGCGCTGTCTCCACCTTCAAGAGGCAAGCCGAACCTTTGTTGGCTGTCATTTCTGATCAAGCCAAACAGCTACTCATTAACGCTTCAGTTTTTCACTTTTTCTCACTTCCTGATTTACCACAAAATGTCCCTCTATTATATCGTTTGATCAGGCTTTATAGGCCCGATAAAAATGCATTCTTGTTAGGAAAATATTATATAAAATGAGTGTTAACGAGGTGGCTTTAATACTCGGTCTCCCAAATAGTGGAGATGATTTCAATTTTAGAAGATCTCCAGCCTCAAAAATTACACAAGCAGATATTGTGGAGCAGCTTAATACATTAGCCCATACAGAAGCAGTTTCATATGAAGATGATATGGAGAGAGTAGATGCTCTTATAAAGTATGTCCTTATCCGGTTTTTATTTCCCCTAAAGTCTCTTAGAATCCCAATGTGTCTTAAAGATTTTAGAGGCTTGGACGAGTTCCAAAGATTTAACTGGCCAAAAGCAGTCCACACTTTTCTACATAAGCAGTTCGAGTCACTGTATAATCTCAGCTGCACTAGGAATGAACAAGCCAGCCTGGGTTACCTCGAAGGGTGCTCTATAGTTCTTGTGGTAAGGGATTAACATGTATATTTTTTTCTATTTATTTATTAGTATATCATCATCTTATTTATCATCTTATTTGTTACTAATTGTTACATTTTAGGTTTGGTTCTTCGAACATAGTAATCTTCAGGTTCCAGTAGATAAGTTAGGTCGACCACGCTTGTGTCGATGGGCTTGCAAAGGTGGTTTCAGTTCGAAGTTCTGTTCTCAATTATCCGAGAAATTGCTCCAAAAAGATCAGGTAACTACTTAGTGATGTTTAGAGTACATTAATCTTCTCATATTGCTGATTACTAATATATTATGTGCAGGTAAGGACTACCTTTACTTACCTAACCTCCGAGGAGCAACAGATTCTTGGTCCCGAGGACTCAGAATCATCTTTTGAGGAGGTATTGAAAGTGAAGTTGAAGAAGAAAAAGATGATTGAGCAGTCAGTTGATATGAAGAAAGTTCTGAGAATGAAGGAAAAGGCCAAGAAAGAGAAGGAAAAGAGGAAGAAGGAGAAGGAGTTAAAATCTTTTATCAAAAAACGAATTAACCTTTTGGAGGAAAATTAGTTGCAGAAATTAGTGGTGTGCGAAGCTACTGCAAGGAGAGACTCGACTCTCTTTTTACTCTAATTCAAAGCATGTCGCAAGCTAAAGAACACAATCCATCCGCCGCCACACCAACAACAAAGATTCATTTATTGAAGGAGCATGTAGATGTCTCTAATAGCGAGTCTACCCCAGATTCCAAAGGTCATAAAAAACGACGTGTTAAGGTGTGTGTCTCTATGGGAAGACAATCTAAAATTGAGGTTCAGTTCCAAGGAAGATCAAATCTTTCTGCTGCTGCAAGAGTACTTGTAGACTCTACCTTGAGTCGTTTTGCCCCGGGGTAATTTGATTACTTTATTTTCAAAAGAAACCCCTGTTCAAATTGTCTTATAGGATTTAAATTTGAAATCTTAACTTGATGCAGTGATAGTATATTTGAGAGTGGCAACATTGCTATGAAAAGATCAGAGATGGAAGATCTATTACGAGACGGATGGCTGATGGATACTCACTTGGATGCTTTCACCGTCCTTCTAAACCACCGTAGGAGTGCATCCCTTGATTCTTGGAAAACATTTCTCTACGTGTCACCAAACTATGCGGTAACAATTGTGCATGTTAATTTTATAAGAGCTGTAAAGTTAATTTCTATGTTATTGTAATTTATAAGAGGTAACCTAACCATGCATTATATATTTTTTGTTCGATACATGCAGTATTATAAGAGTTGTAAAGTGCCTTATCATCGTTTGTTATCTCACTTCACACCTTCTAATGTCCAAGCTTGTGAATTGATTATGATTCCTGTGAATGTGCAAAGCCACTGGGTTTTATTAATATGCAATCTAAAACATCATTCTTGGTACTTTTATGACTCATTGCCCAACAAAATGCACAGGGCCACATTACCTTCATTGGTATGTTCAGTTCGGCACCTTGTATTTTTATTTTGATTAAGAATTTTTATAATTTGTTAAAATGCATTATAATTTCTGCAGATTAAAGGGCTGCACGAGGATGCAATGGATGCTCTTCCAGTTCATATTTCAGATTGGGAGATAAGGATAATGAGTGAAGTACCGACGCAAGAAAATGGCCACGACTGTGGTGTGTTCATCCTAAAGTACATGGAAGTGGAGGCTAGCAAGAATATCATCCCTTGGTCAGACTGCAGAGGGTGGCAAAAAGATATGCCTAAATTCAGAGCCGAGATTGGTTTTGAAATGATTCAATGTTTCGGTAACCTTAATTAACAATCTGGTGTCCTGACTCAATTTTTTGTTGGGTACTATGTACCACAAACAATATTTTTTGGTGGGTAAATAATTACCCAGCTGATCCAACACCTTAGGGTATTTGATCTTACATTTTTGTTGGTTTAATAATTTGTGTTTGTTGGATGTAATCACCAAATAGTAGTTCAGCTAGCCGAGTCTGTGGGTGCTTACAAGGAAGTCAGCATAAGTGATGATGCTCCCTTTCGTATGTGATAGGAGGTTGTGTGTTGTTTAAAATAACCCATATTTGTGATATGAAGCTATAAGCCTTTTAATCTGTCATGTGAATCCGATCGTAATCTGACTTTATTTGTTTGATCAGATCAATTAATACGACCGTAATCTGATAGCATAAAAAACATAATTACGTAATTCTAATATAATGTTAATTACAATGATTGACAATACAAAACTATTACAAAAATAGATCACCAACGTAGCACATCAGGGACACTACAAAAATTAAATGGAACAGACGGAGAAACTTCATCTTTTAATCCACTGAATATATTGCCAGGCAATGTGGAAGAGTCTGTTTCAAAGTTGGCACTTCCCATGAAGTCGAACTCCTTAGGGAACTCCTTAGGATCTTCAAACTCCGGCATAACCTTAGGGGCCTGTTTCCTCTCTGTATGAAAAGCACATGGAATTAATATACTTATTTGAATCAGCAATCATAAACAATGAATTTATCTAATAATGCGGTGGAAGCTTACTTTGTTTCTTTGATGGCTTTTCAAAAAAGCTCTTCAACCGGACTTTTGACAAACCTTTACGACGTCCTGCCCTTGGATCCCTTAACAAGTCTGTCCCCTGAAAATTTCCTTCTGCAGTTTGTGTCTTCAAGCCCCCTTCATAGTCTACTATTTCTTCTGCACTTCTCCTCAATTCATTCATGGCGGTAAGCACATGTTGCTGGGCTGGTGGGCAATTATCTACTAGTTGAGCTAACGCGTACGTGAACCTCATAAGATGGTTTCTAAACACCAGGCTGGATTGGTTCTCCTTCATGCATGTACTCTTTGAGAGGTATAAATTTTTCTTGGCAGCTAGTGTAAATCTCTTTAGAAAGTATTTAAAATTAATTTGTCTTAGATTCTTCGAAATGTATACTCGTAATATGTGTTTACACAAAATTCCTTTTGTTTCAAAACCCTTGCAAGAGCACATCACATCGTATGTGTTACAATCAACTTTAACTAACCATTGTTTGTCGTCGTCCACGCCTGCATCACAATGTCTTGTGATGTATAACATATGATCATCATATTTAATTTCTTCGGTGATGCTCACACTAACTGCCCCACTAATAAAAATTTGTTCGAAAATGGAAAACATTTTTCTTGTGTAAACCTTCGACGCTTGTTTTATTAGGGGACAATTTTGAAATTTTAAGGTGATAGAACTTTGCTTACACTTGAAATCCTCATCATGTTCAGATCTCCTCCAAGATGAAATCATCTTCTCCATCCCACTGAAACACTCAACAAGAGAACTTGTTGGTTTTGTACAACCATGTAACACATTGTTAGCCGATTCACTTCTTTGAGTTGATAGAATTCCTAAGTCCAAAATGTCTTTATTAAATGTTGTGGACCATTTATTTCTAACTTTGTATAGATCAGACAACCATCTATTGTCCTCCAACTTACCCCTTATAATCATTGCACTCCAATTTAAATCAAACTCGGCCTCATTGTCACATTTGCTCATGCATTGATAAAATAAAGCTCTAATATTTCTGTCGTTGTTGAAGGTTGGCACCTTTGAAGGTGCTTTCTTGGAAATATGCCACTGACATAGGCGATGCCGAGTACTACTGAAAACTCTCGCAATCGCAACGGCCATTGCCTGATCCTGATCTGTAAACATAGTGCTTGGCTGTTTCCCACCAGTAAATCTCAAAAAAGTTTCAAACACCCAGCAAAAGGATTCGATGGTCTCTTCTGCAACGAACGCTCCCCCTACAAATACATTTTGCCAATGATGGTTTATGGCTATAAATGGAGCACATGCCAAGTTATATTTGTTCATCCGGTACGTGGTATCAAATGTAATAACATCGTTAAATGAATCGTAGTCAATCCTACTCTGTCCGTCCATCCAACAAAAACTTATAAGGTGGCCAAACTCGTCTGTCTGGACATCGTACGAGAACATGCTATCTTCCATTTGCCTTTCCTGAAATTTTTTCAACAAACTCGAGGCGTCACCGCTTTCTATCAATTCTCTTTTTTCACGGTGAACAAAATTATAAGCATCTGTTTTAGAAAACCCGGCGTTTTCAAATCCGCCAACTTCATCAGCTATAAAATTATAAGCATCAACTGTTCTGATTCCAGCACCAGACATGTTCCTCAATAAGCTACCTTGAACGTCAGATATGTTACGATGAGATCTCAACAAATGACTATCATTCTCTGGAGCAAGCGAATGATTGTGTTCCTCTACGAACCTTATCACCTCCCAATTTTTTCCATCTTTATCAGCCCTAAAATGCAGACAAGCTAAGCAACCAGTACGAGTATCAAGTTTGCGGAATTTCTTCTCTGGATCTTTCACTGGATTTGAACGCTTGAACCCAGCTTTTGAACATGAAAATTCTCTCGCCTTCATAATCCGAGTATGTGTCCAATATACGATATGTTCTTTGCGCACACTGAATCCGAGTTTGTGTGCATAATCTTTGTACATCTGATATGCTTCCTCATCTGAGTGCACAGTAGGAAATACAACAGCATCACTAGCCTGTGGACAATTACATTATGTGATTAATAAGAGGTAAACATCGTGTTGTTTCGGATACTGTTTGTCAAACATCCGGCCGTAAAATAGCAGTGTTGTTCTAAATACTATACAAACTCCGGTCGGATTTTATTTGAACTAAACTATTCATAGATAATTCAAAGAATAGCTAATCATAGAGGTGCTCAAGAAATTTTACAGTATACTATAACTCTACACTACAAATCAGCCGAAATGTAGTTAGCAAATACAAACTGGATAAAACAATCTGGAGAAAACAAAAAGGAATGTTTACTTTAACAGTGTCGTCAGAAGATTTAACAGTGGGACTGTCGTCGGAAGATTTAACAGTGGGAGTGTCGTCGGAAGAAGCTCCAGCTTTGAACATGGTGGAGCCTGCGAAAATCTAGGTTTCGAGGAGGTTGGGATTCCAGGAGGGCGGCTTCGAGGAGATCTAAGCTTCGAGTAGGGCGTCTTCGAGGAGGTCGGGCTGCGAGGCGGTCTGCTTCGAGAAAGATTGCGAGGAGGCCGACATTGATGTACAGGTTTAACCTCTGCGGGAGAAGCAATCTGGGCGATTACGAGGGAGAACGACGAAAAAAAAGGAGGGAAAGAAAAATCGAAACGAAAAATACAGTGGGCCCGGCGCTATTTATTCCCGGACTGCTTTTGCTGTCCGATTCACGGACCAAAAAATTTGCCAGATAATTCAAGGCTTTTCATTCATAACATATTCTGATACAATCTCTTGTTTTTATAGCAGGGGGATACAAAAAGAGGTTGACAATAAATAAAGGCATTTCCAAGGTTTATAGGACCGTTTGGAAACAGCAACATTAAAGGCATAATTTATTCAGGTGGCTTTGACCGGTTCATTATCTAATGGCCGGTTCATTATTCAACAGGTGAGACAGCGAAGGTTCTTCTGCTCGAGAAGAGCTTGTTGATGTTCCTGAGGAGCTCCTAGAGTGATGACTCCTACAACACTTCCTATTCACACTCCAATTATGGACATAGGGCGAGGAGCACTAGTATCTCGGGAGATCCCTTGATCTCATGGGATGATGAGAAAAATGTTATCCGCCTCAGCTCGCTCCTTCCTTCATGGACTAAAGATGGAGAGCCGAACGACGATTCCATCAACGTCTCGTTCGGCTTATACAGGTGAGTTGACGTTGAGGTTTTGCGGGAGGCCTCGCCTTATTACCTGTCGGACCAGAGTTCCAGGCCACACCTGCGGAGTATAGAACTCGCACACCATACCTTGCAGAATCTTCTGAAGGTCGAGGTGATAATTTGCCTGCATTAATCATTGCATGAGAAATTACAGGGGGGGGGGGGGGGGGGGGGGGTCACCACAGAGACACGGGATAAGTTGTCGGTCACTAAGGAGAAGTTCATTGATGTCGAGGCAAGACTGTCTGAGGGGAAGCCCTATGAAGCCTCCATAGTAAGGGCTCGCTCCCTTTGTTTTAATCGCAAGTATTTTCCCTTTGGTGTTGGGAAAAACCCAACATTTGGGGGGTGCTTTTAACTTTTGACAACATTCTTACTTGCAGGAGGTCGAGCTCCTCACGACAGAGAGGATTTTCAAGTTATAGAAGGACTTGGACGACTGCCAAGTGGCGTTGGAGGCGGCTCATGTTCGAATTGCCAAGATGGAGTCACGACCCATGCCGCGACGAGCTCCAATGGTTGGCACCCCTAGTGTCGGGAAAGCAATTCATATGTCCTACATGGAGCTGACCGAGAGAGATGCGACAAGAGATCGCGACCAGTGTTGGCGACCTGGTCCTCGCAAAGCTGAAAGAATGGGGTTTCCTCACCAAAGAGGTCATGGTGTTATCGAACGAAGGAGCTCTTACCTAAGGTCTTCGCCTTGGGCACCAGCATCACTTCCAGCTCAGAGGGATACTCCCCCTCCCCTCCTCATTAAGATCGATGAGGATCTTCTGTAAGTCACGACTCAAGATCTCCGGCGGACATGTGAAATTTTGTCTTGTTTTTTTTTTTGAAAGAAAACTTTACATGTATAGGGTGAATCATCATCACTCCCCTTTTATTGTAATGCTTTTCCATTGATAAGAATTTAAAGAAAGAATTATTTAACTTGTGTTTATTTTGTTCAGTTCTTTTACTTCCTGAGAACACGCTGGACTCCGAGGATCGTACAAGTCGACCACCCGCTAGGCTTTTTAGGATCGGGAAAGTCGAGTACTCGCTAGGCTCTTGGGATCAAGTGAGTCGAGTGCTCGCTAGGCTCTTGGGATCGAACGAGTCGAGCACTGACTAAGCTCTTGGGATCGAACGAGTCGAGCACTCACTAAGCTCTTGGGATCGAGTGAGCCAAGTACTCGTTAGTATCTTAGGATTGTGCGAGTCGGGTACTTGTTAATCTCTTATGATCTTTGATATATATTTTATCATTAGAAGGGAGAGGCACTTGAGGGGTCTGATGACCAACATGCAAATGGGGAGTGGATCTTGACGAAACTTACAGAGATCTGTACTTAAGTGGACTCGCAGCGCTCGAGGCGTTGTCCCAAGCCTTAATTAGATTTACACACACATTTGGGAGGGAGAGGCTTTTGAGGGGTCCAAATGCCAACATTCAAATATGGAGCTCATCTCGACCAAACTTGTGGAGGTCTATACTTAAGTGGATTCACTGCGCTCGAGGCATTGTCCCAAGCTCTAATTAGATCACACAAGCATTTGGGAGGGAGAGGCCCTCGAGGGGTCTGAAGGTCAACATGCAAATGGGGAGCTGAACTCGACCAAATTGCATAGTTCTGGACTTAAGTGGACTTGTAGTGCTCGAGGCATTATCTAAGCTTTAATTAGATTTTACAAAGATTTGGGAGGGAGAGCTCTAGAGGGGTCTGAAGGCCAACATGCAAATGTGGAGCTGATCTCGACCAAACTTGTAGAGGTCTAGAATTAAGTTGACTCGCAGCGCTCGAGGCTTTGCCCCAAGCCCTAATTAGATTACACAAGCATTTAGGAGGGAGAGGCTCTCGAGGGGTCCAAAGGTCAACATGCAAATGGGGAGTTGGCATCGACCAAACTTGTATAGGTATGGACTTATGTAGACTCACAGCGCTCGAGGCGTTGTCCCAAGCCTTAATTAGATTACACAAGCATTTGGGAGGGAGAGGCTCTCGAGGGGCCTGAAGGCCAGCATGCATATGTGGAGCATATATAGACCAAACTAGTAGATATTTGTACTTAAGTGGACTCATAATGCTCGAGGTGTTGTCCCAAGCCCTAATTTGATTACACAAACATTTGGGAGGGAGAGGCTCTCGAGGGGTCTGAAGGCCAACATGCAAATGGGGAGCTGATCTCGACTAAACTTGCAGAGGTATGGACTTAAGTGGACTCACAACGCTTGAGGCGTTGTCCCTTGCCGTTATCGAGGTTGATTTTATAATAATAACATAGGAGGACCTCAAATTTATTTCAGAAGAGGTCTCATCCTGTCACTTTAAGAGTCGGAATGGATTAATCAGATTTAACCTCACGAAGAGCATAATATATGAAAGAGAAATTATTTCTCTGCTCCCTACTTTAGCGCGTGCGTTCATCAAGACAAATTTTTTTTAAAGTCGCTCTGGCTACCTGACCCGAACTGCCTGTAGACGAGAGGGAATTCACCTTTTATAAGTTGGTTGAGAAGATGACTCCTGAATCCCCTCTAATAACTTCGCGGGTGAATGAAAAGTGAACTCGAGGAATCGTCGGCCAACATGCAAAGGGTGAGCTAATCTCGCCCATCAATGTAGATGCTTGGACTTAGGAGGATGCATTATTGTCCTGAGGCACCATCCCATCACCCAACCTGGGGTTTACGAGAGACGAGTCAAAATTTCTCATTCTAAACTACCTCTGCGGATGTGTTCCACCTTGGTATGGTATCGAGCCTCAAAATTTTTAGGAAAATACACAAATTTAACTTTGTTCATTAGTTAAAAGACATATTACAGAGGAGGTAACCTGTCGAGCATTTGCTCTTTCACCTTCACTTTTATGAATTAAGCTGGTTCAAGTTATCTCCGCTCCAAGTGTTCTCAGGGAGTTCTCCATTAGATTTTTGTAGGAGGTTTCTGTTGGTGTTTCCAAGGTGATCTGGAAGTGTTCAAGCATTTAGTCTCACTGCCAACGCGATATGAGCCTATGGGGTCACACACAAGAGTGTTTGGAGAAGTTGGAGAAAGTATTGTATTGGCCTTACTCATATTGGATATGAGTGTATGACCAATCCTATGAGCAATTGGAGGTGCGTCGAGAATGTCTCGACGGGAAAAGGAGTTCACGATGAATTGTCAAGACTGTCTCGACGAATTGCATTGTACTCGACTAATCGTCGAAAGGCTCGATGAAATATGTGTTAATTCATCTCATTGAATTCGTCGAATTGTCTCGACGAAATAGATGTACTCAATGAATTGTCAAGATTGTCTCAGCAGAACACGTATTGATTCGTCACGTCGAATCGTCGAATTGTCTCGACGAATTATATTGTATTCGACGAATCGTCGAATTTTCTCGACAAATTTAGTCTATACACAACGAATTCTGTTTACTCCAATAATAGTCGTGGGTGTGCGAATAACATTTCTCTCTCTCCTGGGGTATAAATAGATTATGGTTTTACGCCCTAAGCAGATCTCTCCCTTTTGCGATTCGGCTAGAGAAACAGAAGGATCGTGAATAACCGGCGGAAGAGTTCCGATCGACTTCGATCTCGTCGCCGCCACCGCCGTTTTTCCCCCCGTCGGATCTAGCAGTCCATGGGAAAACGAAGAGGGCTTTCCTTCTCCGACCTTGTTCTTGTGCGACAGGAATCTAGGGTTCTTCTTCACTCATGTGGACTTTCGTAGAGACATCGATCGATTTCAGTGCTTAGAACTCTACGATCGTTCTTCAGATTTCCTGTTGGAGCATCTTGATTGAGTACTGACTTAATCCCCTTCAGGTATCTTGCATTGTGTTGATTCTTCTATTTCTTGATTCATGAAGTCGCGAGATCTTTTAGTTCTTTTGAGTTGTTCTTGTTCGTATTTTCTGCTGCGTGCATTTGATGCTTTGTTCTAAGAAAACCCAACAGTTTCCTTCTGTCTTTAGAGCTCCCTGCACTATGAAAGGACATTCTCAGTTTGGGTTGAGCTTGTTGATGGCTACGAATCTACCTACCACCTCCACCTTATTCTGTACAAGGTCTCCCACTTGGAACTGCTTGATGCGAGTATGCGTGTCGAAGTGTCTGGTCATTCTTCTCTTGATCTCTTCATGCCAAGCTGACACTAAATCTCGGGGTTCTTCTATGAAGTCGAGGGAGTGCCATTGAACTTCTTCATTTTCAAGATGTCATTCTTCATCTCCCTCTTCTGCCACCATCACCCTTGGGCTCCTGATCTCAAACTCCACTGAGATTAGAGTTTCTGAACCATGAGATAATTTGAAAGGAGTCTCCCCGGTGGCCGAGTTTGGGGTAGTTCTCAAGGCCCATATAATCGAGGGAAGTTGTTATGCCCAGTTTCCTTTCAGATTCTCCATTTTTTTTCAAGAGATTTAGGATAAGCTTGTTCGATGCCTCATACTTTTCTTATATAAATGCCCCCCAACATAAGTGTTCGCCTATATGATTTACTCCCCCTAAATATATATTCCACTAGATTTCTCAATTTATTCTCCCTCTTTTGTTATTAGCAAAAGAGGGTAGGGAAGAGTGTATAACTATGAGATTAATTATGGAATACTTATTGGAAGGATAGTCATGATCGACCAAAGGGTAGTGTATGCACCTCCTATATGATTACTACGCCCACATAGATGCTTTCTATGATTTTTCTATTGTACTCCCCCTAAATTATGCAATTTATTCTCTCCCCTTTTTGGTAGTATAAAAAGAGGGTAAAGGTGAGTATATGCATTATAAATTAATGTGTTTTATGTAGAAGTGAAAAATAGGATGCAATGAAAAGCTTGTTAGATACTACTTATTGAGAAAGTATAAGCATAATTGAATATAGTAGTAATAACACAGCGAAAACTATAATGTAAGCATTCTTATTTTAAGATACTACTTGTTGAAAAATAAATAGACATGATCAAGCTCAAGTAGTAAACACAGTGGAAAAATATAATAAGCACACTTAAAAGTAAACATCTTTTGGAACATAATTAACATATAGAAATACCAAGTCTTAAGTCTAAATAAAAGATGTTTTCAAATTAAGTCTAAGGGTTCATTTGGCGCGGCGTTTTCGCGCGGCGTTTTCGCGCGGCGTTTTGGGCAAACGCCATCGGACGGCGGGTAAACAAACGCCTTCCGGCAGCGTTTGCTCGGGTTGGACCCGCTGCGCCCTTCAAAACGGGGCAAAAAGCCCCGTTTCGATCCCCTCCTCCTCCCCTCCGTTCCCAATCCTCCATCTCCACCCGCCCATTCCTCCCGCCACCGTTGCGCCAAATAAAGCCTAAGAGATGTTATTTCATTAAATAATGCAAGCATGATTTTGAAATAATCAAGAAGAGATATCAACTACAATGTCCACTAATTTGCATTTCAAGTAAAACTCTAAACACTATAATGGTCATGCTTTTCTATCTAGTGCATTTACTAATGTTTATAACGAATAGTGTAGATTTGCATTAGGTTCAAATTCTCATGAGTGGAAGTTTTATATAAGATAATGATGTGTACAATAGTGTTTGATAAAAAATACAAGTGTATTAATCAAAACACATGACATATAAAATGAAATAAATACAACATTAAAATACACAAATAATATTACTTCCATAAAATTTCAATGCACATAAAAAATAAAAAGTACAACTACAAAGGTACTTCGCACACACAATGCTCATTAAGACTTATCAGGGCAAGAAGTAGTGCTTAGGGATCACAATTATTCTTTTAATTTTAATTTAATTTTGTGATCTGATGTACAAAGAGAAGTGGTGAATGAATTGTTTGCACACGACACTTTACAATTCTTTCCAATGTGCTCAACCTCACATTGCTTATTATGGCTTATCAGGAGGGTGAGTAGTGTTTGGTGGAGTATCCTTGTCAAATATTTTATTTGATTTTTATTTTTGTGACAAAGGACTCCGAATTCACTTATTTTACAAACATTGAATTTTAAATTTAAACCACATTTCTCAACTAAAAGGTGCATGAAAAGACAAAGAATTGCAAGAAACAATTCAATGTTGTATAGGTAATTTATTAATGCATTTTAATTATTATGTTATTACACTGCACAGTCATGCAAGACTAAGATTAAAATCACATGTAGGTTATCAAAATAAGTTAGTGAATAAGTCATTATCAAATATAAAACATCACTCATACTTAGAGGCATGTTAAACATTCATACACATGTTTTCTACACTCAATTTCATTGCATATAATAAGATAATATTCAAGGCATGACATAAATAAAACAATGTTATAAGAAACTTGAAAATTAAATTAAACATTCCATTTAATCTTTAATTAATATAATTAATCATCCTTGACATTTGCAATGAATACTAAGCAGTTTTTTAAAATTGTTTATTTTTATAGAAATACAAAACAGACAATTAGCAAGAAAATATATTTTTGTGTTTTTGAACTTGTTTTGTAATGTTATATTTTATTTTTAAAATATTTTTAAAAATAAATAGTTTTTTGAAAAAACACAGAAGTCATTTAAGGGCATATCAGTAAAATGATCTTCTATGCCAGAGAAAATACAAAAAGAAAGAAAAATTTAATTTTAATGCTACCGCCAGCGTTAGGTACTAACGCGCGGTGCTAGCAGACAAATATTTGTTCTTTTGCTTAGAAAACATGATTTTCGATAATTTTTCATTCTGATTTTTCTTGATTGCTGTTTTCTAAGATATGGGACACCAACTACCGCAAAGAGTTTTGAAAAATAATGAAAAAGTTGTGGAATTAAGATTTTTGGCCTAAGATGTCAAAAAGTTATTTTTTAAATACTTGTGTTTTTCAAAATCATGAAGGCTCAAAAAGATGCAATATGCAAAACACAGGATAACATGTTCGAACAAACCAAATATGCATATATATATGTCCTAAAATTAAAACTGACATGAATATATGTCTACATCATAGCCTCATACAATATGATTGATGGGCATGCGGAGCTTCACATATGTCGTAGATTAGGGTGTTAGTCTCATATGCACACAAAAGACATCGCTCAACCTAGCATTCTTTCCCCACGGTGCCTCGCAAGGCCCCAATGGAACCCTCCCCGGTTAAAAATAAGACATGACTTAGAGGTTAGGTCTTCTAATGCATACGCACCTACACCCCCGCTATTGTGAGGCACATGAAATGGGTGAATGATTATAGACATACTACACGTTTAAACCTAAATACCTATTCATATTCTATGGCTTTATTGAATACATAATTTTTGAAATGATTAATTACGTAGTTGATTTTAAAGCCAAATATGTGTTTTATATTCAAACATTTAGAAATTATCATTTTTGACTCTCAATATTCCAATTTTCATGTAATATAGCACGACATTATAGATAACTAACATGGATACAAATTGGACACATATTAAGTGGAGATGCTAGAATGATTAGTTAGGATAACAAGGTGCAATGTTATGACATTTGTGATAATTTTTAATATATTAATTTGCATGTATAGAGTTTTGACCTAATTTTTCTTAGACATAGAATGAAGTGATAAAGCTTATTGATTTAATTCTTGGTTCTAGTCGAGAATGAGATACATGTAACTAATAGTGAAGCACATTACACCTACAATACACCATCCAAAGTAAGGAACAACAATACTGATAGCCATCATATGATTCATAATTCATAAGTGTAATAAAAATAGTAGATTTAGGATCATTCTTGATATACCATGAATTGTAATATATGATTAGAAAGATTTTAAGCATAAGATATTTATTAATCATGATAGATCATTGTGGTGTATGTATAGATCATATTCATCCCTTTTGTTAATTTATTATAATGAATGCTTTCAAGGTAAATATTAGATATATGAATACATTTTTGATGATTTTTGAATTGATTTATAAATTTTCTTTTTGTTTTTTATTTTGCTAAAAATGAATATATCTAAATTTTCTCAAAGCAGAAAAAATAATAATTAAAGCAGTAAAATAATTTTTCAGAAAATACAATTTATAGCAAATCAGAAATTTTCAGAAAATATAGTTATCGTCGGCGGTAAGAGAAAGCGCCCAACAGTATCAAACATAGATTTGAAATTTCATGCAAAAACATGATTTTGTGATTTTTTTTTTATACCAATTTTTCTTGATTATGATTTAGTATTACACGGGCCATCTAATTCCGAAAAGAAATCAAGAAAAATAGGCAATAATACTGATTTTAATTTTTAGCTTATGAGCACTAGTAAATCATTTAAATCCAATTTTGAGTAATTAATAGGTGCAAATGATTTAAGTATTCGTGATTATATCACTTACTTATTTCAGTACTCAAATTTTTAATGACATAATAGGCGATAAATTATATATAAAGTAGAAAAAAGTTGGCCACTTTGAATGATATGACTTTTATTCAAATTCATCCATATTGATTTATTAAAAAAATCAAGCCTAATATGGGTAAGTCATATGACATTAAATATATATATCTAATGTAACCATAAAGCATTTTGGCTCAAACAAAAGACAAAACTACAGAAAAACAAAAGAAAAAAGTTGTTTTTATTTTTGAATTTTAGCACTTTGTGAAGTAGAACTTTTTGTGTTTCATTTTGATTTATTTCTACTTCACATATTTTATTGGATACTAATGAATAAGAGATTTAGGTATCCAAAGGGGACCAAGTGTGATGGTTCCTTTGGGTACCCAAATATAGCGTGATAATTTATTTAAGGATGAGGATGAATGAGCCCTTAAAGAAGTTAATGTGTCATTTTTAAATTATGGGCCTCCATTCATACCTTGGTTGAATGTTATATTTATATTTCAAATTTCCATAGATATTTTTTTTATTTTGAGAATAGTAGTGATTATTGCTAGGAAATTTGTATGTATTTATTTTTATGTTGAGTGAAGATTGATCTTGCAAATAATAGTGATAATAGTGTTTTGAAATTGTATTTACAAGCATTTGGTACTTACACTCCCTGTGTTTCGCTTAGGCAAGGTATAAAAATTCATATTCAATTTACTTTTGGATTTTGCTTCATATTGTGGATTTATGTTTTGTGAGTTTTTTTTCATAATTTCCTTGAACAAGTTGATTTTTGTTTCCAATTCATTATTCATAATCTTGAGATTATGTCTAGTTTTATTGTATGTAAGTGAGCTATTTTTAAGAATTGTGATTATAGAATTAATGAGTTTTATAATCATTTCTTAATTCTTCAAATGTTTCATCCATCCCTTTAATTTCAATTTTATAACTTTTTGTATATAGCACAATCACTTTTCAAAGATGAATTTCTTAAAGACAATTTTCATTATATTCTTTTGAAATAAGAAGCTCTTTTTCAAAAATCTTTAATTTTTTTAAGTGAAATACAATCAATACAAGGTGTGTCAATTTTAAGTAAAGAGCCTAAGGGAGATTCTATTATCACATCAATATTTTGTTATACATTATGTTTTGTTTTTAACCTTTTATTTTCTAAACTTAATTTAGAATTTTTATTTTTCAACTCGGTAATCTTACGTTTAGCAATTTTAAGCATATGAAATGTAGAAATAAAAGTTGTAGTAAAAAGAGAATTTGTCCTACTTACAAAGTTCTCGGATGAGACAAGATTTGAACATAACGTTCCTTTGACATTTTCTTATATGCATGATGTACTTGCCATGTCGTCATCCGAGCATAATATTGTGCACTTGCATTCCTCTTCCTTTGATAGGTCTTCATCCAAGCACAAGTCTTCATTTGTTTGTTCTCTTGGATCCATAAGAACTTGCTCGGGTTCATCATCTATAGAAGGAAGATTATAAGCTTTATCAAAACATTTCCAAATCTCATAAGCATTAGGTAAAGTATAAATGAGTTTGAAAATATTTTGATTAAGCCCACAAAATAAACTATTCATTGATTTAGCATTTAAAGAACATTCATTCATATTTAAGACACTTGAAGGCTTTGTAATAGTGATATTCCAAATTTCAATATCTAAAGATTTAAGAAATTTTCCAGCCTTTATAATTTATACCCTTAAATAATGGTGGTGCTAATGATTTTTCATTAAATATAATTGCATCCCCTCTAGTGGATGCAAGATCATGAAGCATCATTATTTCCAGGTGTGAAACCGTTTGGAATAACCACCCTCTGATACCACTTGTTGGATCTACTGATGCCCTTAGAGGGGGGGTGAATAAGGGATGTTAAGAATTTAATTCTATATAAAAAATATTCTTGTTAATTAAAGAAATTTCAGAATATTTTGTAGAAAACATTATTTTAATATTTCAGAAAAGATTATACTGAAGATTCCTTTTAGAAACAGTCGTAATTCAATCTTGTTCACTACCGCTGGCGGTAAGTGCTACTACCTAGCGCTAGCCCACAGAGATTGAATTATAAGAGTTTATTCCACACAAAAAGAA
This sequence comes from Dactylorhiza incarnata, assembly GCA_033032865.1. Taxonomy (NCBI): domain Eukaryota; kingdom Viridiplantae; phylum Streptophyta; class Magnoliopsida; order Asparagales; family Orchidaceae; genus Dactylorhiza; species Dactylorhiza incarnata. The sequence continues at coordinate 14,900,114 of JAWHQI010000003.1, read as the reverse complement.
CCTTATAGTATATTTTGCGTTAAGGCTTTAAGAAAATATTATTTAAAACATTTTATGACATGGAAATAAAATCAAGATAATAAGACAAGTAAAAACATGATTTTATTCCATAAAAGGTCTTCTAGCCCTCCCTAGATATCCCTGGTCTAGACGCCCTCATAGACGATTTTCTCATGGAATCCTCCCCAGAATCTAACGTCCTCCCCGCTCGATTTCTCATGAACTCCTCCCTGGAATTCGATGTCCTCCCCGGACAATTTCTTCACGTCACACGAAAAAAATAGGAGACAAGAGAATATAAAGATGAAACCATGGATCTAGAAAAAAAAGCTTGCTCCCTCAAATATTGTCTCTGAATGCGATGAACGATCGGCGCTTTTGATTATCATTCCTTGTGTGCTTGTTCGTCTTCAGATTCACGTTCTCGTTCGAGCACTACTGATATCATTTTCCTTGTTTGAGAGGGTGAAAGTTTTCTCTTTCTTTCTCCTTGGATGGTGACTCCTTGCTCCAGAAACGGCGTGTAAACCTTATTCTCGTGTGTTTGTACAAAGTGGAGGAAAACACTTTTATACGGCGTTTAAGTAAGCTACCACCGGCGGTAGAGCTACAGTGCGACGGTAGTCTCTGTATGCGCATTTTCCTCCAGTTGTCCGGGCTCCAATTAAGGAAGGCGGCTACGCTTTCCTTGTGATCGTCTATTAGCACGGAGCGGTAGTGCTAGCGCGACACGGTAGGCTTGATTGATTTGGCGCGTGCACAGCTGGCCATCTGCAAGTAAGGAAGGTGGCTGCACTTTTCTTGTACGCAAGCATTATCGCGGTGTGGTAGGTGTTACCATGGGCGGTAATGACTTTTTCCTTATTTGGCTGCCACCAGGTTCCCGTGTAGATCACACAGATTGTTAACGTGTACATCGAAGTAGCGCAGCATGTTAGTGGTAACGCGTGGCGGTAGTCATGTTGTTCCCAAAGTTGATGTCTCGTCGATATGAAGTTGACATCACATCGATATGAAGGAGGTAATGCCTAGCAGTATCGCTAACGTCGGCGGTAGTCATGTTGTTCCCGAAGTTGACATCTCGTCGATGTGAAGTTGAGGTCTCATCGATATGAAGGAGCTAACGCCCGACGATATCGCTAACGCCGACGGTAGCTCATAGAGGTTGAATTTCATCATCTGTCTTTTATCCTCGTTCATTGCATGCGTGTACCTGTACGAACTGCACAATACACGCACACACACAAAACTAGATCAAATACATAATGGTATTTGTTATTCTCAAACCAAGAGATGTGGAACGCATGTTCCAACAACACCTATGCCACAAATATCTTGAGCCCCAAAATCAACCACGTTGGGATGCTGACGTTAAGTTAGATGTAGGAGATTTTGAGGGTCGAGTAGAACCCGAGTGATATTTAGATTGGTGTGAACGTATGGAACGATTCACGACATGGAAACAAATGCATGTAAATCGTCAAGTAGAATATGTCACCCTTGGGCTTAAGGGGCTAGCACTAGTTTGGTGGGTCCAATTAGAGTGCATACGTTTCAGCCTAGGGTTAGCTTCTATTACCACATGGGCAGAATTTAAAATCTAGCTAAAAAGTGATATGTCCCCCCTTGACTACCTTCAAAATCTATACCGCAAATTCCATAATTTTCGTTAAGATAAACTCATTGTGGATAAACACACCAATGAGTTTCTTATTCCCTTATCTAGGTTAAACATACGAGAGGAAGATGACATGACGATGTTACGTTACTTAAATGGACTCAGGTATGCCATCTGAGAGCAGGTAGAGCTCCATGACTTCCGAGACTTAGGAGAGATATCCAGTAGGGCCCGTCGTGTAAAGTCTTCACTTCAGAAAAAAGCTTCAAGGCCTAGACTTATGGATAGACCCTCTAATGCAACCTCATATATGACTACACCCAAATCCCCGACTATGAGCTGACCTTTAGGCTCCACCGGTGCTTCTACGATTCCACCTACCTCATCCAAAGGCAAAGAGATTGTTGGTCCCCGACCCAACTCTAGGGTTTTTCTTTGTTTTAAGTGTATGGAAACAGGTCACAAATCCTCTGAGTGTTCCTGTACACAGTTCGTAGTGGTCGTCGATTCTGAGGATTGCCAATAACCTAAATATGGAATATTCCTTAATGAGTCCAAAACTGACGAAGTAAGCGAGAGCGAAGTTGATCGAGGTTGAGCGAAGTTGATCGAGGTTTTTCTTTGTTTTAAGAGGATGATTGGTTAAGATACAATATCTTTTGCACTATCGTGCGCATTTGTGGCAGTTTTGCTCCATCATTATTGATAATGGTAGTATGGAAAACTTTGTGTCCCAACGGATGGTGGACAAGTTTAAGTTGAAAACACAATCATTAGGGAAATTGTATAGCCTATCTTGGGTAACTAGCGTCATGACGATGTCAATCATCCAACAGTGCCTTGTTGAATTCTCGATAGTAGGAAATTATCAAGATTCTATTTTATGACATGTTGTCGTCAAAGAAGTTTGTCATATTTTGTTAGGTCGGCCATGGTATTATGATAGACGTGTGATTCACAATGGTGCGAGGAACACACACACCTTTGAAAAGAATGGGCATAAAGTTGTTCTTCTCCCTCAGAAGAATAGTCTTGTGCCCAAACCACCTGAGAGATTCTCTAATTCCTCCCAGAGTAGCATTCCCCCCTCCTATTTCTGCCACATCTTTCATTTCCGCCTCCATGCTTCTTTCTGGATCCCAGTTCCTGGAAGAATTGAAGGATAGTGAGGTTATTTATGTACTATCATGTTTGAACACTCGCCTAGACCCTATGGACATACCTAGTAGAGTCTGACCTCTTATCGAAGAATTTTCAGAAATTTTGCCCGATGAGCTACCCGATCAGCTACCCCCTCCATGCGAGACATTCAACACTTATTGATTTCATACCATGTGTTAGAATCCCACACCTTCCCCAATATCGCATGAGTCCTAAAGAGCGCAGAGAGATTCACTGATAGGCCACTGATCTTATTCAAAAAGGACACATTAGAGAGAGCATGAGTCCCTACGATGTTCCCACACATTTAGTTCCAAAGAAAGATGGGACACGACACATGCGTGTTGACAGTCGAGCCATAAATAAAATTACAATTAAGTATCGCTTCCCAATCTCCTGATTGGATGACATGCTCGATATGCTCGTTGGGTCTAAGATTTTTCTCCAAGATAGATCTAAAGAATGGTTACCATCAGATTCGAATCCAACCCAGTGATGAATGGAAGACCACATTCAAGACCCGGGAAGGATTATATGAGTGGATCTTTATGTCCTTTGGGATTTCTAATGCCCCTAGTACCTTTATGTGACTGATGCACCAAGTCCTGCAACTAGTTATTGGAGTTTGTGTGGTCGTCTATTTTCATGATATATTGATTTATAGTACCAATCCCGACTAACATTTAGAGCACCTACGTCAGGTTTTACAAATTTTACTAGAAAATAAACTTTATGTAAACCTTAAGAAATGCTTATTTTTTATTGATAACTTAACTTTCTTGGGATATATTGTATCCTCGAAAGGAATTAAGGTCAATCCCAAAAAGGTCCAAATAGTTAGATCGTGGCCTATTCCAAAGACTATCACTGAAGCTCGTGGCTTCCATGGGTTAGCTTATTTTAATCGTCGATTCATTAGGAACTTAACACCCTCATATCCCATGTGACCAATTGTCTTCAAAAGGGCCATTTTATTTAGACCGAAGAGGCGGAGCGTGCTTTCACTCTCGTGAAAGACAAGCTTACTAGTGCCTCACTACTAGTGCTCCCTCGATTTTGATAAGATTTTCGAGGTCGTCTGTGAGGCTTCCATCACTAGTATGCCTTAGGCTCCGTTTGGGAGAGCGGTGGCGGTTGGAAAAGGATTGGTAGTAAAAGAAGGGTTGGAAAAGGAGCTATTGGAAAAGGTCTATTGCAAATGGAGATCTGTTTGGGTTAACTCCATTTACAGAGCTTTTCAGAAAGGAGAAGCACATTATAAACTGTTTGGCAAATCTCCGTTGCGGTGATTGTTTTAGGAAAACCTTTGAAATACTTTTTTCAAGCAATTTTTTTAAATAATTATGAAACCATAATAATACTACATTCATTTTGCAATAATAGTCGATAGTACATTGAAATACATGATAATTTTAATAATTTTAAAGCATGCAAACTACGTATTAGCTTGGTACAATTGTTCTGCAATGCAGTCTCGCAATGCAATCATTTATTGAACACCCACTCGCACACCTCTAACATGGCCTACATTTGATGTTACATTAGTGGGCGCTGCATGATTTTCTCTTATTATATGTGCCTTAAGATATATTAAGTTCTCGTCATCATCGCATGCCATGAAATCTAGATCAGAACTGGATGTATGCCTATGAATATAGTTATGCAAAGTCATGGTTGTTATGACAATATCACGTTGCTTTGCTAAATAATATTGAGGCATGTCCCTGAGTATAACCCACTTTTTCTTCCAGACGCCGAATGACTGTTCTATGACACTACGCAGTGATGAATGTGCGTGGTTGAATATTTCATGTCTTCCTTGTATATGCCAATTTCCCTGCGCAAAGTCTGGTAAATGACATTGTGTATCTGAATATGTCTGCAAGAACCCTCATTGTAGTGGATCCAGCATCGACCAAATAATATTTTCCTAAAAATTAACAAGTACAATTAGTATTTTTTTTTAAAAACTAAAATTTAACATTTAAAATTGTACATGTAGGCGAATATAGAAAATTATAGCTTGGTTCCATGAGTGTACGCTGAAAAATACGACTATCATGGTCTAACCCTCCCATCCAGCCAACAGAAATGTGAAACACATGTTGAGGTTGCATACCGCCATAATATTTTTGGTTGGCATACCATGACGTCCAATGTACGCAGCTTGCAGTTCAGGTGGAACCCGTGCACCGATATGTGTTCCATCTATCGCTCCAATGTAGTTCTCAAAATAGGGCATGTATCGAGCATCATTTAAAATTTGTTGTGGAATTTCAGTGAAGTGTTTATTTGTTGGCACTATAACATCAGCTGATAATTTTTTCAGGGCAGCTATTCCCGCTGAAAAATATTTACTTGTTGTTTCTGTTGAGTGTTGATGTAACATCCCATTTCCTACTAGACCCCCTAACTCCAATTTAGGGTGAAACAAGTGGTGAGTGGGGTGAGTTTGAGCTAGATTGTAGCCTTAGGACTCACAGGGTTAGGTGAACTCACATGTGGTCTACTATAAGGCTCAAGTCAACCTAGGTCAAACTAGCTCAATATGAACTCATACTTGCAAATTTGACTCCTCCAATAGATGATAAACACTCCAAGGAATGCAATAGACCCAAAAGCCCCATCATGGGGTCACCAATTGACCCAATTTGACCAAAGTCAAACTTGGGTCAACATAGGTCAAATCCTCCCCAATAAGTTCAATTGAACCCCAAAGCATGAAATTGACTTCACCCCTAGTCTTAGGACATCATGAGGGACCTAATTGACTCAAAAGCCCCATCATGGAGTCTTCAATTTGGCCAAATTGACCAAAGTCAACTTTTCCCCAATTTTGGTCAAAATCACACCTTTGGGTCAAATTGGCTCTCCTAGGCCCTCACCTTGACTCAACCAACCTTGGGTGGTGTCACTGAACTCAATGTCAACACATTGGACCAGTCAACACACCCAATTGACCAAGTCAACCCAAAAGTCAACATAGGGTCAATTTTGCCTAATTTGGGCTTATTTGGAATTAATCCAAATTCCAATGGATTAAGGCCCTCAAGGTCAGCCCACTCTGAAGCCCATAGACCTAATGACCAGCTTTGCCCCTTAAATCCAACATGCAAAGGCATGCTTGGGGGAAAAAGTGGAAAATCCCCCCCCCCCCCCCTCCCTCCATTAAGAAACAAGAGAATTTTGAGGAGAGCCTGCCATGTGGCCCTCCTCACCTCTGCCCAAAGCCCCCACTGAGCTCCCTACATCATTCCCAGCCGATTTGGTGATGGAAGGGTGCCATTTGGCAGCAAGGAGGAGCAACCAATGCTGGTCGAACCCCCCTCCTCTCTAAACTCCTATAACCAGCCTCTCTCAGCCCATTTCGACCTTTCCATCAGCTTCAGAGGGTCGAAAGGAGTGGATCTAGCCATTTACAGTGAAGCAAACCATGGAGAATCGGGATTTCTGGGAGGATCGTCGGAGCTCGCCGCCGCCGTGCCGCACCACCTCAATACGCGCCACCAAGCTCGCTTAGGGTACGATTTCTCCCCCTCTCCCTCTGTGCTAGTATCTAGAACCCCTTAGGAGAGATATCGGGCTCAATTGAGCCCGATTCCATGCGAGATCGAGGGACTTTTACCGAGCTCTTCTTCTTGCTCGGGATCGCCGGAGACGGGCTCTCAGGCGGCCGTGTCGCCGTCAATCGATGGCCACCACCTCAACGGAGGTGGTGGAGGCGGTGGCCGGCGGTGGTGGGCCGTGGATGGCCGGGAAATGGAGGAGAGAAGTCACCCAGGCGGGATTAATCGCGACCGTTGGCTGGCTGGGGAAGACGACCGGATGTCGTCGATCTGCGCCGTGATTCGTGCTGGATCAACTTTATTCTTATATATTTGTTTTTTTTATTAAGTGTAATATTCTGTCACACTTTATATCCTAGTTTTGTTTAATTAATTAGAGGCATTTAGAGGCCATATTTTGAAAAACGACCAGAGACAAGATTTGTAGATATGGATGTCTACTTTCAGTAGAAATTTAGATCAGGTCATTTGGACCACTGTAGGGTGCACAGTAGTCTTTCTTGTGAGGTTGGTCAGAACTTAAAAATGCAATGGTTTGCATGCATAAATTGAAGCCCCTAGAGGCCATATTTGCAAAAAAGGGCAGAGATAACTTCTGTAGCATTAGGAGTCTACTTTCATTTGCCACTTGAATCAACTGATTTGGTGCACTGTGGACATCAGGGCACCCTTTTCCCTAGGACTGCTCCTTGTGTAGGGCAGAAATTAAAAAGGCTATAACCTTTAATTGTCTTAACCAAATCACTTGGATTTTCTACCATGCATGCATGGTATGAAGACACACCTAGGGTTTTAATTTTAGAATTTTTGGAGGTGTATCCATTGAGTTATTTTATTTATTAGTAAAAGTAAACTTTTGGTATTTAAGGATTTGTATAACTCCAAACACCCCCTAATTTGGGGGGTGAGCTCTTCATACATATCTAAATCACTGGTTAAAATCTCATCTCATGTGCATGAGTAGTTTTCTCTGAACTTCAAAATGAAGTTAGGGTTTTAAGAGGAAAATTGGGGTGCTAATAGTCAATTTGGGCTTTTGAGCTTTTTGATAGAATTGAAGGTGGGAATCACCTTCCATGCCTCTGAAACCTTGGGGTTAGTGTATGTCATGAGGATATACATTATTGACATAAGTTTCATGATTATTGGAAGTTATTTTCCTAAAGTTTTTAATTAAATGAAAATTGTCACACTTTTAAATTAATGTAATAATTTGAATCATAAATTTAGGGATAAATCCAAAACTCTGGGAAATGGATCTTTGACTGGAAAGGCACATTTAGGAATTTTGTTGGAATTTTTGGACCTCATTTATTTCTCTGAATTTGATTTATTTGGTTAGGTCAATTTATTCAAATATGACATTTAGGTCTCATATGCATTTGGAGAACTATGAAATTATTCTAGTAGGTTTCCTTGGTGATTCTATAGCTATGTAAATTTTATCATAATTTTTAGATGAATTTTTGTGGTAATTATCAATTTATTGAGGAAAATCTTCTTTTGTAATTAATTAATTTAATGGGGTAAAATAGTTTGTAAAATTCTAAATCTCTGGATTTAGTGTTTTTAGATGATTATTATACTAGGATAATTTTCTCAGAATTTATAGAGACATATTAAGGGTAGTTGTAGTGTAAATCCCTATTTGCACCCCATTTATGTTAAATAGAAATTATGGTCAAATATTCATGTTAAAAACTGTGAAACTTAGGATTTGGTGTTCATAGACCATTATTATGCCATGATATTTTACCCAGAATTTATTGAAGTTTTAACATAGCACTTGTAGTGTAAACCCTTATACGCACACCAAATGTAACAAATGATAATTAAGCGTAAATACTCCTTGGAATAATATGAAACTTAGGCATTGCTGTTTTTAGGTCAATAAAATACTTTTGTGATTTATTCAGATTTTATTGAGACCTGTAGGTGGTGGTTGTAGTGTAAACTCTTATTGGCACACCACTTGTATTAAATGAATATTATGGATAATATTACCTGGAATATTATGAAACCTTGTATTTGGTGTTTTTAGATGATTAGTATGCTAGGTTAATTTTCTCAGAATTTTTGGAATTCACATTTTAGTACTTGGTGTGTAAAGTCACATCTTCATCTTTTTCATGATAAATATAAATTATGATTATAAATTTACTGGAAAAATATGATCTTCTGGAAATAGTGTTTTTATGTCAATATGAAGCTACTGTAATTTTTCCAGATTTTTAGGAAGTATAATTTCAGTAATTGTAGTGTGGAGCCATGTTTTCTCTCTTTTAAAGATAAATAGAAATTGTGGGTTTAAAATGTTTGGAAAAATATGATCTTCTGGAAATAGTGATTTTATGTTCATATGAAGCTACTGTAATTTTTCCAGAATTTTAGAAAGTCAAAATCTTGTACTTGATGTGTAAAATTATTTTTCCATTCATTTATTGAAAATTAGGGATTATAGTTATTTAATTGCTGGAAAAATATGAAATATTGGAAATCTTTTTTTTATTATGTCACATTTCACCTCTGGAAGGATATTTAACAAGTTTGAATTCACTAGCATGATACCTCCTTCACACTTTAGATTCAGATTAGTAATTAATGAATTTTTATAGGGGGCAAAATTATATGAAACATGCTTGGATTTTGATCATCCCATCATATACCCTAGTACCATGCGAACCCTTCACCGGGTAGCCCTCGGGAAGTCCAGGATCCACCCTAAACTTCCAAGTAGGATAATAACTAAACAAGAGTAGTCTAGTTAGGAGTTTAGAAGATGAAAGTGCTTGGTGAGCTGTGGGTAAGGCTGTGCTCGGGATTGACGAAAGATCGTCCTTCCCCTTAGAGAGTTATAAAGCGCTGAGATTAATTCAAGTGAAATGATAAGAGGGTAATTTTATGGGTAGTTACCAATAATACTAAGTGTCTTGAGGGAAGGGAACTTTGGGGTATCATCCCATCGTAGTTTCTAGTACCGTAGCGAGCCCCTTACAGGGTAATCCTCGGGAAGCCCAAGATTAACCGTAAGCCGTAGGAATAAGGTGTTACAAGAATAAATTAATAACACACTCACCCACACCCCGTAGTTATGGGAGCCTAGTCTGTTTGGTGCTGCGAGCAGTAAGCTCAGTGTTTGAAAGAGCGGATTGAAAGTTAGGTGAGCTTATAATTCAGTAGTGTTTGTTAATGACGGGTGGGTTAGCCCGGGGGAGCTTATGGCTCGGAAGGTTATTAATGACGGGCAGGTTAGCCTGGGGAGCTTATTGCTCGGAGCTAGATTGTAGAACATGTTGCATGTGCACGAAGGTGGTGGGTCTTCTGTATTGGACGGACGTTCACACCGACGTCAATACGTTGACTCAGCAAGTGTGGTATATACACTTAGCCTACAAAGTCTGGCAGTCCAGTCAGCAAGAGTACGCAGACGCTCCACAGTTTTGTGTTGAGGCGTACGATAGGTCTAGGTTAGGTAGTGTGAATACCAACCTAGAGGTGGGCGAGGCCCAACCCAGCGCTTCCGTTTGCCACTACGGGAGTATCCTGGGAGTTTTGCTAGCTCCAAAAAGGGAGAACTAAAGGTCTATGCGCATAGAGTCGAAGTGTGTGAGTTGCACTTGTATGAACATAGCATAACAACATACCTTGCATGAACATTGCATTTCAACCCCTACCCCTATCGTATAAATTGGTATGGGACTTTTTATACGATAGGCCCTGCTAAACGACCCCTTGGTCTATAGGTTTGTATGGGCATTCCTATAAATCAATGGTTACTTTTAAATTAATTTACTTGTGTCGCACTGCTTCTCTTGCTTACCTATTTTACTGCTGCGATATTATTTTACTGCACTTATTATTGTTTACTTGCTCATACTGCTAGTATAGAATTTTATATGGATATACTCTTGTTAGCGTAGAATGTTTGTCACCTGCTACCTTCTTGATTACTCCACTTTGTTGTCCTCCGCTTCTTCCTCCCGCACGGTGCCTAGGAGTCGCGGGGGGAGGCGGGGACAAAATCGGCTTAGTCTTTATGACTAACGGTCGGTGGTGACCGTAGGTAACCGAGGAGCTGGAGCCCAGCTGGCAGGGGAGACAGGACCAGTGGAGCAGATATCGTGCTTTACTACCGTTACTGGACAGGTGTCCGATGAGAGATGTTTATGTTTGTAGCTTCCGCATAGATATATATAGTGAGAGAGAGAATTGTACTTCTTTTATTCTTTCGGACATGTACCGGGCATAAGCCCTCTTTCTCTTTCTTTTGTTGCACTCATTAATGGACTTTTATATTTTGTTGTATAAATGTGTGATTGTGGACTTGGTTCTAGTTTTCTTTTTCTTCTTATCTCTGGTTGGCCTGGTTGATCGTTCTTGCCGGCAGGATCGGCGTCTTGCGGAGGTGGCTAACTTGTGTGCTAGCATCTCCGTAAGGCGGCGATTCTGGGCATAAGATCCAGGAACTCTTCCGGTGCGGGAGAGGGATCTTACAGTTGAAATCTTTCTTTTGTTAGCATCATTGATTCATCTATGCTAAAATGTACAATGTCATTGCGAGAATTTCTCTTGCAGTAGTTCTCCTTGAACCACGTAGCCCATAAAATTGTTCAAGAACCTGAAGTAAATCAAGAAATATGTACTTTGACATCCGTAAGTTCTCATAAATTCTAATGGGATGACCATTTAGCAATTCTCCAATCCATTTATCACTGGATTGGTGTGATGTCATGCATGGATTATTGATAGATGATGAACCGAAAGCAAACATCATACACATAGTCGATATCAAGTGTTGCTGAGAACAAATATTTTGAGTTTGGCTGATCAAGTAAGACACTCTTTGTTGAATCTCATCATTAGAGTTATCTGAATTATCTGATGATATTGTACAACTGCATAAATATATAAAAAAATCATAATTGGTTGAGTAAAATATTTTAGTAAATATATGCATTCAATTATCTGATGTTTTGCATGGAAGTAGAAACATATTCAATGCAAAGAGTATTTTGTTTATGGTTAAAATGAAACATCAATGCAAAGAGGAACAGAAGGCCTTAATCCACAATAGAAGAAAATATGCATTTCTCACTGCAACTTTTTCTCTCCTAAATTATTAATAGAATACATATATACAATTGCATGATGTCAACCAAAAATACAAAAGGAGTTAAGTGATATTTCAAATAATTTTTTCCTAAAAGTAGTAGAACTGGGGAGAACTGTTCGGTGCATAAGGAACACTGTCAATTTTCACCAAATTAAACTCAAAACACCATCCAATTAGACTAGAAAAGCAGTAAAGCATTGTTCTGCATAGTGATAAAATAGAAAGACCCATAAATAAAGATACAACTACGTTCATGCTCTGCAGATTACTACAACCATGTGACCCATACTGTGAATTTTTCGTATATCACGCCTTCAAACACTAACTTTGAGCTTCTCTGAAATACTCATGAATGTTTCCATGTTGCTCTTATCTCTGAGAAACATCGTGCAGTAGTCATATAAGTCATAGTCCTCCATAATCTCTGGATATTTTTTGAGCTCTCTGATTACTTCAGGGATTGTAAACAATGCAGAGGAGATTTGTATTTTTGGAGGTTGCATCATAACACGACCTATTATACGAGATGTCTCTGCTATGTCCTCCATGGTGGAACTCATTGCTCGCTTTCTTCCAACTATCTTATTATTTCCCTTGTCTTTTCTCTTCTTCCTAACATCTGATGAGCTAGAGGGTTTAGTGGAGGTAGTATCTACTCCTGTGCCTATTTCATTATGAGATAAATCTTCAACATCTTGAATGTCATCATCATTAAACATGTCACGTTCATCAACAGATTCATGCCCTAGATTTCATGAACTCGGGGCCCATGCAAGATCTCAGGTAGCAACTACTTGGCTAAACATCCTATCTAGCTTTTCCTCCTACTTTGGTGTTATACCTGAGTATCGAAGCTTCTCCGCAGTAGGGACCACCTAAGTGTATATATCAAATTATTCATAATTAATTAAGACATAAAATAATACTGAGAAAAATGTCAAAAGAATTATATTAACCTTCAGTCTTTCGTCCCAGCATTCATCAAAAGCGTCAATAGTTTTACGTGAGGGATTCCAACCCAAACCAGTCTCTGCCCGTTTCATCTCTCGCCATAACTTACAATCCTTTTTTAACTGGTCTCATTTATTTTTCATTTGTTTTTTATCATAGGATTTCCCCGTCAGTTCATGAAAGTTACTCATAAGATTATTCTACCCTTCTTTGTTAAAATGCATAGTTGGTCTATCCCCTAACTCAATTTCTTTGATGCACAAATCACAAAATAACACAACATCGTTCATTTCCCATGTTGTGGATGTTGGATCTGTAAGCGCCCTTAGAGGGGGGGGGGGGGGGGGGGTAAATAAGGGATTTAAAACTTTTTTAACTTAATTGAGTTTATTCAAATATGTTGACAGTATTTTTAAGAATATCTCAGATTAAACACTGCAGTAAGCTTCTTATGAAAGTGGGTTGTATTTGGCACGACAGAGGTGAACTCTGTTACTACCGTCAATGGTAGCGCTACTGCTCGGCGTTAGTGCCAGAGAATGCCTTTTCATTTTGATTTCAAAGATCAGAGATTGCACGCCAATATTAGATAAAAATAGATAGTATTATTGCTTTTAGAAATAATTGCAAAATCTTATCCCAATGACGCTTGAGATTGAGGCGAATGCATAAAAACCATTTTGGTTTTCTATACTGACCCTTCTCCTAAGGACCAGTTGGCTCTAGCCTATCTCTACTCAGATGAGGCCTTGAGCCTCCCCTAGATCTAACCCTAGACTTAATCGCCACACCCATGTAGCAAATTCTCCCTAGTCCTTGCAAGGCCCTAGTCGCCAACCATGTGGTGAATTCTCTATTGACAAAAAGAGTTACAAATAACAAAAACTAAGACTTAGAAGAAAATCCCTCAAAGGTTGAAACTTGAAGATGAAGTATGCGTGATTGATCCTTCTTTAAGTCCTTCCGCGTTCACGAGCGTTGACGGAGTTCTCTTGGTTGCAAAGAGGAGGCTTTCACGAAATACAGGAGTTGTGGCTTGGATGCGTCGTCAAATCAGCAAATCAAAATGGAGGTGGACCGCTCTTCAAATAGACTCGGATCCTAGCGCCAGCTGTAGTGCTATTGTCGAGTGGTAGCCTCTTTAGGAAACAAGCTGACACACAGATTGAGTCATTTTGGCAACATTCTGGCTCCAAATTTGGTATCCCCTCCTACCGCGCCGCGATAAGGATAGCACGCCGCGTTAGTGTTATCTCTTTCCTAGCTGTCAGATCTCTTTTCTTTCTTGCTCCTCAATCAGCATCATGGTCGTGGGACTTCCATAAGTTACGGTCGGGCGTTAGCACTATCGCGACGACATTCCTTTCTCGACGTTGCTTCCTTCTCGACGTTATTTCCAATTATGCAGATGCTACCGCCAATGGTAGCACTATCGCGTCGCGATAGCAGTAGAGTATTGAATTGATTGGGAATCATCGTCTTTCTTTTTCGTACTCATAGGGGATTGAAAGTTGAAGTTCCTGCACACTATAAACACATAGCATGTATGATCAAATACAATGGGATTTGTTATTCTTAAACCAAGAGATGTGGAAAGCATGTTCCAACAAACTCCCCATTTTGATAATAACAAATCATCTTAGAAAGAAAGCATTCAACAATAAGAAATGTGTTTATAATAAATGATAAGCGTGATAGTAAGAATATGCTCCCCCTATATAGATGCTCCCCCTATATGAGTGCTCCCCCTATATCAAAGCATTCTATGTATTTTACTCCCCTTAAGTGTGAATTTTCTTTCAAAGTTATTCTCCCCCTTTTGGTATTCTCAAAAGAGGGTGGTGAGAAGGGAAAGAGCATGACAAAGATTTATGACGTAGTGATACTAAATGGAGTTTGAATTGCTTAGTTATTCTCCCCCTTTTGTAGGAGGTGTGGAGTAAGAATGAAGTATTATTGGATAACTATTACTTAGTTATTGGAGTACGAATGACTTAGTAAGAATGAAGTATTATTGGATAAGAATGAATTACTTAGTTATCAACCAATACCACTTGTTGGGTAAGAAAATATTCATGATCGAGTGTACAAGTAGTAAGGATAGTGGAAAACATGATTCAAGATAAATAAACATCTTTATAGGAGTTTGAAGCATAGTAAATGAGTAAGAGTTTTGTTTTAGTGGAAAATAGATGGTTTAGTATTTTAAGGTCAAGAGCACAATATCATTTGTTATCAAAAGATAATAGCATTGGTGTAGAAAGTAATCAAGATTGAGTATTCGAGGCGTAGCGGAAGAAAAGCGCAAATATAATAACCATTCTTAAAATAAACATCCTTCTTGAAATTTGCACTCATAGAAAATAAATAAGAGTGGTAGTTTTTTGAAATAAGATGCTTGTGAGTTTGAAATACAAGTTATGCTTTTGGTAGACAAATAATTCAAGCATGATTTTAATTGATCAAGACAAGATCGGAAATTACAATGTACTAAATTCGCAATTCAAGTATACTTATACATTGTAGAGATCATACAAAGTTATCTAGTGCATTTACTAAAATTGTAGAAAGGACATGTAAATATGCATTAAAGTCCAATACTCATGAGTAGAAGGTTAATAAGAGACAATGATGTGTACAAGTAGTGTTTTTTATAAGAGTATACAAATGATTTAATCAAAACACATGACATATATAATGGAATAAACACAACATTATTGAAATGCGTTTTTAGAATTAGTTTCACCCATAAAGCTATATTTGAGTTCAATGCACATATAAATAGTACAACTCCCAAGGTGCTCCACAAACACAATGCTCATTAGGATTTTAAAGGGTGCAAAGTAGTGCTTGGGGATCACATAACTTTTCTCTTTTTTGTATGATCCGTTGTAAAAGAAGAAGTGGTGTATCGAAGTGTTTGCACAAGACTCTTTATAATTCTCTCCAAGGTGCTCAACCTCACAATGCTCATTAAGACTTATCAGGAGGGTGAGTAGTGTTTAATAGAGTTATCTTTGTCATTTATTCATTTGAAATTTAGTTTGGTGACAAAGTTCTCTGAATTCACTTGTTTTGCAAACATAGAGCTTTTTTGGAAAGAACGCACTTCTTCAAATATGGTTGCATGAAAGAGATTTTTATTGTGGTGTAGGTAAACTAATCACACATTTAACAATGTTAAGTTGTTACACAACACAATCATGCAAGAGTAAGATTAAAGTCATATGTAGATTATCAACGATGTGAGTGAGTAAACCATTATCAAATATAAAACATTACTCATACTTAGAGGCATGCTAAGCAATCTTACATGTGATTTCTATAATCTATTTCATTGCACATTACAAGATAATGTTCAAGGCACGACACAAAATAATATTTTAAGATACTTGAAATTAGAATTTAACATTGTATTTTAATCTTGACAAGATAAACTTAATCACCATTGAAACATTTCAATGAATAGCAATTAGTTTTATAATTTTTTATTTTTTATAATAAACACACATAAAGAAACAATAAGAAAAACATATTTTTGTTCTCTGAAATTGTTTTAAAATTTTGTATTTGATTTTTTTAATATTCAAATTTAAATATTTTTTTTGGAAAATATAGAAGTCTTTACAAGCCTATCAGTAAATGATATTCCATGACAAAGAAACTGCAAAGAAAAAAATGAAAAATATCAATTTTATGCTACCGCCAATGCTAGTTCTATTGTGTGGCACTAGCAACAAATATTTGGTATTTTGCTTAGAAAACATGATTTTTGATAATTTTTCATTCTGATTTTTCTTGATTGTTTTCTAAGATAAGATACACTAAGTACCGCATATAGTTTTGACTTAGAGGTTACGTCTCTAATGCACACAATCCTACGCCCTTGCTATTGTGAGAAACATAATGTAGGTGAATGATCAAGTACATACTAAGCGTTTAATCCTAAATACCAATTTATAGACTACCGCCAATGCTAGTTCTATTGTGTGGCACTAGCAACAAATATTTGGTATTTTGCTTAGAAAACATGATTTTTGATAATTTTTCATTCTGATTTTTCTTGATTGTTTTCTAAGATAAGATACACTAAGTACCGCATATAGTTTTGACTTAGAGGTTACGTCTCTAATGCACACAATCCTACGCCCTTGCTATTGTGAGAAACATAATGTAGGTGAATGATCAAGTACATACTAAGCGTTTAATCCTAAATACCAATTTATAGACTATGGCTTTATTTTAGGAATTTTTGAAATGAGGATAGTTGATTTAAAGCCAAAATAATTTTCATTATCTTCAAAGTTCATTATTCTATTTTAATTTAACATAGCAAGACATGATATAACTAGCATAGACATTGATTTCTACTTTAAGAGATGATTCTAGAATGAAAAGTTATGGTAACACAATGCAATATTTTGTAAAGATTACAAACATATAATTGATTTGCATGTATTCAACATGGAGTTTCAACCTAAGTGTTCATAGACCTAGAGTGATGTGATTAAGCTTTGTGAGTTATTTTCAATAAGTATAAGATTGATTCTAAGGTCTAGACAAGAATGAGATACATGCAAACACAAGACATAATTCATATGTAAAGCAAGTTATGAAAATAATGAAATCTATTCCAATTGTATTTATTATGAGAATTTTTATAACATCGTCAATTCTCATGATGGTTTGAAATTTTAAATTATCATTTACTTCAACATATGATAAACTATTCAAATTTATTTTAATTATTTATAGTGAAGGATTAATTGTGAATATGCTATTGGTCATTAAGAACGATTTTTACAATTTTCTTTATTTTTGATTTTTTGCGAACATAACCAAAACATATACAAAGCGTTCTAAAGTAGAAGAGAATGATAATTAAAGCAGTAATATAATTTTTAGAAAGAAGTAATTTTGAGAAAATGAGGAATTTTCAGAAAGTATAGATGCCGCCTGCGATAGAGTTAGCGTCAGGCGGTATCAAACAGAGGTTCAATTTTTCATCTAAAAACATGATTTTTGTGATTTTTCAATTCTGATTTCTCTTGATTATGATTTTACATTATAGGAGCTATCACATGCAGTAAAGAAATGAGGAAAATAATAAAAAGTTGCACACTTTAAATTTTATCCTAAGGCTCCTAAACAGCCTATTTTAAATCCAAGAAGATATCATTATCTTTGAAAATATCACTTAAGAAATTTAGTATTCAATATGTAATGATAGTATAAAACAATTTTGGGTAATGTATTTAAAACATATAGAAACTGAGGAATAGATAGACCACTTGAAAATGATATGACTTTTTATTCAATTTTATTCGATTTAATTTATTAAAGAATTTAGGCTTAAAGTGTGAAAGTCATGTCACAAGCAATATAAAGTGATTAAATCATGTTGGCTTAAGAAAAAGACAAAAACAAACAAAAAAACAGGAAGGGAATTAAACATATCATGAAGTAGAGTATTGATATTTCATTTTCAATTAGTTTCTACTTCATGCAAATTTTAGATACTAATGAATAATAGATTTATATATCCAAAGAGGACCAAGTGGGATGGTTCCTTTGGGTACCCAAATACATCGTGTTGGTTTTTGGGGAAACAATGATGAGTGGACCCTTTCAATTGACATTAGTGCATCATTCTTAAGTATTGGTCTCCATTCATACCTTGGTTTAATGTTTTTATAATGATGATTTTTAACAACATTGTTTATAGGATATTTGTTAATTTTCAAATTTATGTTGGGAGATGATTGACGTTGTAAATGATAATGATGATATTGTTTTGGGATTTCATTTACAAATACCTTTTGTTTTTCATTTTCTTTGTTTGGTTTAGTCAAGATATGAGAATTCATATTCAACTTGCTTTTGAATTTTGCTTGATTGCGTGGACTTATGTTTTGTGAGTTTTTATTTATAATTTCCTTAAGCAAGTTGTTTTTTGTTTTTAATTCATTATTCTTGATCTTGAGATTATTTCTACCTTTATTATAAGCGATTGTGCTATTTTTAAGAGTAGTAACAATAGAATCAATATGAGTTTTAAAATTAATTCTTAATTATTCAAATGTTTCATCCATCTCTTTAATTTCAAATTTATAATTTTTGCACATAATACAATCACTTTTAAAAGATGAGCTTTCTAAGCATAATCTTTCATTTTGTTCTTTTACAAAAATAAGCTCTTTTTTAAGTTTCTCAAGTTTTTCTTCAAATATATTGTAATCAATGGAAGATGTAGTAATTTTATTTAAAGAGCATGAGATGGAACTAGACATGTCAAAATTTGATTTTACAATAAGTTGTGCTTTTAAATTTATATTTTCTAAATGCAATTTTGAATTAATATTTTTCAATTTCTTAATTCTACATTTAACCATACCTAGCACATGCAATATAGAAATAGACGTTGAAACAATAAAAGAGGAATTTGCTTTGCTTACGATGTTAATGGATGGGGCAAGGTTTGAACATAAACTTCCTTTGATATCTACTTCTTCTTGGCATTCCTTTTCCAATGATGATTTGCCATCTTCCCTTCCGCTTGATGTGTATTCCATGGATCCATTAAGAGAGGAGTTTTCTTAAATATTTATGCAAGCTAGCATATTCTCCAGTTTTTGCGATTGTTCCATACATATAGAAGGAGAATCATAAGTTTTTTCAAGAAAATTCCAAATCTTATAAACAGTAGGTAAAATATAAATAAGTTTGAAAATATTTTGATCTAGTGTACAAAATAAATTATTAATTGATTTTGCATTTAAAACCATTTCGTTTCTATTTAATACGCTTGATGGATTTTCAATAGTAATTTTCCAAAAAATTTCATCTAAAATTTTAAGAAATTGTTCATTAATATTTTCCACCATTTATAATTTTTGCCCATAAATAAAGGCGGTGCTAACGGTTTTTCATTTAATAAAATTTCATCCCCTCTCGTGGAAGCAAGATCATGAGGCGTCATTATTCCCGGTTGTGAAGCCGTTTTGGAATAACGTAGCTCTGATACCATTTGTTGGATCTATAGACGCCCTTAGGTGGGAGGGGTGAATAAAAGATTTAAAACTTTTTAACTTAATTGAGTTTATTCAAATACGTTGACAGTATTTATAAGAATATCTCAGATTAAACATTGTAGTAAGTTTCTTATGAAAGTGGGTTGTATTTGGCACGACAGATGTGAACTATGTTACTACCGCTAGCGGTAGCGTTACCGCTCGACGTTAGTGATAGAGAACGTCTTTTCATTTAGATTTCAAAGATCAGAGATTGCACGACAATATTAGAGAAAAACAAATAATATTATTGCGTTTAGAAATCATTACAAAATCTTATCTCAATGATGCTTGAGATTGAGGCGAATGCATAAAAACTTTTTTGGTTTTCTATACCGACCCTTCTCCCAAGGACCGGTTGGCTCTAATCTCTCTCTCTCTCCAGATGAGGACTCGAGCCACCCCCAAGATCTAACCCTATACCTAGTCGCCACACCCACGTAGTGAATTCTCCCTAGTCCTTGCAAGGCCCTAGTTGCTAACCACGCGACGAATTCCTATTGACAAAAAGAGTTACAAATAACAAAAACAGAAATATAGAATAAACTCCCTCAAAGGTTGAAACTTGAAGATGAAGTATGCGTGATTGATCCTTCTTCAAGTCCTTTTGTGTTCACGAGCGTTGACGGAGTTCTCTTGCTTGCAAAGAGGAGGCTTTCACAAAATACATGAGTTGTGGCTTGGATGCGTCGTCAAATCAGCAAATCAAAATGTAGGCGAACCGCTCTTTAAATAGACTCGGATCCTAGCGCCAGCAGTACTGCTGCCGCCGGGCGGTAGCCTATTTAGGCAACAAGCTGACACACAGATTGAGTTATTTTTGGCAACATTCTAGCTCCAAATTTGGCATCCTCTCCTACCGCGCCACGGTAAGGATAGCGCGCCGCGTTAGCGTTATCTCTTTCCTAGCCATCAGATCTCCTTCCTTTTTTGCTCCTCAATCAGCATCATGATCGCGGGACTTCCATAAGTCACCGTCGGGCGTTAACCTTAACGTGCCGCGGTAAGGATTGTTATATCTGTGTCCCGTCGACATTCCTTTCTCAACGTTGCTTCCTTCTCGAAGTTGTTTCCAATTATGCAGACGCTACTGCCAGCGGTAGCGCTATCATGCCGCGATAACAGTAGAGTATTGAATTGATAGGGAATCATCGTCTTTCTTTTTTGTACTCATAGGGGCTTGAAAGCTGAAGTTCCTGCACACTATAAACACATGTCATGTATAATTAAATACAATGAGATTTGTTATTCTCAAACCAAGAGATGTAGAAAGCATGTTCCAACATCGGAGATTCCACTTTCTTTGTGTTTACCCATTCTGCAAAACTAGACATACACAAAAATAAATAAATTCATCACCCATACACATACACACGTACACAAATATTTTTTATGACATAAACACATATTACACAAGCACACATAATCAGTTTTTTGTATGGTAATAGATATTGTGAGTGAGGGAGAGAGGGGGTAGTCATAATCAGTTTGGTTATTGTTGTATGAAAAAAAATAACTCTCTAATATCATTGAAGTTTGCATATCAATAAGATAGGATTGCTATCTGACAAAGTTATTGAGATAAAGATAGTAACTGATGAATTTTTTGTTCCTGATATCTGAGCAACGCGTTCAAAGCAAGAAGATTTTGAATCAACAATTTCTATATCAGCTCCAGAGATCTACATGGGAAAAAAAGGAACTGAATGATGAGTCAAAAGATAGTAAAAGTTCAAATTATTAACGAGCAATGCTTATCTGTGAAAATGCAGTTATGCAAGATAAATAGACAACTTTAGATATGTTCCATATACTATGATATCAGATACCATGATTACAGATACTAGTATAATAGAAAGGTAATGGCTACATACGATCGTAGTAAGAGTATAAATCACAAATCTTAGGCCCACAATTCATGAACTTTGCCAGTTTTTGAGAGTTATGATATTACTTTTCACAACAATATTCATTTTCACAAATCTTAGGCCCACAAGTTATTGAGAGTTATGATATTACTTTTCACAACAATATTCAAAGCAACTAAAATAAACAATATCGCAGAACTCTATATAATGTTTCAAATCGTCAGGATTTGCAGGTAGTGATCACTACCCATATACAACAGACTTGACCTGGGAGAAACAAAACCGCAAACAAATCTAGATCTGAAATGGGAGATTCAAAATCACAAAAAAACTAGATCTTGAAAGGGAGAAACAAATAGACATCTATACAAAGGGGAAAGAGCATTTCTGGAATGGGAAAACGCAAAAAAACCTAGATCTGAAGAAAATAAAAAAACTGGATGGAGACAGAGAAGGAGATGGCAGATTCATACCTTGAAATCGCGATCTGGAAGGAAATCGACAAACTGGAACGGTCACCGACGGAGATGCGAACTCGGGAGGGCGGCGAGGTTGCGAACTCGGGAGCGTGGCAACAATGTTGCGAATTCGAGAAGTCAGGGGAGAGCAGAGAAATAATAGAAAACACACATTAAAAAAATAATAGGAAACACTGCTGGACTGGTGCTCAGGAATGACTTTCCAAGAAGACCCGAAAAAGTCCCTTTGGGATGGTGCGTTTTTGGCCGGCAGAGAAAACAAATGGCTTGTTTTCGGCGGTGACGTTTTCCAAAAAATGAAAAGGAACTAAAAGCCCTCCCAAACAGGCCTTATATCAAACTCAACCTCCGGAGAGGTTAGCGCCTCGTCTGGGAATCATACGGCAGAAGCTTTCCTTCCACCGCCAGCAAAAAAGAAGAGGAGTCAGAACCTGCAACTTCACCGGCATGGGCATAACTACTTGCCCTAGAAGCCCAGGCAAGTGGCAATGGACTTGGAAGGATGTCAAGAAGAGGGTTTACGCTTGCACGAACAGGGAAGGTGCGGTCGCGAAAGAGGAGTCGAGCGGTGTTCGGGTATAGCAGGCGATTTTTAGAATTTAGGTTATTTTAAGAGTGGTGTTATGGCCAC
This sequence comes from Dactylorhiza incarnata, assembly GCA_033032865.1. Taxonomy (NCBI): domain Eukaryota; kingdom Viridiplantae; phylum Streptophyta; class Magnoliopsida; order Asparagales; family Orchidaceae; genus Dactylorhiza; species Dactylorhiza incarnata. The sequence goes on along the minus strand of JAWHQI010000003.1, from coordinate 14,877,657 downwards.
ACCATTGTACATTAATAAAAATATCAAAACCCTTATTTCATTCTAATTTTGCTGCCGCTAAGTACATCCCGCCCTGATACCTCCTCCGTGCGATTTTGGAGTTTGCTCCCGACGTCTTCGCTGTCAGGATTCCTCTCCGCCCCCAAAAGCCTTCTCCACCCCCGGAAGCCCCCTCCACCGTCGGAACCCCCCTCCATTCCTTCTCCAGACCGGCCGAATCCCGTGTGCTTGCCTCTGTCTTCGCATTTTTAGGGTTTCAAATTTCTCCAGGCCGACTGAATCCCTTCTCTCATATTTTTTGCATCCGCCGCCGATTCTTCCATGCACCTCCTGCTCGTCGTTTCTTCTCCATAGCTTAAGGCCGACGACATCAATATACCCATTCAGGTCCAGTCTTTTTCCTCCCTCTACGCCTCCTCTCCCAACATATATGTTTGGTTTTTAAATTTTGTGTGTTTTCTATGTTTGATTCAAACATGTAAATGAATGTATTGATTGTATTCTTAGAATGCGTTTGTTCTTGTTGGTCTTGGTGATAGTGATGCATTTGTTCTTGTCGGTTTGGCATAGGTGGGGGTTGAATACAACGTTGTCTAAAATGAACGGTGAGAGGATGCTCAAGAAATTTAATAATGAGGGCAATCAACAAATTTCATTGAAATTGATTAAAAACATGAATTTTAACTTCATATGTTTTCTTGGACTCAAATATTTTTTTGTAATTGACTGTTGAACATATTTATTTCTGTCACTAATCTTTTCTAATATTGTTTGGATGTTGAAATGATATTTGGTTTACAAGCAACAATTCAGTGTACATAGCGAGATTAAATTGTACATAGCGATATTATGTTGTATATAGCCATTGACTGTTCATAGCTATTTATAGTGTCCATAACACCACTCTATTTTAAGTTATTTTAGAATTTTTGTGATGTGCGCATAGCCATTATAGACGTGCCTATAACACCACTAAAAAAACAGGGCCTCCTAATAGCTGTTCTCCCGTCCCCTAAAAAACAGCTTGGTAAAATTCCCAGTTACCCAGCCGACAGCCCCTGCTGCGAACGATCTCCTCGCCTCCTCCACCAGTAGACCCCGGCGACCCTTTCCGACGAGAACGAGCTGCCAGGAACCCTATCCGTCGGGTCCCGCACCTTCATCGTCGTTCAGATCCAGACCCGCCGCTACTTCCAGATACCTCGCCAGCCATGGTTGACCACTCCTCCGCCGTATGACTGTAGATTCGACGCAGCATCCGCCGTTTACTACTGTATCCGGCGCCTCCTGTTTCGAATCGGCCACCAAAGCCCCGTTCCTGTTCTATTTCAACGTCCAGTTGACCTAGCCCCATTCTGCCTCCACAAGTGCCGATTTCCCTCAGTCTCCGCCCACCACCGCTCGATCAGGTTGCTGTTTCTGCGAGGATCCCGTGTCTGCTTGTTTTTTTGCGCCTATGGTATACCTCCAACTTAACTCCTGCTCATTTCATGTTAGTCAAAGGAGATACTGTTTTTTTTAATATCTTGATCTTTAAAATTTCAGAGCATGGTTGACACTAATTATCATAGTAGCTATTTACCGTCAATTTTCACATTCTCGCTTTTTTATTTCTCAAATTGCATGTCTATGGATTGTTAACTCATATTTATTCCACGTTCAAATGTTGGCTCTTTATGAGTGTTTGCGAGCCTTAGGTCGATTGTCACTTGAGATTATTCGAGAATGTCTCGCTTCGCTACATATTTGAAAAGATCTCAAGTTTATTAATTTAAAATCAAATTGAAATTCCCGGGTTACATCAGTGAGGAAGATATGGTGTGTTACTGTTGAATTCCTTGGCAACGAAGAAGGCGGAGTTTCGTTTACAAAGATTAGAAAAAACACTAGGTCACCAACAAGCAATTGAGGATGACTTTCTGTATTTTATCCTTTTCTGCATCTTTGTTAATTATCAAATACTCATGTTATAATCTTATCCATGTGGTGCTCTTTTTTTTATTCATCATTCTGTCTTTGTGGTTCTCAATTTTGAGAGAGGAGAGATTGAGGTTTGTAAAAAAAAAAATCTATTGAGAGATGACTGATGATTGGATTATGGTTTTCTTTCTTAGAGGTGGCTGACAACTACGAAGGTAAGATGCGGATGAATAGTGGAGAGAGAGAGAGAGAGAATTAAGTTAAAATCTAATTTGCATTAAATAAAGTTCAAGGTTGTAAAAGTCTATTACAATGACATTTTAAATATAGAAAAGAAATTCAAACTCAAATTTAAAGTGCAACTAGACTTGTAGAATAAGCAAGTAATAGTTGTTATATTTATCTTATATATTCAAGGAAATTATTTTGCAACTAGACTTAGTGTTAATATAGAATCTTTATGATTGGGCTTTCAATAAATAACGCTTATTCATTTCCAAAAAAATGTATGATAATGGATCTTTTGAGTTATGGTTCTGTGGGGTTTTGTACCATTATGGATCTTGATGTATGCATCTCCTTTTCTGTACGTTTGAGGATTTAAAAGAATGTCAAGCTCCTTTTCTTTTATCTTCTTTTTTTGGGCTATTCTTCGACATAATATCTATAATGACGTACCTTGTTAAGACTCATGGAGACTTGGGCAAGTATCTCGGGTGACTTAGCTTGTAATAGGTGTCTTACGAAAACCACATCAAATTCGATACTACGAGATGTGGTGTAAGAAAAAATATTGTCATTTGCTTTTAAGTAGTTCAACCCATCTTCTCCTTAATGTCTTCATTCTCTCCTCTTTACTCCCTTGTAGTTCTCAATCCTCCAAGATTAAAATTAGATGTTGACAGCCGAATAGAAGCCCTTCAACTGTTAGCCTATAACCCACTAACCATTGCCTATTTGCTCCTGCCGTAGCTTCTCAGTCATTACCAACCTTTGTGTCTTTTGCCACCAACCTCTAACCACTAATTCAAGCCTATCAAGGCCCCCAATAGAGGAGGATGTTGTGAGGACCAAAAGAACAATTCCACTACTTTTAGAGATGAATTAATATGAGATACCTTTTACTTAAGCAAGCTCTGATATTTAATGTTTATTTTAAATTAAAGCATAGAAGTCCTCTAACATCAGACGAGCAAGTGAGATATAAGAGGCATAGCACGGAACAACAAGCCTCTGCCGAGGCGAACCTGGAGGTGGTTTGAATTCAATAGAGAGGAATCACTACTGACTGGAGTGGATGGGTGACTGTCTGTTGGTGGTGGAAAGCTGGACGGTGGAGGGAAAGGTGATTGGAGGTCCAATGGCAGGGTGGAAAAGGCTCCCGAGCGCAGGAATTGTCAGACTGGACCGTGGACACCAGTGGTGAGGTCGCCCGAGGTAAGATCTGCTGCGATGGGCTCGCTGGAGACAAAGGAGGATGTGGGCGGCGGGGGCGAGACCTGGAGGAGGGATCTCGTGCGGTTGGAAGAAAAATGGACGTCGGAGGATTCGACTGGATTGTCCAAGGAGACGTCATGGGCGTTCGTTGGAGCCTTAAGGGCATTGGCCAGCGGTTGTGAGAGCCGTCGAGGGTGCCTGGGGTCGGGAGAGGCTCCGTCGCGTCTAGGGAGAGGCTGTTGGCCGGGAGATTGAGAAACAAAAAGAAATCTGCCTCTCAAATTTTTCCATGGCCGTGTCAAATAGGAGGGGCCGGTTTCTTTATAAAGAGAAGTTTCATTTCTGTTTTGGAGAGGGGGATTAATGGTTCAATTAAAAGGTGAGGGAAGTTTTAAAATAAATGGCCGACTAATGCTTTGTGTTTTTAACTATTGAAGTAAATGAGGGGATTCCAAAAGATTCTTTAGGGGAGGAATTTGGATGATAAAACCCTTTGATATTCTCATATTTTAATTTAATTTTCCCGAAATTAAAACTAGATTACTAAATTATAATTTCAGAAAATTAAATTAAAATACTTGAATTGAAATATTTTTTTCAAAGCTTGCCCTAATTATCATGTAACCTAATTTGATGTACCTTTTTCATTTAGGGTCTTATTGGTCGGTCACGCCAATAAGCCGAAAAATACGCGCGAGTGACATGCACGAAAACACACGGGTGCGTGCTAATAACAATATAACATACATAAAACATATTGCGCTATTTAATCTGCGCGGAAATAAATGAAACAACAAGCGCAACACTAATAAAAATGCTGGAAATTAAAGTAAAATAAGATGCGACTCAGGTTGCATCAATTCTCTCGGGGTTGAAAGAGCTCGACCCCGACGAGATTGTGATGTGACATGCTAGTAGAATGTCCAAACGTCGATCTGAGAAATGCTGTGTTACTGCCCTGCTGTAGTATAAAGTGGGACAAAGGAAGGACCCGTAGCTGCAGCACATGACCTGTAGGTACACCCCTCTTTCCTGAAGGATGCAGGAAACCAATCTCTTTCGAAAAAAATATAATCCCCGGTGATAGAATCAACCATGAAATTATAAATTTTCGAAGACTCGCAAACTGTTAGTCATAATTTTATGTAAAATATTTAAATGACCAATAAAAATCAGAGCATCAATGAGGTGAGAATCACAAAGTGAAAGAAAAGGAGATCGAGGAAACGAGGTAGGGAGAGAGTTTGATTGATCCGTGGAATCAATAAATCATATCACATCATGCGCTCGTCTGTTAGACACTTATAAGCTTAAAAATACCCAGATTACTTATCCCAATATTACTCGCTAGAGTCTGATAAGCATGCCAATTTAAATTTGATCCAAAATTTCCCATTTAAAATTTTCCAAAGGAATTCCTTAAAATGCGTGTCTCTACGATGAGTAAAATTTGTAAGGATCTTGACTATCCTCTGAACATGAATTTTCTTAAACGAGGAGATAATGTAACGAGACAATTCAGTGTGCATGCCTAGACCCAGTGGATAGTGAAGTGATATAGGAGTGCGATCACCAAATACATAGTCTATAAAGTGTGAAGACTCTAATGCTAAGGGTGGGTGACCATCAAGCATAATGTCTGCAACCTCAAGGGTTTGCGACTGCAGTGGGCTAGGAGAACCAAGACATATGGAGATCGAATCTATGCCATCTAAGATGAGAGACTCATCGCTAGCCAACTCCGAGAGAATTAAGATCGAATCTGTGTCATCCAAGGTGAGTGACATCACTAGTAAGTTCTTCTTTCTGAAGCAGAGGCTCAGGAATAAACTCGGTGACTACGAGTTGTGATGTAATGGGGGACAAGTGGAGTCGCAACTTCAGTCGGGATGACAAAAATAGGAGGAGGAAGCTCTTTTCCTGGCGCTGAGGCGCAGGAATAAGCTCCTCGACTGAAGATAGTGCCATGATGAGGATAGGTGGGGCCAAAGTGCTCGTGGGGGAAATGACGAGACTAGAAAAAGGGTTATCAGTAAACCTAAGCCCGTATTCCACTCTATGATACGAAGTTGGGTGGTAGTTAGGTAAGATAGAATGCTTATGTATTTTCGCGTCAAGTCTTTTTACCGATGTCCACAACTCGTTCACGTCCTGTTTAATATTAGTGAAGAGAATCTCAAATATTTTCATTAACTTTTTAAGATGCTCCTCAAAACCACCTATGCTCTTCTCTATGTGATTCTCCATTTTAAAATAAATTTATAAAAGACCTAAATATTTTAAAATAGCTTACAACAACACAACAACAACAGAACCCATATAGTCCCCAATCATTGGGGGTATGTGCGGGGGAAGATTGGAAACAGACCTAACCTTTGGCACTATGCACAAAGTGGCTTCTCTCAGAGGAGAAAAACCTAACCTTTGACAATAAATGCACAAAGTGGCTACTCACAGAGTACCACTGAAATAGTGGCCCCCTATACCGTCGCGTTTGCTGCGGAATCATGCCCACAAATCAAAGCCAAAGACATCAGAGAGGGCAGACCCAAGAATCCATTTTGATTTATGTGCACATAACCATGCTTCCTTCATTAAATCCATTTTGATTTATTTTAAAATAGCTTACAACAACAACAACAACAACTTAACCCATATAGTCCCCAATCATTGGGGGTATGGGCGGGGGAAGATTGGAAACAGACCTAACCTTTGGCACTATGCACAAAGTGGCTTCTCTCAGAGGAGAAAGACCTAACCTTTGACAATAAATGCACAAAGTGGCTGCTCACAGAGTACCACTGAAATAGTGGCCCCCTATACCGTCGCGTTTGCTGCGGAATCATGCCCTCAAATCAAAGCCAAAGACATCAGAGAGGGCAGACCCAAGAATCCATTTTGATTTATGTGCACATAACCATGCTTCCTTCATTCAGCATCCAGAGCATTGGTGAAGCACAATTAATTAAAAAATAATTTAAAGAGGAAAAAAGCTAGTTTAAAAATAACCTAGTATTTTTTTAAACTTCTTTCATTTTTTTCAAAGACCTTTGGGATGTTTTTATAATCAAGATCTAGATTTTTTTTCTTCCTACACTAGAAAGAGTACTCAATAATTTGTTTTAACTTTTAAAACTCGTTAAATTTTTTATTTTTTAATAATTTTTTTTAAAACTAACGGATCTTCGGAGTCACGATAAGAGTGAATCCAACCATCCTCTGATACCAAACTGATGTATTCCAAAATCGAGGAATTGATTTTCAACGTAATTCTTGCAATCTCATTTAACTAATGCCACTCTAGAAAGACGCTTACACATGATATTACGTGACAACTAACCTAGGGATCACAAACGCGCATAAATATCTAGCATTCCAACAATGATTTAACATGATGAAACACATTCCACATGCATATTAAAGAAATAAAGAACAACAAAAGATTTTTTCAATTGACGACAAACAAACAAGATGAAGATTAAAGCAAGCTCCGATATTTAAAGTTCATTTTAATTTAAAGCATAAAAGTCCTCTAACATTAGACGAGCAAGTGAGATATAGGAGGCATACCTCAAGAGCACGGAACAACAAGCCTCTGCTGAGGTGAACCTGGAGGTGGTTCGACTTCAATGGAGAGGAATCACTACTGATTGGGAGGTGGATGGGTAACTGTCTGCTGGTGGTGGAAAGTTGGACGGTGGTGAAAAGGTGACTGAATGTCCAATGGCAGGGTGAAAAAGGCTCCCGAATGCAGGAATTGTCAGACTGGACCATGGCCACAAGTGTCCTAGACGTTCAGAGGATTCGACGAGGTTATCAGAGGAGACGTCCTGGACGTTCGCCGGAGCCCTAGGGGCGTTGGCCGGCGGTTGTGAGAGCCGTCTAGGGCGTCTGGGGTCGGGAGAGGCTCCGTCGCGTAAGGTGAGAGGTTGTCAGCAAGAGATTGAGAAACAGAAAGAAATATGTTTCTTAATTTTTTCCGTGGTTGAGTCAAATAGGAAGGGCCGGTTTCTTTAGAAAGAGAAGTTTCATTTCTGTTTTGGAGGGGGGGGATTAATGGTGTAATTAAAAGGTGAGGGAGGTTTTAAAATAAATGGCCGACTAATGCTGTGTTTTCAACTATGGAAGTAAATGAGGCGATTCCAAGAGATTCTTCTGGGGAGGAATTTGGACGATAAAACCCTTTGATATTCTCATATTTTAATTTAATTTTTCTGAAATTAAAATTAGATTACTAAATTATAATTTCAAAAAATTAAATTAAAATACTTGAATTAAAATATTTTATTTCAAAGCTTGCCCTAGTTATCATCTAACCTAATTTGACGAATTTTTTTTTATTCAGGTTCTTATTGGCCGGTCACGCCAATAAGCAAAAAAATACGCGCGAGTGACATACGCGAAAACACACGGGTGCGTGTTAATAACATACACAAAACATATCACACTATTTAATCTGCGTGAAAATAATGGAAACAACATGTGTGAAAACATGCACGACACTAATAAAAATGCTGGAAATAAAAGTAAAATAAGATGCGACTCAAGTTGCATCAATTCTCCCAGGGTTGAAAGAGCTCGACCCCGACGAGACTGTGATGTGACCTGCTAGTAGAATGTCCAAACGTCGATCTGAGAAATGCCGTGTCACTGCCTTGCCGTAGTAGAAAATGGGACATAGGAAGGACCCGTAGCTGCAACACATGACTTGTAGGTGCACACTCTTTCCTGAAAGATGCAGGAAACCAATCTCCTTCTGAAAACTATAATTCCCGGTGATAAAATCAACCATGAAATTATAAATTTCCGAAAATACTCGCAAACTGTTAGCCATAATTTTATACAAAATATTTAAATGACCATTAAAAATCAGAGCATCAATGAGATGAGAATTATTAAATGAAAGAGAAAGGAGATCGAGGAAACTAGGTAGGGAGAGAGTATGATTGACCTGTGGAATCAATAAATCATATCACATCATATGCTCGTCTGTTAGATACTTACAAGGGTCAACTAAGCCCAGATTAATTATCCCGATATTACTCGCTAGAGTCTGACAAGCGTGACAAAATTTAAATTGGACCCCAAATCTTTCATTTATATTTTTTCAAAGAAATCCCTTAATACGCGTGTCTTTATGAGGAATAAAGTTTTTAGGGATCTTGACTTTCCTCCTAACATGAGTTTTCTTAAACGAGGAGATAATGTACGAGACAATTCAGTGTGCATGTCTAAACTCAGTGGACAGTGAAGTGACATAGGAATGCGATCACCAATTACAAAATCTGTAAAGTATGAAGATTCTCCTGCCAATGGTGGGTTACCATCAAACATAATGTCTGCGGCCTCAAGGGTTTGTGGCTGTAGTGGGCTAGGAGAATTAGGACATATGGAGACCAAGTCTATGTCATCTAAGATGAGAGAATCATCGCTAGCCGACTCCTCCGAGAGAATTAAGATCGAATTTGTGTAATTCAAGGTGAGTGACACATCACTAGTAAGTTCTTCGTGAAGCAGGGGCTCAGGAATAAACTCGGTGGGTAAGGGTTGTGATATAATGGGGACAAGTGGAGTCACAACTTCAGTCTGGATGACAAAAATAGGAGGAATCTCTTCTTCCTGACACTGAGGCGCATGAGAAAGCTCTTCGACTGAAGGTAGTGCCATGGTGAGGATAGGTGGGGCCAAGGTGCCCGCGAGGGAAATAACAAGACTAGAAAGAGGGTTATCAGTAGAACTAAACCCGTATTCCACTCTATGATACGGAGTTGGGTGGTAGTTAGGTAAGACATAATCCTTGTGTGCTTTCACGTCAAGTCTTTTTACTGATGTCCACAACTCGTTCACGTCCTGTTTAATATTAGCGGAGAGAATCTCAACTTTTTTCATTAACTTTTAAAGACGCTCGTCAAAACCACCTACGCTATTCTCTACGTGATTCTCCATTTTAAAATAAATTTATAAAAAACCTAAAGATTTTAAAATAACTTCATTAATTTTTTTTAAAGAGGAAAAAAGCTAGTTTAAAAATAACCTAATATTTTTTTTAAACTTCTTTCATTTTTTTCAAAGACCTTGGAGAATTTTTTATAATCAAAGATCTAAATTTTTTTTCTTCCTACACTAGAAAAAGTACTCAATAATTTTTTTAACTTTTAAAGCTCATTAAAAAATTTCAATTTTTTTTAATAATTTAAAAAAAATTTAACGGATCGTCGAATTCACGGTAGGAGTGAACCCAACCTTCCTCGGATACCAAACTGATGTATTCAAAATTGAGGAATTGATTTTCAACGCAACTCTTGCAATCTCTTTTAACTAATGTCGCGCCATAAAGACGCTCACGCAGAATATTATGCAATAACCAACCTATAGATCACAAATGTGTATAAATATCTAGCATTTCAACAATGATTTAACATGATGAAATACATTCCACAGACATATTAAAGAACTAAAAGAACAACAAAAGATTTTTTCAATTGACGACAAACAAACAAGATGAAGATTAAAGCTAGCTCTGATATTTAAAGTTCATTTTAAATTAAAGCATAAAAGTCCTCTAACATTAGACGAGCAAGTGAGATATAAGAGGCATACCTCAGGAGCACAGAACAACAAGCCTCTGCTGAGGCGAACCTGGAGGTGGTTCGACTTCAACGGAGAGGAATCACTACTGACTGGGAGGTGGATGGGTGACTGTCTGCTGGTGGTGGAAAGATGGACGGTGGAGGGAAAGGTGATTGGAGGTCCAATGGCACGGTGGAACAGGCTCCCGAGCGCAGGAATTGTCGGACTAGATTGGCCACCAACGGTGAGGTCGCCGGAGGTAAGATTTGTTGAGGTTGGCTCGCTGGAGACAAAGGAAGATGTGGGCGACGATGGCGAGACCTGGAGATGGAGTCTCGGGCGGTTGGAAGAAAAGCGGACGTCTGAGGATTCGACGGGATTGTCAGCGGAGACATCCTTAACGTTCGCCGGAGCCCTATCGACGTTGGCCGGGGCTGTGAGAGCCGTCGAGGGCGCCTGGGGTCGGGAGAGGCTCCGTCGCGTCTGGGGAGAGGTTGTCAGCCCGGAGATTGAGAAACATAAATAAATCTATTTCTCAAATTTTCCCCTGGTTGAGTCAAATAGGAGGGGCCAGTTTCTTTATAAAGAGAAGTTTCATTTTTTTTGCGGGGGGGGGGGGGGGGGGGGGGGTGTTTAATGGTGCAATTAAAAGGTGAGGGAGGTTTTAAAATAAATGACCGGCTAATGCTGTGTTTTTAACTATGGAAGTAAATGAGGCGATTCCAAGAGATTCTTTTGGGGAGGAATTTGTACGATAAAACCCTTTGCTATTCTCATATTTTAATTTAATTTTTCTGAAATTAAAATTACATTACTAAATTATAATTTCAAAAAATATAATTAAAATACTTGAATTGATTTTTTTTTTCAAAACTTGCCCTAATTATCATCTAACCTAATTTGATGGACCTTTTTCATTTAGGGTCTTATTGGTCGGTCACGCCAATAAGCCGAAAAATACGCGCGAGTGACATGTGCGAATACACACGGGCGCATGCTAATAACATACGCAAAACATATCACACTATTTAACCTGCGCGGAAATAAAGGAAACAACAAACGCAAAGACATGCACGACACTAATAAAAATGATGGAAATAAAAGTAAAATAAGATGCAAATGAGGTTGCTTCATTAATTGAGGGCTTTCTTCATCAAATTAAGAGCTTAGTCTCAGATCACCACTCTCTGCCTCCTTGGACACCACCTTTAACAACTTTTTCATAGAATGGTTTCTTTCTGCTTAGGTGAGATGATGTCGAGCAGTCATAAACATCTGATCTATTCACGTAAATCATCATCACGCGTCCATATTTTAAGTAAATGTCATATTTACACATGTTTTGAGTATGTAATAATGGTTAATTATTTTATTTTTTACTGATTAGCCATGATTAGGAAAATATTAGAAGCACTCTCCTTCTATTTAAAGATCTGCGTCACAGCTCTTTGTAAATAATTCTCTTATGAATTAAAATTTCAAGCGATGCTTTGCACATAGTAGTGACCAATGATTATTTGGTAGAATCATTTGATTTCAGTAGCTTTGGTAATCATTATCAAATTCTTCCCTATTCTGCCACCCCACATTTCAGAACTCGCCTGAATCCATATGCAGTTTTACCAAAATCATCCCAAACCCCACCCATGTGACCCTAAACTCTCCTTAGTCATATTCTTAAGCTACTCAAAACCCTCCATGTACTTAATCTCTGAGCCATTCTTACCCCATCCCGTCCAAGGCCTCACAATACTACACGTCTTTACCTAAACCTACCCCTTGACTTGCACCCATTACCATTTGGAGAGAAAAAAAATTATGTAAAAATGGAAGAGCGAGACAGAGAAGAAAGACGCGGAGAACCATATTTTGTTGGTATTTTAGGTAAGAAGTCGCAACATTCTTACGATATTGCCTGCAATCATATTTTTTGTCTCATTAGTTCATTGTGTTTGTCAATCTGCTCATGCACTTACCGCACTGATATCTAATGATCTAATCACACCGAGCCTTTCTTCACGGGCACTCATTTAGACTAATTAAATGATATTCTATGACTTGAACGATCCAAACATTTAGCATGCATCTTTTTATCAATCTTGAACAAATTTATATGATAATTTATTAAAATAAAATCTATGGAAGAATTGAGATTGAAAGCCAAACGTGGGGCCTATGTGGGCATGACTTGTATGGAATTCCTTGGGGCCCATTCAGTTGGACGGAATTGAAAATCAGATGCAGGAATTTTGTTCAATTATTGGCCCGACAATAGAGTTGAGTATGCTAAAAATGAAATTGATCAATTCTGCATTCACTTACGAAAAGAATTGTCTCAAGGATTACTAAATTTACTAGTACTAAAATAAAATAGTATCAAATGTTACTTATAATTACTAAAATAGCTAGTTTTAAATTCGTCACATGATTTATACTAGATCAGATGTCCATTACATTTCTCTACTTTCTCTCTCTAGAAATCTTGCTAGGATTCTCTCTCAAGAGTTCTATCTAACCCTAATTCTCCTACTTAAAATATCTCTAGTAATTTTCCTTCTCTAAAAAACTCATTAGGATTATCTCTTCAAAAATTTAACTTTCATGAGTTTTATGCAACTAGAATTATCCCACTAAAATATTTTCACAATATTTTAATCATTTGAATTTTGTTTCTAGAAATTGACGCAGGACGAGTCTATAGGCAACGGATAATCCGCGACCTAACCCTACATGCTATGCAAAGTCCAACGGATTATCCACAGTTAGATAATAAACATTAAACATCCCACGCAAAAATAAATTCACAGCAAAGCAAAATAATTTATTAAGCGAACATGCTTTGGTTTCCCTCCGCGTGGAGGGCCAAAGATAGAGCGCGCGGCGAATCGGTCTTGCCTGCAGTTAGAGATTTATCCGAGAGCAAAATACTATAATGAACATGAAATCCCAACATACATGTAATAATCCAAAACCATAACAATGTCTACAACTGAATACCAATACAGAAACACAACACAAAATCTGAAAGTAAATTAGGGCTGCAACGATATTTAATAAATCTGAAGTTTGGTGGCTAAATAGGATTTTCCGGGTGGCGGGAGACTAGATCGGGTAACGGGGAAGGTGGATCCACGGAAGGGAAGGGCTGTTGGCTGCGGATAAGGAGGGTAAGGGGCTGATTAGGGCGGCACCGGCCGGATCTGGACAGGCAGTCCAGATCTGGACAGATCTCGATTCAGCAGTGAACAGAGAGAGTGCGGGCTGGTTGGGAGGGTCGTAGGGCTGCTGTTAGGGGCGGGGGTGTGCGGCTTTGAGGAGGAGGGAAAAGCAACGGGGAGGCTAACAGGAGTGGCGGCTGAATTGCTGGGAGGTGGGGTGGCGGCAGGGAGATTACAGGGGGCTGGCGGCTGGGCTGTTGGGGAATGGAGTGGCGGCAGGTTTTCAGGCCAGTTCACGTGGGGGAAAATAAAAACATAGCTAATGAATAGTGAATTTCATTATTCTACAGTAACTATCAATAGAAAGGAATCTCTTTTGGGTAGAAGGAGGTATTGGCTGTTAGGGGCTGGCTGGACAGCGGGGGGGGGGGGGGGGGGGGGGGGAACAGTAAAAGAGGGCTGTTTTGGTGGAGGGGAAGGAGGAGGAGGGGCGGCTAGGGAAGGGGAACAAGGAAAACACAAGGATACAAAAGTCACTTACCCAAGGAGTCGTCACCAAGGGGTTCCACGGAGTCGGCACCGCGGAGGGTATCACCGGAATGAAGGAAGAAGCTCTCCAAACATTCAGCAATAAGAATTCCTGCAGCCCTAGGTTCATATTTATAATGAAATAAGATTAGGGCACCCAAGATGGACGGCTATGATTGGCCGTCAATCTCGGCGCCAAAACAATACTAAATATTATTCAAAATACAACATGCTATATATGAAAATCCATCAAAACGACGAGCCGGACGCAACCACGGAGTCGGATCGTCGATCCGGGTACGCCAAATATGGTAAGTCGCCAAATCAGCCCGAGTGGGCCCAAAACTAGTCCTTCACTGCTCCGCATCATTCTCCCCGGCTTGAAAGAATTCATCTCCCGATGAATAGGGGTCAGAATTCTCTCGCCGCATGCCAGATAAAATTCGAAGAGGTCCGCCAGAGGTCGTCCAAGTGTCGACGCAGAAAAGTGGCCTCGCCAATCAACTCCTCCGGACTGAAAAAGTTCCATCCCCGATGAGTGGAGACGGACGTACTGAAGTCGAAGTCCGGGGGCAAATCGATCAAGCTCATCTCTCAACACACTAGTAGAAGGATCCGGTGGGATCAGAGGTGCCAATGGTGAAGCCGTTGGGAACAACATCCCGGATAAGTAAGGGTCAGAGGTGGGCTGAAAACGGGGCCATGAATGTGGTGGCAAGGGCTCGGGGGTAGACTGAGTGGTGGGTGGTAACAACAGTGGTAAAGGCTCGGGAGGGCCGCCAAGATGTGGGCCTGAATACTCGTGAAGTGCAAAGTATGGCGTCAGGTCCTCGACATTGAACACAGTATGGGTACCCATGCTCGCGGGGATGTCCAACTCATAAGCATTTGTCCCGATGCGTCTCAAGACTGAGTAGGGACCCATTCGCCTAACGCTCAAGTTTTTAGCAAGCCTCGCACGGAGCCTCACAACGCAGATTTTCACCATCACCTGCTCGCCTTCATGAAGTACCTGCACTTGCCAATGAACATCCGCATGTGATTTACAATATTTATTACCAATATGGATTATTCGTCGGACCGACTTATGACACACATGCAAACGAGAAACAGATGACACAACAGACTCATGCAAATGATGACGAAACGACTCAACATACTCATGCAAATGAAACATGACCGACACAACATGCTCTCTATGAGAGAATCTAATAATGACCGGGGTGTCTCTAAAATGTGGTGGCCGATCAGGTGGTTCCCTCGGTGGAGTGTAGAAAAATTCATCTCGTGTGCGCCGAGTGCTCAGGTGACCGTGCGAAACATCTACACTCAAGGGCGAGCTCATGAAGAGCAACATGACTCTCAGGGAGCGTAACGCATCACGGGGCTCACCAGGAGGTGTGTAAGAAAAGTCATCGCGAATGCGACGACCGCCTAAGTGAAAATCATGTACACCGACCAGAAGACGTGGTTCTATAGTGTAGTGAGTGTCCCCGAAAAGAAGAAGCTCGTCTGGTGGGTCAGCAGGCGGTGCATCCCAAAACTCAGCGAGAGTGCGATGTGTCAGCAGGTGGTGCCTTAAATATTGGATGCTCCTCACAATATCCATCCTCTGGGGCGGGGTCAAGGACGATAATGGAAGAGGCTTCCATAAACCGATACTCGTACATGCGGGGCTCACCTGAATCCCATGCTCATCAGGAGGTGGCGGATCTTCCGGAGGCTCAACTGGGGGCTCGTCGTTGAACTCATCACTAGGGTCATGGTCCTCCAGATGAGTACCAACATAAGGGGTAGGGTCCCCGTGAATGGATGACATGGCCACTACGAGATCAACACTGGGCTCTGGGCTCTCGATCGTGATGTGACTGAGGGTAATGACAATGGGAGAGCGACATAGATCTACGCTCAAGAATGGGTCTATGGGTGCGGTGTCAAGATGTGAGTCCAGGGTAGGGATGCTAATCAACCCATGACATGCCAGAGATAGTGGTGTGGGTGAGGGGCACGACACTATAGGCTCAAGTGGTCGCTCAAGCTCACTCTCCGTCAGGGTCACGAGAGACGGGTCCGAATCAAGAGATAGGTCACTCACTGGGCTAAGCACCTCACTGGGGTGAGAGCATTCCGTATCAGGTATCACTTCTGCCATGTCTGACGGAACAATGGTAGGCAGAGTGGTGTCCTCGGTGTGGGAGGAGCTCGTACTGCGGAGGTCAGAGTGAGGTTCCAACCGACCAGCTCTTGCGGATCTCAAAGACTGTTCGTAACGAAGGGCAAGCTGATATGTCTGCTCGAGGGACTTCGAGCTATGATAAACCACCTCAGTACGAATGTCTGATCGAAGGCCAGACCGAAATCTGCAAGAGGTCATGGCTGGGTCCTCTCGGATATCGCTCCTCACAACTAACTCATCAAAGCGATCCCTGTACTCAGCGACGGACATGGATCCTTGCTGAAGGGAAAATAATTGGTCGAGCAAGCGACTCCGATATGACGAAGGCAGATACCTCTGACACAATGTATGCTTCATGTCCACCCAACTAGTGACGCGATGTAGACGGTCTCGCTCGCATGTCCTCTCAATGCTAGCCCAATATGCTTTCGCCTGATCTAAAAGTCTAAGTTTCGCAAATTTGACGCGACGCTCACCGAATACCTCAAAATGGTCAAAATAATACTCCATATCCACGAGCCAATAACTGAAAGACTCGAGACTCGATGAGCCGTCAAAGGAAGGGGCAGCAGTACGAAACTGACTCTCAAGATCTCTCTCGGAACGACGATCCTCATAATAATCATTCCTAAGGTAACCGAGTCGAGCTGAAGGATCAACACGATCCGCTCGCGTGTACGGATAAGAACGATGATAATCATCACGAGAATAATCGTCGTAGTAACGTGAAGATCTCCCTGACGGGGCTCTGTGAGAGCGGGTGCTAGTGGACTCGAGACCTCCAAAATGAGGGGAGGAATAATCGTGACACCTAGACATAATGAAAGCCCTATAGACTCTACGACTGCGTATCGAAAAGTGCACACAACCTCCCTCTGATACCAATTGACGCAGGACGAGTCTATAGGCAACGGATAATCCGCGACCTAACCCTACATGCTATGCAAAGTCCAACGGATTATCCACAGTTAGATAATAAACATTAAACATCCCACGCAAAAATAAATTCACAGCAAAGCAAAATAATTTATTAAGCGAACAGGCTTTGGTTTCCCTCCGCGTGGAAGGCCAAAGATAGAGCGCGCGGCGAATCGGTCTTGCCTGCAGTTAGAGATTTATCCGAGAGCAAAATACTATAATGAACATGAAATCCCAACATACATGTAATAATCCAAAACCATAACAATGTCTACAACTGAATACCAATACAGAAACACAACACAAAATCTGAAAGTAAATTAGGGCTGCAGCGATATTTAATAAATCTGAAGTTTGGAGGCTAAATAGGATTTTCCGGGTGGCGGGAGACTAGATCGGGTAACGGGGAAGGTGGATCCACGAAAGGGAAGGGCTTTTGGCTGCGGATAAGGAGGGTAAGGGGCTGATTAGGGCGGCACCGGCCGGATCTGGACAGGCAGTCCAGATCTGGACAGATCTCGATTCAGCAGTGAACAGAGAGAGTGCGGGCTGGTTGGGAGGGTCGTAGGGCTGCTGTTAGGGGCGGGGGTGTGCGGCTTTGAGGAGGAGGGAAAAGCAACGGGGAGGCTAACAGGAGTGGCGGCTGAATTGCTGGGAGGTGGGGTGGCGGCAGGGAGATTACAGGGGGCTGGCGGCTGGGCTGTTGGGGAATGGAGTGGCGGCAGGTTTTCAGGCCAGTTCACGTGGGGGAAAATAAAAACATAGCTAATGAATAGTGAATTTCATTATTCTACAGTAACTATCAATAGAAAGGAATCTCTTTTGGGCAGAAGGAGGTATTGGCTGTTAGGGGCTGGCTGGACAGCGGGGGGGGGGGGGGGGGGGGAACAGTAAAAGAGGGCTGTTTTGGTGGAGGGGAAGGAGGAGGAGGGGCGGCTAGGGAAGGGGAACAAGGAAAACACAAGGATACAAAAGTCACTTACCCAAGGAGTCGTCACCAAGGGGTTCCACGGAGTCGGCACCGCGGAGGGGATCACCGGAATGAAGGAAGAAGCTCTCCAAACATTCAGCAATAAGAATTCCTGCAACCTTAGGTTCATATTTATAATGAAATAAGATTAGGGCACCCAAGATGGACGGCTATGATTGGCCGTCAATCTCGGCGCCAAAACAATACTAAATATTATTCAAAATACAACATGCTATATATGAAAATCCATCAGAACGACGAGCCGGACGCAACCACGGAGTCGGATCGTCGATCTGGGTACGCCAAATATGGTAAGTCGCCAAATCAGCCCGAGTGGGCCCAAAACTAGTCCTTCACTGCTCCGCATCAGAAATCTTTTTATTAAATATTCTATTTCACTAGATTTCTCGCGCTCAAATACTTTATCTCAAGAGAATTCCTTCTATCAAATTTCTCTCTAATATTTTTTTTAATCTATATCTATAGAAATCTCTCTCTCAAAGAATTTAGCTCGCCTGGATTCTCATTAGATAATTATCTTCTAAATTTTTGTCATCAATATTCTCTCTAAACAATTATTTTTCAGTGATTTTTCTCGCTTCATGAGATCTTTAATGGACGATGAAATTATCCAACTCCTTCCTCTAGAGCAAGAATTGAGGAATTGAGGGATTTTTTGGCTGTCCGTCATTCAGTGATGGTGGAAAGGGAAGCGCGGAAAACCGACTGGTGCCAGAGCCTGCAGACGGAGACAGAGCACAGAACGACAAAAATGACCATGGACGCTCCACGTTGAACGCAGTTCCGCCCTTCCACCGTTTGGATGCTCCGTTGTCCTGCCTTCGTCGGTGACGCACTGATGCGCTAAACAAGCCCTGAGTTTGTAGCTTAAATTCAATCAAACTATTGAATTGGTTGAAATTTTATTCCATATTTGTTTATGCAATGGACTGATGGAATTGGAATTGAACCTCTTAATTCCAATTCTTGAGGTTTCATATCTATATGTTGAATGGATGGATATCATTGAATTTATTGAGGATTAATTACATCGATGAAGTTAATGAAACACAGATTCCATGCATATACAATTGGTTTCTTCTTTTCCATGTAAAAAATTATTGAAGGAATTTTGTATAGAAACTTTACCTTGTGGTGTGTGGGACATTTATTGATTCTATAGCAAATCTGTAGACCACCACCCATTCACCCAATTGGTGGGTTGTGCGCCCTTAACATCCATATCACGTGTCACAGCTGTGTTGAACAGAGCGCTATGACGGCTAGGTGCCCTGTTACATCCAACCCTCGAGTTCTCCTTGATTAGGTCTTATATATGCAATTTGACTTTTGGAGAAGTTTTTACTCTGACTTTTGCCTTTTACAATTTATTCTCTTTTTGGTATTTGTTACATGTGCTATAATTTTGAAGACTTGAAATACTCTGCTACATAGCTACATTGCTATTATGCAAATTTAATATTTTATGATCTATATTAGTATATGTTTGATTGAAATGATTCTGTTACCCCTATGAAACTCTTTACCATATCAATTATTAAAAGGTTATAATTTTGTTATTATTATTTCAGGTTCTCTTACTGCCAGATCCGTTTCTTAATGAGCTAACTAATATGTATGAGAAAACCAAGGAGAAGGGTTCTGTTTGGGTGACTTTTAAACGATGTATGCTCCACTTCTTCCTTTTACTTCCCGTCTTAGAGATCATAACCACATATTCCTGTTACTGCCATTGTTTTCTAATGTTTTAATTCTTGAAATTTTTAGCGTCTATGAAATCCAAGGCCAAGAGGAAAAAGATGGAGTCTAGTGGTGAAGTTATTGAATATAAGTGTCTTGTTCGTGCTACAGACTCAAAGAAAACCATCTCAACTTCGGTATTGATTTTCCTTATTCAATTGATTATCTTTATGATGCTAATACTTATTTATCATTTTCTAGTGTGGTTCATGTCGGTTGTGTTTGAGCATATCATTTCTTATCTCTTGGCATGATTCTTATGGAACTTTTATGTGCATGATAAAGTTTTTTCACTATATATTTTTTGTTCAAATGAGAAATTAGCTCCATCCTTCTGAACTTTATGGCATGCTCTTACATACTAATTGCAGATAGTTAGACTCACTGAATTTCAAAAATGTTGGATTTTGATAGTAACAAGGGATTTTGACATTTTGTATATATACATCTAGAATTTATGACTGTATTCTTTTAATTCATCATTGATGGGGATCAGCTGCACGATCGTGATCGACAGAGGAGATCAAGACACCACTCGGCAGGACCTGCATTTGCGTACTTGCACAGGATATGTTGATCAGATCGACGATCCGAGGCCGCAAGCGCTTCCGGACCCTTGTTTTATTATTTTTATGTATTTTGTTTTTTTATTTGGACTTATATATAGTGTTTTAGGACATCGGGTGTAACAACCAATTATAGCTGTTCACGCCAGGTGCCCAACCACCCATGTCGTTATAAATAGGGGCGGAGGCTTTCATTTCCAGCATTGTTGAATTTGTGAGTGAATCCAGATTCGACAATTCTTCGCGGTGCGACGCCGTGAAATCCGGGGTGCGACGTCCTGATCTTGTTTCCTGAAATTATCCGTTTCTTTTCCTTTTAATGTTCCTGTACCACAATCTACATCCTGAAGGAGAAAACCGTCAACCCCACTCTGCTCCTTTTCTTTCTTCCTTGACGGAAGAATCGAAAACCTCCCGCCACACACATCTTCCAGCCCTAATTTGTCAGACATTCAACTTCACCATCACAACACCCTTTCATCTTTGATCGCCCTCCGCCAGTCATCCCAGGTTCTCCCGCTGCCATTACTCCCTCCAGTTGAAACCTCATCCCGTCCTTACCGCACACATCCATCTCCAACCTCCAAACCACCAGTCGGCCAACCACCCCCTTCCAAATTGACGTTATTCTTCTTCTTCCCCAACATTTGCCTATTCATGTCTTTCCACTCCATCCTCCAATAAGGTTCCAGTCGACTGTTCTTCATCTTCTTCATTGCTGCAGGCTTCGTCCAGTCCTGTCTCATCCAGAAAGCCATCTCCCGACACCGTCCCAGTCCAGAGAAGCCCGTACACCCCATGTCTAGCCTTGCCGAGCCCGTTCTTCACGTCCTAGCAAGCCCGCAGATCCTCCAACACAGTTGCTTGTCTATAATCGTTGCTACGGGATCCTTTCGCTTGTGAGTATATCTGGATAGTGTGCTCTTCTCTTTCTTTATTGTATTATTGGATGAGTACATTGTATTTGCTTGAGAATAAAACTTGTTGGGCTATTGTTACATTTTCCTAATCTTTATAAGTCTCCATTTGTGACAATTGTAATAGATAGCAACTTCTAGCAAAAGTGACTGTGATTTTGCTTAAATATCTGAAGTTGAAGTTCACATTGTAATTTATTTGCTAAGCTTATATAATTCTCACCGCTAAAGTTTACTTCTGGATTAAGTTACATTTACTCACACATCATTTAGGTTGAAATTGTTTAAATCCGTCTTGCATACCCCACATAGGACTGCATTAGCGTCAGCACACCCACTTCCCACAACCTACTCTGCGTCAAATTGGTATCAGAGCTAGGTTAGGGCCATTTGCATGTTACGTAGTGGTAGACCTTATCGTCAGATGTCAGTCCATGTCTGACCTGAATCTTAGTGACGAGAGAATCACCAACTCCAATTCCGAAATGACACTTGTGGAATTTCAACTGGTGATGATAGATCGATTCGATCTATTGACTGCTCTATATGGCGATCTTCGCACCCGTATCGATGTCCTTGAGTATCAGCGAGAGCATCCCACTTGCCAAAGCAGGGAAGGCTCATCATTGATGAGGATCAGCCACACGATCATGATCGATAGAGGAGGTCGAGACACCACTCAGCGGGACCTGCATTTGTGTACTTGCACATGATATATTGATCGGATCGACGATCCGAGACCGCGAGCGCGTCCGGACCGTCGTTTTATTATTTATATGTATTTTGTTTTTTTTATTTGACTTATATTTAGTGTTTTAGGACACCGTGCGTAAAGACCAATTATAGCTGTTCACGCTGGGTGCCCAACCACCCCTCTTGTTATATGTAAGGGGCAAAGGCTTTCATTTCCAGCATTGTTGAATTTGTGAGTGAATCCAGATCCGACAATCTTTCGCTGCGCGACGCCGTGAAATCCGGGGTGCGACGTCCTGATCTTATTTCTTGAAATTATCCGTTTCTTTTCCTTTTAATGTTCCCGTGAAACCACCACATTACCCACTTTCTACCACGATCTACATCCTGAAGGAGAAAACCGTCAACCCCACCGTGCTCCTTTTCCTTCTTCCTTGACGGAAGAAACAAAAACCTCCCGCCACACACATCTTCCTGCCCTAATTTGTCAGACATTCAACTTCACCATCGCAACACCCTTTCATCTTCGATCGCCCTTCGCCAGTCATCACAGGTTCTTCCGCTGCCATTACTCCCTCCAGTCGAAACCAACTCCCGTCCTTACCGTACGCATCCATCTCCAACCTCCAAACCACCAGTCGGCCAACCACCTCCTTCCAAATTGACGTTATTCTTCTTCTTCCCCAGCACTCGCCTATTCATGTCTGTTCACTCCCACCTCCAATAAGGTTCCAGTCGACTGTTCATCATCTTCCTCACTGCTGCGGGCCTCGTACAGTCTCGTCTCATCCAGAAAGCCATCTCCCGACACCGTCCCAGTCCAGAGAAGCCTGTACACCCATGTCTAGTCTTGCCGAGCCCGTTCTTCACGTCCTAGCAAGGCCGCAGATCCTCCAACACAGTTGCTTGTTTATAATCGTCGCTACAGGATCCTTTCTCTTGTGAGTATATCTGGATAGCGTGCTCTTCTCTTTCTTTATTGAATTATTGGATGAGTACATTTTATTTGCTTGAGAATAAAACTTGTTGCGCTATTGTTGCATTTTCCTAATTTTATAAGTTTCAATTTGTGAAAATTGTAGTAGATAACAACTTCTAGCGAAAGTGACCTTGATTTTGCTTAAATATTTGAAGTTGAAGTTCACATTGTAATTTATTTGCTAAGCTTATATAATTCTCACCGCTAAAGTTTGCTAAAGTTTACTTCCTGGATTAAGTTACATTTACTCACACATCATTTAGGTTGGAATTGTTTAAATCCGTCTTGCATTCCCCACGTAGGACTGCATTAGCGTCAGCACACCCACTTCCCACAGCCTACTCTGCGTCAAATTGGTATGAGAGCTAGGTAAGGGCCATTTGCATGTTATGTAGTGCTAGACCTTGTCGTCAGTCCATTTTCGACCTGAATTTTAGTGACGAGAGAACCACCAATTCCAATTCTGTAATGACACTTGCGGAATTTCAACGGGTGATGATAGATCGATTCGATCTATTGACTGCTCTATATGGCGATCTTTGCACCTGCATCGACGTCCTTGAGGATCAGCGAGAGCATCCCACTTCCCAAAGCAGGGAAGGCTCGCCCACTCCACCTGACGTTCCCCCTAAAGGAGAATGAGCTGCCCTTCCACCACAAGATGTGCGCGCTAGGGATCAGCCACTGCGAGAGCCATCCCTACTGCGAGAGCCTGGCCCACACCAGAGGCGACCCCTCGATCACGTTCTAGACCATCAACCTGGACCTACCCCAGATAGGCCTCTCCGCCCTCAGGAGGTATATCCACCACGCCATCCAACCCCTCATAATCGAGCCCAAGGCCGTTTTGACTACGGACGAGATGATTACTTTGATGAATATCCTGAATCATGTCGAGCACCACACACGGAGGATGATATCACTCGTCACATATGCATTGACGCCTCACCTTCGACGGTCACCTTGACCCGAAGGCCTTTTGCGATTGGATTCAGGAGATGGACCATTATTTCGAGTGGTATGATATGACCGACGAGCGACACATTAGATTTGCGAGGATGTAGCTAGTTGGACCAGCCAAGATTTTCTGGACCAGCCTAGAGAGATCAGTTCATCGAGATGAATACCGTCCTATTATCCGTTGGGAGGATATGAAGCGTCGATGGAAGGATAAATACCTTCCCGCCTCCTATTGGGACCAGTTGCTAGATCAGCTTTATGCGTTGCGTCAGGGCACGCTATCTGTAGCAGAATACTTGCCTCGATTTGATGAGCTATCTGTGAGGAGTGATCTACGAGAAGAGACTAGTACCATCGCTTCCCGATTTCGCTCCGGACTGAGATCTGAGTTACGCAGAGAGCTTATTACCCATCAGATGGAGACGATAGAGCAAGTTTATCAGATGACGCTCGAGTATGAGCAGTACCCGCGACTCGCTGGTGCCCGTCTGGCTCCTACCAAGTTAGACGGGCCCACATTTAGGAGACCACCACCGACCACTACCACCCCTGCAGGACCCTCCCATATCCCCGTGGACACGAAGGGCAAGGTTGTCGCCACCGGACCTCCTGCGACCAACATGTCGGGGAATGTTCAGTGTTATCGTTGCTCTGGCATAAGCTATATGGCAACCCAATGCCCCACCAGAAATTTATTAGTTGAGGAAGGCGAGCCCAGTACTTATGCTGATGCAGCCGCTATTGAGGAGATTGTTGCCACCGTCGAGGACGGTTGGGAGAGCGATGTTGAGCGCTCCCTAGAGTTAGGTTTTATACGTCTCCTTTACACCCCACATACTGATGAGGGTTGACGTCGTACGACGATCTTCTATACTTATTTTTTCGGCGCAGGTGGTCCCTGTAAACTGGCCTTTGATAGTGGGAGTTGTGTGAATATTGTGGCCCAAAGGGCCTTAAAGCGGATGCAGGTGACTCCCGAGCCTCATCCCCATCCATTTCAAGTGATGTGGGTGGTTAAGACGACACATGTTACCCAGAGATGCTAGGTTCCAATATCTCTCGCCTCATTCGAAGATCGTGTCTGGGGTGACGCCATCCCCATGGATGTCGCCCGCGTTTTATTAGGGAGGCCTTGGCTTTTTGACCATGATGCCACATACTTCGGCCGCTCGAACACGTATGTATTTTACGACAAGGGTGGTAAGATTACATTGACACCAACCCGACCAAAGGAGAGATTCAAGGGGAGGGCTACACCCTCCAGTGGAACGCCTTCATCCAGGCCGCTACACATGTTGTGTCTCAACGAGTGTATGAGAGAGAGCGTTGACACCGACATATTTGACGTTGGGGCCACTAACACGGCTACTGAGGGCCCTACGGAGATTCTTGAGCCTAACATCATGTATTTAGAGTCAACCCTTTTTACATCTGAGATCACCCTTGAAATTTCAGGAACCTACATTGGTGCTCGTTGCATGCGCAACGAAACCCTCTATGCCCCTCCTGGTGACTCCCCTGCTGAGCCAACATTCATGTGAGATGTACCTATTATTAGTAGGGCAGGCGAGTTTTACGGTGCACTCGATGAATCATTTATTTTATGTAGTATTATCCACACTTGTGGAGACACTCAACATACTATATTCACATGTCTTTTTATTGATATCGCTGGTGTTCAGTTAAGTGTTCATCGAGCCCGTGATAAATTTTTCTATACCCCTTAATGGGGATCGGCCTCGTGTTCGTGATCGATGGAGGAGATCGGGCCACCACCCGGTGGGACCCATTTTTGCATATTTACCAGGGATGCATTGATCGGATCGGCGATCCGAGATCGCGAGCGCGCCCGGAGCGTCATTTTTCATTTTATATGTATCTTTGAAAAAATATTTGGAGTTGTATTTATTGTTTTAGGACACCGGGCGTAACAGACGATCATAGCCGTTCACGCAGGATGCCAAACCGCACCCTCTCGTTATAAATAAGCGTGGATGTTCTCATTTTCATTTCATTACTGAGTTTTGTGAGAGAATCGAAGTGCAATCACTCGTGGTGCGGCGCCGCAAGGCCCGGGGTGCGACTTCCCGACTTCATTTTTCATTTTCCCGTTTCTTTATTTTAGTCATTCTCACTGTTTCATCTCTAAACGCACTATCTCTTTTCTTCTGAAGGAGAAAACTGCCTAAGTACTATTCATCTCCTTCCTCCTCGACATAAAAACCGCACGGAACCCCCCTTTCTTCTTCTTCTTCCAGATCAACCGACGCCTCCCAGGTTCAACCCTAACCACCTCCTACCACCCACGCGAGTCTATCTCCAACAAATCCCCACGTTTTCTCTTCCCCGTACTGCTCTTCTTCCCTGTCGTGGAATCCCTGTAAGTCGCAAGTTTGCCATTTCCACTGTAGCTTCTCTGTCGAATGCTATTTTCAGCCCCTACCCTTCCTCTCCCGTCGACCACCCCTCAACAGTAGATCGACGACTCCCCTCCTCCCAATCCTACTTCCTGGTCACGGATTCCTCTCGCCACATGCTCCAGTGCTTCACCCACTATCGATTCAGCCTTCTCCAACATCTCTTCTCCTATTCTCACCACCTGTAAGTCCCTTCCACTGTGCATGAAGTCTCAAGGCATTCCCTTAGCAAACGTGTAACGTTTGCTACGTTTCACCTGCATCATCATTTATATGAGGACACTGCAAATATTTTTGGGACTTACGTTGGTACTCGTCACATTTGTGACGAATATTATTATACCCATCCCGGAGAACCCCCTGATGAGTCACATGTCGATCCACCCCTCAGTTGGGATGTATTCATCTTTAGTAGGACACTCGAGTTTGAGGGTGCACTCACATACCCGCTGATTATATGTCTTACTACCCGCACTTGTAGAGACAGTTCGCACATTATATTGACACGTCTTATTACTGATGTCTCCGATGTTCATTGGAGTGTTCATTGCACCTGCGACAACTTCTTTTATGATCCACCCTCTGAGCCTCCTGATCTTCTACCCATTTTAGGAGCTTCATATAGTACCTAAAATCCCTGGTTTATGAAGTTTTACGTGTTAGTAGTTCATCTTTTGCATTTGTTGTCTGTTCATTTGCATTTAGTATATGGTCCATCTGTGTTACATGATTCACATATGTTGTGTATTTCACATCATTTGCATGAAATACATAAATTAACCTGGAAGAAAACTACTATCAATTTTGAATTATATAAGGCATAGACAGATATGCACTGATGTGAGCAACATTTTCGGGTGCGAGCATGTCATGGTCGGATTTTGCAAGGAGGGATTTCCAAAAGGAGTCACTACTAAACTACAACTTAAGCGAATGAGTCCTTATAGGGTTATAAAGAAAGTTGGGGCAAATGCCTACGAGATCGATTTTCATGCAGATATGGGTGTTCATCTCGTATTTAATACGAAAGATTTGACACATTACTTTGATCCTCTCAAGCATAGAGATCCATACCTTGAGCCTCTTTTGACACCCTCCCAGTTACAACTTGACACTTCCTCTGTTCACCTTAGACGAGCACCCACAGACTTGCCCGCACCTCTTATGATTTCACCGGGTTTTCTAGATCCACCAGCACGAGACCTGAGAGCATTAGTGACATTGTGATGGACGAGTGCACCACCACTACAGACAGTCCTTCTTGTCGTTACTTGGTGCACTGGAGTGGACACTACACCTTTGATGATGCTTGGATATTGGCGACAAAAATTGATGGATTTACCCCGATCTTCGACTACAACTTATTCATCTTCATTCCTCGGAGATGAATGTTTTTCAGTCGGGGGGAATTGATGGGGATCGGCCTTGTGTTCGTGATCGATGGAGGAGATTGGACCACCACTCGGTGGGACTCATTTTTGCATATTTACCAGGGATGCATTGATCGGATCGGCGATCCGAGACCGCGAGCGCGTCGTAAGCGTCATTTTTCATTTATATGTATTTTTTAATTTTTTCGGAGTTGCATTTATTATTTTAGGACACCGGGCATAACAAACGATCATTGTCGTTCACACCGGGTGCCCAACTACCCCCTCTCGTTATAAATAGGGGCAGATGTTCTCATTTTCATTTCATTGCTGAGTTTTGTGAGAGAATCCAAATCCGACAATCACTCGTGGTGCGACGCCGCGAGCCCCGGGGTGCGACGTTCCGAGTTCACTTTTCATTTTCCCGTTTCTTTATTTGAGTTATTCTCACTGTTTCATCTCTAAACCCACGATCTCTTTTCCTCTGAAGGAGAAAACGGCCTAAATACTATTCATCTCCTTCCTCCTCGACAGAAAACCCGCACGGAACCCCCCTTTCTTCTTCCTCCAGATCAACCGACGCCTCCCAGGTTCAGCCGTAGCCACCTCCTACCACCCACGCGAGTATATCTCCAACAAATCCCCACGTTTTCTCTTCCCCGTATTGCTCTTCTTCCCTGTCGTGGAATCCCTGTAAGTCGCAAGTTCGCCATTTCCACTGTAGCTTCTTTGTTGAATGCTATTTTCAGCCCCTACCCTTTCTCTCTCCCGTCGACCACCCCTCAACAGCAAATCGACGACTCCCCCCCTCTCGATCCTACTTCCTGGTCACGGATTCCTCTCTCCGCATGCTCCAGTGCTTCACCCACTATCGATTCAGCCTACTCCAACACCTCTTCTCCTATTCGCACCACCTGCAAGTCCCTTCCACTGTGCATGAAGTCTCAAGACAAATCCCTACTTCTACAACCATTCCCCTCCATTTCGCGTTGCCGCCAACAATCCAACAACTCCTCTTCACATACCTCCTATTAGTCTGACATTGTTTTGGTAGTACAACAACCACATTCATTTCGAGGAGCCACGTCCGCCGCCACCAGATTCTTCGTGCCTTGTGAGCATTAATTTAATGTGTTCTGTTATTTTGTATTAAACTGTTTGATGAAACTTCATATTTGTTGGTGAAATCAATCCTTGAATGTGCTTTGTGTCATTTTCATAATTTCTATAATACTTATTTGCGCAAATTGTAGTTTAAAGCACCACTTGTGAAAGAATGTGATTTTTTTGCTTGTGCACGCGAAAATTATTGTGAACGCTGTGTTGTTTTGCTAGCCGTGTATAAATTTGTTGATAATGTTTAATTCTGTGTTAATTCAAAACATGCATACAACATTTATGACAGGCTTGATCACATCCATTCCGCACATCACTTAGATTTGCATTAGCGTGTCGGCACATTCATTTTCACACAGCCCCATCCTGCGTCACCCCTCCTTACGAGCCTCCCGATCTTGTACCCTCCTTCAGAGTTTCTTATAGTACCCAAATCCCCTCGGTTTAAAGAGTTGGTTGTGTCAGTTGTTCATCTTTTACATTTGTTGCATGATCATTTACATTAGGTATATAACTCACTTGTGTTGCATGATCCATATCTATTGCATGTTTTACATCATTTGCATGAAATGCATGAATTAATCCGAAAGAAAATTATTAGCAATATTTAATTATATAAGGTACGGGCAGATATGCACCGACGTGAGCAACATTTTCGGGTGGGCGAGCATGTCATGTTCAGACTTTGCAAGGAGGGGCTCCCAAAAGGAGTCACTACTAAACTACAACTCAAGCCAATGAGTCCTTATAGGGTTAAAAGAAAATTGGAACAAATGCCTACAAGATCGATCTCCCTGCAGATATGGATATTCATCTCGTATTTAATACAGAAGATTTGACACATTACTTTGAGTCTCTCGAGCATAGGGACCCATACCTTGAGCCACTTCTGACACTCTCCCACTTACAGCTTGACCCTTCCCCTGATCGCCTTGGACGAGCACTCGCGGATTTGCTCGCACCCTCTATGATTCCATCGGTTCTTCTAGATCCACCAGCACGAGAGGTGAGAGCAGTACTCTGACATTGTGGTGCACCACCACCCTGGACGGCCCATCTTGCCGTTACCTAGTGTACTGGAGTGGACGCCCCACCTTTGGAGACACTTGCCTATCGACGACAGAGCTTGTTAGACTTGCCCCCGATCTTTGACTACAACTCGATCATCTCCATTCATTGGAGATTAATGCGTTTTAGTCGGGGGGGGGGGGGGAGTTGATGGGGATCATTCACACGATCGTGAACGACAGAGGAGATCTAGACACCACTCGACGGGACCCGCATTTGCGTACTTGCACATAATATGTTGATCAGATCGACGATCCGAGACTGCGAGCGCGTCCGGAGTGTCGTTTTATTATGTATATGTATTTTTTTATTATTTAGTGTTTTAGGACACCGGTCATAATGACCAATCATAGCCATTCACGCCGGGTTTCCAACCGCCCCTCTCATTATAAATATTGGCGGAGGCTTTCATTTCCAGCATTATTGAATTTGTGAGTGAATCGAGATCCGACAATCCTTCGCGGTGCGACGCCGTGAAATCCGGGGTGCGACGCCCCGATCTTGTTTCCTGAAATTATCCGTTTCTTTTCCTTTTAATGTTCCCGTGAAACCGCCACATTACCCACTCTGTACCACAATCTACATTCCGAAGGCGAAAACCGTCAACCCCACCCTGCTCCTTTTCCTTCTTCCTCGACAGAAGAATCGAAAACCTCCCACCACACACATCTTCTAGCTCTAATTTGTCAGACATTCAACTTCACCATCGCAACACCCAGTCATCTTTTATCGCCCTGCGCCAGTCATCCCAGGTTCTCCCGTTGCCATGACTCCCTCCAGTCGAAACCTCCTCCCGTCCTTACCGCACGCATCCATCTCCAACCTCCAAACCAACAGTCAACCAACCTCCTCCTTCCAAACTGACGTTATTCTTTTTCTTCCCCAACACTCGCCTGTCCCAGTCTGTCCACTCCCGCCTCCAACAAGGTTCTAGTCGAATGTTCATCATTTTCCTCACTGCTGCAGCCTGCAGGCCTCATCCAGTCCCGTCTCATCCAGGAAGCCATATCCCGACACCGTCCCAGTTCCGAGAAGCCCGTACACCCCATGTCTAGTCTTGTCGAGCCCGTTCTTCACGTCCTGGCAAGCCCGCAGATCCTTCAGCATAGTTGCCTGTCTATAATCGTCGCTACTCGCTACGACATCCTTTCACTTGTGAGTATATCTGGGTAGTGTGCTCCTCTCTTTCTTTATTGAATTATTGGATGAGTGCTTGTATTTGCTTGGGAATTAAACTTGTTGCGCTATTGTTGCATTTTCCCAATCTTTATGTCTCAATTTGTGAAAATTATAGTAGATAGCAACTTCGGGCGAAAGTGACCGTGATTTTGCTTAAATATCTGAAGTTGAAGTTCACATTGTAATTTATTTGCTAAGCTTATATAATTCTCACCGCTAAAGTTTACTTCCCGGATTAAGTTACATTTACTCACACATCATTTAGGTTGGAATTGTTTAAATCCGTCTTGCATTCCCCACATAGGACTGCATCAGCGTCAGCACCGTCCCACAGCATCCTGTGTCAATCATGCTTAATTTACAACTTATCTTTGTATGCATGCTTGTAATTGGGGTTTTTGATACTTTGTATATCTCTAAACATCTAGAATTTATTACTCAATTCCGGTTGTTCTACATATTAAATTTAAAAATTATGTATGAATGCTTGTAATAGGGGATTTTGATACTTTGTATATCTATGACTTGATTCTCGTCATTCTTCATGTTAAATTTACAAATTATGTATGTATGTATATGGACATAAATGTTTTAGTTTTGTTCAAATGAGAAAATTTGCTATTTCCTACTGAACTTTAGGATGTAAAATGAATGTTATTCAATCTCACAAATTACATGAAAAAAGCGCAAATTGTATACATCAGAGCATGCTATTATAATACTGAACACAGATAATTGGGGGACGATATCTCATAATATTTCAAAACGATTAGAGACTCAGAAAGTGTTTGATTTTGATACTAATAGGGGATTTTAACATTTTGTATATCTATACACAACTAGAATTTATGACTTTATTCTCATTGTTCTCCTTGTTAAATTTACAAACTATGTATGCATGCATGCTTGTAGTATAGATGCACATCCTTGCTAAGCATGTTATTATATAACATTCTTTATATGCGTAGACAATATATGATATATGCATGCATGTATTTTTGTTAGGATCATCCAGAGATTGTATGCGTGGATCATGAATGGATTGAGGGATTTGTTAGGGATGTAGTAAAACTGTGAATTAGTGGCAGTAATTTGTATATTTAGTTATGCTTGGTCTAAGGAATTGAAATGAAGGAAAATGGACATAGTGATAAGCACTTGAACTGAAAATTGTTGTCACTTGTTTGATTGAGAAGAACTGTGTGAAATCTTTCTTTTTTGGTTAAGTGGATTTTTTTTGCCGAGCATGTGAGTCATAAAAATAACTGAATACAATTTTCATTATTAAGGAATTGTGTATTCGGGCAGGAGGCGCTGATCGGATCGGCGATCCGAGACCGCGAGCGCGTCGTTTTATTATTATATGTATTTTTTTATTTGGGCTTGTATTTAATGTTTTAGGACACCGAGCGTAACGGCCAATCATAGTCGTCCACGCTGGGTGCCCAACCGCCCTCTCGTTATAAATAGGGGCGGAGGTTTTCATTTTGATTCATTGTTTGTTTGTGAGATATTTCATACCTGCAATCATTCGTGGTGCGACGCTGCGAGACCCCGGGGTGTGACGTCCCGGTTATTTTTAGTTATTTCTTTTTTATTTGGTCCGATATCCCAGTGCTTCAACCCACGTTTCCTCCTAAATTTTCTATCTCCTTATCGTGGAGCCACAAAGCTGCTCGAAACCATACATAACCGGCAACTGTTCATCGTCTTCTCTGATTCCAGAAGTCATTACCGGGTGGATTCTCATCCGCACGGTATCGAAGCCCCCCACTCTCCCTTTCTTCCTATGCGTGCCTCCCGCGATCTCTCCTAACATCACCCCCTACGATTCCTGTGCAACATTTTCTCCCTACCGCAAATGACCTCATCCACGCCTAGTGCCGATCACGTCGACTCTTCATCCCACGATCCCAAGTTTCTTCCCCATAGCACTCGCCTACTCCAGTCAACCAACTCTTGCTGCCAACAAGGTTTCAATCAAATGTTCATCATCTTCTTCGCTGCTGCAGGTCTTGCCCAGTTTCGTCCCTGGCAGGAAGTGCCCTTCCCCATTTCAGGTGCCCTTTCTCCCCATTCCTGCACTTCCAGAGCCCAGATCTACCACCACCCGTATGTTACCCCCTCCTTCCAACATTGCACCCAACCCTAAAATTCTGATGCCAAATTATTGTCGGAGTTGGTTTTCCCGAATCATGCCAGCATAAGGCTGTCCTGGACTTTGTTCAACACACCACATATTCCATTACAACCGATACAATCATCTCGTGGGGCCATGCTTGCCGCCGTCACCGAATTCCTCGTGTTTGTGAGTATTGTTGTACCATGTTCCCTATTTATTTATTATTGGATGAGCATTTTGTATTTGCTTAGGAGTGCTATTGTCACATTTTCCTTTAATTTTCTAAGTTCCCACTTGCGAAATTGTAGTTGAAAGTATTTCTAACGAAATCGGGCGTGGCCTTGCTTACGCATCGAAAAATTGAAGTTCGCATTGTGGTGATTTTTCTTAAACTTTATAATTTTATTTGCTAACATTTTATTCCGGAATTAACTAAAACTTCATGCATCATTTAGATTGAATTCATTTGTGTCCATTACATACTCACGTAAGATTGCATTAGCGTCGGCACATCCTCGTCAGCCTGTCCTGTGTCAGTTTGGTATCAAAGAGTGGTTAGAGCTTATTTGAAAGTATGCGGGACTAAAGGCTATAATACCCAATGTCATATCATTATGATCGTCACTACCTTCGTCCTCTATTTGAGGAGCCACAACCCATCTATGCTCAATCCCATAGAGTGCCTTCGGAGAGATCTTCACATTATTACGATGATCATCTGCGTCTTCAACCCTCCACTCGTAGGAATCGTGCTAGCCCTTTTTCACGATTTGATTCTTCTAAAGGTAATTACCTTGAGGAATATCAAGAACCCTATAGAGGTCACCATCATCAAGATAACATCAATAAAAAAAAGCCTAAGGATTTAGGTCAAGCCACCGATGCGTCAAGTAGTGCTCCCACTGACATGAGAGATCCGACACCTGATTTTGATTCATCTCATCTTGATGAGACTCAATGCCCACTTGAATTTTGAGTCGAGTCCGATCCTGATCGTATGATACAGGTGGAGAGCGACACTAGTATGATTAGTGAGCATGGTCATGAGAGCGAGAATGAGCGGCCCAGTGACATTGTGATGGTATATCCATCCCCCACACCTCACTTAGAGCTAGTGTCCCCTTCGGCTAGAGAGACAGTCCTCGACACTATACATGCTGACTCACCAGATGAGTTCTCTCTTGTGAGGGGCAGTCGCCACACTCTAAAGTCACATCCTATTGTAGATGTCTATGGTTTTCACTCAGGTGGTCGTCACATTCGCGATGACTTCTCATACATACCTCCCGGTGAGCCCCCTAATGCGTCACATTCCCTGAGAGACATTTGACATCTCATAGCTCTGTAGCTCAGGACTGATGCCTTAAGAAGTCCTTTAGGTATTTGTCGCACATTCGATAAATATTTTTACGTTCCACCCAAAAAGCCTCCTAATAGGCCATCCCATTTTAGAAACATTCAGCTTGTTCTCAGACTTCCCCTAGAGATCATGACACGTTTGTTGCGCTTCATTTGCATCATTGTTTATATGAGAGCACTCCAACTATTTCTGGAACCTGTGTTGGTACTCATCACATTTGCGACGAATTTCATTGTATCCCTCCCGGTGAATCCTCGGATGAGCCACACGTTGACCCACTGCTCATCTGGGATGTATCTATCATTAGTAGGACGGTTGAGTTTGAGAGTGCACTCAATGACGCACTGATCTTATGTCTTACCACCTGCATTTGTGGAGGCAGTACGCACATTATATTGACACATGTTATTACTGATGTCTCCGATGTTCATTTGAGTGTTCATCGCGTCCGTGATGAATTTTTCTATGCCCCAGCTTCCAAGCCTCCTGATCAATGTGCCCATATTAGGAGTTACTTATAGTACCCAAACCCCCAATTTAAGGCGTTGATCGTTTCAGTTCATTTTTTACATTTGTTGCATGATAATTTAAAATTTGGGCATAACTCATATGTGTTGCATGATTCACATATGGTGTATGCTTTGCATCATTTGCATGAAATGCATGAATTAATCCGTAAGAAAGTTGGTAGCAGTAATGAATTATATAAAGCACATGCAGATGAACACATATGTGAGCAACATTTTCGGGTAGGCGAGCAAGTCATGATCCGACTTCATGGAGAGGCTCCAAAAAGGAGCCGCTAAGAAACTACAACCAAAACGAATGAGACCTTATAGGATTATAAAGAAAGTTAGAACAAATGCCTATGAGGTCAACCTCCCAACATATATGGGTATTCATCCTGTATTTAATACAAAAGATTTAATACCTTAGTTTGAGCCTCTTGAGCATAATGATCCATACCTTGAGCTACTTCCTAACATCTTCCCAGTTACAACTTGACCCTTCTCCTGACCACCTTGGATAAGCACCCGCGGACTTGCCCGCACTCCCATGATTCCACCGGTTCTTCTGGATCCACCATCACGAGAGGTGAGAGCTTAGCGCATTCCTGATATTGTGGTGCACATGTGCATCACCACCACCACCACAGACAGTCCTTCTTGTCGTTACTTGGTGCACTGGAGTGGACGCCCCACACTTAATGATACTTGAATATCTGCGACGGAGCTTGATAAACTTTCCCACGATCTTCGACGTCAGTACGATCATCTACATTCATCAGAGATGAATGCTTTAAGTCGGGGGGAGTTGATGGGGATCGACGCTGGACTACGGGTCACCATTCGATGGGGCCCACTTTTGTGTATTCGCGCAAGAGGCGCCGATCGGATCGGCGATCTGAGACCGAGAGCGTGTTTGGAGCGTCATTTTATTATTTATATGCATTTTATTTTTTATTTGGGCTTGTATTTCGTGTTTTAGGATACCAAACGTAACGACCAATCATAGTCGTTCACGCCGTGTGCCTAACCGCCCCTCTCGTCATAAATAGGGGCGGAGGCTTTCATTTTGATTCATTCTTTGTTTGTTAGAGATTCCGGACCGACAATCATTCGTGGTGCGACGCCGCGAGACCCCGGGGTGTGACGTTCCAGTTATTTTCAGTTATTCCCTTTTCTTAATTGTTCGTACAACCCACTGCTTTCACCCCACGGTTTTCTCCACTAAACTACCTATCCCTTTATCGTGGGTCCATTCTTACTCCATGATTCATCTGTAAACGCCCTGTATTTCCTCAGCCCGCACGCCGCCCCTAAGTGGAAACCTCGTCGCATTCCATGCCATTACCTTCCTCCTTGCAGATCGATGTTCTCCAGTTGTTTGTCGTGCATCCTCCAGTTGATCGAACCTTCCTCCAGCACACCCTACTCCCTCTTCCAGTCTCGTTCCTGCCTGGAACGCTCTCTCCCGTTTTCGTCCTAGCCAGCCGTCCCTCCTATAGCTGTGCCACAATATTCCCATCGAGCTCCCTCCTCAGTTCGCAGATCTCGTCGCCATTCCTAGTCCTACCCCACTATTCATCTTCTACCCATCCAACATCCCGTTTGGCTCCATCCAACACCCCTCTGTTCTCCTTCCAACAAGCCTACCTCCATTGAGAAAACTCCCCCTTTATTCCCACTTTCCTTCACCCAACAGTCCACCGACAGCCCGCCATTTCTCCAGAGGCAGCCATTGCCGTCGTTCCCGTCGCTTGGATTCACACCTACATCCGTTGCCGGATCTCCATACTTGTGAGTATTTTGTATTGTGCTACTTTTTTTTATTGAATATTGGATGGACATCCCATAATTGCTTGGGTAATGAACTTGTCACGCTATTGTTTATTTTTCCTATTTCTTATAAGTTATCATTGGTGAAGTTATAGTGGAAAAACTCTTAGTAGAAGTGAGCGTGATTTTGCTTGAGTACGTGAAATTAAAATTCACATTGTGGTAATTTGCTATGCTTATAAAATCATCATTGCTGAGTTTTATTTCCGGATTAAATTAAAATTGTGCATGCATCATTTTGGTTGAGGCCGTTCGGTCCGTCTTGCATCATTCACCTAGGATTGCATTAAAGTTGGCACAACCACGTCACAGTGTCCTGCTTCAAAATTGCATGTGTATTTAATTGGATTTTTTACTTTTGTTAATGCACATATGCATTTTGTATTTAGCTGTTTATATGATATTTTGCTACACTT
The DNA here is from genome assembly GCA_033032865.1 of Dactylorhiza incarnata. Lineage (NCBI taxonomy): Eukaryota > Viridiplantae > Streptophyta > Magnoliopsida > Asparagales > Orchidaceae > Dactylorhiza > Dactylorhiza incarnata. Next base: position 14,840,717 of record JAWHQI010000003.1, on the reverse strand, counting down.
CAACTTGAAATTCCTATCGCGATACATTTCAAATTTCAACCAAACTTTCAGAAAATACATCATATTGTTATCAATTTTATTATGTTATGCTTGTACCAACCCACTTAAATCATCATCTTCATCATCAACATCAACCACAAAAGCCTTATACCCAACTATTTGTGGTCAGCTGTTTAAACTCTTAGTTTCCATTCATTCATATTAACAGTGTTTGAGGTAAACTGTGCAAGCCATCTTGAACAATTACCATCCATCGTACTTTGTCCTACCCTTCTAACTTTATCTTTTGGTCTAACTAATATATTTTCCAACTTCCATGACGCATGCTCAAATCACTGAGTCAAATTTATTCTTTCTAGTTTTTCCATACATCCATCTTAATATTTCCATTTAAATAATTATCACTGTGATCAATAGCATCTAGTTTTTCCTTTTAACCACCCATCCTTAACCTCATATCCTCTTTTATATCCCGTTATTCTTAATAATAGATCCAAGGTATTGAAGCATACCATCTTAGTCTTTTTTTTTAATCTTTTAATTCAAAATTCATTTTTTCCTCGATAAATGCTTTCAATGTTAGTCAATGCTTCCATCGTATATCTCTTTAATAACTTCCACATAGCTTTGGCTGACATTTATTTTGGAAAAAATGCACATGTATTGCAAGATGGTCAAGTTTGGAGAATTGGATTAAGAACTGCCTAAAGTAGATCGCCTTTGTTGCTCCAACAAAAAACCATCTGTTACTACACAACTTAACCTATAAATGATACAGCTCTATCTGCACTATTTGAAGTTGTTGTATACAGCCACATGTATTGAATTAAGTGCCTCCTCTTGTTGCCTGTAGATAGTCGCTGCCTGAATTACTCGCTTGATGGCACTGCCTCACGTAAATCGTGTTGTTGCTTTGCCTTCTCCGTCATTGAATAATTTCAAAACTCATAATTAATGGATCAAACGATTGATCAATCTTAAATTTAAATTGAATTAAAATTAGGCAATATTTCTAGGGCTAAAATATCTCGATTTAATCACAATTATCCAGCAATTTCTTCTTAACGAACACAAATCCAAATTTTTGGTACTTAATCAATGTCTATTCCAAATTTGCGTTCATTTTGTAGTCTTTCAAATTTTATTGATAGACTTCAGTCAAACCATTGAAATATCCCTCATGACATTCCAAATTTCATTTGATATCACATGGATATAAAATCTTATTTATACGTGTTCTCCTCGAAATTAATGCTCCTTCACCTTTTTTTTGAATTATTTTAGGGTGCTGTTACTAGCAAACCTCGTTTGGCTTCAACAAACCAAAAGATAACAAAAAATATATTAAAATGCTTTATTTTCAAATCTCTAAAATTGATATAGGCAAACCACCCCCCACACAATTAACGTGACCCCTCCACGCCCTAGCTCACGATTCGCGAGCGAAAGCTGTTCCAGTCTCGTGCGAACACATCCTCGCCTGCGTGAGATCCCGTTGCAGCTCCAGTCTCATCGTCGAACCCCCATGCGAAAATGTCCTCGCCACCGTGAAATCCCGTCGCCGGCTCCAGTCACGTCGCTAAACCCCCCTGCAAAAGTTGATTCGCATGCCCCAGGCCCGCCGCCGGCTGTTGCCAGTGCCAAAGCTCCCATCACGTACTATGATTAGATGGCCTTACCCTTAGCATTCCAGGTATGGAAGCCGAATTTGATGCCATCAGGCTGAAGCTTTCACAGACTGTCATCAACAACGGAGAAATTCAACTGCCAATTTCTACTCATTAGTTGCCTTTCGCTTCCAGGTTAGTCTCGCTGCAGCGAGGAGAAAGAATACAATATTTTTTCCTTCTCATATGTCATTTTACTTGCTTTCTATGCTGATTTGGTTAATCTTTTCAAAATCCCCTTCAGTGGTAAATCAACGACCCAAATGAAAGCAAAAGATTTGGTTAATCTTTTCATTTCTTATTATATATTATGGCATTAATTTTTATTCTACAAAAACTTGTTGGTTTACTAGTATGGCTTGAAATTAGTTGTAATATGAAGATCAGTTTTTGAAGATAATTTTAATTGCATGTGTAAGATTTAAGAACTAATAAAACTATTTTATAATACTAATAGTTCCAGTAACTCTTAATTTGGCGTGACTGAGTATTGCTCGTTATATTATGATGTGAATTTTTTTAAATTTGTTTCTGTGGCTTGCTAATAACAATATGATTTACAAATAGCCGTTTTCAGAATTCATGTTTTGCTATTGTAATGATTTGCTAGTAGCCAAATGTGGTTTGCTAGTAACAACACCCTTATTTTATAGTATAGCTCGTTATTCATCTCTTCTAAGGTTACTGCCATTCTAAAAAATCTTATTTTATTAATTTCTTAAAATTGCATTTTTATCTTTTTTTTGATGTCTTAATTGAATAAGATCCCATTACTTCTACTTTTTTACATCTAACCAGGTCAAAGAATGTAGGCCCTTTACTCCTTGCCTTTGCTATTTTAAGTCTCCTTTTCCCTTTAGTACAAGCAATGTTTATCTTCTTCAAAAATCACATCCGAAAAGATATTTAATTATGCCATATAATCAAATAATATATTTAAAGATAATAAATATATGTTGGAAAGTAAAGAGGGAAATGCTTGATGCTATTTTATTCTTCCACAATGAGGGTAATATATAGGATTACAACAATATGCATAACACCGATAGCCGGTGTGGGACTAAACATATAGACACTAATAAAAACTTCAACACTCCCCCTCAAGCTGGAGGTGAAACCTTCAACTTGGACATCATAATAACAACAATGGAGGTAGGCGATGTGGACAAAACATCAGACGAGCCATCGGGGAAAATTCCAAACCAGGGAATCAAACCGGGTACATCACACACGACGCAGACCCACACACGACGCAGGACCTACACACGACGTGGACACCCTGGAAACCGGTCAACCAACATCACCTACATACAACATGCGAAAAAGGACGAAAAATGAGGAGCAGATCATCAACTGAGTAACCAGGGATAATCTATCATTACCCGCATTTTCTCAGCAATTAGGAATATCAGAGTAGAGAAAATACGCGTCATGATGCCACGTCGTGCAGGAGACAACTGCAGACGCTCAGGCGGGAACCTAATTCTTATTCATTACAAAACAGGTTTACATGAAGACTCATTACTTGAAATCACTTATTAGGTTTAGGGTAAGAACTGTGTCCCTCAGTTCGTGGATCAACTAGTCCACAGAAGAAAGTGTATATGTAATTGCAGCGGAAAAATACTTGGTTTAGTTCAATTAGGGTCATATATGCACGTGATGTCTGGTCATAAAGGAAATGATATGCACATATCTAGATTTAGATTGGGTATGAAGATACTTGTACGTGACTTAAATATAAGGATTTGACCTATAAAAGATGCAATGAGAATGAAAGATAATCATTTTATAACTATAATGCATCTAGGCATAAATCATTCCCAAAGAGCAAGATACACGAGATCGAAAAGTAGTGACAATAACTAGCAAGTAAGCTACAATGTAACAAAAAGAGGCACAATGAGCGTCAACAACCTGACACCAACTCATTGGCTTCAAACTAGCATGTCTGAACACAAGAAGAAAACTAACTACCACTACCTCGCAGCAGCGGGGTAAGACAACAACTACAACTCTCAAGATCTCCGAACTACACCTCTAACTGCTACAGCTCTGAACCTGAGGCATTCAAATAAAATAAAGAACGCCTCAGCAAGGAAAGCACAAGCGGCAGAAAAACATAAAAGTCCTGCGAAACAAGGTAATAATAAGGCATAAAGGGTATGAACTCAAGCCCAACTTACAGAGAAAAGAAGCTCCAAAGCATAGAGCTAAACAACGCACCGAGTGCTCAAGTACCTTTTTTTTAAATACAAGCAAAGTTCATTTATCTTGCTAATTCTATTTATGAGACTGATCAACTCAATTTAAATGGGGGCGGTCTTTTATCCTCTGCCACCCAAAGCCCAAAACCAGGTGGTGGTCCTTTATCCTCTGCCACCCAAAGCCCAAAACCAGGTGGTGGTCCTTTATCCACTGCCACCCAAACACGGCCCACGGGGCCACAGGCCAAGCCTGCTGTTCATGCCCCTTAGAAAACAGGAAGGAAGTCTAGGCATTTCTCGAGAAATAGAAGGCATTTCTCGAGAAAACAGGAAGAAAGTCTTCAGGGATTTCTCGAGAAACAAAGAAGATTTCTCGAGAAACAAAGGAGTTTTCTGCAGGGATTTCTCGAGAGACAAAGGAGATTTCTCGAGAGATGGTTGATTTCTCGAGAAATCAAAGAGTTTCCTCGAGAGAAAGAGGGACTTCTCGGGAAAAGAACACAGGGATCTCTCTAGAAATACATGGTTTTCTCAAGAAATACAAGGATTTCTCGAAAAATACATGAATTTCTCGAGTACTGGCCGAAATTTCTAGGCAGCAAACAGATTCTTCCAGGGGAAACTTTAGACATTGAGGGTGAGATCAAAAGAGAGTTCAAGAGTTAAACTAGCCAGGGCATACCCCCAAATCAAGAGCTAAACATTGTGATAAGAACTCCAGCAAGAAAACAACACTACAACAACAAAAGAGAAGGAGAAACTGCCACTTGCCTTAAACCTTCCAAACTCGGATTTCTCCGCTCCAAAAGCTATGGATCGGCTAAGAACTCACCCAAGCACAAAAACCTGAAACTTTCCGGGCCAAAAAGAGGAGTTAGGTCACTACCTTGACTCCAAAAATCCCAAGAAACATGAAACTCTTACCACTAGAACGAAGATCTCGCCGAGAGCTTTCCGATTCTACTCTCCGATTACGATTCCGTCCACTACAGCTCCCGAATCACCGACCGAAAGAAGTTCCCGTCACGCCTCTCCCGCTCTCGCACGAAATCTGGTTCGGCTCTTTGGAGAAGAAGGAGAATAGGGTTCTTTGGAAATTTTGGTATTTATATAAAACCTTAATTCCTTGTTTAATTAAATTTATAATTCTCTCATTCTATTTAAACTACGAGGGTGACTAAATCACCTCGGATTTTCACGAAATTCGCACCTAAACTGAAAATCGGCGCTACGAATCCAACGGCGAAGTCAGAATTCAATTCCGACGAGCCAAACTTAAGATTAAAATTCCCGAAGCTGAAATCTCAATAATTACTCAAAATACCCCCGAGTTTTCCCTTTAACTCGAAATAACGCGAAATCTCACACACGCGACCTAAATTAAATACATTAACTAAGTTAAGGCTCAAAACTAATCCCGACGAGTTGACGTAACGCACGCCAAAATTACGTCACAGCGGGCACGCAAATAATTAACGAAAAACCAGGGGCGTTACATAATCCATCAGGATAATCTGTCGGGGATACATCTGCATAAGAGCGGTCCCACATGTCACAGTCCCTCACGGCACGGTCCCATGCGACACAACCCGGTGAGATTTAGAGCACCAATAATAATCGCGTCCCCAACACGACCAATTGAAAGAAAACATGAGGAGACACATATGACATACGACATAAGCCGAGAGGCCGTGTGGAACGAAGGCGAAAGGTCAGGAAAGATCATTCGAGTCGTCTTCGTCCTAAACACTCCCCCTCACGTGGATAACACGTGCATATAGGCATACCAAGACCATACTAAGAAAATACGAACAATAATAAAAAAGGACAATTAAAGACACATAAAAACGGCTAAAACTGGAGGCAGCCGAAGTCATCGGAATGTGGAGCAGCGGAGTGGCAAAGCAATGTCAACCCAACATATAACATCAAGGAGCAGCAGAACATCATCGGCCTCAGATGGATTGACAGCAGTCAACCGCAGGAGAAGCTCCAGGCAAAATGAGCAGTCAAAATCTTCAAGCACAGTCGACAAAGAACTGGAAGGGAGTCGGCGAGAAGCAGCGGCAGGACCTCCATAGAAATCCATTGTTGACTGGAACAACAGCAGCAGGAACTGCAGACAATGTGCAAAGAAAGCCCGAAGAAGCAACGGAATTGTTGACGAGCTCGAATAGGGAGGATGTAGACGGGCTCGACATCGTCGACGAGAAAAGGAGTGATCACGACAACTGGATCGGAAAGCAATGATGGACGCAGCCGGCGGAATCGTTGGCAAAGAGCGCAAACGAGCTCGACGGGATCGTCGACGAGAAATGGCAGAGGGAAGAGCGTCGGAATCAGGGTCGTGCGAGAGCACAGACACCCTAAGGCACGCGCGAGAGCAGCAGCAGGTCAGGAGGAATCATCGAGAAGCAGGTCGTCGTCGCAGGCAGACGGGCGTCGAGCGAGAAGATCACGCGACGAGACAATCATGCGTCGAGAGCCACAGAGGCAGCATGCAGACTTAACATTTTTCAGGATCGACACGGGAGAGGAAAAAGTAGGAGGAATCGAGAGAGGAAGTCACTGTGAAATGTACGTTGCCCATAATTAGGGCAACCAAATTTCAGTGAGGAGTCAATTTCTGCTCTGATACTATGTTGGAAAGTAAAGAGGGAAATGCTTGATGCCATTTTATTCTTCCACAATGAGGGTAATATATAGGATTATAACAAGACGCATAACACCGATAGCCGGTGTGGGACTAAACGCAGACACTAATAAAGACTTCAACAATATACATGTTATTTAATACTTTATACGAGAAAATAATGAAAAGGTTGTAACAACAATGGCTATCATCAAGAGTATGTCAATCATCAATAGAAGCAAAATCTAAAGCAACAAAGACCTTCATCTTGTTCTCTCTTGTTTACATAGCTTAAATTGTGAATCAAAATGAATTTATCTAGATGAGAGTTTGGCGAGGCGAATAACATCTGTGTTAACCAAAAATTCCATGCATTAGTTGGATAACATTATGTATTTGGCATGAGCTGAACATACCCTAAGTAATGCAAGAAGGTTAGAAATAGCACCAGCTGTCATTTAACACACAAGTAGGTGAGATGGAATACTATATTTGTAACAATAATTTTTTTTAGGGATGTAAATCCCTCAGAAACATACTTGAAAAAAGAATGCAAGAGCCACAAGAGCAACTAGAGGGTATAGTTGAATGGTCTCTCTCTTAATTTCTCCTCAGACACCCAATATACTTGAGCTTCATAAATCGAATACATCTCCTAAATTTTGTAAGGCACTGTAAGGGCTGAAGTGGTCTTTTAAGGATACACACATAATTAACACTACTCCCATAGTCCCATGTTTGAGTCATTAAAGTTAACCTCTCTGTAAATATCGGGATAAAGTTGCGTAAATCAATGAGGACTAGACTTTGCAAGGACCGAATGTATGGGATACATTCTTTTTGATTTTGTAAGGTATAAAAATTATGTTTCGAGGTAGAATTGAACCACACGCTGTGGAAGTTAGGAACTCTGCCGCCGGGGTTGCTGTCGTTCTATGGATTGATGCACGTTCTAGGTTTAGGTTACACAAATATAGACATCACTGATTTCCGAGGGTGTGGTTCTGCACTACAACGGGAACATGAAGCCATGGCTGAAGATTGGGATGGAGAAGTACAAGGGGCTGTGGGACAAGTACCTGGATTATTCTCACCCTTTATTGCAGCAGTGTTTCTCTCACTGATACTTCAATGCGCTTTTATTTTTATTTATTTTTTATTCTGAGATTTATTTATTTTTTATTCTGAGAAAAAAAATCTTTCTTTCACTTGATAGAGACTGTATATGGTAGGTTGCTAGAATGTTAGAAACTTAGTCATACTATTTAACACATGAGCATCAGATTTCTGTCTTATACAGTATAAATGAAGAAGAGGCTATTTGAATAGTTATATATCTACTTCTGTTGCATTTATCCCAAGGTTATCCCAAGGTTATGAAACCCGGACCGGGCGGTTCGACCGGTCCAACCGCGGACCGGCCCACCTACCGGCCCGGTCAAGGTATAAAAACTGGGATAGCCACAGACCACCCAAAACTGGCGGAACCGGCTGGGCGGGCTGTAGAAACGTGAACCGGTCTGGGTTTCTATGGACCGCCCGGTTTAATTAGTGCTGTTAAATTTTTAAAATAAAATTTAAACTAATGTCCAGCCCAAGAATAGAACAGCAGACCTCCTGTACAGAAGTCAAGGACAGAACCACTTGAGCGCTAGAACACTTGATGAAATGAAGGAATTAGACTCTCTATATAAAAGTTACTTTAAAGATCACTTTAAGTTATGAAATAAGTATAATATATATGTGACATGTATATATAATTTATGTTTAGTCTACTGGAATGTAAAAAATATTAGATAATAAAATTAAGAAATATTATTATATGTTATATTATTATTATATAAATTTATATTTAAGCTGACCTGAAAGATTGAGATAATATAACTACAATATTTTTATGTAAATATTGTTGTGTGTATATATATATATACATATATATATACATATATATATACATATATATACATATATACATATATATAGTTGGATATATATATATACATATATATATATACATAGTTGGATCCAACTATATATATGTATATATAGTTGGATCCAACTATGTATATATATACACATATATATATATACATATACATATATACATATACATATATACATATACATATATACATATACATATATACATATATACATATACATATATATAGTTGGATCGGTTCAACCTTGAACCTTTCGCTCCACCGATTCGATGCCCGATCCGGTTTTCAAAATGTTGATTTATCCTCATTTTAGTAATTTATTTCAAAATAAATGTTTTAGGACTATATGGATGATGGGAGTGAAGGATACACGTTTTATTGAAGCCCACAATGTTTTGATTCTGGCAAATTGCTCATAGATGTTCGGGACATCTGTTTGACATTTGCCTCTCTAACTTCAGCTCTCTAGTTTTTAGCTATCAAGATGTAATAGAAAACACACTTCAGATAATGTTCTATTATATAGTTGTTATTTTTTCTATCATAACTTGATATTAGACATCACGGAGATTGTGGGGTCTTTAATGTTATGCTGATTGCATGATCTCCAACGTTACTTAGGGTTCATTTGGCATAGTGGTGGCTGTTGTGAATACGGTGGTTATGAATCATAACCTTTCTCATGTCAGTCATATATTTTATGATGGTAGCGTTTTTGTCCCAAACTCACCGGAGCAAAAACGCCGCGCCAAACGGACCCTTAGATTGCACGATTGTTCTGCCATTCAGAGTTAAGTTACTGTTCCCAGCATTCCATTGCTTTCAGCTCAGTAGATGTATTTTTGACTGAAACAAGTTTACTTTGGATTCCAAGTTACTGGTTTGACAGAGACATTCATATTGAAACTATAACATTCATATTGAATAATTACAAAAACCTCCCCTGAAGTTCACATTTCATAACATTCATGCACAAAAAACCTCCCCTGAGGTATTTTTGTGCATGAATGTTATGAAATGTGAACTTCAGGGGAGGTAAATGTTATGTTTTGTAACATTCATGGGAGATTTTTGTAATTTCAATAATAAGAGGGGTGCAATCTGTAATTTTTCAAAGAGGGGAGGTCCTGGTAAATGCCCCTATATATAATATTAAGTTCATAAAATCCCCATTTCATACATTTCGACCTCATAGAGGATTCCATACAGGGGCTTCAATAACTCAATCTCCATAACAATATCTTACAAACTATACAAGGACTTCTGCACAAGATGTGAAAGCAAATCCTCTTGGGCGATGCGAATTCTCTACTATAATATCATCCCCAATCATTTTCACTACTATAACATCATCCCCAATCATATCCAAACATGCTCACTACTATAAAGTTTGGTGGCATATCATTATCCAATCATGTTCACCATTATAACCTCATGCAATCATTTTCATGTGATCCACTCTTGTTTGCCGCTATAACATCATCCAATCATGTTCGTATCATCCAATTCCAATCATGACCGCCATATAACATCATCCGATTCCATTCATATTCACTACTATACCATTATCCAATCATCTAATCATGCGACTATAACATCGTTCAATCATGCGACTATAACATCGTTCAATCATGCTAATACCTATGATTTGTGCTTGCTTCTATTCACATTAATTATTTTTTATGTAACCTCTCAAATTTTTTCTATTTAAAAACCAGCTCTCAGCAAAGGATTACCTTCGATTCCAAGCGTCATATGCAACGGTCCTGAAGGCACACATGAATGCTTTAAAGAAAAGGGAAAGGAAAGATAGGAAGAAGAGTGGTGAAGGTGAGAAGAAGCCAGCTGATCAGAACAAACCAGCTTCTTAGCCCAATCCTTGAATCTCATCGTAGTGTGTTCTAAATAATTTCAACTTTTTCGTGTGTTTTTACCTGGTCGATACTTCATTGAGCACGATCATTATGATTTTGTAATAATGAATTATGCGCTTAAGGACAATGCCAACCTACGTTTGTTTCTAAAAATTTAAAGGGTTGAAAACTTGTTTATGACTCGAAAGATATCAATTGTTACTGCGGCAAATTGGGTATGCTTGTCCAGGGTTATAATACAGTACATCTGAAATGGTTACGCATATAGACTGATGTTTTTATGAATTTATAATACAGTACATCTGAAATGGTTACGCATATAGACTGATGTTTTTATGAATTTTTTATTTATTTACAAAGCTTAGGTCTTGTAAATAGAAAGTATAAGGTCTAGGCAACTTTTCTTTGCTTATCCTAAGTTGTTTATTTTTACTTAGTTTTATCTTCCATCTGCTTCTTGATACTGTAATCTTCTGTTTAAATGTTTAAAGATACTAGCGTTATATGAGCATGGTATCCCCTGTGCACATAATATTAATTAGTATTACTATAATTTTCTCTTATATAGTTACCGATGTCGAAAGTATGATACATTAGTCATCGTACAATTGCATTGAGGTCTGCACTCATTAGATTTTTTTTTATTAAATTTATGTTTAATTTAGTTTACTTTAAATTCTTGATAATAATAATAATGAAGTAATCAGTGAGTTTGGACGAAAATGCTACCATCATAGAATGCATGTTTGGCGAGAATGGTTATGACTGTCATCAAGAAATGAAAATTAGTTTTGAACATAAAAGTGGATTAAATTCTGAGCCGATTTGAATCAATTTCGAGTTGGCTCAAAAATAATTATTTTTTAGTAAAAATAGAGTGATTCATGTGAGGATTGAAATTAATTTTAGCCATTTTGATTTGATTAAAATGTTCTGCACCTAAATTTGAAGATTTTTTTAATATATATAGGATAAAATATGTGATTAGCCTCTATTCATTCTTACAAGATAAGCTGATATATTTTCGATACTTTAGATTTTTGTTTAAACTATTGTAAACTGTACATCCTCGGCTCTTACCATTTGCTGGGTTTAGAAATCTGGGTATATTTTGTTTGGCTTATGATGCCTTTTTTATGTGAAGGTTGATAAAATATTTTAAATAAGATTATACTTTGATCAAGGTTTTGTTGGGCTAGAGAGCACATCAGTCCTATCAGAGCACCTGCAAATTAGTTTGAGCAATTACCTGAACGTCCGCTTAGCGGTATGCCGATGCACAACCAAAACACAACACAATAATTACAGTAAAAATGACACAGATTTAACGTGGAAACCCAATAGGGTAAAAATCATAGGACGATCGAAGTCCAATCCAAAAAGCCTTCACTAAAAATGTGTAAAACAATTAGGTAATTACAAAGTTTTTTCTCCTCGATCCACATATGACCTTCACCAGCTTTGCACTACAAAATAATACACAATAAATAGTAGCAGAAAAATTGCAAGTTGCCCACAATGGCGGACAAGACGGATTACACAAATTCTCTCCAAGATACTTCTTCGAATCCTTGCCCAAGTCTGCTCCAGATCCAATCTGTGTAGGCGAAATATTCCTCGTCAACGTCGCAAAGATGTACGAGAGCTCTCCCCAAACTAAGATGATAGCCACAAAGGCCTCTATAGAAACTCTTTCAATGCTTGAGATTGGAGAGAAGTTGATGTCTTACCCCTCCTCCTTCATTCTTATTTATAAGACTAAAATCAAGGAGGTAGATGTGGTAAATGTCATGTGGATGAAACTTCCCACGATCAAAATCACATGTTAAATATCATGAAGCTTCCTTTGTGCACTTTCCTAGAAGCTTCCTTCAAGAGCACATGCTGATTTCATAGTCAAAGGCGACTGCCCCTTTTCACACTTGGCATGAAACACATGCTTGAAAAGTATGGTCAAAGGTGGCTAATCGTTTTCACACTTAAGAGAAAATTATCTCATCAAATATCCTCATTTTCGACTAAGTGAAGAAACTTGTCATTCTGACAATCTTCCTTCAAATCTCCAGTTTGCCTCCCGCTAAAGCCTCCATTAATATGTCTACCCTTTTGGCCTGTAGATTCAGCGTCACCAAATTCGAGTTAGTAAAACTCGAATCCACAGTTTTCTCCACAAAGGACGGGAAATGCACCTAACAATTTATTCTCTTTGCTCTTATATGGAAGAGATCGACATGTCGGCGATCCTCATACAATGTTCGAACTTTCCCCACGACACGGTCTTCGTAAACATATTGATGAGTAGTTTTTATACTCATCTTTTAGTATAGTTTTAATATATTTTTAATATGAATTTATATAATTTATATGAATTATCCTAAATAAATTGTTTCTTTTCATATTTATGTACTAACTTAAGTTTATTTTTTGATTTTTAGGCTTTCTGGATTTTTGAGCAAAAATTGCAAGTACACGCCCAAGGTCACGGACACGACCAAGGGCGTGATAGTCTAATATGTGTTCCATATCTGCTGTCACAACCCGCATTTTCTCAATATAGTAATATATTATCAAAATAAGAAAAAACACTCGTCATGATGTCACGTCATGCAGGACACAACTGCAGACGCTCAAACAGTTCTATCTTTACACCTTTCTTTATAAAAGAGATAAACTTTGCTTTTTAAAACAATAATTTATGATGAAGCTTACAAACACCGTGTCTCTCGGTTTGGTGGATCATCTAGTCCACGATGAAGAAAGTATAAATATACGCAACGAAAAAATACTCGTTTCACCTTAAGTTGTCCTACATGAGCATGTTAACTTAACCAATATTCTAATAATATGCATCCTCTAGATTTTGTATAAGTAAAAGTGAATTTTTACGAGTTTCAAAATAGGATGATATTAATTTGAAAAGATGTAATGTATGAGAAGATACGCAGCTTTATTTATATAAAAGTATCTATTATGCAACCTAGCAAAAATATTCTCAGAGAGCATTTGCACTAATGACAATATGTTGGGTATGATAGCCACAATAGCCTTGATTTGAAGAAGTTCCTCTTGAACTAAGATGAATTGATATTGTATTTGATATGGTATTTTAGTTATGTGTTTGCAGGATATTAATTGCTAAGCACAAACCAATGTCAGGTTTTAATGGGTCATTAAACACAGACCTATGCAATGTAATTCCTCATTGTGTAGATCAAGGTGTTGACTCAAGTGAAATCTCTCTATTGGGGTGTACTTTATATTCAAACATTGAGGAAAAATCAAGAAGGAGCTGATGTTGTGTTCTGAATTGGAAGAAAAATTATCTAAGTAATTTTCGTCGAGTACTCTCGAGAAGTCTCGACTAATTCGTCGAGACATATCGTGAGGACTTGCTCAGCTCATCGAGATTACTCGAAAGGTTGTTGATAAAATTGATTAAGTATTTGCGTCGAGTAATCAAGTGTTCACTCGAGAACACTCGACGAATTCGTCGAGTAGTTTGTTGATTTCTCGTGAACACTCGACGATTTCGTCGAGTGCTCTCGAGAAGTTCTCAAGTGGTCTAAGTTAAAGATTCTCCGCTTCTCAACTTTCAACTAAGTTCTTTTCGTCGAGTTATCAAGAAGTTTTCGTCGAGTAGTTAAGTGAATTCGTCGAGTAGTCCAAAGACTTCACGAGTTCACTCGACGAATGAAGGTAAACGGTTTTCATTTTCGAAATCGCTGACGGCTTTCCTTTTAGGTCTTCACCATGTACAGTACACATGGAGATCCTTCCTTAGATTTCGATTCTAGCCGTTAGAGAAGGATTGTTATAAATATATAAGGGTTATTTCATCGAACCCTAATCGTGTCTATTATTAGAAATCGCAAATCGTCTGTGTCGACTTTCTTTTCTCTCGCAAAAGATATTCTTGCTGCCGACAAATTTCTTGCATGATCCTTCTCAAAGAAAAGATTCAACAAGATCTCTGATTTCAGATTCTCTCAAGTTCATTTCAGATCTTGTTATCTCCTAAGTTTTCAGATCAAGTTTTCTCAAGATAAGATTTCTCTCTTCTTCCCTTTCAAGTTCAAGGTTTTCATTTCAGTCAGGGAAGAAGATCTATTTTTTCAGATCTGAAGAAGATAGATCTCTTTGAAATTTTAGATGATCGTCTCTCAATCTAAAGATTTGTAAAATCCATTGACAATATTTTGTAGGAAGTTTCTCTTCCGAGTTTTTGTAGATCCTAGTTTAGAGGATCAAGTGTAGGAGATGTTGTTCTTTGAGATTTTGTAGGAGAGGTTATTCTCTGAGTTTGTAGGAGAGGTTGTTCTCCGAGTTTGTAGGAGTTGTATACTCCGAGTTGTAAGATTTGTTTAAATTTGAGATTGGTGAAGTAGCCTAGTCTAACCCGAAGTGCTAGATAGGTGAGACGGGAAAGTGGACGTACCCATTCCGAAGAACCACTATAAATCCTTGTGTTTGTGGTGTGTGCTCGTTTTCTGTGTGCTTTGTTTCTTAAGTTTTTAATTCCGCGTAAAGCCATAGAATTCACCTATTCACCCCTCTCTAGGTGATTTAGGTTGCAACTAGATACTTTCAATTAGCATCAGAGGTAAGTTGTTCGTTAAAAGGTTAACACCTTGAACAAGACCTCCATCTAGTTGTAAAAAGACACCATGTCTGGAATGACAGAAACAAGGATTCTTCCATGAAGTTATCGGTATGCACTAAAGAAAACTTTTCGATATGGAAGGAAAAGGGTCAAGTTCTACATGGAAGCCGCAGATCCAAGAATATTTCAGATTGTTGAAGAAGGTCCTCATGTTCCTATGACAGCATCTACCGTAAATCCAAATGTGCAAGTTCTTAAAAAAATGCTTGATCTAACAAAGGATGAGATCGTTCTTGTCGCCTTGAACACGAAGGCAAAGAATATTATTGCAAGTGCAGTGGATGACTCAATGTTGCAAAATTTATTCCATTGCAAATCTGCTAAAGAAATGTGGGACTCTCTAGTAGTTCTAATGGAAGATACTGAAGAGGTAAGAGATGATCGTAGATCTCAGCTGAATCAAGAATACGAAGCCTTCAAACAAGATCCAAGGGACAGTATATCTGACACTTATGAAAAATTCTTCAAGATCGTCAACGGTCTAAGAAATTATGACCTTGAATTTACTGTTGAAGAATTAAATGATAAGTTCTTGAGTTCCCTGACGAAAGAATGAGATACTAAGACAATTGCTTTAAGGGAGTTTGGTAAGTTGGCTACGATAGAGCCACTGATTCTATTTGGGAAACTTCTTTCCCATGAGCTTAAGCTAAGTATCAGAAAGGCTGAGGAAGAGGGAAACAAAACTTCTGGAATGGAGAAGTCTGTAGCACTGAAGGTCGAAGGGCCGAGAAAAGGTAAAGTCATGTCACCGATAAGGACACACTCATCAGATGAAGATGATGAGTCAGTAGCTTGCCCCTCAAGCTCAGACATGTCTGATGGAGAGTTCTCTTTGCTCTCCAAGCAATTCAAGAGACTTCTGAACAAAAGAAAGCAAAGGAGACATCGATCCTCCTCTGACCATAAAAGATCAAGGCGTGATGGTGATCATCATAAGAAAGGCTACAACAACGACAAGTATAAGTCTAAACAGAACAAACATATTTCGTCTGACATTATTTGTTATTGTTGTAACAAGTTGATGCGCTATTTCGGCACTGCTAATTAGCAGACACGAAATGTGATACGACGGCAGTGCACCGGTCATTGTCAAGTAATAAAATAGGGAGGAACTCCCCGAATATCGATCTCTTAAGGACCGCAAGTTGGGTAGTACGATTTGCTCTCGCAGTAAATCAGTTCAAAGGATAAAATAGTAACGACAGGGGTTTTGATTTGGTTTCCTATGCTATTGCAGAATGAAGAAAGATGTGGGTCTAAACTCCGCTTCGCACGACGAGATGGGTGCAACGGCCGCGATGCTGTGCTTCGGAAGGCGCGTGGGCGGAATATCACTATGACGGTTGAGGGTCGCACGCACCTCTTCTCAAAACATCACCGCTAGCTTTTGCTAGCGGCTTCAACCACAACGTAACACAGAAAATAGCAAGAAACAAATGGGCTATTCATGCCACCACAATAACATTGCATATGAAAACAAGCAGTAATCCAAAAGATCTACTTAACACGCATTCATAAAGCAACTGCAAACGAGTTCAAGCAACTAAGGTTAGAGAGGACCACAACGAAGAAATCACGTCTTGGGTTCACGGCCGGAATGAGAGGTTGTCAGGCTCTCTCCGGACTCGGCCTCAGATGGTGAGCTTGGCTCGAAGGAGGCTGTCACCGCTCCTACGATCTTCAGCGCTTCCTTGGTCTCCTTGGCGAGGAATGCTTGACCTAATGGTGGATGAAGCTTCCTAGTGCTCCTCGATGGAAGGATGGAGGTGGAAAGTCACCGGAACTGGCCTTGATGGTGGAGGAAATGAAGGAGAAGCCTTCACCCCTCAAGAGCAGCGGGAAGGAAGAGTTTTCCCGCCCTCAGAATCGCTCCCGCTCGTGCCCTGGTAGTCCCCCTCTCTGCCTCGATTCCTGCAGCTTTTATAGGAAGCAGGCTGAAAATTGGTCACGCACGGTCGAACGCACGATCGTGCGCAGACCGTGCGATATTAACGGAAGAAATAAGGCTTGGAGAAGACGCTACGCCGCCCGTGCGATTTGTTCACGCACGACCAACGGCGCCCGTGAGTCAAGACGCACGAGTAAACTCCGAAGCTCCGTTTTCAGCAAGACACAGGTCGACCGTGCGTTTTGTTCACGCACGGGCGAATCCGCCCGTGCGTCAAAACGCACGAGTAAACTCCGATGCTCCGTTTTCCTGCCCAGACACAAACGCACGACCGCACAGACCGTGCGTCAAGGAAAACGCACGACCGTACGATATGCACAGAAATTACTTATGGGAGAACGGGGCAATCAGGTCACCTGCAAACAAGATATACTAGCTGGGAATACACATCCAGCGCAGAAATACATACAAGAAGGGAGGGGGAGCACAATGTGCTTACCCCCAACAACAAGGAATGCAATTGCACACTGAAACGGGCTTAAAAGTGCACCTAGCATGGAATAGTACATATGAATGGAAATGTGCCTAAAATGTGGTGCAAACACTAGAATAACAGCCCAAAATGAGTCCAAGAATATATATATAAATGGGACTCATCACACCCCCAGACTTAACCATTTGCACGTCTTGGGCAAACTACTCAGCTCTCCTGTCGGAACAATTGAGTGTTAGCATGAGTTTGAGCGGCAGAGAATTATGCGAAGTCGCATGCTCTCGTGCGTAGAAATATATTAGAACAGAATTAAACTCAAGGTTGTATCTAATTATTTCTAAAACAGTAGTTTGGAATTTACTTTACTTGGATGGTGAATCTAGGTGAATCTTTCAGTTGCGCAAAAAGGGAAAATAGTGTGACTAATGAGTAGAGTATTACTTGAATCGAAGCTTTGGACAATCTCCTAAGAAATCCATCAAAGTCGGTGTCCATAGGCTTGCACGTTCACACCCTCTCTACTGCGTGAGACGACTCGTAACTAAAATCAATAGGACTTATAGGCAATTATTGGGCTTAGGTTGAGTATAGGCTAGGTAAGTAGAAGGACGATGAGAATCGCACTCAACACAACCGTCGCACTCAAGAGAATGACAATCACCCATACAACATTTCAGTAATTACACGACACCCCCGGACTTCAACTGAACAATAGGTGCGTGTTGAGCCAGATATACGAAAATTTTGCCGAGAGAGAATTATTATTGCACAACTCTTTTATTTTTCTTTTCTTTTCTTTCTTTACTTTTCTTTTCTCTTTTCGGCAAAAGCACATTTTTTTACACACAATAAAACAGCTCGTTTAGCTACATTAAAGCATCCATACATACATAGATGACACCAAATACGATCGAGACAGAAATGTATTTCAGCTCAGCGGTTGGTGCGAACATAGGTTCGGCTGTATGACCATGGTTACATTAAAAAGTGGAGCTAAACAAAGAGGAGAGGTAGGCTCAAATGGGCTTGCAATGGTGATTACGTAGGTAAGGATTTCAAAAGCACAAACGGATCAAGAGGTGGCCTATATCACATTTCATGACGAGTACATCAACACAATCGTGTCGAGAGTCGCCTAGTGCAAGTTCTAGCCACCGAGAAAGGTTGTCCTTCCTTTCGACCCTAGTAATAAGCTACTACTATCCTGCTACACTCGACCTATTGCTACCGTTGGATTCACCGGATTCACCACTAAAGTAAAATAAATTTCATCTACTATAACAGAAATAAGTACATTACAACTCTGAATTTTATTCTACTCTAATCGAATTTCTAGGCGTGACGGGAGCACTTGACTAGAGCACTACTCGAGTCAACATTATTCTCCACTCCTCACTCACATGCTAATAATTCAATTCTTACGAGCGGGAAAACCTCGCAGCGATACCCAATAAGCACGCGTGATCAAGTGCGCGGGAACTAGGTGCACATGTATGCAACAAAATAAAAATCCTAACTCATCACATTCTAGCATGTCATGCAACGTGTGTGCACTTGCACAGCTCGCTCTCTCCCTCAGAATAAACGATTCAAACATAAATAGGAGAGGGGTAGAGTTGACCTATGCTCACAAAGGAGCATGCCAGAAGTGCGGTAATCCCAATTTCTCTAAAAATAAACCTCCTTCCACACGAGAGCAAAGCTTCACCTACAAGTTAGCAAAACTGAAATAACAATATGCGAAAAGGATAAAAAAGATAGACGGAACCGGGTGGTTCCCCATGGGTTGTCTCCCAAGAAGCCCTTTTGTTTAACGTCCTTGAGGTGGACCAAATACCTATATTAATCATTGTTTAAGCAACAGAGAATCTAAAGAAAAGTTTCACAGACAGATAAAATAAAACTGCACATCAAAGAGGCATGAAATAACAAAAAGACAAGATGTCCCAAATCACACCCTAGGGGCGATGACCTAGCTGAAAGAAAAAAGTCAGGAAACAAACAAAGCACAACACAAACTAGTTTAACAAAAACAAAGCTAACTAAGGAGGCACATCATCAGGAAAGCTGCAATGAAATGATCACGACGGCGATTCCGAAGCCGAATGTGAAGGAGGAGGAGGAGTAGGAGTACGCTGCCGCCTCGATCCCGAAACAGAAGCTCGGGCAGGGACAACCGGAGGCACGACTCCCAGATGCGCACCAATCCGCGACGAAAGCTCGTACTGCATGGCCATAGTATCTTCCATGCGTAAGAACCTCTCGTAAAACTCCGGATAGTGCTGCTCTATGTTGGTCCGCGGGGCTTGCCATTGAGCATCCAGGTATGCAGAGGGCTGCTCACTCGTCCCTGCAGTAGTACTAGTTCCGGCAGTGCCAGTATGAACGCGTCGCTCCTCACGTTCAAGTCCGGCTCCGCAGAGTTCGAAACACCAATTGTGGCCTACCTTCACTCTCTTGACAAGTTTAAAGGCTGTCATCATAGCCACTGTGATGTTGGAACCCTCGGAGATTTGTGTCATAGGGGGAAGTGTATCCCAAATCCCAAGCCCTTTGGCAATCCTGGTGATATACTGCGAACCTCCGATCGCCTTCAGAGGTAGGTACGTGGCTTGCCGAAGAAGGTACTGGGCAAGCACTAGCCCAAGATGGAGAGGTACTCCTTGCTGCATACTATAAAGGTAGAGAAGGTCCTGCCATCCTGCAACATTTTGACTCATGGCGCGGGCATTGATGATGTGCCCGATTAAATGCTGAACATAGCGAAGCTCGGGGGAGAGAACGTGGGACGATTTCGCCGCACGAGCCACATACGGTTGTTCCCGTCCCGTGATGGACTGCCAAAACTCTCTAGGAGATACCCCATCCGGGAACTCAGTCGGACGGCTAATAATATCCGTCTGGAGGAGTTCATCTTTGGTGTAAATCCCAGCGTAAACCGCCAGTTGGCCTGCACCCATGGTATAGTAACGGCCCTTCATTCGGAAAGCAACCGACGTAGACTCTCCGGTTTCCTCATCGAGGTAGTCAATGATGCGGAAAGTGGAAAGGAACTCCAGCGTGAGTTCACGGTATCCCAGCTCCGTGATGGAGAAGAGGTTCCCCCATGAACCCACCTGGAGCAGCGTATTCACTGCCGCCACTAAACCAATCATTTGGAGTTCCGGAGTAGAGACTACGCGATGATCAAGAAAACTCTTATGGCGCAGCAGGTTGTACCTTTCCAAGAACTCCGGCCTCCCAAACTGCAGCATTGCTTCGAGACCAGGTTCGTCAGCACTTGAAGTCGAAGCTCCTCCTTTGCGGCGAAAGATGCTCACGACCTTTTTGAGTCCCATGGAGCTCCACTCACAAGCTAAGGAAGGGGGGTAAGGATGAATGGAAGAGGAAACGTAGGAGAAAATGGAGGAGGGAATAGAGATCGCGCACAGGAGAGGAGAGGGATTTCGCGAATCGCACGCTGGTGCGGATTAGGGCTGCGTGCGTTCGGACGGGAAGGAGCGCAGGTTTTATAAAATTAAACATCGCACGATCGTGCGATATAGCCGCGCACGATCGTTCCAATCGTGCGTTTGCAGAACTCAGCCCCCAACTACATGATTTTTCAATATGAACAAAATGAGGGGAAACAATGCACGCTCCAAGATGTACGAGACGAACAAAGACACAACTTACAAACAAGAGAGAAAGTTTTCTTAATTCAAATACGAATAATACTAATTAATTTGATAAAATTAAATTAAGTTACTTCTACGCCTAGATAACTACTGGGTTTTGTGTCCTCCCAGCACAACTTATTTAACAGCTTGCACGAGTCAACTGATCGGCCTATGAAAAGTGAAGTGCACAGGAATTTGTTCTTTTATGTGATTCGGTAACCGGTGCCTATGTGGTGATAGGACAGTTACCCCCATCCCTGAATATAGATACCTGCTCCGGATGTCTAGCATGGGCAGATAAAATGACATCGAAATCTCAGTGTCTGTCTCAACATGCAATTGACCCATTACATCATCGGCTTGCACAGCAGGACCGTCAACCTCCTGGATCAGATCAAATGCAGAATCCTGCATTGAGGAAGACACGAAAATGGGGTTAAGGAATAAATCAGAAGAATGACGTAAAAGGTTATCATCTTTGGAAGCGATCCCGGTATCACTCCCAAGTGGGTGCGAAAAAGAAAGACTGATTTCCTCATTGAAGATTTCAATAGGCTCAACGGCGCATGCAATGACCTCCTCTACAATTTGGACTTCCCCTCACTGGACCAAAGCGGTTGCTTCAGCACAATCAAGGCTGTCCTCCTCCATAAGAGTGGGCATAACGTTGCACAGATCTGCAGCATCCTGCAAAGTGACCTCAATAAAAATATCAGCAGCAAATGTAATTTCGTGTGTGGCTAGAGAGGACGTGCTTCTTACGAGTTCGGGTTCACTCTCCACGCAAGGGCACAAATCCACGCAAAGTGGTACATGACCCGAAGAGGTATGGGGGGTCGCATCAGAAACGAAGTCATGAGGGACACTGACGGACGTGTTGGTTCCATACCCTTCAAAAAGTGAAGGTGGAAGTGACACGTAATCAGAGGAAGGAGCTGTGCCCGCAGAAGTTGAAGATGGGACGATCCGGATATCCGGCTTATCGTCATCCGCCAATTCGCGAAGATAAGCAGCACAGTCCTTCAAGGCGTGCTCTCTACTTTTGCAAAATAGGCACTGCTTTGCTGGTTTTTCCGGCAAAACCGGCACCAAAGGTGCGGCAGCCGCAAAAAGGTGCGATAACGAAGGTGCAGCAGAATAGCCACAAGATTTATGAGCTCCGTACGGTTTCTGAACAACACCATATTTTTTGGGACACCTATCACTAGCGTGGGATGTGTCCCCACACCAACGACATCGGATGTTCAAATGTGCCCACATGATATAGAAGAAGAAGATAACATGCTGAAGAAAAACACAATACCTTAAAGCGAATTTCCAATTAAAAACAAATCACACACGCTTGCAGTCCCCGGCAACGGCGCCAAAAACTTGATGCGCAAATCTTAGCACACCGCTATAGGCGGTAGTAAGACTGCAGCACAAAACGGCAGTGTACCGATCGTTCAAGTAATATAAAATGGGAATGAATCCCCAAGTATCGATCTCAAAGGAACACAGTAAGGTGGAGTTTATTATCGAGGAACGACTTGAGATTGAAGTCCTTTCGAGCGGATGGATGTGGAAACGGGGGATTTGGATTGTGAAAAATAAAAAGAAAATACTACATTACTCCTATGCAATGCCGCTATGCAATGCTTCGCTTGGCGGGATGGAGACTAGGCAGGCCTTGAGCGCACTGCGTCGCAAGGGCGGATGGACGAGTAGGCAAACAGAGTGAGGGTCGTAAGCACCTCTTCGACAAGCACGCCACTAGCAATTGCTAGTGCGGCAACGAACGCAATGGCAGGGTGGATGATGGAATGGGGCGCACCTCAAGCAACATAAACCATAAAATAATTTCACATAGACATGAAATATAGAAATACAAACAAGTTTATGCACTCTACTTCATCATAATAATGAGATCTACACATCAATAAGAAAAGTACAAGGCAAGAAATCGACCGAATCCGAAGTCTGGTTGAAGATTCACGGTTGGAATCGCTGGGTTGTCAATCCGCGTCCAAGCTCGGTCAGCAACTGCTCCGGGGTAGATAGAGCTGTCACTACTCTCCAATGGACCTGTCTTCTTCGTCTCACGATCCGGTGGAGGTTGCAAGCTTCCTCTTGCTTGAAGGTGATGGCGTCTAGATCTCTCTTGAAGCCCTAGGATGAAGGAGGAGCCCTAAGGGACGAAACCCTGGTGGAAATGGCGGAATCGCACTGCTGTACGGCGCGTACGGGCGTCTCTCTCGTTTAGGTCGAAACTGTAGCTTTTATAGGAAAACGTCAGAAATTTGGTCACGCACGACCGTGCGTGGACCGTGCGATATTTAAGCTCAGCAGGCGTGCAGGAGAAGAAGGCTTGCGCCCGTGCGTTTTGCTCTCGCACGGGCGAATCCGCCCGTGAGTCAAGACGCACGAGTAAACTCCGAAGCTCCGTTTTCAGCAAGACACAGGTCAACCATGCGTTTTGTTCACGCACGGGCGAATCCGCCCGTGCGTCAAAACGCACGAGTAAACTCCGATGCTCCGTTTTCCTGCCCAGACACAAACGCACGACCGCACAGACCGTGCGTCAAGGAAAACGCACGACCGTGCGATATGCACAGAAATTACTTATGGGAGAACGGGGCAATCAGGTCACCTGCAAATAAGATATACTAGCTGGGAATACACATCCAGCGCAGAAATACATACAAGAAGGGAAGGGGAGCACAATGTGCTTACCCCCAACAACAAGGAATGCAATTGCACACCGAAACGGGCTTAAAAGTGCACCTAGCATGGAATAGTACATATGAATGGAAATGTGCCTAAAATGTGGTGCAAACACTAGAATAACAGCCCAAATGAGTCCAAGAATATATATATATATATATATGGGACTCATCACAAGTCAGGGCACATGATCGCTGAATGCCCTTATAAGAAGAAAGAAGGATCCAGGAAGGAAGAAAAGAGATCCTTTAAAAGCAAAAAGGAGAAAAAGAGCTTCTTGGAAAAAAAGTCAAAGACTCTGAGCGACAACGGCTCAAATGAGTCAAGCTCAGATGAGGAAGCCTACTTCGGGCTTATGACTCAAACCGATGAGGAAACCTATGACACCCCTTATAAGGGGAAGGTAAACTCTCACACTCCTCTTTCTGAGATGCGGATGAGGGCTACTCCTCCGAGGAAGATTCAGCTCTCCTAGTTCAATACAGAGCTTTGTTGAAGGAATTTGACAAATGCCGCAAGGTAGTCAAATCTCAAGCAAAAGAGATTGAGTCTCTCAAGGCCGTGGAATCAGATCTGAGGGAAGAAATTGAAAAATTAACACCTCTCAGAGATGAAGTCCAAATCTTGAAAGACGAACTGAAAAGCTTTGTTGAACTGGTAAAGTTGAAGGATAAGTCTATTAATGAACTGGAAGGGAAGTTGGTGGTTGAAAGGAAGCTAGTGGAAAGCTTCTCCAAGCCAAAGACCATCCTTCCTCTTATTGATGGTTTATCAGCTCCTGCGAAGGGTAGTGGTATCGATCACGAGATCGAGAAAAGTAAGGATGCTAAGAGAAGAACCGTTAAGGGTAAGGGTAAGGCTAATCAAAGTCAACTTTCCTTCAAGAAGGTAGTTTTTCCGAAAAACACTAATGATTTTGAAACCTCTTATGGTTACTTTACTATACCAACTCACGTTGAGTCTAACAAAAGTAACCAAGGATGGAGCCGTCCCCGAAACTTCGGAACGACTGCTCTCAAAGCTCCTTATGAAGAGAGAGTCCTCAAAGACTATGGTTCATTCGTGCATGGACCGTCTGCTAAGAAAGCACCAAAAGTCAAAACTTTTGCTACAGAGCCACTTGAGAAGGAGTCATGTGTATGTTGCAATCATGAGGCTTCTACTTCCAAGTCAGCAGCTCCTGCTCGACCCCCCATTCAAAAAGTTAAGCAGGAGAAGAAAAGAAGGTACAACAGATTTGTTTGTTGGTGTTGTGACAAAGTTGGCACTTCGTCATAGATTGTTGGTTCAATCCCTTGAATTTCAAAACTCCATGAGTTAATAATGCAAGAATGACCGCTCGCAATTGTACAACCCTGTATTCGCCGAGTGGGCCCCCAGATCCCATGAGGTATTTTTTGACATCATCTTTTAGTATGTTCCAGGGCAGGGAGAGAGGAGGGAGAGCGGTGGAGGTAAGGACCTCCCGCTCACCCAGCTTGTGTAGGAGGCGAGCAAGAGGGGGGCGAGCTCCTCTCTCCCCCGTTCCCAAGGAGGGGGCGAGCTCCTCTCGCCTCGCTCCCAGCAACGGGGTGAGCTCCTCTCGCCCCCGCTCCCAAGGAGGGGGCGAGCTCCTCTCGCCCCGCTCCCAGCAAGGGGGGAGAGCTCCTCTCACCCCCTCCCCCAGGAGGAGGGGCGAGATCCCAGGTGGGGGGCGAGCTCCTCTCGCCCCCTCCCCCAGGAGGGGGGGGGGCGAGCTCCTCTCGCCCCTGTCCCTAGCAGGGGGCGAGCTCCTCTCGCCCCCCGCCCCAGCAAGGGGGGCGAGATCCCAGCAGGGGGCGAGACAGGGAGGAGGTCAGTCCCCTCTCGCCCGGCCCCGGGAGTGTGTTCTGGACTGCGTTTAGCGCCTCCAAACAACAGGATTTGGCTGTTCGCAGACCAAATCTGAGGATATTTTGGTATTCTCGTAGGCCAGATTGTGGCTATCAGTAGACCAAGTTCAAAATCCTATAAATAGGACCAAGGGGCACCATTTGGAGGGACTTCTCTTTAGCTCTCTCTTTTGCCATCTCTCTCCCCAAGTCTCTTTAGTGGGTGGAGAGAGCCTCCAAAGGGTGCCCAAGCTTAGCATTGGCTTGAGAGGGGAAGCGCTCTAAGATCTTCCGGGTGTGTGGTGGGACCTCCTCGCTAAGCCCTTGGCCTTGTTCATAGTTCCTTATCCCCTTAGCCTAGCGCTCCCCCTTGGGGGGAGTAAGTGTTGGTCACCCCTCAACTTGTTGAGGGCCCGAACTCCACAAAGACTAAGTCTTGTTCTCAAGTCCTAATTTCAACATTTATAGTGCGGTGAGCGTGGAGAGTGACCAACTCAAGAAACTCTCAAGATGAGCTCCATGGCTGGAGGTGGAGGATCCGACCCAGGCCACTCGCAGCCCCCGGTGGCTGGAGTGATGTTAGAGATGTTTGAAAGTTTCAGGTGGGAGGTCCTGCAGACCTTGCAGCTAACTTTCGCCGCGATAAGCGAAGGTAGGAGAGGAAGTGGTTCGGAGGTCTCGCCTCAGCAGGTGGGCGATAGCACTCTCGGCCAGCAGTCCAGGAAGGGGGTGCCAGGAGGGGGAGAGTGGGGAGGTCCCAGACCCCCACTCGCCCAGCCCCAAGGGGGCGAGTGGGGAGGTCCCAGGCCCCCACTCGCCCAGCCCCAAGGGGCGAGTTGGGAGCTCCCAGGCCCCCACTCGCCCAGCCTTAAAGATTATAGGTATATGATCTAATTCACCCAGAGGGGGGTTGAATAGGCATTTCGAGCTTTACTTGTTTTATTTAGAGTTCTAAACAAGTAATCAAGCAGTTAAACTATTCTATGCAGGAAATCACACACAACCAGAAAACACACAAGTGTTTATAGTGGTTCCCCAAGACAGTGTGTCTATGGGTAGTCCACTTTCCCCCCTCACCCTTCTAATAGTGTGTTAGACAGTGCTAACTCCTCCAAACTCGGCTCTAAGAGCTTACAACACAGATCCCTCAGGATCTCTCAGGTTTTCCCAAACCCTACCTCAAGCTAAACATCCCTACCTCAGATCATCCACTGATCCTACAACTCAGACCACAGCAGGTCCTACAATCTCAGGCCCAAACAGCACTACCTCAGAGGAATCCACCTCCTACAACTCAGACCCCTTCCAGGTCCTACCTCAGAGGAATCCTCCTCCTACAACTCAGGCAATAAAGCCCTACAATTTAGATCAACAGATCATACAAACTAAGGCCTTCAGCCCTACAACTCAGGCTATAAAGCCATACAACTCAGAACCCAAAGGTTCCTACAATCTCAGACCAAATGGTCCTACAAACTTAGGCAAGTTGCCATACAGAAAAGTGAGTTTAAATCTTACTACAGCAGACAGCAGTTGAAGGAAGTCTCCTGTAGTTTCTACATAGCTTGTGCTTCCTTGTAGCTGGAGATATTGATGACAACTACTATCTGATCTTCCTCTTCAGAAGAAGGATGGAATATCACCTTGCTCCTTCTTGTAAAGGAGCTAACTTTCTCTCTCAGTTTCTTCTTCCTTGTTCAGTGAGCAGGAGGAGAAAAATGAGAGCTTCAGCCGACAATGGAATAATTGATGTCTTTTTCGCACTTCAACAGCTCTCCTTCAAAGTGCCCTAACATCTTCTTTTATACACCCCCCGACCTTCAACGACTCTCAGCCATCCTTCTGAGAAGTATGGGAGAGACTGGTGGACCCCACACAGCTTTTCTGCAGCTTGGGCCACGGGCAGAACTCGCAATCTGCGTTCGACGACCTCGCCATGCTGTGCTCGACGAACTTGCCAAACTATGGGTTCGACGAACTGTGTTCTGCGTTCGACGAATACGCTAGGTATCATCTGTTTCTTCTATCTCGTCTCAGCGGTCGACGAACTGTGTTCTGCGTTCGACGAATACGCTAGGTATCAGCTGTTTCTTCTATCTCGTCTCAGCGGTCGCCGAACTGTGTTCTACATTCGACGAACACGTCAGGTCTCAGCGTATCTTTGCTGCTTCTCAGCGGAAGCTGTCCTCGTCTCAGCGGTTGCTACTTTCCCGTCTCAGCGGATCCACTGAGACAGACTATCATCTCAGCGGATTCTTCTATCTGCAGCACAGCTTGCTCAGATGCCTTCTCAGCGGTTCCGCTGAGACAGTGAGCTCGTCTCAGCGGATTTGCCTCTTCATCTCAGCGGTTCTGCTGAGACAAATCTTCATCTCTCAGGAGAGATTTCTCCTGAACTAAGGGCATGATTGGCCCTTTCTCTTGAGTTACCTGAGCCTGTATTTATTGCACAAATATGGCTTTATCAAATACAACTTTGTACTTAGCATTGAGAGTGATGCCTCTTCAAATCAAAGGAATATTGAGGGCAATATTCCCAACAATCTCCCCCTATTTGAAGAAGGTAGAACATTCCCAATGCTAAGGTACATACCCAAATAAAAACATATCATGAAAATGAACTATGTAGCATTCATGATAACATTGCTTAAGATAACATTGTTTAAGCATGCTTTGATACCTCATGACAGATTATGTTAAGCTTTGACTAGCTCATAGGTTATCTCCCCCTTTCTAATTCAGATTATATTAAGCTTATTCATAATAATTACCTCTGATAACTTTATCAGAGGGCTAACTATGATTTAGCATTGGCCATCTCCCCCTTTCTGGTTTCTTCAATTATTTTTCCCCTTAGGAATTGGGAGGGAACCACTACAACATTTGCCACTCCCCCTCAATCTGAGTAGGAACTTGCTCCCCCTCAATTTGAAAACTATTAAATTTAATAGTTGATCATGTTCATTTTGAACAACCCATTCTAGCCCCCCCCTCACTAGGAGCATATCTATTGATATGCTCAGCTGAACCAGATTTTTTCTGATTAAGCTGACCAGCTTTCTTTAAAATCAATAGGAGTAGAGATACTTACCTTGAGGAGGTAATTCTCAATTGATGTTGAATTCACAATGGTTGTGCACAACAACTGTGGCCACCTCTTTCTCCACCACCTCTTCAACCCCATTGTTTGCCTTCTCCACTGCAGGTTCTTGTCTTGGCATCTCTTTAGAAGAGGGTAGAACTTCCATGTTGTCAGTTACCCTGATGACCTCTTCTTCATTTTGAGCTTTTGCTCTTCCAGCATCTGGGCTATGCTCCCCCTCACTAGCACACCCACCTTCTTCTCCATAGAGAGAGCAATTCTCCCCCTCACTTAGGGCATACATATGTGGAGAAATCTGCAGCAATGAATTCTGACTTAGCTGTGGATATGGCTACACTGGTCTGCTTATTGCTGCACCAAGATGTCAACCTCCTTCCTGTCATGTGCCTTTAGCACCCACTGTTCAAGTACCAAATTTGGTTGAGGTTGGTACTTGGACTAACCTGCAAGAAGTTTAGTTATCCTTAGGAGCCCAATTAGCTTTGGGTCCTAGGAACATGTTAGCATGATGAAATGGCCTTACTCTAGCTGCACCCCTGGCAGGAAGGCTCTTCTTTGCATTAGGTACGTTGGGATTGTACCAACAATCTATGGCAAAGTGTCCCACTTTACCACAGCACCAACATTCATGAATGTTATATCTCCTCTTCTGAACATTTCCTAAGAAATTAGCATTACTTTGCCTGTGTTCAGAAGGGGAGACAGCTGCAGTCTTCCAGTTTCTCTCAGCAATGATTTGACTGAAGGTCAATCTAGGTCCTGTCTTGATGCTCTTTGTCCTGATGTCATCAGCCTGCTTTGGCTTGACAACCATACAAGATCTGATGGCATCTGACACTGAGAAACAAGCCTTGTCAACAGATTTGACATTAGTAATTTTCTTTGCTAAAACAGATTTGGAAGAGCTGGCACCCTGATTCTTGAATGAGGGGGCTGAGGTACCAAATACAAAAGGTCCAGGTTGGGCCAATTGAATTTCCTCACGGGGAGCCTTCATGGCACTCAATCCCATTCCCTTTCTTCCACTATGGGAAGGAGTATTTTCCTTCCTATAGAAACTCACATTCTTCCAGTGACCATAAATGCTTTCATGGTCATACCTGTTGGAAGGAAGTAACACCTTTTGAAAGGTGGTTTGAGGCTTAGCCTTCCCCTTGCTCTTCTCTCCACTCCCTTCTCCTACTTCCATTTTATTGAATCCTAGTCCTCTTCTATTTGTTTGAGAGGAGAAGGTGTCAATAATAGGGAGCACATATTTGGGCTTGGAGATTTGAGTCACCAGGCTCTTCTCTTTCACAAGCTTCTCCTCAAGGTCCTTGATGACCTTGTTCTTCAGGGAAATAGTGCTTAATTGCACAACTGTTAACCCCTGTAAATGGTTTATCTATCTACTCATCTGAGCCACCAGGGAGCTAGGTTCAGTGTAGTCATTTTTAGTCATTTTAAGGGAAGCAATTTCCCGGGCTTGCCTCTTGGCCAGCTTTATGCTCTTCTTTAGAGCTTCCAAAAGAGCACCATACTTGTCAATCAATTGATTGACATCTTCCTCAGCTTCTGAACCACTTCCACCAATTGATGAAGGTGCTTCAGAATCTGGACCGATCTCATAATCAGAAGAGGATATGGAATGAATTAATACCTGCTCATGTTCTGAATTGTTGTGACTGTCCTCCTCATCAGTGATGGCCATTAGGCCTAGCTGAACATTGTCTTCTTCATCCTCCTCTATATCACTATCTGAGTGTGATAGAGGGGCCCTGATTCCAACCTTGGCAGCTGGGTAATCTTCATCTTCTTCTGCAACAAATTCTTCAACAGCAACCAGCCCAATAAGGGCTTCTTCCTTTTCAGATTCAGATGAGCTGGAGTCTGATTCACTCCAGCTCCTTTCCTTCTTAGCTAGAAAGGATTTTTCTCCTTTCTTGCCTCTTGGCTGATAACCCTTCTTCTCATCCTTCTCTTTTCTCTTGACTGGATAGTCAGTAATGACATGCCCTGGCTTGCTGCAGCAATATCAGACAACTTTAGAGGAATTGAATTTAGAGTTAGAGCCATACCTGTCATTATTGGAGTGATGCTTTGACTCCTTGCTGTCCTCCTTTTTGTGATATGAGGAAGAGGGCTTGTTCTTCCATTGCCTCCTCTTCATCATCTTCTTGAATTGCCTCAAAAAGGCAGAAAACTCTTCATCAGAGGAAGAGCTATCTGAGGTGCTGGTTTCTGATTTAGCACTTCTCCTTTGAGGAGACACCATCCTGCCCTGGCTTCTCTTGGAGCTGTCAGCTTTGAGAGCTACAGAATTCTCCCTTGCTTGAGCCCAAGTTGAGGTGTCCTCTTCCTTTCTTGCAGACAACTGCATCTCATAGGAGAGCAACTTTCCAAACAGTGTGTGAGTGGGGGTCTCACCAAGCTTGGACACTTCCCTGATTGCACAGATTTTTGTATCCCAGTCCCTTGTTAGAGATCTAAGGAACTTATCATTCAGCTCATAGTTGGTGAACACTCTCTTATAGGTTCTTAGTTCATTCACTGTCCTAAAGAACCTCTCATAGCACATGGAAATGCTCTCCTGGCTCATCTGCCTAAAGGCTTCATACTCTTGATTTAAGAGTGACTTTCTATCACCTCTCACTTCTGCAGTCCCTTCCATATAAACTACTAATGTGTCCCACATTTCCTTAGCAGTATCACAGTGCACCAAGTTTTAGAAAGTTGAATCATCAATAACATTGACAATGATATTTTGAGACCTTTTATCCATTGTAGCCAATGCTATCTCATCCCTTGTCATTTCAGTGTAAGGCTTGCCTACCATCCTAGTAGGATCAATGGTGGAGGGCTTTGTGATAATGAAGGGGCCTTCCTGAACATTGATAAAGATTCTGGGGTCAGATGCTTCCATAAACAATCTAACCCTCTGCTTCCATATGCCAAAGTTGGCTTTGTTGCATATGGGCAATTTCATGGAGCCCATCTCCTTCTGCATTCTACTAGAGGCCATCTGATTCAGAATAATCAATACCTATTTAGGATCTGGTCAGACTGTTAAGTCTTTCTTGACCAACCTCGCTCTGATACCACTTGAAAGATTATAGGTATATGATCTAATTCACCTAGGGGGGTGAATAGGCCTTTTGAGCTTTACTTATTTTATTTAGAGTTCTAAACAAGTAATCAAGCAGTTAAACTATTCTATGCAGGAAATCACACACAACCAGAAAACACACAAGTGTTTATAGTGGTTCCCCAAGACAGTGTGTCTATTGGTAGTCCACTTTCCCCCCTCACCCTTCTAACAGTGTGTTAGACAGGGCTAACTCCTCCAAACTCGGCTCCAAGAGCTTACAACACAGATCCCTGAGGATCTCTCAGGTTTTCCCAAACCCTACCTCAGGCTAAACAACCCTACCTCAGATCATCCACTGATCCTACAACTCAGACCACAGCAGGTCCTACAATCTCAGGCTCAAACAACCCTACCTCAGAGGAATCCACCTCCTACAACTCAGACCCCTTCCAGGTCCTACCTCAGAGGAAACCTCCTCCTATAACTCAGGCAATAAAGCCCTACAACTCAAATCAACAGATCCTACAAACTCAGGCCTTCAGCCCTACAACTCAGGCAAGAAAGCCCTACAACTCAGAACCCAAAGGTTCCTACAATCTCAGACCAAATGTTCCTACAAACTTAGGCAAGTTGCCCTACAAAAAAGTGAGTTTAAATCTTACTACAACAGACAGCAGTTGAAGGAAGTCTCCTGTAGTTTCTGCACAGCTTGTGCTTCCTTGTAGCTGAAGATGTTGATGACAACTACTATCTGATCTTCCTCTTCAGAAGAAGGATGGAAGATCACCTTGCTCCTTCTTGTAAAGGAGCTAACTTTCTCTCTCAGTTTCTTTTTCCTTGTTCAGTGAGCAGGAGGAGAAAAACGAGAGCTTCAGCCGACAATGGAATAGTTGATGTCTTTTTCACACTTCAACAGCTCTCCTTCAAAGTGCCCTAACATCTTCTTTTATACATCCCCGACCTTCAATGGCTCTCAGCCGTCCTTCTGAGAAGTATGGGAGAGACTGGTGGACCCAACACAGCTTTTCTGCAGCTTGCGCCACGGGCAGAACTCGCAATCTGCGTTCGACGACCTCGCCATACTGTGCTCGACGAACTTGCCAAACTCTGGGTTTGACGAACTGTGTTCTGCGTTCGACGAATACGCTAGGTATCAGCTGTTTCTTCTATCTAGTCTCAGCGGTCGACGAACTATGTTCTGCGTTCGACGAATACGCTAGGTATTAGCTGTTTCTTCTATCTCGTCTCAGCGGTCGACGAACTGTGTTCTGCGTTCGACGAACACTCCAGGTCTCAGCGTATCTTTGCTGCTTCTCAGTAGCAGCTGTCCTCGTCTCAGCGGTTGCTACTTTCCTGTCTCAGCAGATCAGCTGAGACAGACTGTCGTCTCAGTAGATTCTTCTATCTGCAGCACAGCTTACTCAGATGCCTTCTCAGCGGTTCTGCTGAGACAGTGAGCTCGTCTCAGCGGATTTGCCTCTTCGTCTCAGCGGTTCTGCTGAGACAAATCTTCATCTCTCAGGAGAGATTTATCCTGAACTAAGGGCATGATTGGCTCTTTCTCTTGAGTTACCTGAGCCTGTATTTCTTGCATAAATAGGGCTTTATCAAATACAACTTTGTACTTAGCATTGAGAGTGATGCCTCTTCAAATCAAAAGAATATTGAGGGCAATATTCCCAACACAGCCCCAAGGGGGCGAGTGGGGAGATCCCAGACCCCCACTCGCCCAGTCCCAAGGGGGCGAGTGGGGAGGTCCCAGACCCCCACTCGCCCAGCCCCAAGGGGGCGAGTGGGGAGGTCCCAGGCCCCCACACGCCCAGCGCCAAGGGGGCGAGTGGGGAGGTCCCAGGCCCC
The DNA here is from genome assembly GCA_033032865.1 of Dactylorhiza incarnata. Lineage (NCBI taxonomy): Eukaryota > Viridiplantae > Streptophyta > Magnoliopsida > Asparagales > Orchidaceae > Dactylorhiza > Dactylorhiza incarnata. Next base: position 14,807,111 of record JAWHQI010000003.1, on the reverse strand, counting down.
CACTCGCCCAGCCCCAAGGGGGCGAGTGGGGAGGTCCCAGGCCCCCACTCGCCCAGCCCCAAGGGGGCGAGTGGGGAGGTCCCAGACCCCCACTCGCCCATCCCCAAGGGGGCGAGTGGGGAGGCGCCAGGCCCCCACTCGCCCAACCCCAAGGGGGCGAGTGGGGAGGTCCCATACCCCCACTCGCCCAGCCCCAAGGGGGCGAGTGGGGAGGTCCCAGGCCCCCACTCGCCCATGTCAGACGCTTGAGGACATGGTCTCCATCAGACCCATGTCAGACGCTTTCAAGTGTAGACTCTTCGCGACAACTCTGAAGGAGAAGGCTATAGATTGGTTCCACCAGCTTCCTGCGGGATCCATCTATGCCATCGAAGACTTGCGCCGAGTTTTCCTGCTACGCTTCTCGACGTCAAGGAAGAGGAAGAAAGATGTCGAAGCACTTTTCAAGATCAAGCAAGAGCCAGGGGAGTCACTGGCTCACTATGTTGACCGGTTCCAGGAAGAGGTTCTCCTCACCCAAGAGGTGCCAGGCTACACCCTCCAGCTCGCTTTCATCGTGGGGCTGCAAGGGGGATTCTTCAAGATGGCCCTCAAGAGGAGAGCTCCTTTGTCTTTTGAGGAGATGATGGAAAGGGTGGCGGAAGAAGTTGAGAGTGAGGAGGCCAACCCAGAGTTCACAAGAAGGTTGGCCAAGCTAAGTGAGTCAGAGGCGAGGCAACAAGGGAGGAAGGTAGAGGCTCCCAAGAGGAAGTTCGACCAAGAGGAGGACAATTTCCAGGGAGAGGGACCCGACCTCCCAGGATGGAGGCAGGGACCGAAGGCACCCACTCCACCACCCCAGCAAACCATGGCAATCGGCTACAGAAGAAGAAATCGTAAGGGAGGAAGAGGAGGAGTCCGGGCAGAGTTACCTTATTGTGACTTCCACGATGAGGAGGGTCACGCTACATCCACCTGCCTCGACTTCTTGGAGATGAGGGAGGCAAGGGGTCCGAAGCCACAACGTCAGCAACCAGAGGAGGTCGAGGAGGACCATGCCTGGGAGTAGAAGTCCAAGCCCCGGTCTCCATGCTTAGTTTTTTATTAATCCATGTAGTATGATGGTTTATTTCCTTAGTTTTTCTTGCATGTAACCGAATGACTAATGTAATAAAAGTTTTTCTAAGTTCTCTTCCCCTCGGATGATTCCGCTGACCGGGCTCTCACTAGCCGGCAGGGTAGTTTCACCTCCCAGGGAGGTAAGGTTCTCTTCCCCTCGGATGGTTCCGCTGACCGGGCTCTCACTAGACGGCAGGGCAGGTTGACCTCCCAGGGAGGCAAGGTTCTCTTCCCCTAGGATGGTTCCGCTGACCGGGCTCTCACTAGCCGGCAGGGCAAGTTGACCTCCCAGGGAGGCAAAGTACTCTTCCCCTCGGATGGTTCCGCTGACCGGGCTCTCACTAGCCGGCAGGGCAGGTTGACCTCCCAGGGAGGCAAAGTTCTTTTCCCCTCTGATGGTTCCGCTGACCGGGCTCTCACTAGCCGGCAGGGCAGGTTGACCTCCCAGGGAGGCAAGGTTCTCTTCCCCTCGGATGGTTCTACTGACCGGGCTCTCACTAGACGGCAGGGCAGGTTGACCTCCGAGGGAGGCAAAGTTCTCTTCCCCTCGGATGGTTCCGCTGACCGGGCTCTCACTAGACGGCAGGGCAGGTTGACCTCCCAGGGAGGCAAGGTTCTCTTCCCCTCGGATGGTTCCGCTGACCGGGCTCTCATTAGCCGGCAGGGCAGGTTGACCTCCCAGGGAGGCAAGGTTCTCTTCCCCTTAGATGGTTCGGCTGACCGGGCTCTCACTAGACGGCAGGGCAGGTTGACCTCCCAGGTAGGCAAGGTTCTCTTCCCCTCGGATGGTTCCGCTGACCGGGCTCTCACTAGCTGGCAGGGCAGGTTGACCTCCCAGGGAGGCAAAGTTCTTTTCCCCTCAGATGGTTCCGCTGACCGGGCTCTCACTAGCCGGCAGGGCAGGTTGACCTCCCAGGGAGGCAAGGTTCTCTTCCCCTCGGATGGTTCCGCTGACCGGGCTCTCACTAGCCGGCAGGGCAGGTTGACCTCCCAGGGCGGCAAAGTACTCTTCCCCTCAGATGGTTCCGCTGACCGGTCTCTCACTAGCCGGCAGGGCAGGTTGACCTCCCAGGGAGGCAAAGTTCTTTTCCCCTCGGATGGTTCCACTGACCGGGCTCTCACTAGCCAGCGGGGCAGGTTGACCTCCCAGGGAGGCAATGTTCTCTTCCCCTCGGATGGTTCCGTTGACCAGGCTCTCACTAGCCAGCAGGGCAGGTTGACCTCCCAGGGAGGCAAAGTTCTTTTCCCCTCAGATGGTTCCGCTGACCGGTCTCTCACTAGCCGGCAGGGCAGGTTGACCTCCCAGGGAGGCAAAGTTCTTTTCCCCTCGGATGGTTCCGCTGACCGGGCTCTCACTAGCCGGCAGGGCAGGTTGACCTCCCAGGGAGGCAAAGTTCTCATCCCCTCAGATGGTTCCGCTGACCGGGCTCTCATTTGCCGGCAGGGCAGGTTGACCTCCCAGGGAGGCAAAGTTCTCTTCCCCTCGGATGGTTCCGTTGACCGGGCTCTCACTAGCCGGCAGGGCAGGTTGACCTCCAAGCGAGGCTGTTAAATTTTTTGATTTGAATCGCTTAGGAGTAAGCAGGAGTTGCATCAACTGAGTTAAAGCCAAACAACCACAATGCCACACAACAACACAAGAAACTTTATTGAAACACAAACTTCATTTACAGTGCGAGACATGATTCATCAGAATCACGGAGACGAGAAGAACAAAACACACCAAAACAAATCTGGCGGCTAGACAAGCTGAGACTGCACAGACCTCTCGACTCCAGAAGTCGCCCGGCTTATCCTGAGACCGCGTGAACAGAAAACAGACAAGCCGCCTGTACTGCAAGACCGCCACCTCAGACCGCAAGAACTGGAGCTTTATTGGAATGAAGAACTGAAGCTGTCGCCAGACCGCAACTCAGATCGCCTAACCGCTGAAGGTCGCCTGATCGCTGAGCTCGCTGCGAACAGCACAAGAACGAACATAAACCAGTTCGCAGATAGACTGCTGCCGAACTGTTTATTCAAGCCGCTGGGAATCACCAAGGAAGGAGACCGCGACCTGCTGACCGCAAACCTGCAAACACAACAAACAGTCAACTCGCTTCCGAAACCGCCCGACCTCAAAGTGAGATCGCACGAATTAACCCAGGCCCAGTTCTTACCGTTCTTGTTATGAATGACGGGCCATGCACCCCTATTTATAGGCGGGTGGACAGATGTCGTCACCGCACAAACCGGGATACAGTCACCACCCGTCAGATCGCCAGCGGTCTCATAAGACAGACCGCGCGACCAGACCACTTGGACGATCATCCGACAAAGACCGCAGAACAGCAGGCAGATCACGCACAAGTCGCGCGAACACGAGACCGCGTACAAGCCGCGCGGATACAAAGGTCGCTCCTCCCTTAGATCACCAGGAGCAAATAAGAACCATCTGGCCGACTTAGAACAAGTCGCCAGATCGCCAAGCACAAACCGCCCGGACAGGCGGTCATACAAGAACAACCCGCCCGGTCTTCCAACAAGGAAGACAGGCAAACCAGCAGACCAACTCGGGAACAAACCGCAGCTACAAAGAACAGACCGGCAGAACCAGCAGTCCGCCAGAACAGACCGCCAGAGCCAGACCGACAAAATATAAACACAACCCGCGCGGTCTCGGCGGTCTCCCAAAACAGACCGCCTGGTCTCCTCCACTTCACTTCAAAATTTCAACACTCCCCCTTGAAGTGGGAAGTGGAGACTAGCCCGAGTAAACTCCGCAACTGTGTAAACGGTCCATTCACCAGCGGCTTTGTGAAGATGTCTGATATAGATTTTTACGGTTTTGAAATTTTAGTGAAGGGTTGAGATTTTCTCCAAAACTATATCCGATAAAGGCAAGTGTACCTTATCGTCTATAGTATAGGATATTAAGAAATACCAAGGTCGTATTCCACGGGGCGCGTTGATTACTTCTACTTTGAGGAAAGTCACTATTATCTTATCTAATGATATTTTGGGGTTTTGGTTCTTAGCTAAAAAAAAAGAGAAATTGCAAGCTAAATTAAGGGTTTAGATGATGATAAAAGAGGCTAGTACTCAATCAAAAGCCACCTTGGAGTGAGAAAAGACAAGTAAAAAGAAATTAAATCTAATTCCGTTTAAATTGAACTACTTGACCGTGGAGGTTCCCGAAGCTCGAACATGCCTCTCTCGAGGTTAATGCCCAACTAAGATTAGGAAAAATCAACCGGACTCTCGTCCTATAATCGATTACCTAAAACTTGATTTACGAGGTGAACCCCACTATTGGATTTGACTCCAATCCGGGAGATTTACGTCATCCTCTCTCGAGGGGTGCGTGCAACTCTCTTTACCCTTGAGTGATCGATTCATACTTTGAGCCTCTCGGCTAACTAAATATGAAAACTTAAGCGAAAACCATATATCGAAAGTATGGCCTCACTAATTAAAAATCAAGGATAATTCAAGTGTTTATAAAAACGGAAAAAGAAAACTTTAGAAAATCATAACTTGTCTAACTCATCCTCGGATCATTTTGATCGAGTACTAATGAGGATTAGTTAATCATGGTGGAGGGGGAAGAGGAAGAAAAATAAAAATGCATATTAAGAAATTTTAGCTAAGGAGGAGACAAAATAAAGAGAACAAACTATTTTTTTTATTTAAATGAAAAACTATTACAAGACTTAAGAAAGGAAATTGCAAGCTAGGAAAAACAAGATTACAAGCTTAAACTAGACTATTGCACTAAAGGAAAGCTAATACATTGCATTAGAAAAGGAAGAGAGCATGAAAATAAAGAGACATGAACATGAACATGAAAAAGGAGAACTACTCAAGATTGGCTCCAGCAGCACCTTCCCCACTCCAAAATTCTGAACTTTGAACTCAAGGAGAGCCTCTGAATTTATAGGCAAAAATTTCATGTTACACGCCCTCGGTCACGGGCGTGACCTAGGGCGTGTAATCTCTGCAGCATCGGATCCGGTCGCGGCGTGGGCTTGGCGTGACGGCGGGAGAAAATCGCACATGTCACGGGCGTGACAATTGGGTCACGGGCGTGACTCAGGAAGGCTTCATTTAATGCGGCATGGGCTAGCCAGACGCCGCGGCGGCGTGCTTGGATCACGCGGGAAGGTCACGGGCGTGACTTTGGGTCACGGGCGTGACTCAAGTTGACTTCTCAACGGCAGCTTCTCGTCTCGACGGCGGCTCCACGCGGCAGATGCTGAAATTACACGCCCCCGGTCACGGGCGTGACTTTGGGTCACGGGCGTGACCTGGGGCGTGACTGGGTGTGGACTAGCTCAACAGCACGGCTGCGACTCTGGACTGATCTTCAGGTTACACGCCCTTGGTCACGGGCGTGACCGAGGGCGTGACATGGGATTTTTCCTGATTTGTCCCAGAAATCTGCAAATATTAAAATTAGGCAAAGTTAGAATCAAAATTACAAAAAGAACTACTTATAACCTAAAATTGACATAAAAAGGAAAATTCAAATTAAATAATTACAAAATTTTCTATTAAAAACTTATATAAAAACTACTTTATCAAATACCCCCGTACTTGAGGTTTTGCTATTCCAGAGCAAAAGTGTGAGACATAATTTATAAGACATCCTTAAAAAAAATTTTAATTTAAAACTAAAATTTCATTTAACCAAAAGTTAAGTTAAGAGTAAATTCAAGGGGGAGTTAAGTCCTAAATTATGATGATGATTTGAAAAGAGGGAAAAAATGTTTAGGCAATAACTTCTCAAGAAAATTAAGTAGTTTGACAAAATTGTAGAAATTATAAAACTAAATTAAATTAAAATTATAAGAACTCTATCTTAAAAGAATCTTAAGGAAAAGTAAATTACTAAATATTGCTCTCTCCATAATTTTCAACTAAAACTAGAACAATGATAATTGGCTAAGGGTGATTTCATAGAATTTGGCATAAGAAGAGAAATTTTTGAATGGAGGAAATGGAATTTATCATGAAATTTCATTTTTTTTTTCTTTTCTCTTTTTTTTTCTCTTCTAATAAAAACCCAAAATGTATATGGTTTAGGAGTAATGAATTTTATCCTCTTACTCCATGCCATATAATCTTTTCAAATATTTTGGGTGCATATGTTTTAGGGAATAATGAATTTTATCCTCTTATTCCCATGACATATGATCTTTTAATACACATTTTTTTTTATGCCATCAAAGGGGGTAGGGTAGGGAAAAATAAATCTAGCTAGTTTTAAATCATATTGAGAGCAAATTCTAGTAAAATTAAAATTCCTAAGATCTAAGAAGTTAGAAGAAAGTATAATTGAAATCTAAAGAGGTTTAGGAAATTTACTACAAAATGAAGCCATTTAAAAATAAAAAGAGAAGTCATGCTAACAAAATTCTCTAATCAATTTAAAATCATAAGATGATTCTTAAATCAAGATTACCTCAAATTTAAAATTAACAAACTATGATAAGCAAAATTTTAGCCAATTAAAAACTTAAACATGCTTATAAACATTCTCAATTAGATTTCTAAGAAATCACAAAAACAACAAGGAGGGAAATAAGAATTTTTTGAATTTTTGATATTATCTTTTTTTTTGAATTTTTCTCATTAAAAACTATTTACAAAGAAAGGAAACTAGATTTAAAACTTAACAAATTTTTTTTGCAAGTCTTGGACTTCCCAAGGGCTACCCGGTGAAGGTTCGCAAGGTACTAGGAGGTGTGATGAGATAAAATCCCAAACGTCCCTTTCCAAGATTTAAATTTTTCTGTTTTCTATTTTTTTTTATTGAGTTTTGGGTTTTACAAGTGCTAAAATAGAAGAAAAACATAAGAAAATATATATATATATAATTTTTTTTTTTTTTTTTTTTTGAAAATTTTCTAATTTAACAACTATTTACAAGAATTTACAAAGGGCTATTCACACCCCCATACTTAAAGTTAAACATTGTCCCCAATGTTTAAAAATAAGTATGAAGTAGGAAAAGATAAAAAAAAAATGCAAAAACGAAAGAAGAGAAGGAAAAAGGGCTTCCCTGATTTTTTCGAAGCTTTTGTGGGGAAGCCGCGATTACCTGCAAAAGTTGTTAAAGCAGAAAAGAAGAGACAAGAGAAAATAACAAAAGATAACTTTGGGGTGCCTCCCAAAAGCGCTTTGTTTAAGGTCGCGTAGCTTGACCCACTTTGCCGATTATGTTATATGATGAAGAAAAATCGCATCACTCTTGTCATTAGGTACGTCTCCCGGAAGATACAATTTAAGGCGGTGCCCGTTAACTTTGAAGGAGCCTTTTTCCGGGTGGGAAATTAGGATTGTCCCATAGGACCAAACCTCTTTAACAATAAAGGGTCCGGACCATCGGGATTTTAATTTTCCCGGAAAAAGGCGAAGGCGAGAATTATAAAGGAGGACGAGATCGCCCGGCGAAAAAGTTTTCGGAAATTTTATATGTTTATCGTGATAAAACTTTGTTCGCTCCTTATATAATTTATTGCTCTCATACGCATTCGCTCGCCATTCATCTAACTCGTTTATTTGAAACTTCCTTTGTTCACCCGCTAAAGTGGAATCGAGATTTAAAAATTTAAGCGCCCAAAATGCGCGGTGTTCTAATTCGACCGGAAGGTGGCAAGCCTTGCCATAGACCATTCGATATGGTGTACAACCGATAGCGGTCTTGTACGCCGTACGATAGGCCCAAAGCGCGTCATCGAGCTTTATTGCCCAATCCTTCCGATTAATAGAAACCGTTTTCTCTAAAATTCGCTTTAATTCTCGATTAACCACTTCGACTTGGCCGCTCGTTTGTGGGTGATATGCAGTGGATAGTTTGTGCGTGACACCATATTTTGCTAAAGTTTTTGTGAATTGAGTATTGCAAAAATGGGTGCCCCGATCACTCACAATAGCGCGCGGAGTGCCAAATCGAGAAAATAATTTTTTTAAAAAGTTAACGACGACTCGCGCATCGTTGGTGGGGAGAGCTTGCGCTTCCGCCCACCTTGACACGTAGTCGACCGCCACTAGAATATACTTATTTGAAAATGAAGGAGGGAGAGGACCAACGAAATCAATGCCCCAAAGATCGAAAATCTCGCATTCTAAGAAAATATTTTGAGGCATCTCATCCCGGCGAGAGATGTTGCCCGACCGCTGGCAGCTGTCGCAAGTACTCACAAGGGTGTGAGCATCTTTGAAGAGCGTGGGCCAATAAAAGCCTGCCTCCAGCGCCTTCCTCGCGGTTCGGTTCGAATGATAATGACCACCGGATGGTCCCTCGTGACAATGTGGTAAAATTTTAAGACCCTCCTTACTCGAGACGCATCGTCTCACCACTTGGTCTGCGCATACACGGAATAAAAAGGGATCCTCCCAAAAGTAATTCTTTAAATCAGAAAAGAATTTCTTCTTTTTCTGACTCGAGAATTCTTTTGGCAAGACCCGGGCTACTAAATAGTTAGCCAGATCTGCAAACCAGGGGGTAGACGACGTATTAATATCTTCGAGAGCGAGGAGGCGCTCTTCGGGAAATTTATCATCGATGTCAGATTCTATCAAAACTTCCGAGGCGGGGTTTTCTAAACGGGAGAGATGATCGGCCGCCAAGTTTTCGGCTCCTCTTTTGTCCCGGATCTCTAAGTCAAACTCCTGCAAGAGGAGGATCCATCGCAAAAGACGAGGCTTGGCGTCCGATTTGCTTAAAAGATACCTAAGTGCGGAGTGATCCGTGAAGACAATAACTTTTGAGAGGGTGATATATGACCTAAACTTATCGAAGGCAAAAACGATCGCTAGAAGCTCCTTTTCGGTTGTGGTGTAATTCGCTTGTGCCGACGTAAGTGTTTTGCTCGCATAATAAATAGGGTGGAAATACTTACTCACCCGTTGGCCTAAAACGGCACCAACCGCAATGTCACTCGCGTCGCACATGATTTCAAAAGGAAGCGACCAATCCGGCGCGACTAGAATCGGGGAGTTTATAAGTTTCTCTTTGATGAGTTTAAAAGCCAAATGGCATTCATCGCTAAAAATAAACGAGGATTCTTTTTCAAGAAGGTGGGTTAACGGCTTTGTGATTTTTGAAAAATTCTGTATAAAGCGCCGATAAAACCCCGCGTGGCCTAGGAAACTACGAATAGCTTTTACGTTTGTTGGAGGGGGAAGTTTTTCAATCACTTCGATCTTGGCCTTATCGACCTCGATCCCCATGCCCGAAATTTTATGACCAAGGACTAGCCCTTCCTTGACCATAAAATGGCATTTCTCCCAATTAAGTGCTAAATTCGTTTCCTCGCATTGCTGCAACACGCGCTCAAGATTTTTTAAACAATTTTTAAATGAATTTCCGAACACGGAAAAGTCGTCCATAAACACTTCCATCACCTCCTCTACTAACTCGTCAAATATTACCAGCATACATCTTTGGAATGTAGCTGGCGCATTACAAAGACCAAATGGCATCCTTCGATAAGCGAAGGTGCCAAAGGGACAAGTGAAAGTGGTTTTCTCTTGGTCCTCGGGCGAAATCGGTATTTGAAAATATCCCGACAAACCATCGAGAAAACAGTAGTAGGAGTGACCTGAAAGGCGCTCTAAAATTTGATCGATGAATGGTAGGGGGAAGTGATCCTTACGGGTGGCATCATTTAGTTTTCGGTAATCGATGCACATCCGCCAACCCGTAACAGTACGGGTTGGGATCAACTCGTTATTCTCATTAGCTACTACCGTAATGCCACCTTTCTTTGGTACGACTTGTACTGGGCTAACCCAAGTACTATCCGATATCGGGTAGATAATTCCCGCGTCCAATAGTTTGATCACTTCGGCCTTAACGACTTCTTTCATGTTAGGGTTTAGCCGTCGTTGAGGCTGGACCGAATTTCGGGAATTATCTTCGAGGAAGATTTTATGAGTGCAGAAGGAAGGGTTTATACCCTTTATATCCGAAATTTGCCACGCAATTGCGTGGCGGTGCTTTCTTAAGACAATAGCCAACTCGGAAATTTCTGAGTTGCTAAGTTCGGATGAAACGATGACGGGTAGCTTCGACTCTTTTTCTAAAAATAAATACTTAAGGTGAGGGGGAAGTTGCTTTAGTTCCAAAACGGGTGGCTCTTCATAAGATGTTTTGATTTTTAATTTTTCTAAAAATAGTGGTTCGGGTGGTGTGAAACGAGTGACTTCTTCTTCTTCCAGACAAAAGAGCTCGGCGAACTCGGACTCGTGACTCGAGGTGGAGACTAACTCGGGAGGGGAATCGAATTCCCAACACTCTTCCAGGTAAAAACATGAATCGTCGTTTTCTAATGTGTTCCGCATCGAGGAATTTATGCCGAAAGAAACTTCATCATCTCCAACTCGAAGGAGGAGCTTTCCGTTACTTACGTCAATAATGGCGCGGGAGGTGGCAAGGAAGGGGCGGCCGAGTATGAGGGGTACTTCGGCATCCTCTTCGATGTCAAGAATGACAAAGTCCACCGGGAAGATGAACTTGTCGACCTTGACGAGCACGTCCTCCACTATTCCTACCGGATATTTTAAAGAGCGATCCGCTAATTGAATACTCATTCGAGTGGGGCTTGGATTTCCTAGACCTAGTTTCTTAAATAATGAAAAAGGCATGAGATTGATACTTGCTCCCAGATCCGCTAAAGCGTGTTTTACTAACGAATTGCCAAATAAACACGGGATGGAAAACCGTCCCGGGTCATTCACTTTTGTAGGCAATTTGTTGAGTACAACCGCGGAGCATTCTGCGTTCAAAGAAATATGCGAAATATCTTCTAATTTTTTCTTATTGGAGAGCAACTCCTTAAGATATTTCGCATATTTAGGCATTTGAGAGATAGCCTCGCAGAAGGGTACATTAATGTGGATTTGCTTTAAAATATCTAAAAACTTTTTATAATTCTTTTCGGCGCTCTCGCTTTTAAACTTAGATGGATACGGAACATTAGAAGTAGAAGCGCGCGGAGCTAACGTAGTAGGTAAAATTGAAGATAAAATAGGAGGAAGAGGAGGAGAGGAAGTTACCATGGGTTCGTCCTGCTTAGAAGCCACCTCCTTCCCGCTTCGGAGTGTAATCGCGTTTGCGCTCTCCCTTGGGTTGGGCTCCGTGTTTCCCGGAAGGGCTCCTTGCGGTCGCTCGGAGATTATCTTTGCTAGCTGGCCCACTTGGTTCTCTAAATTTTTGATCGATCCGGTGAGGTTCCGGATGTTCGCTTCAGTTGTAGCAACATATTTTGCAAAAACCTCTTCAAGCGGAGAGGGTTTTTGCTGTTGCGGTGGAAAACCGGGTGGATTAAAATTTTGAGGGGGAGTTAAATTGAGAAGTTGATTTGGAGGTTGATTTAAATTTAAGGGACGCTGAGCATTTCCTTGATTGCTCCATGAGAAGTTCGGATGATTCCTATAACCCGCGTTGTAGGTGTTATTATACGGAGCGGTGTTCGGGTTATAGGAAGGCCGAGGTGGATTTCCCATGTAATCAACTTGCTCTTCAAGTAAAATATTATTAGCCCAAGGAGGAGTGGCGGAGGAAGCAGACATCTCCGCCACTTGCTTTGTTAAGCGCTCAACTTGTAAAGCCAAATTTGCGTTAGCGTCTATTTCAAAAATTCCGGCCGGCTTATTAGGCCGCGCTCGGGGCATGTTCCATTGATACGCATTTGTGGCCATCTCTTCGAAAAGCTCTTGAGCGGCGATCGGGGTTTTGTTATTTAATGTCCCCCCGGCGGCCGCATCAATCATTTGCCTCGTTTGGAGATTTAAGCCATTATAAAATATTTGCACTTGTTGCCAAGTGGCAAGTGCGTGGTGAGGGCATCGACGCAAAAGCTCCTTGAAGCGCTCCCATGTATCATAGAGAGTCTCCGAGTCGATTTGCATGAACGATGCAATATCCGTGCGTAATTTAGCGGTCTTTGAAGGCGGGAAATATTTATTAAGAAATTTTTCCGCCATTTCGGCCCATGTACTGATGGATCCCCTTGGTAGGGAGCCCAGCCACTGCTTGGCCTTAGACCGCAGAGAGAAAGGAAAAAGACGTAATCGAATGGCATCATCGGTGACGCCATTGATCTTAAAAGTGTCGCAAATTTCAAGAAAGTAAGAGATATGTGAATTTGGATCCTCGTCCGGTTGACCATCAAAGGTCACCGATTGTTGCACCATTTGTATGATGCTGGACTTGATCTCAAAATTATTGTTCGCCACCGCGGGGCGAACAATACTCGATTGTGTGCCTTCCAAATTCGGCCGCGCATAATAGGACATGGTCCGTTGCGCGTCCTCATTAGGGTTTGGCTCGTTAAGATTAGGAGGATTAAGATTATGATCCATATTTGCTGCGTTAGTGTCCCCGATTGACTCTTCAGATTCTACTTGATTTCCTTGATCACGAGAACGGCGGTGCCTCAAAAGGGTTCGCTCGATTTCCGGATCAAAAGGAAGAATCGAAGTGCTACCACGGGTCATACACTAAAAAGAGAAGGAAAGAAGAAGAAAAAGAGAGAATATTTTTTGTTCTTTTTAGGCGGATTAAGTTAGTCTTGGACTTCCCAAGATCTACCCGGTGAAGGGTTTGCAAGGTACTAGAGGCTGTGATGGGAATTCAAGCCCAAAGCGTCCTTTCCAAGAATTTTAATTTCACCCTTAAGATTTTCAAAAATAGAAAAACTAAAATAAAAACAACATGATAAAATTAATAGCTATCCTTGTTTCAAAATATCTACGCAAAAGTCCCCGGCAACGGCGCCAAAAACTTGATATAGATTTTTACGGTTTTGAAATTTTAGTGAAGGGTTGAGATTTTCTCCAAAACTATATCCGATAAAGGCAAGTGTACCTTATCGTCTATAGTATAGGATATTAAGAAATACCAAGGTCGTATTCCACGGGGCGCGTTGATTACTTCTACTTTGAGGAAAGTCACTATTATCTTATCTAATGATATTTTGGGGTTTTGGTTCTTAGCTAAAAAAAAAGAGAAATTGCAAGCTAAATTAAGGGTTTAGATGATGATAAAAGAGGCTAGTACTCAATCAAAAGCCACCTTGGAGTGAGAAAAGACAAGTAAAAAGAAATTAAATCTAATTCCGTTTAAATTGAACTACTTGACCGCGGAGGTTCCCGAAGCTCGAACATGCCTCTCTCGAGGTTAATGCCCAACTAAGATTAGGAAAAATCAACCGGACTCTCGTCCTATAATCGATTACCTAAAACTTGCTTTACGAGGTGAACCCCACTATTGGATTTGACTCCAATCCGGGAGATTTACGTCATCCTCTCTCGAGGGGTGCGTGCAACTCTCTTTACCCTTGAGTGATCGATTCATACTTTGAGCCTCTCGGCTAACTAAATATGAAAACTTAAGCGAAAACCATATATCGAAAGTATGGCCTCACTAATTAAAAATCAAGGATAATTCAAGTGTTTATAAAAACGGAAAAAGAAAACTTTAGAAAATCATAACTTGTCTAACTCATCCTCGGATCATTTTGATCGAGTACTAATGAGGATTAGTTAATCATGGTGGAGGGGGAAGAGGAAGAAAAATAAAAATGCATATTAAGAAATTTTAGCTAAGGAGGAGACAAAATAAAGAGAACAAACTATTTTTTTTATTTAAATGAAAAACTATTACAAGACTTAAGAAAGGAAATTGCAAGCTAGGAAAAACAAGATTACAAGCTTAAACTAGACTATTGCACTAAAGGAAAGCTAATACATTGCATTAGAAAAGGAAGAGAGCATGAAAATAAAGAGACATGAACATGAACATGAAAAAGGAGAACTACTCAAGATTGGCTCCAGCAGCACCTTCCCCACTCCAAAATTCTGAACTTTGAACTCAAGGAGAGCCTCTGAATTTATAGGCAAAAATTTCATGTTACACGCCCTCGGTCACGGGCGTGACCTAGGGCGTGTAATCTCTGCAGCATCGGATCCGGTCGCGGCGTGGGCTTGGCGTGACGGCGGGAGAAAATCGCACATGTCACGGGCGTGACAATTGGGTCACGGGCGTGACTCAGGAAGGCTTCATTTAATGCGGCATGGGCTAGCCAGACGCCGCGGCGGCGTGCTTGGATCACGCGGGAAGGTCACGGGCGTGACTTTGGGTCACGGGCGTGACTCAAGTTGACTTCTCAACGGCAGCTTCTCGTCTCGACGGCGGCTCCACGCGGCAGATGCTGAAATTACACGCCCCCGGTCACGGGCGTGACTTTGGGTCACGGGCGTGACCTGGGGCGTGACTGGGTGTGGACTAGCTCAACAGCACGGCTGCGACTCTGGACTGATCTTCAGGTTACACGCCCTTGGTCACGGGCGTGACCGAGGGCGTGACATGGGATTTTTCCTGATTTGTCCCAGAAATCTGCAAATATTAAAATTAGGCTAAGTTAGAATCAAAATTACAAAAAGAACTACTTATAACCTAAAATTGACATAAAAAGGAAAATTCAAATTAAATAATTACAAAATTTTCTATTAAAAACTTATATAAAAACTACTTTATCAATGTCTGCGACATTGTCCGCACTCCGAACATGCTCAACCATAAGAGATCCTCCCAACACCTTTTTACGAATGAAATGGTGCTCAATCTCAATATGCTTGGTCCTCACGTGACAGACTGGATTATTAACCAGCTTGAGAGCACTCTCATTGTCCCCGCATAGCATAGTGGGACCTCGAACCTCCTCATGAACGTCCTCCACCAACCTCCTGAGCCAAACGGCTTCCTGAGCTGCCAAGGCCGAAGCCTTGTACTCTGCTTATGTGGTAGATACGGACACCGAGTCCTGCTTTTTGCTGCACCAAGAGATAGCTGTGGGGCCCGTCATAAAGACATAACCAGACGTTGATCTCCGATCATCCATGTCTCCCCCGTAGTCAGCATCCATGTATCCATTCAACTCCAAGCTTGACCCTCTCCTAAATAGGAGACCCAAATCAGAGGTCGACTTCACATATTTCAGAATCCCTTTTGCCGCCAGAAGATGAGGCTTCTGTGGTTCCGCCATGTACCGACTCACTTTGCCATCTGCATAAGCAATGTCGGGCCTCGTGATGGTCAAGTAAATCAAGCTCCCAACAGGAGCTCGGAACACCAACGGATCAGATAGAACTCTTCCCTCATCCTTCCGAAGTTTATGATGTTATTCCAGAGGTATAGAGCTGCTCTTCCCTTCTTCCATGCCGAATCGTTGAACGATCTGCTCCGCATATCCTTCCTGAGAAACAAGCACTCCGCTCTCCCGCCTCTGGACCTCGAGTCCAAGGAAATGGTGAAGCTCCCCCAGATCCTTCATCTCGAACCTGATAGCAAGCTCAGCTCTCAGCCTTGCTACTGCCTCCTTCGAGTTCCCGGTGACAATCATGTCATCCACATACAACAACACAATAACCCGAAGCGCCCCCTCCTTCTTGACGAACAAGCTAGAATCAGAGTCTGAAGCAAAGAACCCGCAAAATAGAAGATACTCTGCGATCTTTCCATACCACGCCCGAGGCGCTTGCTTCAACCCATATAAGGCCTTCTTCAGTTTGCATACGTAGTCCGGATGATCCTCCGAGATGAAACCCGATGGCTAGATCATGAAGATATCCTTGTCAATCTCTCCGTATAAGAAAGCATTCTTAACATCGAGCTGCCAAATCTCCCATCCACAAGATGCCGCCAAGGCAATAACAAATCGGACCGAAGTCATCTTTGCCACTGGACTAAACGTCTCATCATAATCTTCACCATACTGCTGTGAGAACCCGCGAGCTACAAGGCGAGCCTTGTATCGCTCGATCGTACCGTCATCTTTCTTCTTGAGTTTATAAACCCATTTGCATGTCACAGGGGTAATGCCCTTGGGCCTGGGCACTAGAGATCAAGTCTCATTCTTCTTGAGAGCATCCATCTCCTCTTGCATAGCAATATCCCACTGCTTCACGCCTTTGGCTTTTTCAAAGCTAGACGGCTCCCTCTCATCCAAGGGACCAGCGAAGAAACATGAGACGAAGCTCACCATGTTTCCTCCTGTGTATCGATCTGGTGGCTTGATAGTCCTCTTCGACCTCCTAAGAGGTTGCTCCTAACTAACCACCTCCTCAGCTGCTTCTTCTGTGCAAGCTCCTCTTCCAGACGAACTTGGAGCATCGCTCCCCTGCTTCCAGAACCTGAATCCTCCATATCAGAGCTTGACACAGCTGGAGCTCCTGGTGAAACAGGCAACTCCACTTGAAGACTTCCTGCAGCTTTCCCTGCTTCATCAACCCTGCTCTCCGGTAGTTCAACTAATGAACTCCCCTTGTAGGAAGTCACTTCATCGAACACCACATCCCGAGATACCACTGATCTCCGCGTCTCAGGATCCATGCATCTCCATCCTTTCTTCCGCTCATCATACCCAACAAAGACTAGCTTCCTTGCTTTCGCATCTAGCTTTGTCCGAAGAGCATCAGGAATATGCACATAGCATGTTGATCCGAACACCCAAAGGTGTGCAACACTCGACTTCTCCTTGAACATCAATTCATGAGGGGTCTTCATGTTGATAGGACTTAGAGGCATCCTGTTGATGATGTAAGCTGCACAAGACATTCCCTCCGCCCAAAAGGACTTGGGGATACTCTTGGCATGAAGCCAGCATTTGCAGGTTTCCGTCAGATGACGGATCTTCCTCTCCGCAACGCCATTTTGCTGTGGAGTATGGGCACAAGTGAGCTCTCTCCGAACGCCGTATTTCTTGCAAAAACTTGAGAACTCACCAGAGGTGAACTCCCCACCATTGTCAGTTCTCAATTTTTTCACCCGCAGGCCTAACCGACCTTCCACCAGCTCCTTGAACTCCCCAAACTTCGCAAAGGCTTCCGACTTCTCTTTCAGAAAATACACCCAGACATATCTGGTGTAATCGTCAATCAACACCAACATATATCTGTTGCCTCCAAGGCTTGGGGTGGCAGTCGGTCCCATCAAATCACCGTGAATGCACTCCAACGGTGCTTTGCATCTTGTTTGCGATTTATCAAATGGAAGTCGATGAGACTTACCAAACTGATATCCAGCATAAACATGACCGTCTCCATAAGAGGACAAGCTAGGCAAGCCCTTGACAAGGCCCCTTACCGCCATAGCCTTCAATTTGTCCATGCCAACATGCCCCAACCTTTCATGCCAGATAGCCACGCTATCGTTGGTCTTCATCTTATCAACATAGGTACTTGTCGATAACACGAACAAGTCCTTCACCCGCTTTCCAACATGTATAACATCTCCCTTTATCTCCGGTTGAGTTTTAAGAAACTTCACTTCTGTTGGGCCAAACAGAACGTGATAACCGGCATCGACCGCATTGGTCATAGAGAAGAGATTCTTCTTCATACCATGCACGTGATAAACACTCCTCAAGGTGAGTGGACCATTATCACTGCTCAGGGAGACAACACCTTCTTGTTCGACAGTATGAACAGAATTATCAGCCGTAATGATAGCATCGTTACCTGAGTAAGGCGCCAAAGAAGAGAACTTTGATTCATCCCCGGTGAGATGATGTCCCACCCTGAATCAACAATCCAATCCTCTTCGAAGTTGATGGCAGCCAAGGCCTTAATGGGCATCGCCGTCATATTAGCCGCAAAGGCTCCTCCCCATCCAGCTTCATCAGACTTTGGCTTCTCCTTCTCCGCTACATGTCCCGACTGAAGATTAACCCGATAATCCTTCTTGAAGTGGCCGGTCTTGTTGCACCTGAAGCACCTTGGTCCATCTCCCTTCTTCTTCCCATCAAACTTAGGAGCATAACCCCTATCCTGCTGACCTGAAGTAGAGGGTCCATCATAACCCGACTTCTTCTTCTCCCACTTCTTCTTCTTCTTCCCAAAGAACAACACATCACTATCTCCCCCAGAGATAGAATTCCCCGCCATCTGTCTTGCCAAACTTTCTTGCGAAGCAAGTAAGTTCTCCAGCTCCAACAGAGATGGTTGATTTGCCCAACCTTGAACTGAAGTCACAAAGGCAAGATACTCCTTCCGCAACCCGCAGATGATATGCCTCTTCAGTTTTGCCTCCGAGATGGGCTCATCAGGGTCCAAAGCAGAAATCTCTGCTGTGAGGTTCTTCATCTTGAGAAAGAAGGTAGAAATAGAAAGATCGCCTTGAGAGGCCTTCGCCAACTCATTTTCAAGAAACCGTAGCCGAGCTACATTCTTCTTATTAAACGGTCCGTCCAAAGACGTCCAAATCTCAGCAGCAGATTTACATCCAATAATGTGGTCAAACAGCTCCGGTGAGATAGCCCTCTTGAGTGTAAACTCTGCCTTAGCATTAGTCCTCCTCCAAAGTCTCACCTCTGCCATATTATCTCCTGCTAGAAACACTTCTTGTGTGTCTTCTCCTCCAACTATCTCCCATAGATCCTCGCCAAGTAAATAGCTCTCCATACACGACCTCCATTTCTTATAGTTAGTCGATGTAAGGAGTTCAATACCAAGCCCTCTTGCGTATCCACCTTCCATGGCAATCTATGTGGTCTCTTCTTCACAAAGACGATGGCAAATCAAGTTGATCACTGCTTATCCACTCCAACAACCTACCTCTGATACCATGTTAAAATTTTTGATTTGAATCGTTTAGGAGTAAGCAGGAGTTGTATCAACTGAGTTAAAGCCAAGCAACCACAATGCCACACAGCAACACAAGAAACTTTATTGAAACACAAACTTCATTTACAGTGCGAGGTATACATGGCGAGACATGATTCATCAGAATCACGGAGACGAGAAGAACAAAACACACCAAAACAAATCTGGCGGCTAGACAAGCTGAGACCGCACAGACCGCTCGACTCCAGAAGTCGCCCGACTTGTCCCGAGACCGCGCGAACAGAAAATTGACAAGCCGCCTGTACTGCAAGACCGCCACCTCAGACCGCACGAACTGGAGCTTTATTGGAACGAAGAACTGAAGCTGTCGCCAGGCCGCAACTCAGATCGCTTAACCGCTGAAGGTCGCCTGATCGATGAGCTCGCTGCGAACATCACAAGAACGAACATAAACCAGTTCGCAGACAGACCGCTGCCGAACTGTTTATTCAAGCCGCTGGGAATCACCAAGGAAGGAGACCGCAACCTGCTAACCGCAAACCTGCGAACACAACAAACAGTCAACACGCTTTCGAAACCGCCCGACCTCAAAGTGAGACCGCACGAATTAACCAGGCTCAGTTCTTACAGTTCTCGTTATGAATGACGGGCCATGCACCCCTATTTATAGGCGGGTGGACGGATGTCGTCACCGCACAAATCGGGATACAGTCACCACCCGTCAGATCGCCAGCGGTCTCATAAGACAGACCGCTCGACCAGACCACTTGGACTATCATCCGACCAAGACCGCAGAACAGCAGGCAGATCGCGCACAAGTCGCGCAAACGCGAGACCGCGTACAAGCAGCGCGGATACAAAGGTCGCTCCTCCCTTAGATCACCAGGAGCAAACAAGAACCATCTGGTCGACTTAGAACAAGTCGCCAGATCGCCAAGCACAAACCGCCCGGACAGGAGGTCATACAAGAACAACCCGCCAGGTCTTCCAACAAGGAAGGCAGGCAAACCAGCAGACCAACTCGGGAATAAACCGCAGCTACAAAGAACAGACCGGCAGAACCAGCAGTCCGCCAGAACAGACCGCCAGAACAGACCGCCAGAGCCAGACCGGCAAAATATAAACACAACCCACGCGGTCTCGGCGGTCTCCCAAAATAGACCGCCCGGTCTCCTCCACTTCACTTCAAAATTTCAACAGAGGAAAAGTTCTCTTCCCCTCTGATGGTTCCGCTGACCGGGCTCTTACTAGCCGGCAGGGCAGGTTGACCTCCCAGGGAGGTAAAGTTTTTTTCCGCTCGGATGGTTCCGCTGACCGGGCTCTCACTAGCCGGCAGGGCAGGTTGACCTCCCTGGGAGGCAAAGTTCTCTTCCCCTCGGATGGTTCCGCTGACCGGGCTCTCACTATCCGGCAGGGCAGGTTGACCTCCCAGGGAGGCAAAGTTCTCTTCCCCTCGGATGGTTCCGCTGACCGGGCTCTCACTAGCCGGCAGGGCAGGTTGACCTCCCAGGGAGACAAAGTTTTCTTCCCCTCGGATGGTTCCGCTGACCGGGCTCTCTCTAGCCGGCATGGCAGGTTGACCTCCCAGGAGATCCTTAGTAAATTTTTACCAGGACGAAGGGGAGTTTTCTCAATTTCTTTCGGCGCCACTCGCCGAATGTGCAGGGTTGGACTTTTCTTTCCGAGCGTGTACCTCGCTCGAAAAGAGCGGGGATTGTGTACAACCCTGTATTCGCCGAGTAGGCCCCCAGATCCCATGAGGTATTTTTTGACATCATCTTTTAGTCTGTTCCAGGGCAGGGAGAGAGGAGGGCGAGCGGTGGAGGTAAAGACCTCCTGCTCACTCAGCTTGTGTAGGAGGCGAGCAAGAGGGGGGAGAGCTCCTCTCGGCCCCGCTCCCAAGGAGGGGTGAGCTCCTCTCGCCCCGCTCCCAGTAAGGGGGCGAGCTCCTCTCGCCCCCACTCCCAAGGAGGGGGAGAGCTCCTCTCGCCCCGCTCCCAGCAAGGGGGGCGAGCTCCTCTCGCCCCCGCTCCCAAGGAGGGGGCGAGCTCCTCTCGCCCCGCTCCCAGCAAGGGGGGAGAGCTCCTCTCGCCCCACTCTCAGCAAGGGGGGCAAGATCCTCTCGCCCCCCGCCCTCAGGAAGGAGGGGCGAGATCCCAGGTGGGGGGGCGAGCTCTCGCACCCGCCCCCGGGAGGGGGGGGGGGCGAGCTCCTCTCGCCCCCGGCCCCAGCAGGGGGCGAGCTCCTCTAGCCCCCGCTCCCAAGGAGTGGGCGAGCTCCTCTCGCCCCGCTCCCAGCAAGGGGGCGAGCTTCTCTCCCCCCCCCCCCCGCTCCCAAGGAGGGGGCGAGCTCCTCTCGCCCCGCTCCCAGCAAGGGGGGGGGGGGGGGCGACCTCCTCTCTCCCCCGCTCCCAAGGAGGGAGCGAGCTCCTCTCACCCCGCTTCCAGCAAGGGGGGCGAGCTCCTCTCGACCCCCCCCCCCCCCCAGGAAGGAGGGGCGAGATCCCAGGTGGGTGGCGAGCTCCTCTCGCCCCCGCCCCCAGGAGGGGGGGGGCGAGCTCCTCTCGCCCCCGTCCCCAGCAGGGGGCAAGCTCCTCTCGCCCCCTCTCCCAAGGAGGGGGCGAGGTCCTCTCGCCCCGCTCCCAGCAAGGGGGGCGAGCTCCTCTCGCCCCCGCTCCCAAGGAGGGGGCGAGCTCCTCTCGCCCCGCTCCCAGCAAGGGGGGCGAGCTCCTCTCGCCCCCCCGCCCCCAGGAAGGAGGGGCGAGATCCCAGGTGGGGGGAGAGCTCCTCTCTCCCCCACCCCCAGGAGGGGGGGCGAGCTCCTCTCCTCCCGTCCCCAGCAGAGGGGCGAGCTCCTCTCGCCCCCCGCCCCCAGCAAGGGGGTGAGATCCCAGCAAGGGGGCGAGACAGGGAGGAGGTCAGTCCCCTCTCGCCCGACCCCGGGAGGGTGTTCTGGACTGCGTTTAGAGCCTCCAAACAACGGGATTTGGCTATTCGCAGACCAAATCTGAGGATATTTTGGTAATCTCGTAGGCCGGATTGTGGCTATCAGCAGACCAAGTTCAAAATCAGATAAATAGGACCAAGGGGGCACCATTTGGAGGGACTTCTCTTTGGCTCTCTCTTTTATAAGACCCCCCTCCCGGAACACACGACACGGCCGAGGGGAGTCCTATGCCCAGGACAGTCGCCTTGCGGAAGCGCCAGCACACGAGCTAGCATCCCCCACAAGACGCCTATCCTGCCGGCCAAACCAACTGAACAGCGCCAACCCATCAATAAAAGAAAGCATTAAAGCCATAGGTTCAAAATAAGTAAATATGTCCAGAACAGTACAAAGAAAGGCAGAAAGCTACACAAGCTCCTGCGAAACATCAGAGTATAAAACTAGATGCCCCAAGGGCTACAACTCAACCCGTGCTAACATCTGCCACAAACGGCAACCAAGGTACCAAAGTCACCAACCCTGCACACCTGACCTGTCTGGCCTCCTACAGCACCGTGCACTGCTGCACTAAGGAACACTCCTAAAAAGAGGGACGTAGCAACCGTTAGTCATAAAGACTAAGTGGCTTCCCATCCGCTCCCCCGACGACTCCAAGGCACCAGGCGAAAGGAAAGGAAGAAAAGATGCAATATAAGCAATAATATACAAAGCAGGTGACAGGAATGGTTGCATATACATGATGATTGTATGAGTACCCAAGTACTTGGAATAACACTAACTAACAGGTACATATATAAGCAAGTACTAGTAACAGAAAGCATAGGCAGAGTATCAATAAGCAAGTACTAGTAACATGAAGCATAAGCAGAGTATCAATAAGCAAGTACTAGTAACATGAAGCATAAGCAGAGTATCACTAAGCAAGTACTAGTAACAGGAAAAATAAGCAGAGTATCGCACCTTAACTTATATGAATACTCATACAAACTTATAAGTTAAGGTTTCCAATTTGGGACCCATCATATAAAAGAGCCCATACTAATTTATATGATGGACCCGATGCGGTGCAATGCTATGATTATGCAGAATGAATGCAATGCAATGATTATGATATGAAGACTCACCCATGCAATGTTGCTATGTCGACATAGACATTCAGTTCCCACTTTTCGAGGGTAGCTAACCACTCAGGCGCCCCCCGTCGTGGCCAGACGGTGGCAGTGGCACGGGCTTCGCCACTACTAGGAGGGTATGATCACTACTGGTCCTAGGCCCATGTACGCCTCGACGCTCTTGTTCATAGCGGAGTCCCTACGTACTACCCGCATTCATGCGGAGTCTTCAAGACGCGGTGGGGATCTATTGGGTAGATGGACACCAAGACATTCCAACCCAACCGGTCTGAGTCTAACTGCCGGCTTCTGTCGGTGTCACGACAAGCGAGCCCGTAGACCCGCCACAACCTATCCTCCCACGAGGATCTATTCGTATCCGTGTATCAACATACACCAGGACTTCTAATCCAAGTCCTCCTAAACAATCTGTGTATCTACGTACACCAGGACTTCTAAACCAAGTCCTTCTAAACCATCCGTGTATCTACGTACACCAAGACTTCTAAACCAAGTCCTTCTAAACGATCCGTGCATCTACGTACACTAGGACTTCTAAACTAAGTCCTTCTAAACCATCCGTGTATCTACGTACACCAAGACTTCTAAACCAAGTCCT
The DNA here is from genome assembly GCA_033032865.1 of Dactylorhiza incarnata. Lineage (NCBI taxonomy): Eukaryota > Viridiplantae > Streptophyta > Magnoliopsida > Asparagales > Orchidaceae > Dactylorhiza > Dactylorhiza incarnata. The sequence goes on along the minus strand of JAWHQI010000003.1, from coordinate 14,783,723 downwards.
TCTAAACCAACCGTGTACCTACGTACACCCGGACTTCTAATCCAAGTCCTTCTAAACGATCCGTGCATCTACGTACACCAAGACTTCTAAACCAAGTCCTTCTAAACCAACCGTGTACCTACGTACACCTGGACTTCTAATCCAAGGGGCTATATTCAACCTTGTTACATAATATACAATAAAAGACATGCCTATTTAACAGAGCATGATCCATCATATTCCCCAAACATGAAGATCATTTCACCCCCTTTTTAAAATCCCCAAATATCATTCCCCTCACTCTCCCACAACGACCATGGGTTTACCCCGAATCAAATCCCATCTCTTCTGTTGAAGAGAAGAAATGATCCCTAGAACCTCGCGGCGAACGATGCCCTTATTTTGAGGTTTCGGCTTGGTCTTTCTAAGGAAACTCCATTACAGCTCACAAGAGAAGCTCTCTTGAGTCTTCATCTCTCCTATTGTGATCTAAGAGACTAGCACCAAGGGAGAGGGGAGGAAGTCACCTGATTTCCAGACGACGTTCGCGGTTGTCTCCTCCGCGGCATGGCGACAGTTGGCCAAGACTGATTAAGGATCCTGATCCATAGAAATATCAAACATGTAATCAGTCAACATTACCCACTAAAAATGAAATGAACACAGCACAGCTGCCAGCCATACAAGAGTAATAATCAAAGCTAAAAAAAAAGCACTAGCCGACCACATAGGACTCACTTCCCCCAAATTTATCCTTTAATTTCAGCAACTAGCTATAACCAGAATAAAAAGACCAGCTAGTAAGAAAGAGAGAGAGAGGAGAGCTCACAATGATTTAGGAGAGAATTATCGAGGCTTTGCCTTCCCCCCGAATCACACCCCAAATCACCGTCATCTCTACCGGTGGATGCCATCCTCCGCAATATCTGTTACGACATTATTTAAAATTAATAAGCATTCTATCGGGGTTGCATCACATCTATAGCGTTGACGTTGACTCCTAGGGGTGACTCAAACATCTAAGGATTTTCTTCATAAGGGACAACAATATTGAATTAAAGGGAACAATAGAAAATGGACTGCATCAGGAAGTCAAATAGCTCTTCCCGAATGAACTCCAGCACTGAAAGATTTAAGACAGCCATGCCCAACAGCCTTAAGAATTGCAGAAATTCAGCCATATACAAAACAGCCTACAATAGGGATTCCCAAAACTAAATAGTTAACTGGAACTGCAGCAGCAAAACAGCAAAAATCCCCTCTTTTATAAATCAGTTTGTGGCCACTAAGCAAAACAGAGATTGATTTCCCCCATTAAACTAAAGCAAAGCCAGTAAATAGAGATAGGAACAGCCGGCCAAGACCCATACATGACAGCAGCCCTTCAATGCACAGGTAATAAAACCATATGTCCCCCATACTGACAAGAGGCGTAATAAAGGCTCAGCACAGCCATCAAGAATTCCCAATGAAACTGGGTCAAGATTAAGCAAGACAACAAAAGCCCACTCAAAAGGGAAAAGTGCTAGCAGTTGGCCGACAACTGAAAAGAGCAGCAGGCATCAGGCATCAGAAGAACAAGGAAAGCGCAGATAATAAGAGTTTAATCCAACTCTTACTAGCACAAAACAGGAGCAGCAATTGTTTATAATAGCCATGATAAATGAAAAGAGCAGCTGCTCACTTAGAACTCAAACATAGCCGGCCAACTACACAAACCAAGACCCTTCCTACAATAATCCCCTAAAGTAAGAGAAAACAAGGGCGACATTAAGTGAAAAGAAGGCTTACAGTGAGCTACAAGAAGTCGGGCTCTGATTTTTGCACCAAACCGCAACCCGACTAAGCAGAGATCAAGGAAAGCCTCACGAACCACTGCTCCCTGCAATCCTTTAGAATTTCTGCCAGGTTTCGAGGATCGAGAAGAGAGATATGATGAAAGAAAGGAAGAAGGCGATGTTGTAACCCTAGCTGCGATGGGAACGAGAGAGGAAAAAGGAAGAGTCGGCGGATTCCAATGAATGTCAAAACAAGATAGAACTTCTCGATTTATTTCCCCACCGCCTCATACCATGCCAGCCATAGCCTATTGGCAGCTCATCATAAGCCCATCTTATGCCCACATTTCGGTTCACATGTTAGCCAACACAAGGCCTCTAATAGCACCCCATTTCAGGTATAAGAAAACCCTTATTAGCACACCACATTAACTAGGAGGGAACATTTAATAGCCCACTAAATTCCTTTCTCTGATTTAAATCAAATAAACCTTTTTCTTATCCGCAGCCCATTTAAAGCCTCCAAATAGGGTAAGTAAATTAATCATCTCTTGTTGACCGTGACTCAAACCTGATCACCTCAGGGTCATAAAGCTTTTACCGAGTCCGAGTCAACCTCCGGTGACACAGCACACTCATGAGGGGCCTAGCGCGCACTGGGATGTTACAAATCCAATAAACGAAGAAACAATTTCGTCCCCGAAATTTAAGTTGAGGTTAGGAGGGTCTAAATTGTATGAGCGCTCTTGTCTTGTACAGTCATATGAATTAATCGTGACTCTCACTATTTTAACAATAGCTAATAGAAACTACACATAGCAGTCCCAAACAAAATAATCCAAACTGGATGGGTATAAAGCAACCTCTAAATCGGGATTTTATATAAGCAGTAGCCCCAAATAATCCAACAATGATAGCTATATAGCAGCCCCAAAAAAAAGAAAACATAAAACAGCAGCCCTCCATAAGGAAAAGATAACAACAGCCCCTCCATACAACATACTATAAGGCAGCCCCAACAACATTGAAACGCCCAACTGATTTAAAAAGCATAGCAGCAGCCCTTATTTAGACAAGGAAAACAAAAGTGGCCCCTAGCATAGAGCATAGCAGCCCCCAATTAAAAAGTATAAGAAGCAACCCCAATAAATTTGTAAGTCTAGCCCAAGCACAAGTATGGCAGCATGGGTAAAACAAAACCCCAATATTTGCAAATCTAGCCCAAGCACAACATCCATATAGGAACCAGATGAATAAAAACTGAGGTAAGAAAGTAGTAGAAGAAGGAGAAGGGGGAGATGAAGAAGTTTTCTTGCAGTTTAAGTATAAAGCCACATAACCACCAAGTTTGACAATTTATAACCTTGCCACAACTTCGGGAACTAACAAGAGAGATTCCCAGGAAATTTAGCACCAAATTCCCAAACCCGTCAGGAATTAGGAAACGAACGTTCCGGGGAATCTAAGGTCTAATGTTTCCCAACCCAACTAGAGATTACAAAATAAATTTCCAGAAAGACTAGCCCGTTACTGGAACAAGTAAAAACCCAAAACCGAATTCCATCCACTTATCCTTCAAATTTAACAATTTGCTAGCCTCGCAAAGTCGTCGAGAGCTAGCAAGGGAAATTCCCAGGGAGCTTGGCCTCTAATTCCCCCGACTTGCCAGGAGTTAGAAACAAAATTCCCGGGGAATTAAGATCTGGTTCCTCACACCGATAAGGATTTGCAAACAAGGCTCCATGAAACTTAGCCGCAAAACCAACCGCACCTTTTAGCAAGTGTATAAATATATATTCAGAATTAAAACCAACTAGAGCTGAGCCAGGCCATAAAGATTTTTGGCTCCTGGTAGAATCCCAATTGGCCCATCTGCTAGGCCAATAAACGAAGGGACAAGCCCCCGTACGTTTTTGGACTAAATTTCATCCACCGCCCATATGGTACATTCATCTCACGTATGGGCACAAACCTTAGGGGAATATCTTCCTCGACTTAGAGTTCTTACCCTATAGATCCCCGTGATGATGCACTTATATAATAGCCGCGATGTAGAAATTCAAATTTTTACGGCGACGACCAAGCTGCATCTCATTGTAATGAGAGCATGTACTAATAACATCCAATTACCCGGTACATAACTAGCCCAATAAACGAAGAGATAAGCCCCCGTATCTCTTCGACTGAGTTTCTTCTACCACCAATATAACACATCTGTCCCACAAAGAGCCTTCTCTGGATCCGAATTCTTATCATGCAGTATAAAAGACATGCTTGGTGGTCTCTTACTAAGTTGATAATAGATTTCAGGCACCAATCTCATTTAGATTGCCCTAAAATTTTGGGTAAGGTGATAATATTACTCCATATCTGAGATAGAAATCTCCGGGTGTGATTCCCTAGCATCCACACTCACGTTAAACTCTTCCCTTAATCATTTGCGGGCACTTATTGCTTGGCCACATCATCCCCGAGATTGGTATAAGGCTAAGGTAAGTCACGACATATCCTGCTAAGTCGACCAAAATGGTATCCTAGTTAGGTTGGCATCAATCCTATGCCAAACCAACTCTAATTGTTGGAATGGGAATACCAATTACTGTCTCGGAATGAGCCAGCATCTATACGTAAGGGTACGAGTTTGGCTTAGGTTGGCACTTCTATAGGAAAAAGCGGACATACTAAATGTGAATCACCCATGGGCACACCACCGCTTCCGCTGCATCAGTTTGTCCTCAAACTGATTTAGCTAGCAGGGGTGGCCCAGTGGTTTAATGGACTTCTTTATCTCAGGATCGTTGCAAGCTGATACCATTTGTAAGACCCCCTCCCGGAACACACGACACGGCCGAGGGGAGTCCTATGCCCAGGACAGCCGCCTTGCGGAAGCGCCAACACACGAGCTAGCATCCCCCACAAGACGCCTATCCTGCCGGCCAAACCAACTGAATAGTGCCAACCCATCAATAAAAGAAAGCATTAAAGCCATAGGTTCACAATAAGTAAATATGTCCAGAACAGTACAAAGAAAGGCAGAAAGCTACACAAGCTCCTGCGAAACATCAGAGTATAAAACTAGATGCCCCAAGGGCTACAACTCAACCCGTGCTCACATCTGCCATAAACGGCAACCAAGGTATCAAAGTCACCAACCCTGCACACCTGACCTGTCTGGCCTCCTCCAGCACTGTGCACTGCTGCTCTAAGGAACACTCCTAAAAAGAGGGACGTAGCAACCGTTAGTCATAAAGACTAAGTGGCTTCCCATCCGCTCCCCCGGCGACTCCAAGGCACCAGGCGGAAGGAAAGGAAGAAAAGCTGCAATATAAGCAATAATATACAAAGCAGGTGGCAGGAATGGTTGCATATACATGACGATTGTATGAGTACCCAAGTACTTGCAATAACACTAACTAACAGGTACATATATAAGCAAGTACTAGTAACAGAAAGCATAGGCAGAGTATCAATAAGCAAGTACTAGTAACATGAAGCATAAGCAGAGTATCAATAAGCAAGTACTAGTAACAGGAAGCATAAGCAGAGTATCACTAAGCAAGTACTAGTAACAGGAAAAATAAGCAGAGTATCGCACCTTAACTTATATGAATGGCCATACAAACTTATAAGTTAAGGTTTCCAATTTGGGACCCATCATATAAAAGAGCCCATACTAATTTATATGATGGACCCGATGCGGTGCAATGCTATGATTATGCAGAATGAATGCAATGCAATGATTATGATATGAAGACTCACCCATGCAATGTTGCTATGTCGACATAGACATTCAGTTCCCACTTTTCGAGGGTAGCTAACCACTCAGGCGCCCCCCGTCGTGGCCAGACGGTGGCAGTGGCACGGGCTTCGCCACTACTAGGAGGGTATGATCACTACCGGTCCTAGGCCTATGTACGCCTCGACGCTCTTGTTCATAGTGGAGTCCCTGCGTACTACCCGCATTCATGCGGAGTCTTCAAGACGCGGTGGGGATCTATTGGGTAGATGCACACCAAGACATTCCAACCCAACCGGTCTGAGTCTAACTGCCGGCTTCTGTCGGTGTCACGACTAGCGAGCCCGTAGATCCGCCACAACCTATCCTCCCACGAGGATCTATTCGTATCCGTGTATCAACATACACCAGGACTTCTAATCCAAGTCCTCCTAAACAATCTGTGTATCTACGTACACTAGGACTTCTAAACCAAGTCCTTCTAAACCATCCGTGTATCTACGTACACCAAGACTTCTAAACCAAGTCCTTCTAAATGATCCATGCATCTACGTACACTAGGACTTCTAAACCAAGTACTTTTAAACCATCCGTGTATCTACGTACACCAAGACTTCTAAACCAAGTCCTTCTAAACCAACCGTGTACCTACGTACACCCGTATTTCTAATCCAAGTCCTTCTAAACGATCCGTGCATCTACGTACACCAAGACTTCTAAACCAAGTCCTTCTAAACCAACCGTGTACCTACGTACACCTGGACTTCTAATCCAAGGGGCTATATTCAACCTTGTTACATAATATACAATAAAAGACAAGCCTATTTAACAGAGCATGATCCATCATCTTCCCCAAACATGAAGATCATTTCACCCCCTTTTTAAAATCCCCAAATATCATTCCCCTCACTCTCCCACAACGACCATGGGTTTACCCCAAATCAAATCCCATCTCTTCCGTTGAAGAGAAGAAATGATCCCTAGAACCTCGCGGCGAACGATGCCCTAATTTTGAGGTTCCGGCTTGGTCTTTCTAAGGAAACTCCATTACAAGTCAAACGAGAAGCTCTCTTGAGTCTTCATCTATCCTATTGTGATCTAAGAGACTAGCACCAAGGGAGAGGGGAGGAAGTCACCTGATTTCCGGACGACGTTCGCGGTTGTCTCCTCCTCGGCATGGCGGCTGTTGGCCAAGACTGATTAAGGGTCCTGATCCACAGAAATATCAAACATGTAATCAGTCAACATTACCCACTAAAAAAGAAATGAACACAGCACAGCTGCCAGCCATACAAGAGTAATAATCAAAGCTAAAAAAAAGCTCTAGCCGACCACATAGGTCTCACTTCCCCCAAATTTATCCTTTAATTTCAGCAACTAGCTATAACCAGAATAAAAAGACCAGCTAGTAAGAAAGAGAGAAAGAGGATAGCTCACAATGATTTAGGAGAGAATTATCGAGGCTTTGCCTTCCCCCCGAATCACACCCCAAATCACCGTCATCTCTACCGGTGGATGCCATCCTCCGCAATATCTGTTACGGCATTATTTAAAATTAATAAGCATTCTATCGGGGTTGCATCACATCTATAGCGTTGACGTTGAATCCTAGGGGTGACTCACACATCTAAGGATTTTCTTCATAAGGGACAGCAATATTGAATTAAAGGGTACAATAGAAAGTGGACTGCATCAGGAAGTCAAACAGCTCTTCCCGAATGAACTGCAGCACTGAAAGATTTAAGACAGCCATGCCCAACAGCCTTATGAATTGCAGAAATTCAGCCATATACAAAACAGCCTACAATAGGGATTCCCAAAACTAATTAGTTAACTGGAACTGCAGCAGCAAAACAGCAAAAATCCCCTCTTTTATAAATCAGTTTGTGGCCACTAAGCAAAACAGAGATTGATTTCCCCCATTAAACTAAAGCAAAGCCAGTAAATAGAGATAGGAACAGCCGGCCAAGACCCATACATGACAGCAGCCCTTCAATGTACAGGTAATAAAACCATATGTCCCCCATACTGACAAGAGGCGTAATAAAGGCTCAGCACAACCATCAAGAATTCCCAATGAAACTGGGTCAAGATTAAGCAAGACAACAAAAGCCCACTCAAAAGGGAAAAGTGCTAGCAGTTGGCCGACAACTGAAAAGAGCAGTAGGCATCAGGCATCAGAAGAACAAGGAAAGCGCAGATAATAAGAGTTTAATCCAACTCTTACTAGCACAAAACAGGAGCAGCAATTGTTTATAATAGCCATGATAAATGAAAAGAGCAGCTGCTCACTTAGAACTCAAACATAGCTGGCCAACTACACAAACCAAGACCCTTCCTACAATAATCCCCTAAAGTAAGAGAAAACAAGGGCGGCATTAAGTGAAAAGAAGGCTTACAGTGAGCTACAAGAAGTCGGGCTCTGATTTTTGCACCAAACCGCAACCCGACTAAGCAGAGATCAAGGAAAGCCTCACGAACCACTGCTCCCTGCAATCCTTTAGAATTTCTGCCAGGTTTCGAGGATCGAGAAGAGAGATATGATGAAAGAAAGGAAGAAGGCGATGCTGTAACCCTAGCTGCGACGGGAACGAGAGAGGAAAAAGGAAGAGTCGGCGGATTCCAATGAATGTCAAAACAAGATAGAACTTCTCGATTTATTTCCCCACCGCCTCATACCATGCCAGCCATAGCCTATTGGCAGCTCATCATAAGCCCACCTTATGCCCACATTTCGGTTCACATGTTAGCCAACACAAGGCCTCTAATAGCACCCCATTTCAGGTATAAGAAAACCCTTATTAGCACACCACATTAACTAGGAGGGAACATTTAATAGCCCACTAAATTCCTTTCTCTGATTTAAATCAAATAAACCTTTTTCTTATCCGCAGCCCATTTAAAGCCTCCAAATAGGGTAAGTAAATTAATCATCTCTTGTTGACCGTGACTCAAACCTGATCACCTCGGGGTCATAAAGCTTTTACCGAGTCCGAGTCAACCTCCGGTGACACAACACACTCATGAGGGGCCTAGCGCGCACTAGGATGTTACATCTTTTGCCATCTCTCTCCCCAAGTCTCTTTAGTGGGTGGACAGAGCCTCCAAAGGGTGCCCAAGCTTAGCATTGGCTTGGGAGGGGAAGCGCTCTAAGATCTTCCGGGTGTGTGGTGGGACCTCCTCGCTAAGCCCTTGGCCTTGTTCATAGTTCATTAGCCCCTTATCCTAGAGCTCTCCCTTGGGGGGAGTAAGTGTTGGTCACCCCTCAACTTATTGAGGGCCCGAACTCCACAGAAACTAAGTCTTGTTCTCAAGTCCTGGATTCAACAGCAATATTAATACTCTAAGTGGCAGTTATCTAACAAGAAGCCAAGGACTCAAATCTGTTTGGGTTCCTAAGGGCAATTGATTATTGATTGCAGGTATATCCAAAGGCCAACAAAATGCTTATCTGGTATTTGGGCAGTGGATGTTCGTGGCACATGACCAGAACAAGAGGCCTATTGCAGAATTATACCCCAGTTAAAGATGGTCTGAAAGTTATCTTTGGCGGATCTGATCGGGGAATTACAAAAAGCTACGGTATGATAACCAACAGTATAGTTTCTTTCTCAGACGTGGCTTATGTTAAAGGATGAAAGTGGAGGTCAGATCTTAAGTTACTCTAGAGGGGGGGGGGGGGGGGGGGGGGGGGGTGAATAGAGTATTAAAACTTTTTCTTAGTTTTTATAGCGGAATTAAAATAGTGTTACATATAAGTGTAAGCAGTGTGAAAATTATATAAACAGAAAAATTAAGTAAATGTAATCACAAAACAAACAGCAGTGCCACAGGAAATAATCAAACACAGAAGACACAAGGAGCTATAGTAGTTCCCCAATAAGTCTGGGTACGTCTACTCTTCTACCACCTTTGGTAGGAATCCACTAGGAGGTTGTTGATAAGGTGCCCTCACACCAGGTGAGCTGTTGATAAGGTGCTCTAACCAAACTGCAGGTTTTTGAAAAGGTTCCCTGTCACCGAGATTAACTTTTGAAGGGAGTTATAACCCTGTACAAAATGGGAAGGAAAAGGTTTATAGTGTTCTTCTCTGTCAAGATGCTGAGAGAAGACTCTAGTGGATGTTGTTGTAAAGCTCCCCCTGTCAGATTGAATTGCTTGACAGAGAATGAAGAAGCTTTCTCTTGAAAACTAAGATCTCCTGTAGCTGTTTGATCTGGAAGAACAGGTTCTTCAGATTTGCTTGTTGCTCTTTTAGAAGATCTAAATTTACAGCAGATTCTGAGTGAATGTTCTTGAGGATGATGTTCTCAGAAGTTTTTGTTTGCTTGTAGAAGAAGATGAAGAACTTTCTGAGATGTCTCTCTGTATATTGTGTTCTTCTGAATACTATATATATATATATCCTTTTTATTCTGTAATAGAACGATGTTTGAATTCTGTCGACTCAAATAATTTTGGCAGGTCCTTTTATTTTTGACTGCGAAAAGATCCCTTTTCATTAAATGTCAACGACTATTGCTGCCTTGGAAAAAGGAAAGAAGAGAATATATTAACTCAGTTTAATATCCTTCCTTATCTGTCAGAATACGTCCAAAGGATATTAAATAGATCCGTTATATTCGTCATTTTGCTGTTAGGATAAATAGAATATAGTTGATAACAAATCTGGGCTTCAATAAATGATCTGTCGAACGCTGGGAGCCATCTGTCGAGCGCTGTCCAGAATATGTCGAACACTGGCTGGAAAACTGTTGAGCGCTGTTAATAAAAACTGTCGAACGCTGGGAGCCATCTGTTGAGTACTGCTAGCCGTTCGTCGAACACTGATCAGTGAATGTCGAGTGCTGTAACTGGCTGCAATACTTCAGTCTGCTTAGAACAATTTGTCGAACGATGCTAGACATTCGTCGAACGCCACATGCCATTTGTCGAGCGCTGTTAGACATTCGTCGAACGCTGGGAACCTTAGATTTAATCTTAAGTTCTAGCTAATTTATCATCCTAAAGACTTGACCCTTAAACTATACAATGGGGTCAACTGATCCTAATCAGTACATAGTGATCCTAGCCCAAAACAGTAAAAGGGTTGTTCCAACAATCTCCCCCTATTTGGGTTAGGATACTATTTGACAAGAAAAATTAAATAGATGCAGCTGAACAGAGCAATAATGAAATGAAATATATCTGATAGATAAAAATAGATCATCAGATAAAATAAAAATGAGTGCTCTGAGTTCAGAAACTTTACATTCATAACCAAGCAATTTATTTACGGCTTTTTGTCCTGAGAAGGTGGCTTGAATATGATTTTTCTGTTGGGGTCTTCTGATTTCTTTTTGCTGATAAACAAGTCTTGAGCACCAATGATTTTCTGTTCTTTAACATGAGGAATAAATGCTTCTGGGTGCAAATCAATATATTCCTCAGTATTGAATGCTTTAACTGTTTTGTATTTTTCAAGTTCTTTTCTTCTGTATTCTGACATGGTTGAGTAACTTGAGAAGTCTTTGCCTTCAGCTTTAGCCTTTTTAATCTGTGCATACCCAATTGTTTCTTTTAGTCTTGCCATCTGACAGAGTTTCTCTTCTTCTGGATCTGGAAAATAATAAATATTTTCTGAATCATTTTTGTTTTGAGTGACTTTTTGAGGTACTCTATCTCTGTGAAGAGTTCCATCAGAAATGTGAAGTTTGTATTCTGAAGATATTTGAGAAGAGGAAAAGGTTTGACTTCTTTGAAGGATAGAAGCTGATTTCTTAGAGGAAGGAGCACTGGCTGATCCAGAGGCTTGAGAACCACTAGAACTACCAGGTCTCCTTGAATGTTGAGAGCTTGGCCTCTGAGAGGAAAATGATACACCTGCTGATCCTGTTGCACCAGCTGCTGGAGGAGGAGGAGGAGGATGATTGTGCTTGACTGGTTTGTCAGGGATGTAGCCAGTCTTCTTGAATTTCTTCCTCCTATTGTTCTCATTTCTGGAGAGCTTCATCCAGTGAGGAGTTTTCTCATCAAGAGGGACATTATACAAAATGTACAGAGGAATGTCATTATTTGGATTTGGAGGTTTGGGAGCAGCCTTTGACTTAGCTGTTCTTTTCTTTCTTTTCTTTGAGAGTGTATCATCAGAATCACTGTTGTCATCATCATCTTTAGAGTCAGAAGATGAGATTGGCTTATTGTATAAATCATCAATTCTCTTGATTGCTTCCCGAGCCTTTAATCTTTCTTCTTCAGCTTTGTCAAACTCTGCATCTGCTTCTCTCCATATTTCATCAAAGCTTGGCATTGGTTCTTCATTCCATACAGAAATTGGAGGTGAAGAAATAATTTGTGGGGCTGATGTATCATCAAGGAATTCTGCAGGATCATCTTCATATTCTGCAGAATGATCCTTTATTTGAATGTCTTGAACAGTGGATGAAGGAATAGAGGATATGTAGTTTTGTATGATGTCAGAATGAGTTCTCTGAGGAAGGCAAATCAGAGCCTTTGATAGATCCTCTATGTATGGTGATACCCTTGAAGTATATGTGACATCAAATTTTGATAATAAGCTATATAGATCACAGGATGGATGAATGCATATATTATTTATTACTTCTATAACTTGTGTATCTGTATCAAAAATTGTAACTTCTGTATCATCTTCAGGAGTTCCTTCTGTTTCTGGAGCTTCTTCATAGGACATCTCCCCCTGCCTAGCTTCAGGACAGCCTGAATCTAGGCCCCTAGTAGAAGGGACGGCAGTGGAGGAGGGAAGAGGGGCTATCTTAGAAGATAAAGTAGAAAGTGCCTGAAGAACTGGAGCAAGTTTTGCATCCAGGAGCTGGCTTATTTTAGGAAGGATAAGATCAAAAACTTGATCAGCAATAGAAGAGAGGTTGAGGGAGGGATGATCTGGTGGATGGCTAGTGAATGGTTGTGAAGTAGATGGAGATGATATTGAAGGAATGATATTGCTGATGTTGGTGGTATGTGTATGAATGTCTAGATGGATTGGACTAGGAGAATGGATAGATGAATGATATTCATTGTGTATTGGAGAGGGAGGTGTGGTAGGTAGTGGTTCTGAAGATAGGGGTGGAGGTGGAGCATCACTGATGTGGGTGGTTAAGATTGGAATATCATTGATGGGTGATATTGCAGTTGAAGGAGGGGATGAAAAATGAGCAGGAGATTGTTGAGCAGGAGAATGCGCAGGAGAATGTGCAGGAGATTGTTGAGCAGGAGGAGAGAGGATATGAGAGGAAGGAGGAACTGAGGAAGGATCTTCTAGAGGGGTAGAGGGAGTGACTTGATCAGTCCTTGTGTCCTCAGAAGCTTTCCTTTTTCTGGAGGCCTCAGCTCCTGTATTCTTCTTGGGAATTATTCTATCCCATTTAGCAAAGAGTGCTGAGGTCAGCCTCTTGCTGGCATTTATTATTACTTTTGGTGACACCAGAAGTTCTGGATGCCTTTCCTGCAGAAAGATTCCTAAGATTCTTCCAAAGCATACATTCTCTGTAGATTTTTTCTTTTTAATTAGGTCAAAAAGGATTGATCCCCAGTTGACTTTCTTCTTCTCCATTAAGGCCACCATTAATAGAAATTGGTGCCTACTGATATAGTCATGCCCAGAAGTCTTGCCCAGCAAGACTTTTCCAACAATATCTGCTAAGAACTTGTAGTCCTGAGACAGATTCTTTTTCAGAATGTGGCTAGGGTTTCCAGTCAAATGGCCCATTTTGACTAAAGCTTCATCAAATTCATTTGAGCTTATGTCTAACTCATCTTCACCATTTTCAAGACAAAAGATTTCAGAAAGGATGGTGGGAGAGAGAGAGACATGATGACCTGATATTGTTCCCGACAAACTTTCATCGATTGATTTTGCAGTGAAAACCCATTCCTTTATCTCTGCAATAGCTATCTTCTGTCTGGTGCTTAGAAATTTCCTTAGATGTTGTTCATCCAGCGTTTGAAGAATATCCTTGAAGATTTTGTCTGACTGTGCAAACGAGTCCATGTCAATGTCAAAGCCTGCGTCAAACTTCATTAGATGCAGAGAAGCCCGAGGAATCGCCATAGTTCCTGCAAAGAAGGTTGAAGATCAAGTGCAGAGAGGAACTGGAGGGAAAGACGATTTCTGTAGGCGCAAAACTTAGAATAAGATAAAATAAGTGTTATATCGTCGAGAAAATAGGGAGGAGAATTCGAGGAGCGCTGTTCGGCAAAACCTAATTAAATCTGAAGTCGAACCGACCTTAAAAAAAATTTCGTCGACCGCCGTTCGACAAACGAGATTTTCTTTACTGACTCTTGAAGATGTAGGTTTTTGTCGACCATCGTTCGACGAATAAAAATTTGTCGTTCTTCGTTCGACAAAAAAAAAAATTTTGGATAGGATAGAAAATATAATTTTCAACAAATTGAGTCTCCATCTATCATTCCCAGTTGATTCATAAAGAAAATATGTTTCTTTTCATCCAAGGGTTTGGTGAAAATATCTGCTCTTTGTAAATCAGTGGAGATGAACTGTAGGCAAATTTTATTTTTATCCACATTATCTCTGATAAAGTGGTGCCTTATTTCTATGTGTTTAGTTCTACTATGGAGAACTGGATTTTGTGCTATAGATATTGCACTAGTATTGTCACAAAATATAATTGATTAATTTAAGTTGATACCATAGTCTAGAAGTTGATTTTGTATCCACAGTATCTGTGAGCAGCAACTGCCTGCAGCAATGTATTCTGCCTCAGCTGTTGATGTGGACACAGATGTCTGCTTCTTACAAAACCAAGACACAAGCCTATCACCAAGAAACTGACAAGTTCCTGATGTGCTTTTTCTGTCTACTCTGCATCCAGCATAATCTGAGTCTGAGAATCCAGTTAATTCAAATTCACATGCTGTTGGATACCAGAGACCTAGATTAGGACAGCCCTTTATATATCTTAAAATTCTAATTAGTAAAGATAGATGAGATTCTTTAGGGTTGACTTGAAACCTAGCACAAATACAAGTAGCAAACATTATATCAGGCCTACTAGCTGTCAAATAGAGTAATGAGCCAACAATTGCTCCATACACCTTCTGATCAACAGGTTTCCCTGATTCATCAGCATTAATGACAGCATTAGAAGCCATGGGTGTTTTCATGGGAGAGGAATCAGACATTCCAAACCTTTTTACTAATTCCTTAGCATACTTGGATTGTGAAATGAAAATTCCTGATGAGGTTTGCTTCACTTGAAGACCAAGGAAGTATGATAATTCACCCATGCTACTCATTTCAAATTTAGATTGCATAAGTTTAGAGAACTTTTTGCATAAATTTGAATCAGTAGAGCCAAAAATAATATCATCTACATATATTTGAACTAGCAATGTTTGATTTTTATGTATTCTGAAAAATAAGGTTTTGTCTACTAGGCCTCTACAGAACTTGTTTTCCAATAGAAAATTAGCTAAGGTCTCATACCATGCCCTGGGAGCTTGTTTGAGACCATAGAGAGCTTTATTAAGCTTGAATACATAAGAAGAGTGAGTTGGAGAGATGAAACCTGGTGGTTGTTCCACATAAACTTCTTCCTTGATATCTCCATTTAGGAATGCACTTTTTACATCCATTTGATATACCTTAAATTGTTTGTATGCAGCAAATGCTAAAAATATTCTGATAGCTTCAAGTCTTGCCACAGGTGCAAATGTTTGATCATAGTCTATGCCTTCTTCCTGTGAGTATCCTTGAGCTACTAGCCTTGCTTTATTTCTCACAATATTTCCTTGATCATCAAGTTTGTTCCTGAAGACCCACTTGGTGCCAATGACTGGATGGCCTCTTGGTCTTGGAACCAAATCCCAAACTTTGTTTCTTTCAGACTGGTTGAGTTCCTCTTGCATTGCAAGAATCCAATTTGGATCTTGTTCTGCATCTTTTATGGTTTGAGGTTCAACTTGTGATAGAAAGCAAGTATGCATCTGATTTTGATGTAGTTGATGTCTTGTCTGAACACCTGCTGAAATATCACCAATCACTTGTGAAATTGGGTGATCTCTAACTGTGATGTGATCAACAGTTGGAGTTAATTCTGCAGTGGTATTTATTTGGGGATTTTGTTCAGTAATTGTATCCTGTGGAGGATGTTCTGCTGTTGCTTGATTCTGATAATCAACAAGATCTGGATGATCTTCTTCTTCACTATCTTCAAGGTTTTGAGCTAATGGTTGCATTGAATCTTCTGACTGTAGATTTAGTTCATTAAGCTCTTCACATAGAGCTGGTACCTGCAAAGAATTCTTGGTAGAAGAGTTCTTCTCCTTGTAAGACATGTTAGTTTCATCAAAGGAAACATGCATGGATTCTTCTATTTTAAGAGTGGATTTGTTAAATACCCTATATGCTTAGCTAACTATTGAATATCCTAAGAAAATTCCTTCTTCAGATTTTGGTTCAAATTTTCTAAGATATTTCTTATCATTGTTATGAACAAAACATTTGCAACCAAAAGTTCTGAAATAATCAACTTTAGGTTTCTTCCCTTTAAGTAATTCATAAGGAGTTTTACCCTTAAGTTTGTGTATCAAACTTCTATTCAGAACATAGTTTGTTGTGCTAACAGCTTCTGCCCAAAAGGATAGTGGCAAATTAGCATCTGCAAGCAATGTTCTTGCTGATTCAATTAGGGTTCTATTTTTCCTTTCAACTACCCCATTCTGTTAAGGAGTTCTAGGAGCTGAGAAGCAATGCCTGATACCTTCCTTCTCATAGAATTCTTGCATAAGAAGAGACTCAAACTCAGTGCCATGATCACTTCTGATCAATGCAACTGCAGTAGAGTATTCAATCTGTATGCTCTTAAGAAAGTCTGTAAGAACTTTAAAGTTATCTGACTTTTCTCTCAAAAAGAATACCCAAGTGAATCTAGAGAAGTCATCTACAATAACTAGAGTGTAAGACTTCCCTCCTAAACTCTTTATTGCTATAGGTCCAAAAAGGTCCATATGTAGCAAAAATAAGATTCTAGGTGAATCACTTTTAGATAAGGATTTAAAACTGTTTTTGGTTTGCTTTCCTAGCTGGCATGCCCTACATAAACCTTCTTTCTTATATGATCCTGATGGTAAACCTCTAACTAGATTATCTTTAGATAGTTTGGCAATTGTTCTAAGATTTATATGCCCTAATCTTTTATGCCATAGTTCACTAGGTTTGCTTAGCTCATTAAACAGGAAAATTTCTGATTTAGAGGAATTGAAATTTACTAAATATATGTTACCCTGTCTAATACCTGATAAAACAATGACATTATCAGATGACTTGATAATACATTCTGATTTATTAAAGGTTACCTGATAGCCTTCATCACATAACTGACTTATGCTGATGAGGTTGTGCTTCAGACCCTTCACATAGGTGACTTCCTTGAATGTTACTGCTCCAACCTTGATTTGACCAAAGCCTTTGGTTTGACCATGGTTGGAATCTCCAAAGATCACTTTGGGTCCAAGCTGTGCCTTGTAATTTTTCAGGTTGGCCTTGTTTCCTGTCATGTGCTTTGAGCAGCCACTATCCAAGTACCATTTTTGATTTAATCTTGGATGGCCATGTACCTGCAAAGACAA
Organism: Dactylorhiza incarnata; assembly: GCA_033032865.1. NCBI lineage: Eukaryota > Viridiplantae > Streptophyta > Magnoliopsida > Asparagales > Orchidaceae > Dactylorhiza > Dactylorhiza incarnata. The sequence goes on along the minus strand of JAWHQI010000003.1, from coordinate 14,766,620 downwards.
AAACATAAACTAGTTGTTTTTGACCCAGACTACCTTGGGTCCTTTTGTGTTACCACAAAATTCAGAAATAAATGACATTTCAGGCTGGTCCATATAGCCTTGTGGATGATATCTCCTTGGAGGTATTATCCATTCAGTGAAAGGATTTTTAGTTTGTTTGGGAGTAAGATTTCTAGTAATTCCTGTATAGTATCTGTTCGACAAATTTGGATAAATTGGTCGAATATTGTTCATCTGATAACTATACTGAAAATCTGTTTTCAGACTTCGTCGAGCTCCGTTCGACAAATTTGAACCGTTTTGTCGATCTCCGTTCGACGAATTCTTTTGAATTCTTTTATCCTTAATAGACTTGCTTGAAATATCTTTATCTCTTTTTGCAGCTTCTTTGCCTTTAGCAGAAATAAATTTTATAGGTGAGGAGAGGATATTTCTCTTAATCAGAGATGGCTCACTTGATGAGGCACCCAAGCCCAGTTTGCTATTATTAAGTCTAGCATTGACTGTGCTTGTGATGTCCATCAGTTTGATACTTCTCCCATTTAGGGATTCTTCAAATTTCTTGGCCTCAGAAAGTTTATTCTTAATGAGAACAATGTGTTCTCTGGAGGCAGCCAAATCTTTCTTAAGGTTTGCATTTTCTTCACTCATCTTTTTCATTTCAGCTAACTTACATCTGAGTGAGATTATTTCTTTCTCAGAGTTGAGTAAGTCTGAGCAAAGGGCTTTGAATTCAGCTTTGAATTCATCTGAAGTAAAATCAAAACCAGACATTACCTTATCTGCATCATTTTCTTCTTCTGATTCTGAATTTTCTTCATCAGATTTGCTGGCTGAGGCATTGATTGCCATCATGCAGAAGTTCTTTTCTTCTTCATCATTACTGGAGCTTGATGAAGATTCAGATTGTGACTCACAGTCTGAGTCATAAATTGCCAGTAGACATTGGCTATTCTCTTTTGTTTCTTCTTCATCAGAAGAACCAGATGAAGATTCTGATTCAGATTCTGCTTCACTCCAGGATGTTGCTACAAATCCTCTACCTTTCTTTTTGTGTGAGTGGGAGGAGGATTTGCTAGAACCTTTCCTTTCTTCCTTTTCCCTTTTTCTCTCCTTTCTGTCCTTTTTGTTTTGATTCTCTGGACATTCAGGAGCAATATGTCCTGGCTTTCTGCAACCAAAACATATAATTTCATTAGAGTGATTTTTGTCATACCTTGGCTTGTCATAGCTTCTGGATGACTTCTTTTTGAAATCTTTCTTAGTCATATTATAGAATCTTTTGGCCATGAAACTCAGCAACTCCTCTTTGGTAGGAGTTGGTCATTCTTCTTCTGCAGCTTTGAAGGCTATGCTTTTCTCCTTCTTGAGTGCTGGGGATGAAGTGGATTCTTCAATTTCCCTACTTTTGATAAGCTGCTCATAAGATTTGAGCTTGCCCAACAAAGCTTCAGTGGTGATTTCATTTAGGCTTCTGGCTTCTTTGATTGGCCAGATTCTGGAGTCCCATGTGCTGGGAAAGCACATAAGAATTTTATCATTGATCTATGTGAGTGAGATCACTTTGTCCAGAGATTTCAGCTCATTTATTATGAGGCTGAGCCTATCGTACATATCAGCAACATTTTCTGATTCTCCCTTCTTGAAGTTCTCATATTGAGAGATCAGGTGAGATCTTCTATCTTTCCTTTCGTCTGCTGATCCTGCCACCATGTTGTTGAGAGATTCCCAGATTTCTTTTGCTGAGGTGCACTCAACTACTTTCTGGAATATGTCATCTGACATAGTTAAGGCCAGAATGTTCATGGCCTTTGCATCTGCATTTCTTTGCTTCTTCTGAGCCTCAGTCCACTCAGGAGGTGGAACAGCAGTGTTGTCTGTTGTTGCAGTGGTGTTGGTTGTTGCTGTAGGTGCTGGAGGTCCTGTAAGAATAACATTGAAAATTTCCTCATCAATAGAGTTCATATAAAGCCTAATCCTTGCTTTCCATAGTGCAAACTTATTGAGATTGCACATAGGAGGTCTTGTGCTAGAATATTCCTTGTTTTGTGCCATGAGTTTTGAATGATATAAAATTCTTAGATAAAGGAGCTCTAGACAAATTAAGATCTGGTTGATCTTTGTGATTCAGATGTTAGTCTGTAAAGAATCAACCTACCTCTGATACCAATTGAAAGTGGAGGTCAGATCTTAAGTTACTCTAGAGGGGGGGGGGGGGGGGGGGGGGGGGGGGGGGGTGAATAGAGTATTAAAACTTTTTCTTAGTTTTTATAGCGGAATTAAAATAGTGTTACATATAAGTGTAAGCAGTGTGAAAATTATATAAACAGAAAAATTAAGTAAATGTAATCACAAAACAAACAGCAGTGCCACAGGAAATAATCAAACACAGAAGACACAAGGAGCTATAGTAGTTCCCCAATAAGTCTGGGTACGTCTACTCTTCTACCACCTTTGGTAGGAATCCACTAGGAGGTTGTTGATAAGGCGCCCTCACACCAGGTGAGCTGTTGATAAGGTGCTCTAACCAAACTGCAGGTTTTTGAAAAGGTGCCCTATCACCGAGATTAACTTTTGAAGGGAGTTATAACCCTGTACAAAATGGGAAGGAAAAGGTTTATAGTGTTCTTCTCTGTCAAGATGCTGAGAGAAGACTCTAGTGGATGTTGTTGTAAAGCTCCCCCTGTCAGATTGAATTGCTTGACAGAGAATGAAGAAGCTTTCTCTTGAAAACTAAGATCTCCTGTAGCTGTTTGATCTAGAAGAACAGGTTCTTCAGATTTGCTTGTTGCTCTTTTAGAAGATCTAAATTTACAGCAGATTCTGAGTGAATGTTCTTGAGGATGATGTTCTCAGAAGTTTTTGTCTGCTTGTAGAAGAAGATGAAGAAGATGAAGAACTTTCTGAGATGTCTCTCTGTATATTGTGTTCTTCTGAATACTATATATATCCTTTTTATTCTGTAATAGAACGACGTTTGAATTCTGTCGACTCAAACGATTTTGGCAGGTCCTTTTATTTTTGACTGCGAAAAGATCCCTTTTCATTAAATGTCAACGGCTATTGCTGCCTTGGAAAAAGGAAAGAAGAGAATATATTAACTCAGTTTAATATCCTTCCTTATCTGTCAGAATACGTCCAAAGGATATTAAATAGATCCATTATATTCGTCGTTTTGCTGTTAGGATAGATAGAATATAGTTGATAACAAATCTGGGCTTCAATAAATGATCTGTCGAACGCTGGGAGCCATCTATCGAGCGTTGTCCAGAATATGTCGAACACTGGCTGGAAAACTGTTGAGCGTTGTTAATAAAAACTGTCGAACGCTGGGAGCCATCTGTCGAGTACTGCTAGCCGTTCGTCGAACACTGATCAGTGAATGTCGAGTGCTGTAACTGGCTGCAATACTTCAGTCTGCTTAGAACAATTTGTCGAACGATGCTAGACATTCGTCGAACGCCACATGCCATTTGTCGAGCGCTGTTAGACATTCGTCGAACGCTGGGAACCTTAGATTTAATCTTAAGTTCTAGCTAATTTATCAGCCTAAAGACTTGACCCTTAAACTATACAATGGGGTCAACTGATCCTAATCAGTACATAGTGATCCTAGCCCAAAACAGTAAAAGGGTTGTTCCAACAAAGGATTATAACATAATCTCATTAGCATAAGTCAACTATATGACAAAGGTTATATGGTTGAGTTCTACAAGGACAAGTGCTTGATAAAGTCGTCTGATAACTCAGAAACTATTTTAACAAACACTCGGAGTAGAAATATTTTCTGCTTAAAGTTTCTTTGTTTAGAATCTTCTACACCAGTGTGTTTTTTTGGCAAAAGATAGTGCATCTATTTGTGATCAATGACACAAGAGATTAGCGCATATTAATTTTAAAACTATAAATATGTTATTTTCTCACAACTTAGTGTGTGATGCTCCTGATATTAAGTGCATTAAAGAGAGACCTTGTCAGATGGGTAAGCAGACAAGTGCTACCTTTAAAAGTAATGCCACTAAAGATTCTTCTAGATGCTTATATCTACTTCATATGGACTTATTCGGTCCCATGACAGTTCGGAGTTTTGGAGGTAAGTCCTATACTTTGGTTATTGTGGATGACTACTCACGGTTTGTATGAGTATTCTTTCTAAAACACAAGTCAGGCACCTTTGACTCTTTCACTACCTTTGTCAGGCAAATACATAACGAATTGAACTGCTTTGTGGTCAAAATCAGAAGTGATCATAGAACATAATTTAAATCAGGTGCCATGACAGAGTTTTGTGAAAGCTTAGGTATCTTTCATGAGTTTTCCTCTCTTCACACTCCACAACAAAATGGAGTAGCCGAGAGAAAGAACAGAACACTCATTGAGGCATACAGATCAATGTTGAATGATTCTTCACTACCATAGTACCTCTGGGCTGAAGCAATCAATAATGTGTGTCATATGCAAAACAGAACCTTAATCCACAAGAACCATCATAAGACACCTTATGAACTTCTGAAGGGCAGAAAACCGACAGTGTCCTATTTTAGGATATTTGGAAGCAAATGGTGTAACATCCCGACTTTGAAAAGGGGTGTAGCCGGTTCAGTTGAACCCTTGGAGGAGCTTAGGCCGGGTCATAGGGAAAACTACGACCCGACCTTCACCACATAGTGGTGGTCATTTAGAGAAATGACTATTTTGGGTAGCATCGTGCTTCGCCACAACGTCAAAATTATTTATTGAGCATACGTGCTCCGAATCGACTTCCGTCAGTTGCGTTAGACTCGAATAGTTGATACGAGTGCAACGGAACTCGTTTCGTTTCGATCCGAGGTCATATGTAGAATATGACTAGTTTGAGTATCGTAGCGCGTCACGACGACGCGATTTTTGAATATGGAGCATACGTGCTCCGAATCGACTTCCGTCAGTTGCGTTAGACTCGTATAGTTGATACGAGTGCAACGGAACTCGTTTCGTTTCGATCCGAGGTCATATGTAGAATATGACTATTTTGAGTATCGTAGCGCGTCACGACGACGCGATTTTAGAATATGGACCATACGTGCTCCGAATCGACTTCCGTCAGCTGCGTTAGACTCGTATAGTTGATACGAGTGCAACAGAATTCATTTCGTTCCAATCTGAGGTCGTTTCGAGAAAATGACTATTTTGAGTAATATCGAGCGTCACAACAACGCCATTTTAGAATATTAAGCAAACGAACTCCGAATTGAATTCTGTCAGTTGCATTAGACTCGTATGGTCGATACGAGTGCAACGGAATTCATTTCGTTCCAATCCGAAGTCTTTTGGAGAAAATGACTATTTTGAGTAATATCGAGCGTCGCAACAACGCCATTTTAGAATATTGAGCAAACGAACTCCAAATTGAATTCTGTCAGTGGCATTAGACTCGTATAGTTGATACAAGTGCAACATAATTCATTTCGTTCCAATCTGAGGTCGTTTCGAGAAAATGACTATTTTGAGTAATATCGAGCGTCGCAACAACGCCATTTTAGAATATTAAGCAAACGAACTCCGAATTGAATTCTGTCAGTTGCATTAGACTCGTATGGTCGATACGAGTGCAACGGAATTCGTTTCGTTCCAATCCGAAGTCTCTTGGAGAAAACGACTATTTTGAGTAATATCGAGCGTCGCAACAACGCCATTTTAGAATATTGAGCAAACGAACTCCAAATTGAATTCTGTCAGTGGCATTAGACTTGTATAGCCGATACGAGTGCAACAAAATTCGTTTCGCCCGATTCTGACATCATTTGGTCAAGTAAATAAAAATAAACGTTCGTAAAATTATAAGGTTTTCGAGATACGTAAACGCTGGATTTCAACCCTGCCACGTCCATGGTGACCCGACACTCGATGACTCAGACCCATTTTGACCTTGACCATATGCAGGACCCACTTAGGGTTGACTTTGGTCAACCCTCTTAAAAGAGGATATTTTTGGATCTTTTAAAACCCTCTCCACTCATCCTCCACTCAACAAAACCATAATCTCCATGCCATTCTCTCATCGGCTGATCAAGAATTTGGCACTAATCCCAAAGCCAAGAAGTTTAGACATATGGCCCACCCAAACATTCTCTCACTCTCCCTCTCTCTCACTCTCATCCTATTGGTTAAAACCAAGCCCTCCACATGGCTAATGGCCTACCTAGGCTTATAGGTTGTACAACTCCCCAATGGATGGCTGCCACTTGTCTTAACCAAATGGATCAGAGCGTAACCGATCTTTCGACCAATAGTGTTCACAGAAACAACTCTTTCTCCACCGGTCATTATTGCGTGGTTCGGGACGAACCACTGCAGCGGAAGCGGTGGTGGACCTTAAAGGTAAAAGTTGACAACAAACTTGGCATATATATGTGGATCGACACTTAAATGTCATTTACCACTTCTGATCTCAAGCGATGATTTACATTGTCCCCATAAAACACTTCCGTTAAACCCTACAAACGTCCACTTCAAATTTTGAACCCCGGGTTTAAGCCTCTTTGTTTTATTGGGGTTAAAATTTTCGTTTTCAAAATTCCATTCGAGGTAAACTAATTGTATGGAATTATGTGTGCAATGTAAGGATTCTATTACTAATTTCAAGCCCAGGTTTAAGCCTCTTTGTTTTATTGGGATTAAAATTCTCGTTTTCAAAATTTCATTTGAGGTGAGCTAATCAAATGTAATTTTGTGTGTATATGGAGAATTGCTCTAACGATTGCAAATATGAAGTATGCTTTGACTTGATATAACATTCATCAATTTGACGATCTGTTTAAAATAAAGCTGTGTAATCGTAGAAGAGCTATGATGAAATGTTAGTCTTTTCAATAACGTCGATATTTCAGGAAATAATTACTAAGGCAATGTGCTGGATTGAAATAAAATAGTGGCAAATTTAGAAAAACTTGTATGCACCCCATCCCAGAAGTACATTGTTAACATTCATGGGACTTGCAATATTGCATACTCGGCCAGCCGGAAAGCCTAGTTAAAAAAGGGTAAGTCACCGCGGACCCAAATATGCTGGTTGCCTATTTTATTCATTGCTTTTACTGTAAATTGCTTGTGGTGGAAAAGTGGCAGGTCGGTCATGCCCGTAGACCGTACGTACCGGTGCGGGAGGGTTGACGACTCTAGGCGACAGGGAGATGTGCACCCCGGGAGCTTGATTGTATCTTATATGCCCCGCTGGGTCCCTCCGCTGGTTGGCCAAATTCAATTATTGTCGGACGTATCCTACGACCGAGAGTACATGGGGTTGTACGTTAGGGCCTGGGTAGTGCGGTGCATCCACACCCAGAAGTGGCAGGACCGGCCACTGTCACCGACAGCCACATCGGTGAGGCCCGCGGGGTTCGCTACCCTGCTGGAAGAAAAGCGGTCAAAATATGGCAACATAAGGTGCAAATAATTGTATGTGATTATCGTGGCGAGTCAGTCATGCCCAAGGACGTTCGTACAAGAATGGGAAGGTTGACGACTCACGAGGCACTAGGGAGTGTGTGAACCCCGGGAGGTTATTTATTATTTCCCCGGGAGGTCCCTCCGCTGGATAGCCGAATCTCGGAATCGCCGGATGTCGCTCACATCCAAGAGTACACAGAGTTGTACGTTGGGGCCTGGGTAGTGCGGTACGTCCACACCCAGAAGTGGCAGGACCGGCCACTGTCACCGACGGCCACATCGGTGAGGCCCGCGGGGGTCGCTACCCTGCTGGAAGAAAAGCGATCAGACTGCATCAACACAGGGAATTGTGATAGTCATGAGTACTTATCGTGCATGGACTGCATACGCATCATTTGCATCATAACATACATATTTACATATACCATCAACATATAACCTTCGTATGGGAGTTGGTTATATGTTCATGGATTTTTCACTACTTGCATTTTTTTACATGTACCATCAACATATAACCTTTGTATGGGAGTTGGTTATATGTTCATGGATTTTTCACTGTTTACTTGCAATTTGTACATGTACCAACAACATATAACCTCCGTATGAGAGTTGGTTATATGTTCATGGATTTACCCTGCTTACGTACATTTCTGTTTATCTATCCCACTAACATATAACCTTCGTATAGGAGTTGGTTATATGTTCATGGATTTACACTGCTTACTGGCATTTCTTGCTCTTTATTCCACTAACATATAACCTTCGTATGAGAGTCGGTTATATATTAATGGGTTTTTACTATGTACCTCTAGGACACAACTCATAAATTTTGCGTTTCAGATATGCAAACTTTGGAGGTATTCGACTATACTAGAATTACTTATTCAATATAAATATCTAAGCTAATAATTCAGTTAGCAAACAATTTGGCGCACGAAATGTTCCCTCGAACAATATATATATCAGAATTAAGGCAGAATGGACATGGCTAGGGTAAAACTACCCCCTAGTTCGCTTAAGCTACTTATTGCAGTACATGGCGGGAGCCGTCAACACAGCTCATTTAGGTAAAACCAAACCTATAGATCCTTAAATTTTGGGGTCGTTCGACAAATATAGTGGTCTATAGTAGGCTCCGTTTTAATCTCCATGACCCACTCGTATTTTCAGGGACGAAAATTTTCTTTGTTTTATTGGATTGTAACATCCCGACTTTGAAAAGGGGTCTAGCCGGTTCAGTTGAACCCTTAGAGGAGCTTAGGCCGGGTCATAGGGAAAACCACGACCCGACCTTCACCACATAGTGGTCGTTATTTAGAGAAATGACTATTTTGGGTAGCATCGTGTTTCGCCACAACGTCAAAATTATTTATTGAGCATATGTGCTCCGAATCGTCTTCTGTCAGTTGTGTTAGACTCGAATAGTTGATACGAGTGCAACAGAACTCGTTTCATTTCGATCCGAGGTCATATGTAGAATATGACTAGTTTGAGTATCGTAGCGCGTCACGACGACGCGATTTTTGAATATGGAGCATACGTGCTCCGAATCGACTTCCGTCAGTTGCGTTAGACTCGTATAGTTGATACGAGTGCAACAGAACTCGTTTCGTTTCGATCCGAGCTCATATGTAGAATATGACTATTTTGAGTATCGTAGCGCGTCACGACGACGCGATTTTAGAATATGGACCATACGTGCTCTGAATCGACTTTCGTCAGCTGCGTTAGACTCGTATAGTTGATACGAGTGCAACAGAATTCATTTCGTTCCAATCTGAGGTCGTTTCGAGAAAATGACTATTTTGAGTAATATCGAGCGTCGCAACAACGCCATTTTAGAATATTAAGCAAACGAACTCCGAATTGAATTCTGTCAGTTGCATTAGACTCGTATGGTCGATACGAGTGCAACGGAATTCGTTTCGTTCCAATTTGAAATCTTTTGGAGAAAATGACTATTTTGAGTAATATCAAGCGTCACAACAACGCCATTTTAGAATATTGAACAAACGAACTCCAAATTGAATTCTGTCAGTGGCATTAGACTCGTATAGTTGATACGAGTGCAACATAATTCATTTCGTTCCAATCTGAGGTCGTTTCGAGAAAATGACTATTTTGAGTAATATCGAGCGTCGCAACAACGCCATTTTAGAATATTAAGCAAACGAACTCCGAATTGAATTCTGTCAGTTGCATTAGACTCGTATGGTCGATACGAGTGCAACGGAATTCGTTTCGTTCCAATCCGAAGTCTTTTGGAGAAAACGACTATTTTGTGTAATATCGAACGTCGCAACAATGCCATTTTAGAATATTGAGCAAACGAACTCCAAATTGAATTCTGTCAGTGGCATTAGACTTGTATAGCCGATACGAGTGCAACAAAATTCGTTTCGCCCGATTTCAGCATCATTTGGTCAAGTAAATAAAAATAAACGTTCGTAAAATTATAAGGTTTTCGAGATACGTAAACGCTGGATTTCAACCCTGCCACGTCCATGGTGACCCGACACTCGATGACTCAGACCCATTTTGACCTTGACCATATGTAGGACCCACTTAGGGTTGACTTTGGTCAACCCTCTTAAAAGAGGATATTTTTGTATCTTTTAAAACCCTCTCCACTCATCCTCCACTCAACAAAACCATAATCTCCATGTCATTCTCTCATCGGCTGATCAAGAATTTGGCACTAATCCCAAAGCCAAGAAGTTTAGACATATGGCCCACCCAAACATTCTCTCACTCTCCCTCTCTCTCACTCTCATCCTATTGGTTAAAACCAAGCCCTCCACATGGCTAATGGCCTACCTAGGCTTATAGGTTGTACAACTCCCCAATGGATGGCTGCCACTTGTCTTAACCAAATGGATGGAGGCAAGGCTTCTTCTCCCATGGAAGATAGTCCCATATCGAAGGTAAGAGGGAGGGGGTGCTCCATCTCCCTATATAAGGACCCCTTGCCTCCCAAAGAAAGACACACCTCTCCCCCAAGCTCAGTCGAGCCAGCCCCACCCCTGCCGGAGCCCCACCTCGCCGGAAAATCGAAGCCAAGCTCCACTGCCACCTCCACCACCCTCCCGTGGCGGCTTCGCCGGAGGACTCCCGGAGGGCCCCAAACACGATGGGACCTTCTCCTCTCCTCCCTCCCTCGCTTTCGGACGCCTCGCATGTGAACTCCGGTAGTCGGAGCGCCGCCGCCGCCTCCCCCCTCTCCTCCGTCCGAAAAGGAAGATGAACAGTTCCGGAGGTGGTCGGTGGCAGCAGGCCACCGGACCACCGCCGGAGGGAACGCCCGCCCCCTAAGAGTCGGTTGGGGGCGGAGCCATGGCCGGCCGGCCAGCGGCGGAGGAGGCCCGTAAGTGGGGGGGGGGGGGGGGGGGGGGGGGGGTGGTGCAGCTGCGGGAGAATGTTTTAACAGAAAATTATAAAGTTTTTTTTATAATTATAAACTAGATTTTTATATTTGATTTTCTGGAGGGAAATATAGGGCTCAAATGGAAAAGTTTTGAACACAAAATATCTTCGTCTTGGCAAGGGCTACTTCCAGTAAAAATTTCATAATTTTTGGAGGTCATTAAGTATTTTTTAGTAATTATTATACTATGATATTTTGTGTTTTTGATTTAACAGAGACCCTAAAAATTGTGGTAAAATTTTGAGAAAAATTATGGGAAGCTCGGGAGGCTGGATCGCACCCTCTAAAAGTTTGGGTATTTTAAAGGTAAAAATATCGACGCGCAGTTAAGATCGCAATCGCGAGGCGACACCGTCAATTCAATAACCTCAAGATAATTAAAAATGTGAAATCAAGGCACACGAAAATAAGGAACCTCATAAAATATAAGTAAGCTCCTATGAACGGAGAAAGAACAGAATTTCCTCCTATGAACGGAGATGGAACAGAATTTCCTCCTATGAACGGAGATGGAACAGAACTTTCCTCCTATGAACGGAGATGGAACTGAAGCCTCCTGATTATGGAGTGATTGGACTACTAACCCTTTTATTTATTATGCTCTCCAGTCTCGCACGGGTCCTGCGTTTACTTTCTGCATTTATTTCCAGTAATCCAGTCTTGCACTGGTCCTTTATTTACCGCTTTCTGTACTTTCAATTCTCCAGTCTCGCATTGGTCCTGATATTATGGCCTCTGCTTTCGGCCTATTATACTGCTTGATATTATGGTCTCTGCTTTCGGCCTATTTTACTGCTTGATATTATGGCCCCCCTGCTTCCGACCTTTATTACTGCTTATGTTGCACCTTCATTATATTTTAGTGCCGATCTGGCCGCCGCTTGTAGAGCAGAACGGGCAGATCGATGATTTGGCTTTTCCTCTTTATCGCCTATAATTTAGAGTTGACGTGAAGATGGGACATTCCTTCAGCGTCAACCCTAAATAGTGTCGAACTGTCCGCTGCTTGTAGAGACGAGCGGACAGATCGATGTTTTGGCTTTTCCTCTATATTGCCTATAATTTAGAGTTGACGTGAAGATGAGACATTCCTTCAACGTCAACCCTAAATAGTGTCGAACTGTCCGCCGCTTGTAGAGCAGAGCGGACAGATCGATGTTTTGGCTTTTTCTTCTGTATTGCCTATAAATTTAGAGTTGACGTGAAGACGTGGCATACTTTCAGAGTCAACTCTAAATAGTGCCGAACTGGCCGCCGCTTGTAGAGCGGAACGGGCAGATCGATGATTTGGCTTTTCCTCTTTATTGCATATAATTTAGAGTTGACGTGAAGATGGGACATTCCTTCAGCGTCAACCCTAAATAGTGTCGAACTGTCCGCCGCTTGTAGAGCCGAGCAGACAGATCGATGTTTCGGCCTTTTCTTCTTTATTGCTTATAATTTAGAGTTGACGTGAAGATGGGACATTCCTTCTGAGTCAACTCTAAATAGTGCCGAACTGGCCGCCGCTTGTAGAGCAGAGCGGACAGATCGATGTTTTGGCTTTTCCTTCTGTATTGCCTATAAATTTAGAGTTGACGTGAAGACGTGGCATACTTTCAGAGTCAACTCTAAATAGTGCCGAACTGCCCGCCGCTTGTAGAGCAGAGCGGACAGATTGATGTTTTGGCTTTTCCTTCTGTATTGCCTATAAATTTAGAGTTGACGTGAAGACGTGGCATACTTTCAGAGTCAACTCTAAATAGTGCTGAACTGCCCGCCGCTTGTAGAGCAGAACGGGCAGATCGATGATTTGGCTTTTCCTCTTTATTGCCTATAATTTAGAGTTGACGTGAAGATGGGACATTCCTTCGGCGTCAACCCTAAATAGTGTCGAACTGTCCGCCGCTTGTAGAGCCGAGCAGACAGATCGATGTTTTGGCCTTTTCTTCTTTATTGCTTATAATTTAGAGTTGACGTGAAGATGGGGCATTCCTTCAGAGTCAACTCTAAATAGTGCCGAACTGGCCGCCGCTTGTAGAGCAGAGCGGACAGATCGATGTTTTGGATTTTCCTTCTGTATTGCCTATAAATTTAGAGTTGACGTGAAGACGTGGCATACTTTTAGAGTCAACTCTAAATAGTGCCGAACTGGCCGCCGCTTGTAGAGCAGAGCGGACAGATCGATGTTTTGGCTTTTCCTTCTGTATTGCCTATAAATTTAGAGTTGACGTGAAGACGTGGCATACTTTCAGAGTCAACTCTAAATAGTGTCGAACTGGCCGCCGCTTGTAGAGCAGAGCGGACAGATCAATGTTTTGGCTTTTCCTTCTGTATTGCCTATGAATTTAGAGTTGACGTGAAGACGTGACATACCTTCAGAGTCAACTCTAAATAGTGCCGAACTGGCCGCCGCTTGTACAACAGCGCGGTCGAATCAATGTTTTGAAGTCTATTCTTGTATTGACAGTAATAAATATTCCTACGGGAATATATTGAGCTACTTTACTATATATTGTTGACATAAGAGAGTTAGAAATTCTGAGCTTAAATGGTCTCAGCGGTTGGAATAATGGTCTCAGCGATTGAGATAATGATCGAACACAAGAATGCAATTAGGCCGTATGTGGGCAGCTGGGGTTCGATTACCAGTTGAGTTAAAATAGTAGTTCATCTTCTCTCCTTCTACTAAACTACAGGTGGATATATTGCTAAGCTTTAAGAGAATTCTCTTTTATCCTCTTATGATGAAATATACTTCGAAAAGTAATTCCTACGGGAATGAAATGTTGCCTTCAAGAAGTAATTCCTACGGGAATGAAATGTGGCCTTCGAGAAGAAATTCCTACGGGGATGAAATGTTGCCTTCGAGAAGTAATTCCTACGGGAATGAAATATGGCCTTCGAGAAGAAATTCCTACGGGGATGAAATGTTGCCTTCGAGAAGTAATTCCTACAGGAATGAAATGTTGCCTTCGAGAAATATTCCTACGGGAATATATTGTGCCTTCGAGAATTATTCCTCCGGGAATATAAAATGTGCCTTGGGAGAATGTCGGATGGCCTATGAGTTTTACTCTAAGGCAACCCGCACGACGGACGGTCTAGGAGGGCAACCCGTGCGAAACTAATAGAACTACGTGAGTCTGAGACCGTATGCAGGATGATACGGAGTACGTAGGCGGTGGTCGTGGGAAGACTGCCTCGGCCCAATAAGAGTCCATATGTCCCCTCCCTTATAAATGTTATATTATGTCTGTTTGTTAGTAGGGGTTGGATTCTGTTCGTGGTTCTAATAACTTGTCTTTGGCACAGGTGACAGGTGCGGATGAGTGACAACATCTGTGTGTGGATGAAGCCACGGAGCAGGCTACGTCAGGTATAAGTTTGTGAAGCCGCATCTCCTTTTGTGGTGCCCTATCCCAGGGTATATATATAATGGCAATAAATCCTTGATGGTTAGGATTTTATGCGGCAGAGATATGTAGATTATTTACAGGTCTTGAAATTGTGGTTTCTGTGATAAAACTACGTCTTCCACTAAGTGTTATAAAGTGCACTCTTTGATGACGTCTTCCGCTAAGTATTATAATATGCACTCTTTGATGATGTCTTCCGCTAGAATACTGCTTCCCTACTCTGTTGGTGTGTAGCGACTTTCGCTTAACATCACCCCTAGGCGTGACAATGGAGTATTCAAGGAAGGGGGGTTGGAGAAGCTAGTACCTCCACCCTTTGGATCGCTTCGGCGTCGTGCCGAAAGGGTGGTGTGCGATAAGATCCCCCGGTCGGACTGACGATTTGGGGGGGGGGGGGGGGGGGGTCTTACAAATGGTTTGCACTTAATAATTGAAATTATTGCAAAACAATGTTTAGTGAAAAGTGTTTTGAAGGTATTTGCGTAGGCTATAGTAGCCATAGTAAGGCATATAGGATTTTCAATAAGAAAACCCTGATTGTAGAAGAATCCATTAATGTTGTCTTTGATGAGACGAGCATGCGTCACAACAGCTCTTCTAGTATTTTTGTTGAAGATGCAGGTGCAAGTGCCAAACTAAAAGAGCTAAGCTTGGAAGAAGCAGCTAAGGAAGATGCTCCAAGGTCTGTTACAGTGAACACCCCAACTGCACTTGAGGAAGAGGAACCTCAAGAGATTGAAGGTGCACCAAAAGTAGAAGAACCTACTAGTGGCATAAAAGATGCAAGGAATCTGGTGATCAGACATCAAAGAGATTACCCAGTTGATCAAATCATTGGAGATACTAGTGTCGGAATCAGAACAAGAAGAGATATAGCTAACAAAGTTTTGCATTTAAGTTTTCTTTCGCAGATTGAGCCGAAGAAATTTGATGAGGCAAAAGAGGACGCCTCATGGATCATTGCAATGCAAGAGGAGCTCAATCAATTCAAAAGGTGCAAAGTTTGGAAGCTGGTACCAAGGCCCAAAGGCCAGAATGTTATTGTGACGAAATGGGTCTTCAGCAACAAGCTGGATGAAAATGGTGTGATCATCAAGAACAAGGCCAGACTTGTTGCTCAAGGTTACCGACAAGAAGAAGGGATCGACTTCGATCAAACTTATGCTCCCGTGGCAAGACCTGAAGCAATCAGGTTGTTCCTAACGTATGCTGCCCACAACGGGTTCAAAGTCTATCAAAGACGTGAAGTCAGCCTTCCTTAATGGTAATTTAAAGGAAGAAGTATACGTTGAACAACCCTCAGGTTTTGTTGATTCCCCTTTCCCTTATGTTTATTACTTACGCAAAGCATTATATGGTTTGAAATAAGCACCCCGAGCTTGGTATGAGACTCTCTTTAGCTTTCTTCTTGAGAACAAATTCACAAGAGGAAAGATAGATAAGACATTATTTCTTAGAGAAGTAAAAGGCAAGATTTTGCTAGTGCAAATCTATGTCAATGATATTATATTTAGATCTACAGATGATCACCTTTGCAAAAAGTTTTCTAACTTGATGCAGGGGAAATTTGAAATGAGTAGTTTGGGTGAGCTGAAGTATTTCTTAGGACTTCATGTGAAGCAACATGAAGATGGAATTTTCATCTCTCAGACGAAGTTCACCAAAGAGTTGATTAAGAAATTCAGAATGGAGAATGCAACCTCTATGAGGACTCCAATGGGTTAAAATATGACTCTGGATAAGGATGAGAAAGAGAAACCTTTTGTTGAAACCAAGTACAAAAGCATAATTGGATCCTTGCTCTACCTTACTGCGAGTAGACTGGATATAATGTTTTTAACATGTGTATGTGCTAGATTTCAGGTGAACTCTAAGGAATCTCATTATGCCGCTGCAAAGAGGATTTTGAGATACCTTAAAGGCACTCCAAATCTTGGCTTATGGTACCCAAGAAGTAATGACTTCGAACTAATAGGCTTTTAAGATGCTGATTTTGCAGGTTGCAAGGATGATGGAAAAAGCACTCCCGAGACTTGCCAATTCCTTGGAATGAGACTTATTTCTTGGAGTAGTAAGAAGCAAAATTGTATTGCAATCTCAACTGCTGAATCATAGTATAACTTCGCAAGCAGTTGTTGCGCACAACTTCTTTGGATCAGGAATCAGCTAGAAGATTACAACTTGAAGTTGAAGGAGATTCCAATGTTCTGTGACTCATCAAGTGCTATTGCAATTGCCAACAATCCAGTCTCTCATAGTTGGACAAAGCATATAGAGATATGTTATCACTTCATCCGGGAGCATGTGGAGAACAAGGACATCAACCTCAGTTATGTCCCGATGGATAAGCAAGTTGCAGATATTTTCACGAAGCCGCTTGATGAGACCAAGTTCAATTTCTTCAAAATGGAACTAGGTATGCTGAACAAGGACTCATAAAAAGCACAAGGAAATCTGTCCAAGTTCAAATATTTCAAGAAGACAAGGAAATTT
Organism: Dactylorhiza incarnata; assembly: GCA_033032865.1. Lineage (NCBI taxonomy): Eukaryota > Viridiplantae > Streptophyta > Magnoliopsida > Asparagales > Orchidaceae > Dactylorhiza > Dactylorhiza incarnata. Next base: position 14,749,877 of record JAWHQI010000003.1, on the reverse strand, counting down.
TACGAGTCAGTTCGACGAATTGATTCAATTTCCCGAGTAATTTCGACGAATCAAATATATTTCCCGAGTTATTTCGACGAATTAGACAAATTACTCGAATCATTTCGACGAATTGTCGAGTGCACTCAGGTCTTTCGACGAATTTATATCATTTTCTCTATTATTTTTATTGGATCCGAAGAGTCGTTTCTTTTCAATAAGGTACGTGCCTCACTCTCTCTCTCTCTTCAAAACATTAATATTATATAAAGGTTTTAAGGGTTTCACAAGTCACACACGCTGATTTCATTGAGTTTTCTCGAGAACCTTCCGACGATTCATCTTCCAGTCGACGAATCTTCGTCTGCTAGCAATGTCTCACAAGAGTTCAGGATATTTCCAGGTAGGAGGGGAGCTAGTTCGCACATGGTTTGCAAGTGCATCAGATGAGTTTCGAAATGTCGTGATGTGTCTAGAAAAAGCCGGGCTATCTTTCATTCTTGAGCATCCATGCAGAGTTCTGGACAGAGAGGTCCTCGAATTTTTCAAGCATGCCCATCTCCGTCGCCATGGATCAGTTATCAAGTCTACTGTCAGGAATTCAGTGATTAAGATGAAGCCTTCTATTTTGTCAAGATTTTTAAGACTGCCAGAAATTGAAGAAGAAGACTGTTTATATGAGAAAGATTAGAACAAAGCTTTACTCTTTTATGGATTGCCAAGAAGTACTACTTCTATAAGGAGAAAGAACATGAATGGAGAAGGAAAGCTTTTGTCTGTCATTTTAGGCAAAGTTTTATTGTGCAAGGTAGGTTCCCATGACTACCTTTTTAATGACATATTCAAACTCCTAGCTGTAGTGATTTGCAGAAAAAGAGTTAATTAGGGTTTGGTTCTTTTTTATAAGATAAGGCAAGTTTGATGATTCCTAACTTTGGTAGGATCATCTCTCTTTATCTGAATCAAATTGATGAGAGTCAATTTGATATGTCTTCTGGTAGTCCAATCCATCATCTAAAAAAGATAGACTCTTCTATCCTAAACAGATGGGAAAGGAAAATCATTAAGATTGGTCTTAAGAAGCCTGATGATGAGGAAGAAGTTTTTGAAGATGAACAAAGATCTCATCCCTCTCCACCAAGGTTTGCTCCTAAGTCTGTTGTTGCACCAATCCAGGGGGAGAACCTGTAACGTCCCAAGGCCCTGGACTTACCATCGGGACAACGTCCACCAACAGCCTCGCCTGGCGACCGTTAACGGGCTGCAGCCCAAGCACCCCAACCCCTCTCCAACCCACAGGCGGGTTGTTGGTGGCCACAGCCTCCCTTTGGTGAGAAGTGATCCAGTTAAGCGCCTCTATGGATCCTTCCCAGGAGGTCACCCATCCCAGTACTACTCCAGCCTGATCACGCTTAACTATATAGTTCTTTCACTTCTCATCACCAATTGAGCTGGAGCTCAATTGGTGATGAGAAGTGAAAGAACTATATAGTTAAGCGTGCTCAGGCTGGAGTAGTACTGGGATGGGTGACCTCCTGGGAAGGCTCCATAGAGGCGCTTAACTGGATCACTTCTCACCAAAGGGAGGCTGTGGCCACCAACAACCTGCCTGTGGAATGGAGAGGGGTTGGGGTGCTTGGGCTGCAGCCCGGTAACGGTCGCCAGGCAATGCTGTTGGTGGAGGTTGTCCCGATGGTAAGTCCAGTGCCTTGGGACGTTACAGAACCGTCTTGTTCCAACCCCAAAAGTTCCAAAAGAAGTTTCCAGGGTTCACTCCCCTCTGCCCCTTATCTCCTCTCCTATAACTGATGATTAAGATGGTGCTGATGTTGATGATCAAAATTATCATGATGATGATGATGGTGAGATTCCAGATGCTCAGATGAATACAAAAATGGTGGATAAGGTAATCATGAATCAATTCTCTGATAAGCAAGTAGTTGAGAAGGAACAAGAATCCACATATGGTGGAGTTCTTGATGTTGTAAGTGAAATCCCTCTAATCAGATATTTATTGCAAATATTGAGGGGGGAGATTATTCTTCAGGATGGAGTCCCATCTGAAGCATTCAAGGAGGATGAGGTGTTACTTTCAGTGCCAGAAGGAGAGGATGTGCAATCTGCACCTCCTGCTCAGAAAGAAATTCAAGCTTCACCAAGGAAGGAAGACTCCAATGAGTTCTTATTTGAGAATGAGAGTTTTGGATCTCCTACTCTTGTTCAAGTTCAAGATCATGTACCTTCTACCTCCTCAAACAATGAAGAACTGCTAAAGACTATTGAAGCACTGCTCAAGTCTCAAGCAAAGTACTTTGAATTCTTTTTAAAACAAGTTTTTAAGAAAATCAGTGATGTTGAATCTGATGTGTATAACCACTTGGCTGAAATAAAGCTTAATGTTGATAAGATTAAAAATCAGATAGATACAAATTTTGTTGCTGCTGGAAAGGCTATATATCTGAACATAGATGGTGTGAAATGTGTATATAATGTAGCTCAAGATCTTTCCAAAGATCATGGCATTTTGATGCGGTCTAAGGGTTCAGACAAAGATTATCTTCACACAAAAATCAAGATTTTCAAGGAGGAAATAATCCAAACCCTAATTGAAGAAGTCAAAAAGGGGGAGGAACATATGTTATCTAGGATGGGTGAGATAAGCTCTGAATTGAATAATAAAGTCAATGAAGCCAATATGTTCAATTATCAAAATTTCAAGTGGCTGCATGAAGAGTTGACAGGAAGAGTTCCAGATCAAAATATCCCAGATCAGTTTTATGAAGATGTACCTTTTGTCCCTCCTGTTCAATATAATCAAGTTTGGTCAGATCAAGAAGAGGCTGCTGAACCTTCAGAGCCTCCGGTAAAGAAAAGGAAGTTTGGGGAAGGCCCCCTTGCCAGCAAGTCAGATCCTTCTGTAAGAAAATAAGCATGGATAACGATCAAAGAAGTGATAGAAGATAGAAGGGAATATGCTGAAGCTTGGAGTCCTATTTCTAAAGGCATAATTCTGGACACATTCAAGTTGATTGATATTTCTAATGAGCTGCCACATAATCATTACAGTCAAGAGGAGATAAACAAGCACAAACCATCAAAGATTCAAAGCTAAAGAGAAAGATCCACTTCAGAACTTATGGGTATAATAATCCAGATGCTCCTCCAGCTCCTCCAAAGTACTACCCCAAGCCCAATGCTTATTTTGATAGGCAGCTGAAGAAGAGCAAATTGGAGAAGGCCAAAATGTCGTAGCTTTGTGTTGTGACTTTGTGAATGTCTCTAAAAACATTTATATCTCTATTAATGTTTTGTTGATATTCTGTTTATCTCAATTCATTATGTTATTATCTTTGTTTGTGATTATGTTTATTATCTGTGCAATTCACTTTAGTAGATAGAGTTCTGACTTCTTCAAATAGGGGGAGATTGTTGGGTATTGTAGTCAAAATAGCCTTGATTTGAAGAAGTCCCCCTTGAACTAAGATGAATTGATATTGTATTTGATATGGTATTTTAGCCATGTGTTTGCAGGATATTAATTGCTAAATACAAACCAATGTCAGGTTTCAATATGTCATTAAAGAGGGGCCTATGCAATGTAATTTCTTATTGTGTAGACCAAGGTGTTGACTCAAGTGAAATCTATCTATTGGGGTGTACTTTATATTCAAACACTAAGGAATAGTCAAGAAGGAGTTGATGCTGTGTTCTGAATTGGAAGAAAAATTATCTATGTAATTTTTGTTGAGTACTCTCGAGAAGTCTCGACTAATTCGTCGAGACATATCGTGAGGACTTGCTCAGTTCATCGAGATTACTCGAAAGGTTGCTGATAAAATTGATTAAGTATTTTCGTCGAGTAATCAAGTGTTCACTCGAGAACACTCGACGAATTCGTCGAGTGGTCTGTTGATTTCTCGTGAACACTCGGCGAATTTGTCGAGTGCTCTCGAGAAGTTCTCAAGTGGTCTAAGTTAAAGATTCTTCTCGTCTCAACTTTCAGCTAAGTTCTATTCGTTGAGTTATCAAGAAGTTTTCGTCGAGTAGTTAAGTGAATTCATCGAGTAGTCCAAAGACTTCACGAGTTCACTCGACGAATGAAAGCATACGGCTTTCGTTTTCGAAATCGCTGACAGCTTTCGTTTTAGGTCTTCACCATGTACAATACACGTGGAGATCCTTCCTTAGATTTCAATTCTAGCCGTTAGAGAAGGATTGTTATAAATACTTAAGGGTTATTTCATCTAACCCTAATCATGCCTATTATTAGAAATCGCAAATCGTCTATGTCGGCTTTCTTCTTTCTCGCAAAAGACATTCTTGCTGTCGACAAATTTCTTGCACGATCCTTCTTAAAGAAAAGATTCAACAAGATCACTGATTTCAGATTCTCTCAAGTTCCTTTCAGATTTTGTTGTCTTCTAAGATCAGATCAAGTTTTCTCAAGATAAGATTTCTCTCTTCTTCCCTTTCAAGTTCAAGGTTTTCATTTCAGTCAAGGAAGAAAGTGATCTATTTATTTATATCTGAAGAAGATAAATCTCTTTGAGATTTTAGAAGATTGTCTCTCAATCTAAAGATTTGTAAAAACCCCTTTATAATATTTGTAGGAAGTTTCTCTTCCGAGTTTTTGTAGATCCTAGTTTAGAGGATCGAGTGTAGGAGGGGTTGTTCTCTGAGATTTTGTAGAATAGGTTGCTCTACGAGTTTGTAGGAGTTGTATACTCCGAGTTGTAAGATTTGTTTAAATCTGAGATTGGTGAAGTAGCCTAGTCTAGCCCGAGGTGCTACATAGGTGAGGCAGGAAAGTGAACGTACCCATTCCAGGGAATCACTATAAATCCTTGTGTTTGTGGTGTGTGCTCTTTTTCCGTGTGCTTTGTTTCTTAAATTTTTAATTCCGTGTAAAACCATAGAATTCACCTATTCACCCTCCCCCTCTAGGTGATTTAGGTTGCAACCAGATACTTTCACAATATAACAGTAGTAGCATAAAAGGCAATTACAGTCTAAAGTAGCATAAAAGACAATTATAGTCTAACACAAAAAGAAGATCATATTGTGGGCGTCAACAAACTGACACGAACCCACAGTAATAACCAAAATCAGAAAAGATCAACAACTACCTCTCAGAAGAGGGAAAGGAAAAATAGCTACAAAGGCTGCGAGATCTGGACTTGCTTTGATCAACCGCTAATGATCCAAACCTGAGGCATTCATGGAAAAGAATGCCTCAGCACAAAAGCAATTCAACAAAAAGCTAAAAAGGAGAACTTAACAAGTTCAAAAAGGGCTACCAACCCACCAGAAAAGAAGATAGTTGTGAAACGACGACAAATAAGTAAAGAACATTATTTTCCAGACAGGGAAAGACTTGCACGAAGTACAGTCAAGATTAAACTTTAACATTTTAAAGTAAGGATAAGTGACGGATTAGTTCAAGAAGTGAAATATTTATCCCAGTCATAAAACGGTACTGAGACGGTAGCTATCTTTCCAACACAAATCATCAGACCAAAACATTCAAGGGACAAAAGCACTATGGAGGTGGACGCCCACACAACATACAGTCTACACTTCCAAGGAAGAAGAACATGCACTGTGGTGGTGGTTATGCCCACACAACCAACAATCCAAAAATATCCAACTGGGTGTTAGAAATTCACAACATCTTAACTAAATCCGGCACTACAGGAAAACCCAAGAAAACTCCAAGTACAACCTCACAACAGATTCGTCGAAAGCACTCGACAAATCCTAAGAATACTCGATGAATTATCCAAAATGATTCGATGAATCCTATGAATACTCGACGAATTCGTCGAAACTACTCGACGAATTTCCTTAGACTACTCGACGAATTTCGTTCTACTAATTAGCGAATTCCTACCTTAACCCACATGACGGCTTACACAAATTCACTCAACGAACTCGTCAAAATCATTCAACGAATTCGTCGAAATCACTCAACGAATTTCGAGAATTCTCAACGAATTTTACTATCACCCGACGAATGCGTCGCAATATTTCGACGAATTCCTTAGACTAATTGACGAACTCAATTTAACTAGAAGACTAACTCAGCCGAACGATTTCTTCCTATTCACTCGACGAATTCGTCGAAAGCACTCGACGAATTCTTAGAGAACTCGACGAATTTAACTTAACTTTTCGACGAATTCTGCTAGAATACTAAACAAATTTTACTCAAAATAACTGAAACTTCAACGCACAATCTATCTAATATAATAATACGGTAAGGGGAAAAGAGCATGGCAAGGGGGGGTTAGTCCACCACTTGCCTTAAACCTCCTCGAAACCGGCCTCTCGGTTACTCCACGCCAGGGATCGGCCAAAAGAAAATTCCACCACAGATTTCTGAAAGGTTTTGACAGAAAATGGGCTTAGGGCCAAGCATTCCAACGCCACAAAAAACCATGAAAACGAAAATACTCACCGCGCACCTGAAGATCTCGGCGAGAGCTCTCCAAATCTATGCTCTGGCGATGATTCCGCACACTCGATCTCACGTGACGGCCGACGGAAGCACCCCAACGTTCACGACTTTTCTCTCTCGCGCGACACTGGTTCGAGTTCAGCCGAAAGTCCGAAACGGAAGAAGAAAGAATAAATCCTAGTTTCTAACAAAAATTCTTTTTATTCTAGGGTTTAAAATTTTTTATTTAATATTAATTTATAAAAGTTTTAGGATTAAATTTACGATTTAAACAAGACTAACTCAAATTTGTACGAAAATCGCACCGAAGGCAAATACCAATCTTTCGAAACAATGGCGAAGTCAAAATTAAAGTTCGACGAGCCGGTTACGAGCTATAATTTAATTTACGCAATTTATGACATAAAATTGGACAAATTCATTCAAATTATTTATTTTAAATTTCCTTCTCTCCAAAAATTCTTCGCTAAGGCAAGCATCGTTAACTACGCGCTAACATAACGCCCTCACATAATTATTACGCCAAAATTTTTATTTAATTAAATTATTAGAAATTCGGGGGCGTTACAGTCATCCCCCTAAAAACAAGTTTCGTCCCGAAACTTAAAACGCAATCTGAAATTAAGAGGTAAAAGAACAAAACAAAATCTCATCGAATAAAAAATTCCTTGCCGATGGAAACTAGGAGAAAAGATGCAGATGAGATTCCTTCATGACAGACTTTAACTCCCAAGTCGCACCTCTTACGTCCTGATTTCGCCAAAGAACTTTAACCATAAGAATCGTCTTCTTCCACAACACTTTGTCCCGCGTCTCCAGAATACGAACATACACTTCAACTTAGGAAAGGTTGGGCTGCAACTGGAGCACCGAGTCAAGGACATGGCGGTCACTAGCCACACACTTCCGCAACTGACTCACGTGAAACACATCGTGAACACCAGGGAAAGTGGCGGGCAAACTCAGCCTATAAGCTAACACTTCGATGCGCTCAGCAATCTGGAAAGGTTTCACATACCGGGGATCCAACTTGTGGTTCTTTCCAAATCTCTTAACACCTCGCATCGGAGAAACCTTTAAGAAAACCATGTACCCAACTGCGAACTCCAGATCAACCCTTCTCCGATTAAAATACTTCTCATAATGCTCTTAAGTAACGTGAAGCTTCTCGCGAATATGCGACATGACAATACTCACTTCTTCCAAATCTTCTGGACCTAACAACGGTTTCTCACCAACTTCAGCCCATAACAGGGGAGTCCGACAATGTCTCCCATACAAAGCTTCAAAGGGAGTCATCTGGAAGCTCTCCTAATAACTGTTATTATAGGCAAACTCCATGAGTCCAAGACGCTTATCCCAAGTTTCACTATGGTCCAGTATATAACATCTAATCATATCTTCCAAAATCTGATTTATCCTCACCCTCAGACCATGATACCAACTATCACAACCAGCATTTTCTCAATATATTAATATATTATCAGAGTAAGAGAAAACACGCGTCATGATGCCACGCCGTGCAGGGGACAACTGCAGACGCTCAGGCAGTTCTATCTTTACACCTTTTGTTATAAAAGAGATAAGCTTTGCTTTTAAAATAATAATTCATGATTAAGCTTGCAAACACTGTGTTAATCGGTTTGGTGGATCATCTAGTCCACGATGAAGAAAGTATAAATATAAGCAGTGAAAAAAATACTTGTTTCACCTTAAGTTGTCCTACATGAGCATGAGAACTTAACCAATATTCTAATGATATGCATCATCTAGATTTTGTATAAGTAAAAGTGAACTTTTACGAGTTTCAAAATAGGATGATATTAATTTAAAAAGATGTAATGTATGAGCATATATGCAGTTTTGTTTATATAAAAGTATCAACTATGCAACCTAGCAAAAACATTCACAGAGAGCATTTGCACTAATGACAATATAACAGTAGTAGCACAAATGACAATTACAGTCTAACACAAAAAGAAGATCATACTGTGGGCGTCAACAAACTGATACGAACCCACAATAATAATCAAAGTCAGAAAAAAAGATCAACAACTTTCTCTCAGAAGAGGGAAAGGAAAAATAGCTACAAAGGCTGCGAGATCTGGACTTGCTTTGATCAACCACTACTGGTCCAAACCTGAGGCATTCAAGGAAAAGAATGCCTCAGCACAAAAGCAATTCAACAAAAAGGTAAAAAGGAGAACTTAACAAGTTCCAAAAGGGTTACCAACCCACCAGAAAAGAAGATAGCTGCGAAACGACAACAAATAAGTAAAGAACATTAGTTTCCAGACATGGAAAGATTTGCACGAAATGCAATCAAGATTAAACTTTAACATTTTAAAGTAAGGATAAGAGACGGATTAGTTTAAGAAGTGAAATATTTATCTCAGTCATAAAACAATACTGAGGCGGTGGCTATCTTTCCAACACAAACCATAACCAAAAAATACAATGGATAAAAGCACTATAGAGCTGGATACGCCCACACAACCAACAACCTACACGTCCAAGGAAGAAGTGTTGGATCTTATGGCGCCCTTAGAGGGGGGGGGGGTGAATAAGGGGTCTACATCATCATCTCTGTCAACCTCCTTTGACTTCAATGTTATGGCCTTCTTCTTTGGCTCAATGTTGTACTCTTGTTGTTGAATCTTGAGTTCAACCTCATGGGTCTTGAGGTTCCCAATGAGTCTCTCAATTTGGAGCTTCTTCAAATCGTGCGACTCCGAGATAGCCGTCACCTTTGGATTGAACTTTGGATGGAGAGACCTTAGAATTTTTCTCACCAAGTCACCGTTGGAGAACACCTTTCCAAGTACTTTTGAGTCATTGACGATCTTGGTGAACCTTATGTACATTGAATCTATGTCTTCGTCTGCCTCCATCCAAAATTTCTCGTATTCGGATTCAAGTTGGAAAAGCTTTGAATCCTTGACCTGTGAAGTATCTTCATGAGTGAGTTCTAATAAATTCCATATATCATAAGCAGTTTCGCAAGCACAAGTTCTATTAAATTCCATTCTATCCAAAGCACAAAAAGCATTCATAGCTTTAGCGTTATTCTTGCATCTTAACTTGTCGTTATCATCTCATTTGTCTCTTGGTTTCTCCATAGTAACTTCTCCAACAACAAATGTTGGTGGAGAGTAACATTATTCTACCATACCCCACACATCATTATCTAAAGTAATTAAAAAACAATGCATTCTTGTTTTCCAATAATTATAATCAGTACCGGTAAATAGGGGAGGTCTACTAATCCCTTGACCCTCAACGAAAGCATGATCATGATGCGCCATTATTCCCAATTGTGAAACTATTTTGGAATAACCCACGCTCTGATACCAAGTGTTGGATCTTATGGCGCCCTTAGAGGGGGGATGAATAAGGGGTTTATAGTTTTTGTGATAAACTGAGTTATTTTTAGAAAACAGAAACTTTTTGGTTTTGATACTAACGTCAGGCGTTAAGAGTCAACGTTGGGTGTTATCTCTCCAGAAAATAATTTTCACAGAAATATGTCAAAGTGATTTTACTTATGAAATCCAAAATGAAATACAATCAGAGATAATGAAAATGAACATTATATTTCAAAAGAGAATTACAAGATAAAATTTCAATAACGCTTGAAATTAAAGGCGACAAAATAAAATACACTTTATGTTCCTTCACCGGTCCTTCTCCCAAGGACTGTCTGGCTATAGCCTATATTTCCCCAGATAAGGCCTCTAGCCACCTCCTAGATCTACCCTTGACCTAGTCGCCACACACAAGGAGGCAAATTTCCCCCTAATCCGAACCCGGCCTAGTCGCCACACGAAATGCAGCGAATTCATTACCGTTACAAGAAAATAATGAAAAGATAAATGAAAATTCAGAACAAAAGACTCCCTATATTGAAGAGCGTTGAAGGAGATGTTGAAGACACGCAATGACCATCATCAGAGTTGAAGCGAGCGTCCTTCTTCAAATTTGACCGTTGAAAATCTCCTTCTCACTCTTGTTCCTCAATGGTGGTGTTGGGAGTACTCTCTGAATTCAGGATGAATTGCTCTCTCAGAACTCTGGATGAAGGCTTGAATGCATGTAACTTTGAGCAATGAAATTAGGTCTTTAAATAGACACGAGAGCTAACGCCTGGCGTTAAAAGTTAATGCCAGTATTAAGGATCGTGTACGGTCGTGGCTGAGATCGTGCAACCGTCGGGATCATGGCAGATCGTGGACTTAATGCGAGCGTTAACTCCAACGCTGGCATTGTCTCTGGCTTCTCGAAGGATTCCTTCTCGACGTCATTTCATCTCGAAGGATTCTTTCTCGATGAAAGTTAACGCGGGGCGTTAACTTCTAATACCGAGCGTTAGCTCTCTTTTCAGAGAATCGTCATTAATAACAATCCAATTCATAGAGATGTGTACATATAGTACTTGCACACTATAAACACAAGCAAGTTCAAATATATAGTGTGATTTGTTATTCTCAAACTAAGAGATGTGGAACACAAGCTCCAACAATCTCCCCTTTTGATAATAACAAATCCATTAATAAGAAATAAAATTTAATTAGAGTAGTGTTTATAATATATGATAAGCGTGATAAGCATGAATACTCCCCCTATGTGGATACTCCCCCTACATGAATGCATTTTCTATTTTACTCCCCTTAAATCATAGATTTCTCTAATTTATTTCTTTAATTTATTCTTCCCCTTCTGTTATAATCAAAAGGAGGTGGGTTAGAGTAAGTTGCAATATGAAATGCTATGCATTAAGTAGAAATAATAGCAACTTCTTTGAAAAATAGTGAACACAACGAAAGCCATTTTGAACATCTTTAAGCATTTGTAAGCACAAAATAGAGTAAGCGCTTAAGTCAAATAAATAAATGTTTAATTTACAAAAGTTGCAAGCAAGATTATAAAATAGCAACTACAAAACCAAGATTATAAAAATTTGAATTTTGTAATATAAAAATAGCAAGCAAGATTATAAAATATCAAGAAAAGATATGTTTACAATGTAAATTAATTTGCATTTCAAGTAAACATCAACATTGTAAGGATCATGCTTTGCTATCTAGTGCATTTACTCATGATTGTAGAGAATAGTGTAGGTAAGCTTTAGGTCTAATTCTCATGAGTGGAAGTATTATAAATGATAATGATGTGTTCAATAAGGGTGTTTTGATAAAGTATACAAGTGTATAAATCAAACCACATGAAACTACGTAATGTAAGAACATAACTTGAATTGAACATAAACAACTTCACTTTCACAATTTTTAATGCACATAAAGATTTTTACTTATAAAGAGAAGTGGTCAAAATTTTGTTTGCATAAGACACTTTACAATTTTTGGTGAAGTTTTCCTTGTCATATATTTCTCTTTGTTTTGAATTTTTTGTGACCAAGGACTCCAAATTCACTTGTTATTACAAACATAGAAATTTTTTTATATACCACATTTCTCTAAATACAAGTGCATAAAAAACAAAGAATTCAATGTTGTAAAGGTAAACTATTTATGAAATTCAAAATAAGTTCTTATGCTACACAATCATGCAACAACAAGATTTAAAACACATGTAGACTAACCAAAAAGGTGTATGTGAGAAAATCATTATCAAAGATAAAAACTTTACTCATACTTAGAGGCATGTAAAAACATTTCTACACATGTAATCTATAATCAAATTCTTTGCACATTTTAAGATATTATTCAAGGCATGATAAAATCAAAACAATGTTTTAATGAAACTTGAAGGTTTAAATTAAACATTGTAAATAATATTTAAGCAATATATATAATCATCCTTGAAATAAACATTTAAGCATATATTAATTTTTTTGTTTTAAATTTTTGGAAGTAAATAACAACAAAAAATAGAAAACTTTAAAAAACAGAGAATTAAAAAAAATACTGCAATAAAATAATACCAAGAATTTTTCAATAAAACAGAAAAAAAATTTGGAGCAGAGAGGCTAACGTCAGACGTTAGCTTCTTAACGCCAAGACAAAACACTAAATTTTGAGTTTTTAAAAAATCTTTTTCATGATTCATTTGTATTATAAAGAGACTTTCTTACAGTTGAAATTTCAGATATTATGGAGTTGATTTGAAGGCTCTTTTAGTATGTTTTTGGTGTTTTTTCAATAGTTTTTACATTTTTATTGATTTTGAATTTTTTGTTTAAAAATGCAAACAAATATAACAAAGTACATAAGATAATTTTGATAGCTTTTTATTAGGGTTAAAGTGACATTTCTAAGACACCTAATTCTAACCTAAGCATGTGAAAATGTGCATCGGGTAGAGGTTTGGTAAAAATATCGGCAAGTTGTGATTCAGTCCCTATAAAGCTAATTTTAACATGTTCCTTCTTAATATGATCTCTAATAAAATGATGTCGAACATCTATATGTTTTGATCTAGAATGATGTACGAGATTGTTTGTGAGATCTATAGCGCTCTTATTGTCGCACTTTAATTCTATGTTATTTAGATAAACACCAAAGTCCTCTAACGTTTGGGGCATCCATAAGGCTTGTGCATAATAACTACCTAGTGCGATATATTCAGCCTCGGTGGTGGAGAGGGCAATAGAATTCTGTTTCCTACTCGACCATGATATGAGTGAAGGGCCTATAAAATGACATGTGCCACCAGTGCTCTTTCGATCTAATGAACATCTCGCATAGTCCGAATCAGAAAAACCATGTAAAATAAAACAATCATTATGAGGATACCATAAGCCTAATCTAAATGTTCTGATTAGATATCTAAAAATATGTTTAACGGTTTTTAAATATGATTCTTTTGGGTTAGCTTGAAATCTAGCACATAAGCAAATGAAAAATATAATATCGGGTCTAGATGCGCTTAAATATAACAATGATCCTATCATTCCTCTATATAATGTTTGATCAATAGAAATACCAGCTTCATCTTTTCCTAATTTTAGTGATGCACTCATTGATGTATTAGCTTGTTTTAGATTTTTCAAATCCAAATCTTTTTAGAATATCTTGAACATATTTAGATTGACAAATAAATATACCATCTTGTTTTTATGAGATTTGAAATCCAAGAAAATAAGTGAGTTCTCCTACCAAGCTTATTTCAAATTCATTTTTCATTACTAAAATTACTTCATTATATAACTCTTCATTAGTGGCTCCAAATATAATATCATCAACATATATTTGCAATATAATCAAATCATTATCTACATACTTATGAATAGTGTATTATCCGTACTTCCCTTTTTATAACTATGTTTTATAAAAAATAATATCAATCTATCATACCAAGCACGTGGCGCTTGCTTCAATCCATAAAGCGCTTTTTCTAACTTATACACATGATTAGGAACTTTTTCACTCACAAAACCGGGGGGTTGTTCTACATAAACTTCTTCTTTTATAATCCCATTCAAAAATGCACTTTTAACATCCATTTGAAATTATTTAAATCTTTTAAAACTCGCAAATGCAAGAAATATTCTAATTGATTCTAGGCGAGCAACGAGTGCAAAAGTTTCATCAAAATCTACCCCTTCGATTTGTGAATATCCTTGTGCAACTAGTCTAGCTTTATTCCTTGTTATCTTAGAGTCACCATCTAGTTTATTTTTGAAAATCCATTTGACTCCTATAATCGGATGATTAGATGGCCTCTCTACTAAATTCCAAACCTTATTATGTTCAACTTGATTTAATTCATCATTCATAGCTAAAACCCAAAATTCATCATTTAAAGCGATTGAAACATTTTTTGGTTCTATTTCAGATACAAAACAAAGGTTCTGAAAAAGACTCATGTAAAGAAGAACGAGTACTTACCCCTTTTGATGGTTCTCCTATCATAAGATCCCTTGGATGATCCTTAGTAAATTGCAACACGCTTGGAGGAACATATTCAGCTTGTTCTTCTTCTTTCTCCTCTTTTTCTTCTTTTTCTCCAAGCGATTCTTCATCCTCATGCTCCAAAGGGGGAAGGGATTCGTCTTCGTTTCCTGTACGATTAGTATATACACAAGGAACAAACTCATCAAATCTTACATGTATAGACTCTTCAACTATTTTAGTTCGTTTATTATAAATTCTATAAGCCTTACTAGTTGAAGAGTAACCAATGAAGATTCCCTCATCGCACTTTTCATCAAATTTTTCTAGTGCATCTCTAGTGTTTAAAATGAAACATTTACAACCAAATACATGAAAATAAGATACATTAAGTTTTCTTTTAAAGTAAAGCTCATAAGGTGTTAATTTTAAAATAGAACGAAGCATGATGTTGGAACCAGTGTTTGGTCCAACGAGAAGTTTGGACCTCTGTGAAGGGGGGCAGCTAGCGCTTTCTAATCCCACGGAGGAACCAGGCCAAAGGACTTAGAACGAGACACACGACCCTTGTCTACGAAGTGGAGGTCCCACCACACACCCAGAAGATCCTTTGAGCGCTTCCCCTCCCAAGCCAAGACTGTAGTCGGGCACCTTGGAGAGCTGAAGGAGCTAACCAAAAAAAAACTTAAGGAGAAGCAAAGGTCTAGCATGCTTCCCCAAGGTGCCCCAAAGGGTCTATTTATAGCCTTTCTAAACTGGTCTGCTAATAGCAGGATTCCGCCTTTTGACTTTGCTATACGCACCCCAAATTGATCTGCTAATAGCCACACTCCGCTGTTCTGGAGAGCTATTGGCAGCCACCAAGGGTATCAACATAAATTCACCTGCAGATCCTGCTGGGCGAGTAAACCATGAAGGTGCCACTCACTAGACTCCTTGCTCCTCTTGCGAGTAGGGACGAGCCCCCACTCGCCTCGCCAGATTGACACTACGAGCCCTCACTTGACTCGCTTTGGCTAAATGCACCCCAGAGCGGTCCCTTAAAACTCACTAAGCTATCGCCGCTCGCTACTCGCGAGCGAGATCCCTGATCCACCTCACCTTGCCCTGGTCGGGTGCTCGTCGCGAATCGTCGAGTACTCCCCAAATTGCTTGTGATTGATTTCTCCGCGAGTTGGTGAACACTGGGTTGTACACAATCTCCGCTCTTCATGAAATTATGCTAAGCTCGTGAAGAAACATCCAACCCTCTGTGTTCGCTGGACGAGGATGAGCTGGCATGAATCTTTGGTGGGTCCCACCCCCAGCGCTATAAATACCAAAGTCTCTGGGTGATGAGGGACCCTTCTTTCCTTCCTTTCCTTCGCTACTCGTGGCCGCATTTGTTGAAGGTGCCCATCTCGGAAGAAGCTCGCGCCCGCTTGGCAGATTCCCGTGCGAAGGAACACTCTGTCACGGATCAGCTCATCCCCTGGGGTGCCCGGCGGACCCCTCCACCCCTCCCCAACATGAAAAGGGGGAAAGTAGTGCGACGACATTTCGGGACGACTGGATCCTCCCTCCGGGTCATGCTGCATGTTCCCGCACTCGCCGGACAGGTACTCAGATTCGCATGAATTTTCTCCCCTATCTTTGTGATGACATTTTAATCTTCAGAGTGCGTCTCTGGCGGGAGTCCTTGCGAATGGGACTCCAGCCGATACTCGCCTCCCCTCTCCTGGGGGAAACAATTTGGCAGCCGCTGACATGGATGTCATTGACCTCTGCCTCTCGCCGCGGCATGGTAAGACTCCGATATTATCCCCTTCATGAATTCCCCAACTAACTTTTTGCATTCTTGGCAGAGAACCTCCTCGCGACTCCCGAGAGGGATGCCACCCAACTGGGTTCGCCTCCCCTTCTGAAGTCTCCGCCCCCGCTGGTCTCGTTGCCTTCACTGGGCTCGCTGCCTCCACCGGGCTCGCTGCCCCCGCTTGATTCGCTACCCCTACCTGGCTCGCAGCCCCTGCTTAATTCGCTGCCCCCGCCGGGCTCGCATCCCCCACCGGGCTTGCAGCCTCCACCGGTTGTGACGATCTCCATTCCCGAGTTCAATCTCCTAGGCCATCAAAGCCCCGATAGCTCACCTCCCGCCGACACCTGGGTCATGAGCAACCTCCCCCACGTATCGGGCCTGGGGAAATCTGTCACGCTAAGATACGCTGACGCTTTTCAAGGTCAACCGAGCTGCTCTCGCCAATGACCTGGTAAAGCGCCCGCGATCTCATCAGGTTGGTCGGTTACATTCAACAGATTATTTCTCGCTCTGTTCGCTAATTCTCTTCTCGCAGGTGTCCAGGAGTCCTCCGCCGAGCTGGAGTTTGGAGAGGAGGAGATGTCGCCCTTGATTTCGTCGGACAAAATTGTTGACTTCCTCGGCAATCCCCGGGACCTTGAAGCGATGAAGCGGCGAGTCGCGGACGTGCTCCAGAAGCAGGGGCTCATGCTGCGAGAATTGTTCAACCAGGCGCACGAGGATAGAGTGGCCTGCGAGGAGCGGTTCGTCACGGTTGAGGATGAACTAGCCCGAGTTCTCACCGAGCTGCAGACTGACGCCCGCCACGAGGCCACCTCTCCCGGGGTGCAGCTCTAGCGGACGGAGGACCAAGTCTGGTTGCTACTGTGCGAGCTCTGTGTGGTCCGCGCGTATCACTATCAACGCATACCGCCAAGCTCGGGGGATGCAAAGACAAGGTCGATGGAGGTGGATCCGCTATTGATCTCCCTCGCACTCGCCTGGCGAACTCGCAAAATAACCTCTTGCTCATTATTACTTTTATTTTCTGTGACAACATGCAAACTATGATATCAATTTGATGCCTCCCGAATAATTGCGGGATTTTTCTTTCATCATTACTCACTCTATGTTGTTGCTTTCTATTGTATTCGCTAATCCCTTTTATTCAACGACCCTCTCTCGCGGCTTGCCTGGGACGCACTTCACCTGACAACGATCTGTCCCCGCTGCATCCCTGTGAATTCTCTGGGAGTGGGCGGGTCAAGTATCGAGGCACGTCACGGAGGGATTCGGCTATCCGCACCCCCTGACGCCTCGATTTCTCCCCGCCGCCTTTAGTTTCTTATAAATGGGCATATCATCAATAGTCAACCACCGCATTCAACTCTCTCAACCTCTCTTTCTTTCCCGCGAGCTATCGCCTTCTCATTCTCGCACTTGCTTCTGACTTAACAACCATGGGTGGTGATGGCGATACGGAGGACCGGGCCAACGGCGCTTTCACCTTCTGCGATCATACGTTCTTTTCCTGCTCGCTGACAGAGAGCGAGTTCCATTCTACCGTGGTGAATTACATCTCGCCTTCGTTCTCTGCTCTCCGTCCTGCAAAGACCGAGGTCATAAATGATCGCCATGACGATGAGCTCGCCATCTCTGTGTCCCACTTCGAAGTGGGTCTGCAGCTTCCTCTCTGGCCGGAGATTAGTCAGGTATTCGCTCGATCCCTTTTTCCTTTCTCGCATTCATTTAAGATTTTCTTTCTAATTGCTTTTCGCGAATCCTTCAGCTGCTGAAATACGACGGCGTCATCCCGGGCCAGATGACCCCAAGCTCCATCGCGTTCATGGTGGGGTTCGCGTGCTACTTGCGCGAAGAGAGGACCGAGTTCAGCATGCCGGTCTTCCATAAGTTGTTCTCCTTCAGGGCGAATAAGTACGGGACAACCTTCTTCGCGAGCCAGCATGCTAAGGTTCACGAGACGGTGAACAAGAGCCATTACTGGATGCAGAAATTTGTGTTTGTCAAGGGGCCTTTCGGCAACGTCCCCTTCTCGCCCGTTTAGCGGAACGAGATCACCTACCGCCCACCAACGCTCGGCGGCCACGAGGCCGAGCTCTTCCACTACATGTCAACCAACTTTGAGGTCAGCTACCTCCGAAGGAACGTGGACTCGCTACTCCCCGTGCCACCCGGGGAAGGTTTGACTCGCGCTCGCTTCCTGTCTCGCAAGATTCCCATTGATTTTTCCTAACCCGCCTTTTGTCATTCGCATGGGAGCGAGATCTTCCGCTACAACCCCCCCCCCCCCCCCCCCCCTCATGCGAAGGCCGCAGCTATCACCCCGGGTCTCCAACTCGCTTTCGTCGTCGATGACGCCTGCCACGAGGCCCCAAGCACTTCCTTCGCCCCCAAGAAGTGGTCCGCACTCGCGAGCCACGGGTCGTCCCTCAACCCTCCGCCTCCAAAGAAACAACTGCCCTCGGCCCTCGCCAAGGGGAAGCGGTCCATTGAAAGTTTGACCGGGGTTGAACCCCCAGTGGACTCTCTCGCCGATAAGGGAGTCGGGGAGACCCCCGGGGTGGCCGCCCATGTGTCAACCGTGAAAGACTTTAATTAAGGGTAGCTAATCACCTAGAGGGGGGGGTGAATAGGTTATTTAAAAACTATTGCAGTTCTTGATTATTACCAAAATGAAACTGATCAGAGCTTTCAAGAATAAGAACTCACACAGAAAAGACACACAGAATTTTATAGTGGTTCCCCTTATCTTGGGTAATCCACTTTCCCCCTTCTCCCCTTCTAGCAGTGTTCTAGATAGAGTTTATATCTCCTCCAGATCTCAGACCACAAATAGGTCTTACAGCTCAGATCACAACAGATCTTACAGACTCAGATCTCACATATCTTACTCTCTCAGATCTCAGCAGATCTTACAAACTCAGATCTCACAGATCCTACCTCAGCCTTTATAACTAGGCCTACAGCTCAGATTCACCCCTGAATCCTACAACTCAGATCACACCTGATCTTACAGCTCAGATCCTTGACAGATCCTACACTCAGATCTGATAACTCAGATCCTACAGAAATTGATAAAGAAAATAACAATACTTAGACTCAGATTCTTCAGATGGTTGAGTCTTCTTGATCTGCCTGAATGATCAGACAGAAAACTTCAATAGAACAGCAGCAGCAAATGATCTTCTTGATTCGACGGGCTGTGATGACTGTTCTTCTTCCTAGGAAGACAAATTCTTCCTTCTTGGTCTTCTTCTTTTCGAAAGATGTATCAGCACCAGATTGTTGAATGAAATCTTCAAGTTAGATTGGTTCTGAAAGGGAAGACGACTTCTTCAGATTCTCGATCAAACTTTCCCTCAAACTGATGGAGACGATAATGGCTTTCGAAAGATAAAAAAAATTTAACTACATAACTCATAGGTCATGCCTTCTATTTATAGCCCGCCATCTACAACGTCTGTTACGCTCCTCCACGTCAGCACGACGCTAAGTCTTCAACGGTCTTCAATGTCTTCAAAAGAAACAAAGGCTCAGCTAGCTGTAGAAGAAATTTCTCAGCTCAGAGTATCTGTAGAAGAGGCGTTGAGCACTGAGCATCTCTGTCGATGCTTTTTCCATTAGACGTCGAGCGATATGTAGACACTCGATGCATACTTCTTAGACTGAAGCTCTCGACTCCTCCTTCTTAGGCGTTGAGCAATCATCACTTAGTCGACGCTTTTTTTTATTTGTAGACGTCGAGCAACGTGCAGAGGCTCGACGCTTCTTAAATATGCCTTCATATCTCGACTTTTCTTGTTTGCGCTGAGCTGACTGAAGATTAGTCAACACTTCTCTTTCCACGGCGTCGAGAGATATAACTTGGCTCGACGCTTCCAAACTTGGTCTCATAACTTCAGCGACGACTTTGTCTATTTGAGCAGTAGACATGAGTCAACGCTTCTGGGTCACCGGCGTCGAGCGATGTATGATGTCTCGACGCTTGTGAACTTGGATGAATTCCATGAGCATTTTGCCTGACCTGATCTCCTGCACATTGATTCTAGAGAGTATATCAAATACATTCTGAGATATATCTTTGACTTAAGAGTGGACTTCTCCAAATCTAAGACATTGTGGGCAATGATCCCAACAATCTCCCCCTATTTGAAGAAGTCATAATCTCAGTCAATGATATATCCCTCTTTTCAAAGATAATCAATATTTTCTAATTTCTATACAGGTAATCAAAATAAGTAGTATAATTCCTTATAAAATTGGATTACCAAAACATTCTATCCACAGAAATTATTTCAGACATGATTCCTAATATAAGCACAAAAACCCAAGCAATTCAGAATAAGACATGTCATGAAGAGAGAAAGAATCACATCACAGGCATATATATATATGATCATGAAAGATAGTTAGCATTGGAAATTCATCAAGATTGTTCAAAGATATATCAATTACATTCTTCTGAAAATACTTAGTAAAAATTAAAATCCTAAATCTGTTCAAAATCCTTGAATTCTATTCCTCTTTTGGCTCTTTTGGAAAGTGCTTCAGCAACTTCTTTTCTTCTCTTGAAATAGCCAAATGGTTTTGGAAAGTATCTGATTGGCTCTTTATCACCTGCCTGAAGCTTCCCAGCCATTTTGTCAGCCTTGAATTTGATCTTCAGTTCCTCTTAATCCCTATGCTTCAACCATTCAGCTTCAGAATACCACTTTCCTCTTTCCTCTGGATTACCTTTCATAGTTTTCCATGCTGTCAGAATCAATTCTCTGGAAGAGGGAGACCAATGTTCAAAATCAACCCTTGATTGAACCTCTTCTCTGAACTTTCTTTTACTGGATTCTACTTGCTCACTAGTAAAGATTTCTCTTTTACTTTTATCCTCAGGACTATACATTTTAGCAATTTGCTTTTGAACTTGAGTAAGAGAAGCTGGCCTGGTCTCAGAGACTTGATCGTTCTCATAATCAATGGGAGGATATCCTAAAATTTCTCTTATAGAGTTTGAGGTCCACACAGCATGCTCAGAGCTGGCTTGAATCATTGACCTCTCCCCCTTTAGGACTTCTTCAACAATATTATCTCTTATAACATTTTTCTGAAACCTGACTTGACCTTCCAAGTGATTAATTCCACTTTCAATGGTTTTCTTTACCTTAAAGAGATGGTCATCTATTGTATCTGCATGCAACTTTGCTTGATCTTTTAGAACTGTGGAGCTCTCATCAATTTTAGCCAAAATATCAGTATTCTGCTGTTGCAGTCTAACTTCAATCTTATTTGTACCTGTAAGGACTTGTGCAACCTGTTCTTTATACAGAACTTGCATGTTATTACTTAGAATTCCTTGATTTATATGAACATCATCCACTGTCTTTGTGATTCCTGCTTGTGACTCTTTAAGAACCTTTGATGTCTCTTTGATTGCATCAAGTTGTTCAGTTGTATAATCTACTGAAGCACCAGCTCTTTTGAAAAACTTTACCATTTCTTTTCTCAAAGCAGTCATCTGATGATTGACTTCAAATCTAACCAATTTCATTTGGAAATCTACTTCATTTTTCATTTTTGTATTATTATCCTCAATATACTGTTCTAATAATCTTTGATTATTAAGCAACACCTCCAACTGAGGTAGAATAGGACTAAGATCCACATTGATTTCCTTTTCCATTTCAACACCTCTAATGCTTTCTTCTCTCATGAAAGAGTCATTTCTCTGGCTCATATGGGAGCTAGAGGATTCTATCTTGATTACCTTCTCAACAGGTTTCTTTGTTGCTTCAGGCTCTCCTTCTACATCCATAGCATCAGCTACAGAGTTTACTTTAGCAGGGATCTCAGCCTGAGACTCCCCCTCAAATGGTGCATTCTCTTGAGCTGGAAATTCATCTTGAGGCTCCCCCTCAATCTCTGCATTGATCAGATCAATTTTTTCTTGAGCAGGGATCTCATCCTAAGCCTCCCCCTCAACTGCTGCTTTGCTCATTTCAGAATTATACTGAGCAGGAATCTCATCTTGAGCCTCTCTCTCATTTTGAAAAATCCCTTCAAGTCTAGCAGGGGATGCAAGATGACTTCCTCTCTCTTCTTCTCCTTTCTCACTCTCATCCTTTTCTTTCTCATTCTCATCCTTTGGTGTGTCAAGAGAACTGTCCCTTGGATTGTTCCCTTCTTCTTCTTCAGATGTTGTGAGGTTAGGATCATGAATTGGAGAGGATTTAGATATTCTTTTGGAAGAGGATGAGCTTGATGAGCTTGAAGAAACCTTCTTCTTCTTTTGCTTCTTGGCTTTCTTCTGCTTGGGAGAAAGATCTGCTGGTGGAAGATTTGATAAGACTCTGTCCCATCTCTCTATCATTCTAATATCCATTTTCTTCATGTGGTTTATCTTGGATCCAAGTTTGTTATTCAAGGAGTCAGGAATGACTTTGACTAAATACAAAGATAATATCCTACTCATCACTACTAGAAAAATGACTTTTAGCCACACTTTTTTTTGCCACGGGTCTAAAATCGTGGCTAATAGTTAAGTATTAGCCACGGCCCCTAGTTCGTGGCTAATAAACAAGTATTAGCCACAGATGTACAATTCGTGGCAAAAAAGAACACATTAGCCACGGTTTATTGAATTCGTGGCTAAAAAGATACTATTAGCCACGGTTTCCTAATTCGTGGCTAATATTTTAGCCACAATTTTTAATTCGTGGCAAATGCAAAAGTATTAGCCATGGTTTTTTGCCGTGACAAAAAAATAATATGAAATAATTGACTAAAATTTAGTTTTTTAATTTATTCTAAATATATTAATTTTAATTTAAACATTAATTCTCATATAACATCTCATTTTCAATGTGTCTAGCAGATTCACTTGACCCACGATGAGCGGTCTAGTTGGGCTCATGTGACTCATTTACCCGATTATGACCGATACAAACTCGTATGATCGATATGAACTCGATGTCGTTCGTTTCATTCAAATATATCGAGAATTGAGAAATTTGACCGAAATAGGTCGCATTGAGCTACACGATAACTCCACTACAATATTTTTGGCTTTTAACAACACTTAATTTTGCAACATTTATAAAATATTGTCTAAACATATCATAGAGAACAATTTTTAATTGTTGCAATAGAGTATCAGTTTTAGGCAATATTTTCGACACAACATTCTTTAAATGTTCTTCCTTATCCATTACTGGGAACATTTTCTAAATGTTGCATTTGTCGACTCACTTTAAACAACACTTGTAATATGTTGTCTATTACAATTATATTTTGCAACATGTTAAAAATATTCCTACTCTGACTAACCCCACCAAAATTAATACTTAAAATTAAATTTATAGAAACATACTCTTTTTATCCTCTACACCCTTCCTCTACTACAACAAAATAGTAATATGTGGGCGTTTTTTGCGGCACATTTAGAAATGCCGATGTAGATTTTATAATAGATGGAATTCGCGCCGCTTTTTATTAAAAATGGTAGCAAAAACGTAGACCTAATTTTAACCGTGCAAACCATAGGCTATTGACCTAATCATTGGATTTTTGGCACACAACACCCTTCAATTAGCTCTTTTTGGGACATTGCACCATAACTTTTAGAGTTTGGCACTTTGCCCCCTCCAAAGTTATTTTGTAAGCAGGTTGCACCCTCTATATATGATATTAAATTTTTTTGATTTAAAAAAATGTGATAAAATTATCTAGGATAGTTTAGGTATTATAAAAAAAACAACTCCCTTTAACATAAATTATATTGATAATTATTATGTGGAAACCTATTTTGAATAGGTGCAAGGTACTCATTAAACAAAAAATAAGGAAACTCTGGCGAAACCGGGCTTTGCGAAATCGGCGACTGGCGAAACCCTAGTTATGGCGCCTTCAGGTTTCCTCCTCTTCCAGACGGCGTTGTTTGCAATTTTCGGAGCCTCGTGGTGTTTAGTAATGCTAACAAAAATTGTTATCAGAACAATGACGCATGATCTTCTTCGATACGCCTGCCCGACCCTTCCGCGTTCCTGCTCGACAACCACATCCAGCGGCGCATCTTACTCGGCGACGACATCCCCAGGCGTCTCTGCTCGGCGGCGACATCCCCAGGCGTCTCTGCTCGGCGGCGACATCCCAATGCTTCCTGATCGGCTGTGACATCCGTCATGTTTTCTTGCTCGGTGACGACATTGGTGGCCCTCCTGTTGCGATATTTCCCATTTTTGTGATCTTCCTGCTTGCGTTCTTTACCCTAATAAACCTTGGATGCAATGGATATTCCCGCTTGATCTTCCAGAAATTATCTCCCGTGTTGGTCATGATGCCTCCCTTCTCCCCGCACATGGGATTTGGTATGTCAGAACCTAATCACTCCAGTTTATTTTTTAAGTTTAATTTGAAGAAATTTAAGGGTTTGGATATGTTATATGATGAGCCTTTTTACAGAATATGAATTTTCATATAAGGAAAAGTGATATGTTTATATCATTTGTGCATATTTTCCCTATGTTACAGATTAGCATGTAGTTGTTCTTCTGTATTAATGATTACACCTGATGTTATGGAGGCTTGACCTGTGAGAGGGACGAGCACTGAGATTTGGAGTAGACACACATGGCGTCATGCGGGGACAACCTCATCGACTATAGTAGTGACCAGGCGTATCAAGTTATCCTGATTTAATTTCTCTTTGCATTATAAATTTGTATTTATGTTTTTGCCCAGGATGTTAGGACTTATATATTGGGTTGCATGCTAATGAAATCTTCATGTTTGGATTGACAATTTGAAGCCTAGGGCTTCGTCAATGAATTTCTTTGGAAGTTGTCTCTCTTCTCCTCCCATTCTTCCCTAGTTTCGCATGCATGTTGTTATTCGGGAACTATCCGTTCTGTTCATTTCAATTGGAACCAATCATTTCCTATTTTTATTGTTTCCGTGCTCAAATTTTACATTAAACTCTCATGAATTCCACCCTTCGTCATGGATTTCAGCTTTAAATCTGTGCATTTGCAACAATATTCTTCTTATTAAAATCTCATCGTAGACCTTCAAAATCAGCAGCTTCTACTGATATTTTCTCGAGCAACTGACAAATTTGATTGCAACATTTCAGCGGATTATTTCAAGCATCAGGACATTATGCTCTCACTCCACCACGAGGGTGGAATTCTTATGATTTATTTTCTTGGATTGTTGATGAAGAAGCATTTCTTGATAATGCACGGGTTGTATACATCAAGCTGCTTCCTTTTGGATATGAGGTCAGGCTGCAGTATATTTTTTCTTAAAACTCTCATATTTTCTTCTTGTTCTTCTTCTTAACAAAAAAATTGATGAAGTTCTAAGTAATTCTTGCACAGTATGTTGTGATAGAATACTTGTGGTATCGGAAGAATGTTGAGGAAGCATCAGCAGACCCTTATGGTTATGATAATCTCGATTAATGGGGCCGATTAGTTCCTGATCCTGACAGGTGGCTGTCATCTAGGTATGGAAAAGGGTTTAAGGAAGTCGCCGGGAAGGTTCATGACATGGGTTTGAAGTTTGGGATTCATCTAATGAGAGGAATAAGTGTAGAAGCAGTCAATACCAAAAGAATAATCTTGGATGCCAAGGTATTTTCTCTCTGTTATAATGTGTTTTTTTCCTTTTTATTCATTCTTAATTGTTCTTTCTAGCACACTCTTGATCAATTTTACAGTTAAAGGAGAACTCTGGTCTTTTAAAAGAACTATTTATGCACCCAAAAGATTAGAGTGCTTGAATTAATCAAGCGATCTAAAGATTATGGATCATTTTTCGTCGACAATTATATGTTAGACATGTGAGAGCTTTTTAATTAACCAACTGATCTAAGAATATGGCGCATTTTTCTCATCTGCTGACCACTAAAATGCTTGGTGTCTATTAGATACCCTCGTAATGGATCTCGTCATTGGTCGGTGGAGGATTAGATCGTAGTCAAAAGTGCGCTCCTTCCCTTTCCTTCCTCGGCGATCTCGGTGTCTGCCTATAGTGGAAACCTAGGTAGAGAGCGAGAGAGAAGGCTGGGTGCCAAGAGGAAGAGAGACGGAAATGTGTTTTTACTTCATCTCATGGGTATATATACCCACTGTCAAAATACAATAATTCCATATTATTATTGAATGAAATTCAAAATGTGAATAAGCATACTAATAAAATAGTATTATTTCTCCTGTCGTGGCTTCTTGGTCTGCTTCTTGTTTGTAGATTTGATCCCCAAAATGCTTGAACTATGGTGTTTTGATGGGTTTGGTTGCTGCAATTAGAATGACAATTGTCTTTCAGGGACTTCCATATGAGGAGGATGGTAGAACATGGCATGCAGGAGAAATAGGACAGAGGGATAGGCCTTGCAAATGGATGAAGAATGGATTTCTGAGTGTCAATACAGATTTAGGAGCTGGGAGAGCTTTCTTGAGATCTCTCTATCAACAATGTGTTGACTGGGATGTTGATTGTATATTTGGTGATGATCTCGACAAGGAACATATAATTACAGTCTCAGAGGTATAGAGCTGAAAATGTTAAGTACAGTTAATGAAATTGTTAAGGAATCAAATTAGTTATGTAAATATACTTGAGTGGCCAATTCTACTTTCACTCTCTCCTGGGACAAATGTTACTGTATCCATGGCGGATAGCATTAGTAAATACGTTGACATGTATAGAATAACTGAAGATTTTTGGGATAACTGGAATGCAATTGCTGCTCATTTTGATGTGGCAAGGTCGGCATCAATTGAATTTTCATTTCTATATTTGTAAGGTTGTATAAATAACGTTCTGATGTTACTTCAGAAGAATTTGCATATACCTTTTCTTCTTTCTTATACAGAGATTTTGCTGCTGCTAAAAAAATTGGTGCTAATGGCTTACATGGAAATTCTTGGCCATACTTGGACATGCTACCGCTTGGCTGGCTTACCGATCCAGGTGAAGCATCTTGTTACTGAAATTTACTTTTCTTGCTACTTTTCAAAGGTTCTAGCTTTTAGAAGAGAAGCCGGGCAGGAAATATAAGGAAATTATGCTCTATGATGTAAATATGAGACTGAAATTCTTCACTTTATTTATTTATTTTTTAATCTTATTATGATTTATCTTGGTTTATCTCTGAATTTGATAGGGAGCAGGATGATGAAAGTTGGAGGAGATGGAAGGAGCAGCTTTTGGAAAATGTAGATTTCAATTCAGTCGGACATAAACAATTTCTTTTTTCATCCACACGAATATGAAATCAGATTTTCATTAAAAAATGTACTTTATTTTTCACCTACACTAATTAGTTCATAACTACTTTATTTCTGTGGTAGAATTTTAATTGTTTCGACTATTTGCTTTTTTCCATTACATGCAGTCTAGTAGCGGCATAGTTGGTTGTACACCCATGCATAAATATTATTATTTGGGCCTTGAATATAATTTGAGTGAGAATAGCTGGTTTCGGTGTGCTTATAACATTATCATTTTTTTTTTCTGTATTGAATTATATGTCACGACTTTAAACTGTGACAAATGTTTTTTTTTTAAAACATGCCATTAATAAATCCACTAAGTATTTGCCACGGTTTCAAACCGTGGCAAATATTTTTTTAATAAATCTGGCAAGTATTTGCCACGGTTTAATGCCGTGGCTAATAATGGACTTTTAGCCACGGCAGGGAAACCGTGGCTAATAGCTGCTGAAATCAGGGCTTTGGCTACGGTTTAAAACCGTGGCTAAAAGTCGTGGCAAAAAAGTATTTGCCACGGAATGAGCGTGGCAAATACTTTTTGCCACGCTCGCATTGCCCACGCTCATTTGCCGTGGGCAGCCCGTGGCTAAAAGTCTTTTGCCACGGTTTTGGACTTTTAGTCACGGCAATTTGCCCTGGCTAAAAGTCCATTTTCTGGTAGTGCATGTTGGGTACTTGGATACATTCAATTATCCTGTCAAATATCACCCTCCCCCAATCTGTTCTCAAAGAATGAATGATCCTGGTTCGAAGAATAA
Source organism: Dactylorhiza incarnata (assembly GCA_033032865.1). Classification (NCBI taxonomy): domain Eukaryota; kingdom Viridiplantae; phylum Streptophyta; class Magnoliopsida; order Asparagales; family Orchidaceae; genus Dactylorhiza; species Dactylorhiza incarnata. The sequence goes on along the minus strand of JAWHQI010000003.1, from coordinate 14,721,771 downwards.
ACATTTTTCTGGAAATTTTGTCATGAGATCCAGTCTTGCACAACAGGCTCTTTCCTATCACATCTGTTAGCAATTTTCCTTTTGAATTCATTCCTTTTCTAAGAATACTTCCTGTGATTTCTCACGATGTTTCAATTCCGCACCAGATTTGTGCTAATTTAATCTGTTCTGAGGTCACTTCTTCTTCTTCATTGCTTTTTAACCTAGGCAGTTCTAGTGCCTTAGCAAGTCTTGCTGGGGTGATCTTAATCTTCTTACCATTCACACTGGTCTTAAGCTTTGAATTGGCGGAGTCTATTACTATATTGGAGTAAAGCTCTAATACCTCTCGTTTCTAGATAAGAGTCGATTCAGATAGCACAAATTCCAGTCCTGCTTTGTAGATTAATTCGATGGTTGACTTGATTTCTACTGGAGCTAATTGAAATCCATTTCGAACAAGCTCGCTTCCTTCATAAAGATAATCACTGCTTTTGGGAGGCATTGTGGTTGATGATCGAAGAGAGAAAGAATTGATGGAGAAATTTTCTATGGCAGCCAATTTCGAACTGAAAGAACTAGGGCACATGCACTAACGAAGTGTCTTCCCTATTTATAGAAGTTCTAATTCAAGAAGATGAATAGCCGTGCGCCGAACTTGTTTGACAAGATTGATCTAATGGTTCAAATTTACCCTGTCGAGACGGCCTAGCTATGCTCGCACAAGCGTTGAGATAGCTCGACGCCATATATCTTCAGTCGACGCCAGGTATCTTCTCGACGCCAGAAATCTTCTCGACGCCGGGTATCTTCTTTCGACGCCAGGTAATTTCTCTCGACGCCAGGTATCTTCTTTCGACGCCAGATAACTTCTCCACTCACCTTTTAGGACTCAATCATTATTTTCATTTATTTAATTCAATACAACTTTAATCCATTTTTAACATACCTAATTCAATTTTAAAGTTATTGAATTTTGTTTCATCCAAGGGTTTAGTAAATATGTCAGCAACCTGTTTGTCAGTGGGGACATATTCAATTGAGATATCTCCATTTTCTACATGTTCTCTAATGAAATGGTATCTAATTTCTATGTGCTTAGTTCTACTATGAGATACATGATTATTAGCTATAGCAATAGCACTAGTTGAATCACAATATAGAGGAGATTTACTTAGATGAACTTTATAATCTTGGAGTTGGTGTTGAATCCATAGTAGCTGAGCACAGCAGTTTCCAACTGAGATGTACTCAGATTCTGCTGTAGAAATAGCCACACTAGTCTGCTTCCTGCTACTCCAAGATATTAGTCTTTTGCCAAGGAATTGACATGTTCCTGATGTACTTTTTCTATCCTCCTTGCATCCTGCAAAATCAGCATCTGAAAAGCCAATTAGTTCAAAGTCATTGCTTCTAGGATACCAAAGGCCAAGATTAAGAGTGCCCTTCAGATATCTCAGAATTCTTTTGACAGCAGTGTAGTGAGATTCTTTAGGGTTCACTTGATATCTAGCACACACACACATGTTGAGAACATAATGTCTGGCCTGCTAGCAGTTAGGTAGAGCAATGAGCCAATGATGCCTCTGTACAAGGTTTCATCAATAGGTTTCCCTTTTTCATCCTTGTCCAGTGACATATTTGCTGCCATTGGTGTCTTCATGACAGTGGAATTTTCCATTCCAAACTTCTTGATAATCTCTTTTATGTACTTGGTCTGAGAAATGAAAATTCCTTCCTCAGACTATTTCACCTGGAGTCCTAAGAAGTATTTAAGCTCACCCATGCTGCTCATTTCAAATTTCCCTTGCATAAGGTTTGCAAACCTTTTGCAAAGGTTATTATCAGTAGAGCCAAATATTATATCATCTACATATATTTGTACTAGAATAATGTGACCTTCAACTATCCTAAGAAACAATGTCTTGTCTATCTTTCCTCTTGAGAATTTGTTCTCAATAAGAAATCTAGATAATGTCTCATACCAGGCTCTAGGTGCCTGTTTCAGACCATACAATGCTTTTAATAATAGATAGACATGATTTGGATGAGTAGAGTCAATAAAACCTGGGGGTTGTTCAACATATACTTCCTCCAATATTGTTCCATTGAGGAATGTTGACTTTACATCCATTTGATAGACTATGAATCCAGTGTGTGCTGCAAATGCCAGGAATAATCTGATTGCCTCCAATCTTGCTACAGGAGCAAACACTTGATCAAAGTCTATGCCTTCCTCCTGTCTATATCCTTGGGCAACCAACCTTGCTTTGTTTTTGATAATCACACCATTCTCATCCAGCTTATTCCTGAATACCCATTTGGTCCCTATGACTTTGTGTTTCTTTGGTCTTGGAGCCAATATCCAGACTTTGCACCTTTCAAATTGATTTAGCTCTTCTTGCATGGCTGATATCCATGAAGTGTCCTTATTGGCTTCATCAAACTTCTTAGGCTCTATTTTGGATAGAAAGTTGTGATGTAAGGCCTCATGTATTGAGTTTCCTCTTCTAGTTTGCACACCATCATTTGGATTTCCTATGATCTGTTCTTTTGGATGATCCTTCAGATGTTTGGTTGCATTTCTCCACCTTTCATTTTCCCTTTGAGATTCTGGTGCACCTGTTTGAGTAGGTTCTTCTAGAGGTTCTGGATGTAGTGGTTCTTCAACAACAATAGGTTCTTCATAATTGTCTTCTGCTTGAGGTTCATCCTCTCTAGTTACAATTATAGTCTCATTAGTTTCTTCCGTATCCTCATTGTGCTGTTCATTGATATTCATCTCCTTCAATTTCTGTGTAGAACCTGCACAACTAGATAAACTTCCCAGATCCTTATAAATAAGGCTGGTTTCATCAAATACAACATGTATAGATTCTTCTATCCTATTAGACTTTTTGTTGAAAATTATATAGGCTCTACTTTGAGAGCTATACCCAACAAAAATTGACTCATGTGCTTTTTCAGCAAATTTAGTGAGATGGTGCTTTCCATTATTTAATACAAAGCATTTACTAACAAATATTTTGAAATAGGCTAAAGTGGGTTTTCTACCTTTCAACAGCTCATATGGGGTCTTATCCAGTCTTTTGTTTATAAGAGCCCTATTCTGCACATGGCATGCTGTGTTTACAGCTTCAGCCCAGAAATACTCAGGAAGAGAAGAATCACTTAGCATACTCCTGCTAGCTTCAATAAGGGTTCTATTTCTTCTCTCAGCAATCCCATTTTGTTGGGGAGTTCTAGGAGATGAGAACTCTTGAGAAATGCCTTGATTTTCACAAAATTTGGTCATTGCACCTGACTGAAATTCAGTCTCATGATCACTTCTAATTTTGGCTACAGGATTTCCCATTTCATTGGTGATTTGCCTAACAAAACTGGTAAATATTTCTAAAGTGTCTGACTTATGTTTAAGGAAGAATACCCATGTGAATCTGGAATAATCATCAACAATTACAAAGGTGTATGACTTTCCTCCTAAGCTATGGATTGACATTGGTCCAAATAGATCCATGTGAAGTAGGTATAGACATCTAATGGAATCCTTCTCACCTATTGGTTTGAAGGATGACTTGGTCTGCTTACCCATTTGACAAGCATGGCTTGGACCCTCCTGCACACACTTCCACTTAGGCCCAGCTCTCACTAGGTCTTTTGAAATAAGCTTATTTATAGTCTTATAGTTTATGTGAGCTAACCTTTTATGCCATTGAACACTACTAGAAACTTTATTTTCTGCTACTAAGCATATGGAATTAACTTGATCAGAACATATAAAGTTTAGGCAGTAAATGTTGCCACTCCTAGTGCCTGAGAGAATTATCTCATTCTCTTTCTTAATCAGGCACTCATCCTTGTGGAATGAAATGTCATACCCAATATCACACAATTGACTTATGCTGATGAGATTGTGTTGCAATCCATCAACATGAGCAACTTTGGTGATGGTGACAATTCCATTTGTGATATTACCATAACCTTTAGTTTTACCTTTTTCAGACCCTCCAAAGATAACCTTTGGTCCATTCCTCATAGGAGTGTAATCATTCAGCAGACTTTTTGTTCCTGTCATGTGCATAGAGCACCCACTGTCCAAGTACCAGATTGGAAGTTGATTGGTCTTTGGACAACCCTGCAAAAAGAAATTACCTTTTCTTAGGAGCCCACACCAAGTTGGGTCCTAGAACCTTGTTAGTATGAGCTGGAACATTTAGTTGTTGAATAATCCTTGGTGCTGTGAGAGTTGCCATAGGTCTGAGTACTGGTCTCCCAGAGTTAAATCTTGGAATAGTTGGATTGAACCAACAGTCAAGAGCAAAATGTCCAACTCTTCCACAGCACCAGCATTCATATCTGTTATATCTCCTTGGAGGTCTTCTTACTTCTTTATGTTGACTTATATTTTGCTTAATAGCCTTATTCAAAGGAGCTATGTAAGTTGTTTTAGTAACTTTTACTGGTACTGTTTTCTTGACAGCAGTGGTTTTCACTTCAGGTCTTAGTTCCTTTCTTTTGGATTTTGTGTTTGCTTTAAATACAAAGGATTCATGATGAGTTAATACTTTTTCTTTGCATAGAGACTTGGCATTATTATTACTTGGTTGAATTGAATCATCTTTGCTATTAGAACATTCACCCTTATAAAACTTATGCACACCTTTTTGATCATGCTTATTTGTGATAGACATGGCTTTGTTAAATTTTATAGGTTGCATAGGTACCTTGTCATTACTTTTAGGGTTATTATCTACATTCCTATCATATCATATGCCAGATCTGTATTGTGCAGAAAATATGTCTATTATAGGAAGGATAGTTTGTGGTTTAGAGAACTTTGCTACAAGTCCTTTCTGCTAGGAGTTTTGATTCAAGTTCTTTTATTAACTTTTCCTTAGTGCACAGAGTCTGTATGTGAATAATAGACATAACTTTTAGTTTGCTAAGTTCTTTGCTTGTCTGATTCAGCCTCTCGGCTGCCTCAGAGCTTTGGGAATTAGTTTGCTTTAAATCAGATATTTCTTTTTGTAATCTTTTATTATGTCTTTTGCTCTTTTTAAGTGCTTTAAGAAGTAATTGATATTTCTCAATAATTTCATCTACATGAAGTTTAGATTGTGAGTCATTTTCATCAGAAGAGAATGAATCTATTTCAGGTTCAGAATCAGAATCAGATAGAGGAGTTTTATCAAAGTACCTTTATATCAGTAGTTGTCTCCTGATCTTCTTGATCACTCAGTGCCATGAGTGCTGCATTTTCTTCTTCATCCTCTTCACTATCAGACCTTGATAGTGGGGCTCTTATCATAGATCTATGATTTAGACTGTCTTCACTTTCATTGGCAGCCATCAGAGCTATGAGTGCCTCCTCACTATCTGAGTCTGATGACTGAGATTCACTGTCACTAAGAGTGACTTTGCCCTTCTTGGCTATTAGACTCTACTCATGTCTCTTGTCTTTGTGCCTCCTTTCATCAGATTTCTTGTTGTTCTTTCTCTTTGAAGGACAGTCAGCAATCATGTGTCCTGATTTCCTGCAACCAAAACACACAATTTCTTCTGAATTAATTTTATTGTGTTTAGAGTTGTACCTGTCCTTCTTGGAGTCTTGTTTGAATCCCTCTGAAGAATTTGAGTGCTTCTTAGATCTGGATGACTGAGAGGGTCTAGATTTCCAGTGTTGTTTTCTTCTCAACATCCTTTTTAGCTGTTTGGTGAAGAGTGCCAGTTCACCATCTGATATTTCAGAATCAGAATTACTGGTTTCTGATTCTTCTGATTCAGAAGGTATCCTGGGGGATAATGACATTCTTTCTTTGCTTTTCTTGGAACTTTCTGCTTTCAGAGCAATAGGATTTTCCCTGTTGTGTCCTTCCTCAGCTTTTCTGGTATTCAGATGAAGTTCATGGGACACGAGTTTCCCATATAAATTCTGTGGCTGAATGTTTCCCAGATTTCTCATTTCTCTGATTGCACAGATCTTGATATCCCATTCTTTGTTCAGTGATCTTAAGAATTTATCATTCAGCTCATAATCTGTGAAAGTTCTTCCATAAGTTTTTAGACCATTTACAATTTTGAAGAATTTTTCATAGCAGACTGCTATTGAATCTTTCTTATCTTGTCTGAAGGCTTCATATTGATGATTTACAAGTGACTTTCTGTCATCTCTGACTTCTTCAGTCCCTTCCATATAGACAATGAGAGATTCCCACATTTCTTTGGCAGTTTTGCAATGGACTAAGTTTTGGAAAGTTGAATCCTCAATAGCACTAACAATGATGTTCTGAGCTCTCTTATCCCTGGAGGCTAGAATCACTTCATCTTTGGTCATCTCTGAATAAGTTTTAGGAGTCTTAATACTTCCATCTGTAAATGAAACTTTCATAGGAACAAAAGGTCCATCTAGAACAGTTATGTATATCCTAGGATCAGAGGCTTCCATGAAAAGTCTGACCATTTCCTTCCAAATCCCAAAGTTTTCTTTTCTGCAAATTGGTAGTTTCATAGATGTGAATTCTTTGCTTCCTTCTGTATTAGTCATCACGACTTCAGAAATCAACCCTTAGAAGATCTTGTTCAGGCTGTTAAACCTTTTCTTGAACAACAACCCTCTGATACCACTTGAAAGACTTTAATTAAGGGTAGCTAATCACCTAGAGGGGGGGGGTGAATAGGTTATTTAAAAACTATTGCAGTTCTTGATTATTACCAAAATGAAACTGATCAGAGCTTTCAAGAATAAGAACACACACAGAAAAGACACACCGAATTTTATAGTGGTTCCCCTTATCTTGGGTAATCCACTTTCCCCCTTCTCCCCTTCTAGCAGTGTTCTAGATAGAGTTTATATCTCCTCCAGATCTCAGACCACAAATAGGTCTTACAGCTCAGATCACAACAGATCTTACAGACTCAGATCTCACATATCTTACTCTCTCAGATCTCAGCAGATCTTACAAACTCAGATCTCACAGATCCTACCTCAGCCTTTATAACTAGGCCTACAGCTCAGATTCACCCCTGAATCCTACAACTCAGATCACACCTGATCTTACAGCTCAGATCCTTGACAGATCCTACACTCAGATCTGATAACTCAGATCCTACAGAAATTGATAAAGAAAATAACAATACTTAGACTCAGATTCTTCAGATGGTTGAGTCTTCTTGATCTGCCTGAATGATCAGACAGAAAACTTCAATAGAACAGCAGCAGCAAATGATCTTCTTGATTCGACGGGCTGTGATGACTGTTCTTCTTCCTAGGAAGACAAATTCTTCCTTCTTGGTCTTCTTCTTTTCGAAAGATGTATCAGCACCAGATTGTTGAATGAAATCTTCAAGTTAGATTGGTTCTGAAAGGGAAGACGACTTCTTCAGATTCTCGATCAAACTTTCCCTCAAACTGATGGAGACGATAATGGCTTTCGAAAGATAAAAAAAATTTAACTACATAACCCATAGGTCATGCCTTCTATTTATAGCCCGCCATCTGCAACGTCTGTTACGCTCCTCCACGTCAGCACGACGCTAAGTCTTCAACGGTCTTCAATGTCTTCAAAAGAAACAAAGGCTCAGCTAGCTGTAGAAGAAATTTCTCAGCTCAGAGTATCTGTAGAAGAGGCGTTGAGCACTGAGCATCTCTGTCGATGCTTTTTCCATTAGGCGTCGAGCGATATGTAGACACTCGATGCATACTTCTTAGACTGAAGCTCTCGACTCCTCCTTCTTAGACGTTGAGCAATCATCACTTAGTCGACGCTTTTTCTTTTTTTTATCTGTAGACGTCGAGCAACGTGCAGAGGCTCGACGCTTCTTAACTATGCCTTCATATCTCGACTTTTCTTGTTTGCGCTGAGCTGACTGAAGATTAGTCGACACTTCTCTTTCCACGGCGTCGAGAGACATAACTTGGCTCGACGCTTCCAAACTTGGTCTCATAACTTCAGCGACGACCTTGTCTATTTGAGCATTAGACATGAGTCAACGCTTCTGGTCACCGACATCGAGCGATGTATGATGTCTCGACGCTTGTGAACTTGGATGAATTCCATGAGCATTTTGCCTGACCTGATCTCCTGCACATTGATTCTAGAGAGTATATCAAATACATTCTGAGATATATCTTTGACTTAAGAATGGACTTCTCCAAATCTAAGAAATTGTGGACAATGATCCCAGCAAACCGCACCCGCACCCGCACCGGTGGGCCACCGCAACTTCTGCCTCGGCACCAGGCATCACGACGCGGCCGGCGAGCCCGTGTTGGATTGGGACTCAGACTCCAATAGGGTCTCGATCTCCACCCTTACCCCCTCCTGGGTGGAGCGCGAGGACATCGGAGAAGAGGCCTTTGCCTTGTCTTTCGGTCTCTATGGGCGGGAGGATGCTGCGGACTTCCACGCCCTCTCCTCCGGAGCGCTCACGTGCGAGGGCGCGCAAGCTCAGCTTCGCGGACTGGAGCTCGCCCATATGGCAGGTCGCCGCTGCCTAACGACAGAGATGAACTCCGAGGAGCTAAAGCGCGAGCTGCAGGAGGCAAAGAATGATCTCGTCGAGGTGAAGGAAAAAATAGGTGGTCTCTCAGGGCCTCCTCGAGAGACTGGAGGATAGGATGGTAAGTCTGCCGAGAACCTGCTTGTTACCGTTCGCAACGTTCCTTTTTAATTCACTTGCCTTTCGCAGGACCCCGAGACTGCGAACCAGCTCCTCGCTCGCAAGACGGAGCTGGAGAAGGAGGTCGCTATGCTGAAGGCCCATAACCAAGAGCTCGTCAGGGCTTCCCTTCCTCCCGCCCTTCGCAGCCCCAGGACCGTGAGGAACCTGAAGCGCGCCGAGGAGGAGATGCTGCGAGACAATGTCAATATGGCGGTGCGACATATCTTCAATACCTTGAAGGGGGCCCAGCTTCTCGCTACCGATGTGGAGGGACTCACAGTCAAGGAGGTCATCCCAGAGCTGTTCGAGTTGATCCCTCCTAGTGCAGATAGCGAGAGGGAGAAATCAGGGGACGAGTCTTGAGATGTAAACCTTTCTTTTTCAATTTTCTTTTGTAAGGCGAGAATCACCACCCCTGATGTAAAACCCTTTTTGTAATGAAATGAAAAATATTTTCTAAGTCTTTTATGTTCATTTTCACTTTTCTCGCTGCCATTTGCTTACGTGCTCGCGCCTCAATGAAACGCACCACGCGCGCACCTACGTTTTGCTCAAGCACTCGCTGACTCTCGCGTGCACATACTCACATTCGTATGCATTCATATTCTGGCACGCACCCCCGCGCGCACCTGCGTATTGCTCGAGCACTCGCGTGCTCTCCCCTCTTCGTGGGACTTGACCGAATTTTTCCTTTGCATTTGTTCCAACGGGTTCTCTCTTGCGAGCTCTTCGCTGAGGCGAATGCCCATTCCGGTAGGCTCATTCACATACACTATCAAAGAGCCTTGCCACGATTTTCCATCTCCCCACTGATGAGTTCTCGCCTGCGAGCCCTTCGCTGCCGTGAATGCTCATTCCGGCCGGCTCATTGGCATGCACTAACCAAGAGTCCTGCCATGATCTTTCCATCTCCCTACTTATGAGTCCTCACTCTGGTGTTCTCGCCAAGCGAGTGCCTGCTTTGGAGGGCCTACTCGCAAATCCTAGCCACTAGAGCCACTTTAATTTCTTTTTTTGCCAACAAAACGGCTTACGGTCCCTCCAGCTAGGTGAGAGCCTGGTCAGGAGACCCATTTGAGATGATTCACCTTGTCCACTTTCACCTACTTCCCCTATCCAGGAATCAATCCCCCCCCCCCCCCCCCCCCCGGCTAGTGAGAGCCTGGCGGCGGAGTTGACCTGGGGAAGTTGAGTGCTATCAGAAACCCTGCCAGCCTCTCCGGAGATCAACCTGACCCACCGTCTAATGAGAGCCCGACATCGGAATCGATCCAGGGCATTACAGCTCAATCTTTCCTTAGCCAGCCTCTCTAGAGATCAACCTGACCCACCATCTAATGAGAGCCCGACAATGGAATCGATTTGGGGCATTCCAGCTCAAACTTTCCTTAGCCATCCTCTCTAGAGATCAACCTGACCCACCGTCTAATGAGAGCCCGGTAGCGGAATCGATCTGGGGCATTCCAGCTCAAACTTTCCTTAGCCAGCCTCTCCATAGATCAACCTGACCCACCGTCTAATGAGAGCCCAGTAGCGGAATCGATCTGGGGCATTCCAACTCAAACTTTCCTTAGCCAGCCTCTCCAGAGATCAACCTGCCCCACCGTCTAATGATAGCCCGATAGTGGAATCGATCTGGGGGCATTCCAGCTCAAACTTTCCTTAGCCAGCCTCTCCAGAGATCAGCCTGACCCACCGTCTAATGAGAGCCCAGAAGCGGAATCATTCTGGGGCATTCCAGCTCAAACTTTCCTTATCCAGCCTCTCCAGAGATCAACCCGACTCACCGTCTAATGAGAGCCCGGCAGTGGAATCAATCTGGGGCATTCTAACTCAAACTTTCCTCAGCCAGCCTCTCCAGAGATCAACCTGACCCACCGTCTAATGAGAGCCAGGTAGTGGAATCGATCTGGGGCATTCCAACTCAAACTTTCCTTAGCCAGCCTCTCCAGAGATCAACCTGACCCACCGTCTAATGAGAGCCCGATAGCAGAATCGATCTGGGGCATTCCAGCTCAAACTTTCCTTAGCTATCCTCTCTAGAGATCAACCTGACCCACCATCTAATGAGAGCTCAGCATCAGAATCGATCTGGGGCATTCCATCTCAAACTTTCCTCATCCAGCCTCTCCAGAGATCAACCTAACCCACCGTCTAATAAGAGTCCGGTAGCGGAATCGATCTGGGGCATTCCAGCTCAAACTATTCTCGAGGGCCAATGATTAAAAAGGAGACATTGAAAATAACATAATAACCAATCGATCATATAATAAACCAACGCATAAGGTTTAAGGATAAAAATGCTTCAGGTCATCCCCGCTCCAAGCTCGGCTGAGAGGTACCCCTTCCACATCCTGAAGGTGGTACCCTCCCGACTTGAGCACTTCGTCTACAATGTAAGGCCCCTCCTAGTTGGGGTCGAGCTTTCCCACCGCGGCCCCTCTCCCAGCCGCATCAACCTTTTTCAGGACTAAATCCCCCTTCTCGAACTGCTTTACTCGGATATGCTTATCGAAGCACCGAGCCATCCGCCGTTTGACCTCTTCCTGCCAGATGGTGGCTAGGTCCCGGAGCTCTTCTACCAAATCCAAAGATAGCCTATGTTCTTCCTCGTTCTCCTGTCTCCATTCTTCATCTCCTTCCCCTGCGGTCACCACCCTGGGTGACTTTACCTCGAACTCTATAAGAAGCACGACCTTGGACCCATGGGAGAGCTTGAATGGGGTCTCCCCGGTAGCCGTGTTTGGTGTGGTTCTCAAGGCCCAGAGGACCGATGGTAGCTGTTCTACCCAATTTCCCCTTAGGTTCTCGACCTTCTTCTTTAGCAAATTCATAATTATTTTGTTCGTCGCCTCCACTTGCCCATTGCTCCTTGGGTGGTGGATCGACGCGAACCGAAGATTTATGCTGAGCTGGGTGCAAAAGCTGACGAACTCATCGCTGGCAAACTGCGGCCCATTGTCTGTGACGATGGCTAGTGGGAGCCCAAGTCGACAGATTATCTCTCCCCATATAAATTTTTTGACTACCTGAGAAGTTACCTTAGCTAGTGCTTTCACCTCCAGCCATTTGGAAAAGTAATCGATCTTTACTAGGAGGAACTTTCTTTGGCCGCTCGCCTGGAGGAAGGTACCCACTAGATCCAATCACCATATCGCGAAAGGCCACGGAGCTATGATGGTTCGGAGCCTTTGGGCTGGAAGGAGATGGAGGGGAGTATATAGCTGGCACTTGGGGAATTTCTTGGCGAACTCTGCCGCATCTTTGTTGAGGGTGGGCCAGAAGTAGCCGCCTTTAGGACCTTCTTCTTCTCTTTTCCTTTGTGCCCCTTTTCTTTATGCTCTTTCAGATATTTTGGGCAATGGCTCTGGATGTGTCCAGTCTTTCTACAATGATAGAACTCCGGTGGTGGTCGCTCATCATCTTCCTCGTCACTACCTCTTCCTTTCTTCGATGAAGATCCCTTCTTGATGAAATATTTCCGGAAGGTGTTTCTCCTTTCCGGATTCTTCATGACACTTTTGAACTTCTTCAAAAAGAGTCTCTCCTCATCCTCTACATCATCATCTCTGTCAACCTCCTTTGACTTCAATGTTAAGGCCTTCTTCTTTGGCTCCATGTTGTACTTTTGTTGTTGAATCTTGAGTTCAACCTCATGGGTCTTGAGGTTCCCAATGAGTCTCTCAGTTTGGAGCTTCTTTAAATCGTGCGACTCCGAGATAGCCGTCACCTTTGGATTGAACTTTGGATGGAGAGACCTTAGAATTTTTCTCACCAAGTCGTCGTTGGAGAACACCTTTCCAAGTACTTTTGAGTCATTGACGATCTTGGTGAACCTTGTGTACATTGAATCTATGTCTTCGTCTGCCTCCATCTGGAATTTCTCGTATTCGGATCAAGTTGGAAAAGCTTTGAATCCTTGACCTGCGAAGTACCTTCATGAGTGAATTCTAATAAATTCCATTTATCATAAGCTGTTTTGCAAGCATAAGTTCTATTAAATTTTGTTCTATCCAAAGCACAAAATAAAGCATTCATAGCTTTAGCGTTATTCTTGCATCTTAACTTGTCGTTATCATCCCATTTGTCTTTTGGTTTCTCCATAGTAACTTCTCCAACAACAAATGTTGGTGGAGAGTAACATTATTCTACCATACCCCACACATCATTATCTAAAGCAATTAAAAAACAACGCACTCTTGTTTTCCAATAATTATAATCAGTACCGGTAAATAGGGGAGGTCTACTAATTCCTTGACCCTCAACGAAAGCATGGTCATGATGCGCCATTATTCTCAGTTGTGAAACTATTTTGGAATAACCCACGCTCTGATACCAAGTGTTGGATCTTATGGCGCCTTTAGAGGGGGGATGAATAAGGGGTTTATAGTTTTTGTGATAAACTAAGTTATTTTTAGAAAACATAAACTTTTTGGTTTTGATACTAACGTCGAGGGTTAAGAGTCAATGTTGGGCGTTAGCTCCCCAGAAAATAATTTTCACAGAAATATGTCAAATTGATTTTACTTATGAAATCCTAAATGAAATACAATCAGAGATAATGAAAATGAACATTATATTTCAAAAGAGAATTGCAAGATAAAATTTGAGGCGACAAAGTAAAATACACATTTTGTTCCTTCACCGGTCCTTCTCCCAAGGACTGTCTGGCTATAGCCTATATTTCCCCAGATAAGGCCTCTAGCCACCTCCTAGATCTACCCTTGACCTAGTCGCCACACACAAGGAGGCAAATTTCCCCCTAATCCGAACCCGGCCTAGTCGCCACACGAAATGCAGCGAATTCATTACCGTTACAAGAAAATAATGAAAAGATAAATGAAAATTCAGAACAAAAGACTCCCTATATTGAAGAGCGTTGAAGGAGATGTTGAAGACACGCAATGACCATCATCAGAGTTGAAGCGAGCGTCCTTCTTCAAATTTGACCGTTGAAAATCTCCTTCTCACTCTTGTTCCTCAATGGTGGTGTTGGGAGTACTCTCTAAATTCGGAATGAAATGATCTCTCAGAACTCTGGAATGAAGGCTTGAATGCATGTAACTTTGAGCAACAAAATCAGGTCTTTAAATAGACACGGGAGCTAACGCCTGACGTTAAGAGTTAACGCCAGCGTTAAGGATCTTGTACGGCCGTGGATGAGATCGTGCAACCATCGGGATCGTGGCAGATCGTGGACTCAATGCGAGCATTAACTCCAACGCTGGCGTTGTCTCTGGCTTCTCGACGGATTCCTTCTCGACGTCATTTCAACTCGACGGATTTTTTCTTGACGAAAGTTAATGAGGGTCGTTAACTTCTAACGCCGAGCGTTAGCTCTCTTTTCAGAGAATCGTCATTAATAACAATCCAATTCATAGAGATATGTACATATAGTGCATGTACACTATAAACACAAGCAAGATCAAATACATAGTGTGATTTGTTATTCTCAAAGTAAGAGATGTGGAACACAAGCTCCAACAAGAAGAACATGCATTGTGGTGGTGGTTACGCCCACACAACCAACAATCCAAAAACATTCAACTGGGTGTTAGAAATTCACAACATCTTAACTAAATCAACACTACAGGAAAACCCAAGAAAACTCCAAGTACAACCTCACAAAAGATTTGTCGAAAGCACTCGACAAATCCTAAGAATACTCGACGAATTATCCGAAATGATTCGACGAATCTTATGAATACTCGGCGAATTCGTCGAAACTACTCGACGAATTTCCTTAAACTACTCGATGAATTTCGTTCTACTAATCGGAAAATTCCTACCTTAACCCACTTAACGGCTTACACGAATTCACTCAACGAACTCGTCGAAATCACTCAACGAATTCGTCGAAATCACTCGACGAATTTCGAGAATACTCAATGAATTTTACTATCACCCGACGAATGCGTCGCAATATTACGACGAATTCCTTAGACTAATTAACGAACTCAATTTAACTAGAAGACTAACTAAGTCGAACGATTTCTTCCTATTCACTCGACGAATTCGTCGAAAGCACTCGACGAAATCGTCGAAAGAGCTCGACGAATTCTTAGAGCACTCGATGAATTCTTAGAGCACTCGATGAATTTAACTTAACTTTTCGACGAATACTGCTACAATACTAAATGAATTTTGCTCAAAATAACTGAAACTTCAACCCACAATCAATCTAATAAAATAATACGGCAAGAGGGAAAGAGCATGGCAAGAGGGTTTAGTCCACCACTTACCTCAAACCTCTTCGAAACCGGCCTCTCGGGCACTCAACGCCAAGGATCGGCCAAAAGAAGAATTCCATCACAGATTTCTGAAAGGTTTGGACAGAAAACGGGCTTAGGGCCAAGCATTCCAACGCCCAAAAAAATCATGAAAACGAAAATACTCACCGCACGCTCGAAGATCTCGGCGAGATCTCTCCAAATCAATGCTCCGACGACGATTCTGCACATTCGATCTCACGCGACGACCAATGGAAGCACCCCGACGTTCACAACTTTTCTCTCTCGCGCGACACTGGTTCGAGTTCGGCGGAAATGGAAGAAGAAAGAATAAATCCTAGTTTCTAACAAAAATCATTTTTATACTAGGGTTTAGAAAATTTTATTTAATATTAATTAATAAAAGTTTTAGGCTTAAATTAATGATTTGGACAAGTCTAACTCGGATTTTTACGAAAATCGCACCAAAAGCAAATTCCGATCTTCCGAAGACAACGGCGAAGTCGAAATTAAAGTTCGACGAGCCGGTTACGTGCTACAATTTAATTTACGCAATTTATGACACAAAATTTGACAAATTCGATCAAATTATTTATTTTAAATTTTCTTTTCTCCGAAAATTCTTCACTAAGGTAAGCACTGTTAACTACGTGCTAACGTAACACCCTCACGTAATTATTATGCCAAAATTATTATTTAATTAAATTATTAGAAATTCGGGGGCGTTACACATGCTGTCGCCATCTTGGGCTCATTCCGAGAAGATTCGCCAAGTACACGCCCTAAGTCACGGGCGTGACCAAGGGCGTGTCAACTTAAACCATGCTTCCAGCTTAGCAGGACGTGTTCCACGGCCATGACGTGAATTTCGCCAAGTACACGCCCGTGACATGCCCGTTTCCGATCACGCTGCACACGCCCAACCCAGATCACGCCTCGAGGATATTTCGCACATGTCACGCCCGTGTATTTCAAAGGTCACGGGCATGTAACTCTTTGCCGCCAGAGTCACGCACCTTCCCGCCAAAGATTTCCCGCTAGCTGTGGTTTAAAGATTACACGCCCTGGGTCACGGACGTAACCGAGGGCGTGACGTGCATTGTAACGCCTGCAATTAATCTAGAAGGCATCTCTCCCGCAGTCATTTCATACACACCCCTTAAACGCCCTTGGTCACGGGCGTGACCAAGGGCATGTAACCTTAAACTTTTGCCTATTTAAATGCAACTTCTTCAGAACTCAAGGGACGAATTTTGGGAGTTCTTTTCTACATTTCTTGTATTGTTTTCCCATTTTTAGAATTCTTGTACTTCACTTTCTTCCTTGCAATCGTAATTTTCAATTCAATAACTTGTAGTTTTTTTGCTAAAGTAATAAAATTTGTTATTTCTTCTCCTTAATCTCTTCTTACTTATCATGCATTCTTCTACTTTTGTTGATTCCTCCATCTCAATGAGTAGCTAAATTCTTATTAGTACTCGATCGAGATGATTCAAGGAATGATATAAGTCATGAATTAATTTAGATTTCTTTTTTCTCTTCTTTAGAATGCTTAAGATTTATCCTTGATTTTAATGTAATGAGATTATATTTTTAATATATAATTCTCGTTCTTCTTTTCGTAATTTAATTAGCCAAATGACTCATAATGTGAATTGATCATTCAAGGATAAAGAGAGTTGCATGCAACCCTCAAGAGAGAATGATATAAATCTCCCAGATTGGAGTCAAATCCAATACAGGGGTTCACCACGATAAAATGAGTTTTGGGGGTTTCGATTTTAGAACGAAAATTCGGTTGATCAACTTAATCTCAGTTGAATGTATCCTCGACAGAGGTGCATTTAGAATTTGTGAACCTCCACGGTTGAAGCGATTTTCTTAAGAGAATTAAAATTCTTGTTTCTTCTATTTTATTTTCATTCCGAGATGATTCAAGATCGAGTGCTAGTCTTCAAAATCATTGTGTTAATCATTATTTTAATTCACATTGCTTTTCTTATAACAAACCAACCCAAAGTTCTATTGATAGAATAATAGAGATTTTCTCGAAGAAAAAGTATTCAACTCGCCCGGATTTTTATACGACCTTGATAATTCAAATATCTTAACTATATTAGATAAGGTACGCTTGCCTTCATCAATATAGGATTGGAGAACATCATCGTTTCTCTCTTGATTTTCATATCTCCAATCAATCGACTACGATTTAGCACATCAAGTTTTTGACGTCATTGCCGGGGAATTGAGTTGATATTTCGAAAAAAAGAAATATCTATAAATTTTATCGTTTCTTTTCTTCATTTTTTTTAATTTTTTTCTTAAGGTGCAACAATATTCTTGAAAAGGGAGGTTTGAGATATCACCCCAACATATCACCTAGTATCAGTGCGAGTCCTTCACACGGTAGACCTTGGGAAGTCTAAGTCTAATTTTAAATCGCCTAATAAATTTACAAAAATATTAATAAATATATATATATATATATAATAAAAAAATTCTTTTCATTTTCCCTTCTTTTCTTCTTGCTATTTAATTTTTTTTTTTATTTTTCCTCTTTTTGGTGTATGACCCAGGGAAATTTTTCGAATAATCCTGATTCTTAATTCGATCCAGAAATAGAGCACACTTTATGGCGATGCCTCCGATTCTGTGATCAGGAATTACCAATTATTCTCGAAGAATCTATCGGAGACACTAACATAGAAATTATGTGAGAGCCAAATCCGTAAGAGGCCCCACAACAGACCAAGTCCTATTATGCGCAACCGAACCTGGGACACTATGTATTATGCGCCCTACAGTGGCAAATAATAATTTTGAAATCAAGTCTAGCATCATCTAAATGGTGCAACAATCGGTAACCATTGATGGTTTGCCGGACGAAGATCCAAATTCTCATCTCTCTAATTTTCTTGAAATATGCGATACTTTTAAAATAAATGGCATTATTGATGATGTTATTCGATACATGGGAGCGCTTCAAGGAACTTTTGCGGAGATACCCTCACCATGCGCTTGCTAATTGGCAACAAGTCCAAATTTTCTACAATGGTTTGAATTTCCAAATGAGGCAAATGATTGATGCGGCCGTCAGAGGTACTTTAAATAATAAAACTCTGGAAGCTGCTCAAGAGCTTTCGAGGAAATGACCATGTACATTTACCAGTGGAATGTGCCACGGACGCGCCCTAACAAGCTGGTCGGACTCTATGAAGTCGAGGCCACCTCTAGTTTAGCGTTACAATAGAAAGGCTAACTAAGCAAGTGGCGGAGATCGATGTCTGCTTCCTCCGCCACCACTAATAATTGGGCAAATAATAATAATAATAATAATAATAATAATAATAATATAATTGAAGAGCAAGTGGACTACATGGGAAATTCATATCGTGCTTCCTTCAACCCGCAAAATATTCCGTCTAATAACACTTACCATTCGGGTTTAAGGAATCATCCTAATTTCTCATGGAACAGCCAAAATAATGCTCAGCGCCCTCCTAATATGAATCCAACTGGATTTCCACCTCCACCCTCGAAGCCCTCTGCAATTGAGGATGTCTTCTCTAAATATGTTGCCTCCAATGAGTCCAGAATCCTAAGTCTTTCCGGATCTATCAAAAGGTTGGAAAATCAAATTGGACAGCCCGCAAAAATGTTCTTTAAACGCCAGCAAGGAGCTCTACTGGGCAATACTGAGCCCAATTCACGGGCGAGCACAAACGCAATAATCCTCCGTAGCGAAAAGGAGGTAAATTCTTAAAAATTGGTTGAGCCCGAGGTTAACGTTTCAACCCCACCTCCACATTTAATTTCTTCTGATTTAGCTCTGCACAATATTCAAGCTTCTTCAATTCCTTATTCTTCAAAAATTCAAAATGAGTGCAAAGAGGAGCAATATAAAAAATTTATAAATATTTTAAAATAAATACAAATTAACATTCCATTCTGCGAGGCACTCTCTCAAATGTCTAAATACACGAAATATCTCAAAGATTTGTTGTCAAATAAAAAGAAACTTGAAGATATTTCGCTTGTTTCTCTTAACGCGGAATGCTCGGCAATTGTTTCAAATAAATTGCCGCAAAAAGTAAATGATCCAGGGCGGTTTTCCATCAGGTGTTTGTTCCGCAATTTATTAATCAAGCAAGCCTTGGCCGACTTAGGAGCTAGTATAAATTTGATGTCATTCTCTTTATTTAAGAAGCTTGGTTTGGGCACCCCCAAGCCCAACTAATATGAGCATCCAACTAGCAGATCAGTCAGTTAAGTACCCAATAGAGGTCGTAGAAGATGTGCTAGTGAAGGTTGATAAGTTTATCTTCCCGGTAGACTTTGTCATCTTCGATATCGAAGAGGGCGCCGAAGTACCCCTCTTACTCGGTCGACCCTTCCTAGCCACCGCTCGAGCAATAATTGATGTAAGTAACAGAAAACTTCTCATATGAGTTGGGGATGAAGAAGTTACTTTTAGCGTCAATCAATCAATGAGAAATGCGCTTCCTAATGACGATTCTTATTTTACTTTATAGTCAAATTTTGAAAAAGAATTGTCGTCTTTTGCTGAAATAATTTCTCCTCTTTTTGAAAATCAGGAGTTATAAACTCTATTTTGCTTAAAAAATTTACTCGGCAGTAAAATTTTGAACAAATAAATTTAAATAATTTAAAAATTAGAACGTCTTATGAATAACCACCGTGTCTAGAATTAAAACAACTCTCAGACCATTTAAAATATATATTTTTAGAACAAAATTCAAAATTGTCTGTAATTATTTCTTCTGCACTAAATGATTCGAAAATTTCTGAATTAACAAAAAATTTAAATAATCACTGTCATGCAATTGCATGACAAATTTATGATATTAAGGGGATAAATCCGCCATTTTGCACGCATAAAATTATGCTAGAGGATAATTACTGTAGCACTGTGCAGCCTCAACGTCGTCTCAACCCCAATATGAAGGACGTCGTCGAGGCTGAAATTATAAAATTATTAGATGCGGGTATTATTTACCCAATTTCGGATAGCACTTGGGTTAGCTCAGTACAAGTCGTGTCTAAGAAGGGCGGAATAAAGGTACTTTTAAATGAAAATAATGAATTAATTCCAACCCGTACTGTTACGGGTTCTCGGATGTGCATCAATTGTAGAAAATTAAATGATGTCACCCGCAAGGATCACTTTCTGTTACCCTTCATCGATCAAATTTTAGAACGCCTCTCCGGTCACTCCCACTACTATTTTCTCGATTGTCTTTCAGGATATTTTCAAATCCCAATCGCACCAGAAGACCAAGAGAAAACCACTTTCACTTGTCCCTTCGGCACCTTTGCCTATCGGAGGATGTTGTTTGGTCTTTGCAATGCGCCGACTACATTTCAAAGATGTATGCTGGCAATTTTTAACGAAGTAGTGGAAGACGTGATGGAGGTGTTTATGGATGATTTTTCTGTGTTTAGCAATGTTGAAACACGGTTCTCCGCATCCCTTTGGTTTGAGAATAACAAATCCTACTTATATTTGATCTAGTTTGCCATTGTGTTTTTAGCGTGCAGGTTTAAAAAAAATGACACTAGGATGCTATATTGTTGGTCTGGACTTACTCACAAGCTGAAAAGATGAATGTGGTCTAACGCCGGCGTTGACTT
Organism: Dactylorhiza incarnata; assembly: GCA_033032865.1. NCBI lineage: Eukaryota > Viridiplantae > Streptophyta > Magnoliopsida > Asparagales > Orchidaceae > Dactylorhiza > Dactylorhiza incarnata. Next base: position 14,701,249 of record JAWHQI010000003.1, on the reverse strand, counting down.
TCGTTCCCACCAAGATGAAAATCAAATGGAGGGAAGCTGTTGTGATTGCAGGAGCATTTTGGGAATGATTTGACTTAACGCCAGCGTTAGCCTCAAGGCCAGCGTTAAGGTTGCCTAAAATGAATGTTTCCAAAAATGCAGAATCTCCTTCCTGTTTTAAAGATCTGAGCGAACAAGTTATTTCAATACAGAGTCAATGCCTTGTGTTAGCCTTAACGTCGGTGTTAGCTTCCTATCCTATAAATAGGTGGCATTCATTCTCTTCAACTATTGATCCCACGGAGCCCTATTCCAGCACTTCAGAAAATCTGTGAGGGACGTATTTTTCAGACCACCATCTCCCACACAAATTCAAGAGAAGAATTCGAAGGAGGATCGGATCAACGCTAACCCAACGCGAAGAACGCACGCTTTGACTTCGACGTCATTCAGCGGATCTTCACCGTCTCCAGAATTCTTTTGTGATTGTTTAGTGAATTCATCGCGGTTGTTGGCGACTAAGTCCGTGCGCAGCTTAGGGTGAATTCGCCACGGTTGTTGGCGACTAGGTCTATGAGTTAGATCTAGGGGGTGTTCGAGGCCTTTCTGGGGATAGAAGGGCTAGAGCGGCTTGAGGCCGAATCTGGGGATAGATCGGCTAAAGTCAACCGGTTCTTAGTGAGAAGAGTCGGTATAGAAAACCAAAGAGTCTTTTATATTCGCCTTTGATTTCTTGCGTCATAGAAATCCAGTTTTGTAATCAATTTTATAAATGATAATCATGTATTTTCTTATTTAATAAAATTGATTTCTTGCTCTTTACTTTTGATTAAATTTACTTCATATAAAATATCAAAAGGTTTTCTTTAAATCCTAAAGTTTTTCAAAAACCCTTATTCACCCCCCCCCCCCCTCTAAGGGCGCCTAAAGATCCAACAAGTGGTATCAAAGCAAAGTTATTCCAAAATGGTTTCACCACGGGGAATAATGGCGCTTCTTGATCATGATTTCGCTTCTACAAGTTGGGAAAAAATTTATATAAATGAAAAATCACTAGCACCACTTTTATTTGAAGGAAAAATTATAAAGGGTGGAAAAGTCTAATGAAAAATTTTCTTAAATATTTATATATTGAAGTTTGGAATATTACTTTTAAAATGCCCCCAAGTACTCTAAATAAAAATGAAATATTTTTAAATATCAAATCCATGAATAGTCTATATTGTGCACTTGATCAAAATATTTTCAAATATATTTATCTGCTTCCTACCGCTTATGAAGTTTGGAAATTTCTTGAGAATTTTTATAGTCTTCCCTCTACAGATGATGAACAAGAGCAATTCCTTATGAATCCAAGAGAAGAAACCAATGAGGACTCATGCTTGGAGGAAGATCTATCAAAAAGAAAATATGCAACATCACAATATTTCACACAAATGATGACAACACATCAAGCAGAAGAGGATGAAAACATAACTATGGATGAGAAATGTCAAGAAAATGTCAAAAGAATTTTATGTTCAAATCTAGCCTCATCTGATAGCAATGTAAGAAAATCAGATTCTTCCATTTTTTGTAACAAATTTTATTTCTACATTTCATATGCTTGAAGTTGCTAAACGTAAAATCAAGAAATTGAAAATTGTTAATTCTAATTTACGCTTAGAAAACAAAAATTTATTAGCAAAATTTAATGAAGAAACAAAAATTGATGTGTTTGATTATTCTCCACTGAGCTCTTTAGTTGAAAATAGTACACCTTGTTTTGATTGCAATGATTTTAAAGAAAAACTCAAGGTATTTGAAAAAGAGCTAACAATTGCAAAAGTGCATAGTAAAAAATTAATAAATGAAAACAATGCTCTATCTCATAAACTAGAATCATTAAACTTGTTTGTGCAAAAAATTTTAAGTAATAAAAAATCATTTATTTCTAGTTTATCATCAAACTTGTGTAAAGCTACTAGTATTTTAAAAGGTATAAAACATTCACCTAGTAGAATATTGAATCATAAGAGCATGATGAATTCTAATCCCTTTTCAGTATCTCCCAACATAAACTTAAACGTTCACAAAATTTCTATAAGTAACACTTTTGAAAATTATTATGGAAATTTGAAATATAAGAATATGAAACCAAAGTATGAATGGAGGCCCAAAATTAAAAATGAAACATTAAATACACTTGAATGGGCTCATTCATACTCGTCTCCCCATAAGCCATCACGTTATATTTGGGTACCCAAAGAAACCATCACACTTGGTGTCCCTTGGATACCTAAATCTCTTATTCATTAGGTATCATTAAATTGTGTGAAGTAAAATCAAATCAAAAAGAAATATTCAATAATCTACTTCACGATGTGCTTAATATCTTTTTTTCTTTCTTGTGTTTTGTTTTGTTTGTTTTTTAGCCAATTGCTAAGGTCACTCTATATAACTTGTGATATAACTTTTCACACATTAAGTCTAAATTCATTAATAAATCAAATTGAATGAAATTAAATAAAAAGTCCTATCATTTCTCAAGTGATCTATCTATTTTTTATTTTTTCCTTCTAAGTCCATTACCTATAAAAGTCTCATATTATCATTATAAATTAAATGCTAAATTTGTTATATGATATTATCAAGGCTAATGAAATTGTCAAAAGTAGATTTGAAAGGAATATTATGGGTTTATGCTAAATGTATAAAATGCAAAAAATTTGCTTATTTATTTAATATCCTTGCATCATTTGATAGCCCCTATCATGTTTGATTATAATCATGAAAAGTTGGAATTGAAAAATCCAAAAAATCATATGTTTTAAACGAAAATCTCAACACTGTTGTTAGCGCCTGGCGATAGTTTCTAACACCGGCGGTAGCACAATTTTCTTGAAAATTTCGATTTCTCTAAATATTAATTTCTGAAATATTATTCTATTATCACTATGTTTTCAGAAAACTGTGTGTGTGTGTGTGCGTGCGTGCGTGCGTGTGTGTGGAAATTTACAAAACCTTTCTAAATAACCAAAAATATTTTCTCATCATATTTATATTCATTATTCACCTTACAATCTTTCTCTTTAATATTTTGAAAAGGATGAATAAGAATTGTTTTACATACTTCACTTACAATAATTAATTATGAATACCTAAATTTCTATGTGATAAAATTAATGATCATTTATAATAATTATGCAAAATCAAAAGATCTTTTAAATTCAAACATTAAACATAACTACAAAAGATCATATTGCTTCCAACATATGGATTGTGATCATTATCATTATATGAATGTATTATGACTTGCATGTATCTCATCTATATGTGGACCATAGAATAAATTTTATATCAATAAGAATAAATCAAATAGAATCATCACTTCATTCTATGTCTAAAAATTGAATCACTATTTTTGAATACATGCAACATTATCACAATTAATCTTATGGCGTATCATTGCATTCTAACTCATCATTCTAGCATTATCAACTAATAAACATTATTATTCATGTTAGTTATCTCATATTGCCATAATGAATTAATTTTTAAAAGTAGAACAATAGAAAGTTAAAATTCATAATAACTATGTGACTTTAAAATCAAATATAATTAGAAATCAATCTCTCATAAAAGTCATAGTTTATAAATTGTTTCCATATGATTAAATGCTCAGTATGCCCATGATCATTCACCCACATTATGTGTCTCACTATAGCGAGGGCGTAGGACTGTATTCATTAGAGACCTAACCTCTAAGCCATGTCTTGTCCTTAATCGGAGAGAGTTCTAGTGGGGCCTTGCGAGGCATTGGGGGAAATAGTGCTAGGTTGAGCGTTCTCTAGCATGTGTATATGGGATTAACACCCCAACCTATGACATGTGTGTAGGTCCTCATGCTCGTTCGTCACTTAGTACAGGGCTAGTGTGTAGGCACATAGTGAAGGTATTATAATCTAGGATATACATATATGATTACACTCTTCATCCATTCTTGGTTTGATTAAACATGCTTCTCTTGTGTTTTGCATATTTTATCATTTTGAGCGTTAATAATCTTGTAAAATACAAGTATTTGAAAACCCAATGAAAATATAAAAACCATTTTTAAGCAAACAAAAATATGCTTAATGAGACTTCACTACAAGAAATTTGACATTTAGTGACGAAAATTTTGGTCATTAAATATTGCGGTTTGGTCACTAAAAATATTTAGTAACCAAATTTAATCAGTCACAAGGTGGTTGTAAAAGGCCCGTCACTGAATGTATTTAGTGACCAAATTATTTTTCGTCACTAAATGTATGTTTTTAGTGACAACTAATTTTTGTCACTAAATGTAAATAGTTAGTGACCACTACTTTTCGTCACTAAATGTATATTTTTAGTGACAACTAGCTTCTAATCATCACTAAATTATCTGAAATTTCTACAATAAGAATCTGCGCCCTGTTGGATCCTCTTCGATTGTTCTCTCGTCGCCATCTATACTTATTCCCCTCATACTTCTCTGCACGGATCTGCAGGCTCATATAAATGATTGTTGTTGAAGAATATGCGTGCGTTTGGGGCGCCGGTTCTGAGCGGTGGAAGATAGAGGCGCCTCAAACAGCGTGCGAGGCTCTGGCGACGTCAAAAAAATACTCCGTGGGGCTCTATTTGCCATCGGAATGGAGCCCCGTCAGCCACCGGTGCCTCTAAGTAGAGCCTATATATATCAACTATAAGTCAAAGAATTTGTTTTCCAAAACCTAAGGAAATAGTTGTTTGTTTGGGCGTTAAGAAGTCAACGTCGGGCGTTAGCTTCTTTGGCCCAATTTTCATTCTATTTTTTTAATATTTCTGGTATTTTTCTCATGCATTTTCTCTATTTTGTTTTCTCATATTTGGATTTTTCTTCTTTTCTTAATTTGTCTTATTTCAAAAGTACAAAACAAATCAAATAATTCAAAAATGTTGAAAATATGTTTTGTCATTTTTTGGTTTTCAATATTTACAAAAATATGTTTTGATTATAAAACTTCACATGAGCAAAACATCTTAGTATTTTCATTACAAATGGTCAAAATTGATTAGGCATACACTTAAAGATTTTCTTCAATGTCTAATTTTCATTTCAAGTTTCCTACAAATTATTTTATCTTGTCATGCATTGACCTTAATCTTATTATGTGCAATGAGATGGTCTATAGAAAATTATGTAAGATTGCCTAGTATGCCTTTAAGTATGAGTAATGTTTTATGTTAATCAATGATTCATTCACTCACTATTTTGGTAATCTACATGTGCTCATAATCTTAGTCTTATATGATTGTGTAGTGTAATAGTTTTAACATATTAAATTGTATGTCTAAATTACGTACAACTTCTTTCAAACAATAAATTTCTTGCACATATAGAAGTGTTATTCTAATATTGGTAGTGTTTGCAAAAACTAGTGAATCCGGAGACCTTTGTCCCAAAATTAAAAAAAAAATATGAAATAAACTGACAAAGATAACTCCACCAAGCACTACTCACTCTCCTGATAAGTCTTAATGAACATTGTGAGGTTGAGCACCTTGGAAAGAATTATAAATGTCTTGTGCAAACACATTTTCTTTATCACTTCTATTTGTACACCAAATCACTCAAAATAAAAATTTATAAAAATGCTTACGTGATCCCCCAAGCAATACTTCGCTCTCTGATAAGTCTTAATGAGCATTGTGTGGGCGAAGTACCTTGGTAGTTGTACTATTTTATAGTGCTTTGAAATTTTATTCTAGAATTGATGTGTGAAAGTAATTCTAAGATTACAATCTTAATATTATTTTTACTATTCCCTTACATACGTCACGTGTTTTGATTATATCACTTGTATACTCTTATCAAAATATTATTTGCACACATCATTGTTTTTCATAAAGCTTCTACTCATGAGAATTGGTTCTTAATGCATATTTACATGATTCTCTAAAAACTTAAGTAAAAGCACTAGATTGCAATGGATGATTTCAACAATATTTTCTTTACTTGAAATATGAATTAGTTACATTGTAGCTCTTATCTTTTTGAATATGTTAACTCATGTTTGTCTATCAGTTGTGAATTTTTTTTAAGGATAATGCTCATTATATGTGAAAAGTCTAGAAATAATGTTAAATCGCGCTTGCCTATTGTTGGAATTGTCAAACCAAAACAAAAATATTTTTTTGCTTATCTTGGTTACCTTGCTTTTTCGCATTATTGATTTGATCATATATTTTTACCATGCTTTATCATTCTTATTTTTAAGGTCTTTTCTTCACTTGTGCCTTTCAAACTCTTTTTCACTTTTTTCATCTAAGTGTTATTTTTCAAAATCTTTTGTTCATTATTTTCTAACAAGTGGTAAAATGGCTTGGTAAAGTACATGGGATGTTATTACTCACGATTATCATATTCTTTTTTCTGTTGTGTTACTCTCTCTTAGCTCGATCATGACTTACTTTATTTTCAACAAAACTCTTAATCCTCTCTTAGTTGTCCCAACTTTTACCTCTTTATACTAGTTTTGTTTCACTTCACCCACTTTTGCTAATAACAAAAGGGGGAGAATAAAATGATAAATCTTAATGATTAAGGAGTAGGATTCACTAGATTAAGGGGAAGCATAAATCTAGTCTATAGGAGCATACACTAAGGGGGAGCACTTAAATAGGGGGAGTACACATCTCTAAATATATTTTGATATTAGAATCTCTTTGTTGCATAGTGTCATATCTTTTTATAAAAACACATTTTATATCTGAATATGATTTATCTTAATTGGATTTATTATTATCAAAAGGGGGAGATTGTTGGAACATGGTTTTTCGCATCCCTTTGGTTTGAGAATAACAATTCCTACTTGTATTTGATCTAGTTTGTCATTGTGTTTTTAGCATGCATGTTTGAACAAAATTGACATTAATTGTTGTATTGTTGGTCTGGACTTACTCACAAGCTGAAAAGATGAATCTGGTCTAACGCCAGGCGTTAGGACTTAACACCGACATTGACTTTCATTCCCACCAAGATGAAAAAGACATGGAGGGAAGCTGTCGTGATTGCAGGAGCATTTTGGGAATAATTTGGCTTAACGCCAGCATTAGCCTCAACGCCAGCGTTAAGGTTGCCTAAAATGAATGTTTCCAAAGATGCAGAATCTCTTTCCTGGTTTGAAGATCCGACCCATCAAGTTATTTCTATACAGAGTCAACGCCTTGCGTTAGCCTTAACGTCAGCATTAGCTTCCTGTCCTATAAATAGGTGGCATTCGTTCTCTTCAACTATTGATCTCAAGGAGCCCTATTCCAGCACTTCAGAAAATCTGTGAGGGCCGTATTTTTCAGACCATCGTCACCCACACAAATTCAAGAGAAGAATTCGAAGGAGAATCAGATCAACGCTAACCCAACGCGAAGAACGCATGCTTTGACTTCGACGATATTCAGCGGGTCTTCGCCGTCTCCAGAATTCTTCATAGGGAGTTTTTAATTTGTCTTTTATATTTTATTGTACCTTTATTTTTTATTATTATCATGTCTTTTCTTATTTAATAAAATTGATTTCTTGCTCTTTACTTTTGATTAAATTTACTTCATATAAAATATCAAAAGGTTTTCTTAAAATCCGTAAGTTTTTCAAAAACCCATATATTCACCCCCCCCCCCCCCCCCCTCTAAGGGCACCTAAAGATCCAACATACGATTCATTCAAAACTTGTTTAAATCTTCTTGGTCGTGTTCTTCAACGCTGTGAAGACACGAATTTGACACTCATTTGGGAGAAATGTCACTTTATGGTCCAAGAAGGATTAGTCCTCGGACATAAAGTTTATAGTAAAGGGATCGAGGTCGATAGGGCCAAGATCAAAGTCATAGAAAAACTTCCACCTCTAACCAACGTTAAATCAATTAGAAGTTTTCTAGGACACGCGGGCTTTTATATGCGGTTTATTCACGATTTTTCAAAAATTACAAAACCGCTAAAGCAATTATTAGAAAAAAAATCCGCGTTTATTTTTGATGAAGAATGCTTAAAGGCATTTAACAAAATTAAAAACGAAATTATTAACTCGCCAATTTTAATCGCGTTGAATTGGTCTTTACAGTTTGAAATTATGTGTGATGCAAGCGATTTTGCTGTAGGGGTTGTTTTAGTCAAACGGGTGAATAAATATTTTCATCCAATTTATTACGCAAGTAGAACGTTAACATCCGCGCAATCTAATTATACCACAACGGAAAAAGAATTTTTGGCAATAATTTTCGCGTTTGATAAATTTTGATCATATATAACGCTTTCAAAAGTTATTGTTTTTTACAGATCACTCTGCTCTCCAGTATTTATTAAATAAAGGAGATGCAAAACCCCGACTGCTAAGATGGATCCTCCTGCAAAAATTTGATTTGGAAATCCGAGACAAAAAAAGAGCGGAGAATGTAGCAGCCGACAACCTCTCACGGTTGGAGAATCCGGCTGCAGGAGCACTAGTGGAGGCCGAAATAAACGACAAATTCCCTGAAGAGCTTCTCCTCGACATCAATAAGGTAACAAATTCTTCCACCCGTTGGTACGTGGATCTTGCCAACTATTTATTGGCACGGGTCTTACCAAAAGATTATTCAAGTCAACAAAAGAAGAAAATTTTTTCGGACTTGAAAATTTATTTTTGGGAGGACCCCTTTTTATTTCGTGTCTGCGCGGACCAAGTGGTAAGAAAGTGTATTTCGGGCAAGGAAGGTGAACAAATTCCGCGGCACTGCCACGTAGGACAAACCGGTGGACACTACCAAGCAAACTGGACCGCTAGGAAGGTGCTAGAGGCGGGCTATTGACCCACCTTATTCAAAGACGCTCACACTTTTGTGAGTAAATGTGATAGCTGCCAAAGGTCGGGAAGTATTTCTAACCGGGACGAAATGACCCAAAACATATTTTTAGAATGCAAAATTTTCGATTTATAGAGAATAGATTTCGTAGGTCCTTTACCTTCTTCTTTCAATAATAAATATATTCTTGTTGCAGTCGACTGCGTGCCAAGGTGAGTGGAAGCACAAACCCTTCACACCAACAACGCGAGAGTCATAGTAAAAAAATTTTAAAAAAAATTCACGATTTGGCACACCCCGCGCACTAATTAGTGATAAGGGCACACATTTTTGTAACAACCAACTTGCTAAAATTTTAGCAAAGTATGTCGTTACACATAAGCTCTCCACCGCCTATAACCCACAAGCAAATGACCAAGTTGAGGTAGTGAATCGTGAGCTAAAAAGAATCTTAGAAAAAACTGAGTCTGTCAATAGGAAGGATTGGTCGCTAAAATTAGACGACGTGTTATGGGCTTATCGGACAGCGTACAAAACCACCATCAGATGTACACCATATCGATTAGTCTATGGAAATGTGTGCCACTTACCGATGGAATTAGAACATCGCGCATTTTGGGTCTCCCTTGACCTCCCTGGAAGTTGCCCCCTCCTTGGGAAAACCCTCTTCCTGGGCCCTTCATGCCCCCTCCATGCTGCCTCCACCCCAACTCCAGGGCCCTTGGCTCGTCTCTCCTCCTGACTTCCTGCTGCCTGGCCTCTAGTTCACTCAGCTTTGCCAACCTTCTCTTGAACTCCGGGTTGGCCACCTCTCCTTCGATCTCCTCCGCCGCCCTTTCCATCAGCTCTTCAAAGGACAGGGGGGGTCTTTCGCTTCAGATTTATTTTGAAGAACCCCTCTCGCAGCCCCACTGTGAAGGCAAGTTGGAGGGTGAACCCGGGTACCTCCTGGATGAGCAAGACCGCCTCCTGGAATCTGTCCACGTAGGGGGGGGAAGCGACTCCCCTGGCCCTTGCTTGATCTTGAAGAGTGTCTTGTCATCCTTCTTCCTCTTCATTGATGTCGAGAAGCGCAGCTGGAAACTCCGACGCAGATCCTCTAACTCATAGATCGACCCCACGTGGAGCTGGTGAAACTAGTCTAGCGCCTTATCCTTCAAGGTGATGGCGAAGAGTCGACACTTGAAAGCATCTGACATAGGTCGGATGGAGACCGTGTCCTCAAACTACTGCATGTGTTGGACTGGGTCATCTTTGCCGGTGTAGTAAACCATATTCGGCTCCCTGAACCCTTCTGGGACTGGTGCGGAAAGCACCAGCTGGCAGAACAGACTTCCTCCGCTTGCCGCTCTTGCCTACTCCACTCGCCCCACAAGCTCGTTGATCGGACCCGCACTAACCGGACTGGGGAAAAGCTCTCGCCCGGCGAGGTCTCGCCCCGACGCCTCGCCAACCTTCTCCTTGTCGGACCTTTGCCCCGGGGCATTCTCTCCTACCCCCAGCGGTGTGACTACCTGGGCCACGGGGGTCGACAATTCGCCTCGCGCCGCAGAAAAGATGAGGTTGATCATCTCTAACACTTCCCTTCGGAAGTCCGACAGCATCTCAACTGTTGTCGGCGAGCCGGACGGTGGCGAGCTGACGTAGCAGGCACCTTGCTCATCCTCTCCAGCCATGCTAATTCCCTGGGAATTTCTTGTACAAGCTGCTTTCCACGCTCACCGCACCAAAAATGTTGGAACCGAGAATCGACCCAACAAGGAGTTCAGAAACCCGAGAGGGGGCAGCTAGCACTTACTTGTCACGTGGAAGAACTTGACCGAAGGCTTAGTACTAAACATCGACCCTTGGCTGCAGCGCGGAGGTCCCACCATACACCCGGAAGATCTTAGAGAAACCAAATTTGAAGTTGGGCACCTTGGAGAGCCTTAGGAGCTAACCAAAGTCCTAAGGAGGAAGAAGACAAAGAATCTGGAATCCCCTCCAAAGGTGCCCATCATGGTCTATATATAGTTTTTCTCTAATGGGTCTGCTAATAGCGTAACCCCGCCTTTTGTTTTTGTTAATGCACCCCAAAATGGTCTGCCAATAGCCAAACTCCGCTGTTTGAAATGGCTATAGGCAGACAGACTTGAATAAATAGGAATTAAATATTGCACCCAAAACCTGGCTCGCCTCGCAAGAGAAGCGAGAGCAGGAGGAGGGTCGTTCTCGCTCGCCGGTCAGTTCTCGGCTGACCCTCGCCTTGCCCCAACTTTGCGACCTAGGCGAGCGCGAACATATTCACAACCCGCAAGTCACTGGGCGGCGAGCCCCCGCTCAACTCGCCCTCGCAATTCGCTCGCCGTAAGGCATGAGTCCTCGCTTGCCTTGCTGCAGGGCGGCGAGCCCCCGCTCGCCTCGCCGCATCTCGCCTCGCCTACACCTGAGTCTTAATTCACCCTTTCGGCGAACCCAAGGTTGTAAACAATCCCCACTCTTTGCGAGATTATCCAAAGATCGTAAAGAAAAGTCCAACCCATGGTGTTCGTCGGTCGGTTGCTGACCTAACAGGAATCTTCGGTGGGCCCCATCCCCAACGTTATAAATACCACCAATCGCAGGTGATGGGGAACTTCTCTCTCCCTTCACGTTCTTTCGTTGTCGACTACTGTAGCCACAAAATTGCCCCTGTCATCAGAAGCCCAAGCTCGGCTAGATGCTGTGAGGGCGAACCGACGGTCGCTTACCGTCGAATTTGCTCCCTGGATCGGCCGACGGGCCCCTGTTCCTTCCCCAATGCCCAAGAAAGAGAAGACGGTCAGGCGCCACCCGGGGGAGGATGGATCCTCTCTCTCTCAGATCCACCACCTGACGTCGGGCTCGCCCAGCAGGTATACGAGCTGATGGTTTTATCTCCCCTGAAACAGGTTAAAAAATCATATCTTTCTTGCAGAATGCGCTCCTCAAGGAAGAAGTCGCGGGAGAGGGACTAGCGGGTGCTTTCCCTCAATCCCCTGGGAGGGACAATACTGCGGCCAAGGACACGGACCCCGCAACCTTGCACGACTCCTCGCCACGGCCTGGTGAGTTACTACTCGCCTTCCTCTCGGCGAACAGGCTTACCTTGGCCGCTGACTCCCCTCTGTTGTCGCCTCTTGCAGACACCCTCCTCGCAACACCCGGAAAACGCACCCCCAACAGGGTCACCGACTCTACCTGATGCATCCATCTCCATCTCAGGATTTGGTATTCTATGCCAAAAGAGCCATGCCGACTCGCTGTCTTCCACCTTCTGGATCGCCAGTAACGCGTCGCATCCCCTGGCCTGGGGAAATCTGTTATTCTTACCTATACCGAGGCCTTCCAGGGGCAGTCGAGCTCCTCCCGCCAGTGCCCCGGCAAAGGGACCGCAGCCTCTCCAGGTTGGTTAACACCTTAGCGACTACTTGTACCTCGCCTTCGCGAGTCTGATTTACTTTTTTGCAGGTACCCACGAGATCTCCCCCGTCGATCCTGACTTTGGGGAAGAAGAGATGTCGCCCCCACCTTCGCCGGACAAGATCATTGACTTCCTGGGTGATCCCCGAGACCTCGAGGTGCTGAAGAGGCGGACCACCGAGGTGCTACAGAAGTACGGCCTCATGTTGCAGGACCTCTATAACCAGACGCGGGAGGACAAGGCATCCTCCGAGCAATGGCTCGCCTCCCTCGAAGATGACTACACGCAACTTCTCGCCAAGCTGCGGCTGGAAGCTCGCGGCGAGGTCACCTCCCCGAGAGTGCATCTTTTGCAGGCGGAGGATCAAGTGTGCTTGCTGCAGCGGGAGCTTCACGTCGTCTGCGCTTACCACTATCCTCGTATGCCGCCAAGCTCCGGGGTGCGAGGCCGAGGACGATGGAGGTGGATCCAATACTGATCCAGCTCCCGCTCAACGACCTCTGAAAATGTATTTTATATTCCTTTAAATGCTTGTCAAATAACCCTGCGAACAATCTTATAATTATTAGTTTGATATTTCTTGCCCGCGATCGGGCATTCGCATGTATTCATTCGTTGCGTGATATTACTGCTTGTGCCGCCTTTGCTTGTTTTTTGACATTTCCGCATGCGATTTGCGACGGGCTCGCCTTGCCTACCGCGTGCTCGCTTCGCCTATAGCGAGCTCGCTTCGCTGTATTGTTGCGAGTGGGTAAGGGGAAAGGGGTCGGCTCGAGGATCGAGGCGTGTTGATATGAAAATTTGCTAACCGCACATTCGCCGCTTCAATTCCTTCCCGCCATTTTCATTTTTCTATAAGTAGGGCCCCGTCCTCATCCCTAACTACCGCATTTATCACTGTCTTCCACTTCCATCGCTCTCAAGAATTCGCGCTTCTCTTATCGCGCTCGCATTTGCTTCTTCGGGTCTCACTCCTACACTTGCTAGATGGATGGCGATGGTGACGACGCCAAAGGGCGAGCCAAGTGTGCATGGACCTTCTGCGACCACTCCTTCTGTAGCTCCCTCTCCGAGAGTGAATACCACACGGTGATCGCTCACCACATCTCGCCAGGATACACAGCCCGCCAGCCGATCGAGACAGAAGCTATCAACAACCTCTCGCCCAACGAGCTCGCCATCCCCAAAGCCCACTTCGACGTTGGCTTGCGGCTACCCCTGTGGCCGGAGGTCCGCCAGGTGCTTAAGTATTTTGGCGTGATATTGGGTCAACTGAACCCCAATTCCATCGTTGTCATAGTCGTGTTCGCCTGCTACCTGGGGGAGGAGCGAATCAAGTTCAGCTTGCCGGTCTTCCGCAAGGTGTTCTCCTTCCTGGCGTACAAGGACGGGACCGCCTACTTCGCGAGCCAACACGCCAAGGTGAGCGAGACGGTCAACAAGAGCCATCACTGGCTTCAGAAATTTTTCTTCATCAAGGGGGACTTCGGCAACGTCCCCTTCTCGCCCATCCAGCACGATGAGGCGACCTACCGCCCGCCTACCCTCAGAGGTCACGATAACAAAAAACTTTGAGGTCGCGCACCTTCGGTGGAACGTCGATTCGCTACTCCCCGTGCCACCTGGGGAAGGTATTACTCGCATTCCCCCCCCCCCCCCCCCCCCCCCCCCGTCTTTACATTCTGCCTTCTTACTCTGGTAGCTAACCCCATAGTTGTTATGGGTCATTCGCAGTAGAGCGGGATCTTCCACTCCGCCCTCGTACGCGAGTGCCAGAGTTAACCTCCACCCCCCCCCCCCCCCCCCCTCCCGGCCTCGCGCTTGCCACCTTGGCCGCAACCGCTTTCCAGGACCTTCCCAGCACCTCCGCCCCTCCAGCAAGAAGCGGCCTGAACCAGTGAGCCGCGGGGCGCCTTCCTCGCAGTCGGCGCCCAAGAAGAAGAAACCCTCAACCTCTGACAGGAGAAAGCAGGTCCTCGGGAACTTGTCGGTCGAGAGGCCCTCGGTGGGACTGCTCGCGGAAAAGGAGACCGGAGAGCACGTTGGAAAGGTCGTCGGTACCTCGGGTTTGCCGGCGCCGGCGAACCATCGAAACTTTGGTCCCGACGAGAAGCACCGAGATGAGGTCGGCGAGCCCCTATTGTGCTGGGATCGGGAGGCCAACAGGGCCTCTGTGTCAACCCTTCCCCCTCCTGGCTGGAGCAAGAGACCGCCAGCGGCCAGGCCTTTGCCCTCTCCTTCGGGCTATATGGACGGGAGGACGTCGCGATCTTTGATGACGAAATGACCCGGTCGCTCGCCCATGAGAGCGCGCGAGCCCAACTCTGCGCCCTGGAGCTCGCACATATGACGGGTCGGCGTTGCTTTCAGCTCGAACAACATCATGGGGAGCTCGGACGCGAGCTTTAGGCTGCTGCAGATGAGGTCGTGAGCCTTAAGGAGAAGCTGAACATCTCTGACGGCCTCCTCGCCAGTCTTCAGGGCGGGATGGTAAGTTGTTGAAGAACTCGCTCCCCCTCATTGCTGTCACTTTTCCTTACTCGTCTTCTTCCTCGCAGGATGTCGAGGCCGCCGATCAGCTCCGTGCCCGCACCTCCGACTAGGAGAAGGAGAACGCTGGATTGAAGGCCCAAATTAGCGAGCTGACCTGGACCGCCCTTCCAACGCCTCCTCGCGGGGGCAAGATTCAGACGTACTCGCGCCACGACATTGAGGAGATGATGCAGCAGAATGTGATCGCGGCGGCGAAGCACATCTTTCTCACCCTGCAGGAGGCATGCCTCTTGGCTGACGAGGCGGCGCGGCTCACCGTCAATGAGGTGGTTCTGAAGCTCTTCCTCCCGCTACCCGAGTCTGACGATGAAGCTCCATCCGGCGGCGAGGGCGAGCAATCCGTAGGACATACCTAGGCCCTGAATTTTTCCTTTTTAGTTTCATTGTATTTCTTTTGGGCTGGCACGAGATCGCCACAACTTTTGTATGCATATACTTATGGAATAAAATGGAGACTTTTGCTTAGCTTATCTCTCGCATTCTTGTCATTTCTATTTATGCCCGCGTCGTCGTACCACACTCGTGCACCTTTCACAAGTCGGTACTCGCTAAGTCCGCACTCGCCTACCCCAATCGGCAGTTCATGAGTGTCGCTACTCCTTCGCCGTCTCGCGTACCCCTATGACAGCAATTTCCTCGGCCATCTATCGCATCTCGTTCCTGCGAGCATCCGACTCGCCCACCCTCTGATACCACGAACGAGGCTTCCCCTACACTGTCTCATGTGCGCCTTTTACCTTGGCCGATTTCTTTCGATCTTGCATATCTTCTCTGCACCGACGAGGCCCTAGCTCGTCCATCTGGATATACTGCCAAGTTGCGTTGCTTAGGTTCTGCGAGTGGGGTCCTCCTCCGCGGGAGGCCTTGTATCGCCGATTTGTTTTGCCGACAGCTCTTGAGGCGAGCTCTGTTTCGCCTCGCCCTTTGAATGGTTTGTCGACCCTGCCAGCTAGCGGGAGCCCGACAGCAGAATCCTCCTGGTCAATCTGGCACAACCTTTCACTTACCAGCTTCTCCAGAGATCGACCTGACTCATCGGCTAATGAGAGCCCGACAGCGGAATCATCCAGGGCAATTCAGCACAGCATTTCCTTTGCCAGCCTCTCCAGAGATCGACCTGACCCACCGACTAATGAGAGCCCGACAGCAGAATCAATCCGGGTCAATCCACCATAACCTTTCATTTGCCAGCCTCTCTAGAGATCGGCCTGACCCACCGACTAATGAGAGCCCGACAGTGGAATCAATCCGGGGCAATCCAGCACGATTTTTCCTTTGCCGGCCTCTCCATAGATCGACCTGACCCACCAACTAATGAGAGCCCGGGCAGCAAAATCAATCTGGGGCAATCCCGCACAACCTTTCCTTTGCCAGACTCTCCAGAGATCGACCTGACCCACTGACTTTTGAGAGTCCGGCAGCGGAATCAATCTGGGGCAATCCAGCTCAATCTTTCCTTTGCCAGCCTCTCCAAAGATCAACCTAATTCACTGGCTAATGAGAGCCCGACATCGGAATCAATACAGGTCAATCCAGCTCAACCTTTCCTTTGCCAGTCTCTCCAAAGCTCGACCTGACCCACCGGCTAATGAGAGCCCAGCAGCGGAATCAATCTGGGTTAATCCAGCTCAACATTTCCTCTGACAGCCTCTCTACAGATCGACCTGACCCACCGGCTAATGAGAGCCCAACAGCGGAATCAATCTGGGGCAATCCAGCTCAACCTTTCCTTTGACAGTCTCTCCAGAGATCGACCTGATCCACCGGCTAATGAGAGCCCGTCAGCGGAATCAATCCGGGGCAATCCAGCATTCATGCACATCATATGGACCTATAACAGAAAAGACGTAACAATATCAATTTATACCAATTTAACACAACATAACAATTCAAGGGTAGAAACGCTTTAAGTCGTCTCCGCTCCAAGCTCGGCAGAGGGGTACCCCTTCCAAATCTCAGAGGTGATACCCCCTGACTTGAGTGCATCCTCTACAATGTAAGGACCTTCCCAGTTGGGATTGAGCTTTCCGACCGCGGCTCCCCTTCCAGCTGCGTCAACCTTCTTTAGGACCAAATCCCCCTACTCAAACTGCTTCACTCGGATGTGCTTGTCAAAGTATCGAGCCATCTGTCGTTTGACCTCTTCTTGTCAGACGGTTGTCAGGTCCCGGAGCTCTTCTACCAAGTCCAATGATAGTATTTGCTCTTCCTCATTCTCCACTCGTTATTCCTCGCTTCCTTCGCCTATTGCGATCACCCTGGGTGACTTTACCTCGAACTCGATTGGAAGCACGACCTCAAATTCGTGGGAGAGCTTGAATGGGGTTTCCCCTATGGCTGTATTCGGCATGGTTCTCAAGGCCCACAGTGTAACATCCCAACTTTAAAGTAGGGTCTAACCGGTTCAGTTGAACCCTTGGAAGAGCTTAGGTCGGGTCATAGAAAACCACGACCCTCCCTCCCCCCCCCCCCCCCCCCCCCCCAAGTGACGTCATTTAGAGAAATGACTATTTTGAGTAGCATTGAGCTTCACCACAACACCGAAGTAATATAATGAGCATACTTGCTCTGAATCTACTTCCGTCAGTTGCGTTAAACTCGTATGATCAATACGAGTGCAATAGAACTCGTTTCGTGTCAATTCGAGGTCATTTTGTGAAAGTGACCATTTTGAGTACTGTAGTGCGTCACGACGACGCTATTTTAGTATAGTGAGCATATGTGCTCCGAATCGACTTCCGTCAGTTGTGTTAGACTCGTATGATCTATACGAGTGCAACGAACTTGTTTTGTTCCAATCCGAGATCATTCGGTGAAAGTGACTATTTTGAGTACCGTATCGCGTCACGACGACACTATTTTAGTATAGTGAGCATACGTGCTCCGAATTATCTTCCGTCAGTTGCATTAGACTCGTATGGTCGATATGAGTGCAACGAAACTCATTTCGTTCTAATCCGAGGTCATTTGGTAAAAGTGACCATTTTAGGTACTATAGCGCGTCACGACGACGCTGTTTTAGTAAAGTGAGCATCCGTGCTCCGAATTGACTTTCGTTAGTTGCATTAGACTCGTGTGGTCGATATGAGTGCAATGAAACTCATTTTGTTCCAATCTGAGGTCGTTTGGAGAAACGACTATTTTGAGTAATATCGAGCGTCACAGCAACGTCAGTGTAAAATATTGAGCGAACGTACTCTGAATAAAATTTCGTCAGTTATAGTAGACTCGTATGGATGCTACGAGTACAACAAAAGTTGTTTCACTTAATTCTTACGTTGTTTAGTCAAGTAAATAAAAATATTGCTTGTAAAATTATACGAAATATCGAGATACGTGAACGCCGGATTTCAACCCCATCACATCGATGTTGACTCGACACTCGACGACTCAGACCCATACTGACATTGACCCATATGGGGGACCACTTGTAGTTGACTTTGGTCAACCCTCCTCAAAAGAATGGTTTTCATAAATTTTAAACCCTCTCCACACCAAACCCACCAAGCTAGCTCCTCTCCATTCAATATAGTGGTGTGCACAAATCCCAAGGCAGCAACCATAATGGGATAGGATATTTTCCTAGCCATGGGTTAACCCATGGGTCCAACCCAAGCTAGCCTCTCCCAAACCCTAACTAGACCTAACAGTAACCAATAGCCTAACCCTTAGGTCTAACCCAGCTGTACCCTCCCACCATTAGGAGGATGTCAGCACCCAGCTCAGCCCAACCATGGTTGGGTGAAACCAAACCCGAGAGAGAGGAAGGAGAGGGGGAAAGGGGTGCTTCTGGATGCCTATTTAAGGCCTCTCATGGCCTTTCCTGAGGGGCGCCACTTTTAGAAGCCACTCCTGAGCCTCCACGAAACCAGCCCCGTAGATTAGGTGCCTGTCGGAGCTGGAGAAGACGGGTCGAGCGCCACCGCACCACCTTGGTGCCCCCACCTTGCATTGGGGCTCCCCGAGGTTCTTGTATCTCTGGGAGCTCCACACCTCCCCGGAGAGGGAGCGTCAACCCTCACCGGGAGGGTTTACGGCGGCGGCACCGCCGGAGGACAGAGCTCTGGTGGTGCCCGAGAGCCAAGGCTCAAGAAACTCCCTCCCGGCAACCGGCGGCGGCGCCAGGTCATCGGACCACCGCCGGGAGGTGCACCTGCCTCCGGCGAGCCGGCCAGAGGCGATGGCGCGCCGGTCCGATGGCCGGCCGGCGGTGGCGAGAGCTCGTAAGCTCTCAGCCACCACACCCTACAGTTGTCGTTGGATCTTATCATTAAGATCCAACGGCGCTGATCTTAGGGGTAATGATTAGCCTTTCCCACAACGGATTGGCTCTGAATCCGCTGTGGGGCCGCGAGAGCTCCCGTGCGGCTCGATCTTAGCAGACATATCCACTCCAAGATCTGCGCAGGGTATTTTATATATAGCAGATATGGTCTTTATTTTTCTAAGCCCAAACTAGAGCTCAAACAAGAAAACTTTCAACATAGAAGTTGTAGGTAGTGGTAAGAGCTACCTTCAAGAATTTTTTGAGAATTTTCTGATATCATTCGGTATTTTTAGTATTTAATAAAGGGATAAAATGTTTGTTTTTAAATTAACATAGGATCTTATTAATGAGAGAAAATTCCAAAATAATTAAGGTATATCACTGATCTACAACCACTGTAATTAATTGGAAATTTTTGGGACTCATATGCTATTTTTAAATAATTAAAATAAACCAGATGCTATGTTTTAAAATTTGTAGAGGAACGGTCCCTCATTCAAAATTGATGAAAAATTTAGAGCGATGTTAAACACAGGCCAATTTTGGCTATATGCAGGCCACCAGTTTTTTAAAAAGTGCAATGTTAAACGCAGACTGATTTTAGCTATATGCAGACCACAATTTTTTAAAAAAAGATATCATTTTTCCTTTTAAAATTTCAGGAAAAATGATTCGAGTAGTTTAATACTTCATATATTATGTGTGTTTTTTCCTTCCAAGCAACCGTGTCCCCAAGGAGTTTACTCGTTCGTCCTAGTCCGATGTATTTTTAAATTACAACTGGCCTAAAGCTATTCATGGGTATTTGCTACGGCGATGGCGGCGATGACGACAATCGCGCCGTCGTCGGCGATGGCGGCGATGGCGATGGCGGCGGCGGCGGCGGCGTCAGCGTCGTCGGCGATGGCGGCGATGGCGACGATGGCGGCGATGATGGCGATGGCGGACATGGTTATACTTCGGGTAGTTACGTCGCTAGTGGGGGTTCTTTGGATAACCGCACCCCCATCGATGGGGTGCGGTTAGCGCCTTTAGGGATATACTCCATTAATAGCTCTCCCAGATTTACTGACGAAACAGTGACATTCAACGTAACCCCGCACGCATGATATTTTACTTATTTTATGAATGCTATTTTGCTTGGTGATTTATTTAGGAAAATATTAATTTGATTTTTAAATATGGTATGTAAATATGAAATTTGGCCTGCATGAATAATTTTTTGGCCTGCATATATCCGCGGCCTGCATATAGCCAAAACCGGCTTGCATTTAACATCGCTCAAAATTTATTATAGGTCTGTAGATGCTTTCCACACCCTTTGAAAAAGTTTAGGTATTTTTAAGGCATTCCTGCTATATTTAAGAATTTATTTAGCGGCTCTGGGTGACTAAATAAATTAGCAAGGCTGTGGAATTCTCAAAAAGTCCCGGGGAAATTTATGGTAGCAATTTAAGGGTGTTATAAGCCCTCGATAAAAGTTCAATCCTCTTTGGAATTTGGTTATTATTTTAATGATTTAAAATAGGACAAGAATCCTAAATGTAAGAGGATCCTTTTTCTTAATCAACGGGTGTGAGATTTTGTGAAGAAATCATCGGGAGGGGTTATTTGAACCCAGTGTAGAAGTTTAAAAACTATGTTGAACATGTTAATTCTATGGGTTTAATCGGTGGTAAAAGTGACCAAGTAATCTATTAGAGACTAATACCGAACTCAATATGTCGTGAGAAGTTTATGGGGAGCCACTCACGATAACCATAGTATATGGTTTTAATTTCATGAAATTTGGTTACATCAGGTGTTCTTAAATGTATTTTATTTCAGTATTGCCTATGATTTAGAGTTGACGTGAAGATGAGACATTTCTTCAGGGTCAACCCTAAATAGTGTCGAACTGACCTCCGCTCTCAGAGCAGAGCGGACAGATCGATGTTTGGGTTTTTATTTCAGCATTTTGATTACTGCACTTTATTTCAGTGTTTCAGTTACTGTACTTTATTTCAGTATTGCCTGTGATTTAGAGTTGACGGGAAGATAAGACATTTCTTCAGGATAAATCCTAAATAGTGTCGAACTGGCAGTCGCTCTCAGAGCAGAGCGGACAGATCGATGTTTTGGTTTTTATTTCAGCATTTTTTATTACTGCATTTTATTTCAGTGCTTCAGTTACTGTACTGTATTTCAGTATTGCTTATGATTTAGAGTTGACGTGAAGATGAGACATTCCTTCAGGGTCAACCCTAAATAGTGCCGAACTGGCCGCCGCTCTCGGAGCAGAGCGGACAGATCGATGTTTTGGTTTTCATTTCAGCATTTTGGTTACTGCACTTTATTTCAGTGTTTCAGTTACTGTACTTTATTTCAGTATTGCCTATGATTTAGAGTTGACGTGAAGATGGGACATTCTTTCAGGGTCACCCCTAAATAGTGTCGAACTGGTCTCCGCTCTCAGAGCAGAGCGAACAGATCAATGTTTTGGTTTTTATTTCAGCATTTTTGATTACTGCACTTTATTTCAGTGTTTCAGTTAATGTACTTTATTTCAGCATTGCCTATGATTTAGAGTTGAGGTAAAGATGGGACATTCTTTCAGGGTCAACCCTAAATAGTGTCGAACTGGCCGCCGCTCTCGGAGCAGAGTGGACAGATCGATATTTTGGTTTTTATTTCAGCATTTTTGATTGCTGCACTTTATTTCAGTGTTTCAGTTGTTGTGCTTTATTTCAGTATTGCCCATGATTTAGAGTTAGCGTGAAGATGAGACATTCCTTCAGAGCCAATCCTAAATAGTGTCGAGCTGGCCGCCGCTCTCGGAGCAGAGCGGACAGATCGGTGTTTTGGTTTTTATTTCGACATTTTTTATCACTGCATTTTATTTAAGTGTTTCATTTAGTGTACTTTATTTCAGTATTGCCTATGATTTAGAGTTGACGTGAAGATAGGACATTCCTTCAGGGTCAACCCTAAATAGTGTCGAACTGGCCGCCGCTCTCGGAGCAGAGTGGACAGATCGATGTTTTGGTTTTTATTTCAGCATTTTTGATCACTGCACTTTATTTCAGTGTTTCAGTTATTGTACTTTATTTCAGTATTGCTTATGATTTAGAGTTGACGTGAAGATGAGACATTTCTTCAGGATCAACCCTAAATAGTGTCGAACTGGCCGCATGTCTCAAAGAAGAGCAGACAGATCGATATTTTGGTTTTTATTTCAGCATTTTTGATTACTGCACTTTATTTAAGTGTTTCAGTTACTGTACTTTATTTCAGTATTGCCTATGATTTAGAGTTGACGTGAAGATGGGACATTCCTTCAGGGTTAACCCTAAATAGTGTCGAACTAGCTGTCGCTCTCGAAGCAGAGCGAATAAATCGATGTTTTGGTTTTTATTTTAGCATTTTGATTACTGCACTTTATTTAAGTGTTTCAGTTACTGTACTTTATTTCACTGTTGTTTATGATTTAGAGTTGACGTGAAGATGGAACATTCCTTCAGAGTCAACCCTAAATAATGCTGAACTGGCCGCCGCTCTTGAAGCAGAGCGGACAGATCGATGTTTTGGTTTTTATTTCTTTATTGCCTGTAATTTAGAGTTGACGTGAAGATGAGACATTCCTTCAGGGTCAACCCTAAATAGTGTCGAACTGGACGCCGCTCTTGGAGCAGAGCGGACAGATCGAGGTTTTGGGTTGTTTTACTGTATCGACTGTAATTTAGATTTGACGGGAATGGATTGTCTCCGAGAAATATTCCTACGGGAATATATATATATATATATATATATTGTTACGGGAATATATATTGTGTCATCTAGAAATATTCCTACGGGAATATATTGTGCCTTCGAGAAATATTCCTACGGGAATATGTTGTGCCTTCGAGAATTATTCCTGCGAGAATATATTGTGCCTTCGAGAATTATTCCTGCGGGAATATATTTTGCCTTCGAGAATTATTCCTGCGAGAATATATTATGCTTTCGAGAATTATTCATACGGGAATATAGGGTGCCTCCGAGAATTATTCCTACGGGAATATAGGGTGCCTTCGAGAATTATTCCTACAGGAATATAGGGTGCCTTCGAGAATTATTCCTACAGGAATATAGGGTGCTTTCGAGAATTATTCCTACGGGAATATATTGTGCTTTCGAGAATTATTCCTACGGGAATATAGTGTCTCCGAGAATTATTTCTACGGGAATATATTGTGCCTTCGAGAAGTATTCCTACGGGAATATAGGGTGCCTTCGAGAATTATTCCTACGGGAATATAGGGTGCCTTCGAGAATCATTCCTACGGGAATATATTGTGTCTTCGAGAATTATTCCTACGGGAATATATTGTACCTCCGAGAATTATTCCTATGGGAATATATTGCGCCTTCGAGAATCATCCCTACGAGAATACATTGTGCCTTCGAGAAATTGTGTCGTTGGGAGAAAATTGGATGGCTGACGGGTTATACTCTGAGGCAACCTGCATGAAGGACGGTCTGGGAAGACAACTCATGCGAAACTAATAGAACTATGTGGGTCTAAAACCGTATGTAGGATGATACAGAGTACGAAGGCGACGGTCGCGGGAAGACCGCCACGACCCAACAATAGTTCAGATATTCCCTCCCTTAAATGTTATATTATGCTTGATGCTAATAGGAATTAGATTTGATTCGTGGTTCTAATAACTTGTCTTTAGCACAGGTGACAGGTGCGGGTGAGAGACAGCAGCCAAGTGTGGAGGAAGCCACAGAGCGGACTACTTCAGGTATATATTTGTTACGCCGCATCTTCTTTGTGTCTTATCTCATGGTAAATATATATGTATTGGTGCTGGAGTTTTTAATGCGCCGGAGAGGATGACGCTACTCATACAGGTCTTGAATATAGAGGTTTTTGTGATGATTAATCTTTCGTTATAAATCATGTCGTCCGCCAAGTGATATAAAATGCACTCTTTAATGATGTCTTCCGCTAGAATATTGCTTCACTACTCTGTTGGTGTAATGACTTTCGTTTAACATCACCCTGATGCGTGACAACGAAGTGTTCAAGGCAGGAGTTGGAGAAGAAAGTACATTCACCTGTCATGGTCCCTTCGGAGTCATACAAAAATGGTGGGGTGCGATAAGATTCCCCGGTCGGACCGCCGATTTCCGGATGGGGGTCTTACACACAAGAATCAGGGGAGTTGTTCTACCCAGCTACCCCTCAGGTTCTCGACCTTCTTCTTTAGCAAGTTTACAATGATTTTGTTTGCCTCCTCCACCTGCCCATTGCTCTTAGGGTGGTGGACCGACGCAAAGCGAAGGTCTATACCCAGCTAGACGCAGAAGCTGACGAACTCATCACTAGCAAACTGTGGCCCATTGTCTGTGACGATGGCTAATGGGAGCCCATGTCGACAGACTATTCCCCCCCCCCCCCCCCCCCCCTCATATAAAATTTCTTACAACTTGAGATGTTACCTTAGCCTGCGTCTTCACCTCCAGCCATTTGGAGAAGTAATTAATCATGACCGGCAAGAACTTTATTTGGCCACTAGCTTGGGGAAAAGGGCCTACCAAGTCCAGCCCCCATATCGCAAATGGTCATGGAGTTGTGATGGTCCGGATTCTCTGGGCTGGCAGGAGTTGGAGAGGAGCATATAGCTGCCACTTGTAGCATTTCTTTGCGAATTCTGTCGCATCCCTACTGAGGGTAGACCAGAAGTAGCCTTGCCACATTCTCTGGAGTGGATCTCCTACAGGACCCTCGGGGCCTCCTCTTCTGACAACCAGCGTAACCGCCATTGTAACCACCCGTAGTGGGCGGGTGCAGATATCCGGATTCACATTGGTTTGCGCTTAAAGAAATTTCTAATTAATGTGCATCGTAATTCTTACAGAATTGGCCTGCTTTTAGTATTTATGGTGGCTACGGCCTGCGATTATCCGCATAACCACCGTAACCACCTCTGGGGCCTACAAATAGAACCCCAAAGCTTCTCTTTTTTCCTATCTTATTTTCCTCCTCCTTCCTCCTAAGTTCAAGAGAGAGAGAGCTCTCTTGAAGATATCCCTCCTCTTCGAAGCCGCCCTTGAAGGAATCTTCAAGCGCTTCGAAAACAGACAAAGATCTTCGTCCTCCTTTGAGCATTCCAAAGGCCGTCCAGTAACTTGCGCGCCCAAGTTCCAGAGCACGCTGAGTCCCTGAGCGCGCTTAAGTTCCAGAGCACCCAAGTTCCAGAACGCCCAAGTTCCAGAACGCCCAGGTTCTAGAGCACGCCCAAGTCCCAAAGCACGTCGAGCTCCATAGCGCGCTCAAGTTCCAGAGCGCCCAAGTTCCAGAGTGCCCAAGTTCCAGAACACCCAAGTTCTAGAGCACGCC
This sequence comes from Dactylorhiza incarnata, assembly GCA_033032865.1. Classification (NCBI taxonomy): domain Eukaryota; kingdom Viridiplantae; phylum Streptophyta; class Magnoliopsida; order Asparagales; family Orchidaceae; genus Dactylorhiza; species Dactylorhiza incarnata. The sequence goes on along the minus strand of JAWHQI010000003.1, from coordinate 14,675,830 downwards.
CAAGTCCCAGAGCGCGCTAAGTTCCAGAACGCGCCCAAGTTCCGAAGCAAGCCCTAGTTCCAGAGCACGGTGCTCCCCACCGCTACACAGAAGAAGACTGAGCTTCGAGAGTGGTGGTCTGTCACCTTCTGAACGCTTCTCTCTCCCCCCCACCCCCCCTCCCAAGTTGTAACGAGGAGCAGTCTGTCGCCCTCGGTCTTTTAAGAAAGACCTATAAAGAAGCAACAAATAGTGAAGTTTGGTTGGCACCGTCCCGGCCACGTGATTTTTATCCCTTTCCGAGATTTTCCACGCTAAAAAGACTATGTCATCTGTCTCGTCTCTCAGTAACTGATTGCTCGCTCGATCGCTCCCGGGCTAAGATGGTTCGTTCTAAACCGGTTTTAGGAGCCTTGAGTAGACCGCAACAAATCTAAAAGATGAGAACGAATGAGGCATGCGAAGAATTGAAATGAACCAAGAGACCATTCAAATATGATCTCGCAGGATAATTTTGATCAAGTGCAATCATAATGATCACATGAGATCAAAAATCTCGAGTGCATGCGGGCGCAATCATCCTGACACACAAAAATTCATGGTTCAAACAGATTTGAGTTTAAGGCCAAAGGAAAATCATATCAAAAGTAAAACTTCTCAGATAAAAATGCCCAAAAGAATTCCCAGAAAGATTAATCACAATTATGTGATGGGACAGGTAAAAAATGGACCTTGATATGAGCACATTAAGATTCTATTTCAAAAAGCCTATGTTACACCGCCAGAGATTCACAACTATCCAAAACCGCGGCCACTGTCATGTGGTATTCGCGTCAGCCACAAAGACAATGCTAAAGATGAACCAGAAGCACAGCAGAGGCATGATGGCAAAAGGAAATAGAAAATTACAGGAGCATCTTAACAAGGAGACATCCTCAGTAAGAATAGTCTCAGAACTATGTTCAGAGGGGGCATGGAAGGCCACTGAAGAAGATACTAAGGAGGATAAAGGTCACAAGACGCACCAAAACAACGCCAAGGCGGAAGCAAAAAATGGATGGGCTGCTTTCCCAATTCTCACAAGCACATCTCAAAGGAATGAACCTGCAATTTGCTCACCTGTGCGTCCTCAGAAGGCCGCCAACAACTGTGCTTCCCCAAAAAACCAACAAGGCATTAACCATAACATCAAGTTTAGCTTTCCAAAAGTTCTCAAATGGCTGCACGAATGATAGCACCCATGCAGAGGCCAGCATTGAGATGGTTTCAAAGTTTATCAGGGCCGATTTGGACCATCAGAATACGACAACCCGGCTGGGAATCTCACAAAACCGACTCAGACATCAATGGTTCTAGAATATCAAGCTACCTTCGAAGAATGCTTAGGAAAGGTACACATTCTCAAATGAATTCCTTAAATGCACAAAAACTAGGCATTTCATCATGACACTGCAACCACGTGATATTCTCGAGGATTAAAACTTAGCTCGACTATGTGGAGTCCAAATTACCAAAGATGCGGAATCGTTTAAACAATGGTTCATCAAAACCCAATAATCAGACAAATCTACCTTTATAAACAAACAAGCCTACTCCACCTCAAGCCTCCCATCCAAAAAATACCCAATCAAAGTCTCTCACCAGCCAAACTTCAATCTCGTCATGAAAAGGACCTACATTATAATTGTGGAAGAGAAATTTCTATTGGCCACAAGTGCACGCAAAATGAACACTATTATTATCAAAAGGGGACGGGGACATCTCCAAAGATTACACAGATAGGAAAGAAATACGGCCAAGGAACAACCAACACCGGAAATCTGATCCTTTTGACTCATCGGATGCATCCACAACCAACCAACTCATATTTTAATTGACGGTGGTAGTACACAAAACTTCATTAGAACAAGAATGGCCAACTTTTTCAATCTCCAAATTCTTGTGATTCATCAATTCCCAAAGCAACTAGGCAATGGCACAGGGCTTCCATGCAGTGGCCTCTGCCTTCAAACAACAACCATTATACAATCCAAAATAAATATTATTGATCGTTTTGTTATCAATCTTCGAGGGGCAGACATTATTTTGGGTGTGCAATGGTTACAAATACTTGAACACATCACAACGGATTACAAAGTTATGACATTGAACACTTCACTTTTACAAGGTACTCCAAATTGCGTACCAACATTGTCAAAGCAACCCGACTCTGCAAACTCATTTCCTAGGACTCAATCTCCTCAGATCTCATGTGCTTTTCCGCCAGAACTACTTCTCAAACACTCAATCACCAAAATATACTTGAACTAGACAATTCCGTCATTCGGTAAACCTCCACTTCCCAAAAACTGAAATTGAAAAATTAGTGCGACAAATGCTAGCAATGGTTATAACTTATAATCACCACTCAAACCCGACACAAGATCAAATGTATATAACCGTGGCCTCAGAAATGAACATCATTCAATTAAGAAGTTTTTTGGACTCCTCACCTCACTAGATACTGCCAGAAATTTAGCAAGAATTGTAATGATAGCAGTGCCCCTGACGGATCTCTAACCAAAGATGGCTTTACGTGGACATTTAAAGTCATTGATGCTTTCTCATAATTAAAAAAAGCCCTCTCTTCAGCATCGATTCTCAAGGCTCCCGATTTCTCCCTTCTATTCAAACATGAAACTGACGGATCGATAATTGGAATAAGAATTGTGTGAATGCAAAACAAGCACCCAATTGCATTCTTTAGTATAAACTTTCTAAGGCGATGTGTTACGGGCTTCTCCCGTAACTTAGGCAGCGCCGCCGAAGGAGTGGCCGGAGGCGTGGATGACAGCGGCGAAAGATAAAGTGGAGCCGAACCTGCGGCAGCTTAGGCGGGGTGTGCTCAGAGAGAGAGTTACCACAATCTCATTAAGGGGGCAATGAAATAGAACCAACTCTTGGCATATCATTCCACTAGCCCAAGGGGTCTTTAAATAAGAGATACAAGAGGCATAAACTTATTTACATACCAAACACAATAATAAAACATAATGAATAACCCATAATAAAACTCGATAATAATGGGGTATGAAGCCCATAACACAATGCAGGGATATCAACTTACAATTGAGAGATGTTTGTCATACCGAAGCCCATTTATGATACATGCAGATCACTACAATTTACTTCATATACTCTTTCAAACAGTCCAAATACCAGAACAACGAAAATTCCTTTCAAAATAGTTGGAGTTCAACTACACAATTATGCATAAATCAGGAGCACTCAACTCTTTAGCATATGCGCTCTCTCCGGTACAAATTGAAATCTAATGGCAATGCGTGAGTTTTTTGCATCTCCTTTCCCATCACCATGAAGTTTGATCAATAGCAACATGATTATAACAATGACACCATCCTAGTCATCATCACTTCCCAACTGAATTCAACCACCTTCCTCCATAGTTGACGTTATGTAACGACAAAGTTTTCTCCATAAAACTTTCTATTCCCACCAACATTAGTATTCAATTACAACATTTGCAGCACACAACTTGACTGAGGGAGGACACCTGGTATTCAATGTACTAAATATGTTATACATCATATTCAAGCCTACAAAGAAAATTGTGATCTCCACCAACGTTTTAAACAACTAAATCACAATTTTATGGGTTGCTATAGACTCTTGTTATTCCGTCACAAATTTGGGATGACATTTCAAAATTGTTTTATGTTAGGGCAGATAATTCATAACACATTAACCTCTCTCCACAAATTATCGAACTACACTAGTAGTTGTTGACTGAATCTCAAAGGCAACGCATCTCAATGACAGAACTGCTGAGTCTACGCCCCCACAAGATTGCTGCAGAATTCTGGAAGCATGTAAGTAATCATCATGGGATGCCGGTATGCCTTGAACTATTAGTGATCGTCATCAGTCCACCCTCAAACGGGCGGGCGAATCTTGTGAAAAAAACCTAGATATTATAGCAATATCTGAGAGTGCTCCCTCATGAGCAACCACACAAAAGGTATGAAGCCCTCGCTTGGGGCAAATATTACTACAATACTGCATATCACAACTCTATCAAATTATAACCATTTAAAGTTGTTTTGGGTGGCCAACCTCCATCACTACTTGATTATTTCCCCTACACTACCATGGTTGAAGCAATTGAGTCTTCCCTCCAGAACAGATATTATATTTTACAACGGCTCAAGAGAAATTTATTACAGGCCCAACACAAAACAAAAACCCGTGCAGAAAACATCACACATACACAGTTATAGCCAAAGGACTGCGATCTTTTAAAGGTATAACCATACATAAAGCACTCTGTAAGGCACATACATTCACAGAAATTGCAATCCTAATACTATGAACCCTACAAGGTGCTGGAGAAAATTGAGAACATCGCATATCAACTAGAATTACCTCCCTAGGCCAAGAGGCCCAAGATCCACAATATCTTACACATCTCACTCCTCAAGAAATACCATAACATGTTAAATAAACATTATAATCAATTATTGAAGAGATTTCAACAACACGAATCGATACAAAAACCTACCGACTATCCTACTTCATGGGGTACCTAATAGGAAATACCAATACAATGGAATAGACTATAGCCAAAGGACAACGTTTAGGAAGAGATCAGTACAGTCTACCAAAATACTATCTCATCTAACTCTTCCAACAACACAACACAGTTTCTCCAAAAACAACCGTGCATACAACAACTCAACCTAGGCAAATCATGCAAGCACCAAGATCACATTGAACGCGACCTCAAAACCTACTTCCTTCAACACACAGCATAATCAAAAAACCAAAACAGGCAAAATCTCGCAACACAACCAACACATCACACCCAAAACCCTCTAGAAGAACAATCAAAGCTAAAATTCTTACCTATACTATCGAAGAATTCGAAATCTGACACAGAAATAACACATACCATAAAAATGAACTCACCCCCCCCCCCCTCCGCACTAGATCACCCATCGAGATCCAACATCAGCTGCAAAACGACAATCACCATAGTGAACACAACAGTCAACCTTCACATAAACTACAGTACATCATATCATCAAACACACCATCGCACAACTCACGATCCATCAAAAGAAGACAATGAAACTAAAATCGATTTCACCAAGCGTGCACTCGAAGCCTCAACAAAATTCCTCTAAAATATGATCTAGCTCACAACCATGGAGCTACCAAATTTCTCCATACAATAAGCATAGACACCTCTTTGATCTCTCCAAAATTTAGCGATGAGGACATCATTTTTCATGCAGTTATCCAAAACCACATATTAACGACTAGTGACCACAAACGCATAATATTTGCGATATTTGCTTGTTTTTCTTCCTAACTGAGAGAAGGGCAATCACCTTTTTTGACCATTGTCTACCCGAAATTCCGCGACCACCTCCAAGTCCCTCCATCTGGGAGATTTCGCCTACCCTTATGTAGAGATCTCGCCGACCACATAAGCGGGCAGCCCATATTTTCAGAGGTTGCCCGCGGGCAGAACCCCCACGTCTATAAATAGACGTGGGGGATAGTTGATAAGGCATCTGTGAAACCCGAGCCAAGAGACCCTAGAACTCGTAGAACTCTGAATAGGTTCCTGCGAGTACCCCTTCCCGGGATCTAGCGAAACCTCATCCCAGAGATCTCGCGCTTCCATTCGCGACATCACCCTCTGTACTCGCCCAATCACATGTGACTCCGAGTAACCAACCATCCGCAGTGCCTCCTTATCTCCCATAACATTGGGCGTGGAGTGGGTGACATTTTTGGCACGAACAACCATGTTTACCAACAAGTGTTTTTTTGCCAAATCTCCCACCTACCCTGATTATGAAAATAAAACTTCATCAATGTCTCCCACTAAACCACCATTCCCACTTACTGCAATTATGAACTTCAAGAGATTTGGCTCTATAAATAGTCATGCTAGAGGATGAGAAAAGCACATTCAATATTCCCCAAACACAAGCATTAGAAAATTACCTTTCGTGAGGTCTTTGTGACAATCGATCTTAGTATGGGGTGATGTTTGGAGGTTATTTAATGAGGTTGACAAGGAATACTTCATAATATTGATTGGATCAGGAGCAGATATAGGCAAGAATTCGAAGAGGCATCTCAGAGAGGATTTGTGTAATCTGTCTCATCCGCCACTGTCAGTAATTTGTAGTTTTTTTGCAATTATTTATTGTGTAATATTGTGTGGTGTAAAGTTGGTGAAGATTTTGTGTGGATCAGAGAAGGGAAGCTTTGTATTTGTGTGTGTTTTCACACATCTTATGAGTGGATTTCTGAGTTGTACTATAATCATCCCGCGGACTTCACCTAATTGGATTTTCACATTAGAATTTTTGCTTGTCTTTATTGTCTTTTTCTGTGACGTGCTTTCTTGTGTACTGCATACTGCTAAGCGGTCGTGCACGTGTTATCGCTTGAACTAATTTACATGCGCTCTAGTCGGGTTTGCGTGCTCTCTAGCCCAACAAATGGCATTAGAGACATACTCACTTACAGAGCAGATATCAGGCTGAGCTAACTGATATTTAAGACGACCGTTCAAATATTTGAGGTTTGCAATTACGTGCAACAGTTTAAGACCATTGTCCCTCTAGCTATCCTCATGTTACATTCCGAGAAATTGTCGGTTAAGATAATTAAGGTCAGTCTGATTTGTTAACAAAGCACAGTGGAGTCTACTTCAGGTTCTGAGCAAATGATGAAATTGAACGACGTGAATTACCATCAGTGGCACCTACTGATGGAAGACCTGACATGCTCCTATTTTTTAGGAGATGCCCAAAGACATGGATTTGACCAAGTGGAAGGTAGAACACAAAAAGTTGTGTGGGTTCATCAGACGATTCGTAGACCGAATGTCTATAATCGTGTGGCTAACATCGCAGGTGCAAAGACTTTTTGGAAGATGCAAAGACGTTGTATGCCAAGACTGCATGTATTAACAAATTGTATTTGCTGAAGAAGTCGAGGGAGTTCAAATACAGAGAGGGATCTCCAATCTTAGATCACGTGAATGAGTTTTAGGGGATCATTGATCGCCTTACTGTTATGAAGGTGACCTTCGAGAACGAGAACAACGCATTATGGTTTTTGAAGTCCCTTTCGGAGAATTGGGAGATATTAGAGTTTTGTTGATCAAGTCCTCTCCTGAGGGCATTATTACAATGAAGATTGCCAAAAATGACATTCTAAATGAAAAAGTGAGGAAAAAGTCTCAAGGGATATTAGGATCTTCTTCATGAGCCGAGATCCTCAATACTGAGCCCAAAAAGAGAGACAAGAGCAAGAGCAGAAGAAGGAAAAATGACACGAGCCAAAGAAGGAGAAGTTTAAATGTCGTTACTAGAATGTGGAGTGTCATTACTATCACAAGAAGGGTGACATACAAAAATTCTATTATTCTATGAAGAATGACGAGAAGAATAAATAAGTGGCTACTGATGATAGGAAGGAGAGTCACACTGCATATATTATATCTGCAGAGAAGGACGATGTCATCATTGTTTGAGTTGGCATCTTGTTGCACTCTCGTGTGATGATAAGAGTTGGATTGTTGATTGGGGTGCTTTTACATATGTCACACATAACAGAGAGTTATTTGTCACATACACCACTCACAAGTCTAGAGTGTTTGAGATGTGCAACGATGATACATCTAAAGTCATCGAGAGAGAAGACATGCCTTGAAGACGGGCACTGGTGGATTGCTGATCCTAAGAGATGTGCGGCACATACACGACATCCGCTTCAACCAGGTTTCAGTTAGGAAACTAGTTGATGAGGGAAACTTGAGTGTCTTTGGTGGAGATTTTTGGAAGTTGACCAAAAAGTCGTTAGTAATGGCCAGAGGTTACAAAGATACTGGTCTAATGGAGGAGAGACCTGAAGTTGCTTAGGCCAACACTGTTAGAGATGGGGCATCTACATCTCTATGTCACAAAAGACTGGGTCACATTAGCCAAAAGGTTCTGTGATGTCTCGCAAGGAAGAAGATGATCAATGATCTATCTGTTTATCAGTTAAAGATACGCGACCATTGCGTGGTTGGGAAGCAGAACAGGGTTTCGTTCCAAAGCCACACTTCCACCAGAAAATCCAGGCTACTAGAGCTCGTTCATACTGATGTTTGCGGGTAATTGAAGGTCCAGACAAAAGGAGAAGCGCCATACTTTGTGATGTTCATTCATGATTTTTAGAGGAAGTTTTGGGTCTATGCTAGTAACACCAAAGATAGGGTCCTCGACACTTTCCAGAGATTCCATTATGAAGTGAAAATGCAAGCTGTGAAGAAGTTGAAATGTATCAGGTCCGATAACAGGGGAGAGTGCATAGGTCCCTTTGACGAGTACTGTAAAAAGTAGGGGATCGGGAATGAAAAGACTCCTCCCAAGATGAAGCAGCTAAATGGTAGTTGCAGAAAGGATGAACAGGACCTTAATTGGGGAGGAGGGTTGCGTGTTATTTGAGTCAAAGCTACCTGACAAGTTTTGAGGTGAGACTTTGTATTCAGTCGCACACGTCATCAACCTCCCACCCAGCTCTGTGTTATGGGATGATGTTCATGTCAGGGTCTGATGCGGGAAAGATCCATCATACAATCACTTGAGGGACTTTAGTTGCAAAGCCTTTGAGCGCGTTCCTAGGAACAAGAACAAAGTTGAATTCTAAGACCCGATAGTGCATTTTTGGGGGATATTGACACAACGATGAGTTTGGCTACAGGTTCTTTGATACAGTATAGAAAAATCTTGTACGGATTTGTGACATATTTTGTGAGGATCAGACTGTGATTGATCCAGAGAGAACTGAAGTTGATTCTCACATAGAAGCAGAGTTTCATAAAATTAGAGATGATAACACTGAGGTATAGGGTACTGAGACACCTCTAGATCATGAGGACACTATTGATGGTGAGTCTGAAGTTGCAGACGACATCATTGATGTTGTGCCTACACTAGCTACGGATTTCGCTCCACAGAGATCAGATAGAGAGTTGCACATCCTCCTACCAGATACTCAGCATCTGAGTTTATATTGTTGACTGATGCGAGAGAGCCTAAGTGTTTTGATGAGACAGTGGAGAGCTCAGAGAAGAGACGGTAGATGATTGTCATGTAGGAGAAGATGTAGTCTCTGCAAGAGAACCATACTTATGAGTTAATGAGATTGTCTAAGGGCAAGAACTCGAACTAATTTGTTGGTGCTCTGGTCCGGCTTGCGTGTTATCTAGTCAAACATGCGGCAGTAATAAAGGTACCGCTAAAGATGAACAATCCGTACAACAAAAGGATACCACCGAATAAGCTGGAAAGCCACAAGAACAAGATAACAAGGAGACAACCGCGGAAAGGGTTGTTTCAAAACTATGTTCAGCTGGCACGAGGAAGGTCGTGGGGGAAGGCACTAATGAGGATAACGTGGTCACGATAGGGTTCAAAACAATGCCAAGGAGGAAGCAGATTTTTCTACGAGATCTCATATGAGGCCAACTGAAAACCACATTAATAAGGATTCCAGAAATGCAAATGAAGCTTTGGAACTCATATAGCATATAAGTAAATAATGGTGTGACTAGGGCATCCCATACTATAAAATTATTCCTTCTTCCTCCAAGGTCCTCCCTTTTCTCTGTTCTCTCATCGTCGCCAGAGTATTTCCCTAGAACCTCAAGTTCATCATTGTAGTTGCAGGAACAAATGCTCAGAATCAATATGGCTGCCATTTATCTGCTCACCATCAAGTTCTTCACCGACAATTTGAAAACATTGTCACCAGAAGTTACTGCACGGCTGAGATCTCTTCATCACCGCAGATTAGTATAAACATGTTTATTACACCAGTAACGATGAAAACAAACATAAACAAGAAGATAGAGAGCGGCCATAACCTCTACATAAATAATGTTAATTCTTCAATTCTAGAACTAAAATTCAAATAAGCATAACATGAACTGTACCGATTTGGTTTGCAGATAATAGGAACGATGAAAAACAACCCTTATTGATCCCCGACATCCCCCCGCGAAGGCCAAAGCCCGTCGAATCATATATATTAGGGTTTGGTTCTAGATTCGGCCAGCCCACAGGCATGGAATCTCCGACGCTGCCCGTTCGTCACCAGATTTAGATCGCAGAAGGAGATGTTTCACGTCAGGTGGTGGCTGGAGACCCATTGTTGTTGCCCTGTTCCAGCGCTCCATTCGCGTCATGCCTATGCAGGGGCCGTATCTCCAATCCAGGTCAAACTGGCGCAGTCGATCCTCCGCCCCATCGTCTTCATGATTCGTTGATCGATTCAACAGATTCCGATGAGAAGAAGGTTTATCGATCGATCAGAAGCGCAATGAAAGTCGCATTCGGTCGAAAAAGGTGGAGGAAAGGAAGGAAAAGAGTACCTTGTGAAGGTATCAGAGAACCGACGGTGGCGGTCGGGGAGTGGACGGATTTTTTGTCCTTGAAGGAGGGCGAGGGTTTCGCCACGCCGCTTTTTTTCCTCTCCTTGTAGAAGCGGCTGATTCCTCCTGAAGCCATAGCAGCAGCTTTGTGTTCTCTTACAGCACGGTGCGAATCTATAATACTTCTATACTTCAATCTATCTTCTATATTAATTAATAATTATTATTAATTATTATTAATTAATACTTAAAATATCCAGTCGGCTATACAGGTGTCACTTCTATCTTTTACCCTCTTCTAAAAGCCTTCTCGGAGAAGCCACGCAGCACCCATTTCCGTGTCACTGACCAGACTATTCTACTTTGCCGCCCATACAAAAATATTTCAAATTTTGAATTTCAAATTTTGAATTTCAAATTTTGAATTTCAAATTTGAAAGTAACATAAATCAAGGTTTAGACTTTGTTTGGATGGGCGTCTGAGCGTTCGGTGCGGGAGCAACCGCCACCGCACGGTGGGAAAACAAATGCCCGCCGCGCGCGCGCGGTGGCGTTTGCTCCAGCAAACCTTCGCAACAGCAGCAATAACGCCGCGTCTCCAGCTCAGCCTCCCCACCCCGATTCGAAATCCTGCGGCGATTCGTCCCGCGCCGGCTCCCGCTGCCGATCCAAACGAAGTCTTAGGCTTCATTTAGTTGAGCGGTTGTAAAAGGAGTTGTTGTAAATGCATGTTTGTAAATGGAGTTGTTGGAAACGAAAATAGAGTTCTGTTTGGATATTCTGTGTTTGTAGAGCTGTTCAAAACAGAGAACCGTTTGGCAAAACTGCGGTGGCGTATCGTAAATATTTTTTATTATAAAAATTTTTATTAAAGGTTTTTTAAAATTATTTTTTAAGACTATATGTATATATATTTGCAAATGTTGAAAATAATTATTTGAAAAGAAATAATATTTTTATAATTAATTTTCGGTGGTCGTTGTGATCGTGAGGCCTAGTTCAAACACATACACGAACTCAAAATACTCCAAAATACTTGTAAACATCAAAATGTTGAAAACTCGAAATCTCTGACAAACGACTATGCAAATAATGCAAACACATTCAAGCTCTGTGTAGTTGTTCGGCAATGGAGTCACGCAATGCCACCATCTCATCAACCCCTACCTGAATCCATCTAACATGGTCTCCACTTGAGCTTTCATTACTCTATCTTGTTCTTCTCTGAAGGCTCGTCGGGTAAATGAAATGCTCGTCTTCATCACAAGCACGAAAATGAGTGTCTGAGCGGGATAGAAGTCTACGAATATAATTATGCAAAGTCATTATTGCAATCACAATGTCCATTTTCACACAATCCAAATCACCAAAAATTTGAAAGGGAAAAATATACTTGTTGTTGAGTGCTGCAGATTAGGGGCAATAATGGATCAAGCTTTTCGTGTAGAAGCGGGAGCAATGTTGTACCTACAGATCCAGAGAGAAGATGCACATAACAGGGTAATGTTGAGATTTCTCTGCTAGAAATCGGGATGCACACATAGGATGCACAAGATGCAACAAAGAAGATGCGAATGCAGAGAAGATGGTACAGAGAAGATCAATGTTGTTCCTACAGATCCGGAAAGAAGCAGGTCAGGGAAGACCCTGGATGCGGCGGAGAAGAGGAGTCATGGATGCGCCGGAGAAGACAAGCACTGGATGCGGAGTCGCGAACCCTGGATGCCGTCGGAGAAGATGCTGGGAGGGGGGATGGATTCCCCCTCGCGGCGACGGGAGAGACGGCGGAGGTCGCTCGATACCTAGATGCCCTTCTTTCCTCCAAACTCTATAAACCGGAGCTCTCCCTACGGGTTTCGTCCCGCAATGTTTTGAGCCTGGAGAAACGTCGGGCGGTTCATATTGTGGGCGGAAAAATAAATGAGTTTTTATCGCACGATTGCGTTTTGATAAAACGCAATGCTCCAAAACGCATTACCAAATGAGCTCTTAGACGTTTACAAATTACAATAGAAAAGCTTTGAACCTGTAACATTTTCTCCCTCCACACTCCTCTGATGGACTGCAGCAATCGTGATCTTCTCCAACGGACTGCAAAACCTCATGAGACCTTGTCTTTGCTCGCCGACTACAGCTTCTCCTCGGGGTAACATAGTTTTGACCAATGTACACTCATACTCCCTCTCGCGCACAAGCGCCATGCACAAAACTCTACAAGCTTGGCCCCTCTGCGACCTTGGCACGCCTTTAGTCTAGATTTTATCTCCAATGGTCAACCCCTCTCTACCTCTCCCTTCCTCTCTCTCTCTCTCTCTCACAGAGCTGATTTATGTCTCTCTCACTCACATGCAAGCACGGTGCAAAGAGCCAGACGAGCTTGACGCCTCTCTCTCTCTCTCTCTCTCTCTCTCTCTCTCTCAAGTTAGTTTTTTCTGCAAATGGGATAGTCTTTGGCTTCCTACTTTTTTCAGGCCAAGACGGTTCTTTCTTCCAATTCCTGGCCCTTGTCACGCACAGACCAAGGCAAACACCAACACGTAAAAGCACTTGATAGCTTCGTCTCTGCTCTACTTAACTCGAACTTGATGACGATAAGAAAGTCGATGAAGATCTGGCAGATAATGAGCATCTGGACGATGCCTTCAAGGAACATAGTGTTTTTGGCACTTTGCACCCCCGAAATACGGTTTTTTGGCAATTTGCACCTTGAATCTTTAAAATTGACATTTTGCACCCCCCCCCCCCCCAATTACCGATTTCTGGCATTTGCACCCCCAAACCAAAATTTCAAGGGTATTTAGGTCTGGGCAGCACAAAAAATGCTCATTTTGGCACTTTGTACCCCAGATTATTGGTGCTGCCCGGACCTAAATACCCTTGAATGAGCATTTTTGGTGCTACCTGGACCTAAATACCCTTGAAATTTTGACATGGGGGTACAAAGTGCCAAAAATTGGTAATTGGGGGGGGGGGTGCAAAGTGCCAATTTTAAAGATTCGAGGTGCAAAGTGTTGAGATTTGTTGGTTCGGAAACGAACCGGATCCAAATCCATTTTTTTCCAAAAGCTTGCCGCCTAAATCGGGAAAAGAAAAAAAAAATTCTCTCACCATGTTTTGTTCTCCCATGATCTAAGGGAGAGAGAGATATCTCTCTATTTCTTGAGAGAGAAAGATGGGTAGCCACCCCCACCTGTGAGTTGAAAGAAAGCAGTCATCGTTTTTCTCTCTCCCTCTCTCGTGCGCTCGGAGGAACCGCCTGCCTCAAGCCTTGTCATTGGCGTTGGTGGGGAGCATTGTCGCCAATCTTGGAGGAGATAGCTGTCGGCGTTGGTGGATAGCTTTGTCGTCGGTCTTGGAGGATATAACCGCCGACGTTTGTGGAGAGCATGGAGCGAAGGAGGAGATTCATGGTGAGGAGAAGCGCGATTAGATCCGGTTTGGATTCCCTCTCCGGCGGTGGCGTGGTCTCCGGTGGTTGTACGGTTGGAAGTCAGACTTTGACGTCGAAGGTTCTGGTGAACCGTGTGCGTCCGCTAGGCGGATTGCAATCCGGATCTCAGACTTTGCAGTGGCTCGTGCGTGTTCGGAGCAGCCGCGATGTACTCGTCGGACGGTCATTTCTTTCTCCTACTTTTATTTGCATTTATATATATTGTTTGATTATATATTTATATTTGTGGTTGCGACTCGCCGGTTTTTGCCGAGTGCAAATGTGTCATGTTTTTGTGTTCTTGTTTACCTGCAATTTTATAGCTGTGCACTGTGTTGAGTACCTGATTTTACAGCAAGTGGTATCAGAGCTAGGTTCCGAGTAGATGACTGATTGGATGTTCTGATTTAGGTTTTGGTCAACGGTAGGTGACGACATTGACCCCCTCCCTATCTTCCCAGATCTGATCCGTGAATTAATCAGATTGCCTAGAGGTACTGTGGACAGCTATGGAAGGGGAGAATCCAATGTTAGCCAGATATTCTATGGAGAAATTTGAGGATAGCAGGATCTTCCGCCTATGACATATTCTGGTCAAGGATATGCTGGTTGAGCAGGAGTTGATCCAAGTGCTGCGAGGGCGTGATTCTTTGCCCGCTCCGGTGAAGGATTCTGAGTAGACTGAGATGGATGAGCCGCCACCAATGCTATCAGGATGTGCATCGACGACAAGGTGTTGTTCAACATCGGTATTGAAGTTGTCACATTGTGGGAGAAGATTGAGGGACTCTACATGAGCAAGTCATTGACCACGAGACTGTTACTGAAGTAGCGATTGTACGACCTAAAGATGCAGGAGGGTGATAAGCTGTAGGTAAACATCAACGTGTTCAATGGACTTCTTAGCCAACTGCATGTGGTTGGTGTGAAGGTGGAGGAAGAAGACAAGACCTTATTGTTTCTTACCTCGCTCCCGGCGTCGTATAAGCATATGCAGACCACTCTGTTGTATGAGAAGGATACAATAGGCGTGGAACATATCTCATCTGCGTTATTGACCAGCCAGATGTTGTCAGACCCCACTCCTGAGGGTGAGCAGGCGTTGACAGTAGATAGACGAGGGAGGCATCACGGGAAGGGATCTGGGAATGCATGAGCCAGATCTGCTTAGAGGAAGGCAGTGACGTGTTACCACCGCAGGCAGAGTGGCCATATCATGAGGCATTGTCTGCATCATACGCAGAGTTTTGGGGACGTCCAGGGTGCGGGCAAGGTGATGGTAGTCACAACAGATGATAGTGATGTATCTCTTATCATCACTGAGAGTCCATGCGATTATGATAGCTCGGTATTAGATTCTGGTGCTTCGCAATACATTTGCTCAGATGCGGCGATGTTCGGTTCGCTGGATGTGACGAATGGGTCAGTTTTTCTTGGTGACGACTCAGCAAGTGAGGTCACGGGGACAAGGACGGTAGAAATCTGTACGCATGACAGAGCAATACGTAGGCTTGAACGGGTACACCTGGTACCCAAACTGCATAGGAATTTGATATCGCTCGGTAGACTGGACTCCAGATGATGCAGTTTTGCGGCGAGAGGTGGAGTTCTGACGGTGACGTGAGGGCGCACCGTGCTCATGCGAGCTATGCAGTGTGGTAGTCTATACCGGCTGATGGAGACCACGATACGAGGTGGTACACCCATGATTTATGCGGTCGATAGAGTCGATGATCGAGATGGTGTGGATCGTCCCTCTGGTAGTCTGACTAGGTGGGTCAGATATAGCGATCCAGTTACGTCGACATTCAGAGGTTGAGCCCGAGCATGGATGAGTCGACTGGAGCAGGTCGGTAGACACCTCAAACTTGAGGTGTGCTTCGTGCAGACTGGTGTTTCATGCAGACCGTGCTATGTACATTGTTGTCTAGTGCATATGGTGCTTTTTGCAGGGAGTATTTCGTGCAGGTGGTGAGTCCGGATCCCGAACCAAGGTGGTGATTGTTGGGATTTGTTGGTTCAGATCCGAACCGGATCCAAATTCGTTTTTTTGGGAATTTTTTCAAAAGCTTGCCGCCTAAATCAGGAAAAGAAAATTTTTTCTCTCCTTGTTTTGTTATCTCGTGACCCAAGGGAGAGATATATATCTCTCTCTTTCTTGAGAGACAAAGAGGGGTAGCCACCCCCACCTGTGAGTTGAAAGAAGGCAGCCACTGTTTGCCAAAACCCCAGGAACAGAGCGCCCCGAACAGAGCACGTCCGGATCTCCAGTGTGCACCAGAAAGAACTTGGACTACACCAGCCACCCCAGCGGCCCACACGACCAGGCCTCGCCGACACCTCCTCGATTTCTTTCTTTTGGAGTGAAGTGGAAATGGAGGGCAAGTTGAGTATCTTTAAAGTCCAAGCGACCCCTCTGATTCCCTTTGCAACGCCGCCGCAACAATTGTCAGCTACAAAGATCCCGGTGGCCTATTACCTCAGCCGAAATCAGCACCTCGAACGCCATTGGAATCAGCTGCTAGTTATATTGTATTTTTTCTTTTCTATTTTTTTGTCATTTATTAATATATTTCTTCTCTTTTATGTGCCGGGTAAAAAGGTGCTGACTTTAGGGGAAAAAAATAAGGGGATGTTGGAGAGGAACTGGTTAGAGTTTTGCTTTCCAACTTCACATGGATGAACTTATTATCTTCAAGTATATTCCCATAGAAATCTGTGAAAACATTTTTCGAAAAATTCTTATTTTGCACTTTCATTCTTTGAAGACAATAACAATGTAAAGCTTATTATATATAGTGTGTTATTTTCTTTGACCTATTGCAAATTTTTTTAATTAAATAGATTTTTCAACATTTGAGATTCCAAGCAGAAGAGTATTTGAAAAATGTGAAATTTAGGATAGCTTTTTTATTTTTATTTTTAAGGTACCTTGTTCTTTTGTCAAGATTTAGCATATTTACCGTATTTTCACAATTTTAACAAAGAGCCCATCAAATTTAACCGAATAATGCGACTGTAACGGAGCTCCGCCCCTATGCCAGCCCGCGTGCAAGCGGGTTGCAGAAAAAAGCGTCATTTGTGTTGTTTTAATGCATCCAGATGGGATTGTTCTTCATGGTGAATTCTTCTTAATTCCCCTTAATTTAGATTTGTTGTGTCTCTTGGTTAACTCACGCAGCCTACTGATTGTTAATAATATGGTTCTTTTAGAGTACGTTTTCGGAAGTTTAGTTTATCTATTTTGAGGGAAAAAACTGCGTGAAAGCATAAAAGAAGGTTTTTTGAAACGGCAGATTGGATGTTTGAATTTGGGCGCTGATATATGCACTGTAGTTTTGGATATCCCCACTTTATTTGTATGAGTTATTACGCGTCTTTTGGAAATACATCTTGTACATGCATTTTTTGGTATATATTGGAAGAAAGATTTTCTTATGGGTTATTTCAAAAGACAATTGTTATTGGTAATTTTAGCCTCCTTTTTTTAAAAACGCCGATATTTGTACCCAAAGGTTTTCGTTTCTCTCAAGCCCTAAACCCATTTCGCTCGCAGCCGCTCGTAGTCGTTACTCGCCGACGGTCTTTTCCTCCCTCGCCGCCCGACGCCCCCTCTATTCCGTCGCGGTCCTCCGCCCATTTCAACGGCCGTAGCCCGTCGCCGGTGAGTTCTCTTCGCAACCCCATTTCATCGTCATCAATATTCCAGATCTCCCAGCGGCTCCCAGCCCAGATCTCCCATTTCCGCCCAGATCTCCCACTTCCGCTCGCTGGCGATGTGAGTTCCATGTCTCTCAGCGGCTTCGCGAGTTTCCAGATCTGCCGCTCTAATCAGCCATTTCATAATTAGAGCTTTGTGCGGTGATTTTCCTTTTCCATTTGCATTCCAAAAATTCGTTAGCAGTGTTCTTCCTAATGTTTGTAAGCTTTTCGTTCTAGTGATCTTCCTAATGTTTGTAAGCTTTTCATTCTAGTGATCTTCCTAATGTATGAGTACGATTATCAAAGATGGGTACAAATATCGGGTTTGAGTATAAATATCTATGAGTTACAAATAACCATTTATGAGGTACCAATAGCAATTCCCATTTCAAAACCATATTTTTGGCATTGTTGTGAGATTTGTTCAAAGGTTATTGTTTTCACATTTTCCCTTAGCTCTGGAGTGATGTGGTTTTGGCAGCCCACTTGCATGCCTCTTTTCGATGAAGGATGATGATTGCATCTTCCCACCCCCAATAATGCATTGATGTTGAAGCTAGCGGCGATCTTGGCGCTGAAGGATCTGATTGCCCCTTTTTTATATGGGACTCGCAGAGCTATTATAGAGGGCGACTGTCGTACCTTTAAGGATAGCTGTGCTGCAGGGATGAGACGGGGTGACTGGAGCGTGACAGTGGATGGCGACGAGGACTTTTCATTTCTGAGCGGCTTTCCCCAGCTTCGGTTCCAGCATATTGGCCGTGAGGGCAATTGAGTTGCTGATTTTTGTGCGCGTTTGCCCTTCGGGGAAATTTTGTTTGGCTGGACGTTGATAGCACCCAGACTGAGTTTGCCGAGCTTGTTCGGATGGACTTAGATGGCATGCTGTAGTTTTTTTTTTTCTTGCCTTTTTGGTTTTTAATTACATGCTATTTGCATCTTTAAAAAAAATAATGCATTGATGAGCACATTCTTCAAAGTAATAGAAGCCTTAAGTAGAGTCACCTGCACAATGCCTCCTTGGGTGTGCACAGACATAGCCCGTACGGACCCAAGGCAACCCACGAACGGGCGTACCTTGTTCGTAACTAAATGCATCGAGCACTGACATGATTATTTTATTTAGGCCAATGCATCGAGCACCCGCAAAAGAGCATAAAGCATGTGCATAGACCGTGCAAAGATGCTAATATTATATAATTTAAAGTGTGAGGCTTAAAATGAGTAACGAAATTACAATTTAAAGGCCAATGCAAACTAAACAATAAACTAAACTCATCTACATGATTATTTATTTAGGCGGTTGTTATTAGCACCACATTTTTGACTATTCGCAACAATTTAATAACTGTAAACCATTATTTTCAGAAAAGTATATTCATAAATAAAATTGTTATCAACAAACAAAATTGTAGAGAATTGAAAACCTAAAACATTATAAATTAGAGCTCTACAATTTTATTGATATCAAAGTACATCACAAAAACACAATCATAAGGTAACTAATTTCAATTGTTTTAGAGTACATACAAAAATTAAACATTCAAAACTAATCATGCTTGTCTTCAAATTAGTTACGACTTTACTTCATATTTTGAACCTCTGTATGAAAAAAGTCAATATTAATAGGTTTTACATTGCTAATTGAAATAATTCAAACAAAATAACAACAACACTCAAGCCTTTATGGTGGGGTTGGCTATATGGATCCTTTGTCGCCATTGTACCATTTCTTTAGTTATAATCTCATTAATGTCTAAGTACATCATGTCTTTCCTTATAGATTCAATCAAAGTTTTTTTTGGTCTACCCCTCCCCCGTTTAACATGCCTAGTAACTAAACTCTCACAACGGCTAACAAGTGCCTCTAATGGTCTCATTTGTGCATGTCTAACCATCTTAATCAAGCTTCTCACATTTTCTCCACAATTGGTGTCACTCCTGTCTTATCCCTGATACATTTGATAGGGTCTCCATGAAGGCGCTAACTGCACCCCATCCATGAGTGTGTGGTTCTCCAAATAGCCCCCACTAACAACGTAACTACCCGAAGTATAATCGTCGCCGCCATCGCCGCCGATGTCGCCATCGCCGCCGCCGTCCTCGACCGCCGCCCCTAAGAGGGGCGACCTCCCCGTTGCCATAGAAGGGTGGTCGTTCGACCGCCCGCGCCCCTAAGAGGGGCGTCCTCCCCGTCGCCGTAGACGGGCGACCGTTCAGTCGCCTCCCCTAAGAGGGGCGGCCTCCCCTTCGCCGTAGACGGGCGGCCGATCGGCCACCCGTCCTCGGCCGCCGCCCCTTATAGGGGCGGCCTCCCCGTCACCGTAGACGGGCGGCCGTCCGGTCGTCCGTCCTTGGTCGCCGCCCCTAATAAGGGGCAACCTCTCCTTCTCCAAGGCCTGGCGGCTAAATTAGTCGCCCGACCTTGGCCGGTGGCCTCCTTCCCCGACCACCGGCCTCGCCGGACGCTACTCCCCTCGTGGGAGGAGCGTTTGCTTTTCCGTTAAGCCCCTAACCGCCCGGGGGTGGTCTCGTCATTTGTGGAAATTTGGTGATCCGTGTGCTCTAAACGGAGCGTTCCTATTCGTCCTTCCGGTAGTTATCGTGATAAATTACCGGGTCGTCCCTTTTGGAATCTATAACAAGATCATCATTCTCCTTCATTTGGATCTTCTCTTTGGCCGGGAAAATCCTCTTACAAATTTTCTCTCTCCTCCTTTCGCGCTCACAAGCGCGCCTCCTCCTTGCGCGCTCACAAGCGCGCCTCCTCCTTGCGCGCTCACAAGCGCGCTTCCTCCTTGCGCGCTCACAAGCGCGCCTCCTCCTTGCGCGCTCACCAACGCGTCTCTTCCCTGCGCGCTCACCACCGCGCCTCTTCCCTGCGCGATCGCAAGCGCGCCTCCTCCTTGCGCGCTCCCAAGCGCGCCTACTCCTTGCGCGCTGACAAGCGCGCCTCCTCCTTGCGCGCTCCCAAACGCGCCTCCTCCTTGCCTGCTCAAAAGCGTGCCTCCTCCTTGCACGCTCACAAGCGCGCCTTCTCCTTGCGCGCTCACAAGCGCGCCTCCTCCTTGCACGCTCACAAGCGCGCCTCCTCCTTGCGCGCTCACAAGCACACCTCTTCCTGACCCGCTCACAAGCGCGCCTCCTCCTTGCGCGCTCACAAGTGCGCCTCCTCCCTGCGCGCTAACAAACGCGCCTCTTCCATGTGCGCTCACAACCGCGCCTCCTCTTTGCGCGCTCACAAGCGCGCCTCCTCCTTGCGCGCTCACAAGCGCGCCTCCTCCTTGCGTGCTCACCAGCGCGCCTCCTCCTTTCACACTCACAAACGCGCTTCTTCCTTGCGCGCTCGACAGTGCGCCCCCGTGCGCTATGCTCCAAGTGCGCCTACGTGCACTCCGCTCCAAGCGCGCCTCCGTGCGCTCCGCTCCAAGTGCGCCTCCGCTCCAACTGCGCCCCCATGCGCTCCGCTCTCAAGACTGCTCCAAGTGCGCCCCCCCCCCCCCCCCCCCCCCCCCCGTGCGCTCCGCTCCAAACGCGCCTCCGTGCGCTCCGCTCCAAGTGCGCCTCCATGAACTCTGCTCCAAGCGCGTCCCCATACGCTCTGCTCTCAAGACCGCTCCAAGCGCGCCCATGTGCGCTCCGCTCTAAGCGCGCCCACGTGCGCTCCGCTCCAAGCATGCCTCTGTGTGCTCAAGAACAAGAGCGCCTCCGTGCGCTCAAGAAAAAACGTACCATCCACCATCAAGACCAGCACTCCAAACTCCTCTTGCGCAGCAGGAGTCAAGCCACAGAGACAAAGATGCACAGAGTATATCGATCCAACCTTCGAGCAGTAGTCAAAGTCTCCAGAGCGCTCAGAGCGCAACATTCCCCTCTGCAGCAGGCATAAGACTTAGCACCGTGAGCGGTGGCCTCTCAGCATCCGAACATCTCTTTCTCTCTCAACAATTGTAGCGAGAGGCGACCTGTCGCCCCCGAGTTCTTCAAAAAAAGCTTTGTACATCAACCAACAAATAATGGAAGTTTTGGTCGGCACAGGCCCGAACGTGTGGTTTTTTACCTAGTTGACGGGTTTTCCACGTTAAAAAAATTGTCTTGTCAGTTTTCTCTTTTTCTGTAACTGTTTGCGCACTCGAACGCTCCCGGGCTAAGACGGTTGATTTTCTGACCGATTCAAGGAGCCTCGAGTAGACCGTAGCCACATTCATTCCTAATTTTATCCAATCTTGTGTGCCCACACTTCCACCTAAGCATTCTCATCTCCACAACTCTCCTTTTTGCAAACATAAATAAATTGTTGGGTGTTTCATACCATGTAGAGTTAAATAAGAACTTTTCAATCGTTCAAAACAACGTTCTTTAAAAACTGATATAAGCAGGAGTACAAAACTATTCCAGAGAAGAAGTCGGTGGGCATACCTAGATCTACTGTAGAAAACCCTTCAAGAGAAGAAAGTCTGCATCAAAAAGTGTCGTTCGTCGAGATGGAACAGGCGATTTAGTGAGTAGAAATTGGCCTCTGGGCGAGTACGCGGGCAAGAAATGAGAGAACGAGGCTTCCAGAGAGCAGGAACTGTTGGAACATGGTCTTCCGCATCTCCTAGGTTTGAGAATAACAAAACCTATGTGTATTTGATCTTGTGTGTTTAAGTGTGCAGGATAACAAAGTCCACATGACTCAAGGATTACATAAGAAGGTTGCCCCCAAAGTTGAGCCATCAAATCCAAATCTTCCACTAGCGCTGGCGGTAGCACTAGCGCAGGCGCTAGCTGTCGTTCGACGAACTGTTAAAGGCTAAGTCTATTCGTCGAATGTTCTCATGAACTCCCGACGAATATCGACGAATCCAGACAGAAGCCAAATTTCTAGTTTGAAGAAGAAATTTCTGCGGCTAAGTCTATTCGTCGAATGTTCTCATGAACTCCCGACGAATATCGACGAACGCAGACAGAAGTCAAAAAGGCAGACTTGTGAAGGAAATTGTGCGGCTAAGTCAATTCGTCGAATGTTCTCGAGAACTCCCGACGAATTCCGACGAATGAAAACAGAAGACAATACTCCAACTAGCGCCGGCGGTAGCACTTAGCGCCTGGCGCTAGCGATGATAGCGCAATTCCGGGAGCACATATGGAAGGAGATAACGCCTGGCGGTAGCCGATAGCGCGGTCGGTAGCGACGCACACAGTTGGCAAGGAGGAATTGTTTCCTCGGATTGAAGATTCTGCCGCGCAAAATATCCTAATTTGGGATAGCGCCAGCGGTAGCGATAGCGCAGGCGCTAGCGCCAAGTCTATAAAAAGGACATCTTGGCTCCGACTTCCCAAGCCTCTAGAGATCCAGAATTCCAGAGCTTCGTGCCACAGCATATAGAGGAAGGTTCAAAGAGATACTCCCACAAATCCATAAAGACTAAAGGAGATCCGTGGAGAAGATTTCAACACGCGTCATCATCGTGACGAAAGACCGCATCGACTACGATCATACTCTGCGTCTTCGTCTACTTCTCCAAGAGATCCACATAGAGGGAGTTTTTATATTATTGTATTTTCATTTCATATTCTTCTTGTAAACGGTTAGTGAAATCGCCTCGTGTTGGCGACTAGGTCTGGGTAGGACTTAGGGCTGAAATTCGCCTCGTGTTGGCGACTAGGTCTCGGGTGTAGGTCTAGGGGGTGCTCGAGGCCATATCCGGGGAAGGGTTGGCTAGAGCGGCTTGAGGTCGTATCCGGGGAAGGATCGACAAAAGCCAACCGGTTCGTGGGGATACGAGTCGGTATAGAAAACAAAAAGAGTCTTTCTATTAGCTTTGATTTCTAGCTTCGATAAGAGATCAAGTTTTGTAATCATGCTTCTCAAGTTAATAAAATCATGTCTTTACTTTTACTTCACTTGATTTGTCTTGATCTTCTCTAGTTTAATAATCAAAGCTTTTCCAAAGTTATTCAAAATATATTATAAGTTTTTAAAACCCTTATTCACCCCCTCTAAGGGCGCCTATCGATCCAACAAGTGGTATCAGAGGGGTTTTATTCCAAATCGGCTTAACAACAGGGAATAATGACGTCTCATGATCTCGCTTCTACTAGTGGGGTAAATTTTTATGAAGAAGAAAAATCTCTTAAGCCACCGTTATTTGAAGGAAGAAATTATAAAGGATGGAAAATAGTAATGGAAAATTTTCTTAAACGGTTAGATGAAAAAGTTTGGAATATTACTATCAAACAACCACCTAGCGTATTAAATAAGAACGAAATGGTTTAAATGCAAAATCTATGAATAGTCTATTTTGTGCGTTAGATCATAATATTTCCAAACTCATTTATACTTTTCCTACTGCATATGAGATGTGGAATTTTCTTGAAATAACTTATGATTCTCCTTCTACAGGTATGGAACAATCGCAAGAACCGGAGAATATGCAAGCTTGCACAAGTCTTCAAGAATGCTCCTCTCATGATGGATCAATGGAGTTCACATCAAATGGAAAAGAAGAAGAAGTAATGTCTTCGGAAGAGGAGTGCCGAAAAGATGTGAAAGAAACTATATGTTCAATTCATGCCTCTCCTGAAAGCAATGTAAGGAAATCAAATCCCATCTTATGTACTTCTATTTCTACATTACAATTGCTACAAATTACAAAGCGCAAACTTAAGAAATTAAAAAAATGCAAATTGCAAATTGCGCTTAGAAAATAAAATTTTAAAGGCAAAAATTAATGAACAATCAAATTCAAATCTATCTTGTTCTATCCATGGTTCCTTAGTTGAAAACACTACACCTTGTATGGAATTTGATGACTTAAAAGAAAAATGCAAGGAACTTCTTTTTATAAAAGAACAAAATAAAAAATTATGTTTAGAAAATTCATCTTTGGAAAATGATTGTGCTAAGTGTAAAGAATATAAAATTGAAATTAAAGAGATGGATGAAACATTTGATGAATATAAAAACAATTATCAAGATCATATAGATTCAATTGTTTCAACCCTTAAAAATAGCACAATCGCTTATAATAAAGCTAGACATAATTTAACGATTAAAAATGATGAATTAAAATCAAAAATCAACTTGCTTATGAAAATTGTAAATACAAATTCACAATATCAAACTATATCTAAAAACAAGTTGAAAATGAATATGAACATCTTAACTAAGTTTAATAATGGGAGTAAGGAACATAAAGGATTTGCAAATCAAAATCAAAATCACCATTATTTACAAAATCGTGTTTCTCCCAACTTAAAAATAAAACTACACAAATTTCCTATGAACAACATTTTTAATAATCATTACAATCATAGTCATCAATATAAAGATAATCTCAATGGAAATTTGATGAATAAGAATAACATTAAACCAAGATTTGAATGGAGACCTAAAGTTAAAGATGAAACACAAACTCCACTCAAAAGGGCTCATTCACTTCCATCACCTCAAAAGCAAACACAATGTTTTTGGGTACCCAAAGGAACCATCCCACATGGTCCCCTTTGGATACCTAAAACTCTTATTCATTAGGTATCATCAATTGCATGAAGTAGAACCCTTCAAAATGAAATATACAAAGTTCTACTTCATGATATGCTTTCATGTCTTTTAATTTTTCTTGTTTTCTTATTTCTTTTGATCTATCATGTCATGGTCATCCTAAACAGTATTAAAAATATGATTTTATCTCTCAAAAACTCAATATGTTTATAAAATCAAATTGATCAAAATTCAAAATCATATTTTATTTTGATGACCTATCTTTTATTCTTATATTCATTGCCTCTAAATATCTTATATTATCCATATGAATCAAACTCTAAATTTGTTATAAGATATTTCAAATTAAATCCAGTTATTAGTCTATTAAGAGTTTTAGCCTTCACCAACAAGTGGTTTAGTGAAATAACATGATCTAAAAGAAAATTCAAGATCTAAATAAAAGTTCAACTTTCAATATGGTTGTCTTTGTTCACAACAAAAAAATTATATTGTGTTCACTCATTGATGTCAAAACATGATCTAAACCATCACTATTGTTCACCTATCAAAAATCACATATATATATATATATATTCAAAATTCTTAATTAAAGGAAAATCACTAAAATGTATTGAAAATAAAATTTATTTTCATAATGAATATTGAATTCACAAACACCACTATGATCTATTGATGTCCTTTGCTAAAATTCTCTAACATCATAAGTCATATCAAAAGTCTTCTAAAAATAATTATTTCTATCACATTTATGTGAATTATAATTGATACATTAACTGATGACAATTGATATTATAATGGTTGGTGTATATTGTGATTTATTTCTAGTTTAGACCTTTGAATCATTTTGATATCAAATCAAATAGAATTGTCACTCCATTCTAGGTCTCTAAGTTGAAACACTATCAAACCTTGGTATAACATTAATCTCAAACTTATCAGTCTAACATTGCCACCTAAAGAATAGTTGTGTCTATGTTAGGCTTTATTTGGTTACCAAGATATACATGCTGGGTATTCTCATCTAGGCTTATCCATGGTATGATTATGCATGAACATTATTGTTAATCTCTAAAATCATGCATATCTGACTTGTTCATTCATGTCCAATCATGCTTACATTTCCTATCATTTTCAAACTACATTGGTAAATATAAGCCTTAAAATATTAAAATGGAGATATAATGAAATATATCACTTGCAAAGTTTATTTGAAAAAGTCATATACAAAATCGCTAATGTTTCATGCAATTTGGACTATCTAGACATTTCCTAAAATTCTGAATTTTCTGCATGAAACTACTATTGGGACACTTAATCAAGATCAACAATTAAAAATTTCAAAATCATAAAAAATCATGTACTGTTTCCCGCGCTAGTGCTAATGCCGGCGCTAGCGCACCTATGTGTTTTTCTGTATTTTTAAAATTTTGAAAAATCCCTAAAAATATATTAATCTATGTGTACTATTCATTTCTGCATTTTTGCTTTTATTATATTTTTGAAAAATTAAATACAAAAATATAAAAGCTAAAATTACAAAAAAAATTATTATGTTTTTGTATGTCTCTTTAGTCTTATGCCAAAATCAAATACAAAATTACAAAAAACCAAATTACAAAAATCTAAAAGCAAAAATCAAATACAAAAATATAAAACAAAAAATTATCAAAAATTGTTATTTTTGAACTTAACTTTTTACTTGTATCTTGCGAAAGGGTGATTTGGGCTATCATCCCATCATATCACCTAGTACCGGGCGAACCTCTCACAAGGTAGTCCTCGGGAAGTCCAAGATCAATTTTTTAAGTTCAAACTTTAAATAGAAATTATTCTTCAAAAATATCAAAAATATTGTATGGACTTCATTGATAATCAAGCATGATTTAATCTATTATTTAGAACTTCTATAATGTTGCAATTTATCTTTTCAAACTACTTTGAACATTGCTTTCATCATGCTGTGATATATCTATTAATATGTGCATCGATTATTATGAAAAAGTTCTGTAGAACTAAGCTTAGCATGCCTCTAAGTATGAGTAAATGTTTTATGTTTGATAATGATCGCTATTCACTCACTTATTTTGGCATTGTCTACATATGTGTTTAATCTAAGAATGCTTGTGTATGTTTTGTAATAGTACAATGAATTAAAATTGCACAAGTATCTTACCTACACAACCTTTATATGCACTTTTAAAAGTTAAGAAAAGTGGTTATCTTTTTCATAAATTATATTGGTTTGCAAAACAAGTGTATTCGGAGAACTTTGTATAAAACAACAATCATAAAATAAAGTGACAAAGATAACTCCACCAAGCACTACTTGAACCTCCTGATAAGTCTTAATAAGCATTGTGAGGTTGAGCACCTTGGAAAGAATAGTAAAGTTTATTGTGCAAACCATATATTTCTTTCAAAATAAAAACCACTTACTCTTAATCACTAGTTTCAATATTAAAATAAAATAAAATATGTGATCCCCCAAGCACTACTTTGCACCCTGATAAGTCTTAATGAGCATTGTGTGTGCAAAACACCTTGGTAGTTGTACTTTTTGTTTGTGCATTAAAGTGTGTGGAAGTAAAATTATTTGTGTTTTATTGTGCTCTTACTTTACATATTTCTTGTATTTTTGATTAAAACATTTGTTTACTCTACTCAAAAATACACTTATGTGCACATCATTATCTTCCATAACACTTCTTTTTATGAGTATTGGATCCTAATGCAAATTCTATACTACTCTTTATTTATAAAATTCACTAGATAACCTAGCATGCTCTCTACAATGTTTAATATGTTTTGAAATTGTGAATTAACATAACATTGTAGTACTCTCTTTTTGATAACATTATTTCATGCTTGGTTACTTTATAGTTAAACTTAAAAGATTTTACTTGAACAATGACTTACAAAAACATCTTCTTTATGGAATTTAACTCATATATCTTTTTATGGATCATCATTAATTACAATAAGATGTTTCTTGTATTTCTATAAGTCTTCCGCATCATCACCATATAATTGTTTTACCTTGCGCCTTCATGCTTATTTAAAGTCTTTCATTTTGGGTGCATCATCACTTGAATCTTCAAATTCCTTTCTTGCAACAAGTGGTAGACTTGCTTGGTAAACTCTATATTGGTTGCTTTTAACATGGATTGTTCTTTGCTATAAAACTCTGATTTATTTCTATGAAAATATTATAATGCTAAAATTCTGATTTATGAATGGATTTCAAAATAGCTATGTGAGTGTTTTCATAAATTCAAATAAAAATATAAATCCATAGACTATGTCATTAGATTTAAAAAGCTTAAATGTTTCCAATAATTATTATCCATGACTTCATTTCTCACCATAGCGGGGGCGTAGGGATGTAGACAGTAGATTACCTTTATCTCTAGTCATGTCTTGTCCTTAACCGGGGAGGGTTCCAGTGGGGCCTTGGGAGGCACTGAGGGGAAAGAGTGCTAGGTTGAGTTGTGTCTAGTGTTTGCATATGGGACTAACACTCCAACCTACGGCATGTATGCAGCTCCTCATGCCCATCCGTCACTTAGTACGGGGCTAGGGTTTAGACATATTGTCTGAGTAGTTTAGTTACTTGGAAATCATTACATTTTGGTTATACTACAAACTCTGATTTATGAAAATGTTGTAATACTCAAACTCTGATCTATTTAAATGAAAAGTATTCTAAAACTTCTTATTATTTCCTTCTCTATAAGCTCGATCATGCTTTTATCTTATTATCAATTTTTAAGTGATGTCTCCTTACCCGCTTTTGCTAATAACAAAAGGGGGAGAACTAACATGATAAATATTATTCTACTATCAAACTATAATGCTTAATTAAGATGATAGCTTACATATTAGGAGAGCATTCACTTAGGGGGAGCATGTATTTAGGGGGAGCAATTCTAAATGCTAAAATCGTTCATTATCCTATGTCATCACTCACACACACACAAGTATGTTTCTTCATGCTTATATATATTAATGCTCTGATTTATCATTAATGGTTTTGTTATTATCAAAAGGGGGAGTTTGTTGGAACATGGTCTTCCGCATCTCCTAGGTTTGAGAATAACAAAACCTATGTGTATTTGATCTTGTGTGTTTAAGTGTGCAGGATAACAAATTCCACATGACTCAAGGATTACATAAGAAGGTTGCCCCCAAAGTTGAGCCATCAAATCCAAATCTTCCACTAGCGCTGGCGGTAACACTAGCGCAGGCGCTAGCTATCGTTCGACGAACTGTTAGCGGCTAAGTCTATTCGTCGAATGTTCTCATGAACTCCCGACGAATATCGACGAATCCAGACAGAAGCCAAATTTCTAGTTTGAAGAAGAAATTTCTGCGGCTAAGTCTATTCGTCGAATGTTCTCATGAACTCCCGACGAATATCGACGAACGCAGACAGAAGTCAAAAAGGCAGACTTGTGAAGGAAATTGTGCGGCTAAGTCAATTCGTCGAATGTTCTCGAGAACTCCCGATGAATTCCGACGAATGAAAACAGAAGACCATACTCCCACTAGCGCCGACGGTAGCACTTAGCGCCTGGCGCTAGCGATGATAGCGCAATTCCGGGAGCACATATGGAAGGAGATAGCGCCTGGCGGTAGCCGATAGCGCAGGCGGTAGCGACGGACACAGTTGGCAAGGAGGAATTGTTTCCTCGGATTGAAGATTCTGCCGTGCAAAATGTCCTAATTTGGGATAGCGCTAGCGCATGCGCTAGCGCTAAGTCTATAAAAAGGACATCTTGGCTCCGACTTCCCAAGCCTCTAGAGATCCAGAATTCCAGAGCTTCGTGCCACAGCATAGAGAGGAAGGTTCAGAGAGATACTCCCACAAATCCATAAAGACTAAAGGAGATCCGTGGAGAAGATTTCAACACACGTCATCATCGTGACGAAAGACCGCATCGACTACGATCATACTCTGCGTCTTCGTCTACTTCTCCAAGAGATCCACATATAGGGAGTTTTTATATTATTGTATTTTCATTTCATATTCTTCTTGTAAACGGTTAGTGAAATCGCCTCGTGTTGGCGACTAGGTCTGGGTAGGACTTAGGGCTGAAATTCGCCTCGTGTTGGCGACTAGGTCTCGGGTGTAGGTCTAGGGGGTGCTCGAGGCCATATCCGGGGAAGGGTTGGCTAGAGCGGCTTGAGGCCGTATCCGGGGAAGGATCGGCTAAAGCCAACCGGTTCGTGGGGATACGAGTCGGTATAGAAAACAAAAAGAGTCTTTCTATTAGCTTTGATTTCTAGCTTCGATAAGAGATCAAGTTTTGTAATCATGCTTCTCAAGTTAATAAAATCATGTTTTTACTTTTACTTCACTTGATTTGTCTTGATCTTCTCTAGTTTAATAATCAAAGCTTTTTCAAAGTTATTCAAAATATATTATAAGTTTTTAAAACCCTTATTCACCCCCCCCCCCCCCTCTAAGGGCGCCTACCGATCCAACAGGAACATGCGATTTCACGAGCAAAAATTGGCCTTTGGGCGAGCTTGCGAGCAGAAAATGGAAGAACGGGGCTTCCGGGAAGTAAGATCCGGCGATTTCGCACCCAGGAATCTCCCTCTAGGCGAGCACGCAAAAGCTTTATTGGAACATGCGTTTCTCATCTCTTGGTTTGAAAATAACAAATCTCATTGTGTATATGACCATTCTTGTTGTGTGTTTATAGTGTGCATGAACTAGTTGTACAATACCCTTATGTGTAAAATAAAGAATGAAGACGATGCTCTGAAAAGAGAGTTAGCGCCCGCGGTAACATTTATCGTGAGCGGTACCTTGTCGACGAGAAGGGAATATCAGTGAGATGTCGCGACGTACATTGAACTAACGCGACACGTTAGTACTTACCGCAACATGGTAGTGCCACCGTCTTCCACGTCTACCACGATTGCATGATGTCGGCCACGATTCTCCATGAGCTGATACCGTGCGGCGGTAGATGTTACCGCTGGCGGTAGCTCCCTGTTTTATTTAAAGAATCAGATTCTCTCATTTCGATTTTCTTATGTGAACCAAAAAGCTACAATTCCAATCTTTCGTGAGAACCATCAACTTTGAGTTCCAGAGCACTTCCAACTCCATCTTTGAAGATCAAGAGCTTGAGGGAGAATTCTAAACGGTCATACTACATGAAGAATGAACGCATAAACTCCAACAATTTCTTTGGCGGTTCTTCATCATCTCCTTCAGAGTTCTTCATTCTAGAGTGATAGTTTGTTTAGGATGTATTCTTAGTCACCTAGGGGGGGGGGGGGGGAATATATTTCTTTTTCTTTAGGCTATAAACTAGCTATTTTCTGATTTTATATTAGTTATTATCAAGCATCCAGAAAACATACAGAGATTTATAGAGGTTCCTCAAGACAGGGTGTCTTGAGTAGTTCTCTTTCCCCCTTCACCTTTCTAACAATGAGTTAGATAAGGCCAACACCTCCAAACTCAGCTCCAAGAGCTTACAACACAGATCCCTCAGGGTCTCTCAGGTTTTCACAAACTCTACCTCAGGCTCAACAGCCCTACCTCAGGCTCAACAGCCCTACCTCAGGCTCAACAACCCTACCTCAGGCTCAACAACCCTACCTCAGATCACACACTGATCCTACTCTCAAGCTGAACTCTCAGCTCTACTTCTCAGGCTAGACAACCCTACTTCCTCAGGCAAAGATGCCCTACCACTCAGAACTGTTAAGTTCCTACAGTAATAATAATGTATGATTACAAAAGAAGATAAAATAAACTTTATCTTCTGTTGCAGAACAACTGTTGTGACAGTCTTGAATTTGGGATGAGTCCAATGACCTCAACTTTGATTCTTCTGATCATTTTCTTCAGAGAAAGTGTAAGACCCCATTTTTTTTGCTACAAAAACCCGGGTCTTATGCCCAGAACCGCCGCTTTGCGGTGGCACCCTCGCACGGGAAGGTCGCCACTACAAAGCGCCGATTCTGCAGGCCAGATCGATCACAAAGAAGAAAAGAGTAGTTTAACAAATATAAATCCAAGTCCACAATCACATGCTATATATAAATATAAATGTCCACATTATATTAACTGAATACAAAGATAACAATAATAAGAAGAAGGGTTCATGCCCAGTACATCATAACCTCACTACAAGATCACTCGCGGAAGCTAACTACTAATCACTCTCTGATCCTGTGACTGGTGCTCCTGTACTAGACTTGTGCACCTTCGTCTGCACCGGCCTCTGGTGTTGCTGCGTCTCCTCGATCCCCTAAAATGATATGGTCCACCGACCGTTAGTCCAAAAGACTAAGCCAATCCCCCACCCCCTCCCCCGGTGACTCCAAGGCACCGAGCGGGAAGGATGAAGCGGAGGACAACAAGGGATATAATCAAAAAGCAGATGACCGGGCATGATCTACAGGAAGAGTTCTACCACTACTCAAGTATATATATACATAATCGAAGCAGTTAATAAAGCATAGTAAGAGTAGGTAAAGAGTAAGTAA
Source organism: Dactylorhiza incarnata (assembly GCA_033032865.1). NCBI lineage: Eukaryota > Viridiplantae > Streptophyta > Magnoliopsida > Asparagales > Orchidaceae > Dactylorhiza > Dactylorhiza incarnata. The sequence continues at coordinate 14,643,271 of JAWHQI010000003.1, read as the reverse complement.
AGTGCAGTAAGTAAAGACAATAATAATAGAAAAGTAACCATTGATTTATATGAATGCCCATACAAACCTATAGACCAAGGGGTCGTTTAGCAAGGCCTATCGTATAAGAAGTCTCATAACCGACTTATACGATATGGGTGGGGGTTGAAATGCAATGTTTATGCTATGACATGCAAGGTATGCATTTTATGCTATGTCCACACAAGTGCAACTCACACACTTCGACTCTATGCGCACAGACGTTTAGTTCCCCCCTTTTGGAGCTAGCTAGACTCCCAGGATACTCCGGTAGTGGCAAACGGAAGCGGTGGGTTGGGCCTCGCCCACCTCTAGGTTGGTATTCACACTACCTAATCTAGACCTATCATACGCCTCAACGCAAAACCGCGGAGCATCTGCGTACTCTTACTGGCTGGACCACCAGACTTTTATGGCTAAGTGCAAATTCCACACTTGCCGAGTCAACGTATTGACGTCAGTGTGAACGACCGTCCAATACCGAAGACCCACCACCTTCGTGCACATGCAAACATGTTCTACTATCTATCTCCGAGCCATAAGCTCCCCGGGCTATCCCGCCCGTGACCATAACCTTCCGAGCCACCGGCTCGCCGGACCAACCCGTCCGTACCAACAAACCTTACTGAGTCACAAGCTCACCAGACTAATTAGTCTACTGCTACAACCACCGATCCTACCGCTCGTAAGACCAAACTGACTAATATTCCTGTGATAACGGGGTGTGGGTGAGAGTATTATTAAGTTAATCTTGTATAACAACTTCTTACTCCTACGACTTATGGTTAATCTTGGACCTCCCGAGGATTACCCTGTAAGGGTCTCGCTACGGTACTAGGAACTGTAATGGGATGACACCCCAAAGTTCCATTTCTCAAGACACTTAGTGTTGTTGGTATCTACCCATAGGAACACCCCTCTTATCATTTCACTTGAGTTAAACCCAAGTGCTTTATGACACGCTAGGGGAAAGACGATCCTTCGTTAATCCCAAGCACTACCTTACCCTTAACTCACTAAGCACTCTTAATACATAACTCCTTTTTGGTGACCTAAATCTCTTCATCCTGACCATGTACACCAACTACATGCCATTCCCACTTAGTAGGCCACTAGTTACCCAAGTTCCACAGTTTTACTAAACGCAGATCAAACTAACTATATGAAGCTTGTAATTAGAGGTACTCTAAATATTCATCCAACTGACTCAAGATAATTACTGGGGGTCTATCATGATGTTATAAGACTAAATATAGAGAATCATATTTTTCCTTAATTATTTAGTATTTATTTTAATTTCTCCAAATATTTGCCAAGTATGAAAATGAACATGAAGTATAAGGAATTCTTATGATATGACTATCCAAAAATTATGATAAATCAATTATGACTAAATAACAGTAAATACATCATATTATGTTTTTACAATAAGAATTTGTCCTCTATAATTAATATTTATCATCCATCCAAGTTTGTGAATTTATGAAGGAACCACCAAAAATATCTACACCAAAATTATGGGAAAAATACTGAGCTCTTGTTTTCATCAGAAAAGCCTACTGACTAAATTTCAGAATTTAAGGAAATTATTTTCTCACTTAAATAAATACTTTAAGAAAACCTCAAATTAAATAAATTGTGAAGTAGCCCACTGATTTAAGTCTTCAAAAATTTTGTAAAAAATCACAGAGCTTCCTAATGCTCTGAAATGTCCTATCACCAATTTGCACAATTTAACAAAGAGTATTGTACCCTCAATTATTTTTCTTAAGCCTAAGACAAAATAGGTGCCTTGTGAATGAAGTACTGGTTAAATCATTTAATAAAATACACAAAAATTACCAGAAGTCCAAAACATGATTATAGAGGCACTACCAAGGTTTCATCTCCATCCAAGACATTTTGAGCATGTAAATATCTCTTATAAGAAAATTCCTTAAAAGGGGTTATGACCTATTTCAAAGGGAATACTTGTTCCTAAAATTCTTATAAAATTACCCAAGGCCTATTTACATCCTATGAACTTATCCACCAAGTTTCATAACCATCAAGGGACTTTTGACCACATGGCCTTCACAAGGTCCTAAATGCACACCTAGGAATAAAACTAGTGTTCTAGTGCTTAACCACCTCCACACCACCCCAAACCACTCATGGGGGGTACTTTAGGTGATCGTAAATCAGTGGACAAGGTTCCACCTCATGGTGAGGAGATTTGACCACAAAATCCCAAGATAAACATCATGCCCTAACTATGACCCAATTTGACCTAACTTGGGTTAACCAATTACTCAATCAAAACAGTCCCAATTGGGCTGAGATTTTACCTATGTCATAACATAACCCTAAGGAGCACCCACCAAATTTTGGAGGGCATTGGAGGTCTTTTGACCCACTAATTAATTAATATATTATTTATGAAATTATCCCAAAAACCTTAGAAAAAGGTTCTCCTAAAAATCCAATCTTTTTGTATGTTGTGTGGGTGCATGCGACTAGCCTATGTTTTAAATATCAAGGTCATAGCATAGCATCTACCAATAAAAAGTTACGAAAGAAAGAGTGACTGCCTTACCCTAGGGACCAGTCCCACCATTTTGACTCTACAGGGAGCTACAGAACTCCTTCTGGGGTGAAATCAATTTTAAAACACAGTAGACTCCAAGGGCTACAACTTTGGTGTTGACCACTTTCTCATCAGAGGTGATCTAGTATTTTTAATATTTAAATCTAGGTACAGCAAAATATGTGACAGAAATTACATAAACATTTATTTATATAAGGGATTCTGCGTTCGACGAAATGTTTACTGCGCTCGACGAATTGTGAACAACGTTCGACGAAATCTTATATAAGTTGCGTTCGACGAATTAAACTCTGCGTTCGACGAAATCTTATATAAACTGCGTTCGACGAATTAAACTCAGCGTTCGATGAAATCTTATATAAGCTGCGTTCGACGAATTAAACTCTGCGTTCGACGAAATTTAGCAGCGCTCGACGAAAGCAGAACCAATCTGCGTTCGACGAAATACTGACTGCGCCCGACGAAAACAGATTAAATCTGCGTTCGACTAAGTAAAGCCAGCGTTCGACGAAATGAATTCCGTTCGACGAACTCTAATATCAGTTCGTCGAACTCAACTATCAGATCGACAAAGTCTAAAACGCGATCGACGAACCATTTCCGTTCGATGAATCCAGGATTTCGTTCGACGAATGCACATTTGCGTTCGACGAATGAAATGAAATAAACGTAAACATTAATAAGTAGATCTGACGGCTCTCTGTTATCGTCCCCAAGGAATGGACGGCGCGCGACAGTCCGACCTGGGCTTCTTTGCGGGGTGATTTCCCGGCTACCTACGCCTCTTTTCGGCCAGCCAATGCCACCACCACCTCCGTTGAGGTGGTGGCCGGCGATAGGGGTGGTTGGTCGGCCGAAGGTGGTCGGATCGGGATTTTAGAGGTGGGAAAAAAAGTACGTTTCGCACCCTTTCGGAAGCACAATACGGGCCCTTTTGAACACGGATCGAGCCCCAAATTTAGAAAAGATCTAGCACCAAGGGAGGAGAAGAGGATTGGACCTGTGTGGGGGCTTGGTGGCGTGAATTACGGCGAGTTGCCATTGACGGTGCTGGAGCTTTTGGTGTCATGCCGATCCTTGCTCCTGGTACTCGATTTCTTCGGGGAAGAGGGGGGTTTCACTCCTTTCCAACCTCTGAAGATGTTAAAAGGATCGATTGAGGCTAAGGGTGGGGAGTTACTCGGATTGCCATTAATGACCATAAGTGGAGATTTCGGTTACACTTAGGGGGGGGGGGGGTGAATTGGCCATCAATTAGGCCGGGAAGAAGCTGAAAACTTCTCCTCTCCCCAAGGGGAGATGAATGGAGCCATTAATTGCTTAGATTGGGGGGTTTCTCCTTCTCCTCCATTAATTCCCCCTTCTTTCTCTCTCTCTTCCAAATTGGGCTCTCTCTCTCCTGGCCGATTTCTGAAATTGAATGGCCAACTCAGCAGAATTCAATCCCCAATAGGGGGTGGACCACACCAATTGGGTCTATCTCAAGTGTAATGGGTTCAATTTGGGTAAAGTAGGTCATGTTGACATAAATTTAGGATAATGTTGACTTTAGTCAAATTGACCAATTGGGTTGACCACAGTGGGTGGCTTAGGCGTCAATGGCCTCCCTTAAGGGTTAGGAAGGTGTAGGTGGAGCCAATTTGGCAAGGTGAGGGTGAATTGCCCCTTAAGGACAGGGTCAACCTTAACCCTAAATTGGTCAAACTAACTCAATTAAGGTCAATTGGCCCTCACCATGCCAAATTAACCTCGCTTTGATACCAATTGAAAGTGCACATTTATCCTCACTAGAATTCTCTAGAGGGTGGGTGAATAGAGATTAAAAATACTTTGTGCAATTATATATATATATATGTAATAATCACAGATTTAAACTTCCCACACACCAACAAGAATTAAGCAAGTAAAGAAGAAAAATAACAAGTAGAAAATCACAGCACAACACAAGAAAATATAGTGGTTCCCCAAACTTTGGGTAGTCCACTCTTCTACCCCCTTGGTAGGAATTCACTAACTTGCACTGAGTCTTTTGATAAGGAGACTCTTAGAACCAGACTGAGTCTTTTGATAAGGAGACTCTTAGAACCACTACAACTGAATTTTTTGAAGAGAGATTCTAAAAACTCTTTTACACAGTTTGAAAATGAAGTAAGAAAGAAAAGAAGAAGTAGAATCAGAAAACAATATATGTAAGAAAGAATCTTCTTCCTAGCAAGAAGATTAGAAGCACAAGTATAGTGAATAGGATCTCTCTTCTATAGTGAGAAGGAGATTGTAAGCTTTTATCTCTTTTGTGAGAGCTTTCAGAATTTGCAGCAGAATGGCTTCAGAAGAAGGAGAAGATGAAGGCTTTCTCTTTTGCTGCAGCACACTATCTCTTTTCTCAACTTTCTCACTCTTCACTTGGGAGCTTTTCCTCTATTTCAAAATGGATGAAGTGAATCACTAGTTGTCATTCTCTGCCGACCTCCTTATTTATAGCTCTGTTTAAAATATATTGCTAAAGGAGAATAATCAATTAGCAGACAGAGAATTAGAAAGAGATAAGAATTTCCATAATTAATATTTCTGTAGAAGGAAAGGAATTTATTCTGATTTCAAATAATATCCTTAATAATCTTAATCAAATTAGCCAAGAATCAAATACAAGGAAAGGCTGATTCAGAACGGCTATAAAAGAATAATATCATTCCATATAAATCAGATCTACAGAAAGAAGGAAAGAGATCTGGCGTGTTTTTGAATTACGTATAGATATCGACGTGCGTCGATTACTATTCGACGTAAACGTCGATTTCATCCTGGCTGGACGTCGAGAGGAGAATAAGGAAGGTGCGTCGACTAGGATGCGTCGACTTTATCACATGCGTCGATTAGAAGTCAGAGGTACGTCGACTAAGATTACGTCGAATTCTTCTAAGAGTTACTTCGACTCATTCTGAGAGAAACGTCGACTATATTTTGACGTTGCGTCGAATACTATTCAACGCATATTTACTTAGCCCAACTTTTCATACTTAGAATTAATAATCTACTCAATTCTAGGGGTTAAGATAAATCATTTCCCCCAACAATCCCCCCTATTTGTCTTAACCCTATTTAGAGAGAAATTGTATCATTATTTAATCATCTCAATAAAGTATTTATATAGAGAAGAAATATGCTAAGCAATCAGAAGAAATCATATAACAAGTAATTGTCTTTCACAAAATTTAAACTAGAAACTTCTTGTTGTACATGAAATTGACAAAGGCAGAATAAAGTTTTCTAGATAAGTTTTCAATAGCATCAAAAATATAGCCCCTGGCTCTATCTGGATGCTCCTGGACATTTCTGATGATTGTGTGCAATTTCTCCAGGACTTTGCCAGCATCAGGGAGCGTGTCATTTAGCAGGGCTCATCCAAGCAGGTTGACCCCAATGGGTCCCTGGGGCTCCAAGGAGACCCCTAATGGGTTAGGGATGCTATGGTGGGGTCAAGGATCAAGGTGGGGCCCTAAAGTCCAACCCTAGGCTTGGTATCTGAAAATTGCTATTTGCAGACCACTTGAGTTTTCTCCTTCTCACCTAAATTCACATGGTCTTGGGCTCTTCCTATGGGTTTGTCATGACCTAGTCATGACAAAACGACAAAACCAACTTAGGGGTCTAGCAGTTTGGGGGATGTTATAGAAAGAGTGAGGATCAACTTGCTCTACCTTGAGTTGATCAAGAGGAGCAATCTATTCTCTCCTTGCAGTTTCAGGAAACAGGAAGTGAAACTTTCTTGGCTGCCGACAATGGAACAGTAATCTTGTTCTTCTTTTGTGTGCTGGAGAGTTGGAGAGAGTGAGGGTGTGAGAGAGAGCTTCTACAAAGCCCTAATTTTCTCTTTTATACTTCACAGATCTTCAACGGCTATCAGATGTCCTCTGACACAGCATGAACGAGATTGTAGTACCATATCTTGCTTTTCTGCAGCTTGCGCCAAAAGCAAAACCCGCCAGTCCTTTTGAATCTGTCTCAGCGGTTAGGCTGAGACAGCTACCAGTCTCAGTGGCTTCTTTTGTCCCGTCCCAGCGGATCCGCTGAGACAGACAGTTGTCTCAGCGGTTTTCTTCTATCTACAGCTTAGCTGGCCCAGACATCTTCTCAGCGGCCCTTGTCCTTGTCTCAGCGGTTCAGTTGGGACTGAGAGCTTGTCTCAGCGGTTTTGACAGCAAACCTACTGAACTTACTTCACACCTTGGTATGACCTAACCCTGCATGGTCATGAGATAAAATGGGGTTTACCAAATACAACTTGTACTTAGCATTGAGTGTGAACCTTCTTCAAATTAAGGGAACATTGAGAGTCATTTTCCCAACAATCTCCCCATATTTGAAGAAGGCAGAACACCCTCAAATGCTAAAGTACATAACCCATAAATTCTTGACATGTAGCTTCACTACAAAAAGTTCATCGCTGATTGAAGTTCTGTGATAGTCAATTGCACTGCCCCTTCCGTGAAGAGCTCCCCTCAGCGGTCATGGACCATAGTGCTCAGTGATCTTCGGCCGAGTTCAAAGTTCTATCAAAATATAAAAAAATCGCCATTGAAGTTTGATAAAAGAAGGCGCCGTATTTCTGCCACCTATGTCGCGCATGCCTCCTTAGAACTTGCTCTAAAATGGAAAATAGGACAAATATAAGACCACTTTTATTTTCTGAAGAAAGCCCTAGTAGTGGTGAATACTCTCAAGCCGTCAAAACAACTGCCTCTGTTCTTTCTTCTCTCCTCTCTGTAAATTGAATCATCTTCTTCTAGGATTCAACTAGTCCTCTTTCTCTTGTTACAAACCCACTTGATCTAAAACTTTCTCATTCATAACTAATTGATGTAAAGGTTATCAGGCTCTCCTTTCAAAAAGGGCTTCTCAGGGTTCTTGAATCTTCAGAGGAAAATATTATGTGAGTTGGAGTATCCAGTGGAAAAGACCAATCGCCTTGGGGAAGAGGCAATTTTAGCCCACATATTTGTAGAATAGATGATGTACCTAGTTGATTGGGAATCTCTATAAATTTTTGTGTCATATGGATGCTCCCTTTCTATTTGTGTTTTTGTGTTTATGCATCCATCTCTCTCTTGGTCTAACATTAATAGATCTAGCACATACATAATAAATCCTAAAACTTACTATGAAAGCATTATAAAAGCAAAATAATTTAAATTATAGGTCACTTTAGGTGACTATCCCCCTCTAGAGAAGTGTTCAAAGATTCTATTTCACACTTCAATGATCAGAAGGATTGTTTGTTCCGTTAAACTCTCAAATTTCTCCAACTTGAACTTGTGCAAAAAGGGGCACGCCAAAACTTGCGGAGATAGTGGAGAGCCATGGTGAAATGATCATCATAGATAGTCGACACACAACCCATCTTGTTGATACTCCTCCTTAATCATGTTGCATATTTCTTCACGAGTGAGTCTTCCATCTATATACATGTTACTTTCCACCACCGAAGGAGTTCACCTTGGGCACTACAAAGAGATCATGCATGTAGCACGGGGTCCGTGGAGATAACAACGTCAGACAACCCATCCCCATTGGTGTCTTCCATGTGATTGAGATTCCCAGGCAGAGTGTGTTTCAGGATGCGGGGCAGATGAATAGGGGGCTCGAAGGCCGGATTGGGGTCACGATCACTCCCCATGTTTATTGGGATAATGAGCATCCTAACTTGACGTTCCTCTATCTAGTGCATATACTCTTCCATCAAGGTTGTTCGTGTGACAACCACTTCTTCAAGAAGTGACATGTTGACGAGCAAATTAGCAGGATCTCGGTCAACATCCTCCAAAGGAATAACTGTGCAGATGTGTTGGGTCCATCATCACCATTTGACTCGAGTGGGACTAACCACCCATCTGACAGCGCTTACAACACATCACTTCATGTCCACCTGACGCTTAGTACGAGACTTTATGCTGTCATTTGTTTAAGGGTAAATGGTTGCGCCCTTTCCATAAGTTCAATCTTATGGGTTAGTTAGGTATGTGCTTGATCCTACAATTGGTATCAGAGAGAGGTTGTAGGTTCGATGACAGAAGGTAACGCCTGTGGGCGGATTTAATTGTATAAAACTTGCAAAAGTTGGTTCCATTAACCTGCGTGGGTTCCAGTTAGCCGATGTAGCACTAAGGGCATTGTTGGGTCCATCGCCACCCTTTGATTAGAGTGGGACTAACCGCCCAGCCCACTGCGCCAATGATGCAACACCTAATATCCAGCTAACTCTTAGTACGAGGCTTTGTACTATAATTTGATTAATGGAAAGTAGCCGCATCATTTCCATAACTTCGAGCTTACAACACAGTTGAGTATGCGATTGATCCTACAAGATGCACGTGTTTATTCTTGTCAACAATCTTCACAGAACTAAGAAGTTTCTCAAAGAGGGCTATACATTGTTTCACGTTCGTCTCACTTACGAGCTAGGTGAACATGTTGGGTACCCCTTAAAAATCAAAGTGGTAGGATCGCACCTGAAATACCATGACTGCAACTGGCTCACCAATACAATTAAGAACATAATTTTGGGCGATTTTGGAACTGTTTACCCCCCCCCCCCCCCCCCCCCTCCCCTCGCGCAAATAAGCCATCTAACAAAGCGCATGAGAACCGGAGCAGACCATCCTGGCCGATCACCCTCTTCCTCTCGTAGCCATGGGTGTGTGGGGCAAAAAGCCATGGGGTCTCCATCTAACAAAGCGCATGAGAACCGGACCAGACCATCCTGGCCGATCACCCTCTTCCTCTCGTAGCCATGGGTGTGTGGGGCAAAAAGCCATGGGAGACCCCATGTCCCCTATGTCATTCTTCTTTATCCTCAAACCTCCAAAACTCCATTAATAGAGTTTTAAGATCAGGAATTTTGGAAGCCCATATATCTCTAATGACTTAATAAAATTTCGACCCAAAAGCAACACTGGGTTTAGGGCACATGAAAATTGGTACATGATAAGCTATTAAATCGAAAATTCTAGTGGAGTTTTAGTGGGTAGTTATTTAACTTAAACACTTCTTTCGATGATGATTGATGGAGCTCTGGACCTCCGATCAAGAAACTATTAGACTCATGGTGACGAGACAGAGTTTCTCTGAAATTTTCATCAAGTTCCGAGCATGTTCATTTTTTCGGTGAGGAGCCCGTAATCGTCGACCGCCCTCTCCTCGATGAAAATTGCAGGGCTGCCCGGGTCTGCACGAAGAGCAAAGTTTTCCGACCATCAAAGTTGAAGATCTGGGGGACATAAATCATGTGTTTGTATTCGTCAGTCAAATCTATACTTATATAATGTAAATTGGGGGAGATGAACAGTGACAAAAGTGTGTCCATCGCTCAAACTCTTGCCACGGTTCATCTCCCTAATTATAAGTATAGATATATAAGTATATATATATATTTAAAAGTATATATATATATATATTAAAATTTGAAGTTTTATAATAAAATACTGTAAAAGGTCTTAACAATTTGTATTTGAATTTTTGTTGGTGGGGGCCCACCTATCGGTTTTTTTTTTGTGTTAATAATTTTATTTGAAATTTTTTAGGGTGTGCTGCCGATTTTTTTAATAAACCTTTATTTAGTAGGAGTGACAATGCACGAAAACCTGTGCCCAGCGCAACATTACTCCCTCCGCTCACCTCCTCTCGTCTGAGCGTGCGGTGACGTTCGGACCCTTCCTCACTCGACCTCCTCTCGCTCCAGAAAAGATTATGCTGACATGAACTTTATGTTGTATACCACCTGTAACACCCTGCCAGTACAGATAATATAACAGTAGGTCCAGCCGGGACCCCACGCCATACTATGCATACTAGTTAGGCATCATAAGGTGATAAACAGAAAAGAACTACAACTACACCAGAGTAAATAAAACGTAAGCGGAAACATTTGATTAAAACATCTTTTAAAACTGTTCACTATCCCAGGAATAAAACAATAGAGTTATGGCCTTAAAGTCTTACATTAAAATAATGTCTCAAAACTCCAAAACATACATCAGCACGCAGGCCGGCAATTTAAGGAAAGCAAAAGAGCGGAGGTTGGCCTTCGAGGGCCAACACAGCATAAGCTACATCAAGCTATTTCCCGCTTGGCTCACCTGCACCAAAACGTGGAAACAAGTAACCGGTCAGCTAAAGCTGACCAATATTATAACGACCCCACCCCTATAGACGGGGTGTCGGTACTCCTTCCCTGCAGGCAGACAGTATATGCATAGATTGTCAAGGTGCGTTCAAGCACCACATGTATAAGCAATCAACACCAACGTTGGCACGCACGGCCACACGTTTCGTGTTCTCAAGGCACTCTCACGGTGTACTCCCCGAGCCACACCTAACAACTCCTTAAACAAAGAGTTCGCATGAGCTTTGGCCGTCAAGACTACCTTGTCTTACGGACCCTTCCCAACATCTTACGGTGCATCGAGGGGCTACCTCTTCACCGAACCGGTATGGGGGAGGGTTTGGATCAGCTTAATTTGCCCGTGCTCAACTCGTCGGCATCTCAATCGTCCGACGCGGGTACGACTTCACCTCAGCCCAAGCAACGAAAGGAGGCTTCACACCTCAACAAACAACTCCCTGGGAGCTACCGCCGGCGCTAGCACCACATGTATAAGCAATTGGTGATGAGGAGTAGTTTGAAAACTCCTTATCAAGGAGGTTGCGGGTTCGAGACCCGGCCTCAACAATGCGCCATTGCTGAGAAATAGTGGTGCGGAGAGGCTTTGGGGTGCTTGGGCTGCAGCCCGGTAGCGTGCCTACGTGGCCCCTAAGGGGGAGGGCCGGGGCGTTACACCACCATCCATGTTTTTTTCCCGAGCGAGAGGAGGTCGAGCGAGGTAGTGGGTTTGATCATCACTGTACGCTCAGACAGGAGGAGATGAGCGACAGGAGTACTATCGTGCGAAGCACACGTGGGCTTCCATGTGCATTGTCACATAATTAAAAAGGGCGAATTCCCAAATTTCCCGATACGAAATCTAAAAAATAGGCTAACCTTCATTTGAATGGGTGGAAATGTTGAGGGGATAATATGAACCATTATGTGCTATGACCCAAGTCCGACAAGCTAAGCCCTTGATCCGCTCACTAAAAAGCTATCTTGCGTGTTGCTCTGCCGAGGGGGCCAGCGCGCGCCGCTTGTATATCGCGCCCCTGCACGTCACTCTCCAGAACATGCCCATGTGCGTCGCTCAACACAATGCACCTTTGCAGGACCTTTATATATCACGCCTCCACGCCCGCTCTCTAGTGGGCGCTCGTGCCATCCTCACACTCTGCTTTCCAGTGCGAGCATTTACACTCCACTCTCTATGCACACCCCATGCTATGCTCTCTAGTCCGCGCTCCGCTATCCAGTGCACACTCTCATGCTCCAATGTCTGGTGCACACTCACATGCTCCCCACGCTCTGCTCTCTAGTGTGCATCCCCACGCTCCGCACCCCAGCACTTCGCTCTACAGAATGCACCCCACACCACAGAGCACCTCACGGTCCACTCTCAAGTGCGCGCCCCGCGGTCTCTCTCAAGTGCGCGCCCAGACTCAGCTTTCAAGTGCGTACCCCACGCTCTGCTCTTCTGAACTCGCCCTGAGCTATAGAGCGCGCCTCATTCCGTTCTTTAGTGTGTACCACCGCTCTCCGCTCTATAGTACGCGTCCTGGTGCTCCGTTCTCCAGTGCGTACCACAACGATATGTTCTACAAAATGCACCCCAGTACTACAAAGCGTGCCACACTCTGCATTCTACTGTGTGCCCCCGCGCTCCTCTCTTCTGTGTGTGCATGTGTGAAAGTGCGCAATGTGCCTCTGAGAATCCTTTAGAGGGGGGGGGGGGGGGGGGGGGGGGTGAATAGAGATTTAAATTTATTTCTATATTAACTATGAAAACAATAAACTTAAGTAAGGATTTATGCTCAACAAGAACACATACAGAATAAATATGGTGCAGGAAATAAAGTGCAGAATAGAAAGAACTTGGGACAACACGGAAAATTAGCAACCAGAAGACACACATAATTTTTTATAGAGGTTCCCCAAAATGTGGGTACTCCCCTCTTCTACCACCTGGTAGGGATGCACCACTGTGCTTGAGTCTTTTGGTAAGGAGACTCTTAGAACCACTGATCTTTTGACAAGAAGATCATGAACCACCAGATCTTTTGATAAGGAGATCTTGAACCACCAGATCTTTTGAAGAGGGATTAACAAAACTCTTTACAGACGGGAAAGAAGGAGAAGGAAGAAAGTTGTAGGAATTCTGTTCTCAGAATTCTTGAGAGGATTGTATGAAGAACAGTCTATTAGATGTTCCACGGGATCTGCTTTTGATTAACCCCTGCTTTAGATAGTGATGAATTGCAGGTGCTTTGTATGTCAGATCCTTTCTACTTCTGCTGATTGAGATCTGGCTGCTAAGAGATTGTGATTAAGAGCAGCTTTCAGATCCTCTGTTCTATTAGATGAACAACAACAGAGCTTTCTTTTCTTTTCTCTTTTCTGTGTTAGGGTTCCTGAGAGAGAGGAAGAAGAGTAGGAAGCCCTAGCAAGAAGGAAGACGGCTGATTATGATTAATGCCTTGTTTGTTTTTGTCTTCTCTTCTCCTTTTATTCTCTCTATTCAATTTCAAAAATCTTTCCCTTTCTGGTATGCCCTAAAAAGGTAATTTGCCAATGACACTCTTTCCTTCCTCTTTAATTCTCGGCCCGTCCACCTACAAGGAATATGGTCCCAAGAAACCTTTTGTCTCCTTCTTTAATGCTCTTTTCTATTTCAGGCAATTATTAATCCCTTGGGGAACAGTCTTGAAGGATGTGGGCCATGAAAGAAGGATCAGAGAGACAGCTGGAAAGATATACTTTTACAGACTGTATTCGACATAGCGTCGAATTCATTTCCTCTCTTATCAACGCAACTTCGAGTTCTTGTAGAAACAGCTTCGATTTCATCTCTGTTCTAATTGAACTCTGCTTGTCGACGTTGCGTCGACATCTTATCGACGCGTACGTCGAGTTGATCTGCCTGGCTCTGATCTTCATCGTCTGCGTCGAGATGAAGTCGACGTTGCGCCGGCTTTAGATGGCTTCGACAGATATCCTCTTATGCGACGAGTTGAAGTAGAAGCTGCGTCGACTTCTCTAGTTACTTCGATAAGTCTTGACCACTACGTCGATATCTATTCGACGTAACGTCGATTTGAGTTACTTCGACAGAAGGGTTGAACCACTTGGACTTCTAGTCAGAGCAGCGTCGATATGGACTCGATGTTGCATCGAATTCTATTTGACGCAAATGTTAACTTAGCCCAATTTTGCTTCCCTTGATCTGGTCCTGACACCCTATGTTGAGTGTGACATCCTAAGACATCTAATGACCAGATTACCCTCACTATACAATGGGTAATTCAATCATAGTAGATAAAATCACTTTCATATAATTTGTTAAGTTAAATCTGTAAGACCCCAAAATACATGTGCATACAAAAATACCAAAAAAATGAAAAAGAGTAAAGGCAGGGAGCTAGCGCCAGGCGCTAGCGCTAGCGCCGGCGGTAGCGTCTCTCAGCGGTACCGACTCAGGGCTAGCGCCAGGCGCTAGCCACTAGCGCTGGCGGTAGCGCTAAAATTTAAATACCCCCAAAATCCGATTCCTTTCTCATTTTCTCTGCCATTCCTGATCTGAGAGCTGAGAGGAGAGCCGAGGGCAGAGGTTTGGGAGCAAGGAGGGAGATCCGTAGGCGTTGTGCTTTCGTCGTGCCAGGAGGGAGATAGCATCTGCGTGCTTGTGCCACCGCAGATTCCAACCAATCCAATTCCCTCTCAATTCTATGGCACCAAAACGACCTACAAGGGTAACGAATCTCCTCCATAATTCTTGGACATGTACGTCCTTTGATTTGCATGTATTTCGGGAGACTTCTACTAATTAGTGGATTGGATCTTCCGGTGGGATGAAGGTATTCCCCCACAAATTGCATATAGAGTCTGGAACGGTATTACGGACATAGGCATGCTGTGTGAAGCCCATCTGGACAGGTCGAGCCGGGTTGGTGATGATTAGTGCGTGTAAAATGCCGGAAATAATTCTGTGTACGTACTGTGGTTCGGGTCATGTGTACTGTTTTGTACAGAAAAAGGGTGCTGGAGGTGTTTCCCAGGCAATACCCGAATTTGGTGGCAGAACTGAGCTCTGTCACTAGCGCCAAGCGCTATCGTTAGCGCCGGCGGTATCTCCAGGTGAGCTACCAGTGATGATGTCTGGAGGTGTATTCCCAGAGGTAGCAGGGTTGAATTCTGTTACCAGTGCCGGGCAGAACTAGGTTCTGTTGCTAGCGCCGGGAGCTAGTGTTAGCGCCAGCGGTAGCGCCCAGCACACAGATTGTGTGTTTCCGTGCTACCTAAATTCCTAGAGACTGGATGCGTAGCAGGAAAAGCCGTGGAACTTGCAAAACCCAGCTTTAAGAGATGGGTATTGGGTGAAGCTTACTCGTATCGCATATATCGCGATGATTGAGCACGGGCCTAGCTGAACCAAACCCCCTATAGTGGTGGTGAAGAGGTCGCCCCTCGTTGCACCGGGCTATGGAAGAGTGCTGTAACTTCGTTTACGGGCTAGCTCAATTTGTTTGTCTATGTTGAAATAGGACTTAGCGTAAGGGCGTAACTCAGGGAGTATGCCAAAGTGTGCCTTGAGAGCACGAAGCGGGTGGCTTGGTTTGCCTCCGTTGGTGTTGTTTGCGGATATATATATGCTGCTGTCTCTTACTTGCAGGGAAGGAGCACCGCCGCCCCGAGTGTGGGGCGGGGTCGTTATAAATCTTGGTCAGCTAAAGCTGACCGGTTGCTTGTTTTCCCACCAATTGGTGGATTTGCTTACAGGTCCCGGTGAGACTAGCGGGAGATAGCGGGCTGAAGCCCCTGCTGCTGTGTTGTACTAGCCCTTGAAGGCCAAAGCTTTTGTTTACTTTTGTTCATGTGTGGCCGGCCTGCGTGCCGATGTCAGGAAGCCACCTTTTTGATGTAAACAAACTCATGTAAATAACTCTTGTTGTATTTCATTCCTAGTAGTGATGTGGACTTGTTATAAACTGGTTTTAAATGAAAATAACTATGCTTCCGTGTTGCGACTCTGATGCTGAGATAGTTATAGTTTTTAACTGTTTAACACTAATTTTAGTAACGCGCTCTTCTGTTCATTTCATATGGCGTGGGGTCCCGGCCGGACCTACTGTTATATGCTATGTGACAGGGAGGGTGTTACAAAATCATAGGGTTTTCCCAACAATCACAGCATTAGTGGTGCGTCTTCATCATCTTCAGCATTAGTTTTATCCTTAGGAAGCTCCCCTTGTGCTTGTGCATTCTGCTCAGCCTCCTGGGAAGCTTCCCCAGTTATCTGAATAACTTCATCTAATGGATCTTTATCCTGGATTTCATCCTGAGCTACAGCTGTGCTTACAGCAGCCATCTCTGCATCTAGGTCCCTCTGGACATCTGGGGTAGACTCCCCCTGTTTTGCTGCACCAGTTTGCTCAATATTCAACCTTTCTTGGGGCTCCCCTTCATCTTTCAGAAACTACATGACACCTGTCATATCTTTGTCACTTATCTCCCCCTAAAATGTTGCTTCTATTCCTTTATCTGCAAGCTCCTCTTGATCTGTAGGCTCAATATTAGCATTACCCTGATCTTGTCCATTCATAACAGGAGGAGGTATTTCTTCCTCTAATATGTTCTCCCCCTTCTTGACCTTGCTGGCCAGGGAGGTTAAGAATTCCCTTGAAACCATAGAGGAAGATATAAAATCTTTGAGGCTCAGAAAAGATCTTTGAAATCTTAATAGCCCACCCTCAATCTGTGAGTATTTCCTGTCAAACTTTCTAGCCTGAGAGGCCACTTGATCTGCAAATGTGGAGGAGGAAATGGCCATAGTTTTTGGAAATGATCTGCTCAAGATCAATTGTGTGTGGATAAGATGTAGATGGAGGAGGTGATGGAGGGAGCTCTTCTTGGATAGGGGTGAGAGGATGGTAAACATCAGGAGAGAAATGGAATGATGGTGGTGGAGGTGGAGCATGGTGATGGTCTGGAATGAGAGTGGATGGTAGTTGATAGGTTGGCTGAGGAGATGGCTCAGGTGCTGAGGAGGATTGGTGTTGTTGTTATTGTTGTTGCTGTGGTGGTGGATGTTGGGTTGTAGTATCATCCTGATGGGTATCTGGAACATTGTCCAGTGAAGGTGGAGAGTGAGCAAGTGGGATAGCATCCCTTGGAGGGTTTGGTGTGTGCCTTTCTGGCTCTTAATGAGGAGGAGAGACTTGAGCTTGACCAGGCTTTGAGATTTGCCTGGTCCATTTGGAAAAGATTCCAATTGTAATCCTTTTCCCAGGAGGAATGGGCACTCCTTTTGACTTGCAAATATTTGGATAGTGTTTGAAGAGCACTTGGCTCATTATTCTCATATAGGCATTCTCCTTGTGGGAGCACTTATGCCCAATCATCTTTAGTAGGCATCTTCCCCAATTGATCTTCCTCTTCAGAACAAGTGCTCCCATAATCTGCAACTGTTGCTTTGGAACAACATCATGTATAAATCTTACACAACAATACTTTTCCTACTATATCTGTCAGGAATCTGTATTCTTCTCCAAGATTCATTTTCTTCAGATTGATAGGCATGTCCTTCTTGAACTGCATTAGTTCCAGGGCCCTCTTAACTTCATCCCCTGTTAGTTCATCTGTCTCATTTCCAGGAACAAGATCATATGCTTGGTTCAATATTTCCTCTGTTATCAGTATGTCCGTGTCACAAACTCTTCCCTTGAAGGAACCATCTTCTCCTATCTGAACACTATCCTTAAATTCAGTCAACTCGATATCCAGGATTTTGCATCTTGTGGAGATAAGCTTGGAGAGGCTAGCCTCTTGAAACAGACCAAGGATGGCCTTGAAACTTTCTGCCGCTGCACTGAACGACTCAATATCGACATCGAATCCTAAGTTAATCTTGGGTGGAGCCATTTGAATTTGGTTATGCATGCAACCACAAAGAAAACAAGAGAGAAAGAGGCACGGGAGAGCTGGAGAGCAAGAGAGTTCGAAAGCGTAAATGTTTCGACGCAGTAATTGCTTAAAAGCAGATGAATCGCCGCTACTTAGGGTTTAGATCGACGCACCGTCGATATTACTTATTATTTGGCGCGCAAAGCTGTGTTTAGATTGCTTTTAGAAGCAATGTTGCGAGCGCTGATATATCGATGTTGCGTCGACAAGTACTCAACGTAGCTTCGAGACTATTTAGAGACCCTAAGTCGACGTAGTCCTGTCGACGTTATGCCAATTTCCAATCGACGCGACTTCGAATTTAATCAGCAATTATTAGGTCGACGTATGCGTCGATAAGAACTTGACGTTGCGTCGATTTGTATTCGAATTGTCTGCTCTGTGTGCTTCTCGACTCTGGCGTCGAGTAGAAGTCAATGGTACGTCAACTTCTATTCGACGCGCCTCTCAATAAACAGATCTATTTCTTTAGAAAAATCTTGTTGTTTTTCCCAGCAATTTTATTTATTGAAAATAAATCATAATATGATGTAATATATGTTAAGGAGGATTCAAGATATAAATTACTCTCTTGAATGACTTTTGTTCCTTATTCATGACCTATATCTTTCTTCCCACTCAAATTTCTCCTGAGTGGGATCCTACCTAACCCTGCACATGTAATTCAAACATTAGAAGGAACCCAGGTTACCTTGGGCCCTTTGCTTTTACCATTGTAGGGTTCAATGAAAGAATAGGAGGGTCTTTCACAATACCCTTTGGGATGATAAGGAATTGTTTTCCCAACCCTCTTATTTTGATGCTTTAGATGAGTATATAATATATCTAAATGCAATAGATCAGCAGAGTGTCTTATTATCATAGATTTTGTTTATACTTTTAGGTGATTGTTATTCGACTTCTCTACATTGTTCTTTCCTAAAGGTTTTTTATTCTTATTCAGATGTATTTTGTTGGGTTTATCTATCCTATCTGAATAATTAACAGCCTTACCCTTAATTTATGCACTCTTCTCACTGGGTTGATGATCACTAGGTCTTACAAAGGAAACTGGATTTTTCCAGGCAGGTTTCCTAGGTGCTTCTGAGCTGGTGGAGGGCTCTGCTCCTAACCCTAAGTGATTAAATCTCATAAAGAGATTTTATGTGATGTCTTTGAGCTTCTGACTCCTCCCATTGAGTGAGTCCTCAAAGGCCTTTGCCCTTGCTAGCTCTTCTTTTAGATGTGTGTTTTCCTCTCTAAGCTTAATCAATTTTAACTCTTTATAATTAAGTTCATTAGTTAGATTTTGATTTGTAAGGAGTGTTTCATCTTTCTTAAGATTCTCTAATTCAGTTTTAGCTGTATTTAATTCATTTTCTACCCTAAGATGTTCAATGCAGAAATCTTTAAAACAAGTTTTAAAATCATCAGAAGTAAAGTCAAATTCATCAAAAACTGTTACCTGATCATCTTCATCATTTGATGACATTCCAAGAGCCATCATGCAGGCTGCTACTGCTTCTTCTTCATCATCACTCTCAGATGATGATGAGCTCTCTTCCACTTTTGAATCACTCCAGGTCTCAGCAATGAAACCCTTTGTTTTCTTCCTGTTCTTCCCTCTGAAGGGCTTCTTCTTCTTCTTCTCCTCTTTATTGTTGCTCCTGTTCCTTTGCTCTTGAGGGCACTCAGGAGCAATGTGCCCTGGCTTGTTGCAGGTAAAGCAGATAATCTCCTTCCTTGGAGTCTTATCATACCTGGGTCTTGAGTCTCTTTTTCTTATCCTTGAGTCTTCAGTCTTGACCCACTTCTTGAATCTCCTTGCTAGGAGATTAAACATCTCACCTTCTGGAGTATAGGGCTCTCCTTCAGTAGCTTTCAGAGCTAGGTTCCTTTGGACAGGAGCTGGAGTAGTTTCCCTCTCTTCTGACTCAGCCCTGGTCTTCAGTAGCATCTCATAGGACTTAAGCTTTCCTAGCAAAGCTTCAGTGGAGATCTCTTTATGGCATATGGATTCTCTGATTGCCCAGATTCTTGAATTCCATGAGCTAGGAAAGCACGTGAGGATTTTATCATTAATTTCAGTCAAGGATATCTCCTTGCTCAAGCCTCTGAACTTATTAATGATAATGCTGAATCTATCATACATATTAGCAACAGATTCTTCAGCTTTCTTTTGAAATTTCTCATACTGGGATATGAGAAGGGACTTTCTTTCCTTCCTTTCATCAGCACTTACTTCAACCATTGTGGTGAGGGAATCCCAAATCTCTTTTGCTGATTGGCATTCAGCAACCTTCTAGAAAATGTCATCTGACATTGTTGAAACCAGAATGTTCATGGCCTTGGCATCACATGCCTTGACCTTCTTCTCAGCCTCTGTCCATTCCTTTCTTGGGACAGCCTCAGTTGTTGAGGTTTCTCCTTCATTTTGTCTGACTGGAGCAGGAGGACCTGTGAGAAGAACATTATAGATGTCTTCATCAATTGTCTTATCCTGGCCTTCCAGAGTGTGAATTTATTTAAGTTACACACTGGGGGTCGTGTGGAGGCATAATCCTTAGTACTCATTTTCTTTTTAAAATATATTTATAGAAGTGAAATAAGAGTAGGAGGTCTTTTTGATCAAGGTGTTAACCTCTTAATGATCAACCTCCCTCTAATACCAATTGAAAGTGCACAATGTGCCTCTGAGAATCCTCTAGAGGGGTGAATAGAGATTTAAATTTATTTCTATCCTAACTGTGAAAATAATAAACTTAACTAAGGATTTATGCTCAACAAGAACACAGGCAGAATAAATATGGTGCAGGAAATAAAGTGCAGAATAGAAAGAACTTGAGACAGCACAGAAAATTAGCAACCAGAAGACACACATAATTTTTTATAGATGTTCCCCAAAATGTGGGTACTCCCCTCTTCTACCACCTGGTAGGGATGCACCACTATGCCTGAGTCTTTTGGTAAGGAGACTCTTAAAACCACTGATCTTTGGACAAGGAGATCATGAACCACCAGATCTTTTGATAAGGAGATCTTGAACCACTAGATCTTTTGAAGAGGGAATAACAAAACTCTTTACAGACGGGAAAGAAGGAGAAGGAAGAAAGTTGGTAGGAATTCTGTTCTCAGAATTCTTGAGAGGACTGTATGAAAAACAGTCTATTAGATATTCCACAGGATCTGCTCTTGATTAACCCCTGCTTTAGATAGTGATGAATTGCAGGTGCTTTGTATGTCAGATCCTTTCTACTTCTGCTGATTGAGATCTGGCTGCTAAGAGATTGTGATTAAGAGCAGCTTTCAGATCCTTTATTCTATTAGATGAAGAACAGCATAACTTTCTTTTCTTTTCTCTTTTCTGTGTTAGGGTTCCTGAGAGAGAAAGGAAGAAGAGGAGGAAGCCCTAGCAAGAAGGAAGACGGCTGATTGTGATTAATGCTTTGTTTGTTTCTGTCTTCTCTTCTCCTTTTATTCTCTCTGATCAATTTCAAAAACCTTTCCCTCTCTGGTATGCCCTAAAAAGGTAATTTGTCAATGACATTATCTTTCTTTCCTCTTTAATTCTTGGCTCGTCCACCTACAAGGAATATGGTCCCAAGAAACATTTTGTCTCCTTCTTTAATGCTCCTTTCTATTTCAGGCAATTATTAATCCGTCGGGGAACGGTCTTGAAGGATGTGGGCCATGAAAGAAGGATCAGAGAGACAGCTGAAAAGATATACTTTTACAAACTGTATTTGACGTAGCGTCGAATTCATTTCCTCTCTTATCGACGCAACTTCGAGTTCTTGTAGAAACAGCTTCGATTTCATCTCTGTTCTAATTGAACTCTGCTAGTCGACGTTGCGTAGACATCTTATAGATGCGTACGTCGAGTTGATCTGCCTAGCTCTGATCTTCATCTTCTGCGTCGAGACGAAGTCGACGTTGCGTCGACTTTAGATGGCTTCGACAGATATCCTCTTATGCGTCGAGTTGAAGTAGAAGCTGCGTCGACTTCTCTAGTTACTTCGATAAGTCTTGACCACTACGTCGATATCTATTCGACGTAACGTCGATTTGAGTTACTTCGACAAAAGGGTTGAACCACTTGGACTTCTAGTCAGAGCAGCGTCGATATGGACTCGATGTTGCGTCGAATTCTATTCGACGCAAATGTTAACTTAGCCCAATTTTGCTTCCCTTGATCTGGTCCTGACACCCTATGTTGAGTGTGATGTCCTAAGACATCTAATGACCAGATTACCCTCACTATACAATGGGTAATTCAATCCTAGTAGATAAAATTACTTTCATATAATTTGTTAAGTTAAATCACATGGTTTTCCCAACAATGTGCACTCCCTACATTGCACTTTCTAGTGCGTGCCTTCGCGCTCCACTCACAAGTGCGTGCCTTCACGCTTGGCTGACAAGCATGCGCCTTCACATTCCGATGTTCAGTTTGCGCTACCCGCACTTCGCTCTCCAGTGTACGCCCCGCGCCACTCTCCAAAATGCATTGTGCGTCATCTTAATACATCACGGTGCGCCGCTCTCTGGTGCACACCCTCGCACTCCACTGTCCATTTCGAGCCCCACGCTGGCTACAGAACGCTCTCTATGCTCGCATCTCCAATGCACATTCCCACACTCCGCTCTCCAGAATGCATCGCCACATATTCTTCTCTAGGGCGCACCCCCACACGTAGCTCCCTAATGTGTGTAATTGATACGCACAACGACTAAAAAACTCATTGCTAACCTTGTAAAATGAATAGTGGTCTATCACCCTTGCTAAAATAGTTGTGTTCTTTGAAAATATTAGTAGTGGATTTTGTAAAGTGGGTCAAGCCCCGTGATTTTTTCAATTTTTGGATTTCTCACATAAAAACTCTAATGTTGATTCTAATTTGACTATATCAGTTGACTCTTAAGCTAAGACAAACCTAGTCTATCAAATACAAGAAGAGTGGATTGATCCGCAAGACACCCAACTCAATCAATCCATGAGAACGCTGAGCAACCCGCAATAAAAAAAACTCACTTCATTACACTATATTCAAAGTTCTTTTCCCATCCTTTTGTGTGCAAACTCTTTGCTTGACTTATTTAACTAAATAATAAGTAGTTTGAAACATGTAATAAAAGTAGAAGACTAGAATAGAGAATCCATTCTTATAAAACTAGCTTTGAGCATGATCGGTTGCTAGCTCTTGTTGTTATTGATTCATTTGGAATGAGAAACTATGTGACCTCGAGTACACTAAATATTGAATTTTGGTCACCAAAGATATTTAGTGATCAAATTCAGTTCATCACAAAGTAGTCACGATTCACGAATGCGCCGCCACTAAATGTCTTTAGTGACTAAAAATAATTTTCACTAAATGTACATATTTAGTGACTAAAATAATTACCATCACTAAATGTACCCGCATACCATATCATCCCTCTTCTTGGCTTCTCTCTTCAATCATAGGGTAAGAGGAAACAAACACAAGAAGAGGAACAAATTTACCACGCGATTCTGCTAGGAGAATGTACCAAGTCCTCGAGGGAATGCTCTAAGAATGGTTCCAACTCTTCCGAAGCACTCTAGTAAATGTTGTGTGATTGGTTACGACTCTTGTGAAATGGAGAAGGTTTCGACACATGTTAGCGTTTGAGGAAGAGGCGTGGCCGAGATGGCAGAGGTGAAAGAGGTGGCTTCAGCTGGCCTTGGAGATCTCTGATGATCAAGAGATGACCTAAAGCACCGAACAATTATATTCGTGGGATTTTCTTTTGGGGGGGGGGGGCAAATAGGAGGGAACTTGCAATTTTTAGCTCTAATGTTTTAGATCAGGGGCGGACCAACATGCTGGCACACCTAGGCACGTGCCCGAGTCGAAATTTTCACGAAATCTCATTGATGCCCGCTGCCCTGTCAGAAATTTTTGTGAAATCGATCTCGTTTTCTCTTTATTTTGCCTCCCATAACCAGAAGACGCCTGATACATTCCTTTTTTATCGAGGTGGCGATGGACTGCGAGTCCCCTAAGGTTGCGCCTGAACAGAGAATGGAGAGCAGAATCTCTGCTAAGCGGAATGATATGATTCTACGGAAGAATCAAGCACAAGATGCATACAACCAAAGAATTGTCACAAATCTCAGAGGAACGGAGTATTACTTCCAAAATCAAAATTAGGGAATACATGGAAACATTGATCAATCTCGAGGAATGATTCTTCCTGAGGAGATGATCTCATATAGACGAGATGCACGTAATCGTTCTCAATCTATAAGCTCACACCAACATTCAATTCTATCAGAAAACAAGATGATTCTGACTGATCCCCCTCTCGTTTATTTATAGACCATTTAAACGAAGAAAAGGCGAAACTACCCCTTCACCTCACAAACAATTACCAACGATTATTCCCGCTAATTATTACAGTAATGCCAACAATGCAGAGGCATATAATTGGGTCGTAACATTTCCTTCCCCATCTTCCACTTCCTTGTCCCATCTTCCACTTCCATGCCCTCAAGGAACCAAATGAGGGCGCCGTTGACGTGGCACAGACAAGTCCTCCAAAGTGGCTTCCGCTTCTGTTCCATTGATCCATTGGACCAAAAATTGGGTCGTAACCTTGCCTGCATCCTTCTGCAGAATACGCCGGGCCAGCGCCTTGAAGGGTTGTACTAACAAGTTACCCTTTGGAGTAACAGAGTTAGGCAGCCGAATGATCTGTTCGGAGACTTCCCCCTTATATTCCCTTAATTGCGAAATGTAGAAAGTAGGATGAACTTTGGCGTCCAGAGGTAATTTCAGCTTGTAGGCGACCTTCCCAATCCACTTTATCACTTGAAACGGGCCAAAAGACTTTGGGGACAGTTTGTGAAAACCATGAGCCCGTAAACTCGCCTGTTTGTATGGATGAATTCTTACAAATGCCCAAGATTCTACCTCCAAAGATCGTTCTCGTCGCTTTTGATCTGCTAAGACCTTCATTTGATTCTGGGCTTGATGAAGATTAAACTTTAAAATCGAAATCACCTTCTCGCGTGCCATCAACGATCGATCCACTCCTTCCTAAATAGCAGAGACTTCGATATACAATGAGTGTACTGTATGTTCCTGGATGTATACCACCTCATAGGGTGACATTTTAATTGCACTGTGGAAAGAGGTGTTATACCACCATTCCGCTAAAGCAAGCCAATTCACCCACTCCTTTGGTCTTTCAAAACACATGCACCAAAGATAACATTCAACGCAACGATTCACCACCTTAGTTTGGCCATCGGATTGAGGGTGATACGTTGTAGAAATGTTCAATTTTACTTGAAGAATGTGAAAAAGCTCTTGCCAGAACATTCAAAATTGGATCTCAAGCGCCATAAAATGAGCTTGCTTACTTAATCCATCCACAACAAAGTCTTTCCATAGCTTCTCGGCAAGCCGTCTATGAAATCCATAGAGATTTCCTCCCACACCCTTTCTGGTATTGGTAACGGCTGAAGTAAACTCATCGGTTTTTGGTGGTTAGATTTACACCGTTGGCAAACCTCACATTTTTTGATATAATCATAGACGTCGGTTTTCATTCTCTTCCAATAAAAACATCCTTTTATTCTCTGGCAAGTAGTTGTCACTCCTGAATGCCCCCAACAGCCCCTTCATGGCACAACTTGAGCAGATTAGTTTTCACCCCTCTGTCTTGACCTACCACTAGTTTTCCTTTGCGTTTTAACAAGCCCTTAGACCATTCGAACTTGGGTTTATTCTCGACACTTTCCTCTTTTGCCGCAATTATTCTTTGAATATGAGTGTCTTGCCGCCATGACTCCTTAATCTTCCGCAACAAATCAGAAGAGAAAGTCACCATAACTCTTATCTATGCATTCAGGAAACTCTGGGAAAGAACATTAACGCAACCATTATCTACTCCTTTCTTATACTGAATTTGAAAATCATACCCAAGGGGCTTCGAAAGGTGTTTCTACTGGGTAGGCGTTGCCATTTTATGCTCCAATAAGAATCAACGGCTTTGGTGATCTGTCCTTATGCTAAATGGACACCCAAGCAAGTAGTGTCTCTGGTGTTGCACTGCCAAGACCAACGCAAATAGTTCCTTGTCATAAACAGATAATGATGCATTCCTCATCCCGAAAGCCTTACTGAAATAGGCTAAAGGTTTGTCTTCCTGCATTAGGACATCACTCACTCCCTTATCTGAAGCATCTGTCTCAAGAACAAAAGGTTTAGTGAAATCAGGAAGGCATAAAACTGGTGGTTCTGTTACCGCCTTTTTTAATCTATCAAATGTTGCTGCCCTTCAGGATTCCATTGGAATGTTTTCAATTTGAGTAAATTCGTTAGTGGCCTAGCCAAACTGCCATAATGATATATAAAATGTCTATAATACCATGTTAATCCAAGGAATCCCCTCAACTTCTTCATGACAACCGGGACTAGCCACTGCAATATTGCCTCTATTTTTCCTAGGTCTGTAGAAACTCCATTCCGAGAAATTAGATGAACCAAATAATGAACTTGAGATTGTCCAAAAGAAGATTTGCTCTTCTTAACCAATAGTTGTTGTGTTCTAAAGACTTCAAATGTAAAGGCCAAATGTTGAAGATGATCTTCCCAAGTTCTACTAAACACCAAGATATCGTCAAAAAATACCAATATATATTTCCTTAGCTGCTGCTGGAAGAGGTGATTCGTGAGACTTTGAAATGTAGATGGTGCATTAGTGAGGCCAAAAGGCATCACTAGGAACTCATAATGTCCATGATGAGTCCTAAATACAGTTTTGTGGACATCCTCTAGCGCCATCAATATTTGATGGTGCCCTGCCCTTAAATCCAATTTAGCGAAGAATGTGGCTCCATTTAACTCATCTATCAGTTCCTCTATAATTGGAAATGGAAATTTATCTTTGATCGTATAAGAAGTCAACTTCCTATAGTCCACACATAAGCGCCAAGATCCATCAGACTTCTTCACCAGCACTACCAGCGAGCCAAAAGAACTGTTACTAGGCTGAATGATGCTCGTTGCTAGCATTTCCTGTATAAGCCTTCAATCTCACTTTTTTGAAGCGGTGGATAATAGTAAGGATGTAAATTGACCTCTACCCCACCCTCCATAAGGGAAATCTGATGCTCAAATCCCCTAGCCGGCGGCAAGCCATGTAGTTCAAGAAATAGATCTTGGTATTCTTGAAGTAATGATTGAAATTGTTGATTTGTTGTTGTAGTCAGAAGGTTCAGCTCGCTTGTGGAGACATTGCACAACTCATTGGAAGTTTGTAGCTCCCCAGTAGGGATTTCCTGAATCTGACAGACGACCATCAGTTGAAGCTGAGATGATTTAGAAAGCACTTTATCCATTCTCCGACGTTTAAGCTAAGCTCCCGTCACATTCCTAGAACCTCGGAGGTATATTTTCTTACTTTGACTGACAAACTCCATTTTTTAATTCTTAAAATCCCAATGTACAATACCTATGTGACCAACCATTGGATGCTCAGAACCACCTAACATCCCCCCAAAGGAATGACTAACAACTCTGATGCGAAGACAACTCCCTGCATTCGCCATCGAAAATCCTGGACCTTGTGCACTTGTTATACTCTTACCATCCGCTATAGAAACATTAAACACTGGGATTGGTATCAAAGAACAACCCAATCTGTCGGCAGTGTACACATCTAAGAAATTGTATGTGCTTCCCAAGTCAACAAGCACATTAATTGTCTTGCTCTGATAAGAAGTCGTGACACGCATAGGGTGGAAATTTTGAATGCCAGTAAGGGCATGCACCGAAACTTGAGGAGTAATAACATCTTCATCTGCTTCATCAATCAACTGAAGATCTTCTTCATGAGAAGCATCATTCTCATCACTCAACAACTCAAGAGAATATGATTGTCGCTGCTCCAGGCACTTATGCCTAGGTGTGTATTTGTTATCACACCAGAAACATAACCCTTGACTTTGCTTCTCATGCATTTATGTGGAAGTCAGTCGCCGTCCGGAACGAGATGTTGAAGTATGTTGGTTTGAAGCATGAGATTAGGTCGACATTACAAGTTGCACGCTATGTACAGGTTTAAGAGGAGGTGCCAAAATCGTAGAAGGACTATCTGTCATAACACCAGCTGAAAAGGGAGTAAAGACAACCCGCTTACAGCCCAAAGCATCACGGTGCTCTTGAAGGTGAGCTAGAGAAAAAACGTCGAGCAGATATTTCGGCTAAAACATGTGCACAACATACCCAATGTCATCATGAAGTCCTGCCAAACAAAAGCTCATTGCATGATCCTCAACGATCTCAACACGGTGCATCAACAAATCAAACTCGTCCAAATATGTTTGGACTGAGTCTCGCTGGCGCAAATTCTTTAACTCTCCCATCGGACCTGAGCCCAGTAAAGAACCAAAGCGATGATGAAGTGCTTGACAATAATCTTCCTAGGATGGCCATTCCCGTGAGAGTCGGCCTTTCATGTATGCTTGGTGCCAATAGAGTGCCTTCCCCTCGAGATGAACGGAAGCCACCTTAACCTTCATATCTCCCTGCGTGCTATCAATGTCGAAATACTGATCCACTCTGTAGATCCATTCCAACAATTCTTCTCCAACAAAAAGTGGAAATTCTAAATGAATCAAATGTGTGTTGGCATGAGAAGTCTGAACTGATTGGGCAGAAGTGCATCTACCTTGAGTTGGAGTCGATGAACCAGCAGCATCAACCCAGTGATCCACTTTTAAAGAGTGAATAAATCATGCAACTCATCCATCGATTTGCAATGTTGATCATTCAAAGTTTGAAGAGAACGAACCATGACCTCATTATTTTGTCGTAAGACCTCTTACAGAGACCTAGCTTGTTGATCCACCATAGTTTGAATCGCACGAGCCAAAACCTCTTGTTGGTGATATAACGAATCCAGATCAGTCTGTCCGTCGTTATATTTGATTGCATCCGCAACCAGCATGGTGAAATTCGAGAAATCAGAGCCCTCTGATACCAATGATATGATTCTATGGAAGAATCAAGCACAAGATGCATACAACCAAAGAATTGTCAAAATCTCAAAGGAACTGAGTATTACTTCCAAAATCGAAATCAGGGAATACAAGGAAACATAGATCAATCTCGAGGAATGATTCTTCCTGAGGAGATGATCTCATATAGACAAGAGGCACACAGACGTTCTCAATCTATAAGCTCACAAACAACATTCAATCCCCCCTCCTCCTCTCCAGTCTATTTATAGAACATTTAAGTAAAGAAAAGATGAAACTACCCCTTCACCTCACAAACAATTTAAAACATTTATTCCCGTCAATTATTACAGCAATGACAACAAAGCATAGGCATATAATTGGGTCATAACACGGAAGAACAAACAGAGGAAAGAGAAGAGAGCACAGAACATCACACATTCATATTATTTTCATAGGTAATCGTACACGGTACATCACATGGGCTTATATAACCCTTCTACATAGTACACGATACATCACATGGGCTTATATTATTAGAATTGAGAGAAAACAAGTAATTGTATTTCTTGAATCAAAGGGAGGACCCAAGGGGTCATACATATAGGAGAAGAAGGGAGTCCGAAAACACCAAAGGCGGTGTGGGACTAAACAGAATGTACACAATAATAAATACAATAATTATTAACACCTTCCCTCAAACTCACGGTGGATCATGAACCAGGAGTTTGCTAATTAGATATCGGAATCTTGCAGATGTGAGAGGCTTGGTGAGGAAGTCTGCAACTTGTTCTTCAGAAGCAATGAACGGTAGAGAGATAGTATTGGCGAGGAACTCCTGGCGAGTGAAGTGACAATCAATCTCAATGTGTTTCGTCCGTTCATGAAATACTTGATTGGAAGCAATTTGTATAGCACTTCGATTATCACAGAATAGTGGGGTAGGTCCGGATATCGATGCACCAAGGTCACAGAGAAGTCGGTGAAGCCAAACGATCTCAGCAGTGGTGGAAGCCATGGCACGATACTCGGCTTCAGTGCTGGAGCGCGCAATGGAGTCCCGTTTCTTGCTCCGCCATGAGATAAGAGAGTCACCCAAGAAGATACAGAAGCCAGTGGTAGAGCGACGAGTGGCAGCATCCCCCGCCCAATCCGCATCGGAGAATGCTCGGAGGGTGAGAGAAGAAGTGGCGGAGAGAAACAGTGAGCGACTGACAGATGTGCGGAGGTAACGGAGAATCCGAAGGACAGCGGCGTAATGAGCTGAGCGAGGAGCTTGGACAAACTGACTGACAAAGCCGACGGCATATGCAATGTCAGGCCTAGTCATAGTAAGATAAACCAGCATTCTGACGAGGCGCCGATAGCGGGAGACATCCGGGAGAGGTTCACCGTCAGTTGGAAGAAGTTTTAGGTTGAGCTCATGGGAGTATCAACTGTCCGGGTGTCAGTAAGAGCGGCAACAGAGAGGATGTCAGAGATGTACTTCTGTTGTGACACAAGGATGCCACGTTTGGACCGAGAGATTTCCAGCCCAAGGAAATAGCGAAGGGGGCCCATATCCTTCATCTCGAACTGTCTGCAGAGGTGCTGTTGAAGAAAGGCAATGGTAGCATGGTCATCGCCGGTGATAATCATATCATCCACATATAGTAGTAGGATGGCACATCCCTGATCCGAAGTGTGAGTGAACAGAGCATGGTCAGTCTGACGTTCAATAAATCCGACCTTGAGAACAGCAGATCGAAAGCACTCGAACCAAGCACGGGGGGCCTGCTTGAGACCATAGGAGCCCGACGGAGATGACAGACGTGGCCGGTGGGAACTGAAAGACCTGGGTGAGGAGTCATGTAGACGACTTCTGTAAGATCACCATGAAGAAAAGCATTAGTAACGTCCATCTGATGGAGAGGCCAATTGCGGCAGCAGCTACGGCAAGTAAGGTGTGCACGGATGTCATACAAGCAACTGGTGCAAATGTCTCATCGTAGTCGATTCCATGTTCCTGCAGGAACCCACGGGCAACTAAGCGGGCTTTGTGTCGGTCAATAGACCCGTCTGGGCGAGTCTTGATCTTGAATATCCATTTGCAGCTGATGGGAGTAACGCCAGGAGGGCAGGGGACTAGGTCCCATGTATGAGTGCGGTGAAAAGCTTGAAGTTCAGCTGTCATGGCCTCCTGCCATTCAGGATGTGCAACTGCTTCTCGGTATGACTGGGGCTCCCAGTGGGAGTGGAGAGCGGTGAGGAAGGCATGAAAGGCAGGGGAGTAGGAGATAGCTGTGGTGAGAGCAGAGGGTTTATACCTGTTAGGACTGTGGTCGTAGAGAGCAGGCGGGTGGCGCAGACGAGCAGGGTTGCGCCGAGGAGGTGCAGGATCCACGTGCGGAGAGGTGGACGAAGGAGCGTCAGACAAGACCGTATCAGAAGGAGCTTGAGTGGAAGACTGAGTTGTAGTGGACGGAGTAGTAACTGAAGTGGGCGTGGAGTCGTCGGTCAGAGGGTGAGGTGGTACTGGGATAGGAGGGGCAATTTGAGTTCAGGGATGAGTGGGTATAGGAGGAAGTAACGAAAGGGAGAGTGGTGGAGTAGAGGTAGTTGGGGGAGGTGTCATTGGAATTGGCTTGGAGAAAAACATCTCAGTTTCAAGGAAGGAGACATGGCGAGAGATGCGGATGCGGCGAGTCACCGGGTCGTAGCAACGATATCCTTTATGGTGAGCACTGAGGCCTAAGTGAACGCATCGGACCGAGCGAGCGGATAGTTTTGTGCGTTCAGTAACAGGGAGTAGGACAAAACAAGTGCACCCAAACGTGCGGAGAGAGTTGTAGGTTGGTGGTCGGGAGTGAAGTTTCTCATACGGAGTGACTCCAGAGAGGGTTGAAGAGGGAGTGATGTTGATGAGGTGAACAGTGGTGAGAACAGCTTCAACCCAGAAGGAGTGAGGAGCAGAGGCAGATATTAGGAGAGCACGAGCAGTTTCAATTATGTGACGATGTTTGCGTTCAGCGACCCCATTTTGTTCGTGGGTGTGTGGGCAAGACTGTTGATGAATTATGCCATGAGAATGAGTGAGTTCGCGCATGGCGGAGGAGAAACTCCTGAGCACAATCAGAACGGAAAATTTTTATTCGACGTCCGAACTGGGTGTGAAGCATTGCGGTGAACGTACGATAAACAGTTGGTATTTCAGACCGTTGTCGGAGAAGATAAACCCAAGAGCATCTGGAGAAATCATCAATAAAACTCACATAATATTAATAGCCAGAGTGGGAAGCAATCGGGGCCGAGCCCCAAACATCAGAATGAACTAAGTCAAAGGGGGCTGTTGTTTGGGAAACACTGCTTGAAAAAGGTAGAGCAAGGTGTTTTGCCAAACAACATCCCTTACAAACAAAGAGGGGGTAGAGGAGACACGGCCCAAAGCTCCTGAACGGATAACACTTCCGAGTCGATCATGAGACAAATGACCTAAACGTCTGTGCCACAAGTCGGCATCAAAGGTAACAGATAAAGCAAAAACTGACGAAGATGAAGAGGGTGGAACGTGAAGGAACTCCATCTGATACAGGCCACCAGTCCTACGGCCCTGTCCAATCCTCTGAGCCGTCCGTGAATCCTGCATAACACAAGCAGTGGAAGAAAATAAAACAGTTAGGCCAAGGTCACAAAGAGAGCTGACCGAAATAAGATTCATATGTAGGCGGGGTGCATAGTGATAGATCTGAACTGCTCAATAGGGATAGAATTTCCATCAGCAGTGGTGACCTGAAGGTGAGTGGGGGCGGAGGTACAGTTCGTGAGGGCACTGGAGTCGGAGGTGAGATGGCAGGAGGCCCCGGAGTCAAAATACCAAGATGTAGTTGGTGAAATCGGAGTAACAGTAGTACCGTAGGCGGCTGACAGGCAAGTGGCGTCAGAAGAGCTGGTGGGAGTGGTAGGTTGAAGCAGAGGAGAGTGAAGAAGTAATTCCTCTAGACGCTGAAGTCGATCTACAGTAGTAGCAACAGCAGTGGGATGAGGAGGTGTGGCAGGTGCTCCGGGGCCACGACCACGCCCCCGACCACGGCCGTCGCGGCGGTTGTTACGTTGTCTGTGCTCATCAGGGTGAGGTGGACGAGTAGGGCAATCGAACTTCATGTGCCCGGCCTTCTTAC
The DNA here is from genome assembly GCA_033032865.1 of Dactylorhiza incarnata. NCBI lineage: Eukaryota > Viridiplantae > Streptophyta > Magnoliopsida > Asparagales > Orchidaceae > Dactylorhiza > Dactylorhiza incarnata. Next base: position 14,610,437 of record JAWHQI010000003.1, on the reverse strand, counting down.
AGTAGTGGCAGGTAACAGAGTCGTCGCGTGGTCGAATAGCCAGAGCAGTATCGATCCCAGGAGCAGGTGGGAGGACCACGGGAGGAGGAGACGGGTCTCCTCATCCAGCAGAGCAATCAAGGCTTCATCTAAGCTAGGAAGGGGAACTCGATGAAGGAGCTGGGAGGCAAGAGGAGCAAACTCGGGACGCAGGGCAGCGAGGAATTGATGGAGATGGCCCTCAGAGAGGTGGCGCTGAAACTCTAAGGAACGAGGACAGCCACAGGGGAGGGGAATCATGGTGTCCAAGTCGTGCCAGAGAGTGCTCATCATGGTGAAAAAGTCCTGAATGGATCGTCCTTCCTGGCGAGCAGTTTGAGAGTCGCAGATGAGGCGATGACGTCGAGCTCCACCGCGGGGAACAAACCGGTCCCGAAGATATTCCCACATGGCGCGGGCTGAGGGCAGGCGGCCGATGGAGGTGAGGAGCGGACGAGCAACAGACTCCAGGATGAAGCCCGAATGGCTTGATCGCGACGCCGCCAAAGAGTACCGTCATCCGTAGTGGTGGTAGGTGTGGTGGTCTTGTCAGAGCTGGCGGTGGTGGTGGAGGTTGCAGTGGTGGTGGGAGGAGCACCAATGATGTGATCCCAGAGATCACGGGAGGAGAGGGCAGCTTCGACAGTGAGAGCCCAGTCCGACCAGTCGCTGGCAGTGGCGAGTTGGAAGGAGGTGGCGTGATCAACGAAGTTGCCATGGATGCGGGGCGGTCAGGTCACAGAAGCAGGAGCGGCAGATCTGGCGGACTGTTGCTGGCGGTCTGGTGATTTGGCGGTCTGGGAGGTCGCCGGCGAACTGGCGAAGGGCGAACTGGCAAAAAGGAGGGGCGAGCTGGCAGAGATCACTGGTGTTGCGGGCAAGTCGCGCTGGGCGGGGAGAGCGCTGGAGCAGATCGCGCGGGTAGGAACACTTGAGGTCGCTGATAGGAGTTCGCAGAAGGACTTGCGGTCTGGAGATTGCGGACAGGAGGTCGGACGGGACTTGTGGTCTGGAGATCGCGGACAGGAGATCGGTCTGGACTTGCGGTCTGGAGATCGCGGACAGGAGGTCGGTCGGGCAGGACTTGCGGTCTGGAGATCGCGGACAGGAGAGCGCATTCATGCGGTCTGGACAGGAGGTCGGTCGGACAGGAGGTCAGGCAGAGCTGGCGGTCTTGCGATCTAGAGAGGAGGTCGGGCGGACAGAGCTGGCGGTCTTGCGATCTGGAGAGGAGGTCGGGCGGACAGGAGGTCGGGCAGAGCTGGCGGTCTTGCGATCTGGAGAGAAGGTCGGTCGGACAGGAGGTCGGGCAGATCTTGCGGTCTGGAGATCGCAGACAGAGTGCGAGGTCAGGAAGGACTCGCGTACAGAGCTCGGAGAGGAGGTCGCAGCAGGAGGTTGCGGACAGGCGGACCGGTCTGGAGAGCGCGGACAGGACGCGAGGTCGGGTAGGACTCGCGTACAGGCTCGGAGAGGCACAACAGAGCGGTCAGCGGGCAGAGCGGGCGGCGAGCAGAGTACGGGAGAGCGGGAAAAAAATTTCTCTCAAAAGATTAGGCAGAACCTAGCTCTGATACCATATTAGAATTGAAAGAAAACAAGTAATTGTATTTCTTGAATCAAAGGGAGGACCCAAGGGGTCATACATATAGGAGAAGAAGGGAGTCCGAAAACACCACAGGCGGTGTGGGACTAAACAGAATGTACACAATAAGATCTACAACTTTTATGTTGAACACTTTTCCTAAAAATGCATGTATAAGGCGTATTTCACAAAGTCGCATAATAACAAACAAATAGAGTGCAGTGAAGATATCAGCGCCCTATATGTTCTCACACTTTTTTTCGTCTCGTGAACAACCGCCATCTAATATATATTTTACTCAACTATATCAAATTCTTCACCAGCTTTGCAACCAACTCCACCCCATCGTACATATGCATCACGCCATCATGCGCTCAAATGTCAACGGTTCCTTTACTAGTGCCTCAAAATTGAGTCGTCGTCGAAGAGGACAATTTCACTTTTTCACCAATGAAATTACCTAATATGCATCCTAACAGCCGTGTTGCGAGCTTCCAAAATCCATCGATCGTTAGGATCAATACCCATCATGATTGTATCCAAGCATCACGATTGTCAATCCTACGCATATATCCTCCCATTGCCGGTTGCGAATAACTCTTCGTGCCGTGATATGTTTTCTTGCAAATGATAGCAAGTCTTGTCATTCTTCGATACAACTCGTCTCAACTCCTTAATAATGAATAACAATCCTAGCTTCCTGTTCATTCCACTACCAACATATGCTTAGAGAGGGGTCTTTTCAATATCTGACTTGGATAATAATCATGCAATGACTTCCTGAATGTTCACTATATTTTTCCCATACATAAACTCGTCACTATGATTACCAAATCATTTAAACCAAACGGGTAATCATAGATATCAACTGCAATACAACGGTACAAAACTGTCAGATCACAAAATCTCCCGACTCTGCCTACCTTTTCGCCAAATAAGAACAAGAGGATGAAAAAAGTCTACAAAACTTTTTTCCTCTGCGACATGAACAGGAAAATCTACTCTTCCTCCCAACGTCCAGTAGCGAAGCTCCAACTCTCAAACAAGAACACTCTCGTTCCTGCACTTCTCCAATGAAGACAACATAGATCGCTAGTCTAAGGAACTGTACGTGTAACTTCCCACGTTATGGGAGTCGTCTGATGAACCTTTTTTCCCACACGCTCAGAAACATATGTAGTTTATAGAGCGAATATAGGGGTGATTGGGAGGAAGAAACAAGAGAAGGGAGCTAAACAGACATTATTCATTCAGCAGTTATGCTTTATTTATAAGCTACTAAATCATTATAGCTTCGTTGCATTCCTAGCCAGCCTTTAATTGGGGGCTGAAAAGGGCACAGGCTAACCAGTTACACTAACCAGAAGTCGCCTTGGAGACCGAAGAATTCAAATCCAAGAAAAAAATAAGAACAGTTTTTTATTGAATGAATAGCACCACCATTCTGCAGATAACCAAACACGCAAAGAATGCAAAAGCTTTTTCATAAGCCAGGTTAAACCAAGCTAATGGAAACATAGAGCATGTTGATTCAACATAACCTTAGGAAGTCCAAGTCAAACAAATAATACAATTCAAAATCGCGCAAATTTCAAGTTGAAATTTTACCGCATCTTACGAGCTTAGCCACGACCTCTGCTTCTATTAGGGCTTCACGGAAGTGGACTGGAGATTTTTCATTTGCAAACATTTCCTCGGCAAACAGGGCATACCCTGAAAAGAATATTTTAATAGATCGGTAAATTAAGATTAATGAATTCACTGGTTGCAGAAAGGAACTATTCTGCAAACTCATATGTAGACTAGCGGGTCAACAACAGAAGCCATGGTACCCTCAACCCGCTTAACAAGAAACACACTAACCCGCTAACTCTCCCAGCACAGATGCACAGTAAAAGGTGGCACGGAGCAATCACAAGCTGAAGTTTAAGCCTAAATGGATTAAATGTAATGAGAATATTTTACTAATCACGGAAATTTCTCGTCTTGTTCCTCCATTCCTCCCTTACCCAAACCCCCAAATCATCTCTTTGCTCGACCCTCTCGAGTCTTTTATGTTTGAAATTTTCCCCGAGAAACCCCTACATTTAATAACAAATTAGAAAAAAAAGGATACATCATCGTAAACATCATGCTGCATAATATAGTTGACAATTAGAACAAAAGAACTAGGACCTAAAACTAAATGGTTGCAGGTGGACGAACCCATGATGTATATATTAAATGGACAAGGAAACATGAGTTTCTCAATGCGGGACTACTTTCAATAGGGCCTCTCGTGTGCAGGGTCTTTGGACTCCTAACATCAGCGTGGGAGTAGGTTGTTAGGCCTAATCTACCATGATATTAATCTAAGCATCCAACCTATGTGCACAGCACTACATAAATTTTCAAATATGAGATTGTTCCTAGCATTCACAAATTAGAATTAAGCATGTACACATTCACAAGAATCATTAAAAGATAACTTAAGCACGATAATACATATTTTTGAAATATTTAAAATTATAATATATATACCTATTTGTGTTAAACTCCCACATTTGATGAAAATTATTTCCTTTTGTTGAAAGGTGGCTAACCCTCGTCGGGACTTTGACCTACCCATTGGTCAAAGTCCCAACGAGGGTTAGCCTTGGGTGATTTGGTTGGGATGTTCGAACTGCAGTCCGGCTGGTTGGTCAAAGTTCCGACGAGGGTTAGCCACCTTTCAACACCTTTTAATAGGCATTACAATATACCAAAAATAGATTAAACTAATTACATACTTTCTAATGTTATCTCTTGCACAATTCTTGGGTGTGCTAAGCTGCATTGTATTTATTTGCTTATTTATTTAATTTGAGGGAAACAACCCTAACATTAGAAAACTTCATGGGATAATTCTAATTTTTAATCTCTATTAAGTTTTTTGGTGGTTCAAAACAAAATTGTGTTCATCTTTAGTGTAATAAAATTATATTCACGCTCGTTCAAAATAAAACTAGATTTGTGTAGAAAACACGGAAAAGAGAGAAATATTTCAAATATATTATGAATTTCTCACATACATACATACATGTATTTGTACACTTATATAGGAAGAGAGAGAGGAGCAATAATCTCATTCTATCTAAGATGTGAGACTAAATCCTAAAGAAGTAATGAGCTCTAGCTGGGCCTTGTTATGGGCCTTTATACATATTTTATTCAACACTCCCCCGCAAGCTGGAACATACAGATCGTAAGCACCAAGCTTGGACAAGAACTGATAATATAACGGACACGGTAAGACCTTAGTGAGAATGTCAGTAACTTTTCCAGCAGCAGGAACATGTTTTAATTCCAGTTTCTTCAGTTGAACTTTCTCTCGAATGAAGTGACAATCGACTTCGATGTGCTTGGTACGTTCATGAAATACGGGATTCTTGGCAATATGTATAGCAGCTTGACTGTAGCAAAAGAGAGTGGACGGTAAGGAGAGTTTAACACCCAAGTCACTTAGGAGGCTTTCCAACCATGTAAGCTCAGACACAACAGAGGTCATTGAACGATACTCAGCTTTGGCAGATGAACGAGCAACCATAGACTGCTTCTTGTTGCGCCAGATGATAAGGTGTCCACTAATGTATGTACAATATCCACTTGTAGAACAACGATCATCCAGGGAACCAGCGTAGTCAACATCAGAGTAGGCAATAAGAGATAAAGAAGAAGGCTTGTATACAATCCCTTGTCCAGAAGCGGTCTTCAAATATCGGAGGATGCGCTCAACTGTCTGAAGGTGAGAGAATCATGAAGCATGCATGTATCGACTGACAAATCCAACATCAAAGGATATAGCAGGTCTTGTAATTGTAAGATAAATCAGCTTCCCTACAAGACGACGATAATACTCTGGGTTCGGGAGAAGTAAATCGGAGTCGGGGACATGAGCGCAGAGCTTGTGATTGACATTCATAGGTGTATCAGCAGGCTTGCATCCAGAGTAGCCAGCATCATGAAGAAGGTCAAAACAATACTTCCGTTGACATAGAACAAGGTCATCAGGACGTCGTGCTACCTCGAAACCAATGAAGTACCGAAGATTTCTCAAGTCTTTGTTTGAAAAATAGAGGCCAAGTGCAAATTGATCATGTGTATTCCTTTTAAATCATCACCCGTAATCAAAATATCATCCACATAAACCAAGAGAATCATTGTGCCTGTCGGACGATGATGAGTAAATAGAGAGAAGTCGGACGAGCTTCGAGTGAACCCAACATCACAAACAACTTGACTAAACTTGTCAAACCATGCTCGAGGAGACTGTTTGAGACCATAAAGAGATTTTTTTAGATGACATACAAGGGACTCCCCCGTGGTCTCAAACCTGGGAGGCTATTGCATATAGACAGTCTCCAGCAGATCGCCATTGAGAAAAGGCATTTTTTGATATCCAATTGATGCAACTGCCATTGTCGATGAACAACAAGGGAGATCAAGGCACGAACAATATTTAGTTTTGCGACAGGCGAGAAGGTCTCGACATAGTCAAGGTTGGATTGTTGACAAAACCCACAAGCCACAATAAGAGCCTTTATACGTTGAACCATCCCATCCGGACCATGTTTGATGGCAAAGACCCACTTCCAGCCCACGCAAGTTTGGCCAGGAGGAAGAGGGACAAGATCCCAAGTTTGATTACCCAAAGAGCAGCCATTTCCTCATCCATGGCCACCCGCCACCCCGGATACTGAAGAGCCTCCTGTAGAGAGTTATGGGTGGAAATAGACGACAAACAAGTTGCAAATTTGTGAAGCACCAGAGAGAGACGATGCATAGACACATAATTAGCCCGAGGATGAGCGGTAGATGCTACTGGAGGATCTTCAGGTCGCGCGATTTCATTAGTAGAGGGTAACTGTCTTAGGGCATTGGAACGAGGAGGGCGACGAGTGAACATACGAAGAAGAGGCGGTTTGGCGGATACGAGAATCGGGGTTGGGAGGAGTGGTGGAAGATCAGATGTAACGAGAACGGTAGGGCGCAGTAGGATTGTAGGTGCTGGAGGTGCTGGACGAAAAGACTAGTCTTCAATGAAGGTCACATCCGCAGATATTCATATGACAGCCTTGCGATCGTCGGGAGAGTAGCAGACATAACCTTTTTGAGTGCGAGAGTAACCAACGAACATATAATTGGTAGCACGAGGAGCAAGCTTGTCAGTGAAGGGGCCAAGGTAGTGGACATAGCAGGTACATCCAAAGACGTGAGGCATGACTGTAAAGGGAGGTGTGGAGGGAAATAGAAGAATAAAGGGGGTCGCATAGTTGAGAATGGAGGAGGGCATGCGATTGATGAGGTAGCAAGCTGTCGAAACCACAAAATTCCAATAAAGCTTGGGAACCTTCATTTGAAACATAAGGGAGCGAGCGACCTCAAGAAGGTGACGATTCTTGCGCTCAGTCACACCATTTTGTTGGGGGGTATAAGCACATGAAGTTTGATGAATGATCTCAAACTCAGTACATAGATTAGTAAACACATGGCTCGTGTATTCACGCACATTGTCGGTTCGAAGTGTTTTAATGAGCCGAAAAACTGTGTACTAGTCTCAATAATGGAAGCACGAAACACACGAGTTAGTTCAGAACGATCGTGAAGTATATACAACAATGTCATGCGAGAGTAATCATCAATAAATCTAAGTAACGGTAACCAGAAACACTAGGTGTTTTATAAGGTCCCCAAATATCATAACGTACTAAATCAAAAGTTGCATAGCTCCGAGTACAATGAGGGAGAAAAGAAGAACGATGTCGTTTTCCGAAAATACACGACTCACAAGTAAAGTCAATGAGGGATAGATCGGGAAGAACTTTATTGAGAATTGGGAGATGAGCATGTCCAAGACGCCGATGCCAATCAACAGAATTGACAGAGGAGAGAACTGTGGGAGAGACGTCCAGAGTATAGAGCTCGTTGGACAGTCACCCTTTACCAATGATATTCTGCGTCCGTCGATCCTGCACAATAAAAGAAAAGGAAAAAAAAGGATACAGAGCAATCAAGGACTTGAGTAAGACGACTAACAAAGAGAAGATTGAAAGGAGAGCCCCGAACATGAAGAACCGAGCGAAGTGAGATTGATGAAGTGAGGGGCACATTAGCAGAACCAAAAACCGGGGTATTGTCACCATTGACCTTTGTGATGAACTTAGGATGCGCAGAGTTCAAGTACTGAGGTGATTTCCGCGGAGTAATATGATGTGTGGCACCAGAGTCCATAATCCAATTTGGACTATGGGAGAGACAGGAGATAATTTTATTGGAGATCGACGCAACAGAGTCAGATGACCGACTGATCATCCCCTGAAGTTGCTGGAGCTGGGTGCGCAAGGCATCAATATCGGTACGGTGGTGGAAGGAGTATCGGCCGCAATGAATGCATGTTGTTGGGGTGCATACCATGCTTATGATAGCATGTTGCCTCAAGATGACCATCCCGACCACAATTAGTACACTTAGGTCGAGGCCTTCTGTTGCGACCCCTACCCTGAGAAGAGTGGCGAGCTCCACGAGCTGATGTAGAAGCGGGATGAGATGTAGATGAGTGTTGGAGGAGAGCCGGGGAGAGACTCCCGAGAGCATCGGGGGCGGGGTGACCTTTAAAAGAATGGAGCACGCATCCGAAAGAGAAGGAATGGTGGAGGAAGAAATAATCTGAGCCCAGGCGTTGTAGAGATGAGGCGGAACACGAGCCATCAACATGGCGATACCAACCGCTTCTTTCTGAGCACGTTGGGCAATGAGATCTACTATTGGAGGCTGATGTTAAATTCAGACCTCGACTAGAGTTTTGGATCACGCAACAAAGAAGGTTAAGTCACCAGCCACCCCTGATTCAAGAGATTGAAGTTCCGTGATGATGTTAAACAGGTGTTGCAAGCTATCCTTGCAAGAATAGAGGGAGTGAAGTTCCTCCCACATGGCATTGGCCGTTTCATGATACATGGTCATACGATATGGTTCACTGTCCATCGAGTTTAGAATCCAGGATTGGACACAACCATCATCACGGAGCCATTCCTCGGTGGGCTCAGTAGTAGTTCAGAGCTTCAGGAAGGGGAGTCACAACACGGGCCGGAAGAGACGGGGCATCATTCTAATCCATTGAGGCAGGCGAGGAGCGCGAAAAAATAGGCGGGAAGGTGGGACGAGGTGCGGTCACTCCGAGTGCGCGGTCACGATGAGGTTGCGGTCACACCAAGGAACTAGGAGATATCTTGACAGAGGCAAGCAGCAATGGCCAAGAACCTGGCGAGCAGAACAGCTCATGGGAAAAAGCTCGAGGTCACGTTGAAGAACTGAGCGGGAGCTTGAAAGAGGCGAGCAGCAGCGGCCAAGAGCTTGGCGACCAGGAGAGCTCGCAGGAAAGATCTCGTGGGACGAGGAGATACAGGAACTTTGGCGGGCAGGCGCAAGGCACTCTGAGCGGCCAGACAAGGAGAGCTGAGCGGTCAGACGAGGAGATACAGGAACTTTGGCGGGTAGGCGCAAGGCACTCTGAGCGACCAGACAAGAGGAACCCGAGGGAGCTCGCGGACAAGAACAATGGACGGAGTGAGCTTGGTGAGCAGTAATGGAGCTCAGCGGACTGAGGAAGCTCGACAGAGGAGGGACAGCTCCTTCGGATAGAAGCTGCGATTAGAAATGCGGACAGTAACTCGACAAGCGTGGTAGGAACGCAAGGATTGCACGAGTAGAAGAAGCTCCGATGATCAGAGCAGACAGGACACGAGAGGCCACATAAGTAGCCAATCTGATGGGTCCCGGAGAAGCGGCGAGGGAAGGCTATAAAAGCAGCGAGTTAGGGAACAAACGAATGAATGGGTAGGGAGAGACACAGAGAGGCGGGCTCAAGCAATGAGATCGCCGATTCGCCTGATCGCGGGCGAGAGGAAGAGGTTCTATACATGAATTATTCCTCTGATACCATTTAGAAAAACACGAAAAAGAGAAATAATTCAAATTATTTGTTAATTCCTCACATACATACATGTATTTGTACACTTATATAGGAAGAGAGAGATGCAATAATTTCATTCTAAGATGTGATACTAAATCCTAAATAAGTAATGGGCTCTAGTTGGGCCCTGCTATGGGCCTACAATGTAATAAAATTATACTCATGCTCGTTCAAAATAAAACTAAATCTGCATATGAATGACATACTCATGTTTGATGATCAAGCATCTGAGTCTCGCCTCTTAAAATCATCAAGAAATCTGGAAGTGAATATTGTGAAAAGTGCTATCTGAGTCTCGGCTTAGAGAAGCAAGAACTGAGAAGCAAGAGGCTTTATCAGTAAAGAGCAGAGAAAACAGTAGTAGGAATGGTATAGTGGCACTTGACTGAAGAGAGAACTCGAGCATTCCATGAATCAAGCAATGAAATCACCAGATAAGGAGTTATGCAAAACAACATAGGAGGTTGAAGCCTGAACCGACATAGCAGGAGGCTTCAAAAAGAGGGAGAAAATTGCGAATAGATTAATGTCTATTAAGCTCTGCTACCCTCAATGAATTATGAGAGATTCAGAATAATTTGTGTTATTCATTTCATTAGGTCTGAAGGGGTATATTCATGCATATAAGAAAATAGGACTAGAATAATGGAAAATACACTTGAATAAATAATCTAGAAAATTAAAGAGAAAAGTGTAGAAACTGCAAGAAAGCAATATATTTTACCTCCAATTTTAATTTGAATACCCCATAATACATATTGCTTAGTTAATGTGCTTTTGATACCACAACTTGACGATGGACATCTTAATTCCAGTCAACGTCTACAGAGTTCTATGTGCATGTAGAGGTACGAAGATCATTTTGAAGGATTCATAACGACATTTTGACATATAGTTTTGAGTTGTAGTGGGTTATTGAGTGAGGACGTGATGCGTTTACAGAAAGGCTAAGAGAAGATAAACTCACAAGAAACAAAAGCAATGAAGCTCATGGGCCCATGGCAGATACTTCTTCAATTCACGAAAAAGAAAAACTCATTGGAAGAATAAGAAAATACCGAGCAACACAATAAAATCATAGTAAAAACAGAGAAGAACAAAGAGAGATACAAGATTGGTTACTAAAGAAGATAAGATAACGACTAGCACCCCCTTATGATAAGAATCGAACTTGGCGGTGGGGAAACCAAGCAATAAGAGCAAAGGAAATCTTAGAGGAGGTCCCAATTTCCTCTAGCAATCTATGACACCATTTCTGCAAGATATTTTTTGTGTAGTTCCTAGAACCACGGCCTTACATATAGAAAGATATAAGATAAAGGGGGTCCCACCATAAAACAATAGATTAAATAATCAAAATAAACCCATTTAAGTTAAATAACAGTGAGCATAGTTGTTCCATCAAGAAGCACAACCAGGTTTGGCTTCTATGTGCGGCTGTCGATTCCGGGCACATGATCATAAGGCTAAGACTCTTACCAAAATTGACTTTCATTTTCTTGGCATACACCAGCAGCGGCAAGAACTCCGAGATTAGACTGATGGGGACAAAATGCAGGGCAGAGGATTGGACAGCAGCGGAGAGACTCAACAAAACATACTCCCATTCGGTACTTGTCCTGTATCCAAGTAACTACACTAACCTCCCAAATAAGAGGTGATCTGATTGCTACTTGCTTTCATTTAAAGCAGTGCTACCATCAAGGTCACAATCCAACTTTTTGATGTTGCCCACATGGCATTGCAGCAACACCAACATTATAATTTCTCCGAATGATGTTGAAGAGGTGACATCAGATCCCTCGAAAGCTCAACCCTTATATAACAAGTCAACCATAGATGAAATAGTCGCTCCTCCAGGTGGATATTTTATCACATAAAGAAAATGATATGACATGCAGACACAAATCAGTAATGGCCCGTTCGGCAAATTGGAATCGGTGGGTTAGTAATTCAATGTTAATGTTCAGATGGATGGAATTGGCTTAAAATAGGAATCGAGTCATTTCCAAGGATTTTGCATGGCTTTCAGAAACAAGCCCTACCACGACCCCTCGCGTCCAGCAGCCGCTCCCTCGTCGTCACTCCCATCACGGCGCCGGTAAGACTCACATCCCCCTCCCCTTTCTTCTTCCTTTTCTTCTTCTTCCTTTTCTTCTTCTTCCTCTCCTCAGTCCGCCCCCTTGCACTTCCGCCCATTCCTTTTCTTCTTCTTCTTCTCATTTTTCTTAGCCTCCACCATGAATTCCAATTCTTCCTCTTATTTCTCTGCTTCATTTTCTTCCTTATCTTATTTCTCTTAGCTCTTAACACGTCAGTTTGAGTTTTTCATGACGATTTTTATATATCGGGGATATTTCATATATCAGATTTTAATATTTAATTAATTATATATATATATATAATTATATGTAAATAATCTTTTTTTATATATGTTGCTATATTAACTATTTAACACCTATTGAACTTATAAATCTTACAAAACACTATGAAACATTATGTTAAGGAAATAAGAACGGCATAATGCGATAAGTAAAACATTGAACATACGATGATACAAACATTGTAAAAGTAGCAATTTTAAGATGTTTGCAACTATATCTATATTCTATAACATCAAAATTTTAAAAATTAAATTTCAAACATACATTATACTTGATCTGTCACAAAATCATTAATAGTTGGGATTGTAGATAGAATATGATCATCATCCTACGAATCTGATGCCTCAAGATCCGCCCCGTCCCTCTCAGACAATAAATTGCAACCATAACCTAAACAAGAGCTCAAAGCCTATAATATATGAGAGCTTAGAGATAAGATAACAGACTAGTATAGAGAGGAGAGGGACTAAAGGCAATAGTTTAGCAATTCCATTTTTTTCAGAAGTATGACATGCAAAGATAACCTAAACTAGAACTAAAAGCTTGCATTCTACTTCGAGCTCAGAGATAAGATAACATCGGAGAGAAGAGAGGAGAAGGCTGAGTGGCAAAAGATTTTTAGGGTTTATACATTTTAGCAATTCCATTTTTTTCCAAGAATCATAGCATGCAACCATACCCTAAACCAGAGCTCAAAGCCTAAAATAGACATCGAGCTCAAAGATATGATAACAACAAAGAGAAGAGAGGAGAAGGCCGAGAGGCAATAAATATTTTTTAGAAAATAGAGATTAGAGAAGATAAAAATTCCAGCATATTAGCATCATAAACATGCAACCATAAATACTTAAATAGCATTATAACGCAGAAATCATAAAAAGTTGGAAGCCCCGAAACCCTAACAAAAATTGCAGCCAGAAATCAAAAAATAGCATAGGGAGAAGAGATAAACCAAAGAAGAAGCACTTGAGTAGTGGAGTGCATCCATAGAAACCAGAAAATGTCGTAGAAACGAGGGAAAAGAAAGTAACCTACAGTGCTTTTGATAAAACAGAAGATTCGGGGAGTGAAGGAGAAAAAGTAGAAGAAGTCGTATATACCAACAAGAGAGTCGTTGAAACCAAAACGAAGATGCAAAGAAGCCCTAGAAACTAGGGAGAAGAGCGTCGGAGACTCAGAGAGAACAACCGCAGATGGAACAGGGCACTGGAAGAATGAGAGCGATGGAGGGCTTCTTAACCGGGCGCGTCAATGACGAAATGACGGAGGCTTAAAAAATTTCAATTAAAAGAATGAAACGGGCGATATAACGGTCGTTTCCTGCGCTGATATATTGGAAACGGGTCAATATATCACCCCTTTTTTCAAAACGTTATTAGATCAAAATAAAACGGAAACATGTCATTTTGGGTGTCAAACCTTTATATCGTCTGACATGTCGGTCGATATCTACAACAACGGTTCAATCAAAGACCCCAGATAGTAGTATGTGCGGCGAATGACTCATACTAATAAGAATGATTTGATTTGCAACTTTTGTGAAAAATGTTACAAATGTTGAAATTTACCGTACTAAACAACACATTGTTGGGGGCTTTAGGAATAATAAACCTTGTCTCAAATGCCCTCCAACATGAACGCATGGAAATCGAAGAGTTTATTGAAAGGAAAGGTATTGCTATCAATACAGAGAAGCGTGCATTCCCAGACTTCATAGATGTAGATACTTTTGGAAGCGACGAGGAAATAAACGACATTGGGGAGAAGATTCGTGGAAGAGCAGGTGTGTCCAAGAAGCCTCGGGCCAAAAAACCAATAGATGCTTTTTTGCAAATAATATTGAAAAGATGGTGCAAAAAAAGCAGAACAAAAAACAAGGAAGCACACATTAATGAAGCTAGTAAGAAGGAACTTAGAGGGTGGGCTTGCGAAAATATAGTCCAATGAATGTATGACGCAGCCATCCCATTTAATATTGTGACTTATCTAAGCTTTGCGGTGATGGTGGAGTCTATTGGACAATTTGGGGATAGACGGAAACCACTCAATCACCATGAGGTTTGTGTTCCTTTGCTGAATAATAAAGTACGTGAAGTCAAAGGAATGATGAAGACTTATGAGAATGAGTGGAGGTTATATGGTTGTTCTATCATGGCCGACGAATGAACAGATAGGAAACAAAGAACATTGATAAAGTTTTTGGAGAATTCACCCAAAGGAACATTTTTCCTCGAATCTGTCAATGCATCCGATTAATCGAAGATTGGAGAGAGGATGTTCGAGTTGCTCGATAGGGTAGTGGAACGAGTTGGACGGGCAAATGTCGTCCAAATTGTTACTAACAGTGCAAATAACAATATACTAGCAGGTAAACAATTTATTCATTATTCATTTCATTTTAGTCAAAAATGTTGATTTTTTCATGTTTCTTTGTTTATACGATACTTAACAGGAAAATTATTGAAAGTAAAATGACCACATTTATATTGGACGTCGTGTGTTGCGCATTGCATTGATTTAATGTTGAAGAGAAAATTGGGAAGATGCTAATATTAGTAGAATGATAAAGAGGGCAATGACCATAAATGGTTATATATATGCTCTCCCTCGACTTCTTTCGTCACGCTTCAGCGCATTCACAAGAAGAGGAATAATCTGAGAAAAATGTTCACTTCACATGAGTGGACATCAAGCAAGTGGGTGAAGGAAACTGGTGGTAAGCAAATACATGTCATTATATTAATGGTCTCTTTCTGAAGCAGTATACATTTTAGAAATCTTCGGACATTTAGTACGCGTACTGAGATTGGTTGATGATGAGAAAAGACCAGTCATGGGTTATATCTATGAAGTCATGGATAAAGCTAAAGAGGCGGTCATTAAGTCTTTTAATATGAAGAGGACAAATACAAGGATGTCCTGGAAATTGTGGACAGAAGATAGGAAAACCAGCTTCATCAACCATTGCATGCAGCGGGGCATCATTTAAATCCAGGATTCTTCTATTCAAATCACGTTATTGGAGAAGATGGAGAAGTTATGGGGAGTTTATGTCTAGAACTTGCAAAGACTGATTCTAAACCATGACGAGTAAGATAAAATCACTGACCAACTTACTCTACGTAGAAATGTTGAAGGATTATTTGGAAGGAAATTTGCAATTCAGCACAGAAAAACAAAATCCCCAGAAAAATTAAACATTATTCAAATAAGCTTGTTCTGTATTAAGAATGCATGATTAATTTCTAAATATTTATTACTTTGGCAGCTGAACGGTGACAATCTTATAGAGTTTCAACTCCTAATCTAAGAAAATTTGTTATAAAGGTGTTTAGCCTTACTTGCATTGCATCTAATTGTGAGCGTAATTGGAGTTTTTTTGAACATATAAAGGGTAACCCGGTGCACAAAGCATCCCCACGCAGCGAGGGTCCGGGGAAGGGTCCCACCACAAGGGTTAAATGTAGGTAAACCTTACCCTGCATTTTTTTTGAACATATAAGCATTTAATTCTATTTTGGGAGATTAATAAGGTAATGAAATCGTGTTGATTAGTTGTGGTTAATTAATTATTACGTAGATTCATAGCATAAAATAAATAGGCTAGCTCAACAATGCTTAAATGATTTAGTATTTGTGAAGTACAATCGAGTGTTGCGATGTCAATATGATGCGCGTGATCGTATTGATCCAATTTCGTTGACAGATATTGACAATAACAACAAATGGTTGATGGGCAGGACATAAGAAGTTAATAAGGCTAAGCAAGATGAGGAATTGGTTGATGATGAGTACTATACTTGAGGTGCAGTTGCTAGGGCCACTAGAGTTGACGAGGATATCTATCACACACATTTATAAAAAGGTAAGAATGTAATGCCTATGAAGATAGTTGAAAAGGGGAGCACATCTAAGATGAGAGTTCCTACTCCAATAGTCCTTAGAAATGATGATGAAGAGGATGAGGATGCTGACTACAATGAAGAAGAAGATTACAATGACAACGGAGATGGTGATGAAGACATAGTATTTTCTGAGGATGACTAGCTGACATAGAACTGACGAGTAATAAAATATTTGCATTTTTAATATAGTTTTAATCTTTAATAATGCTTTTTATTTTTTTGTATTACATTATTCATTGTTGACATTAATGCTAGTATGTTGCTATGGTGGTTGTTTTATTTTGTGTTTTTTTCATCTAATAAACTAGATATTGTTTTTTATTCCTTTTTTGCACCTAGCATTCGTCGGGCGTGAACCTGCGCCTAGGTTCCAGGAACCAATTACGCCTTGCGCCTTTACTAAAATAAATGATCATATTGCAGAGAATTTTTGCTTTGTATAAATCAAAATTTTGTTTTGTATTCCCTAGTGAAGATCTTTCTTTTCTGTATAAATTAGAGAAGTTTTGCTTTTCCTATATGAATTAGACAACTTTGGTTCTGTATGAATTAGATAAGTTTTTGCTCTATATGAATTAGAGAGTATTTGCTCTGATAAAAGTAACTCTGTCAACTAGTTTGCTGATATGAACTCCACATAAAAATCAATGTAAGTGACAACAATTATCAATATTGATCTATTCAATACCAATAATAAGGGAGAATAGAAAAGAGAACAAAAGAAATAGGACTTCAGGATGTTAGAGAGAGGTGTTTTGAATCTAACCTCTTATCATTATGTTAGAAAATTCCCAAACAAGATATTACAAAGAGTATAGTCATCTCTTTTGTTGTTGTATGTTTTTAAATTAAGTTTTTCTCATTTCACTATGTTCCCTTATGGATCAAGATGAATCGAGGAAAAAAAGTAAAAAAAGAAATAATTATTAAAGCTGGTGTCTTAATGATGCTTGCCACAGCTGAAGCTGCAATACGAATCATTCAGAAAGAACCAGTATACATTGTATCTAATAATGCGTTGTGATCCATTTTATTAGGTTGTATTTACAATGGACCGGATATTAATGTTTCAATTTGCTACATATGGGAAAATCAACTTTTGGAGAGTTATATAATATATTATTATGTACAAAGGATTTAGCGCATGAAGCTCAATATGCTTAGGTTAAGGAATCAGTTGCGTCATTTTTATATATCATGGCCCACAACAACAAAAATCGTTATGTCGGATGTACTTATTTATGTTTCATTGACACTATTAGTTGACACTTTACTCTAAGAGCTGAGAGCAGTTATAAAAGTAGGAAAAGATTACATTAAGTTGTCTGAGTCCAGACAAAAAAGTAGTTGGAGGTTTTTTGAGGACTGTGTTGGCGCTCTAGATGGAACTCATATTGAAGTGACTGTTTCAATGAAAGATCTATTGGAATATGAGTTCTGCATCTCTTGGTTTGAGAATAACAAATCATAATCTGTATTTGATCTACTTTGCTTGTGTTTATAGTGTGCAGGTTATACAGGTAAAATAGAGAAAAGTACAAGGGAATTCAATCGGGATGATCAATTGGAGGCATGGATGAAATTGGCCACTACCGCGCGGCGATAGGTACTACCGCGCTGTGATAGGTACTACCGCTACCACCTGCGGTAACACTCATTCCAGAAGGACAACTGACAAGGAGCATTTCAAAAGGGACTTGGCGGGAGCAAAGATCTTATTATGTAAAGTCATACCGCGCCGCAATAACTCTATCACGCGGTGATAACATTTAGGCAACCCCGGGCAATCACAAATGATTGAGGAGCCAAATGAAGCAGGAGATCGCATTTTGGCACACTGCAAATATTGCTCTACCGCGCGGCGATAAACGTTGCCTAAGATAGCAGGTTTGCTTCTAAATCAGGCTGGCCGGAGAGCGAAAATTCAATTAATATGCTACCCCCCCCCCCCCCCCCCCCCCCCCCCCCCCGCAATAGGTACTACCGCAGGCGATAGCAAACAACGTTCTATTTAAAGGACATTTCTCTCTGTCTCTCGCGCGTGAAACAAAATATTTTATAGGAGCCTTTGTGCCAAAGGTCCAAAGGAGAACCAAGACTCCACTACAACAATCGGAAGAGGCTTCGAAGGCGGAGAACATCAACGCATATTCCAGACGAAGACTGAACGCATTTACAACAATAATCTCAAGCATTCCTTCGTGCCCGCCTTTAGAAGTTCTTTAGGGAGTCTTCGTTCCAGAAATATTTTATATTCTCTATCCTTGTATTTTATCTTTTGTTTTTTGTTACTTCTTTGCGGTACGTTGAGAAAATCTCCCGTGTGATGGCGACTAGGTCTTTGTAAAGCTTAGGGAGAGAATTCTCCTTTGTGTTGGCGACTAGGTCTTTGTACGGCTTAAGGTAAATTCACCTCGTGTGTTAGGCGACTAGACTGAGATTTAGGTCTAGGGGCGGCTTGAGGCCTATCTAGAGAGAGATAGGCTAAACCAACCGGTTTGGAGTGCGAGTCGGTATAGAAAACAAAAAAGTGACTTTTTATTTCATCACCTTGATCTTTAGCATTATGAAGATCAAATTTTGTAATAAATTTTGAATGTAATAAAATCATCTCTCATTTTGTTTTCAAGAATTATTTCATTGCTGAACTTAAATTCAGAATATTCAAAGTTCAATTATTTCAAAATGATCATTAATAATTATGCAGGTTCAATTAAAAAGTAATAATCTCTTATCCCACCTAAAAGCGTCTCACAATCCAACAAGTGGTAACAGAGGAAGGTTACTCTTATTAGGCCTAACATCCTATAGTATTAAATGACGACCCTTAAAGATCCAATGAATAGTGACGATAAGTCTATATTAACTCCTTTATTCACCGGAAGTCACTATGATAGATGAAAAGATTTAATGAAAAATATTCTTATTTATATTGATAATGATGTGTGAAATATGACAACTGATAAGTATATTGCACTATCTGTTTTAAAGAACCACATTGTAATTCATAAGTCTACCATCGATTTTAATGAACTTAAGAAAAATGAATGCAATTTAAATCTAAAACTATGAATTGTTTAGTTTGTATCATTGACAAAAATATATTAAAACTTGTTCATATTTTTAGCACTCTTTTGATATTTGAAAATTTCTTAAAAATACTTATGATTCTTTTTCCATGTGCCAAAAGTAAGTCAAAAATTGAAGGATCCATTAGATGAAGAAAGTGTGCACACGTGCTCCCCCTCTCAAAATGACTTTTGTTCAGACGAAGCTATGACAAACACATCAAGTAGAAGGGAAACCGATTGTGCGTTAAACAATTCAAATGATAGTTCTTCTGATTGCATTGTAAGCACAACGAAAACATCATTTCTAGAATCTACATCATTCTCTACATCTCGTGCACTTGATTTTGCTAAACGTAAAATTAAAAAAGATGAAAAATATAAATTTTATATTGCGTTTAGAAAATAAAATTCTAAAAGCAAAACTTGATGTAAAAACAAATATTGATGTGCTTATAGTTGACTCTCATTCTTACTCTTTGGTTGAAAAATCTATACCTTATATTGATTGCAATAAACTTAAAAAAATCAGGGTTCTGAAAAAGAACTTTCTATTGCAAAAGAGCATAGTGAACAATTGATAAATAAAAATAATGCTCTCTCAAATAAACTACATTCATTAAAATTATTTGTTCAAAATTTTTCAAATGATAAAAATTTTTTATATCTAGTAATTGTTGTAAAGCCTCTACTAGTATTACAAGATTCATAAAACAACACACACCTAGTAGAACATTTGGTAATGCAAGCACTCCTTACATCAAGTGCTTCGTATGTTCCAAATTTAGACATACATCATCTTGTTGTAAGGGTAAATCTACACCTTGCACATATCACCAAATTTGGGTTCCCAAACTCTCATTATCCAAAACATTTGGATCCATATGAGTTCCTAAATCCTGCCTTCATATACCTTGAGCTTATTGATTGCTTAGAGATATTTTTATCATGATATGATTTGATTGCTTCAAAATGATTACTATTTTATCAAATCTACATTCCTCCCTGGTCAAATAAAATAATAAAAATGATTATTTACTTTCTTGTAATTTGTGTATGTTGTGTATTTTTTGTTTTCCTTTTATTAAGCTTTCTTGCAGATTCGTCTATGCTCACATCTGCATGTGGTGACACATTATATGTAGTTTATCTAGTATATTTTGACTGCGTATTACTGTGATTGGAGTTTTATTTTTCACTGATACCGTTGACAATAGTACTTATCGCTTGACGCTAGCCTTTTGAAATAGCTACACTACATTTATGTGTCTCCTTATTGTAATAGTTTCTAGTGTTGAGCAAATGTGTTTAACTTCGCATTTTATGCATATTGTTTTATGACACATTCACCTTGCACAATCTTACATCATAACTAATTGAGTAGAATAAATATGATTGATCATGCATTACATCATATATATCATTGTAGGTTATCAATCACATGTTATGAATGCTTGATGTCTTATGTTTGCATGTCTCTCATCATGTGTCATGATTCCAAGACTATCATGTAGTTATCGTAACAAACTAAAAAACTAATTATTTTTAGTTTTATGAAAATTATATTTGAACTCTATCTTCAACACATGCAATATAAACTTAATTCAATAGCATGTATTGAACCTGAATTTGATCAAAAATGTTTTATCACTGCATGTTGTCATTTCGTCCCATTGCTCAAGCATTACAATGTAATATTTATGCAATTCATTACCTATGATAGTGTTCATTCATGATATCTTGTAATGTTACAACATTATTTGAGTGTTATCATGTTTTAAAATTAACTATATTCATGTTCTGAAAGCATGTATGAGTAATCTTTTAAATGGCTTTAAAATTGACTATCTATACTATGGTCTCAATCATACATAGATCATATTTGTTGCATACACGCATTCTTACGCTTCATGATTATTTATTTCATATATTTTTTTATATGTTTAAGAGATTAACACAATTGTAAGAGCATTAACTCATTGTCTCTTAACAATGATATATCTGATCTCTAATCATGTTTGCTTTTATCTTGTGTTTTAACTCAATGTCTTTGAAGTTAGGAATATTATATTGTGTTGGTGGTCTTTTTCTTGGTTTGACTATTTTCTTTTTGAGCTTTCATGGACATGAAAAACACACAAAAAACTTGATTTACTTATATATTTTTCATAATATTATTAAAATCAAAATATATGTGATTTCTTGCTTTAACTCTCAGATTCACGATTCAATCGACTTTGGAGTTGAGTATTCTAAACCTCTTAGGCTAAAATTTAAAATACGCAATTTTTTGCATCTTTTTCGTGTTTTCTTAATTGCATTAGCTGTAGTATAAACAAAAAATCCATAAAAATTGAAAAAAAAAATGGAAAAACATGTTTTTTTAACAAAATTACAAATCTCTGTTTACCATCGCCGCATGATAACCTTCAGCGCTGGCGATAGCTGATGATTTTACTTTTCTTATTTATTTTTATTTTCCTTCGAATTTTTGTTGTCATGAGATATCATATTACTGATCTGCACATTAATGTGATACGTCATTTAAAATTAACTATATTAATGTTCTGAAAGCATGTATGAGTAATCTTTTAAATGGCTTTAAAATTGACTATCTATACTATGGTCTCAATCATACATAGATCATATTTGTTGCATACACACTTTCTTACGCTTCGTGATTATTTATTTCATGTATTTTTTTATGTTTAAGAGATTACCATAATTGTATGAGCCTTAACTCATTGCCTCTTAACAATGATATATCTGATCTCTAATCATGTTTGCTTTTATCTTGTGTTTTAACTCAATATCTTTGAAGTTAGGAATATTGTATTGTGTTGGTGGTCTTTTTCTTGGTTTGACTATTTTCTTTTTGAGCTTTCATGGACATGAAAAACACAAAAAAAAACTTGATTTACTTATATATTTTTCATAATATTATTAAAATCAAAATATATGTGATTTCTTGCTTTAACTCTCAGATTCACGGTTCAATCGACTTTGGAGTTGAGTATTCTAGACCTCTTAGGCTAAAATTTAAAATACGCAATTTTTTGCATTTTTTTCGTGTTTTCTTAATTGCATTAGCTGTAGCATAAACAAAAAATCCATAAAAATTGAAAAAAAAAACGAAAAACATGTTTTTTAACAAAAATACAAATCTCTGTTTACCATCGCCGCATGATAACCTTCAGCGCTGGCGATAGCTGATGATTTTACTTTTCTTATTTATTTTTATTTTCCTTCGAATTTTTGTTGTCATGAGATATTATATTACTGATCTGCACGTTAATGTGATGCGTCATAATCGTATCAAGAGCGCGAATAAGAATATTGCATTGCATTAAACATAAAGATACAATCGAGAGACAAGCCCTCGCCAAGCATCTAGAGGTTGGGTCCTCCTTAACACTCCACTCTCCAAGAGAGCTCAAACTCTAAGACTAAAAAGATGATACATACCTCCCTAAGGGTCTCCTTATATAGAAGGCTTCACTACAGGACAAAGACTACATGACTAAATACCCATCGCGTGCGTATTAATACACATGTCCTGAAAAGCGACCTTGTCGTCAAGGTCGAGCTGAGCAAGGTCCCATAGGCGCGTCGACGAGACTCGGGCGGCTCTTCTGGTGGGCGGACCAGGTGAAACATCAGAAGTGTAGAGGCATCGTAGCGGGCCAGTTGCAACAAAGTTGTGGTACAGGTGACCGAAACAGTCGTAGAACTCAGTATCAGACTACCTGAGAGGCGAAACACTGTCATGCTGCAAAATAGTTCATCCTCAAGGACGAGCGATGAACAAACTAGCTGAGCTAGGGTCGCGGTCGGAGGCCAGATGCTATGAAGAATGATGAGGGAAACCCATCCAAATGTTGAATGAGGGTCGTAGGGTCAGACCTTAGGTCGATGAGGAGTAGGTAGTGATGATTTGGAAAGATACCCAATAGGAAGGCTGGTCGAAGTGGGAGTAACAAGATGTGAGGGTAAGGGTAACATTGGGCTCGAGAGATGTGGGAAAAAATGAGTCGGGAGATAAGAGAGCTGACAGGAGGGCGGGGGAGTCAAAGAAACGCGGGGAGCCGAAAAAATATGTGGCGACGTGTGAAAGGCTGACAAGGCGCCAGGTGGAGCCTCTGTCACGGATATGTCGGAAGGCGGGCGGATAGGAGGGCCACTGGTGGTGGGGGGGATTATGGGGGTGTGTGTCACGATAGGCAGTGGGAGAACGAAGAGGGTGTCAAAAAAAGAGGAAGTGGTGGCGGTTCTAATGGTCGATGACCCATTGAGGGGTGGCGGTGCGATGGATAGAGGAGGAGGCTCGTTGGGAAGCAAGGTGGCGGGCCTGGGCTATAAGGGGGCATGTGGAAGAAGTCGATGATGAATCTCAAGCGCCATGGCGAGGAGAGTATCCAGGGAAGTTTCAATTCGATCGCAGCAAGAATGCACTGAGCCTGGATGGATGGCCATGGTGGAAAAAAAGGGGGAGGGCCGCCAAAATGCGACAATGGGCACGGGAGGGCTGTCGGAATGCTGCATGAGCCACCGGAGGGCTGATGGATTGTTGCAGGAGCCGCGAGAGGGCTGTCGAAATGATGCAGGAACCGCATGAGCGCTGCCAGACAGCGGTCGGAGCCGCAGGAGGGCTGTGAGGGTGACGAGCACTCGCTGGAAGGCTGCAGGAGTGCTGACGGGTCACTGGGGTGCTGCCGGACACAGTTGGAGAGGAAGAAGAGACGGCTGGAGGCGCCGAGAACCGAAGACGCACTAAACCGTGCGCTGGAAAAGGGCCCGAGATCAGGGAGGTCGGTCGAAGCGGGAATCGCCCGCTGGAATCGGGCGCTGGAGTCGGTAATGTCGTCGAGGGCGAAAGCCGTTGAAGGCGTCGTCGCGTGCAAAATCCCGTGAGGCGTCGTCGAGCTGTGGATGGACGGAAGCGGCGAGCGAATTCCCGGAAGTGTTGTCGAGCTGCGGATAGGAAGGCTCGGTTGCAGGAACGCCGCGGAAGATGAGTGTCGTGGACGTCGACGCAGCCGGAGCGGGCAGAGCGTGCGGGATCGTGGAAGCAGACGAGGCGGCAGAGACAGGATCCGATTAGGGTTCGGCAGAAACCCTAAACGAGCGGCAGGTCGAACCAGTTGATATGTCGTAATCGTATCAAGAGAGTGACTAAGAAACATACATTGCATAAAACAAACATAAAGATACAATCGAGAGGCAAACCCTCGCCAAGCATCCGGAGGTCCTCCTTGACACTCCACTCTCCAAGAGAGCTCAAACTTTAAGATTCAAAAGATGATACATAACTCCTTAAGGGGCTCCTTATATAGATGAAGACCCACTACAGGACAAACACTACATGACTAAATACCGCGTGAGTATCATAATGTTCTATGATCATAGCAAAATTATTTTGTTTTATCATTTATTTATTTATTTCCAAAAATCAAAATAAAATAAAAATTACAAAATAATTCTAAAATACAAAAATATGTTCTTTGCATTGTTATGATTACATTTTTGCATTCTTATTTAAAAAACAAAAACTATAAAAATTGTATTGAAGCTAAATTGAAAATATCTAGCGTGAGTAGTATAACATTTAAGAATTAGCTATAATGTGTGATTTGTTATTTTAATCCATATTAAACATTATAATGTTTATTCATACTATGCAAATTATCATAAAAGTATAATGAAAAAAATATGTAGGAAACTTATGTCTAAATGTTTATGTATATCTCTAAACATGAGTGATGTTTTATGTTATACAATGATTCACACATTCACTCTTTTTATTCCTGCATTTGTTTATTATCTTGATTATGCATGTTTGTGTAGTGTAGTGTTATGAATAGTTAGTATGCACGGCTAAATTATCTACACTCCATCGGATTATCCTCATGCAATCTGTCATCAAGCAATTCATGCACTAAGATAAGAGAAGTCGTTGGTCATTCAAAATAAAAATAAATAAATGACAAGAATAACTCCCACAAGCACTACTTCTCTTCCTGCTAAGTCTTAATGAGTATTGTGATATTGAGCACCTTAGGTAGAATTGTAAAGTGTCTTGTGCAAACTTAACTATAAAAACATCACATTTGTTTTACTTCTCTTGATTCACATGATCACAACAACAACAACAACAACAACAGAACCCATATAGTCCCCAATCATTGGGGGTATGGGCGGGGGAAGATTGGAAACAGACCTAACCTTTGGCACTATGCACAAAGTGGCTTCTCTCAGAGGAGAAAGACCTAACCTTTGACAATAAATGCACAAAGTGGCTGCTCACAGAGTACCACTGAAATAGTGGCCCCCTATACCATCGCGTTTGCTGCGGAATCATGCCCTCAAATCAAAGCCAAAGACATCAGAGAGGGCAGACCCAAGAATCCATTTTGATTTATGTGCACATAACCATGCTTCCTTCATTCAGCATCCAGAGCATTGGTGAAGCACAATGTTGATTCACATGATCACAAATAATAAAAATAAAAAATAATGTTATGTGATCCAACAAGTACTACTTCGTATTCTTGACAAGTCTTCATAAGCATTATATGAACGAAGCACCCTGGTAGTTGTACTGTATTGTGCTTAGAAATCGTGGAAGTAATTTTACTTTGCATGTTGATGATGCTGCGTACATTCATTAAATTTTGTATGTGACTTGATTATTACTTTTGTATATTTTATCAAATCACAATTTGTACAAATCATTGTCTTTTATAAACTTTCTACTCATGGGAATTGGAATTTAAGATTTCTATATAATTGAGCAAATGTACTAGATGACTAAGCATGAACTTTACAATGTCTTTAAAACTTGAATCCCAAATCATATTGCATTGTATTGTTAAATCTCTTTATGGCTATACTTTATATGCTTATCATGCTCAATATGAACTATAACGATTATCATAAAACAATCATTTTCTTTTGATTTATAACGCAAATTCTTTTTGATCTATGAATAATAATGCTAATCTTTTATGATTTTCTCAATCTTCAAATAAACTCGAAGTCTTAATTTTTAAAATCACTTGATATGCTATTTTTTTTAAGTATACATGTTTATTCTACTGATTTTATAAATATTATAATCTATCTTATGACCACTAATGAGTTATTACATATTAGAAGAGGAATATAAATATTCAAAATGCAAAATTCGGTTTCTTCTATGATACCGCCGGCGGCAGCAATCATTCATTTGTAACCTTTAATTTTATGATGTACCTTTATTGCTACGATTTAATTCTTACTGGTTTGCATATATCTTCATCTATGTAGTAGTACATGCTTACTCGTATGCCTGTATGACCATCATTACATTATTAATCACTTTTTTCATTACGAGTGTTTGATTATCCTATTATGCTTCTCATGCTTATCATTTACTTCATCATTTCCAATAATTATCTTATGCTTGATTTTTAATTTAGCACGGTTATCTTTTATGAAGTTTGCTCTTCTACTTTCACAATTATCTATTGTATATTTCCCTCTCTATGCACTTTTTTCATGATTTTCCGATGCATACACTCTTTGATCAATCATGATTATATATGTTAGAAATATCTATAACAAGTGGTTCATTATTTCATGAAATATTTTACCTTCTCTCTTTTTGATAATACCAAAAGTGTGAATAAATTGAGAAATCTAAGGGAAAAGAATTATAAAACCACTAAGTGTAGGGGGGAGCATATTTAGGGGAGCACACACTTATGAAGAATGACATTAATGTACTTATTCACATTTAAATGATCATTCTAAACACCTGTTCTCACGATTATCAATTACCGCACTCTCACATAAATAAAACACTTATTTAAATGATTAATTTCTCATTATGGATTTGTTATTATCAAAAGAGAGAATTTGTTGGAACATGGATTTCGCATCTCTTGGTTTGAGAATAACAAATCCTAATTTGTATTTGATCTACTTGCGTGTGTATATAGTGACCGGTTATACAGGTAAAATAGAGAAAAGTACGATGGAATTTGATCGAATTACTAAAGAAATCAAATTACACGTAGCTTTTTAATGCATATTAACAGTCAAGTAAATTATGATGATGTAGCACAGATCAACGTATGAATACTTACATCTTATATCAAGGAAAAATGACTAAGGATGATGAATGCAACAAAGCGAAGAATAAAAAATTAAAACACGCAATAAGCCTTAGATTAATGGTGTCAAGTGAACGGCATAATACAATGACTGTACCAACCACTAGGTAATCAATTCAGAGGGTATGGGAGGTGCTTCCCTCATGATTGATGGATGCACACCATCATACTCATAAGGCCCAGTAAGCCGTATGAGTCTCAAATATGGGGTTGACGACCCACATGACGCAGGACGGTCCTATGTGACGGGAAAATAATGGGTAATCACTACATGCAACAATATGAGATCCGACGATTCTAAAACTTGCACTAAGTAGAGATCACACGAGACTCGACTGTAAAAGAAATAACAACACACCTTGAACTCGCTCAATACCGTAGGGGGAGGGCTGGGGTAATTTTAGAGGGCAGTGCAGGGGACGGGAAAGCCTCTCAGGTGCTGAATTCAGTCCTCTCTGAAGTGATAACTGGCTGTCTGAATAACTGGGGCTGGCTGGTAGCAGATTTTGAGGCCGGGACAGCTGCGGGAAGAAGTCGAGGTTGAAAAACTGCTGCCAGGATACCTTATACAGCATAAGTGGTTGGTTGGGAGGTGGTTCCACGTGGGTAGAGGGGTTGGAAGAGGAGGGAGGGACAGCTGGAGGGAGAGGGGACTGGCAGAGGGGTTGGGGATCAGTTAGGAGATGGTTCCACGTGGGGGAGAGGTGCTGGAAGAAGAGGGAGGGGAGGCTAGGTGTGGCGTTGGCTGGCAGGTACAGCTGGGGTCGGTTGGGAATGAGTGGGAGGTGGGGGTTCAGTTGGGGGAAGAGGGGGAACACGTGACGGCTGTGAGGTGGGAGTAGCGTGTGTGTGTGTGTGTGTGGGGGGGGGGGGGGGTTAACTTTAGAATCCTAAAATTAAGGGAAGTGGGAAAGGGGGGGTAGTGGGAAAGTGGGGAGGTGGTGGAGGTAGCTGGCCGGAGGATGGACGGATGTGGTGGAGGTGGCCGGCGAGGTTTTCCGGCGATCGTCGGATGTGGTGGAGGAAGCCGGAAAAACTAAAATGATGGAAAATATAGGGGAAATGATGGTGGATCACCGGAGTTGGACGGAAATGTTCTCAGGTGATCGTCGGTGGTGGATATGAGAGAGGATTGGGGCTGCCTTAGGGGAATTTGGTGAGTGGAGGGGGAGGTGGATTGGGGAAACCGGCTGTGTACAGTAGAGGGTTCCTGCATTGGAACCCGGCAATAGAATGAGAGGGGGGGGATGGCCAGCTGCTGTAGGGAATGGTGTTGAGATGGAATTGGTGGTGCCTGGTAGTGGGTTGGGGGAAGGGATGTAGGGGGGTTGGCCGGCTGTTTGTGGGAGGAGGGAGGGGAGGGAATGGTGGGTGGCAGGAAGGGGGAAAATGGAAGGTGGCTCACGGCTATGGGAGGATGAATCCCGGGCTTCACACCCGGGGGTCAGCTTCGGCATCGAATTGACCAAAGAATGGGCTTCAATACTTCATTCTTCAATGCCCAAAATGAGAACACTCACCATCAATATATAGACACTAGGGGGAAACCGAAGGCTATGATTGGCGATCGTTGCGACTCAAAAATAAATAAAAATACAACTGAAAAGGTAAAATGAAAAGAATAACTAATGCTACGATTGGCGAACACTCAAGATGAGCGGTCTCGATCGTTACTGTGTCAGAGGTCAACGCGAGTAGATCCGAACGGAATGAAGATGGGCTGCTCCCCATCAACTATCCCCACCTTGAAAGAATTCATCTCCGTGAATGAAGATGGGCGTGCTCTCTTCTGAAGGCGAGGTGAAACCCCATAGCTCTTATGATTTCCTGAACTCGTAGATCGTTGATGCTAACTATGGAACCAAGGATGAAAATGGTGAAGATGATGGTGGTACTGTAGATGGTGTTGCTACTAAAAGAGATGTTTACAAAGATGTCGGAGTCGGAGTAGTGGACATCAATGCTGAAGAAGATATTGTTTTTGTCGTCGACGTCGAACATTGTATGGTACTGCTGTGGAAGAAGCCAAGATGATGTTTGTGTCGAAAAATGTAGTACTGTTGTGGATGAAGACAAGATGATGCATGTGTCGAAGAATGTAGTATTGTTGTAACAACCCAGGATTTTAATAAAAAAAAGAGGCAATTTCGTAATTATAGGAATTAGGTTTTTTTCCTCCTATTTAACTTAACCGAGCCCCGACCTCCCGTTTCTGCGATTCCCCGCAAGCGCACAGCCGCAGCTCTCCTGATTCCGCCGCGTTCCGACTCCCGTCTCCCGTAGCCGCTCTCGTGCCGACTCCCGCAAGCCAGCGCCGCTTCCTCCTGCTTCCCCGTCGCCTCCTCTGCGCCCTAGCCGGCGCCTCCTCCTCCTGCCATGGCCGACGTCACCTCCTCCTCTTCCTCAGGCCATCGACAGCAACGCCTCCCCACCTTCTCTGCTTCCTCAAGTCGGCAACCCCATGAACCGGCGAGCCAAAGTGACGTCAGCCCCTCTTCTTCCTTCTAGGGGGCCGACATCATCAGTTTCTTCCTCCTCCAAGGGGCCAACAACCACCGTTTCTTCCTCCGACAGCCCTCTTCCTCTCTGATTGGGTCGGTGTTTGCGAGATGTTCCTCCTTGGGCTCGGTTTTGGCCTCCTTGGGTAAGGAATTCCTCCTTCCCCTCCTATTTCAGATTTCCTTGCGTTTGTTTGGAAATTTTAGCATCCCAAATTGCTTATGTAAATTGATTAAAGGTTTTTGCCCTCTTGTAGTCGTCTAACCCCGCCGTGGTTTGTGCTTTCAGCACCGATCGTCGAATCTCCCAGCGGAATCTCTCTAGTCCTCTTTGAATTAGGGTTTCCCCTAACCTAAGCGCCGCCAAGTCTCCGTTTCTGCGTGGTATCTCTTCTCCCCTCACCTTTGAGGGAGGTAAATCTGCTAAAACCCGCTTTGTTTATTTTCCGCGTCGTAGAATGCATGTGTTAGCGTAGTAAATTATGCTGCATCGCTTTCGTTGTGTTTGATCAGGTTCAAAACGTGATTTCTGCTTTTGCTTGCGCCGCTTAAGCCGTCGTCGTCAGATTCAGCCTCATTTAAGGCAAGTAGAGATCTCTCTCTCTTGCAAACATTGAATTTAATTGTCATGTCTGTTCTTATGTTTATATGAATGCACCATTGAATGTTTGTTTCGTCGAATAAATTTAGACCTCGAATCCCTAAATAGACTTGTTAATAGATTGAGGTATCACGCGTTGGAATAACAAAAATTGTGAATGAGAATGATGGTTACTTGAATATTCATTTAGATAAATTTCGTCTCAGTTGACGAATAAATGGAAGACTAGTAGTTCTTTTTGACTATGAGCATTATTTGTTATAATGATAAATGTTAAGATTCTTGCTGGCAACTAGGTGAATTGTGTTTGATATAAAATATTCGGCTCGAACGCATGCTTATTTGGAAGACAATCGTTTGTTGGAATGGATCATACTAAATGAATACTTGGTATTCTAGAAAATGATGTATAGTAATCTTATTACTCGTGGATACTTGAACCCCTAAGTTTCAAAACTCTCTTTCGAGTTCTTTGAGTCATCGAATCTGGTTTCTTATATCTGTTTGGTTGAAAGACTTGGATAAAATTTATTTCTTGATATGATGTTTTTCTTTAGCGTGAGTCTGTTCCAGTTAGAATCACCAATCTATAAATCTTTTAAATTATCTAATGTCATGCACCTCTTTTCACGTTTGTAAAATCTGCTCTTGTATATCTGAATCAGTATTTGGTTACATATCTTGATATGCTAGAATCATTCAATCATGAATTATTTCATTAATAACACAAGTAAACAATTGGACGATGGGGTTTTAATTGACGCAACTCCTTGACTTGGGTTCCCTCTTGAAACTCTAATGGGAACAAAGGACCGGTCATAGCGAGCATAAATTTTTGAATCTCCTGAATCCGTACTTGAATCTGTCTGAATCTGAATCATGTGCGTCAACCAAAAATACCTACACTTTCACTTGTTACAACTAATGTTAATACATGAACACTTATATGCTTTACTCCGGAGTAGTTTAATAATTATTGATATTTCTGCTTGTCTCACTTGCTTGCCTGTTCTGTTAGCTTTGCTTCTTGAAAAACGGTACACAATATTCTGTTTCCCCTGCTCGTATTTTATTTTGCTTTGTTCCTGTTTATTTCAATGTTCTGAGGCTTTTCATTCTTGTTTTGTAATTTGCTTTAGCGTTCGTGTCGGCGCCACCTGCTTCCTGAGCCGATATGCGTCAAGCTTCAAGTTTTGTGTTTATGTTTTATTTCTTTTACTGTCGGATATTCCTGTTATGTAATAATTATAATTAGTCATTTTCCCTGTTTGCATGTACAATTGCTAGGCTAAATATTATATGTACCAGAATTTGATATATTTGCACGCTCATTTATCTGCAATGATCATTGCATAAAAATCTGTTCCAAAACTTGTATCATAAGTTCTTCTGTAAAAATGCATGTGCACCTGTTTCAAATTATCATATTTTAAAACTTCCGCAATAAAACAATCTGTTTTACCAAAAGTAACTATTTTTTTTACTATTTATCAGTATCTCAGCCTCCACCTAACAGACATGGATTTTCCTTCCGCCCATGCCTGTGGCATCACGGCCCGCCCGAAGCGCACTCTGACTCTTGTTGAGACGGGTCATGACAACTGTTGTGGAAGTAAACAAGATGATGTCACAAGCATGGGCGGAAGGAAAATCCATGTTGCATGTGTCGAAGAATGTAGTACTGTTGTGGAAGAAGTCGCATGATCAATCGGTGTCGAGGAACCGGGATGTGCCAGAAGTTGAGTGGTAGACAAAGGCTATGGCTGAGGCATTGAAATGGAAGGGGAAATCGGAGACAATTGAGACTGTGGTGGAGTGGTGGACGAAAATGGAGGTTGAGG
Source organism: Dactylorhiza incarnata (assembly GCA_033032865.1). Taxonomy (NCBI): domain Eukaryota; kingdom Viridiplantae; phylum Streptophyta; class Magnoliopsida; order Asparagales; family Orchidaceae; genus Dactylorhiza; species Dactylorhiza incarnata. The sequence continues at coordinate 14,578,394 of JAWHQI010000003.1, read as the reverse complement.
AGCTGTGATGGTAGAGGGCGAAGGGGACATGTAATCATGTGACTCAAAGAATGATCTTAAATCTTCTACATTGAATACAGGTGAATTTCCCATATACAGCGGGATATCCAGCTCATAGGCATTTATTCCAATTCTTTTAAGCACAATGGACTCATTCACTTAGCATTTAATTTTCGAGTAGTTCCCATGGAAAACCTCTCAGCACATATACAAATCAACACATGTTCTCCTTCTTTGAAGATTTGCAATCTCCTGTGGCTATCAACTACGATTTATAAATAATTTTATGCAAAGTACTCGAACGTCGGATAGAACCATGCATGTTATACAGTGACAATGAATGATGGTCGACAGACATAACAGATCTCCTATGTAGAGACTCTACAACTTTCCGGGTTCCATCCTAGAGGGGCACATGATCAGAGGGTTCAGTGAGTGGGGTGTAAAAATATTCATAGCGGGTGCGATGATCATTTAAATAAACGCCTGAAATGTCAGCACTAATAATGATGGAATCGAACCCAAGACCATTGAGAGCACTCTCACTCTCGACTAACTCAAAGATAGTGGACACGTCCCTAAAGTGTGGTGGTTTATCTGGAGGCTTTCTAGGTGGAGTGCAAAAATACTCGTCGCGTGTGAGAAACATTCTGAAGACGGTGTGAAACTTTGGCACTGGGATGTCACTCTATGTTGTGTAGGATGCCTCCATAAAGTGAAAACTCATTAGGTGGCTCACCGGAAAGGGTATAATAAAATTCATCGCAAATGCGACGTGTACCAATATAGGTCCCTGAAATATCTAGAGTGGCCTTAAATGTAAATAGGGTCATCATTAAGTACGCAACATTATGTTCGAGAGATATGACTAGAAGAGGCTTCAAGACTCTTGTGCTCAGAAAGGGATCACTCATTGAGATCTCATCCTCACAAGGACGTAGTGGTTCAACAGGAGGCTCAACAAGGGGTTTCCAAAGAAACTGTCAACAAGGTGATGGTCCTCCAAATGCAAACCATCGTAAGGGGTAGTGTTACCAAAGATGGGTGAGGCAGCCACCACAAAATCAACACTAGGCTCTCGGCTCCCGGTTGTAATGTGGCTCGGGACGACGACATAGGAAGAGTGGAAAAAGTTCATACTCAGTAGTGGACCAATATGTGCAGTGTCGAGGATGACTCTCTAATCGTAGGGGACACTAGGTCTAAGTGAGGTATGGAGGATGGATTTACCATCACAGTGTCACTGGGTCGTTCCTCCTCGCTCTCGTGACCATGCTCACTAATCATACTAGTATTGCTCTCCACCGATATTATACAATCAGGATTGGACTCGACTCCAAAATCAAGTGAGCACTGAGTCTCCTCAAGATAAGAGTAATCAAAATCAAGTGTCAGGTCTCTCATGTCAATGGGAGCACTATTAGACACATTGATGGCTTGACCTAAATCCTTAAGCTTATTTTATGGATTCTCTTTAAGGCATTCGTCATGTGATCAATCATCAATATGAGCACCCAAGCGATCAAATTGATCAAAAAACCATCGTTGAAATTCGGCTTCCGACATATCCATTTTCGGAACACTAGGAAGACCACTACACGTGATTTTATCTTGATGATGGTGACCTTTATAGGATTTTTGATATTCCTCGAGGTAATTACCTCTAGAAGAATCAAAGCGTGGAAAAGGGTTAACACAATTTCTACGAGTGGAGGGTTGGGGACGAAGATGATCAACGTAATAATGCGAAAATCTCTCTGAAGGCGCTCTATGGGATCGAGCATAGACAGGTTGTGGCTCCTCAAATAGAGGATTAAGGTAGCGACGATCATAATGATATGACATTGGATGATATAGCCTTTAGTCCCGCATATTTTAAAATAAGCCTGAACCTACCTCTGATGCTAATCTGACGCAGGACGGTCCTATGTGACGGGAAAATAATGGGTAATCACTACATGCAACAATATGAGATCCGACGATGCTAAAACTTGCACTAGTAAATTTGTTTTATAAATAAAATATAAGATATTCGCAATAGTTTAAGCTTACGAACAAAGAGACACGTGTAGTTGTATAAATGTAAGAGTGCTCGTAAATCAAATATTAAGTTGATGGGAAAATACAAAGATGTAAATAACGAAAACAAGACTTACAAACTAATATCTCTTCAAGTAGAGATTACACGAGACTCCACTGTAAAAGAAATAACAACACACCTTGAACTCGCTCAATACCGTAGAGGGAGGGTTGGGTGATTATAGAGGGCTGTGCGGGGGCCAGGAAAGCCTCTCGGGTGCGGAATTCAGCCCTCTCTGAAGTGATAACTGGCTATCCGAATAACTGGGGCTGGATGGTAACAGATTTTGAGGCCGGGACAGCAGCTGAGAGAAGTAGAGGATGAGCCAGGATTCCTTCTACAGCATAGGTTCCACGTGGGGAGAGGGGTTGGAAGAGGAGGGAGGGGTGGCTGGAGGGAGAGGGGACTGGCAGAGGGGTTGGGGATCAGTTAGGAGGTGGTTCCACGTGGGGGAGAGGTGTTGGAAGAAGAGAGAGGGGCGGCTGTGTGTGGCGTGGGCTGGCAGGTGCTGGGGTCGGTTGGGAATGAGTGGGAGGTGGGTGTTCAGTTGGGGGAAGAGTGGGAACTACACGTGTGGCCAGGAAATGAGAGGAGGGGCGGCTGTGAGGCGGGAGTAGTGGGGGGTAGTTTAGCTTTATTTTAAGAGAGGTTCCTAAAATTAAGGGAAGTGGGAGAGTGAGGGTAGTGGGGAAGTTGGGAGGTGGTTATGGGTGGTGGGGAAGTTGGGAGGTGGTTATGGGTGGTAGTGGAGGCGGCTGGCCTGAGGATGGCCGAAGGTGGTTGTCGTAGGTGGTGGAGGTGGCCGGAGATGTTTTCCGACAATTGCTGGAAAAACTAAAATGATAGAAAATGTAGGGGAAGTGATGGTTGACCACTGGAGTTGGCCGGAAACGTTCTTCGGTAATTGCCGATGGTAACTATGAGAGGGGATTGGGGCTGCCTTAGGGGAATTTGGTGAGTGGAGGGGGAGGTGGATTGGGGAAACTGGTTGTACAAGTAGAGGGTTCCTAGATTGGAGCTCGGCAATGGAAAGAGAGGGGGAGGATGACCTGTTACTGTAGGTATTGGTATTGAGATGGACTTGGTGGTGGCTGGCAATGGGTTGGTGCAAGGGATGTAGGGGGGTTGGCCAGTTGTTTGTGGGAGGAGGGAGGGGAGGGAATGGTGAGTGGCAGGAAGGGGGGAAATGGAAGGTGGCTCACGGCTAGGGGAGGAGGAATCCTGGGCTTCACACCCAGGGGTCGGATTCGACATCAAATTGACCAAAGGATGGACTTAAATGCCCAAAATGACCTCACCCTCAATATATAGACACTAGGGGTGCAATGGGCGGCTATGATTGGTCGATCGCTGCGACTCAAAAATAAATAAAAATACAACTCGAAATGAAAAATGAAAAGAACTAATGCTACGATCGGTGATTCGCTCAAGAAGAGCAGTCTCGATCGTCAATGTGCCCGAGGTCATCGTGAGTAGACCCGAACGGGTTAGGCGGGCTGCTCCCCATCACCACACTTCCACAATTGGAAACAATCATATGAGAGCCTCTGTTCCGCTCAAGGGACATGTCAGTTCAGAGACACCTTTCATTGTCATCAGAAACTCAATAATCAGAATGTGCTAGGTAAGCTAAGAAACATAAATTAACAACAGGAACATGAAATTGATTTACCTCAACTTTAAAAAAGAATTCAGAACACAGAGACTAATATATTTCAAAAATTGAAACTATGAATGCAACTCATAAGGCGACAATTACAGAAATGGTGATTTATGTTATTATGTTTATTGCATAATTACCCTATAGAAATTATGATCCCTAGATTTAATTGTTGCATACTTATAAATGTTCATACATGTTTTCTGTCATTTTAGTGTCACTAATAGAAGAGTTTTTTTCTCACTCACCAGATGGGTTGACCCTGTCTTCGGTCATTTTTTTCAGGGTATGTCAATTATTCAGACTTCTTGTACTTTACAAATTTTAGTTGGCTCTGTGAATTAAATTTTGAGGTATTCATCAATCTTAGCCGTATTTTTTGTTTCCACTGTACACTTTAGATATTTTTGTCATAGTACCAACTTTATTAGTGTTGCTTTGTTTGCATCATATCACAAATGTCGGACGGGATTTTGAAATGTTGCTAAACTAGGTAGGGGTGTTACAGTAGTAGTTGTTGGCTAGATCGTATAACTATGAGTTAAATACTAGATATCATGTAATATCGTGGATGAATAGTTGAGTTGGATTGAGTTGAATTAGTCAACTTGACCTAAAAGGATTTTTTTTTTTTTTGAAATCGTATACCCATTTCCTTATCTTTTTAAATCGTATACCCATTTCCTTATCTTTTGAAATCGTATACCCATCATCCCTGCTGGTTAGTCTCGGTTGTCATGAATTCCTAGAATATGACCGTTCTTGTCATAGCCAATTAAAATTGTAAAATGTATTAATTTGTAATTTGACTTGCAACCTTTGATGTCACTTTAAGTCTCTGAATCAATTTATTATAACAAAATTTCTGTTCTGAGTAATAATTATACACTTGCTTAATAATTCGCTACTACTATCTTTTGAGTGTCTTCACTACCTCGTGAAAATTCTCATAAGAATTTTCTTCTATCATGGAGGGGATCTCTTTTGAGGACTCCCCTAAGGGTCGGTGTCTTCCGCTATCGGTGTCTTCCATAGCGGAGTTGATGTTGAGTAAGATTATTTGAAGCTTTATCCAATGAGTAGGTTTTTTAATTTAAGCTAGTAAATTATTTTAAAGGAAAAACTTGATGCAACAGGTTGAGTTGGCACTTACAAACATTGTGATGGCTTGTTCAACCATGTTCATAATCAGTCATATGGGGACAACTTGCTTGTCTCCTCTCAATTTAATTAAAATTTTGTACAATTATGTGTACCTTGAAGCGTTATTTATCTGAGTTAATTGATTTAAATGAGGAGACAATTACTTTAAGCTAGTAAATTTTTTAATTTAAAAACTTGATGAAATAGGTTGAATTGGCACTTACAAACATTGCGATGGCTTGTTGCACCATGTTCATAATCAGTCATATGGGGTCACTTGCTTGTCTCCTACTCTCAATTATACTTACCTTGAAGTGTTACTTATCAATCCAAGCAGGTTGGTTGAAGTGGAGACGCGCATCACGGATCTTACGTGATCGTAAAGTACCATTAAAATTTAAAAGGCAAGTTTTACCGTACTGCAATTAGACCAGTGATGCTCTATGGTTCTGAGTATTGGGCAGTGAATTGTGTACATGAGCAAAAAATGGGAGTTGCGGAGATGAGAATGATTAGGTGTATGTGAGGACACATGAGACTGGATAAAATTAGGAATGAATGTATCAGGGATAAGACAGGAGTGGCACCAATTGTAGTGAAGATGCGAGAAGCTCGACTAAGATGATTTGGACACGTACAAAGGAGACCATTAGAAGCACGTGTTAGGCGTTGTGAGAGTTTAGTCATTAGGCATGGGGTAGACCAATAAAGACTTGGAATGAAACTATAAAGAAAGACATGATTTACTTAGGCATTAGTGAGATTATTACTAAAGAATTAAAGATAGGGCACAATGGCGACAAAGGATCTATATAGCCGACCCCACTATAGTGGGATAAAGGCTTGAGTGTTGTTGTTGTTTAGATGGGTGTTTGATCTTTGAACTTTGGATCTGCTATGCACAACAAAAGAAAATTTTCATTACACCCCTTGAAAAACTTAAAAGTGATTTTGAAAATAAAGCAAAGAATCAAACTTATCCTTCTTAGGGATTGTCTTTAGTGTTTGCATGTGTTTATATGCCTTCTCATTTTTACCATCTTTATGTAGGCCTTCATGACTCCGTCAAATTACCTTTAATGGTGATGATTGACCTTGTGCAAAAAACTCTAGGGCAATGTGGTAAATGAGCACGACAACTTCAGACGAGTTCAAAGTGACCAACAATATGATGTTATATTTGAAGTGTGCATAACCATGCATTCAGCCATGTTGGTGCAAAGAGAGTAGCTTTCATCTCCATGTAATCAATAAAGCGATTACTCCTTCAAGTTCTCGTTGTTCTTAAATATGCAAAATGGCATGAAGTCGCATCAAATATGTGATAATCAATTTTTTTAATGATTGCAAAGATTAAGCTCATGGAATTCACCATGTCGATCAGGATGCTCTCAACTTGTAAGTTAGTGATCATGGTTATGATGAGTATTATTGACCAATACCAATTTGTCGGGAATGTAAAAGATACTCCCTTCGTCAAGTTGGAGGCAGGGGAAAACATCTCCAAACAAGGCCTCTTGAGACTCGATCATTACTAAGTCGCATCTCCATTTCCAACCTCCCACTTGGACACTACTGGATGGAACCAACTTATTGTGCTCCTTTAATTAGTGCCTCTTAGTGCTTAAGCCTGTGAGTATAAAGTCTTTAAGCTTGCCACGTTGAATGGGATTTTTGATCAGCTCTCGAAGATGTCAGAATTACGCAATGTTGTGCCCATGATCTCAATAGAAGGCATAATACTTTGTAAGGTCTTTTAGATGTAATTGATTTCACAAGTCAGAGAAAGTAAGCTCTCTTAAATTGTGTCTACAATATTGAGCATGGCGGCACATGAGGAGTGCACTCGGTAGACAGGCTTTGATCAGGCGATCTCTTTCTTTTCTGAGATTATGAATGGAGTTACTCTAATGATAATACCTCTTGAGGGTCTTGTCATGATAGCCACAAATTAGTCAGAGTCGTGGGTCAAGTCGAGACATTCAATACTCTCTACTCAAAAAATGTTATTTACTGGCAAGTGGTTGTGGTCATCCGCATTGACAATGATGTGATTGGTGTTTAAGTAGCTTGATCAGTGATCTAGGAGGCTTCATTCCTAGAGCATCTTGAAATGGTTCATATAGCTGACTTGTGTGACTCTGGGTTCAAAATTCTAAACCTCCGTTTTAATTAAATATGAGATGAATTGACTAAATGACTTGAGAGTTGTCACAGGCCGGATCTATAACGCATTGGAGGTTTATATGTGGAGATGGTGGAGATGAGAATACTACGGAGCCTTTCCACGTCTAAATCGTGTGTGCTCGAGGGAAGAGAGCTACCAAAATTTCACAAGGAAATAGAAAGTCGAATATTTCTTATTTCAATCCATCATTCAAGTGTAATTAAATAGGTATATAATATAACTCTCAGCCACATATTAATGGCTAACATTAATTGACTTAACTCTCAACTAACATATTAATGAATCACACTAATTGACTCAACTTTCAAACTACAACTCATTATTTACATAACTAATCGATGACTGGGCGTCAAAGCCCATACCATCACTCCACTTCTCCAAAATAAGCTTGACCTCAAGCTCAGACAGTGATCAAATGCCTATGTTCATCTCACCCAATGTATCTTCTTGGGGTCTTCCACCTCCAACTAGAAAGGCTTCTTGCAATCATGTTCTCGTGTGAAGGACATCATAATTAAAACATATCATTTTGCCATCTTCAACCATTTCAATGTATGATAAGTTTTTAATATTCATGGGTTGTCCTCCCCAAGTTACGCTTGATCTATTATGTTGGACTGCATTGGTGGTGAAGTAATCACCTAAATACATGAGTAGTCATCGCTCACAAATCCTATCCAAATTCACAGCAGCAATTAAGTTTGGTGGATACTCAAACTCAACATCAAGTCATAATTGTTCATGAAATCATGTCACGAGCACAGCAACCTGCTGTTCTAGGCGTACCAAAGTAGTGTGAGCAAAGAAAACTTAAAATCTCTCGAGATAATCTTTCACACTTGTCGTCGTCGTAATGAGAGTAACTTGCCAAGAGATTTTCTTCGGAATGGAGGTCTGAAATGCATGTTACAAAGGAGAAGGTGGAAGGAGGTTTGGCTAATTCAGTCATTGGTGTTCATTGATTGATTGTCAAAAACCTGTTTACACCTATTTATCCGTTCTAACGGGTTATCCTTGTCATCAAAGGTTGGAAATTCCAACTTGACATAGCGAGAAAGGACATCTGCTTCATTCTGAGCAACAATTAAGGTATTGAAGCATGCAAGGGGCGGTAGAGGGCCCTGACACAGCTATCTTGTTCATGTATCACTTTGTCAGAATATTGATGACCTGTATGACTAGAGAAATTATTGACCCCGGTGGAGAATGCAGTGAGAGCCGCTCGATGTCGGACTACAACGGTTGGTTGAGCCGCTTTGAATGTCCTCATCATCTCCATGAGTTGTTTCATTTAATCATTGGAATCTCCCATGTCGTGAAGAAATAGGGTGTAAGTATGTCTGTAGGTCAGATTGCATCATGTCACAGATGAGGAAGAAGAGATCATGAGTTCATTGTGTTTCCACAGGAACCACGATGGGTTCATATGTTCATTTGGGAAAGATATTCGTGTTGATAGGCGCAGTGGGAGCCCGAAAAATGCAGGAATAGAAATTATCTATCAATCGATGGGTGTAAGTAGGTCTGTAAGTCAGATTGCATCGTGTCACAGATGAGGAAGAAGAGATCATGAGTTCATTGAGTTTCCACAGGAACCACGATGGGTTCATATGTTCATTTGGGAAAGATATTCGTGTTGATAGGCGGCAGTGGGAGCCCGAAAATGCAGGAATAGAAATTGTCTATCAATCGATGGTTGTAGCATTACGGTATCGTGCGGTAGACTAGTCATTTGTAAGATAAACGATCGTTGGAGGACGTGTATTGGAGAATCATCAAACTTTGGAGAATCATCGATCGGTGGAGGGCAAACTGCGAGGAATAAGGCAGATTTATCTTCGACTGGAGCCAACGACTGCTAGAAATACGTGATTGGATTCGTTGACTATTAGGAAGACGTGATTGGTGCAACTAGATGAATTGAAGATCATAATAGAGAAGGCGAGACTAGATGGATTGAAGAAGATCGAGTATGACATTGAGTAAAGGCGGTGTCTGCTACTTCTAGGTTCGTCGACAACAACAAAGGTTAACGTAGAGAAGGCATGGTTGAACCGATTGTTGGGAAAACCGGCTCAGTGAAATCATTGGGATAAGATGCTAAAGGCGAGCATGGTGATGGAATCAGAGGGGGTTTGATACAAAGTTGTTACGGGTCAGGTCCATAACTTATGGAGGCTTCGCCAGAAATGGAGATGGTGGTGGTGAACATACTACAGAGTTTTGTCGCAACTTCCTAAGCAGGGTGTACCCGGGAAGAGAGAGCTATCAAAATCTCACGAGGAAATTGGACACAAATATTGTTAGTTTCCATTCATCCTTCAAAGGTACTTAAATAGGTATACAAGACATCAACCAGATATTAATGGCTTGCTCTGAACTAACATATTAATAAGTCACATTAATCGACTCAACTCACAACTAACGATTCATTAATGACACGTTAATTAAACTCATAAAAAATATTTATTTGATAACAACGCTCGAAGTCCCATAACACGAGTATTTTGTCTGATTTTGAACAATGCATGTCATTAGTTGCTTCTAGGTGCTGGAAATTTGAGTAACCAACCATCTCTTGAAGTCAGTATAGGAGGATGCTTCCAACAATTAGCTGCACAAACCACCACAATGGTGCATCTTTGAGGTTGTTAATAGGAGATGAATTTAATGATATCTAACACCGCCAACCAAAAAAAATATATGCAAACTTGACTAGATGATCAGAAAGATTTGATTTGCCTTTCTAAGAATCGGCGCCTTGAATTGCAGATGTAGTTGCTTTTTGATGATAGCATCAATGAAAGAATTTGTCATCACAATAACTCACCTTGATCGTGGAGGAGATTTGCTAGCAGAATCCACAAAGGATGAGAAAGCTATTCATTGATCAAGATTGATGAAATTAGGGAGCTAAAATGCACATCTCTCATATGCATGAGGCGGTAGAGCCGAATTCCTCCTATAAGATTATGGAAGAATCTCATGAGGAAATTTTCTACCATATGGAAGATATTGGTTGTCATGAATTCATACGGAACTAGTTGATTCCCTTATATACCAGCATCTCTCCCTATAGTCATGTTCATCACTTGATCCATGTCTGAACATATCACACCTTTTAGGATAGTGTATCCCAAATTTTTCATGGAGATGGATCGAACTCTATTGAGACCCAAATGGAGAGAGAGTGACAGAGAGATAAGTCTAAAATGAATTGGCATATAACAATGAAAGCACCACTTGATGGAGTTTTTAAGAGGTTAGTGAAGTTTAAATTCAATATTAGATTCATGTTTTAAAATCTCAAGCAACCAAATGGGCCTAATATTTGGTCAGACTGTAATTGCAAAACATGTTTCACAAAATGACTGAATTATTAAAATCCACTTTTTGGTTAGATATAATTAGAAGCTAACATTAAATTCAAAAACTACTATAAAATAATGACTTCAGTTTCAGACATAACAGGGGTGAAAACAAAATAATCATTTTTTTGTGTACAAGTAACCAAACCAGCCCTTCGAATTCTTTAAAAACTCGGTTGAATATTTCAACCGTACATAAAATTGAATTTTCATTATCAAATCATCCTTTCTGCTACTATACTGACTGGCCCAAAAGGAAACTATAGAAATCTAGCAGATTGTTTTCTATATTCACGAAATCTAAACAAATGATGAGCATTTTGACGTCATCTCCAACATCTTATAGTCACTAAAACTGCATAGCTGGAATATGTCCAATCAGCACTAACCTCATTAAACTTCTGACTTAGAGAAGAGCATGATTTATTAATTTCATAAGTTAGTCCGAAAATGCATACCCGTGGACTTCTTTCAGCCACTTGTCAACACAAGTCTGGTGAAATTCATGCTGGCATGGCAGGGTTCGGATAAACTCTCCATCTTCATACTCCACAAGGCAAATATAGCATCTGTTAAATCAGAACATGCAACCTTAATGTGCATCTCATTAGAAAATACATGCACATGACATTTCCTCCTAAAGATAAATTGAAAAAGTTTCCACATGAGAAAGAAGGAAACTAATAAACCTATGTCAAAGAAATTGATATGAAATATCACAATTAGAATGTTGAGTCAGCCTTGTAGACCTTTTCATGCAAAACTATGAAAAATGGAATATTTATAGATCCAGTGACTATTAAGAGATGTTTCTCTACAAAAAAGGTCCTTTGAAAGCAATGAGAGATGCTTACTGTGGAACATCCTGATTCACGCGTGCTTTTGATTTCGCATATACTTTCATAGGAATGTTGTCAACAACCTCTTTTGGTGCAGGAACAGATCCAAGTGAAGAAATAGACTGTCTGGATGAAAGCACCGCGGATTGTTGGTGTATTTCATCCAAAACCTACATGTTTTACTTGTCATGAGACAATGAGATACACTTTGAACTACTTTACAGCTCAGTTATGCACAAATTATTCAAACATACTAAATTTATATCTTATCAAGATTGCAAAACATGTGCATCATTAAACTTCAAAAATATATTAATTATTTGCAAGTATTTATGAATTACAAATTTATTTTCTACATAAAAATTTATTCCTTTTTAGGCGCCATTTTAAAAAGTATATAATGGATTTTGGTTAAGATAGCATTCATGTATTTTTTTTGTTTTTCTTCATTGTTGAGTCAATCCTCTTTTTTAATCGTACTTTTCTAATGGCTAATGCTGACAACTTCTGATACGAACAAGCAACCACATATCAAGAACGCAAACAAGAACATATGATATTATACTAGAAGGAAAGGAAGATACAATTAACAAGGCATGCTCGCACCCAACTCTTGAGGACAGGTTCCTTCTAAGAGCCCTCCTCTCCTAAGAGAGTCTAAATAAGAGTAAGTACAAAATAACCTTATTTCTCAGTTCTCACACAAAGAGCTCCTTATATAGATGGAGACCCACTACAAAACAAAAATACATAAAAAACACATAATTAACTACGAATACAATATCTATAAAGGTAACTACGTCTTTGTGAGACTCTCGCAAGTGAGGCCGATCATCCAAGCGCACGTGTAACTTGTTCGTAAGGGCATATACGTATCAAAACACCAGTTTTGAAAATCAATCTTGTCCCCAAGGCCGAGCAAAAGATGGACTTGAATGGAAGCACGCCATATGGCCCAAGGCATTGGCCGAAGTCGCGATAATCTGAAAAGCAACAAAATGAACTTGTCGGGGTCTTTCGTGATGTTATGCGCGAAAATAATTTCGCAACAGAAAGTGAATATATGCGGATCAGGAGCACTATCTTAGAGTGAACAAATTGAAAAGTGGGGCAAAAATAAATAAAATTGGGGCCCAATATTTGCTTTGATTGAGGAATTGTGAGGTCAATTTAACCCTAATTGGAGTGACACGTGAGTATGTCGTAGGTAAGAGGTGGGTGTGGGGCTGCCTTTTTGAGGTCCATGATAAGGAGAGAAGTAACAATGATAAGAAGTTGTGGCAGGGGGGCTCAAAGAGGGGAAAAAGTTTTGGCCCTTGTGATATCAGTAGGTGGGGGTAGTACTGTAAATGGGGAATGATAGAAAGGTGTGGCGTGATATGACTTTTGAGTCTTAAAAGTGGGTGTGAAAAGGGGATTGAGTTTTTTTGTGGGGCCCAGAAGGAGTGGAGATGAAAGGGTGGACAATGTCACATGCATGTAGCATGTGTTCGAAAGTTCTACCATATAGGGATCGGTGGGATGCTCGAGTTTGTGGAAACACGAAATCAGGTATTGAGTAGGCATCGTCGTGTTAAGGGGAAGGACGCTTGCTAGCGTCACTGCAAGCAAGGGCAGTTATGGCCTCAGAACTTTAGAAGGACTAGAGGCGTCAATCATAGGAGATCAGGATAAGAAGGGAGACAACGATCGTCTCAGGCTTATAGACGAAGGAACGTGTGTTGCTGAGGGACGAGATGCTCGTCGCAGTAATGGGGTGCAATGGTCGCGGCCGTTGGGGAATGTTCGTAGGCGAGGAAGAGGACCGATTGAGAGGACCAGAAATAGAGTTAGCCAAGGCAGTGTTTGATCGGCGCTATATAGGGTCGCCAGAAAATAAAGTACATTGGTGTAGCGGAAGGGAGACGGGCCAGTAGAGCAGTCGGCTGGAGGACATCGAAAATTGTGGTGAAGGGGTCACTGGTGAGTAGAAGAGACTGGTTGAGCCAGCATTTTCAAATCGGGTCTGATTGGAGAAATCTATATGGGAATCAAAGTCAAAGCAGAAGGGTGAGCTCCTGAGTGTTGTGCTAGTCCAGATAGTTGATTGTTACCCGAGTACATTGCAACGGCAAAGCGGAAGAGATTCGCATTGAGTTGGCGGATTTCAGGGTGAATGGCGGTCATCTCATGTGGAGGAATCCTTCGGCGAGCGAAATATATCACAAGGAAGGTAACTGTGGCGACGAGAGTTTTGATTTCGAACGACTTATAGAGTGGCAAGTCGGACCAATTGATATGAACAGGGAACCATGTATCATTGCCTAGAGTGAAAGGAGTTTACAATTAATGGACATGCTCGCACCCAATTCATGAAGGCGGGTTCCCTTTAGGATCCCTTCTCTCCTAAGAGAACCAAAACATGACTAACTCCATGATAACCTTACTTCTCGCACTAATGGCTCCTTATATGGATGGAGACCCGTTAAAAGACAAAAATACATTAAAGAACAAAGACATAATTAACTACGAATACAAGGTTATCCATTATGAATTTGCGGACACAAGAATAATAATATTGATTACTTTCTATATCAAGTAAATAGAAACACATTGTTATGGGCTTCGTGCCCAGGTATTAAGTTGTTCGTCTTAGGGTTGTATTATGTCATATCTTGGTGTGTCTTATTTAACGTTATGTCGTAATCTAAGTGATGCGGAATGGAAATGCGGACCCACAACAGAGGACGAGTTTTGGGCCCGTTCGGGGCCGATTGGCTACTTACCATATATGGCGTACCCGGATCGATGATCCGACTCCACGGATGCGTCCGGCTCATCGTTCCGACACGATTAAATATGTTATATTGTCATTTTTGCTTTATTTTTTATGGTAATCGGGCTATCCCATCTCCGACCAATCATAGACGTTAATGATGGGAAGCCCTAATTTCTCTTTATTATAAATAAGAATGTATGGGGACTGTTATAGCTATTGCAGATTTTGGAGAAGAGAAATCCCGAAATCCGTGATCCCTCCACGGTGCCAACTCCGTGGAACCCTAGGTGACAACTCATAGGCGTTATCCTTCCTCCCAAAGGTAATACCCAACCCTAGCCTTCATTTTCCACCATCAAATCCCTCCACCGCCTCCACAGCCCATCCTACAGCAGCCCCGCAACTTTGTGAGTTTTGTATGTTGTATGGACATTTATTTTCAACATTATTATATGATATTAACTTATGCTTAATTGGATCTATAGCTTCGTAGTGTTTTTCTTTGGATTATTCTCATGCTTTGCAAGATTTATTCGTTGCACGCTCTCTTTGGCCCTCCACGCGGAGGAAAACTGAAGCTTACTTTGCCCTAGAGATTTATTTTGTATTTGCTAAAATTATCTAAGTGTGATTTAATTATTTATTGCTTAATTTGAATTCGCCGTCGGATTTGCATTGCATGTAGGGTTAGGTCATCGTTCATCCGCCGCCTATAGATTCATCCTGAGTCACTAAGTACTGCAGGCTTAATTATGTTTATGTCGTTGTATCCTCTATTTAAGGGACCTCTTGGGTCTTATTATGTATGCAAGAAACTAGTCTCCTTCTCTTGTCATTGTATGAGATTTTTGGTAGCTCTCTCCTCTCGAGCAAGCCTCGTCTAGGCAGACGTGGCCCCGTCTCCACAGTATCTCATCCGCCTCCGGTCACTCCGGCGAGCACACAATAGCTTGGTATCAGAGCTTCTTAATCCCTCCTCGCAGCGGAACAAATCTGTGCTACCGCCACCAACCGCACGCACCAGCCTTTCGAATCTCTAGTTTGAAGCGTCGACGTCGTCGGCATTACCCTTCGAGCTCACGATCATGAAGAAATCGTCACGTCCAATAATCTGTCGCCCTCCCTTGTTATTCTGCAGCGGGAAACTGCCATACATCCTCATCTCCGGCACTGCACGCTAACAACACCGCTCCTCGTTGCAGCTTCTGCAACTGCGCCTGAGACCACCATCCAATCCAGCATCTGCGCCCGAGAACCTCGTCAAAGCGACACTACGCATCATCGAGCAGCTCCTGCAGTCCAGTTACACATCGAGCAGCAAACAGAACCCACCACATCGCCGTTTCCGTCGACTCCATCTGCGGCGATCTCACAGAACATTTCCATCATCCGACACCACAGACGAACGATAACTTGATCCTACTTCCTCCTTGAGCCACCCTCACCTTCCATCCCTCGAGCCGCACGCTGCTCTTCCCTCTTATTCACACAGAAGAAACATCATGCTGCCTCACACCCAACGCCTCTGCCAGAGTCACCTGCCCTTCTATCTGTGCGAGCCACAAGCGCCCATTCCCATCAACCGGCCTACTCATAATTTATTTTTGAGTGGACTCCACTTCAAAACTTCCTCTATTGATTAATTCCAAAGGATATTAGGGATCTTCTGTGGGGTCAATATAGGGAAGCGTCGCGGTTCACGTGGTACATCCAGTTCGAGCGAATCCATTCAGCTCGCTCCGCCTGAATCCAGTCGACCTATAACTCGCTCTGTTTCTTGCTCCGCATGCAACATGGGCGACTCATCAAATCAGTTCTGCCAGCATATGACCAAGATGCAAGCTCTCATGACGCATCAAACTGTCGTTGAGGCACATCATCAGGAGATCACTGTTTCCCTCTCCAAATGCTTTGATGATCTCACAGCCACTCTATCAGCCCCCACCATTCCCACACATGAGCAAGTTGTCGCAATCAGGCGCTTCCTCCGCTGCTTCTTCGACCGAATTCCCCGACCGTGCTACCACCTGAAGTCAACCTCGTGCCTCGCTGCACCAAATTGGCATTCCCAACATATGATGGGAGGGACGATCCCTTAGGGTGGCTCACCCAATGCGAACCTTTTTTTCTCCATCAGTAGACACCGATGACAGAATGAATCAATCTGGCATCCTTCCAAACGCTTGATGTCGCTCAGCTATGGTTCGGCCGTCTGCAAGACGACACTCCTAGGATGATTTGGCGTCACTTTAAGCGAGCTTGCAACATACGCTTTGGCAGATTCACAGCAACCCCCCTGGGGGCCCTCACGACATTACGTAGACAGGGCTGATTGATGGCTATCTCGAACAATTTTAAATTCTTTTGGCACATGTCATGATACCCCCTGAGTTACAAGTCACCATCTTTACCACAGGGCTCTGCAATCGACTACGTTTAGATGTCGTATTTGAGGGGCCCGGGACTTGGTGACTGCTATGAGCTTAATAAGATTGTGCGACCGTCGACTTTAGTTAGCACAGGAGGCTTACATCCCCACTAGCACAAGGGCTCCAGAGGGACGTGTCGAGGGCACTCAAACCCTGCAGATCCGTCGACTGTTTCGTACAGAAATGTCTGACCAGCGCGCACAAGGGCTATGTTTTAACTGCGATGAGAAATATACTTGCGGCCATCGGTGCAAAAGACTTTTATTTGCACATGGAGGACTCTGATGACGAAGGGGTTGGGTGAAGTGGGCACCGTCGTCGATCTCCCTTGAGCTTGAGGTCAAGCTCTTTTGGCACTGCGGGAGAGATGTTATGGGCTTTGTGCCAGGGTATTAAGTTGTTCGTCTTAGAGTTGTATTGTGTCATCTCTTGGTGTCTTATTTAACGTTATGTCGTAGTCTAAGTTTTGCGGGCTTAATTACATTGATGCCCTTGTATTGTCTATTTAAGGGGCCCCTTGGGTCTTATTATGTAAGCAAGAAATTATTCTCCTTTTTCTGTCTTTGTATGAGACTTTTGGTAGCTCTCTCCTCCCGAGCAAGCCCCTCCTAGGCAGCCGCAGTTTCGGCTCCACGGTATCACCACCTTCTCCACTCACTTCGGCGAGCACACTACACACATGTACACATATTTATAAGCATGAGTGACATCTCAACTCCAAACCACATTGTGGGATTAAGCTATACAAGATGAACACCACTCCTAATGGGCCAAAAAAGTGGGACTTTAGCATTTGGGCTTCTTATACAATACTTCTTCTATACTCCCCCGCAACTTGGAGCATGCATATGGTAAGATTCAAGATTGGAAACAAACTGATAAAGTGGTCGAGGCAAGGACTTTGTGAAGATATCAAAGAGTTGGTTTGCGATGGGAGCATCTCGGAGCTGGACTTTTTCTCTGATGAAGTGGCAGTCTACTACAATGTGCTTAGTTCGTTCATGAAATACGAGATTTTACTGCTATATGGATAGCAACTTTAATATCGAATTAGAGGACTACAGGAGATGTAAGAGATACTCCAAGATCAGTAAGAAAACTCTCTCACCAAGTATGCTCAGAAACGGCAGAGGTCATTGTACGATACTCAGCTCCGACAGATGAGCGTGCAACAACCACTTGTCTCTTGCTTATCCAAGTGACTAAATGCCCTCCAAAATAAATGCGGTGCCCACTTGTAGATGGCGATCATCAATGGTGTTTGAATAGTCCGCATCAGAGTAGACAAGTGGTTGTTGCACGCTCTACAAGTGGGCACCTGCTTCTCAGAGTAGAAAAGTGGTTGTTTGAATAATCCTTAACCTATAGCATTCTTTAAATACTGAATGATTTGCACAACTACTTGAAGGTGGGACGCACGAGGGCATACATATATCGACTAACCACGCCAACAGAAAATGAAATATCTGTCCGAGTTATGTTCAGATAGATAAGCTTGTCGACCAGGCGATGTCAGCTCTGAATTTGCTAAGAGAAGATTAGAAGCATACACAAGAGCACAAAGTTGGAGATTTGCATCCATGGGTGCATCAGCTGGCTTACAACCCAAGTAGTTGGCATCCTGTAAAAGATCAGTGCAATATTTTCGTTGAGATAATATCAACCCATCAAGTCGTCGAGCTACCTCAATACTCAAACAATATCTGAGGCGCCCTAAATCTTTAGTATGGAAGTAAGAAGTCAAGTGCTACTTGATCATGGAGATACCTATTATGGGCTCGCCAGAGTTGTGGCCGAAGGCGGAGGGATACTGTGGAGCCAGAACCGCGACTGCCTAGGCGGGGTGTGCTCGGGAGGAGAGAGCTAGCAAAATCTCATACAACAAGATAAGGGAAAAGAGAATAACTTCTTGGATGTCTTCCTACAAACTACACTTGTCTTTAAATAGGCCACAAGACCCTTTTAATGTAAAACCTAACCATCTAACAACTAAGAACAATTAATAATAATAAAATACACTAAAGACATAACAATAACTAGGCCCGTGGCCTATAACAATACCATTCAGATCATCTCTTGTGATTATGATATCATCAACATATACAAGGAGGATTACAGTACCCTATTTGCGACGATCTGTAAATAAGAAGAAGTCCACTGAGCTCCTAGTGAAGCCAAATGTATGAACAACTTGACTAAAATTTTCAAATCATGCTCAAGGACAATGCTTCAGGCCATAGACATTTTTAAGAGACATAAAAGAGACTCCCTCGTGATCTCATATCCAGAAGGTTGATATACATGTAGACTGTCTCAGTCAGATCGTCATTAATGAATGCATTCTTAATATCAAGTTAATGCAACTGCCAATGGTGACGGACTGCCGGGAGATCAATACTCAGACAATATTAAGCTTGGTCACTGGAAAGAACATATCTGTATAGTCAATATCATATTGTTGAGTAAATCCTCGAGCCACAAAATTTGATTTTAAGGGCTCAACCGATCCATTTGGACGGTTTTTAATTGTGGGCACTCATTTATATCTAACTTGGGATTGTCCAAGGGGAAGGGGCACAACGTCCCAAGTCAACCATATGGCCTTCATTTTGTCATCCAGTGTTGCCCGACACCCTGGATATTGTAGAGATGCACGTACAGAAGAGGGTGTGGAGATAGAAAACAAGAACCATGCAAATCTACGAAATTCAAAAGATAACCAGTGAAAAGAGACATAGTAAGAGAGTGGGTGGGTAATAGAAACGCATGTGTCCTTGTGGAGGGTTGTAGGCCGATCAGTTGTACCAGGGGCGTCATCACTAGTGGCAGACTGGCTCGGAATAAACTGGCGAGAACAGTGACGAGTATAGTGGAAGAGTAGGATATGTTGTTAAAGGCGCGCCTAAGGCTCAAGGCTCACCAGCTCAGAGGTTTGCGCCTTTGTGTGCCTTTTTGCATCTTTGGAGCATAAAAGGCACTCCTGAGTGAGATTTTTGTTGTAATTTTTTTCAAAATAAATAAAGGAATAATGTAAGAACTTAATAATATTTGCTTGATTTAGTGTTTGTGAAATATAATCGAGCGTCGAGACTTAAATATGATGCAAGTATCACAGTGGTCGGTGGACAGTTAATAGGGACGTTGGGACGAGGGGGTGCAGGTGGTGTTTCGCTAGGAGGAGAAGAGGAATATAAGGGTTAATTCTCAAGGGAGGTAACGTCAGTGGATGTCACATTTTTTTAATCAGTGGAGAATAACACATTTATCCCTTCTGAATTCGAAAGTACCCAACAAATATGTATTTGGTGGCCCGCGGTGCCAGCTTATTTAAAGGAAGACCAAGATGATGAACAAAACAAGACACCCGAAAACTCAAGGGGTAATGGAGAAAGGAGGTGCGGAGGGAAATAGAACGAAGAAAGGGGACTAAGTTCATGATAGTTGATGGTATGCGATTAACTAAATAATATGCATTAGTTATCGCGAAGTTTCATTAAATCTTTGAAACTTGCATTTGAAACATGAGAGATCTGGCTACCTCCAATAAGTGGCAGTCCTTCCGCTCGACCACACCATTTTGTTATAGTGTATAGGCACAAATCATTTGATGAATAATACCCAAGGCAACGCAGGTTCCTTGAAATTCATGACTAATATATTCAAGAGCGTTATCTGTCGAAATAACATTGATATTAACAGAAATTTGATTACGAGTTTCTGCAATAAATAAGTGAAAGACATATTATCTCATGTTGCTCAATAAGTAGAATGAACTAAAGATAACGTAACGTCGTTCCTAATACAATGAAGGGGGAAGTTAAAATGTTGCTTTCCATATATGCACAATTCAATTTTAAAACCAGAAAAAGGAAAATCTAAAAGAGCACTTTGTAAGATTGAGAAAGGTGCATGGCCCAAGACACCGATGTCAGTCAACTAAAATGGTGGAAGAGAGAGCTAAGGAGGGTAGATCAAGAATTTAGAGCTTGCTCAATAATCATCCCCTACCACGGATATTTCGCATCCGTCAATCTAGCACCACAAAGAAAGAGAAGGAAAAAGTTATGGAGCACTCTGTTGTGTGTCTCGGCTCGAGATCAGGTGTTAGGGAGGGCAAGGGAGAAGTCTTATAAGGGATTTGAGTCCCCCTTCTTGGATCCCAATGGAGCTATGGTGGCGAAGAAGCTTCATCGAGGAAGGGGACGAAGGGCGGCGTTCGACGCTAGCGAGTTAGAGTCATGAGTTCCTTCGTAACATGTAGGAAAGTAACGAAAAGAGGAGGGATTGGGAAAGAAGAGAGAGAGAGAGGAAGAGAAAGGAAAGATTTTGAATAATAACTTGTTGCCGCCGAAATAGTCCACCCCACCCCCTGTAGGGTTCAGCAAGAGCCCCTCACTTGGGTCATACTACAAGTGAGAAAATATAAACGTTCAACGAATAAACATAAAAAAACGATCACTTCTTGGTGGACTGAGCTCGACGTTGATAGGTTCTCCCCATGCGTAGATCCATAACTCCATTCCCGTCGAGAGGTAGCATATCATCAAGCTGCGGCGGCAAGTGAACCAATGGCTCAGTCGGAGGGGTGCCCACGAATGGCTTTAGTTGGGACACATGGAAGATGTCGTGTATGCGAGCCTCTGGTGGAAGCTGGAGCTGATAGGCCACCTCGTCGATGCGCTGGAGTATCTGAAATGGGTCGTAGTATTGGTGACCCAATTTCTTGGAGGAAAGGGCGGAGGTCTGGTGGTAAGGTCGGCATTTCAGCAAAACTGGCTGGTAAAAATCTTGTTAATGCAACAGCGAGCAAGAATAAATGCCCTCGTCACTGTTGGTCGTGAAGGGTCTTGAAGGTTGTCTTCGCCACATCGGCGGCCGCCATGCACACTTGATGAACGCCTGAGTATAAGTCCAACTTGGAGAAAAACCGGGCGTCATGCAACTCAACCATAAGTTCCTCAACCACCGGGTTAGAAAATTTATCCTTGACTATTTTGGCATTCAGCTCCCTGTAATCTACGCTATAGCACCACATATCGTCCTTTTTATGCACCAAAATGACCGGTAAAAAGAACAGAGAGACGCTACGTCAAATGATCCCCTGCTGAAGCATAGTGGTGCACTAGCGCTCAATCTCATCCTTCTGGAAAACTGGAAACGGTATGGTCGGACAACCATGGGTGTCGTGCCCGGTAGAAGACAGATGTGGTGGTCCTGGCCACAGATCGGGGGAAGGCCAATTGGTGGTGTGAATGTGTCGCCAAAATGTAGGAACTAGTGGAGGTTGGGGAAAGCCCCCCCCCCCCTCCCCCGGAGCCAAGTCGGCAGTCAAGTATACCAAGAAGGAAGAGATGCATATCAACGGGAAGGGACTGTGCCACTCAATCGATTTAGAGCCATGGTGCCAGCACATCGTGAGGCGGATGAACTCCTACGTAAGGGGTCCCAAACTCCACAACGAGCGAACGCCAAACACCACCTCAAACCCCTGAAGGTACACGACGAGGAGGTCGACGAGGGAATGATGGTACTCCACCACGATAGGGACCGGACGGCAATGCCCTGGCACTCCATTTGGTGGTTGTTGTCCGCAGACACATGAACACGACTGCGAGATGTGCGTTGAAGATATAGGCAGATGGCGGCGGTCTGGATAATAAAGTTGTGAGTACTGCCCGAATCCATGAGTAAGGAAGGTCTGTACCCCGAGTGCGACAGGCATCTGAATCGTATGACCCTCCTGAGGCCCGAAGCGGAGCATGCAAGAGTCCTTGAATTCCTCCCAGGTGAGCTGGGAACACTCCCGTTGAAGTTGAGAGAACCAAAGTTGAGATGGACCCATGAGGTGGAAGGAGGCAATACCAAGGCGGACCTCCCACAGTGTCCGTTGGTTGGTGAAGAAGAGCTCGCAGCGGGTGAGCCACGCGAGGGGGTCTTCACGGCCTTCAAAATTGGGAAAATTCATTTTAACATAGCGTGGAATGCCAGTCTCCTCAAATCTAGGGTTGCCTTTCTCATAGCGGTAGGCACTGAGAGGCGCGTCATTGGAGGAGCCGAACGCATGCAGTGGGGGCTGGATGGAGTCGATCAACGCGTGGAAGGATGCCACCATCGACTGGAACATTTCCATCAGTTGTGTTATGGTAGAGGCAAGAGGCCGGAATCGCAAGCGGCAAAGGCATTGGGAGAGGCCCTGACGTCTATTATCCAAAGGTGATATGGGAAAGACACGATATAACCCCTTTTAACACAAAGGCAATGGACCCAGACGCTCAAGTAACTAACCCCCTAAGACTCTGGAGTTACTCCCGCAAGGTGTCAATTTCAGATCGGGGCGTGTAGGGAGTGTCGATCGAAGAAGCTTGATGGGAAGGGTTTTGTTGTTACCGTGGGAATCCATGTATCTATAGCAATTTGCCTTGTGTGATTGGTCTGACCACAGTACATATGAATGCTTTGTCCCTTAGGAAGATTTTGGCCATCACGCCCACCATTGCCTCAGAAGCTCGAGCGACCTCTTTGATGCCTAGTATTAAGAGCGCAATTTAGTAGAATGGACAAGAGCAGAAGATGTAGTCATGGAGATATCAGTGGGTGGACTAACTTTCAGAACCATTGAACAGACATCAAACAAGGATGGAATAGTTGGAGACAATCAAGCATTGGAACGGACACTGTAAAGATGTGGTGATATTGTAGCCATCATCATAGCTATTCTCGTTGCTTCTGTATGCACCTTTTGGGTTACCAGATCAAAAGTAAGAGGTTGGTATTGAATCAGGCCTCGAAGAGAATCTTATATTGCACCACAAATGACATCAGATCGTCATTCGGACCAGGTTCAACAGTCTTTAGGTCCTGGAATAAATCAAATAAATGTTGAAAGTTATCTTTCCTAGAGTAAAGAAAATTTAGTTCATCCCACATAATCCTCACAGTTTCGTGATGCATAGTCATTTGATATGACTCACTTTCCATATAGTTTGTTGGAGTTTATGGTTTTATTATTTTTTCCTGGTATATTTATATTGAATTGTCACACTCCTATATAAGGAGTGTTATCATAATGAAAATTATTACGTTATTCTGATTTCCAACGTGGTATCAGAGCCGACCTAATCGCGCTCCCGTTCGCCCGCTCCCGCTAGATCGCTGCTTCCGTTCGCTTGCCGCTTCCGTTCGCTTATCGCTTCCGTTCGCTTGTCGCTTTTGTTCGCTTGTCGCTTCCGTTCGCTTGTCGCTTCCGTTCCCTCGCCTCCCGATCCAGACTCCCCTCCCGCTCTTTCCACCGCGCCTCGTCTCCTCCGCCCCTTCTCTTCCGCAGATCACGTCGCAGTCTCAGGCGCTGCTTCCAGACGCTGGCGACCTGAGGACTTAAACCTTTCGTTTCTGACGTCCTTTCCCTCTTCTGTTTGAGGATGGTTCTTCCTCCTTCTTCCTCTCCCTGATTAGCCCCTTTCGCTTGGTTTCGTTCCCGGAATCTTCTTCGGTTTCTTCTCTTTCTATGAGAAAACCCTAGGGTTGCACCCCTTCTTATTTCTGCGATCTCGTGATTTTTATCCTTGGATTGCTATGGAAGGGAGTGTTGATTCTGCAAGTACGTCCTCCAGTGTTTGTGCTTCTTCCACCCCGATGTCGGCTTTGGGCTCTGGCAGTGCAACCCATGATCTAAGACTCTTCAGATTACCACCATGAAACTTGATGGCACCAAATATCTCTCGTGGGCACATTCCATCACTCTTGCCCTCAAAAATCGTCGTATGTTTGGATATGTTAGCGGCACAACATCAGCCCCCGCGCAGACATCTACGGATTGGCCTCAATGGGAGTCTAAAAACTTCATGGTGATGTCGTGGCTGCTCAACTCCATACAGGAATCTATTGCTTGCAATTACCTGTTCCTAGACACTGCGGCCGATATTTGGAAGCGTGCTGAGGTTACATATTCTTATCGTGGGAATGCAAATCAGATTTTCCAACTAAGACGGCAGATATTCTTTCTGAGGTAGGGCGATCGTTCCCCCTCCACCTACTACTTGGAGTTTACTCAGCTTTATCAAGAACATGATCACTTTAATGCTCTCACTCTTGTCTCTGTGGAAGATGAAGTGATCATTCGAGCGCACAAGGAACATAACCGAATCTTTGAATTTCTCCATGGTCTGCAATGTGATTTTGATCTTATTAGTGTTCAAATTCTTGGGAGTTCCCTCTTTCCTCTCTGCCTGAAGTCTACAGCCTTGTTCAGCAAGAATTTGATCGCCACCAGGCGTTACTTCCTGACTCTGGTTCGGAGGGCTCTGCTCTTGTTGCTCAGTTCAGCACCAGTGTGCGCCTTCTCGTGACACTAAGCCCAAGTCTGTCGGCAAGGATCATTTGATGTGTGATTATTATGGGAACGCATTCCATACTCGGGACCCTTGCTTCAAGATTCACGGCTTTCCCCTACAAGAGGAGGCCCTGCCTCTCGTGGCGGTCGTGGCTATGGTCGTTCTCAAGGCCGTCCACCTCCCTCCAGATCTGCACATCTCTCGGATGCCTTTGAAGATATTATTCCCCATGGTTGACCGGCTACTCCTGGTGCCACTTTTGCTCTTTCTTCTGAAGAGATTCAAGCTTTTCGTTGTCTGATTCTTGGCCAACCTTCTGAGACCTCTACTTCATCATCATCCTCTTATGCCCATCAGGGGCTCCCAGATGCACATTCTGCTACCACCCGCTCCTCTGCTCAGTGGATCATCGACTCCGGAGCCACCGATCATATGACTGGTTCTGCTTCAAGTTACGTGTCCTACTTTCCTTTGTTTGGTAGAGACAAAGTGAGCTTTGCTGATTGATCTTTTTCCTCTATTGCTGAAAAAGGATCCAGTCCCTGCTCTTCCCTTACTCTCTTAAGTTTTCCATGTTCCTAAGTTTACTCTAAACCTTCTTTCTATTAGTCACTTGACTAACTCTATGAATTGTTGAGTGTCTTTTTCCCCACTTCATGTATCTTTCAGGACCTGAAGACGGTGATTAGCCCTGGTATACTGTGCGCCCGCCTTTATATGTTTGATCCCTCCAGCTCAGCTGCTCCACCACAGGCTCTTCATGTGGCTCCGTCTTCTGATTTGGATTCCTGACATTGTCGCCTAGGACATCCGTCTATCCCTACTATACTTTTGTTACATGCTATGTCTAACTCTTTGTTTAACATTTTTACTTGTGATGTGTGTGAACTTAGTAAGCACAAACAAGCTTCTCTTATGTTTCCCCACCTACTCCTTTTGAGATTATTCATTCTGATGTTTGGGGCCCTTGCCCGGTTGCTTCTATTTCTGGTTGTCAATGGTTTGTTATTTTTATATATTGTTTTTCTCGTTGTAGATGGTTTTACCCAATGAAAACCAAAAAATGAAGTGTTTCCCCTTGTTTCAACGGTTCCACAAAATGATCACTACTCAGTTCCATGCTACCATTAAAGTGTTGCAAAGTGATAATGGTTGTTAGTACATGGACTCTCACTTTGAATATTTTCTCAGTGACTTGGGTATCATCCACCAAACTTCATGTGTTTACACCCCTGCTCAGAATGGGGTCGCTGAGCATAAGAATCAGTGCCTCCTTGAGGTTGTTCGGTGTCTCTTACTTACGATGCAACTTCCTAAATATTATTGGGGGGGATGCTGTCCTTACGGCTGCGCATCTTATTAATCGCATGCCTACTCGTATCCTTCGACATAAAACCCCCTGGACACTCTCAATGTTACTCCTACAAAAATTCCACCACGTATATTTGGGTGTGTATTTTTCCACATGCATCACACCTCCAAACTTGACCCCCATGCACTGCGGTGTGTCTTTATCGGATGTTCTCCCACCCAAAAAATGTAAAAGTGTTTTCATCCTGTGACCCGAAAGACCTTAGTCTCTATGGATGTCACCTTTCATGAATCCGAATCTTATTATGGGAATTCACTTCAAGGGGAGTCTGTTACCATGGAAGTGAACTCTCCCTTTATACCTCTACCTATTTCTCCTTCATATCTGCCTGCTAGTTCTCCTCCTCCTATTAGTCATGTAGTTTTTCCTCCGACATTACCTCCTCGTCTACTTCTCCATTGCAGGTTTATACTTGTCGACGCAGGGGCACAAACAATCAGGTTTCGCACACCATACCGGAGCCACCACCTGATCCATTTACTGGTCCCCAAGGTAATCGTGCATCCACTTGGCATCCTTTATCTCATTATGTGACTTATGATTCTTTATCTTCCTCGCATAGAGCATCTGTCACTTCTCTGTCTCCATATCCATCCCTTCCTCTTGGCAGGAAGTTGTAGGGCACCAAAAGTAGAAGGAAGTTATGCTTGAAGAAATGATGGCTCTTGAAATGAATTGCACGTGTGATTTGGCTTATCTTCCTCAAGCGAAGACTGTTGTTGGGTGCAAGTGGATCTTCTCGCTGAAGCAAAACTCCCAGAGTCTTGTTAAACGTTACAAAGCTAGATTGGTGGTCAGAGGATAAACTCAGACTGTTGGGATTGACTATCATGAAACCTTTGATCCTATAGCAAAGATGAATTCCATTAGAATCTTGCTCTCATGGGCAGTGTGCAAAGGGTGGAGTCTCAGTCAGTTAGACGTGAAGAATGTTTTCCTCTATGGGGATTTGGAAGAGGAAGTATACATGTCCCTACCTCCGGGTCTTTCTACTGAAGGATCTGAGGGAAAGGTCTGCAAGTTGAAGAAGGCTCAATATAGCCTAAAACAATCTCCTAGGACTTGATTTGGATGATTCCACAGAGTCGTGATAACATTTGGCTACGCTCAAAGCAATGTTGACCACACCTTGTTTATAAAGCACAGGCAAGGAAAACTGACCACTCTTATTGTTTATGTGCACTTGTCTATGTAGATGACATGGAGGAGAATCAAAGTCTGGAGATAAGATTGGGAAGCTAATTCGAAGTAAAAGATCTTGGGAATCTCAAGTACTTCCTAAGCATTGAAGTCGTGAGATCCAAGCATGGGATTTTTATCTCTCAGAGGAAGTACATCATTGACTTGCTTGAGACAACGAGGATGAGTGGGTGTAGACCTGTCGAGACCCCAATTGAAGTCAACCACAAATCGAGGGGAGATGATGGAGATGTTGCGTACATCACTGGTTTTCAACGTCTAGTAGGGAGGCTTATCTACATATCCCATACTCGCCCAGATCTCTTATGATGTTGGGGTTATCAGTCAATACATGCATTCTCCTAGGTCTCGCCACTTGAATGCTGCCCACCGGATCTTATGATATCCCAAACACTCTCATGTCCGTAGTATCCTATTCACCCCAAATAAAGAGTTAACTACTGAAATCTTCACAAATGTTGACTGAGCAGGATCAGTTGATGATCGAATATCCACTTCTGGATATTGCTTCCTGGTTAGTGGTAATCTGGTAACTTGGAGAAGTAAAAAACATGTTGTCGCCAGGTCTAGTACTGAAGCAGAATTCAAAGTTATGGCTCATGGGATATGTGAAGGAATGTGAATTTGGTCCCTTATGAAAGAACTTGGGATTCAAAGTAGGGGGCCCATCAGGCTTTATTGTGACAACAAGACGGCAATCAGCATTGCGCACAATCCTGTTCAACATGACCGCACTAAACATGTTGAAGTTGACAGGCATTTCATCAAGGAGAACATAGTAAGGGGAGTTAAGAACACTCTTTTTGTCCCCTGTGATCAACAGCTTCCTGATGTTCTCACTAAGGGGTTGAGTGAAAGAGTCTTTGGGAACACTATGGGCAAATTGGGTTTGACGGACATCACAAGCCCAACTTGAGGGGGAGTGCTGGAGTTTATTGTTTTATTGTTTTTTCCTAGTGTATTTATAGTGTAATTGTCACACTCCTATATAAGGATCATTATCATAATGAAAATTATTACGGTATTCTGATTTCCAACATAGTTCAATATCCAGGAATGAACTCGACTATCATCCCGAAGCCATTGCTCAATAGGCTCAGTCAGCGGGCCTCGAGTCAGATGTTGAAGGAAATCTTTAATATGGAGTATTCGGCGCACCGAATGGACCGACTCAACAAAGTTCTTCTTCCCAGTAAGAAAAATAGTAGAGATCTTCAGCTCGTCTCGGACTTCATATACAGGAGCAGGAGCGGAGGTAACCAGAACAGTACACGGGGCTGAAACAAGATTTTCCCCCATCTTATAAATTCAAGGAGAGACTCGACTGAGCCAGGAGACTCACGCAAGCATCTGCGGGAAAGGTCGTCCAAGGTTCTGCAAGCCTTAGTGAGCTCAAGCAACAATCCCCCGTGTGGAGGGGTAGGGGAGTTAGTGTTAGTGAGTACAGGAAATCTTGGCGAGCACGTGCTAGTTTTTACGAATACAGGAATGATTGTCGAGCCCTCAGAGAGCGCAGGCTAATCCATACGAGTATAGGAACAATCGTTGAGCTCTAATGAGTTTTGGTTCCTACAATGAACTCAGAGTATCTGCAAGCAAGAAGATCCAGCGAGCATCAGCGAGCTCCAGTGGTCGGCGAGTCTCTGGATAATGAGCACTCAGTGGTCAAGGTCTCAGAGATTGTCGAGCTGTCGGAGAGTACTTAGGTCGGCGAGTCCTAGTTGAGTTGTTGGCGAGTTCTAGTACGTGAGTTCCAGTGGTCGGCAAGATCTTCTCACAGGAAAAGCAGCGCGCAATTAGGAGATCAAGCAGCGCGCAATTGGGAGATCAAGCAGCGCGCAATTGGGAGATCAAGCAGCGCACAATTGGGAGCTCAAGCAGCGCGAGCGAGCTTAGGCAAGAGGCGTCTTTCGGACTCGAATCGCTCTGATACCATGTGAAATTGCGACCACAAGAATGATAATGTTTATTACTTTTGGGAATTGTTAAAGGCAAACCAAAAATGGCTAACTGCACACCATTGTTAACAACAAACCATGTTTTTTTGGAAATTACTCGGTGCAAACAAATCTGTTAACGACAATCGATATTGTTAACAGCAAACCAAATCTAAAATTCAAAATTTTATCATTTTTTCCACTTCAACATAAGATATTAAAATAAATATTACTCTAACGACGAACATACATAAGATATTACTGACCAAAAACATTAAAACAATTTTAAATGGTACTGTCGTAACCCAAATGAAAATTGTTAATTATGGCTAATTATATTACATTATTCAATGGTAGGGTCCCTTTATATAGGGGAGAATACATCGTAACGTAACGATAACAGAATACGTTCTAACACTCCCCCTCAAGTTGGGCATGTTATATTTCTCATACCCAACTTGTCATTACAAGCACAAAAAATATTTCCCCCGGGATTTTTAGTCAGGATATCAGTTAATTGTCCCTCTGAGGGAACAAAAGAAATGCAGATAATCTTCTTCTCGATTTTCTCCTAAATGAAGTGTCTGTCCACCTCGATATGCTCGGTGCGGTCATGTTGAACGGGGTTATTGGCAATATTGATTGCAGTCTTGTTGTCACAGTACAATCGGATAGGACTAGACTCATTCAAACCCAGGTCACACATCAAAGAGCATATCCATAATCCTTCACATATGTCATGTGTGATAGCTCTAAATTCAGCTTCTGCGCTGGACCTTGAGACAACAGATTGCTTTTTACTTCTCCAAGTGACTAAGCTCCAACCAACAAAGGAGCAATACCCGGATGTAGATCATTTGTCTTCAACGGACCCAACTCAATCAGCATCAGTAAAAACTTCAATCTTCAAATCTGTATTGGGAATGAACAGTATCCCTCTTACTGGTGATTAAAAAGTTTTCAAATACCTCAAGATTCGATGAACAACATCCAGATGTCTCGTCTTTGGGGAATGCATATATTGGTTAATGACTTCAACAACATAAGCTATGTCGGGACGAGTATGGGATAGATAGATTAATCTTCCAACAAGGCTTTGATAGCCAGTCACATTTTCAATAGGGTCACCATCATCTCTTCCAAGATTATGATTCACCTTCATAGGTGTATCAGCAGGTCTACAACCGCTTATACCAGATTGTTCTAACAAATCAAGGGTGTAATTTCTCCGGGAGATGAATATACTCTGTTTAGATCTTGCTACCTTAATTCCCAAAAAATACTTAAGTTTCCCCAGATCTTTTACTTCAAACTTTCTCGCCAAAATCACCTTCAAAGCTTTTACTGCTTCAATATCATCTCATGTTATGATGATGTCATCAACATAGACAGTGAGAGCAGTTAACAGATTTGTTCTCTGTTTAATAAACAAAGTATGATCAGCGTGACTTTGTATCCAAGTGAAATCATGATTTCGTGGAACCGACCAAACCAAGCCCTCGGAGATTGCTTCAAGTTGTAAAGTGCCTATTTTAACCGATACACTTTCCCTCCAGATCCGAAAAGGGAAAAACCTGGAGGGAGAGACATATATACCTCTTCATCTAAATTCTCATAAAGGAAAGCATACTTCACGTCCAACTGGATAAGGTCCCAACCGTTGCACGCAGCACATGATAGCAAAACTTGTATAGAGTTCATTTTTGCGACGAGGGCAAAAGTGTCGTGATAATTAATCCCCAAGGTTTGAGTATACCCTCTTATCACCAACCTTGCTTTGAATCGTTCAACCAAACCTTCAGAGTTTAGTGGAGGAGACGAAAGCTTTGAATCGTTCAACCAAACCACTTACAACCGACGACCTTCTTTCCATACAAAAGATGAGTTAGGTCTCAGGTACAATTCTTTTCCAAAGCATTCGTTTCTTCAATCATAGCCTTTTTCCATTGTTAATGCCCAAGAACCTCCAGCCATATGGACGAAATGGAGACAGATGCAAGGGAGGAGACGAAAGCTTTGTAGGAAGAAGTTAGAGCCTCATAGGAAACATAACGAGATAGTGGATGTTGGGTGCAAGATCTAATACCTTTTCGAAGGGCAATGAGAGGTTCAGAAGAATCCGCTGACGAAGCTGACATTGGCGATGGTGGCGTGTGATGAGCCTGTGTTAGCTCTACCCCGTTTGGTGTACACATGTAACTCCTATTCTTTATAAGGAGGCTCCCCCTGGTTGGGAGTCTCAGCAGTAGGTAAAGAATGTGAAGGAGGAATCGGTAAGGGTAAAATAGGTGAGCTCACTTCACCCGTATATGTGGGCTCCCCCTGAAGTGAGGTCACATAATAAAGTTCAGATTTACGAAACGTGATATCCGTCGTGACAAAAATCCTTTTAGTAGGGGGATGATAACATTTATACCCCTTCTGAGTGGGTGAATAGCCAATGAACACACATTTAAGGGCCCGAGGGTCAAGCTTGGACCTGCCCGGAGAGTGTATGTGAGAGAAGCAGAC
Source organism: Dactylorhiza incarnata (assembly GCA_033032865.1). Lineage (NCBI taxonomy): Eukaryota > Viridiplantae > Streptophyta > Magnoliopsida > Asparagales > Orchidaceae > Dactylorhiza > Dactylorhiza incarnata. The sequence continues at coordinate 14,546,579 of JAWHQI010000003.1, read as the reverse complement.
GCAACCAAAAGTTTTGGGTGGTAGAGAGGTCGGTGTAACCCCTAAGGTAGTAAGGGGGTTTGACGTCCTAGAACTGAAGAGGGCATGCGATTTATGAGATAGGCAGCCGTGAGAACTGCATCTCCCTAGTAGTATTTTGGGAGGTTCATAGTGAAGAGTAAGCAGTGAGCCACCTCCAAGAAGTGACGGTTCTTTCGTTCAGCGACTCCGTTCTGAGATGGAAAGTGAACACACTAGGTTTGATGAAGAATTCCATGAGCAGCAAGATAGTCCTCCAATGGAGCGTTGATATACTCCCGACCATTATCACTACGAAGGAATTTAATACAACAACACTCAAGACTTTATCCCACCATAGTGGGGTCGGCTATATGGATCCTCTGTCGCCATTGCACCTTATCTTTAGTCATAGTCTCACTAATGCCTAAGTACATCATGTCTTTCCTTATAGATTCATTCCAAGACTTTTTTGGTCTACCCATCCCCCGTTTAACATGTCTAGTGACTAAACTCTCACAACGCCTAACAGGTGCGTCTAATGGTCTCATATGTACATGTCTGAACCATCTTAAACGAGCTTCTCGCATCTTCTCTACAATTGGCGTCACTCCTTTCTTATCCTTGATACATTCATTCCTAATTTTATCCAGTCTCGTGTGACCACACATCCACCTAAGCATTATCATCTCCGCAACTCCCATTTTTTGCTCATGTACACCATCCACTGCCCAACACTCAGAACCGTAGAGCATTGTTGGTCTAATTGCATTACGATAAAACTTTCCTTTAATTTTTAATGGTACTTTACGATCACATAAGATCCTAGACGCGCCTCTTCACTTAAACCAACCTGCTTGGATTCTATGTATCACATCTTTATCTACACCTCCATCTTTTTGAATTATCGATCTCAGATATTTAAAGCAATCACTGCGGGAAATATCTTGGCCACACAATTTAATGACGGAGTCATCCGACCTTCTTGCACTGCTAAATTTAAGTTCTATATACTCTGTCTTTGTCCTGCTCAACCTAAAACCCTTCCTTTCTGAAGTGTCTCGCCAAGATTCAAGTTTCGCGTTTACACCATCACGCGGCTCATCCACTAAAATAATATCATCTACAAATAATAAACACCAAGGTATTTCTTGTTGGATATGCCGGGTGAGCTCATCTAAGATAAGGGTAAAGAGATAAAGGCTTAAAGCTGACCCTTGATGTAATCCAACAGCGATAGGGAATTCCTGTGTTAATCCTCCAGATGTTCCTCACCCTGGTCACTGCATTTGTATACATAACTTTGATTACGTCAATGTATGATACATTTACACCATTCTTTTCTAAGACTCTCCACAAGACCTCTCTTGGAGCCCTATCATAAGCCTTCTTCAGATCGATAAACAGCATATGCAAATCTTTTTGTCTTTCCCAATACTTGTCAATGAGTCTCCACAAGAGATGTATAGCTTTCATGGTTGACCTCCCTAGCATGAATCCAAATTGATTCTCTGAGATGATAGTCTCTCGTCAAACCCTTCTCTCTATTACTCGTTCTCATAGTTTCATAGTATGACTTATTAATTTAATTCCACTGTAATTGACACAATTTTGTATATCTCCTTTGTTTTTATATAAAGGTACCAAAATAATTTCTCTCAATTGGTCTGGCATCCTCTTTGTCTTCAGTATCCTATTGAAGAAACTTGTAAGCCATAAAATTCCTTCTCTCCCTAAGCATTTCCATACTTCAATGGGTATATCGTCTGGTCCAACCGTCTTTCCATTTTTCATCTTCTTCAGAGCGTCATCTATCTCTGATGCTTGAATTTTACGATAAAAATTTTTTATAATTTAAGAATAAAAAAAATTATGTTTATATACTATTCCGATTTACTTAACTCTTCAAAGTTCAATTCAATATTTTTTTCTTTCATTGTATATTTGATAAAAGTATCTTTTCCATCTCTCCTTAATAGTCACATCATCCGTCAAAACCGTATCTGTTTCATCTTTTATGCATTTAACTTGGCTTAAATCTCTTGTCTTCCTCTCTCTAGCTCGAGCAATTTTATATATATCACGGTCTCCATCTTTGGTATCTAGTTATTTTTAAAATTCTTCATAAGTTTGACTTCTTGCTTTACTTACTGCATTTTTAGCTTCTTTCTTGCCGACTTTATAACTTGTCAAGTTTTCATCATTCCTACAAGCATATAATATTTTGTAGCTGACCATCTTTACCTTCACTTTATCTTGAACTTCTTTTTCCCACCACTAAGATTCTTTTTGTGGGGCGCACGACCTTTTGACTCTCCAAGTACGTTCTTTCCACTTATCTTTAAATGAGAAGACATAACTTCCCATGTGACACTAGGAAAATTGAGTAGAAACCATGGTATGAAATTTTTGGAAGATAGAAAACACCTCATTTTTATTTTCATCAGATAAACCTAAGTTGTGCTGGAAAAACAGTCAATAAATGTAATAAACCAAAAATATCCAGAAATAGAGGAAACGGGGCAAGGCCCCCACACATCAGTATGAATAATATGAAAAGGATTTGTAGTAGGTAATAAAACATGATGAATAGGAATACGATTGTGTTTGGCAACAACACAGATGTCACAAACAAAATGTTTAAAACACGAAAGAGAAAAAGCAAGAAAAAAACGTTGCATGGTCGTGTAACAGAAGGGTGGCCAAGTCGACGATGTCAGGTGAGCAAGGTGGAGGTCTGCGAAGAGTGGAGAGTTTGCGGAGGACTGGACCCAAAAAAGGAGTCAAACACGTAAATGCCATCATTCATGCTACCAGAGCCAATCACCTGCCCCGTCTTCAGATCCTGAAAGACAGTGAGAAGGAAAAAAGGTAACTGAGCATTGAAGAGAATTAGTCAAATGACTAACAGAAAGTAAGCTACGGGTGAACTTTGGAACATGAAGTACAGAGGATAAAGTGAGAGAAGAACAAGGAATGGAGCCTTTCCCAGCAATGGAAGAAAAAGAACCATCGGCAATGCTCACTTTATCTCTGCCAGAAAGAGGGGAATAAGATACAAAACCTGAAGTAGAACCGGCCATATGATCGGTGGCGCCGGAATCGATAATTCATTGAGTAGGACCAGTAGAAGCCGAGTTGGCACTCGAAGTACCTGTGTGGGCAAGAGCAGATGATGGCAAAGGGGCATCTGTAGGCTCAGTAATAAGACCGTGCATCAAACGACGAAGGGTCTGCAGCTCTTCAGCAGAGAAGGAGGATGACTGAGAAGAACCACCATCGGAAGTCTCGGTCAGATGAACGGAGTGAGGAGGCCGTCCAGGAGTCCTACTACGACCGCGACCACAACGGGAAGTCGATCCACCTCTAGGAGGAGGAAAGCCTTGGAGGCTATAGCAAGTATCCCGAGTATGACGAGGTTTGCCAGAATAGTCACATGTGAGGTGATCCATATCTGTCGGCTTAGGCTTTGAAATCACGAGAAGCAAGGCTTCCAAAATTGGCCTGATGAGCCACCAAAGAAGATCCCTCCAGAAACTTGGAGGTGTTCCAGGACTGTCATCGATCAAAATAGGAACACGCCCCAAGATCTTGACAGTAATCTGATCAAAATTTTTGTGCAATCCATGTAGAACTCAAATACCCAATTTCGATCCTCGCGGTTCTTCAGCAAGAGTGCATCTGCATTGCACACCACGAGAGAGCCAAAATGATAGTACTCCTGATAGAGCTGGGTAAACTAAAGGTAATAGGCAGAAGGAGGACGATCCCCCTGACGGAGATTCCCAATCTTGCGGCAAAGCTGGAAGATTTGGGCCGCATTCCCCTTGCGGGAATAGGCAGACTCAACGCGCTTCCATATCTCTGCAGCAGTATCCAGAAAAAGATAATTTTGCACAATCAATTCCAGCATGGAGTTGATGAGTCATGGCATGACAAGGGAGTTTTTTTACTCCCATTTAGGCCAAGCAGCAAAAGTCGTAGCAGGAGTATTGGTGGTGTCGTTGATGTAGCCAAAGAGATGTCGACTCTTTAAGGCAAGGGTAATGGAGCGGACCAAGCCAAATAGTTAGTGACATCAAGGCGGATTGTGGTAAGCTGAGACTAGATATGATCTTAACCAACCCGGGTAGATCCAGCGGGGGTCGTGGAGGTACCAAAATCACTAATGTCCGACATGAAACAAAATGCAACCAAACCGCTTAGAAGATTGAATGAAGTAGAGAACACCCCGTCAAAGAGAAGGGGGAACGAGCATCAATGGAAGGTTAGGAGTCATTCTCCTTGTCAACAAAGTAACCCTAGATCGAGGATTGGAAGACTTCCAACCGTTGGAATCACACGAAATTTGAGAGAGATGATAAGGGAGGCAAAGAGAAACTTTTGCCAAAGTTTGAAGTCAATCGGATCGTCGGAGGCTCGTCAGAGGCAGCATCCAGGCATAATAGCGTCGATCGGCCAACGTCTGCGTCGAGCGCCGATCGGCGCTATAGAGGAGGGCCGCGACGCTAAGGCGGGAGGCGGGAGAGAGAGAGAGAGAGAGAGAGAGAGAGAGAGAGAGAGACAGGAGGGGAGGAGGAAGCGAGATCGAAAACGCTGATCGGAAGCGGGAGCAGGAGGCAGTCATTAGCCGCACGCGAGTGGTAGCTCTGATACCATGTTAATTAGGGCTAATTAGATTACATTATTCAATAGTGGGGTCCCCTTTATATAGGGGAGAATACATCATAACGTAACGGTAACAGAATACGTTCTAACAAAAATAATTTTAAATGGGTGTCTATGTGTGTATCTTCATTAATATCAAAATAATTTTGCCACAAAACATCACCCAAATTGATATTGGTTGGAATCCAACAACCATCTCTTATCAAATGCAATTATTTCAGCATCTTTTCATAAATTCAACCATATAATATTTAAACTCTTAAGCTTCATTTTTCTCCTTATTATATGTATCTTCCTTGCAAGAGCTAACCATTTCCATATTAAAATATCATGAATAGGTAATGTTCAGTTAATTAATTCTCTACCTATCAGCAAATTTGTATAATCAGGTGAGCATCAACACTGCTGCTTCTGTATGACTACAACAGTAAATATAATCTAAAAACAGTCCCTAGTAGACATAAAATACTTAATTTACACAAGTGAAATTGATCATCATAACAATCACAACAGAAGCTCGGGTTGGACGATTCGAGAGTCACGTAGTAGTTGAGGACCTGCTCGAGCACATCGTGCAGATTCAGAGCTTCGAACAGCATCGATTCGTTGTGGTCGCCAGTCGTCTATGATTCTCTGCACCACGGGTTGGGATTCCCTGGACTTCTCCAAGCCATGTCCCAGATTGCCTGCACTTCTCCGCCAGATTTCGTATTGTCATACCGAGCCTTAGAACCTCCATCTCTGCGGGCGCAACTTCCTCCAACAGCCCACGCCGAACTGCTTGGGATCAGGGGCATGGCTCGGAGAGAGGTGGTGAGAGGCTCGCCGGCAATCTTCCACAAGTCTGGCGAGGTGACACCGAGCGGATGCGAGGAGGTTTCGGCGGAGGGCGAGAGGGAATCAGGGAGGGGTTTCGGCGCTAGTGTGCGGCTTAGGGTTTGCCCGTGGAAAAATTCGGAACTATTTTTAGATGAGGATTTTAAGTTGTGTTGGAGTGCGGTTAGCCATTTCTGGTTTGCCTTTAACAATTCCCTTACTTTTTTATATCGACTAAATACAAAACAAATGTGCACATATTTATAGGTATGAGGAATGACAACTCAATTCCAACGAAAAATGTGGGACTAAGTTGTACAATACTCTTAATGGGTCACAGAAGTGAGCATTTAGCATTTGGACTTCTACAGCATTTCTTCTATATCCATAAAGGTAGCCGCATCTCTGATAGACTCTTATAAGTGAGGCTGGTCGTCCGAGCACATGTGTAACTTACTCGTCAGGGCGTATATGTATCAACTTCATTAGACATGAAATAACTTAAATAAAACTAAATCACTTTAAACTATGGTTTGATGTATTATTTAAATCATCACAACTTTTAAAATCTAACAAAGTAGATATAACTCTACTGCAATTCAAATTTATATATTATTATTTAAGATATTTATACTTTAATTGTTCATTTTAGAATAAAAATCATACGGCTAATATATGTATCAATATTTTATACAAATTCAGTGTTATACTAATGTGGAAGGCACCTGTAGTCCTTTTTACCTCAAAAAGTGCCTCAGCTAGCATGACAATTCTTGAAATGCTGGTTCTGCTATTCCTGTCAGTATTACTATTATTGGGATGCCTGCTACTTGATCTGCATGTGCATTGACCTGTTTGATGCTGCCCAGATAAAATACAGGACCTATCATGGCCCGATAGGTTTTCAAATCGGCTACCCAACCGCTGAAGAGCTCGAACCTGCTATTTGAACTCATTTTACATGAGCTTGCATAAAATAACTCAGCAAGTAATGTGTGAACTTTGTTACCTGGGATCTTATTCTCCTTCTTCTCTCGAGGAAAACCGATCTATGCTCAAACAAATCATGATTACCAACATCTCTAATCTGTGAAGTTTCCGAGTTATTATGAAGCAGGCTACTTGGAGTCGAACCATCCACATGAGAAGAGTGCATTAGTGTTTCATTAGTCTGAGTAGAAGTTGATGTCCTGCCTATAGTTTGTCTGCTGAAGACCTGACTGTTGGACCTTATCAGTGATCGCTCCTCCATAAGCAAGGCACCAAATAAATCATCGGATAATGCATTTCTCCGAAGAACTCTATCACGGAGCCGTCCCACGCTTCGTGTTCTGCTAAATCGCATACTTCCTTCAAGAGGTACTCGGCATCTATAACGGTTCATAGTATCAATGTTCTCAGTTTCCTGGAGATTTCCATTGGAGCATTCATCTAAGCTAGCTTGAGTATGTACATTACTTCTATCATAATCATGGTTATTTTCTAGCATAACATTTTCTGGGCATTCAGTTCTACAGCTCAAAGGGTTGTCCTGTGTAGAAGAAATATTGTTTTCCGAAGATCTAGCGACCAGAGCTTTGCATATTCCAAAACCATCTCTCTCTGGCATGAAAGTGAGAGGACGATACAAGCAGCATGAATGATTCGAAGATTGATCAATTAAGGGTTGACCGTTAGAATTGCTGCAGCCTGAATGTTTTTGTCGCATAAAGGTTTTCACATCCCTGTTTTGGTCAACTTCAGTATTCATAGTTGAAGAAGTTTCAGCACACTGATGAACTGGTAGCTCTCTGGAGGATTCACGACCTGTATCATCAGGTCTAAATGCGATGCCTTTTGAACCCGTTTGTCTTGCTACAGTCTATGAGCCAGAAAAATAAACAATTAAATCCATTTCACTAGAGTTCACCAGTAGAAAAACTAATGTTCTATATTAATAAAATTCCATCATACAAAATTAAACAGCATATTTCATAATCGAAAATTACAAATGCTTAGCTTTGTCAACGATTTAATGAAACAAGAAGTTGCTGCAATGAATAATCTATTTCGAACAAGCACCACCAAACATTTTTCTAGAAGCTATTATTGCATCCAGAAGTGCTGCCCACAAAGGACAAATATGAACAATGATCAAAATAATAGCAATGAAGTCGAGATAAGAATATATAAGATAATACTCTTCCCTCAAGTACACTCATTCTTTACAAATAGCATCTCTAATTGATGTCACTGAATTAAGAAGGTTTAGGACATTTAACAAGATCTAACATGAGATCCAAATATTTAAATAATAGACAAGCAAAATTCAGAATTCATACTAATGAATTTTTAAAAATTATTCAAACACTCATATACAATGAAAATCAATTCAGGCGGAAAGATTGATGACCCCATATTAAAAATAATGACTAAAAATTGAGGAGCAAATCCTTCATGGTAGTACTATGACATGCACCCACTTGGTGAAAACTATGCACCTCGTTTTATTATATTTAATCTCTGAGAAAATAAGATAAATAAAGAAAACATAGGTAATGAATTCATCAAAAGTAGTAATCACTTAAACGAGGGGGTTGGGGATGAATTAGGGTCTAGGATCAATGATACCGATCTTATATGATATGCAAAAAGTAATAGGCAAGCAAAATTCATAAGTCATGCTTAGTACTTGAAATTCACCGGCTTGTTGAAAATGATGCTAAATATTTTATTAGATTTAATTTCTAAAAATATATAGAAAAAGAAAAGAAAAATATTATCGTAGCGACAAGAAACACCAATCACTGAGATCAGCAACCTACACATAAAGTGGGCAGGATGCCCTAGCCTGTCAAACAAAATGTACATAAATACAATAAGGTTTTGAAATTTCAAAAGGGTCCTTTATTTTTATTACAAAGAAGCTATTATAGTACAAAAGGGTCTGTCCTAACAGTCATATAATTAGTTATATTAGAAATGCATAAACAATATGCAAAAATATGACACAAAAACTCAGCGAGTGACAACTGACAAACTGGGAATTGCCCCGCACTGCTGTGACAGACAAGAAAGACAAACGGAATATCCGGATAATGAGATCTCTGCAACATGATCTAGGAAAGACAATGTGTCTAATTGACTTCACGTAATTGTATCATCTTTATTAAAGTAGCCAGCATCAAACCACATCACGAAACATGGATCTCTTGGTTGCGCAGTAGGCAGTCAAATCAATGGTGTTAAAAGTTGTCGAGATTTCCATTAGGTCGTGTAGATAAAGAGTGGAATTGTTGTTGTTGGCTCAATCATGAACCCTGCCGGCATAAGGAGACGGTAATGTTGACATGAGGCAAGGACACATGCAACCAGGCAACGTATGAATTGAATTCGCCCCAAGGATGTGATTAGTTTTGTGTTAGATACCGAGTGTAAACAGCATTCCATGGAAGAACTTGGTTTACATTTACAACAAAATTTTCGCACAACAGGCCAACAAGACTCTAGACTTACACACTTCATCACTCGATTCTCCACCTGAAGCTTCCTTTTCTAGTTTAGTCAACATGCAATCATTTGAAGCTTCCTTTTCTAGATCAGCCAGACCATTCTCCACCTGATGGACATAATCATTGTTGATTTGATCCCTCGCTTGGCCACAATGTTGATCAACTTAACTGAATCGGTCCCACCTTAGTAAGATTATTGGCCCCATGAGCTTTAATACTTATTTTGATGTTAATTAAGTTACAAATCGTAAGATAATCAATTTGATTTGATCAAGCTAATTTTGAAAAAACTGGCTTAAATAGGCTGATAGCTACATTTGTAAAAATCTAATTCATTTGAATTTACACAAGCATTTCATGATTACATTTAGGTTCACAATCATCTTCATATAGTTATATTCATGGCATCTGTCTCAATTTGTTATAGAATTAGGGTTTTGTGCATTTAAGTTCTTTGACCGTTTGATTTATGATAATGCTACTAGATGTGTTCATCAATGTCTTTAGAACGTCATATCCAAAGCTTGAAGTCATTTCAAATCCTTGATCACGAGATTATTTTGTAGCCATTAATTTTCATAATCTTGTGAACTTCTTAATTTATTGTAAATTTTGTGTGTTGTTGGTCACTTGATCATCATTGTATAGATGCACCAATCAAGGTGTTTGATCTTTGAACTAACAATTCTAGGCCCTTAATCAAGTCAAATAAAGATCCTGATGGGGATCACCCACCACATGTGGCTCGCCGCAAGGCGGGGCCCACATTCGTGTATTCGAGCATGAGAACTTGACCGGATCGACAATCCGACTCCATGAATGCGTCCGGATTTTCGTTTACTTACATTTTCATATATTATAATTTAGTTTTCGGTCATTATAATGTAATCAGGTCAGTTACATTAACAGTCAATCATAGTCGTTGATGTTAAGTGTGTTTAGTGTAGTTTTGTTATAAATAATAGTAGGGAGGCAACCGAATCTGGCGATCCTCTCACGGTGACGAATCTGTGAGGCCCTAGGTGATGACTCCTAAGTAATCCCTTGTATTATCTTGTATCCTCCTTACAACAACAGCTTTTTTGCCATTCAACTCCCTCTGAAAATCCCGCCAGACCCTTCCACAGGAAAACCTAATAGCAACTCTATGCCCGCAACCCCCTTCCCCCTCCTTCCCTCATGGGAAAAGTTGACGCTGCTTTTTACTCCCAGGAAATCACTCGTCTACCTCCAGCAGCTCCACGCCTCCTTCAACCTTCTCAAAATATGTCCAGTCCACTACTGAAACATCTTCATATCCCTTGTACACCCACGCCCCCTCCTTTCCAACAAGTCCCCCCCCCCCTCCCAATCCTGCTCAACAGCCCTACCAGCCGGGTCTCCGGCTAAATTATTATTTACTGGGCGCAACTTCCGGCGGGTTTGTTCTAAATATCTAACCTTCGAATATAATGCCTATTTTCAGTACAATGTATGGATTTTTTCTATATCATCCATTAAGGATCCTTGATAGTTGATCTACAAGCTTATTATCTAATCCTTTAATATGCTCGAAGATAACCTTATAGTTTTTATTAACAATGTGATCTAAGAAATTAATCCATCGTTTGTAATTTATCTGTTTACTATTTTTATTTTGGAAAAAATTTACAATTGATTCACAATCTGTTTTGAATAAGATTTCTTTTTTGTTTAGGATAAAAAGGCGGAAGGCATCTAAGCCATAACAGACTGCTAAAATTTCTTGGTCAATGCTACCGGCGGGGCCATTTTCTTTAAAATTTCTAATATTGTAATCTACATACTTGTTTCTATTTTACTAGCATACTTATGGAGTTTGCATTTGAGCACTGCTCCCCATCCTGTTTCACATCCATCTGTTTCTATAACTAAATATTTTTTATCTAATGGTAGTCTTAAGTTTGGGATTGTCTCAACTCTTTCTTTTATTTTATCAATTTGTAAGATGTGTTCCTTTAATTTTACTATATAATGGTCCTGCTAATTTTCCTAAATTTTTAATAAAAGATCGTGCATAATTAACGAGACCAAAGAACTGCTGAAGTTGATTATGGTGTTAATTGGGGGGAAATATAATGCCTTTTACTAATATGTTCTTGAAGCTTAATTTTTCCATGTCCTAGTTGCACACCTAAAAATTCAATATTTTTTCTAAAAATTTGTGATTTCTTTGTACTAATGATTAAGCCATGTTTCATAAACTCTGCAAAAACTAATTTTAAATGGCTTGTGTTCTTCTATAGTACGAGAATGTACTAAGATGTCATCTATGTAAACACTTGTAAAGGCTCTATATTTATTAAAAATATCATCCATTTTACGATGAAATATGCTAAGAGCATTTTTAAGGCCGAAGGGTATGACTATCCATTCAAAATGTCCAAGCGGACAGGTGAAAGTTGTCCAAGGGATACTATCGGGATGCATACTTATTTGCCAAAATCCCGATTTTTTAAGATCAAATTTACTAAAAAATAATAATCATTTTTAATGCTATTAAGTAATTCATTTTTATCGGGAATGTTATAAGCATCATCTACAGTATCATCATTTAAGCATCTATAATCAATAACCATTCGAGATTTACCACGAACTTGTTCACTGTGTGATGTAGGATAGGGTGTGTAGTGGACTCCTAAAATGCACACTAGTGGTGAGTGGGGGTTGGCTCTCGACTTACCAAATAACTCAATGCATGCACTACTTGGAGATGGGTGTTATCAATCAACACACAATAAATAGCATAATTAACATTGCATCAATTTATAAACGAAGAATAAAATATCTTTTAGGCTAAAGGCGTGGCTTTCCTCCGCAAGGAGGGCCAAAAACAAGTGCACGGTAAATCAGTCCTTCATGCAGTTAGAGAGCAATCAAGGAGCAAGCACTATAATAAACTGAAATACCCAATCAAGCATGTAATAAGTAATCCGTAGCAATATTTACAACCATCAACCAATACAAATAACAACACAAAATATTAAGGTTGTTGTAATAGGGCTGGATCTGAGCGTTGGAGGGCTAGAAGTGTAGATCCGGTGGAGGGTGGACGGGATCGGGTAAGGAGTAGGCTGATTGGGGGTTGGAAGGGCTGGATCGGGGTGGAGGGTGGCTGGATCTGGGCTGGAATGCCCATACCTGGGCAGTTTTGGGGCGGATGGGAGTTATGGAGTGGTTCCAGTGGAGGGGAGGGGCGGCGGACTGTGGCTGGAGGTTATAGGCTGCAGGGGAGGGCGGCGGTGGCTGGGAACAGGGAGAGAGCTGGAGGCGGGTTCTAGAAGCAGGGAAAGGGCGGCGGTGGCTGGAAACAGGGAGAGGAGCGGCGGCTTCTGTGTGGCAGGGGGGGACAGGGAGAGGGGCGGCAGCTTGTGGAGGGCGGGCTGGAGGGAAATCTGGGAGGGGGAGACTGGCTGGACAGCGGGCTAGAGGGGGTGGAAGCGGCGGGGAAAACAGAAGGATACAAGATCTTACCCGAGAAATCGTCACTACGGGGTTCCACGGAGTCGGCACCGCGGAGGGGATCACCGAAAATGAGGAAGAAGCTCTCCAAATTTCAGCAATGCCTAAAAACTGCAGCCCTAATATCTATTTATAAGAAATCAAGATTAAGGCACCCGAAATCAACGGTTATGATTGGCCGATGGTTTCGGGGCCATAAGTACATGAAATAAAGTCCAAAAATAATAATGTTATATATGAAAAAACATCGGAACGGTGAGCCGGACGCATCCGCAGTGGCGGATCACTGATTCGATCAAGTCCGCCTGCGTGAATAAACAAAGATGGGTCCTCCTTGCGTCGAGTCATATGACAGATGGTCCCCCATCAACTACCCCCGACTGAAAAGCCTTCATCTCTGATGAATGGAGACGCTCATATGACGGTCGATGTCCAGGGGCGAATCGATCAAGCTTCGCAGCAGCAATCCAGGTGTCGTCGGTGAAAGGTCGTCCGCGCCAGCAAACCAGGTAGCGGCACAGAAGACCGTCCGTGGAGGGGACGTACTCATGCGAAATGATCTCAGTGATATGCTCATCGCTCAACACACTAGTAGGAGGATCCGGTGGGATCTGTGGTGCCATGGTGAAACCGGTGGAGACAGAATCCCCGGGTAGGTGCGGGTCAGGTGGGGGCTGAGCAAGGGGCGGTGAGTGCGGTGGCAAAGGCTCAGACGTGGGCTGAATGGTGGGTGGTGAAAGCGGTGGTAATGGCTCGGGAGGGCCGCCAAGATGTGGGGTCCGAATATTCGTGAGGTGCAAAGATGGCGTCAGGTCTTCGACATTGAACACGGGATGGATACCCATGCTCGCGGGGATGTCAAGCTCATAAGCATTTGTTTAGATGCATCTCAGAACTGTGTAGGGACCGATCCACCTAGCGCTTAGTTTCTTAGCAGGCCCCTTAGGGAGCCTCTCAGTACGGACTCGTACCATCACCTGTTCACCGGCTAGAAAGATATTTTCTCGCCTATGCTTATCTGCATGTTCCTTATAGTATTCATTGCTTGTATTAATTTTGCACCTGACCGATTCATGCAACTCATGCAAATGACGTGCAAAGGACTCAGCTGACTCATTAGGGCGTGATTCAATCGGTATGGGAATAAGATCAATAGGCTTCCTAGGGTCATAACCTGACACTATATGAAATGGGACTCAACCCTGTAGACCTATTGATGGAACTGTTGTACGGGAACTCCACGATAGGGAGCACCGAATCTCAACTAGATGCATGTTCCCCTCAGCCTACAGGACACCTAAGTAGATTGCCTAGACTTCTATTCACTCAGTCTGATCGTCCGTTTGGGGGTGATAAGTGGATGAAAATTTTAAGGTAGTTTCAGACTTCTGCCATAAGGTCTTCCAGAAGAACTAACGAACCTCACGTCCCAATCAGAAACAATAGATTTCGGTAGACCGTGTAATATAAAGACACCACTAACAAATAAGGACGCAATGTGGGGGGCATCAGCAGTCTTGCTACACGCAATAAAATGAGCCATCTTAGAAAACCGGTCAACTACGACGAAGATCGAGTCATGTTTCCGCAGGGTGCGAGGAAGCCCAAGTATGAAATCCATACTAATGTCTTCCCAAGGTCGGTTGGGAAAGGGTAGTGGGGTGTACAGGCCAGTGTTATGTTTCGTACCCTTGGCAGTTTGGCAACTACAACAATGTTGCACTATGCGGGCTACGTCCTTCTTCAGGCTAGACCAATAGAAACGGTCCACAACAATAGCTATCGAATTATCTCTCCCAAAATAGCCGGCTGCACCGCCCGCATGTAACTCTCAAACTAAGTAATCTTGATAAGAGGTCCTGGGTACACATAGGCGGGAGCCCCAAAATAAGTACCCGTCAATAATCTGAAACCCCTCGATATGATCTGGAGGATCCCTCGACAGCGCGGTATGTAAGAGTGTAACTCGAAGGATCAATCCGGACAGGTAGGATAGTCTGTGATCAATGGCTCGAAGTCGTCCACTCGGGCCCTCATCGTCTGCAAGAGCGTAACTCGGCGGCTTAGTACATCTGCGGGTTTGTTCTCAACACCAGTGCGGTGTTTGAGAACATAGTGAAACTCCTGTAAATACTCGACCCACTTGGCGTGTCGATGTCCTAACTTGCGCTGCGAGTCTAGGTAATGTAACGCCTGATGATCGAAGTAAAGCACAAACTCCCGCGGTAGGAGATAGTGCCTCCAGTAGCGCAGAGATTGTACGATAGCATAAAATTCTCGATCGTAGTTTGAGTATTTTTGTTTTGCCTTGTTCAGTTTCTCACTAAAATATGAAACTGGGTGTCCCTCTTGGCTCAACACGCCTCCAATGCTGACACCAGATGCATCAGACGCAACCTCAAACACGCGAATAAAATCAGGGAGTCTCAAGGCAGGGGCCGCCGTCAATCTCTCCTTAATTTTTTCAAATGCTCTAGTGGTCGCAGCGGTCCACTGAAATTCGCCCTTTCGAAGGCAACTCGTGAATGGTGTCATCATCGTGCTGAATTCCTGGACAAACCTCCGATAGAAGGTGGCGAGTCCATGGAAGCTGCGGGCCTCGTGGATATTCGTCGGTATGGGCCAATCGCGGATGGATTTGACCTTCTCGGAGTCGACAGATACGTCAGTGGACGACACAATAAATCCTAAGAAATGGACAGACTCTGATAGGAAAAAAATGGTTCTTCAGGTTCACATACAATTTCTCCCGGTGTATGGTGCCAAAGAGAAGCCTCAGGTGATCAAGATGATCGGTCTGGATCTGGCTATAAATCAGTATGTCGTCAAAGTATACAACCAGAAACTTGCCCATATAGGGTCGTAACACCTGTGTCATAACTCTCATAAACGTGCCCGGGGCGTTCGACAGCCCAAATGGCATGACTAGCCACTCATACAGGTCATCTTTGGTCTTAAAAGATGTCTTCCACTCATCTCCCTCACGAACTCGAATCTGGTGGTACCCGCTAAGGAGATCGATCTTGGAAAAAATCTGGGCACCTGACATAGTATCCAATAAGTCATCGAGTCGTGGAATGGGAAAACGATACTTGACATAAATTTTATTGATGGACCTACTATCAATGCACATACGCCAACTTCCGTCCTTCTTAGGAGTAAGAAGAGTGGGAACCACACACGGACTCAAGCTCTCTCGGATAAATTGCTTCCGAAGAAGCTCCTCAACCTGCCACTTGAGCTCAGCGTGCTCATCAGGATGCATGCGATAGTAAGGAAGATTCGGGAGAGAAACCCCCGGGATCAGGTCAATGGCGTGTTGAATGTCACGTGGGGGTAGCAACTTATCAGGGAGCTCGTCGGGCATGATGTCAGCAAACTCGTCTAAAAGGGGACGCATCGCTGGGTGGTGGTCTGGAGGGCACTCAGAAGTCATGGTGGCCGCTACAACATAGATAATATCGGCCTCCATGCAGTCTCGCAAGAACTCTCCTCGCCTCAAGATATGAAGGGGTCTCAAAGAACTCGTGCTCACAGAAGACTCAATTCGACTCTTGGATTTCTCCTTGGATTTGGTAGGCGACAGCGTGATCTTCCGTCCCTTATCATAAAAGATATGTGTTCGAACGACCGAAACACGTGACGTCGCAATCAAATAGCCAAGGGCGGCCTAGCAGACATGGGCGACGTCCATGGGAATGACATCGAACCAAACCCGATCCTCGAAGGAAGCGATGCTGGTCGGTACAAGACACCGCTGGGTAACGTGAATCGTTGTCTTATCTACCCAGATAACACGGTAGGGCTGAGGGTGAGGCTCGGCTTTCACTTGCATACGATCAAGACCCTTTTGGGCCACAATATTCACGCAGCTCCCACTGTCGATGGCTAGCTTGCAGGGACCGCCTGCACTAGGAAAATACGTGTAGAATATAGTAGTGCGGTGTCAATCCTCATCTACACGTGGGGTGTGTAGGAGACGCCTAATCACTCCCATCTCTAAGGTTCGCTCAGCGTCACATTCCCACCCTTCCTCAACATTGGCTGTAATTTCCTCAGTAGCCTCCTCGTCTCCTTCTAAACCCGACCCATCATCCTCAATTAGCAGGTTTCGCGTGGGGCACTGCGATGCCACGTGTCCTCTGTCGGAACATCTAAAACACTGAATAACCCCAAATCGCTGGCCATCAGTGGTGACGGCCTTGCCCTTCGTGTCCACTGAGGCACGTGGGGGGTGCAGCCGCGGTAGTCTGGGGTGGAGCGGGTTTCCTATACATCAAGGCATCAAATCGAGAGGGGAACTGCTTCGTACTGGGCGAGAGGAGATACTGCTCGTACTCTAGTGCGAGCTGAAATATCTGATCAACAGTCTCAAGGCGATGGGGAATCAACTCTCTCCGAATCTCATACCGTAGGCCGGCCTTGAAACGAGAGGCGGTGGCAATGGGCTCCGACGAGATGCGCTCCTCACGACAAGATCGTCGAAGCGAGTCATATACTCGGTGACAGTAAGTGTCCCTTGTCGTAAGTTCTGTAACTGATCAAGAAGTTGGTCTCGGCAGGATGCAGGGAGGTACTTATCTTTCAGCCTCTGCTTCATATCATCCCATCGGGTGATAGGATAATATCCATCCCCCTCAACGGCTCTCTCTACGCTGATCCAGAATACCTTGTCCTGCCTGACCAGTTTCATTTTGGCGAAGCGAACACAGCGCTCCTCACTCATGTCATACCACTCAAAATAATGGTCCATATCGAGGAGCCAATCGCTAAAAGCTTTCAGATCCATGCGGCCTTCGAATGAAGGAGCGTCGATGCGAATGCGCATGGTGACGTCATTCTCATACTGGTAATCGCCTTTAAGCGGCTCTGGATATTCCTCATAATAGTCATCCAGACGTAAACGCGTCGAGCAGGTGGGGGCCCACGCTCTCTGCGGGCAGGGCCAAAATACTCATCGCGACCAAGATCACGACGGTCGTGTTGCGGTGTACGAGATCTAAAATCCTAAGGGATTGCTCGGGGTCTGTCGTGCTGAGGGGAGTACCTATCATAATCAGGGCCTTGTCGGCGCTCAGGGGCGGGGCTCCAACGGGGAGCGTCACGATAGAGTCGCTCAAGAGATGGTGGTACACCCCTCAAACGTGGGTCTGGCCGAGGAGGAATTTCAGGCTCATCCTCACGAGGTTCTCCCCGTTGAGACGGCACATCACTCTGATTTTCCAGATGCCCTAACCGGGTATTGAACTCTGTGAGGTCACGGCGAAAACCCTGAAACTGGGTAACCATGGTATCTAAACGGTCAAGGACAAGTCGCTGAAATTCAGCAAATGTCGCACTCGAATTCGAACTATTTGTTCGATCCTCGGTGACATTAGGGTCTGACATTAGGGATCTATAAGCCCTACCACTACGGAGCATAGACGTGGCCCAAACCTTGGGCTCTGATACCAACTGATGTAGGGTAGGGTGTGTAGTGGACTCCTAGAATGCACACTAGTGGTGAGTGGGGGGGTGGCTCTCGACTTACCAAATAACTCAATGCATGCACTATTTGCAGATGGGCGCTATCAATCAACACAAACAATAAATATCATAATTAACATTGCATCAATTTATAAACGAAGAATAAAATTTCTTTTAGGCTAGAGTGGCTTTCCTCCGCAAGGAGGGCCAAAAACAAGCGCATGGTAAATCAGTCCTTCCTGCAGTTAGAGAGTTATCAAGGAGCAAGCACTATAATAAACTGAAATACCCAATCAAGTATGTAATAAGTAATTCGTAACAATGTTTACAACCATCAACCAATACAAATAACGACACAAAATATTAGGGCTGCTGTAATAAGGCAGGATCTGAGCGTTGGAGGGATAGAAGTGTAGATCCGGTGGAGGGTGGGCTGGATCGGGTAAGGAGTAGGCCGATTGGGGGTTGAGAGAGCTGGATCGGGGAGGGTGGCTGGATCTAGGCTGGAATGCCCAGATCTTGGCAGTTTTGGGGTGGATGGGAGTTATGGAGTGATTCCACGGGAGAGGAAGGGGCGGCGGTACTGTAGCTGGCGGTTATAGGTTGTAGGGGTGGGCGGCGGTGGATGGAAACAGGGAGAGGGAGGGCTGGGGGGCGGTGGCTGGGAACAGGGAAAGGGAGGGTTGGTGGCGGGTTCTGGAAACAAAGGTGGGGTCCGCCTTGCGCCGAGTCACGCCAGATGGTCCCTCATCACTGTGTTTGTTAACGATAAATGCTGGACTTCTACGAGGACTACTACTTCGTCTAATAACTTGGAGTTTTAATAGCTTATCTACATGCATTTTAAAATCAGCTATATTTTCATTAGTGGCGTCAATCTTTTTAGATAGAATGCGAAAATTGGGATTTTTAAGATCTAATTTACATACTAACATATTTCGTTCCTAATGCCTTTTGAGGATTTTCCCCAAAAATTTCATCTTTTTCGAAGGTGCTGATAAGTTGGTCAATGTCAAAATTAGCAGTTTCTAGGAGTGTGTACAACTTGTTTGGAACAACATAGGAACCATGAGTGTCTAACATCTAATTCTTCTTTTGTCGAAAGGTATTAAGTAAAAGGTAAAAGTTCTAAGTGTTCAGTTTCGTATTCTTTTTCTATGGGCTTAGCTTTGCAGGCACCTGGGGGAGTACAGTGGCAAGGTGCTGCAGAAGAAGCAGTGGAGATGGGATTCCCATCACGCTTTTGAGCGGACTCTGTGGTAAATGGAAAAGCTGTTTGGGTTAACAAATGCATGATACGGGAAGTAATAAGGAGACCACAGTACCAGTTAATAAGAAGATTAAGACGAATAACACAATCTACATTGCTAAGTTGAAGATCAAGAAGGGTAATTCGTACAGAAAGAGAGTGGTCATTTGTCCAAGTTTCATTGTCTAATTTGTAAGCAATTTTGTAGGTAGTATCCAATTGTTTATCATAGTAGAATAATTGACCATCCATTTGTTGGGCCTTAAACTGTTCTGTTTCGAGGATAGGTTGTGCGTATGATGGTGGAACTAATTTAATATCAAGGAGAGTGTTGCTACAACCTGTATCGACTAGACCAATAACTTCTAAGCGTCAATCTCGAATTTTAAAGCGTAGATGGATTTTTAAGCTATATATACGAGGTTTGTGTCGTAGACTCGTAGTTCGTTAGACAATGGTTTGGTGGGGATATTTTTACTACAAAGAAGTCGGTAAGGTTGGTCACATTGTTGTTCGACGAGTTGGACAATTGCGGTAGGTGGGGACCTTAGTTTTAGGAGTACTTTGCTTGTTAATATCGTTCTTTTAATTCTTGGAATCGTTGCATAGTGAATGCTATTTTATTGCGGAGTTTGCGGAGAAACTTCTTTGCTACTAAATATGGTTTTATCGTTGTTTCTAAGGCTTGGGTAATGTAAAATTGATTACGGGGATGGTCATGCTTTAAATAAGCATTCATCATATGCATTACTAGGCGGAGCCTATTGGGTGTGTACATAATTATATAATGTATCGAATAATCCAAAAAGATTTGTAATGTTTTTCTGTAGTAGGGTGACTTGTGCTTTTATGTCACTAAGTTGATTTTCCATATCTAATATTCGTAGTTCCAAGATCTCATTGCGTCTAGAGTTAGGTGGAATAGTTTGGCTAGCAGTGAAAGTAGGGTAATGTTCTACGCAAAACTTGCATGATTCAACTAGACATATAGTACATTGATATCGTAAGACTAAGGTTGGATATCGAAAACAGTACATGCATGGTTTATCATTACCACCACTATTGGGCCTCCATTTATGTTCGCATAGGGCCATGTTTATATCATAGTAAGATATTGATTTAGAACATCAAGTTTTGAGAGGTTATCTTCATATGATTCTTTGCATTTGCGGTTAAATTCAACTAATTCTCTTGGTAATTAATACTTATTAATTAATAATATTATATTCCACCATGAATATACCATGGTGGCTTCCATATGCATGCACAAGTGGTTACGACGAACGGGGCCCGCTTGGGCGAATGTGTATGCGTAACGCCCCCTTTCCAATCCTACACAACAACCCTACTAGCCAGCTCCACCTCATTCCCCTAACCTTCACCCTCCCTACAAAGCCCTAGACATCATTCCGCCGACACCGCCACCCCAGGACAGCACGCCTACGTCCACTACCACCAAATCTACCACGCCTATGATTGCCCCCTTTACTTCATGAGTGTTATTTTGTTGTGCAAAACTTTATTTCTCATTATTAATATATGATGATGTGATTTCATTTTTACATAAATCTATGATTTTGTGGTTATTTACTCGGATTATTTTTGTAATTTGCTGGATCTATTCATCACGCACTCTCGCTTTGGCCCTCCACGTGGAGGAAAGTTAAAGCTTGCTTGCTTAAAATTATTTGCATGTGATTTTATCTTTTATTACCAAGTTATAATTTCGGCGTCGAATCTTACATGTGTTACAAATAGTAGCCAAGGAGAATTGAGTTATTTTCCCCACACTTCACGTTAGTATTGCATTTTAATCGCACACCTACTTAGCCTACCCTACATCAGATGCTTAGTTATTAAGGGAGGCGCGCACCTGATGAAACTAAGGCGCAACCACATTCATTTTAAATAATCAACATCAAACATCAGTTCATCTTCTTGATTAGATTCTTCATCTATTCTACTCATTAATTATTCATTACTACCATTTATATAACAACAACAACAACACTCAAGTCTTTATCCCATCATAGTGGGGTCGGCTATATGGATCCTTTGTCGTCATTGCGCCCTATCTTTAATAATAGCCTCATTAATACCTAAGTACATCATATCTTTCCTTATAGTTTCATTCCAAGTCTTTTTTGGTCTACCCCTCCCCCGTTTAACATGTCTAGTGACTAAACTCTCACAACGCCTAACATGTGCCTCTAATGGTCTCTTATGTACATGTCTGAACCATCTTAAACAAGCTTCTCGCATCTTCTCTACAATTGGCGCCACTCCTATCTTATCCCTGATACATTCATTCCTAATTTTATCCAGTCTCGTGTGACCACACATCCACCTAAGTATTATCATCTCCGCAACTCTCATTTTTTGCTCATGTACACAATTCACTGCCCAACACTCAGAACCGTAGAGCATTTTTGGCCTAATTGCAGTACGGTAAAACTTGCCTTTAAGTTTTAATGGTACTTTACGATCACATAAGATCCCAGACGCGCCTCTCCACTTCAACCAACCTCACATCTTTATCTACACCTCCATCTTTTTGAATTATCGATCCCAGATATTTAAAACACTCACTGCGGGAAATATCTTGGTCACTCAATTTAATGACGGAGTCATCCGACCTTCTTGCACTACTAAATTTAAGCTTTATATACTCCGTTTTTGTCCTGCTCAACCTAAAAGCCTAATTTTCTAAAGTGTCTCGCCAAGATTCAAGTTTCGTGTTTACACCCTCACGCCTCATCGACCAAAACAATATCATCTGCAAATAATAAACACCAAGGTAGTACTTGTTGGATATGTCCGATGAGATCATCTAAGATAAGGGTAAAGAGATAAGGGCTTAAAGCTGACCATTGATGTAAGCCAACGGCGATAGGGAATTCCTGTGTTAATCCTCCAGATGTCCTCACCCTGGTCACTGAATTTGTATACATATCTTTGATTACATCAATGTATGATACATTACACCTTTCTTTTCTAAGACTCTCCACAAGACCTCTCTTGGAACTCTATCATAAGCCTTCTCCATATCTAAATCTCAACACTCGATTAAAAAAATAGAATCAATTTGGTCTCTTGCACCATATCTAAATCTCAACACTCGATTATGTTTCACAAACACTAAATTTATTTATTTTCTTTATTTTGAAATAAAATTGCAGCAGAAATCGCACTCAGCCACACTGGTGTGCATTTTATGCTCCAAAGGCGCAAAAAAAAGCACGAATGCACAAACCTCTGAGCCTGGTGAGTCTTGAGCCTTAGGCGTGACTTTAACAACATTATTCAGATCCCCATTTTGAAAAATTAATAAGAACTATTCTGTACTCCAAACACCTACAATTTTATAGAAATTTCTATTACTTATTTCTGATTTGAATTTTTTTGTTTTATTTTTTGAACTTCTTTTGGAACTTCATCATGTCTGTTAAATCAAAAATTAATTATTTCTAATTAAAATGAATTATTTATTTCTTCAAACTTGTAGGGAAAACTCATACTTTCAAATATAAATCATCTTTTTATGTGATTAAATTTTATTCTGAATCTTCTCTGAGTTCGAGATTATTAACATGTAGAGTTCTAGGACCCGACTTCGTATTTCAAGTGGAGAGGATTTATATTCTCTTTTCTTCTTATTCCTAGTTGTATAGATTTGTATGCACATTCTAGCAATTCGATCCCCTACTAGCAAACATATTTGTTCTGGTGTCTCTCGAGTGAGTGCATTAGCTCTGACGGCATTAGAGAGCCCGGTCAGTGGTCTCTTCTCGGGGCCTTAACCGAAAAAAAAACTTCTTGCCTCTCGAGTGAGTGCATCAGCCCTGCCGGCATTAGGGAGCCCAATCAGCGGTCTCTTTTCGGGGCCTTAACCAAAAAAAAGAACTTCCTGCCTCTCGAGTGAGTGCATCAGCCCTGCCGGCATTAGGGAGCCCGGTCAGCGGTCTCTTCTCGGGGCCTTAACCAAAAAACGAGCTTCTTGCCTCTCGAGTATGTGCATCAGCCCTGCCGGTATCAAGGAGCCCGGTCAGCGGTCTCTTCTCGGGGCCTTATCAAAAATATTTCTATTCTACCTAGCGGGAAGTTTCCAGTGCATTGTGCCCCGTCCTAACCGGGCAGAAATAGAATTCATCACGAGAAATATTTCATTGAGATAAGATGTTCATTGTTTATTACAGATACACGAGCTTTAGGTCGTCGTCACTCTAAGTATTGCATGCATGTCTGCATTGACGGCTGACACTACGACGCTCCAAGAAAATACGTCCACGTTCTGCTAGATATACTCTCGGACCTTCTCCGGGTCCTCCTCGCTTAGCCTTCAGCTGACTTGCACTTTCTCGGGCCTCCCGCCCTTGCTGATGAATTATTTCTCCTTTACATCCTCTGCTACCTCCAACCTGGCCTTATCTTCCATTGCCCTGTCGACCTCTTTCGCCTCCTCCTTCAACGAGATGGAGTTGACAGCCGTGGCGTAGCATTGGTGGGCCATCTTGGGGTCTCCACGGACCCGGACTTGCAGTCCTCCTATGTTGTATTTCAAGCATTGATGGTAGGAGGGCACACACTTGAATGCGCTAATGAGGAGGCGTCTGAAGATCGCGTTGTAACTGCTGGGTGCATCCACGATGATGAACCGACAGTTCTTCGACGTCCTCCCCATGGTGACCAGGAGATCGACTCCTCCCTCGACTTCCTTTCTTTCTCCTGAAAAACCGAAGAGCGGCCCGTCCGATGCGACCACTCTCCTTGCTTCCACCTTCATTTTGTCGAAGGCCTTCTTGAAAATCACGTTCACCGAACTCCCGTTATCTACCAGGATTCGGGAGACCGTGAAATTCTCCACCGCGACCTCGATCACTAGTGCGTCGCAGAAGGGGTTTACGTGCGTCGGCATATCTTTTGACGAGAAGGTGATCTTCTCCCCTGGGGGTGGGGTTCGTGAGGTCGAGGCAATGCTTCGACGGTATATGGCATGGAGGCTCCCCTTGCGGGTGACCTCGATCCCTACCCCTCTGTGGATCACCCCGATCCTGCCCAGTGCCCCGAGTCTACCCGGTCCTCGCACCGGTCTTCCTCCTCTTTTCCCTCTCCTCTTCCTTCTCTTCCGTCTTCTAGCAGTAACTGCTCTCCCCCCGCAGGGGCCCTTCTCCCTTCCCTGACTTCTAAGAATTCGGGGCAGGTGGCTGTCATGTGACCTTCCACCTGATGGAAGTCACAAAAGGGCAACACCCTCCCGTCCCTTCTTACTCCGTCACCGCCACCACCAGCGCGGTTCCTTCTCCCCCTCCTTCCTTGGCCGACCGCCATCGCAAGCTGAGGCTAAGCCGCCGCTGGCCTCGGGCCCGGATGCCATCCCGGAGGGTTGAAATGCCCTTGCCCTCCATGGAAGTTTCCACCTCCCTGAAAATTGCCTCTTCCTTGGCCCTGAGGGGGCCCTCCTGCTGGCCTCCAGACCGGTCGGTTGGCCGGTGGTTGGAATCTCCATCCCGGCTCCTGCCCCCCCCCCCCCCCCCCCCGAGGTCCTTGGAAACCTTGCCTTCTTGGCTCCTCCCTCTTCTTCGGCTCTGGCTGCTGAACTTCTCACGACTTCTCCCTGCCTTCCGCATACTTGGACAGCTTGGCCACGAACTCCGGGTTCGTCGCCTCGCATTCGATCTCCCGCCCTGCTTGCTCCATCAACTCCTCGAAAGACAGAGGAGGGTCCCGGGCCAAACCCATTCGGAACAGCCCTTAACGCAGCCCGATGGTAAGCGCAAGCTGCAAGGTGTGCTCGGGCACCTCGTTGACGAGAAGGACCTCTTCTTGAACCGATCCACATAACTTTCCAGCGACTCCTCTGCTCCTTGCTTGATCTCGAAAAGGGCCTCTGCTTATTTCCTCCTCTTCTTCGACATAGAGAATCTCAGCAGAAAGCTTCTCTTCAAATCTTCGAAGCTATAGATGGATCCTGACGGGAGTTGATGAAACCAATCCCTCGCATTTCCCCTGAAAGAAATAGCAAATAGACTACACTTGAAGGCGTCGGTCATCTGCCTGATGGACATGGCGTCCTCGAACCACTGGAGGTGCTGGAGGGGGTCATCTTTTCCCATGTAGTGGGACGTAGCAGGCTCCCTGAACCCTTCCGGAACTGGGGCAGACAAGATCAGCTCGCAGCAAGGCTTCCCCTTCCTATCTGGCGAATCGGCGGCACTCGCCAGGCCTCCTCCCCAAGATGTAGAGCACTCACCGGGCTAGAAAACAGCACCCGCGCGTGAAGAGTTCTATCATCTTCCACCTGCACTTCCTTGTCGGGTCGCCCGGCTGGTGCCGTCTCGCTCAGAGTAGGGGAGGCGAGAGCAGGTGCCGGTGGAGTCGAGCACTCGCCCACGGGGGTGAGTGCGAAGCGCAGAGTCTCCAGGATTGACTTCCTAAACTCATCAAAAACACTCTTTTTTACATACTCGTCGGGAGGGGGTGAGTTCCCTGGCTCTTCACTTCCAGTCATTGGACTTACTCAAGATTTTTAGGAACAAGCTACGTTCCACGTTCACCGCACCAAAATGTTGAAACCAGAAAGTCGGGATCAAGCTATTCGAAACGGGTAGGTAGCTTGCCCTTACTCCTCTTAAGTGAGCGTGCAAGACCGGTCATTTAGAGTCAAGGAATCTCTCTGCTAAAACAGACCCCGCGAGCTGCAGCGAGGAGGTCCCACCACAAACCCGGAAGATCAAAGAGAGCTTCCACTCCCAAGTCAATGCTGAGTCTGGGCACCCTGGAGAGCACTAAGGAACACATGACTGTCGACTAGACGGACAGAGGGCAGGAGTGCTTGCTCACAAGTAACACGCGAGGGAGAGAAGAAACCTCTTCCCCAAGGTGCCCCATGAGGTTCTATTTATAGCTTTTCTGAAAATGGTCTGCGGATAGCCAAAAAGGTCTGCCAATAGCCGACTTCCGCTGCTTGAAAATATGAACCACGATCACTTCAAAATTCACTTGGCGTTGGGCGAGTGAACTGAGGTCTACTCGTCCCCCTTGCACTGGGCGAGTGGACCAACCCTTGGCGTCGGGCGAGTGGACCGAAGTCCACTCGCCCACTTGCCGGCGAGTGGATGGAGTCCAGTCGCCCCCCTTGGGCGATGGCTAGTTGGCTCCACTCGCCCACTCTCCCAGGCGAGTGGATGGAGTCCACTTGCCCCCCTTTGGGCGACGGCGAGTGGGCTCCACTTGCCCACTCGCCCAGGCGAGTGGATGGAGTCCACTCGCCCCCCTTTGGGCGACGGGCGAGTGGGCTCCACTCGCCCAGGCGAGTGGATGGAGTCCACTCGCCCCTCCTTTGGGCGACGGGCGAGTGGGCTCCATTCGCCCACTCGCCCAGGCGAGTGGATGGAGTCCACTCGTCCTCCTTTGGGCGACGGGCGAGTGGGCTCCACTCACCCACTTGCCCGGGCGAGTGGATGGAGTTGCTTAACAACCGGTTTGATGAGGGATCTACAACTACAAAAGCTTAACAACCGATTTGATGAGGGAGTATGGAGTTGCTTAATTGTATGACTTTTTTCAATCTTATTAACTCAAATGGTTGTTTTGACAAGCAAAAGGGCTAGGGCTTATAGAGTTTTATCCTAATGACTTTTCAAGGTTAGAGTTGTTTAATTTTGATTTTCAACAAGACAATTTCATTGTTAATATGAGGAGTGATGAGAGATTTTCTGATTTGAAAGGCCTTAGACATCTCTCTATGAAGCTTGTTGAAACTTGAAAACATATTGTTTATCAACAAATCTATAAGTTTTTTGAAACTTGGGTTCATTCTTCCAGTGGCTACCGCAAGTGTAGAAAGAGTATTTTCGGTCATGAATTATGCCAAGAACAAGTTGTGAAATAGCATGGGTGATCAAACGTTGAATAATTGTCTAGTTACTTTTATTGAGAGAGACTTTTTTAGAAATTTGCGATAATGATGTGATTGATCAGTTTCAAAAAAATGAAGCCTCGTCGAGCACAATTGTAATTTTTTTCATATATTTTGTATTTTCTAATTTAGAAAAATAGATGTAATTTTGAAAAAAAAAATATTGGCACCCTTTTAATATTTTTTTTGGATCCGCCACTGCGAACATCTTACACTTTAAAACTCAATCTAATGCCTCCTTACAATCGTGATTGGGAAACACTTGACTGGGTCGGGAGGCACTCGATTGAATTGGGAGACTCTTAAAAATGGAGTCGGAGATGCTCGAAAGGTTCGTTGTGCTACTCTCGATAATCCCTATCACTCCTCTTATTTAGAACTAGATAGCCCCAAAAATCAAATATTAGATCACACGGAAAAGAAAATCCAACGGTGAAATTAAAAGAAAGAGATTAGAGGAATGCATCTCAATTAAATAAATCCCATAATAACTAAGTCGGATATAAAATAACATTAAAAGGGTCTAATTGGTCTTGTAAATAATTATGAAACTAGTGATGAGATCGATCCAAACCAAGAACCATCTAAAGAATTGTACTAAAAGTATACGAACAAAGCTTTTAATTGAATATAAACAATTATTTAATTTTGAAATATATTTGTGTTACTCTGTTCAGACACGTCAAGTGACAATCAAATTGAAATAAACACCAACAACAGGTTCATTACATCTATTTTTTCCCAGATCTCAGTCACTTCCCGAATAGATGCAGATCATGTAGGTTAAGACATAACCTGATTAGACCTAAATACCTAATACATTTGGTGGCAATAAAGTGAGAACCAATTTGCCATCTCTTCTCACAAAATTGGCTTTTTGGCACTTTGCACCCCCGAAATATGGGGTTTTGGCACTTTGCATCCTGAATTTTTAAAATTGGCACTTTGCACCCCCAATTCAAGATTTCTGGCACTTTGCACCCCCTAGCCGAATTTTCAAGGGTATTTAAGTCCGGGCAGCAGTAGAAATTTAATATTTTTGGTGTGCAAATATAAATTTGACAAAATTCGGTGCAGTGTGCAATAAAAATTTAGCATTTTTACTGCTGCCCGGACCTAAATACCCTTGAAAATTCAGCTATGAGGGTGCAAAGTGACAAAAATCTTGAATTGGGGGTGTAAAGTGCCAATTTTAAAAATTCATAGTGCAAAGTGCCAAAACCCCAGATTTCAGGGGTGCAAAGTGTCAAAATGTCAATCTATAAGTGTTCTCCAAAGAACAAAAAAATAATAATATCCACTCGGCAGTCTGGAGTTCCACACTTCAACTCCTGAAAACAGGCTTCTCTAATCACAGACCCCAAGAACCAGTAACGTGGGCGACGTAAGAAACCTCAACGAGGAAAAAAAAAGGAATCTCTGGGTCAACCCACATTGATTGAACACGTTGCAGCATTCAATAATGACTAATCTTAAATAATTGATGTCCTTTCGGTATCTAATGCAGAACGTTAAAACTTCCCCAACCATCGATGAATCTGTGGATTTTTTTTCTTTTTAGAGAGGTAGAAAATACGATCACTGTAATCTCTAACCCAGACTAAGAGAGGTCAAAGGTGAAGAAGTCACCTGTTCATCGGAAGCACTGAGTGGGAAACCAAAGCAGGAAGAGCTAAACACTCCAAGTTCTCTAGATCTTCGTCTCCTGCCCCCGTCTTCCGACAATCTGCTGCTGCTGGATCCCATCGCCTCAACAGATATAGCTCCAATCACAGAATGCCGCTTCGATCAGTACCAGGACAGCTCAAACCCTAGAAAGTTATCCCTCTGAAAAGGCTTGAGAGCAGGAATAGGGGGGAGGAAGAGAGATTCCGCGGACTATTCCTAGCTAAAAGACATTAGAAAGGGAAGTACAACATATGGAAAAGGTTGAGATACCGCAGGTCGGTTTAGGGCTTCATGCTTCAATGATATCAGTTCTCTCTGGAAAGAGAGAGAGTGAGGGAGAGTGTAAGGAAGTGAAGGACACCATTCTTTTTGAAGCAGAGCGAGGAGCAGGAGGGGGACAGGTTACTGGCCCTTCGCGCTAGCAGCAGCGCTTCGTTGTCCGCATCTGGGCGGGATCCAGAATAAGACCTTGGACATGAGACAGCAAATGAGGCTCCATGACAAGCAAAGTTTGTAAATAACCACTAATCACTATCTTATCTCCAGTGAGAATCTCTATAGTTATTAGTTATTCTTTAAATATAGAGAATTTGGTTGTTTAATTTTAATCAAGTTCTTGATATTTGAAAATATGATATTTTTTATATGTATATGTATATATAAATATATACATAATAATTACAATGATAAATTATTTTTTTATCAATTTATCTCTTCTATTGTATAATTTTATTATATTTTATAAAAAAATTAAGTTTATTTTTATTTCAAGTTTGATTACATAACTAAAATATAATAGGTATTACATAATTCAAAATAAAATAACAATACATTTGAAATTAATAACAAAACATTGGAGTATAAAAATACTAATATTATGGGTGGTCATCACCGGATTCGCTGTGATTTTCTTGTGCGCTCCCCCTCTAGTGTTTTCCTCCATTCTCGGCTACTTCATAGTCACTTCCTACATACTGGCTTTCTCCATGTTGACCTCCTCCAAAATGAGGTCTTTCATATTGGTCTTCTTTATACTGGCTTCCTCTGTAAGATTCCCCTCCTCCTTACCGGAGTGTTCCTGGACCTTATGCCCAGAACCGTCGTCTTACGGTGACACCAACTCACGGGTTAGTTGTCACCGCTCGACATCAATCCTGTCGGCTAATTCGATCATATCACAGGTCAAATTGCGAAGAAAGAAGTAATTACCAAAAAGGATAAGTCCACAATCACAGGCACATATATACATATGAAGCAAATAGTCCACAACGAGTACGAACAAAAGAGTGCAAGGGTTTATGTCATGTACATATCCAAAAGATAAATAGATATACACTTTCTCTCACTACTCTATATGGAAACTAATTAAAGTCTCTCAATAACATGTCGACGAGTGGTAGTAGTAATGCGTGGCAACTGCTCCTTAGGTCCTGCTGTCACGTCCTGTATGTCGTACTGGTGCTCCAGCTCCTCGATTTCCTGAGGTTACAGCTACATCCGACCGTTAGTCAAAAGACTAAGTCATTTTATCCTCTCCCCCCCCCCCCCCCGACTCCTAGGTACTGTGCGGGAGGACACAGCAAGGGGTAAATCAAAAGCAGGTGACATATAACTAAACTAGAAATATATATGAGCAAGTGAGCAGTAAGTACAGTAGTAAGAAATAGTAAGTCAAGCAGTAAATAAATAAGTGTGACGCAAGTAAAGGTAACTAGTAAACTACTACATTATCATCAAGAGTACCTTAACTTATATGAATGCACATGCAAACTTATAAGTTAAGGTTTCCGGAATTACAACTTATCATATAAAAGAGCTCATACTAATTTATATGATAAGGGTCTACAAGTGCATATGCTTATAGAATGTATGTATGTTATGATGTTATGTTATGTTCATATAGTGCAACTCCCCCACATGACTCTGCACACACAGACCTTTTTGTTCCTACTTTTCGGATAAGCAAGCCTCTCAGGTACTTTCGACGTGGCTACAGAAACAGTGGATCAGGCACTCCACTACTAGGCGAGTATACACACTACCAGACCTAGACCTTATGTACGTCAATGTACACGTCCTAGGTGCACTTCCTCGAGCTCTCGCGTACTCTTGCTGGCAACCCACCAGTCGTTTATGGTCGGGTGTGGGTTATTAGGGATTGTCCTCCAGACCGCGGTAAAACAACCTACTGGTCATCTAACTCACCACACCACGCCAAAGTCAATGTACTGCCATCGGTGTGACAACTGGACCAGTATCGAAGACCCGCCACTAATTTATGTACATGTCAAGTTTATCTCACCGCTCGAGTCTCCAACTCATAGGATCAACATATCCTGAACCATTTCATCCTATATTTTGGGACAAGGTTTACCTTTCTCAAGTTCTCTTATTTAAATTACTCTTGTCTGTTGTTTAATTGATCATAACGGTTTAAGGTGAATCCTGGACTTCCCGAGGTCTACCCGGTGAAGTGATCGCAGCGGTACTAGAAGGTATGCTGGGGTGACATCTCAAACCTTCATTTCTCAAGATATTTACTTTTATTGGTGACTACTCATTGTCAAGGTCATTCCCATTGTTGTTCTTAACTATCCTAAGATGACTTAAGATTCTTTTAGGGAAGTGATGACCTATATGCGATACGTGGTGAAAACCTTAAGTATTTATCTATATGTCCCAAAATTATATTAATGATGCACAATGATCATAATATCATCATACTTTTCCTAAGGTGGAAAGACCCTCAAATGTTTCATTTATTCACCGCGCGACATAATTGAAAATTAATATTCAACTATAAGACATAAGTTCTCCAAAAATTCTACAACTTAAAGGGACTGAAATAAATGAAGTCCTACATATGTGTTACAAATTTCATTCAACTCCTAGGTGTTCTTGCCGGTCTAATCATTACATCAAGTTTTACAATTTGCAGAGCAGTACCATAATTGAACTAGTTTTGATCTCTATGATGTGAGCTCCACTATATCTTGGACAAATGTTCTGAAATTCATATCATATGTTCATCATGACAAAATTAATAAATAATCAGAAATTCACAATATTCCTAATTAATTTGGCCATGAATAAAAATTCTTTAAATTCAGGACATACATCACTTTACACTTGAAGTATCAATTCCAGAAGTTAAAGTGTTCCAAATATTTTATCAGGGGTATAGATGGTGAAATATCATGATTGACAGAGTTTCATAATTTTCCATAATAATTATAACCATAATTTCAGTACTTAAATATTATGGTCAATTTGTCACATTGCATAGTAAGTACCAAGATAATTCATTCAAAACTTTTGGAAAAATTACCATAGGTTTATAATGATCTAAAAATAGTCTAGCCAAACTTTCAGAATTTTCTAAGTAATATTAACCATAAAAATTACAATAGTACAGAAGCGTGACAAATGAAATTTTTGGTAATTTACAGTGTACATGACTTCCAAAAATCTTACAAAAATTTTCAGAGATATATTTTAACATAAATCACTATGCGACAGAAGATTGAATTTTTCCCAAGGTATTAGATCATGTTTGTTTCATTTTTACATATAAGTGACATAATCAAATACCTAGGAATTTCAACTCCAAAAATCTTAATAAAATTTCCAGAGGTGTAATTTATTCTAATCCATCTTGTGACGGAAAATTAGAATTTTCCTAAGCATATTAGTCACTTTTATTTGATTAATTTAATTATGTGGCATTATTATAATTAGTTAAATGCCTAGGATTTTCCACTCCAAAATTCCTAACTTTTTCTAGATATGATACCTTTCATCATAATATGTGTATTTCTTAAATATCATTGACATACATTAAGCCATTTGTGACAATTTCACAAAATACAAAATAGTGTTATATGCACACCACTTTCCCATACATTTCATTCACTTGCGTGTCGAATATATCATCCTACAGAGGCCCAAATGACCTCAAATTTTTTACTTGTGACTATTTATGACCTAACTAACATGTCACCCAAGATTTGAGTCATTTTGAGTTGGTCTAGCCATATTTTTAAAAAATATATGAAATATCACATTTCTTAAAAAACTATAGAAAAATGATGCCCAAAAATTCTGATTTTTGGGCAAGGCGTGTGTGTATAGTATATACTTGCATGGCCAGAGTATTAGGTCCAAGAAAGCACCTATGTGAGATAAATTCACATTTTGGGACTGGCCCCCTTTTGGACACATCTTAGAAGAATGGCCCTACTAGGAGTTGTAGGTCGTCAAATCTGGTGATTTAAAATCCTATGAAAAGTAGACCTCAAGAGCTACAATGTTTGTCTCAGACACATTTTCCTAAAGCATCATCTGAGTGGTCTAATTATTGAATTCAATCTACTATATAAAGTGTGACAGAATATTTCATTCATATTAATCCTGGCCTGCAAATTGCCATCAACCCTGGGATGAATGGCCTAGATTTCGTCTCCTTCCTCTAGCCAAGGGACATGATTGCCCCGTCCTGGGCTGACTTCCTAAGCTAATTCCCGGCCATCTGGCCACCACCACGGTCAGCCACCACCACCACCACCTCCGTTGAGGTGGTGGCCATCGTTTGGCGGTGAAATGTCGGTCGGAAATCGCCTCTCCGGCGAACCCGAGAGGGAAGAAATGGCTCGAATTTTCTCACCAATCTCACATGGATCGCAGCTCAATTGAGCCCGATTTCTCTGCCTAAAGAGCTAGAGAACTAGCACATAGGGAGAGGAGGAGAAATGGACCTCAATTGGGGCTCGACGACGGGTGTTCCGGCGGGTGGCCATGGTTTTTCTCCTCTCTGGCGAGCTTGACCGATTCGTCGATTCTCCACCAAAAGCTCTGCTCTCAGAGGCTGACTCGCCTCCTTAGGGCCTTCTGAAGATGATGGAAGCGTCTAAAGGAGGTGGTTATAGTTGTATATGGAGATTGGGCAGACTAGTGGAGAGCCATGGGGCCTCCATTCCTCAAAACTCATTGTCATTAAGGATTTGGGGGGGATGCCATTTTTGCCCCCATGCAAATCTCCTCTCTCCAATTTCAAGAGCATGGGGTGCTAATTAGCATGTGGCATGCTGGTTAGGCTTAGGTTGGGGCCTTAGTTCATTGGAGTCCACTTGGGCTTTTAATTTCTTCCTTTAAGCCTAATATTGGGCATGGTTGACTTTTGAGTTGACTTAGTCAAATTGGTGTGTGGGCTAGCCCCACTTGATGGTCATGAGTCATATGACCCTACCCAAAGTCTATTGGGACATGGTGAGGCTCCAATTGGGTTAATTGACCCATATAGTGTGAGTTTGACTAAAATTAACCTAAATTTGACTTTGGTCAAATTGGATGAATTGGTTGACCAATTGATGAGGCTTTTGGGTCTATTGGGTTAGGGATATAGTGGTGAGGTCAACTTGTACTTGTGAGTTCAATTTGGCTAGTTTGACCTAAGTTGCATTGTGTTCACTTGTGGGCAATATGTAAGTTCACCTTAACTCAATATGTACTATGGTCATCTCCTTGCATCAACTCACCATTTTCACATCATGTCATGCCCTAATACTATCATGGGGTCTAGTAGGATTAGGGATGTTACAAATCCTAATAAATAAAAAAATATTTTCGGCCCCGAAATTTAAGTTTGGGTCTATGGGATTCTATGCGCAATGAAAATAAGGAATTTTATAGGTGTTTAGGTTGTACCTGAGGCGAAAAATCCCAGGTATTGTTGCTGCATGAGGTCCCTCGGTTCCCATGTGTGCTCTTCTCGTCCATGATTTGACCACAACACCTTGACGAGCGGGACCTTCTTCCATCGCAGGACTCGGACGGTTGTGTCATCGATACAGATTGGCTCCAGACGGACTGATCTGTCGGATGCTATCGGGCCTGTTGTAGACATAACATGATGCTCCAGCCGAAGTAAGGCTCTCCGATGTGAGGAGATGTGGAAGACGTCGTGCAGGTTTGCCAGCTCCTGTGGTAGCTCCAGCCTATAAGCCAAAGGGCCGATCCGCTCTAGGATCGTAAAAGGCCCCATAAATCGATGGTTGAGCTTCCTCTGTCCTCGCACTCGCGAGACACCATGCACCAGCCGTATCTTCAAGAAAACTCTATCTCCAACCTAGAATTCCACCTTCTGATGCCTTGCATCATAATACTTGGTCTGCCGGCTCTGAGACTCTAGCATCCGGTCATGAATCATCTGTACTAGTGCATCCGTATCATCTATGTACTCTGACCCAAATGACCTTGGATCCTCATCCTGGACCCAAGATAACGAAGTATAGCACTTCCTCCCATAGAGGGCCTTGTATAGTGTCATATGAATGCTCTTCTGGTGGTTGTTGTTGTAGGAAAACTCTATCTATAGTAGCAGCCTCTCCCACGGTTTCCCGGTACCTAGAATACACAAGCATAACAAGTCCTCCATCGTCCTATTAGTGCGCTCTGTCTAGCCGTCGGTCTGTGTATGGAAGGCGGTGTTGAAGGTAAGCAGAGACCCAAAGTACACCTGCACCACCCTCCACTCCCTCGAAGTGAAGCGACCATCTATATCTGAAATAATCATCTTGGGCACGCTGTAGTACCTAACGAACTGCTCCACGAACATTCTCACTAATACGGTAACTAAAGCGTCCTTCTAGACTGGAATGCATTTGGCCACCTTGGTCAACCTGTCCACTATGACCTAGATGGAATCGTGCCCAGAGTGAGATTGAGGCAGTCCATGCATAAAGCCAGTGGAAATGTCCTCGAACTTCCACTCTGGGACTGACAACGACTGTAGTAAACCTCCAGGGCTCTTGCACTCAGCCTTCACCCGTTGGCATGTCTCGAGTGTGTCACCCAAGATATGATCTCCCTCTTTATCCCAGGCCAGTACATAGCCTTCCGCGGGTCCGCCATCGTCTTCGTGATCCCAGGGTGCACTGAATACTGAGTGCAGTGTGCCTCCCTAAGTATGTTCTCCTGGATCTCACCTCCTGCAGGTATATAGATGTGACCCCCAAAATGAACAAGGTCATCTCGCAATGAGTAATCTCCTAAATTGCCCCTTCTAGGGCTCTGAGTATCGGCTCCAGTGTTGCATTCTGCCTTTGATGTGTCCTAATACAATCTCAAATGTCACAGGAAATGCTCAAAGATGCTGAGTACTCCTCAAAGACCTCAGGCTCATCCCTGGACACCAATGTAATCTCCATATCCTCTAGCATCCTCATCGTCTCCATAACCATCACTCAGGGCTCCGGTCCAGATGTGTTAGCTCTCCTGCTCAAGGCATCTGTCGCCGTGTTCACCTTCCCCAGGTGATAATACATGGTGTAGTCGTAATCACATTAGAATTCTAACCACCTTCGTTGTCGTAGGTTTAGGTCCTTCTGGATATCTATGTACTTGAGGTTCTTGTGATCTGAAAAGATCTCACAATGAACCCCATAAAAGTAATGCCTCCAAATATTCAGGGCGAGGATCACAACCCCGAGCTCTAAATCATGTACTAGATAGTTCTGCTTGTACTTCTTCAGTTGCCTTGATGCATATGCTATGACATAACTATGCTGCATCAGTACTATATTCATCCCCTGATAATATGCATCAGTGTAGATCTGGAATCCTTCCTTCCCAGATGGAAGGGCAAGGATTGGGGTTGAGGCGAGTCTATCCTTCAGCTCCTGGAATGCTGCCTCGCACTACGCTATCTAGGTAAATGTGGCATCCTTCTTCGTCAAGGACGTAAGAGTGAGCACTACTTTCGAGAATCCTTACATGAATTTGTGGTAATAGTCTGCTAATCCGAGGAAGCTACGGACATCTGATGTCGATTTCAGCTTCGACCACTCCCTAACTGCATGCACCTTGGCCGGGTCTACTGCCAAGCCGGCCTCGCTGATAGTGTAACCCAAGAATGCTACCGCCTGCAGTCAGAACTGACACTTCGAGAACTTGACATACATCTGGTGCTCCCTCAGCTTACCCAACACTAATGTCAAGTGTTGGGTATGATCCTCCCCGGTCCTGGAGTAGATCAAGATATCGTCGATGAAGACTATGATGAAGATGTCCAAGTAGGCTTCGAAGACACGGTTCATTAAACACATGTATGCGGAAGGAGCATTCGTTAGCCGGAAAGGCATCACCGTGAACTCGTATAAACCATTGCATGGGCTTAATGTCGTCCTCGGTATATCCTCCTCCTGGAACCTCAGCTGGTGATACCCTGATCTCAAGTTGAGCTTGAAGAACCAGTGGGCTCCTTGAAGCTGGTCAAACAACTCGTCGATCCTCGGTAGCGGATAAGTATTCTGCATCGGCAGGCGATTCAGCTCCCGGTAGTCGATGCTAGTCAGAGTGACTCATCCTTCTTCTTCTTCTTCACAAATAGCACTGAGGCTACCCACGGTGAAGAGCTCGACCTAAGGAATCCTGACTTTACTAGCTCCTAGAGCTGCATGTGGAATTCAACCAGCTCCTTGAGTGCCATTCTGTATGGTGCCCGAGACATAGGCCTGGCTCCAGGTACCAACTGAATCTGAAAGTCCACGTCTCGGCGTGGGGGTAGTTCGAGTAACTTCTCCGGAAACACTTCGGAAAAGTCCCGAACCACCAAAATTATCGACAATTGAGGTCTCCGCCTCCACCATCCCAAAGTAGACTAGGTATACCCCGTCCCCTTGATGGCGGGCTTTGACAGCCTGAATAGATGATAATAAAAGATGGGAGACATGTCTAATACCTTCGATTACCACATCAGAGTCTTCATGCCTCAGCACGATCTTCTTTGTTGGGCAGTCAATCCTAGCATGGTTCCAGTGTGGCCAATTCATGCCCATGATTAAATCAAAATCTGGCATCTTCAGAAGTGTTGTTGGTGCCTCAAATGACTTTTCCCCAATCTCCACCTCCTTGTTGCACTTGGCACACGACACTATATCTGACCCATCCGGAAGTCGCACCTTCTTGTGGAAGCCTTCGAAGTGCTGAACTCGGTCCAGATCATCTACGAATTCCTCTGAAATGAACGAGTGTGAGGCACCCGTGTCAAATAAGGTGTATGCGGGTTTGTCATTGACAAACACTATACCTGGGGTGGTTTTTGTTGTTCGGGTTATAAATCTCAATAAAACTGATATTTTTGCAAGGTACTAAGTAATTATAAAGAAAGCACTAAGTACATGTGATGACCTCTTTGAGGTTCCTTTCTTGAGCTATGTCTAGAGCATACACCTATTCCGGGCTTTGGCCTCTACCGTGATGTCTCCGAGCCCGACCTCGTACTCGGCCTCGGCCCTGTTGTGCTGGAGCTGGAGGGGCTAATGGAGTGGGAGGAGGAGGTGGACAGAATAACTGGGGGCAATTGGCTCTAATATGCCCTGGCTGATGGCATCCAAAGCATACAACTAGGAGGAATCCTCTATCATCGTGCCTCGGTGGATCCTGAATCCGCACTGGTGAAGGTACTAACACCGCAAGAGGCTGTTGCTCAGGCCTGAAGTTAGGATGAGGATACCCTCCGCCTCTCCTGTGTCTAATAATCCTACCCCGATGTGGCCCCTGCTACTCTCCCTAAAGTGCGTCCCATCCATTGGTCTCTTCCCCTGCTTTGTGCCATCAGATGATCTGCCTCCAGCTTCTTCATCGTTTATATGATCTTGGGAAAGCTGCCATCAACCACGAATAGTAGTGCCTGTCTCAATGGGTCTCTAAGTCCCCGGTAAAACCACATGGAATAACCTTTGTCATCCAAGGTGTGTATCCCTGCAAATCTGGACAGATGGGAGAACTTCCTCTAGTACTCTAGCACAGGCCGGCTCCCCTGTCTGAGGTTCAAGAACCTCTCCTACAACTCGTCCCTGTTTGTAACCGTCTCAAAGTGCTCCAGGAAAATGACACTGAACTCCTCCCAAGTAATCTCTGCGCACTCATGGTCTGCGTAAGTGGAATCCATCAAGGACTTCCACCACTTCTTAGTGTGGGCATCCAATGCAGTAGTTGCCAAGGAGACTACCATGCTGACCGGGCAGCTGATGCCTGCGAGCATCTCATGTATGGTATTCAGCCACTCCTCAGTCTTGACCACATTCTCTATCCCATGGTACATTGGAGGGGACAGGATCTTGAATGCACTCAACTAGTTGGATCCCGAGTTCGGCTGAGAGGCCGGAACCTGCTGTGCTTTAAAGGCCTCTAGAATGGCTGTCAATGTCTGACCTACCTCCGAATGCTGGAAGGGAGTGGCGACCGGAGGGAAAGGGGCAATATCTCGCAGGCTGGTACTCCTCGGTGGCTACACAAATGTAAGGAATCATTATTAGAATTGGCCTAACTCATTGCTTAAATGGACTATATACGTTTTCACACATGAGCACACCATTGCTTCTGTTGCATAGTTTTTCCGCAAACTAATGCTCGAGCGGGGCGACCCAGTGTTTTGTGGACTTCTTTCTCTTATGTTTGTTTGTCAAATGATACTAGTTTATAAGATCCCCCTCCTCCTTACCGAAGAGTTCCCAAATCTTA
Source organism: Dactylorhiza incarnata (assembly GCA_033032865.1). Classification (NCBI taxonomy): domain Eukaryota; kingdom Viridiplantae; phylum Streptophyta; class Magnoliopsida; order Asparagales; family Orchidaceae; genus Dactylorhiza; species Dactylorhiza incarnata. The sequence continues at coordinate 14,507,305 of JAWHQI010000003.1, read as the reverse complement.
TGCCTAGAACCGTCGTCTTACGGTGACACCAACTCACGGGTTAGTTGTCACCGCTCGACGTCGATCCTGCTGGCTAGTTCGATCATATCACATGCCAAATCAAGGAAAGAAGTAATTACCAAAAATGATAAGTCCACAATTACATGCACATATGTATGCATATATATATATATATAAAGTAGTCCACAACGAGTATGAACAAAAGAGTGCTAGAGCTTATGCCAAGTACATATCCAAAAAGAGAAATAGAAATACACACACTCTCTCACTCACTATTATATGTGAAATCTAATCAAAGTCACTCATTAACCTATCGCCGAGTGGTAGTAGTCATGCGCGAAAACTGCTCCTCTGGTCTTGTCGTCACGTCTTGCCTGTCGTACTGCTGCTCCAACTCCTCGATCTCCTGGTGTTACAACCACATCTGGCTGTTAGTCAAAAGACAAAGCCATTTTGTCTTCGCCTCCCCTCACGACTCCAATGTACCGTGCATGAGGACGAAGCAGAGGACAGTAAGGGGTAAATCAAAAGCATGTGACATAGAACTAAGCTAGCAGTATATATGGACAAATGAGCAGTAAGCACAGCAGTAAGAAACAAAAGTAAAACAGTAAATAAGTAAGTGCAATGCAAGTAAAGGTAACCATCAAACTACTACATTATCGTCAAGAGTACTTTAACTTATATGAATGCTCATACAAACTTATTAGTTAAGATTTCTGGAATTATAATTTATCATATAAAAGAGTCCATACTAATTTGTATGATAAGAGTCTGAAAATTCATATGCCTATAGAATATATGTATGTTATGATATGTGAAAGTGCACAGTTAGCCTCACTAGAATTCTCTAGAGGGGGGGGGGGGGGGGGGTGAATAGAGATTTAAAAAATATTTTGTGCAAAGTTAATAAATATATATATGTGTGTAATATTCACAGATTTAAGCTTTCCACACACCAACAAGAATTAAACAAAAGAAATATCAAAAAGAAAATCAGAGCACAACACAAAGAAATATAGTGGTTCCCCAAACTTTGGGTAGTCCACTCTTCTTCCCCATTGGTAGGAATTCACTATCTTGCACTGAGTCTTTTGATAAGGAGACTCTTAGAACCAGCCTGAGTCTTTTGATAAGGAGACTCTTAGAACCACTACAACTGAATTTTTTGAAGAGAGATTCTAAAAACTCTTATACACAATTTGAAAATGAAATAAGAATAAGAAGAAGAAGTAGAAGAAAAACAATTAAAGCAAGAAAGAATCTTCTTCCTAGCAAGAAGATTAGAAGCACAAGTATAGTGAATTTGAAATCTCTCTTCTATAGTGAGAAGGAGATTGTAGGCCTTTTTCTCTTTCAGTGGGAGCTTTCAGAAATGGCAGTAGTATGGATTTAGAAGGAGGAGAAGAAGAAGGCTTTTTCTTTGGTGCAGCACTCTTTCACTTTTCTCAGCTTTCTCACTTTTCACTTGGGAGCTTTTCCTTTTTTTCAAATGGATGGAGTGGACCACTTCTTATTTGTTCTTTGCCGACCTCCCTGAGTATTTATAGCTCTGTTTATTCAAAATATTGTTATAGGAGAATAATCAATTAGCAGTCAGAAAAATAGTAAGAGTGAAAAGTTTCCATAATCATTATATTTGTAGAAGGAAAAAGATCATTCTATTTTCAAATAATATTCATAATAATCTCAATCAAATTAGCCAAGAATCATTTAGAAGGAAAGATTGATTCAGAACGGCTAGAAAAGAATAATATAATTCCATAAAATTCAGATCTACAGAAAGAAGGAAAGAGATTTGGCGTGTTTTTGAATCTGTCACAGAAATCGACGTGCGTCGATTTCAGCCTGGCTAGACGTCGAGAAGAGAATATGGAAAGAGCGTCGACAGAGGTGCGTCGACTTCACTGGGTGCGTCGTCTAGAAATCAGAGTTACTTTGACTTTGGTTACATCGAATTCTGTTTAGAAATACTTCGACTCAGTATGAGAGATACGTCGACTACACTTCGACGTTGCGTCGATTACTATTCGACGCATATTTACTTAAACTAATTTTTCACTCTGAGAATACATATTCTATTCATTTCTAGGGGTTAAGATAAATCATTTTCCCAACAATCTCCCCCTATTTATCTTAAACCTATTCAGAGAGAAGTTTTATCAGCTTGTAATCAACACATCAAAGCATATTTATAGAAAAGAGATATATTTGGTAATCAGAAGATAATGGAGAAAGAAATCATATAACAGAATTTTTGTACAGATCAAGCAGTACTTAAGTATTAAAAATAGAGTTCTGCTCAAAATTGTTCAACATATCATTCAGCTCACCCTGAGTCAAAATTGTTCAACATATCATTCAGGAGGAGTAGGAGGAGTTTTTCTCTTCCTAAAGAATACTAAAGGGAGATCAGGTCTTTTTATAGAGGTGAGTTGTTCCTGTTCATTCAGCTCCCCCTGAGTCAAAGCAGTATGCTCCCCCTGAGATAGAACTTCCTTTATACTTTCTTTTTCTGCTTCTTCAGCTTCTTTTTCAGCTTCTTTCTCTACTCTACTTGCCTCCCCTTGTAAGAGAGCTACTTGTTGTTCAGCCTCTCTTGCTATAGAAAGTACATCTGTTAGCTGTTCTGTAGTATGTAGCTCAGGTACTATTTCATTCCCAATGGTCTTAGGCAGAGCAAGGCTATCAGATTTTGATGTTGGAAAGGTTTTGTGTGAGTGAGATTTGTGGCTGGAGAGCTGTTCTTCATCTAACTTCTCCCCCTTCTTGACCTTCTTAGACAAGGAGGTTAAGAATGATTTAGTAACCTTAGATGAAGACATAGAGGTTTTGAGTACTTGCACAGAGGCATTTACCCCATCCAACTGGGTTTGCATGTGCCTGATAGAGGAGTGAATTTGAAGGCAGTGTCAATCTAGCATTTCTTGAAATTTTTGGGCTGCTGTCTGGATACACTGAGTGATGAGAGTTTCAGTGGATGGAGATGGTTCAGGTTGTGTTGGTGAAGGAGATAATGGTGGAGGGGATAAAGGTGGGGAAGTGGTTGTTGATATGTGAGGTGTGTGAGATGATGTAGGTAGAGAAAATGTGATAGTAGGAGAAGGTAGAGGTGGTGATTGAATTGGTGTATGTGAAGATGTAGTTAAGGTAGGAGGTGTGAGGGTAGTGGAGACTATTGGTGTGGATGATATTGGTAGGGAAGAGATGTCTGTATGTTGAGGAGGAGGGGAAGATGGATGCACAGGAGAATTAGGAGAGGGAGTCTTTTCAGGAATGGAGCCAGGCTTGGGGATTTGCCTGGTCCATTTTGAGAAGAGGGCTATGGACATCCTTTTTCCAGGAGGAATGGGAATTCCTTTTGACCTACATAGGTCAGGGAAGGAGTGAAGGAGTACCTGACTCATGATCCTCATATAGGCATTTTCTTTGTGAGAATATTTGTAGCCTATCATTTTTAGTAAGCAGCTGACCCAGTCAACCTTCTTTTTCAGCACAAGGGCCCACATGATGTTCAGTTGCTGCTTGGGCACTACATCATGGGCAGAGATCTTGCATAGTAGAATTTTTCCTACTATGTCTGCCAATAGCCTATATTCATCAGAGAAATCTATTTTCTTTAGGTGGATTGGTTTATCTTTGGAGAACTTCATGATGAGTAATAGATTTTTGATTTCCTCAGGGGTGAGTTCCACAGGTTCATCACCTGATAAGGGAATGATGATGGAGATTCATTTAGCTATTCTTAGAAAATAATTTGCTTTCCTTTTGATTTGAAATAGGATAGTGTTGTTGTGTACCTGATGGAAGATCAAAGGTATCCCTAAGATGTTCTGCAGAGATTGAGACAGGTGTCTCATAGAGTGTTCCTGTGATCTTTCATTGTTCAGACATTTGAACATGATTCATTAACTCAGTGAGTTCTGTCTCTAGGAGTCTGCATCTTGTGGAAATGAGTTTGTCTAGACCAGCTTCAGTGAAGAGAGCTATGATGCTCTTATAGTTTTCGGCGGCCGCTTGGAAGGATTCAAGATCAATATCGAAACCAGAGTTGATCTTGGGAGCCATTTAGGTCAGTGAAATAGAGGAAGAGATGGCTGGACTGAGAAATGAGAAGGATGAGAGATGCAAGGAGCATGCTGAATTTTAACTGAAGAGTCTATTTAAGTCAGGTGAAACGTCGACACGAGACACAACTCGAGGTTTATTCGGTACAACAGTAGATGTGACTGAAAATATTTTAGTATTGCCGCTCTTTTTCATGAAGTCGACGTTGCGTCGAGTGGAAGTCGATGTATGCGTCGGTATAGTCTGATAGGGTTTCCTATCGACGTATGCGTCGATTAAGAGATCGACGTGACTTTTACTTTGTCTGAAAATTCCATGTTTTTCTTGAGAGATTATGTCACAACTCGTATTTTCCTGAAATATATTATAATATCAGAGTAAAGGGGGGAAAACACGCGTCGTGATGCCACGTCCAGTAGGGGACAACTACAGACGTTCAGGCGAGCAATCAAACGAACCTTTTCACGATAAAAGATGTGAATTAATAAAAGGATTATCTTTTAAGATTATTTTCATTAGATTAGGAAGCCGTGTCCCTCGGCCCTGCGGTTTATCTAGTCGCACCTTATAAAAGACAAGCATACGCAACGGAAGAAAATAAGTTCACTTTTTACCTAACGGCGCTGAAGACCAGAGACGTCTCCAGGGCGATCGCCGATCTACATTTAGTATATAATAAAGAATCATCATTTTTATTTAGGTTTACGCCTTGCAAATATGTGATACTTAATAGTAAATGCAACAAACAGTTAAAAGTTAACTTTTTATTATGCTAAAAGGACTGCTTTAATATACATCAAAATAAGCTTTTCCCCAGAGTGTACAATCACAAAATAACCAAGTAGCAGTAAAGGAAGCTAGCAACAGCATCAGCAAGTAAACTAAGCAAAACCCACACGGGCGTCAACAACTGACAAGAACCCGCAGGGAGAAGGGTCCACAGTCCAGAAGGAAACTACAACAAAAGAAACTGTATCCTTACCCACTGGAGAGGGAAGGCCTCGACGACGAACAGTACAACCCCGCTAACACTCTGGCAGCAACTACAAACCTGAACATGAGGCATCCATAAGAAAAGAATGCCTCAGCCCAAAGGGTGCAAGAAAACAACATGGGAAGAAAAGAAAAGGCAAGGTAACAAGTAGCGTAAACAGTCTGAAAGGAGTATATAGTACATATATATACACACATATACTCATGTATATATAACTATATATATACGCTTATATAAGGATTTCAGTCAATGAAGTTTAAGGAGATTCCGCATACACCCGATCCGATGGACAAAGGCGCAAATAAACTTTCTTGGCATTCGGTGCAAAACGGACCAGTGGTGGCGGACCCAAACAGTGTCACTACCCACACACATAAAGGGGACATTCACCCCAAATAAGAAATAGGCGCCGTGGTGGTGGTCTCATCATCCTACCAACCACTATTAAAAGAGTTGTGATGGGGGAACCCAATGTTCCCTGTACTCATCCTTTCGTTCAAACAAATCCGCCGTCGCTTAGCCAAGAAATAACAATAAGGGATATGCAGAATTAAGCACGCATCCACCATTCGGATCAAGTAATAAACATCCCAAGGGGGCAACCCCCTAATCAACAAGGTAAAGGCAGCCCAAGGCAAAACAACCCCCAAATCAATACCAAATTCAGCAAATTCCATGTATAGCAACAAGTGAAATGCAGCAGGGAGAGAAAACCCCATAAAAATTGTAGATCAAACCCAAGCACAAGTATGACAGCAGAAATAGGAAACCCAAAGAAATAGTAAATTTCCTAAATTCACATGTATGGCAGCAACAAGATCAAATAAGCAAAATTGACTGAATCTAACCCAAAGCAGCAAGATCACATGTATGGCAGCGGAAATAGGAAACCCAAAGAAATAGTAAATTTGCTAAATTCACATGTATGGCAACAGCAAGATCAAATAAGCAAAATTGACTGAATCTAACCCAAAGCAGCAAGATCACATGTATGGCAGCAGAAATAGGAAACCCAAAGAAATAGTAAATTTCCTAAATTCACATGTATGGCAGCAGCAAGATCAAATAAGCAAAATTGACTGAATCTAACCCAAAGCAGCAAGATCACATGTATGGCAGCAGAAATAGGAAACCCCAAAAAAAAAACAGGGAGGTGAAACCTCCAGCATAACCCCGATAGCATCAGGCATCGGAAATGAAAGTAAAGGAGCTCCCAACACAGAAGGATATACCAGCACTTCAGAAAGGGAGTAAGCATTACCGCATAAATAAGTGGTAATAAAGCATCATGAAGGAAAGAGGGGAGGGGAAGGAGGAGGGAAGATGTCTTCTTGCCTCGAATCGACCGGCGACCCCGCCAAATCGCAGAAAACTCAACTAGGGCCGGCTGCTAGCCCAGCCCCGGCGACGAAAATGGTGCCGGCAACCTCCCAAAAGACCTCCGACGGCCTTCCAATACCCCGCTCTGGCGACGGAAGTGAAAGAATCCTCAAGAGCTCCTTCTCGGCCAACCCTAGCCCCCCACTCTCTCTCTCGAACAACAAAAAAAAAAACTGAAGCTCCTTGGGAAAGAAAAAGAAATTTCCAGCGACTTCTATAAGGAGCCAAGTCGCATGGCTGCCTATGACTGCCGATCAGGACTAGCTAATATATGCAATTAGATTATATAACTCTCATACAAAGAAAAAAAATCAAAATTATTTATTTTAGCCCTTAAACAAAAATATATACAGCCACATAGACATGTTGTACCAATATAGGTATAAGATCTATATAGCTTAAATTTATAAAATTCGTCGGACAACGACGACAATTCCGAAAGGTAACGCCCCTCTCATATACACTAAACTGCGATCATTTCGTATTTAAACGGTTGATTTTATCGCGACTCCACTTAAAAGGTTATGAGAAAACCTGGGGTGTTACAGTCACCCCTCCTAACAAAAGTTTCGCCCCGAAACTTGTTCCCATCGACACCAAACAAGGAAGGAATGGAAGAAAAGAAAACTCAGGAGACGAAAACTTACCGGGGAAGCTAGCCGAAAAGATGAGGGTAGGACTCCTTCATTGCTGACTCAAGCTCCCAGGTCGCACCCCGAACATTCTGATTGTCCCAAAGGACCTTCACCATATGGATGGTCTTTCGCCGCAACACTCGATCCCGCCTCTCCAAAATACGAACAGGCTGCTCTACAAACGATAAATTGGGTTGCAGCACTGGCATGGAATCTAGAACATGACGATCGCTGCGGGCACACTTGCGCAACTGGCTCACATGGAAAACGTCGTGCACGCCAGGGAAAGAGGCAGGTAACAACAACCTGTACGCAGAAACCCCGATGCACTCGATGATCTCGAATGGGCCTACATATCTGGGGTCTAGCTTATGGCTCTTCCCGAATCTTTTAACACCTGCCATCGGGGACACCTTTAGAAGCACCATGTCTCCCACTGCAAATTCCAAATCGCTCCTCCGCCGGTTGGCGTACTTCTCTTAGCGCTCCTGAGCTATCCGCAGCTTCTCTCGGATCTGCGTCACAGCAAAGCTCATCTCCTCCAAGGCCTCAGGACCGAGAATAGGCTTCTCGCCCACTTCAGCCCAGAACAGGGGAGTCCGACATCTCCTCCCATACATCGCCTCAAACGGAGCCATCTGTAAGCTCTCCTGGTAGCTATTGTTGTACGCGAACTCCATGAGCCCAATGCGTTCATCCCACGCCCCTCCATGCTCTAGAACATAGCAATGACCTTGCCCTCCTGCATGAGGACGCACCCAATGCCTATCAGCGAAGCATCGACGTAGACCTGAAACTCCACTCCCTCAACTGGGAGAGCCAAAACCGGTGCGGAACACAGCCTCCTCTTTAACTCCTGGAAGGCCTCCTCGCACTGCTCGCTCCAATCGAAAGCCGCTTCCTTCCGCGTCAACTTGGTCAGAGGCGCGGAAATGCCTGAGAAACCCTCCACAAACCTCCGATAGTAGCCAGCTAAACCCAGGAAACTGCGGATCTCCTTTGGCGACGACGGCCTCTTCCAGTCCAAAACAGCAGCGACCTTCGCTGGGTCCACAGAGATGCCACTCTTGCCCACAACGTGACCCAGAAAAGATACTTGCGAAAGCCAGAACTCGCATTTGCTTAGCGTGGCATACAGCTGGTGTGTCCTCAAGGTAGACAGCACCAACCGCAGATGCCGAGCATGCTCCTCCTCGCTCGAAGAATAGATCAGCACATCGTCAATAAAGACCACTACGAACTGGTCCAGAAAGTCCCGGAATACCCTGTTCATCAGATCCATGAAAGCAGAGGGCGCATTCGTCAGCCCAAAGGACATAACTAGGAACTCAAAATGCCCGTAACGCGACCGGAAGGCAGTCCGCGAAACGTCTGAGTCGCGAACCCTCAGCTGATGGTAACCGGACCGGAGGTCGATCTTCGAGAACACGCAGCTACCCTGCAGCTGGTCGAACAAGTCATCAATCCGTGGAAGCGGATACCTGTTTTTGATAGTGACCTTGTTCAACTCTCTGTAATCGATGCACAGCCTCATCGACCCATCCTTCTTCTTCACAAACAGAACCGGCACACCCAAGGCGACGAACTCGTCCTAATGAATCCAAGCTACAGAAGCTCATCCAACTGAGTGCGCAGCTCCTCCAACTCCCGCGGTGCCATACGATAAGGTGCCTTCGCAATAGGGCGGGTCCCGGGCTCCAAATCAATTGCAAACTCAATCTCTCGCTCAGGAGGGAGACCAGGAAGGTCATCGGGAAAGACGTCCGGGAACTCCCGCACCACAGGAATGTCCTCCACACAGGGCACCGAAGCACAAGCTGCAAGCAACACGGAAACAACACAGATCCGGCCATCAAACTCGGCCAAAGCCTGGGCACAGACTACCGACATAACTGAGGAAGTCTGACGCGGGAAACCGAACACGCTCCTGGGCTGGCCATCATCCATCACGAAATCCAGACGCTTGTCCCTGCACTAGATCACGACGTCATAACGGGCTAGCCAATCCATGCCCAAAATCACGTCAAAGTCCTCCAAGACGATCACCATCAGATCTGCATGGCTCACAAATCCATCCAACACGATCGGACACTGCCTCACCCACATATTTGACACCACTGAATCGCCGGACGGGTACTTGACATGAAACAGACCATCAACTCGCTCTAAGGACCAACGATGTCGATCAACAAACCTCTTGACCACAAAGGAATGAGTGGCACCAGAGTCAAAAAGGACGTGCGCCCAATAGTCTCGAACCTTAAACTCGCCTAACAAGCAGTATAGACACACGACAAGACACGGATGAGGCATTAATAACATCCAAATCGACATAACAAAGTTAAACTACAACGAGAACGAGGACGGACCTGATATCACCTGGTTCGAGCACTGCGCTTCCTCCTTTGTCACTGCGTTTAGCTTTACCTTCCCTCGATCTATCTGTTGCTGCTGAGGCGGTGGCGGTGCCACGGCTGGGAGGGAAAGCTGCTGGCCAGTCGACTGAAGCTGCGGGCACCTGGACTTCACATGTCCCTTCTGTCCGCACTGATAGCAAACCTTGCCCTTTGACCGGCAACGACTTTCGTCGTGCCCCCTCAGCTTGCACGAAGTGCAAAACAATTCATCCTTCGGAGCACCCTGCAGAGCCATAACCTGAAGCTGCCTCTGCGCGCCTAGCCTCTTGAAACACTTCTCGTGTGGATGGCCCACACGGCCGCAAAAACTGCAAACCACCTTGCCTTTCTTACCTGGAGCAAGGTTGCCTCCATCGTCGGCTTTCCTCTTTTCCCTTCTCGATTCCTTCCCTCGATTTCTGGCATTCTCGATCGCTTCTACCTCCAGAGCGGCCTCCACTGCGTCCGCGAAGCTCACAGACCGGTAAGCACTGGCCAACTGCTGGATCTCACTGCGAAGACCTCCCACAAATCTCCTCACCCTGTTTTCCTCAGAAGCAATCAAATCCGGGGCGAACCTACTCAGCTTGGAGAACTCGACCTCATACTCCCCTACTGTGAGTTGTCGCTGCTTCAAATGTAAGAAGCTATTCATCAGGCGGTCCTGCTCAACAAAGGGCAAGAATTTCTTCATCAGCCTCCCCTTGAACTGCTCCCACGAGCAACCTTCTACAAGAGCCTCCTTCTCCCGGATCCACCAGCTCCTTGCCAAACCCTTCAGTTGGAAGGCAGCAATCATCACCTTTTGGTCCGCCGACGCGCCAGAATACGAGAACATCTCCTCCATCGCCAGGATCCAATCATCGAGCACCATGAAGTCCGCCCTCCCGTCATAAGTCGGGGGTCCTAGCCTCTGGAAATGCGTGATAAAATTCATTTCTGGCGGCAACGTAGCAGGGGGAACCAGGGGTGCAGGACGGGCAGCCTCCGGCTGACTAGCCACGGGCTGCTGCCGCTGAGTGTCAGTCAACAACGTCTGTATCTGCTCCTACATCGCGACCAACTGCCGCGTCAAAGTCTCATTATTCAGACGCAGCTCTTCAATCACTGCCTCGCTATGCGCACCCAATGTCTCGCCCTCAGACTGGGGAACAGATTTTGCAGGCCGACGCTTAGAAGCCATTCCTAACAAGAACAATATCAAACAGCAAGATAAGACCAGATTCAGACCTCTAGGAAAGGAAGACATACAAATACTTGCTTTTGCTACTGCTTTTACTCTGGGAAAAGTAAATAAATAATATCACTTTATACTCAGGATGATGTACCATCCTTTACCTCTCGTGCACCTCTCCCGTATGCACATAAACTTAAAATCTTACCTTTAAAATCATGGGTGTACATGTGTCATTGTGTAGGTCTCTAACTTGGCACGTGTGCTTATGCAATGCTATGTTATGCATGCAGTGCTATGCAAACTAAGAAAAGGCCTTAATGCATGCTATGAGCGGCGTACACATGCGATCTTATGCATCCCATACTACATATTATCCCATGCAACGAAAAAGAAAATCTAATGGACACGCATGCGACCTACGTTATGCATCCCATACTACATAACAGTCGCATGTTGTCACCTATGAGGATCCATATACAAACACATATTATGCATCCTATACTACATAATATGCCCCGTATACTTCTTTCATGCTTATGAGTGTAGTGTTCGTGCTTTAGCCGAGATCTACCGATTACCCATCGGTGAGTGTATGCAATGATTAACGATTCTTACTGGACGGTTAACCGGGCCAACCAGGCCATTTCCAGCAACCCGGCTAACCTCCCTCTGATACCAACTGTCACAACCCATATTTTCCCGAAATATATTATAATATAAGAGTAAAGGGGAAAAACACGCGTCGTGATGCCACGTCCAGTAGGGGACAACTACGGACGTTCAGGCGAGCAATCAAACGAACCTTTTCACGATAAAAGATGTGAATTAATAAAAGGATTATCTTTTAAGATTATTTTCATTAGATTAGGAAGCCGTGTCCCTCGGCCCTGCGGTTTATCTAGTCGCACCTTATAAAAGACAAGCATACGCAACGGAAGAAAATAAGTTCACTTTATACCTAACGGCGCTGAAGACCAGAGACGTCTCCAGGGCGATCGCCGATCTACATTTAGTATATAATAAAGAATCATCATTTTTATTTAGGTTTACTCCTTACAAATATGTGATACTTAATAGTAAATGCAACAAACAGTTAAAAGGTTAACTTTTTATTATGCTAAAAGGACTGCTTTAATATATATCAAAATAAGCTTTTCCCCAGAGTGTACAATCACAAAATAACCAAGTAGCAGTAAAGGAAGCTAGCAACAGCATCATCAAGTAAACTAAGCAAAACCCACATGGGCGTCAACAACTGACACGAACCCGCAGGGAGAAGGGTCCACAGTCCAGAAGGAAACTACAACAAAAGAAATTGTATCCTTACCCACTGGAGAGGGAAGGCCTCGACGACGAACAGTACGACCCCGCTAACACTCTGGCAGCAGCTACAAACCTGAACCTGAGGCATCCATAAGAAAAGAATGCCTCAGCCCAAAGGGTGCAAGAAAACAGCATGGGTATACGAAAAGAAAAGGCAAGGTAACAAGTAGCGTAAATAGTCTGAAAGGAGTATATAGTACATATATATACACACATATACTCATGTATATATAACTATATATATACGCTTATATAAGGATTTCAGTCAATGAAGTTTAAGGAGATTCCGCATACACCCGATCCGATGGACAAAGGCGCAAATAAACTTTCTTGGCATTCGGTGCAAAACGGACCAGTGGTGGCGGACCCAAACAATGTCACTACCCACACACATAAAGGGGACATTCACCCCAAATAAGAAATAGGCATCGTGGTGGTGGTCTCATCATCCTACCAACCACTATTAAAAGAGTTGTGATGGGGGAACCCAGTGTTCCCTATACCCATTCTTTCGTTCAAACAAATCCGCCGTTGCTTAGCCAAGAAATAACAATAAGGGATATGCATAATTAAGCACGCATCCACCATTCAGATCAAGTAATAAAAATCCCAAGGGGCAGCCCCCTAATCAACAAGGTAAAGGCAGCCCAAGGCAAAACAGCCCCCAAATCAATACCAAATTCAGCAAATTCCATGTATAGCAACAAGTGTAATGCAGCAGGGAGAGAAAACCCCATAAAAATTGTAGATCAAACCCAAGCACAAGTATGGCAGCAGAAATAGGAAACCCAAAGAAATAGTAAATTTCCTAAATTCACATGTATGGCAGCAGCAAGATTAAATAAGCAAAATTGACTGAATCTAACCCCAAAGCAGCAAGATCACATGTATGGCAGCAAAAATAGGAAACCCAAAGAAATAGTAAATTTCCTAAATTCACATGTATGGCAGCAGCAAGATCAAATAAGCAAAATTGACTGAATCTAACCCAAAGCAGCAAGATCACATGTATGACAGCAAAAATAGGAAACCCAAAGAAATAGTAAATTTCCTAAATTCACATGTATGGCAGCAGCAAGATCAAATAAGCAAAATTGACTGAATCTTACCCAAAGCAGCAAGATCACATGTATGGCAGCAGAAATAGGAAACCCCCCCCCCCCCCAAAAAAAAAAAAAAACAGGGAGGTGAAACCTCCAGCATAACCCCGATAACATCAGGCATCGGAAATGAAAGTAAAGGAGCTCCCAGCACAGAAGGATATACCAGCACTTCAGAAAGGGAGTAAGCATTCCCACATAAATAAGTGGTAATAAAGCATCAGGAAGGAAAGAGGGGAGGGGAAGGAGGAGGGAAGATGTCTTCTTGCCTCGAATCGACCGGCGACCCCGCCAAATCGCAGAAAACTCAACTAGGGTCGGCTGCTAGCCCAGCCCCGGCGACGAAAATGGTGCCCGACAACCTCCCAAAAGTCCTCCGACGGCCTTCCAATACCCCGCTCTGGCGACGGAAGTGAAAGAATTCTCAAGAGCTCCTTCTCGGCCAACCCTAGCCCCCCCCACTCTCTCTCGAACAACAACAAAAAACTGAAGCTCCTTGGGAAAGAAAAAGAAATTTCCAGCGACTTCTATAAGGAGCCAAGTCGCATGGCTGCCTATGACTGCCGATCAGGACTAGCTAATATATGCAATTAGATTATATAACTCTCATACAAAGAAAAAAAAATCAAAATTATTTATTTTAGCCCTTAAACAAAAATATATACAGCCACATAGACATGCTGTACCAATATAGGTATAAGATCTATATAGCTTAAATTTATAAAATTCGTTGGACAACGACGACAATTCCGAAAGGTAACGCCCCTCTCATATACACTAAACTGCGATCATTTCGTATTTAAACGGTTGATTTTATCGCGACTCCACTTAAAAGGTTATGAGAAAACCTGGGGTGTTACAGATTATTTCTTCCTAATCCTAAGGTTTTCTAAGTCACCCTTGGACTAATTTTATAAACAATTGGATTGATTGTGCCAATATTGTTTGGCAGTGTGGCCAGTTTTATTATAGATATAACACCTAATTGTCTTTAGATTATGTGAATTTAAGTTTAGAGAGGGATAGAGATGTTGATTAGGATAGAGTTGTTGATTAGGATAAAAGTTTTGATTAAGATAAGAGTTTTGATTAGGATAGAAGTTTTGATCAGGATGAAAGTTTTGATTAGGATAGAAATTTTGATCAGGATGAAAGGGTCCTGAATGGGGGTTAAGATAGAAAGTTTTTGAAGAATAGCTATGTCCTGTATTTAAGTTGCTCTGAGGTTTTATGCGTCGATATCTATTCGACGTATGATGAGAGTTGCATCAATTTATATTCAGCGCGTTCTCTAGATTGCGTTGTTCTCGAATTGATGCATGAGAGTAGTTGCGTCGATTGTAAGTCGACGTAATGTTATTCATGCGTCGATTTGAGGTCGAAGCATCTAAGAGATTGCGTCGAGTAGAATTCGACGTACTGTCATTCATACGTCGATATGAAGTCGACGTAATTGTGTCTTCACAGATTTTATTCCTCCCTTTTTCTGGTTGGAGATTTATTTTCTTATGAATTGTTTCTTTTGGCCTAGTAGCCTTCTTAGGAGGAGTTTGAGAGTCTTCATCTGTATAGTATGATGTTTCATCAAAATGGTCTATCTCCTTGAAGGTGAAGTCTTCTTCTTTATTCTGTGAGTCTTCTTCTAAGTTTGTTGATTTTATGGGTTTAGTAAATTTAACAGGGCTCATCCAAGTAGGTTTGGTAGATGGTATTGAACTGCTTGAAGGATCAGCCCCTAGCCCTAGATTCTTATGTCTGATTGTTTGTTTTTCAGTGATTTCTTTAAGTGTTTGGCTTCTGACTTTTATAGATTCTTCAAAATCTTTTGCCTGGGAAACCTTATTCTTAAGGAGTTGATTTTTTATTTTAGCACATTGTATTTCCTTTTCTGTTTTATAGATTTTACACCTTAGTTCATAATTTTTTGAACATGTATCCTCTATTTTTATCATATTGATTTATTCTTTTAGATCCTTAATTTTTTGTTTAGCTTTTAGTTGATCTGAACAGAGTCCTTTAAAATCACTTTTGAAATCATCACATAGAAAATCTATTTCATCAAAAATGCTTACCTCATCCTTATCCTCAGATTCCTCTATGAGAATAAGGCTATCTTCTTTTTCATCTTCAAAAGAGATGCTTCCTTCTGAACCTGTTTCACTCCATGATTCAGCAACACATCCTTTTTCTGAGCTTCCAAGAGCCATTAAGCATAGGTCTTCTTGCTTAGATTCTTCACTGTTACTTTTAGATGAGGTGCTGTCTTCAGAGTCTGTTTCACTCCAAGCTTCTGCAATGAAGCCTCTTTCTTTCTTCTTTTCCTTCCTCTTGAGATCTTTCTTTTTAAGATCTTTCTTTTTCTCAGCATTTTCTGGACATTCTGGAGCTATATGTCCAGTTTTCCTGCAGGAGTAGCAAATAATTTCTTTAGTAGGAGTCTTATCATACCTTGGTTTTGACTCTCTCCTTCTAGACCTATCTTTCCTGACCCATTTCTTGAATCTTCTAGCCAGGAGGCTGAATAATTCTTCTTCAGTAACAGAGGTTTCCTCTTCTGTTGCTTTTAATGCAATGTTTCTATCCTTTGAGAAGGTTGGAGTGTTTTCCATTCTTTCCTTCTCTTCTCTGGTTTTTAGTAGTTGCTCATAGGATTTGAGTTTTCCTAAGAGGGCATCTGTTGAGTTTTCCTTTTGTCCTCTAGTATCCCTTATTGCCCATATTCTTGAGTCCCATGAACTTGTGAGACTCATTAACAATTTGTCATTGATCTCTGTGAGAGAGATCTCTCTATCCAAGCTCCTTAATTGATTGATGATCAGACTGAATCTATCATACATCTCAGATATGCTTTCTTCATGCTTCTTTTGAAAGTTCTCATATTGGGAGATTAATAGAGCCTTTCTATCTTTCCTTTCATCAGCACTTCCTTCTACTATCTTTGTAAGGGCCTCCCAGATTTCTTTGGCTGATTCACAGTCAACAACCTTTTGAAAGATTTCATCTGAGAGGGTAGAGACAAGAATGTTCACAGCTTTTGCATCACTTGTTCCTGCCTTCTTCTCTTCAACTGTCCACTCAGCCCTTGGGACAAGTGTTTGAGTCACTTTACCACTTGAGTCCTTTCTATAGGGCTTGGGAGGGCCTGCCAAAATAACATTAAACAAATCTTCATCAATAGAATTCATATAGATCCTAATTCTTGTTTTCCAGAGTGCAAACTTTTCAAGGTTGCAAATTGGTGGTCTGGTGGAAGCATAATCTTTGATTTGTGCCATAAATTTTTTTTAGAAATATATAAATATATGAGGTAGGATCTTTTTGATCAAGGAGTTATCCCTTTTTGATCAACCTCCCTCTGATACCAATTGAAAGTGCACAGTTAGCCTCACTAGAATTCTCTAGAGGGGGGTGAATAGAGATTTAAAAAATATTTTGTGCAAAGTTAATAAAAAAAATATATATATATATATGTGTGTAATATTCACAGATTTAAGCTTTCCACACACCAACAAGAATTAAACAAAAGAAATAGCAAAAAGAAAATCACAGCACAACACAAAGAAATATAGTGGTTCCCCAAACTTTGGGTAGTCCACTCTTCTACCCCCTTGGTAGGAATTCACTATCTTGCACTGAGTCTTTTGATAAGGAGACTCTTAGAACCAGCCTGAGTCTTTTGATAAGGAACTCTTAGAACCACTACAACTGAATTTATTGAAGAGAGATTCTAAAAACTCTTTTACACAATTTGAAAATGAAATAAGAATAAGAAGAAGAAGTAGAAGAAAAACAATTAAAGCAAGAAAGAATCTTCTTCCTAGCAAGAAGATTAGAAGCACAAGTATAGTGAATTTAAAATCTCTCTTCTATAGTGAGAAGGAGATTGTAGGCATTTTTCTCTTTCAGTGAGAGCTTTCAGAAATGGCAGCAGTATGACTTTAGAAGGAGGAGAAGAAGAAGGCTTTTTCTTTGCTGCAGCACTCTTTCACTTTTCTCAGCTTTCTCACTTTTCACTTGGGAGCTTTTCCTCTTTTTCAAATGGATGGAGTGGATCACTTCTTATTTGTTCTTTGCCGACCTCCTTGAGTATTTATAGTTCTGTATATTCAAAATATTGCTATAGGAGAATAATCAATTAGCAGTCAGAAAAATAGTAAGAGTGAAAAGTTTCCATAATCATTATATCTGTAGAAGGAAAAAGATCATTCTATTTTCAAATAATGTCCATAATAATATCAATCAAATTAGCCAAGAATCATTTAGAAGGAAAGATTGATTCAGAACGGCTAGAAAAGAATAATATAATTCCATAAAATTCAGATCTACAGAAAGAAGGAAAGAGATCTGGCGTGTTTTTGAATCTGTCACAGAAATCCACGTGCGTCGATTACTATTCGACGTAAGCGTCGATTTCAGCCTGGCTAGACGTCGAGAAGAGAATATGGAAAGAGCATCGACAGAGGTGCGTCGACTTCACTGGGTGCGTCGACTAGAAATCAGAGTTACGTCGACTTTGGTTACATCGAATTCTGTTTAGAAATACTTCGTCTCAGTATGAGAGATACGTCGATTACACTTCGACGTTGCGTCGATTACTATTTGACGCATATTTACTTAAACTAATTTTTCACTCTGAGAATACATATTCTATTCATTTATAGGGGTTAAGATAAATCATTTTCCCAATAATATGTTATGCTATGTTCATATAGTGCAACTCACCCACACGACTCTGCGCACACAGACCTTTTTGTTCCCACTTTTCAGAGGTAGCAAGCCTCTCAAGTACTTTCATCATGGCTACGAAAACAGTGGATCAAACACTCCACTCCTAGGTGGGCATATACACTACCAGACCTAAAACTTATGTACGTCGATGTACACATCCTTAGTGCACTTCCACGAGCTCTCGAGTACTCTTGCTGGCAACTCGCTAGTCTTTATGGTCGGGTTTGGGTTATTAGGGATTGTTCTCCAGACCGCAGTAAAACAACCTACTGACCCTCTAACTCACCACATCACGCCAAAGTCAACTTACTGCCATCGGTGTGATGACTGGACAAATATCGAAGACCCGCCACTAATTTATGCAAATGCAAAATTTATCTCACCGCCCGAGCCTCCAGCTCACAGGATCAACATATCCCGAACCATTCTGTTCCATATTTTGGGATGAGGTTTACCTTTCTCAACTTCTCATATTTAAATTACTCTTGTTTGTTGTTTAATTGATCATAGCGGTTTAAGGTGAATCCTAGACTTCCCGAGGTATACCCGGTGAAGGGCTCGCAGCGGTACTAGAAGGTATGCTGAGGTGACATCCAAATCTTCCTTTCTCAAGATATTTACTTTTATTGGTGGCTACTCATTGCCAAGGCCATTCCCATTGTTGCTCTTAACTATCCTAAGATGACTTAGGATTCTTTTAGGGAAGTGATGACCTATATACGGTGCGTGGTGCAAACCTTATGTATTTATCTACATGTCCCAAAATTATACTAATGATGCATCATGATCATGTTATCATCATAATTATCATCATAACTTTCCTAAGGTGGAAAGACCCCTAAATGTTTCATTTATTCACCGTGCGACATGATTCTAAATTAATATTTAACTATAAGACATAAGTTCTCTAAAAATTCTACAACTTATAGGGACTGATAAAAATGATGTCCTACATATGTGTTCCAAATTTTATTCAACTCGTAGGTGTTCTTGTCGGTCTAATCATTACATAAAATTTTACTATTTGTAGACCAGTACCAGAATTGAACTAATTTTGATCTCTATGATGTGAGCTCCACTATATCTTAGCCAAATATTCTAAAATTTATACACATGACATACCATGATAATTTATACCATGCCCTAGTCTGAAATAGACCGTAGGTATAATTTTGGTGAAGGTACGAGGATACCCCAAGAGGCCAGAGAAAGAGAGATTGACACATAAGAAGAATGGTAGGGGACTCGTAGATCTAACCCTTATACCAGTGACATGTTTACATTGAGACAACCACCATGACAAACACCGAGGGTCGGATGAGAATTCAAGTTCAGAAGAGACCCATTTGGGATTGGGTCACATATTGACCCTGATAAGGTTGCCGAAAAGGGTACCTTGAAGAGTCTAAAGCATGGAGTGTACCAACAAGTCTCAACATAGAACCCCAAGTCTAAGGTTGTGTGTCCTAAGGATTGTTTGCATAGTTGGGACGAATATAATATGGCGATATCAAAGATACTTAGCCCAAAATAGATAGTGGCTTATCTTTTGTTTATTGGGGCTTACCTTTTGTTTATTGGGCATATTAATTACTGACGGGGATTTCCCTTAGATCTAATTTAGAAAGTGTTGAGTCGTGAATGTAATGACTTTGAGGTCGATCTTATTCAACATTACTCGGGCAAAGATGGGATGGTGTAACAGTATGTTCGGAATAATGATCTGTAGTATTACCAGGACAATGGATAGACATCATTGATCGAACAACAACTTGGCCTTAGTTGAATCATTAGAAATGTAAAGTCGCCAAGATTGATCACTTAGGGATGTCAATGTCCTAGTCTAGAAGTTGAGGACAGAAATTAGATCTTACAAGTTGTAGTTATATCCGACAGTTCTTGAGGTTTGGGGCATTCAGAAGTGATCAACTTATGATTGGTTAAAAATCACACCCTATCATGGTAGAAAATTTTAACTACAATAATAGCCCTTATGCCTTGGGAGCTATGATGATGAATAACCATAGATCTTAGATGATGACTTATTGGATTTAGAATATAGTGTTTGAGTTTACTATGATAAGAATGATCTAAAGTTATCTTACTTTGGACCATCCGAAAGTGATCAAGAATAGCATATGTGGAAGTGATAGAAATTTGGTGAAATGAACGTGATGATATTTCCTTGATGAAATTGGCTTGTGAAAAATCTTAGGGTTTCAAAAGATTTTACTCGTATACCTTATGAATCAAACTTCACCTAGAAAATGATTGGGAGTCATCCTACAAACATTGATACTAATAATGATTGGTTAACAGATACTCATAAGAGTTCACGAGTACACCCCACTTTAAAATTTTGAGGATAACTGAGACGTATAATGGTCTGATCAGTTCCAGCAATGGTAGGAACTGGATAAGTTGTGGAGTTGAGTTGATTGCTCGGACGTACGTGAAGGAGTAAGAATCTTAACGTGTAGAGAAAACTTTATAGAGGCGTTGCCTACCCATACAAGCAAGAGCTTTAATCATCGAAAAAATGGTGTGTTCCGGAGCATGTAGTTTCCCGAAATAAAGAAAGACGACATAGGTTTTGTGATGCACGATGAAGGCCAAGTGCAAAAGTCTTTGGAGAACTACCACAGTCACTACCCAGGTTAGAGTGGAAGTTTGAGGATATAATCATGAATTTCATACACATGTTACCACATCCCCACTCCGGGCACAAGTTTATTTGGAACATCGAGGATAGAGTGACCAAGGTAGTTAGGGTCACCCCGGGTCGGAAGGACGCTCCCGTGGGTGTTTGATGGGATTTGATGAGATGATTATCCATTATCATGGTGTACCCAAGATGAGGATGTTAAGACACCCGACTCTGAATTTCTAAAGGGCACGGATGCCCAGGTGCGACTAATTTGAGATTGGATGTTGGAAGCCCAGAATATGCAGGCCAAGCATTATGATGCGCGATATCGTGCAGTAGAGTTCTAGGTTGGAGACCGGGTATCCCTGAAGATATGTTTGATGCGTGGAGTCTCGCGGGTACGCAGGCGGAAGAAGCTCAGTCTAAGATAATTGGGGCTCTAGAGGATCCTGGAGTGGATCGACCCGTTGGCTTATAGACATGAGCTGCCACCGGAGGTAGCGGGTTTGCATGACGTCTTCCACGTCTCCTCCCTTAGGATAGCAATACTACGGCAGGAGCAGTGGATTCCTATGATAGACGGCCTGGTAGCCTCCGATTGATTGATTCACCTGGAGCTAGTCCGGACAGACGATACGACGGTGTGAGTTTTGCGGCACAAGAAGGTTCCGTAGGTAAAAGTCACGTGGTAAAATTATGGACAGGAGGAGCACCTAAGAGCCACTAGAACTGGTGTGACAGAGATAGTCGGTGCTCTTCGAGTCAGAAATAACTTCGATGCTTAGGGGATGTTACGTTCAGTCACTCTTGGTAAAAACCCCGTAAGCCTAGCCTGAATTTCGAGGACGAAATTATTTTTTGGTTTATTGGGATTTGTAACATCGCCCAAACGACTAGACCCCTAGGACGGTTTTGTCATGACTAGGTCATAACAAAACCCTAGGATGCGCAAAGAGAACATAAGAGCTTAGGCTTGAGGCAAAAATTGCCATGGTCTGCGGATAGTGATTTCTAGTTACCAAGCCTAAGTTTGGCCTTAGGGCATCGTCGTGACCCATGACCCCACCATGACGTGTCTAACCCAGTAAAGGGGTTCCCTCGTAGTACCTCAATTACCAGTCATATAAAGAAAGGGGTATATTGATTACGACGCTAACGCCGACGCTAGTGGCTAGCGCTGGTAGTAGTGGTGGTTTAGGTGAACCGCTGAGACGAACACTGAGCCGCTGAGACGAACAAAATACCATCAAAACCCTAGCGCAGGCGCTAGCGCTAGTGGTAGCAATAGCGCCTGACAGTTGCCGAACCGACAAGCGTTACGCTGGCACTAGCACTAGCTAAACCGATGGGAGACGGTCGGGACTCGTTTTCTGGCCAAATTCATGGCCAAGGAAGTCCAAAAGTCCTCCCATTTGATGGGGGTTCATTCAACCTATCAATTAGAAGAATATTAAGAGTTTTTCCAACCTTTAAGGAGGGTGAAATGAGTGACCTTTGGAGATGGCCAAAATTTTCACCATGAATGGTGTTAATGGAGGAATCCCAAGCTTCATCTCCTCCCCTCCAAGATTTGGATCGATAAAAGTGCTCAAGGGGTGGAGGGAATGAGTTTTCCCCATTTTCTAGAAGAATTTCCCTATCTAAGCACCTACCGGCATGGCGCTCAAGAGCTCTCGACCAACCATGGCGGACCGGCGATCGACACGGCTACAAGCCGCAATTCAGGTCCTCCCCTCTTGTCTATTTCTTAGTGGGTAGATCTTATCATTTTGGTCACTAGATTTGGGACCAATTGGTCTTGAATCGGCATGGCCGGAAGCTTGTGATCAAGCTTTCTTCCCACGTCTAAATTTCTGATTCCGTCCACCTCCGGCCGGCCAACCACCGTACATCGCCGACCGCCACCTCAACGGAGGCGGTGGAGGCATTGGCCGACCGGGAGAGCGTCAAGGTGGCTGGAAAATCACCTCCCAAGTTGCTACAGGGCGGGCCAACCGTGGTCGTTGGCTGATTGGAGAAGGTGAAGGGATGCCCTTCGTTTGTGCCTTAAGATTTATGGAAGTTATGTAGCGATATATTTAATATTCCTATTTCTTTCCCTTTTACTGGAAGTACCTAGATTAATTTATTAAAAATATTTAGGGCCCTCTAAAGAACAAGTGGTCAACACCAAAGTTGTAGACCTCGGAGTCTACTTTATTTTAAAATTGATTTCAGCCGAAAAGGAGCTCTGTATCTTCCTGTAGGTCTATTTTGGTGGGACTGGTCTCTAGTGTAGGACAACCACCATTTCTTGAATAACTTTTGATTGGGAAAAGATAATGACTTGAAAATTGAAAGCTAGACTATTTTTACCTACACTCTTAACATATCCAAAGATGGGAATTTTAGGAGAAACTTTTTCTAAGGTTTTTGTAATAATTTAATAATTCATATATTATTTAATTATATGGTCTAATGACCTCCAATCCCCTCCATGTTTTGGTGGGTTCTCTTTAAGGTTATTATATGACCCTGGTAGAAATTTCAGCCCAATTGGGACTGATTTCGTTGGGCAATTAGTTAATTCAAGTTTGGTCAAACTAGGTCAAAAGTGCACATGATGGAATTAGGTTGTCAAATCACATCCAAGTGGTGTGAAACTTTGGCCACTGGTTTAGGATCACATAAGACACCACCATGAGTAATTTGGGGTGATGTGGGATGGATATGCCCTAGGACCCTAGTTCTAACCTTAGGGTTGCACTTTAATCTTTGTGAAGGACATAAGGGCATATGTCCTTGAATGGTCATGAAACTTGGTAGATAGTTTCATAGGGAGAAAATATGCTCTAGGAAATTTTATGAGAATTTTAAGAACACTTATCCCCTTTGATTTAAGTTATAACCATTTTAGAGAACTTTCTTATAAGAGAAATTTACACGCTCAAGTGATCTTGGATGTTGATGAAAGTTTGGTAGATTACATAAGACCATGATATAAACCTCTGGTAATTTTTGTGTAATTTATTTATTGATTTAATTAGTACTTCATTCACAAGTCATTTATTTTGTCTTAAGATTATGATAAATAAATGAGGGTCAAATATCCTATGTAAAATCATGAAACTTGGTGGTGGGACATTTTAGGGCATTATAGAGCTTTGTGAATTTTTATATAATTTTTGGAATTATTTATCAGTAGGTTACTTCACAATTTTCTCTAGTATGAGTTTACTTGAAATATTTATCTATGTGACTAATTAGTTTTTATAAATTTTGAAATTTGGCCAGTAGACTTTTCTGATTAATATAAAGGTCTGGTAATTTTCCCATAATTTTTGAGCAAGTATTTTTGGTGGTTCCTTCTTTAGTTTCTAATTTGGGGTAATCATTCAATATTATAATTAGAGGTCAACCCCTTACTGCAAAATTGTGATATTTTGTACTTACTGATATTTTGATATCATAGATTTTCCATAATTTTATGAGGGCCATATCATAGGGAGATTTTACACTTCATGTTCAATTTCATACTTGGCCAATGTTGAGGAAAATTATAATAAATGTCAATTAAATAAGAAAAAATATGATCCTCTGGATTTAATCTTAGAATATCATGATAGATACCCAGTAATAATCTTGAGTCAGTTGGATGAATATTTGGGGTACCTCCCCTTATGTAACTCATATAACTCACTTGGTCTGTGTATAATAAAACTGTAAAGTTTGGGTAAATTGAAGACCAGTAGGTGGGAATGGAAGGTAGTTGGTGTGCCTAGCCTAGTTGAAGAGATTGAAGGTCACCAAAAGGAGTTTAGGTGATGAGGGTGTGCTTAGTGAGTTAAGGGTAAAGTTGTGCTCGGGATTGACGAAAGATCGTCTTTCTCTTAGCCGGTCATAAAATACTTAGGGTTAATCCAAGTGTAGTAATAAGAGGGGTATTCTAATGGGTAGTTGTCAATAACATTAAGTGCCTGGGAAAGAGGGAGCTTTGGGGTGTAATCCCATTATAGCTCCTAGTACCGTTGCGAGCCCCTCACAGGGTAATCCTCGGGAAGCCCATGGTTAACCCTAAACTGTAGGAATAAACTGTTATGTAAGATTGTCTTAATAATACACACACCCACACCCCGTGTTTACGAGAGGTTAGTTGGTTTAGAATCATGAGCAGTAGGCTCGGTGGCTGTTGGCACGGACAAGTTGGTCCGGCGAGCCGGTGGCTCGGAAGGTTAAGGTGACGGGCGGGTTAGCCCAGGGAGCTTATGGCTCGGAGATAGATAGTAAACATGTTTGCATGTGCATGAAGGTGGTGGGTCTTCAGTATTGGATGGTCGTTCACACCGACGTCAATGCGTTGACTCGGCAAGTGTAGAATTTGCACTTAGCCATGAAAGTCTGGTGGTCCAGCCAGTAAGAGTACGCAGATGCTCCGTGATTTTGCGTTGAGGCGTACGATAGGTATAGGTTAGGTAGTGTGAGCACCAACCTAGAGGTGGGCGAGGCCCAACCCACCACTTCCGTTTGCCACTACGGGAGTATTCTGGGAGTCTTGTTAGCTCCAAAAAGGGGGAACTAAAGTTCTGTGCGCATAGAGTCGAAGTGTGTGAGTTGCACTTGTATGAACATAGCATAAACTACATAACTCTGCATGTCATGGCATAAACATTGCATTTCAACCCCTACACCTATCGTATAAATCGGTTTGAGACTTTTTATACGATAGGCTCTGCTAAACGACCCCTTGGTCTATAGATTTGTATGGGCATTCCTATAAATAAATGGTTACTTTTCTACTCTTACTTACTATCCTTTGCATGCTCTTTATTATGCTTTATTTACTGCTTTAATTATATATATACACTTGTGTAATGGTAGTTGTTCCTGTAGCTAGTCCACACCATTTGCTTTGTCTATACCCATTGATGTCCTCCGCATCGTCCTCCCGCTCGATGCTTAGGGCCACTGGGGGATGGATGGGGGGGAAATGAGGCTTAGTCTTTTTGACTAACGGTCGGTGGACCATATCATTTTAGGGGATCAAGGAGACGCAGCAGCACAAGAGGCCGATGCAGACGGAGGCGGGTCAGTCTAGTACAGGAGCACAAGTTTCAGGATCAGTGAGTCAGTAGTAGTTAGCCCTGCACAAAAGGCCCGGGCCCACTGGGCCGGCCTGAGCCCGGCCCGGGAAAAGCCCTTTGAGGCCCGGCCCGGGAAAAGCCCGGCCCGGGCCTAACCTGGGCTTGGGGCTGTGGCAGGGCTCCAATCTGGAGCTTCTGCCCGGGCCGGGCAAAGTCCAATTTACGGGCCGGCCTGAGCCCGGGCCCAGGGCTGGCCGGCCCCTTAAGAGCCTTTAACGGCTCTTAAAAAGAGCCGTTAACGGCTCTTAAAAAGAGCCTAACGGCTCTTAATAAGAGCCGTTAAAGGCTCTTATTAAGAGCCTTTAAGGCTACTGCCAGCTGACATCAATGTCAGCTGGCAGCGGGGCAGCCTAGGGGCTAGGCTGTCCAGCCTAGCCCCTAGGCTGTCCTTTTTTAATATTTTTTAAAAATATTTTATTTAAAATAATAATAATAAAAAATTTAAATTTTTTTATAAATAAACGTTAAAAGAAAATCCCACATTCTCTCATTCTCTCATTCTCTCTCACCACCTCACTCTCTCTCATTCTCTCTCACCACCTCACTCTCTCTCATTCTCTCTCACCACCTCTCTCTTTCTCTCATTCTCTCTCACTCTCTCACTCTCTCACTCTCCTACTCTCTCACTCTCTAATATTTATGGCATCCTCCTCATCAACGCCGGCGTCATCGACTCAAAGTACGGCCGAAGTGGTGGAGCATAACCGGAAAGCGCCAGTTTGGGAGCATTTTGACAAAGTCAAAATCGGCGACGAATTCAAGGCGCGATGCAAATTATGTTCAAAATTGCTAACCCTTACCGGCAACTCGACACTAGCAAGACACATAAAGTCTTGTATTGCGAAACAAGCTCCGGAGTCCAGCCAGGCACAACTATCCGCATCGGGGCAAATATGGACGTACGATCAACTTCGACAACGTGAATTGCAGGTGAAAGACGTCATCAGACGTGGGTTGCCGTTTAGCCACTATGACAACGATGAGGCGACAGAGTACATACACGAAGGACTTCAACCAAAATATCAACAAGTAAGTAGATCCACTATTAGACGCGACGCACTAAAATTATATTTTGAGGCAAAACAATCTTTAATAAATTATTTTGAAACTTTTGAGGGACATGTGAGTTTAACGAGCGACGTCTGGAGTTGCTCCATAAAAGTAGGATTGTCGTATATATGTATCACGTGTCATTGGATCGATCCCGTTTCTTGGAAGCTAAATAAGCGCGTTATATGTTTTGAAGGTTTTAAATTTCCTCACACAGGTAAAGCTATATATCAGGTTATTATTAAATGCGTGAGCGAATTTAAATTAAAAGATAAAATAATGAGTATATCTTTTGATAACGCTAGTAATAATAACCTCGCAATAGAGTGGTTAAAACGCGATTTAAAACCAATGTTAAACGATGCATTTTTTCACACTCGATGTGCCTGTCACGTTTTAAATTTAGTAGTGCAAGATAGTCTAACAGCTATGGAACCGTATATTTCAAAAATTCGGACAATGCTTAAATTTATTTATTGTACAAAACAACGAAGTCAAGATTTTAGAAAATTTGTAACAGCACAAGGACATAAATATTTGAAACCTCTATTTGATATGCCCGTGAGATGGAATTCAACATATAAAATGTTGAAAAGAGCGTTTCAACAAAAAATACTTCTTATGGAATATTACACCTTAATTAATAATCATGATTTAACTGATAACGATTGGGACGTACTATTATATTATGTAAAATTACTAAAATGTTTCCATAGGGCGACTGTTTCATTATCTGGCGTGTATTATCCGACTAGCTCACTAGTAATTAAAAATTTTGTAAATATCGCACAAAAATTTAATTATTATAAGCAACACGAAGGGTGGCTTTCTTTAATTGAAATAATGGAAGAAAAATATTTAAAATATTACAGAGAAATGCCTCCTGCGTTTTCATGCGCCGCCGCTTTAAATCCGTTATTCGGCGTAGACGGCGTAGAAAATTTGATAGATGAAATTAATAATAACTTAAACATAAATCTATGTTTCGATGATAGTGACGACGTTAGTACTTTAAAATTTCATTCTGTATTTACCGAATTTTTTAATTATTACGATAACTTATATGGCTCGCGACCCCGAGAAGAAGTATCGCAAACAAGAACAAAAGATTCTTTTAAAAATAAAATGTTAGAATTAGCCTCTAGGAAAAAAGCACGCACAACTAGTAGCTTAAACGAATTAGGATTGTATACCAAAACACAATTCCGCGATTTTATGAGTACCGAGGAGATCGAAAACTTCGATCTCTTAAAATGGTGGAAAGGTAAAGTTAATACATATCCTATTTTGGCCTATATGGCCCGAGATTTACTAACAATCCAAGCTAGCACGGTAGCTTCGGAGTCCGCTTTTTCTCTTAGTGGCAGGGTTTTGAACGAGCGAAGGAGTCGGCTAAATGAAGAATCACTGGAACTATGCATCTGCTATAAGGACTATTTGGATGCTACGAGGAGAAAGCATCACGTTTCAGCGTTGGAGGCGAGCTCAGAGGAGCTAGAAGACGAGATGAACGCGATGAATATCTGAGTTGGATAAGCGCGTTACAAGTCACGGCGATTGGATAAACGCCTCATATGTAATAAGTTAATAAATTTTGTAATTTAGTTTATTTAAAATTAATAATATATTTCAATTTTTTAATTTGTAATTTTGTAATTTGTAATTTTGTAAATTTTGAATTTTGTAAATTATTAATTTTTAATTTTGTAATATGTCATTATTTTGTAATTTTGTAGATTTTTTATTTTTAATTTTGTAAAATGTTATAACTTATAAGTATTTATTTATTTATTTTTAAATTTGTTTTTTCAAAAAAAACCGGCCCGGCCCTGAGGGCCGGATGAGGCCCCCTACCTAGGTAACTGCCCGAGCACGGACCGAGCCCGATTTTCAGTGGGCCCGGGCTCGACCCGGTTTACAAAAGCCCGGGCCCGATCAGGCCCGGTCAGGGCCGGACCGATCGGGCCTTTTGTGCAGGGCTAGTAGTAGTTAGCTTCCGCGAGTGATCTTGTAGTGAGGACATGATGTACAGGGCATGAGCTCATTATTAATGTAACCCCCTTTTATTTCAGTTAAATGATGTGGACATTTATAAATATAGCATGTGATTTGTGGACTTGAACTTCTATTGTTCGTTTATACTTTTCTTATTCTGTGATCGATATGACCGGCAGGATCGGCGCTTTGTAGTGGCAACCTTCCCATATGTTGGTGCCACCGCAAAGCGGCGGTTCTGGACAAAAGACCCAGTTTTGAAAGGAAAAAAAATGGGGTCTTACACAACGGTCCATAATTCTTGGGCAATGATTAGCCCTCCCACAACGGATTGGCTCCAGATCTGCTGTGGCGCTGCGATATTCTCTGTGTGGCTCGATCTCAGCCGCCCAATCCATTTCAAGATCTATGTTATATGGTTTTAAAATAGCTGAAATGGTTTTGAATTTTCAGAGGTAAATCCCTTGCCCAAAGTCAAAAACTTTGAACATAGGAGTCGTGGGTAATCTCGAAACCTATCTACAAAAAAATAATGGGAATTTTCCTGCATCATTTGCTATTTTTAATAATTAAAAAGGCGAGTAATCACTATTTTTTAATTAGCATAGAGACTTAATATTAAAATATAATTCCAAGAAAATTCATGAGGATCTCTAATACTACTGCACATCCACTGTAATTATTGTGTAATATGTAAAGGAGATTTACTATTTTTAGAGGGTTAAAACCTCTATTTTTAATTATTAAAGAATTAGCCACTCTTCCAGAATGTCTCCAAAATTTATGGGAATTTTGAAGGGCTGAAACACACCCTCTGAAAAAGTTTGGGGATTTTTGAAGTATTCCTGCTATATTTAAGAATTTATATAGCAGTTGTGGGATCCTAAATGAATTATCAGGGGCAATGCAAGATCTCAAAAAGGCTTGAAGAATTTATGATAGCATTATAAGGGCATGATAGGTCCTCTGTAAAAGATCAATCCTTTTTGGATTTGGTTTACTATTTTAACGATTTAAAATATGATAAAAACTCTGGTTTTTAAATAATTAGAGGATCTTTTCTTAATCAAAATGTGTGAGATTTTTGCGAAGAAATCAGTGGAGGTTATTTGAACCCTCTATAAAAGTTTAAACTCTTTTAATTCAAGCTGGTATTTTTAGGGGTTTAATCGAGAGTGAAATACAGCTAACTCATTAGAGGCTAGTACCGAACTCAATATGTCTCGAGAAGATTATGAGGAGTTACTCATGATAACCATATTATATGGTTTTAAAATTCATAATATTCTTATCATGTCGGTATTTTATTGAATTATTAAAAAGTAAGTCCTTCATAATCAATTTAAAGAAATCAGAGCACGGACAAACCACCAATATCTAAAGAGGATTACAATTTGATAATTCAAGATAAGGAAGGAGAAACTTAAGTGGTAATCGGGTTCAAACGACATAAAACCCGACAGACCCCAAAATTTATCTTAATGTTAATTTAGCTATGACGAATATAGAATGTGCCTCCTTAAAACGGAGATGACTCTTGTGAATGGAGATGCCTTCTTAGAACAGAGATGCCTCCTCGGAATGGAGAGGAGAATTGAGCTTGCCTCCTTGGAACGGAGAAGGAACTGCAATTATTGGAATTTGAATTGCTCTTTATTCTGTTCGTCTTAATACATTATTTCTATTACTGCACTTCATTTCATTATTTTAATTATCGCTTTTTCAGCTCAGTATGTTGATTACTGCACTTTTTTTAGTGTTTTAGTTACTATATTTTATTTCAGTATTCCCTATAATTTAGAGTTGACGTGAAGGTGGGACATTCCTTCAGGGTCAACCCTAAATAGTGTTGAACTAGCCGCCACTCTTGGAGTAGAGTGGACAGATCAATGCTTTGGCTTTTTATTTCAGTATTGCCTATAATTTAGAGTTGACGTGAAAAAGAGACATTCCTTCAGGGTCAACCCTAAATAGTGTCGAACTGGCCGCCGCTCTTGGAGCGGCCTTTTATTTCAGTATTGTCTATAATTTAGAGTTGACGTGAGGATGTAACATTCATTCAGAGTTAACCCTAAATAATGTCGAGCCACCACTCTTGGAGCAGAGCGGACAGATCGATGTCTTGGCTTTTTATTTTAGTATTGCCTATAATTTATAGTTGACGTGAAGATGGGACATTCCTTCAGGGTCAACCCTAAATAGTGCCGATCTTGCCGCCACTCTTGAAGCAGAGCGGACAGATCGATGTTTTGGCTTTTTATTTTAGTATTTCCTATAATTTAGAGTTGATGTGAAGATGAGACATTCTTTCAGGGTCAACCCTAAATAGTGTCGAACTGGCCGCCGCACTTGGAGTAGAGCGGACAGATCGATGTTTTGATTTTTTATTTCAGTATTTCCTATAATTTTGAATTGACGTGAAGATGAGGCATTCCATCAAAGTAAGCCATAAATAATGCGGAACTCATTTGACTCTCTTAATAAGAAAAGCATACGGTTGAGTTCAGTACCACAACAACTGTCTTACTTATTCAAAAGTCGGTAAATGGCAAGTGATCATTTTTGATCGCAAGACTCGCCTTCGTATCCAAAAGTTCTAGAGTGGGAGTAATTACTATAGCTGTTATTGTGAACAAATCGGTTGGTAAGCCAATAGACCATGATACGTGTCAAGTCGAGCCAGGGACTAGGGCTTACCAGAATCACATTGCTATAATTATGAGTATATTGTGCCTTGTAGAATTATTCCTACGAGAATATAATGTACCTTCAAGAAATATTCCAACGGGAATACATTGTGCATTGGAGAATTATTCCTACGGGAATATATTGTGCCATCGAGAATTATTCCTACGGGAATATAATGTGCCTTCGAGAATTATTCCTACAGGAATACATTGTGCCTTGGAGAATTATTCCTACGGTAATATATTGTGCCTTCGAGAATTATTCCTACGGGAATATATTGTGCCTTCGAGAATTATTTCTATGGGAATATATTGTGCCTTTGAGAATTATTCCTACGGGAATATAGTGTGCATTGGAGAATTACCCATACGGGAATATATTGTGCCTTCAAAAATTATTTCTACAGAATATATTGTGTCTTCGAGAATTATTCCTACACGAATATGTTGTGCCTCCAAAAAATAGTCCTATCGGAATATAATGTGCCTCGATTATAATTCATACGGGAATTTATCGTGCCTTTGAGAAATTGTGCCTTGGGGAGAAAATCGGATGACGAACGAGTTATACTCTGAGGTAACTCACATGAAGGACGGTCTAGGAAGATAACTCATGCAAAACAAATAGAACTATGTGGGTCTGAGACTGTATGCATGATGATACGGAGTACGTAGGTGGTGGTCGCGGGAAGACTGCCACGACCCATTAGAAGCCCAGATAGATCCTCCCTTATAAATGTCATACTATGATTGATGCTAATATGGATTGAATTCTATTCGCGGTTCTAATAACTCATCATTAGCACAAGCGACGGGTCCGGGTGAGAGACAACATCCGGGTGTGGGGGAAGCCATCGAGCAGGCTACTTCAGCTATAAATTTGTTAGGCCGCATCTCCTTTTATTTTTCCCTATCTCATGGTATGCATATATATATATATATGTGTGTGTGTGTGTGTGTTGGTATTGGAGCTTTGATTAATAGGGTATAATGAGGCAAAGAGAATGATGTTACTCATAAATGTATTGAGCTATAGATCATGCCTTCTGCTAAGTGCTACAAGGTGCACTCGTCAATGATGTCTTCCACTAGAGAACTGCTTCCCTACTCTATTTGTGTGTAGTGACATTCGCTTAACATCACCCCTATGTGTGACAATGGAGTGTTCAAGGAAAGGGGTTGGAGAAGGAAGTACCTTCACGATTCATGGTTGCTTCAGCATCGTGCATAAATGGTGGTGGCGATAAGAATCCCCGGTCGGGCCGCCGATTCCAGGAGGGGGGTCTTACAAATGGATTAGAGCGCAACTGATCTTTTCGACCAATAATGATCACATAACCACCTCTTTCTCCACCAATCATTGTAGTGTGGTTCGAGATGAACCATTGCAGCGAAAGCGGTGGTGAACTTTAAGGATAAAAGTTGACAACAAACTTGACATATTTATGTAGATATTCACTCGAATTTATCAAATTAAGTTTTAGTCATACAAATTTTTACGACTCATAGCAACACTTAAATGTCTTTACCATATCTTATCTCAAACGATGATTTATCCTTTTCCCATAAAATACTTTCATTAAACCCTACAAATGTCCACTTCAAAATTTGAACTTTGGGTTTAAGTATATTTGTTTTATTAGTATTAAATTTTCATTTTCAAAATTTCATTTGAGATAAGCTAATCAAATGAAATTTTGTGTGGTGATTGAGGATTACATTAATGATTGCAAATATGGTCTAAGCCAAGTTGAGGGCATAGTGAGGTGTGTTTTGATTTGATATAACATCTGTCAGGATGACCTGTTTAAAAAATAAAATAAAATCATGCAATCATAAATAAAACTACGGTGGAAATATTGATATTCTCAATAACGCCAATAATTCAGTATAATTATCAAGGTAATGAGCTAGATTTGAAGTAATTTTTTGGCAAATCTAGAATAGCTCGTATAAAAGCAAGAAAAACTTTTATACACCCCAACCCAGAAGTACATGATTAACCTTCGTGGGACTTATGATATTTGCATACTCGGCCCAACCAGAGAGCCTTATCAAGGGCAAGTGCATGATTATTCGTAAAATGATTTAAAAATGGATAACATAGAAACCCTAAGTATGCTCATGAGTGTCTGAAAGTTTGAAACAACTTTGGGTGCTCCCAAAGATGTTTATAGTTTCGTTCTTCAAAATGTGCATGGTTACTTGTGTGACGGGTCATGTTAGTTCTGCTACCATGGAGACCGAACCTTAGGCACCAGGGAGTGTGTGAACCCAGAGAGGTTATTACCCCGCTGGGGCCCTCCGCTAGGTAGCTGGTTTGATGAAACTTGGGCACTAGGGGCGTGTGAACCCTGGGAGGCTATTACCCCGCCTGGTCCCTCCGCTAGATAACTACCCTGCTGGAAGAAAAGGTCAAACTATATCGACATAGGGTGCAAACTGATAAACTATTGTTGTTGGGTTTTCTCTGAACAACGCGTCCCATGTGCGCAGCGGAATAATAGAACAAGAACAACCCAAAAAGACTTTCGGAACTTGCGATTTCATGATTCAATAAATAAATTAAGCAATACATTGCAATATACCTGAGAGGGATTGAGTTAATACTCAACCATGGTGCTCCAGAACCAGATCCGGGAACGAGAGGCTGAGTTCCAAGCACATAAAGAATATCTGCGCCTCTACAACAGTCCACACGAGTGAAGGAGAACCCTAATGATGGAGAATATGACCCCCAACATGTTGATGATGATGGAGCTGACATGTTTGCGGATGATCTTTCGCCCTCTCCATCCAAAGACTTGCAACGCCGTGACGACCTTTGTGATCGATGCTACAACATCCGTCCTCAGCGCAAGACTCATATTTAATAATCATAATCTTTACTTATATTTATGTATTTCCTTATTGCATTGTTTTAATTTGGGACTATTTCATTTTGGCCCGTGTTTAGCCAAATCTGTTCATTTTATTTAAACTGGGCTACATATAGCCCAAATGTTTGTAAGCCTTATATAAGGCCATGTTGTTGAAGGATTTGGCAAGATTGATGACAAGAAAACCTAATATTGGATTCTCCTTGGTCTCCCTCCCTCCTCTAGCCGCCCCCCTCATTTCCCTCCTTGGAAATTTTGGCCCCCCTCCTCTCTCCTCCTCTCTAATATTGCAAGCCGACGGGGCTCCTCCTCCTCCCTTGAAGATTTCGGCAACCCAAGTTCCTCCCTCTTGGTGGATTACGGCCAAGGTGAGAAGATCCGTGATCTCGTGGAATCATCTCCGGCGCGAAGCGAGGAAGACATACGTGTTTCTCTCCATTCGGCGCGACTCCGGTGGGATCGTTGAAGAGCGATCATATTTTGGAGAATCTATTTCCGAGTGGGGTAACGAAATCTCTACCTTTTGTGTGTTTCCCTCTGGATTGTTCTTGTGGTGGGTAAACTTTGGCGTTGTCTTCGATAACGTTGATTTAACCATGGTTTTGTTTTCTTCAATCGATTTTGTTGTTTATCTTGATTTATTTAAGTTTGTGAGGATTGTCGAACCTCGTTTTTATTTTGTTGGGAGAGATCTACCTTTTCCAAATCGTTAGTTTTCGGTGGATCTCTTTTGGTACAACACTCGCTCGAACGGACCGGGTGGGTCCTTTTAGCTTGAGAGAATATTGGCTTATAGCCCTTATTCGATCTCTAAGGGTGTGACTAACCCGTACGTTGGCATTTATTTGATAGAATTGCAAAAGCGCATGGCTGCATTTTCGTTGGTGCGACCGTAGAATTGGAACGTGGAGAGCGTACTCGAACCGTTAATCCGCGTAGTTGTGTCGGAGGGCAAGCCTACATCAATTTAGTATCAGAGCTAGGTTCGTGTCAATTTCTTAATTGACATGATCCCAATTTTTTTCTTTCTTAGGGCGCTGACGCACACTTGTCTTGCACGATTCGTTGTTCAAAACAACAAAAAATTTAATTGCTGGTCTGCAAATAGCGACCTAAAATTCTCATTTTTTTTGCGAAAATTAAAAAAAACATTTCTGGAAAATATCCATACTTTTCTCAGCAAGAAAACCAAAAAAATATTTTAACTACCATAGTTATTAAGCAGGAACAAAATTATCTTTCATAAAAATTTTCAGGTCAGAATTGATTTTCTGTCAGTACATGCGCACGAGACTAGGCACCGAGTATACCACGTCCTCCTCTCATATGGCGGCCAAGAGGGACACGGGTCACGATCCTACAACGATTGATGAACTCTGCCATGATTTTAATGATCAGTTGACGGACATTAGGGAGATGCTTCACGAACTGAGATTAAACCCAAAGGCTCCCCAAGTTCCTGCAACCCGCCAACGTGATGAAGGGAATAATAATAATAATAATGAACATGTCCCGCGTGCGCCATACGAGTTTGATATTACTATGGCTGTCTGGGTCAAACCCCCTTCGTACGATGGGCTCGGTGAACCCCAAGTATTTTTAGACTGGGTTATGGAGATCGAGTGTTATTTCGAGTGACACAACTTGACCGATGAACAAAAGGTGTGAGTCGCGAGGATAAAACTGTTAAGTAGAGCTAAGATATTTTGGTTGAATGAGGAACGACGTCTAAGTGCGGTGAACGGCTTTCCACCAATTGGTTGGGCAGGCATGAAGGCCATGTTGACAGACCAGTACGTCCCTGCGTACCATCAGACTCAAATATTTGATGACTTAGCTACCCTTAGACAAGGGAATAGGTCGGTCGCTGATTACATGAGCCTTCTCAAGGACATGATGGTCAGGTGCGATGTTAGGGAGATGCTAGAGATCACCCTCTTTAGGTTCCGTAAGGGGCTTAACCCCGACATTCAGGGTAAGCTCTTACGTTATGGTCACACCGACTTAAACACCACCTTTAATGCTGCCTTGGATATTAAGAAACACAACGCTATCAAGTCCAAGACTCGTTCATTTCAGAAGGGAAGGTCCATCTTAGGACCACCCCCCATCCACCCATAAGGATAAGTGATGCAGGACGCCGGGGCCCCGACCGCACCCCGTGGCATCACACCAGCTAGCGGACCACGGCCAAGCACGCCTGCCAGAAGGACTGCAGTCCAGACACCCCAACCCATCTTTGCGCCTGTTCTCAGCGCAGCGGGTTATTGAGGCTGGGGCTCGATCACCAGACCTTCTTGATAAGAACCACTCCTAACAGGCCTTATCACCAACTGACCTGCATGAGTGGTTCTTATCAAGGAGGTCTGGGGATCGAGCCCCAGCCTCAACAACCCGCTGCGCTGAGAACAGGCGCAGAGACCGGTTGGGGTGCCTGGACTGCAGTCCTTCTGGAAGGCATGCTTGGTCGTGGTCCGCTACCTGGTGTGATGCCCCGGAGTGCGGTCGGGGCCCCGGCGTCCTCCATCAATAAGGGTAAGTTTCGGTCCGTTGATTCGAACTCTGTTGTCATTATGGCTAACAATATAAGAAACCCAACTGGTGAGAGAGTGCCTGTTGGGAAAATGATTTCTCTTAACCCCTGAAAATGAGTTGAATATGTTTTCTAAGAAAGAAAAATCAAGGTTAAGTAAATATGCGTCGAATAGTATTCGACGCAACGTCGAAGTGGTATCGACGATCCGTTCAGAATGAGTCGAAGTAACTTTAAGAAGAATTCGACGTATCCTATGTCGACCTAGCTCTGACTTCTAGTCGACGCATCTAGTGAAGTCGACGTACCTTAGTCGATGCACCTTCCTTATTCTCCTCTCGATGTTCAGCCAGGACGAATTCGACGCTTACGTCGAATAGTAATCGACGCACGTCGATTTCTATGTTTAATTCAAAAATCGCCAGATCTCTTTCCTTCTTTTATAGATCTGATTTATATGGAATCAATTTATTCTTTATAGCCATTCTGAATCATTCTTTTCCTCGAATGGATTCTTGGCTAATTTGATTAAATCCATTATGGACATTATTTGAAATCAGAATGAATTCTTTCCTTCTATAGATATAATAGTTATGGAAATATTTCTATCTTTCTATTTCTCTGTCTGCAATCAATTATCCTTCTATAGTATTATTTGAATGGACAGGGCTATAAAATAACAAGGAGGTCGGCAGAGAATACCACAAGTGATCCACCATTTTTACATTTGAAAAAGAGGAAGAGCTCCCAAGTAAAAAGAAAGAGAATTGAGAAATAGTTCTGCAGCAACCATCAAGCTTCCATCTTCTCCTGCTTCTGAAGTCATTCTGCTGCAAACTCTGATAGCTCTCATAAAAGAGAGAAAATGCCTACAATCTCCTTCTCACTATAGAAGAGAGATTTCATTCACTACTTCTTGTGCTTCCAATCTTCTTGCTAGGAAGAAGATTCTTTCTTGTCTTAAATACTTCTTCTTTTTCTTATTTCACTTTCACATATTGTAAAAGAGTTTTTAGAATCTCTCTTCAAAAAATTCAGTTGTACTGGTTCTAAGAGTCTCCTTTTCAAAAGACTCAGTTGGTTCTAAGAGTCTCCTTATAACAAAAGACTCAGGGTGGTTCTAAGAGTCTCCTTAACAAAAGACTCAGTGCAAGATAGTGAATTCCTACCAAGGGGGTAGAAGAGTGGACTACCCAAAGTTTGGGGAACCACTATATTTCTTTGTGTTGTGCTGTGATTTTTCTTCTTGCATTTATTTTCTTTACTTGTTTAATTATTGTTGGTGTGTGGGAAGCACTAATCTGTGATCACTACACACACATATATATATAATTATTAACTTTGCACAAAAATATTTTAAATCTCTATTCACCCCCCCCCCCTAGAGAATTCTATTGAGGTTAACTGTGCACTTTCAATTGGTATCAGAGCTAGGTTGATCTAAAAAGGATAACTCCTTGATCAAAAAGATCCTATCTCTCTTATATTTATATATATATATATTTCTAACCATTATTTTTCACTTGGCACAAATCAAAGATTATGCTTCCACCAGACCACCAATGTGCAATCTTGAAAAGTTTGCAGTTTGGAAAACAAGAATTAGAATTTATTTAAACTCTATTGATGATGAATTGTTTAATGTTGTCTTGACAGGTCCCCCCAAGCCATTCAGAAAGGACTCAAGTGGAAAAGTAACTGAAACACTTGCTCCAAAAGCTGAGTGGACAGATGAAGAAAAGAAAGCCCAAGGATATGATGCCAAGGCTATGAATATCCTAGTCTCAACCCTCTCAGATGAAATCTTCCAAAAGATTGCTGAATGTGAGTCAGCTAAGGAAGTATGGGAAGCTCTCACCAAAATGGTAGAGGGAAGTGCTGATGAGAAAAAGGATAGAAAGGCACTACTCATCTCTTAATATCAAAACTTCCAAAAGAAAGAAGGTGAAAGTGTTGCTGACATGTATGCCAGATTCAGCCTCATAGTGAATGAGTTGAGAACACTTGAAAAGGACATATCTCTCACTAAGATAAATGACAAACTGCTAACTTGCTTCCCTAGCTCTTGGGATTCAAGAATCTGGCCAATTAGAGACTCCAGAAGTCAAAGAGAAATCTCAACAGATGTCCTGTTGGGTAAATTAAAATCTTATGAACAACTGCTGAAAACAAGAGCCGAGAAAGAAGAGAAAGAAAAGGCTCCTTCACTCTTAAAAGAAAAGAGTATTGCATTGAAGGCTGTTGAAGGTGAACCCTCTACAAGTGATGAGGAGCTAATCAGTCTACTGGCCAGAAGGTTCAAGAAGTGGATCAAAACAGAAGGATCCAGAGGAAGAGACTCAAAAACCAGGTATAATAAAACACCTACTAAAGAGATTATATGTTACTCTTGCAGGAAACCTGGACATTTTGCACCTGAATGTCCTAAGGAGATCAGCAAAAAGACAGATCTGAAAAGAACAGATCTACAGAAGAAAAAGAAGAGAGAGAAAGGTCGCATTGCTCAATCATGGAGTGATTCAGAATCTGAAGAGAGCACCTCATCTGACAATGATCAAGAAGAGGCCAAGTTGGAGGAAACCTGTTTGATGGCCACTGAGAAACCTGATGACACATCTATGGTAAATATACTTGATGATATAGATTTCTCTTCCACTGATTTCAAAAACAATTTCAAAGAATTCTGTTTAAATCTAATCAAATCTGAAAAAGAAATAAAAGAACTAAGAAATGAATTAAAAAAACTCAAACAAGTGAATACACAGTATAATAACTATGAGCTAAGTCTAGGACTCTCAGAAAAGGAATTAGACAAAATCTATACAGAAAATCTAACACTGAGAAATAAGCTAGCAAAGGCAAAGGCCTTTGAAGACTCTCTAAATGGGAGAAGTCAGAAGCTCAAGAACATCTCTAGAAATCTTACTGATAGACTTAGACAACTAGAAGATAATACTGACTTAGAACCAAAAACTCAATCACCTAGAAAATCTGTTTAGAGACATCCCATTCATTTCACTAGGGAAAGTCATTTGACAGGAGAAAGATCACAGGAAAATCCAGAAACAACCACTGTCTTTAATAAAGCTAATCCCATTACATATGAAGGAATCCTAGGAAAATATCCTCAGAAAAAATTTAAACATGCGTCGAATTCTTATCAACGTGCGTCGACTTGTCATCGACGCATACACAAAAGTGCGTCGACTCCTACCCGACGCAACCTCTCTCATGCTTCGACTGAAGATCAACGCAATCTGGAGAAAGCACCGAATATAAATCAACTCAACTATCAACATACGTCGAATAGATATCGACGCATAAAAACTCAGAGCAACTTAAATGCCTATCCTCCAAAAACCTTCCATCTTAACCCCTATTCAGGACCTATTCATCCTAATCATGATTTCTATCCTAATCAACACCTCTATCCTAACCAAACTTTCTATCCTAACCAAAATTCTCATCTAAATCAAACTTTCTATCCCTCTCTAAACTCAAATTCTCACAATACTAAGATAATCAAGTGCTACATATGTAACAAAACTGGCCACCTTGCCAAACAATGTTGGCACAATCAATCAAACTATCTGTGAAAATTAGTCTAAGACTAACTTAGAAACCTTTAGGATTAGGAAGAGATAAAAAGAAATAAACACCTAGAATTTTTCAGGAAAATTAAAAGTCACGTCGACTTCTAATCGACGCACCGTCGATGACTCAACTTAATAAGTAAAATCGACGCATCCGTCGACTACAATTGACGCATACGTCGATACAAAACCCTAGCATCTTAACGCGGGTTGTATCGACGCTTACGTCGAATTCCACTCGACGTAACGTCGATTTCATGAAAACGAGCGACAATACTAAAATATTTTCGGTCACATCCACTGAAGTACCGAATAAGTCTTGAATAGTGTCGCATTTCGACGTTTCACCTGACTTAAAAAGACTCTTCAGTTAGAAACCTTCACTACTCTGCATCATTCATCCTTCTTGCTCCTTAGTCCAGACGATTTCTTCCTCTCTCTCTCACTGACCTAAAATGGCTCCCAAGACCAACTCTGGTTTCGACATTGACCTTGCATCGTTCCAAGCCGCCGCAAAAAATTACAAGAGCATCATTGCTCTGTTCACTGAAGATGGACTAGATAAGCTCATCTCCACAAGATGCAAGATCCTGGAAACAGAGCTCACAGAGCTGATGACTCATGTTCAGATATCTAAACAAGGAGAAATCCAAGGAACAATCCATGAGACACCTGTCTCAATATCTGCAGAACACATTAGGACAACCTTTGATCTTCCATCAGGTACACCATAATATTATCTTTGTTCAAAGCAAATAGGGAAAGAAAATCAGCTTCTAAAGAATAACTAAATAAGTCTTCATCAATCCCTTATTAGGTTATGAATCTATAGACCTCACACCTGATGAAATCAAGCATCTACTAACTACCATGAAGTTTTCAAAGGATAAACCAATCCATCTAAAGAAAATAGACTTTTCTGAGGAGTACAGACTGCTAGCAGATATAGTAGGAAAAATCCTGCTATGCAAGACCTCAGCCCATGATGCAGTGCCCAAGCAGCAACTGAATATCATGGGGGCCCTGGTACTGAAGAAGAAGGTGGACTGGGCCACATGCTTGCTCAAGATGATAAGCTCTAAATATTCATACAAAGAAAATGCATATATGAGGATTATGAGTCAAGTACTCTTCCACTCCTTCCCTGACCTATGTAGGTCAAAAGGAATCCCTATTCCTCCAGGGAAAAGGATGTCAATAGCTCTATTCTCCAAATGGACCAGGCAAATCTCTAAGCCTGGTTCCATTCCTGAAAAGACTACATCTCCTCCTAACTCTCCTATTCATCCATCTCCTCCTCCTTCTCCTCAAAGAGACAATCCTTCTCTACCACCATCATCTACTCCATTAGTCTCTACCACTCTCACAACTCCTACTCTACCTACCTCTTCTCAAACACCTGCTCAAACAGCAGTTTCTCCATCTCTTCCTCCTCATACTTTGTCATCCTCTCCACCTCCTTTATCACCCATACCTCATGTATCAACTAACTTCTCTCCAGCTTCATCACCACCTCCACCACTCTCTCCTCATCACCAACCACAACATGAACCATCTGCATCCACTGAAGCTCTCCTCACTCAGTGCATTGCATCAGCAGCTCAAACATTCCAAGCAATGTGGGATGAGCACTTCTCACAGATTCATTCCTCCATCCTATACATGCACACCCAAATAGATGGGGTCCGTGCCTCTGTGCAAAGTCTGAAGACCTCTCTCTCTTCCTCTAGAGTAACCAGGTCTTTCTTAACCTCCTTGGCCAAGAAGGTCAAGAAGGGAGAGAAGCTAGATGAAGAGCAGTCCTCCACTCCTAAATCTCTCTCCCACAAGTCAATTGGAAATGAGAGAGTACCTGAGCTACATATTGAAGAACAAACAATAGAGGTACTCAATATAGCAAGAGAGGCTGCAAGTCAAGTGGTACTATTACAAGGGGAGGCAAGCAGGGCAGAAAATGAAGCTGAAAAGGAAGATGTGGCAGATGGTGAGAAAGATAAAGATAAAGAAGCTGAAACTCAGGGGGAGCTAGGTACTGTGAGAGTTAAAATAGGAGCTCAGGATCCAGGTACTGCTATGACTGAAGCTGAAACCAAAAAAGAAACTGAAGCTCATGAAGTAGAAGCAACCAAGGAAGCTCCATCCCACGGGGAGCAAACTGATGTAACTCAGGGGGAGCTGAGTGAACTACCTAGTGCTGAGAAGGAGCAACCTCCCTCTCTTAAAACAGTTGTATTCACTAGAAAAAGGAAGACTCCTCTTACCCCTCCTGAAATGCCTTAAAAACAATGACTGATATATTTATGGTTGAATACTGATTGATCTGAACATGAAGTTTGTTTATAAGATTTCATTTTCCATTTTTTCTTCTACTTGCTTAAATGCTTTGCTGTGATTGATCAATACGCTGATACAATTTCTCTCTAAATAGGGTTAAGACAAATAAGGGGAGATTGTTGGGAAAATGATTTCTCTTAACCCCTGAAAATGAGTTGAATATGTTTTCTAAGAAAGAAAAATCAAGGTTAAGTAAATATGCGTCGAATAGTATTCGACGCAACGTCGAAGTCGTATCGATGATCCGTTCAGAATGAGTCGAAGTAACTTTAAGAAGAATTCGACGTATCCTATGTCGACGTAGCTCTGACTTC
Organism: Dactylorhiza incarnata; assembly: GCA_033032865.1. Taxonomy (NCBI): domain Eukaryota; kingdom Viridiplantae; phylum Streptophyta; class Magnoliopsida; order Asparagales; family Orchidaceae; genus Dactylorhiza; species Dactylorhiza incarnata. The sequence continues at coordinate 14,464,352 of JAWHQI010000003.1, read as the reverse complement.
TAGTCGACGCATCTAGTGAAGTCGACGCACCTTAGTCGATGCAACTTCCTTATTCTCCTCTCGACGTTCAGCCAGGACGAATTCGACGCTTACGTCGAATAGTAATCGACGCACGTCGATTTCTATGTTTAATTCAAAAATCGCCAGATCTCTTTCCTTCTTTTATAGATCTGATTTATATGGAATCAATTTATTCTTTATAGCCGTTCTGAATCATTCTTTTCCTCTAATGGATTCTTGGCTAATTTGATTAAATCCATTATGGACATTATTTGAAATCAGAATGAATTCTTCCCTTCTATAGATATAATAGTTATGGAAATATTTCTATCTTTCTATTTCTCTGTCTGCTAATCAATTATCCTTCTATAGTATTATTTGAATGGACAGAGCTATAAAATAACAAGGAGGTCGGCAGAGAATACCACAAGTGAACCACCATTTTTATATTTGAAAAAGAGGAAGAGCTCCCAAGTAAAAAGAAAGAGAATTGAGAAATAGTTCTGCAGCAACCATCAAGTTTTCATCTTCTCCTGCTTTTGAAGCCATTCTGCTGCAAACTGTGATAGCTCTCATAAAAGAGAGAAAAGGCCTACAATCTCCTTCTCACTATAGAAGAGAGATTTCATTCACTACTTCTTGTGCTTCCAATCTTCTTGCTAGGAAGAAGATTCTTTCTTATCTTAAATACTTCTTCTTCTTTTTCTTATTTCACTTTCACATATTGTAAAAGAGTTTTTAGAATCTCTCTTCACAAAATTCAGTTGTACTGGTTCTAAGAGTCTCCTTTTCAAAAGACTCAGTTGGTTCTAAGAGTCTCCTTATCAAAAGACTCAGGGTGGTTCTAAGAGTCTCCTAAACAAAAGACTCAGTGCAAGATAGTGAATTCCTACCAAGGGCGTAGAAGAGTGGACTACCCAAAGTTTAGGGAACCAATATATTTCTTTGTGTTGTGCTGTGATTTTTCTTCTTGCATTTATTTTCTTTACTTGTTTAATTCTTGTTGGTGTGTGGGAAGCACTAATCTGTGATCACTACACACATATATATATATATAATTATTAACTTTGCACAAAAATATTTTAAATCTCTATTCACCCCCCCCCCCCCCTCTAGAGAATTCTAGTGAGGTTAACTGTGCACTTTCAGTGCCCGTGGGCAGGATTATCAAAATGAATGCTACTTGTTTTGCTTGTGGAATTCAGGGTCATTATGTTAGTGAATGCCCTACCAAGCCCAAGCCCCTAGCCCTTTTAGATACGTCGTCTGAGTCCGCCGAGCTTGTGTATGAGGCCGGGGAAGAATCTATTTCGAAAGGAGTGCCTAGCAATTTAGTGGATGATGTTAATATGATGGTGATGAGGTGTATTTTGGCTACTCCTCGCGCCTCAGATGATTGGAGTAGGACGAATATTTTCTCTTTAAATTTCAAGAGTGGAGAGAAGTGGTGTAAGTTGATCATTGATAGTGGAAGTTGTATGAATGTGATTTTGGAAAATGTGGTGTCACGGATGTTGTTAACCATCGAACCTCACCCCCACCCATATAAGTTTGCTTGGGTGAATAAGTCATCCCTTCCAGTTTCGAAGCATTGCTTGGTTCCCCTACCATCAAGGCTTATACTGAAAATATTTGGTGTGACGTCATCCCCATGGATGTCTGTCATGTTCTATTAGGACGCCCATGGCTTTACGACCATGATGTTACTAACTTGGGGCGAGCTAACACCTACGAGTTGAAATTCCATGGCAAGACCATTATTTTAAAGCCCACTCTGCCTAAGGATCCTACTGTCCCCTCTAAGGACACGATTGTCCCGGTAGAAAAGAAAGCGTTAAGTCTGATAGGTAAGAAGGAGTTTGTGCGTGATACCTTTTTGGATGGTGTCATGTATGTGTTAGTTTGCTTACAAGTCAAGAAAGATGTGTCTACATCGGGAAGCTTGCCGTCAGCGTTGAGGAAACTCTTAGAAGAGTTTAAGGATTTCTATCCGGACGAGTTACCATCCATGTTATCCCCTTGCGGGACATCCAACATGCGATAGATTTCATTTTGGGTTCCTCGTTACCCAACCTTCCTCACTATCGGTTAAACCCTTCCGCTCACTTAGAGTTACAAACTCAAATTTCTGGTTTATTAAAAAAGGGGTTCATCCGTCATAGCAAGATCCCGTGTGCCGTACCCGCTTTACTTTCTCCCAAGAGAGACGGCTCTTGGAGGATGTGTGTAGATAGTCGGGCCATAAATAAAATTACTATTAAATATCGATTTCCCATCCCTCGCTTGGACACCTTATTGGATATGCTAGCAGGAGCCACGATCTTCTCGAAATTGGACCTTAGGAGTGGCTACCACCAGATCCGAATTAGGGAGGGTGACGAGTGGAAGACCGCCTTCAAGTCTAAGGAAGGGCTCTACGAGTGGTTAGTGATGTCGTGGCCTTTCCAATGCCCCGTGTACTTTTTCTAGGATGATGACTCATGTATTCCAGCCTTTCATGGGAAGGTTCATAGTAGTGTATTTTGATGACATCCTCATTTTTAGTACTTCTACGATCGATCATGAGTCGCATTTGAGGACTATCTTTACTACGTTGAGATCAGAAAAATTATTCGTCAATATCAAGAAATGTACTTTCTATGTGACGTCCGTAGAATTCCTTGGATATATTGTGAGTTCGGAAGGCATACATGTGGATCCTAAGAAGGTTCAAGCCATTAAGGATTGGACGGAACCCACCAACATACGAGATGTTAGGAGTTTTCACGGCTTAGCGACCTTTTACCGCCGGTTCATTCGAGATTTTAGTAGTATCATGGCACCGATCATTGAATGTTTGAAGAAGGGTGATTTCACTTGGACCAAATCGGCCACGAAGGCCTTCCAAACGATTAAGTCACGAATGTCGGAAGCGCCTCTTTTGCGGTTGCCAGATTTTAGTAAGGTTTTTGATTTATCTTGTCATGCATCTGGGATCGGTATTGGAGGTGTATTGAGTCAGGAGGGACATCCTATTGGGTACTTTAGTGAGAAACTCGCGGGTTTGAAGTTGAACTATTCTAATTATGATCGAGAGTTTTACAATGTTATTCATTACCTCCAACATTGGCGACATTATCTACTCCCTAAGGAATTTGTTATCCAATCCGATCACGATGCTTTGAGATTTGTCAACTCTCAAAATAAGGTCAGCCCTCGGCATGCTAAATGGGTCTCCTATCTTCAGGAGTACACATTTATAGTAAAACATCTTAAGAGAACTCTAAATCCTGTGGCGGACGCCCTTAGTCGTGTCTCCTTATTATTGTTCACGCTAGAAGTGAAGGTCATTGGGTTCGAAAGAATTAAGGATGAAGATGTCCATTGCCCGGATTTCAAGGAAATTTATTTATCCGCTCAAGGCGACTCACCCACTACCATCTCCGCCTATTATATCCGTGACGATTATTTATTTTAGCATTCGAAGCTATGTATCCCTCGTTCTTCCCTACGCCATTTCATCATTTGGGAGATGCATATCGGTGGTTTAGGTGGTCATTTTGGTCGTGACAAGACCATTACGTTAATGGAGGACAAGTTCCATTGGTCCGACCTTAAGTCAACGATTAATAAAATTGTGGGGAGTTGTCGTGTGTGCCAACTAGCTAAGGGTAATAAGACAAATGCGGGCCTTTATACCCCACTCCCGATTCCTTCTATCCCATGGGAAGATGTTAATATGGATTTTGTTTTGGGTTTCTCAATTACCTTTAGGCGGCACGATTCCATCTTGGTAGTGGTAGACCGATTTTCTAAAATGGCCTATTTTATTGCTTGTAACAACACCAATGATGCATCACATATCACCAAATTATATTTTAAAGAGGTCGTTGGACATCGGGGCGTCCCCAAGACAATAGTGACTGATAGGGACGTAAAATTTACTAGTTATTTTTGGAAGACCCTTTGGAAGCTTATGAGCACCAAACTCTTATTTTCTTCGGCCTACCATCCACAGACGGATGGGCAAATGGAAGTGGTAAACAGAAGTTTGGGTAGTTTACTTCGATGTCTTGTGGGTGACCACAAGGGAACATGGGACTTACTCCTTCCTCATGCTCAGTTAGCATACAATAACTCAAAAAATAGATCAACGGGTCTTTCACCTAATGAAATCGTGCACAGCTATAAAGCACATGTGCCACTTGACTTGATTCCGTTACCTACATCTTATAAGTCAAGTCACTTTGCACAAGAGTTTGCCTCTTATGTTCACAATTTACATAAGCACATTAATAAAGTGTTAACCACGCAATATGCATCTTATCAATCTCATGCTAACTTACATAGAAGAGCATCTCACTTTAATGTTGGAGATTTAGTCTTGGTGCATCTCATCCTTGAACGGGTGACTTCGGGCACCATAAAGAAGTTGGCGAATCGGCGAGCCGACCTTTTTTGAATTTTAAAGAAATTATGAGAAAATACATATCTTTTGTAGTTACCCACTGATTGGGGTATATCCCCTATTTTCAATATTTCGGATTTAACGCCATATGTTTCTCCACCAGTTGAAATATCTGCCTCTCAGTTTATTTCCACTGAGTCCTCTAATGGGTTGGGGGGTGAGCTTGTTACTGGATCGCTCTCTCCATCAGTTCCCACTAGAGATACGTTGAATGTTGAAGTAGAAACTTTTCCTCCTTCTTTGACTAATGCTTTTCCAAGGTTCCTCAAGACCGCCTTTTTGCCTGACAGGATCCTCAAAGATGAATTGCATACTTCTCCAAATCATGATATTCGCCGCTACTTGATAAGGTGGCGTGATCGTCCAGCCTCTGATGACTCTTGGCTACCTGAATCAGAGGTGGCTCTTCTGGATGATGCTCTTCTGCGTCGGTACACTCAAGCCAACTCATCAGTGATGAGTGCTTTTGAGCGGGGGAGGATTGATGGAGACGACGACCCCCAACATGTTGATGATGATGGAGCCGTCACGTTTGCGGAAGATCTTTCGCCCTCTCCATCCAAAGACTTGTGGCGCTGTGGCGACCTTTGTGATCGACGCTACAACCACTGCCCTCGGCGTAAGACTCATATTTAATAATTATAATGTTTACTTATATTTATGTATTTCCTTGTTGCATTGTTTTAATTTGGGACTACTTCATTTTGGCATGCGTTTAGCCAAATCTGTTCATTTTATTTAAATTGGGCTGCATATAGCCCAAATGTTTATAAGCCTTATATAAGGCCATGTTGTTGAAGGATTTGGCAAGATTGATGATATGAAAACCTAATATTGGATTCTCCTTGGTCTCCCTCCCTCCTCTATCCCCCCCTCATTTCCCTCCTTGGAAATTTTGGCCTCCCTCCTCTCTCCTCCTCTCTAATATTGCAAGTCGACGGGGCTCCTCCTCCTCCCTTGAAGATTTCGGCCACCCAAGTTCCTCCCTCTTGGTGGATTACAGCCAATGTGAGAAGATCCGTAATCTCATGGAATCCTCTACAGTGCGATGCGAGGAAGACATACGTGTTTCTCTCCATTCGGCGCGACTCCGGTGGGATCGTTGCAGAGCGATCATATTTTGGAGAATCTATTTCCGAGTGGGGTAACGAAATCTCTACCTTTTGTGTGTTTCCCTCTAGATTGTTCTTGTGGTGGGTAAACTTTGGCGTTGCCTTCGATAACGTTCATTTAACCGTGGTTTTGTTTTCTTCAATCGATTTTGTTGTTTATCTTGATTTATTTAAGTTCGTGAGGATTGGCGGACCTCATTTTCGTTTTGTTGGGATAGATCTACCATTTCCGAATCGTTAGTTTTCAGTGGATCTCTTTTGGTACAACACTCGCTCGAACGGACCGGGTGGGTCCTTTTAGCTTGAGAGAATATTGGCCTATAGCTCTTCTTCGATCTCTAAGTGTGTGGGTAACCCGTACGTTAGCATTTGTTTGATAAAATTGTAAAATCGCATGTGTTGAAACCGACAACTCGGTCTCCGTGGAATTCGGGGTCCCAAAAAAGGGGTGGTCTCACACCTACTTCTCTCGAGCCAACTCTCTAGGCAAGAGCACTTGGATTTGGAAACGGACCCTAGGCTACAGCGAGGAGGTCCCACCTCACACCCGGAAGACCTGAGAGATCTTCCCCTCCCTAGCCAATGCTGAACCAGAAGCACCAAAGGAGAGCTCTAAGGGGAGAAGAAGATCCGAAGTTTGGAAATCTCGGAGTCCCCTCCTTTGGTGCCCCTTAGGGTCTATTTATAGGTTTTCCAAGTTGGGATGCAAATTGCCAAAAACTGATCTGCCAGATTACCAAAATACCCTCGGATCTGGACTGCGAATAGCCAAAACTGGACTACAAATAGCCAAATCCCGCTGTTCTGAGATACTAAACGCAGATCAACCCCCCCCCCCCCCCCCCTCCTTCCTCTGGAACTGGGCGAGAGAGGTTACCCTAGCTGGGCGCGGGCGAGAGGGGGGGCACCCGCCCCTCCCCTCTCGCCCCTAGCTGGGCGAGGGCGAGAGGGGGGGAACCCGCCCCTCCCCTCTCGCCCCTAGCTGGGTGCGGGCGATAGGGGGGGCACCCGCCCCTCCCCTCTCACCCCTAACTGGGCGAGGGCGAGAGGGGGGCACCCGCCCCTCCCCTCTCGCCCCTAGCTGGGCGCGGGCGAGAGGGGGGCACCCGCCCCTCCCCTCTCACCCCTAGCTGGGCGAGGGCGAGAGGGGGGGCACCCGCCCCTCCCCTCTCGCCCCTAGCTGGGTGCGGGCGAGAGGGGGGCACCCGCCCCTCCCCTCTCGCCCCTAGCTGGGCGCGGGCGAGAGGGGGGGCACCCGCCCCTCCCCTCTCGCCCCTAGCTGGGCGCGGGCGAGAGGGGGGCACCCGCCCTTCCCCTCTCGCCCCTAGCTGGGCGCGGGCGAGAGGGGGGGCACCCGCCCCTCCCCTCTCGCCCCTAGCTGGGCGAGGTCGAGAGGGGGGCACCCGCCCCTCCCCTCTCGCCCCTAGCTGGGCGCGGGCGACAGGGGGGGCACCCGCCCCTCCCCTCTCGCCCCTTAACTGGGCGCGGGCGAGAGGGGGGGCACCCGCCCCTCCCCTCTCGCCCCTAGCTGGGCGAGGGCGAGAGTGGGGCACCCGCCCCTCCCCTCTCGCCCCTAGCTGGGCGCGGGAGAAAGGGGGGGGGGGACCCGCCCCTCCCCTCTCGCCCCTAGCTGGGCGCGGGCGAGAAGGGGGCACCCGCCCCTCCCCTCTCGCCCCTAGCTGGGCGCGGGCGAGAGGGGGGGCACCCGCCCCTCCCCTCTCGCCCCTAGCTGGGCGCGGGAGAAAGGGGGGGCACCCGCCCCTCCCCTCTCGCCCCTTTACTTGCCTCTTACTCCTGCTGGGTGAGCAGGAGGTTTCTGCCTCTACTGCTCTCCCTCATTTCTTTCTGTCTTGGATCATACTACAAACGTGGCCCTGATGCACTCTTGGGTCCTGACAACCTACTCGGCGGATATAGGGTTGTACAGACACATCTCGGTGGCCCTCCACGCTGGGCCTCACTCGATGGATATGAGGGTTGTACACAATCCCCGCTCTTTGCGAGGTTGGCACAACCTTGGAAAGAAAAGTCCAAGCCCAAATATCCATCGAGGGGGCAGAACCTCGCCCCCGAGGCACGTTTGACCCATCCGAGGATCATTCGACCCACCCAACTAGTGAGAGCCTGGAGTGAGGAGGACATCTCGATGGCAAGCTCTTCCTTCCGAGGATCATTCGACCCACCCAGCTAGTGAGAGCCTGGAGTGAGGAGGACATCTCGATGGCAAGCTCTTCCTTCCGAGGATCATTCGACCCACCCAGCTAGTGAGAGCCTGGAGTGAGGAGGACATCTCGATGGCAAGCTCTTCCTTTCGAGGATCATTCGACCCACCCAGCTAGTGAGAGCCTGGAGTGAGGAGGGCATCTCGGCGTTGAACTTGCCCATCCGAGGATCATTCGACCCACCAAGCTAGTGAGAGCCTGGAGTGAGGAGGACATCTCGATGGCAAGCTCTTCCTTTCGAGGATCATTCGACCCACCCGGCTAGTGAGAGCCTGGAGTGAGGAGGACATCTCGGCGTTGAACTTGCCCATCCGAGGATCATTCGACCCACCCAGCTAGTGAGAGCCTGGAGTGAGGAGGACATCTCGATGGCAAGCTCTTCCTTCCGAGGATCATTCGACCCACCCAGCTAGTGAGAGCCTGGAGTGAGGAGGACATCTCGACGTTGAACTTGCCCATCCGAGGATCATTCGACCCACCCAGCTAGTGAGAGCCTAGAGTGAGGAGGACATCTCGATGGCAAGATCTTCCTTCCGAGGATCATTCGACCCACCCAGCTAGTGAGAGCCTGGAGTGAGGAGGACATCTCGGCGTTGAACTTGCCCATCCGAGGATCATTCGACCCACCCAGCTAGTGAGAGCCTGGAGTGAGGAGGACATCTCGATGGCAAGCTCTTCCTTCCGAGGATCATTCGACCCACCCAGCTAGTGAGAGCCTGGAGTGAGGAGGACATCTCGGCGTTGAACTTGCCCATCCGAGGATCATTCGACCCACCCAGCTAGTGAGAGCCTGGAGTGAGGAGGACATCTCGATGGCAAGCTCTTCCTTCCGAGGATCATTCGACCCACCCAGCTAGTGAGAGCCTGAAGTGAGGAGGACATCTCGGCATTGAACTTGCCCATCCGAGGATCATTCGACCCACCCAGCTAGTGAGAGCCTGGAGTGAGGAGGACATCTCGATGGCAAGCTCTTCCTTCCGAGGATCATTCGACCCACCCAGCTAGTGAGAGCCTGGAGTGAGGAGGACATCTCGGCGTTGAACTTGCCCATCCGAGGATCATTCGACCCACCCAGCTAGTGAGAGCCTGGAGTGAGGAGGACATCTTGATGGCAAGCTCTTCCTTCCGAGGATCATTCGACCCACCCAGCTAGTGAGAGCCTGGAGTGAGGAGGACATCTCGATGGCAACTTACTAATCATATAAGCAAAATAACTTCATCCATCTAATTGGGGGATTTCCCTTGTCAAAACCTCCTGGCCCAACCAGCGAGGGGTAGAACTTGCTACAAAGGAAAGCGACAGAAAACAAAAAACAAAAAATAAACACAACATACCCCCCCCCCCCATGGCACTCGCCTCTCAGGCTGCTTGCGCGAGATGATCATTCCTCTGCTTCTCCTGCCACTCCCATCCTGCTTATGCTCTCCATGATCTTCTCCATCTCCTCCGCCCCTGCTTGCCAAGAGATGCTGTTGACGGCTGTGACGTAGCAGTGCCTCGCCATCCTGGGGTCTCCGCGGATCCTGACTTTGATTCCTCCAGTGTTGAACTTGAGGCACTGGTGGAAGGACGATGGTACGCATCGGAAGGCGCTGATGAGGGGTCTTCCGAAGATGGCATTATAACTGCTAGGAGCGTCAACTATGACGAACCAACAGTTCCTTGAACCTCCCCCCATCGTCACTTGGAGTCCAACTCCACCCTCTACCTCTTTCCTTTCTCCGGAGAATCCGAACAAGGGCCCATCTGAGGCCAGCACCCTCCTTGCCTCCACCTTCAACTCATCAAATGCCTTCTTGAAAATGATGTTGACAGAGCTCCCGTTGTCAACGAGGATCCGCGAGACAGTGTAACCTTTGATGGCTGTCTGAAGGACTAGCGCATCACAGAATGGATCCTCGTGATCTGGCATGTCCCTGCTTGAGAAAGTGATTTTCTCCTCGGGAGGTGGGTCCTGTGACGTTGAAGCGACGCTGCGTCGAAATACGGCGTGGAGGCTTGCCTTACGAGTGGCCTCGACCCCTACCCCCCCCCCCCCGTGGATTACCGCGACCCGTCCTTTGGCTCCTATGTCAGTTCGGTCCTCGCAGATGTCATCATCCACTACTGCTCCAGGTGGAACTTCTTCAATCCGCACCGGCGGCTGCTGTTGTGTCTGACCTCTCACCTCCAAGAACTCTGGGCAGGTAGTTGTTGCATGCCCCTCTGCTTGGTGGTAGTCGCAGTACGGCACCGCCCTTCCCCCCCTTCTCCTACGGGCTGGGATGTCTCTTGCTTCAACTCCTCCTCTTCGAATCGCCATAGCTTGAGCTGGTGGGGGTAGGAGCTGCCTAGGGGCCTGCCTCCAAGGAGGAGGGTTAGGCCTCCCTTGGCCTCCGTAGAAGTTTCCCCCTCCTTGGGCGAGACCCCTCCCTTGCTCCTGACCCCCCTGGGGTCCCTGGTACCCTTGACCCCTCTGCTCTTCCCTCCTCCTTCCTTCCTGCTGGCTGGGGCCACCTTGCTCTCTTGGCTCGGCCTCTACCAACTTTGCCAACTTCTTCGCCAGCCCCGGGTTTGCCGCCTCGGTGGCTACCTCCTTTGCAGCTTTTTCCATCAGGTCCTCAAAGGACAAGGGAGGCTTCCTAGTTAGGCGCATTTTGAAAAGGCTCTCTCGTAGCCCTACGGTGAAATCCATCTGGAGGGCATACCCTGGCACCTCCTGGATGTTCAGGATCTCCTCCTGGAATCTATCCATGTACTGGGCCAATGTCTCCTCGTGCCTCTGCTTGATCAGGAAAATGGACTCAGCATTCTTCTTCCTCTTCTTGGATGTGGAGAAGCGTAGCTGGAAGCTTCGGCCCATGTCCTCGAAGCTGTAAATGGAGCCAACCGGGAGCTGGTGGAACCAGTCCCTAGCTTTGTCCCTCAGGGTGGTGGCGAAGAGACGACACTTGAACGCGTCCATCATGGGCCTGATGGAGACGGTGTCCTCGAACCACTGCAGGTGCTGGACGGGATCATCCTTCCCGGTATAAAAAGTCATGTTGGGCTCCTTGAAGCCTTCCGGGATGGGAGCCAAGATGATCAGCTCGCTAAAGGGTGACCCCCCACTCGCCGGCTTCGCGAGCTCCACTTGCGCGACTCCTGCTCCGGGCGAGACCCCACTCACCGGGCTAGGAAAAAGCACTCGCCCGGCGAGGTCCCGCTCGCCATTCTCAGTCATTGGTTCCTTGCCTGGCCGACCCCCTGAGGCAACCTCTCCTGACCCCCCTGGGCGAGCACTCCTTGCGACCCAGGAGGCGGTGTCTGGGGGGAGGGAGCCGAGCAGTCACCTCCCCTGGTGATGCCTTGGAGCAGCTCCATGATTCCCTTGATGGCCGCCATGAACTCTCCCCTTCCTACCACCTCACTTGGGATGTGAGACCCCTCATCGTCTCCTCCTCCGAGGTCTCCTGCCATGAGATTTGGTTCAAGAACTTCTGTGCTAACCACTCTCCACGCTCACCGCACCAAAAATGTTGAAACCGACAACTCGGTCTCCGTGGAGTTCGGGGTCCCAAAAAAGGGGCGGTCTCACACCTACTTCTCTCGAGCCAACTCTCTAGGCAAGAGCACTTGGATTTGGAAACGGACCCTAGTCTACAACGAGGAGGTGCCACCTCACACCCGGAAGACCTGAGAGATCTTCCCCTCCCTAGCCAATGCTGAACCAGAAGCACCAAAGGAGAGCTCTAAGGGGAGAAGAAGATCCGAAGTTTGGAAATCTCGGAGTCCCCTCCTTTGGTGCCCCTTAGGTTCTATTTATAGGTTTTCCAAGTTGGGCTGCAAATAGCCAGAAATTGATCTGCCAGATTACCAAAATACCCTCGGATCTGGACTGCGAATAGCCAAAACTGGACTGCAAATAGCCAAATCCCGCTGTTCTGAGATACTAAACGCAGATCAACCCCCCTCCTCTGGAACTGGGCGAGAGAGTTTACCCTAGCTGGGCGCGGGCGAGAGGGGGGCACCCGCCCCTCCCCTCTCGCCCCTGGCTGGGCGAGGGCGAGAGGGGGGCACCCGCCCCTCCCCTCTCGGCCCTAGCTGGGCGCGGGCGATAGGGGGGGCACCCGCCCCTCCCCTCTCACCCCTAGCTGGGCGAGGGCGAGAGGGGGGGCACCCGCCCCTCCCCTCTCGCCCCTAGCTGGGCGCGGGCGAGAGGGGGGCACCCGCCCCTCCCCTCTCGCCCCTAGCTAGGCGAGGGCGAGAGGGGGGGCACCCGCCCCTCCCCTCTCGCCCCTAGCTGGGCGCGGGCGAGAGGGGGGCACCCGCCCCTCCCCTCTCGCCCCTAGTTGGGCGTGGGCGAGAGGGGGGGCACCCGCCCCTCCCCTCTCGCCCCTAGCTGGGCACGGGCGAGAGGGGTGGGGGGGGGGGGCACCCTCCCCTCCCCTCTCGCCCCTAGCTGGGCGCGGGCGAGAGGGGGGGCACCCGCCCCTCCCCTCTCGCCCCTAGCTGGGCGAGGGCGAGAGGGGGGCACCCGCCCCTCCCCTCTCACCCCTAGCTGGGCGCGGGCGAAAGGGGGGGGGGGGCACCCGCACCTCCCCTCTCGCCCCTTAACTGGGCGCGGGCGAGAGGGGGGGCACCCGCCCCTCCCCTCTCGCCCCTAGCTGGGCGAGGGCGAGAGGGGGGCACCCGCCCCTCCCCTCTCGCCCCTAGTTGGGCGCGGGCGAAAGGGGGGGGGGGGGGGGGCACCCGCCCCTCCCCTCTCGCCCCTAGCTGGGCGCGGGAGAAAGGGGGGGGGGGGGCACCCGCCCCTCCCCTCTCGCCCCTAGCTGGGCGCGGGAGAAAGGGGGGCACCCGCCCCTCCCCTCTCGCCCCCTTACTTGCCTCTTACTCCTGCTGGGTGAGCAGGAGGTTTCTGCCTCTACTGCTCTCCCTCATTTCTTTCTATCTTGGATCATACTACAAACGTGGCCCTGATGCACTCTTGGGTCCTGGCAACCTACTCGGCGGATATAGGGTTATACAGACACGTCTCGGTGGCCCTCCACGCTGGGCCTCACTCGATGGATATGGGGGTTGTACAGCATGGCTGCATTTTCGTTGGTGAGACCGTAGAATTGGAATGTGGAGAGCATCCTCGAATCGTTAATCTGTGTAGTTGTGTCGGAGTGCAAGCCTACATCACCCAAGATTCTTGTCCAACAAGAACTGGGTCGAAGAAGGAGTGCCCTCAATGTCTCCCATGGATTGCTAGATCCGTCCAAGGGAGAGGTGACGACGACCGGACTGGGTCTCACGGAATGCCTTGCGAAATAGTTCCACCTCTATCTCGGATAAAAACCTTAGGGAAAACCTAATTGTTTCCCTATTTATACCCAGGGCATAAAATCAGATATCCGCAGACCCCAGTCTTTAATAGGAGTATTTGGTTTGTATCGTCGTGATCGCTAAATATCGTCGAGACGATCTCAACGATATCATCGTGACAACTTATATCGTCGAGATGATCTCGATGATATTGTTGTGACAATCAATATTGTCGAGACGATCTTGATGATATCGACGCGACGACCTATATCGACGTGATGACCTATATCGTCGAGATGATCTCTACGATATCATCATGTCAACTAAAATATCATCGTGACAATCAAAATGATATCACACATCACTTCAAGGATACATCAAAGGTTGTTAGTCGGTCATATCGTCGTGACCATTCGACGATATTTATAATATCGTCGTGATGATCTCGACGATACAAACAATGTTGTCTTGAACACATGCCAACATGCTGCATTTAATATTCATAATCTCTGTGGAACATTCAGTCGACTTGACCTAACTCCTATGAGTCATAGGATTGGTCCTTCACTCATATCCAATATGAGTAAGGCCAACACAATCCTTCCTCCAACTTCTTCAAACACTCTTATGTGCGACCCTATAGGCTCATATTGCGTTGGCAGTAAGACTAGATGCTTGATTGCTTTGAGATCACCTTGGAAATACCAACATTCCCCTGCTTGATCACAAAGTATAAACAGAAGTCTCACAAACAATGAGCGACATCTAGCAATACATCATTGCTACCCAAGAAATAAAAGTACATAACTCAATAAGCCTGTTCTGGCCAATGTTTCAGTGTTGTTATGTCTCTTTTACCTTACATCCGGATAGAACTAAAGGCATGGACCGTGTCACCCTCATAATTATTCAATCCAAGTTTCTTGATCTAGAATAGACTGCTTGAAATTGGTGAGTTTAATATCATATATTGACTCAACCAAGCATGACCATACATTTCTCAGTCTCATTCCATCAAGGGGCTCATGGATGTAACTCCTATCATATAGGAGGAAAAATCTCATATATGTCCACACACAAACACCCAAATGAATCGTAACATACCCAATAACCACCGGTATCATCAACCTTCTTCAAGGAAGACTTTTGATGGCATCAAAGTACGTTCTTCCTCACTTGATGAATGTTGTGACTTCAGGTCAAAGAACCACAAACACCATTGACATATGACGTCTACTTGTGACACGTTCATATAATAATCCACAAAGTAGTCTCATGGTGGGTCTGTCCAGCATGACTTGTTCACTAACAAGTACCCATGTGATGACTTGATATCACAATATCATGACCTGTGAGAACCGGTCATCAGTCAACGCATATTCTAGTCTTAATGTACCATTATTGCCCTTATCTCTAAGATGATACACCGACCAGGGACTATTTAAGAATGAAGCTTCTTACAAACATAGGCCCTCACATTCAAGTCACGTACTTGAATTCCTATGGAAGCGAGCATTCTAAGGGCATTTATTATGCTAATTAATCTATCATATAGAAACAGTTGACATAGTAAAAGAATTTTCCATAAATGTAAAATAAAATATAAAGTACTCTATTCACCACATGAATAACAACCGATAAAAATATAATCCACAAGAAACCCACTAAAGACGATCATTCAGGTATCTAATACCCATTGATCTAGTATGACAATCATGCTTCCTTTGTGCAAGGGGCTTCGTCAGTGGATCCACAATATTCTCTTTAGTTGGCACTCTGCATATGCTCACATCTCCTCGATCGACAATCTCTCAAATAAGATGGAACCGCCGAAGTATGTGTTTGGAGCACAGATGAGATCTAGGTTCCTTAGCTTGTGCAATAACACTGTTGTTGTCATAGTAGAGAACTATGAGATCAACAATGCTAGGAACTACATCAAGCTCGCTGATGAATTTCCTAATCCACACATCCTCCTTCACCGCATTTGCAGTAGCGATATACTCGGCCTCAGTCGTAGAATCAACAACTGTCTCTTACTTGGAACTCTTCCAGCTTACAGCTCCTCCATTCCGGCAAAATACAAAACCTAATTGAGAGTTTGAGTCGTCCCTATCAGTTTGGAAGCTAGCCTCTGGGTAACCCTTTACAACGAGCTCTTCCTCTCCACCAAACACCAATAGTACATCCTTTGTCCTTCTCAAGTACTTTAGGATATTCTTGACGACTGTCCAGTGACTATCACCAAGATCAGACTGATATGTGCTTTTCATGCTCAAAGCATAGGATACGTCGGGTCGAGTACATAACATTGCATACATGATTGATCCAATTGCCGAAGCATATGGAATCAACTTCATGTGGTCCTTATCTTCCAAAGATTTTGGACACTGGTCCTAGAGAGACTCACACCATGAGTCATGGGTTGGAATCCCTTCTTGGACTCAAGCATGCTGAACTGTTTCAACACATTCTCAATGTATGTACTTTGGGTCAAACCCAATAACTTCTTCGATCTATCTCTATAGATCTTAATACCAAATATATAAGTTGGTTCACACAAGTCTTTCATAGAAAAGCAGTTCCCTAGGTTGTTCTTAACAACTTGTAGGGTCAGAATGTCATTCCCGATCAACAGTATGTCGTCTACAAACAATATCAGGAAGACAACACTGCTCTCACTAATTCTCTTGTAAACACAAGGCTCATCTTCATTCTTGATGAAACCAAACTCTTTGATTTTCTTATCAAAACATATATTCCAACTTCGAGAAGCTTATTTCAATCCATAAATGGATCTCTGTAGCTTGCATATTTTAGTGGCTTCATTTAGAGATACAAAATCTTCGGGTTGTGTCATATACACTTCCTCAAAGAGGATTCCATTTAGGAAAGCCATTTTGACATCAATTTATCAGATCTTATAGTCATAATACGCAGCAATAACAAGCAAATTTCTGATGGACTTAATCATAGCAACATGGGAAAAGGTCTCATCATAGTCAACACCATGAATTTGCTTGAAACCTTTAGCCACTAATCGCCCTTTGAATGTCTGTATATTTCCATCCATGTCGGTCTTCTTCTTGAAGACCCACTTGCACCCTATTGGGTATTGTAGCCACAATAACCTTGATTTGGAGAAGTGTAAATAAGATGAATTGATAGTGTATTTGATGTTGTTTCTTAGTGGTGTGTTTGCAAGATTGTAATTGCTAAGTACAAACCAATGTCAGGTTTCAATGAGTCATAAACTCATGCATATGCAATGTAATCCCTCATGTGAAATCTCTCTATTGGGATATACTTCATATTCAAACACTATGGAAAAAACAAGTTGAAGAGATTACTGATTTCAGAAGTGGAAGAAAAATAGTCTAAGTCCTTTTCGTCGAGTGGTCTCGAAGAATCCAAGTAAATTCAGCGAGACAACTCGTGAAGACTTAGCTATTCGTCGAATTTACTCGAGAAGTCTCAGAAAAATTGTTAAGTGTTTTTCGTCGAGTAAAAGATAGTTCACTCGAGAACACTCGACAAATTCGTCGAGTGGTCTGTCGATTTCTCGTGAACACTCGACGAATTCGTCGAGTGCTCACGTGAAATACTCGAGTGGTCTAAGTTCTTTTCTTCCCGTCTCAGCTCTTTTCTTTAAGTCTAATTCGTTGAGTCTTTATATGAGTTCGTTGGGAATTGTATTCACAATTACCTTGATTTGAAGAAGTCCCTTGAACTAAGTTGAATTGAGTTTATATTTGATGTTGCTCTCTAGTAATGTGTTTGCAGGTTTTAAATGACTAAGTACAAACTAATGTCAGGTTTCAATGGGTCATCAAACACATGCCTATGCAATGTAATTCCTCATTATATGGACCAAGGTGTTGATTCATGTGAAATCTCTCTATTGGGATGTACTTCTTGTTCAAACACAAAGGAAGAGCTAAAGGAAGGTGCTGCTGTTTTGTGATCAAGGTAGAAACAAGATTTTTCTAAGTAATTCTGTGTTCGACGAAAGTTGGTGCGTTCGTCGATCTCAGTTCGACGAATGGAAGTATTTTCGTCGAACTCTGTTCTTTTGTTCTGAGAGAAGAATTTTTTTTCTAAATACTTCTGCATTCGAAGAATATTGGTGCGTTCGTCGATCTCTGTTCGACGAATTGAATAAATTTCGTCGATCTCAATTTGCCAAAGTTGAAGTTGTTTTTGTCGATCGCGTTTGTCGATCTCCGTTCGACGAACAGAAGTTGTTTTCATCGATCGCGTTCGTCGTTCTCCGTTCGACGAACAGAAGAAGTTTTCGTCGACCGCTGTTTCGCCAGAGTTGAAGTTGTTTTCGTCGATCGCGTTCGTCGATCTCAGTTCGACGAACTGAATTTATTTTGTCGATCTCAATCTTTGCTGAAGATAAAGCAATTTCATCGATCGTCGATCTCCGTTCGATGAAGTGACAAAATTTCGCCGATCGCTGTTTTGTTATAAATGAAGTATTTCTTTGAGCTCAGTTCGACTAATCTTCTGAGGCCGATGAATTGACTCATTGCTGTTTTGATTCTTCAGTTCATTTCTTGAGATTATTATCTATCTCTCGAGAATTTTTTCTCTCCTGAAAATTCCTTCTATTTTCCTTCTCGAAGCTGAAGCCTATTTATTTCTCGAGAAATCCTTTGCTCTCGAGAAATTAATTGTTTTGTTCTGAATTCCTTTTTCTCACAAGCTCTTTTATTTCTCGAAAAGTTTGTTGTTCTCGAGAAATTAATTCCTTGTGTTCTTAATCCTTTTTTATAAGAAGTTCTTTTATTTCTCGAAAAGTCTTTTTGTTCTCGAGAAATTTATTCATTTCCTGAAATCTTTTTTCAATCCTTTTTGACGGGACGTTAAATCATTCTGTCTAATCTGACGGCTCCTTTGATTTCGTTTAAGGTTTATTCTACCTTAATTGATGTCGTTAAGCCTTTGATTATATAAGGCTCTCATTCTTAAGATTATTATTCATTATTCTATTCTGATCAAGCCCTAACTCTCCTCCCGTTCCAAGAACGAAAAAGTGTCGCTTCCTGTCGAAAAGCTGGAGATCGATTTGCTGTTCTAAATCAGTTGTCTCCAGTGGAAGAATAGGTTCGATTGATCGTTGCTCCTTCCTCTACAGAATCTATTGGATCAAATCGAAACGAAGAAGGTCAGATCTGAGTTTTTATCGTTCTTCCTCATCGTCATGAAGTAAAAGTTTTTCAAGTCTCAAGAAGGAAGAAGATCTCTCAAGCCTTTCAGATCTGGTTATGTTTTGATAATTTTGTATCAAATCTATTATTACATTTGATTGTAGGAGAAGTTTTCTCCGAGTTGTAGGAGAGGTTATTCTCCGAGTTGTAAGAGAGAGATTCTCTCTGAGTTTGTAGGAGATTTGTCTCTGAGATTGTAGGAGTGTTGACTCAGAGATTGTAGGATCATTCTTGATCTGAGTTATAGTGAAGTAGTCAAGTTTAGCTGTGGTGCTAGATTAGCGAGGCCAGCAAGTGGAGTACCCAAGAACGGGGAACCACTATAAATTCCTTGTGTTATCTGTGTTTGTGATTTGCTTTCTGTGCATTCTATTTCCTCAAGTTTTTAATTCCGCAAAAGACGCAGTTATCACCTATTCACCCCCTCTAGGTGATTTAGGTTGGCAACTAGATACTTCAAATCTTGTATTGACGAGTCCATTCGACGAATCCAGGCAGAGCGCATTTTCTTCTATTCGACGCAATTTTTCCTTTTAGGGTTTTTCGTCCATGTACAGTCCACGTGGACCTCTTTCCTTAAGTCATTTTTATAGTCATTTGAAGGAGTGCTATAAATACTTTAAGGATGGTTCTATTAACCCTAATCGTGCTATTTTGAACAAGAGACATCGCAAGTTCCGTCGGCTATTTTCTCGTTTTTATAGTCATTTGAAGGATTTTCTGCCGCCGACAAGTCCAGTGCACGGTTCTTCATCAAGTCTCGATTCAACAAGATCTCCATGCTCAAATTGATTCAAGTATTTTCTAGATCTTGTTGTGTAACAAGTATTCAGATCAAATCATTCAAGACAAAGGATTTCTTCTTCCCCTTTCAAGTTCAGGATTTCATCTATTTCAAGGAAGAAGAAGACCTATTCTTTCAGATCTGAAGAAGTAGAATCTCCTTGAGATGCTAAGAGATTGGATTTTCAATCCAAAATTTTTGTAATATCTTTTTACACATTATTGTAGGAAGTTTTATCTTCTGAGTTCTTATAGATCCTAGTTAAGAGGATCGAGTTTGTAGGAGAATTTGTTCTCCGAGTTTGCAGGAGTGGTTGTTCTCCGAGCTTGTTGGAGTTGTACTTTGAGTTATAAGATTATTCATAATCTGAGATTAGTGGAGTAGCCTAGTGTAGCAGGGCGTGCTAGATATGTGAGATGAGAAACTGGAGTACCCGCATCGGGGAACCACTATAAAATCCTTGTGTTTGTGCGTGCTCTTTGTTTTCTATGCGCATATCTTTATAGATTTTAATTCCGCTTAAAAAGCCATAGAACTCACCTATTCACCCCCCTCTAGGTGATTTAGGTAGCAACTAGATACTTTCAATTGGTATCAGAGGGAGGTTGTTCGTTAAGAGGTTAACACCTTGAACAAACTCCTCCATCTAGTTGTTCAAAGACACCATGTCCGGAATGGATAGAAATAAGGATTCTTCCATGAAGCTGCCTGTTTGCACAAAGGAGAAATTCCCCATGTGGAAGGAAAGGGTTAAGTTTTACATGGAAGCCGCCGAACCAAGGATCTTTCATATAGTTGAAGAAGGTCATCATGTTCCAATGACGACATCTACCATCAACCCTGCTGTTCAAGTTCCCAAGAAGATGCTAGATTTGACGAAGGACGAGAGTGCTCTTGTCGCCTTGGAAAAGAAGGCGAAGAATATAATTGCCAGAGCTGTGGATAATTCTATGCTACAGAATCTCTTCCATTGTAAATATGCTAAAGAGATGTGGGATTCTCTTGTCATCTTGATGGAAGGTACGGAATAAGTAAGGGATGATCGAAGATCGTTGCTGAATCAAGAGTATGAAGCTTTTAAGCAAGATCCAAGGGACTTTATTTCTGACACGTATGAGAAGTTCTTCAAGATCGTCAACGGTCTTAGGAACTATGATCGGGAATTCACTGTTGGTGAACTGAATGACAAGTTCTTGAGATCCCTGACGAAATAATGGGATACCAAGGTCATTGCCATCAGAGAATTCAGAAAGTTGGCTACTATGGAGTCACAAATTCTATTCGGGAAGCTTCTTTCCCATGAGTTGAAGCACAGCATCAGGAAAGCTGAGGAAGAAGGCAATGGGACTTCCGGAAAGGAGAAGTCCGTAGTTCTGAAGGTCAAAGGGTCAAAGAAAGGTAAGATCATGGCACCTGTGAGGACACAGTCGTCAGAGGAAGATGACGAGTCTGTGGCTTGTTCCTCAAGCTCAGACATGTCTGACGGAGAGTTCTCCCTACTCTCCAAGCAATTCACATGATTGCTGAACAAAAGGAAGCAGAGGAGATGTCAATCCTCCTCATCGGATCACAGAAGATCAAGACATGATGGGGAACATCACAAGAAGGGTTATAGCAATGATAGGTACAAAACTAAACCGAACAAACATTCTTCGACTGACATTATTTGCTATTGTTGTAATAAGCCAGGGCATGTGATTGCAGAGTACCCGTACAAGAAGAAGGATGGCTCGAGAAAAGAAGAAAAGAAATCCTTCAAAAGTAAGAAGGAGGAAAAGAGTTTTTTGGCTAAAAAGTCAAAAACTCTGAGCGACAGTGACTCAGACGAGTCAAGCTCATACAAAGAAGCCTACTTTGGTTTCATGGCTCAGACCGATGAGGAAAACTACGACACCCCATATGAGGGGAAGGTAAATTCTCATACACCTCTTTCTGAATCTGAGACAGATTCCATTGCGGATGAATGCTATTCCTCGGAGGAAGACTCTGCTATATTAGTTCAGTATAAAGCCTTATTGAAAGGATTTGGCAAGTGTCAAAAGGTAGTCAAATCTCAGATAAAGGAGATTGAGTCTCTCAAGACCGTGGAATCGGATCTGAGAGAAGAAATTGAAAATTACTTCCCTTCGGAGACGAATTCCAACTCTTGAAGGACGAACTCCAGAGCACTGCTGAACTATTAAAACGAAAGGAGAAATCCATAACTAAGCTGGAGTGAAAGCTAGTGGTAGAGAGAAAGCTAGTGGAAAGCTTATCTAAACCAAAGACCATCCTCCCTCTCAATGATGGCTTCTCTGCTCCTGCGAAGGGTAGCGATATCGGTCATCAAACCGAGAAAAGTAAGGCGGCTAAGAAAAGAGACATTAAGGGCAAGGATAAGGCTGATCAGAGTCAACCTTCCTTCAAGAAGGTAGTGTTTCCTACAAACACATATGACTTTGAAACATTATATGGCCACCTTACGAGACCAACTCATGTTGAGTCAAGTAAGGGCAACCAAGGATGGAGCCATCCCCGAAGCTTCGGAACGACTGCTTTCAAAGCACCTTACAAAGAGATAGTCCTCAAGGACTATGGTTCATTCGTTCATGGTCCGTCTGCAAAGAAAGCACCAAAAGTAAAATTTGTTGCGACAAAACCACTTGACAAGGAGTCGTGTGTTTGTTGCAATCACAAGGCTTCTACCTCCAAGTCGGTAGCCCCTGCTAGACCCTCCATTCAAAAAGTCAAGCAGGAGGGCAAAATAAGGTACAACATGTTTGATTGTTGTTGCTGTGGCAAAGTTGGTCACTTCTCCATGGATTGCTGGTTTAATCTCAAGAATGCTAGAATTCCACTAGTTAACAATGCAAGGCCGACCACTCACAATGTTAACAATCCAAGTGGAAGTCGTCTAATAAGAAGCCAATGGCCCAAATCCTTTTGGGTTCCTAAGGGCAATTGATTATTAATTGCAGGTATGTGCAAAGGCCAACAACACACATATATGGTATTTGCACAGTGGATGTTTGCGGTACATGACCGAAACAAAAAGCCTATTGCAGAACTACACCCCAGTCAAGGTTGGTCCAAAGGTTATCTTTGGTGGATCTGATCGGGGGATCACAAAAGGCTACAGTATGATTACCAACGGTATAGTCTCTTTCACAGATGCAGCCTATGTTAAGGGATTACAACATAATCTTATTAGCAAAAGTCAACTTTGTGGACAAAGGCTATAAGGTTGAGTTCTACAAGGATAAGTGCTTGATAAAGTCATCTGATACGTCAGAAACTATTTTAACAGACACTAGGAATAGAAATATTTTTTGCTTGAATTTTCTCTATTTAGATTATTCTACACCAGTATGCTTTTAAGCAAAAGATAGTGCATCTCTTTGTGATCAATGGCACAAGAGACTATCACATATTAATTTCAAAACTATAAATATGTTATTTTCTCACACCTTAGTGCGTGATGCACCTGACGTTAAGTGCATTAAAGAGAGACCATGTCATGCATGCCAAATGGGCAAGCAGACTCGGGCAAACTTTAAGAGCATAATTGGCAAAGATTCTATCAGATGCTTATATCTGCTTCATATGGATCTATTTGGTCTCATGCAGTTAGGAGTTTAGGAGGTAAAGCTTATGCGTTGGTTATTATTGATGACCACTCACATTTTGTTTGGGTATTCTTTCTAAAACACAAGTCAGATACATTTAATTCTTTCACTAATTTTGTTAGGCAAATCCAGAATGAACTAAACTGCTCCATACGTACTCAAAATCAGAAGTGACCAAGGAACAAAATTCAAATCTGGGGCCATGATAAAATTTTGTGAAAGCTTAGGTATCTTTCATGAGTTTTCCTCTCCTCGTACTCCACATCAAAATAGAGTTGCCGAGAGAAAGAATAGAACACTCATAGAGGCAAGCAGGAGAATGTTGAATGATTCTTCTCATCCAGAATATTCCTGGGCAGAAGCCGTCAACACTACTTGTCACGTGCAAAACAGAGCACTAATCAACAAGAACCATCATAAGACACCTTATGAACTGTTAAAGGGCAGGAAACCAACTATATCTTATTTTAAAATCTTTGGCGGTAAATGTTTCGTGCTTAACAATAGGAAGTATTACAAAACTAAGTTTAGTGAAAAGTGTTTTGAAGGTATTTTTTTAGGCTATAGTAGTCATAGTTAGGCATATAAGATTTTCAACAAGAAAACTCTGGTTGTAGAAGAATCAATAAATGTTGTTTTTGATGAGACGAGTATGTTTCACAACAGCTCTTCTAGTGTTTTTGTTGAAGATGCAACTGCAGGTTTAAAACTGAAAGAACTGAACTTAGAAGAAGTCATCAAGGAGGATGCTCCAGGGACAGTTTCAGTAAGTGATCCAATCACTCCTTAAGAAGAAGAACTTCAAGAAGTTGAAGATATACCAGAAGCAGAAGAACCTGTTATCAAGGATGATGCAAGAAATCTGGTGATTAGACATCAGAGAGATCACCCATCAAATCAAATCATCAGAGATACCAGGGTCGGAATAAGGGCAAGAAGAGGTACAACTAACTAAGTTTTGCATTTGAGTTTTCTTTCGCAGGTTGAACCAAAGAAATTTGATGAAGCCAAAGAGGATACTTCATGGATCATTGCAATGTAAGAGGAGCTCAATCAGTTTAAAAGATGCAAAGATTGGAAGCCGGTGCCAAGACCCAAAGGTCATAATGTTATCAGAACTAAATGGGTTTACAGAAATAAGATGGATGAAGATGGTGTAATCATCAAGAACAAAGCCAGACTTGTTTCCCAAGGTTACCGACAAGAAGAAGGGATCGACTTCGATCAAACCTATGCTCTAGTGGCAAGACTCGAAGCGATCAGGTTGTTTGTAGTGTATGCTGTTCACAAAGGATTCAAGGTCTATTAAATGGACGCAAAGTCAGCCTTCCTTAATGGTAATTTAAAGGAAGAGGTACACGTAGAATAACCCTTAGGTTTTGTTGATTCCTCCCTCCCTGACTATGTTTATTTTTTACGTAAAGTGTTATATGGTCTGAAATAAGCACCCCGATCTTGGTATGAGACCCTCTCTAGCTTTCTTCTTGAGAACAAATTCACAAGAGGAAAGATAGATAAGATATTATTTTTTAGGGAAGTAAAATGCAAGATTTTGCTAGTGCAAATCTATGTTGATGACATTATTTTTGGATCTACGGATGATAACCTTTGCAAAACGTTCTCTAACTTGATGCAAGGGAAGTTTGAAATGAGCAGTATGGGTGAGCTGAAGTATTTCTTAGGACTTCAGGTGAAACAATCTGAAGATGGAATTTTCATCTCTCAGACGAAGTTCATCAAAGTGTTAATTATGAAATTCGGAATGGAGAGTGCAACCTCAATGAGGACTCCAATGGGTTCAAATATGACTCTGGACAAGGATGAGAAAGGGAAACTTTTTGATGAAACCAAATACAGAAGCATAATTGGATCCTTGCTCTACCTTACTGCCAATAGACCAGATATAATGTTTTCAACATGTATTTGTGCTAGATTTCAGGTGAACTCTAAGGAATCTCACTATGCCACTGCAAAGAGGATTTTGAGATATCTTAAAGGCACACCAAATCTTGGCTTATGGTACCCAAGAAGTAATGACTTCGAACTAGCGGGATTTTCAGATGCTGATTTTGCAGGAAGCATGGATGACATGAAAAGCACTTTCGGGACATGCCAATTCCTTGGAAGGAGGCTTGTCTCTTGGAGCAGCAAGAAACAAAATTGTGTAGCAATCTCAACAACTGAATGGGACTGTATCTCTGCAGGCAGTTGTTGTGCACAACTTCTGTGGATCAGGAATCAACTTGAAGGCTACAACTTGAAGCTGAAGGAGATTCCAATGTTCTGTGATTCATCAAGTGCTATTGCAATTGCCAACAATCCAGTCTCTCACAGGCGGACAAAGCACATACAGATTCGTTATCACTTCATCCGGGAGCATGTGGAGAACAAGGACATCAACCTTAGTTATGTCCCGATGGATAAACAAGTTGCTGATATTTTCAAGAAGCCGCTTGATGAGACCAAGTTCAACTATTTCAAGCTAGAACTTGGTATGCTGAACAAGGAATCTTGAAGAGAAGACAAAGGAATCAAGCTCAAATCAGAAAATCGGGTCTGTCAAAGAAATCAAGGAAATTACTCGAGTCATTTCGATGAATTCACCAAGTCATCAAGAATCTTTTCGATGAAAAGTCATTTTCGTCGAGTACTATCGACGAATTGCAGAATTGCCTCGAGTCATTTCGACGAATCGTCAAGTCAATTTCGTCGAATGCCTTTATTCCAGATTTTAAATCTAATTTCTATTATTATTGGATCCGACGAGTCGTTTCATCTCCCAGGTATGCGCCCCTACTTTATTTTAAATATATATATATATATGCTTTCGGATTTCATGAGTCACACACTTCATTTCGCCGAACCCTCTTCCGTCGATTTGTCTTCCTCGCCAAGCTCTTCCGACGATTCCTCTTCCTTGCCAATTCTCTCCATTGATTCAAGCTAGAATATCATGTAAGAGTTCTGGGTTGCTTTAAGTAGGAGGAGAGCTAGTCAGAACAGGGTTTGCCAGCGCTACCGACGAATTCCGAAACTTCGTTCTCTACTTGGAAGAAGAAGGTCTGTCGTTTTTTCTTAAACATCCATGTCGTGTACTTGGCAGAGACGTTCTAGATTTCTTCAAAAATGCCAAGGTTAGACACAGTGGAGAGGTTATCAAATCGGTTATAAGAGATGAGTTCATTAAGATGAAGTCGTTAAGATTAACAAAATTTCTGCTATTGCCCGCTGTTGAAGAAGAGGCCTGTCTGTTTGAAGTTGATCATAATCGAGCTCTGCTATTCTGTGGTTTACCTAGAGGAACTATCTCAGTTAGAAGGAAGTATATGAATGGAGAAGGAAAGCTCCTTTCAGATATTCTGGGAAAAGTCTTGCTATGCAAGGTAGATTCTCATGACTACCTATCAAATGATATGTTCAAATTGGTAGCGGCTGTTATTTGCAGGAAAAGGGTAACTTGGGGTCTAGTTCTGTTTGAAAAGATAAAAGCATGTTTGATTATTCCTAACTTTGGAAGGACATCAACGTTTACCTAAATCAACTAGATGGAGACCAGTTTGATATGAGGTCTGGTTTCCCCATTCACCATCTGAAGAAAAAAGATTTCTCCATTATGTCAAGATGTGAGAGAAAAATAGTAAGGCCAGGTTTGAAGAAAGCAGTTGAAGAGGAAGAGGAAGAAGATGAGGAAAGGATTGATCCCTCTCCTTCAAGGCTTGTTCCAGATCCAATATTACCACTAGTTCAGGAGAAGAGCTCTCAAACTCTTGTTGCTGCATCAGTCCAGAGGGAGAGCTCTCAAGCTCCAGTTTTATCAGTTCAGATAGAGCCCTCTCCATCTTTGCCTGCCCATCCAAGTCTTCTAACTTAGTTGTCTGCTTGTGTTGTTAACATTGAGAAAAGCCTTAATCTGGTCCCTGGGCATTTTGCAGGGAAGATACTGGATCTTCCTGCAAGGGATCCAGAAAGGATTTCTATTGAGGATTCTACAAATGAGGAAGCTGACTATGATGATGAGGAAGCTGATGATGGTGATGATAATTGTGATAAGCTTGACTCAGATCCAATCCAGGTAATTCTTATTGTTGAGAAATAAAGTGCTCACCATTCTGGTGAAGGAGAAGTGCCCGTAGAGAAAGAATGCACATCTGGTGGAGTTCTTAGTTTTGGTGATATTCCTCCAGTAGAAGAGAAGATTCCTCCAATTTCTGAGGGGGAGACTGAGAAAGTGAACAGTCCAGTCTCTGCCACAGAAATCCTATCAGAAAAGGATGAATGTGAGGATGTAACATCCCAGTGCGCGCTAGGCCCCCCATGAGTGTGTTGTGTCACTGGAGGTTGACTCAGACTCGGTAGAAGCCCTAGGACCCCGAGGTGATCAGGTTTGAGTCACGATCAGCAAGAGATGATTAATTTACTTACCCTATTGGGAGCTTTGTTTGGGCTTGTCCTGTGGCCTATTAGGTGTGCTGATAACAATTGCTTAAGTTAATCTTTATATGACTGGCTTTTGAGTGGCGGTGGAGGACTTTATTGCTACCGACTTCCTCTTTATTTCTCCCGTCTCGGTTTATATTGATTGTGGCTTTTCTTTCGTATTTTGATGACTAGCGGAGGTATTTGTTTTGGAAATCAAATTTTAAAGCGGGCGTGTTCAATAATTACTCTTCTGCATTATATTGTGTAGCCGCTGAGTATTGTTATGTTTGCAACTCATACAAGAAAACATAAAAAATAAATATAAGAATGCTGGATTGGTTCGATGGACAAGTCCATTTAGGTTGCCTGAACCTGCTGGGAACTTTAGGCTTACCTGAAATTGAGTTTAGAATTAACAAAGGGTTAACAAAACAAAAATGATTACATTACCTGAGGCGGTGGAGGAAATAAATAATGAAGTTTTGCCTTGTTTTGGGATAGATTGGATCGGGCGACCCTTTTTCCGCTCTCGTTCCACTCTCAGCTAGGGTTACAGCCGCGCCTTCTTCCTTCTTTCATCATCTCCCTTCTTTTTCTCAAAAGCTCGTAGATTTCCCTGAGTATTGCTGGAAGCAGGGGTTCGTAAGGCTTCGCTTGAACTGCTCTTAGTCGGGGCTTGCGATTTTGTATTGAATCAGTGCCCGACTTCTCTGAGCTCACAGTAAGCCTTCCCATCCCTGTTAAGATTCATTAATTTCTCTTGTTTTGGGGACTCTTTGTATTGAAAGACCATTTGGGGGTTTCAGTTTCTGGAAGCCGGTTACTCCTCGTTTTGTTTGGCCGACTGTTTAAAGCTCTTGTTAGGCAATTGAGTTAGAGTTTTATGAGATTTTTGGGGGGCTTTTTGTTCTTATTAGCTGGCTGTTGTTACCCTATTTCCAGTAAAGATAGATAAGTGCACGCAACTTAATTTATGGGGTTTTGTTCTTACCAACTGTTGCATGATGTTGTAAGTTGTTGATGATTTTCATGTATTTAGGTGTGGTGAATTTGGGGGTATCTTGTTATTATTACTGCTAGTTATCGTGGATTACTGGGGGGAAATCCTGTTACTTTTTTTTCTGTGTTCTGGAAGTGTTTCCGTGCTATCATGGTTGTAACTTTCCTTTGTGAGCTGGCTATTTGGAATTCCTGTTAAGAGCTATGGGTCAAATCGATTAGTAACTGTTGGGGTTTTTACTTTGATTGGCCGGCTATTACCTCCCCTTTTATTTTGGGTATTGGAGTAGGGATATTTATTGCATGTTGAATCTATATGTACATGGCTCAATGGGGAATTGTATGTGTGTTACCTTGCTGCATCATTTTGACTCTATGAAGTAATGTTTTCTCTCTTTATCTTTCGGTCTCGGTTTTATTGCTGTTAGGGTATGAGCCAAAAAAAATTACTATTACATTTGGGGGCTTTTAATTTAATAGGCCGGCTGCTGCTGTTAAGTTCAAAATGGATCCATATGCTTGTTGTGAATTGTCCAGTGACTCTTTTTATATATGATTTGAGGAATTACCATAAATATGACATTCTCTGTTGGTTGCTTATTGTTCTTTAGAGCTGCTTTGAGTGAAGTTTAGTTTGGGTAATGTTGACTGATTGCATGTTGGATATTTCTGTGGCTCAGGACCCTTTAATCAGTCTTGGCCAACTGCCGCCATGCCGCGGAGGAGACAACCGCGAACGTCGGACGGAAATCAGGTGACTTCCTCCCCTCTCCCTTGGTGCTAGATCTTTAGATCTGAATATTAGGCGAGACATTGAACTCAAAAGAGTTTGATCCAGTGAGTTTCATGAAGTTTTGTAGGAAGAGACCATGCTAGAACTTTCGTTCAAGGGCGTCGTTCGCCATGCTATTATCTTCAATCAACTCCTCTCTTCAATACGAAGATTTAGAGCTTGATTTCGTGAAGACTGGTGGTCTGTGGAGGGGGTATTGGAGGAGAGAGGTTTCGACTAAAACCTAAGTCATCAGTTGGAGAAGACGATGAACAGTAAAAATCGGGTTTGCTTGACGATTCGTGCTGATTTCTTCTTGGTTGAAGGAAGAGCAGATTTGAAAGTGATTTTTAGACGAGATCTGTTTGGATGTGGACTTTGGGCTCAACTAGAAAGTTGTAGCCCTTGGTGATACCTTTCCAACGACTGGTTGCACGGCTTGTGAGGAGCTTGGTAGCTCCCTCAAAGTCTGGTCGAAATAGGCTGGGTCTGAAATTATAAAGTGTAGTGATGGACAGATTATGTCCTGTGGTGCACAGCCGGGTTCAAACCCATTTCTGGGTATGGCCGACTTAAATATGGACCACGGGCTCAACACGAAAGTTGTATCCCTTGGAAATACCTTTCCAGAATGGGGTGTACATAGATACACGGATTGTATAGAAGGGCTTGTATTAGAAGTCCTGGTGTACGCAGATACACGGATTGTATAGAAGGGCTTGTATTAGAAGTCCTGGTTTACGTAGATACACAGATTGTATAGAAGGGCTTCTATTAGAAGTCCTATTGTACGTAGATACATGGATTGTATAGAAGGGCTTGTATTAGAAGTCCTGGTGTACGTAGATACACAGATTGTATAGAAGGGCTTGTATTAGAAGTCCTGTGTACGTAGATACACGGATTGTATAGAAGGACTTGGATTAGAAGTCCTGGTGTACGTAGATACACGGATTGTATAGAAGGGCTTGTATTAGAAGTCCTGGTGTACGTAGATACACGGATTGTATAGAAAGACTTAGATTAGAAGTCCTGGTGTACGTAGATACACGGATGGTATAGAAGGACTTGGATTAGAAGTCCTGGTGTACGTAGATACACGGATGGTATAGAAGGACTTGGATTAGAAGTCCTGGTGTATGTTGATACACGGATACAAATGGACCCCGCTGGGGAGGATTACTTGTGGCGGGTCTATGGGCTTGCTAGTCGTGACACCGACGGAAGCCGGCGGTTAGACTCTAGACCGGTTGGGTTGGACTCTTGGTGCTCACCTACCCAAGTCCCCTTCTGTGTCCTTGATGGCTCCGCTGTGTGTTCTTAGCGTCGAGCAGTACGCAGGGTCTCCGCTGTGTGTTCTTAGCGTTGAGGCGTACAGAGGCCTAGGACTGGTAGTGTTCATACCCTCCTAGTAGTGGAGGAGCTCGTTCCACTATCTCTGTCTGGCCACGACGGGAGATGCCTGAGCGGTTAGCTACCCCTCAAAAAGCGAGAACTAAAGGTCTATGTCGACATAGCAACTTTGCATGGGTGAGTCATCATATCATAATCATTGCATTGCATTCATCCTTCATAATCATTGCATTGCACCGCATTGGATCCTCATCATATAAACTTGTATGGGCACCTTTATATGATGAGTTACCTTCATGTTCAGATCCTTAACTTATAAGCTTGTATGGGCATCCTTATAAGTTAAGTTCAATTCGGTTTATTGATACTCTGCTCATGCTTTCTTGTTGCTAGTACTTGCTTATATAACCACTGTTATTTATGAACCTGTTAGTTAGAGTTATTGCAAGTACTTGGGTACTTATACAACCGACATATATGAACAACCATTCCTGCCACCTGCTTTGTATATTATTGCTTATATTGCAGCTTTTATTCCTTTCATACCACCCGGTGCCTTGGAGTCGCCGGGGGAGCGGATGGGAAACCACTTAGTCTTTATGACTAACAGTTGCTACGTCCCTCTTTTTAGGAGCGCACCCTGGATCAGCAGCGCACGGTGCTGGAGGAGGATAGTCAGGTCAGGACGACAGGGCCGGTGACTGTGATACCTTCGCTACCGTTAGTGACAGATGTGAGCACAGTTTGAGATGTAGCCCTTGGGGCATTTAGCTTGATACTCTGATACTTTTGCAGGAGCTCTCAGATCTTCTTGTCTTTTGTACTTATTTGGACTCTTACTTATGTGAATATCTGTATATGGCTTATTGCTTTTACTTTATTGATGGGTTGACGCTGTTCAGTTGGTTTGGCCGGCAGGATATGCGTCTTGTGGGGGAGGCTAGTTCGTGTGTTGGCGCTCCCGCAAGGCGGCTGTCCTGGGCATAGGACTCCCCTCGGCTGTGTCTTGTGTTCCGGGAGGGGGGGGGGGGGGGGGGGGGTCTTACAGAGGATGTGCACTTTGCACCTCCTACTCAAGAAATTGTAGAGGATCTGAGTGTTCCCTCTCTAAGGGAGCTCAATCTGTAGAGCTGATGTTTATTGATGAAAGTCACGGCACTCCTCCAGTTCAGAATTCTCATGCTCCAGTTGCCTCCACCTCCAATTCAGAATTGCTCCAATCTATTGAGGCCCTGCTCAAAAGTCAAGCTGAATATTTTGAGTTTCACTGAAACAAGTATTTGACAAAGTCAAAGAAGTTGAATATGATTTGAATAACAGTTTAATAGAGGTAAGCACACCGTCTATACAATAAAAGAAGATCTGGGTAACTGCTTTACAAATGGTGTAAATGCAGCCTATTATACAAATGAAGGTTTAAAGCATGTGTATGATAACTCCAAGGCTCTTATAGAAGGTCAAAATTCCACTTTTCAGCAAGGGAAAAGCATAAGAGCCCAAATTAATGAAGATTTATCAAGCTTCAAAGAGGAGATCAACCAAACCCTAAATGAAGAAGTCGGAAAGGGGGAGGAGAAGATTTTAGTTCAATTGCATGACTTGAGCAAAGATTTGGAAAGTAAGTTCTATGAGGTTAATGTCTTTAATCACCAAAGTTTCCAATAGCTCTATGACAGCTTGATGTGGAGATTTCAAAATCAAGTCATTCCAAAACAAGTCTATGAAGACATTGCTCCCATTCCTCCAGTACAGTATACTCAGGTGTGGTCTGACCCTGAAGATTTTCCTGAAAATTTTCCAGAAGATATTCCTGAATCATCTGAGCCTACTGTTAAGAGAAGGAAATATGGTGAAGGACCTTTTGCAAGAAGGTCAGATCCTTCTACAAGGAGAAGTTCGGGCATAAAGATCAAGGAGCCCGTAGTAGAGAGGAGAGAATAAATTGAGGTTTGGAGTCCTATTTCTAAATCAATCATCTTGGACACATACAAGTTGGTGGATATTTCAAATGAAGAACCTCAGAATTATTATAGTCAAGAAGAAATCAACAAGCACAAAGCATCTTAGTTGAAAAGAAAGTTTCACTTCAGAGACTATGGATACAACAACCCAAATGCTCCTCCACCTCCTTCAAGATATTATCCTAATCCCAAAGCTTATTTTGACAGGCAGATGAAGAAGAGCAAGCAAGGGAAGGCTAAAATGCCTTAGATGTGTGTTGTGACTTTATTGAAATCTGAAAAACATATATATATATATATATTGATGTTTTGATATTTCAATTCATATGGTTTACTTCTTTATGTCATGATGTGTGTTTATATTTATGATTATTATCTAAATAATTCACCTTAGTAGATAGGGTTCCGACTTCTTCAAATAGGGGAGATTGTTGGGTATTGTGGCACAATAACCTTGATTTGAAGAACTGTCCCTTGAACTAAGATGAATTGATAGTGTATTTGATGTTGTTTCTTAGTGGTGTATTTGCAGGACTGTAATTGCTAAGTACAAACCAATGTCAGGCTTCAATGAGTCATAAACACGGGGCCTATACAATGTAATCCCTCATTGTGTAGACCAAGGTGTTGATTCATGTGAAGTCTCTCTATTGGGATGTACTTCATATTCAAACACTTTGGAGAAGGCAAGTTGAAGAGATTGCTGATTTCAGAAGTGAAAGAAAAATAGTCTAAATCCTTTCTGTCGAGTGGTCTCGAAGAATCCATGTAAATTCATCGAGACAACTCGTGAAGACTTAGCAATTCGTCTAATTTACTCGAGAAGTCTCAGAAAAATTGTTAAGTGTTTTTCGTCGAGTAAAAGATAGTTTACTCGAGAACACTCAACGAATTCGTCGAGTGCTCTCGTGAAATACTCGAGTGGTCTAAGTTCTTTTCTTCCCATCTCAGCTCTTTTCTCTAAGTCTAATTCATCGAGTCTTTATATGAATTCGTCGGATAATCTTGTATTCGACGAGTCCATTCGACGAATCCAGACAGAGCGTGTTTTCTTCTATTCGATGCAATTTTTCCTTTTAGGGTTTTTCGTCCATGTACATGCCACGCGGACCTCTTTCCTTAAGTCATTTTTATAGCCATTTGAAGGAGTGCTATAAATACTTACAGGATGGTTCTATTAACCCTAATTGTGCTATTTTAAACAAGAAACATCGCAAGTTCCGTCAGCTATTTTCTCATTCTCGCACAGAAGATTTTCTGCCGCCGACAAGTCCAGTGCTCGATTCTTCATCAAGTCTCGATTCAATAAGATCTCAGTGCTCAAATTGATTCAAGTGTTTTCTAGATCTTGTTGTGTCGACAAGTATTCAGATCAAATCATTCAAGACAAAAGATTTCTTCTTCCCCTTTCAAGTTCAAGATTTCATCTATTTCAAGGAATAAGAAGACATATTCTTTCAAATCTGAAGAAGTAGAATCTCCTTGAGATTCTAAGAGATTGGATTTTCAATCCAAAGTTTTTGTAATATCTTTTTACACATTCTTGTAGGAAGTTTTATCTTCTGAGTTCTTATAGATCCTAGTTAAGAGGATCAAGTTTGCAGGAGAATTTGTTCTCCGAGTTTGTAGGAGTGGTTGTTCTCCGAGCTTGTAGGAGTTATAATCTGAGTTGTAAGATTATTCATAATTTGAGATTAGTTGAGTAGCCTAGTCTAGTCAGGCGTGCTAGATAGGTGAGGCGGGAAAATGGAGTACCCACATCGTGGAACCACTATAAAATCCTTGTGTTTGTGCGTGCTCTTTGTTTTATGTGCGCTTATCTTTATAGATTTTAATTCCACTTAAAAAGCCATATAACTCACCTATTCATCCCCCCCCTCTAGGTGATTTAGGTAGCAACTAGATACTTTCACACCCTATGGGTCGTACCCCTTCATGTAGTTCCACTAAGGTCCAAACTTGGTTTGCATGCATGGAGTCCATTTCAGATTTCGTGGCCTCAAGCCACTTCTTAGAGTCTGGTCCATTTATAGCCTCTTGGTAGGTTGCAGAATCATCATCATGATCCATAAGCAACACATTACCTATTTGAAATATGAGAAATCCATATCTCTCAGGCTCAAATCTTGGTCTACCAGATCTACGTATGACTTGTGTTTCTTGAGCGGACTCTCTAGCTACAACTACTTGTAGTCCTTGCTCAGGTTCCAATTCAAGTTCATTTTCAGTTTGTGGTTCTTGAACTTCTTCAAGTTCTTCCTTTGTAGTCTTTCTGGATAAGAACTCTTTATCCATAAAGATGACAGTACTTGCGACAAACACTTTGCCCTCAGACGACAGGTAGAAGTAGTACATGTAACATCCCAATTCGAACTAGACCCCTCGAGTGACACGAGTCACTTGGAGATGCTTGGGCTAGGTAGGAGTCTTGAGGTCCTAGTGGTGCCATGGATGTGCCCTGATCTCCAAGAGTGGATGTAACCCTCACCCCTTGAAGTTAGAAAGCAAATGGCAATGGATTGATAGAAGGGAGATAGCGCCGGCGGTAGCTTCTGCTAGCGCCGGCGGTAGCTTCTGACACCTAGTGTGGAGTTCCAACATAAGGGTTGGAAAGATGGAATTGCATTTAATGCTCATTAATGCAAATCTCTCTCTCTCTATATATATATATATATATATATATATATTCTCTCCTAACATGAATGGGCTGAACTCTTAATCAGATGACCCTATTCATCATCATCATCTTCTTCTTTTCTTCATCTTCTTCCTCGCACCTTAAGGTTTTAACTTAGGGTTCTTGAAGGAACAAGCTTGGAGAAGGACTTGAGCTTGGTCGATCGCCGCCATGCCGTCGAGGAGAGAACCGCGATCGCCGGCCGGAAATCAGGTGACTTCCGACCCCTCTCCCTTGGTGCTAGATCTTTAGATCGAATTAGGAGAGACATTGAGCTCAAAAGAGCTTGATTTAGTGAGATTAATGGAGTTTCGTAAGAAGTGGCTATGCTAGAGCATATGTTCTAGGGCGTCGATCGCCGTGTGTATGTCTTCGATCAACTCCTCTCTTCAATATGAAGTTAAAGGAGTTGATTTCATGAAGATCGGTGGCCTAATGAGGGAGTGTTGGAGGAGAGAAGGAGAAAGGCCCTAATTTCTTATGGAGGAAGATGGTGAGTAGTCCATGTTAAAAATGGCATTATTTATAGATATGATAGCAAATATTGAACTTGAATCATATTAGACATATACATAGTGATGGGAGTCCAACCATTAGGGAAAGAAAGAATATGTTTTTGATTGGGAGATGGGCTGCCAGTGAAGTAATTTGGAGGTGAATAACAGAGGATCTGCTTCCTATTAGCTAGCACCCGGCGGTAGCGCTACCGCCGGCGCTAGCATGTCGGCTGGTCGACGGGAAGGGATTACTTCCCGTCGACACTTAATGTCTACGGGAGGGAAGTTGGTAGAAATACTAGCGCTCGGTGGTAGTGCTACCGCTGGCGCTAGCGAGTCGACTTGTTGACGGGAAGGATAACTCTCGTCGACACGTAATGTCGACGGGAAGGAGTACTAGTAGAAATACTAGCGTCCGGCGGTAGCACTACTGCCGGCGCTAGCGTGTTGACTAGTCGACGGGAAGGGATAACTCCTGTCAACACTTAATGTTGACGGGAAGGAGTACTAGTAGAAATACTAGCTCCCGGCGGTAGCGCTACCGTCGGCGCTAGCTTGTCGGCTAGTCGACGGGAAGGGATAACTCTCGTCAACACATAATGTCGACAGGAAGGAGTACTAGTAGAAATACTAGCGCCCGACGGTAGCGCTACCGCCGACGCTAGTGTGTCAACTAGTCGACGGGAAGTGATAACTCCCGTCGACACTTAATGTCGACGGGAAGGAGTACTAGTATAAATACTAGCGCCCGGCAGTAGCGCTACCGCCAGCACTAGCGTGTCGACTAGTCGACGAGAAGGGATAACTTCCCGTCGACACTTAATGCCGACAGGAAGGAGAGCTAGTAGAATCACTAGCGCCCGGTGGTAGCCCTACCACCGACGCTAGCGTGTCGACGGGTCGACGGGAAGGGATAACTTTCCGTCAACACTTAATGTCGACGGGAAGGCATGTCGTATGGATCACTAGCGACCGGCGGTAGCGATACCACCGGCGCTAGCAA
Source organism: Dactylorhiza incarnata (assembly GCA_033032865.1). Classification (NCBI taxonomy): domain Eukaryota; kingdom Viridiplantae; phylum Streptophyta; class Magnoliopsida; order Asparagales; family Orchidaceae; genus Dactylorhiza; species Dactylorhiza incarnata. Next base: position 14,428,016 of record JAWHQI010000003.1, on the reverse strand, counting down.
ACAGAGAACTTCAGGTTCTCCCCCTTTGGTGTGATAGGAGTTCCTAGATCCCCATGTCAATTGGGCTAGGCGTAGATGAATGTTATGATTCTGAAATGGGACATTTCGATGCATAATTGAATGAATAATTTAGAGTACATGTTTATATAAATGCTCACATCGTTGGATAATCTATCAGATGATTAGATTTGTTTGATGAATGTTAGGATTCTGAAATCGGATATTGCGATTTATAATTATGGTAATAATTGATGAGCTATGATAGAAATTTCAGAGGATTTGGTTCTGAAATAATCTCCTGATTAAATATTATGTTATAAATTATTACGTGAATATGATTTCTTAGGGAATGAGCATATGATGATTATAGTTGATAAGCCTATTGTTGAAGTACAGCCCTAGAGGGAAGGAAAGTAGATCATGTTCGGAGCTGAGTAGAACTTCTTGGATGTGCATTTTGACTGAACGTGTTGTGGGCAATAATCATGATGAATTAGACATTACGATGAGCATCTGAATATAGAGTGTGGGGGAACATGTATGAATTAATATTCATATCATTTGATAAACTATTGGATGGTTTAGATTGGTGATAACATCTCAATAAGGTTGATAACTTTAATTGTGTTGGAACACGTGTGATTTGTGCATGAGGATGAAATATTGGTGATATGTTCGGGCTTACTTATTGGTAAAATATGAAGGTGACACCGTACACACAAATAGTCCTACAGGATCTTATAGAGTAATTTTCATGTTATATGCACTCCACTGCACAAGAGTTATGACAACTCGGTATGGGAAGCAGTGAGGGTTGGTGTGGAGTATAGGATATGGTTATATCCTAAGGTGTTATGTTAAGGACCCGGTTGGTAGGTCCTTGTATGCTAGTTAGCATCGATTGAACTAGTGAATAGTAACATGTGTTATGGACTCGGTTAGAAGTCCTTGGGTGCTTGGTAGCACGGGTTGAGCATGGGACTTACTCGGGTGTGCATAGTTTTCACATGATTGCATAATGATCCTTGTTGAAAGATTGCTTGTGGCAGATCTACGGGCTTGTCGGTCGTCACACCGATGGGAGCTGGCAGATAGATCTAGGCCGGTTGGGATGAGCACTTTGTGCTTATTTCCAAAGACCCCTTCCGTGCCAATGACCGGTTGGGTTGGGTTCTAGGTGTTTACTTCCCAAGACCCCTTCCACGTCATAAGACTCAGCTAGTTTGGCGAGCAAGAGTACGCAAGAGCTCCGCTGTTGTGATCTTAGCGTTGAGGCGTACGTAAGGCCTAGGTTTGGTAGTGTGCATACCCGCATAGTAGTAGAGAATCCCATTCCACTACCACCATCTGGCCACGACGAGGGTGCCTGAGTGGTTAGCTACCCTCGAAAAGTGGGAAATACAGGTCTATGTTGACATAGCAAATATGCATGGGTGAGTCATCATATCATAAACATTGCACTGCATTCATCCTATCATGATCATAGCATTGCACCACATTGGATCCTCATCATATAAACTTGTGTGGGCACCTTTATATGATGAGTTAATTTATGTTCAGATCCTTAACTTATAAGCTTGTATGAGCATCCTTATAAGTTAAGTTCAATTCAGTTATCTATATACTCTGCTTGCTTATACTTTGCCGCTGATCATACTACTTATTAGAAGTACTTTGTATACATTTGATATACTAATGTGATTACATCTTTCCTTGCCACCTGCTTTTGCTACTACTGTTTATATTGCAGCTTCTCTTTATTCCCTTCCGCCCTGTGCCTTGGAGTCGTCGGGGGAGAGAATGTGAAGCCACTTAGTCTTTATGACTAACGGTTGTCGCACCACTATTTGTAGGAACACACCCATGTGGAACAGCAGTGTAGGACGCAGTAGGACAACTAGACTAGGGCGACAGGGCCTGTGAATACGATACCTTCGCTACCACCAGTGACGGAAGTGAGCAAGTATTTTGGGATGTAGCCTTAGGGCAAGTTTGTACTCTGATGTTTAACAGGAGCTTTGTAGCTACCTATCCTTTTGTACTTGAATGGACATTATTACTTAGTTGTGAATAAATGGCTTCTAATGTTTTTCTATTATTGATGGGTTGGCATGATGATATGTGAGAATAGTCGACATGATAGACATTTTGTGGAGGGGGCTAGCCCATGTGCTGGCACTTCCACAAGGCGTCTGTCCTGGACATATGACTCCCCTCGGTCGTGTCTTGTGTTCCGGGAGGGGGGAGGGGGTCTTACAAATGGTATCAGCTTGCAACGATCCTGAGATAAAGAAGTCCATTAGACCACTAGGCCACCCCTACTAGCTAGATCAGTTTGAGGACAAACTGATGTAGCGGAAGCAATGGTGTGCCCATGTGTGATTCACATTAAGTATGTCCACTTTTTTCTATAGAAAGTGCCAACCTAAGCCAAACTCGTACCCTTATGTATAGATGTTGGCTCATTACAAGACAGTAATTGGTATTCCCATTCCAACAGTCAGAGTTGGTTTGACATAAGATTGATGTCAACCTAACTAGGATACCATTTTAGTTGACTTAGCAGGATATGTCGTGACGTATCCTAGCCTTATACCGATCTTGGGGACGAGGTGGCCAAGCAATAAGTGACCTCAAGTGACTGAGGGAAGAGTTTAACGTGAGTGTAAATGCAATGTGCCCATGTGTGATTCACATTAAGTATGTCCACTTTTTCCTATAGAAAGTGCCAACCTAAGGCAAACTCGTACCCTTACGTATAGATGCTGGCTTATTCCGAGATAGTAATTGGTATTCTCATTCCAACAGTTAGAGTTGGTTTGGCATAGGATTGATGTCAACCTAACTAGGATACCATTTTGGTTGACTTAGCAGGATATGTCGTGACGTATCCTAGCCTTATACCGATCTTGGGGATGAAATGGCCAAGCAATAAGTAACCTCAAGTGACTAAGGGAAGAGTTTAACGTGAGTGTAAGTGCAAAAGACTCGCACTCTGAGGTTTCTACCTCAGATATGGAGTAATATTATCACCCTTACCCAAATATTAGGACAATCTCAATGAGATTGGTACCTGTAGTCTATTATCAGCTTAGTAAGAGACCACAAAGCATGACTTTTATATTGTATGTGGATACCTCCCACTTCTAATTATGTAGAAGGTTTCATATGAAGAAGATATGATAAGAATTTGAATCTGGAATAGGCCTATTTTTGATTTGGTAACATGTTGACCTTGAAAAGGGTGTCGTAAATAGTAACCCCAAGGGCCTAAAGAATGGATTAAGTCCAGGATAAAACTCCGAGTCGAGGATGGTATGCCCTCACAAGTGTGTGCATATGTAGGGTGATTGTACCATGTTGGTGGTTGAAGAGACTCAGCCCAGGAATTCTGGGGGGCTTATCTCTTCGTTTATTGGGCTAGTGACCTACCGATTGAGGTCTCTCAGGGAATTGAGGATCTTCACAATTTTTCAACACTGGAAAGTCGTAATCCTTGAACAATTAGTTCATCTTGATCAGGGTGGACTGCTAACACCATGTTTTGATAGAGATAAAACTTCACAATCGGAATAAGAAAATAGAACATTTAAAGGATGAGCATTGTTTTTATATGCTTCCCTGAGACTTTGTGGATAAGTAAACGAGGAGAATAGTAAGCTAACCCGTTGGGGTATGCATCTGTATTTGTCTACACGTGAACTTTTAATAACATAATCGTCTGGGACTTGATGAAATTTTGTACATACCAAAGGATAAAATAAAAATGTGGTATATGGGTGATTGGTATGATGATGACTATATTTAATGAGAATAAAGATGTGGTAACGTGAGACTAGGGAATTAAAATGACATTAATCCTTGAGGTTTCGACCTAGAGAGAAGTTATGCATGCCTAAGGTACAAATAACATGAACTTACATCTGGAATTCATCTCCCGATAATTACCCAAGGATTTGGGAGTTGTTGCATATCATCGTACTTGCCTTAGGAAGAGCTCCAGATTGGCGAAGTTGTTGGGGGAGCATGATTCCCTTAAGTTTAGAAGTTTAATTGGTAATCGTTCGTGGTGAAAATAACACGATTAGTATGACTTGTTTAGTGATCTGACATCTCAACTTTATCTTAAAATAAACATGTCTTGAACGATCATTGGCAGATATGGTAGGGCGCTTGGAATTGATTCGATTTAGTTTATCATATTGTGAATTATGCCTTACCTTTGTTAGTCTGCATGGGTGTCGAAGGGAAATCATCTCGAACCTTGTACTTTGGTTCATGTCAAGTTCAATCATATATAAAATGTACCGGTTGATTGGACGTTATTTGTACATACTCGCATTACAATGAGATACAACTTGGTCGTCGCCGTAAAATTTTGATTTTCTACATCACGGCTGATATACAAGTGCGTCGATATGGGGAATTATAGGGTAAGAACTCTAAGTCAAGGGATATATGTTCCTAAGGATTATGCCCATACATGAGATGAATGTACCATATGGGGGGTGGAAGAAACTTAGTCCAAATGTATGGGGATTTATCTCTTCGTTTATTGGACTAGTTACGTATCGACTTCGGTTTCCCATAGATCTTGTTTATTCGAATAATACGTGAGCGATGATGGTTATGTTCGGTCGGCGATTAAGATATTGTGGAATTTGGAAAAAGGAATTCACAATTGTATTCGTTTTGGTGTCTTGACCTGGGAAGAGTTCGCACATGCTTAAGGTGCAGATAACGGGTTTAGGGTTGTATAACTTGTTGGATGATATAAATCTCCACCTTGTAGTGTGGAATAAATATGACAGGCACGTGAGTAATAACATCAAATAAGGAAGGAGCATGCACATCAATGATATACTACTCCCAAAGAGACAATATGTGTTGTCTCAGATGTTTGCGTTGAAGGAGGAGGTAATTATTTAACACTCACATGAGATGTAGCAATTGTCTCCAAAGCATCAAAATTTTGGGCAAAAATTGGAGGTTGGGAGAATGTACGGACGAGTAAGAATACGTATAGCGTTTTACCTCGACAAGGTAGTGTGATTGCGGGGCTTGACCATTATGTGAATTAGAAGTCAAGTGGTAAGCATCCATGATGTTTGAAAATTTTAATTATCTTGCCATGACTTGATATTGGAATATAAGGACCCTGGAAAATGTAAAACCTAGTAGGCATCATGTAATGTCTAGGAGAGGTGTAGAATATATATATATATATATGATCCTTTGGATATGGATCTGATGATCTTAAGAATCAAAGCACACTTGTTCGACGATATTACAATCATCCATGTTCAGTTTCAGAATTGTGGAACATATGTTTGTTGGGAATTTGTTAATTATAATATATAAATTTAACGTTCATAAATAGTTGTGGTGAAATCGGGTGAACTTGAAATGCAATGAAGATGTTGTAAATATCAATTTATAAGTTGTGGTACAAATTTAAAGGCGATGTATTTTGGAAATTGATTCCTTATTAAAAGATGTTATTATAATTTGTCTTGATGAACGGAGAATGTATTATGCCCATTATGATCAGTAATCTAGAGATATGTGGATATTGTAATTTACAATTGATCATGAGAATCACATGTGCGTGTATTAATGGAAAATGATTGTATTGACCAACTACTCATACATACTTTTATGGAGAATTATAAAGGTACACTTGGAGAAATTTGGGGTGATGCGCGATGCAATGTGGATAAGTAATGCCACGCACAAGGGTTAAGTGGGAGTGAAGACATACTAAATTAATAACCTCGTCAAGTGTACTCTGAATTGGATTTACATAGTCCGACCTTCAATCCGCATAGCCCCAACCTAAATTTCGGGGACGAAATTGTTTCTTCGTTTATTGGATTTGTAACATCCCAATTCGAACTAGACCCCTCGAGTGACACGAGTCACTTGGAGATGCTTAGGCTTGGTAGGAGTCTTGAGGTCCTAGTGGTTCCATGGATGTGCCCTGATCCCCAGGAGTGGATGAAACCATCACCCCTTGAAGTTAGAAAGCAAATGGCAAAGGATTGGTAGAAGGGAGCTAGCGCCGGCGGTAGCTTCTGCTAGCATCGACGTAGCGGCCGAATCAGTACACGTGATTTCTTTCAGGGTGGGTGGCCTAAATAGCCTAAAACTAAGTTAAGGGTGGAATTAAAAGCCAATAAGCAGCTGGCACCTAGTATAGAGTTCCAACATAAGGGTTGGAAAGATGGAATTGCATTTAATGCAAATCTCTCTCTCTCTCTTCATTATCTCCTAACACGAATGAGCTGAACTCTTAATCAGATGACCCTATTCATCTTATTCTTCTTTTCTTCATCTTCTTCCTCACACCTTAAGATTTTTACTTAGGGTTCTTGAAGGAACAAGCTTGGAGAAGGACTTGAGCTCGATCGACCACCGCCATGCCGTCGAGGAGACCCGTGATCGTCGGCCGGAAATCAGGTGACTTCCGACCCATCTCCCTTGGTGCTAGATATTTAGATCTAATTAGGAGAGACATTGAGCTCAAAAGAGCTTGATTTAGTGAGATTAATGGAGTTTCGTAAGAAGTGGCCACGCTAGAGCATATGTTCTAGGGCGTCGTTCGTCGTGTGTATGTCTTCGATCAACTCCTCCCTTCAATACGAAGTTAAATGAGTTGATTTCGTGAAGATCTGTAGCCTAATGAGGGAGTGTTGGAGGAGAGAAGGAGAAATTCCCTAATTTCTTGTGGAGGAAAATGGTGAATAGTCCATGTTAAAATGGGATTTATTTATAGACATGGTAACAAATATTGAACTTGAATCATATTAGACATATACATAGCGATGAGAGTCCAACCATTAGGGAAAGAAAGAATATATTTTTGATTTGGAGATGGGTTGCCAGTGAAGTAATTTGGAGGTGAATAACAGAGGATCTGCTTCCTGTTAGCTAGCACCCGGCGGTAGCGCTACCGCCTGTGCTAGCATGTCGGCTGGTCGATGGAAGGGATTACTTCCCGTCGACACTTAATGTCTACAGTAGGGATGTTGGTAGAAATACTAGCGCCCGGCGGTAGTTCTACTGCCGGCGCTAGCGAGTCGACTTGTCGACGGGAAGGGATAACTCCTGTCGACACTTAATGTCGACGGGAAGGAGTACTAGTAGAAATACTAGCACCCGACGATAGCGCTACTGCCGACGCTAGCGTGTGTCGAGGGGAAGGAGTACTAATAGAACTACTAGCGCCCGTCGGTAGCGCTACTGCCGGCGCTAGCGTGTCGACTAGTCGACGGGAAGGGATAACTCCCGTCGACACTTAATGTCGACGGGAAGGAGTACTAGTAGAAATACTAGCGCCCGACAGTAGCGCTACCTCCGACGCTAGCGTGTCGATGGGAAGGGATAACTCCCGTCGACACTTAATGTCGACGGGAAGGAGTACTAGTAGAAATACTAGCGCCCAACGGTAGCGCTACCGTCTGCGCTATCGTGTCGACTAGTCGACAGGAAGGGATAACTTCTCGTTGACACTTAATTTCGATGGGAAGGAGTGCTAGTAGAATCACTAGCGCCCGAAGGTAGCCCTTCCGCCGGCGCTACCATGTCGACGGGTCGACGGGAAGGGATAACTTCCCGTCGACACTTAATGTCGACGGGAAGGCATATTGTCTGGATCACTAACACCCGGCGATAGCGATACCGTCGACGCTAGCAAACAGAGAACTTCAGGTTCTCCCCTTTTGGTGTGATATGGGTTCCTGGATTCCCATGTCAATTGGGCGAGGCGTAGATGAATGTTTTGATTTTGAAATGAGACATTTCGATGCATAATTGAATGAAGAATTTAGAGGACATGTTTATATAAATGATCACACCGTTGGATAATCTATCAGATGATTGGATTTGTTAGATGAATGTTAGGATTCTGAAATCGGACATTGCGATGCATAATTATGGTAATAATTGATGAACTATGATAGAAATTTCAGAGGATTTGGTTCTAAAATAATCTCCTGATTAAATATTATGTTATAAATTATTACGTGAATATGATTCCTTAGGGAATGGTCATATGATGATTATAGTTGATATAAGCCTATTGTTGAAATCCAGCCCTAGAGGGAAGGAAAGTAGATCATGTTCGGAGCTGAGTAGAACTTCTTGGATGTGCATTTTGACTAAACGTGTTGTGGGCAATAATCATGATGAATGAGACATTACGATGAGCATCTGAATATAGAGTGTGGGGGAACATGTATGAATTAATATTCATATCACTTGATAATCTATTGGATGGTTTAGATTAGTGATAACCTCTCAATAAGGTTGATAACTTTAATCGTGTTGGAACACATTGTGATTTGTGCATGAGGATGGAATATTGGTGATATATTCGGGCTTACTTATTAGTAAAATATGAAGGTGACACCGTACACACAAGTAGTCCTATAGGATCTTGTAGCTTATTTTGTCACGTACATAGATGATCACTCGAGGAAGGTATGGACTTATGTCTTGAAGCATAAGAGTGATGTATTTACAAAGTTCATGGAGTTCAGGGAAAAGGTAAAGAAGATGACTAGAAAGAAGATCAAGCGGGTAAGTGAAAGTGCACAGTGTGCCTCTGAGTATTCTCTAGGGGGGGTGAATAGAGTTTAAAATATTTTCTATCCTAATTATGCACACACAATAAAAACTTTAAGTATTATGCACCCAGCAAAACCAAAGACAGAATAAAGTATAAACAGATTGCTGTAAATAAAACACAGAAAAACTAAAGTATGGACAGCACAGAAAATCACACATAAAGACACATGAATTTTATAGAGGTTCCCCAAAATGTGGGTAGTCCTCTCTTCTACCTCCCTGATAGGATTGCACATCCTGTGCATGAGTCTTTTGATAAGGAGACTCTTAGAACCACTGAGTTTTTTAATAAGGAGACTCTTAGAACCACTGAGTCTTTTGATAAGGAGACTCTTAGAACCACTGAACCCTTTGGAAGAGGGATTAATAAAACTATTTTACAGTTGAAGGAAAAGTGAGAAGAAAGTAAGAAGAAAGAAAGAAGATGAAGATAAGAATTCTGTTTTCAAAATTCTTCAGAAGCAATTTCTCGAGAACTTCAACTTCTATTTTTCTTTCACTGGATCTGTTGATGATGAACCCTAGCTTATGATTGTGAAGATTTGCAAGGGTTATTTTCATATCCTTTTCTATGAGTGCTTCTTGTAATCTAGATGTTGTATGATGATGATGAAGGAGCTATCTGTCTTTTCTGTGTAGAGAGAGCACTTGAGTTTTCTGTCTAAGGGTTAGAGAAGAGGGAAGAAGAAGAGCCATATACGACAGAATGAATAATATTATCAATATCTGTCTTTCTTCTCTTTTTCTCCATACTTATTGTGTATGATTGGTAATTGAACTTCTTTCTTTATTTAGATTGTCCTGAAAAGAAATTCTTATTGGACCTTTGATTTTCCTTTCCTCTTTCGATCCCGACCCGTCCATCATCTATGAATACCTTCCAAGAATGCTTTTGCTGTGTCCTGGAGTACTCCATTCCATTCTTGGAAATAATTGAGTCGTTGGAGAACTGTCTTTTGCTTGGTGGTCCTTCTGAAAAGGTGTTAGAAGGACAGCAGAGAAAGTTTCTTTTTTAGACTGTATTCGACATAACGTCGAATTAAATTTCTTTCTTATCGAATCACCTCTGAGTTCTTATCGGAGTAGGCTTCGAATTCCTTATTAGCTCTGGCTGAACTCAAATGTTGACGTAGCGTCGAATACTTCTCGACATATCCGTCGAGTTGTAGGCTTGAACTTGGACATTATCTTTTGCGTCGAGTTGAAGTCAAAGTTGCATCGACTTCACTTATGGCTTCGACAAGCTCTTCCTTCTACGTCGAGTCTCTTTCGACGTTGCGTCGACTTGACTTATACTTTGACAGACTGATCAAGTTGCTTGGACTTCTAGTCAGAGTTGAGTCGATATCAAGTCGAAGTTGCGTCGACTTTAATTCGACGCAAGTCTTAACTTAATTGATTTTGTGATTGTCTTGACTTGGCCTTGACACTCTAATGTGAGTGTGATAACCTAAGTGTTGGATCCAGTATTTGGCCTAACAAGGAGTTCGGACCCCTGTAAAGGGGGAGCAGCAAGTACTTACTGATCCCACAGGGGAACCTGACCGAAGATTTAGCATAGAAGACACGACCCTTGTCGACATTGGGGAGGTCCCACCACACACCCGAAAGATCTTTTGAGCGCTTCCCCTCCCAAGCCAAGACTGTAGTCGGGCACCTTGGAGAGCTGAAGGAGCTAGCCAAAGAGAACCTGGAGAGAAGCAAAGATCCAGAATGCTCTCCAAAGGTGCCCCATGGGGTCTATTTATATCCTTTCTAAACTGGTCTGCTAATAACGGGATTTTGCCTTTTGGTTTTGCTATACGCATCCTGAATGGATCTGCTAACAATCAAACTCCGTTGTTCTGGAGGGCTATTGGCAGCCCACCAAGGATATCAGGGTAAATTCACCTGCATCCCCCTGTCGAGCGAGTGGACCTTGGAGGCGCCACTTGATGGCCTCCTTGCGAGTTGGGCTTGTGAGACTTCCTCTTGCGAGTAGAAGCGAGCCTCCACTCGCGAGACCTTACCTGACTTGCTATGGCTAAATGCACCCTAGAGCGGTCCTTTACAATGCGTCAGACCGTCATTGCTCGCTACTCACGGGCGAGATCCCCGATCCGCCACATCTTGCCCTGCAGGGTGCTCGCAGCGAGTCGGCGAGAACTCCCTGAACTGCCTGTGATTGATTTCTCCGCGAGTCCGTGAACACTGGGTTGTACACAATCTCCGCTATTCGTGAGATTATGCTAAGCTCGTGAAGAAATATCCAACCCTCGTGTTCGACGGACGAGGATGAGCTGGCACAAATCTTCGGTGGGTCCCACCCCCAGATCTATAAATACCAACGTCTCTGGATGATGAGGGGCCCTTTCTTTCCTTCCTTTCCTTTGCTACTCGCGACTGCATTTACTGAAGATGCCCCTCTCGGAAGAAGCTCAAGCCCGCTTGGCAGCGTCCCGTGCGAGGGGGCAATCTGTCATGAATCAGCTCGTCCACTAGGGCGCCTGACAAGCTCCGCCTCCCCCTGCCTTGAAGAGGGCGCAGGTGGTGCGGCGACGCTTTAGGACGATGGGGTCCTCCCTCTGGGACATGTTGTATGATCCCGCATTCGCCGGACAGGTACTCAAATTCGCATGCCTTTTCTCCCTATCTTTGTGCTGACATTTTAATCTTCAGAGCGCGTCTCTGGCGGGAGTCCTTGCGAGCGGGGCTCTAGACGATACTAGCATCCCCTCTCCTGGGGGAAATAGTTCGGCGGCGGCCGCTGATACTGATGCCATCGACATCAGCCTCTCGCCGCGGTATGGTAAGACTCTGACATTGTCCCCTTCGCGAATTCCCCAACTGACTTTTTTGTGCTCCTTGCAGAGGACCTCCCCGCGACTCTCGGCAGGGACGCAACGCCACCGGGTTCGCCGCCCCCTCTGAAGTCTCCTCCCCCGCCGGGCTCGTTGCCTTCACCGGGCTCATAGCCTCCGCTGGGCTCGCAGCCTCTGCCGGGCTTGCAGCCTCCGTCGGGCTCGCAGCCTCCGCCAGGCTCGCAGCCCCCACCGAACGTGTCAATCTCCGTCCCCGGGTTCCGTCTTTTGGGTTATCTGGCCCCTGGGAGCTCGCTTCCCACTGACGTCGGGATTGCGAGCCACCTCCACCACGTTCCGAGCCTGGGGAAATCGGTCACTCTGAGGTATTCAGAGGCCTTCCAGGAACAACCGAGCTGCTCCTGCCAACGACCTGGTAAAGTGCCCGCGACCTCGTCAGGTTGGTCGGCAGTAATTATCAGATTGTTTCTTGCTCTGTTCGCTAATTCTCTTCTCACAGGCGTTCGGGAGTCCTCCGCCGAGCTGGAGTTTGGAGAGGAAGAGATGCCTCCCCCTCCTTCGCCGGACAAAATTGTTGATTTCCTCTGTGATCCCCGGGACCCTGAAGCGATGAAGCGGCGAGTTACTGACGTGCTCCAGAAGCAGGGGCTTATGCTGTGAGAGCTGTATGACCAGGCGCACGGGGACAGAGCGGCCTACGAGGAGCGGTTCGCCATGATTGAGGATGAATTAGCTCGAGTTCTCGCCAAGCTGCAAACTGACGCCCATCACGAGGACACCTCTCCCGGAGTGCACCTCTCGCGGGCGGAGGACCAAATCTAGTTGTTACAGTGCAAGGTCCGTGTGATCCGCGCATGACGCCGCGCTCGGGGGTGCGAGGGCGAGGTCAATGGAGGTGGATTGATGCGATAATTTCGGCAAGTGCACCGGTCGCTGTCAAGTAATAATTGTGGAGAATAAATTCCCCGGATGTCGGTCTCTTGAGGAATGCAGGATGGGTGAACGAATCGCGCAGTGATTATTGTTACACAAGCGTTTCACAAACACAAAGAGGGGTTTTTGGTTGGTTTTCCTAATTTTAACAACAACAACAGAGATGCGGGTCGAGAACACCGCTTCGCAAAGTGAGGTGGATGCAACGGCCGCGATGCCGTGCTTCGTGAGGCGGATGAAGTGAACTCAAGTGCGGAAGGGTGAGGGTCGCAAACACCTCTTCACAACCGTCGTTAGCTCTTGCTAACACGGAGCAAACACCTTGCGTGCGTGTGCGAGTGAGTGAGTGAGAACGGAATGAATCATGAGCAAACCATGGAGAAAAACAAAGAAATATTCATTTTCATCAAAGTAAATATCACAATATTCATCTAGTACATGGTTCAAAGAGTGCAATGAAGGGAAAGAAGAAAGAAATAACCGGTGGTGAAGACTAGCGGCCGTTCACGGCCGGAATGGTAGGTTGTCGGGCTACCTCCGGACTCGGACGGACAATGCTTCCGGCGTAGAGAGCTGTCACAATCTCCCTACGTGCTCCGTCGTCTTCGACTCAAGGTCTCTTCTTCTTCTCACCGGGCGGAAAGCGAAAATGGTTGCTTGGAGGCTTGCGGACGATGGAGAACACTCACGGACGATGGAGGAAGGCTTGGAATGGATGGAGGAGGCCTCCCCTTGCGTAGAAGATGAAGTAGGGGCGTTCCAGGGCGATGGTTGGCGGCGTACGGAACAGGAACCTCGCTCCCGGAATGATCGATCCGCCCTAAAATCGCAACAGGCGTTTAAATAGGCGCTGGATTGAATACTGCGCACGATCATTGGCGCACGACCAGTGGTCGTGCGCACTGGAATTCTGCGATCGTGCGCACTGCCTGGACAGAACCTGCAAGAGACGAAATTATAAAATAAAATGTTCGCACGACCAGTGGCGCACGACCGGTGGTCGTGCGCGCTATCGTCGGTGGTCGTGCGCAATAGGTGAAACAGAACTCATAAAATTACTGTTAAGTGCGCACGGACAGTGGCGCACGACCGATGGTCGTGCGCACTGGAGTTGATGGTCGTGCGCACTACAGCAAACAGAACTCAGAAATTTAATGGTCAATGCGCACGAGCAGTGGCGCACGACCGATGGTCGTGCGCACTGGAGTCGATGGTCGTGCGCACTGCACCAGACAGAACTCGTGAAAAAGGGTTAAGTGCGCACGATCAGTGGCGCACGACCGGTGATCGTGCGCACTAGAACAAGTGATCGTGCGCATTGTTCCTGTGCAGAATTGCACCGGAAACACTTGCACGCCTCCTATTCCAGCACAAACACATATCTAGCCACTGAAAGTGGCACTTAACAGCATATGAATACTACTAAAGATAATAAACACGAAAACACACCAAAGTGGGCCTAAATGTGCACCTAGCATGGGTTATCAAATATAGACTATAATAAGGCTAAAGTGCGTGATATTGACTAAATAACGGCCCGGATGAGTCCATAAATGTATATATGATCAGGACTCATCACACCCCCAGACTTAACTGTTTGCGCGTCCCGTGCAAACGAATCCGGTGGAATGTGAAACGAATAATTAACATAGAGAATTACACAAAAGAGTACAGTGCGAAGTAACATACGCATGCGAGTAGAAATTCTAGTAGAAAGAGATTCTAACTATGCTAACTAATTTACGTAAGTATTAAAGCGTAATTAGAGATTTAATTATACTCAGTTAGTGAATTATGACGAATTTGGCGATCATGCCCGGTATGAAAGCGACGAGACACTGAGGCGGGTGTTGCAAAAGATCGGGGCTTAGGAATAACTCCGCTGAAATCCATCAACGTCGTGAACCATACGCTCGCCCGGTCACACTCTCTCCACAGCGTTAGCAAACTCACAAATCAAATCAGTAGGGCATATAGGATTAAAATGGGGCTTAGGTTACGGTATGATATTCAAAGGTAAACGCGATGGCTACGCAACCAAAGTGAGCTAACGGAACGCTGCACCATACAAGACAAACAAACAATGCTCGTGTGACACACCCCCAGACTTATCATGAAAACCAGGTGTGCACACGGCCTACTTCACAAATACCAACAGATTTTCTGTTTTTAGCTCGGGATGATTTTTTTCAAACTACTTTTTTTTTTCTTTTACATATTTTTCTTCTTTTATGTATCCTCCGGTTGGTTCAAAATCAGCGGATAGACATTATTTTCCCTTCATAACACAATGATTCCACACGACACGCACATTGAGACTTATGAGCGCAGTTAAAAACAATTTGGTTGCGGGTGTAGGATAGGCTTCAGGCTTTGGTGGATGAAGAGGAGCTGAAAATAGGAATGGTAGGCACAACATGGGCTTGCAAAGGTGAATGAAATGGACATGGCATAACAAAGCTCAAACTAGCCAAAGGGTGGCCTACATCATGTTTGACTCAACGAGTAGCTCTCACCCATGCTTCGAGAGTCGCTTGGGGCAAGTTCTTAGCCCACGAGAAAGATAAGCCTTCCTCCCGACTCGAGCAACACATGACTAGCAATCGTACACACACAACACCGGGTTATCGTCAATTTCATACAAATTCACCATTTGAGTAAAATGAATCTAAATTTACACAGAAATACTAAACATAAATTCGATGCATAAAAAAATCTAGTTCTACTCAAATTCTACCATAACATGCGACGTGACTAGTACACTACATGAGTCGACATCGTGCTCCAAATAATAATTCCTATGTTAACAAACTATTTCACATTCCAACCAAACTAATTTTAAACGGAACAACAAAAAGAAAAGCACGCACTCAAGTGGGTGAAGTGGTGTGTGACGAATGAACAACAATGATAATGACTCGGGAAAATAAAGATACAACCTTCTAGTGTGCAATTCGTGCACAGTGGATGACAACATACGCTCCCCCAGACTTAAGCTAAACAATATATCAAAGAATTTGAAGCTACAAGAGGGGAGGAAGTGTTACCCAATGCTCAGAGATGAGCATACCAGACGATTGGCGTTTACGATCAAGAATAGTCCGCAGCATCCGCCATTGAACACGAAACCTGCAAGCACAAACTCAAGGCAACAAAAGCAAATACAAAAGCTGAACTAAAAGAAGTTAGATAAAAAGAAATACGAAAACGGAAATCTGGGTTGTCTCCCAGTAGCGCTTTCATTTAACGTCCTTAAGCTGGACCAAATACCTGTATTAACAGTGTTTATAAAGAGTGCAGGAATTAAAAAGAAATACTCAAAAATAGTTCATCACAGCAAATAAAACACACATCAACTAAAAGCGCTCTTATGGTGCGCTTCTCCCGTAGCACGTAGGCGGGAGGTGAAGGCTTTAGGGCCAGCACTGGTATTACCCAATGCTCCCCTAACCTCCGCCACCTTGCCACGGAGAGCAGCAGCACGAGCGTCATGCAGAAGTTTTTCCTTTTTAAGTTTGGTGACAGTTGGAGACTGCCACCGCTGAGAGTTCTCAGATCTTTCCGCCTTAGAATCAGGTGGCGTCACTTCCGGCATCGTGGTGACTACCGTATCGGCCCACGAGATGGAGCGCTTACATAGTTTATTACATGATTCATCACACGTAGATAAATAAATATCATCCCTAACTATATTCAAGTCAACGTTTCCCGAACTGTCGTCTTCCTCCATCTCGGAGTCGAACTCTTTCCGGAAGTCGACCTCCTCTTCCTCATCCGATTGGAACTCTTCCATTCCTCCTTCACCTGTTTCTTGAACATGTATCTTTCCTGCACCGCTTAGAAATTCATCAGAAATAACGAGAGGGGGCGGAATGAATATTTCAGTTGTGGCTTCAGGGCAAGTAGGTTGCTGCACCACATTGGTTAGGGAAATGCACCCCGTAGCAAAATCAAGGGTAGCACCGCTCTCTTTTAAGAACGTCACCCCCAAGATAGGAATGGACTGGTTTTCTCGCGGGCCTAGAACCTGAAAATCAGCTACTACAGTTGTCCCCTCAACCGTTACCTCCACATTCTTTACTTCCCCCTCAGATTGGATAATAGTGCCATTAGCGAGAATCAGCGATTTCCTTTCCTCCGTGTTCATCTCCAGCTGTAACTTCGCAACATCTTGCAGTGCAATAACGTTGCGGGAGGAACCGGAATCGCATAGAGCTTTGGTTTCAACCTTATTGATGGAGCACGAGATTACCAGCTCACTCGGTTTGGCATCTACCGCATCTCCCAGACTTTTCCCTTGATCAATAGGGTTCTTTTCCGTGTTGCTGGGAAGGGTTCCCTGCGAACGCTCGGTTAGCGCTTGAGCCAATTGGCCCAATTGCGTCTCCAAGTTTCGCATAGATGCGGTTTGATTTACCATGTTTGAATTAGCTGCAAGCAGGAATTTCTCCATCATCTCTTCTAAATTACTTTTCTTTTGGGTGGGGGGTGCTTGGTTATAATCCGGGTGCGGCGGCCTCGGTTGGCTCCCGGAAGCGTAAGCATCATTTTGATGCTGCCCCGGTGACCATCGTTGGCCGGGCGTGTTGGGATTCCAAGAGAAGTTTGGATGACTTCTCGCTCCCGGATTATAGGCGTTATTGTAAGGCGCCCCCTTGGGTTGATTTCCTACATAGTTCACAGATTCATTTAAGGTCAAGTGTGCGAAATCACCTGCCATGTGGTTCCCCGAACATTCATAAGCATGATGGCCTTCGCCACCACATCCTTCACAAGTAATGATAGCAGCAGGCGCAGACGGAGTGGGGAGAGAGTCGACCATGAAAAGACCTCGGCCGCTTCTCGGGGCATTTCTCCCTGCAGTCCAGAACGTACTGTGGGAGGCAGTGTCACGCAAAATCCGAAGGGCTTCGTCCGGAGTGTGGTTCATCAGGGTACCACCCGCTGCGGCATCGATCATTGCCCTGTAGTGGGGCTCGATTGCAAAGTAGAATAACTCGACCACATTCCATGGCTGGAGCTCGTGGCCAGGACAACGGCGAAGGAGCTCGTTAAGGCGCTCCCATGCTTCAGCAAGGGTCTCTTGGTCCAGTTGACGAAATGTGGCGATCTCCCGCCGCAAGCTCACGATCTTGTCCACAGGATGGAATTTAGCGAGGAACTTGGATGCAAGGGCATCCCAAGTTGCAGCAGTCCCGGGCGGAATGGAGTGAAGCCACACTTTTGCCTTGTCCCGGAGAGAGAAGGGGAACAGTCTCAGCTTGACTGTGTCATCAGCAATCCCGGCATAGCGGAAGGTTCCGCAAATATCAGAAAATTCTGCCAGATGCAGATGCGGGTCTTCGCTAGCCAGCCCGGAGAATTGAGCGTTGTTTCGGATAATGTTTAAGATCGCTGGCTTGATCTCAAACTGATTATTCATGATGTTGGGCCCAAACCCCGGGTACACACTCCCAGCAGTTGGAGTGGTGTAGTCTCTCATCGTGCGAGGTTGGGGCCTCACTGCATCTTGCTCATCTCTAGGCAAATGTTGCCCCTCGTTGGCCACTCTCGCATCATCCACATTCGGGTTTACTTGATCACCCATGGCCGCTTGTACGGCCGCAGCGCGCCTTCGCGCGCGAGCAGTCCGTTCGATTTCTGGATCAAAAGGTGCAAGTTCACCTGCGGTCTGCCTCTGCATGCACTGTCAAAAAGCAAAAAGCAAACAAAGAAGATCAAAAACAACTGCTCGTGTAACGAGAGTCACAACACAAAACGATACACGCCTGCATTCCCCGGCAACGGCGCCAAAAACTTGATGCGATAATTTCGGCAAGTGCACCGGTCGCTGTCAAGTAATAATTGTGGAGAATAAATTCCCCGGATGTCGGTCTCTTGAGGAATGCAGGATGGGTGAACGAATCGCGCAGTGATTATTGTTACACAAGCGTTTCACAAACACAAAGAGGGGTTTTTGGTTGGTTTTCCTAATTTTAACAACAACAACAGAGATGCGGGTCGAGAACACCGCTTCGCAAAGTGAGGTGGATGCAACGGCCGCGATGCCGTGCTTCGTGAGGCGGATGAAGTGAACTCAAGTGCGGAAGGGTGAGGGTCGCAAACACCTCTTCACAACCGTCGTTAGCTCTTGCTAACACGGAGCAAACACCTTGCGTGCGTGTGCGAGTGAGTGAGTGAGAACGGAATGAATCATGAGCAAACCATGGAGAAAAACAAAGAAATATTCATTTTCATCAAAGTAAATATCACAATATTCATCTAGTACATGGTTCAAAGAGTGCAATGAAGGGAAAGAAGAAAGAAATAACCGGCGGTGAAGACTAGCGGCCGTTCACGGCCGGAATGGTAGGTTGTCGGGCTACCTCCGGACTCGGACGGACAATGCTTCCGGCGTAGAGAGCTGTCACAATCTCCCTACGTGCTCCGTCGTCTTCGACTCAAGGTCTCTTCTTCTTCTCACCGGGCGGAAAGCGAAAATGGTTGCTTGGAGGCTTGCGGACGATGGAGAACACTCACGGACGATGGAGGAAGGCTTGGAATGGATGGAGGAGGCTTCCCCTTGCGTAGAAGATGAAGTAGGGGCGTTCCAGGGCGATGGTCGGCGGCGTACAGAACAGGAACCTCGCTCCCGGAATGATCGATCCGCCCTAAAATCGCAACAGGCGTTTAAATAGGCGCTGGATTGAATACTGCGCACGATCATTGGCGCACGACCAGTGGTCGTGCGCACTGGAATTCTGCGATCGTGCGCACTGCTTGGACAGAACCTGCAAGAGACGAAATTATAAAATAAAATGTTCGCACGACCAGTGGCGCACGACCGGTGGTCGTGCGCGCTATCGTCGGTGGTCGTGCGCAATAGGTGAAACAGAACTCATAAAATTACTGTTAAGTGCGCACGGACAGTGGCGCACGACCGATGGTCGTGCGCACTGGAGTTGATGGGCGTGCGCACTACAGCAAACAGAACTCAGAAATTTAATGGTCAATGCGCACGAGCAGTGGCGCACGACCGATGGTCGTGCGCACTGGAGTCGATGGTCGTGCGCACTGCACCAGACAGAACTCGTGAAAAAGGGTTAAGTGCGCACGATCAGTGGCGCACGACCGGTGATCGTGCGCACTAGAACAAGTGATCGTGCGCATTGTTCCTGTGCAGAATTGCACCGGAAACACTTGCACGCCTCCTATTCCAGCACAAACACAGATCTAGCCACTGAAAGTGGCACTTAACAGCATATGAATACTACTAAAGATACTAAACACGAAAACACACCAAAGTGGGCCTAAATGTGCACCTAGCATGGGTTATCAAATATAGACTATAATAAGGCTAAAGTGCGTGATATTGACTAAATAACGGCCCGGATGAGTCCATAAATGTATATATGATCAGGACTCATCATGGATCCGCTATTAATTCCCCTCGCACTCGCCTGGCGAACTCACAGAATAACAGGTATTTATTATTTCTTTTATTTTCTGCGACATCCCGCAAACCATGATATCAATTTGATGTTTCCCGAATAATCGCGGGATTTTTCCTCTTTTTCTTTTACTCGCTTTTTGTTATTGTTGTCTATATTGCGCCTACTATCCCTTTTACTTGGCATCTTTCTCACACGGCTTGCTCGGGGCTCGCTTCACATGACAGCGATACGACCCCACTGCATCACTGTGAATTCTCGGTGAGCGGGCAGGTTCAAGTACCGAGGTGCGTCACGGTGGGATTAGGCTATCTGCACCCCTGATGCCTCGATTCCTCTCGGTCGCCTTTAGTTTTTTAAAAACAGGCATGTCATCAATAGTCAACCACCGCTTTCAATTTTCTCAACCTCTCGCTTTCTTTCTTGTGAGCTCTCGCCTTTTCGATCTCGCACTCGCTTTTGTCTTAGCAGCCATGGGTGGTGACGGCGATATGGAAGGCCGGGCCAAGTGCGCGTTCACGTTCTGCAATCATGTGTTCTTTACTTGCTCGCTCACAGAGAGCGAGTACCATTCTGTGGTGGCCAACTACATCTCGTCGGCATTCTCTGCTCGCCATCCGACGAAGTCTGAGGCCATCAAGGACCTCCATATGGACGAGCTCGCCATCTCCACAGCCCACTTCGACGTGGGTCTGCGACTTCCCCTGTGGCCGGAGATCAGCCAGGTATTTGCTCGCTACCCTTCCCCTTTCTCGCTTTCGCTTAGGACCTCTTTCTAACTACCTTCCGCGAATTCGACAGCTGTTGAAATACTACGGCGTGGTCCTGGGCCAGATGACCCCTAACTCTGTCGCAGTCATGGTAGGATTCGCATGCTACCTGCGAGAAGAGCGCATCGAGTTCAGCATGTCGATCTTCCACAAGTTGTTCTCCTTCCGCGCGAACAAGGATGGGATGGCCTTCTTTGCGAGCCAGCACGCCAAAGTTCAAGAGACGGTGAACAAGAGCCACTACTGGATGCAGAAGTTTGTGTTCGTCAAGGGGCCCTTCGGCAATGTCCCCTTCTCGTCCGTTCAGTGGAATGAGCCGACCTACCGTCCACCAATGCTCGGCGACCACGAGACTGAGCTCTTCCACTGCACGTCAACTAACTTCGAGGTCGGCTACCTCCAAAGAAACGTGGACTCGCTACTCCTCGTGCCGTCTGGGGCAGGTTTAGCTCACGCTTGCTTCTTGTCCCACAATATTCCCATTGATTTTTTCTAACCCCCCTCTTATCACTCGCAGGAGAGCGAGATCTTCTGCTCCACCCCCCTACGTGAAGGATGTGCCTATTACCCCGGGCCTGCAGCTTTCTTCCACCGACGTCTGCCGCGAGGCTCCCAACACTTCCTCTGCCTCCAAGAAGCGGCCCGCACCCGCGAGGAGCGGGTTGTCCCTCAATCCCCCACCGCCAAAGAAGCAACGACCCTCGACCCTCGCCAAGGGGAAGGGGCTCGTTGAAAGCTCGACCGGGGTCGAACCCCTAGTAGACTCTCTCGCCGAACAGGGAGTCGGGGAGGCCCCAGGGAGACTGCCCGCATGCCGACCGCACCCGCACCGGTGGGTCACCGCAACTTCTGCCTCGATACCAGGCATCAGGACGTGGCCGACGAGCCCGTGTTGCAGTGGGACTCAGACACCAACCGGGTTTCGATCTCCACCCTTACTCCATCCTGAGTGCAGTGGGAGGTCATTGGAGGAGAGGCCTTCTCCCTATCTTTCAGCCTCTATGGGCGGGAGGATGCTGCGGAGTTCCACACCCTCACATCCCGAGCGCTCGCGTATGAGTGCGTGCGAGCTCAGCTTCACGAGTTGGAGCTCGCCCATATGGCCGATCGCCACTGCCTCATGACGGAGAGGAACTCCGAGGAGCTGAAGCGCAAGTTGCAGGAGGCGAATAAGGAGCTCGCCGACCTGAAGGAAAAACATGTGGTCTCCGAGGGCCTCCTCGCGAGCCTCAAGGATGGGATGGTAAGTCTATCGAGGTCTCGCTTGTCACCTTTTGCAATGTTCCTTTTTAACCCACTCGCCTTTCACAGGACCCCGAGACTGCGGACCAGCTCCTTGGTTGCAAGACGTGGCTGGAGAAGGAGGTTGATATGCTGAAGGCTCATAACCAGGAGCTTGTCCGGGCTGTCCTTCCACCTGCTCCTCGCTCCCCCCGAAACTTGAGGAACCTAAATCGCGCGGAGGAGGAGTCGCTGCGGGACACCGCGATCCTGGTGGAGAGACACATCTTCGACACCTTAAAGGGGGCCAAACTTCTCGCTGTCGATGCGGAGGAGCTCACAGTCGAGGAGGTCGTCCCAGAACTGTTCGAACCAATCCCGCGCAGCGCAGATGGCGAGGGCGAGAAGACAGGGGATGAATCATGAGATGTAAATTTTTCTTTCTGAATTTTCTTTTTGTAAGGCGAGAATCGCCATCCCTGATGTAAACTATTTTTTGTAATGAAATGAAAAAATACTTTCCAAGTCTTTCTTCTATTTTTTGCTTTTCTTGCTACCATTTGCTTACGTGCTCGCGCCTCGACGACACGCACCACGCACGCACCTGCGCTTTGATCGGGCACTCGCTAACTTTCACATGCGTGTACTCGTAAACGTACGCATTCGCGTTCTGGCATGCACCCCACGCGCGCCTGTGAATCGATCAAACACCTGCGTATTCGCCCCTCCTCGTGGGACTTAACCGAATTTTTCCTTGGCATTCATTCCAAAAAGGTTCTCATCTACGAGCTCTTTGCCGAGGCGAATGCCCATTCTGGTAGGCTCATTACTTGCTTTCATGTTCGCACGCTTTCGCTTGCTTTTGCCAATTGATATGTACTTATTAACTACTTGCACCTACTAGCACACCGCCACTCGCACTCTCGCAAGTGATGTGTTTACGCTAACTGTCAGCTTACACTCGCACTCTTCGCAAGTGATGTGTTTATCAATTTTTTAGGACTTAGGTGGCCATGACGATTCTGCTGAGAGTGCAACCTTGCCGAGAGCACGACTCACCCCGAGTGACTCTTATACTCTCCTTCAGACGAGGAGTTACCTTAGGTGCACTTACTGAGCGAAAACCTCCTTTGTCGAGACCACTCGCATTACTGTCGAA
Organism: Dactylorhiza incarnata; assembly: GCA_033032865.1. NCBI lineage: Eukaryota > Viridiplantae > Streptophyta > Magnoliopsida > Asparagales > Orchidaceae > Dactylorhiza > Dactylorhiza incarnata. The sequence goes on along the minus strand of JAWHQI010000003.1, from coordinate 14,405,074 downwards.
CGAGTGCCTTTCCGGGAGAGCTCCTCCACTGTTGGGGCCACTCGCATACTTGACCCTTGAGATTTTTCCATATCCCATCTTCTCGTCAGCTGGGTTAGAGCCTGACCATGTCGTCTTTGTGAGAGCTTGTTGCCTTGGGTCTGGTACAACCTTTACCTTAGCCAGCCTCTCTAGAGATCAACCTGTCCCACTATTTAATGAGAGCTCAGCTGCAGAATCGATCTGGGGTATTCCAGCTCATACTTTCCCCTAGCCAGCCTCTCCATAGATCAACCTGACCCACCGTCTAATGAGATCCCAGCAGCGGAATCGATCTGGTGCATTCCAACTCATAATTTCCCCTAGCCAGCCTCTCCAGAGATCAACCTGACCCACCGTCTAATGAGAGCCCGACAGCAAAATTGATCTGGGGCATTCCAGCTCATACTTTACCCTAGCCATCCTCTCCAGAGATCAACCTGACCCGCCGTCTAATGAGAGTCCGGCAGCGGAATCGATCTGTGGCATTCCAACTCATACTTCAACTAGCTAGCCTCTCCAGATATCAACCCGACCCACTGTCTAATGAGAGCCCGACAGCAAAATCGATCTGGGGCATTCCAGCTCATACTTTCCCCTAGCCAGCCTCTCTAGAGATCAACCTGACCCACCATCTAATGAGAGCCCAGCAGAAGAATCGATCTAGGGAATTCTAGCTCATACTTTCCCCCAGCTAGCCTCTCCAGAGATCAACCTGACCCACCGTCTAATGAGAGCCCGACAACGGAATCAAACTTGGGCATTCCAGCTCATACACATCTTGAGGGCCCATGATCAGAAACAGAGGCATTGAAATTAATCACAGTAATGAATCAATGATGTAATAAGTTAATACAAAAATTTTAGGGATAGAAACGCTTCAGGTCATCCCCGCTCCGAGCTCGGCCGAGGGGTACCCCTTTCACATCCTGGAGGTGGTACCCTCCAAACTTGAGCACTTTATCTACAATGTAAGGCCCCTCCCAATTGGGGTCGATCTTCCCCACCGCAACCCCTCTCCCAGCCGCATCGGCTTTTTTCAGGACTAAGTCCCCCATCTCGAACTGCTTGACTCGGATATGCTTGTCGAAGTATCGAGCCATCCGCCGCTTGACCTCCTCCTGTCGGATGGTGGCTAGGTCCCGGAGCTCCTCTACCAAGCCCAAAGATACCCCCTGTTCTTCCTCATTCTCCAGTATCCATTCTTCATCTCCTTTCTCTGCGGCCACCACCCTGGGTGACTTTACCTCGAACTCTATAGGAAGCATGGCCTCAGACCCTTGGGAGAGCTTGAATGGGGTCTCCCCGATGGCCATATTTGGTGTGGTTCTCAAGGACCAGAGGACCGAGGGTAGCTATTCCACCCAGCTGCCCTTAGGTTTTCGACCTTCTTCTTTAGCAAATTCACGATTATTTTGTTCGCCACCTTCACTTGCCCATTGCTCCTTGGATGGTGGACCGATGCGAACCGAAGATCTATGTCGAGCTGGGTGCAAAAGTTGACGAACTCATCGCTGGAAAACTGTGGCCCATTGTCTGTGGCGATGGCTAGTGGGAGCCCATGTCGACAGATTATCTCTCACTATATAAAGTTTCGGACTACCTGTGAAGTTACCTTAGCAAGTGCTTTCACCTCTAGCCACTTGGAGAAGTAATCGATCATTACTAGTAGAAACTTTCTTTGGCCGCTTGCCTGGGGGAAGGGACCTACCAAATCCAATCCCCATATTGCGAAAGGCCACGGAGCTGTGATGGTCCGGAGCCTTTTGGGCTGGAAGGAGCTGGAGGGGAGCATAGAGCTGGCACTTGGAGCATTTTTTGGCGAACTCTGCTGCATATTTGCTGAGGGTGGGCCAAAAGTAGCCTTGCCTCAACACCCTTCCTTCAAAGGTCCTGCTCTCTGAGTGGCTTCCACACTCCCCCGAATGGATTTCTTCCAGGACCCTTGGGATCTCCTCTTCTGACATGCAATGAGCTAGGAGCCCCAAGAGGGTCTTCCGGTATAGTGCACCTGCATGTAGGGAGTAATATGCCGATTTGTACCTGAGTCGTTGCTTGTCCACATCCCCTTTGGGGAATTTCCCTGATGTCAGGAAGGTGATGATGGGATCCATCCATGATGCTTGCTGATCTATCTCCATCAGTTCCCCTTCCTCGATGGATGGTCGAAAGAGTTCCGACACCGTCCCCCCTGCCCGGGGACCGAACTTGGCCAGGAGGTCAGCCGGGATGCTTTCCTTCCTTGGCACGTGATGGATCGAGAAGGTGCGAAACTGTTCGATGATGCCCTTGACCTTCTCCAGATAGCGTTGGAGGGTTGGCTCCTTTGCCTCAAACTCCCCCCTAATCTGACACGCCACCACCATAGAGTCCGTCAAGACCTCCACGTCTTGCACACCCAACTCCAGGGCAAGTCGTAGGCCATCTATTACCGCCTCGTACTTGGCCTGGTTGTTGGTGATCGGGAAGTGAATGTTGATGGCTTGCTTGATCCTTGTCCCTTTGGGGCTTACGAGGATGACTCCCCCCCCCCCCCCCCCCAAGGAATGCTTCGCTGAAGCTCCATCGACTAACATCTTCCAGGCCATTAAGAGGTGTGGCTCAACTTCTTCTACCTCGGTCACGTAGTCGGCTAGGAAATCTGCCACTGCTTGCGCCTTTATCGAGAGCCTAGGCACAAATGAGATATCAAATTCGCTCAGCTCTACTGACCATTTAGCCAATCTTCCCGAGTGCTCCACTCCTTCCTTAATATTGTGAAGGGGGTGGTTGGTCACTGCTTTGATTGAATGTGCCTGGAAGTAGGGTCGAAGCTTCCGGGTCGACACCACGAGGGAGAAGGTCAGCTTCTCAAAGATGGGGTACCTAAGCTCGACCTTTCTCAGGGCTCGGCTGACATAGTAGATCGGGAGCTATTTCTTCCCCACTTCCCGCACCAGCACGGAGCTTACCTCTTCAGACCCTACCCCAAGTATAGGGATATGTCCTCTCCTTGCCTTGGTCCCTGGAGTAAGAGAGCCTGAGTCGGCTATTTCTTCAAAGTTTGGAAAGCCCCCTCACACTCCGGGGTCCACTCAAATTTCTGATTTCCACTTAGCACCTTGAAGAATGACGCACATTTCTCACCCGCCCTAGAGAGAAACCTGCTTAGCCCGGCCAGCTTCCCGGTGAGATGCTAGACCTCCTTCGCATTCTTCGGTGATCCCAGTTTTAAGATCGCCCTTACCTTATCAGGGTTAGGCTCCACCCATGCCGGAGTGAGCAAGTGTCCTAAGAATTTTCCTCGGCTCGCCCCGAAGACACACTTCTGGGGGTTGAGTTTCATCTTGAACTTTCGCAAAGTCCCGAAAGTCTCTTCGAGGTCCCGGAGGTGGGACTCAAGGTTCCGACTCATGATCATGAGATCGTCCACGTACTTCCAAGTTCCTCCCATTCTGTTCTCGGAAGACCTTGTCCATCATCCGTTGATATGTCGCCCCTACTATTGAAACCAATTTCTCGGCCTCTTGTGGAGCTCGGGGCCCTCACCAAAATGAGGGGCAGCTAGCCCTTACTGATCCCTCGGAGAAGGTAGACTGAAGACTAGGAAAATGACTAAGACCTTAGTCACAGCGAGGAGGTCCCTCCACTAACCCGGATGATCGTTGAGCGCTTCCCCTCCCAAGCCAAAGCTAAGACTCGGGCACCTTGGAGAGCTCTGGAAATGCTAGCCAAGGAGAGCCTGAGGAGAGAGAAGCTGAAGTGAAGTCCTCTCCAAAGGTGCCCTTTAGGTCTTATTTATAGGTTTTCTGATCTGGCCTGCAAATAGCAGGATCCCGCCTTTTGGCTTTACTATCCGCACCCCAAAAAGGTCTGCTAACAGCCAAACTCCGCTGTATGGAGAGGCTAAAGGCAGACCACCAAGGGTAAAAGGGTAATTTGGCCCTATCAACCCATGGGCAAAGAACTACGAGAGCATTACTGCCGAAGCTCTCGCGGGCCTTCTCGCGAGTCCTGCTCGCGATGCCTCTCCTAGGTGATCGCCCTGCGAGGACCTCGCTGGCCCATTCTGGCGGTATCTGCCGAGGTCCTGTCTCGCGACTCCTCTTGCGAGACCATCCCTTTAGCTTTAATGTGCTTAGAACACTTCGTCGACTTCTGATGATTTCGCCGAACAGGGGTGAGCGCGATGACCGCGGGTGAGCTCGACAAACACGGGAAAGTTCGTCGAACGCGGGACTCCTTTCGTCGAGCTCAGAAAGCTTCCTCCAACTGCCTGCAAGCGTTCATCTCGCCGACCCTTCTAGCTCGCCTCTCTGCGAGCCTTCCGGGAGAGACTTCTCCAAGGCCCCTCTAGCGAGGTCTTTGGCCCAATGGACTTCCTCTCTTATTACTTCCTTCATCCTGTTGCCTTCTTAAACCGTGCCTCCTCGCCTGGCGAATATCAGGGTTGTACACAATCCCCGCTCTTCGCGAGGCTATTTAGGCTCGCGAAGAAACATCCAACCCCTGGTATTCGCCAGGCCCTTGATGATCTGTCGGGAATCTTTGGTAGGGCCCACCCTGAGGGCTATAAATATCGTCCCGAGTCCTCTGTGACGTGGGCCGTCACTTCCTTTACTTTCTTTTTGTCCCGTACTGTAGCTGCCAGGAGATGCCGCTTTCCGAAGAAGCAGAAGCTTGCTTAAGGGCTGCCATGGCTGGCGGGATGTCCTCCACGGTAAAAGTTCCCTCCTGGATGTCTCGCCCGCCCCCTGCAGTGATGCCAAAGACCAAGAAGGCGAAAGCGGTCCGCCAAACCGGGGGCGACTCCGTGTTGGTGGATTATTCCTCCGATAACCCCTCCCCCACGAAGGTAGGAGTTATTCCTTTAGTTAAACCAATAGATTCGCTCTAACGGCTTACTTACTTGCATAATGCTTTGCCGAACGAGGACGTTGGCGAACCTGCTGGTGGGTTTCGCAAAAGTCCGCCAACTGATACAAACCTTGCTGGGAAAAATGTTGCAGGTACGCCCTTAATCTCGCATGCCAGCCCTCCTTTTGTCAACTATCTGACCTTTATTCCCTGCTTCTTACAGTCTCGCCCCGGAAGTCCCCGGCTCGCCAGGCATTGCGGCCTCCGTCTCCGCCTCCTCCCGACAAAACTATAGATAGGCCAGGGTTCAACCTCCCAACAGGCGAGGAGACCGGCGGCTCTATACCGCCAAAGATCCCTCCGTCCAACAGCGCCGCCTACCCTCCTGGCCTGGGTAAATCTCTCTACCCCCACTATGGTAACGTCTTACAGGGCCACCCTGAGACTTCTCGCCCCCTCTGGGTAAGCATTCCGATGGCCCCCTGCCATGCGCGAACTCAAGCGCGCTATCTAACCTTTTCGTAATATTTCACAGAGAATTCTGAAAATCCGCCTACCGATTCCGAGTTGGGCGACGACGAGATGTCCCCCCTCCTTGACCAAGTGGAAGACTTCTTAGGGGATCCGCGAGATCCTGAGACGATTAAACAACGAGCCGCAGAGTTGCTTAGAAAACATGGTCGAATGCTGATGGACCTCAACCTGCAAGCGAGACGGGACAGAGAGGCCACCGAGGATAGGCATGCTGTCTTGATGGAAGAGTGTGCGAGGCTCCGGGCAACGAGACAACGTGATCACGATGAGAACATCACGACGCCGGAGGTGCACATAGAGAGGATGAGGGATTACGCCTTCCTCGTGGACCGGGAGGGCCGCGCGGCCGAGGATTACTACAATTCTAGGGTACCGCCGCGTTCCGGGTCGCGGGGTGGGGGTAGGTGGAAGTGGTTGCCCCATGATTCTCGCTAGCTTCTACGTTGTCGCGAACTCTTATTACCTGTCAATGAGTGTCGCTATTCTGGACAATCTCGCAATGGCTTGCAACTCATATATTGGCTTTATCTCGTCTGATAATAATTATTACTAGCTTTTTATTAGTTCTCGCTCGCTGCTAACATGTCCGTTTCTTTTTCATGTTATGTTGTACTCGCGAGGAGCCTCCGCTCTCGCTAAATGTATCTCGCGGCGCCCCCCCCCCCCCCCCCCCCCCCCCCTTACGCCATTATGTTTGCTTGTGCTGTTCTCGCAAAGATGTTGCTTGTACTAACCTCGCAGGCCTTTCTCGCCCGCGGTCGTGATGTGATGTTTTGGCTAACCGCGCTCACCGGCACTTGGGCTTCTTCCCACCCTTTTACTTTTGCTATAAATAGGCTGACATAGCTGAGTCAACCACCGCATTTACTGTCAACCTTCTTCCTCCTCTGCTTCAGATCTCTCGCTCCTTCCCGTTCTCGTTCTATTTCCTTTCTCGCAGGTTTTCGAAATAGGCGGTGATGCTAACGAGTCGGAGGGTCGGCGAAAGATTGCTAAGGCTTTTGCCGAGCACGACTTCTTTCATTGCAACCTGACAGATGAGGAATACTTCACCGCAGTCGCCGACTACGTCACCCCACCATTCGTGGTGCGCCGCCCTAGCGAGGACGACGTGATCAACGCGCCACTCGTCGACGAGCTGGCCATCCCCACCGCCCATTTCGCAGTCGGCTTGCATCTCCCCTTGTGTCCGAAAATCCGCCAGGCAATAACCGTTCTCGCTCATTTCTTATTCTATGCAGGTCAAGTCTCGCTCATTATATAAATTAATCCTGGCTTTCTTGTTGCTCGCCAGGTGCTCAAACATTATGGCGTTGTTCCGGGTCAGCTTACCCCTAATGCCATGGCGGTGGTTACAGCTTTCACATGTTACCTGCGCAAGGAGCGCATCGAGTTCAGCCTTCCGGTTTTTCGGAAGCTGTTCTCCTTTCGCGCATATAAGGACAGGACCGCCTACTTCGTGGGCTCGGGTCCTAAAGTCGTCGAGACCATCAACAAGGCCCACTTCTGGGCCCAGAAGTTCCTCCTCGTCAAGGGGAACTTCGGCAATATCGCGATCTCGCCAGTCCAACACGGCGAGACCACCTATCGGCCCACTGCCCTCGGCGGCCATGACGCCATCCTTTATCAGTTCTTCTGCAAGAAGAACTTCGAGGTTGTTCATCTCCGCCGCAACCTCGACTCGATGCTTCCAGTGCTCGCTGGGGAAGGTAAAGATCTCGCTCAATAACTCCTGCTATTCCAAGTAACTCCGTATCTATTGTAATTCCTACACTTTTCAGGTGAGAGAGATCTCCCCCTCCATACCCCTACGCGAGCAATCGAAAGACCGACGCTACCCTTGATCTTGCGACCATGGGGGCGGAGGCTTGCCGAGACGCCATCACACCAGGTGAGCCATCCTCCCGCAAGAGATTGGGGGCTTCTAGTAGTCATGGCCTTCCCCCAAAATCCCCGCCGAAGAAAAGAATAAGAAGAGCCGGGTCTCGCTCGCCTCCTCGAAGGGGAAGGAGCCTGCCGAGGCCGCGTTTGATGAGTTTGACCTTACCGGCCTCTCCGCGGGAGGCGAGGGCGACGAGCCCAGCCAGGAGGCTGCCAGAACCTCCACTCCGCCCATCCCCGTCAACCACTACAACTTCGGTCTCGGCCAGAGGCGCCGGGATGAGACCGGCGAGCTCTTGGTGAACTGGAAGACGGAGACGAAATGGGCGGACATCTCCACCATCCTCCCTACCTGGGTGGAGAAGGCGACCGTCAGCGGTCATGCCTTTGATTTCTCGTTTGTCCTATATGGACGCGAGGACGCGGGGGCTTACAAAGATGAGACTGCGAGGACCCTCGCTTTCGAGAGCGCGAGGTCTCAGTTGCGCTCCGCCGAGCTCGCCCACATGACGGGGAGGCGCTGCTTGCAACTGGAGCAACAGAACGCGGAGCTCGCGAGGGCCTATCAGGGGCTTCTCGCCGAGAACGCGCAGCTGAAGGAGAAGCTGCTCGCCGTAGAGAGCAGTATGGTGAGTTACCTAGACCTCGTCACCCTCCTCTCCTTCGGCCATTTTGCTCCCTTAATTTATCTTACTTACAGGATGTCGAGGCCGCCGGAAGAGCCGATGCTCGTATCCAGGACTTGGAGGGCGAGGTGGCCTGGCTAAAAGCTCTAAATTGTGAGCTCGCCCATGCCGCCATTCCCCCTTCTCCCCGCCGCCTGAAGGAAGAGCGGCGAGCGCGGGACGAGGAGACTCGCCTGGGGTCAATCGAGTCGGCACGCTACATCTTCGACGTGATGAAGGTGGCCGGCCTAATGTCTGCCGATGCGGCCGACATCACATTAGAAGACGTCGCCCCAGAGCTCTTCATCGCTCTCGCACCGGTGAAGAGCAGCGACGACGAGGAGGAGTCCGCGAGCGATTCTTGAGAATCGTCGACATTCTGTTTTTGTTTCCATTTTGGCTGGCGAGATCGCCGCAAATTGTAATTGGACTGTTTAAGTGTAAACACAGCTTCTATGCCTTGTACATTTCGTTCATCTCTTTTGCCTCATTATTTGCATGTTTATATCGCGTTGCCGCATATTTTTTATCGTTCTCGCCAAGCCGATTCTCGCGTGCTTCGACGGTTATGGCGTAGAATCCGCTTTCGCTTAGTCTCGCTTTTCCTCACGTCTTGGCGTGGATTCTCCGCTGTACCTTGGGTTTGGGGTTTAGAACTACCCCTTCTTTTAAGGTCTCGCACGATATACCCCCTCCCGGTGAGAACCCCTCTCCCTCCATTGGAGTTCTTGCAGGCCTTCTCGTGGATACAGCTCGCGACACCTCTCCTAAGAGGTCATCCTGCGAGGGTCTCGTCGGCCCCTTTATTGCTGTGCAAAATCCGTTCTTCTCGCCGAGCGAGAAGGCCTTGGACAGTACTGAAGACTTGTCAACCTGTGAATTTCTGACCAACCTTCGTGAGGAATCCACCTCCGTGCCAGCCTCTCCAGAGATCAACCTAAAATCCCTCGTCTAGTGAGAGCCCGGGAGCGGAATCGATCTGGGGCATTCCAGCATCAACACTTGTCACCTTGCCAGCCTCTCCAGAGATCAACCTGAAACCCCCCGTCTAGTGAGAGCCCGGGAGTGGAATCGATCTAGGGCATTCTAGCATCAATACTTGTCACCTTGCCAGCCTCTCCAGAGATCAACCTGAAACCCCCGTCTAGTGAGAGCCCGGGAGCGGAATCAATCTGGGGCATTCCAGCATCAATACTTGTCACCTTGTCAGCCTCTCCAGAGATCAACCTGAAAACCCCCGTCTAGTGAGATCCCGGGAGCGGAATCGATCTGGGGCATTCCAGCATCAATACTTGTCACCTTGCCAGCCTCTCCAGAGATCAACCTAAAACCCCCCGTCTAGTGAGAGCCCGGGAGCGGAATAGATCTGGGGCATTCCAGCATCAATACTTGTCACCTTGCCAGCCTCTCTGGAGATCAACCTGAAACCCCCCTGTCTAGTGAGAGCCCGAAAGCGGAATCGATCTGGGGCATTCCAGCATCAATACTTGTCACCTTGGCAGCCTCTCTAGAGATCAACCTGAAACCCTCCGTCTAGTGAGACCCCTGGAGCGGAATCGATCTGGGGCATTCCAGCATCAATACTTGTCACCTTGCCAGCCTCTCCAGAGATCAACCTGAAACCCCCCGTCTAGTGAGAGCCCATGAGCGGAATCGATCTGGGGCATTCCAGCATCAATACTTGTCACCTTGGTTGCCCTCGCATAACAGTTATAACTATCAAGTGAAGGAGTAAAATATTCAACTAATATCATAATAAAACTTTCAAGGGTAGAATCGCTTTAAATCGTCTCCACTTCTGGCTCGGCCGAGAGACACCCCTTCCATGACTTTGCGAAGCAGGTGATCAGTCACTACCTTGATCGAATGTGCCTGGAAGTAAGGTCAGAGCCTCCGGGCCGTCACTACCAATGCGAAGGCCAACTTTTCTAGAATCGGGTACCGGAGCTCCGCCTTCCTCAGCACTCGGCTGACGTAGTAGACGGGGAACTATTTTCTCCCTTCTTCCCGGATCAGTACTGAGCTTACTGCCTCGGACCCTACCCCCTGGTATAGGGATAGGTCCTCTCCCAGTCTCGGCCCTTGGAGTAGAGGAGTTTGAGTGAGTTGTTCTTTCAAGGCCTGGAAGGCTCCCTCACACTCCGAAGTCCATTCAAATTTTTTGTTTCCTCTTAACACCTTGAAAAAGGGGGCACACTTGTCTCCCGCCTTGGAGAGGAACCTACTGAGTCCGGCCAGCTTTCCAGTGAAGCTTTGAACCTCCTTCGAGTTTCTGGGTGATCCCAACTCCATTATTGTTTTGACCTTGTCCGGGTTTGGCTCCACTCCCGCCGGGGTGAGCAGGTGGCCTAGGAATTTTCCTTGGCTAGCCCCGAAGACACACTTCAAGGGGCTGAGCTTCATCTTATACTTACGCAAAGTCTTAAAGGTCTCTTCAAGGTCTCGGGGGTGGGCTTCGAGGTCCCGGCTCTTTACCATGAGATCATCGACGTAGACCTCCAGGTTTCTCCCCTTTTGTTCTCGGAAGATCCTGTCCATCATTCTTTGGTATGTGGTACCTGCATTCTTGAGCCAGAAGGGCATCATCTTATAACAATAACACCCATCCCCTGTGATGAAGGAGACATCCTTGATGTCCGGGGGATGCATGCGAATCTGATGATAACCTGAAAAAGCATCTAGAAAAGACATTATAGGGAAACCGACAGCTGAGTCAACCAGCGCGTCGATTCGAGGCAAAGGGTAGCAATCCTTGGGGCATGATTTATTAAGCAAGGAAAAGTCGATACACAATCTCCACTTACCTCCCCCTTCTTCACCATGACCGCGTTAGAGACCCAACCTGGATACTGGATCTCTGATAGGGCCTGAATCAGCTTACCCACCTCCTCTCGGATGGGTCCTTCCAGCTTGTCTGCTATGACCCTCCTCTTTTGATGGATGGGATGGGTGTCGGGGTCGAGATTGAGGCGGTGGCAAGCTACATCTGCATCGATCCCAGGCATCTCTGCGGCGCTTCAAGCGAAGACATCCACGTTCTCCTGGACGCATGCTAGGATCTGCTTCTGCTCCTCCAGGCCGAGCTCCCCGCTGATCCTGACTTTCTCCACCACACCGGCTCAGGTGGTGACTTCGAGCTCCACGACCTCTTCCACAGACTCCAACCGGGACTGCTCTCCCCAATCTCCTTCCTTCTCTTCTCTACCAGCGAGTGCTTCGACGTCACCTTCCACTCCTTCTTGCCCAATCACCATCAGTTCTTTCGCCGCCCCTTCCCGGGCCTGGACCTCTGCCTCTTCCTCTTCCATCGGCTCCTCTGACCTCTGCTCCATCTCCTCTTTTCGGCCCTCTCCTCTAAGCCCTGCCGGCTCACCCACCTCCTGGTCCCATTTCTCTGCCTCTCCCATCCAAGAGATGGTGTTGACTGTCGTCACGTAACATTGCCTTGCTACCTTCGGATCTCCTCTGATTTGGACTTGGACTCCTCCATCATTGAACTTAAGGCACTGGTGGAATGTGGAGGGGACACAGTGGAACGCGCTGATGAGCGGCCGTCAGAAGATGGCGCTATAGCTGTTGGAAGCATCCACTATGAAAAAGCGGCAGTTCCTGGACTGCCCCCCCAAGACCACATGGAGTCCTACTCCCCCTTCTACTTCTTTTCTCTCTCTGGAGAATCCAAACAACAGACCGTCCGAGGCCAACACCCATCGCGCCTCCACCTCCATCCCATCAAACGCCTTTTTGAAAATGACATTGACTGAACTCCCATTATCCACCAGGATTCGGGAAACGGTGAAGTTCTCGATCGCTATCTGAATGACCAACGCATCGCAGAATGGGTCCTCATAACCTGGCATGTCCTTCTGGGTGAAGGAAATTTTCTCTGTCGGGGGCGGGGCTAGGGATGTCGAAGCCACGCTACGACGGTAGATAGTATGGAGGCTCGCCTTCCGGGTTGCCTCAATCCATACCCCCCCATGGATCACTCTGATCCCCCCTGGACCCCAAATCGGCTCGGTCCTCGCACCTCTCCTCCTCTTCCTCCCGAGGCTCGACCTCCTCAATCCTCACCGGTTGCTGCTGTCGCGGCGCGGGCACTCGGGCCCTTTTTGTCTCTAGGAACTCCAGGAAGGTGGCCGTCGCGTGACCTTTCTCATCATGGAAGTCACAGTACGGCATCGTCACCCCTCCCGTCTCGGCATCCACCATCCTATTCCTTCTTCTCCTTCCTGCTCCTGCTTCTTCTCTCGCCTCTTCTCTCCTTCCTCTTCCTCCCCTTCCCGTCTGATTGCCATGGACTGCTGGGGTGGAGGAGGCATCGGCATCGGAACCTGCCTCCATCCCAACTGATGGGGTCTTCCTTGACCCCCATTGAAGTTACCCCTCCCCGGGGCGTAACCCCTTCCCTGGCCTTGCATTCCTCCGCCATGCTGCCTCCACTCCCCCTCTGGGGCCCTGGGCTCTTCCCTTCTCCTCACCTCTTGCTGTCTGACCTCCGGCTCATTGAGCTTTGCTAGCCTCTTGGTGAGCTCCGGGTTGGCCTCCTCACTCTCGATTTCCTCCGCCACCCTCTCCATCAGCTCCTCGTAGGAGACGGGGGCCTTCCTCGTCAGAGCCATTTTGAAGAAACTTTCCCTCAGCCCGACCGTGAAGGCGAGCTGGAGTGCAAACCCGGGCATCTCCTGAGTGAGCAGCACTTCTTCCTGGAACCGATCTGCGTAGCGAGCCAACAACTCCTTCGGTTCCTGCTTCACTTTGAAGAGAGACTCGGCGTCCTTCTTCCTCTTTTTTGAAGTTGAGAAACGCAGCAGGAAACTTCGGCGCAAATCTTCAAAGGCATAGATCGACCCCGTAGGGAGCTGATGGAACCAGTCCCTGGCCTTTTCTCTAAGGGTGATGGCGAAGAGCCGACACTTGAAAGCATCTGACATCGGCCTGATAGAGACCGAGTCCTCAAAAGACTGGAGATGTTGGACAGGGTCATCCCTGCCGTTTTAGTACACCTGTCACACTCTCTGAACCCTGCCGGGACAGGTGCAGAAAGTACTAACTCGCAGAAGGGACTTCCCCCTCCTGCCATCCTTTCTCGCTCCACACGCCCCCGAGCTCTCTCGCCAGACTCGGGCTCGCGGGGACTGCGCTCGCGAGAACGGTATTCGCCTGGACCACTCCCACAGTCGCTACATCCTCCGGGCGCGTGCTCGCCTGCGCCGCGCTCACCGGCACTGAGCTCGCCGGCACTGAGCTCGACGGACTGGCAAACAGCACTCGCCCCTCCAGGTCTTGCACTGAACCTCCGGTGATTTCCTTTCCGGCCCTTCCCCCGGGGGCATTCTCGTCAACCGCTGCTGGGGGAAGGGTCGCCTGAGGTGCTGGGGTCGCAAACTCACTCCGCAGCGCCGCGACCGTGAGCCCGAAGGTGTCAAGCACCTCCCTCCTGAAATTTGCGAACATCCTCGGCATCACCACCTGTGGTGACTCGTTGAACTCCTCGCCTTGATCCTCGCCTCCTGTCATATCTGCTCCTTAGAACTTTCTTGGACCAGCCACGCTCCACGCTCACCGCACCAAAATATTGAAACTGATTTCTCGGCCTCTTGTGGAGCTCGGGGCCCTCACCGAAATGAGGGGCAGCTAGCCCTTACTGATCCCTCGGAGAAGGTAGACTGGAGACTAGGAAAATGACTAAGATCTTAGTCACAGCGAGGAGGTCCCTCCACTAACCCGGAAGATCGTTGAGCGCTTCCCCTCCCAAGCCAAAGCTGAGACTCCTGCAACTTGGAGAGCTCTGGAAATGCTAGCCAAGGAGAGCCTGAGGAGAGAGAAGCTGAAGTGAAGTCCTCTCCAAAGGTGCCCTTTAGGTTTTATTTATAGGTTTTCTGATCTGGCCTGCAAATAGCAGGATCCCGCCTTTTGGTTTTACTATCCGCACCCCAAAAAGGTCTGCTAACAGCCAAACTCCGCTGTTTGGAGAGGCTAAAGGCAGACCACCAAGGGTAAAAGGGTAATTTGGCCCTATCAACCCATGGGCAAGGAACTGCGAGAGCATTACTGCCGAAGCTCTCGCGGGCTTTCTCGCGAGTCCTGCTCGCGATGTCTCTCCTAGGTGATCTCCCTGCGAGGAATTCACTGGCCCATTCTGGCGGTATCTGCCGAGGTCCTGTCTCGCGACTCCTCTTGCGAGACCATCCCTTTAGCTTTAATGTGCTTAGAACACTTCGTCGACTTCTGATGATTTCGCCGAACAGGGGTGAGCGCGACGACCGTGGGTGAGCTCGACGAACACGGGAAAGTTCGTCGAATGCGGGACTCCTTTCGTCGAGCTCAGAAAGCTTCCTCCAACTGCCTACGAGCGTTCATCTTGCCGACCCTTCTCGCTCGCCTCTCTGCGAGCCTTCCGGGAGAGACTTCTCCAAGGCCCCTCTCGCGAGGTCTTTGGCCCTATGGCCTTCCTCTCTTATTACTTCCTTCATCCTGTTGCTTTCTTAAACCGCGCCTCCTCGCCTAGCGAATATCGGGGTTGTACACCTGCATTTTTTAGCCCAAAGGGCATCATCTTGTAGCAGTAGCTCTCATCCCCTTTGATGAAAGATACATCCTTGACATCGGGAGGGTGCATGCGGATCTAACGGTAACATGAGAAAGCATCTAGAAAACTCATTAGGGAAAAATCGACGGCTGAGTCAACCAGCGCGTCGATTCGAGGCAGGGGTAAAAATCCTTGGGGCATCATTTATCTAGTAAAGAAAAGTCTACACACATCCTCCACTTACCATCTCCCTTCTTTACCATTACTACGTTAGATACCCAGTCTGGGTACTGGATCTCAGATACAAAACCTGCCCTGAGGAGCTTGCCCACTTCCTCCCGAATGGGTCCTTCCATCTTGTCTGCGGTGGACCTCTTCTTCTGACGGATGGGACGGGTGTCGGGGTGGAGGTTGAGGCGGTGGCAGGCCACATCTGCATCGATCCCGGGCATGTCCGCCGCACTCCATGCGAAGACATCCACATTCTCCTGGACGTAGGCCGGGATCTTCTTTTGTTCCTCGGGGTCGAGCTCCCCGCTGATCTTTACTTTCTCTATCACTCCCGCCCGGGAAGTGACCTCCAGTTCCACGACCTTATCCACGGCCACTAGCCGGGACTACTCCCCCCGATCGTCCTCCTTGCTCTCGTCGTAAGCAGGCACTTCGGCCTCTCCTTCCTCCATCTCCTCTTCCCGGACTTCAATCAACTCCCTGCCCCTCCTGCCCGGGACTCCTTTTCTACTCCTCTTCTCTCGCTCTTCTTCTCCAGGACCTCCTACAGCTCTCCTGCCCCTCCTTCCTGGTCCTCCATCCCGGGTCCTCCGGCGCCCCCTCCTCTTCCATTCTCTTCTCCATCTCCCGGTCCATCCCTTCCGCCTCGGCTTGCCAGGTGGTGTTGACCGCGACAACGTAGCACTATCTTGCTACCTTGGAGTCACCCTTCACCCAGACCTGGATTCCTCCTACGCTGAGCTTGAGGCATTGGTGGAAAGTGGAGGGGACGCACCAGAATGCGCTGATGAGGGGTCGCCCGAATATGGCATTGTAGCTGCTCGGCGCATCCATAATGACGAACCGGCAGTTACGGACTGCCCCCTAGAATGACGTGGAGCCCTACTCCTCCTTACACCTCCTTTCTCTCCCCAAGAAACTGAACAATGGCCCATCTGAGGCCAACACTCTTCTTCTCTCCACCTTCATCTCATCAAACGCCTTCTTGAAGATGATATTGACCGAGATCCCATTATCAACGAGGATTCGGGAGACGGTGAAGTTCTCGATGGCTGTCTGGATGACCAGCGCATCGAAGAACGGGTCCTCATGACCCGGCATATCCTTCTGCGAGAAGGTGATCTTTTTCACTAGGGGTGGGGCTTGAGACGTCGAAGCCACGCTCCAATGGTACATGACATGAAGGCTCGCCTTTCGGGTTGCCTCGATCCCTACACCCCCATGGATCACTCTGATCCCCCCCGGCCCTGGTCCCCACATCGGCCCGATCTTCGCACCTTTCTTCATCCTCCTCTTGAGGCAGGACCTCCTCAATCCTCAACGGCCACTGCTCCCACTGCGCCGGCACTCTGGCCCCCCTAATCTCTAGTAACTCTGGGCAGGTGGTTGTCGTGTGACCTTCCTCCTGGTGGAAGTCACAATAGGGCAACACCACCTCCCTTCTCTCAGCCTCTGTGCCACGATTCCTTCTTCTCACTCCTGCTCCTGCTCCTGCTCCTCTTCCTCTCCTTCCTCTTCCTCCTCGCCCAATTGCCATAGCTTGCTGAGGCCGGGGAGGCAACGGCCTCGGGCCCTGCTTCCACCCGAGTTGATGAGGTCTTCCTTGACCTCAATGGAAGTTGCCTCCTCCCTGCTTCCTCCACCCCAACTGCGGGGCCCTCGGCTCTTCCCTTCTCCGGACTTCCTGCTGTTTGACCTCCAGTTCACTGAGCTTTGCTAGCCTCTTCATGAACTCCAGGTTAGCTGCCTCGCTCTCGATCTCCTCCGCTGCCCTTTCCATTAACTCCTCGAAGGACAAGGGGGCCTTCCGCTTCAGACTCATCTTGAAAAACACCTCCCGCAACCCCATTGTGAAGGCGAGCTGGAGGGTGAATCCTCGTACCTCCTGGATGAGGAGGACCTCCTCCTGGAAATGGTCCACATAGTGGGCCAATGACTCCCCAGACCCCTGCCTGATCTTGAAGAAAGCCTCGGGGTCTTTCTTCCTCTTCTTCGAAATCGAGAAGCGAAGCAAGAAACTGCGGCGCAGATCCTCAAAAGCATAGATCGATCCCCTCGGGAGCTGGTGAAACCAGTCCCTTGCTTTCTCCTTCAACGTGGTTGTGAATAGTCAGCAATTGAAGGCGTCCGACAGGGGCCTGAGGGAGAATATCTTCGAACCACTGCAGGTACGGGACGGGGTCGTCCTTGCCGGTGTAGTACATCATATCTGGCTCCCTGAACCCCTCTGGGAGTGGTGTCGAGAGCACCAACTCGCAGAACGGGCATCCTCCAGCCGCTATTCTAGCTTGCTCGACCCGCCCCACGAGCTCCCCGACTGGACCCGCACTCGCCAAAATAGTGCTCGGCGAAACAGCACTCGCCGGAGTAGCGCTCGCCAGACTTGGAAACAGCTCTCGCCCCGCGAGGTCTCGCCATGGTGCCTCGCCGGCCACTTCCTTGCCAGCTCTTTGCCCCGGGGCATTCTCGCTAACCCCCGAGGGCTGGACGACCTGAGGTGCTAGAGTCGAGAACTCGCTCCGCGCCACGGCGAAGGAGAGATTAATGGTCTCAAGCACTTCCCTGCGAAGATCCGCTAGCATCTCCGCTGTCACTGGCGGGCCAGGTGGTGGCAAACCGCCGAAATCACCCTCTCACTCACCTCCTCTGGCCATGTTACCTCCACAAGAATTTCTTGTACTTGTTACCTTCCACGCTCACCGCACCAAAAATGTTGGATCCATTATTTGTCCCAACGAGGAGTTCGGACCCCTATAAAGGGGGAGCAGCAAGTACTTACTGATCCCACGGGGAAACCTGGCCGAAGACTTAGAACAAAAGACACGACTCTTGGCGATAGTGGGGAGGTCCCACCACACACCCATAAGATCTTTTGAGCGCTTCCCCTCCCAAGCCAAAACTATAGTCGGGCACCTTGGAGAGCTGAAGGAGCTAGCCAAAGAGAACCTGGGGAGAAGCAAAGATCTAGAATGCTCACCAAAGGTGCCCCCAAAAGGTCTATTTATAGTCTTTCTAAACTGGTCTGCTAATAGCGGGATTCCGCCTTTTGGTTTTGCTATATGCACCCTGAATGGGTCTGCTAACAGCTAAACTCTGTTGTTCTGGAGGGTTATTGGCAGCCCACCAAGGATATCATGGTAAATTCACCTGCATCCCCCTGTTGGGCGAGTGGCCCTTAGAGGCGCCACTCGCTGGCCTCCTTGCGAGTTGGGCTCGCGAGACCTCCTCTTGCGAGTAGAGGCGAGCCTCCACTTACGAGACCTTACCTAACTTGCTCGGGCTAAATGCACCCCAGAGCGGTCCTTTACAATGCGTCAGGTCGTCGCTGCTCGCTACTCGCGGGCGAGATCCCCGATCTGCCACGCCTTGCCCTGGCAGGGTGCTCTCCGCGAGTCGGAGAGAACTCCCTGAACTGTCTGTGATTGGTTTCTTCACGAGTCGGTGAACACTAGGTTGTACACTAAGACGTCTAATGACCAATTTATCCTTACTATACAATGAGGGAAATACACCTAGGAAGTAAAATCACTTATAGATAATTTGTTAAGTTAAATCAAAAGGGATTTCTCCCAACAATCTCCCCTTATTTATCTTAACAAATTTTACAGATTGAATAGAGTGATTTTACTCATACTTTGACATCAATTCAAAATTCAAGCAATTATACTTAAAACAGACAAGTATAATAGACTGGAATAAAATCTGATTGATATAACTAAATGTTTATCAAAGTAATTTACCCAAGTCAAGAATTACTTTTTCTTCCCGAGGAAAGATGTCAAGGCCTTATAGACCTTCCTGGATTTCCTCTTCACATACTTGAAGTTTGTTGGAATGGCTTTCTCTGGGTTCTTCTGAATTCTTTCATGTCCCTTGAAAAGCTTTTCCAGATCAGTTTCTATTACGGGATACACATCACTGAGCTTGGATCCCATACTGATGACTTTAGCAGTCAGCAAGTTGATTTCTTCCAAGTCAATATCCTTTGCATCAGGATTTGGTACTATGAAAGTTTACTGAGGAATGCCTGACATTGGAGTTGTTTTAAAAGTAATATTTCTTTTCTCCTGAAAAGGCAGGTCTTCTAAATCTTGACTAATTCCAAGACCCTTTGTACCTTGTTGCCCTTTCTCATCCCTGAATTTAGCCTGAGGGTTCTTGGTAGTATATTTAGAGAGGTCAAATAGAGTGCTGGGAATCTGCATTGCCTCTTTTAATTGCTCTTTTTCAATAGCCTCTTTACCCTTGGATAACCTTTCAATAAATAGCCTTCTCTTTTCTTCATGTTCCTTTTGAGATGCTTCATAATCATCTTTCTCTCTTCTTCTAATCTCTTCCAGGACTTTATCCAACTTTGGATCATGATATTCCTTCCATTTATCTTCAGACATTTCTACCTTCTCATAGGTTTTGTAATAGGATTTATCCTTTCTGAATTGCTTCCTATGTTCCTTTGTATATCTTTCTCATATGGGTATGTTTCTTCCCCTTCCTCTGTAACTCCTTCAATGTCCCCTTCCTCTGAAGACTGGTGCTTGGAGAATTGGAGTGGGTGCTGGAGTAGAAGTAGGAATGAGTTGAGTTGGTGGGGGATATGATGGAATGAGTTGAGCTGGTGGGGGAGAAGATGGAGCAGGTTTGACTATAGATGGTGTTATTGTAGATTCGTCAGAATAAATCCAGAATCCTTGTGTATCAGGAATTGATGGTTTAGTGGACTCACTGTGCTGTTGTACACTCTTTAAGTAGGCTTTGTCATCTGATAATTGGTCACTCTCCCCCTGTCTTGATGACTCCCCATGTATTAGAGGTAGGGTTCTTGGAGGAGAGGAAGATTCAGGGAGTGGAAGAAACTTTGAGGTAATAGCAGGCTCTCCTACATAAGCAAAGGATAGAGGGAGAGTTGTAGTGTATACTGAGTCTTGAGGTGGCCTGCCGGTACACTTCTCCCCCTGCTTAATATCGTTGAAGAAAGATATAAAGACATCAGCAGGCAATACTGATGATCTTATTTCTGTATCAAGGGCCTTGATTTCAGCCGTTAAGTCTCGCAACCTTCTGTGTTGAGCACACAACTTGCGATAGCAGTCCTTCGAGAAGTCAAGGTAGAGAGCACTGAATTGAGAGAGTAAGGTCTCTAGATCGAGATCAACTACTTCGACAATATCTCTTTGAGTTGGAGGAGACGCCATTGATATCCTCAGAGTACCTGACTGAAATAGAAAGAGAGAAGTATAAAGGAAAATGGAGAGTGAAAGGGAGAGCAGTCGAAAAGCACAATAAGGTTGAATTCCTGAGTTGCTTTGAGTAGATGAATCATCGCAACTTAGGGTTATATTCAAAGCAACGTCGAAAGAAAATGAATTCAACGCGCCAAAACATGTCAATGTCGCTTCTGCGCGCGCTTTGCAAATTATACGTAGCGTCAAGAAGAATTCGACGTGGCTCTTAATATAGTCAGCAGTCATGATGTCGATGTAAGCGTCGATATATATTCGATGCTACGTCGAGTGTTATTCAAAGGAACTATCCCAATCTGCTCTCGAAGCTGACGTCGATTAGAATCGACGGTGCGTCGATTTGTATTTGACGCAGCTCTGAATAAAACTTATATTTTGCTAAAAAAATGTTGTTTTTCCCAGCAATACCTTTCTATGAAAATAAGTGTGAATACATATTAGAGGTGCCTTAGAGGGCTCCATCAAGCATTCTCAGTGCATTGATGAAGAATTTGTGCTTACTTTCATCAAGTAGCTTAGTGAAGATGTCAGCTTTTTGAATATCAGTGGAAATGTATTGAAGGTTGATCTTACTCTTCTCAACATTGTCCCTGAGAAAGTGGTGCCTTATCTCTATGTGCTTAGTTTTGTTGTGGAGAACAAGATTGAAATCTATTGAAATAGCACTACAGCTGTCACAAAATATTGTGGAATTGACAAGAGAAAAGTTGTAGTCTAACAACTGATTTTGCATCCACAATATTTGTGAGCAGCAGCTTCCTACAACTATATACTCAGCTTCAGCTGTAGAAGTGGAGACTGTGGTTTGCTTCTTTCTAAACCATGAGATCAATCTTATACCTAGGAATTGACATGTTCCTGAGGTGTTTTTTCTATCCAGCCTGCATCCAGCATAGTCTGCATCTGAATAGCCAACTAATTCAAAACCAGATTCAGCTGGATATCACAAGCCAAGTTCAGGTGTACCCTTTAGATATCTGAGTATCCTTTTTACAGAACTCATGTGGGATTCCTTGGGTTTAACCCGAAACCTAGCACATATACAGGTAGCAAACATTATATCTGGCATGCTAGCTATTAGGTAGATAAAAGATCCAATGGCTGCTTTGTAAGTCTTCTGATCAAAGGACTTACCCCTTTCATCTCTATCTAAAGCAACATTAGTAGCCATGAGGTTCTTCATGATAGCGGCATTTTCCATCCCAAACCTCTTAATGAGTTCTCTAGTATACTTGGATTGGGATATGAAAATGTCATCTGCATTATGCCTTACTGGAAGGCCTAGGAAATAGGATAGTTCACACATGCTACTCATTTCAAACCTTGACTCTATTAGGTAAGCAAACTGTTTGCATAGTGATTGATCTGTTGACCCAAATATAATATCATCTACATATATTTGCACTAGTAAGATTGATTCTTATGTGCTCTTGTGAAGAGAGTTTTACTCACCTTCCCTCTTTCAAAGGATTGTTCCAAAAGGAAGGTGGATAAGGTCTCATACCAAACTCTTGGAGCTTTCTTAAGGCCATATAGTGCTTTATATAACCTATATACAAAAGAGGAAAAAGATGGATTGACAAAACTTGGGGGTTGTTCCACATACACTTCTTCCTGAAGAGTTCCATTTAGGAATGCACTCTTCACATCCATCTGATAAACTTTTATCTTCATGTGAGCAGCATATGCAAGGAACATTCTGATGGCCTCCAGCCTTGCTACTGGAGCAAATGTCTGGTGAAGTCAATCCCCTCATCTTGCCTGTATCCTTGGGCCACAAGTCTGGCCTTATTCCTGATTATGACTCCTGTTGAGTTCATTTTGTTTTTGAATACCCATTTGGTGTCAATGACTGGCTAATTCTTTGGTCTCTCAACCAATGTCCAAATTTGTTCCTCTCAAATTGTGAAAGCTCTTCTTGCATTGCATATATCCAGTGAGGAACACTGTCTGCTTCTTCAAACTTCTTAGGTTCATATTGGGAGAGGAAACATTGCAATATTGTTTCATTTGTGAGTTGATTCCTTGTCTTGACTCCAACTGTCAAATCTCCTATGACTTGTGTTGAAGGATGATCTTTTAGAGTCATCCTGGATCTTGTTGAGTTATTTAGGAGATTCTCTTCTTCCTGAAGAACCACTTGCTCAGTGATAGTGGGAGCACCAACTTCATTCTCTAGAATGATCTCAGTGGCTGGTTTTTTAGGTGTTGTAAGTTCCTCTTCATCAGCTACAGAGCCATCATCTGAATCAGCGTCCACTTTTTGTTTTCCTTTGTCTTGACACACTAATGAATGATCCTTGATGCTGAGCCTTTCAACTTGCTATGCTAGTTGATCTTATTCCTGCAGAACAGTGTTGGTGGAAGCTTCCTTCCCCTTATAACACATGTTAGCTTCATCAAAGACCACATGCACAGACTCCTCAATCTTGAGAGAGATTTTATTATAGCACCTATAGGCCTTGCTTGATGAGGAATATCCCAAAAATATTCCATCATCAGCCTTCTTGTCAAATTTGGCAAGATGACTTTTCCCATTGTTGAGGATAAAGCAAGTACAACCAAATATCCTAAAGTATGTGACTATAGGTGTCTTTCCCTTCAGTAACTCATAGGGAGTCTTCAACTTTGTCTTGTGGATGAGACTTTTATTCAGAACATAGTTGGCAGTATTTACTGCTTCAGCCCAAAAGGACTTTGACAAGTTGGATTCAGCCAATAATGTCCTTCCTGATTCAATTAGGGTTCTATTTTTCCTTTCAGCCACCACATTTTGTTGGGGGATTCTAGGAGCTGAAAAGCTTTGTCTTATCCATTCATCCTCACAGAATCTACACATTAACTGATTTTCAAACTCAGTACCATGATCACTTCTGATCACAGCAAGCTGAGTATTGAATTCAGATTGAATCTGTCTAATGAATCTTGAGAGGATCTTGAAGGTGTCTGACTTAGCTTTTAGAAAGAACACCCAGCTGAATCTAAAAAAGTCATCAACAATGACTAAAGAATATGACTTACCTGCTAAGCTCTGAGTGGAGATTGAACCAAATAAGTCCATGTGCAACAGGAATAGGATTCTAGGGGAATCATTCTTACCAATTAGTTTAAATGATGATTTGATCTGCTTTCCTAGTTGGCAGGCTCTACAGGGATGGTCTTTATTGAACTTACCTGCCGGTAAGCCCCTTACTAAGTTAAGCTTAGACAATTTGGCAATGGTCTTAAAGTTAAGGTGATTAAGTCTCCTATACCACAACTCATTGTTTTCTAACTGGGAGTTAAATAAGCAGATCTCTGACTTTGGATATTCAAAGTCTACAACATAGACCTTACCTTTCCTAAGACCAGTCAATACTATTTGGTTACTTACAGAACTAACTATATGACACAAGGACTTAGTGAATACAACTTTGTATTTACCATCACACAGCTGGCTAATACTAATTAGATTATGTTGAAGTCCTTCAACATAAGCTACCTTAGAAAATGAGACTTCCTCAATCCCGAGCAAACCATATCATTTGGTTTGCCCAGAGTGGGAATTCCCAAAAATTACCTTAGGCCCTTCCTTGGCCTTGTAGTTTTCCAATAGTTCTTTTGCTCCAGTCATATGCATGGAGCATCCACTGTCCAGATACCAGTGCTGGTTTGTGGTTGAATAATCTCCCTTCTGCACATGAAATCAAACATTAGTATAGACCCTCATATGTTGGGGTCTCTTTCTTCTATCATGTTATGGAGTTATGAAAGAATAAGATGGTCTTTCAGTATAGCTCTTAAGGTGAAGAAGTGTTGCATTATTATGCCAGCAATGAATGGCTATATATCTAAGTTTAGAACAACAGAAACATCTAGGGATAGAAGTAGAGGGTGGCTTAGATGTTTGTTAGATTCTTGCGGTAAACATGCGTCGAGAAGCAATTGACGCATCTTTACAGTTGTGTCGAGTGTAATTCGACGTGTCTGCATAGTTTCGTTGATAATAATTCGATGCGCAGTATTGGTTGCGTCGAATGTAATTCGACGCACCCTCAGACTTGCTTTGAATTGATGCCGACGCATATGCTAAATCCGTCGAGTTGCATTCGACGCATCTTTAAAATTGCGTCGAGTTCTATTCGACGTATGATTCTTTTTATTAAGATTTTTATTATTTTTATTTGGCTTTTCTAAGGGGTGTTTACCTAAAATCCCTGGTTGATTAGTAATATTTACCTTATTGAATATAGTGAGTTTGTTAGGGTTATTATTATGTTCTTCGCATGATTCTAAGTTGTTATTAGGTCTAAACCTAATTAATGCTGCAGGATTTTTCCAAGCGGATTTGCTAGGGATTAGTGAGCTAGTGGATGGTAGTGATTCTAGATCGAGACGATCAAATCTCTTGGAGAGATTTTGTGAGATGTCCTTAAGCTTTTGACCCCTTCCATTGAGCGAGTCCTCAAAGGCTTTTGCCTTTGTAAGTTCTTTCTCTAAGACAGAATTTTCATTACCTAATGTATATATTTCTTTTTTCTTTCTTAAACAATTTACCTCTCAAGTCATAGTTAACTGAGTAAAGATGATCTTTCATATGGTCTTCTAGTTCTGTTCTGATTATGTTAAGTTCCTTTTGACTATTAATATAATATTGACAGAATTCTTTGAAACAATCTTTAAAATCATCTGAAGAAAAGTCAAAATCATCAAAGATTGTTACCTCATTCTCAACAGTAGAGTCTTTCAGAGCCATTAAATAGGCTTCTTCAATTCCACACTCTTCATCATTATCAGATGAGGAGCAGCTTGACTCAGATTCTGAATCACTCCAGGTTTCAGCCATGAAACCCTTCCCTCTTTTCTTATCCTTCCTCCTGAAGGATTTCTTCTTGTGATCCTTCTTCTGCTTGTTGTTTTTGTTCTTTTCTTCCTCAGGACATTCAGTGGCAAAGTGGCCTGGTTTTCTGCAAGAAAAGCAGATAATTTCCTATTTAGGAGTTTTGTCATACCTTGGCTTGCTTGAACTCGTCTCTTTCCTTATGGAGTCCTCTGTCCTGACCCATCTCTTGAATCTTTTAGCCAAGATATTGAACATCTCTTCTTCAGAGGTGGAGGGCTCTGCTTCAGCAGACTTAAGTGCAAGAGTCCTTTCTTTAGGAGTTGAGATTCTCTCCTGGGCCTCTGACTCAGCCCTGCTTTTTAGTAAAAGCTTATAGGACTTGAGCTTCCCTAGCAAAGCTTCTGTTGATATTTCTCGGAGGCATCTAGAATCTCTGATAGCCCAGATTCTTGAGTCGCATGTGCTTGGGAAGCACATGAGAAGCTTGTCATTAATTTCTATCAGAGAAATCTCTTTATCAAGCCTCTCAGCTCATTTATGATAAGGTTGAACCTGTCATACATTTCAGCTATGCTTTCATCAGTCTTCTTCTTAAAGTTCTCATATTGAGATATGAGAAGGGACTTCTTATCCTTTCTTTCATCAGAGCTGCCATCAACTAATCTGGAAAGAGATTCCCAGATTTCTTTGGCATAGTTGCAATCAGTAACTTTTTGAAATATGTCATCTGACATGGTTGACACCAGAATATTTATGGCTTTGGCATCACATGGCTTCACCTTCTTCTCAGCATCAGTCCATTCTGCTCTGGGGACTGCAGTTTGTATTAATGTCTCACTAACATCTTTTCTCACTGGGACTGGGGGACCTGTAATAATGACATTAAAAATGTCTTCATCAATAGAGTTCATATATAGCTTTATTCTTGTCTTCCAGAGTGTAAACTTATTCAGATTACACATTGGTGGTCTTGTTGAGGCATAATCCTTAGAACTCATTTTCTTTAAAAATAGTTTTAACTGATTTATAATAAAGAAATTAGAGGAAGAGATCTTTTGATCAAGGTGTTAACCTTTTGATGATCAATCTCCCTCTGATACCAATTGAAAGTGCACAGTATGCCTCTGAGTATTCTCTAGAGGGGGGTGAATAGAGTTTAAAATATTTTCTACCCTAATTATGCACACATAATAACAACTTTAAGTATTATGCACCCAGCAAAACCAAAGATAGAATAAAGTATAAATAGATTGCTGAAAAGAAAACACAGAAAAACTAAAGTATGGACAACACAGAAAATCACACACAAAGACACATGAATTTTATATAGGTTCCCCCAAAATGTGGGTAGTCCTCTCTTCTACCTCTTTGGTAGGATTGCACAACCTGTGCCTGAGTCTTTTGAAAAGGAGACTCTTAGAACCACTGAGTCTTTTGATAAGGAGACTCTTAGAACCACTGAGTCTTTTGATAAGGAGACTCATAGAACCACTGAGTCTTTTGATAAGGAGACTCTTAGAGCCACTGAATCCTTTGGAAGAGGGATTAATAAAACTCTTTTACATTTGAAGGAAAAGTGAGAAGAAAGTAAGAAGAAAGAAAGAAGATGAAGATAGGAATTATGTTTTCAGAATTCTTCAGAAGCAATTTCTCAAGAACTTCAGCTTCTATTTTTCTTTCACTGGATCAGTTGATGATGAACCCTTGCTTATGATTGTGATGATTTGCAAGGGTTATTTTCAGATCCTTTTCTCCGAGTGCTTCTTGTAATCTAGCTGTTGTGTGGTGATGATGAAGGAGCAGCTATCTGTCTTTTTTGTGTAGAGAGCACTTGAGTTTTCTGTCTTAGGGTTAGAGAAGAGGGATGAAGAAGAGCCCTATTCGACAGAATGAATAATATTATCAATCTCTGTCTTTCTTCACTTTTTCTCCATACTTATTGTGTATGATTGGTATTTGAATTTCTTTCTCTATTTAGATTGTCCTGAAAAGGAATTCGTATTGGACCTTTGATTTTCCTTTCCTATTTCGATCCCGACCCATCCATCAGCTATGAATACCTTCCAAGAATTCTTTTAGTGTGTCCTGGAGTACTTCATTCCATTCTTGGAAATAATCGAGCCGTTGGAAAACTGTCTTTTGCTTGGTAGTCCTTCTGAAAAGGTGTTATAAGGATAACAAAGAAAGTTTCCTCTTTCAGACTATATTCGACGTAGCGTCGAATTGAATTTCTATCTTATCGACGCAACTCTGAGTTCTTATCGGAGTAGGCTTCGAATTCCTTCTTAGCTCTGGCTGAACTCAGATGTCGACGTAGCGTTGAATACTTCTCGATGTATCCGTCGAGTTGAAGGCTTGAACTTTTCATCATCTTCTGTGTTGAGTTGAAGTCGAAGTTGTGTCTGCTTAACTGATGGCTTCGACAAGCTCTTCCTTCTATGTCGAGTCCCTTTCGACGTTGCCTCAACTTAACTTATACTTCAATAGGCTGATCAAATTGCTTGGACTTCTAGTCAGAGTTGCGTTGACATCAAGTCAAAGTTGCGTCGACTTTCATTCGACACAAGTCTTAACTTAATTGATTTTGTGATTGTCTTGACTTGGCCCTGACACTCTAACGTGAGTGTGACAACCTAAGGCATCTAATGACCAATTTACCCTTACTATACAATGAGGGTAATACCCCTAGGAAGTAAAATCACTTATAAATAATTTGTTAAGTTAAATCAAAAGAGTTTTTTCCCAACAGTAAGATCTGATAATGTGGGTGAATATATTGGTGTTTTTGATGCCTATTGCAGGTGTACAACCCATATTCGCCGAGTGGGTCCCTCAAGCCAACTGGCGAGACCTGGGTCAGCCGGATCATTCGCCCAGGCTAAGGAAGGTGGAGAGATCCCCGGATTAGTGGGGGTACGCTGCAGGGATAAGAAGTTCGGCGAGTGGTGCCCTCACGGACCACTCGCTCAGTAGCATGGGCACTCGCCCAGCTGAGCGGGAGATCGGCGAGTGGTGCCCTCACGGACCACTCGCCCCAAAGGTTTTGAGGGGAAAAAGACCATAATACCCTTGGTGGGCTGCAAATAGCCCTTCAGAACAGCGGAGTTAGGCTATCAGCAGACCAATTTGGGGTGCGATTAGTAAAGTTAAAAGGCGGATTCAGGCTATTTGCAGACCAGCCTAGGAAAAACTATAAATAGACCCTTAAGGGCACCTTGGAGGGGATCCGATTTTAGAGAATCCTCTCCTCCAGGCTAGTTTTTGGTCGGCTGCTAGTGCCCTCCAAGGTGCCCGATTGAGCTCTGGTTTGGGAGGGGAAGCTCTCTAAGATCTTCCGGGTGTGTGGCGGGACCTCCTCGCTTCAGCCTTGGGTCTTTTCTTATTCTCACATCCACCGTCAAGAGAGTCTAGTGAGGGAGAAGTAAGCATCGGTTGTACCCCCAGTGGGTCCGAACTCAAGAGACCTGTTGCAGGTTTCAACATTTTTGGTGCGGTGAGCGTGGACCGTAGCCAGTGAAGGAAAATCCCAAGCTAGGCTTGATGACAGGAGATGGAGGGAATGGTTCTGACTCAGGCCACTCGCAGCCACCAGCGACAGGGGAGTGGCTGGAGATGTTCGAGAAATTCAAGCGAGAAGTCCTGCAGGCAGTTCTCGCGGCAAGGGGCGAATGCGAGACGCCAGCTGTTCCCATCATTCCACCCCAGTAGGTCGGCGAGAACGCTCCGGGGCAGCGGCTGGGAAAGGAGGTGCCAGTAGAAGGAAGTGCGCGAGATCTCCCGGGGCGGCAACTGTTCAGCAGTCCGGCGAGTGCTGAGGTGTGCGAGTTGGCTCCGCGCGAGAGGACCATTCGCCGAGCAGGGGAAGGGAGCCCCTTTTGCGAGATGATCCTCTCGGCTCCAGTGCCAGAGGGGTTCTGGGGGCCGGAGATGTCCTACTACACCGGAAAGGAGGACCCGGTCGTGCACCTGCAGTGGTTTGAGGACATGACCTCAATTCTTCCCATGTCGGATGCATTCCAATGCCGGCTCTTCGCAACCACCCTGAAGGAGAAGGCAAGGGATTGGTTCCACCAGCTTCCCGTAGGTTCCATCTACGCGTTCGACGATCTGCGTCGGAGCTTCCGGCTACGATTCTCGATGTCAAAAAAGAGGAAGAAGGATGCGGAGGCTCTCTTCAAGATCAGGCAGAGGGAGGGGGAGTCCCTGGCACATTACGTGGACAGGTTCCAGGAAGAGATACACCTTGTGCAGGAGGTGCCAGGGTTCGCCCTCAAAATGGCGTTCATTGTGGGATTGAGAGATGAGTTCTTCAAGATGGACCTGAAGAGGAGGGCTCCGGTCTCCTTTGAGGAGTTGATTGAGCGAGCGGCGGAGGAGATAGAAGGGGAGGCGGCCAACCCGGAGTTCTACAAAAGGTTGGCGAAGATGAGCGAGCCTGAGGTGAGGCAACAAGAGGGAAGAAGGAGAGAGGAACCCAGAGGTCAGGGGTTCGAGAGGCCACCTCGGAATTGGAGGTATCAGGAGCCCCACAACAGGTTGGGGTGGAGGAATCAGGAGGGACCAGCGAGAGGTCAGGAAGGAGGATACCAAGGAAGGGAGATGGGGGGAGTCAACCCGGGGTAGAGGCAGGGCCCCGGACCCCCTCCTCCTCCGCGGGAGCAAGCCATGGCGGTAGGCCGAGGAAGAGGAGCTAGAGGAGCTAGAGGAGGAAGAGGAAGAGCGGGAAGAGGGGGTAGGGTGGTGTTGCCCTATTGTGACTTTCATCAGGAAGAGGGTCACGTAACGGCCACCTGCCCCGAGTTCCTGGAGATGAGGGGGAGAGGGCAGCCACGGCAGCAGCCAATCAGGATTGAGGAGGTGTTCCCGGAAGGGGAAGAGGATAGGTGTGAAGACCGGGCTGATGTAGGAACAAGGGGGGGAATCGGGGTGATTCATGGTGGGGTAGGGATAGAGGCCTCTCGCAAGAGGAGCTTCCAGGTGATGTTCCGAAGGGACGTCGCGTTGACTTCCCAAACCCCACCCCCCTCGGAGAAGCTCACCTTCTCCTCGGAAGACATGCCAGATTATAGGGATCCATTCTGCGACGCCCTGGTGATCCAGACGGCGATTGAAAATTTCACGGTCTCCCGGATCCTGGTGGATAACGGGAGCTCAGTGAATGTGATCTTCAAGAAGGCCTTCGACGCGATGGAGGTGGAGAAGAAGAGGGTGCAGGCCTCCGACGGACCACTGTTTGGTTTCTCAGGGGAGCGAAAGGAGGTCGAGGGAGGCGTGGGTCTCCAAGTGACATTAGGAGGGGTCCCAAGGAACTGCTGGTTCGTCATCGTTGACGCTCCGAGCAGCTACAATGCTATCTTCGGACGCCCTCTCATTAGTGCTTTCCGGTGCGTGCCCTCATCGTACCACCAGTGCCTGAAGTTCCATAGTGGAGGAGTCCAAGTCCGGATCCGAGGAGATGCTAAGGTGGCGAGGCAGTGCTATGTGACTGCCGTCAACACCATCTCTTGGATGGCGGAGGCTGAGAGGATGGATAAGGAGATGACGAGGCCGGAGGGGCCAGGAGAAGAAGTGGAGAAGAGAGGAGTAGAGGAAGAGGGCGGTGCCCGAGAGGATAATATGGAGGTCGCTCAGGAGGAGCAGGAGATCGAGCCGATGGAGGCGGAAGGAGCCGCAGAGGAAGAAGCCCGGGAGGAGGGGCGAGAAGCAAAGGGCCAATGGGAAGAGCCAACCCGGCTCGAGGCGGCAGAAGAGGTGGTAGAGATGGAGGTCATCACCCAGGAGGGAAGAGTGAAAGAGGTGCGGATCAGCGGGGGTCTCGGCCCGGAGGACAGGGTGAAGATGCTGGAGTGCATCCAGAAGAACGTGGATGTCTTCACATGGAGCGCAGCTGATATGCCAGGCATCGAGGCGGACGTGGCTTGCCATCGTCTCAACCTCGAGCCAGGAGCCCGCCCCATCCGGCAGAATAGAAGGACCTTCGCCAGCAAGCTCGAAGAACCAATCCGCGGGGAGGTGGCCAAGCTCCTCGAAGCAGGTTTTGTATCAGAGATCCAGTACCCAGGCTGGGTCTCCAACGTCGTAATGGTAAAAAAGGTCGATGGCCGTTGGCGTATGTGTGTGGATTTTTCATTGTTAAACAAGGCCTGCCCTAAGGATTGTTATCCCCTGCCTCGGATCGACGCGCTGGTTGACTCAGCCGTCGGTTTTTCTGTGATGAGTTTTTTTTATGCTTTTTCAGGTTATCACCAGATCAGGATGCACCCCTCGGATGTCAAAGACGTCTCGTTCATCACTAGGGAGGGATGCTACTGCAATAAGATGATGCCCTTCGGGCTGAAAAATGCAGGAGCAACCTACCAGAAGATGATGGACCGGGTATTTAGGGAGCAAAGGGGAAGGAACTTGGAGGTCTACGTGGATGACCTTATGGTGAAGAGCAAGTGCGTGAAATCTCACATCCAGGACCTCGAGGAGACCTTCGCCACCCTACGCAAGTACAAAATGCGCTTGAACCCCCTGAAGTGTGTGTTCGGGGCCAGTAAGGGGAAATTCCTGGGGCACCTTCTCACCCCTTGGGGGGTAGAACCTAACCCGGACAAGGTTAAGGCCATAATGGAGTTGGGGTCGCCGTGGAACGCCAAGGAAGTTCAGCGCTTGACCGGAAGACTCGCAGGGCTGAGCAGGTTTCTCTCCCGAGCCGGGGAGAAATGCTTCTTCAAAACATTACGAGGTAACCAGAAGTTTGAGTGGACAAAAGAATGCGAGGAGGCCTTCCAGGCCTTGAAGAGCCAACTCACCAAGGCTCCGCTACTCCAAGGTCCCAAAGAGGGGAAGGATCTATATCTATATCTCGGGGTCGGGGCAGAGGCCGTAAGCTCCGTCCTGGTTCGGGAGGAAGGCAAGAAGCAGCTGCCCGTCTACTACGTGAGCAGGGTCCTGAGGGAAGCGGAGCTCAGATACCCGATTTTGGAGAAGTTGGCCTTTGCTCTGGTCGTCGCAGCAAGGAAGCTCAGGCCATACTTCCAGGCCCATTCAATTCAAGTAGTGACGGACCACCCTCTCCGCCAGATCTTCGAAGGAGTGGAGCACTCGGGAAGGCTCGCAAAGTGGTCGATAGAGCTAAGTGAATTCAACATTACCTTCGTCCCTCGACTATCCATGAAGGCGCAGGTGGTGGCTGATTTCATGGCAGATTATGTGGCCGAGATGGAGGAAGATGGAGCCCCTCGTCATGTTCCGTGGAAGCTGCTGGTGGACGAGGCTTCGGGCAAGAATTCTCTCGGAGGAGGGGTGGTGCTGGAGAGTCCCCACGGAGTGAAGATTGAGCAGACACTAGTGATACACTTCCCAATCAACAACAACCAGGCGGAGTATGAGGCGGTGATCGCCGGTCTATGGCTGGCCCAGGAGCTCGGAGTCCATGACGTGGAGGTCCTCACCGACTCGATGGTAATAGCCTCTCAGATCAGGGGAGAGTTCGAGATGAGGGAACCTGCGCTCATAAGGTACTTGGCCAAAGTGAGAGGTCTCGTGGGAACGTTCAAAACTTTCTCCATCTGGCATGTCCCTCGGGAGGAGAGCACCCCGGCGGATCGGTTGGCCAAATCCGGTCCTCGAGCCGGGGGGATCCTGACAGACCTATTCCGCCCTTCGATCGAGGAGGGAGAACTCATGGAAGTAGAGCAGCGGCCCTCCTGGAAGGATCCCTTCGTCGCCTTCCTTGCAACGGGAAAGTTTCCGGAGGAGGTTCCGGACCAGATGCGCTTCCGATATAAGTCTGCCTACTACGTGCTCCATGAGGGGGACTTGTATCGGAAGACCCTCTCGGGCCTCCTAGCCCGATGCATTTCAGAGGAGGAGGTCCCAAGGATCTTGGAAGAAGTTCACTCCGGCGAGTGTGGCAGCCACTCGGGGAGCAGGATGTTGGAGGCAAGAATAATGAGGCATGGGTACTTCTGGCCAACCCTAAGTAAAGACGCGGCAGCCTTCGCCAAGAGGTGCCATAAGTGCCAAATGTTCGCCCCACTTCAGCTCATGCCAGCTCAGAGGCTAAAGAGTATCACGGCGCCCTGGCCATTCGCCATATGGGGGATGGACCTGGTAGGACCCTTCCCCCAGGCTAGTGGGCAGAGGAGGTTTCTCCTAGTCATGATTGACTACTTCTCAAAGTGGTTGGAGGTCAAGACGTTGGCTAAGGTCACCTCCCAGGTAATCCGCAACTTCGTATGGGGGGAGATCATTTGTCGACATGGGCTTCCACATGCCATAGTCACGGATAATGGTCCGCAGTTCGCAAGCGAGGAATTCATCAGCTTCTGTGGCCAGCTGGGGATAGACCTCAGGTTTGCATCCGTTCACCATCCCAGGAGCAACGGGCAGGTGGAGTAGGCAAACAAGGTCATCGTGAACCTGCTCAAGAAGAAGGTGGAAAATCTGAAGGGCAATTGGGTGGAACAGCTTCCATCGGCCCTGTGGGCCCTAAGAACTACCCCCAGCACCGCCACAGGAGAGACCCCTTTCAAGCTCTCTCACGGCTGCGAGGCCGTCATCCCCATAGAGTTCGAGGTTATGACACCACGGGTAAAGGCCGCCGCAAGTGGAGAGGAAGATTGGAGAGCCGAGAACGAGGAGGAGTTGCGGATCTCCCTCGACCTCATCGAAGAAGCTCGGGACCTAGCAGCCATTCGCCAAGAAGAGGTCAAGTGGCGGATGGCCAAGTACTTCGACAAGCATGTCAGGGTCAAGCAGTTCGAGAAGGGAGATCTGGTGCTCAAGAAGGTCGACGCGGCTGGGAGGTCCGCCACGGTGGGGAAACTTAACCCCAACTGGGAAGGTCCCTATGTCGTGGAAGAGGCACTAAAGTCTGGAAGGTATCGCCTTCAGAATGTGGAGGGCCAACCTCTCAGCTACACATGGAGTGGCGACGATCTTAAACGCTTCTATCCCTAGCACTATGTAGTGACAGTGTTTTTGAATAAGAATATTTTGTTTAAACTATGTGTATGAGAGTGATGCTGCAGCTTGTAGGAAAGACTCTGAAAGCTCCAGAAATGGCCCCGAGCAGACCCGCTGTCCAGGCTCTCATCTAGCTGGCAGGTCTGAAGGCTCACTCGGTGGCTGTTGAAACCAGAAACTGGTTCCTTGTGGAGCTCGGGGGCCCCCAACAGGTTGGGGGGTGACTAGCACTTACTTATCCCGCGGAAAAAGTACGTCGGGGTCTCAGA
The DNA here is from genome assembly GCA_033032865.1 of Dactylorhiza incarnata. Classification (NCBI taxonomy): domain Eukaryota; kingdom Viridiplantae; phylum Streptophyta; class Magnoliopsida; order Asparagales; family Orchidaceae; genus Dactylorhiza; species Dactylorhiza incarnata. The sequence continues at coordinate 14,371,091 of JAWHQI010000003.1, read as the reverse complement.
ACTTAACACAGACCCTTAACTCAGCAGGGAGGTCCCACCACACACCCGGAAGATCTTTAGATTGCTTCCCCTCCAGAGCCAAAGCTGAGGCCCGGGCACCTTGGAGAGCTCAGGGGAGTCTCGGCAAGGATAGCCTAAGGAGAGAGAAGCCAAAAACTGGACCCTCCCCAAAGGTGCCCTTTGGGTCTTATTTATAGTTTTTCTGAACTGGTCTACGAATAGCGGAATTCCGCCTTTTGGTTTTGCTATTTGCACCCCAATTTGGTCTGCTAACAGCCAAACTCCGCTGTTCGGGGTGGCTATTTGCAGGCCTCCAGGGGCAAGAGGGTAATTCTACCTTCCTTTCCCCTGGAAGAGGGGTCTGCGAGACCAGGAATGCTTCTTGGTCTCGCCCTACTGTATGCGAGGATTCCTGTCGCCTCTGCGACCTCTTGAGTCTCGCAGAACCCATGGCATGACACATCTCGCCGAGTACTCCGGCGAGATTGGTTCTTATCCTTCTAGCTCTCGCCATACGCCAACTGCCGAGACCACGCCCCAGCGCTCTCGCCTATGCTTTCTGGGAATGCCGCTCTGCGAGGTCTAGGGGGTGGAGCCAGGCGAACCCCGGTTTGTACACAATCCCCGCTCTTTGCGAGTTTATCCTGAGCTCGCAAAGAATCATCCAACACTAGGGTGTTCGCTTGGCGACAGCTGTCTTGTCAGGAATCTTTCTGTGGGTCCCACCGCCTGGCTATAAATACCATCCGGGCTGAAGGGTGCCCTCATTTTCTTTTACTCCTCACTCTTCTCTTTACTGTAGCTATCCTCTGATGCCTCTCTCCAAAGAGATGGAAGCTCGCCTGAAAGCCTCGAAGGCTCGCGAGACAGCGATGATGTTGAAGCCCCCGGCCTGGATGGACCGTGCGTCCGCCTCCCCTGCGCCACAACTGAAGAAGGCGAAGGCCGTTCGCCGACCGGGGGATGACACTGTTGACCTCGACTCCTCCCTCGGCGAGAAACCCGTTGAGGAGGTATGGATTATTTCCTTCGGGCGAGAATACCTAACTGCCATTTTCTAAACTTCGCTCTCGCAGGTCACTAAAGCTGATAAGGATATCGGCGGGCCCTCGAACGAACCTCCCACCACCCCTCGGGAAAATGCGAATACTGCCGGCGAGAATCCTCCTGGTTTGCTGCCTGATCTCGCTGTGTCTTGTTTTAAATCTCTCCTTGATGATGCTTATTGTTCCTTCACTTTCTTTTTGTAGTTTCGCGCCATGCGACTCCGGGGGAGCGGGGTCAGCGAACTCCCTCGCCCAAACACCAGGACGCGAACCTCTCGGCGCCAAACTTCAGGCTTCTTGCCAACGAGGATTCGGGTGGCTCACGTCCGCCGGACGCCCCCTTCACCGGTACTGTGAAATACCCCCCTGGAAAGGGGAAAACTCAGCCCCCTCATTATGGCACCACCTTCGATCCTCCGCCTAACATTTTTTGCCCTCGCACGGGTAAGCCTTCTCGCCTCTGATATTCATTCCGAATTATCTTCCCTAACCTCGCGTGTGACCCTTTTTGTCAGATGGCGAGACCCAGCTCACCGACTCCGAATTCGGAGATGATGAAACGTCCCCGTTTCCAGAGCGGGTGGAAGATTTCCTGGGTGATACGCGAGATCCTGAAGTGATGAAAAAGAGAACCGCGGAGTTGTTCCAAAAGCAAAACCAGATGTTACAAGATCTTAACATCCAGGCGAGAGTGGATAGACAGGCCGCCGAGAAGAGATACGAATCCCTGATGGATGAGTGCGACAAACTTCGTGCGGCGATACCCCTGGATCCTAGCGAATGCGAGACCTCCCAAGAGACACTCATAGCGAGGATGAGAGACCACGCCCAACTGATCGAACACGACGGTCGTGCTGCTGCTGAATTCCACAACCCCCGGAGGCCGCCGAGGAGGGGGCCGCGAGGTGGCGGTAGATGGCAGTGGCTGCCTTACTGATCTCGCGACCTTGCGTTCTCTATTTTATGAACAATTCGCTTTTGTTTTTTTTATTGCAACAATCTCGCCAGACCATGGCCCTTAGTGATTCTCGCTCGCCACGAGTATCGGACAATTTATTAACTACGGCTATCGCTCGCGGATTTATAACGCCGCTTTTCCTTTACCTTGTTCTCGCATGCATGTGACATTTTCGCTTGCAAATTATTTTATTCTAACCTATCCTGCAGATTGGTCTCGCTCGCCAATGATTGGCGAAATAACTTCGTTTGGTGCGTCCCAATGATGTGACGTTTTGTCTGACTGCACCCTGGCGCTTGGGCTTCTTCCCGCCAGTTTCATTTTCCTATAAATAGCATCCCCATTAATACCATCTACCTACCGCCTTCCTTTGCCCCTTCGTTTTACCGAGTTGCAGAGCTCTCGCCAGATTCGCTCTCGCCTTCCTCTACTATTATTCTCGCAGGTTTCGAGATGGTGAAGACTTCGAAAGAGCTTCCCGAGGCGGAAGGCCGGTTGAAGTGTGCCTGGGCCTATTGCGAGCACGACTTCTTCCACTGTAATATGAGCGAGGAAGAGTATCTCTCCTCCATCGTCGATTACGTCCCCTCCGATTTCACCGCCCGCCGGCCTGAGAAGGGCGAGGTGATTAACACCTTACGGGCCGACGAGATTGCCATCCCCATCGCGCACTTCGCGGTGGGCCTGCGACTTCCCCTCTGGCCCGAGGTTCGCCACGTATACTTCCTTCCCACCTTCATCATTCTCGCGAGATTGATCTCGCTCGCTTCAATTTTCTTTACTTGCGGTTTTTCAGGTTCTCCGGCACTATGGAGTTGTTCTCGGCCAGCTCACCCCCAACGCGATGGCGATAATCGTGGGGTTCGCTTGCTTCCTCCGCGAGGAGCGAATAGAGTTCAGCCTTCCGGTTTTCCGGAAGCTGTTCACCTTCCGTGCCTATTCTGAGGGCACGGTCTACTTCGTAGGGTCGGGCTTCAAGGTTGTCGAGACCGTAAACAAAGCTCATTTCTGGGCCCAAAAGTTCCTCCTGGTAAAGGGGAACTTCGGCAATATCCCGACCTCGCCAATCCAGTACAACGACACTGTCTACCGTCCTCCCCCTCTCGGCGGTCACGATGCCGACCTCTGCCAGTTTTTCCAGAAGAAGAACTTCGAGGTAGGCCATCTCCGCCGGAACGTCGACATTCTTCTACCGGTGCTCCCTGGGGAAGGTAAAGATCTCGCCTCCATTACCCGCTTTATATTTGTTCTCGCTATTCTCCCTAACACAATTCTTAAACAGGTGAGCGAGACATTCCCCTCCACCCACCTTACGCGAGCAACATCAAACCCTCCGCTGACCTCGCTCTCGCCACGATGGGGGCGGCGGCCTGCCGAGAAGGTTCTCCCCCTCCTGCGGCTGCCTCCAAGAAAAGGACGGAGGCCTCGGGAAGCAAGCCTTCCCGCCAACCCACTTCAAAGAAGCCGAAGATAGGCGCGAGCCCGCGCGCCTCTGTGAAGGGAAAGCGCCCTGCCGAGTCCTCGACTCCCGGGGTCGGTGCTTCCTCGCTCCCCGAGGATCGGGAAGTTGAACCAACCGAGGTTGCTACCAGGACCTCGGCATTGCCTATTCCGACGAAGCACCTACACTTCGGCCTTGGGGTGCGAGCCAAGGATGAAACCGGCGAGCGCTTAGTGCGCTGGAGGGAGGAGGCCAACCGGGTCGACGTCTCCTCTGTTCTTCCCACTTGGGTGGAGATGGACGCGGTGACCTCCCATGCCTTCAATCTATCCTATGTCTTATATGGCCGCGAGGACGCCGCGGCCTATACAGAAGCGACCGCACGGGGTCTCGCTTATGAGAGCGCGAGGTCCCAGTTGCGGTCAGTGGAACTCGCCCACATGACGGGCCGCAGGTGCCTGGAGCTGGAGAACGAGTGCGCCGAGCTCGCCGAGGCCCTCAAGGTCTCGCAGGCGAAAGTGGGTGATCTCACGGACAAGTTAGCCTCCGCCGAGACCGGAGTGGTGAGTCATTCATCAACCCTGCTTCTCCCTTTTTTCCTACTTTTTCCTTACGCGTTTTTTGCTTCCAGGATGCCGAGATGGCTAGGTTGTCGGATGCTCGGGTCCTGAGCTTGGAGGGTGAGGTTGCCGCGTTGAAAGTTCTCAATCGTGATCTCACTCGGGCTGCCCTTCCCCCTTCTCCTCGCCGGTTAAAGGAAGAGAGGCGCGATCGCGACGAAGCGCTTCGCGTGGAGTCGACGAATGCGGCACGCTTCGTCTTTCAGGCCATGAAAGGTGCTGGGTTGCTGGTTGCCGAGGCCGAGAGCGTGACGGTCGAGGATATCGTGCCGGAGCTCTTCCGGCCGCTTCCGCCAGTGAAGAATGACGATGACGACGAGGAGCTTTTTGGCGAGGACTAGAGAGCGAAACTCCTTCTGTTTTTATTTGTCGTAAATTTTGGGGCTGGCGAGATCGCCGCCCATTGCAACTAAACTCTTCTCTTGAATGGAAACTTTGTGCATCGCTTTCTTTTTCACTTAGCCTTCCTTAGATTTTATTTTCATACTAGTTTATTTTATATCTGCCGAGAACCTTTTCTCTCACCCCGCGAAAGGTCGTCCCCTCATTTTCTAAACATTTCGGAGACCAAACATTTTCTCTTTGTTAACTTGTGCCGAGGACCTTCCTTCTCGCCCAGCGAGAGGTCGTCCCCTTATTTTCAAAACATTTCGGAGACCAAAACATTTTCTTTTTGTTAATTACTGCCGAGGACCCCCCTTCTCGCCCAGCGAGAGGTCGTCCCCTTATTTTCAAAACATTTCGGAGACCAAAACATTTTCTTTTTGTTAATTACTGCCGAGGACCCCCCTTCTCGCCCAGCGAGAGGTCGTCCCCTTATTTTCAAAACATTTCGGAGACCAAAACATTTTCTCTTTGTTAACTTGTGCCGAGGACCTTCCTTCTCGCCCAGCGAGAGGTCGTCCCCTTATTTTCAAAACATTTCGGAGACCAAAACATTTTCTTTTTGTTAATTACTGCCGAGGACCCCCCTTCTCGCCCAGCGAGAGGTCGTCCCCTTATTTTCAAAACATTTCGGAGACCAAAACATTTTCTTTTTGTTAATTACTGCCGAGGACCCCCCTTCTCGCCCAGCGAGAGGTCGTCCCCTTATTTTCAAAACATTTCGGAGACCAAAACATTTTCTCTTTGTTAACTTGTGCCGAGGACCTTCCTTCTCGCCCAACGAGTGGTCGTCCCCTTATTTTCAAAATATTTCGGAGACCAAACATTTTCTTTTTGTTAATTACTGCCGAGGACCCCCCTTCTCGCCCAGCGAGAGGTTGTCCCCTTATTTTCAAAACATTTCGGAGACCAAAACATTTTCTTTTTGTTAATTACTGCCGAGGACCCCCCTTCTCGCCCAGCGAGAGGTCGTCCCCTTATTTTCAAAACATTTCGGAGACCAAAACATTTTCTCTTTGTTAACTTGTGCCGAGGACCTTCCTTCTCGCCAGCCTCTCCGCGAGTTCAACCGGCCCCACCAGCTAGCGAGAGCCTGACAGCGGGATCATCCGGGGCAATCCAGCACAAAGAGCTTATCACCTCGCCAGCCTCTCCGCGAGTTCAACCGGCCCCACCAGCTAGCGAGAGCCTGGCAGCGGGATCATCCGGGGCAATCCAGCACAAAGAGCTTATCACCTCGCCAGCCTCTCCGCGAGTTCAACCGGCCCCACCAGCTAGCGAGAGCCTGGCAGCGGGATCGTCCGGGGCAATCCAGCACAAAGAGCTTATCACCTCGCCAGCCTCTCCGCGAGTTCAACCGGCCCCACCAGCTAGCGAGAGCCTGGCAGCGGGATCGTCCGGGGCAATCCAGCACAAAGAGCTTATCACCTCGCCATCCTCTCCGCGAGTTCAACCGGCCCCACCAGCTAGTGAGAGCCTGGCAGCGGGATCGTCCGGGGCAATCCAGCACAAAGAGCCTATCACCTCGCCAGCCTCTCCGCGAGTTCAACCGGCCCCACCAGCTAGCGAGAGCCTGGCAGCGGGATCGTCCGGGGCAATCCAGCACAAAGAGCTTATCACCTCGCCAGCCTCTCCGCGAGTTCAACGGGCCCCACCAGCTAGCGAGAGCCTGGCAGCGGGATCGTCCGGGGCAATCCAGCATCCTCATTTGTTACTTGGAACTCAGGATTAATATAAGACACTGCCTGTGAAAATAGTTCATAGAGATCAGGTTACATAAGAACTTCATGGATAGAAACGCTTCAAGTCGTCCCCGTTCCTAGCTCGGCCGAGAGGTACCCCTTCCACATCCTGGAGGTGGTACCCCCCCCCCCCCCCCCCCCCCGACTTCAGCACCTCACTTACAATATATGGGCCCTCCCAATTGGGATTGAGCTTACCCACTGTGGCTCCCCTTCCTGCCGCGTCAACCTTCTTCAGTACCAAGTCCCCCTTCAGGAAATGCTTTACTCGTATGTACTTGTCGAAGTACCTGGCCATCCGCCTCTTTACTTCTTCTTGCCTAATGGTAGCCAAGTCTGGAGTTCCTCTACCAGGTCCAAAGACAACCGTTGGCCTTCCTCGTTGCTTACCCTCCATTCTTCATCTCCTTCTTCCGCGGCGGCCACCCTAGGCGTCTTGACTTCAAACTCGACCGGGAGGACGGCCTCGGATCCGTGAGATAGCTTGAACGGGGTTTCCCCGGTGGCTGTGTTTGGAGTGGTCCTCAGAGCCCAGAGGACCGAGGGTAGTTGCTCCACCCAACTCCCTCTAAGATTCTCGATCTTCTTTTTGAGAAGGTTCACTATAATTTTGTTCGCCGCCTCCACCTGCCCGTTGCTCCTTGGATGGTGGACCGACGCGAACCTGAGATCTATGCCAAGTTGGGTACAGAAGCTGACGAATTCATCGCTGGCGAACTGTGGCCCATTATCCGTGACAATGGCGAGAGGGAGCCCGTGCCTGCAAATGATCTCCCCCCAAACAAAATTCTTTACTACCTGAGTGGTTACCTTGGCTAGCGCCTTTGCCTCGATCCACTTGGAAAAATAATCGATCATCACCAGTAAGAACCTCCTTTGACCGCTTGCCTGGGGGAAAGGTCCTACCAGGTCCAGTCCCCAAATGGCGAACGGCCAAGGGGCCGTGATCGTTCTCAACCTCTGAGCTGGGAGGAGTTGAAGAGGAGCGTAGAGCTGACACTTGGGGCACCTCCTGGAGAACTCGGCCGCATCCTTGCTGAGGGTGGGCCAGAAGTAACCTTGCCTCAGAACCCTCCCGGGTCCGGCTTCCCGAGTGGCTGCCACACTCCCCCGAGTGGATCTCTTCCAGGACTCTCGGGACTTCTTCCTCCGAGACACAACGGGCTAGGAGCCCTGAGAGTGTCTTTCTATAAAGTATCCCTGCATGCAAGGAATAGTAGGCCGATTTATACCTGAGTCGCCGCTTGTCAATTTCCCCCTCGGGGAACCTCCCCGAGGCTAGAAAAACAATAAAAGGGTCCATCCACGATGCCCGCTGATCTACTTCCATGAGCTCTCCTTCCTCAATGGAGGGTCGGAAGAGTTCTGACAGGGCTCCCCCACCCTGAGGGCCAAACTTAGCCAAGAGGTCTGCCTGAGTGCTTTCCTCTCTGGGGACATGCTTGATGGAAAAAGTTCGGAACTGCCCCACCACCCCCTTGACCTTTTCCAAGTACCTCTGGAGGGTCGGCTCCTTGACCTCGAACTCTCCCTTGACTTGACAAGCAACGACCATGGAGTCCGTCGAGACCTCCACATCCTGTACTCCTAGCTCCTGGGCCAAGCGGAGACCTGCTATCACCGCCTCGTACTCTGCCTGGTTATTGGTGAGGGGAAAGTGGAAATGGATTGCTTGCTCTATCCTGGTCCCTTGGGGACTGACCAGGATCACCCCTCCACCAAAGGAATGCCTTCCGGATGCTCCATCTACTAACATCTTCCAAGGCACCGGATGGGGTAGTTCTGACTCGTCCACCTCAGTAACGTAGTCCGCCAGGAAATCTGCCACCGCCTGTGCTTTTATGGACACCCTCGGTACATAAGAGATATTGAACTTGCTCAACTCTACCGACCACTTAGCCAACCTTCCGGAGTGTTCTACTCCCTCCATGATACTGCGGAGGGGGTGGTCGGTTACTACCTTTATGGAATGTGCCTGGAAATAGGGTCGGAGCTTCCGGGCCGACACTACCAGAGCGAAGGCCAGCTTCTCCAAGATAGGATATCTAATCTCGGCCTTCCTCAGCACTCTACTTACGTAATAGATCGGCAGCTGTTTCCTCCCTTCTTCCCGGACAAGCACCGAACTCACGGCTTCCAACCCTACCCCCAGGTATAGGGATAGGTCTTCCCCTGACCTCGGCCCTTGCAGTAGCGGAGCCTTGGCCAGTTGTTCTTTCAACGCTTGAAAAGCCTTTTCGCACTCGGAGGTCCATTCGAACTTTTGATTACCCCGTAACACCTTGAAGAAAGAGGAGCATCTCTCCCCTGCCTTGGAGAGAAATCTACTTAACCCAGCCAACTTTCCCGTCAAGCGTTGAACCTCCTTAGCATTTCTTGGGGGTGCCAACTCGAGGATTGCCTTGACCTTATCCGGGTTAGGCTCCACCCCAGCCGGGGTGAGCATGTGGCCCAAGAATTTTCCTCGACTGGCTCCGAAGACACACTTCGACGGGTTGAGTCTCATCTTGAACTTCCGTAGGGTTTCGAAAGTTTCCTCGAGGTCGCGGAGGTGGGATTCAAGACCTCGGCTCTTGACCATGAGGTCATCGACATAGACCTCCAGGTTTCTCCCCCTTTGCTCACGGAAAACCCGGTCCATCATCCTTTGGTATGTGGCTCCCGCATTCTTGAGCCCGAAGGGCATCATCCTATAACAGTAGCATCCATCCCTCGTGATGAAGGAGACATCCTTGATGTCAGGGGGATGCATGCGGATCTGATGATAACCTGAAAAAGCATCTAAGAAAGACATCATATGAAAACCGACGGCTGAGTCAACCAGCGCGTCGATTCTAGGCAGAGGGTAACAATCCTTCGGGCATGATTTATTAAGCAAAGAGAAATCGATACACATTCGCCATTTACCTCCACCTTTCTTTACCATGACGACGTTGGAGACCCAGCCTGGGTACTGGATCTCCTTTACAAAACCTGCTTTCAGAAGCTTTTCCACTTCCTCGCGGATGGGCCCTTCCAGCTTGTCTGCAGTGGGCCTCCTCCTTTGGCGGATGGGGCGGGCGCCGGGCTCGAGGTTGAGGCGGTGGCAGGCCACATCCGCGTCTATCCCGGGCATCTCCGCGGCACTCCAGGCAAAGACGTCCACGTTCTTCTGGACGCAGGCGAGGATCTCCGCCCTCTCCTCCGAGTTGAGCTCTCCGCTGACCCGGATCTTCTCCATCACCCCCAGTCGGGTGACGACTTCCAGTTCGATGACCTCGTCTACGGCCTCTAGCCGCGACTGCTCCCCCCAAGGCCTCTCCTCCTCTCCTTCGTCGGCGAGCTCCTGGGCTCCTCCTTCCTCCCCTTCTATCTCCATCACCTCCTCCACCCTTCTCTTCTCGGCCCTTCCTCCTTTCTCCGCCCAGGTTCCTACCTCGACCCCTTCCCGGGCATGAACTTCCTCCCCCTTTTCTCCCTCTTCTCCTTCATTTTCTTCCCCTGCCTCGGTCATCTTCTCCATCCTCTTATCCCACTCCTCCGCTCCCCCCATCCAGGAGATGGTGTTGACAGCCGTCACGTAGCACTGCCTCGCCACCTTGGGGTCTCCCCTGACTCGGACCTGGATTCCACCTGTGTTGAACTTTAGGCACTGGTGTAGGGTGGAAGGGACGCATCTAAATGCACTAATAAGAGGCCGACCGAAAATGGCGCTATAGCTGCTTGGGGCGTCCACAATCACGAAACGGCAGTTCCGCGATTGCCCCCCGAGAGTTACATGGAGTCCTACTCCTCCCTCCACCTCCTTTCTCTCTCCCGAAAAACCAAACAAGGGGCCATCCGAGGCCAACACCCTTCGGGCCTCTACCTTCATCTCGTCAAACGCTTTCTTGAAGATAACGTTGATCGAGCTGCCGTTGTCCACCAAGATCCGCGAGACGGTAAAGTTTTCGATGGCGGTTTGGATAACCAGCGCATCGCAGAACGGGTCTTCATGACCGGGCATGTCCTTTTGGGAGAAGGTGATCCTCTCCACCGGGGGCGGGGCTTGGGATGTCGAAGCTACGCTCCGACGGTACATAGCATGGAGGCTCGCCTTCCGGGTCGCCTCAACTCCCACCCCTCCGTGGATCACCCCGATTCCCCCCCGGGCTCCTACGTCCACCCGATCTTCGCATCTTTCCTCTTCGTCTTCCTGGGCGAGGACTTCTTCGATCCTTATCGGGCGCTGCTGTGGTTGTGGTGCTGGTCCCCTTGCCCCTCTCATTTCTAGAAACTCCGGGCAGGTGGCGGTCGCGTGGCCTTCCTCCTGGTGGAAGTCACAATAGGGCAGCGCCGCCACCCTCCCCTCGACTCCTACTCCTCTGTGCCTCCTTCTGGGACTGGCTCCTCCGGCCCCCGCCCCCCTTCCTCTTCCCGCTCTTCCTCTCCCGATCTCCATTGCTTGATGGGGCGGGGGAGGAGGTGGCCTTGGGCCCTGCCTCCACCCCAGCTGATGGGGTCTCCCCTGTCCTCCCTGGAAGTTACCTCCTCCGTGGTGGAACCCCCTTCCCGGGCCCTGCATTCCACCACCTTGCTGTCTCCACCCCAACTCCGGGACCCTGACCTCCTCCCTTCTTCTTCCTTCGGGGTGCCTATTCTCCGGCTCGCTCAACCGTGCCAATCTCTTTGTGAACTCGGGGTTAGCTGCCTCCCCGTCCACTTCCTCCGCCGCTCGCTCCATTAGTTCTGCATAGGAAAGAGGGGCCCTCCTCTTGAGATCCATCTTGAAGAAACCCTCTCGCAGCCCCACCGTAAAGGCCAGCTGGAGTGTGTGCCCAGGTACCTCTTGAATGAGGAGGACCTCTTCCCTGAATCGCTCCAGATACTGGGCCAGAGACTCTCCTTGTTTTTGCTTGATACTGAAGAGAGACTCCGGGTCTTTCTTCCTCTTCTTCAAGGTGGAGAAACGCAGCAGGAACCCCCTACGCAAATCCTCAAAAGCATAAATCGAACCCGAGGGTAACTGGTAGAACTAGTCCCTCGCCTTCTCTTTCAGGGTGGTGGCGAAGAGTCGGCACTTGAAGGCGTCCGACATGGGTCTGATCGAGACCATATCTTCGAACCATTGCAGGTGGGGAACGGGATCGCTGTTCCCAACATACAAGGTCATGGCTGGTTCCCTGAACCCCTCGGGGAGTGGTGCCGAGAGCACCAACTCACAAAAGGGACTCCCCCCGTTCACCTTCTGAACTGGCTCTACTCTTCCTGCAGAACCTCCTGCCGAGGCTCCCTCTGCCACCCCTGGGTTTGCCGAGAACACCGTTGCCGAGACCCCTCCTGCCGAGACCACTCTGGTCGGGATCTCGCTCGCACCTACTGGACTGGGGAAGAGCTCGCGACCCGCGAGATCTCGGCCTGCCTCCTGGGCTGCTGCTTCCTTGCCCGCTCGCTGGCCTGGGGCGTTCTCGCAGCCCCCGGATGGAGGAGCCATCTGAGGGGCCGGGGTAGCGAAACCACCCAGCGTCGAGGCTATGGCGCTCTGAAAGGCTCCAATCATATCCCTCTTGAGCTCGGCCAGCATATCCATCGTCACTGGCGACCCTGCAGGTGGCGAACCTCTGAACCCTGCATCTCGCTCATCCTCGCCCGCCATGCTTTCTCCTAGAGACTTTCCTGTACTAGCCACACTCCACGCTCACCGCACCAAGAATGTTGAAACCAGAAACTGGTTCCTTGTGGAGCTCGGGGGCCCCCAACAGGTTGGGGGGTGACTAGCACTTACTTATCCCGCGGAAAAAGTACGTCGGGGTCTCAGAACTTAACACAGACCCTTAACTCAGCAGGGAGGTCCCACCACACACCCGGAAGATCTTTAGATTGCTTCCCCTCCAGAGCCAAAGCTGAGGCCCGGGCACCTTGGAGAGCTCAGGGGAGTCTCGGCAAGGATAGCCTAAGGAGAGAGAAGCCAAAAACCGGACCCTCCCTAAAGGTGCCCTTTGGGTCTTATTTATAGTTTTTCTGAACTGGTCTACGAATAGCGGAATTCCGCCTTTTGGTTTTGCTATTTGCACCCCAATTTGGTCTGCTAACAGCCAAACTCCGATGTTCGGGGTGGCTATTTGCAGGCCTCCAGGGGCAAGAGGGTACTTCTACCTTCCTTTCCCCTGGAAGAGGGGTCTGCGAGACCAGGAATGCTTCTTGGTCTCGCCCTACTGTATGCGAGGATTCCTGTCGCCTCTGCGACCTCTTGAGTCTCGCAGAACCCATGGCATGACACATCTCGCCGAGTACTCCGGCGAGATTGGTTCTTATCCTTCTAGCTCTCGCCATACGCCAACTGCCGAGACCACGCCCCAGCGCTCTCGCCTATGCTTTCTGGGAATGCCGCTCTGCGAGGTCTAGGGGGTGGAGCCAGGCGAACCCCGGTTTGTACAGTGGCAGGTTCTAAGGTGATGAAGAAAATGGCCCCGAGCAGACCCGCTGTCCAGGCTCTCATCTAGCTGGCAGGTCCGAAGGCTCACTCGGTGGCAGGTTCCAAGGTGTTGAGAGATGGCCCCGAGCAGACCCGTTGTCCAGGCTCTCATCTAGCTGGCAGGTCTGAAGGCTCACTCGGTGGCAGGTTCTAAGGTGATGAAGAAAATGGCCCCGAGCAGACCCGCTGTCCAGGCTCTCATCTAGCTGGCAGGTTCGAAGGCTCACTCGGTGGCAGGTTCCAAGGTGTTGAGAGATGGCCCCGAGCAGACCCGCTGTCCAGGCTCTCATCTAGCTGGCAGGTCCGAAGACTCACTCGGTGGCAGGTTCTGAGGTGATGAAGAAAACGGCCCCGAGCAGACCCGCTATCCAGGCTCTCATCTAGCTGGCAAGTCCGAAGGCTCACTCGGTGGCAGGTTCTCAGGTGATGAAGAAAATGGCCCCGAGCAGACCCGCTGTCCAGGCTCTCATCTAGCTGGCAGGTCTGAAGGCTCACTCCGTGGCAGGTTCCAAGGTGTTAAGAGATGGCCCCGAGCAGACCCGCTGTCCGGGCTCTCATCTAGCTGGCAGGTCCGAAGGCTCACTCGGTGGCAGGTTCTGAGGTGATGAAGAAAACGGCCCCGAGCAGACCCGCTGTCCAGGCTCTCATCTAGCTGGCAGGTCCGAAGGCTCACTCGGTGGCAGGTTCTGAGGTGATGAAGAAAATGGCCCCGAGCAGACACGCTGTCCAGGCTCTCATCTAGCTGGCAGGTCCGAAGGCTCACTCGGTGGCAGGTTCTAAGGTGATGAAGAAAATGGCCCCGAGCAGACCCGCTATCCAGGCTCTCATCTAGCTGGCAGGTCCGAAGGCTCACTCGGTGGCAGGTTCCAAGGTGTTGAGAGATGGCCCCGAGCAGACCCGCTGTCCAGGCTCTCATCTAGCTGGCAGGTCCGAAGGCTCACTCGGTGGCAGGTTCTGAGGTGATGAAGAAAATGGCCCCGAGCAGACCCGCTGTCCAGGCTCTCATCTAGCTGGCAGGTCCGAAGGCTCACTCGGTGGCAGGTTCCTAGGTGTTGAAAAATGGCCCCGAGCAGACCCGCTGTCCAGGCTCTCATCTAGCTGGCAGGTCCGAAGGCTCACTCGGTGGCGGGTTCTAAGGTGATGAAGGAAATGGCCCCGAGCAGACCCGCTGTCCAGGCTCTCATCTAGCTGGCAGGTCCGAAGGCTCACTCGGTGGCAGGTTCTGAGGTGATGAAGAAAATGGCCCCGAGCAGACCCGCTGTCCAGGCTCTCATCTAGCTGGCAGGTCCGAAGGCTCACTCGGTGGCAGGTTCTAAGGTGATGAAGAAAATGGCCCCGAGCAGACCCGCTGTCCAGGCTCTCATCTAGCTGGCAGGTCCGAAGGCTCACTCGGTGGCAGGTTCCAAGGTGTTGAGAGATGGACCCGAGCAGACCCGCTGTCCAGGCTCTCATCTAGCTGGCAGGTCCGAAGGCTCACTCGGTGGCAGGTTCTGAGGTGATGAAGAAAATGGCCCCGAGCAGACCCGCTGTCCAGGCTCTCATCTAGTTGGCAGGTCCGAAGGCTCACTCGGTGGCAGGTTCCTAGGTGTTGAAAAATGGCCCCGAGCAGACCCGCTGTCCAGGCTCTCATCTAGCTGGCAGGTTCGAAGGCTCACTCGGTGGCGGGTTCTACGGTGATGAAGGAAATGGCCCCGAGCAGACCTGCTGTCCGGGCTCTCATCTAGATGGCAGGTCCGAAGGCTCACTCGGTGGCAGGTTCTAAGTTCTCAAGGGTGGATCTTGAGAGCACTCGCAGGGACCACACGCCAGTAAGGTAATCTTACCTCTCTTCCTGACTACCTAAGCGAAACCCCGGTCTGGGCGAATGGTAAGGAGGTACGAGTGGGGCAGGAAGCGGGAAGTCGAAAAGGGGCAGCACACCTAAGTCATCTTCGAGCATTCGCTGGGTGGCCAGGACAGTCGCACTACGACCTAGCGTCCTAATGAGCCTAGCGAGATATAGCGGCGAATGAGAGAAAAGTTGAGATAGCACAAAAATTGAGATAGCACAAAAATTGTAGTCAATATATATCTCTTTTAAGGGCACTCGCCCAGTTCATGATTACATTCAAAATGGTAAGTACAAAAAAGAGTAAAAAATACAAAGGGCCCTTCTCAAGGGTCGGCAGACTTCTCGCCTGGAGATCCTTCGCTCTCCCCCGAATCCAGGATGAGGGCGTCTTCCCGCGGCTCGCCGTTATCGTCCTCCGGGAAGGGGATCGGAATGTAGAGCTCGGGAACGACTTGACGAGCGGAAAGGCATTCGGCCTCCGCCTTCAGATATCCAGCCCGCCGCAGCACCTGCAGCGCATGCTTAACGGCGCTTTGCGCATTCTCCTGCATCAGTTGCTCTAGCTCGTGATGGGGGTAAAAGTGCCCCCCACTTCCCGGGGCGAGTGCCGACGTGCCGGCTTCTCGCAACCGTTGGACTTCGGCTTTGGCCAGGCGGACTTCCTCTTCAAGGTCGACCACCCGCGCGCGAAGCATCCCGGCGCTTGTACCATCCTGAAGAAATGAAATAAAACCTGAGATAAAAGTGCGGCAATCAGCAATGGTCATCCGCAGGGGTGAGAGAAAGTATACCTCTGCAACCGGGCGGCAGGCGAGAAGCGCTTCCGCGGCTTCCAGCTTCACCCTGAGCTCAGTCGCCTCCCTAGAGATGAGAGCCCTGGCCTCCTCGACCCCAGCCAGATTCTGCGACAAGTTGATGCTCCGGCGAGAAGACATGTGCGAGAGCTCAAGGGCCCGCAGCATGCCTCGAGCGGCCTCGTGGGCGAGAACTTGCATCTTCTCGGCATCGAAGACCTCAGCATCCTCACGGCCATAGAGGGCATACGCAATGGCGTACTCCTCACCGCTGGCGACGTTGCTCTCTATCCAGGTTGGATGGAGGGTGGAGAGCGAGACCCTGTTCGTGTTTCTGTCCCACTTGACCAGGGGAGCCCCTGAGGGATCCACGTACCTCTCGGCGTTCGGGAAGTTACGGTGGTCCCTGGGCAGCAGAGGCGGCGGCAGCGACGATCTCGCCTGGACCACCGTCCTATCTGGCACACCCGACCCCAAGGTTGGGGCCGGCACTTCGGTCCCCAGGGTTTGGGTCGGGACCTCCGTCCCTAGGGTTTGGGTTGGATCATTCGCTCCAGAGGTCTCGCCCACAACCCCCTTCCCTTTGATGGAAGGAGGGCATCGCGACTTGCTGGGGGGAGAGGAAGGAGTCGTCGCGGGTTTTCTCTTTCGGCTGCTGGGCTTGGAGGAGGAAGGCCCCTCCCGGCAGGCATCCGCGGCAGCTTGCGCGAGAGGCACGCAAAACCCAGGAGGCCGCGACGGATGAAGGGGGAGGCTACGCACGCCTACATAATATTGCGAATGGTTTTAGCGAATGGTGTAAGAATCACAAAGCCAAAACGAATGAAGGAAGTCTCGAAAACTTACCCTCGCCCTGCGGAATGAGCGGGAGCGAGTTGACGTTTCGCTGGAGATAGGCGAGGTCCATCCTGTGCTCCAGAATATATTGGTGGAGTTTGGCCTCGTGCCCCCCTAGGGTCGGGGGGCGGAAGGTTGACTCCTCCTCCTGCACCGGGGCGAGAAGGGTGTTTCCCAGGCTCCCGCTGACGAAGATGAAGCGGCGAACCCAGTCGTGGTTTTTGTTCGGGAGCCCGTAGTGCTTGAGTGGGTTTAGACCCGAGAAGAAGGAGATGTCGTTGGTGCAGCGGAAGGTGTAGAGTTTGCGGAAGACGGGCAGCGAGAACTCGATCCCCTCTTCTCGCAGATAGCTCGCGTACCCGACCAGCATGGCGATGGAGTTGGGGTTGAGCTGGCCGGGCACGACCCCATAGTACCTGAAGGTCTGGCGGAGTTCCGGCCAGATGGGAAGGCGAAACCCCACCTCGAAGTGCTCTAGCGGGATCGCGAGAGCACAGGGCGAGATGGAGTTTAGGCGCTCTTCCGGCCTGGGCTTTCGCGCCTCGAACCCCGGCGGAATGTAATCCGCGACAGCAGTCAAGTAAGCCTTTTCGGAGAGGTCGCGGGAGTCGAAAGTGTGGTTGACGAATGCGCTGGCGCACCTGGCCCTACCTTCCGCATCACCACCCATTTCGCGAATGCCGAAGGAGAAGGGAGCAGCAGAGAAGGGAGAAGCGCGAGTGCTAGCGCGAGGAAAGAGGGGGAGCGGATGGTAAGGTATTTAATACGGTGGTTGAAAGGCCTATTTATAGAAGGACTAAACGGCGTTTGGGCTTTCGAGGTAACGGGTGTGCGGATAGCAATCGCGCCTTCCCGACGCCTCGAAACCCGGGCCGATCCCTCTCGCCCATTAATGGCGAATGCCCTGTGGCTATTCGCTCGACGGCTACGCGAAAGAGCTAAGAAAATATTCGGCAATAGCATATCATTCGGCAATACCCAGGCAAGCTACGATAAAAACAAAAAATGAGAAATAGAGCATTCGCAAAGCGTAGAGTATAAAATTATTACAGACAAATATAAAAGTCCAGCATCCGCAACACAGAAAACGAGGAAAGAAATAACAGGAGGGGTGAATGTCGACTAGATCAGAACTCCTCCCAGACCCACCGACCTCGCCTTCGCGACCCAGCTTCCAGGGGCATTCGCAGGCGGTAGTACGCGAGCATATTGGTGATCTCATGGGAAGCCAGTTGGAGTTGGTCCCGGGCTCGCGCGGCGTGTCTTCCGGGAGACAACTCCCCTCCTTCACCCCACAGGCGCTCCACCGTCGCGAGAAGGCGCGAGTAGTCCCGCCGAAGGTCCTTTAACTCACGCGCGACTCCCAGCCGCACATCATCCACCTGGCCGGCGACGTTCCGCTGGATGTGGATGAGCTTCCCCAAGACCTCCGTGATCCGCTCCTTCAGGGTCGCGTGATCTGAGGAGTCGCCTAGGAAGTCAGCGAGATCCCCAGGGGAGGGGAGAGGCGAGAGCATCCCCTCTTCCCCCTCGTTGTAGGACTCAAGGGGGAGGCTTCCCGATAGCCTGCGAAATCACAACTAGGTCAGTTGCGGTAAAATAAGCGAGTACGATAGGGGCAGGTGAATAAACTGACCTGGGACGGGTTCCCTATGACCTGGAGGGCGAGACGAATGGGGGAGGACCCCAGACAAGCCTGCGGAAGGTGGTAGAACTTTCCCTTTCCCGGGGCGGAAAAGCGGAGGAGGAGGAGCCGGAGCATTCGCACGGTCATCAGCACGGAGGTGCTGACCCAGTTCCCGCTCAGGGGAGACCCTCGGTTCATTCGCGGTAACAGAGGGGTTCTGCTGGGCAGGGGAACTTGGAGGAATGGAGTCCCGCAGCGGGACGTCAGGGTTGAGGGCTTTGAAAAGGTAATGGTCAGTAACAAGCAACATGAAAGGAAAATCGAGAGGGTTTACAACTTACTGGATTGGAGTATGGTCTCGCCCGGAGGGGGTGGAGGAGCAAGGTCCAGATCTGGAGGAGGTGTCTCGTCCGCGAGAGGTGGCACCACGGCACTGTTCAAAATGGCCCCGTGGCCGTCCTCAGGCACCGAAATCCCCTGCGAATGGTCGGAGTGATTGCAGAATAAGGAGGCAGAAACTAAAAAGAAAGGCAGGAGGAATCTTCATACCTGAGTCCTGGGGTCTGGAGGAGTATTCGTCGGAGAGTCCGAGGCGGTCTCGCCTTTTTGGCGATTCATCCGAATCGCTTTGGCTCGCCGCGAGACATATGGGGCGCTTGAGTCTCGCTTGGATGTAAGCCAGGGAGCAAATCTGGCAGTTTTGGGGGCGGTTGCAGTCTGGGCCGCAGCCAGGCGTTCGATCATTTCTTGCGAGAGGGGTCTCGTGGAAGGCTTGTGGAAAGACATTGGAAGTGGCGAAAGGTCCAGGGAGAGAAAACTCCGGGCCGAGATATAAAAATGGTCCAGAAAAGTCTGACATGAGGAGGTATATATAGGATGACGGTGGGACCCACAGAGTCTTATGGGTCCAGTCAGCAAGCACTCACCGAATACAGGGTTGGACTGTTCTTTCCGAGCGTATGAACCGCTCGCAAAGAGCGGGGATTGTGTACAACCCGTATTCGCCGAGTGGGTCCCTCAAGCCAACTGGCGAGACCTGGGTCAGCCGGATCATTCGCCCAGGCTAAGAAAGGTGGAGAGATCCCCGGATTAGTGGGGGTACGCTGCAGGGAGAAGAAGTTTGGCAAGTGGTGCCCTCACGGACCACTCGCTCAGTAGCATGGGCACTCAGAAATACCCCTGGTGGGCTGCAAATAGCCCTTCAGAACAGCGGAGTTAGGCTATCAGCAGACCAATTTGGGGTGCGATTAGTAAAGTTAAAAGGCAGATTCGGGCTATTTGCAGACCAGCCTAGGAAAAACTATAAATAGACCCTTAAGGGCACCTTGGAGGGGATCCGATTTTAGAGAATCCTCTCCTCCAGGCTAGTTTTTGGTCGGCTGCTAGTGCCCTCCAAGGTGCCCGGTTGAGCTCTGGTTTGGGAGGGGAAGCTCTCTAAGATCTTCCGGGTGTGTGGCGGGACCTCCTCGCTTCAGCCTTGGGTCTTTTCTTATTCTCACATCCACCGTCAAGAGAGTCTAGTGAGGGAGAAGTAAGCATCGGCTGCACCCCCAGTGGGTCCGAACTCAAGAGACCTGTTGCAGGTTTCAACAGCAGGGAGCATGGCATCGTGTATGAGAAGACAATCTCGAGGATGCCGCAACAGAATGTGTTGGCGGAGAGGATGAACAAGACAATTGTTGAGAAGATCAGGTGCATGATCTCTCAAGCAGATATTGGCAAGCAGTTCTGGACAGAGGTCGTACAGACTGTAGTGCATTTGATCAATCTGTCCCCCTCTACACCTTTGGATGGAGATATCCCATAGCGTGTTTGGTCCAGGAAGGAGGTATCATATGGACACGTGCGAGTATTCGGTTGTAGGGCACATATTCATGTCCCCAAGGAGGAGAGATCGAAGCTTGATGAGAAGTCTCGGGAGTGCATCTTGCTGGGATTCTCGCATGAAGAGTTTGGCTATAGACTCTGGGATCCAGTGAAGAAGAAGTTCATTAGAAGCAGGGATGTGGTCTTCGTGGAAGACCAGATTGTTGGTGAGCAGAGTGTTGCTGAGCCACAGGATCCACAGGCTGTGGAAAGTTCTGATGTTGTTTTTGAGCCAGAGAATGATGGTGCTGATGAAGGGCGTACTGAAGAAGAAGCTGAGCAGATTCCAGATCAGGATGAGATTCTGGATGGAGGGGGAGCATTGCATGTTGATGTTCCACTGATGGTGGAGGTGACCCTCAGTAGATCTGATAGAGAACGGAGGCCCGACACCAGGTATCCACCACAAGATTATATCTTGCTTACTAATGGTGGTGAGCCTGAGTATTTTGAGGAGGCTTAGAGGGTTGAAGACAGTGAGCCTTGGGCAGCATCTATGGAGGAGGAGTTAGAATCACTCTAGAAGAATGAGACCTGTGATTTGGTCAGACTACCAAAGGGGAGGAAAGCCTTGAAGAATAAATGGGTCTTCAAGCTGAACACTGATGAAATCTCTCCCGGCCTAGGTACAAGGCAAGATTGGTAGTCAAAGGGTTCAGTCAAAGGCATGGTGTAGACTTTGATGAGATATTTTTGTTAGTAGTGAAAATGTCGTCTATCAGACTGGTATTGGGGTTGGCTGCCTCCAAGAATCTTGAAGTTGAGCAGATGGATGTCAAGACGGCATTTCTGCATGGAGATTTGAAGGAGGAGCTATACATGGAGCAGCCTGAAGGTTTTGAAGCCAAGGGGAAGGAGCATTTAGTTTGCCGACTCAAGAAGAGACTGTATGGGTTGAAGCAAGCACCCAGGCAGTGGTACAAGAAATTCGACTCCTTTATGCTGAAGAGCAAGTACCAAAGGACCAGGGCTAATCACTGTGTCTATGCGAAGAGGACTGAGAAGACCATTACTATTCTGTTATTGTATGTGGATGACATGTTGATTATCGGTGATGACAAGGACAGCATTATTGAGCTGAAGAAAGAACTTGGTGAGTCCTTTGAGATAAAGGACTTGGGACCAGCATAGAAGATCCTTGGGATGAAGATCACTAGTGATAGGAGTGCAGGTCTATTATGGCTATCTCAAGCTGAGTATGTGGAGATGGTGCTGAAGAGGTTCATGATGGAGAAGGCCAAGGTTGTAGCTACTCCGCTGGGTGGACACTTCAAGCTATCTAGCTCTCAATGTCCTTCATCTGAGAAGGAACTGGAGGAGATGAGCCAGATCCCTTATGCATCTGCAGTGGGGAGTTTGTTGTATGTTATGGTCTGCACAAGGCTAGACATAGCTTATGCAGTGGGGATAGTGAGCAGATATCTGACAAATCTAGGGTTGATCCATTGGGATGTTGTGAAGTGGATACTCCAATATCTTAGAGGTACCACATGCCTATGTTTGCAGTTTGGTGGAGGGTTGATGGCGCAAATCTCACACACCGCTATAGGCGGTAGCTCGACTGCGACACGAAACGGCAGTGTACCGATCGTTCAAGTAATATAAAACGAGGAGTAATCCCCGAGTATCGATTCTCTCAAGGAACACAGTAAGGTGGAGTTAACGTTCGAGGTAGGACTTGAGATTGAAGTCCTTAACGTCGGATGGAATGCGGGGGAGTTGGGTTGGCTTTTGGAAAATAAAATAAAAGCTATCAACTACTCCTATGCAATGCCGCTATGCAAAGCTTCGCTTGGCGGGATGGAGACTAGGCAGGCCTTGAGCGCGCTGCGTCGCAAGGGCGGATGGACGAGAAGGCAAGCGGAATTGAACAATGCAGGCCTTGAGCGCGCTGCTTCGTAAGGCGGGATGGAATACGGGCTGCGATGACACGCTTCGGTAGGCGGATGGACGAGTAGGCTAATGGATCGAACTATGCAGGCCTTGAGCGCGCTGCTTCGTTAGGCGGGATGGAATACGGGCCGCGATGCCACGCTTCGGTAGGCGGATGGACGAGTAGGCTAGCGGAATGAGGGTCGTAAGCACCTCTTCGACAAGCACGCCACTAGCAATTGCTAGTGCGGCACCGGACACGGTGGTGGAGTGGAAAAGGGATGGTGGCGCACCTCAAGCAACTCAAATAACAAGCATTTCACAAATACAAGAAATATATGGAAATACAAACTAGTTCAAGTGCAACTTCATCAACATACATAGATCTAGCTATTACAACAATCAATAAAAGGAGAATAAGGCAAGAAATCGACCGAATCCGAAGTCTCCTTGTAGATTCACGGTTGGAATCGCCGGGTTGTCAATCCGCGTCCAAGCTCGGTCCGCAACTACGTCCGGGGTAGAGAGAGCTGTTACGAATCTCCAATGGACCCGTCTTCTTCGTGTCACGATCCGGTAGAGGTTGCAAACTTCCTCTTGCTTGATGGCAATGGCGGCTAGGTCTTCCTTTGGAGCTCTTGGATGAAGGAGGAGGCCGAGAGGAAACTCCGGCTCAAGATTGGCGTGAAGAACAAGCCCGGAGCACCTCTAGATGGTGGGCGGCGATGGAGGGGCGAAACTGGGCGCTCTGGAGCAGGAAACGGCGGAAGAAGACGATGGATCTGACCTAAATCGCGAGCAGGGAATTTATAGGCGCTGGATTTAAACAGTGCGCACGGTCAGTGGCGCACGACCAGTGGTCGTGCGCACTAGAATCCTGTGATCGTGCGCTCTGCCTGGACGGAGCCTGCAAAGACAGAAATTGAAAAATAAAATGTTCGCACGACCAGTGGCGCACGACCGGTGATCGTGCGCACTAGCGTTGATGGTCGTGCGCAATACAGCAAACAGAACTCAGAATTTTAATGATAAGTGCGCACGAGCAGTGGCGCACGACCGATGGTCGTGCGCACTGGAGTCGATGGTCGTGCGCACTGCACCAGACAGAACTCGTGAAAAAGGGTTAAGTGCGCACGATTAGTGGCGCACGACCGGTGGTCGTGCGCACTAGAACAAGTGATCGTGCGCAGTGTTCCTGTGCAGAATTGCACCGGGAACACCTGCACGACTCCCATTCCAGCACAACCACCAATCTAGCCACTGAAGGTGGCACTTAACAATACATGAAAGCTAATGATGAAGATAAACAAGAAATAACACCAAAACGGGCCTAGCAGTGCACATAGCAAGGAATAACAAATATAAGCTAAAACAGGCTAAAGTGCAGTGGAATGACTAGAAAAACGGCCCAGATGAGTCCATAAAAGTGTATATGATCAGGACTCATCACACCCCCAGACTTACCTGTTTGCGCGTCCCGAGCAAACGAATCCGGTGGAGTGTGAAAAAGGTAGTTAGCAAAGAAAATTACACAAGGGAATACAATGCGAAGTAGCAAAAACATGCAAATAGAGATTTCGTAAAAAGAGATTCTAACTATGCTAACTAATTTACGAAAGTACTAGAGCGTAAATATAGATTTATCAATACTCAGTTGGTGAATTGTGAAGAATTTGATGATCATGGCCGGTGTGAAAGTAATAAGCCACTAAGGAGGGTGTTGCAAAAGATCGGGGTTCGGGAATAACTCCGCTGAAATCCATCAACGTCGGGAACCATACGCTTGCCCGGTCACACTCTCTCCACAGCGCTAGCAAACTCGCGAGATAAATCAATAGGACTTTTAGGATTAAATTGGGGCTTAGGTTGCGGTATGATAATCAAAGGTAAAAACGAAGGCTACGCAACCAACATGAGTCAACGGGACGCTGCACCAAGCAAAACCAAAAACAAAGCTCGTGTGACACACCCCCAGACTTATTGTGAAAACTAGGTGTGCACACGTCCTACTCCACAAATACCAACAGATTTTCTAAAACGCTCGGGAGGATAACTTTTCAATACGCTTTTTTCAGATTTTTATTTCAATACCATATTTTTCTTTTTCTTTTTCTTATCCTCCGGTTGATTCAAAATCAGCAAATAGAGTTTATTTCTCCTTCACAACACGACAATTCCAAACATCACACCAAATCTAAAACATGAGTGCAGATAACATATACTTGGTTGCGACAGTGGGATAAGCTTTAGGCCTTGGTGTATGGAGGAGGAGCTGAACAAAGGGAGTGGTAGGCACAAGTGTTGGGAAGCAAAGGTGAGCGAATAGGATATGGAAAGCGAAGGCTCAAACTAGCCAAAAGGTGGCCTATATCACATTTATCTCAACGAATTGCCCGCACCCATGCTTCAAGAGTCGCTTGGGGCAAGTTCTTAGCCCACGAGAAAGGTAAACCTTCCTCCCGACTCGAGCAACACACAACTAGCGCTCGTATACACACAACACCGGGCTATCACCAATTTCATTCACATTCACCACTTGAGTAGAATAAATCTAAAACTACGCATAAATACTAATCATAAATTAAAAGCATAGAAATAATCTAATTTTACTCAAATTCTATTGTAGCACGCGGATGCGACTAGAACACTGCTCGAGTCAACATTGCGCTCCCAATAGTAATTCCTAAGCTATCATCCCAATTCACATTCCTAACCAAGATAGTTTGTTCAGAACAAAACAAATAGATAAGCACGCGCTCATGTGGGTGTTGTGGTGTGCAATGAAATTAAACAAAACATTTTAAATGAAATCTTCTAGTATACAGTGCAATAGTGCACGTGAGCGGGTAAACAAACTACTCTCCCCCAGACTTAAACTAAACAATCCGCATAATATATGACAGGAGAATCAAAATAGAGCTAGGGAAAGAGAGTACCCAATGCTCATCAAGTGAGCATACCAGAAGACGCGTGCAAACTAAGACAACGCTGCAGCATCCGCCATCCAGAAAAAAATACCTGCAGGGGTCAGCTCCGCAAAAACAAAAGAAAAATGACAAACTAAAATAAACTACAGCTAACTAAACATGATTAGAAGAAATAAAAATGCAGAAAAGAAAGATAACTACTGGGGTTATTGTCCTCCCAGCACGACTTATTCAAACTTTAAGAGTTCTAGCTAATGGGCCTATGGAAGGAGAAGTGGACAGGTAACTGGCTTAATATCCGTGTCGGTAGCGGGTACCTATACGGAGAAAGAACAGTCACGCCTCTACCCGAATATAAATACCTGCTCCTCACAGGTAGAGGGAAAAGAAAGTAAGAAGAGGAGGAGGCCTGGTCCTCACTCATCTCACCAAAACTATCCTTGCCCAGCAAGGTATCGTCCACAGCAGGTCCGCAGGAGGAGAAGGCAACGAATGAGGCTTCCTTAATGGAGGAGGGATCAACCTCCTCGCATAAAAGGACACACTCATCATTGACTTGAGCACAAAGCTCCAAGTCTTCCTGAAGTACCTGTGAAGATTCAACCTGCACAGGCTCGGGTGAAGAGGGGGGATCGAGAAATAAACAAGATGAAGAACATAAATAATCAAAAATCGGGGGAGTGGTCCCGGTCTCACTCCCATTAGGTTGGGGAAGTAAAATAATGTTTGCATTGTCATCAATGCTACAAGATTCGGCGGGATCAACGGTGGCCAGGTTTAGGATTTGGACTTCCTCCACCGGTGCTGAGGAAAATTCCTCTTCACCTAGAAGGTTGTCCTCCTCCATAGGAATAGGCACAAAACTCAGATCAACCTCCTCCTCCTGCGACACATCATCAACAATGTCGTCGGAGACGAGTGTAGTATGCACAACAGGGAGAGGAGTAGTGCTCGGATAAAAGTCGAGCACCGATTCCTCACAAAGAATCGAATCCACTAGAGGTGGTGGATGCACTGGGAGAATGGGCTCAGCAATGTTGGTGCATAGATCAGCCGCACATCCGGTGACTGTGTCAACGCCATACCCTTCAAGATGTGAAGGTGGCAAGGACACAAAACCGGATGTTGAAGGTGTGCCGCCAGAGTTAGGATTCGGGACGATCCGGATATCCGGCTCGTCATCTTCATCCAATTGGCGACGAAAAATAGCACAATCCTTCAGGGCATGATCTGTGCTCCGACAAAACTGGCACTGCCTAGCGGGCTTCTTTGGCACAGCGGGGGCTGGAGCCGAAAAGAAGTATGACGGTAAAGGCTCAGCAGAGTAGCCATAAGACTTACGCACACCATATGAAGTACCAGATGAAGTCGGTGCTCCATATGCTGGGCTGCAGGAACTATGCCTACTATTCTCCGTAGGGCATTCATCACTAGAGTGAGAAGTATCTCTACACCAACGGCAACGAATATTGAGATGTGCCCACATAGTGTAAAAATAATACGATTCAAGATAAGAATGCTATTATGCAGACACTATACCAAACAGAAATTACTAAAGCAACCTAATATTAAATAAGAAAGCGGAATAAAAAGAACAGAAATAAAATTTAAAGGATGCAATTTACAAATGAAAGGGCTTCTCTCTCAGATTCTCCCTCTCCAGAAAACTCACACGACTGTGTTCCCCGGCAACGGCGCCAAAAACTTGATGCGCAAATCCTGCACACCGCTATAGGCGGTAGCGAGACTGCGATCCGAACGGCAGTGAACCGGTCGTTGTCAAGTAATAATATGAGGAAGTAAATCCCCAAGTACCGAATCTCTTGAGGAACACAGTAAGGTGGAGTTAACGTTCGAGGAGGACTTGAGATTGAAGTCCTAAACGTCGGATGGAATGCGGGGGAGTTGGGTTGGCTTTTGGAAAATAAAATAAAAGCTATCAACTACTCCTATGCAATGCCGCTATGCAAAGCTTCGCTTGGCGGGATGGAGACTAGGCAGGCCTTGAGCGCGCTGCGTCGCAAGGGCGGATGGACGAGAAGGCCAGCGGAATTGAACAATGCAGGCCTTGAGCGCGCTGCTTCGTAAGGCGGGATGGAATACGGGCCGCGATGCCACGCTTCGGTAGGCGGATGGACGAGTAGGCTAATGGATCGAACTATGCAGGCCTTGAGCGCGCTGCTTCGTTAGGCGGGATGGAATACGGGCCGCGATGCCACGCTTCGGTAGGCGGATGGACGAGTAGGCTAGCGGAATGAGGGTCGTAAGCACCTCTTCGACAAGCACGCCACTAGCAATTGCTAGTGCGGCACCGGACACGGTGGTGGAGTGGAAAAGGGATGGTGGCGCACCTCAAGCAACTCAAATAACAAGCATTTCACAAATACAAGAAATATATGGAAATACAAACTAGTTCAAGTGCAACTTCATCAACATACATAGATCTAGCTATTACAACAATCAATAAAAGGAGAATAAGGCAAGAAATCGACCGAATCCGAAGTCTCGTTGTAGATTCACGGTTGGAATCGCCGGGTTGTCAATCCGCGTCCAAGCTCGGTCCGCAACTACGTCCGGGGTAGAGAGAGCTGTTACGAATCTCCAATGGACCCGTCTTCTTCGTGTCACGATCCGGTAGAGGTTGCAAACTTCCTCTTGCTTGATGGCAATGGCGGCTAGGTCTTCCTTTGGAGCTCTTGGATGAAGGAGGAGGCCGAGAGGAAACTCCGGCTCAAGATTGCGTGAAGAACAAGCCCGGAGCACCTCTAGATGGTGGGCGGCGATGGAGGGGCGAAACTGGGCGCTCTGGAGCAGGAAACGGCGGAAGAAGACGATGGATCTGACCTAAATCGCGAGCAGGGAATTTATAGGCGCTGGATTTAAACAGTGCGCACGGTCAGTGGCGCACGACCAGTGGTCGTGCGCACTAGAATCCTGTGATCGTGCGCTCTGCCTGGACGGAGCCTGCAAAGACAGAAATTGAAAAATAAAATGTTCGCACGACCAGTGGCGCACGACCGGTGGTCGTGCGCACTAGCGTTGATGGTCGTGCGCAATACAGCAAACAGAACTCAGAATTTTAATGATAAGTGCGCACGAGCAGTGGCGCACGACCGATGGTCGTGCGCACTGGAGTCGATGGTCGTGCGCACTGCACCAGACAGAACTCGTGAAAAAGGGTTAAGTGCGCACGATTAGTGGCGCACGACCGGTGGTCGTGCGCACTAGAACAAGTGATCGTGCGCAGTGTTCCTGTGCAGAATTGCACCGGGAACACCTGCACAACTCCCATTCCAGCACAACCACCAATCTAGCCACTGAAGGTGGCACTTAACAATACATGAAAGCTAATGATGAAGATAAACAAGAAATAACACCAAAACGGGCCTAGCAGTGCACATAGCAAGGAATAACAAATATAAGCTAAAACAGGCTAAAGTGCAGTGGAATGACTAGAAAAACGGCCCAGATGAGTCCATAAAAGTGTATATGATCAGGACTCATCAAGGGTCACCAATGCTGATTGGGTACTCTGACTCAGATATATCAGGAGATATTGATTCCCGGAGGTCCACATCTGGATATATTTTTATTTATACAGGGGGAGCTATATCGTGGCAGTCGAGGTTGTAGAAATGCATGGGACTGTCGACGACAGTGGCAGAATATATTGCGCTGACGGAAGCGTCAAAATATATCTTGTGGATGAAGAAGTTCATGCTTGAACTTGGACTCCAAGCAAGAAGTGTTCACTGTCTACAGTGACAGTTAGAGGGCCATTTTTCTGGCCAAGAACCCCACCTACCACTCCAAGACGAAGCATATTGATGTAAGGTATCATTGGATAAAGGATGCTGTCGAGGAGAAGCTGTTGAAGGTGGAGAAAGTTCACACGGATGAAAATCCTTCGGACATGATGACAAAGTTCATGCCAAAAGAGAAGCACGAGTTGTGCTGGTTGCTGATCGACATGAAGCCCACCTGAAGGTGTCAGGTTGGGGAACTCCTTTTTATGGTTTGGAGGGGGACTTTGTTGGGGTCCAGCCCCTAAAGAGAAGAAATAGATCAGAGGTTGGTGATGTGCTGTTGTTGGTGAACAAGTCTTTTTCGTTGAATGGTCTCATCAAATTCGTCGAGTGGTCTCGTCGAATTCGTCGAGTGGTCTCGTCGAATTCGTCAAGTGGTCTCTGAATTAATCGAGTGGTCTCCGAATTCGTCGAGTGGTCTCTGAATTCATTGAGTGTTTTCAGCGAATTCATCGAGTTGATAAGCTACGTTTCGACGAATTGTATTCATCTTGTTCGCCGTGTTTCGTCGAGTTGTCTCGACGAATTTTGTCGAGACAGTTACTGTAGCAGGGCAGAAACTATTTTGTCAAATCTCGGTCGGGAGCCGTTGGATCATTTTGGATCTGTTTTGGACTGTCAAGATATGGTCGCATATTTACCCTAAATAGGTAAGGACGTTTTGATAGAAGGAATAACTTCCAATTTTAAGCCGACATCGAGAGCGATGCATCGGAAGGGTTTCGCTCGGCCATTATCGCCAGAGGAGTTCTTCAAGGAGGAAGAATAGGTTTCTCAGATTGGTGACTTCGTCTTCGCTGTAAGAGTGCTTTTGCTTAATCTTGTCTTCGTTTGTTTTAGTTCTTGGAGAGAGATTTGAGTTCTTGCTCTTTGTTTGGAGAGAATTTATTTTCACCGTAAGTTGGGAAGAGGATTCAATTTGTGAATCCAAAGGGGGTATCTAGGTTGGGCAAACTTAGATTATTTGTTGTAATCCTTATTATTGTGATAGTGGATTGTTCGTGTGTCCCGCCCTGTGATTTTTCCCTCATTGTTTAGAGAGGATTTTCCACGTAAAATCTTGTGTCCTGTGTTGGTTGTTGTTTTCTAAATGATTTCTATGTTTATCTTTCTTCAAGTGTGCCCAAGTTATTCAATGGGTTATACCCCTACAATTGGTTGACCAAAATCATATCAAGAGATTTTTGTCCCACTCTAAATTTTTGTATATAAGTGTTTAAGTCATGAATGTTGGCTTTTAATGCAATGTTTTCAGTCAAATACATTACACATCGATTTGCAAATATCTTTTTTCCCATTATCTATTTGAGCAAGAGAAGATTGAATTTTGCTCTCTAAATCTCTCCTCTCATTAGCGAGAGTTTCGATGTTCGAGAATGTTTTGGAGAGCAATTCTTCAAATTCTTTGATTCTTGCTAAAGAATGGTCACGCACTTGGCAATTCATCTTCTCTTTCCCAAACTTGATTGCTTCTTTAGTTAATTTTTTTATTTTCTTTTAATAAATTTTAATAAATCAAGGTCTCTTAGAGTTTTATCAAAATACTCGCATGTTTGTATATATTCAAAATATAACTCATCATAAGATGGAGGAGGTACCTCCGTGCCGCTTTGGACAAGACAATCATCATCAAATGGAAGGTGAAGTTTTCCCATGAGGCACAATTTTGCCTCCTCATTGTCACTTGAGCTTGTGTCGATGGACTCCTCAGAGGAAGAGTCATCCCAAGTGGCTTCCTTCAACACCTTCTTATTGTCTTTCTGCTTGTGCATCTTTTCTTTCTCCTCCTTTAAGTACCTTAGGCACTTACTCCTTATGTTCCCAGGCTTTCGGTAGTGGTATCACTCTGGTAGTGGCCTTTCCTCCTCGCCCGATGTCTTTTTCTTCTTGGACCAAGATCCCTTCTTATTGCCTCCTTTCTTCATGTACTTTCGAAATGTGTTTCTCCTATCTAGATTCGTCATTAATCGCTTGAAGCCTTGAAAAAAGAAACTTTCTTCATCATTGTCTATTTCTTTCAGTGATTTCAATGCCAGCGACTTCATCTTTGGCTCTTTGTGAAATTCTTCAATTTGTATTTTGATCTCAACCTCATGAGTTTTCAACTTCTCAATGAGACTCTCAACCTCAATTCGGCTTGGATCGTGTGATTCGGCGATGGTGGTGACCTTTGGATTGAATCTTGGAGAAAGAGATCTTAGTAACTTCCGCACCAAGTGCTAGTTGGAGGACTTTCCAAGGGATTTGGAGGCATTCACAAATTTTGTAAACCTCGCGTGCATTGCATCCACTTCCTCGTCGAGCTCTATTCGAAATTATTTGTATTCCGACTCCAACATGAAAAGCTTGGACTTCTTCACCCGCGATGTATCCTCATGAGTTAATTCTAGTAAATGTCAAATATAATAAGTAGTTACACAAGCGTATGTATATTTAAATTCAATTTTGTCTAATACATAAAAAAAATCATGCTTTCGCATTATTTATACATTTTCATTTATCAAAATCATCTCATTTTCTCTCGTATTTTCTATGGTCTCTTCTCTGACTACAATTGTAGGTGGGGTATATGATCGTTCTACAATAGGCCAAACATTTAAGTCAAGAGTCATTAAGAAACATCACATAGTCCTCGAATAACTATAATCGAAACCGATAAGTGGAGGACGACTAATCTCTTGCCCCTCATTGAAAGCAAGATCATGATGTGTCATTACTCCAAGTGATAAAACTTTTTTGGAGTAACCTACCTATCATACCACTTGGTGGATCCTGAAACGCCCTTAGAGAGGGTGAATAAGAGAATTATTAGTTTTATAAAAAAATTCAAGTAATAAAAACTTTGAATATTAGAATAATAATTTTAGCAATGAAACGTATTTGAAAATCACTACAAAGACATGATTAATTAATATTAATAATGATTATAAAATGTATATCTTCATGATGCTGAAAATCAATGCGATGAATAAAAAGGTCTTTTGATTTTCTATACTGACTCGCCCATTGAATTGGTTGGCCTTAGCTTATCTATCTCGAGATAGGCCTCAAGCCCCTTACACCTAAACCTCTGTCTAGTCTCCTAACACACGAAGTGATTTCTCCTCCTAAGCCCAACAAAGACCTAGGCCCGGTTTGGCATGGAGGATTTCCCGCGAAGGAAATCCACGCTCGCCTCCCGCTGATGAAATCCACAAGAAATCAGAGACTTTAATGGGCAGGCCAGATCCCTAATTCCCAGCTATGGCACCGCCAAATGGTGCATGGTCGTGACCAGGCGGTGCCATCTGCACGACCGTGGTGGATCCTCCCCACCAAATGGGGCCCTAGTCGCCAACACACAGGTGAATTCCACAACTTACAACAAAAGATGTAACCAAACAAAAGAAAAAACACAGATATAGAGAATATAAAATATTTCTAGAATAAGAACTCCCTAAACTTCTGAAGGCGATGCGAAGGAACACTTGAGATCATCAACATAGATACGCTCAAACTTCATCTTGAGTATGCTTTAATGTTCTTCGCCTTTAAAGCCTCTTTCGATTATTGTAGGGGAGTCTTGGTTCTCCATTGGACCTCTAGGATGAAGGATATCTTCAAAATAATCGCTTTCGTTCTTTAGAGATGAAGCGAAATGATTTTAAATAGATATATGTTTGTTATCTCTTGTGGTAGTAGTTATCGTTGAGCGGTAGCTTATTAATTGAATTTTCCTGCTTCTGCCATCTTGATATGGAATCTGAGCTGATATCTTAGGCAGCATTTTATCGCGGCGTGGTAGAACTATCGTCGAGCGGTAGCTTGATATTCCAGCGCGCCTAAATAAGATCTGCTTCATTTGGCTCCTCAATCATTCTGTGATTGTCGAGGTTGCCTTTTGGTTACCGCCATGCAATAATATTACCGTCGCGCGGTAAGTCTTTACATAATAAAATCCATGCTCCCGCCAAGTCCCTTTTGAATTGCTCCTTACCAGCTGTCATTCTGGAACGAAAGCTATGGCCGACAGTAAGACCTATCATCGCGCGGTAGGAGGCAATTCAGTCCATATCTCCAATCTATTGTCCCGATCGTATTTCTCTTTATTTTACCTGTAGGACATGCACACTAAAAACACAAGCAAAGTAGATCAAATACAAATTATGATTTGGTATTCTCAAACTAAGAAATGCGGAACCAATGTTCCAACAATTTCAACATATAAGTTTAAAATCATATTCAGATATACGATATCATTTAACAAATTTTGCGCATGGAAATCCTCCGCTTCAAGGATAATGTGAAATATTCAATAAGGCACACTCCACATTCACTGTATAATGGAGCGAAAAGTTGGTGTATGAAAGAAAAAAAATACTTTGGGACATGCCAAGTATAGTTGTCTAAACAACACAATATTGTATTAGCTATAATAACCTATTAACCTCATATAACTATATTCGTAGTCATTGGGCTTGTTCACATCCAAATTTCAACGCTTTTGATGATAACAAGAATTTAATATATGCATAGATACTTGAAATCAGAATGAAACAACCTCGAACTAATAATAATTTGACATCTAACATAACTCTTGTTAAAGGTGTAAAAGTAGGTGAAGAAGAGATGACGACATTGTGTGATTACATTGCCCAACAACAAAGCAAAACTAATAAGCAGTAATCACATCCTAAAACTATAAAAGTATACATTATTTGAACGTCAAAGCAATGTGAGAAGTATTTTTAAAATGTTTTATGGTATAGTTTATATTTTCTTGTTACAATTTATAACATTTTTTAATAATTGTTTAAAGACAGCTGTCAATATGTGAGCATTCTGATCACAATGTTAGACACCAAGCATATTGTTGTAGTAGATTCATTGTTCTGAATTGTTCTTCAAATGGATATTACCCAAACAATTTCTCCATTTATAGCTGACAGTTTCCAGCAACTCTATTTACATCCCTCCATTTACCACCACTTCATTTGCAATCACTACTCTCTCAAACATGGGCCTAAATGCAACAACATCTTCTCCCATTTTGCCTTATGTGCACCATTGTCATGTCTCGAAAGTAACATACCATTCGCCCACTCAAGGTTACACTAGGCATGGAGGGACTCCGTACATGTCGCTAATTATTATTAAAAATAATTTTTACCTATTATCATTACATAAAAGTAATCTCTTTTCATTTTACCAAGTTTACACAAATGACATCATCTCGTGCAACCATAACGAATGTCAGAGGGAGCATTGTTGATAGGGGGATGAGCTCAAATTAAGACACTCTTTGGAAGAACTATTATATTCAAGCAACATTCGAGCGGAATTGTGGTAGTAAATTGGTGGCAGTTTACCTGCATTTGCAACTGTGTACAAGTATTATTCGGTTTTTTAGGTTATGACGTTCACAATAGTTTAATGATTAACTTCACATGAATGATTGCGGCAGTATTTTGACATAAAACATAACTTTTGTGAAAATAATATTCATAACCACAATGCATGACAACCCATTTGGCAGACAGTAATTGGAATTCAGAATTAGATTGGGGCATTAGGAATCCAATTCATGTGTTCGGATGGAGGGAATTCATGCGAAATTGTAATTGAGCCAATTCCAAGGGTTTTGCCCAATTCTTATAGGTAAACCATGGTATTCCTATCTTTTGTGTGGCTTACGGAAATGAGCCCTACCCCGAAGGCTCCTCACACCCAGTAGCCACTCCCTCGTCGTCCCTCCTATGCTCTTCCTAATCGTATTCTTCTCTTTTTTTCGTCGCCTTCTCATTTTCTTCTTCTTATCCTGATCGAGCCCTAACCCACTCATGTTATTCTTCCTTTTCTCATTTTTTCTTCTTATGCTTCTCAGTTTCTTCTTTTTCTCTCATTTTCTTCTTTTTCTCCCTGGAGAGCCCCATCCCATACATTTTTGTCTTTTTATTATCACCACTAGGTGGATGCAAGGAATTTTTCTATCTTCTTTCTAGTTTTGATTCTATAAGCTTCAGCGGCTTCTCCACACCTTATATTGTGTTGATTATCATATATCGCATGACATAGATCATGAGGGTGTGCTTAATCATCTAGGCTTACTCGATAGTTGGCATACACCATCCCCTTATTTAATTTTCTTTTACTTTGTGAAGAAAACTAATTGACACGTTTATGTGGTACCTTCTATAAGTTTGTGTGGCCCATTTAGTTTCATCTAGTTCAATCTCTATGAAGCATGTGAAAAGAATGAAGATGACTGGTGGTATATAGAAGCCTTTTTCTGCGCAATCTTTAACACAGTAACTTATATCTAATAATCAAATTGATGCTTGATAGATATCTTCACATTCTGCTAAGTTTCAAGAGACTCATAATGTGATTATAATTCAACATATTCCATATAATGTAATACATACATCTTCGAGCCGATTTCAACTTTGAGTTAGTTTTGGTTAGCATGAACGTGTTATCCCTACATGTAGTTAGAACTAATTCATTAACATCAATCATTGTCTTGCATACATATTTATCTTTTTGGAAACTTAAAGGCATCATTTCAAAGGATTTTGATAGTACTTTAGAATATCTCCTTGGTGAAGAAATATTAGAAAAGTGTATGTTCATAATGCTTATTTTCTCTTGTGAAGATCTTGTGTTCTTGTGCGTGTAATGCATCCATGAAGAAGACTTTATTCTCTAGAAAATAATCGATTTTACTTGAGTTGATATTCCATTGTTTTAAATTCTAATTCATTCTTTATGCTTCTTCAAGAACATGTCATGAACTTCCTGTTAGGCTAGGAGTTGAAGTTTTTCATAATGTAATTCAGATTATGTTAATTCTCACAATAGTGATCATTATGAATGTAATTCAGATTATGTTAGGCAATTCCCATTTGTCGTGGATATGACCTTTTCTTGTTAGGATACATTTATTTGATTTGTATTTTATTTTCTAATTCCACTATGTTCACTTTAGATGGATGAATATGAACTGAGGAAAAAACGTAAGAAGGAAATAATTATTAAAGCAGGTGTCTTGACGATGCTTGTCACAGCTGCAACAACTATACATGTCATTCTGAAAGAACCAGTAGACATTGTAGCTAATAATGTGTTACAATCTATTTTATTAAGACACATTTACGATGGACAGGATATCAACTTTTTCAATTTGCTACGTTTGGGCAAATCAATTTTTGGAGTTTTATGTAATATATTATGTGCAAAGTATTTAGTGCATGAAACGCAATATATTTCTGCTAAGGAAGCAGTTGCATTTTTTATACAGGCGACCACACAATAAAAAAATTTGTGATGCTAGTTGTACTTTTTTGCAGTGCATCGACACTATTAGTAGGCACTTTACTCTAGTGTTGAGAGCAATTCTAAAATTAGGAAACGATACAGTCGTGTTGAACGTATTGTTATAACTAGCGGTGGAAGTATGATCTTAATTCAACCCGGGCATGAACTAAAACTTAAAATGATGCATTTTGAGTAACATTCTCATGAGTCAGTACAATTAAAAAAATGGTCACGCAACCGGGTTCGTCGTGCCAAAAAAATCTACCAAAATAGGGGTTGAGCAGTAGAATAGCTCTGCTGAATTTTACCAGTAACATTCTCAAAATTTTATGGAATTCTTTGAATAGCCTCCACAAGTCCAATGATAGTGATGATTCTTCGATCTAATCATCGAATCTCAAGAAATTAGCTCACAAAGGTAGCATTGTACAAAAATGAAGCACAATCTAAAGTTCATGAAAACCCTATATTAAGGATTCTATTTTATGTGTTTTCCTGAGAGCAGACCAACACAACTTTTGGATTTGGTTTTCATTGAGCGGTTGAAGAGAAATCAACTTTTAAATTTGTATACTTCATATGAGAAAAAGGAACCTACGGGTTTTTGGCTAAAAATTGAACCCGAGCACGTTCCCGGGTGTGCCCATGAATAGTTCCTCCCCTGGGTAGAACACCATAGCATGTGTCACAAGACACTCAATGGATGGAAGTCTATGACCTTTACAACTGTCATATTGGTCTTGAAAGATATTTGTAATGTTGATATTAATAAAATAAAAAAAAGATCAGAACAAGACTAAAATACTACTAGGAAATAAGTGTGATGCTCGATACAAGTGGTTTTGGGTGAAATTGAGAACGAAATATGTCAAAGTTGATAGAGAGAGGGTTTGGGCAAATTATGTTAAGGTATATACTCTTAAATGCTTTTTATACAATCATCAAGTTATGACATTTACCATGATTTTGTATACTTTTGCAGGCTCATTCGGGAGTGAAGCATTACAAAGGAAAAGTTACTATTAATTAATCCGATTTGGGGGCCTTACGCAGAAGTGATAAGGCTACTGGTATTCATGCGACAACTGCGTTCGAGACTGTAAACGAGTTAGATGTATAGTCTATTACAGAAGAAAGCCATACTATGAAAGATAGTTCTAGATTTGGTGGTGAAGGAAGCACAAGACCGGGGAAAAAGAGATGTTGTATTGATGCTTTAGCTGAAGCCATATCCAATGTGGCAATAAACATAGATAAGTCACTTAACGTAGATAGCACCCATAATGCGGATAAGTCGTTGCTCGAGCTATATATGCGTCCATTGCTAAACTACCTGTGCTCGACCAACTAGAAATACTCAAAGCCATGAATATGCTCTCTCGTGATACCATTAGATTTGGAGTATTTATAGCTTTACCAGGCGAAATGAAGACAACATGGCTTTGAAGCCAACTGTTTTGACTATTTTATGTATGTGAACTTTTGCAATCGCTTGGAGACTCTAGTAACATGTCTAAATCATTATGCAACCGAACATCAACATTGAAATTCAGACCAATTTAATTCCTACAATTGCATGAATTCCAATTAAAAAAAAATCAATTCCGCAATTTCAATTCCAACGATCTCAAGAGATCCTCAAAGTTTTTGCTCAAAGCCTCTGCTAGTGGAATTATGGGACAGATGACAATACACAAGAATGTGCATATCATGTGCCCCACAATGCAGTGCCAAATGCATCGCGGGCCCGCACAACCATGTAAATTTATACATCTTCTCCCATTTTCCCTCGAAAAAAACAAGTTGGCGCGTGTAACACACCTTATATCACCGTTTGCGACCCCCGATCCCGTCATATATTTCAGCCAACATGAATTTTCGTGCTTGATTGATCTAAAATACGATCATTTTCAATACAATGCGACAATATTACACAAATATGATCATATATTTCCACACAAAAAACTACATCGTTAAAATCACAGATCATACCGCTGTATTTACTCCCGCACAATGATCAATTACGTTACACGTACCTAAATATTTCTGTTGGGGTCCAGCCCCTAAAGAGAAGAATCAGATCAGGGGTTTGTGTCGTGCTGCTGATTGGAGAACAAGTCTTTTCGTCGAATGGTCTCGATGAATTCGTCGAGTGGTCTCGGCGAATGGTCTCCGAATTCGTCGGGTGGTCTAGGCGAATTCGTCGAGTGGTCTCGGCGAATTCGTCGAGTGGTCTCGACGAATTTGTCGAGTGGTCTCGGCGAATTCGTCAAGTGGACTTTCCGCACTAGTCGAGTGGTCTCTGAATTCGTCGAGTAGTCTCGACGAATTCGTCGAGTGGACTCACCGCACTCGTCGAGTGGTCACCAAATTCGTCGAGTGATCTTCGAATTCGTCGAGTATTTTCAGCGAATTCGTCGAGTTGATAAGTGATGTTTCGACGAATTGTATTCATTTTGTTCATCGTATTTCGTCGAGTTGTCCCGACGAACTTCGTCGAGACAGTTACTGTAGTCGGCGAAAATCTGTTTTGTCAAATCTCGATCAGGAGCCGTTGGATCTATTTTGGACGGTCAAGATATGGTCGTCTATTTACCCTAAATAGGCAGACAGATAACTTCCATTTTTCAAGCCCGGCATCAGAGAACGGCACAAAGCAAGTTTTTCGAACGGCCATTGTCGTCGGAGGTGTTCTTCAAGGAGGAAGAACAGATTTCTCATATCGGTGAATTCATCTTCGCTGTAAAAGTGTTTTTTCTTAGTCTCGTCTTCGTTTGGTTCTTGGAGAGAGATTTGAGTTCTTGCTCTTTGTTTGGAGAGAAGTTGTTTTCTACCGTGGTTTGAGAAGGGATTCAACTTGTGAATTCAAGGGGGATCTAGGTTGAGCAAACATAGATTGTTTTGTGTAATCTGTATAATTTTATAACGCATTGTTTGTGTGCCCTACCCCGTAGTTTTTCCCTCATTGCTTTAGATAGGGTTTTCCACGTAAAATTTGTTGTTCTTTGGTTGTGTTTTATTTTCTTTGTGATTTATGTTAATTATCTTCTAGTGTGCCTAGATTGTGCAAGTGAGTTATATCCCTATAAGTGGTATCAGAGGGAGGTTCATTCCTATCAGTCTGACTGGGCATTCTGATTTAGATTTGGGTCAACCGTAGGTGATGACATTGGTCCGCTCCCTACCTTCCTAAATCTGATCAAGCCCTTGTCTCAGACCTCGGGTTATTGTAGAAGATGGAGCAGAACACCAAAATGGTAATCATGAATGGCAAGAACTGGAACATATGTAAGCCTTATATGGATGATCTCTTGTATTGCAAGGATCTCCATCCTCCGTTGTCAGGGAGACCGGCTACCATGTTAAATGATGCTTAGTGGAAGAAGACGGATCAGAAAGTAGTGGGATTCATCCGACAGTGGCTAGATGATTCTGTCTTCTACCATGTATCCACTAAGTCATTGGCTCAAGCTTTGTGGAGAAAACTTGAAGTGATGTACGAGAGGAAGACAGCAGGTAACAAGGCTTTCCTGATCAGAAAGTTTGTGAACTTGAAGTATAAAGAAGGTTCTCAGATGATAGAGCATCTGAACCTTGCCCAGAGCATCATCAATCAATTGGAGGCAATGAAGATCACCTTGGGGGACGATCTACAGGCTTTGATGATCCTTAGTTTCTTACCGGAGAGTTGGGAGACTCTTGTGGTGTCGTTGAGCAATTCATCACCTGAAGGCGTCGTGTCAATGGAGATGGTGACGAGCTGTCTGTTGAACGAAGAACTGAGAAAGAAGGACTCAGGAACCTCTACATTGGATGTCTTTCTCATGGAGAGAAGGGGCAGATCGATGAAGAAAGAAGGGAAGCAAAGAGGCAACTCCAGGAGTAAGTCTAAGAAGGAGGTTGAGTGCTTCTACTGCAAGAAGAGAGTCCATTACAAAAAAGACTGCTTCAAAATGCAGAGAGATCAGAAGGGAACGGCGAAGGAGTGGGGAGAATCCAGTGAGGGTGGTGGTGCGGCCTCGATTGCTGAAGTTGAGTCGATGTGCTTACATTGCAGTGGGCTAGCATGTCAGGAGTGTGTTTACACTGACTAGGTAGTGGATGGTGATGCATCCCACCATTGCAATCCTCGCAGGGATTTATTTCACTCATATGTTGCAGGAGATCTTGGCACTATTCGGATGGTGAATGTCAGTGTGTCAAAAATCATTGGCAGTGGAGACGTCCACCTGGAGACTGATCTTGGGAGGGTTATCCTCAAGGATGTCAATCATATTCCTGATTTGAGGATGAACCTCATTTCTGTTGGAAGGTTGGATGATGGAGGCTTTACCAGCAATGAAGGCGGAGGTGCATGAAGGCTGGTGAAGGGCTCTTTGGTGGTGGCAAGGGGCAAGAAGTTTGTGGTTTGTACCGAGTAAAGGCCAAGATCTGCAGTCTGAGTGTGAATGCAGCTGAAGATAACTCGATGGAGTTGTGACATCGTAGACTTGGTCATATCAGTGAAAAGAACCTAAAGATTTTGGTGAAGAACAAGGTTCTCCCAGAGTTGTCAGGTGAGTTTCCTGACACTTGTACTCATTGCTTGGCTGACAAGCAGAGACGAGTATCCTTTACGCAGGCTGAACCGAAGAGGAAGGCGGAGCTACTGAATCTGATACACACTGATGTGTGTGGTCCTATTAAGCCCAAGTCCGTGGGTGGAGCAGCTTACTTTGTCACGTTCATAGATGATCACTCGAGAAAGGTATGGACTTATGTCTTGAAGCATAAGAGT
This sequence comes from Dactylorhiza incarnata, assembly GCA_033032865.1. Taxonomy (NCBI): domain Eukaryota; kingdom Viridiplantae; phylum Streptophyta; class Magnoliopsida; order Asparagales; family Orchidaceae; genus Dactylorhiza; species Dactylorhiza incarnata. Next base: position 14,330,834 of record JAWHQI010000003.1, on the reverse strand, counting down.
GATGTATTGGCAAAGTTCATAGAGTTCGGGGCGAAGGTAGAGAAGATGACTGGGAAGTAGATCAAGCGGGTAAGATTTGATAATGGGGGTGAATATATTGGTGCATTTGATGCCTACTGCAGGGAGCATGGCATCATGCATGAGAAGACAATCCCGAGGACACCGCGACAGAATGGGTTGGTGGAGAGGATGAACAGGACAATTGTTAAGAAAATCAGGTGCATGATCTCTCAAGTAGGTATTGGCAAGCAGTTCCGGGCAGAGGCCGTACAGACTGCATTGCATTTGATCAATCTATCCCCCTCTGCACCTTTGGATGGAGATATCCCAGAGCGTGTTTGGTCTGAGAAGGAGGTGTCATATGGACACGTGCGAGTGTTTGGTTGCAGGGCACATATTCATGTCCCCAAGGAGGAGAGATCGAAGCTTGATGAGAAGTCCCGAGAGTGCATCTTGTTGGGATTCCCAAATGAAGAGTTTGACTATAGACTCTGGGATCCAGTGAAGAAGAAGTTCATCAGAAGCAGGGATGTGGTCTTCGTGGAAGACCAGATTATTGGTGAGCAAAGTGTTGCTAAGCCACAGGATCCACAAGTTGTAGAGAGTTCTGATGCAGTTTTTGAGCCAGAGAATGTTGGTGTTGATGAAGGGCGTGCTTAAGAAGGAGCTGTGCATATTCCAGATCAGGATGGGATTCTGGATGAGGGGGAGCATTGCCTGTTGATGTTCCACCGATGGTTGAGGTGCCCCTCAGGAGATCTAATAGAGCACATAGGCCCATCACCGGGTATCTACCGCAAGATTATATCTTGCTTACTGATGGTGGTGAACTTGAGTCGTTTGAGGAGGCTTAGTGGCTGAAGACAGAGAGCCTTGGTCAGCAGCTATGGAGAAGGAGCTTGACTCGCTCCAGAAGAATGAGACATATGATTTGGTCAGACTACCAAAAGAGAGGAAAGCTTTGAAGAACAAATGGGTCTTTAAGCTGAAGACTGATGAAAACCTCTCTCAGCCTAGGTACAAGACTGCATGGTGTAGTCTTTGATGAGATATTTTCACCAGTGGTAAAAATTTCTTCTATCAGACTAGTATTGGGGTTGGCTGCCTCCATGAATCTTGAAGTTGATCAGATGGATGTCAAGACGGTATTTTTGCATGGAGATTTGGAGTAAGAGCTGTACATGGAGCAACATGAAGGTTTTGAAGCCAAAGGGAAGGAGCATTTGGTCTGCCGACTCAAGAAGAGTCTATATGGGTTGAAGCAGGCACCCAGTCAGTAGTACAAGAAGTTTGACTCCTTTATGCTAAAGAGTAAGTTCCAGAGGACCAGGGCTGGTCATTGTGTCGATGTGAAGAGGACTGAGAAAACCCTTACTATTCTGATGTTGTTTGTGGATGACATGCTGATTTTCGGTGATGATAAGCCAGCATTGTAGAGCTAAAGAAAGAGCTTGGTGAGTCCTTCGAGATGAAGGGCTTGAGACCAGCAAAGAAGATCCTTAGGATGAAGATCACCAGGGATAGGAGTGCAGGTCTATTATTGTTATCTCAAGCTGAGTATGTGGAGAATATGCTGAAGAGGTTCATGATGGAGAAGGCTAAGGTGGTAGCTACTCCGCTGGGTGGACACTTCAAGCAATCTAGCTCTCAGTGTCCTTCATCTGAGAAGGAACTAGAGGAGATGAGCCAGATCCCCTATGCATCCGCAGTGCGAAGTTTGATGTATGATATTGTCTGCACAAGGCCAGACATAGCTTATGTAGTGGGGGTAGTGAGCAGATATCTGGCAAATCTAGGGATGATCCATTAGGATGTTGTGAAGTGGATACTCTGATATCTCAGAGGTACCACAAGCTTATGTTTATAGTTTGGTGGAGGGTCGTCAATGCTGGTTGGGTACTCTGACTCAGATATGCCGGGAGATATTGATTCCAGGAGGTTCACATCTGGATATGTTGTTACTTATGTAGGTGGAGCTGTGTCGTGGCAGTCGAGGTTGCAGAAGTGCGTTGCACTGTCAACGACAGAGGCAAAAAACATTGCGCTGACAGAAGCATCAAAGGATATCTTGTGGATGAAGAAGTTCATGCTTGAACTTGGACTCCAACAAGAAGTGTTCACTGTCTACAGTTGTTCGAACCAAAAATGATATCAGGTCCACACTTGCTCAAGCTGAAAGGAGAAGGAAGAAGAAAACTGTTAGATGGTTGGTTACTTCGAGTTACGAGTGAAGGAAAGATAGAGGAGAAAAAGAGATGACAAGGGTCTCCTGGAAGGAGATAACGAAGGGTGTTAAAAAGAGGTAGCAACGGTCTCAGAAATGAGATAGCTGAAGCTGCTAAAAAAGAGGTAACGATGGTCTCAGAAATGAGACCGCTTAAGCTGCTGAAAAGAGATAACGATGGTCTCAGAAATGAGACCGCTTAAGCTGCTGAAAAGAGATAACGATGGTCTCAGAAATGAGACCGCTTAAGCTGCTGAAAAGAGATAACGATGGTCTCAGAAATGAGACCGCTTAAGCTGCTAAAAAGAGATAATGATGGTCTCAGAAATGAGACCGCTTAAGCTGCTGAAAAGAGATAACGATTGTCTCAAAAATGAGACCGCTTAAGCTGCTGAAAAGAGATAACGATGGTCTCAGAAATTCCTCAGCTTAAGCTGCTGAAAAGAGATAACGATGGTCTTAGAAATGAGACCGCTTAAGCTGCTGAAAAGAGATAACGATGGTCTCAAAAATGAGACCGCTTAAGTTGCTGAAAAGAGATAACGACGATCTCAGAAAATACCTGAGATCGCCTGGACCTGCTGAGGTAGAAAATACCTGAGATTGCCTGAACCTGCTGAGGTAGAAATTACCTGAGATCGCTTGGACATGTTGAGGTAGAAAATACCTGAGATCGCCTGGACCTGCTGAGGTAGAAAATACCTGAGATCGTCCGGACCTGCTGAGGTAGAAATTACCTGAGATCGCCTGGACCTGCTGAGGTAGAAATTACCTGAGACCACCTGGACCTGCTGAGGTAGAAATTACCTGAGACCACCTGGACCTGCTAAGGTAGAAATTACCTGAGATCGCCCGAACCTGTTGAGGTAGAAAATACCTGAGATCGCCTGGACCTGCTGAGGTAGAAAATACCTGAAAAAAGCTAGCTCGAGGTGTTCGCTGATTTCTGGGTAAACATAATCCCCGCATTTTTTCAGATTTTGAGAAACTTGAAAAAATAGAACTTACCCACGCAAATCGAGATCTACCTCTTTTGTCAGAACAAAAAATTCGAGTATATATAAAAAAGTGAAAGTACATGTGGAAACTTATTAATGCCTAAAGAGTGTTTACGAACACCTGATTATCTCAGGTAAAAGAGTGGTCAAAGAAGGTAAAAGGAAAAAATGATACGCGAGTATCTGAAGAGAACTCGCGAGCACCTGCTTATTTACAAAAGAGTAATCAAAGCAGGTAAAAAGGAAAAATGATACACGAGTACCTAAAGAGAACTCGCGAACACTTGTTTATCTCAGGTAAAAGAGTGGTCAAAGCAGGTAAAAGGAAAAAATGATACGCGAGTACCTGAAGAAAACTCGCAAGCACCTGCTTATCTGCAAAAGAGTAATCAAAGCAGGTAAAAAAGAAAAAAAAATGATACGCGAGTACCTGAAGAGAACTCGCGAGCGCCTGCTTATTTGAAAATGATATGAAGACTAGGTATAATATGGGGAATAATAATGTGTCATGCACCTGAGACCACTTGTTGATATTTATTTTATTCACACTTGAAGCGTATGAGGGAGATCATCTTATTTATAGAGTGTATATGAGTGTTTATTCTCAATCACTTTGCTTTAATGTTGAATAAATAATATCTGTATGTGAAGAGAAGAGATAGTACTTGTTGCGGTCCACTCAACGCTCCGGTAGATCGGACTAGATTGGACCGTCTTAGCCCAGGAGCGTTTGAGCGCGCAAACAGTCACAGAAAAAGAGAAAGCTGACAAGACGATTTTTTTAACGTGGAAAACCCGTCAACTGGGTGAAAAACCACGCGGCCGGGTCTGTGCCGGCCGAAACCTCCGCTATTTGTTGGTTGTTGTACAAAGCTACTTTAAAGAACTCGAGGGCGACATGCCGCCTCTCGTTACAATTGTTGAGAGAGAGATACTCGGAGGGTGACAAGCCACCGCTCCTGGAGCTAAGACTTTTGTCTGATGCAGAGGGGGATGATGCGCTTTAAGCGCTCTAGAGGTTTTGACTGCAGCTTGAAGGTTGGATCGATGTGCTCTGTGCGTCTGTCTCTGTCGGTTGTCTCCTGCTGCGCGAGAGGAGTTTGGAGTGCTGTTCTTGCTGGAGGCTGGAGCGTTTGTTCTTGAGTGCGCGGAGTGCTTGTTGCTGAGTACGCAGGGTTATGCTTGGACGGTCTTGAGAGCGGAGCGCGCAGAGGCGCTCTTGGAGCAGTCTTCAGAGCGGAGCGCACGGAGGCGCGCTTGGAGCGGTCTTGAGAGCGAGCGCGCAGAGGCGCTCTTGGAGCAGTCTTCAGAGCGGAGCGCACGGAGGCGCGCTTGGAGCGGTCTTGAGAGCGGAGCGCACAGAGGCGCGCTTGGAGCTGTCTTGAGAGCGGAGCACACGGAGGCGCGCTTGGAGCGGTCTTGAGAGCGGAACGCACGGAGGCGCGCTTGGAGCGGTCTTGAGAGCGGAGCGCACGGAGGCGCGCTTGGAGCGGTCTTGAGAGCGGAGCACACGGAGGCGCGCTTGGAGCGGTCTTGAGAGCGGAGCGCACGGAGGCGCGCTTGGAGCGGTCTTGAGAGCGGAGCGCACGGAGGCGCGCTTGGAGCGGTCTTGAGAGCGGAGCGCACGGAGGCGCGCTTGGAGCGGTCTTGAGAGCGGAGCGCACGGAGGCGCGCTTGGAGCGGTCTTGAGAGCGGAGCGCACGGAGGCGCGCTTGCAGCGGTCTTGAGAGCGGAGCGCACGGAGGCGCGCTTGGAGCGGTCTTGAGAGCGGAGCGCACGGAGGCGCGCTTGGAGCGGTCTTGAGAGCGGAGCGCACGGAGGCGCGCTTGGAGCGGTCTTGATAGCGGAGCACACGGAGGCGCGCTTGGAGCGGTCTTGAGAGCGGAGCGCACGGAGGCGCGCTTGGAGCGGTCTTGAGAGCGGAGCGCGCGGAGGCGCGCTTGGAGCGGTCTTGAGAGCGGAGCGCGCGGAGGCGCGCTTGGAGCGGTCTTGAGAGCGGAGCGCACGGAGGCGCGCTTGGAGCGGTCTTGATAGCGGAGCGCACGGAGGCGCGCTTGGAGCGGTCTTGAGAGCGGAGCGCACGGAGGCGCGCTTGGAGCGGTCTTGAGAGCGGAGCGCACGGAGGCGCGATTGAAGCGGTCTTGAGAGCGGAGCGCACGGTGGCGCGCTTGGGAGCGCGCAAGGAGGAGGCGTGCCTGTGAGCGCGCAAGGAGGAGGCGCGCCTGTGAGCGCGCAAGGAGGACGCGCGCCTGTGAGCGCGCAAGGAGGAGGCGCGCCTGTGAGCGCGCAAGGAGGACGCGCGCCTGTGAGCGCGCAAGGAGGAGGCGCGCCTGTGAGCGCGCAAGGAGGAGGCGCGCCTGTGAGCGCGCAAGGAGGAGGCGCGCCTGTGAGCGCGCAAGGAGGAGGCGCGCCTGTGAGCGCGCAAGGAGGAGGCGCGCCTGTGAGCGCGCAAGGAGGAGGCGCGCCTGTGAGCGCGCAAGGAGGAGGCGCGCCTGTGAGCGCGCACGGAGGAGGCGCGCCTGTGAGCGCGCAAGGAGGACGCGCGCTTGGGAGCGCGCAAGGAGGACGCGCGCTTGGGAGCGCGCAAGGAGGACGCGTGCTTGTGTGCGCGCAAGGAGGACGCGCGCTTGTCAGCGCGCAAGGAGGACGCGCGCTTGTGAGCGCGCAAGGAGGACGCGCGCTTGTGAGCGCGCAAGGAAGAAGGAGGAGAGAGAAAATCCGTAGGAGGATTTTCCCGGCCGGAGAGAGAGAAAGGCTCAAAGAGGGGAGAGATGGAGGAGGAGAAGATCCCAAAAAATAGAAGCCTTGGGGTTCTATTTATAGTTTTTGAGGGTGGCACTTTCGTAATTAAATGGGTGGTTAAGGTAGTTATGGTGGTTATGCGGCTACCCGCACACCATAACTAATTTATGTGTTATACGCACACTTATCATGAATATAGCTACGCGCACACCAGTTTGTATAGTTTTGCGGTGATATGTATTCATATGACGGATATGGTTATGCGCACACCATAACCATATTATTTGCTATACGCAGACCGTATTGAAGTTTTAATATTTGCACCCCCATGTTGGAGGATTTTACTATTTGCACCCCGTAATGGGGGATTTTACTATTTGCACCCTCATGTTGGAGGATTTTACTATTTGCACCCTGTAATGGGGGATTTTACTATTTGCACCCCATGGTGTGAGATTTTACTATTTGCACCCCCATGTTGGAGGATTTTACTATTTGCACCCCGTAATGGGGGATTTTACTATTTGCACCCCATGATGTGAGATTTTACTATTTGCACCCCCATGTTGGAGGATTTTACTATTTGCACCCCGTAATGGGGATTTTACTATTTGCACCCCATGATGTGAGATTTTACTATTTGCACCCCATGATGCAGAATTTTACTATTTGCACCCCCATGTTGGAGGATTTTACTATTTGCACCCTGTAATGGGGGATTTTACTATTTGCACCCACATGTTGGGTGGTTACGGGCATAGTGGGGTTTCTTTGGATAACCGCACACCCATGAATGGGGTGCGGTTAGAGCCTTCCAGGAAACCCTATCAGTACTCATGTCTGCGGAGGGAGAAAAACCAACATTCTGATATCATCACATTCACATATTGCAGAACAAGGAGTGTGAAGTCCATATAGCTAGTTGATTCTGACTTGCCGATAATAGTATTTATATTGAGGTTATGTCAGCTGATGCCCAACCCAGCGTATGATTTTGAGAAATCCAGAAATCATAAATAGATTAATCATGAAATCCAAAAGTCCAAAAATCTAGGAATCCCGACATGATGTATATGTGATTTTATGGTACCTAAAAAAATTAGTACCCAACAAATAATTGCATAACTATTTGGTATTTATTGTAGCACATACTTAAGTTAGATTGCTTTTATTGCAAATGCACGTCGTTCCTAACATTAGTTGTTAGCATTCTGTCACAGTCAATCCGTTATCAGATGTAATCATCTATATTCAAGCAAAGCAAGTCGATTAACTTGGCAAAAATGTCAAGACAATCAATGACAATCATCATAGAGCATGAGAGAGAGAGAGGGTTGGGCTACCACTGCACATCTGTGAATAGTTCTAGCGAGATGTGGTCTTAGTGGGTGTTACGACCAAAGAGAATTATCAGGGGTGGTATTTCCACCCTTCACATTCACGCAGTTTTTATAAGTATAAACAGTTGAAAGTAGAGTAATGAAAAAAGCTTAAGACATAACCGGATTAATGTTTGCAGTGAAGGATACAGTAGTGGATATGGATATAAAGCCTGATATATCTGATTGTTGAGAGAGTCTTCATGATGATAGTTGTTAGTAGAACCTGGGTTGCTGCTATACTTATTATAAGTACAGTTATAAAAGAAAAGGTGCATAAAACTCCAAACAAATGGGAGTGATAAGAAACAAGAAGTAAAATGACATTCTTTCTCATTTCTACCCTATGCATTTCTTTTATTAAAAAACCTTTTGCTTGTAATATTGCTTCTGGTGGAGTATCAATTGCCAGATTATCGAGCAAAATAGTCCTGTAACTTTCCTGCTTTCCATAGTCCATTTACTAACTTTCGAAGAGCTCGACGGTGTTCTGTATCATGACCAATGTCCGAGTAGTATTTGCAGAAGAGTTCTCCATGACGATACTTGGCCTTTGATCTCATAGGGCGAGGAACTCTAAACTCTGGCATATGTTGAATGATCGGAAGAATTTGTTCCATGGGAACATTGAGCTGAGTATACTCTCCTGGATAATTTTTGAATTCAAATGTACTTGGATTATAAGACTGGATTGGATAAGCTTCCAAAGATTTAGGTGATCCATCCTGCTGCGGAGGTTGAGGTTGTGCAAACATATTCTGAGGAGGAGAATAAGATTCATATTGCTCATCTTGCGGAGGGATTTGTGATGGAGACAAGTGATGGCGGTATAAATTTCCTTGACGTTGTTGAATCGTCCGGTTTTGATAATGCATATAGTTGGGATTCATCGCCTCACCTTCAATAAAGTTTTTTGCTATTTCGATGAGATGTCCATAAGACTTGGGCTCATTTATGCAAACTTCAAATTTGAGAAGGCCTTCTTGGAGTCCGTTGATAAAGGAAATTTTATACAACTCTGGATCAACATCAATAACCTCGAGAAGTTCTCTCTAGAATCTATCGACGAAATGTGCGAGAGTTTCATCGACTCCTTGCTTGATTTGGAAAAGAGATGATGGGCGTCTCTTTCCCTTCCTTGAGGTAACAAACCTTAAGAGAAGTTCTCTTCTGAGATCCATAAAGCTAGTAATTGATTGAGGTGGCAGCTTGTAAAACCATTCCAGAGCTTGACCGCCAAAGGTCATGACAAGAAGCTTACACTTGATGCTATCTGATATAATTCTTAACGCAACAGCTGACTCAAAGGCTTGAAGGTGGGAGATTAGATCTTCTCCCCCTGAGAAGGTTGGCATGCGGGGTTCTTTAAACCCATTAGGAGCAGGTTCCCAACGAATTCTATCTGTAAAAGGAGAAGGTTCTTCTACTTCAGCGATAGCTGGAGGGGCTGAAGGATAAGCTGCATCAGCAAGGGTCGGAAGATAAGCACAATCCCTCTTAAAATTCAGCACCTCTACTAAATTTTTCTGTACAACTGATCTGAGGTTATCACGGCGAGCGACCGTAAATTCCTCAGCTTGAGACGATAGATGAGTAACTGGATGTGCAAATTTCATAGGAGGAAGAGGAGTTGCGACTAGAGGAGGAAGCTGCTGAGTGATAGTTGCTATAGCTCGGTTAATCTCATCAAATTGCTGACGAGTCTGCTCCAGCTGTTGAGCAAGCTCTTTGCAAAATTGCTCCAGACGAATCTCTATGCGAAGTTCAAGAGCTTCCAGAGTAAGTTCACCATTTGAATGATCTTGAACTTCTGTCATCTCCATTGGGGTAAACCTGTCCACCATTAGATGGAGCTCGCTGAGCTCTTTCCGAAAAGCTATTGTGGGCTGAAAACGAAAAAGTGGATCAAAAGTTATGGCTGTTTTAAGATTGGGTGTTATTCTCGGCAAAATCTCATATCTTCATCGCAGCTGCTGTTCATCAACCATTCCGATCTGAAGGTCGCGTGTTATGTTCGAACCAAAAATGGTACCAGGTCCACACTTGCTCAAGCTGAAAGGAGAAGGAAGAAGAAAACTGTTAGATGGATGGTTACTTCGAGCTACGAGTGAAGGAAAGAGGGAGGAGAAAAAGAGATGACAAGGGTCTCCTGGAAGGAGATAACGAAGGGTGTTAAAAAGAGGTAGCAGCGGTCTCAGAAATGAGATAGCTGAAGCTGCTAAAAAAGAGGTAACGATGGTCTCAGAAATGAGACCGCTTAAGCTGCTGAAAAGAGATAACGATGGTCTCAGAAATGAGACCGCTTAAGCTGCTGAAAAGAGATAACGATGGTCTCAGAAATGAGACCGCTTAAGCTGCTGAAAAGATATAACGATGGTCTTAGAAATGAGACCGCTTAAGCTGCTGAAAAGAGATAACGATGGTCTCAGAAATGAGACCGCTTAAGCTGCTGAAAAGAGATAACGATGGTCTCAGAAATGAGACCGCTTAAGCTCCTGAAAAGAGATAACGGTGGTCTCAGAAATGTGATCGCTTAAGCTGCTGAAAAGAGATAACGATGGTCTCAGAAATGAGACCGCTTAAGCTGCTGAAAAGAGATAACGATGGTCTCAGAAAATACCTGAGATCGTCTGGACCTGCTGTGGTAGAAAATACCTGAGATCGCCTGGACCTGCTGAGGTAGAAATTACCTGAGATCGCGTGGACCTGTTGAGGTAGAAAATACCTGAGTTCGCCTGGACCTGCTGAGGTAGAAAATACCTGAGATCGCCTGGACCTGCTGAGGTAGAAATTACCTGAGATCGCCTGGACCTGCTGAGGTAGAAATTACCTGAGATCGCCCGGACCTGTTGAGGTAGAAAATACATGAGATCGCATGGACCTGCTGAGGTAGAAAATACCTGAAAAAAGCCAGCTCTATGTGTTCGCTGATTTCTGGGTAAACAACAGTGAAGTTCAGATCGCCATTTTCTGGCCAAGAATCCCGCGTACCACTCCAAGGCGAAGCATATTGATGTGAGGTATAATTGGATACATGATGATGTCGAGGAGAAGCTGCTGAAAGTGGAGAAAGTCCGCACGGATGAAAATCCTTTGGACATGATGACGAAGGTCATGCCAAGGGAGAAGCACTAGTTGTGCCGGTTGCTGATCGACATGAAGCCCATCTGAAGGTCTCAGGTTGGGGAACTCCTCTTTATGGTCTGGTGGGGGAGTTTGTTGGGGTCCAACACCTAAAGAGAAGAATCAGATCAGAGGTTGGTGTCGTGCTGCTGATTGGAGAACAAGTCTTTTCGTCGAATGGTCTCGACGAATTCATCGAGTGGTCTCGACGAATTCGTCGAGTGGACTCGCCGCACTCGTCGAGTGGTCTCCGAATTCGTCGAGTGGTCTCGATGAATTCGTCGAGTGGTCTCTGAATTCGTTGAGTGGTCTCCAAATTCGTCGAGTGGTCTCGACGAATTCGTCGAGTGTACTCGCCGCACTCGTCAAGTGGTCTCCGAATTCGTCGAGTGGTCTCGACGACTTCGTCGAGAGGACTCGCCGCACTCGTCGAGTGGTCTCCGAATTCGTCGAGTGATCTCCGAATTCGTCGAGTGTTTTCAGTGAATTCGTCGTGTTGATAAGTGATGTTTCGACGAATTGTATTTATCTTGTTTCGTCGAGTTGTCTCGACGATTCTGTTTTGTCAAATCTCGATCGGGAGCCGTTGGATTTTTTTTGGATCTGTTTTGGACTGTCAAGATATAGTCGCATATTTACCCTAAATAGGTAGACACGTTTTGACAGACAAATAACTCCAATTTTCAAGCCCGACATCAGAGAACGACGCGAAGGAAATTTTTCGTTCGGCCATTGTCGTTGAAGGAGTTCTTCAAGGAGGAAGAACAGATTTCTCAGCTCGGTGACTTCATCTTCGCTGCAAGAGTGTTTTTGCTTAGTCTCGTCTTTGTTTGGTGCTTGAAGAGAGATTTGAGTTTTTGCTCTTTGTTTGGAGAGAAGTTGTTTTCTACCGCGGTTTGAGAAGAGATTCAACCTATGAATTCAAGGGGGATCTAGGTTGGGCAAACCTAGATTGTTTTGTGTAATCCGTATAATTTTATAGTGGATTGTTTGTGCCCCATCCCGTGGTTTTTCCCTCATTGCTTTAGAGAGAGTTTTCCACGCAAAATTCGTTGTTCTTTGATTATGTTTTATTTTTGTGTGATTACTGTTAATTATATTTTAGAATACCGAGATTGTATAAGTAGGTTATATCCCTAAAATTTCTCCTTCCCCCTATACACACGCTATTGTTGGATGTCGAAAGTAACAAATCAGCCGTCCACTCTAGGTTACGCTAATCAGCTTTCGCGATCGGCGGAGACCGTTAAATAAATATTAAACAAAGAGATCGCGAAGTTCCTTTCATCTTGCCGATATTTCCCAGCAGAGAAAGGAGATCGAGTGGAAGGGAGATGAGAAAGTTCGATCCATGGCCGGTGTTCTTCCGCAGGGAGTGGAACAGGAACTGGCCGTTCCTGGTTGGGTTTGCAATTACCGGTGCGATTATCGTGAAGATATCTTCCGGCGTCACTGGTAAATGAGTCGTCTAGCCTCGGTTGCAATTTGTCGTTTGCTTGTCCTGTATTTAGATCTAATTATCCCTACCACTTTGGATTGCAGAGGAGGATATCAAGAATTCCCCTTTCGCTCAAGAACACCTTAGAAGGTTTGAGGAGCAAACCCTAGTTTCATTTTTTTCCTGATAATGTGCATATGTGAATTGATTATCTCCTTCGTTTTTTTTGTTGAGACCTACTTGTTATCGAAACCGGTGCTGTTAGCTGGATTATTTTGTGGTAATGGTTGGGAAATCCGACCTGAGCTATACAATTAACTTCTGAATACTTCTTGGTTTTATTGTTATCCTGTTAGATAAATGTGAAATGTTAATATCTGAGTGGGGACCTTTTATGTGACAAATCTGAATTAAGGGTCCATTTGGTTGGCGGAATTGGGGTCATACAACCGGAATTTTGGCCCAATTTGAATGGTACCATTTGGTTGTGCTTCCAGAGGTCGAAATTGAAATTCAAAATTAATTCTATGGAATCCATTTTGAACTAAGACGAATTCCTTCCTAACAATGTTTGAATTGATGAATTTTGTCGTGCAGTTCATTCACAAATAGAAGGAAAAAAGGCACAGGTTTCTAATCTTGATCTCTGCCTTTGGCGACGCTCAATTCAGAAATCATGTTGAACTCTATACCCTAAACCAATCACTCCTCTTTCACAAATCTTGCTCTCTCCCATGACTCTTATCTCTTCTTCCATCACCCCTTCTGTTATTTGTCATGATTGTCATCCTCCTCTAGACCTTTGTTGTTCGACGACGTTACTTGTAGGCAACTGGGATCATCGTTCTTCTTTAAACTTCCATTGCATCTTAGCCTCTGACATTTGCCTTTTCTTCCCTCTCAACATCTCTTTCATTTTTCTTATCCAAGTGCATACCTCAGTTCGTTTTACTCGCCCTAGGGTTATTGAATATTTTATAAACCATTTATTTTGACATTGTTTGAGTAAATGCTATTTTTTATTGTCCAAAAGTTAGGATCAAATTTTAATAACCATTTGGGCGGGTATATTGATAATTTGTTCATGGGTTATCATAGATCTAGCCATTTAATTTTGCTTGTTCAAGAACATATTTAACAAGTGTAGAATGATTTTTCTTGTTCATTGGTATCATATATCTTAATTTTCTATTATTTGTGTTTTTTTATCTCCTTGACAATTTATTTTTGCTTAATTTTTTTCATTCCCATTTGGTCAGGCATATTGATGATTTTTCTTATTCAAGGGTTAGATCTAACCTTTTCATTTTTCTTGTTCAAGAACATATTCAACAAGTGTATAATGATTTTGCTTGTTCAAGGGTATCATAGTTCTTAATTTTTCTAATATTTTGTGTGTTTTTATCTCCTTGTCAATTTATTTTTGCTTAATTTTTTCATGCAACCGAAGACATCATTGACCAATTTCATTTCTACATAATCAATTATATTGTTTATGTGGGTCGAACAACAAATTTGAATTCAAACCAATTCCAATTTTGGAGGTACTTAAAATTGAACCCAATTCATGCATCCAATTCCAATTCTGTTCAACCAAACAGACCTTAGCATGAATAAAACTTGAACATTTATACTTAATCTCTAATTGGTCACGAACTATATTTAGTTACATACTAAATAATTAGGATATGTAATGATGGAATGTTAATTTGTATTACAATTTAGAAGTTGTTGTGATTGACTAAAAATTCTTAATTCTATATGGTTTCATTAAGTCCAACATAACTCCAATTCGTACCTTCTTTTATTGGTTAAGAAGGTTCTTATAAATAAAATTTAAAGTAAGATTTTATTGAGTATACTTTTTTAAAAATCTCTAATTGGTGGAATATCTATTGAAATTAGCGAGAAGGTATATAATTTTGTAAGTATGATATTATCATTAATCAGATAATAATGCTAGTAGATAAAGATATCAAATGTTTTTTTGTTTTTTTGAGTCTGTTGTGTAGAATAATCTAGATATGATTGAAGGTATAATTCCTATATTTAAGATGTTTTGTTAAAATTGAGAGGATCCTTATAATAAATTTTAGAATAGGGCTCACATGCCATGTCGGAATGTAAGAGAATTGGATAGTGCGGGAATATGACCGCTTTGATTGTTTGGTTAGCATGTTTGGTTGGGATGGGCTTCCTAGAAAGTGTTCCACTTAGTCATTTGAGTTGAGGCGTCGAATTCACAATTTCATAATTCAATAAATGTTACACTCTCACATCTTGGAATATTATAATACCCCTCACACATGCTCACTCATATCCATACTTCAAAGTGCTATAATTCCTGTCATAATATAATTTTGTATCCATTATATTCATTAGTCGTACTTTTTCTAAATATTAAAATATGAATCCTTAGAAATAATAATTCTGTACATATAATCCATAGTGTATTAAAATCATAACTATTATATATGTTATAAATGTTCTATGAAAATACTTTTCTAAAGTTGTGTTGTATATTCTTTTTAAATAATTTATAAGTTTTAACTGATATGAGTATGCTTATAATGTAAACCAAGAAATAAATCCGAGTTTTATTTACCGAGTCTCACGCTCGACGCCTGAAATTTCATGAGTCGTTAATCGTTATTTGATAGTGACGTTCTCGAGTGTTTATGGTTCGAACTGAAGCGGAATTTTATAATCATCCACAAGCTTATTCACACGAAATAATTTATGAATCACGATAATTAGTTGAATCACATAAATTTAAGCTAATAGATGAAGCAAAAAAAGGAGGAGTTTACCCAAAGCATTCACAATATTACGTCAAAGTAGTTGGCCCCCTTCAGGCTCAGCTGCACACAGAGTGGAATAACCCAGTCTGTAAAGCAAGTAGGGAGGACGTCGGAGTTGAAGTTGCAGTCGGTAATAACATATGGCGGTGATCGGGTCGCCTAAATTGAGGTTGAAGTCGACGGCGACCGACAAAGGCAGAAGGTCGCAACATGGATGGACGGAGGCAAAAACGGAAGGAGCAGCGTGCAGTCCCGGACGCTCGTCGGTGACAACAAACAACAAGAATCGTCCAGTTTTGGTCAGGAGCAGCATGCGATCTCAGATGCTCGTCGACGGCAAACGAACGACAAAAATCGTCCAGCCGTGATTGTCGGAGTCTTGTGCGTCGCAAGGAGGTAGGGACGACGACTTCTGTCAAGTTCGAAGGAAGCAGGGATCCGCGAGAATGCGGTGTATACGATCGGCAAGTGGCAAGCCCGGTATAACAGAGGGAACAAAAACTAGTTTCGTTCCTCTGTTTTTTATTCAGTCCTTCTCTTCTTCACAACTGAGGGCCTTTTAATTAGAATCCCCAAAACATTTCCATATTTCCTTATTCAATTTCTTTCCTAAAGCTTCTCCAAATAAAATCCAAAATTATTTTGTTCCCACTTAGCGTTTTCCATTTATTGCTTATAAAATCTAAAATTACGTTATTTCTTTCTTAAACATACGCGCCTTTAATTATTTAGGGCTTGCCTTTTTCGTCCTCATTATTCAAAATTATCGGACCATTTATTCGTAGTCTCACTGGGTGGTCAAATCAGTGAGCCGAAAACTCAAAATGGTGCGGGAAAGAAAATACATAATATGAAAATAAAAGTAATCGACGCATGACAGTGTCACACGTCATCAGATGCGACGAAGGATGCATCAATTCTCTCATGGTTGACAGAACTCGACCCCGGTGAGAGTTCCCAAAGACTGGCAATAGAAAGATCTGGTTGTCGTCATTGCAACTCTGCGGTGCTAATCCAAGAACTATCAGTAATGCCTTGCACCTGCCAAGAAACCAAATAACAATGGTACGTCCCGTGGTGAGTTCGAAATCTCGTACATCCAGAACCTAATTTATCTCCTCAATGATGTGCATCAACACTGGTGCTAAGTCGGGTGGTATGTCTGGGCCTACAACAGGTAGATTGGGGTTGGAACTAGGTGGCTCTCTATAGAATGATGTCAGATCACCCACACTAAATATCGAATTCAACGGGCAAATCTATGAGGTAGACGTTCTCACATATGCGCTTCCGAACTTGAAATGGACCAAACTTCCTTTATTGTAGTTTATGATATGTCCCCGAAGTAAATCTCTACTAGACAAGATGCCTTCTATACATACAGACATTTTATCTTATATCACTTTAATAACCCGAGATATCAAATCATGAAGGGATTTTTCCCAATAAATTATTCATCTCTTTTTGCACCTAAAATGTTCTTAGTCTTACAATAAAGCCTTTGAAATTTTTAATTTTTAATTTTAATTTTAATTTTAATCATAATCCTTTCTCTTCTCGCCCATCAAAGCACTTGTGCCTCTCCTCTCTCCCCTCTCTCCCCTCTCTCCCCCTCTCTTTTTATATTTTAATCATAATCCTCTCTGTCCTCTCTCTCTCCCGCCCATCAAAGCACATGCGCTTCTCCTCTCTCTCCCTCTCTCCTTTTCCTTCCTGCCCGCCTGCCCCTGCTCGTCTGTCATTAAATTTGAAAAAGAGGAATATAATTGGTATAAGGAATATTTCACCAAATGACACTTTTACCTTTTAATATAGTGTATATATATATATATAAGAACGCACATAAAAACCCTTTTATTGATATAGTAAGCAGTAAGCACTATAGAACCTTTATCCCCACGGGCTGGAGGTTAGCCGGTCAGGGCCCCGCCCGGGCCCGGTCAAATCCCAGTTTCCGGACCCTACAAGACCTCCCTTTCAAAAGAGGGGTCTCGGCCCTGCTTGGGCCCTATAGGGATAAAGTCCAATCCTATTTTGCACGTCTAAGTTTGACCCCGATTAGGGCCCGATCAAAACCCGATTTCCGGGCCCTGCAAGGCCCCCCTTTCATAGGAGAGGCTTGGCTTAGGCCTGGTAAGAATAAAGCCCGGGCCCGAGGACGGCCGGTCCCAGCCTAGGCCCGACATGCCATTTTTGCATGACTGAGGCCCGGACAGTCATATAAATTTATACCTTCTCCCCTCGTCCCCGTTGTACGCCATTGTTGGATCTCGGAAGTAACAAATCAGCCGTCCACTCTAGGTTATGCTAATTAGTTTTTTGCGATTGGCGGAGACCGTTAAATAAATAAATTATTATTAGACAAAGAGATCGCCAACAAAGTTCCTTTCATCTTGCCGATATTTCCCAGTAGAGAAAGGAGATCGAGTAGAAGGGAGATGAGAAAGTTCGATTCATGGACGATGTTCTTTCGCATGGAGTGGAACAAGAACTGGCCGTTCATGTTTGGGTTTGCAATTATCGGCGCAATTATCGTGAAGATATCTTTCGGCGTCCTGGTAAATGAGTCGTTTAGCCTCGGTTGCAATCTGTCATTTGCTTGTCCTGTATTTAGATCTAATTATCCCTACCACTTTGGATTGCAAAGGAGGATATCTAGAATTCCCCTTTCACTCAAGAACACCTTAGAAGGTTTGAGGAGCAAACCCTAGTTTCATTTTTTTCCTAATAATGTGCTTATGTGAATTGATTATCTCCTTCGTTGTTTTGTTGAGACCTATTTGTTATTGAAACCGGTGGTGTTAGCTTGATTATTTTGTGGTTATTCGTGGGAATTCCGACCTGAGTTATACAGTTAACTTTTGAATGCTTCTTAGTTTTATTGTCATCCCGTTAGATAAATGTGAAATATTAATGTCTGAGTGGGGACCTTTTATGTGATTGTT
This sequence comes from Dactylorhiza incarnata, assembly GCA_033032865.1. Taxonomy (NCBI): domain Eukaryota; kingdom Viridiplantae; phylum Streptophyta; class Magnoliopsida; order Asparagales; family Orchidaceae; genus Dactylorhiza; species Dactylorhiza incarnata. The sequence goes on along the minus strand of JAWHQI010000003.1, from coordinate 14,313,184 downwards.
GGAAGTATTTATATTTAAGTATTTAAGTATTTGAGGTTTAGTCCCACACCGTTTATCAGTGTTTGGTGTCTTGTTGTAATGCTATATATTTCCCCTTTGAGGATGAGTAAATTGCACGAAGTATTTCTTTTCTCCTGATTTCTAATATGGTATCAGAGCTTTGCGATCTGAAAACCTAAATTTTTTTTTCCGCTCGGGCTCATCCCGCGACCAAGCCCCCGACCCTTCTTTCCGCTTCCGCTCCCGCTGCTAGGTCTCCTGCGGCTCCACCCCCTCGCTCCCGTCGATGGGATCGTTCCTTAATTCCAATGTCGGGAGCGGGGCTGTTTCCCGTCGTCTGCGTGCGGATTCTCGTCCTGCTACTTCTTCGACGAAACCAGCCCGCCGATTGCCCTCCATCTTCGACCCCGACGATCCAGTCGATCTCTGCTCCATCGACGATATCGATTCCGTCGAGCCATCTGCTGCCGCTGCTCTTCTTCTCCGGCCTTGCCGCTCTGTGTCGTTGTTGTCCTGGCACTGCTCTTCTTCTCCGGCTACTTCTCCGGCTACTTCTCCGGCCTTGCCGCCCTGTGCCGCTGCTGTCTTGCCGCTGCTCTTCTTCTCCGGCTACTTCTCCGGCCCTGCCGCCCTGTGCCGCTGCTGTGCTGCCGCTGCCCTTCTTCTCCGGTGCTTCTTTTTTACTCCAGATTTGCAGTGTCGTGCCCCTCTTCTATTGGGCTGCTGTGTCGCTGCTGCTATGCCGTGCCCTCTCAAATTTTTTAAAGTGTCGCTGTAGTTTTTGTGTTTTGTTGTTGTCTTAGTTATTGTGTTGGTAGTGTCTTCTAGTCGCGTGCCATGGATGATGGTTTCCACTGCTGCTCTTTGGGTGTCAAGCTCTTCTCTTCCTCCCTTCTCACTCGCCGCTGCTTGAGCCTTTTTTGCTCACCGCTGCTTGAGCACTCTGCTCGCAGACGCTTGAGCCTTCTGCTCGCAGCTTGCTTGTGCTTTGCTCGCTGCATCTCGGATCGTGGTCTTGCCGGCAACCGTTATCCATAGTTTTTTTGTGTTGTTCTGATTGTCTTCGTCTGTGTCTCCATGCGAGTCTATGCCTTCATGCACGTGTTCCACGTGAGGGAGAGTGTTTGTGATAACGGCGACTTGGATGCCTCTTTTTCGACTCCTGCCTTAGTCACACACGGCCTCCAGGCATATTTCGTATGTTGTGTGTGTCTCCCCATCTTTTTCTTCTATGTTAGGTAGGTGTGGTTCGGCCTTTGTTGGTTGACCTGGTTTCAGCTCCGGGAGCATCCAGTGTGCTCATGGTCGGTTTGTGGACCAACGTCGTGTGGCCTTTTCCCGGTTGCAGTATCCCCGGTGACACGTGGTTGGGCCTCGGTGGCTGTTGGTTTGTCCCACGTTGCCAACCACCATTTACCTTTTCTTTTATGTTGTGTTCAAGCTGAAGGGTTCCCCTTCAGCTTGAGGGGGAGTGTTGGAAGTATTTATATTTAAATATTTAAGTATTTGAGGTTTAGTCCCACACCGCTTATCGGTGTTTGGTGTCTTGTTGTAATGCTATATATTTCCCATTTGGGGATGAGTAAAATGCACCAAGTATTTCTTTTCTCCTGATTTCTAACAGTGATAAATCTGAATTAAGGGTCCATTTGGTTGGCGGAATTGGGGTCGTGCAACCGGAATTTTGGCCCAATTCGAGTGGTACCATTTGGTTGTGCTTTCAGAGGTCGGAATTGAGATTCAAAATTAATTCTATGGAATTCGTTTTGAACTAAGACCAATTCCTTCCTAACGATGTTTGAATTGATGAATTTTGTCATGCGGTTCATTCACAAATAGAAAGAAAAAAGGCACGGGTTTCTAATCTTGATCTCTCCCTTTGGCAGTGCTCATCTTTCAGAAATCACGTTGAACTCTATACCCTAAACCAATCGCTCCTCTTTCACAAATCTTGCTCCCTCCCATGGCTCTCTATTTGTTCTTCCATCGCCCCTTCTGTCATTTGTCATGATTGTCATCCTCCTCTAGACCTTTGTTGTTTGACGACGTTGCTTGTAAGCAACTAGGATCATCGTTCTTTAAACTTCTATTGCTGCTCCAAATATCTTAACCTTTGACCACCAGCACCCCTCTCCTGTTTTATTTGTATCTTAGCCTCTGAAATTTGCCTCTTCTTTCCTCTCAACATCTCTTTTATTTTTCTTATCCAAGTGCATACCTCAGTTCATTTTACTTTCCCTAGGGTTATAGAATATTTTTTAAACCATTTTTTTTTTTACATTTTTATGAGTGTAGATGTTTTTTTTCTTGTCCAAAGTTAGGATCAAATTTTAGTAACCATTAGGGCGGGCATATTGATGATTTTTTCATGAGTTATCATAGATCTAACCATTTAATTTTGCTTGTTCAAGAACATATTTAACAAGTGTAGAATGATTTTTCTTGTTCAATGATATCATATATCTTGATTTTCTATTATTTTGTGTGTTTTTGTATCTCCTTGACAATTTACTTTTGCTTAATTTTTCATTCCCATTTGGTCAGGCGATGATTTTTCTTGTTCAAGGGTTAGATCTAACCTTTTAATTTTTCTTGTTCAAGAACATATTCAACAATTGTATAATGATTTTACTTGTTCAAGGGTATCATAGTTCTTATTTTTCTAATATTGTGTGTTTTTATCTCCTTGACAATTTATTTTTGCTTAATTATTTCATGCAGTCGAAGACATAATTGACCCATTTCTGCATACATTGTTTATGCGGGTCGAACAACAAAATTTAAATTCAAACTAATTCCAATTTTGGAGGTACTTAAAATTGAACCCAATTCATGCATCCAATTCCAATTCTGTTCAACTAAATAGACCCTAGCATGAATAAAACTTGAACATTTATACTTAATCTCTAATTGGTTTTGAACTATATTTAGTTACATACTAAATAATTAGGATATGTAACGATGGAATATTAATTTGCATTACAATTCAGAAGTCGTTGTGATTGACTAAAGAATTCTTAATTCTATATGGTTTCATTAAGTCCAACATAACCCCAATCCGTAGCTTTTTATATTGATTAAGAAGGTTCTTATAAATAAAATTTCAAGTAAAATTCTATTGAGTATATGATGGGGGGCATCCCGCCCGACCCGTTCGGGTCTACTCATGACGACCTCGGGCACAATGACGATTGGGACCGCTCATCTTGAGCGGATCGCCGATCGTAGCATTAGTTGTTCTTTTCATTTTTCATTTCGAGTTGTATTTTTATTTATTTTGAGTGGCAACGATCTGCCAATCATAGCCGTCCGTTGCCCCCTAGAGTGAGGGTGAGGGATCTCATTTTGGGTATTGAATGATTGAGTGTTGAAGCCAATCCCTTGGTCATTTCGGTGCCGAAGCCGACCCTGGGTGCGAAGCCTGGGATTACCTCCTCCTCCCCTTGGCCGGCCATAGCAGCCCATCCTCCACCCCCTTGGCCGACCACCCTCTCCCACCCTCTCCCACCATTCCACCTCCCCTCCCACCAAGCAGCTGACCCCCCCTATCATTTCCCCACAATACAGCCGGCCCCTCCCTCATTTCCCCCTTCCAAATTTCTGCCAGCCACATCCCTCCCCCATTTCCCCGTACAGCAGCCCATTGCCGCCCTCTCCCATACCTCCTCCACCACAAAGCCGGCTCCCAAGTCCACCTTCTCTTCCCTCACCAAATTCCCCAAAACAGCCCCCCTTTTTCCCCTCAATTCCATCTCCGACGATCACCGGAGAACGTCTCCGGCCACCTCCGGCTATGTAACACGGGGACGGAAACGGGATACCGGATTCGATACGAAACGGATACGGGAAACGTGATTTTTAAAAAACGGATACGGGAAACGTTTTTAAATTTTTTTTAATTATTTTACTATAAGTATTAATCAACAACAACAACAGCAGAACCCATATAGTCCCCAATCATTGAGGGTATGGGCGGGGGAAGATTGGAAACAGACCTAACCTTTGGCACTATGCACAAAGTGGCTTCTCTCAGAGGAGAAAGACCTAACCTTTGACAATAAATGCACAAAGTGGCTGCTCACAGAGTACCACTGAAATAGTGGCCCCCTATACCGTCGCGTTTGCTGTGGAATCATGCCCTCAAATCAAAGCCAAAGACATCAGAGAGGGCAGACCCAAGAATTCATTTTGATTTATGCGCACATAACCATGCTTCCTTCATTTAGCATCCAGAGCATTGGTACCTTAGTTTGTTAATTGTATTTTTTTTTTAATAATATAAGTATTAATCAATATAAAAAAAATACAATTAACAAACTAAGGTACCATCTCAGTCACTACATTCAATAAAGAATAATTGGCGCACAATCATGTTGTTTAGGCACAATGAGGAAGATTAGGCTAGGAGAAGGTATTAGATATCACAGGAAGAGAAAATACGAAGAATAGTTCATGCAATCTATTCCTTGAGGTATCCAAAAGCATAAACATTATTTATAGTGCCTACAAGTACACACATTTTAGTTTGATTTATTTATTATCAATACAGATTACTCAAGAGTCAAGATTGGGCCTACAAGTACACATTGAGAACTAATATTATAATATGTAATGATGATCATCAAACTCTTCACATAAACAAGATCTTCTTTAGCATTAAATTAATAAAATGATTTTGTAAGGAGAAGAAATTATTTCTAAGAGTTAGCCACCATTTAATATGAGGTGTGACTGCGCGCCTGACGCCGTGAATAAAATAGCGGGAAACGCGTATCCCGCAAGGGGATACGCGTTTCCCAATTAATTTTTTTATTTAATTTAAATATTGCGTTTCCTACGTTCCGGAAACGCATTTCCGCGTGTTTCCGGGCATTTCCCGTATCCGATACGCGTTCGAGCCGATACGCAAAGCATTTTAAGTATTCGTGCTTCGTAGAACTCCGGTGATCCACAACCATATGGTCATCATTATCAATCATTTAGTTTTCCGGCGATCACCGGAAAACCTCTCTGTCCACCGCCACCTCCTCCGGCGACCACCTCCGGCCATCCTCGGCCTCCACCAGTCAACCACCCACCAGCCCACTCCACCTCCCATAACTACCCACTTCCCCACCCTCTCCTAGAATTTAGGATCTAATCCTAAATTTTAGGTCCTCCACTACCTCCTCATTCCCCACAGCCCTGGAGTTGATCCTACAGCCATCTACACTCTCAAAACTGCTGCCCACTCGCCATTCAGCGGCCCTGCAAAACTCCAGGTTGCTGTCCAGGCTCCAGGACAGCCAACTACAGCAACTCTTTGCTGAATTCAGAACCACCCCTCCCCCCCCCCCCCCCCCCCCCCCCCAGCTTCCAGGCAATCCATATTCATTCCCAGCAACCGCTGCTGCTGTCCAGCAGTGGGCCTTCACTTAGCGGTCTAAAACCAGTCCCGATTTGCAGTTTCGGCTTCCCGACAGCCCTCTGAAGACATCTCCAGCCCTCCCCTTTCAATATTTTTGCGAGTTAAGGTATGTTTGTTATTTCATTACTGTTGGATCTCGTGTTTTATCTCTACTTGAAGAGATATTAGTTCGTACGCTTTGATTTCCAGTATTTGAGTACTTGTACTTTCTCATTTAAATAGCTATTTGATTTCGCGCACACTCGTCCATATACTCCATTTTTTTTACCTCTCTTTAATAGCTTTATTCAATTGTGGAAAAATCAAGTAATATAATTTTATCAAATATTTTTTTTGCAAGTTTGATTTCGTCGGCCATTGCATTTGCATCTAGCCCTAATTTTCATTAGGGCCTTACCTGCATCAGTATACTTTTTGACAAATCTCTAATTGGTGAGATATCTATTGAAATTAGCGGGAAGGTATATATTGTTGTAAGTATGATATTGTCATTAATCAGATAATAATGCTAGCAGATAATTGATATCAAATGTTTTTTTTGTTTTTTGAGTCTGTTATGTAGAATAATGTGGATATGATTGGAGGTATAATTCCTCTATTTAAGAATATTTGTTAAAATTGAGAGGATCCTTATAATTAATTTTAGAATAGGGCTTACATGTCATGCCAAAATGTAAGAGAATTGGATAGTGTGGGAATATGACCGCTTTGATTGTTTGGTTAGCATGTTTTGTTGGGACGGGCTTCCTAGAGTTATATACACCACTTAGTCATTTGGCTCGAGGCTTCAAATTCACAATTTCATAATTCAGTAAATATTACACTCTCACATCTTGGAATGATTACACGCTCACTCATTTCCATACTTCAAAGTTCAAAGTTCTATAATTACACGCTCACTACATTATATTCATTAGTCGTGCGTTTCCTAAGTATTTAAAATATGAATCCTTAGAAATAATAATTCGTTACATAAAATCCATAGTGTATTAAAATCATAACTATTATATATGTTATAAAAGTTCTATGAAAATACTTTTCTAAAGTTGTGCTGTATATTCTTTTTTATAATTTATAAGTTTAACTGACATGAGTAAGCTTATGTAGTATTTTTGTTGTTGTCATGTTTATACATGTATGGTTCAACTTAGTACCATTGTTAACTAAGCATGTGTATTTATTAGTATATTTTTTACTAGTGTGTTTATACATGCACGGACCTCATACTAAAAAATTATAAAGAATGTCATTTCTTAGATAGTTTTGAGGTGAATCAACAAATATAAGAAAGCTTTCCCTAGAATGATCAAACTGAATGTAGAAGTTTGGCCAAGTTATATCTATGATAGCCTAGCTTTTTTCTTGGTCAATCATGAATTTGAGAGATTTTTTGATGCATGTCGAATGCAGGAAAGGTGTGAGTGCCCTAATGGAACTCTGAGTGGATGAAAGTGCAATTGTGCTCTAAAGGGACTGTAGTGAATTACTAGTATAGTGGTGTGTGGAATCTAGAATGATGCTATGCATGTACAAGTGTCCAACATTTAATCGCCATGAATTCTAAAATTACTAGTAGAATTCACAAACACTCGCACTAGAGATTAGACTTTAGAAACTCAAGCATGATCTTGTTAAATTTAAGAAGAGAACACTTCGATCAAATGTTTGGCGAATGGATCTTTCAAGTAAGACTAAAATTGCGCAAATATTCACAAATTAAGATCCCAAATAATATGTTTTTCAACAAGTCATCAACACAAAGCAACACGACTTCAAATTAGAATTTACATGAATAATTAAGGTCCAATGGAGGTGTATATTTGCGGATTTCTGGGTCTGGACATCGGACTTGGTGTTATTCCTGCACTGATGTATGGTTCTGAAGTTATTTTCCAATAGCTGGGAAGAGTGTGGGTGACATATAGGGTTGCTGTGGCGGTAGTAGGACAATGAGGGTTGTGGGGAATGCAATGGAGGTGGTCGGCTGGGTAATGGCAATGGATGGAAGGGGGACGGATTGAATTCTGGGTGGTATTTTAGAGTTATTGGAATGGTCGGCAGGAGGCGGGCAGGGGCTGTAAGGCTGGGAGAGGTTGCTGGACAGAGGTTTCAGAGGCTGGAATTGTCTTACAGGGCCTAATTCTGGGCTGGGGCAGGGGAACAAATGGGGGGATCCGTCTGTCTTGATGTTCTGGAGTTAATGAAGGGTCTTTTGGATGTTCTGGAAATAATGAGACGTGCCTTGGAGAGGTGGGGAGTGGAAGAATCACAGGGAGAAGAAATGGGTGCTGCAGGTGGTTGATTTCACAGGTGAACTGGGGGTATGCGTCTGTTGGGGGTTAGAATTGGCAGCCTCGGAGCTGCCATTCTAGGCAATGGGAGGGGATGGAAGGCACATTTGGGCTAGGATAGACTAGAACTGAAAAATAACTGTTTTTAGTGGGCTGTTTTCAGGATAATGAGCAGTTACTAGGGTGTTCTAGGCAACTGCAGGGGATGGGAGTCACGTTTGCGCTAGGATAGGCTAGAACTGAAAATGAATGTTTTTTGTGGTAATTTTAAGGGTTATAGGTAGTTACTAGGGCGATTGATGAGAGGGTAGTGGAGTGGAGGCTGACCGGAGCCTATGGAGTGATTTCTCGTGGCTGGATGGGAGGAGAATGATAGGGAATTGCCGACCAAATGAGGGAGAGATGAGAATTTAGGCTTTGGCACCTAGATTTCACGGATTTGGCACCGTGGAGAGATCGCGAGAACCTGGAAATTCTGTTCAAATTCTGCAATACCTGAAAATCAGCCTCTAAACTTCTATTTATAGGGCTTAGAACTCACTATGGATGGCCAAGATTGTCCTGAAGATAAATCTACTAGTTTTACATGAAATAAAAATATAAAAAATACATAAAAATATGTCTTCATCGGTTTGAACACGACTATAGACTCTCATCGTCGATTTGACGATCCTAACTCAACCTCCCATGTAAGTAGATTCGGGCGGGTTCCGATAAGGGTTGGCCCGCCCATGAAATGTGATCCCTATAATTTTCTAGAGACCCAAGTCGTATTTTAGAGTTCATAAACTTTTTCTTAATTAATAATATATATGTTAAGGTCAATAAATAAAAATAATTAGAATATATACCCAATATTATATATTCCAAACAACATTGCAAACATGGTTCTTTTAAAAGCTTCATTAATTTTCTCACCACCGTGTTCAACTCATTTTCCCACCATAGTTTCACACCACTGATTTTACCAGCGTTGCAGTTAAGCCAAACAGAACCTAAGGCTCAACTAGGGAGTAGAAGGGGAATCAAAGCAAATGCGTTGAATAAAAGAAAATGTATGACATAAATAAAATAAAGTGCAAACATAATGTAATAGTGTCGTGAGTGTCTGTCTATATCAATTCTTGTTGGGTGGGAAAATCTCATCTCTTGTTGAGAACGTTGTAGTAGTCTAACAAAAGATGTGCCAATTGTGCCTGAATAGCCTCTCAACCTCAATCCACGAACATTCTATCAAAGGTTCATCTCTCCATCGTTGCATACGAAGTGTCTTTACTGCCACGAAAAGTAACCCACCACAATATCTAACTATAATTGATGCTACGAAAAGTAACCCACCGCAATATCTTTCTCCAGAAAGTACTGGTATCTCATATACTCACCAACAACAACCTTGTACCTTGCATTCGAGATATAGTCTCTCAAGGACCACCCTCTGGACCTTTAGAATATGGCCACTCAGCTCACTAGCCTCCGCATTGATTCTACCATGAAAGAGTAAATGGGTCCTATCAAGTAGGTGGGGTATATGTTGGCGATAAATGATCTCAAAGGGTTTTTTTTCTAGTGGAACTATTTACATAGTTATTGTGGGCAAATTCAGCTTACAGAAGTATCAAATTCCGCTGTGTCTTTCTCCCGCAAGGCATCTTAGTAAATTATCTAGGATCCTATTGACCACTTTAGTCTCACCATCTGTTTGGATTGATATGAGATACTAAACTGAGTGGAGGTTCCAAATTTTGCCCATAATGTCCTTCAAAAATGAATTAGGAACCTAGTGTTGCAATCAAGAGAAATGTTATGTTGATGTCATGCAGATGATTTTCTATATAAAAACTAGATGTAGACATTTCAGATGTAAAAACAAGATGTAGACATTTCAGATGGTAGGAAACATATATGCAAAGGCTAAAAATGCAAAGCAATGAAATAAATAAATAATATAAATAAATTACTATAGATATTTTTTTACAACTTATTTTCTAATCTAAGTGTTCATTTGCAAGTGGAAAATTTTCTTAAAATATAATAATCCAAAGTGTATAAATAATAATCGATGTCGACTTCCAACTTTTAATACTCGTGAAATTCTATCATTATATATATTTAGAAGACCTAAGATCCTTGTGGTGGGCATACCGAAAGTTACGTTCTAATTATTTGATGTTAGACTCGGTATGCAATCGTAATTCAAGATTCTTTAAATAATTAATTTTATTATCTGATATGTATGACACCTTAGAACCAAATATAATATCAATTTGCTTATAAGCAAACAAGTATGTGCTAATGTTGACATAAGAAAGTGTTAGTATTAGGTGTTTTTTTGCACTTTTACTCTTTGCTCTTGTACTCTCCCACTCCTATATATAAAAGGTGTGTTACTCTTGCTTATTATTATGATCGAATCCTAATTCCAACATGATATCAGAGCCCGAATTTCCTCTCACGGACGCCGCTCGGTCTTGATCCTGCTTCCGCCTTCTTCCCGTGTCTCGCCTTTCTCATGCATAATTGGTTCTCGCCGCCGACACCGATTCCTTAGCCCGTCTCCTGCGTGTCTTCCGTGTGACTCCCATCCTGTCTTCCGCACGCCGCTCAACTTCCTTACCTATTCCAATGAGCGAGAAGCACTGTTTTGTGCCAATTGACACTTAAGTGTGCCGAAAACCTCGTTGGAGTTGTGACTCTCTCTCCTTCGTCTGTTCCCCTCAATTCTTGAGGAGATGATTCTTCCTCCACTTTCTCATCACCTATTGTGATTTTGCTTGGTTCCGTTGCCGTGTTGGATCTCAATTTTTCCTCTTTCTGCTAGAAAACCCTAGTCTCCGGCGCTCTAAACCTTTTTTTGTGATCCGTTGATTTTTATTCTTGGATCGTCATGCCGGGAGTGTTGACTCTCCAATTATCTCATTTGGAGGAGGTGACTCTTCTTCTCCCGTGACTTTCGTAGGATCCATCCGTGCAAGCCATGATCACAACACTTCTCAAATTATCACTTTTCAATTGGATGACTCTAATTACCTTCCATAGGCTCTCGCTTCATCGCCCTTGCCCTGAAAAGCCGACAAATGTTTGGATATGTCAGTGGCACCATCAGGGAACCTGCTTTGTCTTCACCGGATTGGTTGCAATGGGAGTTTGAAAATTCCTTCATTATGTTGTGGCTTACCAACTCTATGTAAGAATCCATTGCCCGCAACTATTTGTTCTTGGATTCTATGGAAGCTATCTGGAAAAGAGCTGAGGTCACTTATTCTTGTAATGGGAATGCAACTCAGATTTTTCAACTGCGACGTTGAATATTCCTTCTGCGATAGGGTGATCGCCCTCCTGCTAACTACTTAGAATTTACTTAACTATACTAGGAATATGGTTACTTTGATTCACTCACTCTTGTGTCCCCTAAAGATGAAGTGTTGGTTCGAGCTCGGGAAGAACGCAACCAAATCTTTAAATTTTTTCATGGCCTGCATCGTGATTTTGATAAGATCGGTACCCAGATTTTCGGGCGCTTTCCCACTCTTTCTCTCCTAGAAGCGTACAGTCTAGTGCAACAAGGATTTGATCAAAGACATACTGGCTCCCTGATTCAGTCTTAAAGTGATTTGCTCTTGCTGCTTAGTACAACTTTGGAAGTCTTCTTGCCCGTGATACTAGGTCAAAATCCATAGATAAGGACCACCTGAGTTGCGACTACTGTAGGAAGGCCCCCACTTCAGGACACGTGCTTCAGGCTTCATGGTATTTCTTCGAAAAGAGGTGGTTCTGCTCCACGAGGTGACTGTAGCTATGATCGTTCTCAGGGCTTATCAAACTTCCAACTGCCCCAGATCTTATCAGACTAATGCTACGGAGGAGACCAGTCAACATTGCCCCATATCTTATCAGACTTCCAACTGCCCCTTCTGCAAAAGAGATGCAGACTTTCTGGCGATTAATGCATGGCCATTCTGCTGAACCGTCTTCTTCATCGTCATCCTCCTATGCTGACCAGGGAATATTAGGTACCCGTTTAGCATCCACCCGCTCTTCTACTCAGTGGATCATTGACTCCAGAGTCACGACCCACATGATTGGCTCTGCCACAAGTTTCATGTCCTACTTACCTTTGTCTTGTAGAGTCAAAGCGAGCATTGCAGATGAATCATTTTCCTTTATTGCAGGAAAGAGGATCCATACCTTGTTCCTCACTCTCTCTTCTGTCTGCATGTTCCTAAGTTTATTCATAACATTTTCTCTGTTAGTCACTTAACCAACTCTATGAATTGCTCCCTGATTTTTCCCAACTAATGTGTCTTTTAGGACCTGAAGATGAGAATGGTGATTAGCTCTGGTAGACTGTGCGATGGCTTTTATGTGTTTGACCCTTCTAGCTTTGCTTCACCTCTGCAAGCCCTTCATGCGAACCAGTCATCTGCTTTGGATTCCTGGCATTGTCGCCTAGGATATCCTTCTATCTCTACTTTGAAATTTCTTTTTCCCACTGTCTACTTTGCTATTCAAAATTTTTAAATGTGATGTGTGTGAACTTAGTAAAAAATCATGCGTATTTCATTTAATCATGTTCCCCCGCCTAGTACTACGCTTTTTGCTATTATTCATTATGATGTTTGGGGTCCTTGCCTCATTGCCTTATATCTGGCTTTTCTTGGTTTGCTACTTTTATTTGACTATTTTTTTCGTACTACTTGAGTTTATTTGATGAAAAACAAAAATGAAGTGTTTCCTCTATTTAGTGTTTCCAAAAAATAATAATCACTAAGTTTAACACTATTAAAATCTTACGTAATGACAATGGTCGTGAGTACATTTACTCTCTATTTGAGAGATACCTTAGCGACTTTGGTATTATCCACCAAATCTCTTGTGTCCGCACTCACACTTAAGAATGATGCGACTGAGCGCAAGAATCGTCTTCTTCTTGAAGTAGCAAGGTGTCTCTTCCTTATGATGCACTCCCTAAAAATTACTAGGGGATGTTGTTCTCATCGTCGCCTACCTCATTAATCGCACATCTACCCTTGTCATTCAACATAAAACTCCTCTCAATACACTCCAGGTTACTCCCACTCAACTTCACTCTCGTATCTTTGAGTGTGTGCGCTTTGTTCATATTCATCACAAATCCAAACTTGCCTCCCGAGCCCTGAAGTGTTTTTTTATTGGGTATTCTCCGACACAAAAAGTTATAAATGCTTTCATCCTGTGACCAATAAGACCTTTGTTATTATGGACGTCACTTTTCGGGAATCAAAGGCTTATTATGACACCTCACTTCAAAGGGAGTCTATGATGGAAGTGAGTTCCCTTCCTATTGTTCTACCCATTCCTCCCTCATGTCAGCCTCCTATCCCTAGTCCTAGTCCTACTCTTACCTCCAATGGTCCGGAGATATCTCAATTTGTACTCGTTGATCATACAGGTTTATACTCGAAGGAACATAGGAATAAACACGCAGGCTTTACTCATGATACCAGAACCGACACTGAGTCCATCTTCAGAACCTAAATGTTTTTTTACTTCTACTCATTATCCTCTATCTCAGTTTGTGAATATGATTCTTTATTTGCTTCACATAGAGCCTTTGTCTTCTCTTTGTCCTCAATGTCTTCACATAGAGCCTTTTACTTCTACTCATCATCCTCTATCTCTTGAAGTTTCCTAGGGCCTTATTTGGGAGGTTCCACATGGCTATGATGACATTTGGTTACACGCAGAGCAATGTTGATCATACGTTGTTTATCAAGCACAAGGTAGATAAATTGACTGCTCTTATTGTCTATGTTGACGATATTGTTATAACATGGGATGATATAGATAAGATCCAAACTATGAGGAAAGGAATTTGAGATGAAAGACCTAGAGAATCTCAAGTACTTTCTAGGTATTGAAGTTACCAGATCTAGGCATGTGATCATCTCTCAAAGAAAATATATCCTCGATTTGCTTGTAACATCATGGATGAGTGTAGACCTACTGACACCCCAATTGAAGCCAATCACAAATTTGAAAGGGATGGAGAAAAATTGTTGCGTGCATCACCGCATTTCTGAGGTTGGTTGGGAGGCTTATGTTTTTGTCCCATACACGTATAAATATCTCGTATGTTGTTGGAGTTATCATCCAATACATGCATTCACCAAAGGCTCGCTGCATGGTTGCTACCCACCAAATTCTATGATACTTCAAGTCCTCCCCAGGAAGCAGTATTCTGTTCTCACCAAGTGATGAATTGACAATTGAAGTTTACACACATGCAGGCTGGGCTGGATCTATTGATGACCAAAGATCCACCTCTAGCTATTATTCTATGGTCGGCAAGAACTTGGTAACCTGGAGAAACAAAAAACAACACGTGGTAGTCAAATCAAGTGCTAAAGCAAAGTTCAGAGCTATGACTCCTGAAATTTGTGAAGGTTTGTTGATTCGCTCCATTATGAGTGACCTTGACCTTGAGAAAAAGAGGGACCCGTCGAACTTTACTGTGGCAACAAGACAGCCTGCATTGCACACAATTCCGTTCAACATGTTCGTACCCAGCATGTTGACGTGGACATACATTTCATCAAAGAGAATATAGTAAGAAGAGTCCTGAGCACATCGTTTGTTCCCTCCGACCGACAACTTACTGATGTTCTCACTAAAGGACCGAGCCTGAGTGCTTTTGGAAAAATTATGGCCAAGTTAGACATGTTAAATATTATACACTCAACTTGAGGGGGAGTGTTAGTATTGAGCATTATTATATGTATTTTTATTTTTGTACTTTTACTCAGTGTCACTCTTGTTTACTATTATGTCTAATCCTAATTCTAACAGAACGTTTAGATGGGTCAAAATCAATAAGTTCATAATTTTTAGATTCAACGCGCCAAATATACTATCTTAATTTTAGACCCTTTAAATGGTTCTATTATTTTTAGATGTATCAGAAAATCTATATGCATATGCAAACTCAATTTACTCGTCTGTAAGTAAATGGTTATTGTCAATTGGTTACTGTCACGTGGATATGAGGTTTCAACTTGTAGAAGAATTGAATAAGCCCATGTATATGCCTACTTTTCTCATGTATATTTTAGTCCTACATCTTGGTTTGGAGTTGAGTTTTCACCCCTCCTTATATACATGTACTAATTCTTCTATTATGATGAATATATATGCGAGGAATAAAATTATTTTTCTGCTCCGCATTCGATTTTTCCACTTGGTATCAGAGCCATTTGATTCCTCCAATAGGACTATCGACGATTGAGCTCCCGCTCTCGCCGATTGAGTTGTTTTCTTCCGCCATTTGTTTTCTTTCAGGTACTCGCTCAAGCTCAGTGCCTGAACACCTTCACGAATAAGTCCCGCCCCCCATATTTTATAGGCCAGTCGGACGCCCGAGAACTCGCTGCCTCTTATCTGTATTCGCGGACCACACCCATACTCGAATGATTGTTTTCTTTCACAGGTCTCGCAACGCCTCTCCAGCCTCGACGCGACTTCTTCCGCAATTTGTGCTTGAGTGCTCTGCCTCCAAGAGTACTCGCGTCGGGCTCCTGTTTCGGCACTCGCTAGCTCTTGCCTCTCCGAGCTCGCAGCCTCTAATTTTCCGCTCTCGCAGCTACCTTCCATCCAGAACTCGAGCCATCTTCCTTCCCGAAGTCGTTGCTACTCTTCTCAGAGCTCGCCGCTACCCTCCTTCCCATAGTCGACGTTACATTCCTTCCCGGAGTCGCAACTATCCTCCTTCCAGAAGTCGTTGCTTCTACGTTTTCGCACTCGCAGTTGTTTCTCCATTTCCATTTTCAGAAGTCGCTAACACACTAATAGATGTCAACCACAAGCTCCGTGCTCATGCATCTGATGTTGATCTGCTTCTCTGTAATTTGGAGTACTATCACTTTCTTGTTGGCAAACTCGTTTATCTGACTGTCACATGACCTGATATATCTTTTGTTGTTGGGGTGGTCACCCGCTTCATGCATGTTTCTCGGATGTCCCATCTTCAAACTGTTCAGCGAATCCTTCGATATTTGAAGAATGCTCTGGGACAAGGGCTTGTGTATAAGCCCTCCTCTTCTCTATCATTAATTGTCTTCTCTGATGCAAACTATGTCGGTTCTCTCGATGATCGTCGCTCTACGAGTGACTACTTCACATATTTTGGTGGACACCTGGTCACCTGGTAAAGCAAGAAGCAAATGGTGGTGGCACGCTCTTCTGCGGTGGTTGAGTATCGTTCAATGACATCTGCTGTTTCTGAACTCACGTGATTGGAAAGTCTTCTTACTGATCTCGGTGTGAAACTCCCCTCTCCGGTCGTTCTCTATAGTCAAGCTGCTATCCATATTGTCGAGGATCCCATTTTTTATGAATGTACCAAACATATCAAAGTTGATTGTCACTTCATCCGGGAAAAAGTTCAACTTCGCAAACTTGATTTGAGACATGTATCCGCTGCCGAGCAGGTTTCTGATGTTCTTACCAAGGTCTTACAAATCCCATTATACCGACAGTTCGTTTCCAAGCTTGACACTTACAATTTGTATGCTCCAGCTTGCGGGGGAGTGTAGAAGAATTGAATAAGCGTAACATGCACAAGCTCATGTAGAGGCTTATTTTTTTCATGTATAGTTTAATCCCACATCTTGGTTTGGAGTTGAGTCTTCATTCCTCCTTATATATATGTACAAATTCTTCTATCATGATGAATATTTATGTGAAGAATAATATTATTTTTCCACTCCGCATTCGATTTCTCTACACAACTAAATCAAAGTCAAGTGTAAGTTTAGGTGTAGGAACAAGTACAAGTTCATATTCATTATTTGATCCAAGTTATGATTTTATTGTAGGCACAGACGCATGGTTAGACTCATGGTTAACCTTATGCTCAACCTCGACTGTACATTTATTCCTAACTTTATCCTCCAAAAATAACTTTTGGTTTTCTTTTAGCACATGATCATAGTATTTGTCAGACTCCAAAAAGTGCGTAAAAGTTTTAATACTTCATGTAAACAAATCTATATATATGTATATATAGGTATAGTTGTAAGGAGTGACACCTTAACTCCAAACCACAATGTTGGACTAAGCTATATAAGATAGCCAATACTCCTGATGGGTCATAGAAGTGGGCATTTAGCATTGGGCCTCTTATACATTTATATTATACATTTATTCTATACTCCCCATAAGCTGGAGAGTACATATCGTTGGCTTCAAGCTTCGAAACAAATTGGCGATAAAGTGGTCGAGGTTAGGCCTTTGTGAAGACATCAGAGATTTGGTCAGCACTGAGAACATGTTAAAGCTCAATTTTGTGGAGCTGAATTTTTTCTCGGATGAAGTAGCAATCTACTTCAATGTGCTTAGTTCGTTCATAGAATATCAGATTTTCTGCAATATGGATAACAACTTTACTATCATTGTAGAGGATTGCAGGAGAGATAAAAGAAACACCACGATCGGTAAGAAGACTCTCTATCCAAGTAAGTTTGTAAATGACATAGGCAATCAAACGATACTCAGCTTCTGCAGATTAGTGTGCCACAACTGTTTGTTTCTTGCTCCGCTAAGTGAACAGATGCCCTCAAAATACGTGCAGTAGCCGCTTGTTGACCTGCTATCATTGATGGAGCCTGCATAATTCGCATAAAAATATGTTACCACTCGGAATGGAGACCGGCAACAACCCTAAATTTGAGAGAAAGGAGGAGAAGAGAGAAAGAGGGAGGAAGATAAATAACCTCTAGGGTTCTCAAATTTCATAATATTATCCAAGATACCAAATTACATTACCCATGGGTTTATATAACACCCCCCGGTCCGATTACAAAAAAGAAAGATGCACGTGTCTTAATTACTTTTCGCTGACGTGCCACTAGCTGTCCTTTCACAGCGCTTGTATACCTGCCACACTGGAGGACGTCCCTCTCCCTCCTCCGCGTCCGTAACAATGTCGTCGTCTGGAAAATTTGCTTGGCCTCAAGGCAAAAGTCCTGAAATTGAACACGGAAAACAGATCGGTCCACCCATGTGACCTTCGATGGTGGACGATCTCGCCAGTGCACCAAGACATGCTCGACCGAGGACTCCTCTCAACTGATGGTGCATGTGTCTGTGACGAGCTAAGGGAGGTAGTCTGACGAGGTAAGCCTGGGAGTTGGCGGGGCAGAGACGCCCCGATCAGATGGTCTCCAATAACCCTTTTGAGCTGAGAAACGTGAAACATCGAGTGGATGCGGCTGTCGGGAGGAAGTCGTAGATGATACGCCTGAGTTACCACCCATGCAACAATCTCAAACTGGTCATAGAACTTGGCCACTAGCTTTGATTGGGTCCACACTGTGACCGAAATCTGGCAGTGCGGTCTAAGCTTGACGAGCACAGTATCATCTTCAGTGAATTGGACGTTGCGGCGGTGGCGGTTGGCAAAGACAACCATCTGGTCCTGCGCATGCTGAAGGTGCGGACGCAACTGGCGAAGTATGGAATCCCGATCGCCGAGCAGATCAAACAGAGATGCAACGACGCATTCGCCAAGGAGAGTGCGCGTGAGGAATTGCGGTGGTCTTCCATAGACTGCCTCGAATGGAGTAGTGCCAGAATTGGTGTGGAAAGAGGTGTTGTACAAGTACTATGCCCAGGAAAGCCAATCCGCCCATGCCCGTGGATGATCGCACACAACATCACAAATATGTCTTCAAGCAACGATTCATCACCTCAGACGGCCCGTCCATCTGGAGATGGTAAGTTATACTCATACGGAGTTAGGTGGACTGCATTTTGAACATCGACTGCCAAAAGGAGCTCAGGAATAAAGGGTCGCAATCAGTCACAATGGAGCGAGGAAACCCATGTAAACGGACCATCCCATCAATGAAAGCTGTGGCAACCACTGGTGCAATAAACGGGTGTCGCAGGGGAGGGAAGTGGGCGTATTTGGATAGACGATCCACGACCACTAAAACGCAATCCCACGTCTTGGAGCGAGGGAGCTTCGAAATAAAATCATTAGAGATCCTCCCAGATCCGGACCGGGATTGGGAGTGGCTGAATCAAGCAGGCTGCCACGGATGTTTTGACCCGTTAGAACATGTCGGACCAATACAGAGATGCCGCGAGGTGGCGGTATGTCCGGAAGGCTCCGACGTGGTCCTCCTCCGGGGTCGAGTGAAACTGTGCGAGTAGGTGTGGGATGAGCTGTGATGAAGCTGAGAGCACTATACGACTTCGGTGGTGGAGGTGATCCCATGTCTATATGGAGGCCGGGCTGTGCCTTTCGCTTGTAAGGCCGCAACAATCGGCCCGAGGAGTGGGTCTTCAACAACCTCGCGCTGGGCAATGGAGGTGTCCTCTCATACTGGTCTCGAAATTGCTACTAAACGAGCAATGTACAGTTTCCGTGATAGAGAATCGGCCGCGCGGTTTGGAGGAGCCGGCGCGTAATTCGATCGAAAAATCATAGCAAATAGTTTGGAAACCCAGAACTGCTGCGCCAGTGTGGCAATCTTCTGATTCAGGAGGTACCAGAGGCTATGATTATCCGTCCGGACCGTGAAGTGTCGACCAAGAAGATATGGGAGCCAGTGCTGCACAACGAGGACCAACACCATAAGCTCCGGCTCATAAGCGGAGCGAGGGCGTACAGTGGCCGCAAATATACGACTAATGTAGGCAATGGGCTGCCCCACTTGCATCAACACTGCGCCACCTGTGCCCCAGGCAACACACTCTATAACAAATGGCTGGGAGAAATTCGGAAGGGTCAAAACTGGAGCGGTGATGAGGGCTCGCTGGAGGGCCTGTAAGGCTGTGTCCGCCTCTAGGGTCCACTGGAATGCGCGAGTCTCGGATTTCTTCAGCATGCTGGAGAGGGGTTTGACAATTTTGTCATAATCCCTAATGAACCGCCGGTTGTACCCAGTGAGGCCCAGAAAGCCTCAGACATGCTCTCTTTAGCTTATGAGCACAATGTGCAACTTGTTTAAAGGAAATAGTAGCACCCTTCTCATAAGTTCGAGATTATGAGTCAGTTGGGTATGCGCTTGATCCTATAGTGTCCACTACATCAACGCAAATGAATGGACACTATGGGTATGGTTGCGGGCGTGCGTGACAGATTGCACCCCTCTCTGTCTTTCGAAATTACATTTACCTCTCTAAATGTTCCTGGTTTATAAACTGCCCATTCCGGTAGAAATATGAAATGGAAAGTGATAAAGCCAGCTAAATTATTTTTTGATCCAATTTTACCATATGTAATGACTCTAGATTGGAAGTGATAGGTTTATACTATTTTTTATTTTATGCAGGGGTGTGTTGTTTTTACAAAATAGAGGGGGTATATTTGTTATATTTTATGCAGGGTTGTGTTTGTTAAAAAATGTATCAAATTTTATTTTTATCAAATTTTATTTTTATCAAAAGCGTAGTTGAACTCAATAATAATTAACTTCCTCAATTATGTCGTTATTAAACTCGAGCAAGTAGAAGATGTAAATTCAATCATCGATAGTTTGAGCATTAAAAAAATTCATGTTGTTCCTCAAATATAACATTTTTTAATCTTAAAAATATGCAAAATAAGACAAAATTCAACATAATATCATATGCCTAGTTGTAATAAAAATCGTTTTTTTCCTCAAAGTCCTGCTGTTTAATCTCAAAGTAAGAACACATTCAAATGAGCAGCCTCAAGGAACATGTTGAATGACATTTTTGATCTCAAATAGTTCGGAGTAGGCTAATGATAACTGTGGTGTTTTATCATTGCATGTTCCGTAGTGTAGCCCGGGTAGCTTAATTTGAGGGAGTTACAGTGAACTTCCTCAGTTTCTACAACTAATGTAAAATCATTTAATTGTTGAGCACTACTTTAAAATGTATATCAGACACGATCATCTCCCGATGCATTTTTTTTCATGCAATGCAATTTTAACCCAATAAATAAAATTTTGACTGTCATTTTATAGAATAAACTATATCTTAAAGTGTTATACTAGTATATGCACGAAGACTCTCGCTTGCTATTAACTCCTTTTCTCTTCTCTCTATTTGATCATTTGTCTTCACAAATACCCCCTTTGGAGTATATATATATAATTTATAGATACAAATGTATTGTACTGCTGATGACATGTCTCTCTATTTGATCATTTGTCTTCACACATGCCCTAAAAACTGTATGTTTTCAGCTCTCGACAATGTATTCCCATTGATACTATTGCTTATTATTTATCTAATTTGGCAGGAAGGGGGCGAAATAAACTTGGAATGATTGCGATTTAGGGATTCTGCTCTTTGTTACAGGAGTGCTGCTGTCGCTTTTACCCCCCTTCGGAAACAATGGAAGGCTTTGTTTGCAATGCTTTTCTTCTTTAATTTTCGTTCAAATTAAAATAAGGTACGATGGACTCCTTTTGTTGGAATGTCTTTTGAACATTCAGATGATTTAAGATATTATCTGCTTCTTTCTCTCTCTCTCTCTTGTTTCCATCCATATCTTTTGTCTTTGAGGCCACGGTTGTTTCGCTCCGAGATGGTTCCGTGCTGTGCCGACTCGGCGGTGTCACCATTTAGGCTGCAGTAAATCCGTTGGTTCCGGGCGTCCGACCGTGGCATGCAGGTTGAGGGCTTTTAAGGGCCAGTGCGACTTAATGCTCCGTTTCTTTGGTCGTTTTTTCTCTATTGCTTTTTTAGCAAACACAAGCACTATTTTAATTGTTTGAATAGCCTCCATTTGACAAATCCCCAAAATGTCGTTTTATGTTTGATTCCAACCGCAAGGAAGGAGCTCCATTCAAAAAACATTGTTTTATCTTCACCTGCAACCGCTCCATCTCTAACCATCACCCACCCAAACAGCCTAATTCGCTTGCCGCAGGAAACTACTTTTGTGTGAATTCACATCACCATTCATGGCAAATTCCTTCTCTTATGGCGAACTTGATATGCGCTCTTTTTGTTACTATCTTAAATCAATAATGCAGGTGTTGTCGTTGATTTCTCTTAGAAATTAATGGATTCAATCCAGCTATGTTTAAAGTCTTAAGATTTCTATTGGGTCCGGCAGTTGTACAGTGTCGATGAATTAATTATTTTTCTCCAATATTTCTCTTGTTAGACCGTTCGCTTGTAAGGGAACTCGGCTAGTTTTGTGTTTTTTGTCGGGTTATATCTATTCATCGTTTGAATCGTGGGGCACATTATCTACTCTGAAAATTGGAGTCTTCTAGATTTAACAATGTTTGGGCATTTTCACAAATTTTTCCTATTATGAAAAGTATGATCTACCTTGATTTCAATTTCTTGTACCGCCCCCCCTCGAAGTGCCCGCATTGTTAACAGTTTGCGAACCCGACATAGGCGCAAAATCCTGGCAGAAGTCTCCGCCATTTGAGATATCCACATGTCATCACAGCAGAGTTGCTTGCCGAGGCTTCTTTGGATAGCAGAAGAGCATCAATGAGTGCGATTGTCGGTGATGGATTTGTCGTCAGTTGCCCCTTGTGCCCTTGTGACCCGCCGCTTCTATTGAGCGTCTTCAGTGTAACCACAGCTTGCGGGTTTGCGACCGCCGTAGTATCAAACCGGTTTGTGATGATGCTGGTCATGCCAAGTGCCGCCTCAAAGTACAGTGTTCCGGAACACAACAGTGGATTCATCAAAGGCTCTCTTTGGGACTTTGGTGTCGTTTTAAAAGGGAGCAGTTTTAAAACTGAGAAATGAATTTTTAAAACTGTCTTTTTAAAATTGTCTTTTTAAAAGTTGCGAGTTTCTGGCCATTAATGGTGAAAATATGTAGCGATAATTGCACGTCATTAATGGAGGAAAATAGTCATGCGAAGGGGGAGAAGAAGAAACGACCGGTTTGTAAAGGCGGCTGGAGCTCCGGCGACCAGTTTAGAAATGGGGTGGGAAACTGGGGGTTTGGGCCGGCCGATTGAAAATTATCATCACCATTCAGATTAAAATTTATTCACAGATTGACCTAAAATAAACACACAAGAAAATTATTCTGCGATTGCATAGCGAAGTGGATATCGCGTTAGACTCCGAATCTAAAGGTCGTGGGTTCAAATCCCACTGCGATCGTTTTCTCTGAGCATTTTGTATTTCTTTTTGAAATATATGAACTTTTTTTTAAAGCTATACCATAAAAAATAGTAGTAATTGCCTAATTGGGCCAATGGAAATGATATGTGGCCGCACATAATATCTTTTTAAAGAAATATTGCAATACGTTATCTTTAAATGGCATTTTATGCTCGAACAAAATATTTCAATACGTCGAATATAAAAAAAAAACTGTTGATTCTGCGAAAAAAGTTGCAATAGCTGTCATTAAAAACTGTTGATTCTGCGAAAACTGTCGATAAATATTAAAAATGTTGCAACAGAGATAAATATTAAATATTTCTAAGTTGACTTTGTGATGGATTATTAGGGGCAGGCACCAGTTGAGATGTCACTTTAATTGAAAACCGTAAATTGATTTTGAATCGAATCAGAACCACAAAGAACCGGATCGAATCGTTCGCGAATTATTCACGTTCCGGTTTAAATTTTGGAACCGTGAAGAACAATGTTCCGAGTGCGGTTCTTTCATTTTATTATCCGGACCGGAATCAGAACCGGAACCGGAATCGTAACATAAAAATCGCGAGTGGTTTCAAGATTGTTAGAACCGATCCGA
Organism: Dactylorhiza incarnata; assembly: GCA_033032865.1. NCBI lineage: Eukaryota > Viridiplantae > Streptophyta > Magnoliopsida > Asparagales > Orchidaceae > Dactylorhiza > Dactylorhiza incarnata. Next base: position 14,289,789 of record JAWHQI010000003.1, on the reverse strand, counting down.
ACCGGACCGCAGCAGAAACAAACTACAACCCGTTTATTATTATTTTTATAATATATTTTTATTATTAATATTATTATAATATATATTTTTTATATCTATCATTACTATATTATACAAAAAATACTTCCTCTTGGTGTAATGTTGTCGGACTGCACAAACAATCTTGGTCGTGGATCCTGGTCGTAGATCAATATCCAGCTTTCTTATTCTCTTCAGGTTAGGGCCTCATTCACTCTAGTATACTTTTAAAAAAATTTATTGATTGCTATTGTCAAAGTAAAATTCATATGGATTTTTTTGTAGGAAATACGACTTGTCTTCATTGTCCGAAATTTTTTGTTCACATGACAAATAATGAAACTTCTACACTCAGAGAGCATTTGCATTTCCCTTGTTTGCATTACAAAAGAAAATAGATGCGCAAACACAATTATTAGGTAGTCATGAGTCTTAGTGACTTGAGCATTATCAAATAATCAAGATCAAAGTCGAGATAACATCAATAGATGCATAGTAAAGTGCAAACTTCCATTTTCTATTGTGAATCACCTCGCATTTAGAATCATGATTCAAAATTTTCAACTAAAATTTAAGTTAAATCATAAAACAACAAAAACAAAAGATATCTTACAATTTTATATAAAAAGAAATTATTCAAGATTTACTTCTTTAGGCTTCGTTTGGTTGGGCGTTTCGCCTCCTCCGTTTGGAGCAAACGCCACCGGACGGCGGGTAAACAAACGGGCGCCGACGACGTTTGCTCCGTTTGCACCCGCTGGATAGAGGAAAAGGAGTCTAAATGAAGCGTTTCCAACCCCGCCTCCCCCCTCCGGTTCCAATGCTCCGTTTGGACCCGTCGGTTGCATCCGCCACCGCCGAACCAAATGAAACCTTAATCTATGACGTATCAGTCTAACTACCGATATATGGACAAGTATTCAAACAATGTATTATATGAGTGACACATTATATAGATGAAATCTGAAAACTTTAGAAAAAAATTATCAACTTCTTGCATCTTGATGAGCGTCATACTGACATCATATTAAGTTTTACAATTGATAAATGTTTAGCTGAATGGTAAATTGAAGCTAGATTATGTGTTGCACATATATTAAATTTAATTGTCAAAGAATACCTAAAAGAGCTAGATGACAATATAATTTGAATTTATGATGCAGTTAAGTTAATTTGTTCTTTCATCTCCACAATGTCTAAAGGTATTTATTGAATTAAAGTTGGGTGACCGAGAATAAAATTTTGGAATGTGTGATGATGTGGAATTTCATATATCATATGTTAAAAAGGGCAGTAGAACATAAAGAAGTTTTTTATGGATTTAATTTGGTTGAGAATTTTAAGCATCCACCTACAAAAAGTGATTAAAACTATGACACATAGAACTGATTCAATTTGCTTCAACTAGTTAACGCTCTAAATCGATAATATAAATTTGCATCTCATTAACCATCTTTTGTTTAGCTTCATTCTATTGTAAGGTCTCAGTTGATGTCAAATCAGCCCTCTAAAAAATACAATGAAATATACTTTATAAGAATGAATTAGAAATGTGAGCTACAATTAATGCAGTCAAACTAAATCTAATATTAAACTTAAATCATATGTCACTACCAGAAAATGGACTTTTAGCCACGGCTAATTGCCGTGGCTAAAAGTCCAAAATCGTGGCAAAAGGCTTTTAGCCACGGCCTGCCCACGGCAAATGGGCGTGGGCAATGCGAGCGTGGCAAAAAGTATTTGCCACGCTCATTCCGTGGCAAATACATTTTTGCCACGATTTTTAGCCACGGTTTTAAATCGTGGCTAAAGGGCTTGATTTCAGCAGCTATTAGTCACGACTTCCTTGTCGTGGCTAAAAGTCCATTATTAGCCACGGTAACAAACCGTGGCAAATACTTAGCAGATTTATTAAAAATAAGTATTTGCCACGGTTTGAAACCGTGGCAAATTTTTAGAAGATTTAATTAAAAAAACATTTGCCACAGTTTAAACCGTGGCAAATACTTGTCCGAGTTTAAAAAAAATTTACCATTATTCCTCCACCCCCCCCCCCCCCCCCCCCCCCCCGAAAGGATCGTCCTGCGTCACGTAAGACTTCAATCAAGCGACAAATGTGATCGTGGAAGCAAATACACGATCAGAAGAAGAGAGGAGCATCAAATTCAAACAAATCACGCTAACACAATGCTCGTTTTGTGCCTGAGAAGATCAGTCCTGAAGCAATAATTAATCCTCATGAGTAGGAGCAAGCATAAAAACTAAATCCTAGAATAAGCACCAATGATAATTCCAAAACCTCTAATATGAAAGATTGGCCGATCAACTATAACTAATCCCTTAATCTGAATCCATACTAAGATTATGACAAATACAATCACATGAGTTAAGAATATAGTGTCAAAAACTATCATGTTTGCAGACTATCACATCATGTAAACTTAATTAAGAAGCCCGACAAAATATATGCAGTAAATGTTTTTATTAGTTCATATTGTTGTTAATACATTTTATGACATGCTAAAAAATGGCTATAATCAATAACATCATGATGTATTGCAAAATTTGGAAACTAAAATAGAAAAATAGTCAGGTTGGAGCCTCCACTGAGTGTGGATTGTTGTCTCTTCATCGGGAGCAACTTGTAGTGGTCTCCATGCATGCTATATCCACTTGTAGTGGTCTCCATTCATTTCCCCTCCTATGATTTGAAATGGTAGGCCCTCTTTCTAAAACATGTCATCAAATATTTTGAAGCCTCGAATATTCTCCTGGTATAATAAGGTGGAGAAATATTATTTAGCTAACATTTCTCTACAATCATTGGTAACTCATATTCATCAACATACAATATATCACATCCATAATCAAACACATGTAGTTTGGGATAAAGATTGAGTAGAGTATATGCAACACCTTGTCAATGTCTTGAGTTCATTAACAGTCATATCATCGCAACATTGCTTTGATTTTTTCTAATACCCTGAGTTCCAACTGATCCCATCATGTTAAATAGCAAATAGCATAAACCAAAGAACTAATTAACCAAATTGAAAATAATAAAAACATCATCTAACATTTCTAACCTTAACAGTGTTTTTCTCAGATCAGTAATTGAAAGCCCTTGCCAACCATGATATATGCCCTTGACTATTATGATCACAATAAAACCCAAACCCACTTATTGATCTATTGAAGGTTAATATGGTGAGATTCCATAAAAGAAGTGATGATGTTCCATGTGAATAGGTTTGCTGTTGACATTTGAACAAAAAGATTGTGTGCATAGGAAATTAGGCATAGCAAAAAATAACATACATTTATATGTTAATTTTAGTTGATGTAAGCAGAAAACAGTGGAGCAGAAACAAATATCACATTAACAAATTAGCATAGCAGAGAAAGCTAAAGTCTGGATGGTTTACCTAGCACAGACGAAGCCAGTTGGCAGCAATGGCAATACCAGCATTTCTCTATTTAGCATAGCAGACGAAGCCAGTTGAAACATAACAAGTATAATATCTAGTTTATGATAGAAACTAAGGGAACTTAATTATAAATATTCTGATACAAACATTTCTCTATTTATGAATAGCTTGAAGTAAGAGGAATTTAGCAATTAATGTTAAACTCTTTTGGACAAAATGTAGAATAATCTATAAACATAAACATACAAAATACCCAATATATAGATGTGCTTAAATAAAAGTAAGATCAGAAGACTACACTAAGTATACAAACATATATTAAGTATATTTAGGTAGGTAAACATCTACGAACAAAGATGTGCACCAAGACATCCAAAGAGAATTAAACAAAAAATAACATAAGAGATAATGAGGATCATGATACCATCCACTGGCTTTGGTTGCTGCAGTTTGTGCTTCACTTGGTCTTTGATTGTGATTGTGGCACTCGGCCAATCTATAATAGGATACACTCAAACTACGAGCTCAAGGAACATTGCACCATATGCTGTTTGGAGATCGTCGGGGGAAGAGATCTCTAGATCTAGGGCTGCTAGGAGGTGGTCTTGGCCTGAGTAAATCTTGCCGGAGATGGAGAAAAAGAGGAAAACCCTTCAGATCTTGAGTTCTGCGGTGGAGTTCGCCGGAATCTCGCCAAAAAGCTGAAATGAGGGGGCGACAGTTTCTTGGAGGAGCTTCCGAAAAAGAAGAGGAGCTCTTAGTTTTTTTTTGAAGGGCTGGCCGGCACAGCAGCTCGCCGTAGAGGGGAGAGCTGCTCAGAGGAGATGGATGTTTTCGGCCATGAGATGGCTGTAGAGAGAGAGAGGAAGAGAGAGAGGGAGGAAGAGTGGATCTGTGAGAGAGAGATAGAAGGCGTCGGAGGAGGAGGGCTTAGCGGGGATCTCTCCGGAAATGGAGGAGAGCTTCGGCCATGGATGTTGTAGAGAGAGAGAGAGAGAGAAAGAGCTTGAAGCTTGCCTAAGCTCTCACCGGAGCTCTCGCCGGAGCTAAAGGTGGTCGGCGGTAGAGAGTGGGCAGGACTTCGCCGGAGATGAGAGGGATCGAAGAGGGGGGTCTCTCGTTTCCGCCGTCATGTCGCAGCAGGAGGGGGCGGGTGTGTCTTGCGACTGGGAGAGCTAAACGTTATCTAACCTAATTTAATATATATATACATAATATATAATATATAATGTTATGAATATTAATATTTTTATTATTAATAATGCATTCAAACGCTTATATATCGCTCTATAGGGCCCAGAATTTATCCCGGAGGGGCTCGTTACGACCGTCTCGTCGATGCACATCCATCAGAACGATCCGAGATCAATTTCGAGATTGTTTGCTCATTTTATGCTCTCTAGAGCGTTCATGACCTAATTTTGCGTAACATTAAAAACTCGTTGAACGACGTCAAACTTTCAAACTGATGACACCGTTGGACTCGTATTATTATTAGCTACCTGATGTACCGACGCTAGAAGTTACGTATGATTACAATTTGATGACATCAATCATATTCACAGTGAACACACATTCATCATAATTATTCGTATAAAGGTCACGACGATTGAGATCGTTGCTAGCTATCATCAATATTAATAGCTTCATCAATATTATAGCTTCATAATTATTCGATCGACAATAGTTCTGCTCTTAGATTGAGTGTTGTTGATCTCCTCATAGCACGTGATGTGTATAGTATATACATGATTGAATGGCATGTGACACAAATTTATTAAGTATTTGAGAATTAATGTCTAAATTAATATTAATATATTTATGTATATGCTATGAATAAATTAAAAAACTATTTTTTTGTTAATTATCTCATACTAATTTTTTTGCCACGGCAAAAAACCGTGGCTAATACTTATGTATTTACCACGAATTAAGAATTGTGGCTAAAATATTAGCCACGAATTAGGAAACCGTGGCTAATAGTATTTTTTTAGCCACGAATTTGATGAACCGTGGCTAATGTATTCTTTTTTGCCACGAATATGACATCCGTGGCTAATACTTACCTATTAGCCACGAATTAGGTGGCCGTGGCTAATACTTAACTATTAGCCACGATTTTGACCCGTGGCAAAAAAAAGTGTGGCTAAAAGTCATTTTTCTAGTAGTGTGTGAAAAAAACATGAATAAAAATTGATGGTCGGGAAGAATCTTTGTAGAAGATTTAACCTTGAGCTTCCCTTTGCAGTTGCAAATTAATAGTTTAAATTTTTTAGTTGATCTTGTTGAGAAGAGCATGTCTCCTGGTAAAGCATAATAGTTACATTAAGAAACTATGAGCAAATAAACTGAAAAATAAAATTAGAATATATATAGTAGAAAAGAATTGTATAAAAGGGAAACCTCAAGTGCAGCAGCTTTCATTAAAGCGTTGTCTATATTCCTACTAGAATTTTCGTTGATTTCTTCGAATTTCTTAAGCTTAACAATCATGCTTTGAACAAGTTCTAGTTGGTGACCACGAGCCACGCTGACTTACTGCAATTCACTTCTTAGATAGTTTACTTCCTTCTTGAATTCATATTTTTGTTTAACTGCTTCTTGTTGAGACGTCTAGAAAATGAAGCAACATGAGGGTCTAAATATCTAAAGTGATAATACTGAAATAACACAATGGTAGGAAAAAGACATTAAATGTTTTATCATAGCCAAAAATAATTTATAAAATATAAAATGCATTGGAACTACAAATGACAAGACAACTAAAAATAAGTACAAACTATGATAAACGCAAGATTTTTTTTAAAGACAAAATATGATAAACTATGAAATTTGTAATGAACAGTCATGAAAATTAAATTTACACAAGCATATATGCTTGGGGAAAAAACATCACGAGTAAGTTGGTGGAATATTACCATATAAGGGAAGCCTGGTGCACAACATTACCACACATTGTGGGTTCGGGGAAGTGTCCCACCACAAGTGTGAAGTGTAGTCAAACCTTACCCTGCATTTTTTGCAAGTCTGCTTCCAAGACTCAAAACCGTGACCTCATGGTCACACGACAACACCTCCGTGGAATATTATCATATGCATGATAAAAATAAGAATACATTAAAACATCTAGCCATCGAAAAATACATTTTAATCATGTTCTCACTTGCAAATCATTGCACTAAAGGTAACATGACAATTGATAAGGTAAAAAATATTAATTGCTACAAAATGTAGTTATGAATCATTGTAGAGGTAACATGAATATGATAAAATATATCACAAGTGCTGGATTATGATGGATTAGATCCATTTCCATCAATAAAGATATAGCCCTTGAAAGAACTATGGTAAATGAATGAATTTGCAATAAACTCTCATGAAAGTTAAACTTCCATAAACATATTTGCTGGAAGAATATGTTGGTGGATAAAAAAAATTGTTGACCATAATGCGTTCATAGTCGGTGTATGTGTATGCTAATGATAAAATCAAGATCAAAGTCGAGATGACATCACTATATAAATGAAAACTGAAAAACTTTAGAAAAAAATTTATCAACTTCTCGCATCTTGATGATCGTCATACTGACATCATATTAAGTTTTCCAATTGATAAATGTTTAGCTAAAATGTAAATTGAAGCTAGATTATGTGTTGCACATATATTAAATTTAATTGTCAAAGAATGCCTAAAAGAGCTAGATGACAATATAGTATGAATTTATGATGCAGTTAAGTTTGTTCTTTCATTTCTACAATGTCTAAGAGTATTTATTGAATTAAAGTTGGGTGATCGAGAACTAATTTTGGATTGTGTTGTGAGGTGGAATTTCACATATCATATGTTAAAAAGGGCACTAGAACATAAAGAAAATTTTTATGGATTTAATTTGGTTGAGAATTTTAAGCATCCATCTACAGAAAATGATTAGAACTATGACACATAGAGCTGATTCAATTTGCTTCAACTAGTTGACGCTCTAAATCAATAATGTAAATTTGCATCTCATTAGTTTAGCTTCATTCTATTGTAAGGTCTCAGTTGATGTCAAATCAACCCTCTAAAAAAATACAATGAAATATACTAATAAGAATGAATTAGAAATGTGAGCTACAATTAATGCAGTCAAAGTAAATCTAATATTAAACTTCAATCATATGTAAAAAAAACATGAATAAAAATTGATGGTCGGAAAGAATATTTGTAGAAGATTTTAACCTTGAGCTTCTCATTTGGAGTTGCAAGTTGATAGTTTAAATTTTTTAGTTGATCTTGTTGAGAAGAGCATGTCTCCTGGTAAAACATAATACTTATATTAAGAAACTATGAGCAAGTAAACTGAAAAATAAAATTAGAATATATATATAGTAGAAAAAAGTTTAAAAGGGAAACCTCAAGTGCAGCAGCTTTCATTAAAGCGTTGTCCATATCCATACTAGACTTTCCGTTGATTTCTTCAAATTTCTTAAGCTTAACAATCATGCTTTGAACAAGTTCTAGTTGGTGATCACGAGCCACCCCAACTTGCTGCAATTCACTTCTTTGACAGTTTACTTCCTTATTGAATTCATATCTTTGTTTAACTGTTTCTTGTTGAGACGTCTAGAAAATGAAGCAACATGAGGGTCTAAATATCTAAAATGGTAATACTGAAATAACACAATGGTAGGAAAAAGTCATTAAAATTTTTATCTAACCAAAAATGATTTATAAAATATAAAATGCATTGAAACTACAAATGACAAGACAACTAAAAATAAGTACATACTATGATAAACACAAGATTTTTTTTAAAGACACAATATGATAAAATATGAAATTTGTAATGAACAGTCATGAAAGTTAAACTTACACAAGCATATGTGCTGTGGAAAAAACATCACGAGTAAGTTGGTGGAATATTACCATATAAGGGAAGCCCGGTGCACAAAGCATTACCACATATTGTGGGTTCGGGGAAGTGTCTCACCACAAGTGTGAAATGTAGGTAAACCTTACCGTGCATTTTTGCAAGTCTGCTTCTAAGACTCGAACCTGTGACCTTAAGGTCACACGTCAACACCTCCGTGGAATATTATCATATGCATGATAATAATTAGAATACATTAAAACATCTAGCTATCGAAAGATACATTTTAATCATGTTCTCACTTGCAAATCATTGCACTAAAGGTAATATGACTATTGATATGGGAAAAATATTGATTGTTACAAAATGTAGTTATGAATCATTGCAGAGGTAATATAAATATGATAAAATATAGCACGAGTGCTGGATTATGATGAATTAGACCCACTTCCATCAATAAAGATATAACCCTTGAAAAAACTATAGTAAATGAAGGATTTGTAATGAACTATCATGAAAGTAAAACTTCCATAAACATGTTTGCTGGAAGAATATATTGGTGGATAAAAAAAATTTGTTGACAATAATGTGTTCATAGTCGGTGTAAGTGCATGTTAATGATAAAATCAAGATCAAAGTCGAGATGACATCACAAGATGCATAGTAATGTGCAAACTTCTATTTTCTATTGTGGATCACCTCGCATTTAGAACCATGATTCAAAATCTTCAGCTAAAATTTAAGTTAAATCATAAAACAAAAAAAATAAAAGATATCTTACAATTTTATAAAAAAAATTATTCAAGATTTACTTCTTTAATCTATGACGTATCAGTCTAATTACCCATATATGGACAAGTATTCAAACAATGTATTATATGAGTATGACACGCTATATAGATGAAAACTGGAAAATTTAGAAAACAATTTATCAACTTCTTGCATCTTGATGAGCATCATACTAACATCATATTAAGTTTTACAATTGATAAATGTTTAGCTGAATGGTGAAATGAAGCTAGATTATGTGTTGCACATATATTAAATTTAATTGTGAAAGAATGCCTAAGAGCTAGATGGCAATATAGTTTGAATTTATGATGCAATTAAGTTTATTCTTTCATTTCCACAATTTCTAAAGGTATTTATTGAACTAAAGTTGGGTGATCGAGAACTAATTTTGGAATGCGTGATGAGGTGAAATTTCACATATCATATGTTAAAAAGGGCACTAGAACATAAAGAAATTTTTTAGGGATTTAATTTGGTTGAGAATTTTAAGCATCCATATACAGAAAATGATTAAAATTATGACGCATAGAATTGATTCAATTTGCTTCAACTAGTTGACGCTCAAAATCAATAATGTAAATTTGCATCTCATTAACCATCTTTTGTTTAGCTTCATTCTATTGTAAGGTCTCAAATGATGTCAAATCAGCCCTGTAAAAAATACAATGAAATATACTTTATAAGAATGAATTAGAAATGTGAGCTACAATTAATGCAGTCAAAGTAAATCTAATATTAAACTTCAATCATATGTGAAAAAAGAATGAATAAAAATTGATGGTCGGGAAGAATATTTGTAGAAGATTTTAACTTTGAGCTTCTCATTTGCAGTTGCAAGTTGATAGTTTAAAATTTTTAGTTGATCTTGTTGAGAAGAGCATGTCTCCTGGTAAAGCATAATAGTTACATTAAGAAACTATGAGCAAATAAACTGAAAAATAAAATTAGATTATATATAGTAGAAAAGAAGTATAAAAGGGAAACATCAAGTGCAGCAGCTTTCATTAAAGCGTTGTCCATATCCCTACTAGACTTTTCATTGATTTCTTCTAATTTCTTAAGCTTAACAATCATGCTTTGAGCAAGTTCTAGTTGGTGATCACGAGCCACCCCGACTTGCTGCAATTCACTTCTTAGACAACTTACTTTCTTCTTGAATTCATATCTTTGTTTAACTACTTCTTGTTGAGAGGTCTAGAAAATGAAGCAACATGAGGGTCTAAATATCTAAAGTGGTAATATTGAAATAGCACAATGGAAGAAAAAAGACATTAAAAATTTTATTATAATAAAAAATGATTAATAAAATATAAAATGCATTGGAACTACAAATGACAAGACAACTAAAAATAAGTACAAGCTATGATAAACGCAAGAATTTTTTTAAAGACACAATATGATAAAATATGAAATTTGTAATGAACAGTCATGAAAGTTAAACTTACACAAGCATATGTGCTTGGGGAAAAACATCACGAGTAAGTTGGTGGAATATTACCATATAAGGGAAGCCCGGTGCACAAAGCATTATCACACATTGTGGGTTCGGGGAAGTGTGCCACCACAAGTGTGAAATGTAGGCAAACCTTACCCTGCATTTTTGCAAGTCTGCTTCCAAGACTCGAACCCGTGACCTCAAGGTCATACGACAATACCTCCGTGGAATATTATCATATGCATGATAATAATAAGACTACATTAAAACATCTAGCCATCGAAAGATACATTTTAATCATGTTCTCACTTGCAAATCATTGCACTAAAGGTAACATGACTATTGATACGGGAAAAAATATTGATTGTTACAAAATGTAGTTATGAATCATTGCAGAGATAACATAAATATGATAAAATATAGCACGAGTGCTGGACTAGATCCATTTCCATCAATAAAGATATAGTCCTTGAAAAAACTATGGTAAATGAAGGAATTTGCAATGAACTGTCATGAAAGTTAAACTTCCATAAACATGTTTGCTGGAAGAATATGTTGGTGGATAAAAAAATTTGTTGACCATAATGTGTTCATAGTCGGAGTAGGTGCATGTTAATGATAAAATCAAGATCAAAGTCGAGATGACATCATTAGATGCATAGTAATGTGCAAACTTCCATTTTCTATTGTGGGTCACCTAGCATTTAGAACCATGATTCAAAATCTTCAACTAAAATTTAAGTTAAATCATAAAACAAGAAAAACAAAATATATCTTACAAATTTATAAAAAAAAATTATTCAAGATTTACTTCTTTAATCTGTGACGTATTAGTCTAACTACCGATATATGGACAAGTATTCAAATAATGTATTATATGAGTATGACACACTATATAGATGAAAACTGAAAACTTTAGAAAAAAATTATCAACTTCTTGCATCGTGATGAGCGTCATACTAACATCATATTAAGTTTTACAATTGATAAATGTTTAGCTGAATGGTAAATTGAAGCTAGATTAAGTGTTGCACATATATTAAATTTAATTGTCAAAGAATACCTAAAAGAGCTAGATGGTAATATAGTTTGAATTTATGATGCAACTAAGTTTGTTCTTTCATCTTCACAATGTCTAAAGGTATTTATTGAATTAAAGTTAGGTGATCGAGAACTAATTTTGAATTGTGTGATGAGGTGGAATTTCACATATCATATGTTAAAAAGGGCACTAGAACATAAAGAAGTTTTTTAAGGATTTAATTTAGTTGAGAATTTTAAGCATCCACCTACAGAAAATGATTAAAACTATGACACATAGAACTGATTCAATTTGCTTCAACTAGTTGACTCTCTAAATCAATAATATAAATTTGCATCTCATTAACCATCTTTTGTTTAGCTTCATTCTATTGTAAAGTCTCAGTTGATGTCAAATCAGCTCTCTAAAAAATACAATGAAATATACTTTATAAGAATGAATTAGAAATATGAGCTACAATTAATGCAGTTAAAGTAAATCTAATATTAAACTTCAATCATATGTGAAAAAAATATGAGTAAAAATTGATGGTCGGGAAGAATATTTATAGAAGATTTTAACCTTGAGCTTCTCATTTGTAGTTGCAAGTTGATAGTTTAAATTTTTTAGTTGATCTTGTTGAGAAGAGCATGTCTCCTGGTAAAACATAATAGTTACATTAAGAAACTATGAGCAAATAAACTGAATAATAAAATTAAAATATATATATAGTAGAAAAGAAGTATAAAAGGGAAACCTCAAGTGCAGCAACTTTCATTAAAGCGTTGTCCATATCCCTACTAGACTTTTCGTTGATTTCTTCAAATATCTTAAGCTTAACAATCATGCTTTGAACAAGTTCTAGTTGGTGATCACGAGCCACCATGACTTGCTGTAATTCACTTCTTAAACAACTTACTTCCTTCTTGAATTCATATCTTTGTTTAACTGCTTCTTGTTGAGACGTCTAGAAAATGAAGCAACATGAGGGTCTAAATATCTAAATTGGTAATACTGAAATAACACAATGGTAGGAAAAAGACATTAAAAATTTTATCATAATCAAAAATAATTTATAAAATATAAAATGCATTGGAACTATAAATGACAAGACAACTAAAAATTAGTGCATACTATGATAAGATTTTTTTAAATACATAATATGATATACTATGAAATTTGTAATGAACAGTCATGAAAGTTAAACTTACACAAGCATATGTGCTTGGGGAAAAAACATCACGAGTAAGTTGGTGGAATATTACCATATAAGGGAAGCCCAGTGCACAAAGCATTACCACACATTGTGGGTTCGGGGAAGTGTCCCACCACAAGTGTGAAATGCAGGCAAACCTTACCGTGCATTTTTGCAAGTCTGCTTCCAAGACTCGAACCCGTGACCTCAAGGTCACACTACAACACCTATGTGGAATATTATCATATGCAGGATAATAATAAGAATACATTAAAACATCTAGCCATCGAAAGATACATTTTAATCATGTTCTCACTTGCAAATCATTGCACTAAAGGTAACATGACTATTGATACGGGAAAAAATATTGATTGTTACAAAATGTAGTTATGAATCATTGCAGAGGTAACATAAATATGATAAAATATAGCACTAGTGCTGGATTATGATGGATTAGATCCATTTCCATCAATAAAGATATAGCCCTTGAAAAAACTATGGTAAATGAAGGAATTTGCAATGAACTGTCATGAAAGTTAAAATTCCATAAACATGTTTGCTGGAAGAATATGTTGGTGGATTAATAAAATTGTTGACCATATAATGTGTTCATAGTCGGTGTAGGTGCATGCTAATGATAAAATCAACTGAAACAACTAGTTATCAAATAATACATTATGATCAACAATTACACCATAAACCCTAAACCCTAAAATCCTAAACCATATAAACCCTACTGCTTGGTGACATCATTATTTTGGATAACGCAAACCTACCTTAACGGGAGCCGTCGCACCAACAACCTCCGTGGAGGAGCATGTGTGCCTGATGGAGGAGCGCCAGTTTATGGTATTCGCCCTCTTGCAAGACTTGGGAGCCACTAATCCTCCTAACCCTTCGTTGCCCAAGGTGGATGTCTTGCCAGAATATACTGTCTACTTTGACAATCCCTCTACAGATGTATTATCCGATGCAACCAGCTCTAAGCGCGAGGCTCACAACTCAATCCTCACCCGGTGGAAGTGGATGTCAGTCAAGTCGATCGATGACTCACTCGCCAGAAAGTGAGAAATATGACCGAGAAAGAATATGGGAATGACGGGCGCCGCACCGCGAACCCGGGACACCCCTTTCATCACGATTCTCCACTGTCTCCTTAGGTGTAAGTCTAGAGGTTCTGGAACATCCCATTCCAAATGAGTTTAAGTTGCATAACTTTGAGACTTTCGACTGGATGGATGACCCCCTGGAGCAAAATTGAGTGCCAAACTAGCCTGCACTGCCACAGCCTGGAAAAGATCAGCGTCCCGCGCACCAAGGGGTGCAGAGGGCAGGTAGATGGTAGGGGAAGTGGGAACTATAGCTGGATCGCCCTTCTCCTACGTCCAAGTCCTTTCCATCACCTAGCTAGAGAAGGGTCCTGAAAACTAGAAAGTGTGACAGAGCGCCGCTATCAGCTTCGGGGATGAAGATCTGGAGGGACTGTGTCTACCACACCAGGATCCTCTCGTCATCAGCGCAAGAATTAGTGATCCCTACTTTAGGGTTAAAAGGATACGAATCGACAGTGAGAGCTCGGTGGACGTCATATTCACATCCACCCTCAAAGGAGCATCTCAAGCCAGCGGTAAGGCCTCTGTATGGCTTTGACAATAGCCACATCCCGGTGCGGGGAATGATCATTCTGCCAGTCACCTTGGGCGAGTTCTCAAAGCAAGTGACACACAGTATCCAGTTCGTAGTTGTCGACTCCAACTCATCATACAACGCAATCTTTGGCCGCCCACTCTAGACCCTGTTTGAGGTAATCTCATCCATCCCGCACGTGGCAATGAAGTTCATCACTCATGGAGGGGTAGGTGTTGTGCGGGGGGACCAAGAAACAACCCAACTCTACTACAACAATCACACCCTGGGCAAGGCATAACTCTCATGGGTCTGGCAGAGGTTTGACGAAGGAAGACCAAGGGGATCAGTGCAGAGATGCCCTCCCGCGTATCTATTATTTCATTTTTGTTGCTTCTTCCAAGTTATTCTGGTAAACAATAAGCCACAAGACTAAACTTGCGCGCAACTGTTTGCTTTGTTTTTATATTACAATTGTTTTCTGGTTTAATGCACGTTCCCGGTCCTTGAGAATAGAAAATCAGCAGGGGCGGACTCCGGTCCCCCTACGCCCAATGGTAAGAGTGGACTCCGGACCCTATATGCCCATTGGTAAGAGCGAACTCCAGTCCCTTTACGCCCATTGTCAAGAGCGGAATCTGGTCTCTCTACGCCCTCTAGTAAGAGCGAACAAAGGTTCCTATATGCCCTAACTGTGTGACGATCTCCGGCCCTCGCGTCTAGCAGGAAGCTCACCCGAGCCACGACCCTCTGATGCTGACACCAAGTGGAAAGCTCACAACTGATAAGAGCGAACAAAGGTTCCTCTATGCCCTAACCGAGTGACGATCTCTGATGCCGCCTCGCGTTGAGCGGGAAGCTCACCCGAGCCACGACCCTCTGGTGCCGACACCAAGTGGAAAGCTCACAACAAGTAAGAGCGAACAAAGGTTCCTCTACTCCCTAACTAAGTGAAGATCTTTGATGCCCTACAGCGTTGAGAAGGAAGCTCACCCGATCCACGACCCTCTAGTGCCGACACCAAGTGGAAAGCTCACAACTGGTAAGAGTGAACAAAGTTTCCTCGACGCCCTAATAGAGTGACTATCTCTGTCGCTCCCTCGCATTGAGCAAGAAGCTCACCCGAGCCACGACCCTCTGGTGCCGACCCCATGTGGAAATCTCACAACCGGTAAGAGCAAACAAAGGTTCCTCTACGCCCACTGGTAAGAGCGGACTCCGGTCCCTCTACGCCCTCTGGTAAAAGAGGACTCTGGTCCCTCTACGCCCTCTGGTAAGAGCGGACTCCGGTCCCTCCACTCCCTCTAGTAAGAGCGGATTCTGATCCCTCTATTCCCTTTGGTAAGAGCAGAATCCAGTCCCTATACGCGCTCTGGTAAGAGCGGACTCCGGTCCCTATACGCGCTCTGGTAAGAGCAGACTCCGGTCCATCTACGCCCTCTAGTAATATCGGACTCTGATCCCTCTATGCCCTTTGGTAAGAGCAGGTTCTGATCCCTCTACGCTCTCTGGTAAGAGCAGATTTTGATCCCTATACGCCTCCCAGTAAGGGTGGACGAAAGTCCCTATACACCGCATACAAGCGGCAAACCCGCGCGATCAATCTTACAATGAAGTGAGAAAAACTTAAATGACTCAAAAGAAAGAGCATCTCTATAATATCAAAAATACCATCAAGGCTACATAACAAATAAAATCATACAATGGTACTACACCGCATCAACCGCTACAAAAGCATAACGAGTAAAAAACAATACAAGGTTAAAAGGCAGTGCAGACGCAATCAGGCTCGAGAGTCACCCTTCGATGTCCACGTCAGGGTAGTCATCCTTTGAAGCATCATATCTTCCACTCCTAGATCTGTCACATCGAGCTCCGACATCCTCCATGCCAAGCGGAGGCCCTTGCCAAAACCTCGATGGAATGCAGTCTCGCACTCATCTGCTAGGAGCTGGTCCACCTTGGTAGCCATCATGTCTGCCCAATCCTCCTCCGAAATCTGGGCACACTCCACCATAAAGTCCACAGACTCCTTGTACTCGACAACCGCAACCGCTCTAATCACCTCGATGTCCGGATGTGCAGAAACCAATCGAGCCATCTCATCCTTTAGCTGCGATACCTCAGTCTTTAGGGAGGACATCTCCACCTGAACCACCGCGAGTAGATTAAAGGCCTCCTCGCGCACCACCACAATTTTCTTGGCCTCCCCTCGCAGCATCTCGATCTCGTCCGTGGAAGAATCAAGCTCGGACTCCGACTTATCCAAGCGGGAGATGGCATTCTCCCTCCTCTTCCTAACAGAAGCCCGGGAGGCTTCCGCCTGACTATGCTTCCTCTAGAGTAACTCGAGCTTGTCCTTCATGCCCACATAATAATCATTCCATGTATGTGTAATGGAACATATCTCACTTATCTAGAAAATACAAAACACAAAAATAGGATAACCACCAAGAAAAGACACAACTATAAGGTGATCAAAAATGACTTATTTACCTTCGATGTAACGAACTAAAGAGAGGGTGGTCCTGGTTCGATTGATGCATTGGTGGATGCAGTCAATTGTGGATTAGCAACCAACTCAACCCACACAGATGCTACATCATTGCCAATGTTGAATGTGTCCAGGAAGTCGACCGATGTGCAAGTCGTGCAGAACAAACTTGTTGCATCTAATGCTAAGTGTAGGAAGCACCTTGAGTCTGTCGAAACGTTTACTAAGAGTGGAGTTGTCGAATTTGACGAAGTTGAGGCTGCAGAAATCAAATTGAAGTTTGCAAATGCTTTGGTTGGACGAGTGATTGGCAAAACATTTCATTTGAATGGTTGGAAAAATGATTTTTCTAGTTGATTTGTTGTTAACAAATAATGCGGTGCTTATACCATTTTTGTGGGCCTTTAGCATAGCGCGATGCTTTTAACACAAATGTGCACATAGCCAAAAGTGTGTCGCCTTTAACAATGCCCTAAATAAATCTGCAGTATAACTCTATATTTTAGGAAATAGTATTTATAATTTCATGCCATAAACGGATAATAATTCATTTAGCGCGCATTAGTTACTCAAAAATCTACCGGCTCAAGATTAACGCGTTCGTAGCAAAATTTTCGTGCTCATGTTTTCGCAATTCACGACCCGTGAAAATTGGGGGGCATTTGATGGGGTTCCTCTAAAATGATTCGAGTTGAGCCGGTTTGGACTTTGACAGAGTCACCAAAGCGGGCCGTGCCAACCAAGCAAGATGTACATATAAACTGGACCCGTCCGGGGCCCCTTAGACGTCGCGCGATACACACGCCCATGCAGCATGAGCCCGCACAACACGCGGCCAGCCCGTGCACGCGACCGATGCACTTGCGACCAGCACGCGCGCACAACCCGCACCCTCGCGCCCATCGCCACCAGCGCACTACCGTCGCGCAACCTCATTTGCCAGTTTAAACTCCAAGATGATGCAATTACCAATGTGCCCCTTAGGAAACTATAAAAAGACTCGTAGGTTTTAAAAATATGAAGACAAGCAACCAAGAAAGGAGAAAAAATGCTCTGAAGGTTTTCCGACGAAGACTTGGAATTCCGAAGGTTTTCCGGCGACGGCTTAGAGTTCTCTTGCTCTCTGGCTCAAGTGCTCACTTTGCTCAAGTGTCCACTCCGAGAACTCCCTCGCTCTCTTGCTAAAGGGAGGACTTATCTCTCCACGGAGCCAGCTCAAAGTGTCTGCTCAAGTGTCTGCTCAAGTGTTTGCTCAAGTGCCTGCTCCAGAAGCCGCTCCTATAAGTGCGGAGAGAGCCTTTGCATCTTTTTCACCTTTAAGTACTTGTAATCAGAGCGATGACCTATTACCCTCATGAATATTCTAACACTTGTAACCTCAAGCAAACTAGTGGAATTGGTCGGCACCGAACCAACCGTGTGGTTTTTTCCCTTTCCTAGTTTTTTCACATAAAAAGTCTTATCGTCGTCTCTGGTGTTTGTTCTCTTTTAACTGTTTGCGCGCTTAGCTCACTCTCGAGCTATGACGGTTCGATTCTCCGGACCGAGAGAACACTAAGCGACCTGCAACAGCCTTAAGTTTCGTCAACATAGAAAGATGCCGAAACAAAAATTTGAAAAAACACAAAATAATTTGATTCTCATTAATGATCGACGATCGTGATCTTCAAGACTCATGGTTGGCGATCACCGATCAGTTCGGACTTCTGATTGACAATCAGAGCTTACGACCGCAGATCGCTAAAAGGAGAAAAATTACCGAAACAAATATCTGAAAAAACATGAAATAATTCAATTCTCATTAGCGATCGGCAGTAGTGAGCTCTGGTTGGTGATCGTCGATCGCTTCGGGACTCCCACTTGGCGATCATGAGTTCCGATTGGCGATTGCAGATCGGTTTGGGATTTCGGTCGGCAATCGACGATCAGAGCTTACGATTGTCCGTCGCTAAAAAGAGTTGTTGTTCACATCAAACTTAGGGATTGGACAAAGCCTCGTACTCGTCGTTGTCGCACGTACCAATTATTAAAAAAAACTATAACATAATACATCTTAAAGTAGGCATACACAAAGTGTATGGTCAAGATAATGGACTAGGTGAATTTATAAATTTATAAGTTGGTAATTGAAACTAGACTATATTACATTTAAATGGCCACCATTACTCTTTGAAAACTTATGCTCATGAATACAACATGCAAAATTACAAGATTATAAAATTCACCCACAATTGTCAGATCTAGAACAAGTAATAAGAATTAATAGGGGTGTTGTTATTAACAAATTCATTTTCGCTGCTAGCAAATCATTACTACTAGCAAACCATTATATTTGAAAATAGCTATTTGAAAACATTTTGTTATTAGCAAACCATCAAATTTTTTTTAAAAAAAAATCAATCATATTATATGTTGCATTCAATCATTCTAAATAAGCATTAAAATAAACATTTTGTTAGCATTACATATAATTTATGTAACAAATTTTTTAGAAGTGCTCCAAATCTCTCTTAAGTGCACCATGCGTAACTGGTGAAGGAGGGTGCTTGATTTTGTATATGAAAACCCCCGAGATTTCGCGAGCAGGTTAGTGGCGGGCGGCTTCAGTTTGCGAGCGGAGAAAACAGCGGAAGGAATGGACTGCGTAACCTAATGGTTGCTAGTAGAAGTTTTTAGGATTGAAAAAATAGTATAAATGTCGTGAACCAGATTTATTTTGGTTTGCTAGCAATTAAAGTAGGTTTGCTAATAACACCATTCATTAATAAAAATGCTAGCTAGTGAAAAAATTATGCACGATTGTATGAGAAAATGTAGAAAGCTTCGGTAGTTCAACTTTGTTAAGAAAATAGAAATCAGCCTTAAAGAAAGGAGCATGTAGTGGTGGAGAGAGAACCTAGAGTTGGAGGTATTTTTGGAATCTCTAGGTATATTTGGCCCATCGTTTTTGCACTTCCGTCGTCAGTTTACACAAATTTAGTACGACAACGGTTGCGATAACAATTGCAGAAAATTTTCATTTTGAACATAAACGCAAATGTTGTTTCATGGGTAAGGTCGGGTGTCACAAACCACAATTTGCTACCATCATATTCAAGATTGCCACAATCGCACAAACGAATCCTCGTACTCTGTTTGATTCGATTGTAGTACTGAGACAATCAGTTGTGTCAAAATGCTTTTGAAAAATGAGTCGTTGGATACAACGGTGAGAAAATTATGAAACTATTTGGTGGAGAGAGAACCTAGAGTTGGAAGTATTTTTGGAATCTTTAGGTATGTTTGGCGCATCGTTTTTGCTCTGATGTGTTCGGAAAAAACCGCAGTTGTCAATTTACACAAAATTAGTACGGCAATGGTTACAATAACCGTTGCAGAAATTTTTTCATTTTGAACATAAACGCAAACATTATTTCATGGGTATGGTCGGGCGTTCACAAACCACAATTTGCCGCACAAACAAACTCTCAGACTCGGTTGTAGCACTGAGATAATCAGTTGTGTCAAAATGCTTTTGAATGATGAGTCGTTGGATACAACAGTCAAAAAATTAATGAAACTGTTTGATGAAATTTCACTTTACAGTATTGTTGGACATAATATTGTTAACATGATTAATTATCAATATTTAACAATTATATAATTAGTAAAAATATTAGTTATTACTAAAAGCACAAATGACTAATTATTAATTATTAGTAATAAATATTAATAGTCATTAATTAATTATTATTATTATTTATCAATTATAGTTAATTATTATATTTATCAATTTTTATTCCCCGGACTATCGTCTATCGCTGCGCGGGGATGCTTTGTGCACCCGGCTGTAAATAATTAGTAAAAATATAAGAAGGTGAACAGCAAAATTTTAAAAATAAAATAATAATTTCTAATTTCATTTAAAGTATTAAATAATTTTAGAACACTAAACAAATTAAAAAATGTATTTATCATACAATATTTTTTATATTTTATAAATAAATATACGTATCTAGCTCATTTTTAATTAACATAAATTTAATAATTAGATTAATTTAAATATCTTATGTACAAATTTAATAAATAGACAGTCTTAACAATCTTAACATTCATAATGTAAATACTACTGTTTTTAAATTTAATATCATCAAATTCTTTTATTTATTTCAAAATAAATTATTCAAAAAATTTAAAATATAAGTTATTTAAATCAAATTGTCAAAAAAAGTTTTTAAGTTACCGTAATTATTATATTATCTAATCATGACTGTCGAATCAAATAAATAAACATGACTTTAAAATGAGAAAAGAGAGAAGAGAGATAGGTGTCACGTTGTTGCAGCGGGTGAGATATATTTTAATTAGATATCGACTGCGAACTGTGGGTGTCATAGCATCGTAGCACTGTCATGGCCAAGATAGTAAGATACTGTCACGATCATGATACTATCGCAGCTGGGAATAGGAGCAGAGCTTCATGCACTATCATCACATGAACAATGTTGATATGCATTCATACATGGGCTCCTGATGTGCACACGTAAAGATAACGTTCATCCATGGATTTATAATAGCCGTGGGTGCATTTAGAGAAAGCTCCACTAAGAGAGAGTGGAGTTAGTGGGGTCAAAGTCCAACCCATGACCGCGAGAACGGAGAAATCCGCTACGGACAGTTCACGCTCCGGCGTTGCCAGGCGCGACCAAGACCACGCCCTTGCCTCGGCAGAGCGCGGCCTAACCGCACCTCCCATCACGGGGGTGCGGCCACGCCGCACCCCATAGGGGGTGCGGCCCCCTTGGGGTACGGCCAAGCCGCACCCCTCTCCGCAACGGGATGCGGCCAAGCCCCCCCTTCCGCAGGGGGGCTTGCGGAGGGCTCGACCGAAGTCACGCCCCTCGTCGGGTGCGACCAGAGCCCAATTCCCCTTTTGGTGGCGCGACTCCTCATTCCTCCGTGCGCTCAGAACGCTCCACACTCATAGCGTGCCTAGAACACTTCCGTGTTCGTTGCATGCCCAGAACACTTCCGTGTTCGTTGCGCACTCAGAATGCTTCTGAGCGTGCTCAGAGCACTTCCGCACTCCGGGCACGCTCACCTTTTGTCTTTCCTAATTTCTTAGATTGCAGGACTCGCTTGTCGCATTTCTTTCCTTCAACGAAGCTGCCGAAGGGCGAGACGGTCATTTACGAAAAATGGCGATCCGTGTGCTCCAAATTGACCAACATAATTCGTCCGTCAGGTGGTTATGGACAACGACAAAATTACCAGGCTACCCCCGGCCAAAGCAATAAAAGGAGCTTCATGCCTTCATTTGAGGGGACCGTGCCTTCGGTGCCCGAGAGAGCTCGTTTGAAGATTTCCTTGGAATTCTCCTTCGACGCTTGAAGTTCTTCTTCGAATCTTCGAAGATCTCCTTCGAGCCTTCGAAGGTCGTGAAAGGCGACTCGGTATTCTCACTTTTGTTCTCACCAACATTCTCATTTTCGTTCTCACTACTGTTCTCAGAAGGAAAATGACTTAGCTTTCCGAGAGGTGACATGTCATCTTCGGAGATCTCTCTCTCTCGCTCATTGTAACGAGCAGCGGCCTGTCGCGCTCGAGTTCTAAGATTCCGATTGTAACCCCCTGAGATAGTGAAGTTTGGTCGACACAACTCCGACCGCGTGATTTTTTACCATTTCTGGGGTTTCCACGTTAAAAGTTCCCGTGTCACTTACTAGCTTACTCTTTGACTGTTTGCGTGCTGGGTTCGCTTCCGAGCTTAGGTGGTTCAATTCGACCGGTCTACCAAAGCATCCGAGCGACCCGCAACAAATGTATATGTATATATAATATTATAAACAATAATATAGTATAAACAATAATACAAGTCATCACATGAACATAAAATTGATAAAACATCTTTTGGTGAAACATTCATATTTTCGATTTTACTCTTTATTATAAAATTTCAATTACTTTAATTTATGCATTTTCTTTAATTTTTAAAAAAGCTCTTATATTGTCAAAATACATTATCTACAATAAAAAATATGTTTTTCTGTTGCTCGCAAACTCGTGTGCACACGAAAAAAATGAGTGAAGGGCGAAGTATAACACTCGAGGGTTTACGAGCCGTGTGAGCGCCGTTGCGCCGGGTAATGTTGTAGCTGAAGTACTGTCCTGCGGGACACTGAGAGCCCCGTGAAGTGCATGCACTATAGCGAACGAAGTTTATCACGGTTGGCCGTTGAGGCGGAGCCCCCACGCGTGCCACTAATTTAATATAAATCACACTACCATGTAGAATTTAAAACAACCGTTAACATTATTAATTACTAATAACGTTAACAAGATCTCAGGGTTTTCAAATTTATTCAAAATCGTGATATTTCCCTCGATGTACCAGGCTACCGGGCAAAAGAGGAAGAAAGAGCGATTGAGAGAGAGAGAGAGAGAGACAGAGAGAGAAAGAGAGGGCGATCTTGCGGCTGTCCAAACCCTAACCCCAACGATCGAGAAAGAATTAGGGCAGGCGCGTGTTCTTCATCGCATCTTCCTCCTGTTCATCAAGTAAGTGGACGCACTTCTTCTTTCTTACACCACACTCCACGGTCACATTCCTACCCAAACCGACAGCTCCACCTCCACCTCCACCTCCATTTCCATCCCAACTCCCATCTTCTACCCTAACCCTCATCGGATCTGCGTTTCCCCTGCTCCGCCTTCTTCCCCATCCGAACCCTAATTATCTTCACAGGATCTGTGCTTCCTCTATGCACTCGAGGAACCAGAACAGACCCCAGGTGACTCCGGGCCACAGAAATTCTCGAAGTCCCCCGAAAGTAAGGTTTGCTTCCTTGCCTCCATATCCTCCCCATACGCTTTACATTTCGGGTTCTGATCATAAAATTGAATTAATTTACAGAAGGGCGATGTATTAGATGACGTGCAGTTAGATAAGAGGAGGAGGGTAGGGGGAGGGAAAATGGTGGGTCGCCCGACCTATACTCGTTCTCGCCCACCGTCTTCCACCGTAAATCCAGTCCCTGGGAATAACAGTGACGTGCCATGTTCGGAAAGCTCTAAGGGAGAGAGTAGTAGCGGACAACTCGAATTCAAATCCAGAGAAGATGTCGAGAAGTTACTGGCTGAAAAATCAAAGCCAAGGAATAGAATTGATATAAAGGTAATTGTTCTGCTAACTTGGCTTTTTTACTCTTGATTTTTGTTGTCATTGCCAAATTTTTTTCATTACCATTTGATGTGAATTTTCCAGGGAAAGAATGAAGATATGCGGGAATACATAAAAAAGCTGAAGACATGTATCCTTTGGTACACCGAGGTTGAAGATAGATACATTGCAGAGCAGGAGAAGCTTGGCGACATGTTGGAATCAGAAAAGATAAGGCATTCAGACATCGGTAAATACTTTATTTTCCGTTCTTATTGTCTAGCGGAATTTCTATACTTCTTACATACAATTAGTAAAACCGTCTTTGTTGAATGTTATTTGTGCCATTGTTCTTTAGAGGCCAACCTGAGTTGCAAGATTGACGAGCTAGCTTCATTGAACGAGGAACATCAAAGACATAAGCTGTCATTGGAGGAGGGTCTTAGAAAAGAAGAAGCCGACAAAATGGTATATTTGTTGGATAATCAAATTTTTTTATACCGTGACTTGATGTTTTCATTAAATATCATGAAAATTTTCAGTCTGCTGTTGCATCTTATGAGAGAGAGGCCGAGGAGAAAATTGCTTCTGAGAAGATACGTTATGGTTTATTGGAAGAGTTGGAAAGGACCACTCAGGAGATAAAACATCTTAATGATCAGGTAATGCTGCATGCTTTGTTGATCATGTATAAGATATTAACAAAGGACTAATTGTGAAAAACTCCCCTCTAATTTTTCATAATTGCATATATCTCCCCACTAACTTTCAAAATTACAAAAACCTCCCCTCTAGGTTTTCGTAATTATGCAAAAGTTAGAGGAGAGGTCCTAGTGAATGATCCTATTAACTAATATAAACTCTTCTCCATTGTTGCAAAATAGATAAAAATGGTTCATGAAACAAACAAGAGGTTGCAAGAGTATAATACTAGCCTACAACAATATAACAGCAACCTGCAAGATGATGCCTTGAAGAATGGCGAAACCATAAAAAAATTGCAAAAGGATAAAACTGCGATGATGGAGACCCTCGCTGGAGTAAGGGACCAATCCAGCTTGCTCAAGAATCAAATTGATACTATTAGGGTGAGCATATAAATTCAAATTAATTTTTATTCATACTACATAAGGTAGCTCCTTTGTGTCCTTAATTATTTTTTATTTCTCAAGAACTACATCCCCGTAGTTTTGAAAGAAACTCATAATATGTTATTCACTTTAATTTTTTCAAGACTTCATCCTATGTAGGAATTAACTTTGGTCCATTATAATTCCAATACTTATGTTATATTTGATCGTAAATCATGCTTACTTGAGATGACTTATAATTGTGTTTGACAACAATAATTTTTTCCCTTACTGTGTCTCTAGCCGTGTTACCTTTAGTGCAATAATTTGTTAATGTGAAAATGTATTATTTGATAACTAGTTGTTTCAGTTGATTTTATCATTAGCATGCACCTACACTAACTATGAACACATTATGGTCAACAAATTTTTTTATCCACCAACGTATTCTTCCGGCAAACATGTTTATGAAAGTTTAACTTTCGTGACAATTCATTGCAAATTCCTTCATTTACCATAGTTTTTTCAAGGGCTATATCTTTATTGTTGGAAATGGATCTAATCCATCATAATCCAGCACTCGTGCTATATTTTATCATATTTATGTTACCTCTGCAATGATTCATAATTACATTTTGTAACAATCAATATTTTTTCCTGTATCAATAGTCATGTAACCTTTAGTGCAATGATTTGCAAGTGAGAACATGATTAAAATGTATCTTTCGATGGCTAGATGTTTTAATGTATTCTTATTATTATCGTGCATATGATAATATTCCACGGAGGTGTTGCCGTGTGACCTTGAGGTCACGAGTTCGAGTCCTGGAAGCAGACTCTTGCAAAAATGCAGGGTAAGGTTTGCCTACA
Source organism: Dactylorhiza incarnata (assembly GCA_033032865.1). Taxonomy (NCBI): domain Eukaryota; kingdom Viridiplantae; phylum Streptophyta; class Magnoliopsida; order Asparagales; family Orchidaceae; genus Dactylorhiza; species Dactylorhiza incarnata. The sequence goes on along the minus strand of JAWHQI010000003.1, from coordinate 14,263,853 downwards.
TTTCACCCTTGTGGTGGGACACTTCCCCGAACCCTCACTGTGCGGTAATGCTTTGTGCACTGGGCTTCCCTTATATGGTAATATTCCACCAACTTACTCGTGATGTTTTTTCCCCAAACACATATGCTTGTATAAGTTTAACTTTCATGACTGTTCATTACAAATTTCATAGTTTATCATATTGTGTCTTTAAAAAAAATTCTTTCGTTTATCATAGCATGTACTTATTTTTAGCTGTCTTGTCATTTGTAGTTCCAATGCATTTTATATTTTATAAATCACTTTTGGTTATGATAAAATTTTTAATGTCTTTTTCCTACCATTGTGTTATTTCAGTATTACCACTTTAGATATTTAGACCCTCATGTTGCTTCATTTTCTAGACGTCTCAGCAAGAAGCAGTTAAACAAAGAGATGAATTCAAGAAGGAAGTAAGTTGTCTAAGAAGTGAATTGCAACAAGTCAGGGTGGATCGTGATCAGCAACTAGAACTTGTTCAAAGCATGATTGTTAAGCTTAAGAAATTTGAAGAAATCAACGGAAAGTCTAGTAGGGATATGGACAACGCTTTAATGAAAGCTGTTGTACTTGAGGTTTCCCTTTTATACTTCTTTTCTATTATATATATTCTAATTTTAGTTTTCAGTTTATTTGCTCATAGTTTCTTAATGTAACTATTATGCTTTACCAGGAGACATGCTCTTCTCAACAAGATCAACTAAAAAATTTAAACTATCAACTTGCAACTGCAAATGAGAAACTCAAGGTTAAAATCTTCTACAAATATTCTTCTAGACCATCAATTTTTATTCATGTTTTTTTCACATATGATTGAAGTTTAATATTAGATTTACTTTAACTGCATTAATTGTAGCTCACATTTCTAATTCATTCTTATAAAGTATATTTCATTGTATTTTTTTAGAGGGCTGATTTGACATCAACTGAGACCTTACAAGAGAATGAAGCTAAACAAAAGATGGTTAATGAGATGCAAATTTACATTACTGATTTAGAGCGTCAACTATTTGAAGCAGAGAAGTTGCGAAAAAAGCTGCATAATACAATTTTGGTAACTTTTCTACATTACACTTTGATCACGATTAATTAATATATTGAGTTGTGGAGCTTTGGTTAACAGGAATTGAAAGGAAATATTAGAGTGTTTTGTAGAGTACGACCTACTTTACCAGAAATTGATGGTAGGGGAGCAGATGGTACAGTAGTGTCATATCCAGCAGATGTTGAAAATCTTGGGCGTGGCATTGAATTAATGCAAAATGGTAAGTTGTTTCTTTTTTCATTTACTTCATGCTAAAATTTCTACTGACCTAGTGCATTTGACAACATAAAAATTGAAAATTGAACATTAGATGTTAATTTTTTTTCGAGCAGCTCAAAAATTTTCCTTTACTTTCGACAAAGTATTTGGCCATGAAACTTCTCAAGAAGATGTATTCGTTGAGATCTCACAGCTAGTGCAAAGTGCACTTGATGGTTATAAAGTAAGTTCAGCATATTGCCCTTGCTGCTGCATTGAATTTTCCCGTATATTTTTTTCATATATTTTCTGGGGGAAATTCCTAGTGTCTTGTTATATTTGTGGAGTAATATTATATCATGGAGTAGAGGAATGATTAAGATTTAATCATGCCTTGCCTTATTTTTTTGGTTCAGTCATCAACATAATATGTTTGCAGATATGGTCCACTGTATGGATTTGCTTTTCTTGGAGGCCAATTTTGTAAAATGGAATGTAGTTCAATTGCTGATTCTTAATAATTTACTTGGGTGGGATTTTGATTTGTATCCCTGTACTTGCTTCTTGCCTAACTTGCCCTGCAGGAATATAACCTCCACATGTAGGATTTTGATTTAGCAGTTCATAGAAAGACCAACTTTTGTATCTTAATTTTTATTGCTTTCTGATCTTAACATATTAAGGATCCCTTGGCTGTTCTAAATGCAGTTTGAACTTCAATTGAATGTGCATTTTTATAACTCTATGAATTTGCTATATAAGTGGAGGAACTAGTGTTAGGAGAGTAGAAAATTGGACATTGAAGAGCAATATTTCACTATAACAAGTAAATATATGAATAACTCGGGGATGAGTCCCCGTCAACTCTATGTGGCTGGTTCCTTAGGGAGCTTTCTCACCAGGAGAGATACATGACCAAATAATCTGAGGATGAAAAATCCTTATAAGACCTCTTATATTGATCCATTGAGGATTCTAATTTAGAACACATAATAAAGGAACATAGTGAAGGAACCTAATTAAGGGAAACATCTTTCCTAAAATAGTTACAATTCAAAAGTGTGGGTCTTGCTCTCATGTCATCGTAAACGGTGTCAGGACTTAAGATGTCGTAGGGTGGGAGTTAAGGGAAATGCTGCTCCCTAACAATATTTCTTCAGCTGGTGGCACCTAATTAAGGGAATGTCTTTCCTAAATTAGTTACAATTCGAAAGTGTGGGTTTGGCTCTCGTGTCATCATAAGTAGTCTGGTGTTAGGACTAAGGATGTGTGTGCGCGTGTGTGTGTGTGTGAGGGGGGGGGGGGTACACTACAAGAAAATTGACTTTTAGTGACGAAAATATTTGTCACTAAATGTTTAATTTTGGTCACTAATGACAATTAGTGACCAAATTTACTTCGTCACAACGTTGTCACTAAAGGTCCGTCACTAAATCTCTTTAGTGACAAAAAACAATTCGTCACTAAATGTGTATATTTTGTGACCAAAGTGATTTGGTTACTAAGAGAGATTTAGCGACCAAATTAATTCGGTCACTAAGAGAGGTTTCAGTGACCAAATTAATTTGGTCGCTAGAAAATAAATTCAGTGACCAAATTACTTCGGTCACAAAATATTATTTGATTACTCACAAAATATAATAGAATGTTTTTCATTTGATATTGATTACAAATTAATTGTAAACATTCAAATACAAGAACAAATAAAAGACGCATCACAATGAAAAATTGATGAACATATATTATTTGATTAATTAAAAAAGGTGGGAGAGAGCCCAATCCATTCAATACAAAATAATAGAGGTGTCATCTCTTATTAAACTCAATACATAACATTATTAGACATACTAAACAAACTTGTTTGTTGTACATTAAAAGCTTTAGCAATAAAGAATACATTTTTTAGCGTCTGCATCAATATTTGCCATGCTATTTTCATTGTTGTATAAATTAACCAGATATTAAACCAGCTCCTTCCACCATGTCATCTTCATCCTACAAAATCAAACAACAACAGTTTAATTCAATCCTATAGAATAATAGGTTTAACTATATTAATAAAATTTGGCAAATAATTTAATCATAGATCAAATTTGTTCAACATCATTTAATTAATAAAGATCATAATATTTACCATATAAATAGAGCAATAACCACCTTGACCGAGCATGTTCTCACTAAAATTGCATGTCGCCTTAATCAAAACCTGGTATTTGAAACTAAGATGTGAGTTCGATGGATTTGATGACCTCGCGGAAACCAACTGTATATGAAATCCATTCAACACAACATCTTATCATATGCTATCAAAGGAAAAAAAACATGAATTTCTATGGTTCTCTTCAAAACATACCATCGTAGTAGACTCAATCAGCGACAAACAACAGAAATAAAACAACAATGCTACTTTTGGACTTACACTAAAATTGCATGCCAACTACAACTCCCATTCATTGAGCATTCAAACCAGTAGATTTTGAGAACATGAGAACAATGATATCTAAGTGGAAGTAACGAAGACAAGGGATACTCCATAGTCCAAGATTCTAGTTCATACTTTTATATTTAAGTAGATGTCAGGCTCACTAACAAATCATAATCACTTTTGATATTTTTGGATAAACAACATAATGTTTAAAATAGGATAACAATGAAACAAATTTACTATATTAATGCATAACACTGTTATCTACATTAAATTATTATCTAGATAAAGTTATTATCTACTTGCATTGAACCAAACAACTCCAGTGTAAAATGCGCTGATTATCGAAGCCAGTAAATAAGATGAGAGTAAAAAAACTACTACGTGAGAGATATTTACCTTGGACATTCATGTTAGATCAGAAACAATCATGAGAAAGTTGATCATAACTTCTGTTGGGCTCACTCCTCCAAGCAACATTCTTTCCATGTTTGAACTCATTAAACCTTCTCTAACAAGCTGCAATGCCAGGTTCATATGTAACCATTTTGGCAAAAAAATACTAAATGCCTCACTAAAAACAGATTTTATAATAACAAAAAATAGATTTTATTGAACTGCTACTGCCTGGCAGTTCTTAGAACTGTTGTTGCCTGGCAGCAGCAGTTCTAACCTACCTGGCAGCAACAATTTCTACTGCTGCCTGGCAGTTCTTAGAACCGATGTTGCCAAGCAGCAGCAGTTCCTGAGGCTACCTGGCAGCATCAGTCCGTTGTGAAGTTTGGTGATTGTTTTTTGGCCGAAACTCCACTTTCTAGGGTTTAGACATAACGACCACCGCTCTCCCAAACATGATCTAAGCATGTTTCATGAATTACCTTCTTCATTATAGAGATGTTGATATTTGTAAAACACCAAAAACTTGGAATAAGAGGCTTCAAAGTGATATGTTGTAGATCAAATACTTGTAAATCTCAAACCACTTGTGCCTTAAAAATGCAAGCTATATTTGAAAAACTTTCTAGAAACATCCAAAATTATTACAACATAAGAACACGTGTTTACCAAACAACCCATAAACTAAAGAATATGTTAAACAAAGATGTTCATATAAAATGATTGAACATGATATAACAGTTAAATTAATAATTTATTGTGAGTACTACTGGAAAACTAAGAGATGTCTTGGTGTGATACCATTAGGAACATTAAATTAATTACAAAAAAAATAGGATTATAGATAATCATGTGATTTATGTTGTTTGAATTAATACTAGGGGAAAACATCTTAATTTATGGAATAACTATTCTATTAATTCAAAAATATGGATCAATTAGCTTTCAGAAACAAGGTTAAGCCATATATAACTAATCAAATGGACCATTCCTAAAGCTAGTCTTACCGACTTGGGAGAAGTTTCAATGGAATTTAGTGCAGGTTAATTAATGAAAGAAACGCAAATTAATGAACCTATTAATGCATTCAGAACCGAAGGGGGCTTAATTTCCTTAATCATGAGACAATTGGGCCTGGAAAATAGCATGGAAGGTATGGATCATAGTGAGTAAATAATATGATGTAGAATTTAGCTGCAGTATTCAGTGGCAAAATCTGAATTTACTAATTTACTATATGTTAAATTAAGTAAAGAAGCACTTAAAAGAATGGACATGAACAAAAAAATAAGCAATTATTCCTATAGAAGGGATAATTTCCCCACCAAGCCAATTTAAGATAGAACTTTTAATTTCAAAGCAAGACATCTATATGTATTTGCATGAATAAAGAAGATTTTGATCACAAACTATATCTAACATTATATTAAATGCATCAATATTTTTTTTCACTTTGTTTTTCATTTTTTAGAGGTTAGGAACTTACATCAACAAGTTTCAAAAGTTTTTTTGATTGGATACTAATCCATCAGAGTCTGCTCACCATGGAGCCATCCTCCATTCCAACTGAAAATATAAATCCAAGTTTAAGTGATTAGATCAACTCTATCAAAAGTTAATAATGAAGTATACTTCTTTGATTACCTCGTCATGGGTTTGCTCTCCACAGAGCCTGCAACCAGGGCTACTACAGTTTACCTGCACCGCAACAGGGCTGCTGCAGTTTACTTGCACTGCAACAGGGCGGCTGCAGTTTACTTGCACTATAGCAGGGCTGCAATAAATCATGAATTATTTTTTTGAAAAATATATAGAGAGAAATAGAGTATTATTTTGTGGTATCATGATTAACGTACCCTGATACAAAAATATATATATTTAATGAATGGATGGGTGTTTGATAAGAAAACTGCTCCCCATAATCGATAAGATCATGGAGCATCATTTTATCTCTCTTTATATTTAAACTTTTTTCCTAGCTCTGCATAAATCCACTCTATAATCTTTCGATAAATCACAACCCTGTAATAATCCCCACTGTCCTCTTGAATCAACTATCATTCATGGTATGAAATCCAAGATAAGAAAAAAAAATTTATCTATTTTATGGATACAATCTAAAGACTCTATTATGAAGCAGAAATGAGCAGTTGTAGATTTGGGAAACAAAATTATGAAAAAAGATGAAAAGAAGAGGAAGAGGATGAAAAACACTTGAACAAAATAAATTAATAAAGTAATAAATCTACAAAAGGAGAGGAAGAGGAGGAAGAAAATAAAATTAATAAAAAGACAAAAGACTTGGCAAGAAGATGATACTGAGAATATTACCAGTCAGTCATTCAAGGCATAAATCGCAGAGCCAAGCTTTAATGGAGTAGTTGCGGGGCTGGGGTCCGGCAAGGGATTCAGTGTGAGCGACCTGTGAGGGGCGAGCGGACGAAGGTGGATATGAGGGAAGACTTAGGACACGCGGTTAGGGTTTGGGTAGGGGGTGTGGAGAGAGGGTTAGGGGAGGCGATATTTGGGGGTTTTGTGCCGGGAGTTTGAGTGGGATTAGCGGGTGGAGAGAGATTTTTAGAGGGATGAGAGGGAAACTGCAACGTACATAGGCAGGCGGGATTGGGTGATTTTCGGGAGGATGAGAGGGAAATTGTAGATTTTGGAGGTCACATATATGGCTCTAATATTATTTTACGTAATAATATTGATATTACAAGTAATGTCATGCGGGAATGAAATATAGTAACTTTAAGAGGGAAACGAAATATGAGTTGAATATTTTTATCATTTTAAAATTTTAAAAATATCTTTTTGTGATTACTTAAATCTTGTTATTAATTAAATTTTATTTTAACACTAGAGAGAATGAATTAGTGATACAAAAATTTAAGTGTCTATATTGGTGATCTAGTTAAAATTAATTAAATTTTCTAATATGTTTAATGATTTTATTGTTAAATTATTTTTTATTTAAGAGGAAAAGTCCTGATTATTATAACTAGTGACCAAATTATTTTTTCACTAAATATTAGTAATAGTGACCGAACTTATATTGTGTCACTAAAGACGTGATTTTAGTGACTGAGCTTACATTTCGTCACTAAAGTTGTGTCTTGAGTGACCGAAATTTATTTCGTCACTGAAGGCGTGTTTTTAGTGATTGAAGTATATTTTGTCACTAAAATCGTGCCTTTAGTGATGAAATATATTTCGTCACTAAAAATCATTTTTCTTGTAGTGGTAAGTGAAATGCTGCTCCCTAACAGTATTTCTTCAACTGGTGTACTGTCACTTACTTGTAGTCTAAGGGCCTGTTTGGGAGAGCAGTGGCGGTTGGAAAAGGAGTGGTAGCAAAAAGAGGGTATGAAAAGGAGCTATTGGAAAAGGTCTATTGCAAATAGAGATCTGTTTGGGTGAACTCCTTTTGCAGAGCTTTTCAGAACGAAGAAGCACATTATAAACTGTTTGACAAATCTCCGTTGTGGTGACTGTTTTAGGAAAACCTGTGAAATATTTTATGCCAAGCAATATTTTTTAAATAATTATGAAACCATAATAATACTACATTCATTTTGCAATAATAGTTGATAGTACATTGAAAGATGTGATGATTTTAATAATTGTAAAGCATGCAAACTATGTATTAGCTTAGTACAATTGTTCTGCAATGCTGTCACGCAATGCAATCATTTCATGAACACCCACTCACACACCTCTAACACGGTTTGCATTTGATGTTACATTAGTGGCCGCCGTATGATTTTCTCTTATTACATGTGTGATGTGCCTCAGGATATATTAAGTTCTCGTCATCATCGCAGACCATGAAATCTGAATTAGAACGAGATGTCTGCCTACGAATATAGTTATGCAAAGTCATGGTGCTATGATAATATCACGTTGCTTTGCTAAACTATATTGAGGCATGTCCCTGAGTATAACCCATTTTTTCTTCCAGACGCCGAATCTTTGTTCTGTGACATTACGTAGTGATGAATGCGCGTGATTGAATATTTCATGTCTTCCTTGTATAGGCCGATTTTCTCGCGCAAAGTCTGGTAAATGATATCGTGTATCTGAATATGGCTTTAAGAACCCTCGTTGTAGTGGATATCCAACATCGACCAAATAATAGTTTCCTAAAAATTAACAACGACAATTAGTTTTTTGTTTTGAATAACTAAAATTTTACATTTAAAATTGTACCTGTAGGCGGATATGAAAAATTATAACTTGGTTCCATGAGTGCACGCTGAAAATACGACTATCATGGGTCGAACCCTCCCATCCAACCAACACAAATGTGAAACACATGTTGAAGTCGCATACCGCCACAATATTTTGGGTTGGCATACCATGACGTCCAATGTACGCAGCTTGCAGTTCAGGTGGAACCCGTGCACCGATATGCGTTCCATCTATCGCTCCATGCAGTTCTCAAAATATGGCATTTATGGAGAGCATCATTTAAAATATGTGGTGGAATTTCACTGAAGTGTTCATCTGTTGCACTATAACATCAGATGATAGTTTTTTCAGGGCAGCTATTCCTGCTGAAAAATATCTACTTGTTTCCGTTGAGTGTTGAAATCGTTCATGTGTTAGCCTCATTGATTCATTCTGTGCTAAAATGTACAATATCATTGCTAGAACTTCTCTTGTGGTAGTTCTCCTTGAACCACGTAGCCCATAACGTTGTTCAAGCACCTGAAGTAAATCAAGAAATATGCGCTTTGACACCCGTAAGTTCTCGTAAATTCTAGTGGGATGACCATTTAGCAATTCTCCAATCCATTTATCACCTGATTGGTGTGATGTCATGCATGGATTATTGCTGGATGATGAACTCCAACTGTGCACCATAAATGCCGCCGATGTCTGGTGATGTTGAGCACAACTGTTTCAAGTTTGATTGATGAAATATATCACTCTTTCTTGAATTTTCTTATTAGAGCTATCTGAATTATCGGAAGTCATTGTATAACCCCGGAAATAGATAAATAAATGATAACAGATATAGCATATAAATACACCAGCAGTAAGAAAAAGAGGCAAGAATAATAAAAGCAGCAGTAATAATAAAAACATACATAAATATAAGTCACATGATGATAAAATAGAAAGACATAATAAAACATACATAAACAGATATAACGGAAAAGAGAAGTTTGAGTTGTTCTACATAATGATAAAGTAGAAAGACACAAATAAAAATACAACTACATTCATGCTCCGCAGATAACTACAACCACGTGACCCATACTATGATTTTTTTGTATATCGTGCCTTCAGCCACATAACTTTGAGCTTCTCCAGAATACTCATGAATGTTTCCCTGTTGCTCTTATCTCTGAGGAACATCATGCAGTAGTCATAGAAGTCAAAGTCCTCCATAATCTCTGAATATTTTTCGAGCTCACCGACTGCTTCAGGGATTGTAAACAATGCAGATGAGATTTGTATTTTTGGAGGTTCCATCATAACACAACCTATTATACGAGATGTCTTTGCTATGTCCTCCATGGTGGAACTCATTGCTCGCTTTTTTCCAACACTCTTCTTCATTCCCTTGTCTTTTATCTTTTTCGTATCTTCCGATGAGCTAGAGGGTCGAGTGGAGGTAGTATCCACTCCGTGCCTGTTGCATTAGGAGATAAATCTTCAACATCTCGAGTGTCATCATCATCAGACATGTCACGTTCATCAACAGATTCATGCCCCAGGTTCCGAGAACTTGGGGCCCATGCAAGATCTCCAGTAGCAACTACTTCGCTAAACATCCTGTCTATCTTTTCCTCCAACTCTGGAGCTATACCTGAGTAGCAAAACTTCTTTGCGGTAGGGACCACCTAAGAGTATATATCAAATTAGTCATAATATAATTAAGACATAAAGTATTAGTGAGAAAAATGTCTAAAAAATTATATTAACCTTCAGTCTTTCGTCCCACCTTTCATTAGAAGCGTTAATAGTTTTACGTGAGAGATTCCAATCTAAGCCAGTTTCTCCCCGTTTTAACTCTCGCAAACCTTCCATTCTTTTTTAACTGGTCCCATTTATTTTTCAATTATTTTGGTCATAGGATTTTCTTGTCCGTTCACGAAATTTATTCATCAGATTATTCCATCCATCTTTGCTAAAATGCGTTGTAGGTCTGTTCCCCAACTCAATTTCTTTTATGCATAATTCACAAAAAAGCATCACATCATTCATTTCCCAAGTTGCAGAGATTTCACCTTCTCTGTATTTACCCATTATGCAAAACTGAACATAACCAAAAAATAATTAATTCATCACACATTAATACTTAATAAAATTTATTTCTCAGCTAATATCTAACAAAGTCATGAGATTTCCTAACATATTTGCGCAAAAGAATGGTTCTCAGCTAATATAAATACAATCTGCTCAAATACACAAATCATGATCAATGCAAGATCTGCTCAAATACATAGACAATACCAATATGATGCTATATGGGATCTTTGCAAAAAGTATGGGCATAAACAGTAGCATGAATTGATGCTGTCTTTTGACACTTACTTCAAATAACAACTTGACCTAGAAAATACCTAAAATTTTCAAATATGCTCCCTGAAACACCTCCTAGAAACCATATAAAAGATTTTAAAAGAAGCAACTTGAAATACCTCTGGGCATAGTTTATCCAGGTTAATGATTTTAAAAGAAGTAACCTGCCAACAACACCTCCCTGAAACCATATAAATTTTCAAATTGCTATGCTAGTGCATTGCTTGTGGGCATTTCGATCGAACTGCAACATAAAAAAAAGATACATTTCCAGTGCATTTGACAGATCTGGCCATAAAAATGGAAAATCAAATGCTCATTTGACAGATTTGGTCATCGATCGAATTACTCATTGACACCAAAAAAATGGAAAAAATGATTCTGGTTTCTTTCACCAGATCTGCTGTTCGAACAAAAAACAACACACAAACAGGAACATTGGGTAAAGGAGACGAAGGAGGCGGTATACCTGTCGAAGCGGTAGAAAATGGATCGACAGTTGGAAGATTGAACTGGAAGCTCGCCGTCGAAGAGGAAGCACGTCGTCGAACTGGAAACTAGAGGGGTTTGTGCCGCTCGATCGAGAGTGGGCAGAACTGGAAGCTCGTCGTCGTCGGTCGAACTGGAGGGGATGCGCTAAAGTGAGGATCTGTAATGAAGGTGGAGTTGTGATTCAACAGAGAAGGAGAGGGTTTCATACCCCTCGATGCGCGGAAAAAGACAGAAGAGAACTGTGACGAGCGCGGCGTGATAGGTTTGCGAATCGGGATCGGAGGAGCTATTTTTCAGATCCGCTGCGGTAGAAAAGTCGACTGGAGGAGGCTCGTGACTTTTCCAAAAGAGCCCTAAAAGCCTTTTTGCGTTGTTGCGTTTGCCACCGGTAGACTTTCCAAACAGTTACGAGAGTGTGTTGACTTTTTTCAGAAAACGGAAAGGAGCTGAAAAGCCCTCCCAAATGGGCCCTAAGCATGTTAAGGACCCCTCGACTACATTAAGTCATTGTTAACATACACCTAGTGGAGTGAAATGATGCCCCCTAATAGTGTTTCTTCAGCTGGTGTACTGCCACTTACTTGCAGTCTAAGCATGTTAAGGATCCCTCAACTACATTAAGTCATTGTTAACATACACATAGTGGACATTTAACAATCATTTTGAAATTTTTTCGATTAATGTCCTATTTATTACATTTTTCTCCTTTTGCATGATATCCTATATAAAGTTGATGCTCATGCATTGCTTGATCACATGTCATGCTCAGTTTCTTTTAACTTTTGTAGGTTTGTATTTTTGCATATGGACAAACTGGTTCAGGTAAAACATATACCATGATGGGCAAACCGGAAGCTCGTGAAGAGAAAGGATTGATACCGAGATCCCTGGAGCAAATCTTTGAGGCCAGTCAATCTTTGAAATCTCAGGGCTGGAAATATAAAATGCAGGTGACCTTTACACTTTATTGCAGTTGAGTTTAATTCTTTGTTTATTTCTATAATGTAAAATAACCAGGTTTTATTTCTTCCATACAATATTTTACTTTTATTTTATGTAGGCATCAATGTTGGAGATCTACAATGAAACAATCCGTGATTTGTTAGCTTCAAGTAGATATGGCAGTAGTGATGGAATTCCCATTAACAAGCAATTTACAATAAAGCACGATCCAACTGGAAATACACACGTGTCTGACCTCACTGTGGTTGATGTCTGCAGCATAAATGAAGTTTCTTTTCTTCTCAAACAAGCAGCACAAAGCAGGTAAGTGTAACTGTAATAGTATATAATTCATACACTCGGTTCTTTTTTTATTTTAATTTTTATATTCATTACCATGATACATATGCACGTACTATGCAGTTTTATTGTTTTTAAGACTTAAAACTTTGTATTGATGTTTAATCATTTTACTTGGTATCTATCTTATTAAAGGCACAAGACGCACCGAGGCATAAAGGGATTTTGGAGCATAGGCGCAAACACGCGCCTAACAAATGTGAGGCGCAAAAAAGAAAAAAAAAGATAATATCTAGTTTATTAAATGCAAAAAAACAACATAAAACTATCACCATAGCTAGCACACTAACATTAATGTCAACAATGAATAATGTGATACAAAAGAAGAATAAAAAGTATTATTAAAGGTAAAAACACACACTAACATTAAAGGCTTGAGTGGGATAAAGGTTTTGAGTGTTGTTGCTGTATTAAAGGTAAAAAAAATTAAAAGTGCAAATACTTTATTACTCACCAGTTCTATATGAGCTAATCATCCTTAAAAAACTGTCTTCATCATCATCTTCGCTGTCATTATAATCTTCTTATTCTTCATTGTAGTCAGTTTCCAGACATCAGTTTGAAACCTCAGACATCAATTCCGCACAATATAATTGCTGTCCGAAAGTGCTCGAACCATCAGACATAATTTTTACGTTGCTGAACAACAATTTTTAAAATTTCTGTCTGAAGCCTAAGACGGTGGCCCATATGTACAAAACTGTTGTAATTACTTCCGGGCAACAATTTTGGAGGCTAAAACTGTTGTCCGGATGTAATTTCAGGAGTGTTTTAGCCATGGACAACAATTTTGGACCAAAACAATGCAAACCTAAACACAGGAGAGTGGGAGTGAGGCGGACTATAACGGCCCGAAGTCCGCCACAATTTATGTCTTTCTTCTGAGCGGTTTTTCACGATTAAATAACGCAACAATTCTAATATGTAAAGCACATGAGTGGTACCAGGAGAAAACATAAAATAACTTTTTATTCATCAAGCATAATTTACATCATGTCACAAAATTCTAACCCGTTTGAATCACATCCTTCTTTTGTTTTCTTTCTGCCTTCGTATAGACCTCCTAGCGGGGCCTGGTACGCTGACCGTCTGATCCTAAAAAAAGAAATCACCAACCAGTTAGTTTAGAAAACTAAGTTTGTTCTTTATCTCTTCAACCACACTACATGCAAACACGAAGAGTCAGCATCAATATGCAGTTAGTTTAGAAACAATAGAGTAAGCAGTACAAGTACAGTAGCAGTAACAGTGAACTGATACAAAATAAGTAAACTGTTTCACGTATCGAGTTCATTATTTCTTTTATTCTTCTTCATTTCTGTATTCAATTATATTCTTCATTTCTGTATTTAATTCATAATTTTCTTATCATATCCCGTTCTTCAAAAATGATGAGGATCATTCTTAAATTTATTAGTCATCCGGGCCCATCAAATTCATGCCATATCTAGGGCGACCGAACACGCTCCAGGCTTCCACGCCTCCGAGATTAGACAATTCTGTTCCAGTTAAAGGGTGAATGAACACAACTTTTCGTGGAACCATCAAATTATGTTAGAGTTCTACTCCCCCTACGAGGTGTAGGAGTTCTATCCCCCTACGAGGTTGACCCTTAGCATTTCTATGCGTCGACGCATACTTAGTTACTTATTCTTTTCATATTCATTTTTAAAATATAGGAAATAATTATATAAATTTTCCCTCAGAGTTTCTATCACTTGCTAATCCATGTTTAGCCTTTTAGCGATTTTAAATCTTCGATTTTCTTCAATTCAATTCATATTCAGTGTCCATGCAAGGAAGTAGCTTAGTGTAATGTAATTTTTCATGTTCATATTTTAAAATAATTCAAATGTATACATAATCAAAGCGCTAAGGACTCACCACAACTTTTCCTTTTCCCTTGTCCTTCATAGAGTTCTCGTCGCGTCTATCGATGGACGTCATCCTCTGCAGTATCAAGTAAATCATTTACTTTAGGATTGCGCCGTTAAATAGCTACGAGTAGACTCCTAAGACGGCCACAACTACGATCTATAGGAGCTGCCTAAGGTCGGAAAGGCTTAGGTAACTCGAAGAAAGCATTAAGATCAGATTTCGACCACTTATAAAATTGGAATTCAGCCACTTGACATGCAACTCAAGAGAAGGAAAATATCAATTTAATGGTTCAAATTAGCTGTCAGGTTTCAGCTACCAATACCTCCAATGTAACCATCAAGAACTACAATTGGATAGCCAATAACACACATCCGTCCAGCAGAAATGCCAGCCAACAACAGCCCTTAATGGCAACCAATAACATACATCAAGAGCCAACAAAAGACATCCCACAACATGTATCAACAACAACTCAAAAGGCTGTCAATAGCAACTATCAACAGCCAGTAATTATAGAAATTAGACGGGTAGAGGACAACACATCTAATTCCTTTCCAACATAACTGAATCAAGGCAAAACCAACCAACAACAAACCATGGAAGCCAATAGTAATCAGAAATTAGATCCCCCATAATCCCATGCAGGAAGTCAAGGCATAACCAACCCAATTGGGATTAGCAATCCAATAAACAAGAATGGAGAAATAGAGGGAGAGGGAGAGGAAGAAAAAGCTTCTCTGGCGATTTGTAATCCCGGACCCTCGTACGACCATCAACTCCGCCACCTCTCCATTTGCGGGCCGCCGCATCAACAGATCTTGTCGTAGTTCAGCGCCTCCACATTTCGAAGCCGGCGCCGACGGAAACAAACAATTGCCCGCAGGAGCCCTTCTCGCTCCTTCTGCCACCAGCACCCAGGGATCCACCGTCCCTTGTTGCGAATGAACTGGATGCGCAGAGCCATCTCACATTGGAGCAGGCACCGTCCTCCTTGCTACCAGCGCACCTTCGGCCGGCCCAACCAGCCTCTTCTCCGGCCCCGACGACCTCCCTAGACCGGCCATTGTCCTCTCCGTTCTAGGCCGACATCTCAGCCACCTCCAACCTTTACATCGATGCTCCTCCTGCTCCAAACCCAACCTTGGAAGCCGAGCCACGCGCTGTCTCGTCAGCGCTCCTGCAGCCCCGTGCTTTTATTGTCCATGTTCTGCGTTCTTTTCCACTTATTCCCACTCTTCCTGCACCCCACCCAAGAGGAGCCTTATTTTTCCATACCGCCAGCTGCGCCCCCACGCACTAGCTGACAAAACCAACTTTCTTCCCTCTCTCTTGTCACATCATCTTCATTTAATTTCTCTCACACCCATTCCTTTTCTTTCCCCTATTTGTCAAAATTGACTTTCTTCCCTCCCTCTCTTGTCATATCCTATTAATTTAATTTTTCCTATGCCTATACTTCAAACTTTTTCCTCCCTCCTGCCGCCCCTTCACATCCTAAATCATCTCCCTTCTCTCTTCCTTTAGCCCCATGTTAGCTGCCAATATATCTCCACCATGCACTCTCACCCTTATTATGTTCACACCCCACTTCACCCCCTCCCGACCAAGGCCGATTTCACATGCCCTTTATCTTTCTTTTTCGTCACCTTTTCATTTATTTTCCTCCTTGCACAAGCAGTCATCACCCCTTCTCCGCCACTATTTCGTCGTCACAATTACCACCGGCCCCAACAAACTATTAAAACTCGACCTGAAGGACAAGGTCGATTTTCAAGGGCGATGGTATGTTACCCTCATGAATTCGCCGGAGCGACTACTCCTCGTCGGGACCACCGGTGATCGCATATGGAAACCGCAGTGACTATTTCTTGTAATTAACTTGTATTAATTAATTGATTAATATTAATTATTTAATATTAATTAGATTAATTAATTACTTAAATGATTTTAAATTTCCTTGTATGGTTACCCTCCCTCATCTATATAAGGATGAGGGGTTTATGTGTTTAGGTATTTTGAATGTTCTAGGTTTTAGGGCTCTCATTTGGAGAGAAGGTTCTTGGAGGACCCAACCTCCTTGAGCTTGGCCTAAGCTTGCTCTGGATTGTATTTCGTGTTTGTTTCAATTAATGCAATCTTGTTTTCGCGTCGTAACAGTGCGCATTTAATAACTTAGGTAACCGGAAGGTTTCACAAATGTACGACTGTGTACTTTAGTGCTATCAAACACTTTGTTTTTTAAGCTTGTAGACTTTTGGATCCGACTTGTGTGTAAAGATTGTTTTTATTGTTATTATGCGCTCGATCACTAGTAACCTTGTTAATAAACTAGAATTAGTTCTATGAATCCTCATTCCTTCTTTATCGATCTATTTGACAATGTTCATTTGCTTCAATCTTCTCCCTTGAGATCTTATCCCCTCAGTCTAGCATCAAACTTTCAGTAATCATATTAAAGGGATTCGATTGATCCTTAGCCTACTCAAGAACCTTAGTTAAATGCAAGAAAAATAATCCTTTAATTAATTGGAGTATATCCCTACCCTTGTACTAGAATGGTAAGAATCTTGGATCACTATTCTACCACCTATGAAGCACGAATACTTTCCCGAGTGCCGCGTATCCGTTCCGGGTACGTTTCCGGTACCGGTACGTATCTGATACTCGACGGATACACCTGCTTGTCTAGTCTGAGAATAAGTTTGGATTTGATAGAACGTTCTACATTTTGTGATATGACTATATTTTTCTAAAGTAAATAAAAAATTCTCCATGTATTTTAGAAAAGAAAAAATGACTCATAAATGCAACTAGCGGTGTTTGTTTGTTGTAGTAGCAAAATGTGATCTTGACGTAAGTTTCTTTTTATCGTTAGAACTACGAAGAATTTGATTTAAATTTGATTATTTTGTTAATTTACTATGTATTTGAGGATTAGATTTTTTTCTACTTGCTCAATATGAATTTTTCTATATTTTATATTCTCCCTCTTTTAAAAAAAGTGGCATATATATACATGTACATATATATATATATATGTATATATATAAATCAATTTTATTAAAACATCGTGCCCCGAAAGTACCCGGATCCTTTTTTTATCTCCGCGTACCACCGTACCGGATACGTATCATACTCGGTACTCGTACCCGTACCGGTGCTTCATAGTCTTACCACATGTCCATTATTTTATCCTTCTTTGGCTCTCATTTGTAATCTCTTCTCTCTTCTGCTCTATAATTATATCCTTTCTTAATAAATCTGATTTATGGTCTATTCATCTTCTTTGTCAGTTGATTAGGTCTTGATCATATGCAGCCAATGATCTATAAGCCGGACTAAACTTCAAAAACTTCGCATGTACATCTTTTTTGTGTGTAACAGATACATTTTGATACTTAAACTAATCACTCAAGTGCTAAAATATATTCCCATTCTTCTATATAAAGTAGAACTTACAAGCAGCATGTATGGGAAAAGCCCTTCCGCTCCAATTTACTGGTCTAGGATATACTCCTCTATATAAGCTCCAATTTATGAGCAGCGTACATGAGAAAATGTCTTATGGATCCAATTTGTTGTTTGAAGAATTTCTCTTCTAAATTAACTCTTTTAATGAGGAGTATTAGTTTGGCATATCTAAATAGAAGCTTTGTTTTTTTTAACATTACTCAAGTTATGATATTTTCAATATCTATCGTCTTATATATGCAGCCTCTTGCAAAAATGTAGGGCAAGGTTTGCCTACATTTCACCCTTGTGATGGGACCCTTCCCCGGACCCTAGCTGCGTGGGGATGCTTTGTGCACCGGGCTGCCCTTTTTATCGTCTTATATATCACATAAACACTTGTTGGCTGATTATTTTCTTGTACCTCATATTGTTGTATGCAATCTCTCTCTCTCTCTATATATATATAATATGAGAGGAGCATCAAAATTATGTTCTTTTTGTGCGTATGAAGCATTTCTCCTAAAATAATTTTGTTTTGTGATGGCACTTGTATGGGTGTTACAGAAAGTTGAACCTCAAAAATGGCTTGCTGTTCTTTTTAAACTTTGTAATATACATGTATATTTTAATTTAATGAGAATAGAAACTCCACAGACTTTTTATTTATTTTTTGGTTATCAGGTCCGTTGGCAAGACTCAAATGAATGAGCAATCTTCAAGGAGTCATTTTGTGTTTACCCTACGAATATCAGGAGTAAATGATGTGAGCAACGTCTATTCTTTTCTCAACCGTGTCGATAAGCTTGTTGCTGACCCGATTTTTATTTTTATTCAGATCACAGAACAACAGGTTCAAGGCATTTTGAACCTAATTGATCTTGCCGGAAGTGAGCGTCTCGCCAGAAGTGGCTCAACTGGTGATCGTTTGAAGGAAACTCAGGTAATGTTTTAGTTGTTTAAGTTCTTAAACTTTTACCTTTTGTTGAATTAGTTATGTTATATTCAATTTTTTTTTGCTTCAGGCGATCAACAAGAGCTTATCAGCTTTAAGTGATGTGATATTTTCAATTGCCAAGAAGGAGGATCACGTGCCCTTTAGAAATTCTAAGTTGACCTACCTTCTTCAGGTATTTTTTTGATGCAATGCAAGGAGTTTTTGGATTTCAAAAGTTTTTTTATTTGTGGAAGTTATTCTAGTGTGCATGATGTTGTGTACACTGGCTAGTTGTTTGACTGTAAAGGCTGGTGTTCGGAAATGATTGGATCTTTACTGTGAGCTTTTGATTTTAGCTTAGAAAAGAGAAAATGAGTTTCAAATTTGAAGACTTGGAGGTCATGTTCAATTTTACTAGTCTTTTAATAACAATGAAATAATATTAAAGAAGTTATATAAATGATATTATCTTTCATTATATAAACTACATAATAATTAATAAATTAACATGGATGTGCGAATGTGAAACCTACTGAGCCTAAACAAAAAAGAAGAATAAAAGTGATTCTCATCTCGCCTGTGGTGAGTAAGAGCAGTTCCCGTCATTACAGCTGTCTAGTTGGTTGTCCTTCCCCTTCTCATCTGTCAGTTGATGATGAAAGAGGGCCTAAGGATAATGAAATCGCTATTTCACAAAGTGCAGTTCTCCTTCTGTCAATGGGCGGGAAAGCAGGTACCTGACTAGGTGAACCAGAAGATGGCTGAATTCCTACAAAGCCTTTTCCGAGCAAAGTGAGGTTTGCTGATCCTAAATAGAGTCTAAAGATAGACTGACTCATGACTTTGAGAGATGAAGAATTGGGAACCTGCGGTAGTGCCTCTGGAGAGAGAAAAGGAAGGGAATCGGGACCCTGTGGTTAGCACCCTTGTCTTGCGCTCAAAATCTTCTTGATTGAACCCTTCCTGGTGTACTTCCCATTGCATTTGTGCTGCAGGAGTTAGATTACCCCAATGATTCTTGAGCGGGATAGATAGAGACATTTTCACTGAGTTTCCAATGATTTCGGACCATCGTCTTGTCCCAACGGATTTGAGTTGGTGCGGTCACTAGCCCTCGAGCCTTTCATGCCAGGGTAAGCTCTTCCCTTTTACAGCTAGGTGGGGTAAAATCCCGATCTCTTTTCGCTCGGATAAGAGACCCGAGTTCGCGGATTCGTCTAGGAATAGGAAACTAATCTACTTTAAGCTAGGTCCCTTTAAGCTTGCCAACCACTCAGTCAATAAGCTTGTAAGTCGGAACATGCTACAAGATCTCTTCTGGAAACAGTAGCTCTTGTTTACTTCCTTTGTCACTCTAGTTAGGAAACGTATAAAGAAATAAGTCTTCTTAGGAGCGGGAATGTGAGTCATGGCTATTGAGAGAACTCTTGCTTTGTTGCTGACCAGTTTACCGAACTTCGCTTCGCTCATCTTCTTGTCCTTTTTCTGTTGATCCGAGCTTCCATTTTCTTCTTCAATGTTTTTCTTTTTCGATTTGCAAGCCCTCAAAAAATAAAATAAAAATTATCCCCGCAAGTTACTACGAAGCAATTCCCTTTGGAAGCTAAGATACTAAATGACGTAGAATAGGTTCTAACAAGGTGTTGGTAGACTAATTGGAATACCTAAATGAATTTGGACTTTATCAGACAACTACACTAGCAAGAAAGTGAAGTATAAATAACACTTCAATGAAAATCACAATCGAGTAGAATTTGGAACAAGGATACGATTGATGTGTATGTATAAGAGTGTGAAGCAACCAATACATAAAAGAACAAAACCCGACAAGTCAGAAGATGCATTGGCGCAAAGATTTCGTGATAATATCCACACAAAAAACAGAGGACTGGTAACACTATTCAACATTGAAAATTCTACGACTATAGAGGAACTCATGATGAATAGAGGGTTCCGGGATAGAACGCTTAGAAAGTGTAATGTTGAGCGAATAGTGACGGGAGGAGTGGAGAATTGGATTCAATCCTTCAAGGAAGACGACGCAGGGGCTGCCGTAGGAGAGGGATGGGAGGGACTGGATATGCGTATTTCCAGTGCAGGAATTGGAATTTCAGTAGACTGGAGGGTTTTGAGTGGTGGCCAGTGGAGATGGGTGTAGAATGGTGGTGCTGTAGGAGTTTGGAAGGATTGAATATGGGTTGAATGAAAACCTGGAATGCGACTTCAAGGTTGTTCTGTCCTGAAACCTTGGAGGGGTGGGGAGGCCGACAACTTCTGGATTGATCTGGAAGTAGAGGAGGGGTCGGTTGGGTGGTGTAGTTGAGGATTGTGAATTTTGGGTGGGGGGAATGCTTCAATTAGTGTAATTGAGAGTGAGGGGATGTTACCCGTATGAGAAAACACTTGCAATAATGAACTAACTGGGATACAATCACGATGTATGCTCGTGCTAAACTTCAGGAGGTTGGTTCCTCCTAGAAGCACCTCTCCAAATGAGAGATCTCAATCCTAAAACATAAAAGATAAAACCTAAACTCCCAAGCCACCTCCTTATATAGGGGGGGGGGGGGCTCACATCATTTACCTAAAACCATACAATTTAACAAATAGAAAATACAATAATGATACGCGCGCGCGTAACAATACATCCCGTCAGAAAATCGACCTTGACCCCAAGTTCAAAGTGCATATCTCGGAGCTCCGTCCAGTGGTACGTCCGTGATCATAAGGGCGTCAAAGTCAGCCGTGCTGATCTCGTCCACGTCATCTCCGATGAGGAATCAGAACTCCATCACAAGACAGTCATGAGTAGGCGAGTAGGGTTGCTCGCAACGGTAACACAGACCCTTGCTTCGTAAGTCATTGTACTCCTGGTTGGAAAGACGGTGAGTAGGGGTATGACGATTGTTGCGTGAGCCCATAATGGTTGGGCTAGGTAGAGGAGGTGGCGGTGGTGGATGTTTAGATGGGGGAGGAAAATATGGTTGGTAGGGAGGTTTGGAGGGAGGCGATGGGGAAGGAAGGTCCCCGAACGTCGCTAGGAATTCAGCCTCCCCTAGTGGGGAGAGGTCCATGGCTTGGTTGACAGTTAACGGTTGGAGGGTGCGGAGGTGGGCTCAGATATGGGGTTGTAAGCCGCGCATGAAGTTGCCCAAGTAATGATCGGGTGGAAGACCTGGAACATGGTGACCCACTAGTTAACCCCACAAAGACGCTCAATCATGGAACCGTAGTAGCGGTGATTATACCGCTGAATGAGGGCCTCTGTGAGAGTTGTCCAGGTGAGGCCAGGAGAGGATTGGCGGAGCCAGCGGACCCAATGGAGGGCCGACCCTTCCATGCCGATAATTGTTGTGGAGACCTGCTGCGTCTGAGGAGTCTGGTGAATGTCAAAAAACTGTTCGGCGCGGGCAATTCAACCAAGGGGGTCAGTCCCGTTAAATGTGGAGATGTCTAGGCGGGGGAGTTGCGGAGGCAATCCCGTCAATGTGGGATCTTCAGGGGCCAATGTGTTGGGGGATCCCAAGGCAGAGGCGCCAGTAGGCTCGGTGTTCTTGCCCGATTGCAAATTGTGGAGCATGGTCATAATCGACTTGAACTAGTCGGCTTGGGCCTCGAGACGAGAGTTGATGGTGGTGAGGACGTGTTCAAGGGCTTCCAGGAGGGATTCCATCCGGCCCTTTGGCATATCAAGAAGAGGGCACAAGAGCTGGAGGTTCGAGATAGAGCGCCAGAGCCGACAGAGGTGCGATAGCTGGCGGCGAGGAGATTAGGGAAGAAGGGAGCGGACTGCTGCTGACAGAGCAGAGGACTGCTGTACGGCGCTGTCGAGAAAGGAGCAGGCTGAGGACTGTTGGACGGGATCGGTGCTGGCTGAAGGAACGACGAATCTGGGAAGACGGAGGGCTTGATCTGGAGCAGGCGGAGCAGTCAACGAGAGGCTCGATCTGGCCGACACTGGAGCTAGCGGAGCGGGCGACGCATGGCACGTCCGCACGGTCGCCGAGCAGACGGAAGGAGCTGGAGCTGTCGACGTGCGTTCATCGCTAGAGGGAACGCGATGCTGTTGCAATCCCGTGCAGATGTCGACGCAGAGATTGTAGCGGAACGAACCCGACAGCAGTCGATGCAGGCGGGGAGGCTAGGTCGGACCAATGTTACCCATAGGAGAAAACACTTGCAATAACGAAATAACTGAGATACAATCACGAGGTATGCTTGTGCCAAACTTCAGGAGGTTGGTTCCTCCTAGAAGCTCCTCTCCAAATGAGAGATCTTAAACATAAAAGATAAAACCTAAACTCTCAAGCCACCTCCTTATATAGGGGGGGGGGGGGGGCTCGCATATCATTTACCTAAAACCATACAATTTAACAAATAGAAAATACAATAATGGTACGCACGCATGCGTAACAGGGGAACAGTTATAGGTGTAACGCCCCGATCTACTGTGGGTGCGCTACAAGTCTGCAGACCAGTGACCCCAACCCATCTCCACGGATCTTATCGGCCGCAACCGCTAATTCCAATGGCGGGTTGTTGAGGCCGGGGCTTGAACCCTGCACCTCCTGGATAACCCACAGTAGGTCGGGGCGTTACATAAAAAGTGCACTTATCTAGGAGGTCCCTTATCTAGGAGCTCAGTTGGTGATAAGTACCAATTTAGAGATCCCTTATCTAGGGGGTCACGGGTTCAAATCCCGGCCTCAACAACCCGCCACTAGAATTAGCGGCTGAGGCCAATTAGATCTGTGGAGATGGGTTGGGGTCACTGGTCTGCAGACCTGTAGCGCACCCGTCGTAGATTGGGGCGTTACAATAAGTGTGGAAATTGATGCTTGCTGCTTGTAGTAGGAGGGGCCCTACTGTTTTGAAAGGAGCAGTGGGGTGAAGTTATGAGGAGTTATATATGAGGTTGGTGGGTAGTTATGGATTAATGGGTGGTGGGTTGTAAAGGGATATTGGGTAGTTGTAGAAGGTGGTTAAGATAGTTATGGTGTAGAAGAGTTGTGGTGGTTGTAGGATTGCCGGCCAAATTGGCTTGCGGCCGGCAATAGGGTGGCTGGTGGTTGTCATTGAGGTGGCTGCTGGTGGTGGACGACATAAGGAAAGGAGGGATGAATGTTCTACCAAGGAGAGAAAAGTGGTGGTTCTAGGCATTGCACCTAGTTTCTGGCTTCGGCTTTGAGTGACGAAAGACTGAATTTGCCTCAAGATTTCGATCCCTCAAAATGAAGTCTTCTAGTCCTATTTATAGAATTCGGAGCCGCGATGAATGTTCATAATCTTCTGATCATGGCAACTTCATAATAAACTTAAAATTAAATCATAAAAATACAATAAATTTTTTTCTTAAACCGTCAATCCACAGTCCACACAAAATGTAAGACTCGATTGTCATATAGACCCTTGTGTGATGTGATCCCCAACACTAAATACTTCCAAAAAACTTATTAGTGAAATACATTGAGCCTACTTATGTAGGAATGAGTGAGGCTTAAGAAGACTTACATTATTGAACCTAGAAATCATGTTCACCTTTTTTTCACGTATAATGATTGGTTAAAATTGAGTTCTACTTCAAAATAATAATAAAATAATGAAAATTTGATGTTAAGATGGGTAAAATTGAAATTGACTAAAAACCAAATAAATACGTATGTTGGTGAAGAAAAGTGAGTGAGGTTTGTGAAGAGTTTCAATCTTGATGGCTTGGAAATTGCATTCACTTTGGCTTTTCTTTTTGCACTAATGATAATAAGACAACGCTAAGTTAATAGAAATCACATTCACTTTTCCATCTTATCTTAAAAATCACATTCTCATTTACTTTTTATTGGCATTTATAATAATAAGACAACATAAATTTAATATGATGATGAGTTAAAATATTAATTTGTTCTTATAATAATAATAATAATAATAATAAAATAATGAAAATTTAATGCGAAGCTAACTGCAAATCAAACAAAACAAGAACCGAGTTTACAAGCCCGCCGTTTTCAATTACTTCAATTTACATAAATTAGTTATAAAAACATTGACATAATTCTTCTTTTTAGCTTTATTCTAATCTTCTTCTAACTACATACTTTGTGAGTGAAGCCTTGCCTTGGCGGCGATTCGAAAACATTGATGTTTGTCAACATCTCTCCTGAGGCATCATCGGCCAGCGAGTCTATTTGCTCGCTCCGGTTCGCTGCGCGCGTCAATGCATGCGAAATTGGAGTACCACATCGCCACACGCAGACGAAGTTGTTGGATTCCAGATTAAGCTATGGATGAGGGCGATGCTTACTTTCTTGTGGTGGTTTCTACTATTCAACATTTGTATTATCTGGTCAACTCTCAGGCTTTTTCCACCAATTTTATTGTGATAAAATGTATGTACACTAATCTTTTGGTGATAGCTCTCCGGATTTGATTATTGTGTCTGGTGAGCTTGCTGTAACCCAGGCTCAAATGCTTTCTCCTTTGACGCCTGTTTTCTCTTTTACCATCTGACTTGTGTACTAAACATGAAAACATCATGCATTCGTCAATGCGCTTGATCTAATAGATGGGTTGCTTTTATTTCTTCAGAGTAATTAGTTTTGATCCATGAATCCTTGCATGGAGTGAGCTTTGTCTGTGTATTTCATACTCAAACACTGTTATTTATTGTTTTTAGTTCCAAATCGAAGTCTATTTGTTGGCATAAATGTCATATGGTTGACTCACCCGTGGTCCGAATATGTGTTTGACTCATGTATCTCGCCAACTTTTGTCCCCCCTTGTTTGCCGCTCTCTAGTAATTGTTCATTTTTTTTATCATATGTTCAAATTTTGGCTGCATTTGAAAGACGTTTGTTCACTGTTGGTGGCATTCATTGGCTTAAAATTTTAGTTTGAATACGAGTTTGACTGCTGGTATATCCCGATTATCCTTTTTTCCCATGCTTAACAAAAGTTACATTTTTCGTCTGATGTTGGTATTTTGGTTGAGTTCAAAAAATGTTTGAACTTGACGCATATTTTCACTGCTCTTGCCGTGAAGCACATGCGTATGATTAACAAGGATATAATTATATCGTCCTGAAGTCCTCGAATGATTTTATTATTATTATTATAAACCTCTTCCATTTCCTTCAAAGTGAGCAGTGTGTTCGCTTATGTTCTTCTGGCCTTTTAATGCTTGTTTCTTTACTTTTCAAATCCTCTCTTCTGCAAGCTTTTGGAAGAATTGTTATATGAGATAAGATGATACTTGAACAAGAAGTTTTTTTAGTTGATACTCCCACATAAAGGAAATGTTGTGTTCGGGGCAATCTTATGCATTCATTATTCAACACGTGTGTAATTATGATCACTTGCTCGATCATTATTGTAGTGATCATGCACGATCACATACTGGTGAGCAAAAACTTTACCACGTTGAGGCAACATTGATTTCATCTTCTCTGCCCATATTCATCATCGTAACCAGAAGGTGCTTTTTCTATAATTAAAAATTGTTACATTGATGTTTGCTGTTACGTGCGTACGCGTATTATTCTCGTATTTTGTATTAGGTAAGTGATATGTGAGCCCCCCTACTTATATAAGGAGGTGGCTTGGGAGTGTTAGGTTTATCTTTGATATTTAGGTTTTGAGATCTCCATTTGGAGAGGAACTTCTAGGAGGACCCAACCTCCTGAGATTTGGTACGTGCATATCTCGTTATTGTATCCAACTTTATTTCGTTTAATCCAAGTGTTTTCTTCCCGGTAACATCTGCATAGTGATCACTAATTTCAATTTAATAAATACATAATTATTACTTAATTACTTGAGCTAGTTCTTGTGGGAGAGACTCATGCATTGGAAATTGTTGCCTAGTTTTATCCAAAGGAAAAATATCTAAATCGATCAGTCCCTCACCTAATCAAAGTGTGAAATGTTTCTAAACTTTTATTTTTTTAATTATTTGTCTTAAAACTTTAGGCAAAGTTTGAAATAGAGCTCTAGACCAACTTTCATTAAGTTTTTTGTGGTATTACGCTAATGGATGACCCTAAGGCTGTTATGTCGCACTAATGTGAATATTGAGTGTTATTATTTTATTATAAAAATGATGAAAATATTTTTTATTTTATGATATACTTAGCATTTCGGTCCTAATTATGCACAAAATAAAAATTAAAGTATTTTTTAAATCATTTTTAATAAAATAATATCCACGTTAGAGCTGCATCACCGCCTTACAATCACCACATTATTTAAATCGTTAAAATTAATGAAAGCTAATCTAGAGATTTATTTTAAACTTTGCTTAAAGTTTTGAAACCAATATGAGAAAAATAAAAATTTATGGAACTATTTCAAACTTAGGCTAAAATTGAGGAACCCATCTAAGTATTTTGCCTAGAAAATATGCTTTAGATGATTGTTCTTCTACCTACCGCTACGATCAACTTCTTTTTGTTAGGATAAGAGATTAAAGAAGGACCAAGTAATTCAAAGAAGACACCATTTTATATTATAATTTTCCATTTAAAACGGCGACACCCCATTTTATCAACAAATTACTTACAAAAAGGAAGCTGTAATTTTGATTTTAACAACATCGTGCATATGGAATTTCTTTTGGGTCGGGGGGGGGGGGGGGGGGGGGGGGGTCAAGTTAGATGTATTGTGGATGAACTCAAGCATGTGATAGGAACAAGCACCACACGGAATAGAGAGAGGTGAGAGGACCCAAGCTAGGATTTACTCAAAGAAGAGAATGAGCGGGAAGAGGAAATTTTTAGTGGAGCATGTAGTTAAATTTGTATGAACATAATATGACCACTTGAATGCATGTTGGTTACTGTTTAGAACAAAAGAGAATTATTGCTTGCTTTAAGACTCTGTTTGGGACGGTAGGAAAAATGGTGGTGGAAAACTAGCGGTGGGATGAGCTTTCAAAAAAATAGTGGTAGGAAAAGCAGTATGGGAAGAAGAGGAATGTTGATCCTTAGGAAGATAAGCATGAAAATGTGAAAGCTCTTTTTAACTTTTCAAAAAGTGGGGGGTTCACTGTTTTCTAAAAAGTCTAGAAAATAACTTTTTGGCATACGCACCTTTTCCACTACTTAGAAACAAAACACCTTTAAAGCAGTGGTGACAGTGAGAATATTGTTGGGTTTTCTCTACTCATCGCATCAGATGCGCGCAGCGGAATAAATAAATAAGAACAACCCAAAAGAGTTTCGGATCTTGCGATTTCATGAATCAAGAAATAAATTAAGCAACACGTTGCAATACCTGAAAGGTATTGAGTCAATACTCAATCAAGGTGCTCCAAGAGAAAGTACCGAGAACAAACGTCGAGTTCCTAGCACAGAAAAGGATCCGCGCCTCTATGGAAGTCCACACGATTGAAGGAGAACCCTAGCTTCTTGTGGAACAAGACCTAGGTCGGAGAAGGAAAGCCCTCTACGTTTCCCATGGACAGCTAGATCCGTCAAAGGGGAAAGGCGGCGGCGACGACAGTTTGCAGAATATCGTGGCCGGTCGGAACGCTTCCTTTACTCTAATAAATCCCAAAAGGGAGAGAGCACACTTATGGCATATAATCGTATCCTATTTATACCCCATACGCAAAAGAAGATATCCGCAGACCCGAGACTAGTATTGGAGTAGTCAGCAAGTATCGTCGTGATTACATGTAACATCAAGACGATCTCGACGATATCGACGATATCGTCTTGATGACATATCGTCTTGAAGACCTATATCGTCGAGACAATCTCGACGATATCGTCTTGAAGACCTATATCGTCATGAAGACATATATCGTGTTGAAGACATATATATCGTCGAGACGATCTCGACGATATCGTCTTGAAGACCAAAACATCGTCCTGACAATCAAGACGATATTGTGCAACACTTAGCCGATTTGACCTAACTCCAGTGAGTCATATGATCGGTCCTTCACTCATATCCAATATGAGTAAGACCAACACAATCTTTCCTCCAACTTCTCCAAACACTCTTGTGTGTGACCCCATAAGCTCATATCGCGTTGGCAGTAAGACTAAATTCTTGATTGCCTTGAGATCACCTTGGAAAATTCCAACAAATATAACTTTTTCCACCGCCACCACCGTCCTAAATAGAGCGATGTTCTTTGCTTTATAGACTTTTTATGTCTCTTTCTCCCAACATTTGCTGCGTAGAAAGCCTTGAATTATATTGTTGTGTGATTCTGATGTACCTATAGAGGACATCCAATTTGACATTGAAGTTTGGATACAATAAGCTAGAGTTTTTGTGCTATAGTACTACTAATGCTGATACGACTAGAGATTTGGACTCCAGGAGATCGACCACTAGGTACCTGATTTTGTTCTCTGGGGGAACTATTTCATGGCAGTCGAGGCTCCATAAGTGCAGTGCACTATCGCCTATGGAGGCAAAATTTATTGCAGTCACGGAGACACGAAAAGAGCTCATTTAGATGAAGAGGTTCATCAAAGAGCTAAGATTCACTCAAGAGTGCTACACACTTCTATGCGACAATCAAAGCGCGATTCATTTGGGAAAAACCACACCTTCTACTCGGGGTCTAAACACATTGACACGTGATATCATTGGATACACGATACTCTAAAGCAAAGAGAGTTGAATTTGCAGAAAGTGCACATGAATGTCAATAGAGCAGACATGCTTCAGCTGGTTCTTGTGGGAGTGAGACACTTGCATTGGAAACTGCTGCCTAGTTTTATCTAAAGGCAAAATATCTAAATGACTGGTCACTCACCTAGTCAAAGCGTGAAATGTTTCTAAACTTTATTTTTTTTATTATTGGTCTTAAAACTTTAGGCAAAGTTTGAAATAGATCTCTAGATTAACTTTCATTAAGTATTTAGTGGTATTAGGTGAATGGATGACCCTGAGGCGATGAATTACACACAAAATAAAAATAAAAGATTTTTTTAATCATTTTTATAATAAAATAATATCCATGTTAGCGCTGCATCACCTCCTTAGAATCACCACATTATTTAAACTGTTAAAAATTAATGGAAGCTAACCTAGTGATTTATTTTAAACTTTACTTAAAGTTTTATAATTAATATGAGAATAATAAAAGTTTATGAACATATTTCAAACCTAAGCTAAAATTGAATGACTGATCTAACTATTTTGCCTAAAAAATATGCTTTAGATGATTATTCTTCTACCTACCGCCATGATCAACTTCTTTTATGTATATGCAATATGATATTAAAGAAGAGTAAAAGAGAAAATTTACACTGAGCCATCATGATTCTTTTACAAGGGCTTTAGAGGTTTAAAGAAGGACCAAGTAGTTCAAAGAAGATATAGTTGGGTGGTACCGCTCCTAGGAGGAACTATGCCATATTCATATTATAATTTTTCATTGAAAACGACTATACCCCATTACATCAACAATTTTTTTATTTTTATTTTAGGGGGGAGTGGGGGGGGGGGGGGGGGGGGGGGGGGGGGGGGGGGCGAATCGCTGTCCCCCCCATAACCCTAATAGCAGCCCAAAAAAATCTTCCGCCTTCCGCCTGCTCGAACTCCCTCCTCCCGACGACGAAGAACAGCGATTCGCCTCTCTGATCGATCTCCCCTCTCCCGAAAAACATCGCGCTCTGCTCGATCTCCCCCCCTAAGAACATCGGTCTTCTCGATCTCCCCCCTCCCGAAGAACAGCGCCCTTCTCTTCCCCGCCGCTCGCCCCTCCACCGCTCCCATTTCCTCCACAGCCGCTCATCTCCATGACTACCGTAGAGCCTAAAGAGGGCTGCACGACCTCCATTCCGCCCGCCGGTGATGCCGCGATACTCCATTCCAACCCTCCCTTGCCGGAAGACATCCCCATTTCCACTGAAGAGGGTCTAGTTGACGTCGATTTCGACCCAGAACCGTCCAGGATCCAGTTCCACAGCGGTTCTTCATCTCGTTCGCAGCCCCCTTCTTTAGATTATGGTATATTTTTGCCTCTTATTTTCCCCTTGAAATGATTAATCGTAGCTTGATTTTCTGCGAATTAGTTCTGCATTATTGTGAATGTCTATGAATATTATTGTGATGCATATTGTGATGCATATTGTCAATGTTGAGTTTTTTTTGTTTAATTTATAGGGATTGGAGAGAAAAGTTTGGAATTAGCACAAGTAGACATGAAATTACATTTTAACACCAATATGAGTTTTCCTACGAAGGAAGAGTTAGTCAGTTGGGCACGTAATACTGCAAAAGGACTTGGGTTTGTGATCACAATTACAGGGGTCGATAAATTGTCATCTCGAAGCAAACCTAGAGTTAAGCTTGGGTGTGATAGAGGGGGATATAAACGTCCAAGTCAAAGGTCTAAAGGGTGGATTAACCAAAATATAAGAAAATCCTCCTCTAAGCGTTGTGGATGTCCTTTCGCTTTGTTAGGTGTACGAAATGCTATTGGAACTGAGTGGACTATCGAAGTGAAATGTGGTGTTCACAACCATAATATGGTGCACCTAGAAGCTCATGCTTATGCTGGCAGATTATCAGAGACTGAACAGAAAATTGTACATGAGATGTACGTTGCAGGAGTAAAACCACGCAAAATATTATCAGCATTGAAGCAAAGAGATAAAAGTAACACAACAGTGCTTAGAACTTTATACAATGAAAGAGCTGAGATACAGAAAACAGAACTAGAAGGAGGAGCAACAATATAATTTCTATACAAGTGCATCACTGAATTTGGGTACACAAGTTTTAATAAAGTGAAAGTAGGTTGCAATCATTTGGAGAGCTTGTTGGTCGGGTCTCCATATCTGCTTTAGAAATAATACAAAAAGAAGTTGCCAAGTTACAAAATGGAACTGGTTATGTTGATGCATGCATTCATAAAAATAGACTTACTTTGAGATTGCCATGTGCGCATGAGTTGAAACCTTACATAGCACATACAAATTCCATTCCACTATGGATGATTCTGTTGGAGTTATCATTGTGATATAGAAGTGGTCAAACATGTAATCTCACTGCCAACGCGATATAAGCCTGCAAGGTCGCACATAAGAGCATGTGGAGAAATTGGAAGATTGACTGTGTTGGTAAAGGTTACCAATCACCATATAGAATCGGGGAGGTAAAGCAAATGTTGCTGTCGGAATTCGTCGGATATGATTCGTCGGAATTCGTCGGATATGATTCGTCGGAATTCGTCGGATATGATTCGTCGGAATTCGTCGGATATGATTCGTCGGAATTCGTCGAATTGTTCCGTAGAAACTCGACGAATGCTGATTCGTGAAATCACGACGAATTGTTACAGAAACCCCAATTTTCTGTATGGACTGCGGATAGCGATTCTTCTAGGTCTGTTTATGCTTCGGGTATAAATAGAACTTGTTTTAAGGGTTCTTCATTCTTACGCGAACAAAAGGTTCGGACGACGGAAGAGTTCCTCCCGAACCCTAGACGGAAGAGTTCCGCCGCCCCGTTCGCCTCCGCAGACCTCCCTTCCGGCGATCGTCGCCGCGATTGCTCTTCCTGGAATGAATCTAGCAGTTCGTGGAAGCGCAAGGTGCAGTCTTCTTCTCCCGGCTCGTGTGGACTGCTGTAGAAACGTAGACATTATTCTACGTGAGGACTCCCTTGCCGACAGAACTCAACTCGTGGAGCATCTAAGTTGGATTTGATCCAATCCCGCAAAGGTAATTTTCATACCTAGTAGTTTTGATTACTTCTTGATTCATTTTCATGGCCCGATCCGAAACTCTTTTGGGTTGTTCTCGTTATTTCCGTTGCGCCTACATATGATGTATGGTTGTAGAAAACCCAACAGTGGTATCAGATCTAGGTTGCGTGTACAACCCCCATATCCATCGAGTGAGGCCCAGCGTGGAGGGCCGCCGAGACGTGTCTGTACAACCATATATCCACCGAGTAGGTTGTCAGGACCCAAGAGTGCATCCGGGCCACGTCTGTAGTATGATTCAAGACAGGGAGAAAGGAGGAAGAGCGGTAGAGGCAGAAACCTCCTGCTCACCCAGCTGGAGTAAGAGGCAAGTGAGGGGGCGAGAGGAGGAGGGGCGGGTGCCCCCCTCTCGCCCGCGCCCAGCTAGGGGCGAGAGGAGTAGGGGCGGGTGCCCCCCCTCTCGCCCGCGCCCAGCTAGGGGCGAGAGGAGTAGGGGCGGGTGCCCCCCTCTCACCCGCGCCCAGCTAGGCGCGAGAGGAGGGGCGGGTGCCCCCACCTCTCGCCCGCGCCCAGCAAGGGGCGAGAGGAGGAGGGGCGGGTGCCTCCCCCCCTCTCGCCCGCGCCCAGCTAGGGGCGAGAGGAGGAGGGGCGGGTGCCCCCCTCTCGCCCGCGCCCAGCTAGGGGCGAGAGGAGGAGGGGCGGGTGCCCCCCTCTCGCCCGCGCCCAGCTAGGGGCGAGAGGAGGAGGGGCGGGTGCCCCCCTCTCGCCCGCGCCCAGCTAGGGGTGAGAGGAGGAGGGGCAGGTGCCCCCCCTCTCGCCCGCGCCCAACTAGGGGCGAGAGGAGGAGGGGCGGGTGCCCCCCTCTCGCCCGCGCCCAGCTAGGGGCGAGAGGAGGAGGGGCGGGTGCCCCCCCTTTCGCCCGCGCCCAGCTAGGGGCGAGAGGAGGAGGGGCGGGTGCCCCCCTCTCGCCCGCCCCCAGCTAGGGACGAGAGGAGGATGGGCGGGTGCCCCCCTCTCGCCCTTGCCCTCGCCAGGCCAGGGGCGAGTGGAGGAGGGGGGCCGACCCCCTCTCTCGCCCCCGACCCTGGTAAGGGGGAAGACCCTTGGTCTCGCCCCACCCCAGCGAGGAGGCTCGCCGAGCTCCGCGAGGTAACCCCTCTCGCCCAGTTCCAGAGGAGGGGGGGGGGGGGGGGGGGTTGGTCTGCGTTTAGTATCCCAGAACAGCGGGATTTGGCTATTTGCAGTCCAGTTTTGGCTATTCGCAGTCCAGATCCGAGGGTATTTTGGTAATCTGGCAGATCAGTTTTTGGCTATTTGCAGCCCAACTTGGAAAACCTATAAATAGACCCTAAGGGGCACCAAAGGAGGGGACTTCTAGATTTCCAAATTTCAGATCTTATTCTTCCCTTAGAGCTCTCCTTTGGTGCTTCTGGTTCAGCATTGGCTAGGGAGGGGAAGATCTCTCAGGTCTTCCGGGTGTGAGGTGGGACCTCCTCGCTGTAGCCTAGGGTCCGTTTCCAAGTCCAAGTGCTCTTGCCTAGAGAGTTGGCTCGAGAGAAGTAGGTGTGAGACCACCCCTTTTTTGGGACCCCGAACTCCACGGAGACCGAGTAGTCGGTTTCAACATTTTTGGTGCGGTGAGCGTGGAGAGTGGTCAGCACAGAAGTTCTTGAACCTGATCTCATGGCAGGAGACCTCAGAGGAGGAGACGATGAGGGGTCTCACATCCCAAGTGAGGTGGTAGGAAGGGGAGAGTTCATGACAGCCATCAAGGGAATCATGGAGCTGCTCCAAGGCATCACCAGGGGAGGTGACTGCTCGGCTCCCTCCCCCCAGACACCGCCTTCTGGGTCGCAAGGAGTGCTCGGCCAGGGGGGGTCAGGAGATGCCCCAGGGGGTCGGCCAGGCAAGGAACCAGTGATTGAGAGTGGCGAGCGGGACCTCGCCGGGCGAGTTCTTTTTCCTAGCCCGGTGAGTGGGGTCTCGCTCGGAGCAGGATTCGCGCAAGTGGAGCTCGCGAAGCCGGCGAGTGGGGGGGGGGTCACCCTTTAGCGAGCTGATCATCTCGGCTCCCATCCCGGAAGGCTTCAAGGAGCCCAACATGACTTTCTATACCGGGAAGGATGATCCCGTCCAGCACCTACAGTGGTTCGAGGATACCGTTTCCATCAGGCCCATGACGGACGCGTTCAAGTGTCGTCTCTTCGCCACCACCCTGAAGGACAAAGCTAGGGACTGGTTCCACCAGCTCCCGGTTGGCTCCATTTACAGCTTCGAGGACTTGGGCCGAAGCTTCCAGCTACGCTTCTCCACATCCAAGAAGAGGAAGAAGAATGCTGAGTCCATTTTCCTGGTCAAGCAGAGGCACGAGGAGACGTTGGCCCAGTACATGGACAGATTCCAGGAGGAGATCCTGAACATCCAGGAGGTGCCAGGGTATGCCCTCCAGATGGCTTTCACCGTAGGGCTACGAGAGAGCCTTTTCAAAATGCGCCTAACTAGGAAGCCTCCCTTGTCCTTTGAGGACATGATGGAAAAAGCTGCAAAGGAGGTAGCCACCGAGGCGGCAAACCCGGGGCTGGCAAAGAAGTTGGCAAAGTTGGTAGAGGCCGAGCCAAGAGAGCAAGGTGGCCCCAGGCAGCAGGAAGGAAGGAGGAGGGAAGAGCAGAGGGGTCAAGGGTACCAGGGACCCCAGGGGGGTCAGGAGCAAGGGAGGGGTCTCGCCCAAGGAGGGGGAAACTTCTACGGAGGCCAAGGGAGGCCCAACCCTCCTCCTTGGAGGCAGGCCCCTAGGCAGCTCCTACCCCCACCAGCTCAAGCTATGGCGATTCGAAGAGGAGGAGGAGTCGAAGCAAGAGACATCCCAGCCCGTAGGAGAAGGGGGGGGGGGGGGGGGGGGAAGGGCGGTGCCATACTGCGACTACCACCAAGCAGAGGGGCATGCAACAACTACCTGCCCAGAGTTCTTGGAGGTGAGAGAGGCGAGAGGTTAGACACAACAGCAGCCGCCGGTGCGGATTGAAGAAGTTCCACCTAGAACAGTAGTGGACGATGACATCTGCGAGGACCGAACTGACGTAGGAGCCAAAGGACGGGTCGCGGTGATCCACGGGGGGGGGGGGGGGGGGGGGGATCGAGGCCACTCGTAAGGCAAGCCTCCACGCCGTATTTTGACGCAGCGTCGCTTCAATGTCACAGGACCCACCTCCCGAGGAGAAAATCACTTTCTCAAGCAGGGACATGCCAGATCACGAGGATCCATTCTGTGATGCGCTAGTCATTCAGACAGCCATCGAAGGTTACACTGTCTCTCGGATCCTCGTTGACAACGGGAGCTCTGTCAACGTCATTTTCAAGAAGGCATTTGATGAGTTGAAGGTGGAGACAAGGAGGGTGCTGGCCTCAGATGGGCCCTTGTTTGGATTCTCCGGAGAAAGGAAAGAGGTAGAGGGTGGAGTTGGAATCCAAGTGACGATGGGGGGAGGTTCAAGGAACTGTCGGTTCGTCATAGTTGAAGCTCCTAACAGTTATAATGCCATATTCGGAAGACCCCTCATCAGCGCCTTCCAATGCGTACCATCATCCTTCCACCAGTGCCTCAAGTTCAACACTGGAGGAATCCAAGTCAGGATCCGCGGAGACCCCAGGATGGCGAGGCACTGCTACGTCACAGCCGTCAACAACATCTCTTGGCAAGCGGGGGCGGAGGAGATGGAGAAGATCATGGAGAGCATGAGCCAGATGGGAGTGGCAGGAGAAGCAGAGGAATGATCATCTCGCACAAGTAGCCTAAGAGGCGAGTGCCATGGGGGGGGGGGGGGGTATGTTGTGTTTATTTTTTGTTTTTTGTTGTTTTCCTTTGTAGCAAGTTCTACCCCTCGCTGGTTGGGCCAGGAGGTTTTGACAAGGGAAATCCCCCCCATTAGATGGATGAAGTTATTTTGCTTATATGATTAGTAAGTTGCCACCGAGATGTCCTCCTCACTCCAGGCTCTCACTAGCTGGGTGGGTCGAATGATCCTCGGAAGGAAGAGCTTGCCATCGAGATGTCCTCCTCACTCCAGGCTCTCACTAGCTGGGTGGGTCGAATGATCCTCGGATGGGTAAGTTCAACGCCGAGATGTCCTCCTCACTCCAGGCTCTCACTAGCTGGGTGGGTCAAATGATCCTCGGATGGATAAGTTCAACGCCGAGATGTCCTCCTCACTCCAGGCTCTCACTAACTGGGTGGGTCGAATGATCCTCGGAAGGAAGAACTTGCCATCGAGATGTCCTCCTCACTCCAGGCTCTCACTAGCTGGGTGGGTCGAATGATCCTCGGATGGGTAAGTTCAACGCTGAGATGTCCTCCTCACTCCAGGCTTTCACTAGCTGGGTGGGTCGAATGATCCTCGGAAGGAAGAGCTTGCCATCGAGATGTCCTCCTCACTCCAGGCTCTCACTAGCTGGGTGGGTCGAATGATCCTCGGATGGGTAAGTTCAACGCCGAGATGTCCTCCTCACTCCAGGCTCTCACTAGCTGGGTGGGTCGAATGATCCTCGGAAGGAAGAGCTTGCCATCGAGATGTCCTCCTCACTCCAGGCTCTCACTAGCTGGGTGGGTCGAATGATCCTCGGATGGGTAGGTTCAACACCGAGATGTCCACCTCACTCCAGGCTCTCACTAGATGGGTGGGTCGAATGATCCTCAGAAGGAAAAGCTTGCCATCGAGATGTCCTCCTCACTCCAGGCTCTCACTAGCTGGGTGGGTTGAATGATCCTC
Source organism: Dactylorhiza incarnata (assembly GCA_033032865.1). NCBI lineage: Eukaryota > Viridiplantae > Streptophyta > Magnoliopsida > Asparagales > Orchidaceae > Dactylorhiza > Dactylorhiza incarnata. Next base: position 14,226,746 of record JAWHQI010000003.1, on the reverse strand, counting down.
GGATGGGTAAGTTCAACGCCGAGATGTCCTCCTCACTCCAGGCTCTCACTAGCTGGGTGGGTCGAATGATCCTCGGAAGGGTAAGTTCAACGCCGAGATGTCCTCCTCACTCCAGGCTCTCACTAGCTGGGTGGGTCGAATGATCCTCGGATGGGTAAGTTCAACGCCGAGATGTCCTCCTCACTCTAGGCTCTCACTAGCTGGGTGGGTCGAATGATCCTCGGAAGGAAGAGCTTGCCATCGAGATGTCCTCCTCATTCCAGGCTCTCACTAGCTGGGTGGGTCGAATGATCCTCGGATGGGTAAGTTCAACGCTGAGATGTCCTCCTCACTCCAGGCTCTCGCTAGCTGGATGAGTCAAACGTGCCTCGGGGGCGAGGTTCTGCCCCCCCTCGATGGATATTTGGGCTTGGACTTTTCTTTCCGAGGTTGTGCCAACCTCGCAAAGAGCGGGGATTGTGTACAACCCCCATATCCATCGAGTGAGGCCCAGCGTGGAGGGCCGCCGAGACGTGTCTGTACAACCCTATATCCGCCGAGTAGGTTGCCAGGACCCAAGAGTGCATCCGGGCCACGTCTGTAGTATGATCCAAGACAGGGAGAAAGGAGGAAGAGCGGTAGAGGCAGAAAACCTCCTGCTCACCCAGCTGGAGTAAGAGGCAAGTGAGGGGGCGAGAGGAGGAGGGGCAGGTGCCCCCCTCTCGCCCGCGCCCAGCTAGGGGCGAGAGGAGTAGGGGCGGGTTCCCCCCCTCTCGCCCGCGCCCAGCTAGGGGCGAGAGGAGGAGGGGCGGGTGCCCCCCTTCTCGCCCGCGCCCAGCTAGGGGCGAGAGGAGGAGGGGCGGGTGCCCCCCCTCTCGCCCGCGCCCAGCTAGGTGCAAGAGGAGGAGGGGAGGGTGCCCCCCTCTCGCCCGCGCCCAGCTAGGGGCGAGAGGAGGAGGGGAGGGTGCCCCCCCTCTCGCCCACGCCCAGCTAGGGGCGAGAGGAGGAGGGGCGGGTGCCCCCCTCTCGCCCGCGCCCAGCTAGGGGCGAGAGGAGGAGGGGCGGGTGCCCCCCCTCTCGCCCGCGCCCAGCTAGGGGAGAGAGGAGGAGGGGCGGGTGTCCCCCTCTCGCCCGCGCCCAGCTAGGGGCGAGAGGAGGAGGGGCGGGTGCCCCCCTCTCGCCCGCGCCCAGCTAGGGGCGAGAGGAGGAGGGGCGGGTGCCCCCCTCTCGCCCGCGCCCAGCTAGGGGCGAGAGGAGGAGGGGCGGGTGCCCCCCTCTCGCCCGCGCCCAGCTAGGGATGAGAGGAGGAGGGGCGGGTGCCCCCCTCTCGCCCTCGCCCTCGCCAGGCCAGGGGCGAGTGGAGGAGGGGGGCCGACCCCCTCTCTCGCCCCCGACCCTGGTAAGGGGGAAGACCCTTGGTCTCGCCCCACCCCAGCGAGGAGGCTCGCCGAGCTCCGCGAGGTAACCCCTCTCGCCCAGTTCCAGAGGAGGGGGGGGGGGGGGGGGGGTTGGTCTGCGTTTAGTATCCCAGAATAGCAGGATTTGGCTATTTGCAGTCCAGTTTTGGCTATTCGCAGTCCATATCCGAGGGTATTTTGGTAATCTGGCAGATCAGTTTTTGGCTATTTGCAGCCCAACTTGGAAAACCTATAAATAGATCCTAAGGGGCACCAAAGGAGGGGACTTCTAGATTTCCAAATTTCGGATCTTCTTCTTCCCTTAGAGCTCTCCTTTGGTGCTTCTGGTTCAGCATTGGCTAGGGAGGGGAAGATCTCTCAGGTCTTCCGGGTGTGAGGTGGGACCTCCTCGCTGTAGCCTAGGGTCCGTTTCCAAGTCCAAGTGCTCTTGCCTAGAGAGTTGGCTCGAGAGAAGTAGGTGTGAGACCACCCCTTTTTTGGGACCCCGAACTCCACGGAGACCGAGTAGTCGGTTTCAACATTGCGGTCATGAATGTTGTTTCAGAAGTTAGGTCATTCCAGTACGTGCAAATCTAGGTATTTGGAAGCGTTCTAAATGTCAAGATTTCTTCCTGGAACATCAAAAGTTGATGATTTTTCAAAGGGAATTCAGTGGTGATTTTCGGGACCACCGCCAGGGGCACTGCCCCTTGGACCCCGTTAGGGGCTCTGCCCCTAAGACCCCGCCAGGGGCGCGGCCCCTTGGAACCCCGCCAGGAACGTCTGGGATTTTGTGGTAATTTCTAATTGTTAGAAATTGTTGTCTCTTTAGCAGTAACCGTCCCTCAAGTGGTTAATGAACCCTTGTATTGTTTTGGATTTTGAATCCAACAATGAGAGACGAGTTTGTCTACTGCTTTAAGTCGAGTTGTCTTTGCCTTTGTCCAATGCATGTAAATCTGAAGAATTGGAAGAGTTCTAAATGTCCATATTTAGCCCTTTCGTCTATCAAAGGTTGATAGTCTTATGTTGTGCACATAAGGGATGCATGTGGATTTTTTTAGAAAGCTTGTTTTTCTGTGGATGTGCACTTTGATCAAATATTGATCATGGTTAAGTGTTAACCTATTATTAAAATCCCTTCATCAAATATTAAGTGTTTGGATGCCTTCCGATGGATGACACTCTTCCTGCCTCGATCGATGAAGTGTGGGCTTGCCAAAGCAAGGTGCATTAATCTATCTTGGTAAGGGTGCGAGCGGATAATTGTGATATCCCACTGTCGACATCAGGTCTAACTTAACTAGGTGATCTCAAAGGTTGAGTGCCTAGAGGCATAGGGTTGGCATGCACCATATGATGGATGCAAATAAGGAGTTATTCACCAACCATACAAGAGTTGCATGAAGATGCAATTGGCAAGCGTTGCCTACTTAAATAACTGCATAGTGAGAGAAAAGCTAAAGCTGACTCATTGTGTTGGTGAAATACGGGTCTTGTCCACTAAGAGAGTAGCTCGCATGAACTCTTCGAATTGATAGTGAGGGCTATCAATTTGAATAAAATAGTGGGAGTATTTAATTGAAGTACAAATTAAAATAAATTGTATTTTGAAATTTTGGTACTGATTAAATTCTGCATGAATTCTTGTAGAATTCTATGGCAAGTGGTTCACATTCCACCTTGTCCTTGAGAGCTATCCTTGAGAAGGACAAGCTAAGTGGGACGAACTACATGGACTAGTATAGGAACCTGAGAATTGTTCTCAGGCAAGAGCGAAAGCTCTACGTCTTGGAAGAAGAAGCCCCCGAGGTGCCGACCGGGAACTCATCCCGTGTTGATAAGGATGCTTATAAGAAGTATACCGATGACGCCTTAGACGTCGAGTGCCTTATGCTTGCCACCATGAACTCTGAGCTTCAGAAGCAACACGAGAACATGGGGTGCAAGAAGATTGACGAGCACCTAAAGAAAATGTTTCAAGGGCAAGCTCGTCAAGAGAGGTTCGATGTCACGAAGGCATTATTTCAGTGCAAAATGGGAGCTCGAGACTCGGTTGGTACTCACGTAGTCAAGATGATTGGGTATATAGAGAACCTGGAGAGACTGGGTTTTCCTCTGGGTCAAGAGTTGGCCACAGATCTTATCCTGCAATCGTTGCCGGATAGTTATGAGCAGTTCGTCTTGAACTACAACATGAATGAAATAGACAAGACACTGCTCGAGCTCCTAGGCATGTTGCGAACTGCCGAGATTAACATGAAGAAGGCCAAGCCTGCTAGTCCCATATTGATGGTACATAAAGGCAAGGGTAAGGCCAAGGGCTTCAAGAAGACGAAGGTGGGACCTAAGTCACATCTTGAGCCCAAATCTTCTGTGCTGAAAAAGAAGAACACCGTAAAGGAAGGGAAATGCCACCACTGTGGCAAGGCTGGTCATTGGAGGAGGAATTGTCCTTCGTACATTGAGGGTCTGCGGAAAATGAAGGGAGGTATGACTTCCGCTTCGAATATTTACGTTATGGAGATAAACCTTTCTGCTCCTTCATCTTGGGTATTGGATACCGGATGTGGTTCTCACATTTGTACAAATGTGCAGGAACTGGGAAGGAGGAGATTGCTGAGTAAAGGAGAGGTGGACCTGCGCGTCGGCAATGGAGCAAGAGTTGCTGCTGTAGCCGTAGGGGTTTACCGTCTTTCTTTGCCCAGTGGGCTTGTAATAGAACTTAATAATTGTTATTTTGTTCCGGACATAACTAGAAATATTATATCCATTTCATGCTTAGACATGATTGGATTTTCTTTTATAATTAAGAACAATTGTTGTTCTATATTTAAGAATGATGTTTGTTATGCTGTAGCTCAATTGTTTAATGGTCTTTATGTTTTGAACCTGGACCATCCGATCTATAATGTAGATAATAATAAAAGACTAAGAACAAATGACTCAAACCCTACATATCTCTGGCATTGTCGTTTGGGCCATATAAACGAGAAGCGCATATCCAAGCTCCATAAAGATGGACTATTGGACTCATTTGATTATGAATCATTTGAGATATGCGAGTCTTGTTTATTAGGCAAGATGACTAAAGCCCCTTTCACTGGTTATACTGAGAGGGCTGAGGATCTTTTGGGTATAGTATATAGTGATGTATGCGGACCCATGAGTTCTATGGCTAGAGGTGGGTATTTCTACTTTGTTACATTTACTGATGATTTCAGTAGATACAGATACGTGTATCATATGAAGTGCAAATCCGAAACTTTTGAAAAGTTCAAAGAGTTTAAGAATGAAGTGGAGAACCAATTGGGTAAAAAGGTTAAAGCCCTCCGATCTGATCGAGGTGGCGAATACCTGAGTCATGAGTTCCGTGATCATCTGAAAGAGTGTGGTATTGTATTACAGCTCACTCCACCTAGGACACCGCAGCATAATGGTGTGTCTGAAAGGAGAAATCGTACTCTGTTAGACATGGTACGGTCGATGATGAGTCATGCAGACTTGCCTGTTTCCTTTTGGGGTTTTGCTTTAGAGACTGCTGCAATGACATTGAATCGCGCTCCGACGAAAATGGTTCTAAAGACACCATATGAGATATGGACTGGGAGGCGTCCTAGCATGTCATTCATTAAAATTTGGGGCTGTGAGGCATACGTACGACGTCAAATGCCTGACAAGCTGGAACCCAAATCAGATAAGTGTTATCGGGTGGGATATTCTAAGGAAATGAAAGGATATTACTTTTACCTACCGTCTGAGGGCAAAGTGCTTGTCGCAAGGACGGGTGTCTTCTTGGAGAAAGAGTTCTTGTCAAGAAAGACGCAAAAGGTAGAACTTGAAGAAGTTCAAAAACCACAAGTAGTGAATGAACCAGAATTGGATTCTGAGCCAGGACTACAAGATGTTGTAGCTAGAGAACCTGCTCAAGAGACACAAGTCCTACGTAGATCTGGTAGACCAAGATTTGAGCCTGAGAGATATGGATTTCTCGTGTCTCAAATAGGTAATGTGTTGCTTATGGATCATGATGATGAACCAGCGACCTACCAAGAGGCTATGAATGGACCGGACTCCAACAAATGGCTTGAGGCTATGAAATCCGAAATGGACTCCATGTATACAAACCAAGTTTGGAACTTGGTGGAACCACCTGAAGGGGTACGACCCATAGGGTGCAAGTGGGTCTTCAAGAAGAAGACCGACATGGATGAGAATGTACATACATTCAAAGGGCGACTGGTGGCTAAGGGTTTCAAGCAAATTCATGGTGTTGACTATGATGAGACCTTTTCCCCTGTTGCCATGGTAAAGTCCATTAGGATATTGCTTGCTATTGCTGCGTATTATGACTACGAGATCTGGCAGATAGATGTCAAAACGGCTTTCCTAAATGGAAACCTCCTTGAGGAAGTGTACATGACACAACCCGAGGGTTTTGTATCCCCAAATGAAGCCACTAAAATATGCAAGCTGAATAGGTCCATCTATGGATTAAAACAGGCCTCTAGAAGTTGGAATCTTCATTTTGATGAGAAGATCAAAGAGTTTGGTTTTTTCAAGAATGAAGATGAACCGTGTGTTTACAAGCGAATCAGTGGGAGCATTATTGTCTTCCTGATATTGTATGTAGATGACATACTGCTGATCGGGAATGACATACCTACCCTGAAAGTTGTTAAGAACAACCTAGGGAACTGCTTTTCTATGAAGGACTTGGGTGAAGCGACTTACATACTCGGTATTAAGATCTATAGAGATAGATCGAAGAAGTTGCTGGGTTTGACCCAGAGTACGTACATTGAGAAGGTGTTGAAGCGGTTCAACATGCTTGAGTCCAAGAAAGGATTTTTGCCCATGTCTCATGGTGTGAATCTCTCTAAGGACCAGTGTCCAAAATCTTGTGAAGATAAGGACCGCATGAAGTTGATTCCATATGCTTCGGCAATTGGGTCAATCATGTATGCAATGTTATGTACTCGACCCGATGTCTCTTTTGCTTTGAGCATGACTAGCAGGTATCAGTCTGATCCCGGTGAATGTCACTGGATAGCCGTAAAGAATATCCTGAAGTACTTGAGAAGGACTAAAGATGTATTCTTGGTGTATGGTGGAGGGGAAGAGCTCGTTGTAAGTGGTTACACGGATGCCAGCTTCCAAACTGATAGGGATGATTCGAAGTCTCAGTCAGGGTTTGTGTTTTGCCTGAATGGAGGAGCTGTGAGCTGGAAGAGTTCCAAGCAAGAGACAATTGCTGATTCTACAACTGAGGCCGAGTATATCGCTGCGGCAAATGCAACGAAGGAGGCTGTATGGATTAGGAAATTCATGAGCTAGATGTAGTTCCTAGCATTGTTGGTCCCGTAGTTCTCTACTGTGATAACAATGGTGCAATTGCACAATCTAAGGAACCTAGATCCCATCAGCGCTCCAAGCACATACTTCGGTGGTTCCATCTTATTCGTGAGATTGTCGAACGAGGAGATGTGAACATTTGCAGAGTGCCGACTGAGGAGAATATTGCAGATCCACTGACAAAGCCTCTCGCGCAGAGAAAGCATGATGGTCATACTAGATCAATGGGTATACGATACCTGAGTGATCAACTCTAGTGGGAGTCTTGTGGGTTGCATGTAAAATATATATATTCTGTTGGCTGTTTATTATTGATTCATATGATGAATTGCGTACCAATTATTTCTTTTTACAATTAATGGCAAGTTCTTTTATTATGATATACTGTTTCTATATGATAGAATAAAATCCGTGATAAATACCCTTAGAATGTTCACTTCCATAGGACATCAAGTACGTGACTTGAATGTGAGAGCCTATGATTTCGAAGCTTCATTCTTAAAAGGTCCCTGGTCAAGGTATCATCGTAGAAGCTAAGGGTGATGATGATACATTAAAACTAGCATGTGTGTTGACTGATTACCGGTTCTCACAGGTCATGATATTGTGATATCAAGTCATCACGTGGGTACTTGTTAGTGAACAAGTTGTACTGGACAGACCCAATCTGAGACTACTTTGTGGGTTGTTACTTAAATGTGTCACAAGTAGGTCTCATTTGACTATGGTGTTGTGGTCCTTTGACCTGAAGTCACAACATTCATCGAGTGAGGAAGAGCGTGCTTTGATGTCATCTAAAGTCTTCCTTGAAGAAGGTTGATGATAAGGGTGGTCGTTGGGTACGTTACGAATCATTTAGGTGTTTGGGTGTGAGCAGATATGTGATTTGTCCTCCTATATAACAGGAGTTGCATCCATGGGCCCCTTGATGGAATTGGACTGAGAAATACATGGCCATGCTTGGTTGAGTCAATATATGATATTGAGCTCACCATTCTCTGGAAGCCTGTTCTAGATCGAGAAACTTGGATTGAGCTATTATGAGGGTGACACAGTTCATGCCTCTAGTTCTTTCCGGATGTAAGGGACAAAGGGACAAAGACAACGCTGGAACATTGGTCATAAAGGCTTATGAGTTATGAACTCTTATTGCTTGGGGAGCAATGATGCATTGCTATATGCCGCTCATTGTTTGTAAGGTTTTTGTTTGATACTTTCAAGATCAAGTGGAAGACTGTTGGAGTTACCATTGTGATCTAGAAGTGGTCAAACATGTAATCTCACTGCCAACGCGATATGAGCCTGCATGATCGCACATAAGAGCATGTGGATAAGTTGGAAGATTGACTGTGTTGGTAAAGGTTACCAATCACCATATAGAATTGGGGAGGTAAAGCAAATGTTGCTGTCGGAATTCGTCGGAATTCGTCGGATATGGTTCGTCGGAATTCGTCGGATATGATTCGTCGGAATTCGTCGGATATGATTCGTCGGATATGATTCATCGGAATTCGTCGAATTGTTCCGTGGAAACTCGACGAACGCTGATTCGTGAAATCCCGACGAATTGTTACAGAAACCCCAATTTTCTGTATGGACTGCGGATAGCGATTCTTCTAGGTCTGTTTATGCTTCGGGTATAAATAGAACTTGTTTTAAGGGTTCTTCATTCTTACGCGAACAAAAGGTTCGGACGACGGAAGAGTTCCTCCCGAACCCTAGACGGAAGAGTTCCGCCGCCCCGTTCGCCTCCGCAGACCTCCATTCCGGCGATCGTCGCCGCGATTGCTCTTCCTGGAACGAATCTAGCAGTTCGTGGAAGCGCAAGGTGCAGTCTTCTTCTCCCGGCTCGTGTGGGCTGCTGTAGAAACGTAGACATTATTCTACGTGAGGACTCCCTTGCCGACAGAACTCAACTCGTGGAGCATCTAGGTTGGATTTGATCCAATCCCGCAAAGGTAATTTTCATACCTAGTAGTTTTGATTACTTCTTGATTCATTTTCATGGCCCGATCCGAAACTCTTTTGGGTTGTTCTCGTTATTTCCGTTGCGCCTACATATGATGTATGGTTGTAGAAAACCCAACAGATTCATAGTCATTGGAAACAACTACAACTAATTGAAAGGGACGTCGAAGAGGAGATAAAGGTTGAAGGTGATGTTCAAAATGATATTGACATAGAGTTTGAAGGTATTTTAAAGAGATATAACAACACAAATGTGTTTCAAAAAAATGAAATTAAACAGAAATTACGTGAAATTATGGATCCATCATCAACACTCACAATAGAACCTTTGGTTCCATCCAAGTTAAAGGGAAGACCAAAGAGAAGCTACAAGCAATTTCATAAGGAATACAAGTCAACAAAGTGGGACCCTTCCTTATTTGAGCATGTACTACAAAGTGAGAAGAATATTATCCCTCTAAAGCCAACAAAACTTTTGGGTAATGTAAAAAGGATACTTCAACAAGTTCAAAAAGAAATGCTATCATGCATTTCTAAATTTATCATTGACGTGGTAGATGTAATGGGAGATGGGCATTGTGGATACCGTGCAATCAGTTTAGCAATGAATATGGGAGATAATTGGATACAGGTGCGGAATGACATTTCAAATGAAATACAAAAACATTTGAACCTATATACAGATATATATGGAAATGCAAGAACATGTGAATTGTTGGCCTCTTTGGATTGTTTTGTTACTCCTGCGTCGTTCGACAAGTGGATGACTATGCCGGATATGGGATTGATAGTAGCATCATGTTACAACATCAAGCTTGTTCATTTCTCAAAGTTCCAATCGTTCACCTTTCTACCACTGCATTCGGCACCACCTACTTTCCCAAGGACAATATTCATAGCGTTCGTACATGGTAATCATTTTGTGCAACTGGTCATGCATAGTGATTGTCCACTACCACCATTATTTACAAGTTGGAAGAGGTATCTTATGGACATTGCTGCTAAATGGAATCTAGATTGTTAGGTATGTGATGAAGTTTTATTAAATAATTTAATTTTCTTTACACTAATTTGTTCTATTAAAATTTTAAATTTATGTTCAACTTTACAGCTTATTTCCTGGACAATTTTTGATCTTCCTTTTTGCAAACTACGAGAGACAAGTATTGCTGCATTACCAATTGATACTACCAGGTAATAATAATTTCACTAAACTATATAGTCTTTAGTTCACTTATTCTTTTCAATAAAACACCATTTAATCTTTTTTTTACAGGGTGGATCACATTACAAAGTGGAATGATGCGTTACGAATGTGTCACAATCTAAACATTTTATATGTAATGTGGAATGATAATTTTTGTAGTGCAAAGTATATGAAAATATCTATATATACACAATGGAGAATGGAGAATATTATGTTTTTGTTATGCTTTTATTAATTTTTTTTAAAAAAAAATTGGTCTGCCAATAACAAATTGGGTTGCAATGTGAAAAAAATGGGCTGCAATTAACGATGGGCTGCCTAAAGCCAAAAGTGAGCTGCCCATAACAACACCCTATAATTATATGGTCCTGAAATCCTCAAATGATTTTATTATTATTATAAACCTCTTCCATTTCCTTCAAAGTGAGCAGTGTGTTCGCTTATGTTCTTCTGGCCTTTTAATGCTTGTTTCTTTACTTTTCAAATCCTCTCTTCTGCAACTTGAAGTTTTTTTAGGCTGATACTCCCACAAAGGAAATGTCGTGTCCGGGGCAATCTTATGCATTCATTATTCAACACGTGCGTTAATTATGATCACTTGCTCGATCATTATTGTAGTGATCATGCACGATCACATAATGGTGTGCAAAAACTTTGCCTCGTTGAGGCAACATTGATTTCATCTTCTCTGCCCATATTCGTCATCATAACCCGAAGGTCATTGACATTGCTTTTTCTACAATTAAAAATTGTTACTTTGATGTTTGCTGTTACGCGCGCACGCGTATTATTCTCATATTTTGTATTAGGTAAATGATATGTGAACCCCCCTCCCTATATAAGGAGGTGGCTTGGGAGTTTTAGGTTTATATTTGATATTTAGGTTTTGAGATCTTCATTTGGAGAGGAACTTCTAGGAGGACCCAACCTCCTGAGATTTGGTACGTGCATATCTCGTTATTGTATCCAATTTTATTTCGTTTAATCCAAGTGTTTTCTTCCCGATAACATCTGCATAGTGATCACTAATTTCAATTTAATAAATACATAATTATTACTTAATTACTTGAGCTAGTTCTTGTGGGAGAGACTCATGCATTGGAAACTGCTGCCTAGTTTTATCCAAAGGCAAAATATCTAAATCGATCAATCCCTCACCTAATCAAAGTGTGAAATGTTTCTAAACTTTTATTTTTTTAATTATTTGTCTTAAAACTTTAGGCAAAGTTTGAAATAGGTCTCTAGACTAACTTCCATTAAGTTTTTAGTGGTATTGGGTGAAGGGATGACCCTAAGGCAGTGATGTCGCACTAATGTGAATATTGAGTGTTATTATTTTATTATAAAAATGATGAATTTTTATTTTATTTTTTTATTTTATGATATACTTAGCATTTCCGTCCTATTTATGCACAAAATAAAAATTAAAGTATTTTTTTAATCATTTTTATAATAAAATAATATCCACGTTAGCGCTGCATCACTGCCTTAGAATCACCGCATTATTTAATCATTTAAAAATTAATGGAAGCTAATCTAGGGATTTATTTTAAAATTTGCTTAAAGTTTTGAAACGAATATCAGAAAAATAAAAGTTTATGGACCTATTTCAAACTTACGCTAAAATTGAGGAACCCATCTAAGTATTTTGCCTAAAAATATGTTTTAGATGATTGTTCTTGTACCTACCGCTGCGATTAACTTCTTTTTGTTAGGATAAGAGAGATTATAATAGGAGAGGCCATTTTATTCAACACATAAAATGGATATATATATATATATATATATATATATATATATATATATATATATATATAAGAGTGAGTTACATTTAACCATATATAAGCAATATAAGACTAAAGAAGAGAGAAAAAATTTAAACTGAGCCATCATGATGGCCTTTACAATGGGCTTTAGAAGGTTAAAGGACCAAGTAGTTCAAAGAAGACACCATTTTATATTATAATTTTCCATTTAAAACGGCTACGCCCCATTTCATCAACAAATTACTTAGAAAAAGGAAACTGTGATTTTGATTTTAACCACATCGTGCATATTGATCTTTTTTTTGGGGGGGGGGGGGGGGGGGGGAGGGTCAAGTTAGATATATTTTGGATGAACTCAAGCATGTGATAGCAGCAAGCACCACAAGAAAAAGAGAGAGATGAGAGGACCCAAGCTAGGATTTACTCAAAGAAAAAAAAATGAGCGGGAAGAGGAAGTTTAGTGGAGCATGTAGTTAAATTTGTATGAACATAATATGACCACTTGAATGCATGTCGGTTACCCTTTAGAACAAAAGACAATTATTGCTTGCTTTAAGACTCTGTTTGGGATGGTAGGAAAAGCGGTGTTGGAAAACTAATGGTGGGATGAGCTTTCAAAAAATAGTGGTAGAAAAAGCAGTATGGGAAGAAGAGGAATGTTGATCCTTAGGAAGATAAGCATGAAAATGTGAAAGCTCTTTTAACTTTTCTAAAAGTGAGGGGTTCACTGTTTTCTAAAAAGTTTAGAAAATAACTTTTTGGCATACGCATTTTTTCACAACTTAGAAACAAAACACCTTTAAAGCGGTGGTGACAGTGAGAATATAACTTTTTCCACCGCCACCACCATCCTAAATAGAGCGATGTTCTTTACTTTATAGTCTTTTATGTTTCTTTCTCCCAACATTTGCTGTGTAGAAAGCCTTGGATTATGTTGTTGTGTGGTTCTCATCTGATGCGTAGAAAACCACCGGGCTCACTTGTCACGAGCCCACAATTTAAATTTTTGAAGAAATCTTCCACTATTTTTTTGACTGGCAAATGCACATGGTGAGAGCCCACCTACCCGTCATTCAATCTTCTCGACTATGATTTTTTATATATCTCCATCTTGGCTACCGGTCCGACACCAAGAAGAAAAATAATAATAATTTAATCATAATCCTGCCCACCTCCATACAGCCCACGTGAAACACAAAAGAATAGGAAAAAGGGAGAAAATGTGTGTAGGGGGAGGGGAGGGGAGGGGGAGGAAAGAAGAGCTTGTAACTTATATATAAATTACCCATGCATGAAGGAAAAGGTGGCAGCTCCAAGGGTTTAATCGTGAAGATCTTGCCTCTGTTTTTCGCAGGAGTTGCGGCGTGCGAGTTACATCATAGTTGCGGTGTGCATGAAGGAGAAGCACGGAGGTTTTGACATCTGTGGAGGAGTGACGCCGACACTGAAGTTGGTGTTGTCGTCCATTAGACTTGTTGTCCGGAGAGAAGGAGCACCCTGAACGTCAGTCATGTTCATGCCAAGTAGCTGATTCACTAGAGACACAAATTTGAAGAAGCGCAAGTTACACGTAAATATACTTCAGAGAGGATCATATCGATCAGTCTCGTTAGTCACTGCGGTAACTTGTATTTATTTAATTTATTTGTGTAATTCATTGTGTAGCGAAGTAGTGAAGATCCTGTGTGGATTGAGGAGAGCTCAGAGAAGAGAGAGTGGATGATTGCAATGCAGGAGGAGATAAATTATTTTCGAGAAAATCACACTTATGATTTGATGAGATTGCCTAAAATAAAAAAGTCTCTGAAGAATCGGTGGAACTTCAGAGTGAAGTAGGGAGACCCTCATACACAATCCATATATAAAGTCAAATTAGTGGTGTAAGGCTTCAGTCTGAAGTAGGGTGTTGATTTTGATTAAAAAAATTCACCTGCCGTGAAAATGTCGTTAATCAGAGTTAATTTTGGACTTGTTATAAAGCTAGACCTAGAGATTGAGCAGATGAATATTAAAAACACTTTTCTGCACGACGATCTTGATAAAGAGTTATATGGAACAACATGAGGAGTTTAAGGTCAAGGGAATGGAGGGTGTGGTATGTCACCTGAAAAAGAGCTTATATGGCCTAAAACAGGCCCCGATAGTGGTACAAGAAATTTAACGCCTTCATGAGGAAGATCACCTTCAGAAGAATCACACTTGATCACTGCGTATTTGTGAAGCAGTATTGTCTAAATGATTTTATTATTTTACTCTTATATGTAGACGACATGTAAATAGTTGGCAGGAACATTGCGTGCATTGCTGAGTTGAAGGAGAAATTGAGCTCCGCCTCTGTGATGAATGACTTGGGAGCAACAAAAGCCATTCTAGTGATGCATATTCGGAGAGACAAATGCTCCAAGTTACTTTGGTTATCATATGAGAGATATATCAGGAAAGTGCTGCAGAGATTCAGTATGGATAAAGCAAAGATGATGAACACACCAGTTGTTGCTTACTTTAGACTTACCATAGACCAGTGCCTGAGCATACCTGAAGAGAAGGAGGAGATGCAGAAGGTCCCATATGCTTCCACAGTTGACAGTGTTATGAATGTCATTGTTGACACCCGTCCCAACATAGTGCATGGTGTTGACACAATGAGTAGATTTCTCTCAAATCTTGGGAGAGAGTACTGGAATGATGTGAAGTGGATTCTGATGTACCTACAGAGGACGCCCAATTTGACATTGAAGTTTGGATACAATAAGCTAGAGTTTTTGTGCTACAGTACTAATGCTGATATGACTAGAGATTTGGACTCAAGGAGATCGACCACTAGGTACCTGATTTTGTACGCTGGGGGAGCTATTTCATGGCAGTCAAGGCTCTATAAGTGCAGTGCACTATCGACTATGGAGGCAAAATTTATTGCATTCACTGAGGCAGGAAAAGAGTTTCTTTAGATGAAGAGGTTCATCAAAGAGCTAAGATTCACTCAAGAGTGCTACACACTTCTATGCGACAATCAAAGCTCGATTCATTTGGGGAAAACCACACCTTCTACTCGAGGTCTAAACACATTGACACGTGATATCATTGGATACACGATACTCTAAAGAAAAGAGAGTTGAATTTGCAGAAAGTGCACATGGATGTCAATAGAGCAGACATGCTTCAGCTGGTTCTTGTGGGAGTGAGACACTAGCATTGGAAACTGCTGCCTAGTTTTATCTAAAAGGCAAAATATCTAAATGACCGGTCACTCACCTAGTAGAAGTGTGAAATGTTTTTAAACCTTTATTTTCTTATTATTGGTCTTAAAACTTTAGACAAAGTTTGAAATAAGTCTCTAGATTAACTTTCATTAAGTTTTTTATGGTATTAGGTGAAGGGATGACCCTAAGGCGGTGAATTATGCACAAAATAAAAATAAAAGATTTTTTTGATCATTTTTATAATAAAATAATATTCACGTTAGTACTGCAACACCTCCTTAGAATCACCACAATATTTAAGCCGTTAAAAATTAATGTAAGCTAATCTAGGGATTTATTTTAAACTTTTCTTAAAGGTTTAAAATTAATATGAGAATAATAAAAGTTTATGAACAAATTTCAAACTTAGGCTAAAATTGAAGGACTGATCTAAATATTTTGCCTAAAAAAATAAGATTTATATGATTATTCTTCTACCTACCGCTATGATCAACTTCTTATATATATATATATGCAATATGAGATTAAAGAAGAGTAAAAGAGAAAATTTACACCGAGCCATTACGATGACCTTTTACAAGGGCTTTATAGGTTTAAAGAAGGACCGAGTAGTTCAAATAAGACATCTTTGGGCGGTACCGTTCCTAGGAGGAACTATGACTTATTCATACTATAATTTTCCATTGAAAACGGCTATACCCCATTTCTTCAACATTTTTTTGGGGGGGGGGGGGGGGGGGGGTTCTTTCCTTTGTCGATTTATACAAACTGAAGTTCAAGTTAGATATATTGTGGATAAACTCAAGCATGTAGTGGCAGCAAGCACCACAAGGAAAAGAAAAAGAGCTGAGAGGATCCAAGCAAGGATTTACTCAAAGAAGAGAATGAGTCGGAAGAGGAAGTTTTTAGTGGAGTATGCAGTTAAATTTGTATGGTCATATGACCACTTGAATGCATATTGGTTACCGTTTAGAACAAAAGAGAATTATTGTTTGATTTAAGACTCTGTGTGGGACGGCTGTAGCGGTAGGAAAAAATGGTGGTGGAAAATATCTGGTGGGATGAGCTTTCAAAAAAACGGTGGTAGAAAAAGCACTAGGGCCTCGAGAAGAAATAGCACAACCAAAAATAAAAGATAGTTTTATAAATAAAATTTTAGAATTAAATTCCTAGGAAAAAAACACGCATGTCTAGTAGTTTAAATGAATTAGGATTGTATACTAAAACATAATTTCGCGATTTTATGAGTACAGACGAAATTAAAAACTTTGATCTTTTAAAATGGTTGAGAGGTAAGGTTAATACGTAACCTATTATGCTAAGCTAGTACAGTAGCTTCAGAGTCTGCGTTCTTTCGTTTGTCGATTTATACAGACTGAAATTCAAGTTAGATATATTGTGGATAAACTCAAGCATGTAGTGACAGCAAGCACCACAAGGAAAAGAAAAAGAGCTGAGAGGATCCAAGCAAGGATTTACTCAAAGAAGATAATGAGTCGAAGGAGGAAGTTTTTAGTGGAGTATGCAGTTAAATTTGTATGGACATATGACCACTTGAATGCATGTTGGTTACCGTTTAGAACAAAAGAGAATTATTGCTTGATTTAAGACTCTGTGTGGGATGGCTGTAGCAGTAGGGAAAATGGTGGTGGAAAACATCTGGTGGGATGAGCTTTCAAAAAAAAAAAAACGGTGGTAGAAAAAGCAGTAGGGCCCCGAGAAGAAATAGCACAACCAAAAATAAAAGATAGTTTTAAAAATAAAATTTTAGAATTAGATTCCTAGGAAAAAACACGCATGTCTAGTAGTTTAAATGAATTAGGATTGTATACTAAAACATAATTTCGCGATTTATGAGTACAAACGAAATTAAAAACTTCGATCTTTTAAAATGGTGGAGAGGTAAGGTTAATACGTAACCTATTATGCTAAGCTAGTACATTAGCTTCAGAGTCTGCGTTCTTTCGTTTGTCCATTTATACAGACTGAAGTTCAAGTTAGATATATTGTGGATAAACTCAAGCATGTAGTGGCAGCAAGCACCACAAGGAAAAGAAAAAGAGCTGAGAGGATCCAAGCAAGGATTTACTCAAAGAAGAGAATGAGTCGAAGGAGGAAGTTTTTAGTGGAGTATGCCGTTAAAATTTGTATGGACATATGACCACTTGAATGCATGTTGGTTACCGTTTAGAACAAAAGAGAATTATTGCTTGATTTAAGACTCTGTGTGAGTCGGCTGTAGCGGTAGGGAAAATGGTGGTGGAAAACATCTGGTGGGATGAGCTTTCAAAAAAACGGTGGTAGAAAAAGCAGTAGGACCCCGAGAAGAAATAGCACAACCGAAAATAAAAGATAGTTTTAAAAATAAAATTTTAGAATTAGATTCCTGGGAAAAAGCACACATATCTAGTAGTTTAAATGAATTAGGATTGTATATTAAAACACAATTTCGCGATTTTATGAGTACAGACGAAATTGAAAACTTTGATCTTTTAAATGGTGGAGAGATAAGGTTAATACGTATCTTATTATGCTAAGCTAGTACAGTAGCTTCAGAGCCTGCGTTCTTTCCTTTGTCAATTTATACAGACTGAAGTTCAAGTTAGATATATTGTGGATAAACTCAAGCATGTAGTGGCAGCAAGCACCACAAGAAAAAGAAAAAGAGCTAAGAGGATCCAAGCAAGGATTTACTCAAAGAAGAGAATGAGTCGAAAGAGGAAGTTTTTAGTGGAGTATGCAGTTAAATTTGTATGGACATATGACCACTGGAATGCATGTTGGTTACCATTTAGAACAAAAGAGAATTATTGTTTGATTTAGGACTCTGTGTGGGACGGCTGTAGCGGTAGGAAAAATGGTGGTGGAAAACATCTGGTGGGATGAGCTTTCAAAAAAACGGTGGTAGAAAAAGCAGTAGGGCCCCGAGAAGAAATAACACAACCGAAAATAAAAGATAGTTGTAAAAATAAAATTTTAGAATTAGATTTTTGGGAAAAAGCACGCATATCTAGTAATTTAAGTGAATTAGGATTGCATACTAAAACACAATTTTGCGATTTTATGAGTACAGACGAAATTGTAACTTTGATCTTTTAAAATGGTGGAGAGGTAAGGTTAATACGTATCCTATTATGCTAAGCTAGTACGATAGCTTCAGTGTCTGCTTTTTATTTTAGTGTCAGAGTTTTGAACGAGCGGAGGAGTCGCCACACCGAAGAATCGCTGGAAATCTGCATATGCTACAAAGACTACTTGGATGTTATGAAGAGGAAGCATCACATTTCATCGATCGAGGACAGCTCGTCAGACGTAGGAGAGGAGCTAGACGCGATAAACTTAGGAGACGATTAAACATGTCATAGCCCCAACCTATTATTTTGTATTTTTTAAAGTTAGTGAATTTCGTAAAATTGTCATTAAAATTTAATAATAGCAAATTTAATTTTGTATTTTTTATTTTCTTTAATTTTTATAATATTGGTGTAAGCTTGTAATTTGTGTTTTTTTTCAACATTAAAAAAAAAATTTCCTTCGCGTTCACTTAATTGATTTTTTTATTTATTTATGAAATAATTTAAATTTTTAAAAAATATAAAATCGGGCCTGGCCCGGCCTTGGGGGGCTTGGCTGGCCCCTCTCTTGGAGAGGGTGTCCGAGCCCGGCTAAAGCTAGGCCCAGGCCCAAGCCCGGGGCAGTAGGCCCGGTCCCGGCCTGGGCCTATCGGGTTTTTTGGATAGGGCTACTTTAAAGCAGTGATAATAGTGGGAATATAACTTTTTCCACCGCCACCACTGTCCTAAATAGAGCCATCTTCTTTACTTCATAGACTTTTTTGCCTCTCTTTCTCCAAGCATTTGCTGTGTAGAAATCCTTGGATTATACTGTTTTGTGTGGTTCCCTTCTGATGCGAAGAAAACCACCGGGCTTGCTTGTCACGAGTCTGCAATTTAAATTTTTGAAGAAATCTTCATTTATTTCTTTGACCGGCAAATGCACATGGTGAGAGCCCACCTACCCGTGGGTAAATCTTGTCGACTACGACTTTTTGTGTATCTCCATCTTAGTTAGCAGTCCGACACCAAGAAGAATAAAACACCCATGCATGATGGAAAAGGTGGCAACTCCAAGATTTCAACCGTGAAGATCTTGCCTCTGTTTGTCGCCAGAGTTGCGGCTTGTGAGTTGCATCGGGGTTGCGGCGTGCGTGAAGGAGAAGCGCAAGGGTTGTGACATCTGTGGAGGAGTGACACTGACACTAAAGTTGGTGTTGTCGGTCATTGGACTTGCAGTCCGTGGAGAAGGAGCACCGTGAACGTCAGTCCTATTCATGCCAAGGAGCAGCTTCACTAGAGACACAAATATGGCGAAGCACAAGTTACGCGTAAATATACATTAGTGAGGATCATATCGACCGGTCTCGTTAGTCACTGCGGTAACTTGTATTTATTTAATTTATTTATGTAATTCATAGTGTAGCGAAGTAGTGGAGATTCTGCGTGGATCGAGGAGGAAAATCATGTATTATTCTGTGTTTTGGTTACACATTTTTAGTTGTGGCTTTTCGGGTTGAGCTCCGATCATCCCTGGTTTTCACCCAATTGGATTTTCGCGTTAAAAATTGCATGTGTCTTTGATTTGTTTTACTTTTTGCTTGTTTGTGCGTTACATACTGCTAATCGGTCGCGCAGATGCTCTCGTCGAAGTAATTTGCAGGTGCTCAGGTTTGGTTTAAACGCTCTCAAACTCAACAAGTGGTATCAGAGCGAAGTTCATTGTCAGAGCAGTTATTAGGCTAACTTGTTTTGAGATTTGAGACGGGCCGATCAGATATTTCAGGTTGGTGATCGGGTGCGGTAGGTGATGACCTTTGGTCTGCTCCTTATCCTCTCTAATTGTCTTCTTTGAAATAATCGGCTCAGAGAACTGAGGTCATTCTAACCAGTGACAGAGCACTATGGAGTCCACATCAGGATCAGAGCAGATGGTGAAGTTGAATGATGCGAATTATCACTAGTGACACCTACTGATTGAGGAGATGATTTATGTGAAGGGATGACATGCTCCCATCTTTGATGAGATGCCTAAAGATATGGATCTCATTAAGTGGAAGGTGGACACTACTAGTAAAATAATTTTTAGCTACACATTTTTTGTCAGGGTTCAAAAACCATGGCTAATACACTAGTATTAGTCACGAATGCAAAAACCGTTGCTAATAGTTTGGTTTTAGCCAGGGTTGCAAAAAACATGCCACGACAGAACACAATCATGGCAAAAATATATAACCATTTGCCACAATTTTAAGCATTATTAACTACGGATTATTCTTTCATATTCGCGCCCATGCTCACGCACATCAAAACCTTTCCCGCAAAATCAAACCCTCTGCTCACAAAATCGAACCTTCACGAAAACTCCCTCTGCTCGACTTCCTCCCGAGCAGCGCGATTTCTTCTTCCCGACCAGCGCCCGATCTCTTCCTCCTGACCAGCGCCCGATCTCTTCCTCCTGATCAGCGCCCAATATCTCTCGCGAATCTCTTCCTCCCGATAGCTCTGCTTCTGCTATGAATTCTAAGTTGCGCTCCACGAATCCTCCAGGTAACACCCCAAATCTCTCTTCCGCATCTTCTTCTCCTCCAAATTTCGTTGATACTGCTTGCTATAGCTTTTCCTCCATGTCGCGCTTCACATCCTCTCTTCAGGTTCCACTGCTAGGGCTTCACATTTTCTATTGCATACCATTGTTAGGGCTCGACATTGTCTCGCCCAGGTGGTTGCTAGAGTCCACATCCTCTCCTACAGGTTCTACATCCTTTAACTGATAACAATTTTCTGCTTTTCGTATTTTCTCCTCCATCCCTTGCTATACCTATATTGCTATTCCACATCTTGGTAATTTGCTTTTGTATTTATGTGTTGTTTTTATATGTTTCAATCTATACTAACCAGTAAAAATAAGTTATTGACAGTTAAAAAGAAGTTATTGTCTGATCCCAATGATTACATTGCTAGGAAATTTTACAGATATTTGTTTTTGTATTTATAGTAAGAAATGTGCAGCCGCAACTTATTTGACCAAACAGTTATATAGATTTACGTTTTTTCTTTGTGTTGATTAATTATTGTTTTGTTTATTACTTTGCATGCATATGAGTTTATATAATTAGTGTGCTTTATCACAATCTTGGAGTCAGGAACTTATATTTTTTCATATTACTATTATGATATTGTATTGCTAAGTTCAAGGGTAGAGTTTTTATTGATTAATCATGAACTCTCTTGATGCATCAAAGTGAAAAAATGATGGAAAAATTAAAATGGAATAACACAACAACAATCATACATAATGTTAGAAATATAACCCATAATTTATACCATGTCAAATTTAAATTGTTGGTAAAACCAACTATCAAAGTGGAAGGAATTTTCACCACCAAAGCATCAATAGAGTTCCTGATTAATCAATAAAATTGAACCTAGCAGTACAATATCATAATAGTAATATAAAAAAAAAGTTCCTGACTCCAAGATTGTGATAAAACACACTAATTATATAAACTCATATGCATGCAAAGTAATAAACAAAATTATAATTAATAAATACATAAAGAAAAATGTAAATCTATATAACTGTTTGGTCAAATAAGTTGCGGTTGCGCATTTCTTACTATAAAGACAAACAAATATCTGTAAAATTTCCTAGCAATTTATTCATTGGGATCAGATAATAACTTTTTTTTAACTGTCAATAACTTCTTTTTACTAGTTAAGGAAAACTATCGTTAAATATAATAGTTTAGTGGAAAGTTAGGTTCTGTTTGGGACAGCTCTAGCGGATGAAAAATCTGCTAATTGAATAGAGCTTTCAGAAAAACTCTTATGAAAAAGTTGCAGACTGTTTGGAGAGTCTTTGCATAAGTGATGATAAAATATAACTTTTTCATTTAAGTTGTTCGGTAGAACAACTGTTTGAAAACTGTTTTTTAAATAAAAATATTGAAATATAATGGTTGTGAAAACTCGCGCTAGACAAACACGCGTGTCCGGTCAAAAAATGGTCGCTCTGGCGAAAAAACGGCCGCCCGGTTAAAAAACGAACGGCTGGGTGAAAAATGGCCGACCGGTCGAAAAACGACCGCTCGGGAAAAAAACGGCCACATGGGCAAAACACGGGCGCCCGGGTGAAAAACGCGCGCCCGGGCGAAAAAATGCGCCCTGGGAAAAAAACGGTCGTCCGGGAGAACAATAGCCGCCGGGCGAAAAATGCGCGTCCGGGCGAAAAATGCGCATCCGGGCGAAAAACAGCCGCCCGAGAGAAAAACGGTCGCACGGTCGAAAAACGCGCGCCCGGTTGAAAATTGCGCACCCCGGGCAAAACCGGCCGTCCGGGAGAACAATAGCCGCTCGGGCGAAAAACGCGCGTCCGGGCGAAAAAATGCGCATCCGGGCGAAAAAACAGCAACCAAGGCGAAAAACAGCCGCACGGTCGAAAAAACGCGCGCCCGGGCGAAAAATGTGTGTCCCGAAAAAAAAGGCCTCCCTGGCGAAAAACGGCCGCCCAGGCGAGAAACGACCGCTTGGGCGAAAAACGCACACCCGAGCAAAAAATGGCCGCTCGGGCGAAAAATGGCCGCGTGGGCGAAAAACGCGCGCCCGAAAATAAAAGGACTGCCCGGGCGAAAAATGGGCGCCCGGGCAAAAAAACGCACGGGCGAAAAAGGACTGCCCGGACGAAAAATGACTGCCCGGGAGAAAAATGCACGCCCGGGAGAAAATAACGAGAGCCCGGACGAAAAATGGCCGCCCGGGCGAAAAATGAGTGCACGACCGAAAACGAGTGCCCGACTGAAAATGCGCGCTTGGACGAAAATACTGGAGTGGTATGCAACGAGGTGAAGTTAATAAAAGAGAAAAGGCTAAAAACAGAAAAAAACGGTTTTTAGAAAGTTATGTTGGACTGGATTCTCAAAGAGCCTCTAAAACAGCTTATTTGAAGAATCTCTTTTCAAGAAGCTGGGCTAAAGAGCTGTCCCAAACAGTTAAAAAATAGCTCTGGCGGTTGGAAAATAGATTTTTTATCCGCCAGAGCTGTCCCAAACAAAACCTTAATCTCCGTCTACCAAGTTAATCATCAATTTGAAACGTTGTATATAGAAATTACAGATTACTAGTATAGCTTGAAACATATAAAAAACAGCACATAAATACAAACACAGATTACCAAGATGTGGAGTAACAATATAGGTATAGCAGGGCATGGAGTTAAAATGCGAAAAGCAGAAGACTATCATCAGTTAAAGAATGTAGAACCTGTAGGAGAGGATGTGGAACCCTAACAACCACCTAGACGAGACAATGCCGAGCCCTAACAATGACATGAAAAGAAATTGTGAAGCCCTAGCAACGAAACTCGAAGAGAGGATGTTAAGCACGACATCGAGGAAAAGCCGTAGCAAGTGGTATCAGCGAAATTTGGAGGAGAAGACGTGTAAGAGTAATTTGGGGCGTTACTTGGAGGATTCGTGGAGCGCGACCTAGAAGTCGTAGTAGAAGCAGAGCTATCCGGAGGAAGAGATTCACGGGAGCTATTGGGCGCTGGTCGGGAGGAAGAGATCGGGCGTTGGTCGGGAGGAAGAGATCGGGCACTGGTTGGGAGAAAGAAATCGCGCTGCTCGGGAGGAAGTTTAGCAGAGGGAGTTTTCGTGAGGGTTCGATTTTGAGAGCAGAGGGATTGATTTCGCGAGAAAGGTTTTTGTGTGCGTGAGCTTGAGCGCAAATATAAAAGAATAATTCATAGCTAATAATCTTTATTAGCCACAAATGCTTAAAATTGTGGCAAATGGTTATATATTTTTGCCATGATTATGTTCTGCCGTGGCTAATACTTAAGTATTAGCTACGCTTTTTGCAACCCTGACTAAAACCTAACAATTAGCCACAGTTTTTGCAATTGTGGCTAATACTAGTGTATTAGCCACGATTTTTGCAACCGTGGCTAATATTAGTGTATTAGTCACAGTTTTTGAACCCTGAAAAAAAAATATAGCTAAAATCATTTTTTAGTAGTGAGTTTATACTATTAAGACCAAAGATGAGGCCCTCGGAACTTTTCGAAGATTCCATACTGAGGTGGAGAGACAAAATGGAAATAAGCTAAAATGCATCAGGTCTAACAACGAGAGAGAGTATATTGGTTCTTTTCATGAGTACTATAGAGAGCATGGGATCAAGCATGAAAAGACTCCGCCCAAGACACCGCAGTTGAATGACATTGCAGAAAAGATGAATAAGACCTTGATGGAGATGGTGAGGTGCATGTTGTCTGAGGCAAAACTACCTGACATTTTCTGGTGTGAGGCTTTGTACACAGTTGTACACGTCATCAACCTCTATCCCAATTATACATTACAAAAGGATGTGTTGGGTCCAGTGTTCCTTCACCCGTAGCGCCCTTTCCTACTTTCTTAAATAAAAAGTAGCGCCCTTCTCATCAGTCTAGGCTTTTGGGATAGTTGGTTGCGCTTGATCCTACAAGTGGTATCATAGGGAGGTTGCGGGTTCGAGACCGGGGGGCGTTGATAAATCCCAAAATTTCTCTACCTGTGTGGGTCCCGGCGGGTCAGGCGGCCGCAGCTATGTGAAAAACCACCTCTGAGCCATGTGGTGCGCCACCTCTGAGCCATGTGGGGCACCTCTGAGCTTGCGGTTCATGCTGGATGCTGGGGGGGGGGGGATTGTTGGGTCCAACATTCCTTCACTTGACCCATAACGCCCTTTCCTACTTCCTTAAAGAAAAAGTAGCGCATTTCCCATCAATCCAGTATTTTGGGACAGTTGGTTGCGCTTGATCCTACAGGATGTTTCTAATAGGGTCTTGTATGGGAAAGACCCTTCGTACAGTCACTTGAGGGTCTTTAGGTGCAAATCCTTTGTGCACGTCCCTCAGGACGAAAGATTGAAATTGAATTCCAAGACCTGACAATGCATATTTTTGGTATATAGATGCATCAGCGAGTTTGGCTATAGGTTCTTTAACCCAGTTTAGAAGAAGCTTGTATGGAGTTGTGACACTGTATTTTTGAGGATCAAATTATGGTTGATCTTGAGAAGACTGATGAGGCTGACTCTTGCATGAATATAGAGTCTCCTATATGATTGGAGGTGATGACATTGAGGAGGTCACAAATCCTGATACGGTATAGGGTATTAAGACACTTCCAGATTATGAGGACACTATTGATGGTGAGCCTAAAGTTGCCGATGATATCACTAATGATGTACTTACACCAGTAGCTGAGCATGCTCCATAGAGGTCTGATAGAGTCAGACACCCATCTTTGAGATACTCTACTAATGAGTATATTATGTTGACTGATGCAGGAGAGCCTAAGATTTAGGATGAGGCAATGGAGAGCTCAGAGAGAGAGTGGATGATTGCAATTTAGTAAGAGATGCAATCTTTACGAGAAAATCACACTTATGATTTGATGAGATTTCCTAAAAGAAAGAAGACTAAAGAATCGGTGGATCTTCATAGTGAAGTAGGGAGACCCTCCGACACAATCCATATATAAAGCCAGACTAGTGGTGTAAGGCTTCAGTCAGAAGTAGAGTGTTGATTTTGATGAGATTTTTTTCACCTGTCGTAAAGATGTCATCAATCAGAGTTAATTTTGGTCTTGCTACAAGGCTAGACCTGAAGTTTAGCAAATGGATGTTAAAAACACTTTTCTAAATGATGATCTTAACGAAGACTTATATGGAGCAACTTGAGGGGTTTAAGGTCAAGGGAAAGGTGGGTCTGGTATGTCGCCTGAAAGGGAGCTTATATGACATAAAGCAGACCCCCGACAGTGGTACAAGAAATTCAACGCCTTCATGGGTAGATCGACTTCAGAAGAATCACCCTTGATCATTGCGTACGTATTTGTGAAGCAGTATTCTCCAGGCGATTTTATCATTTTACTCATATATGTAGATGACATGCTGATAGTTGGCAGGAGCATTGCGTGCATTGCTGAGTTGAAATGACAATTGAGCTCCACATTTTCGATGAAGGACTTGGGAGCAACAAAAGTCATCCTAGGGTTGCATATTCAGAGAGACAGATGCTCCAAGTTACTTTGGCTATCGCAGGAGAGATATATAAGGAAGGTGTTGTAGAGATTCAGTATGGATCTAGCAAAGAAAATGAGGACCCAACTTGTTGCTCACTTTAGAATTACCGCGGACCAGTGCCCGAGCATACCTGAAGAGAAGGAGGAGATGCAGAAAGTCCCTTATGCTTATGCAGTTGATAGTCTAATGTATGTCATGGTTTACACCCGTCTCGACATAGCGCACATTATTGACACAAATAGTAGATTTCTCTCAAATCTTGGGAGATAACACTGGAATAGTGTGAAGTAGATTCTGAGGTACCTACAAAGGATGTCTGATTTGACGTTGAAGTTTAGAGACAATGAGCTCAAGTTTTTGGGCTACACTGATGCTGATATGACTGGAGATTTGGACTCCAAGAGATCGACCTCTGCGTACCAAATTTTGCTTGTTGGGGGAGCCATTTCATGGAAGTCGAGTCTCCGTAAGTGCATTGCACTATCGACTATGGAAGCATAGTTTATTGCAATCACTGAGGCAGGAAAATAACTTCTATAGATGAAAAAGGTTCATCAAAGAGCCGAGATTCAATCAAGAGTACGTTGTATCATTGGATATGCAATACTCTAGAGTAGAGAGAGTTAGATTTGCAGAAAGTGCACATGGATGACAATAGAGCATACACGCTTATGAATACCGTGTCAAGGGGAAGTGAACATTGTTTGAGTATCGTTGGGATGACAGTTTCCTCCTCATCGTTAAGAGGGAGATTTTTTGGGTATGGCTCCCATAGAGAAAACCATGGGGCTTGCTTGTCATGAGCCCGCAATTTAAATTTATGAAGAATTCTTCCATTATTTCTTTGACTGACAGATGCACATGGTGAGAGCCCACCTACCCGTGAGTCAATCTTGCCGACTGTGATCTTTCGTATATCTCCATCTTGGTTAGCGGTTCGACACCAAAAAAAATAAACTAATCATAATTTTACCCACCCCCACGCATCTCAAGTGTAAACACCAAAAAAAGGGAGAATGGGTGGGGGAAGGAAAAAGAGAATGTAACTTACCTATATATAAAGAACCCAGACATGAAGGAAAATGTGGCAGCTTCAAGGGTTTAACCGTGAAGACCTGACCTCTATTTTTTGTCGGAGTTGCTACGTGGAGGTAGCGTCGGGGTTGCGGCGTGCATGAAGGAGAAGCGTCGGGGTTGCGACATTCGTGGAGAAGTGCCACCGAAATTGAAGTTGTGTTGTCGACTATCAGATTTGCTGGCCGCAGAAAAGGAGCACCGTGAATTATAGTCCTATTCAGGCCAAGGAGCTGCTTTGCTAGAGAAACAAATTTGGAGAAGTGCAAGTTATGCGCAAATATACTTCGGAGAGGATCATACCGATTTGTATCGTTAGTCACTGCAATAACTTGTAGTTTTTAGTTTATTTTTGTAATTCATTGTGTAGCGAAGCGGTGGAGAGCACATGTGTGGATCAAGGGGGGAAAACCTATATTATTTTGTGTTTTTGTTAAACATTTTTAGTAGTGCCTTTCCGGGTTTGACTCTGATCGTCACGTGATTTTCACTCAATTGGGTTTCCACGTTAAAAATTTCATGTCTTTTATTTGTTTTACTTTTAACTTGTTTGTGTCTTGCTTATCGCTAAGAGGTCACGCAGTGTAACATCCCCCAAACTACTAGGCCCCTAGATAATTTTTGTCATGACAAGTCATGACAAAAATAGGATAAGTGACCTAGAGGCCTAGGATGATAATGAAAGAGGTGAAAAACACATGGTGTGCACTCAGCCACCATGGACCACCCTAATGAAAAGTAAACTAAAAAGGAGGCTAAAATATCTTATACACCCCACATAACCATGAATATTTTCCTAGGATGAGTTAAGTATACAAAGTAGGCCAAAAAGGCCCCATGAACTCATTAAGATAGGAAGGAATGCATTTGGGGTGCAAATAGCAAATCTTGATGTCCTAGCCTAGAGGTGACCAAAAGTCTCCAAAAAGTCAACATGACCCCACTATGATCCCTATGACCATCCAAGGAGGTAAATGGGGGCACTAGGGACCCTTGGGATCAACCAAATTGGTCAAATTGACTAAAAGTCAACTTTGAACTATCCTAGGTCAAACCACCATAACTAAGGGCAATTGAATCTCCAAATGATCAAATTGGACCCACCCTCATAGGGCAACCTCCCTATGGGACCTAATGGACCCAAAAGCCCCATCATAGGGCCATCAATTTGGGGAAATTGGGTCAATTACTAAAAAGCCTCAAATTGACCTATTAGTACTAAAAACTTAAATTAAACTTCAATTGACCCTTTGTGACCAAATTGATCACTCCTAAACACTAAGGGGAATATATGAGACCTAAATGGACCATAGTGTGCATTCAACCATGGAGAATTAGGGCAAAATCAACAAAATACCCAAATTGCCCTTATAGGCAAGAAAGTGCAATCAAGCCCCATTTGACCACACCTTGACTCAATTCTTCTTGGAATAGGTCCATAGGGTCTTAGGAAACAATTTTGCTCAGTCACACTGAGTGGAGTGAGCTTGGGTCAAGCCCAAACTCAAAATCTTCAATTTGGCCAATTTAGGCAAATGAACCCCAAACCCAAGCTAAGTGGCTTAACCCAACTCCTTAGCCCAAGAAGGCAGCCCACATGAATATCAACCCCCATGACATCTAATTTTCGAAATTTGGTAATTAATTAGGGTTGAACAAGTGTAATTAATGGAGGGAAGAGGACAAGAGGGAAAAGAGGAGGAAAGTAGGGGATGAGTGCCAAATGGCACCACCTCTTCATTCCCCAAGCATTCTCTGAGCTTGGGGAATGAATTCCCGTCAGTTTGGGGCAGTAGGGAGGAGGCCTTGATTGGCTGCCATTGGCGGCAAGGTGGTTGGCCGAATGGCCTTAATGGCAGCCGGCCATATACACTCCCTCCCTCTCTTTTCTCCCTCTCACCACGTTCAGGAGCCCTCAAGCAGTCGAGCCCCCCCTTCTTCTGGAGTTTTCAAGCTCAGCCGCACAGGAATCGCCATGGACGCCGGAAACACCAACCAAATTTTCCTCCTCCGCAACGCCCGCCGCCAAGGCCGCGCTCAGGCAACGCTCCTTCCCCTCTCCACTTGTGCTAGCATAAAGGTGGAGTTTGAAGAACCTCTCTCAGTGGCTCAATACTTGACAATGAGATTTTGTCCATGCATGTGATATGAATGAATGCATCACTTTTAGGAGAGTTGGAAATTTTGGGCCCTTAATATCTAGGTTGTTTATTAGTCCCACTTTAGGTAACATTTTATTCATATATGTGTAAAGGTACTTTGTATGTTAAATATTGTGTACAACTTGCATGTTGACTTCACTTTGGCTAGGATCATTTCTGGAGAAAATGGTCAACATAAATATTGTAGGTATTGGGGATACCTTTAAAATGCCACTGACTTTATGTCATTTGGAAAAGTACAACTCATTCTACACCATTTTTGTTGAGACATGTCCATAGTAGGTTTTGTTATGTTAATATGTTGTACATCACTTGTATGTTAATTCCACCTAGGTTAAGTTTACTTCTGGAATTAGTAATAACATAATTATTGTAGGTATTGAGGATAACTTTAAAATGCCACTGACTTTATCTCATTTGGATAATTACAACTCATTCTACACCATTTTTGGTGAGACATGTCCATAGTAAGTTTTGTTATGTTAATATGTTGTACATCACTTGTATGTTAATTCCACCTAAGTTAAGTTTACTTCTGGAATTAGTAATCAACATAAATATTGTAGGTATTGAGGATACCTTTAAAATGCCACTGACTTTATGTCATTTGGATAAGTACAACTCATTCTACACCATTTTTGGTGAGACATGTCCATAGTAGGTTTTGTTATGTTAATATGTTGTACATCACTTGTATGTTAATTCCACCTAGATTAAGTTTACTTCTGGAATTACTAATCAACATAAATATTGTAGGTATTGAGGATGCCTTTAAAATTCCACTGACTTTATGTCATTTGGATAAGTACAACTTATTCTACACCATTTTTGGTGAGACATGTCCATAATAGGTTTTGTTATGTTAATATGTTGTACATCACTTGTATGTTAATTCCACCTAGGTTAAGTTTACTTCTGGAATTAGTAATCAACATAAATATTGTAGGTATTGAGGATACCTTTAAAATGCCACTGACTTTTGTCATTTGGATAAGTACAACTCATTCTACACCATTTTGGTGAGACATGTCCATAGTAGGTTTTGTTATGTTAATATGTTGTGCATCACTTGTATGTTAATTCCACCTAGGTTAATTTACTTCTGGAATTACTAATCAACATAAATATTGTAGGTATTGAGGATACCTTTAAAATGCCACTGACTTTATGTCATTTGGATAAGTACAACTCATTCTACACCATTTTTGGTGAGACATGTCCATAGTAGGTTTTGTTATGTTAATATGTTGTACATCACTTGTATGTTAATTCCACCTAGGTTAAGTTTACTTCTGGAATTAGTAATCAACATACATATTGTAGGTATTGAGGATACCTTTAAAATGCCACTGACTTTATGTCATTTGGATAAGTACAACTCATTCTACACCATTTTTGGTGAGACATGTCCATAGTAGGTTTTGTTATGTTAATATGTTGTACATCACTTGTACGTTAATTCCACCTAGGTTAAGTTTACTTCTGGAATTAGTAATCAACATAAATATTGTAGGTATTGAGGATACCTTTAAAATGCCATTGACGTTATGTCATTTGGATAAGTACAACTCATTCTACACCATTTTTGGTGAGACATGTGCATAGTAGGTTTTGTTATGTTAATATGTTGTACATCACTTGTATGTTAATTCCACCTAGGTTAAGTTTACTTCTGAAATTAGTAATCAACATAAATATTAGGTATTGAGGATACCTTTAAAATGCCACTGACTTTATGTCATTTGGATAAGTACAACTCATTCTACATCATTTTTGGTGAGACATGTCCATAGTAGGTTTTGTTATGTTAATATGATGTACATCACTTGTATGTTAATTCCACCTAGGTTAAGTTTACTTCTGGAATTAGTAATCAACATAAATATTGTAGGTATTGGGGATACCTTTAAAATGCCACTGACTTTATGTCATTTGTATAAGTACAACTCATTCTACACCATTTTTGGTGAGACATGTCCATAGTAGGTTTTGTTATGTTAATATGTTGTACATCACTTGTATGTTAATTCCACCTAGGTTAAGTTTATTTCTGGGGGAAATGACCAATATGAATTCTGTATATATAGATGTCACCTTTAAAACGCCACTAATTTCATGTCATTTGGCTAAGTATAGCTCTTTCTACACTATTTCTAGTGTGACATGTACAAACCTGTAATTTGATTAGTTAAACAACTTGCACAACACTTATATGTTAAACCCACCTAGGTTAGGATCATTTCTGGGGGAAATGATCAATATGAATTCTGTAGATATAGATGTCACCTTTAAAACGCCACTAATTTCATGTCATTTGGCTAAGCATAGCTCCTTCTACACTATTTTTAGTGTGACATGTACAAACTTGTAATTTGATTAGTTAAACAACTTGCACAACACTTATATGTTGAACCCACCTAGGTTAGGATCATTTCTGGGGGAAATGATCAATATGAATTCTGTAGATATATATGTCACCTTTAAAACGCCACTGATTTCATGTCATTTGGCTAAATATAGCTCCTTCTATACTATTTTTAGTGTGATATGTACAAACTCTTAATTTGTTAAGTTAAACATTGGGTGCATTTAGCAAGAATGTAGTAAAAGATAATTAAGGTCAAATACATCTTGGATTAATTTGAGACTTAAGGTTGGAATTTTAGAGCAATGTTGAACTGCTGTAAATTCCCCAGGATCTATCGCAGCCTTAGCCTAGCACTTGTAGTATAAACCCTTATCTGCATCCCAAAAGTAATAAATGATGAATAAGATCAAGCAATTCTTGGGAAAATGGGAGACTCGGGATTTGAGGTGTTACCCACCAAGGGAAGCCTTTGGAAATGAAGACGGGGTGTGCTTAGTGAAACTAACAACTTAGTGAATTGACTGGACCTACTCAAGATGACGAAGGATGATCTAGCCAGAAGTGCAAAACCGTGATAGGAAGGCAACACAAGGAAATAGTCGGTCGCTAGGAATGACGTGGTTTGGTGTTCAATAGACACCGACTCATGTCTACTCGAGTCAAATGGTAATCCACCCTAGGATTTTAGAGCAATTGGAGAGCAAATGGGTGTACTAGAATGGGTAGTAACTAAGTAAAATAAATATCATGGAAATGGGGATTTGGGTTTCAGTCACCATCGCATTCCCTAGTACTGTAGCGACCCCTTCACCGGGTAATCCACGGGAAATCCATGATTCACCCCAAGCCTCTAAGATCAACTAACCATAGACAATAATAGTAAGTAGGAGAACTTGACACGTACTCTTCCTCCCAATTTGGGGTGATCTAAAGTTATGAGACTGGTGTAGTCTAGCGAGCGGTAGGCTCGTAATTATTATAAGACTAGTGTAGTCTAGCGAGCGGTAGGCTCATAGTTATTATGAGACTGGTGTAGTTTAGCGAGCGGTAGGCTCGTAGTTATTATAAGACTGGTGTAGTCTAGCGAACGGTAGGCTCGTAGTTATTATGAGACTGGTGTAGTCTAGCGAGCGGTTGGCTCGTAGTTATTATAAGACTAGTGTAGTCTAGCGAGCGGTAGGCTCGTAGTTAATGTAAGACTGTGTAGTCTAGCGAGCGATGGGCTCGATATTTTTTTTTGAGGTCAGATCAGTACTATGATCTGGAGGCTTGTTGTAAGAAAGATATAAGTATATAGTGCATGTGCATAGAAGGGTGGTGGGTCTTCTGTTCTGGCTTAGCCGTCACACCAGCAGCAGTACGTTGACTCGGTAGTGCTAGAGGTTACAGAGGGACCAGGTTGTTTTACTGCGCATCCGACGGGATGGATTCCCTAAACTCTGCCTGGCCAAATAAAGGTCTGGTATCTACGGATCCAGCAAGAGTACGCAGGAGCTCGTGAGTACCGGGTTCCGATATCACAGTGTACGTTAGGGCCTAGGTCTGGTGGTGTGACTTACCCACCTAGGTGAGGAGACGCCCGCTCCTCTGCCCCCGTTTGATCACGATGGGAGGTGCCCGAGAGGTTAGCTACCTCCGAAAATGGGAACTAAAGGTCTGTACGTACAAAGTCGTGTGGGTGTGTTGCATGTGTATGAAATAATAATCCAATCATTGCATCATTGCATTGCACATCATTGCATCGCATGTCTGCACAACCAGAGACCTCATCGTATAAATTTGTATGGGCTCTTTTATACGATGAGTTTACTTCTTGCCAGATCCCTTGACTTATGTGCCTCGTGCGTACGCATATAAGTTAAGGTTAGTTTTCCTAGCTGCTTACATATTACTTTACCTGCTCATATTTCTGCTACAGTAGTTTCCTATATTTTATTGCTCTACTTTGTGATTGATAGTAGAACTGCTAGACAATTATTTTAATGTATTTCCTTAGTTTTTCCTTGCCACCTATCATCTGCTTATTTTGTTACCCCTTGTTGTCCTCCACTTCCTCCTCCCCGCACGGTGCCTAGGAGTCGCGGGTGGAGGCGGTGAGGAATGTGCTGAGTCTTTTAGACTGACGGTCAGTGGACCCTATTATTACAGGAGAACCAGGGAGAGCAGGTCAACCCCCAGAGGGTGGTACCTGAGACGGTGACCAGGCTCGGAGTTGGACTCTCAGCTGCTGCCAGGAGAGCTCCGGTAAGCAAGACCCCTCATATACCTACGCTTCACATCTACCCAGGTCAGAGGCCAGAGTTATATGCCATTGAGGGAGTCGAGCCATGTGGATGCTTAGACTGTTATATCTTCGCCAGGCGAGAGGCGAAGAAAGCATCGTTAGATCGGGTTTAGGCCCATGTTGTACTTTTCATTTTAATTTCCGCGCTCTGATTAACTCTTAATTATGTATGATTATCTCTCATGTTGGACATGTTTCTCTATTTGATGTGATTGTTGTGGACTTGTGCTTTTAATTTATTCTTCCTTTTATGATTTTGGTTGGCCTGGATATTGTTGAATAGCCGGCAGGACCGACGTGTTGTGGTGGGGACCATGTTTTGAGATGGTACCACCGCAAGACGGCGGTTCTGGGCGGTAAGACCCGGTGATTGTTCTAAAAAAAGGGGTCTTACAAACTGGTATCAACTTAGTCAACATCGATCCCAAATAAGGAAGTCCACAACCCTAGGGCAACCCCGCTCGAGTTAGTTTGAGGACAAACTAGCTGCGGAAGCAATAGTGTGCCCATAGGAGAAATCACGTTAAATTGTCCATCAAATGAGTTGCTTTAGGCCAACCTTTCTAATCATACCCCTTTTTATTATGTAGCCTCCGGTGAACATCCCCACCCGGGGGACGATTCCCCATGTACAGAACTTGATCCCTCCAGTACAAGAGGAAGTCCCTCCGGCACAAGATGAGGTTCCTCCCCCACCAGCTCCCACCCAGTTCCAGCAGACGGAGCTGGGCCAGACGTTGGCCGCCATTCTGCATGCATTTTCTCAACAGCAGGCCCCGGCCCAGGCCCCCAACCCAGGGGCAAACTGGTTGAGTGTCTTCCGGGGCCTCTCCCCTCCATCTTACATAGGATCTGAGTCAGTGGTGCAAACGGAGGAATGGCTGGATGCAATCCAGGAAATGCTGGCAGGGATTCGTTGCCCGGTGGATGTAGCGGTGTCCTTAGATGTTTCTGCCCTAAAATCTCATGCTAAGAGGTGGTGGAAGTCAGCTCTAGACACCACCTTTGCCGGTTTAGAGTTCGCGGACATCACGTGGGAAGAATTTAAGGAGGCACTACTTGAGCACTTTGTGCCTCAATCAGCAAGAGACGAACTGGAGGAAAGATTCTTGCATCTGAGGCAGGGGAATCTATCAGTGTTGGATTACCAGCGGGAGTTCTCTCACCTGGCTCGCTTCGCTACATCACATCAGTTAAGCGACTCTGGGTACGCCAAGAGGTTCTTCAAGGGCCTTCGAGACGACCTCAGACACTCCCTACAGTATGTGGCGGACTCTAGTTTAGCCCGAATCAGTGAAGCAGTAAGAAGACTAGAGGCAGACCAGCAAATGGTGAAGGGCCGAGGAAAAAGGCCAGCGGAAGATGGAAACGGGAACAGAGGACGAGACCACCGACAGCGTGGTGGATTTATTAGACATCAAGGAGGCAGAGGACGACCTCATCCAGACCCCCGACCAGACCAGAGACCCCCGACTGTACTTGCACCTCAGCCGTTATGGATCCAGGAGCCCCAGGGGAAGGCAGGCGGGGCACATCCTCCTCCGGTGTGCTTCTGGTGTCATCAACCAGGCCATGTGCGGGCACATTGCCCTCATAGGTGGGGTAATCCCCCACCCCTACCTATAGCAGCACCGCCGACACAACAATTCAGGGGCCGAGGCCGAGGACGTGGCCGAGGCCGAGGACCACCAGGTAGAGGCAGGCAGCCGGAGCAAATGTATGCACTGGACCTTGCCGAACCCAGAAATCCAGAGGATGTGATCACAAGTACCTCAGTTTTTCCTTACATAATTGTTTAACTACTTTGCCGATCTTTAACTTACGTCAAACAATAAACTAAAATCGCAAAATCACCCAGGTATAGTGCTAGTATGTAAAAAGCCTGCGTACACCCTTTTCGATATGGGCGCCTCCCACTCATTCGTTTTGGCGGAATTCGTGGACGACTTGGACCAAGTACATCACTTCGAAGGCGTCGAAAGGAAAGTGCGACTGGCGGACGGATCGGAGATAGAAACATGTGCTAAGTGTAACATGAATGTAGAGATCGGAGGGAAGATGTTCGAAGCGCCGACAACACTGCTAAAGATGAAGGGCTATGATCTAATCTTAGGCATGAACTGGCTGTACTGGAACCACGCCAAGATCGATTGTCAGGCAAAGAAAATCATGCTAAAACACGAGGGCGGCGATGTGGTGATCGAAGGTATTAAACCTATTTCTCATCGTTTAATCTCATCAATTCAAGCCGTCAAGGCCCACTTGCAAGGAGATGAACTCTTCATGATCTGCTTTGAAATGAAGGAGGAAAGTAATCCCCTGACTGATATTCCCGTAGTCCAAACATTTCCTGATGTCTTCCCAGAAAAACTACCCGGACTACCGCCACACAGGGAAAAGGACATCCAAATTCAACTAGTTTCAGGAGCTAGGCCTGTGTCCAGAGCACCCTACCGAATGGCCCCGAAGGAATTAGCAGAATTCCGCACCCAATTGCAGGAGTTGGTAGACTCGGGGTTCGTCCAGCCGAGCTCGTCGCCGTGGGGAGCTCCGGTGCTCTTTGTGAAGAAGAAGGACGGGACTCTTCGATTGTGTATTGACTACCGGGAGCTCAACAGGTTGACAGTGCGTAACACTTACCCTCTACCCCGGATTGACGAGTTGTTTGATCAGCTAGAAGGGGCGCACTGGTTTTCAAAATTGGATCTAAGATCGGGGTATTATCAATTGCGGATCCAGGAAGAGGACATACCGAAGACATCCTTCAGTTCTAGGTATGGCCTATACGAATTCACGGTGATGCCGTTCGGACTCACAAATGCTCCTTCTGCATTTATGAGTCTAATGAACCGCGTATTCGAGGCCTACATGGATGTCTTCGTCATCGTTTTCATAGACGACATCCTGATCTACTCAAGGGCGGAGGAGGAACACGCTCAGCACCAGACACTCGTACTGGAGAAGCTCCGGGAGCACAAACTTTATGCCAAATTCAGTAAGTGTCAGTTCTGGCTTAAGGAAGTAGCCTTCTTGGGCCACATCATCAGCGGAGCTGGATTAACAGTGGATCCGACCAAGATTCAGGCAGTGCGTGATTGGCCCCAACCAAAAACAGCATCGGATGTGAGGAGCTTTTTAGGGCTTGCCGGTTATCACCGGAAATTTGTGGAAGGGTTCTCTCGGGTTGCCCTTCCCCTCACATCTCTAACCAAGAAAGATGCACCATTCCTATGGACGCCAAAGTGTGAAGCTGCCTTCCAAGAACTGAAGAGAAGACTTGTCTCCGCTCCGATTCTTGTCCTTCCGTCAGGGAGGGAAGGATTTCAAGTGTACACGGATGCATCCTACCAAGGGATGGGGGCGGTGTTAATGCAAAACGGGCATGTGATTGCTTACGCTTCACGACAACTGAAGAAGCACGAGCAGAACTACCCGGTACATGATCTAGAGATGGGAGCCGTGGTATTTGCACTAAAGATCTGGAGGCATTATTTATATGGAGTGCATTGCGACATCTTTTCAGATCACAAAAACCT
The DNA here is from genome assembly GCA_033032865.1 of Dactylorhiza incarnata. Taxonomy (NCBI): domain Eukaryota; kingdom Viridiplantae; phylum Streptophyta; class Magnoliopsida; order Asparagales; family Orchidaceae; genus Dactylorhiza; species Dactylorhiza incarnata. The sequence goes on along the minus strand of JAWHQI010000003.1, from coordinate 14,189,327 downwards.
GAAGTATGTGGACACCCAGAAGGATCTAAACCTCCGACAAAGAAGATGGGTAGAATTTCTGTGCGATTACCAGTACACGATGCACTATCATCCCGGGAAGGCGAATTCTGTGGCAAACGCACTTAGCCGAAGAGCAAGCACTTCCGACTCGGAACCCTGATTGATGACGATGGAAGTGATAAAAGTACTGCAGGACTTGAAGATCACCCTTGTATCCAAAGCCAACCCCGAAGTTTACAAAGAATACTTGGCTTCGATGAGCATGACCTGTGATATTCAAGATCGTATCAAATTTGGGCAAAGGCAAGATGCGTCCCTAGAACCAGTATTTGCAGCCCTGGAGTCGGGCCCCATAGGGAACTTTACCTTACGTGATGGTCTTGTCCACTACCGAGGGCGGATTCTTATACCTGCGGGGGACAGGATCCGAGAAGACATCATGGCGGAAGCACATAGCAGCAAGTACTCTATACATCCAGGAATTTCCAAAATGACGGCGGATCTGAGAAAGTCGATGTACTGGCCCGGTATGAAGAAAGACATCGCCCACTTTGTGACGCACTGTGTATCTTGTCAACAAGTGAAGGCAGAATGCAAGAAGCTGGGGGGATTATTGCAGCCTCTACCGGTGCCCGAGTGGAAGTTTGAAGACATATCTATGGACTTCGTGCATGGGCTACCCCGCTCCCACTCCGGAAATGACTCAGTATGGGTGATCGTGGACCGATTGACAAAGGTGGCACAGTTTATTCCCGTCAGGAAGGGTGCTCCGGTCGGAACACTAGTACGACTATTTGTGGAGAAGTTTGTTTGGTATCACGGAGTCCCTAAATCGACCGTGTCTGATCGGGATGGTTGATTCACGTCTCGGGAATGGAAAGCTGTCCAAGCCTATCTGGGATCTCAGTTGACCTTCAGCACCGCCTTCCACCCTCAGACAGATGGTCAAACCGAGCGTACTATTCGGACAATGGAAGACCTACTACGCCTTTGCATCTTGGATCGCAGGGAACCTTGGGAGAGATTGCTGCCGCTCGCCGAATTTTCTTACAATAATAGCCATCAGTCCAGCATCGGCATGGCCCCCTACGAAGCATTGTATGGTCGGAAATGCAGGACCCCACTATCATGGGTCCAGGATGAATATCCAAGGGTGTCGAGGTCGAAGTTTGAAGAAGACATGGACGCTCTAGTGCGACTGATCCGAGAGCGAATGCTAGAAGCCCAGAGTCGACAGGCCAAATATTACGATGCGCGACATCGTAAGGTAGATTTCCAGGTGGGAGACAGTTTTTCTGAAGATACGTCCGGTGCATGGCGTCACTCGGGTACGGAGATTAAAGAAGCTCAGTCCTAGGTATATGGGGCCTTATAGGATCCTGGAGCGGATCGGCCCCCTGGCCTACCGACTGGAGCTTCCACCAGAACTGGAGAACCTGCACGACGTCTTCCACGTCTCTTCGCTCAGGAGGGCCCTGCTTAAGCTAGAACAACAAATTGCTCGCACCACGGGCCCAGTAGCAACAGATCGGTCAGTCCGTTTGGAGCCTATCCGAATTGATGACTCCAGCATCCGGGTTCTACGACGAAAGAAGGTACCATTAGTAAAGGTCCTTTGGTCCAACCACAGACAGGAGGATCATACTTGGGAACCACTGGATCTAATGCAGCGACGCCACCCAGAATTATTTGAATCAGGTAACATCCGATTGCTAGAATGTATTTGATTTTTTTTTACTTGATCTGAAAACCCGTACACCCGATCTTAATTTCGGGGACGAAATTGTTTTGTTTTGTATTGGGATTTGTAACATCCCCCAAACTACTAGGCCCCTAGATAATTTTTGTCATGACAAGTCATGACAAAAATAGGATAAGTGACCTAGAGCCCTATGATGATAATGAAAGAGGTGAAAAACACATGGTGTGCACTCAGCCACCATGGACCACTCTAATGAAAAGTAAACTAAAAAGGAGGCTAAAATATCTTATACACCCCACATAACCATGAATATTTTCCTAGGATGAGTTAAGTATACAAAGTAGGCCAAAAAGGCCCCATGAACTCATTAAGATAGGAAGGAATGCATTTGGGGTGCAATTAGCAAATCTTGATGTCCTAGCCTAGAGGTGACCAAAAGTCTCCAAAAAGTCAACATGACCCCACTATGATCCCTATGACCATCCAAGGAGGTAAATGGGGCACTAGGGACCCTTGGGATCAACCAAATTGGTCAAATTGACCAAAAGTCAACTTTGAACTATCCTAGGTCAAACCACCATAACTAAGGGCAATTGAATCTCCAAATGATCAAATTGGACCCACCCTCATAGGGCAACCTCCCTAGGGGACCTAATGGACCCAAAAGCCTCATCATAGGGCCATCAATTTGGGGAAATTGGGTCAATTACTAAAAAGCCCCAAATTGACCTATTAGTACTAAAAACTTAAATTAAACTTCAATTGACCCTTTGTGACCAAATTGATCACTCCTAAACACTAAGGGGAATATATGAGACCTAAATGTACCATAGTGTGCATTCAACCATGGAGAATTAGGGCAAAATCAACAAAATACCCAAATTGCCCTTATAGGCAAGAAAGTGCAATCAAGCCCCATTTGACCACACCTTGACTCAATTCTTCTTGGAATAGGTCCATAGGGTCTTAGGAAACAATGTTGCCTAGTCACACTGAGTGGAGTGAGCTTGGGTCAAGCCCAAACTCAAAATCTTCAATTTGGCCTATCTAGGCAAATGAACCCCAAACCCAAGCTAAGTGGCTTAACCCAACTCCTTAGCCCAAGAAGGCAGCCCACATGAATATCAGCCCCCATGACATCTGATTTTCGAAATTTGGTGATTAATTAGGGTTGAACAAGTGTAATTAATGGAGGGAAGAGGACAAGAGGGAAAAGAGGAGGAAAGTAGGGGATGGGTGCCAAATGGAACCCCCTCTTCATTCCCCAAGCATTCTCTGAGCTTGGGGAATGAATTCCCGTCAGTTTGGGGCAGTGGGGAGGAGGCCTTGATTGGCTGCCATTGGCGGCAAGGTGGTTGGCCGAATGGCCTTAATGGCAGCCGACCATATACACTCCCTCCCTCTCTTTTCTCCCTCTCACCACGTTCAGGAGCCCTCAAGCAGTCGAGCCCCCCCCCCCCCCCCCCCCCCCCCCCCCCCCCCCCCCCCCCCCCCCCCCCCCCCCCCCCCCCCCCTTCCTCTGGAGTTTTCAAGCTCAGCTGCACAGGAATCAACATAAATATTGTAGGTATTGAGGATAACTTTAAAATGCCACTGACTTTATGTCATTTGGATAAGTACAACTCATTCTACACCATTTTTGGCGAGACATGTCCATAGTAGGTTTTGTTAAGTTAATATGTTGTCCATCACTTGTATGTTAATTCCACCTTGGTTAAATTTACTTCTGGAATTAGTAATCAACATAAATATTGTAGGTATTGAGGATACCTTAAAAATGCCACTGACTTTATGTCATTTGGATAAGTACAACTCATTCTACACCATTTTTGGTGAGACATGTCCATAGTAGGTTTTGTTATGTTAATATGTTGTACATCACTTGTATGTTAATTCCACCTAGGTTAAGTTTACTTCTGGAATTATTAATCAACATAAATATTGTAGGTATTGAGGATACCTTTAAAATTCCACTGACTTTATGTCATTTGGATAAGTACAACTCATTCTACACCATTTTTGGTGAGACATGTCCATAGTAGGTTTTGTTATGTTAATATGTTGTACATCACTTGTATGTTAATTCCACCTAGGTTAAGTTTACTTCTGGAATTAGTAATCAACATAGATATTGTAGGTATTGAGGATACCTTTAAAATGCCACTGACATTATGTCATTTGGATAAGTACAACTCATTCTACACCATTTTTCGTGAGACATGTCCATAGTAGGTTTTGTTATGTTAATATGTTGTACATCACTTGTATGTTAATTCCACCTAGGTTAAGTATACTTCTGGAATTAGTAATCAACATAAAATTGTAGGTATTGAGTATAACTTTAAAATGCCACTGACTTTATGTCATTTGGATAAGTACAACTCATTCTACATCATTTTTGGTGAGACATGTCCATAGTAGGTTTTGTTATGTTAATATGTTGTACATCATTTGTATGTTAATTCCACCTAGGTTAAGTTTACTTCTGGAATTAGTAATCAACATAAATATTGTAGGTATTGAGGATACCTTTAAAATGCCACTGACGTTATGTCATTTGGATAAGTACAACTCATTCTACACCATTTTTGGTGAGACATGTGCATAGTAGGTTTTGTTATGTTAATATGTTGTACATCACTTGTATGTTAATTCCACCTAGGTTAAGTTTACTTCTGGAATTAGTAATCAACATAAATATTGTAGGTATTGAGGATACCTTTAAAATGCCACTGACTTTATGTCATTTGGATAAGTACAACTCATTCTACATCATTTTTGGTGAGACATGTCCATAGTAGGTTTTGTTATGTTAATATGATGTACATCACTTGTATGTTAATTCCACCTAGGTTAAGTTTACTTCTGGAATTATTAATCAACATAAATATTGTAGGTATTGGGGATACCTTTAAAATGCCACTGACTTTATGTCATTTGGATAAGTACAACTCATTCTACACCATTTTTGGTGAGACATATCCATAGTAGGTTTTGTTATGTTAATATGTTGTACATCACTTGTATGTTAATTCCACCTAGGTTAAGTTTACTTCTGGAATTAGTAATCAACATAGATATTGTAGGTATTGAGGATACCTTTAAAATGCCACTGACTTTATGTCATTTGGATAAGTACAACTCATTCTACACCATTTTTGGTGAGACATGTCCATAGTAGGTTTTGTTATGTTAATATGTTGTACATCACTTGTATGTTAATTCCACCTAGGTTCAGTTTACTTCTGGAATTAGTAATCAACATAAATATTGTAGGTATTGAGGATACCTTTAAAATGCCACTGACTTTATGTCATTTGGATAAGTACAACTCATTCTACACCATTTTGGTGAGACATGTCCATAGTAGATTTTGTTATGTTAATATGTTGTACATCACTTGTATGTTAATTCCACCTAGGTTAAGTTTACTTCTGGAATTAGTAATCAACATAAATATTGTAGGTATTGAGGATACCTTAAAAATGTCACTAACTTTATGTCATTTGGATAAGTACAACTCATTCTACACCATTTTTGGTGAGACATGTCCATAATAGGTTTTGTTATGTTAATATGTTGTACATCACTTGTATGTTAATTCCACCTAGGTTAAGTTTACTTCTGGAATTAGTAATCAACATAATTATTGTAGGTATTGAGGATACCTTTAAAATGCCACTGACTTTATGTCATTTGGATAAGTACAACTCATTCTACACCATTTTTGGTGAGACATGTCCATAGTAGGTTTTGTTATGTTAATATGTTGTACATCACTTGTATGTTAATTCCACCTAGGTTAAGTTTACTTCTGGAATTAGTAATCAACATAAAATTGTAGGTATTGAGGATACCTTTAAAATGCCACTGACTTTATGTCATTTGGATAAGTACAACTCATTCTAAATCATTTTTGGTGAGACATGCCCATAGTAGGTTTTGTTATGTTAATATGTTGTACATCATTTGTATGTTAATTCCACCTAGGTTAAGTTTACTTCTGGAATTAGTAATCAACATAAATATTGTAGGTATTGAGGATACCTTTAAAATGCCACTGACTTTATGTCATTTGGATAAGTACAACTCATTCTACACCATTTTTGGTGAGACATGTCCATAGTAGGTTTTGTTATGTTAATATGTTGTACATCACTTGTATGTTAATTCCACCTAGGTTAAGTTTACTTCTGGAATTAGTAATCAACATAAATATTGTAGGTATTGGGGATACCTTTAAAATGCCACTGACTTTATGTCATTTGGATAAGTACAACTCATTCTACACCATTTTTGGTGAGACATGTCCATAGTAGGTATTGTCATGTTAATATGTTGTACATCACTTGTATGTTAATTCCACCTAGGTTAAGTTTATTTATGGGGGAAATGATCAATATGAATTCTGTAGATATAGATGTCACCTTTAAAACGCCACTAATTTCATGTCATTTGGCTAAGTATAGCTCCTTCTACACTATTTTTAGTGTGACATGTACAAACCTGTAATTTGATTAGTTAAACAACTTGCACAACACTTATATGTTAAACCCACCTAGGTTAGGATCATTTCTGGGGGAAATGATCAATATGAATTCTGTAGATATAGATGTCACCTTTAAAACGCCACTAATTTCATGTCATTTGGCTAAGTATAGCTCCTTCTACACTATTTTTAGTGTGACATGTACAAACTTGTAATTTGATTAGTTAAACAACTTGCACAACACTTATATGTTGAACCCACCTAGGTTAGGATCATTTCTGGGGGAAATGATCAATATGAATTCTATAGATATAGATGTCACCTTTAAAATGCCACTGATTTCATGTCATTTTGCTAAGTATAGCTCCTTCTATACTATTTTTAGTGTGATATGTACAAACCCTTAATTTGTTAAGTTAAACATTGGGTGCATTTAGCAAGAATGTAGTAAAAGATAATTAAGGTCAAATACATCTTGGATTAATTTGAGACTTAGGGTTGGACTTTTAGATCAATGTTGAACTGCTGTAAATTCCCCAGAATCTATCGCAGCCTTAGCCTTGCACTTGTAGTATAAACCCTTATCTGCATCCCAAAAGTAATAAATGATGAATAAGATCAAGCAATTCTTGGGAAAATGGGAGACTCGGGATTTGAGGTATTACCCACCAAGGCCAGCCTTTGGAAATGAATACGGGGTGTGCTTATGGAACTAACAACTTAGTGAATTGACTGGACCTACTCAAGATGACGAAGGATGACCTAGCCAGAAGTGCAAAACCGTGATAGGAAGGCAACACAAGGAAATAGTCGGTCGCTAGGAATGACGTGGTTTGGTGTTCAATAGACACCGACTCATGTCTACTCGAGTCAAATGGTAATACACCCTAGGATTTTAGAGCAATTGGAGAGCAAATGGGTGTACTAGAATGGGTAGTAACTAAGTAAAATAAATATAATGGAAATGGGGATTTGGGTTTCAGTCACCATCGCATTCCCTAGTACTGTAGCGAGCCCTTCACCGGGTAATCTACGGGAAATCCATGATTCACCCCAAGCCTCTAAGATCAACTAACCATAGACAATAGTAGTAAGTAGGAGAACTTGACACGTACTCTTCCTCCCAATTTGGGGTGATCCAAAGTTATGAGACTGGTGTAGTCTAGCGAGCGGTAGGCTCGTAATTATTATAAGACTAGTGTAGTCTAGCGAGCGGTAGGCTCGTAGTTATTATGAGACTGGTGTAGTCTAGCGAGCGGTAGGCTCGTAGTTATTATAAGACTGGTGTAGTCTAGCGAACGGTAGGCTCGTAGTTATTATGAGACTGGTGTAGTCTAGCGAGCGGTTGGCTCGTAGTTATTATAAGACTAGTGTAGTCTAGCGAGCGGTAGGCTCGTAGTTAATATAAGACTGTGTAGTCTAGTGAGCGATGGGCTCGATATTTTTTTTGAGGTCAGATCAGTACTATGATCTGGAGGCTTATTGTAAGAAAGATATAAGTATATAGTGCATGTGCATAGAAGGGTGGTGGGTTATCGGTTCTGGCTTAACCGTCACACCGGCAGCAGTACGTTGACTCGGCAGTGCTAGAGGTTAAAGAGGGACCAGGTTGTTTTACTGCGCGTCCGACGGGACGGATTCCCTAAACTCTGCCTGGCCAAATAAAGGTCTGGTATCTACGGATTCAGCAAGAGTACGCAGGAGCTCGTGAGTACCGGGTTCCGGTATCACAGCGTACGTTAGGGCCTAGGTCGGGTGGTGTGACTTACCCACCTAGGTGAGGAGACGCCCGCTCCTCTGCCCCCGTTTGACCACGACGGGAGGTGCCCGAGAGGTTAGCTACCTCCGAAAAGTGGGAACTAAAGATCTGTACGTACAGAGTCGCGTGGGTGTGTTGCATGTGTATGAAATAATAATCCAATCATTGCATCATTGCATTGCACATCATTACATCGCATGTCTGCACAACCAGAGACCTCATCGTATAAATTTGTATGAGCTCTTTTATACGATGAGTTTACTTCTTGCCAGATCCCTTGACTTATGTGCCTCGTGCGTACGCATATAAGTTAAGGTTAGTTTTCCTAGATGCTTACATATTACTTTACCTGCTCATATTTCTGCTACAGTAGTTTCCTATATTTTATTGCTCTACTTTGTGATTGATAGTAGAACTGCTAGACAATTATTTTAATGTATTTCCTTAGTTTTTTCTTGCCACCTGTCATCTGCTTATTTTGTTACCCCTTGTTGTCCTCCACTTCCTCCTCCCCGCACGATGCCTAGGAGTCGCGGGTGGAGACGGTGAGGAATGTGCTGAGTATTTTAGACTGACGGTCAGTGGACCCTATTATTACAGGAGAACCAGGGAGAGCAGGTCAACCCCCAGAGGGTGGTACCTGAGACGGTGACCAGGCCCGGAGTTGGGCTCTCAGCTGCTGCCGGGAGAGCTCCGGTAAGCAAGACCCCTCAAATACCTACGCTTCACATCTACCCAGGTCAGAGGCCAGAGTTATATGCCATTGAGGGAGTCGAGCCATGTGGATGCTTAGACTGTTATATCTTCGCCGGGCGAGAGGCGAAGAAAGCATCGTTAGATCGGGCTTAGGCCCATGTTGTACTTTTCGTTTTAATTTCCGCGCTCTGATTAACTCTTAATTATGTATGATTATCTCTCATGTTGGACATGTTTCTCTATTTGATGTGATTGTTGTGGACTTGTGCTTTTAATTTATTCTTCCTTTTATGATTTTGGTTGGCCTGGATATTGTTGAATAGCCGGCAGGATCGGCGTGTTGTGGTGGGGACCATGTTTTGAGATGGTACCACCGCAAGACGGCGGTTCTGGGCGGTAAAACCCGGTGATTGTTCTAAAAAAAGGGGTCTTACACGCAGGTGCTCTCACCAACTTAATTTCCAGGTGCTCAGGTCGAATTTGCTCGCTCTCAAACCCAATATATATGAAGCGGAAGGGAGAAATATTTCTCTATTTATAAATTTCAAAATGAGTATAATACTACAAATTTTCATTTTCTCAAGCCTAACATAAGTGTAATCTAGTCTAGGTTGGGGTGGCCGATTCTGTAACTAAATTCATTTGCTTGGAGTCGTTGCTCATTCGATTTGGCTCAAGAACTCATATTGAGTTGGTGATCATTAATTTTGTTGCTACGTCCATTCATTTGTCTTGTGATAATATTTTAGTTATAATATTCTCTTTAAACAATTTTATGTATCATGATGTCTTAACATATAGAAATTATTAATCGTGGAAGAATTAGTAAGGAATTGTGAGTATATATTATAATACCTTGAATTTTTTGTGTATTCTTCCCGCATGATAGTGGTTATGTGCATGATTATGTGTACCTAAATGTGGAGTGGTTAAGGAAGGTTTATGGGCTTCATTAGTTTGTTTTCATCAATGCCCTAATTAGAGGAAATTGTAAGACAATTTGGAGAGTTTAAGACCACTTTTATGGTCATAAATGTATGAATATGACTCCAAATAGTCTGAGGGTTGTTTCAAGGAGCTTGTGACATAGATTAGAGGTCAAAAATGAAAGAAAAATATATATATTTGACACACCCTAGTACACGCCGTGTACCAAGGGCATGTAACCTGGAATAGAGGCGAATAGGCTTCTCGAGAGCTGGAAAGTGTTTTGGCTTAAAACAGTCTGAACACGCCCTGGGTACACTCCCTGGGTACACTCCCTGGGTACACTCCCTGGCTTAAAGTGTTTTGGCTTATACACGCCCATGTTTCAGGGCGTGTATAAGCCAAAAATTGAAATTTTGACTCCAAATGCTGGATTCTGAATGTGGGATTGAGAGGCAAGATTCTTGGGTGTTATCTAGGCAGTATAAGCTCGGGAAATCAAGAGAGAACATTCGTTCTTATCCATTTCCAAAGGGGAGAAAGAGAGGGGAGGAAGAAGAGAGTTTGCAAGCTTGTTTTGGCCACCAGAGGAGCTCCCGAACTCCAATCGATGAACAATTTGCGGCAGCTTTTAGCTCTCGACAGCCCTGTCATACACATAAAAATATTAAGCTTCCATTGCGGAAGCAAAACACAGAGGGTAACGATTTTCTTCCTCCCGGTCTTGGGTTTTCTTTTACATTGATTTATGATTTTGTTTGGTTTGATTTTGGTGGTAGCTTCAAGATTCTCTAATTAGAGAAAATTTAAAAGCTAAGGTTCAATATGAACCATCGGAGCATAGGTTAGTATTTCCGGCATGTTTGCATTAGATCTCTGAAAAACGTTACAGAGTAGGCATGTTGGTGAAGCCTATTTGTGATTTTTGGCACAAATCAGTGATGGATGCTTGCTAGATTGCATTAGGAATTGATTTTGGTGCATGTATTATATCAGCCATAACATTGTTATAATGCCAAAATTTGGAGTGGATTGGGTTAATTAAGGTTAGGCAATTCATTGGCTGGAAGAACGCACTTAAAGGTAGTATCATTTTTCTTTTTGATTGCTTGCCTAAATTTGGAAAAACCCTAATTGTTATGCGTTGTATAGTGGATGATTTGGCTTGTTTATAATCTCCACATAAGCTCCTTAATAGCTATTATGTGTTATAGAATGTGTATGTAGTTGTCTAAAGCTAATTCATGCACACATTGAGATGGATTGTGATGTTGGTTCTTCATTTGATGCTGACAATGCTTTGGTCGTGGGGCTTCTTATGTCGCCATCACTTCGATATGAAATCCACTCAGAGATCATGGGACCTTGTACTTATTGTTGGGCAACATATCCCTCGGGTCATATAAGTATAATGTCATCGCAATTATTTTAAAAAAATCGTATTGACGTTTGGTCTCAATGTGAATTGTGCCGCCATAATTACGTGTTAATATTGGTACACGTGGATTGTGAATTCCCTGATTTTGTGATGTGTTGATATGTTAAATGCATACATGATGTGGTAGGCGCCGTGGTGGATCCATTAGACATGCCCGGTTGCATTCGTATTTGCATATGTAGGCACCTTTTTTATATGCTCAACATAGAGAACGTGTATGATGTTTGGGACACTTAGGTAGATTATGCCTATTTATAAATCAACATGTTGCTTATTTTGCTTCATTTGATTTTATTATGAAGTGCTAACTTGTAGGGCAGTGTAGTTCCCCGACGTCCGTTAGGACGGCCGGCAAGAGGGGAATCATTACACAGTTTATGGTCAGCTCATTAGCTGACCTATGTTTTTCCTCTTATATGTCTTTGTTGTAGGGCATGGCGCGGAGGCGAATGATCGCTAGCTTGCTTAAAAAGAATAAAGCCTCATGCAGTGTTTGCATCTCTTGTTGTTCTTTACATGCCCCGTTTATATGATGTGCCTACCTACGAGCCGATGATGCTTGAGTTTTGATTTAATGTACTCAAGGACTTAGTGTGCACATGGACACTCTCATATGTGTAATACTTCTGCTATGTATAGTTCAAACTTTGTATAATAGTTGACTGGAGTTGTTTTGCAAAATTTTATACTATCTTTTAATGTTTTACTTGTGATTTTAGTATATTGTGGGGCCCATCCAGACTCATATAATATGGTTATTACATGTGGGGTGTTAAAATTTGGTATCAGAGCAGTTTATAGGTTCTAGATTGATAGAAAATGGTTTAGAGATTTTGCCTATAGAGAGAGTGGTCCACATAGGTTGACATGTTGGGTTGTTTGCTTGGAACCTTGTGTGTTCTGTTGTTTGATGAATGTTTCTTGTTTATGATCTAATATCATAATGTTTTATGTCATATGGCACTAGTGGTGAAGCGGGAACATCCCGGACTCGGGAAGATCCGACTGTGAGCAGTAATCCTGCACCAGTCCAAGGGAATCTGAACATTGATCTCACCGAGTTTTGTAAAATGGTGGCAGAAGCAGTAGTGGAAGCTCATGCCATAAAACCTATAGTTATGGGACTTGAGATTTAAGTGTCTCTTGGAGTACCTAACGAAATCCCCATGATTGTGATGTGGTTGAATGCAAACCTTCACCATAGATTCATAGTGGAGTTGACTTGGACCTCCTATGTTGGTAGTGCTTGCGAAGCATAAGTCTACTTGTATGGATTAGGTGTGTAGCTAGATACTTTGGTAGCACTTGTATGTGATAAACGATGTGGTTGAATGTAAACATTCACCACAGATTCGTAGTGGAGTTGACTTGGACCTCCTAGGTTGGTTGTGCTTGCGAAGCCTGTGTCCTCTTGTATGGATTATTTGTGTAGCTTGATATTTTGGCAGCACTTGTATGTGTTAAATGTTCACGGGACGAGGTAAAGATGCACCCGCATCGTGCTGTGAGTTATGATGATTTGAGAAATGGGAATAAGTTGAACTAAACCCACACCATGCAGTTCAGCTCGAGGTTAAAGATCTGGTATGCTGACAGATCATGGGAGAGACTGGTTTAGGAGGGTTTTCTCCGATCAGTAAATGCTCAAGCGGTAACTAAGTTTCATAGCTTAGATCAGTGGTAGTACTCGTGTGAGCGTACATTGGAAGCATACATTGAGTGCATGAAATGTGTGTTCGTGAGTACCCACGTTTGTGATGTGATGAATTGATGTTATGTTAGCCTCATGCGCATTTTCTTAGGCTGTTGTGGGGAACCTCCGGGTGAACCCAACTGACATCATTTGCATACCTAGGTTCTCCTTTCTTTGATGCTTAACCTAAAAGATTGATTGTGCTTGAAACCTCACCTTGTGTATAGTAGATGCACTTTCTTTATTATATTATATATTGCATGTGTGGCTTGCTTGCAGGTGAGTGGTGCCCCTCCCTGGAGACGGCTAGAATGGTCGGGGTGGGTGAGATCGTTACGCGGTTTGTGGTCAGCTCATAGCTGACCCTCATTTACCTCTTATTTGTGGATGGTGCAGGTGTTGGTGAGCCAAGCGGGAAGTAGCGGGCTGAAGCCCAAAGCTGTGCTGGCCCTCGAAGGCCAGACTATTTACTACTTTTTCATGTATTGCTGGCATGCGAGCCGATGTATGCTTGTCATGTTTAGAGCTTGAGACATTTATTGAATGTAAGGCCTTAAGGACAGAACTCTATTTGTAAACATTCCTGAGCAGGTGGGCATTCTATATATTTGCTTTGATCAAAGCTTTCGCTAGTGCTTATATACTCTCGTGTAATTATGGTCATTATGTTTATCATCTCATAACGCTTAGCCTGTGTGTTCAATATGGCGTGGGGTCTCGGTCGGACCTATTGTTATATTGTTTGTACATGCATGGTGTTTTATCGAATAAGAAAGTTTCATTTGCTACCTTATTACTCGAAGGAGATGTTAAGAAGTGGTGGCTAGAGGAGCGAGGTAGGCGTTTTGTATGATGTCCTATAACACATATCACGATGGATGAGTTTGAGGCTATTTTCTTGCAACGTTATCTTCCTATGTCTATGAGATCGGTCCTTCGGGAACAATTTATGTGATTTCACTAACGAGACATGAGTGTGGACGCTTTTCTGCAAGTGTTCACTTGCTTAAGCCGCTATATAGAAGACATGGTTTTGGATGATGTGAAAAAGAATCATCTCTTTTATGAAGGCTTTAGGGATCACCTGCAACAAACTTTGATAGCTGTGAAGCCAATGAGTTTCAGTGTTCTAGTGGAATCTGCTAGAACGCTTGATTTAGATATCGAGAGGACTCATCGTCAAAAGAGTTTTTGATGAAGTCAGGAGAAGGAAAGACATCCCAATATCATGGGAGGTTAGATAGCGGCAATGGGAAGATGAAGTTTTGTCCCCGACAATCGGGGGAGGGACGTAGTGGCATGACTGGTGGAGGATCACAAATGAGACCCTTATATGTTATCAACGCGGTAAGATAGGCCACATAGCTCGTTCTTGTAATTTGAATGCACCAAAGGAGATACGGGGACCGGAGCCTCCAAAACCCGCAAGTCCCAGTTATGCGGATAAAGGCAAGGCGGTGGAGTCCAGTGCTTCACACATTGCATTATTGCAACCCAGGGCCTATAACCTCGGGAAATAGGAGGTCATCTGGCAACCAGATGTTGTGACATGTACAGATATTTTAAATTACTTGTCTTTACAATTCCTTAATTGGATGCAACCATTTGTCTTGTGCTATGTTTGTTAGGTATTCTTTTAATATTCAATATACCCGCAAAAGTTTTATTTGATACGAGTGCATTGCATTCATTTTTGGCGGGTGAGTTTCTATGAAGTATTGGAATAGAGCCCTTTCATGTGGGCACAAATTAAATATTCAGATGCCAAATTGGTCTATGATGAACACACGTCAAAAAAGTCACGTTATTTTACGTATTGAAGAAGCTGATTTTGATTTAGAGGCGACAGTATTACCACTGATAAAGTTTGACGTAATTTTGGGGATGGATTGGCTCTCGAAGCAACGAGCCAATATTGATTGTAATTTGAAAAAGGTGACCCTAAGAAGTGGTGAATCAAATGTGGTGTATTTCTAAGGATTAACCGATATTACTTCTTCTCTTATCTCTGCTATGCAAGCAAAGCATGCGCTAAATCACAAAGGTGAAGCATACATTTCTTTATTAGAAACTCACACGACAAAGTCATCCCTTCAGGATGCACCTATAGTGGCAGAGTTTGAAGATGTTTTTTTTCGAATGAACTACCTGGGACACCACCCCAGAGAGAGATCTAGTTTTAAATAGATTTGGTACCAAGAGCACGACCAGTAGCGCGTGTTCCTTATCGAATGGCCCCAAAGGAGTTGGCTGAATTAAAGGTCCAACAACAAGAGTTATTGGAACAAGATTATATTCGACCTAGTTCCTCACCTTGGAGTGCTCCTATGCTTTTGGTAAAAAAGAAAGATGGTGGGATGCGTCTATGCATTGAATATCACAAGATAAATAAACTCACGGTGGAACAAATATCCAATTCCTCGTATTGATGTTCTCTTGGATCAACTAGTTGGGTCATCCGTGAACTTTAAATTGGACTTAGAGTCGGGATACTATCAGTTAAGAATTCAGGAGGAGGATATCTCGAAAACTGCTTTTGACAGCTAGATTGGGCATTTTGAATTCTCTATTATGCCCTTTGGTTTGACAAATGCGCCTTTAGTATTTATAGATCTGATGAACCACGTATTCTGACAATTTCTTGATATCTTTGTTGTGGTCTTTATAGATGATATACTAATTTACTCAAAATCTGAAGGTGAGCATGCCAATCATCTGAAATTGGTGCTGTAAACATTGCGAGAACATAAGTTATATGCCAAGTTTTCCAAGTGTAAATTTTGACTAAAAGAAGTTATTTTTCTAGGTCATGTGATTAGTTGTAACGGGATAGCAATTGACACTACAAAAGTCGAAGCAACTTGAATTGTCCAGTATTAAAGAATGCAGCTGAAGTAAAAAAGTTTCCTGGGATTAGTGGGATATTACCGGCGATCTGTGCACAACTTTTTGCGCATTGGATTGCCTCTGATGTCTCTCACACAAAAGGATCAGAAATTTATGTGGACTCAAGAATACAGTCAAGCATTTGAATGTTTGAAGGAAAGACTGATGACATCTGTAATTCATTATCTCCCTAGTGGGACAGAAGAATTTCAAATTTATAGTGATGCCTCTAGTTATGGTTTGGGGTTGCATCCTCATTCAACATAGTAATGTTATTTCTTATGGATCACGACAATTGAAACCACATGAGAAAAATATGCATTATCCAATGCATGATCTGGAGTTGGTAGTGGTGATCTTTACTTTGAAATTGTGGAGACACTATATGAATGAGGTAAAAGTGGAGATATTTACCGACCATAAGAGTTTAAAATATATCCTTTAACAAAAAGAATTAAATATGCGACAGCGCAGATGGATCGAATTTGATGAGCGAAATTCATATAGTGATTTAGGTTCTATTCTAGTGTGCTTTTTCATTGATATCGCTCATATATTTGTAAATTTCATCATAAAACCTTTGATAAGCCGAATGAATATAATGTGAGCATGTTTAGCTAGATAGAGCACTATTTTCTCTCATTCCATGCATGAGGGAGACTTGTTCTTCTTCTTATTTCTTTTTCTTATTTTGATATTATGATTGTGACTGTGTGGATATTGATTTCTGGAGGTGTTGGATGCTTTTCATGCAGGTGCAGCCTCGTGTAACCTCTCCGGGGAGTCTCGGCCCTATTCCTTGTAGTAGGCCATTGGTCGTGCATTTTTCTTCTCGAACGATCAGTGGACTCCTCTGCTCATGATCACTGGTTGTGCGCGACCACTGGCCATAATTCTCCAGAGGATCACACGAGGAGTTGCACAAGGACTGGATTTCCTTCGCGCACGACCACTGATCGTGCGTAATTTTTCTTCTAGTCGACTTAGGTCTCCTCCTTAAGATGGCAAAGTCCTCATCTCGACAATATTTTCCTTCACGCATGACCACTGGTCGTGCGTTTATTTGTTCACGCACTACCGTTGGTCATGCGCAGGTCAAAAACCTGCGCTGCCCATAAATATCTTGTTTCGCGATTTCTTCCGGGGCCTCGTTTTTGTTTCGTCTTTTCCGTCGTTTTGCCCCCTCCAAGCTAGGATTCGCCCCAAGGCTCCCCATCACCCAAGCTTCAAGGATCAAGACTTACTCCAAGGATTCAAGCTCTTTTGAAGGTGATCTTGTGGATTTTGATGTGATAGTTACAAAACAACTAAGAAGACGGACGAGAGGTAGTGACAGCTTCAGAGACCCCAGACGACAACCAAGAATCGTGCTAGGAGACTTGCTACCTCCTTCACTTCTGAGGAAGAGACTCGAGCAGCGTTTGTATTGATTTCCAATTTCTCATCCTGATCAGGTTTGTCCTTTTTTGGATTTCTTCATATATGGTGATGATGGAGTTTGTGTGACCATAACATGCACTTATATTCATTTATAAGTGTTTGATCTTAAATGCAAATCTTTATTTTGTTATGTTCATGAGTCTTTGCTTGGAGGTGGTGTTATGGTGATGTGCTTGTGTTGTGTGTTGCTAGGCAACGAACGAGGTGGAGGAAGGCGACACGCGAAAGAGCGAAGCCATACCGGCGACCCGGATAGTTAGTTAGTTATCTTTTATTGCAATTAGTAGTTAGCCACAATCAACCACCCCCCCCCCCCCCCCCCCCCCCCCCCATATAACACATCACACATGTAATACCCTGAATATAACTAATAATATAACAGTAGGTCCGGTCGGGACCCCACGCCATATCGAGCGCACAAACAGAGGGTTACGTAATGAAAATCAGCAATTAAAACTACGCACCACATAGATAAAAGTGTTTACCTCTGTGGTGCGTAGTATTATAACTGCTGATTTTCATTACGTAACTCTTTGTTTGTGCGCTCGATATGGCGTGGGGTCCCGGCCGGACCTACTGTTATATTGTTTGTTACATTCAGGGTGTTACAACACTGACATAAAGAGACTTCTATCTCAAATCTCGTCTCAAAAGATTACTTCACCATGTTGTGCTCCACGTGATATCGATACTCAGGGGCAACTCCTTATTTTATTATTACTTGACGACAGTGGTGCACTTGCCCCTCATGTTTAGAACAATAAGTTTTTAGCGTCATTGCCGGGGAACACGACACGTGTGAGTTTCTGGGGAGAGAGTCGAGAGATAAAAGTCTTTTTTTTTTTTTCATTTGTATATTGCGCTTGTTTTGATTTTGTCATTTTTTTTATTTTCTTGTTTATGAAAATTTAGGATTTCTTCGGGTTTTTGTTATTTAGGAAACTCTTTTCTGCCTTTGTTAATTTGAATTTATTCTGCACCAACAATGTTTTCTAGTCAACATTGTGATTAGCTTAAGTTGTTTGGTCATGCTTGTTTTGAATGTTACAAAGAAAAACGTAATTATAATTTATATGGCCCATCGTATGGACCATTCGCATCTTTGGCTCCGATGCGATCTTCATACAATGAACTTTTTCATTATGATTATGTACCTCCAATGCATGCATCGCCGTCACCGGTCAGCTTGGTTTCTTCGAGACAGAAACCCGTCGGTAAGCATTGTTTGTTCTATCAGAGTTTTGATCACGCTCTGAAGGAATGTGAAAAATCTTCACAAATGTGAGTCATTTGGTGTCCACACTCTATACCAAACCGCTTGCTCCCTACATTTACAAGCTACACTTGTAATTTACAAATGTGAGATTTTAGTTTTTTTCAAAATCTTATAATTTACACTTGTAATTTCCATATTACAAAATATGGATGGCAAAATACCGTTTGCTCCCTACATTTACCACAGAAGAAGACCAAGGCGAGAATGAAATAGATATCTCGAAACCATGAAAGCCGCAAAGACGATGCTATGGGGCCTTTTGGAGTGTTATTTTAAAATTTTTGACGTTACAATATGGTTAGGGGCTTTTTTTTGAAAATGTAATAAACACAAGAATCTTCTAACCTAGTTTTGGTGTCCAAGTGTCATATTTTGTAAGAGGGCATATACTTGAGCCAGGTTTCTAATGTTTGCATGTTAATTGATGTCTTTCGTTTTGTTGCAATTTAGTTTTACATGAGGTTTTATTGGCAAAATATCTTCTAACATTGATAAACTATTTAAGCTTGTGAGAATGAAAAGTGGTCATATGTAAAAAAAAACTTGTTAACAATAAGTCTTAGATTAGGTGATGATTTGTTTGCCTTTCAAAACACGAAATTTTGGGTAGCGGGTCCGCACATGTACTTGTGATTGCCCATGATCACAAGCATTTTTTGAACCTTCAATGTAGGATTCTTCTTAGTATAGGTACACATTAATGCGCAATTTCAATAGATCTAAATGCATTTTGGGAAGCTCACGTTTCGCTAGAAAAAAGCTATATTTTATAAAGAAGAAGATATTGCGGGCCAATAGTTTGAAGCATCCAGAAGGGATCATACCCTATACAAATTGACTTACAAATTGCTACATATAAATTTATTGACTTAAAATTTTTATTTTAATGTTTGAGATGACAATTTATATTCTATTGCAAAGTCCTCTAAGGCAATTTAAAGCATTACAAACACACTGATTTACAAATTAAGGCTCTATTTGGGGGGGACTTATTTTCGCCGGTCAAGTGGTTACGACCGCATGAACCAGACCTTTTAAATCCGGTTCATGCGATCGTAACCGCTTGACCGGTGAAAATAAGTCCCCCTAAATGGAGCCTAAAACATAAGAAACACACCCTTCACAGGTATGAATCATTACCAACGGTAGCATTGAAATATTAACAACTATTTCAGTTACTTATAACAGTTTTCACCAATATATCAGACGGAAAGGAAAAATATAAACCAGCAAAACATTGAGGGGTGGTAATTGTAATTTCAAAAGTTAGAGGGTTACAAGCTGTAATTACGCAAACTTCGAGGGGAGATCCTGATAATTAACCCTATCTATTAATCAATGTAAATTTACAAGGTTAACAAACTGGAGTCAATATTCTCCACACAACTGCAACATTAATCAAATTTACCAAGCAGATTCTTAAAGTTATTCTCCATTCTCCATAATTGTGTTGTCCGCAGAGAACAAAGAGGAAAACATGAGAAATGTTTTGCTCCACAAAATCTGCAACATAAAAACTCCTTACAATTCAAATTACTAAGAAATATACACATAATGATGAACTTATCTCAGGATCACAAGATGGAATGCCAACTCCCCTTTCTGGCCTTCCTCCCGAAGGGCCTGCAGGCCTCTATGCTCAGGTCCACCGCAGCAGCCAGCGCCATGAAGATGGCCACGTCTTCCACACAGGTGACATGCCTCACGGCCAGCTGCACCACAGGTCTGCTGCTCTTCCCTTCTCCCTGAACCCTGCAGTTCATCACAAACCCAGCTGCTTCTTGGACTCCGCCGGCGGTGGCCACGCGATGCAGGCTTTGGTTCGGCGACGTGCCCGCCGGCGTCTGCCTATCCATATCAATGAAAAACTCTCCTCCCTTCTCGGCACTCAATGTTATCTCCGACACGAGGATGCCGGCAGCTTGGCCTTTGGGGAGGATGTGGAGTCGGAAGCAGACCGAGTCACGAGGCCCGGTCTCCCGCCATGCCACGAGGCGGCCCCATGGCTGCCAGCTCTCGCTGGAGCAGAAGAGATTGGGTCGGAGGATGAGCCAAGTTCCGGGATTGGATCGAGCGACCCAGTCGCATCCGGTTGAGGGTACGAACGGAGTTGACATGGAAGCAGCAGCCACGGCGGAGCCGGAGAGATCATAAATTGTCACTTTCCAGCCCTTCCTCTCTCTCCTTTCTCCTGCTTGGCCAACGCTGCTGGAGTTTGTCCAGCTGTTGAGTATTGAATCAAGCTGAGTTGTCCTGTTGTTGGAAAAAACTGAAGTTAGAAAAGATGAACCAATGGGGCTTGTTTTTGGAAGAAAAAGAGGTGGGCAAACCTAATTAAACAATCTTCTTCATGAGTGAGCAATTGAAGGACATTAAAGGCAGTTATTCAAGAAATAAGAATATGCATAAACTATATTATCTTAAGAACAAGATATTCAAGTAGATGGAAGAGTAATAAACGATGAAAAAGTTGCCGAAGGAAATGAATGCAGCTATACATAGACCTTTCCTTCCAAAAAATGATAGGAGTAGGTGCCATGTAAATGGCGTGTTCTCCCAGTAATGAGTTAATGTTCTCCAGTGCACCCCTTTAGAGAAGTAAATAGCGTTAATTCCAAAAATGGGTAGGAGAACCAGTAGCATAATCTAAGTTTAACATCTCTGGCAGCATTAGATGGAAAAAAATAAATGATGAGAATTTCATAAAGCCGACCCCAAATAGTTGTGGTAAGATTAGTGATGATGATGGTGGCCCATCTCCGCCATCTCCTTGCTTCGAAACCAAGCCCAACTCAACTAAAACAAGGATACATGTCTTCAACATTCACCTAGTCAACTCACATCATTGCTCATGCCAACCAAACTCATTTGTCTACTTGTAAACCTTCGAGATCATCCTGGCTCAAGCCCTATACTTGTGTTGAATTCCTGCAATAGCTTCCAGCAACCAACAAGCCTCACACCCTGGCGAGGATCACTCAATTATTGACAGCATATTGGAGTAATCCAAGGCCTGATGTTAGCACAAACAATGAGCATATTTTGACCTATTACAAGTTTTCAAAATGTTCATATTTAATGTGAGGTGGTCAAAATGAATACAATCATTTCAGAAAAAAATTGACAATTTTCCACAGCTGCACAATCTCCCTCCCACGTGAAAATGAATTGCCTACAAAAACTGAGGAATATGATAAAGAGTAGAATGTGAAAACCAATACAAAGGGCTTACTCATACATATACACGAGTGAAAAGAACCCATATGACCAAATTACCCTTATCGGGTATTATACATATATGATATAAAATCGCGACTTAATAATACAATATAACATAACGTCAACTCTCCCCCTCAAGTCGGACGAATGTCAATCATCCCTAGCTTGTGTATATCATCAGTGAACATATTGCAACCCAGACTTTTGGTGAAGACGTCAGCCAATTGGTCTTTGAAATGAACAAATAGAGTGATCACATTAGCGTCAACCAACTTCAACATGTTTGGTCCTATCATGTTGTACTGATTTGTAAGCTATACTAATGGATGCCAATTATTAACATAGGATAAGGAGAGAGGGATGTGCCCCCTAGAATCTCAATTCCTGTAACATAGATTGAAACCATAGTTCTTCATAGAGACCTTGGGACATTGCCCTGTACTTAACCTTAGCGCTTGATCTGACTACTGCATTCTATTTCTTGCTTCACTAGGTTATGAAATTTCGCCAACAAATGTGCAATACCCCGCAGTAGTCTTCATGTCATCTCAACTTCCAGCCCAATTTGCATACGTGAAGACTTACAGTCCTTAAGTGATTATTCTTAGACAACAAGAGTCCTCGACCAAGTGCCTTCTTTAAGTATCTCAGCACTTGCGCAGCCTCTTGATGGTTGATTATGGGAGCCTGCATATATCTACTCAAAATACCAACAACAAACATAATATCAGGATGTGTGGGATAGATATGAGTATTCCGACCAATCTCTGATAACTCAACATATCTTGTCTGATCACCATCACTGTCTTCATCAAGCTTATGATTCTCTTCCATGGGAATTTTTGATGGGCATAACCAAGCATTCTGGTTTCCTTTAACAGGTTCAAGACATACTTACGTTGAGATATGAAGATGACTTGATTCGATCTAGCCACTTCAATTACAAGGAAGTATTGTAGTCTTCCTAAATCCTTCATCTCGAACTCTATGGATAACTGTACCTTGAGGTTGGCGATCTCGAAATCATCGCCCATGATGACCATGTTGTCCATATACAGAATGAGAACCACGATCTGTTGTCCATATACACAATGAGAACCACGATCTTCTGATCACATCTTTTAATGAACATAATATGATCAGATTGTCCCTGCTTGTAGCCAAACTTGAGCATGGCCTTGTGAAACCTACCAAATCATGCCAGGGAAACTGTTTCAGGCCATACAAGGACTTCTTCAAGTGGTAGTCTAGCTCTTCTTTTTTCCTTTCTCATAAACCCATGATGGAATTTCATGTATACCTCTTCATTCAACTCAACATGGAGGAAGACATTCTTCACGTCTAGATGATGAAGATCCCAATTTAGACAAGAGGTATAGGATAAGAGAACATGTATGGAGTCCATCTTTGTTACCGAGGTAGAGGTCTCCTGGTAGTCCACTCTTTAAGTTTAGGTATATCCTTGAGTCACCAACCTTGCCTTGTAATGTTCTACCTTGCCATCCAAGTTTTATTTAATAGAGAACACCCGCCTCGAACAAAATATTTTCTTCCCTGGGGAAGAGGAGAAATGTCCCATGTGTGATTCTTATTAAGGACATTAATTTCCTCCATTACATGTGCCCATTCAGGAATACACATGGCTTCCTACCACGTCTCGGGAATGGTAATCAAGGATAATGATGTAACAAAATTCTGGTGCGCATGTGTAAGATGATGATAAAAAACATAGTTGGAGATAGGGTGTTGCGTGCATATCATTTTACCTTTCAGTAAAGCAAGAGGAAGATGATCATCTACAGAATGCGAGTCTGAGGAGGACACTGGTAAGGGTGGAATGGTAGTGGCCTGTGTATTTATTTGTCTGCGATGATAGACAATTGGAAGTGGAGACATCAGAGATCGAGTAACTTGGGTCTGGGGTGTTGCTTGGATGAAAGGTAGTACGTCGTGAGGGGGGGGGGGGGGGGGGGGGTTAATTCTGATACCCCATTGTTGGAGGAATAACCACTAAATACACAACATTGAGCCCGAGGATCAAGTTTGTCCCAATGAGGTTGATGAGCGTGGTAGATGATATATAGGAATGACACATTTGGTGGAGAGGCGGGCGATAGGTGCAGTATAGTCAAAGACTCGGGATGGTAGTCGATTGATGAGATGGGTGGCGGTCAGAACGACATCGTTCGAATAAGACTTAGTAAGATGCATAATGGTGAGAAGACAACGAGCAACCTCAATGAGGTATCTGTTTTTGCGTTCAACAACTCCGTTTTTGGTGGAAGTGTGAACACAAGTGGTTTGATGCATAAAACCATGATTGGTGAGATAGGAACCAAATAAACAATGATCATCATATTCCCCCCCCCCGCCCCCCATTATTATTGCGAAGGACACATAGTGTTGTTGAACTAGGCCATCACCATTCGATGAAAAACTCAAAAACAGGAAAAAAAAGCTTCATTTTTTTTCCTTTAGAAGATAATTTTAAGTAGTATGAGAAATGCAATCGATAAAAGTAACAAGCCAGCAATAACCAATCAAAGATAAGAGAGGGGATGAACCCCAAACATCAAAATGTATTACATCAAAAGGACTAGAAGTAGGAGAAGACAAATGTGAAAAGTTGTCTAACATATATAGACAACTCACCAACATCGCAAGATAAAGTTTTAATAAAAGGCATAAACGAGAAGAAAAGTTTTTGAAGATAAAATGGGGAAGGATCTCTGAGACACCGATGCCATCTTCGAACATCCTCAACAGTAGCAGTGCAGCCTGTAGTAGAAGATAGGGCCTAAAATGGTAGCTGGTGGTCCAGAAAGTATAAGAGGAAAATGGGCGAAGAGAATAAGATGTGGCCTTTGGCAGCAATGGAGGACAAGGTGACATTGGCAGAGATGACCTTGTCCTTACCAGACAACGAAGTGTAGGAAATAAAAACCTGAGGCTAACCCAGTCATAAGACCCGTGGCCCCAGAGTCGATGATCCAATCAGACGGTGTGGGGTAGCAGCATGTGCACTGGGTATTGCTGCTGTGTAAAGGAGGTGGAGACACCAGAAGTCATATCAGCCTGAGAACTGAGCAACCGTCTGAGAGCAACAAATTCATCTGAAGTTCCCGGAGGAGGGAGTATGCAGAGGACCCAACGGAGAGGCATACATGGGAGGCTCTTCATAAACCTCCGTGCAATAAGCAGCATCACGAGGCCTCAAACCCCCTGAGCGAGAGCCCCATCAGCCTGAGGCATGACCACGACCACGACTAGGAGGAGCAAGATGAGGATGTAGTTTGAAAAACGCCTCCTTAACATGTCATCTGCATCCACAGTAATCACAAATCGGGACAGAAGTGTTGATGTTGCCCCAACCAAAACTAGACAAGGCAGAGCGATCAGTTGGGATACTCATGCTGAGAGATTTTCGACGGTCTTCGTCCCCCTGAATCATGATAAAAGAGAAGGGAGGGGTGAGCGAAAGATGATGTGAGTCTGAACCGTATCTGACTCTATGTTCAAACCCATCAAGAAGACATGAACGCGGTAGCGTTTTTGCAACTAAACCGCATTGATAGTACATGAAGAGGAGAATTGCTCAAATAGTTCAGTTCCAGATAGAGTCTCTCAAACTCAAAAATATGAGGAGACATTCATGGATCCCTGCCACCGTTCCAAAATCCGATGAGTAAGCTCGTATATCTGGGTGGAGCTACCAATCTATGAGTAGGTTTCACGAACCAGAGTCCAAATCTAATAGGCTGACTCCATAAGCATATAGATCCAATACACCTTTGAGGACATGGAATGAAGGAGCCAGGAGATGACTAGGGAATTTTCCGAGTCCCAACGCTTCTAAGATGGATTAGTCCTGGGCGACTCCACGACAGTCCCATCTATATATCCAAACATTTGGCGGCTATGAATCACATGTTGAGCTGCACGGGACCATTCAGGATAATTTGTCTCATCAAGTGGAACGGTGGTGATCTTCAATGAGCCAATGTGGCCATGAGTCCTCTGAGGGTCACTCATTTGTGGCACCAAGACATTTGGCGAAGAAGCGGAAGAGCCACCCATGTTGGGACAGCTTGGTGGGAACAAGAATGGTCACCCTAAGCCAAACAAACTAAGCGAAAGAATAATCACTGAATCATGGGCATTTGAGCGAGATCTGAGATACTTTTGTGTGGAATGGGTACAGTTAGATCATTGGAGGGCATCCTGCAAGTGTCGTCGATGTTAACTGGAATGGATCGACTGTCGTGAAGCAGCGAGGAGAGTTGGAACAAAAACATTAGGCGGGAAGGGGCCAGACAAGGAGAATTAAGGAGATCCGTGCAACATTGAAGCGGGAAGACCAACTTCGATCGATGCAACACAGAAGTGGGAAGATCATTTTTGAACGATGTTGTGGAGGTGAAGCCTTTTTCCACAAGTGGATCGAACGTGACGATCAATCGATCCTCCATAGATCGGTGGCGGGATTCATCCGCCCATTCACAGGCTCGACATCATTCCTGAACACGCAGAACACCACAAGCGGCTTGTGCGAGAAGGACGAAAGGGCGTTTGCTTCGATAGATCGAAAAAGAGCAGGAGTTGCGGTCGGCGGTGTGAAGCGTAAATGCGGCGGATTCGAGCAATCAGTTTAGGGCACGGGATCACTCTGTTACCAAATGGAAAGTGAAAACCAAATATTATTATTATGTTTGCAATAACAAGGGCTTGCTCATACATATACATGAGTGAAAAGAATCCATACAACCAAATTACTCTTATCAGGTATTACCCAATTTGATAATACAATATAACATACCATTAGCTTATAGTACACCCAACTTCACCAATCTAACATCATAAGTACATCACGCACAAAATTCTATGAACTCTGCTGGGCAGGCGAGTCCTCCACAACAACTGAGGAGGATTTCTCGCTAAGAACCCTTCTCTCCCTCCCCCTTTGCACCACAAATGGTCGCAAGAGTGGGGACTCACTTTCCGGAATACTGGATACATGATGTTGGAGCATCAAGAAACAACAAAAAATACATCTTGTTGTCATTCATCACCTAACCGTCGCCATGGAGGGCTCCTATGAGGAGACCTTTCGCATGATCCTCCAAAGTGACCCACACGTGCAGACCGGAGGTGGGCTGAACAGTAGCGACAACGATAGGGTTCTAACTAGAGGCAGAGTTGCTTCAAGCAGGGTCCACAACTCCCTCATTATATTTTTGTCTTATAATGCTAGGAGATGCATCTTCTGTGTTATCCATTCTCAAGTTGCCTAGATTCGCCGATCCTAGTTCGGCGAGAACCTCTGTAGACGCCTCCCCAGTGCACGAGGAAGGGACACGCAAGTCAATCGCACTCGACAACCCTCCAGGAGGAGAGGGAGAGATCCATAGAAGAGATCCTCTTCCATGAGTTCGTCTTCACACGATGAATCTCACGGCTCAGCTTTGCTAAGCGGCGGCTCTCGTGCATCATGATATTGGACACCCCATCGTTTTTGTAGGTAGACGAGAGCTCTCCATTATTTTCCAATATGTATCAATGACAGTTCCAAATAGGGGGGTTGCAAACGAGTCGAGCTTGGCAAAATCTCCAAGCTCGAGCTTGGCAAAATCTCCAAGCTCGAGCTTGAGCTAACCATTTCGAGCTCGAGCTTGAGCTAACCATTTCGAGCTCAAGATCGACGAGGGAGAGATCCATAGAAGAGATCCTCTTCCATGAGCTCGTCTTCACACGATGAATCTCATGGCTCAGCTTCGCTAAGCGGCGGCGGCTCTCGTGCATCATGATATTGGACACCTCATCGTTTTTGTAGGTTGACGAGAGCTCTCCATTATTTTCCAATATGTAGCAATGACAGTTCCAAATAGGGGGGGTGCAAACGAGTCGAGCTTGGCAAAATCTCCAAGCTCGAGCTTGAGCTAACAATTTCGAGCTCGAGCTTAAGCTAACCATTTTGAGCTCGAGATCGACAAGCTCATTTTGCCCGGCTCGTGCTCGAGCTCAAGACCTACTTATTGAGCTCGAGTTTCAAGCTCACGAGCACGAGCTGCTCGCGAGCTTTTCAGCTCATGAGCCAAATTTTTATTTATATTTATATTTTTTTAAATGCACAAATAAAAAGCTCGTGAGCCGGCTCGCGAGCTGATGAATAACAATTTGTGAGATTGAGCTCGAGATTTTTTCGAGCCGGCTCATCGAGCTTACAAGCTGGCTCAACTCAACTTGCACCCCTAGTTCCAAAGCAAAGAGTGAAATCACCAGGCCTCCCCTTTTACAGGCCTTGGGTCACGAGGAGGTAACTCCGATTCGATGGGTCAACATTTATTTTTTCGAAAGCTTTAGACGAGCTCGAGAAACGCGAGGATCATGTCTGCCTTATGTTCGGCGACCCCCTATTTATGAGTGAATGATGTCGATTAGGAGAGGCATTGAGAAAACAAGGCAAACAACCAAGGCCGATGGCCGACGGGTCAGGAAAACTCGTCAAAATTCCAACGTAATTGTTGAAGCCCAAAGAACCCATCGAAGCCCTGATGTACTCGTCCAAACCAAGTTCCCGACGCACCTATTCATGTCAACATACTGCGTATCAAACACGAAGAAGGCACCATGGTGATGTTAGAGAGCAATTTTAAGGCGGGTCGTAGACCTACCCAAAGCCTACTTCTAACCTGCCAGGAAGCCCATATAAGGTGCCCTCTAGGCAGGGCCCCTGATATTATAAATTGGATATAGTGAGAGAGGGGACCATGGCTGAGCGTTCACCCTAGACACTTTACCCTCACATAGAGCCTTGCATTGGTTTTAACCGCGGGGGAGGGGGTACGCTGTTACTAGAGAAACATCCATATGCAACAAATGTTTCTACCAAATAAAGTACTCCCGTAGCTTTTTCCATCTCGCGACTTCTCTTATGTCCATCTTTGGGTCAAGTAGCTTACACTGAAGTTGTTTCTTCTGATATTATAAATTTGATATAAATATATAATGAGAGAGGGGACCATGGTTGAGCGTTCTCTCTAGACGCTTTATACTCACATAGAGCCTTGCATTGGTTTTCACCGGGGGGGGGGGGGGGGGGGGGGACACTGTTGCTAGAGAAACATCCATATGCAACAAATGTTTCTACCAAATAAATGTTGGTATTTCCAAGGTGATCTCAAAGCAATCAACCAATTAGTCTCACTGCCAATGCGATATGAGCCAATAAGGTCACACATAAGAGTGTTTGGAGAAGTTGGAGGAAGGATTGTGTTGGCCTTACTCATATTGGATATGAGTGAAGGACCAATCTTATGACTCATTGGAGTTAGGTCAAGTCGGCTAAATGTTTCACAGATATTATGAATATTGTATGGAGGCATGTTGCATGTGTTCAAGACAACATTGCATGTATCGTCGAGACCATCACGACGATATTGTGAATATCGTCTAGTGGTCACGACGATATGACCGACTGTGAACCTTTAAATATATCGTTGAAGAGCTGTGTGATATCGCCGAGATCGTCACGACGATATTTTAGTTGTCACAACGATATCATCGAGATCGTCTTGACTGTACAGCCCCGTATTCGTCGAGTGAGCCCCCAGGCCCAAGACGGTCAAAAGGATGAACAAAGCGGACAGGTCCGCATTCGCCCAGAGCGTCAGAGAGGCATTCGCCCAGGAATCTGACGAGTAGTGCCTTCACGGACCACTTGTGTCAGAGAGGCATTCGCCCGCTTAGGTATTCGGATGTGCGGACGGCCAGGTGAGTGAGGGGCGGAACATCACTCGCCCAGAGGACCAAGAATCTGGCGAGTGGTGTCTTCACGGACAACTCGCCCAGCAGGACCAAAGATCTGGCGAGTGGTGCCTTCACGGACCACTCGCCCAGTAGGATCTAGAGAACCAGGTGTGCGAGAAGTTAGGCGAGTGGTGCCTTCACGGACCACTCGCCCAGTGGGATCTGGAGGTGAATTTACCTGGATACCCTTGGGAGACTGCCAATAGCCCTTCAAAATAGTAGAGTTTGGCTGTTGGCAAACCATTTTGGGGTGCGTTTAGCAAAACCAAAAGGCGGAATTGCGCTATTAGCAGACCTAGTTGATAAAACTATATATAGACTCTGAAGGACACCTTTGGAGAGGATCCAATTTATTTGGCTTCTTCCTCCTCAGGACAAGTTCTCCAAGGTGCCCAGCTTCAGCTTTGGCTTGAGAGGGGAAGCGCTCTAAGATCTTCCAGGTGTGTGGTGCAGTGGCCTCCGCGCTGCAGCAAGGGTCGGTGTTTAGTTCTGAATCTTCGGTCAAGTTCTTCCACGGAACAAGTGCTAGCTGCCCCCTCTTAGGAGTCTGAACTCCTCGTTGGACCAATTCTCGGTTCCAACATCGACGATATAAGTTGTCACGACGATATAGATCTTCACAGCGATATCGTCGAGATCGTCTCGACGATATAGATCTTCACGATGATATCGTCGAGATCGTCTCGACGATGTTTAGTGAACACGGCGATACTTACTGAATACTCCTATTAAAGACTCGGGTCTGCGGATATCTGATTTTATTCCCTGGGTATAAATGGGAAAGCGATTAGGTTTTCCCTAAGCTATCATCTTTTCTAAGATAGAGGCGAAACCGTTCCGCAAGGTTTCCGCGAGACCCAGTCCGCCGTCGCCGCCTCTCCCTTACGTGGATCTAGCAAAATCCGTGGGAGACGATGAGGGCACTCTTTCTCGAACCCAGATCTTGTTGGACAAGAAACATGGGGTTCTCCTTCGCTCGTGTGGACTGTTGTAGAGGCACAGATACAGAACTCAGTCGCTCGTTTCTGGATCTGGTTTTGGAGCACCTTGGTTGAGTATTGACTCAATCCCTCTCAGGTATATTGCAATGCGTTGCTTTATTTATTTCTTGATTCATGAAATCGCAAGATCCGAAACTCTTTTCAGTTGTTCTTGTTTGTTGATTCTGCTGCGCACATATGATGTGTTGTTCCACTCTTGTTTAGAGAAAACCCAACAATAAAGTGCTCCCGTAGCTTTTTCCATCTCGCGACTTCTCTTATGTCCATCTTTGGGTCAAGTAGCTTACACTGAAGCTGTTTCTTTTGAGCAAGGAATGGTGGTTGATGAATTTAGCTCCAATAATGAATTTTTTTATTTATGGGCCCACTTGTTAAAAGTGGAGAGACAGAGGAAAGTACATCTGGTGGCTAATGTTTAATGGGTATTGTTTTATTTGTGGACTTATCAAAAACAATTTAAACATATTCAAAAACTTATCAAAACCAAAGGCAGCTATGGGTGATGCTCTTTTTATTTGGCAGGATTTAACTATTGAAAAAGAAATCAAATCTCTATTATATATTCAGTACTCATATATATATACGAGCATCTTCGCACGGGCTACGCCCGTGCTCGATGCTCTCGGGCGGCCTTCGGCCGCA
This sequence comes from Dactylorhiza incarnata, assembly GCA_033032865.1. Classification (NCBI taxonomy): domain Eukaryota; kingdom Viridiplantae; phylum Streptophyta; class Magnoliopsida; order Asparagales; family Orchidaceae; genus Dactylorhiza; species Dactylorhiza incarnata. The sequence goes on along the minus strand of JAWHQI010000003.1, from coordinate 14,158,353 downwards.
TCAATGCGGGCTTCGCCCGCAACCAAGCGGGCTTCGCCCGCTTGGCATTCAAGGCGGGCTTCGCCCGCCCCCTCGGCGTCGGCGGGCTTCGCCCGCCCCTCGCCAGTATTAGCTCGCCCCTCGCCGGTCTTCGCAATATTTTTGCTCTCTAAATCACATTTTTATGGATTTAAATAATTGATTTTGCCAAAAAAATTTATGAAATATTATTTGTCATTTTTAAAATAATTTTAAGTGCCTATTTTTGTATTTAAAAAAACTTCTGAGAAAGTACAGTCGTGAAATAGTTGTTACGATTGATAAATTACAGTCGGAAAAACAATTTTCTAAAATAAATGTAAAAAAAACATAACTAATATTTCCTAATTTTTTTAACAAAATCAATCTTTAGATGCTCAGAATGTAATACATTGCGCACATAGCCGTGTGTCAACACGCCCAAAAAATTTCCCCAATGTGACCTTGAATAGTATATATGAATTTTACTAAATGTGCCTTTTATTTTGTAAGAGACAATTAGATTTTTCATAACTATGTTATATATGTTTAATGATTGAATTAAAAATGAAAATTTACATTAATAAAAAACATAATTAAGGACTTGATCAAATTTAGTAATGAGGTCAGAAAGTTTAGCATAATCTTCTTCAAAAATGCATTTTTGAATGGGGAGAGACATAGAATTATTCTTACGTACCTACCCCGGCAACATTTAAAATAATCATTTTGTAGATCGGATTTTATACTTTAACGAAGCTGGATTCTATATGGAAGTTTCTTCGATGAGATCGATCGCCCCGACATATTTTCCGCGAGCTAGATCGCACGGGCGTAGTCGATGCTCTCGGGCGGAGGCCGCATCAATGCGGGCTTCGCCCGCAACCAAGCGGGCTTCGCACGCTTGGCATTCAAGGCGGGCTTTGCCCGCCCCCTCGGCGTCGGCGTCGGCGGGCTTCGCCCGCCCCTCGCCGGTATTCGCTCGCCCCTCGCCGGTCTTTGCAATATTTTTTTTAAAAGACCACATTTTTTTTTATTAAAAAAACATTGAAAAAAAAGTAGCCCGTGCTCGATGCTCTCGGGCGGCCTTCGGCCGCATCAATGCGGGCTTCGCCCCCGCTTGAGCGCACCCGCCCTCCGGGATCCCGCGTGACCGAGCCGCAGTCGCAGGTGCATCATTTTTTTCGTTCCTACAGAGGGCAAAAGCGTAAATTCGCCGTGTGACCGAGATGCTTGACAGGGGAGTAATTATTGCCTAATTATTTTGATCACTAATTAAATTACTTAGAACCACTAATAATTTGTTATGTGTGATCAAGTTTTTCTGACCACTAATTATAATATTTTAGTAACTAAAATTATAACTTGTCACTATTAATCCTCTAGAAAAAATGTTTCAGGCCCAAAAAAATTTCATCACAGTAGACACATCTTTAATGACGTAGATGTAGATGTAGGTGTTGTTTATAGGATTTCTCATAAGCTATATATATTGAAATTATCTAAACAAACAATACCTGAAGCTTATAATCAATTAACTCCATAATTCACGCTAAAAACATTTGCGGATCAGATATAAATAGCTTGCTGAGAAGAATTAGTACCTACCAAATGTTCTATATTGTCTGCTTGTATACTATCATGCGGGATATCACCTTCTACTATAAGAAGATCTTGTTCTCCTTGTCCATCAAGCCTAACCTGACTCACTTCCTTACTTACTATAAAAGTATCATGACTATCTCCTCCCGTATAATTACCTGGCTTATTAATTTTAAAAATATTTTTATTATCTCCTGCCTTCACGACATTTGAATCTGCATCCAAATTATATACAACGGTAATATTTGATTTAGGTTTTTGTAATTCCGCACTATTTTTTTTTTTAAAATAGCAGGCGGGGCCCGCCTGGGCCCCGCCTGCACGCCTAAATATAATTTTTTTTTAAAAAAATAGCAGGCGGGGCCCACAGGCGGGCCCCGCCCGCTTAAATGACGCTGTGGGCCCCGCCCGCTAACTTGGCGATGTGGGACTCTTAGTCCCACATCGCCAAAAACAGTAGCTTTCCACTGTTTATATAGCGGAAAGCCGCTGTTAGCTCCAAGATCTCAGCGGGCGGGGCACAGCCGGCCGGCTCGCCCCGTCCTGCCCCGCGGGAGCCCGCCCGCTCCTGACTGCGCCCGCCCGCTCGACCCGTCCTGACCCGCGTGTGACCGCCCACCCCCCGCCTGAGCGCGGCCGTCGCCCCCAGGGGTCTCCCGCGACCGAGCCCACTGCTGCACCCGTTTTTTTCGCTCCTCCAGGGGCAAAACCGTCATTTACTGTGACTGACATTCTTGACAGGCCTTAGGAAGAGAACAGCCTTATTAATATAGATATATGTATATATATATATATGTATATATATAGATATATATATACATATGTATATATATACGTGTATATGTATATATATATGTATATATATGTATATATATATGTATATATGCAAATGAGAATTAATTTCTATTCAATACAATTAATCCTTAATATATAGGAGTACAAAATAAAAGAGAGGCAAATACAAAACATAATACGCATTTAATTTCAATACAATCTCCAACACTCCCTCTCAAGTTGGGCGTGTGATATCTGTCATGCCTAATTTACCCATAATTTTTCCAAAGGAACTTAGACTCAATCCCTTATTGAGCACGTCCTCCAGTTGTTGATCGGAAGGAACGAATGGTGTACCCACGATTCCCCTCACTATATTTTCTTTGATGAAGTGTCTGCCAACTTACACATGTTTAGTGTGGTCATGTTGGACAGGATTGTGCACAATACTGATGGTTGTCTTGCTGTCACAATAAAGTCGGATTGGTCCCCTGCGTTCAATTCCAAGATTCTTCATAATGGACTGAATCTACAGTCCTTTACAGATTTTATGTGTCATAGCTCTAAACTCTGATTTAGCACTTAATCACATGTGTTGTTTTTTGCTTCTTCAGTTCACTAGATTGCCATCAACACCAACCAGAGAGCAATACCCAAACGTGGACCTCCGGTCATCAACGGATCCTCTGCCCAATCAACATCTGTGCAGACTTCTATTATTAACACTTTACCGGATGAGAACAGGATACCCCTTCCTGGAGAGGACTTGAGATATCGTAAGATCCCGTGAGCAACATCTGTGTCGAGACTTCGGTGAAAGCATGTGTTGGCTGATAACCCCAACCGCATATGAGATGTTTGGACGGGTATGGGCTAAGTAGATAAGCCTCCCCACCAGTCGTTGGAATCCAGTGATGTCATAAACAACCTCCCCGTCGTCTCTTCTTAGCTTATGGTTGGCCTCAATAGGGGGGTGGACGGGTCTACACTCACTCATCCTTAATGTCACTAACGAATCGAGGATGTAATTCCTCTGAGAAATGAAAGTCTCATGCCTAGATCAGGCGACTTCAATACCCAAGAAGTACTTGAGATTCCCAAGGTGATCTTTTACCTCGAATTCTCTTGCTAGTCACTCCTTCAGATGTTTGATCTCCTCTGTGTCATCCCCAGTTATAACAATATCGTCCACATAGACGATAAGAGCGGTCAGTTTTCCTTGCGGTGCTTTATAAATAAGGTGTGGTCGGCATTGCTCTGAGTGTAACCAAACGTCATCACGGATCTATGGAACATCCCAAACCAGGCTCGAGGAGACTGTTTCAAGTCGTATAGAGCCTTCTTCAACCTGCAAACCTTTCCTCCTGATCCTTCTTGAGCAAGACCAGGAGGTACTGACATGTATACTTCCTCCTTAAAATCCCCATGAAGGAAGACATTCTTCACGCCTAACTGACTGATATTCCACCCTTTACACGCTGCACAAGAGAGCAGAATTCTAATAGAGTTCATCTTTGCTACATGAGCAAATGTTTCCTGATAGTCAATTACAGATGTCTGAGTATACCCTCTAGCCACCAATCTTGCTTTATATCGTTCAACAAGTCCTTGTGAGTTTTGCTTCACAGAGAAAACCCACTAGCACCCAATCACAGTCTTCCCTTGAGGAAGGTGCACCAGATCCCACGAATAATTTTTTTTCAAGAGCCATCATTTCCTTAAGCTTTGCTTCCTTCCACTCATCACCCTCAATGGCTTCCTGTTATTTTACTTTGGGTCACCTAGATCACACCTAAAGGGGGGATGAATAGTGTGATGGGTGCTTTTTGATCCTTTTTCTAGTTTTAGCAAGATGATAAAAAAGGCAAGCACGGAAAACACACAATGATTTATAGAGGTTCCCCAAGAATGCCTTGGGTAGTCCTCTATCCACACCACCTATCTAGCAATGTGCTAGACTGGGTAAACTCTTCCAAATCTCAGTTTTCTTCTCCAAGATCTACACTCAGGCGACCAAGGCCTTACCTCAATCTCTACAACAAGAAATCTACACTCAAATCTTTTCCAAGATCCTACATTCAGATTCCCAAAGGAATCCTACAGCAAACTCAGATTCTCACAAGAAATCCTACCACTCAGACCCAAAGGATATCCTACAGCTCAGGCCTCAAGAGCCCTACAACTCAGGCTTACACCAAATCCCTTCAACTTAGATCTCAAAAGATCCTACATCAACAATTTATAATTTCACTGTTTGCAATACAACTTAGACTCGAAAGATGAATAAGTGAATAAACTTGAGTCTTCTGTAGAAGCACAGCAGAGAGGCTTCTTCTTCCTTGATCAGATCTCAGAAATAATCTTCTTGAAGAATATGATCTTGATCAAACAAACTTTCTTGCAGAATAGGAACTTCTTACTCAGATAGATAATCTTCAGTGATAATTTGAATTGTTGAGTAATACTTGAGCAATATGATGAATCAAATCTTGATTGTACAGACTCTAAAGTTCTTGCAAGAATACTGGAGAACGAACAGTAACAACACCTTAGGGTTCTTCCATGAGAAATTTTGCTGCTCCCTCCAATGGATTTGTGTTCTCGTTCTGGTAGCAGATGGTTCGCAAAAGCTTAAGATAGAATGTAAAAATGAATAATAATTTCTAAAATGTGAGCCCTCAAGGTTTTTTTATAGAAACATCTGTCAACAGCTAGGAATCAAGAAAGATTTATTTACTTAAGACCTTCCAGAAGAAATCCCCTGATTGGCACATCAAATGGTGGATTTCAAATTGAAAATTAAGCTATGGCATAATTCCCGGCTTTCTTCCCGCGCCTTGCATATATAAAAATCTTCTGAGCGATATACTCTTCTAGACGATACAAGCCTTCTGGACGACACAGGCCTTCTGGAAGATATAAGACTTCTGGAAGATACAGGCCTTCTGGACGATACAGCTCTTCTAGACGACACAGCTTTTCTAGACGACACTGGATTTAGCCAATATAAGAGATAAATCATATCTAGCTGATGTGGGCGTGATCTAGTCGGCATAAAATTTTGTCGTCGAGATCGTCTAGCCGATACAGCAGTGGTATAGACGACATAGAATCATTGTCGTCTAGATCATCTAGCTGATATTTGCCTTAGCCAATTTTAGGCTTAATCCAACCTATTGACTATCTTTGCAGCTTCATTTCCAGACCTTTTCCAAATGACTTTTCCTTGATAGTGACAAATCTAATATATTGTTAGGGCATAAGTCAACATGTGTTTTGCACCATGAGAGATTACATAGGCAAAATACTGTTTGAGTGACCATAAGCCTAACCCTACATTAGTCATGCACTTTTGTTATACCTGTCACATCAAACTAGAATAGAGCATCAAATACATAATGTGTTTAGTGTTTATCCTGAGGGCTTCTTCAAATCAGGAATCTTGTGGTCAATATTCCCAATAATCTCCTATTTGAAGAAGTCAGAACCTCATATATCAATAAACACATATATATTAGTATAAACAAAATTGACATAAGGCATAGAGTAAACATTCCATTATATAGTAATTTCAGAACAATGTTTACATTAGAGATTTTAACTAACACATCATCAACCCAAGAGTGTCAACTTTCCATTATCTTTTCTTGACCCTTAATCACTATCTCCAGCAGCTTTCCTCTTTTGTCTTTCAACATAGCCTAGTGGTTTAGGAATGTATCTGGGAAGAGGAGGTGGTCTATTAGGATACTTTCTCATGTGAATCCTCCTCTTCCTCTCTTGTTCTTCATGCTTGTTCCACATGTTGTTAGTAGTTGACTGGAATGCATTTTGAATATTTTCTGAGGTAGCACACTGATTCTCTATGATATCTGCTAGCCCTTTGTGAATAATTTTTAGTTGTTGGGTTGTATGGTCCACAGCAGGAGCAACCCTCATGAAAAAGTTCAGTGTTTGAGCATTCAGCTGATGCATCTCAGCCTTTACTTCTGTTATTTCTTCAGATAATTCTTTTCTCATGCTTTGGACAACCTTGTCCACATAACACTCAAATTGCTTTGAGTGATCATCCAACAAAGCTTTCATTTGAGTCATTAAGGAACCAAGAAGTGCTTCATTGGTTGCAGGAATGTGATTGCTAGGCTCTCCAGCATTTTTTGGAATGATTGGATCTGTTTCAGATTCATAATCCTCAAACATACAGTTAGGAGTGTCAGCCTTAGCAGGTTTCTTCTCAACTTCTGGCTCTGTCACGACTGACTTTCCCTTGAACAATACAATCTCTTGTCCAGTGTAAATTATTTCTTCCAGCTCATTTAGTTGTTCAGCCACTTTGCCAACATTTGTAGGAATGCTTTCAACAATTTTCTCTACAAGTTGGTCTACAACTTCTATATCAATTGCATTCTGGGCAGAGCTCTCATGTTGAGACTCCCCCTCAATCACTTAAGTCTCTTTATCAAGTACTTCAGTTTATTGAGCTGAGTTTTCTAGGAAAGACTCCCCCTTAACTATCTCAGTATCTTGGGTTGAGCTCTCCAAGGGAGACTCCCCCTCAACTTCAGTTACCTTCTCTATTTCAGGACTTTTCTCAACTTCATCATTCTTCTCTACTTCATCTTCTTTCTCTATCTCAATATCCTTCTCCACTTCATCATCCTTCTCAATCTCATCAGCCATCCTGGGCATCTCCATGAGTGTTGTTACTTCCATATCTAATATAGGTACATCTTGCTCAGATTGCTCCCCCTCAATATGACTAGGAGAGCTTGCCACTACTTTCTTTTTCTTCTTTTCCATCTTCTTAGAGTTTTCTCCTTGGCTCTTTCCAGACTTAGAGAAAGGATTTTCCCATCTCTCTATTGATTTGTAGTCCATTTTCTTCAGATAATGCAGAGGGGTGTTTTGTGACTCATCAAGCTTATCACCCAAGGTCTTCAACAAATATAGAGAGATAATCCTCCCAAAATTAGGGGCACTCAAACATGTCTTGAACTTCTCAAACATGAACGGACTCTAGTCAGTTTTCTTGGTCATTATATGGTAGTCATGACCTTGAACATCACTTTAGAAATTCTATCATGTGAACCAAGCTTATATAGCATTGTCTTGCCCACTAAGTCAGATAACAATTTTCCAGGTGAATTCATCTTCATCCTGTATAATGATCCATATTCCTCATCTGAGTAGCCACACCATTTTTGGGCTAACTCATGATCTGCCTGACTGCTTTCATCTTCTTCTTCACTCTCTTGAAGTGAGGGTAGATGAACTCTGCTAATACCTAGCAGTTATTTTCAAATCATTTCCTCCTACAGAAGTCTTGATATATCTTCCTGTTAAACATATCTTTCCATTTTGGAGAAGTTCCTAAACTTCTTTTAACCAGACAAATATAGGTTCTGATAGAACATAGTCCAAACCTGATGCACTGAGGAGAGATTACATTCTTGATTTCGTCTGACGTGTTCTTGAATCCATCTCGCATGAGTTCATTGCCGATGTTCATCTTGCTGGAAGAGATGATCTTGGGAGCCATTTGCGATCAAGTTACAGAGAGCAGAAGAATTCTTTGTCGGTGGGATGAAAGAAGCTCAGGGGTCGCGCAGACGACTTTAGGGTTTATGATGTACTTAAACCACATTGTCTACAATGATTCTAATAATAGTATATAATAAGAATACAAAAAGGCGTGCACCTGTTTTGGTGATAATTTTGAGAAAATATTATTAATAAAGATCCAATTTTGGTGTGCCAATAGCCAAATATTGCATCCCGACGATATTTCCTGTGTCATCTGGACCTTCTCGACGACATTTTTTGTGTCGTCTAGACGTTCTCGACGACATTTTTCTACACTTAGCAGAAATTCTGCACACTTCCAGAAAATTGTTAGACAACATTTGTATTGACCAGATCTCTGATTTTACATCAACAAATCTTTTAAATGAGAAATATAATTAATATAATTCTATGAGAAATATATCAATTCATATTAAGCATACCAAGCTCAATTTTTAATTGATTGAATTTTGTTTCATCAAGTGAATATGTCAGCCACTTGTTTGTCTGTTGGTACATATTCTAAGCAAATGTTTTCTTTCTCCACATGCTCTCTAATGAAGTGTATCTGATCTCTATATGCTTGGTTTTCCTGTGTGCCACGGGATTCTTGGCAATTGATATAGCACCTAAGGAATCACAAAATAATGAGGTCTTTCTTATTTGAAGGTTGTAATTCTCTAGCTGATGTTGAATCCAAAGCAATTGTGCACAACAGCTCCCAGCAGAGATGTATTCTCACTCTGCAGTTGAGATTGCAACACTTGTTTGTTTTGTACTACTCCATAAGATTAGTCTTCTTCTAAGGAATTGACATGTCCCTGAAGTGCTTTTCCTATCTTTCTTGAATCCTGCAAAGTCTGCATCTGAAAAGCTTGTTAGCTCAAAATCATTACTCCTATGATACCATAAGCCAAGATTAAGTGTACCCTTGAGATATCTCAAAATCCTCTTAGTAGAGGTGTAGTGAGAGTCCTTGGGGTTCACTTGAAATTTGATACAAACACATGTAGCAAACATAATGTCTGGTCTACTTACAGTTAGGTAGAGCAGAGATCCAATGATGCATCTGTACATGGTCTCATCAAAAGATTTCCCCTTCTCATCATTGTCCAGAGACACATTGGAGCCCATTGGAGTTCTCATTGAGGTTACACTCTTCATTATAAACTTCTCTATGAGCTATTTTGTGAACTTGCTCGGAGAGATGAATATCTCATCCTCAGATTGATTCATTTGGAAACCTAAGAGTATTTCAGCACTCTCGTGCTGCTCATTTTAAACTTCTCTTGCATAAGGTTGGCAAACCTCTTACAAAGGTGATCATCTGTAGATCCAAAGATTATGTCATCAACATATATCTAGACCAGTAAAGTCTTGCATTTAACTTCCCTTAGGAATAATGTCCTATATATCTTTCCCCTTGAAAACTTGTTTTCAATTAGAAAGGTAGATATACTCTCATACCAAGCTCTAGGTGCTTGCTTAAGACTATATAAGATTTTCTTAAGATAGTAAACATGATTGGGATAAATTGAATATACAAAACCTGGAGGTTGTTCTACATATACTTCATCTTTCAAGTCCTCATTGAGGAAGACAGACTTCACATCCATTTGATATACTTTGAAATTATTGTGAGCTGCATATGCTAGAAAGAACCTGATGGCCTTCAATCTTGCTACTGGTGCAAAGGTTTGATCAAAGTCTATGCCTTATTCTTGTCTATAGCCCTTTGCAACCAGCCTTGCTTTATTCTTGATAATCACTCCTTGTTCATCCATCTTGTTTATGAACACCCACTTAGTTCCAATTATGTTGTGGTCTTGGGGTCTGGGAACCAAATTACAGACTTTGCATCTTTGGAATTGGTTCAATTCTTCTTGCATAGTCATGATCCAGAATGGATCTGAATTGGCTTCTTCAAACTTCTTTGGCTCCACCTATGAGAGGAAGCTCAAATAGAGTGCATCATTCATAGTGTCACTCCTTGGTTGATGTCCCCAATGATTTGATCTTGTGGGTGGTATTTGTGGAACTTGGTGGCAATAGCCAATCTTCAATTCCTTTCAGGACTGCTTCTGTGGGCTGGATGACTTCCACTTCAGGATTTGTCTCTTGTTCTTCAGCTTCTTCTTCAATACTGACAGGGTCAGATGAGATCACTTCTTGTACTTCTTCAGTGTCAGCTATCTGTAAATCCTTAAGCTTGAAGCTTGTACCTGCAACTGGACATCTTGGAGAATCCTCAAGCAACATGTTAGATTCATCAATGACAACGTGTATTGATTTTTCAACCAATTTAATTTTAGGATTATAGATCCAATAAGCTTTGCTATGAGGGTTGTACCCAAAAAAGATGTCTTCATAGGATTTCTCAGCAAACTTGGTTAGATAATATTTTTCATTGTTTAACTTATAGCACTTACTTCCAAAGATTTTGAAGTTGGTCAAGGTTGGTTTTCTGCTTTTCAGAAGCTCATAGGGCACATTACCAGCATTCAAACTTATTATACTTCTTCCTCTTGCTCACAATAGGAATTAGATGATTTTTCTTGTGAAGAGGGATACCTGAAGGAGACTGCATGAGCTTCTTTGCATAGCATGTGATTGTGTCTTGGATTGATCTTGGGGTGCACAGCCACTGCCTTGCTTTTGGCAGCAGTTCTCTTAGCAGGTATATTCTCTTTGCTTTTGGTGCCAGTGTTCAGACCAAATGCAAAGGGTCCATGATTTTTCATCACAATTTCTTCATGAGCTGCCTAAAGAGCACTTTTCCCATAATGCACATCCTTTGTTCCACTTGAGGAACATTCATTTGAGAAATGACCATAAATGGACTCTTGATCAAACTTGTTGGATGGTAGAATTACCATCCTAAAGTTGATCTTCTTATTTATAGGATTTACCTAATTATTTTCTTTAAGGTATCATATACATTCATTTGAGAAATGACCATAAATGGACTCTTGATCAAACTTGTTGGATGGTAGAATTACCATCCTAAAGTTGATCTTCTTATTTATAGGATTTACCTAATTATTTTCTTTAAGGTATCATATACATTCCTTGTGAACAGGAGAAAACCCATCAATCAATGACAGAAATGTTTTTGGGCTTAGAAAAGCTTGCAACTAGCTTTCTCTCAATGAGAAGCTTGTTCTCTAATTCCAAAATCTTTATGTCCCTTAATATTAGGACACTAGATTGATCTCCAGCTTTCTTTAGAGATTCAATCTCTTTTACTTGAGTCTTGAACAACTCTTTGCTGTCAACCAAGTCCCTGAGTAATTTCCCAAACTGAACTATTAGCTCAGTATTAGAGCTTGGTTTGAAGTCTTGCTTAAACTTGCTGAAGTTTGAGTTCACTTGAGTCAGTTTTTCAACCTTCTCAAGTAATTCAGATTTGCTGGCTTCAAGAATGTTTATCTCTTGAGTCTGAGCCTTGCACAGCTTCTTGCTTTTCTTGAAAGCTTCAAGCAGTTCTTCATACAGTTCTATTAAATCATTTTTAGACTCATTTCATGAGGTTGATTCTGCCTCAGAATCTGTATCTGAGATTAATACAGGAGCTTTAATGAGTACCTGTGCAGAAAGGGAGTCCTCTTGCTTATCATCATCACTTATGACCATATCAGCCAATTGTTCTTCTTCTTCTGAGCTGGAGGAGTTAGACTCACTGTCACTTAGAGTCCTAGTCTTCTTTGCCATGAAGCTCCTTTCTTTATTCTTGTCTCTGTGAGATCTCTTCTCATCAGATTTCTTTTTATCCTTCCTTTTAGAAGGACAGTCAACTATTATGTAACCTGATTTTCTGCATCCAAAATAGATAATATCAGTATAAACATGTTTATTCTGCTTAGTGACATACCTGTCCCCTTTTGATTTGTGGGGATTGTTGTTTCTCCTTGAGTTGAATGAGGAGGAAGATCTTCCTTTCTCCCTCCTTTTCCTTCTGAGGAGCTTCATCAGGTTCTTGGAGAATAGAGAGAGTTCTCCTTCAGATATATCTGATCCAGTGGAGTTGTTCTCAGATTCTTCAGATTCTTGCTCCTTGTTTTCTGGAGCTTTCAGTGCCACAGATTTTATCTGTGGTGAGATCTGCTGCCCTCTTCTTCAACCCTCCTTGTGTTCAGCTGAAGTTCATGGGAAAGAAGTTTCCCAAATAAATTATGGGGTTCTATTGTAACATTTGTAATTTAATGCGAAAATGAAATTTAAATGCAGGGCCCGATCGCGAGCGAAATTGATCGAGCAAACGTCATGTCGAAGTACGAAATATTATGATTAGTTGCGTGTTAATAAGAAATTGTATTGAGGATTATGGAAATTATTTCGGCGCAATTTAAAAGTTTGCGGGAACGTTAATATCATAATATTGGTGTATTGTGGAGTGACATTTTTGGTGATTAAGGAAAAAGGTTAAATTGTAACTCTAATTATCATGAGCCATGGTTTCCATCCAAGCGGTACGCTTTATTTCCTTCCCCGCCCCTAATAAAGTCTAGCCACGTTTTCCCCCTTTTCAGTTTCGCGATTTAATTGGTAATAACCGCAACTCAATACCCCTTCTTTATAGGTCTCAGAAGCCAAGCAGTTTTAAAAGCCGCAGCCTCCTTCATTTTCGACGATGCGATAGGTGTTAGGGCTCCATTCCAGCGACCGACGGTGACGTTCTCTCTTTCTCCCTGTTCGACGACGTCAGTCGACGCCTAGGAGCGGTTTTCCCTGTTCGTCGACGGCAGCAAACGCCTAGAAGCCTTCTCCTCCTCCGGAAAAACCCTTGACGCCCCCTGTTCAGTATAAGGAGGCCGGAATGTAACAACCCTATAAAATAATAATAATAATAATAATAATAATATTAAAACAAAGGTCATTTCCCCCCCTTAAATCCCGAGCAGCAGCCCCCCCCCCCCCCCTCTTATTCTAATTCCCGCAAACCGCACCCCCCCGTCTCCCGATCCCGACCCCGCTCGGTTAGGGCTCCCGCCGCGCTCGCCCTGTTTCCGTCTCCCGCACGCAAGGCGCCGCCGCTCCTGCTCCTCCCGTCGTCGCCCCCTGCGCCTCCTCCTGCCCTAGCCGGCAGCCTCAGCGGCAGCCTTCTCTCCTCCAGCAGCCGACTGCTCCTTCTCCTCCAAGGATCGGCAGTAGGCAACCCCAAATCCTTCAAGGGGCCGGCCAGTTGCTCTCTTCCCCTTCCTCTGACCGTCAGATTCTTCTCCTCCAAGAGGGCCGACAGCCTCCCTCTCCTCATTGGGCTCCGATTTCGCCCTAGGGCTTTGCTCGAATCCCCTCCTCCTCGGATTTTGGACTCGGATTTGGTTCCTATTGGTAAGATTCTCCCCCCAAACCCTTGATTTCAGAATTTTCATAAACCCTAACGATTTATTCGTGCTCCGATTTACATTCAAGTTGTGATTTCAGATTTTTGCCCTCCTGTAATCGTCTAACTGTGTCTTGTCCTCGATTTCCGGTGCCGCTCCTCGATTCAATTGGCGGAATCTCTTGAAGGCCCTTCCGATTTAGGGTTTCCCTAGACTAAAGCGCCGCCAAATCTCCGGTTCCTCCGTGTAATCCTCTCTCCCCTCGTCTTCGAGGGAGGTATGGTTTTCTTCGCTATCTCGCATCTGTCTAATTTTGCAATTTAAAACGCGCATGCTCATGCGGTGTCACCTGTTTAAGGCAATTTTCATTCATGTTTGTGCTTAATCAGGTCGAACTGAAATTGTTATTTTGGTTGCGCCCTTAGCCGCCACCGTCAACTTCAGCCTTACTTAAGGCAAGTAGAGAAACTTCTCACTTGCAAACTCATGATTTTACTTATGTCTTCACTGTCAGATACCTGAATCCTCGATGTGGTTACTTGCCTCAGTGTGCTTGAACTCATGTAATTCTGCATCTAAGTCATTAATAACGTAAGTTAACTTTGAAAGGTAGGGTTTAATTGATGCAACTCCTTGACTTGGGTTCCCTCTTGAATCCCTAATGGGAACAAAGGACCGGTCATAGCGAGTTTAAATTTCTGAATCTTCTGAATCCGTACTTGAATCTGTCTGAATCTGTCTGAATCATGAATCATGTGCATCAAACAAAACACCTGCACTTTCAATTGTCTCAACTTATGTTATTAGTATTACTTAGACTTTTATACTCCGGAGTAGATTAATGTTTCAGTTCTGTTTCAGTTCTGTTTCTGCATTTCTTGTATTGACCTGTCTTGCTAGCTTTGTAATTTACCTTGCTTTAACTACATGTATCATAGTTCTGAGGCTTTTTCCTTGTTTTCTTTGGAATTTGCCTTAGCGTCCGTGACTGCGCCCCGCGGTACCTGAGCCTGCTCTGCACCCTGTTCCTGCTTCCCTGGAGGTTTCTTTTTTGTTAGTTGCTGTGTCAGGTTCCATGTTGTATTTCCTTTACTGCCAGTTATTTCATATTATGTAATGATTATGGTTGGCCATTTTCTCCTGTATCAAGGACAACTGTTAGGCTATTATATGTACTATCATTTTGTATCTATGCATGTTCACCCCCCCGGAGGTCTATATTACTTGCATCTGTATTGCAAATTTCAAAAATGGTGTTTTTCACATTATGCTTGCATATTTCTTTACTTTTTGTGTGTTTTAAAGCTTCCGCAATAAACCCATCCGTTTTACGTAAAAGTAACTATTTTTTTTTAACTATTTGTAGTACTTCTGCTTCCGCCTTTACAAGCATGGATTTCTTTTCGCCCATGCCTGTGGCATCACGATTCGTCCCGAAGCGCACTCTGACTCTTGTCGAGACGGGTCGTGACAGTTGGTATCAGAGGGAGGTTTAGCATCTCAGGATAAAGTATTTTACAATTATCACATATTTTAAATCTTATGTTATAAATATTTATGCATGCATCATTTCTTCACTCACCTTATCATTATTGTTGTTCTTGGCTGAAACACGCACACACTACACACATAATCATGCGTAGTATGCACACGAATGTTAAGGGGTTATGGGCAAACTTAACATTTATGTGCATATGAATTTCCACTAGGATATACACCGCTTGCAAATATTAAATGGTTATGGGCAATTTTAATATTTTCAAGTGCGATGACATTAGCTGCATAGTATGCATGACATGTTAAGTGATATGGGCACTTAACATGGTATGCATATCCATTCATGAGCATTATTAAAAATGCATTTGGGCGGAATTGCATTGCATGCATAACATAAATCATTTGCACAAGTGTCAAGCTAGGAACGACAGATAATGATTGTACACACATGGATTTGCTAATTGTTACATACTGCACCTGATCTTTGTTGCATTTGCATGATCATTACTAGCAGTTGTCCAAAGAAAATGCTGTAATTATTACATGATTTACATACCTGACAGAATAAGAAGTGTTGAACCTCTAGTTTCCCGTTATCTTATTCTTGCTTGACTCTCGATCTAACCTGATGCTCTCGTATCTCCTTCTAGATGGCTCCCAAGCGTTCTCAGCGCAAGAAGCCAACCCCTCCCGCAGTGGAAACTTCTGGTGGTGCTACTGCTCAGATTCTGAAGCAGATCCTGGATCGCCTTACTCGTCTTGAGGGGGATCGCCAGACTCCTGACCCAGCCTCTGGTTCCGGCCCCTCAGGGACAGCAGGAGTGACTACCACTCCTGAAGCCGCTCCTCTTGCATCTGAACCTGTAATCAGCCCGCTCGCCGTCAATCTGGTGACCCCGCTTGCATCGATTCCGACTGCTCCTCCTGTGGCGATGGCAGACAATTTGGCGTTCAAAAGGCTAAAGCCGCCATCTTACGATGGCAATCGTGACTACTTCGTCATTTCCGAGTGGCTCTCTCAAATGGAAAAGCACTTCGAGTACGCTGGAATTCCCGATGTCCAGAAGGTTCCTCTTGCGGCCTATCAGCTGACCGAGGATGCGTACACTTGGTGGCTTCAGCGCCGCACTCTTCCCAACTCTGCTACCATGACTTGGGTTCAGTTTAAAGGAGCTCTTATGGAGAAGTTCCTTTCTTCCGTGGAGTGTGACCGGCTAGCCGAGAAGTTCTTGTCCCTTCAGCAGCCAGGCAGATCAGTGACCGAGTATGAAAGAGAGTTCTCCCGCCTGTCACTCCTTGCTGTGGAGTTGGTGCCAAGCGAGTCCAAGAAGATCAGCCGCTTCGTGAAAGGGCTTCGGCATGATTTCCGTCAGCATGTGGTAGCTCATGGCGCCACTACTTATGCCGAGACCGTGGAAGCCGCGTTGCAGGTGGAAGCTATCGAGTTGGAGCGTTCTTCTAAGAAGGTCCAATATGGATCTAGCAATGCTGCATCGTCTGACCTCAAGCGCAAAGGAGCACCATTCCAAGATCAAGGCCCCAAGTCCAAGGAGGTGTGTGCGTTCTGCCACAAGGTGGGCCATGTCGCCCAAGTCTGCCGCACTCTCTTGAAGAAGCAGAAGATGGTTGTTCCTGCACAGCAACCCCAGTTGACGCTTGCCACTGTTACCTCTGACTGCTCTTACTGTAAGAGGCCAGGTCATCTGCTGAAGGACTGCCGCCGCAAGCAGAATTCGTGCTACCGATGCGGTCAGGTTGGGCACCATATCCGGGACTGCCCGGTTCCCGCTCAGCCTCCGCAGTCTGTTCCGGGAACTCAGGAACAGGGTAGAGTCGTGCTGAATGTCATTACCCAGGGCGAGGCACTTGCATCCGCTGACGTCATCTCTGGTATGTAATGCGCAATTTTTATTTCCTGCAATTGTATTTTAGCTTATTTTGCTTTCGATCCGGACAAATCATGTTGTGCGTGCATGTTTTTCCTTCTTAGGGAGATTTAGGGTCAACAATAAATGGATGCAGATTCTTTTTTATTCTGGCGCATCCCATTCGTTCATTGCTCGTCATGTTGTGGATCGTTATCGTTGGCCTACTTCGCCTCTTGAGGTCCCTTATGAGATCTCCGTGCCTGGTCATCTGCATCTTTCGCGTAGTGGCATTCCCAATTGTCCGATCATGCTTGGTGAATTGCAAGTCTCAGCCGATCTCATAGTCCTGGAGATGTCAGAGTTCGAGGTAATCTTGGGAATGAATTGGCTGGTTGCGTATAAGGCTAAATTGGACTGCGTGGCAAAGAGGGTCAACCTCAGCATTGATGGCAAGGATTTCAGCGTTCATGTTCAGACCCGCAGTCACGTGAAGGTAATTTCCGCTGTACGCGCCACTCGCCTTCTTAGTCAAGGGTGTTCTGCGTGTTTTGTGTATGCTGCACATTCAGATTCTGTCTCTCCTTCTCTCGAATCCATACATGTTGCTTCTGAATTTCCTGATGTCTTTCCTGCCGAACTGCCTGGGATGCCTCCTGATCGAGATGTGGAGTTTTCTATTGACTTAGAGCCGGGAACTCGCCCCATATCTAGGGCTCCGTACCGTATGGCCCCGCGCGAGCTAGAGGAGCTTAGATCGCAGTTGGACGAATTGCTTGAGCGTGGATACATTCGTCCCAGCTCGTCACCCTGGGGAGCCCCCGTTCTCTTCGTGAAAAAGAAGGATGGTTCTATGAGGCTCTGCATCGATTATCGGGAACTAAACAAGGTGACCATCAAGAATAAGTATCCCCTTCCGCGTGTGGACGACCTTTTCGATCAGCTCAAAGGTAGTTCAGTTTTCTCCAAGATAGATCTTAGATCTGGTTACCATCAGCTGAAGATCAAAGAATCCGATATTCCCAGGACCGCCTTCCGAACTCGGTATGGTCATTTTGAATTCTTAGTGATGTCTTTTGGTCTGACTAACGCTCCTTCTGCTTTTATGGATATGATGAACCGTGTTTTTCGTGAATATTTGGATAAGTTCATCATCGTGTTCATCGACGACATTCTGGTTTATTCCAAGACTCATGAGGATCATGCAGCACATCTTAGGCTCACACTCTCCACTCTTCGTCAGCATCAGCTCTATGCCAAGCTGTCAAAATGTGAGTTCTGGCTGGATCGTGTTGCTTTTCTGGGTCATGTTGTTTCTGGTGATGGACTCTCTGTTGATCCTACCAAGATTTCAGCCGTTATGGACTGGAAGCGACCTTCTACCCCTTCTGAGATTCGCAGTTTCCTTGGGCTTGCTGGTTATTACCGCCGTTTTGTCAAGGATTTCTCCTCTCTTGCTGCTCCGTTGACAAAGCTAACGCAAAAGCATGTTAGATTCGATTGGTCAGATCAGTGTGAGCAGGCCTTCTTGGAGCTGAAGCAACGTCTGTGTTCGGCGCCAGTTCTGGCCCTTCCTTCAGAGGGGGCAGATTTTTCAGTTTATACTGATGCTTCCGGAGTCGGCTTGGGATGTGTCTTGATGCAGGGCGATCGTGTCATTGCTTATGGGTCGAGGCAGTTAAAGACTCACGAGCGTAATTACCCCACTCATGATCTGGAGTTCGCCGCTGTGGTATTTGCGTTGAAGCTTTGGCGTCATTATCTCTATGGCGTGAAGTGCCACTTCTTCACTGACCATCAGAGCTTGAGGTATATCTTTGATCAGAAGGATCTCAATCTTCGTCAAAGGCGGTGGGTCGAATTTGTAGCAGATTATGATTTGGAGCTTACCTATGTCCCCGGCAAGGCCAATGCGGTAGCTGATGCGTTGAGTCGTCAAGTTTCTGTTTCCTCTGGTGCCCCCATGTCAGCTACTCTTGCAGCTTTGATTGGTGACCTCGAGCGAATGGACATATCCATCTTACCAAAGGGTCAAGGTCAGATCTTTGGTCCGTCGTGGGTGGAGCAAGTGAAAGATTTGCAGCCTTCCGACCCCATTCTCCAGCGCATTCGCCGGAGGGTTGAACTTGAGTCTCTTCCGGATTTCTCAATCTCTGATGATGTTCTGCGTTTCCGAGGCCGTCTTTGCATCCCCGCTGTTCCTGAATTACTTGATGCTATATGCCGTGAAGCTCATGAGTCGCGCACGTCTGGTCATCCAGGCAATAATAAGATGTATCATGACTTAAAGCAGATCGTTTGGTGGCCTGGTATGAAGAATCATATAGCTAGCTTCATCTCTCGGTGTCTGACGTGCCAAAAGGTGAAAGCTCAGCGTCAGCGTCCTGGTGGCCTTTTGCAGCCTCTGCCCATCCCTGAATGGAAGTGGGAGGACATTTCTATTGATTTTATCACAGGTTTGCCTCGCACTCCGAGAGGACACGATGCGATTTGGGTGATAGTGGATCGGTTGACCAAGGTAGCCCACTTCATCCCTTATAAGGAAGGTCACTCTACTGAGAAGATGACTCGAATCTATGTGTCGGAGATCGTTAGACTTCACGGGATTCCTTTACGTATTGTGTCGGATCGTGACTCGAGATTTGTCTCTCATTTTTGGAAAGGCTTCCAGCAAGCTTTGGGCACGGATCTCAACCTGAGCACCGCTTATCATCCGACAACCGATGGTCAGACCGAAAGAGTTAATCAGATTCTTGAAGACATGCTTCGATGTTACATTTTGGACTACAAGGGAGCTTGGGATGAGCACTTATCTTTGGTCGAGTTTGCCTACAATAACAGCTATCAGGAGAGCCTCCGGATGGCCCCCTTCGAAGCACTGTATGGGCGTCGTTGTAGGACCCCTCTCTTTTGGTCAGAAGTTGGTGAAAAGGTTGTGTTGGGACCTGAGTTGCTCCAGGAAATGGAAGAAGCCACAAAGAAGACTCGACTCCAGCTCAGTCGTGCTATTGAGAGACAGAGAAAGTATGCTAATTTGCGTCGCCGTCCGCTAATTTTTGCTGTGGGTGATCAAGTTTTCCTGAAGGTTTCCCCTTCTCCTGGGGTGAAACGGTTTGGTCGCCATCACAAGCTTAGCCCGAGGTTCATGGGACCTTTTTCTATCTCAGAGCGTGTTGGAGAATCTGCTTACCGTCTTGAGTTACCTGCTTCTTTTGCCGGTGTTCATAACGTCTTCCATGTCAGCCAGCTTCGGAAGTACATTCATGATCCCAACCGCATTGTTGAAGAGATTTCTGTAATTCCTGAAGCCAATCTCTCGTACCCGGTCGAACCTGCTAAGATCGTGGAGTATCAAGAACGCAAACTTCGAAAAAGGACCATTCCTATGGTGAAAGTACTTTGGATGCATGGCAAGTCTGAGGAGTTCACTTGGGAGCTCGAAGCTGACATGCGTAGCAAGTATCCGCACCTTATCTCTTGATCCTGGTATGCCTCCGCTCTTGTTCCTCTCTCTATTTAGGTACCTTTTTATTTAGTTCTCTTGACTTGAATTGCAAACCCCGTTGGATTGAAAGAAATCTGAATCTTCGCCATAAGAGGCCCCAATCAGGGAATCCTCAGAAAAGTTTCGGGACGAAACTTCTTAAGTAGGGGAGAATGTAACAACCCTATAAAATAATAATAATAATAATAATAATAATAATAATATTAAAACAAAGGTCATTTCCCCCCCTTAAATCCCGAGCAGCAGCCCCCCCCCCCCCCTCTTATTCTAATTCCCGCAAACCGCACCCCCCCGTCTCCCGATCCCGACCCCGCTCGGTTAGGGCTCCCGCCGCGCTCGCCCTGTTTCCGTCTCCCGCACGCAAGGCGCCGCCGCTCCTGCTCCTCCCGTCGTCGCCCCCTGCGCCTCCTCCTGCCCTAGCCGGCAGCCTCAGCGGCAGCCTTCTCTCCTCCAGCAGCCGACTGCTCCTTCTCCTCCAAGGATCGGCAGTAGGCAACCCCAAATCCTTCAAGGGGCCGGCCAGTTGCTCTCTTCCCCTTCCTCTGACCGTCAGATTCTTCTCCTCAAAGAGGGCCGACAGCCTCCCTCTCCTCGTTGGGCTCCGATTTCGCCCTAGGGCTTTGCTCGAATCCCCTCCTCCTCGGATTTTGGACTCGGATTTGGTTCCTATTGGTAAGATTCTCCCCCCAAACCCTTGATTTCAGAATTTTCATAAACCCTAACGATTTATTCGTGCTCCGATTTACATTCAAGTTGTGATTTCAGATTTTTGCCCTCCTGTAATCGTCTAACTGTGTCTTGTCCTCGATTTCCGGTGCCGCTCCTCGATTCAATTGGCGGAATCTCTTGAAGGCCCTTCCGATTTAGGGTTTCCCTAGACTAAAGCGCCGCCAAATCTCCGGTTCCTCCGTGTAATCCTCTCTCCCCTCGTCTTCGAGGGAGGTATGGTTTTCTTCGCTATCTCGCATCTGTCTAATTTTGCAATTTAAAACGCGCATGCTCATGCGGTGTCACCTGTTTAAGGCAATTTTCATTCATGTTTGTGCTTAATCAGGTCGAACTGAAATTGTTATTTTGGTTGCGCCCTTAGCCGCCACCGTCAACTTCAGCCTTACTTAAGGCAAGTAGAGAAACTTCTCACTTGCAAACTCATGATTTTACTTATGTCTTCACTGTCAGATACCTGAATCCTCGATGTGGTTACTTGCCTCAGTGTGCTTGAACTCATGTAATTCTGCATCTAAGTCATTAATAACGTAAGTTAACTTTGAAAGGTAGGGTTTAATTGATGCAACTCCTTGACTTGGGTTCCCTCTTGAATCCCTAATGGGAACAAAGGACCGGTCATAGCGAGTTTAAATTTCTGAATCTTTTGAATCCGTACTTGAATCTGTCTGAATCTGTCTGAATCATGAATCATGTGCATCAAACAAAACACCTGCACTTTCAATTGTCTCAACTTATGTTATTAGTATTACTTAGACTTTTATACTCCGGAGTAGATTAATGTTTCAGTTCTGTTTCAGTTCTGTTTCTGCATTTCTTGTATTGACCTGTCTTGCTAGCTTTGTAATTTACCTTGCTTTAACTACATGTATCATAGTTCTGAGGCTTTTTCCTTGTTTTCTTTGGAATTTGCCTTAGCGTCCGTGACTGCGCCCCGCGGTACCTGAGCCTGCTCTGCACCCTGTTCCTGCTTCCCTGGAGGTTTCTTTTTTGTTAGTTGTTGTGTCAGGTTCCATGTTGTATTTCCTTTACTGTCAGTTATTTCATATTATGTAATGATTATGGTTGGCCATTTTCTCCTGTATCAAGGACAACTGTTAGGCTATTATATGTACTATCATTTTGTATCTATGCATGTTCACCCCCCCGGAGGTCTATATTACTTGCATCTGTATTGCAAATTTCAAAAATGGTGTTTTTCACATTATGCTTGCATATTTCTTTACTTTTTGTGTGTTTTAAAGCTTCCGCAATAAACCCATCCGTTTTACGTAAAAGTTACTATTTTTTTTAACTATTTGTAGTACTTCTGCTTCCGCCTTTACAAGCATGGATTTCTTTTCGCCCATGCCTGTGGCATCACGATTCGTCCCGAAGCGCACTCTGACTCTTGTCGAGACGGGTCGTGACACGGAAGTCCCTGCAACGGCTCTCCTGATTCTCGGAAGCCATAGACAACCCTGATGCAGATTGTGCAGTTCCAGGGGCCGGTAAATACCCTTCTCTTCCTCCTTGTCGGGTAACTATCAGATCTCCTTCTAGCAAGTATTTTCTTACTTAAATTCAAGTCTTCTCCTTCCTCAATCCCAGGGATCGATACTTCCTCTCCCTTCCTCGACGACCCAAATCTGAGACCGATTGTTTTTCCCCAGATCTGATCAGGTAGCTAACTCTGATGTTTTTCCCCTATTCGGATGATATCTTTTCTTTTTCCCAATTAAGTTCCTCCAACTGAGATCGTCAATTAGCTAGTGTGTGTGTGTGTCGAATTGCAGATTTTGGTGCGGGTTGGTTTAGATCGGGAAAAAGGCTTGGAACTTGTCACAATAATCTAAAGGAAACCATGCCGCCACACCATGTGTGCGAACGCCGCAACACTAATGTAAGAAATTCGTTTCCTTTTGGTTAGACATATCACATAGTTCAATTTATGTATTATACATCATTATGTATGATTATGGTAAGAATTTGAAATTATACGTAGCATACTTTATGTAAAGATAAGAAATAATAAATCATATCTTAAGTATCAAGTCACCATAATATGAACTACGTAAGAAGCAAAGGAAGTATTTATGTAATGTATCTTATGCATAATAGTATGGTTATGGAGAAACATGAAATTATCGTATAACACACCTCATGCATCGCTGGGAATAGTAGATCAGAATTTAATCACCTTATCATGATGATACGAATCATGTATACTAAAATTAAAGAAATACTATATAGTTAGACATACGGTGTCGAAATATGAATGATTCCCTCTAAAGTAATATTACTATATTATGAAGAATAAAACAGTGCACGTAATTATGATGAACGCATCTTATGAATGGATGAAAATAGTGAACTATAGTTTCATATCATATAACAAAAATACGAATAAGGTGGATTAAGATGTAAGAAATCTTATTTCTTTTGGCAAGGCATGCCACATAGCGTAATGCATGAATTATTCCCATATAGTTAAGAGAATATGAGGCGATTAAATAACATGAAACACAATCAAATACATAAGGATGAATATGTATGCGGTCCAACCGCTAATGGAGAATAATTAGGAGGCACGATCGAGACTTTCTCTCATGATAGATAGAGGCGCACTATCTTACTCATATGGCGTAGTAGACCGTATGAGCCTCAAGTTAGGGGGAGACGACACCCTTTTAGAAAATCAGTAGATACGAGTCCGTGTCTGTGAGACACTATAATACGAACGAGAAGGAAGTTGCATTAATCAAAGAAGAACACGGATACAATCCGGATCGAAGTCCGGCCAAGATCAAGGAGGCTGGTTCCTCCAATGACCCTTCTCTCAAATGAGAGCCTAAATTCCTAATGATCCAAAAGATAACCCTAACACTCCCATACCTCCTCCTTATATAGGGAGGAGGGGGCTCACAACAAACCTAATATTAAAAATAAAAGCAGTAATAATGGCGCGTGCGCGTAACACACTAGAACAGCTGCGTTCGTTAGTAGGGACTCGGATCATTAGAGCGTGCATAAGAAGATACTTAATTTAGAGCAAGAAGAAGAAAAGTTTAAAACTCCTAGACCTCAAGGGTATGCCGAAATCTAGAAATCTCTATAGTTTAACGATTTCGAAGCTTGAATGGAAATGCATGTCATGATCACACTAGAACTGACATTTATGTTTTAAAAGTATTTTTGATAGAAAAGCATGCATAGAACATAGTTAACATTTATTAGTATAAAATGTTACTTTTAAAAGCATGCTCTTATAAATTGTTTCAAGATATTTTCTTAGTGTCACTGGGGGGAAGTCTTTCTTGCTCGCTAGTGGGTTGATCCATTTTCGGAATTTTCATTACAGGGATCACGGGTCAAGTTGTTCGCTCTTACTTCCTAGTTGGCTCTGTGCTTCAATCTTTAAGGTACTTTAACAATCTTAATTTCAGCCATTTGGTTCCGCTGTAAACTAGTTAATCTTGTTATGATACTAATTTATACTGTTGCTTAGTTTACTTCACATCATAAGTTTCGGTCAGGCTTATGAATTGATGTCAAACTAGGTAGGGGTGTTACAATTGGTATCAGAGCCAGGTTTAGGATCCTTTGAACCCTAGAAACTCACAGAGCCATATGATTTTACCTGATTCATTACCCTGGACATTAAAATCATTAAGTCATCATTTATAAGCTTAGATAATAGTGATGTCAGATGCTTTCTTAGCTAAGTTCTCTAAGGGATGTAGGGTTGATGTCTAATTCTTTGTCGTCTCTTAATCTCTTAGTGTTAGAAGATATTATCGATAAGGTTCTGGTTTGCCACTCTTTAGTTATAATACTCCCTAGAGCCAATCTTGAAGTCTTCATACCTTAGATGGCGAGCCGTAGATCAGGTCACTAGAGGTAACTTCCTTAAATTCGTATGTGACCTCTTTCAAGATCAACTTCTTTGAAAGAAGAACCTTAAGTTAATGCAAATCGTCAATACAATATCATATACAATTATGAGTTCTTGCATGTACGACAGTTTGTGGAGCCTCATTAAGAAATAAAAATTCTGGGGGTCAATATTCATCCCGGTTATGGTAGTTTTCAATATATTTCAGTCGGATTAGTTATCGCCTCATCTCGTCAACTTCTTTGTCCGAATCATGTTCTATTCACCTTAGTATGGAATCATCACAATCATTTATGGTATAATCTTTTGCCCATAGTCAAGCTCAGAATCTTCATTGTGGGGTTAGTGCTGGAATCACCAGTGTCGAACGACTCTCTTAGTATACTAGTCATCGATGTAGATCTTGTTTACCCTTGAAAAGTTTGAAGCAACAATAGAAATATGCATCCCTCCTATAGCAGAGTTTGATCTATTTATGAGTACAAATTGAATGTCAGAAGGCAAAGTTAGGTCACTAATAGAACCAAGTGCGTCAGATCAGTTCACTGCCATGTCTCGAGGCATGAAAGGAGTTTCCAATGTTATTGCCTCATCAGTTGAGACAGTCATAATAGTTAATATCAGATGTTATGTGCATCTAGTTGTTGCTCGTCGAAATCAGAAATGAAATTCAGGATGGTCCTTTGTTTACGAGAATCTTCAGATGTTTTCCCCAAGAAACTATCAGTACTTCGTAATCAAGTTATTGAGAATTATGCATAAATAAAATATATTCCTAGAATTTTAAACATAACCAAATCTTTTACCGTGTGACACCTAGAGTATCAGTAGAGACGGTTTAAATTCAGGGGCCATTCGAGTTGTTTTTTATTTGGTATAACATCGTTGCCTTTGGAAGTGCCTCTCCTCTTGTTTTGAAGGATGGCGTTTTAAGTTGCGTTTTAGCCATCTCGAGTTGTATAGATACGTAGTTATGAATAAATAACCACTTTCTAAAATTTATAGTTTAATGACTAGTTTGAAGAATCTTGCCCATTTCTCTAAACTGGACTCAGGATAGGGTTTCCGCAACTAAGGAGTAATGGAGGGGACATGTACATTTAATTTTCTATGCAAGGTCTTGACACTACGATGATAAGCTTGCATTTTGGAATGAGCAATGCCCCCTGCTTTCATAGATTTGTCCAATAAGGTGGTTGAGATTTTCTCTATCGAGTGGTCAGTTTCTTCCTCGATGATATCCTTTATATTCAAAGAAATAAGGACGTTTTGGAGTACTCTGAAATTTAAAAAAAAAGGGGGGGTCAAGTGCAAGTTTTAGCTCACATAATTTGCCTCGTTAAATCGCGTTGGCAGTAACGAAGAACTCTCTGTTGACCCAAAAAGAGTTTAGGGATCAAAGATTTGTCGAGAGCCACTGTCATCGTGGTCCACAACCTTCTTGGATTAGAAAGTTAGTTCAGAAGATTTATTAAGATTTCCGTGAGGATAAATTACCTTTGAACTCACCTGAGAGGAAAGTGAAAAGCATTCAATTGGATAGTAGAATTCGTGTTCGCATTTGAGGAATTGAATTTACAACAATGAAGGTGCTAGTATTGTACTTACCTTTAGATGTAGAAGGCTTTCAGATTTTACAATGATGCTTTAGGCAGAGGGTTGTGATGTGTCATTATGAAGCATAAGAATGCCACCACATTGTAAACTAACAATTGAAAGACCGAGAAGATTTAGCCCGACATGATATGTGTTTACTTATAGGAAGTCATGCATCAAAGAGTTGAAAGACACTACCTGTGTAGAGTTTGTTTTGAGATCTTCACAAGATTATAAAGGTTTCAAGTTTTTCTTGTGAATTTGATGTGGATATTTAACTCCATTCTAGTAGAGATACTTTGTCAACAAATGCGTTTAATAGAGGAGTTGCGAGTCTTTGTCGTACCGTGTGTTAGTTGGAAGTGGTGCAAACACTGGATTAATTAGAGAAGCAATGTGTTCTACCATGAATTTTATGACCCATCGTTTATTAGAAACTGCGTAAAATGCATAACCAAATCCGACTATTGATATCTTTAAATCCCAATATTACCAAAACTTTGAAAGTTGTCTAAGATATGATTTATGCAGAATTTTACGGTTCAAGATGCGTTACCCTAATGCAAATTGCACAGGAAGAGTTTGCTTTCTATATATTGTTTCGTCTCCTCATGGACGTACTTTTGAGACTTGTAAGTTCAAGTATTTTATACGTCTAAGTAATATGAGGATGCGTGAGAATGTAAATATATGACTAGTGTTTGGACCTCTTGTATTTATTGAAATTATTAAAAAAAGCGGGAAGGTCGCATATTAGTAAAAATAGAATGTTTTGTTTTTGTCAAAAAGCAATTGAGCGATAATGTGATTTCACTTCAATGAACTCTGTTTCTTAGTATTTCGAGGTCTAGTGAGAGATGTTGTCGCTTAGGTTATTATAGATCAATTGACCTTATGAATCATTTCTTGTTTTAATAGAAATGTGGATCAAGCTCCGGTTAGTCGAATGTTTATAGTGATAGGTTAGTCGAACTTCGCGGTATTTTCAAATGTCAACTTTATTGACGAAGATGATAAATTCACCATCGAGAATGGAGTCATTTACTTAGTACTTAAATACGAAATTAAGATCGTTCATTCTCTAACAAATTTATAGATAAAGCAAGCTAATAGTATTATAGAAGAGATATCAAAGATTTGCATTTTGCACTTTCAAAGTAAGCGAGAGTGCGTATTCTTTTTAGAATCATTCCAAAGTATATATCAGCCTCCAGTCGAGGTTGATGTTTTTCCCCTTTGAGTCGTTTTTCGGTAAACTTTGTTAGTTACCTCTGCGATGAGTTAAGAACAAAGAGAAGATGTTTAGTAATGAATCTTGCAATTATAAAACCACAGATTGATTAAAATTTACTTTGAGAGCGTGCTATGATAGTTCATAATAGTCAAGCCGAACGCTATTATCAGAGAAGCGTGTCTTTGCAGTTCAACATTAGGGATTTTATATATCTCAAATTCAAACTTAGTAAAGACTTTTTCCAAGTTGAGCAAACGAAGAATTTGAGTCCTAGGTTCGTTGATTCATTAAAAGTACATGAACTCTTTGGTGAGGTTGTTTACGTATTAGCCTTACCCGAGGAAACGATTGGATTGCATGATGTATTGTGTCATCTATCTGAGAAAAGCAGCCAGAGACCTTAGTTGGATGGTCAATACTGAGAGTGCACCAGTCGAATCGAATCTTATATCAACAATAAGCTAGTCAGGATTGTGGACTCAAGAATTCAGAAGCTTAGAAACAGAGAAATCCATTTAGTAAGGGTCCCTTGGATGAACAGTACTCGAATAAAGTATACCTGAGAAAGGGAAGATAAATTTCGGAGCAATGCAAACTATGCCTACCCTTTTTTTGACCCAGGTAGGACTGTAATTTTCGAGGACGAAAATTTTATTAGGAGGGGAGATTTGTAACATCTGTAATTTAATGCGAAAATGAAATTTAAATGCAGGGCCCGATCGCGAGCGAAATTGATTGAGCAAACGTCATGTCGAAGTACGAAATATTATGATTAGTTGCGTGTTAATAAGAAATTGTATTGAGGATTATGGAAATTATTTCGGCGCAATTTAAAAGTTTGCGGAACGTTAATATCATAATATTGGTGAATTGTGGAGTGACATTTTTGGTGATTAAGGAAAAAGGTTAAATTGTAACTCCTCTAATTATCATGAGCCATGGTTTCCATCCAAGCGGTACGCTTTATTTCCTTCCCCGCCCCTAATAAAGTCTAGCCACGTTTTCCCCCTTTTCAGTTTCGCGATTTAATTGGTAATAACCGCAACTCAATACCCCTTCCTTACAGGTCTCAGAAGCCAAGTAGTTTTAAAAGCCGCAGCCTCCTTCGTTTTCGACGGTGCGATAGGTGTTAGGGCTCCATTCCAGCGACCGACGGTGACGTTCTCTCTTTCTCCCTGTTCGACGACGTCAGCCGACGCCTAGGAGCGGTTTTCCCTGTTCGTCGACGACAGCAAATGCCTAGAAGCCTTCTCCTCCTCCAGGAAAACCCTTGACGCCCCTTGTTCAATATAAGGAGGCCGGAAGTCCCTGCAGCGGCTCTCCTGATTCTCGGAAGCCATCGACAACCCTGATGCAGATTGTGCAGTTCCAGGGGCCGGTAAATACCCTTCTCTTCCTCCTTGCCGGGTAACTATCAGATCTCCTTCTAGCAAGTATTTTCTTACTTAAATTCAAGTCTTCTCCTTCCTCAATCCCAGGGATCGATACTTCCTCTCCCTTCCTCGACGACACAAATCTGAGACCGATTATTTTTCCCCAGATCTCATCAGGTAGCTAACTCTGATGTTTTTCCCCTATTCGGATGATATCTTTTCTTTTTCCCAATTAAGTTCCTCCAACTGAGATCGTCAATTAGCTAGTGTGTGTGTCGAATTGCAGATTTTGGTGCGGGTTGGTTTAGATCGGGAAAAAGGCTTGGAACTTGTCACAATAATCTAAAGGAAACCATGCCGCCACACCATGTGTGCGAACGCCGCAACACTAATGTAAGAAATTCGTTTCCTTTTGGTTAGACATATTACATAGTTCAATTTATGTATTATACCTCATTATGTATGATTATGGTAAGAATTTGAAATTATACGTAGCATACTTTATGTAAAGATAAGAAATAATAAATCATATCTTAAGTATCAAGTCACCATAATATGAACTACGTAAGAAGCAAAGGAAGTATTTATGTAATGTATCTTATGCATAATAGTATGGTTATGGAGAAACATGAAATTATTGTATAACACACCTCATGCATCGCTGGGAATAGTAGATCAGAATTTAATCACCTTATCATGATGATATGAACCATGTATACTAGAATTAAAGAAATACTATATAGTTAGACATACGGTGTCGAAATATGAATGATTCCCTCTAAAGTAATATTACTATATTATGAAGAATAAAACAGTGCACGTAATTATGATGAACGCATCTTATGAATGGATGAAAATAGTGAACTATAGTTTCATATCATATAACAAAAATACGAATAAGGTGGATTAAGATGTAAGAAATCTTATTTCTTTTGGCAAGGCATGCCACATAGCGTAATGCATGAATTATTCCCATATAGTTAAGAGAATATGAGGCGATTAAATAACATGAAACACAATCAAATACATAAGGATGAATATGTATGCAGTCCAACCGCTAATGGAGAATAATTAGGAGGCACGATCGAGACTTTCTCTCGTGATAGATAGAGGCGCACTATCTTACTCATATGGTGTAGTAGACCGTATGAGCCTCAAGTTAGGGGGAGACGACACCCTTTTAGAAAATCAGTAGATACGAGTCCGTGTCTGTGAGACACTAGAACAGCTGCGTTCGTTAGTAGGGACTCGGATCATTAGAGCGCGCATAAGAAGATACTTAATTTAGAACAAGAAGAAGAAAAGTTTAAAACTCCTAGAACTCAAGGGTATGCCGAAATCTAGAAATCTCTATAGTTTAACGATTTCGAAGCTTGAATGGAAATGCATGTCATGATCACACTAGAACTGACATTTATGTTTTAAAAGTATTTTTGATAGAAAAGCATGCATAGAACATAGTTAACATTTATTAGTATAAAATGTTACTTTTAAAAGCATGCTCTTATAAATTGTTTCAAGATATTTTCTTAGTGTCACTGGGGGGAAAAGTCTTTCTTGCTCGCTAGTGAGTTGATCCGTTTTCGGAATTTTCATTACAGGAATCACGGGTCAAGTTGTTCGCTCTTACTTCCTAGTTGGCTCTGTGCTTCAATCTTTAAGGTACTTTAACAATCTTAATTTCAGCAATTTGGTTCCGCTGTAAACTAGTTAATCTTGTTATGATACTAATTTATACTGTTGCTTAGTTTACTTCACATCATAAGTTTCGGCCAGGCTTATGAATTGATGTCAAACTAGGTAGGGGTGTTACATCTATACTGCCTAGAATCCCCATTTCTCTGATTGCACAGATTTTAATATCTCACTCCATGTTGACTGATCTGAGAAATTTGTCATTTAAATCGTAGTTAGTGAATGTCCTTCCATATGTCTTTAGACCATTCACAATTTTGAAGAATTTCTCATAACACTAAGAAATGGAATCTTTCTTTTCTTAACTAAAAGCCTCATACTCCTGGTTAAGAAAAGACTTTTTATCATCCCTAACTTCAACAGTCCCTTCCATATATACTACCAAGGAATCTCACATCTCCTTAGTTGTTTTATAGTGAACTAGGTTGAAAAGTATAATCATCAATAGCACTTACCAAAATGTTTTTGGCCTTCTTGTTCATGGTGGCAAGTGTCATTTCATCTTTTGACATCTCAGAATATTTCTTAGGCCTGTTGTTAAAGGCGCGCCTAAGGCTCCAGGCTCAACATGCTCAGAGGCTTGCGTCTTCGTGCGCCTTTTTTGCACCTTTGGAGTATAAAATGCGTGTCTGAGAGCGGTTTCTGTTGCAAACCTTTTTTTCCCAATAGAAAGAAAGAAATAATATAAGAACTCAATATTTTTTGCATGATTTAGTGTTTGTGAAACATTATCGAGTGTCAAGACTTAGATATGATGTAAACGACCATATTTATTCTATTTTTTAAGAGTTATACATGATAGTAATGAATGATTAATGAGTAGAATAGATGAAAAATCCAATTAAGAAGAACTGATGATTGATGCTTATTTTTAAAAATGAATGTGGTTGCGCCTTGTCTTTATCAGGCGCGCGCCTGCGCCTTGGGCCTTGCGCCTTGGCTCCAAGACCCCGTTGCACCTTGGTGCGCCTTGCGCCTTTAATAACTAAGGTCGCACAGGGGCTTCACTGTTGATAATAGATGTTGTCATAGGAATGAAAGGCCCTTCCTCTGTCACGACCCGTCTCGACAAGAGTCAGAGTGCGCTTCGGGGCGGGCCGTGATGCCACGGGCATGGGCGAAAAGAAATTCATGCCTGTTAAGGCGGATCCGGGAATACTACAAATAGTCTTAAAATAGTTACTTTTGATTAAAACAGATTGATTTATTGCGAAAGCTTTAAAATGTGAGTTTGAAACAGGTGCACATGCATTTTTTGCAAAAGAACTTATGATACAAGTTTTGGAACAGATTTTTATGCAGTGATCATCGCAGATGAATGAGCATACAAATCATGTCAAATTATAGTACATATAATATTTAGCCTAGCAGTTGTCCATGAAATAAGAGAAAATGACTGATCGTAACTACTACATAACAGAAATGTCCGACAGTAAAAGAAATGAAACATAAACACAAAACCTGAAACTTGACGCAGATCGGCCTCAGAGAGCAGGCGGCACAGGCACGAACACTAAGGCAAATCCAAACAGAAGGAAAAGCCTCAGAACATTGAAATACACAAGAGCAAGCAAAATAAAATACGAGCAGGAGAAACAGAATATTTGTGTACCGCTTTTCATGAAGCAGAACTAACAAGACAGGCAAGCAAGTGAGAGAAGCATAAATATCTAGAATTATTAGACTACTCCGAAGTACAGCCTAAACATTTATTTTGCAACGACATAAGCTGTACTCGATGAAATGCGTAGGTGTTTATAGTGGGTGCGCATGGTTCACACTCAAGTCCAAGTGTAAGTCTTGCTAGAATAAGAGTACTTCCTGTTTACCGTGACCATGCAAACAAGACGATGCACCACCTAAACCCTAGTTTTCAAGTTTTGCTTATGACACTCAGGACCTAAGTGATTCATGTAATAACATAAGTTGTAACAAGTGAAAGTGTAGGTGTTTTTGTTTGACGCGCATGATTCATGATTCAGACAGATTCAAGTACGGATTCAGGAGATTCAGAAATTTATGCTCGCTATGACAGGTCCTTTGTTCCCATTAGGGATTCAAGAGGGAACCCAAGTCAAGGAGTTGCGTCAGTTAAACCCTACCTTTCAATGTTTACTTGTGTTATTAATGATTTAGCGCAGGATTTCGTGGATTCTAGCATATCAAGACATGTAACCAAGATACTGATTCAGATATACAAGAGTATATTTTACAAACGTGAAACGGGAGGAATCAAGTTATAGAATGTTATTTAACCAAGTCTTGGAATCAGACATGCATAAGAAACAAGATTCGATGACTCAGAAAACTCGATAGAGAGTTTTGAAGCTTGCGGATTCAAGTATTTACGAGTAATAAGATTACTATACAACATTTTCTAGGATATCCAGTATTCCTTTAGCTTACGTCATTTCCAAGACACGAATATCATCTAAGTAACCATATGTACGAGCCGAATATTTTAAATCAAACACAATTCACCTAGTTGTCAGCAAGAATATTAGCATTTATCATTATAATAATTAATGCTCATAGTTAAAAAGAACTACTAGTCTTCCAATTATTCACCAACCGAGACAAAATTCATCTAATTGAATATTCAAGTAACCATCATTCATTAACTTGTCTTCCAGTTATCCAAATATCATCATTTACACTCACAACTCACTGTTATTCCAATCGCGTGAACCTCAAACTAATAACAAGTCTATTTAGGGATCCGATGTCTAAATTTATTTGATGAAACGAGCATCCAAGGGTGAATTCACATAAACATAAGAACAGACAAGGCAATTAAGTTCAATGTTTGCAAGAGAGGATGATCTCTACTTGCCTTAAATAAGCTGAAGCTGACGGGAGCGGCTAAATAGCACGAGCAAAAATCAGAAATCATATTTCGAACCTGTTTAAGAACGATGAAATTGAGATTGTACAACTCACTACGCAAACACAAGCATTTCTACGACGAGAAAATTAAACGAGGGTTTAGCGGATTTTACCTCCCTCAAAGGAGAGGGGAGAAGAGATTCCACGCGGAGACGGAGACTTGGCGGCGCTTAGGTTGCGGAAACCCTAAATCGGAGAGGGATTTTGCGAGATCCCGCCAATTGAATCGAGGAGCGGCACCGGAAAAACCACGGCGGGGTTAGACGACTACAAGAGGGCAAAAACCTTGAATCAACAGAAAATCCGAAATTTTGGAGTGCACAATTTGCAAAATAATTCGAGAAAAATTGAACAAAGGGGGAAAGGAGGAGTTCCTTACCCGAGGAAACCAAAATCTGAGCCCAAAGAGGAGAGAGGAGGAAACCCTAGACGTTCCTCACGCAAAAACTCAGCCCAAACGGAGAGGAAGGGGTTGTCGGAGGGAGAGGAGGCAGACTGTCATCGGTCCCGAGTGCTGAGGAGGGGGCAGCCATGGCAGGAGGAGGAGGAGAAGGAGAGTTGCCGACTGCCCTGGAGGAGGCTGGAGAAGCAGTCGACCACAGTGGGGGGATCGTCGGCCCTTGAGGACAGGCGGAAAGGCCGCCGGTCAGAGGAGAGGCAGGAGGCGGCGGCAGGAGGGAGAGCAGCAGACATCGGCGTGAAGGGAGGCGGCAGCGGCCGAAATCGAGAGCGAGGGGTGCACGCGGGAGGAGCACCGAACGGGAGATGGGAGCCCTAACTGAGCGGGGTCGGGATCGGGAGACAGGGGCTGCGGCTTGCGGGAAATAGAATAGGAGGGGCTAGCTCGGGATTTAATCAGGGAGGCTGGCGGGGTGCGGATAGCAAATTTACAAATATGCCATTAAAATAACCCACCACTTGATTTTGATTTAAAATCTTGGGTTGTTACATTCTCCCCTACTTAGGAAGTTTCGTCCCGAAACTTTCTGAGAATTCTCTGGATGGGGCCTCTCATGGCGAAGATTCAGATGTCATTCATTTCAAACAAGATTTGCAGATCAAGACATAGAAGCTAACTATGAATATGCTGAAACAGAAAGGAAAACAAGCGTCGAGACTTACCAAAATCAAGAGAAAATTTGCGAATAATTGCTACGCATCTCAGATTCAAGTTCTCGAGAGAATTATTCAGACTTTTCATGCATTCAAAACACAATTATCATAAGGATGATTTTTTTCTTTCGAAACTTGCGTACTTCATACTCTAAGATCTTAGCGGGTATGGCCAGATACGAAGGATTGGTTTCAGGGAACACAGGAATTGTTTCACTCAGCTCGGAATTGAGAGATAAGATTCAAGAATTCGGGAGCGAAGAATCTTTGCACGAAGGGGGTAACTTACTTGCGATGTTGACGCTTAAGAGCTAGCTAGAAGGAGATACTTGAGAATCAGACGAGATCGATAGACAAGCAGAACAGGAAGCATTGATTACGAATACCGGAGATTTGAAACTAGAGATTCTAACACATTTCCTACTGTCAGGTACATAAATTATGTAATAATTACAGCATTTTCATTGGACAACTCTAGGTAATGATCATGCAAGTGCAAAATTGAAATCATGTGCGATGTCAAGCAAGTAGTAAAGTCATGCGTGTACAATCATTATTGTTGTTCTTGGCTTCACACTTGTGCAATGATTTATGATATGAATGCAAATGAATGGATACACATGTCATGTTAAGCGTTCATATCACTTAATATGTCATGCATATTAAGACTCTAATGCCAACGCACTTGAAAATATTAAACTGCCCATAACCATTTAATATTCGCAAGCGGTGTATATCCTAAGGGAATTCATATGCACAAAAATATTAAGTTTGTCCATACTCCCTTAACATTCGTGTGCATACTACTCATGCTTATGAGTGAGTGCGTGCGTGTTTCAGCCGCGAACAACACATAATGACAAGGTGCGTGAAGTAATGATGCATGTATAAATATTTATAAAATAAGATTCAAAATATTTGATAATTGTAAAATATTTTATCTTTAGAAACAAACAAACCTCCCTCTGATACCAACTGTCACGACCCGTCTTGATAAGAGTCAGAGTGCGCTTCGGGGCGGGCCGTGATGCCACAGGCATGGGCGAAAAGAAATCCATGCCTGCTAAGGCGGATCCGGGAATACTACAAATAGTCTTAAAATAAATACTTTTGATTAAAACAGATTAATTTATTGCGGAAGCTTTAAAATGTGAGTTTGAAACAGGTGCACAAACATTTTTGCAAAAGATCTTATGATACAAGTTTTGGAACAGATTTTTATGCAGTGATCATCGCAGATGAATAAGCATGCAAATCATGTCAAATTATAGTACATATAATATTTAGCCTAGTAGTTGTCCATGAAACAAGAGAAAATGGCTGATCGTAACTACTACATAACATAAATGTCCGACAGTAAAAGAAATGAAACATAAACACAAAACCTGAAACTTGACGCAGATCGGCCTCAGAGAGCAGGCGGCGCAGACACGAACACTAAGCCAAATCCAAACAGAAGGAAAAGCCTCAGAACATTGAAATACACAAGAGCAAGCAAAATAAAATACGAGCAGGAGAAACAGAATATTTGTGTACCGCTTTTCATGAAGCAGAACTAACAAGACAGACAAGCAAGTGAGACAAGCAGAAATATCTAGAATTATTAGACTACTCTGAAGTATAGCCTAAACATTTATTTTGCAACGACATAAGCTGTAGTCGATGAAATGCGTAGGTGTTTATAGTGGATGCGCATGGTTCACACTCAAGTCCAAGTGTAAGTCTTACTAGAATAAGAGTACTTCCTGTTTACCGTGACCATGCAAACAAGACGATGCACCACCTAAACCCTAGTTTTCAAGTTTTGCTTATGACACTCAGGACCTAAGTGATTCATGTAATAACATAAGTTGTAACAAGTGAAAGTGTAGGTGTTTTTGTTTAACGCGCAGGATTCATGATTCAGACAAATTCAAGTACGGATTCAGGAGATTCAGAAATTTATGCTCGCTATGACCGGTCCTTTGTTCCCATTATGGATTCAAGAGGGAACCCAAGTCAAAGAGTTGCGTCAGTTAAACCCTACCTTTAAATGTTTACTTGTGTTATTAATGATTTAGCGCAGGATTTCGTGGATTCTAGCATATCAAGACATGTAACCAAGATACTGATTCAGATATACAAGAGTATATTTTACAAACGTGAAACGGGAGGAATCAAGTTATAGACCGTTATTTAACCAAGTCTTGGAACTAGACAGGCATAAGAAACAAGATTCGATGACTCAGAAAACTCGATAGAGAGTTTTGAAGCTTGCGGATTCAAGTATTTACGAGTAATAAGATTACTATACAACATTTTCTAGGATATCCAGTATTCCTTTAGCTTACGTCATTTCCAAGACACGAATATCATCTAAGTAACCATGTGTACGAGCCGAATATTTTATATCAAGCATAATTCACCTAGTTGTCAGCAAGAATATTAGCATTTATCATTATAATAATTAATGCTCATAGTTAAAAAGAACTATTAGTCTTCCAATTATTCACCAACCGAGACAAAATTCATCTAATTGAATATTCAAGTAACCATCATTCATTAACTTGTCTTCCAGTTATCCAAATATCATCATTTACACTCACAACTCGTTGTTATTCCAATCGCGTGAACCTCAAACTAATAACAAGTCTATTTAGGGATCCGATGTCTAAATTTATTTGATGAAACGAGCATCCAAGGGTGAATTCATATAAACATAAGAACAGACAAGACAATTAAGTTCAATGTTTGCAAGAGAGGATGATCTCTACTTGCCTTAAATAAGCTGAAGCTAACGGGGGCGGCCAAATAGCGCGAGCAAAAATCAGAAATCATATTTCGAACCTGTTTAAGAACGATGAAATTGACATTGTACAACTCACTACGCAAACACAAGCATTTCTACGACGAGGAAATTAAGCAACGAGGGTTTAGCGGATTTTACCTCCCTCAAAGGAGAGGGGAGAAGAGATTCCATGCGGAGACGGAGACTTGGCGGCGCTTAGGTTGCGGAAACCATAAATCGGAGAGGGATTTTGCGAGATCCCGCCAATTGAATCGAGGAGCGGCACCGGAAAAACCACGGCCGGGTTAGACGACTACAAGAGGGCAAAAACCTTGAATCAACAGAAAATCCGAAATTCACAATTTGCAAAACAATTCGAGAAAATTTGAACAAATGGGGAAAGGAGGAGTTCCTTACCCGAGAAACCAAAATCTGAGCCCAAGGAGGAGAGGGGAGGAAACCCTAGACGTTCCTCACGCAAAAACTCAGCCCAAACGGAGAGGAAGGGGTTGTCGGAGGGAGAGGAGGCTGGAGGCAGGCTGTCATCGGTCCCGAGCGCTGAGGAGGGGGCAGCCATGGCAGGAGGAGGAGGAGAAGGAGAGTTGCCGACTGCCCTGGAGGAGGCTGGAGAAGCAGTCGACCACAGCAGGGGGATCGTCGGCCCTTGAGGACAGGTGGAAAGGCCGCCGGTCAGAGGAGAGGCAGGAGGCGGCGGCAGGAGGGAGAGCAGCAGGCGTCGGCGTGCAGGGAGGCGGCAGCGGCCGAAATCGAGAGCGGGGGGGGGGGGGGGGCACGCAGGAGGAGCACCGAACGGGAGATGGGAGCCCTAACTGAGCGGGGTCGGGATCGAGAGACAGGGGGTGCGGCTTGCGGGAAATAGAATAGGAGGGGCTGGCTCGGGATTTAATCAGGGAGGCTGGCGGGGTGCGGATAGCAAATTTACAAATACGCCATTAAAATAACCCACCACTTGATTTTGATTTAAAATCTTGGGTTGTTACATCCTCTATGGCAGTGAAAATTCTTAGGTCAAAATCCTCCATGAAGAGCTTCACCCTCTCCTTCCAGACGGCAAAATTCTCCTTCCTGCATATAGGTAACTTCATAGAGCCAAGCTCTTTGTAATTCTCACCAACAGACATAATTTGTGATCCTAAGTGAAGCCAAATAGATCTTGCTCTATAGCTGTTAGGCTAGTTAGAACTCAACCTTCCTCTGTTACCAATTGTTATTTTACTTTGGGTCACCTAGATCACACCTAGAGTGGGTGAATAGTTTGATGAGTGCTTTTTGATCTTTTTTCTAGTTTCAGCAAGATGATAAAAAATGCAAGCACATAAAGCACACAATGATTTATAGAGGTTCCCCAAGAATGCTTTGGGTAGTCCTCTCTCCAAACCACCTATCTAGCAATGTGTTAGAGTGGGTAAAC
This sequence comes from Dactylorhiza incarnata, assembly GCA_033032865.1. Taxonomy (NCBI): domain Eukaryota; kingdom Viridiplantae; phylum Streptophyta; class Magnoliopsida; order Asparagales; family Orchidaceae; genus Dactylorhiza; species Dactylorhiza incarnata. Next base: position 14,119,531 of record JAWHQI010000003.1, on the reverse strand, counting down.
TCCTCCAAATCTCAGTTTTCTTCTCCAAGACTTACACCCAGGCCACCAAGGCCCTACCTCAATCTCTACAACAAGAGATCTACACTCAGATCTTTTTCAAGATTCTACACTCAAATTCTTAAAGGAATCCTACAGCAAACTCAGATTCTCACAAGAATCCTACCACTCAGATCCAAAGGATCATACAGCTCTGGCTCCAAGAGCCCTAAAACTCAGGCTTACACCAAAGCCCTACAACTCAGAAATCAAAAGATCCTACAGCAACAGTTTATAATTTCACTGTTTGCAATATAACTAAGACTCAAAAGATGAAGAAGTGAATAAATTTAAGTCTTCTGTAGAAGCACAGCAGAGAAGCTTCTTCTTCCTTGATCAGATCTCAGAAATAATCTTCTTAAAGAATATGATCTTGATCTAAAAAACTTTCTTGCAGAATAGGAACTTCTTACTCAGATAGATAATCTTCAGGAAGAATTTGAATTGCTGAGTAATACTTGAGAAATACTTGTTTGTACAGGCTCTGAAGTTCTTGCAAGAATACTGGAGAACGAACAGTAGCAGCACCTTAGGGTTCTTCCTTGAGACATTTTGTTGCTCTCTCCAATTGATTTGCGTTCTCGTTCTGGTCGCAGATGATTCACAAAAGCTTAAGATAGAATGTAAGAATGAATAATAATATATAAAATGTGAGTCATCAAGGCCTTTTTATAGAAACATCTTCCAATGGCCAGGAATCAAGAAAGAATTATTTACTTAAGACCTTCCAGAAGAAATCCTCTGATTGGCGCATCAAATGGTGGATTTCAAATTGAAAATTAAGCTAAGGCATAATTCCCGGCTTTCTTCCCGCACCGTGCATATATAGAAATCTTCTAGACGATACATGCCTTCTGGACGATACAGGCCTTTTGGACGATACATGCCTTCTGGACGATACAGGCCTTCTGGACGATACAGGCCTTCTGGACGATACAGGTCTTCTGGACGATACAGACCTTCTGGACGATACAGGCCTTCTGGACGTACAGGCCTTCTGGACGATATAGCTCTTCTAGACGACACAGCGCTTCTAGATAACACAACTCTTTTAGATAACACAGCTTTTATATCTGGCTGATGTGGCCATGATTTAGCCGACATAGAATTTTGTCGTCGAGATCGTCTAGCCGATACAGCAGTGGTCTAGACGACATAGAATCCTTGTCGTTTAGATCATCTAGCCGATATTTTTCTTAGCCAATTTTAGGCTTAATCCAACCTATTGGTTATCTTTGCAGCTTCATTTTCAGACCTTTTCAAATGGCTTTTCCTTGATAGTGACAAGTCTAATATAGTGTTAGGACATAAGTCAACATGTATTTTGCACTATGAGGGATTACATAGGCAAAACACTGTTTGAGTAACCATAAGCCTAACCCTACATTAGCCATGCATTTTTGTTATACCTGTCACATCAAACTAGAATAGAACATCAAATACATAATGTGTTTATTGTTATCCTAAAGGCTTCTTCAAACCAGGAATCTTGTGGTCAATAATCCCAACACTTCCTGCCAAGAAGAGGGGATAGATATGGAAGACAGTGAGGTGACAATGCTTTATGCGAAGGAGACAAAGATCCATAAGTCACAAAGTGAGATAGAGGGTGTTGGGTAGAAGTATGATTACCCCATTGAGTACCAGAAGATGGATCTGGTGCTGGACCAGGTATCATGGGCGAAGCCTGTGTATTTGTACCTCTACATCTCCGAGTATAAACCTACAAAGGAGGGGGGATATCACCTGACCAATGGGAGCAGGAGTAGTAAGACTAGGAGGCTGAAAAGAAGGAGAAATTGGTAGAGGAAGAGAAGGGGAGCTCAATTCCATGGTATTAGACTCCCCCTGAAGTGAGTCCTCATAGTAAGCTTTGGATTCCCGAAATGTGACATCCATAGTAACAAAGGTCCTTTTGGTCACAGGAAGAAAGCATTTATTTTGGGTTGGAGAATAGCCAATAAAGACACACCGCAGAACACGGGGATCAAGTTTGGATTTGTAATGTACATGAACGAAGAACACACATCCATGACACCAGGCGGCGGAAGGTTTGTATTTCATCAGCATAAAGGGCAGGAGGAACACCGGCAGGATCTAGGTAACTGTGGAGAGAAGAGTCCTCCATGACATTCAAAAGATGCGCAAATCGAGATGGAGATGGGCGACCATGAGAACGGCCATAACTACGACCTCCTCGAGGAGAAGTACCTCCTCTTGAAGGAGGAAAGACATGAAGCTTAAAGCATATGTCCCGAGTATGACGGATTTTCCCACAATAATCACGGACCAGATGGTCCTCCGTGGACTTTGGCCTAGTATCGCGGGTAGGACAACCACCATGGCTGAACTGAACAACAAGAGGTGAGCCCTTTGAGCTAAAGTCTAGAAGTAAAGTCTGTCGGCGAACAAAATCTTGTTGCACAAGATTGTAAACCTCTGGTAGAGAGGGGAGGGGGAACGCCCAAGAATCTAAACACTAATCAAATCAAAATCACGAAGCAAGCCACGAAGGAATTCAAAAATCTGGTTGCATTCTTCCCTACCCCAAACCAACACTTCATCTTCGGGAGACACAAGAGTAAGAAACACAAGACTAAGCGAGTCGAAGTGATCATATTCCTGATAAAGTTGGGTAAATTCCAAGTAGTAGGCTTAGGGAGGACGATCGCCCTGTCTCAGAAGAAATATTGGTCGATGCAATTGAAATATCCGAGCGGCATTCCTCCAACATGAATAGGTGACCTCAGCTCGCTTCCATAGATCAGCAGCAGTATCCAGGAACAAGTAATTTCGGGCAATCAGTTTCAGTATAGAGTTGAGAAGCCATGACATCACTAAGGAGTTTTCAGACTCCTACTATAACCACTCTGGCGATGCCGGTATGGGTTCCTTGGTGGTGCCACTGACATATCCAAACATATGGCGGCTCTTTAGGGCAAGAGTGATGGAGCGAGCCCACGGGAGATAGTTAGTGCATCCAGCTTCATGGTAGTAATTTGAGGGGTTCGTGGTCATGATTTACATGGCCAGATCTCATAGAGGGTGTTGGAGTAGAAGAGACGCCTCCGCCAGATGACGTATGCGGAGAATCAACGCTCCCAAACATAGCAAACCAAGAATAGAAATCAAAGGATTGCTGAAATTAAGGGTAGAAGCACAGAACGAGGGTTTCACTAATAGAAAGAGATGAAAATGATGTCGATCCCAGAAATAGAACCATCCAAGAAGGCCAAATCAGGTATAGGAAAGAGGAGGAGGAGGAATCATCCCCTTAAGAATAAGGAGAATCGGATGCCAGAACGAAGGGAATTAAACTCTCATGTGCCCAATGTCCCCTGTCGTCAATCGGAACAAACCGCGAACGTGAACGACGAGAGATGATACGCGGAGGTAGGAGCGACTGAGACCGCGGGAACGCGAACGGCGAGAAACGGAAGGGCGAAGGCCCGAGCGACGGGAGCGGCTGAGTCGGGCGAGGTCGCGAGCGGCGCGGGGGAGCGGAACGAGCGTCGGGAGAATTAGGTTGGCGTTGGCTTTGATACCATGTTGCTAATGAGAATTAATTTCTATTCAATACAATTACTCCTTAATATATAGGAGTACGAAATACAAGAGAGGCAAATACAAAACATAATACACATTTAATTTCAATACAATCTCCAGCAATATATTATACACATTATATTTAGACTAGCCTCCATGCACGGTCGCCATGCACAGTGTGCAGCAGCAACAGTGCTTGACCACCGCTCGTTGCGCCATATAAAATAAGTTTCACTGCACGATTTATGGGAGACATCGAGCAGTGGATGGGCATTTTCGTTCGCACATTGCACACAAAAGTACCCAGTGCACATCGACTATATACATAATTAATGTTCTAGTGGTGCGCACATCCTGCTGTGTGGTGTGTGGCAGCTATAGTAGCACAGACTGTCACTTGGTATACCCTTGGCTACCTGAATTCAACCGGCAGTATAACCATGTCTACTGATGCAACAGAATATAGAAAAAAAATACTGTTATAAAATAATTTTACTTCCAACAAGAACTTATGCCATATGCATTCATGAATGCATTGATCCATAAGAAATGCTACACTTAGTTTATGCGATATAAATAAATCAAATAAATAATGAAAACTTCATTTATTTACCTTCTCACCTGGCTGAAATTGCAGCTCAAAATGGGCTGTCTTGAGTTTCCTCGAAGTATAAATATCTGTGGACTTGAAGATGTCTCATCATCAAACTGGAAAATATATCTTGGGTCTGGATCCAGCTTCACTCTCAAGTGCAACTCCAGTCCAAGCTTGTGCCCTTCCAGCCTGCTCTTCTCAAAACAAATCCACCCATCATGAAGCAAAGTTGGCTTCCCTTCACACCATTCGGGCCCCACCTCCACCCTGAATCTCCCAATCAGATGCTTCCTCCCTGTAACACCACAGTGTGAACCTTCCCTCCCCAAGTAGATGGCGACCTCGAGATATGGCTGTGCGGCCTGAAAGCATCCATGAGACATCATCGCCTCCACATCAGATTTCTCGAGGTAAAAGACAGTGGCATTGCTGCAGGGATCTGGGCTAGTTTCATGGGAGGATATCAGAGGAACAGAGGTGGTTTGAACCGGGAAGCCTCGAAGACGGATCTCACACCGGCACGAAGACAATGAGAGACAGTTAGCACCTCGCCCTGCTTTTGAAACGGCTGTCACGGGAATTCTGAGTCCCAGTGATCCAACAGATAGTCTAACAAAAACTTGGGGATCCATCATCCTCTAGAGTTGATGCTCATCTGGATAAAAATAAAATAAATCATTGGTGATCCAAGCGATTGGAATTTAGCTACTGGAAGCAGATATGTTTAGCTCCTTTGAAGAGAGAAAAACAACTAAAAGGAACACAAGTTATCCTAATAGGCGCATATGTATACTTGTACAAGCATACACAAACAAGCTTAGGCACAAGTATGCAGATGAAGAGAGGGAAGGGAGGAATGTACGGGGAGAAAGAGAGAGAGAGAGAGGACAGAGGAAACAAATGAGAGAGCTGTAGTATGAGAAGTTGAAGGAAAAAATACAAACAAATGAGAAAGCTGTAGAAAAGAAGTTGAAAGAAAGGCCTGTAAACATATGAGAAACCTGTGGTAAAAGAAGTTAAAAGAAAGACATCTTATTGAAGAAAGGGACACCTAAAGGCGGTTACAACTTACAATCAGATCAGGCAGATGAAAGCTAATGCAAATTAATTATTTATGGTCAAATGAAAGAGGTTACCAAGATTCTATGCGATTTGTTTCTAGTCGATATTGGATCCAGCCAAGGAAGATACGAAATATATACGTAAGCAAACTTGTTATGTGGTGTTCCAACAAACCATTGTTTAAGTACCTAATTTATTAAGTTTAACAAAATAAGGCTAATTTACAATCTATAAAAAATTAAAAATACCATATTAGCTATACTCCATTACAAATGCCCGTCCCACCATTCTCATTTTCACCCAAAGACCCGAAAACCTCTCCAATGTAACGTCCCCAATATGATGAGGGTGGGGAGTGTCTTCGGGGAGGAGAACCAAACAAAGACGGGTCTTGGCAGACTTCTAGGTGAACGGAGGTGTAGGATTGAACCGAATCACACATCGTAGTTGGAGGAAAAGTTGTTGGACTTAAGTAATAATTCCGAACCCTAAATATCAGTGACATTTTGGACCAGTTGGTAGAGTTGTGTTTGGAAAACTCCATAGTTAAGTGTGCTGCGGTGGGGGTAATCTGAGATGGCTGAACTCCTGGGAAGTGCTCATAGGATACCTTTGGAGAAGGATAAAATCGTGTGGTTCATCTCAGTATGATTTGGGTTGAACCAAAGAGGACAATACATCTGATATTGTGAGGATTAAATCATTACGAATGGTATCAAAGTCAAACCTCCTACAATACAATATGTAGTTCGAGGCGAACAATATAAAAGCTGGCGGGCCTGTAATATCCTGAATCTGATAAGGGAGGGGTGAAGCCCAGGGAAAGTCAGCTCCATGCAGACTTCTAGGATGACAGACTTCTAAGTGAAAGTGCATGAATGAACTAAATTATATATCAAAATTGGAGGAAAAGTTGTTGGGATTAAGAAATAATTTGGACCCTCAAATGTCATAGGTGCCTTTTCGAAGTGGTGGAATTGTGTTGGAAACTCCATAGTTAAGCGTGTTCTAGTGCGAGTAGTCCTGGGATGAGTGACCTCCTGAAAAGTGCTCATACATATGAAAAATAACAAAACTATGTGGTTCAGCTCAATACGGGTTGACATGAAACAAAGCGGATAATACTTTTGGTATTGTAGGGGTTGGGTAATTACAAGTAGTATCAAAGTCAGACCTTCTACAGGGCAATGTGAGGTTCAGGGACGAACCACGTGGAAGTTGACGAGCTTGTAATCTCCCCAATCAGATGAGGGTGGTTTGATGAGGGCGGGGAGTATCTTTGGGTCAGAGAGGCCCAAAGAAAGACTCTTGGTGGGCTTCTAGGATGATGCAGTTGTATTTGAAAAACATCATAGTTAAGCGTGCTTTGATGGGAGTAGTTATGAGATAAGTGACGTCTTGGAAAGTGCTTGTAGGACATATGTGGAAAAAGATAAAATCGTGTGGTTCAGCTTTAGTATGGGTTGGGTTGAACCAAAACAAATAATACTTCTGATATTGTGAGGTTTGGGTCATTGCATCCGCTCTACTCCCTCCTCCAGACGGAGTCGCGAAACTTACCGCTAGTAAGAGACAACAGTGGATTAGAAGTCAGATGCATAGGATCCAGATGAAAACAACAAGGTCACATAAGAGATCGATGTTGTTCTGGACGGTATTAACCAACATTGGCAACGATTGAGTCTAAAATAGTGATTGTTTTCTGTTCGACAACAAACACAACCCTCTTCGAGCGAAGCAATTAGTTCTCTCAAAATTCTGTTTATATAGTTCCGAGAAGATCGGATTGTGAACATGATTCGGTAAAAAAATTGATGTGCCTTTCTATGAGGGACCTTATTTGTAGTAATCTTGGGTTGGAAGAAAAGGAGAGATTGGAGAGATTTGGGGGAGGGAAAAATTTGAGAGTATATATTGTACTTGCACTTCTCTCTGATTATAGTGGAACCCGTAATCCACGTGCTTCTACATACTCCTCCCTGAACAACGTAAATTTACATATTTTTCATAATAATTAGTATCATAGGCACATTGTGATGGTGCACGAGAAACGGTTGAAATGGCTGAGGATAGAAAAATTGTCATCACCATGTTCAAGGGAAAGAACTTTACATCCTGAAAGATGTAGATTGGAAATTATTGTAGGGAAAATAAATGTGGATTACGAATTTTCCCACCTTGAATGCACGATGAAAATAAACGACAACCAGAGAACGCAAGATTTTTAGCGTGGAAAACTCTCCCCAACTGAGACTAAAAAACCACGGGGCTCGTAAGCCACTTAACCTTCCACTATCCAATAATGAGATCACCAAATTCTTCTCTAATCAAGGATTAGAGGTTACAACACAACCCCTCCACGGAGCAAATCACAAGTAGAGACAGAGGAGAAGAAAACGTTCTTGCCCAAGATGCTTAGGAACAAGAGATTACACGAGAGAGATTGAGAGGAGAATACTCAAAACGATACCGAAGTCCTTTTGATCTTCCTCGCACCCCTTCTTTCGCTGAAAACAGCGAGCCGTTCATGTTAGAACATCAACCTTCGCTGCGAGAGAGCAGCGGTTCTTCTTCGCACCAAATGCAACGACTTCTTTGCGCTTGTATGCAGCGACTTCTTTGCACTTGTATGCAGCGAATTCTTCTTCACACCTGAAGGAAGCAACTTCACCCCGTGAAGACAGCTATATTTCTCCACTTGAAGATGGCAGATTTTAAGTCACGATGGCAGCCACTTGCACATGAAACCAGCGGGTTTTTATCCAATAGAAAGCAGCGGTTTCTCCCACTTGAAAACAGCGGTTTCTCCCACTTGAAAACAGCACAAACCCCCTTGAAAGCAAGGATTCCTATCCAATTGAAAGCAGCAGTTTTCACACCCTTATCGGAAAAACTGTTTTTCTCTCCATATATATATCACCTTTTCCAAAGGATGCGGCCTTTTAAATTAACCGACCAAGGGCAGTTCCCAAAAAGAAAACCGCTCATGCTGATTTGGAAAAAAACAGCGGCAACAATTAATTAGGAAATTTTCAATCCTAATTAAAAAGTAGTGGGTCCCACGTTTTTTTTTACCCAACCATTATATGTACAAGAAAAAGTGGCATTTAACTTTCAGTGAGTGGGGCCCGCTAAAATGAATTGAGAAGATTAGAAGTTGTTGGACAGACAAGTAATGAGAGTTGTTCACCTGCCTTTGGCTATGAGTGTAGCCTTCCACATTCAGAATGAGTGTATCACAATCAGAGCAATGAAGACCCTTACACGTGCATCTTAATGTTGTTGACATGCACAAGGAAGTGAAAATCTGGAAATGTTAATGTGTTGGATAGGGAGAAGATGAGTTTGACTAATGCCTTTGGGATCCAATGAGGAAAATCATGCGTGGAGGAATGTGATCTTGAATGAATATGTGATTTTCCAGGATAGGTTCGACAATGCAAAGAACTTGACCTTCCCCGGAGAACTTCAACGAAATTTTTAGGAGATGTGTAAGTTGAAGATCAAGACATCCTCGGAATGAAGAAATTCAGCAAGAACCGAGCACATTGTGATAGAACTGGTGATCTCAAATATTGCTAAAGCCAAGATAAATGTGATTTGCCAGGATAGATTTGGCGATGCAAAGAACTTGACCTTGCCCGGAGAACATATTGAGTTTAACGAAATTTTTAGGAGATGTGTAAGTTGAAGATCAAGAAATCCTCTGAATGATGAAAATCAGCAAGAACCGAGCACATTGTAGTAAAACTGAGTGATCTCAAATATTGCTAAAGCCAGGATACTCTCTTTTACACAATTCATTAGTTACACTAGTGAACTCCGTTGCTTTCATGAAATTGTGCAGGTCATAAAATAAATAGATTCCTTAGAGGTAGGGGTGCAACTAAGATCGGTTCGGTTCGGTTCCACCCAAAACCAAGAACCGACCCATATAGGTTCAGTTCCAAACTTTTGGAATCAGAACCGACCCACGGTCCTAAAGTACAGAACCGGATCCGAACCGTTCACTTTGGTTCGGTTCCGGTTCGGTTCTACCTATGTCTCAAAACAATTAAAAAAATGACTCTTCCAACTCATGATTCTTTGTCATACAACTATCAATGTCTCAAAATAATTGAATCATGACTCTCTATAGCATTAAGGTCATACAACTACATGAGTTCAAAAATTATTTTATTTAGTCATACAACTATATTCTCAATCATTTTCATGTATTAAGGCATACAACTATAATTGTTGTCTCAAAATTTATTCTTTAGCATTGATTTTCGATTCTCGGATCAGTTCTGAGTACCCGACCTGTGGAACCGGAAACCGAACCGAATTGTCGATTCTGGTATTATGGGAACCAGATCCGAATCGAACCTATTTGGAACCAACCCGAACCGTTCGGTTAAGTTTGGTTCGATTCTGATCCAGTTCTCGGTTCTTCGGTTATTTTTGCACACCCCTACTTAGAGGAATGAGACAGGATCACTGATTAAGTTACAATGACAAAAAATCAAAAAGGAACATAATGGCAATACAAAGTACAAGGCAAAGCTTGTAATGAAACGGTTCTAATAGAAAATTTTAATAACTTTAAGGCCCCGTTCGGCATGCAGATTTTGGAATTCAGTTTTGGAATTGGTAACAACGGAATTCCTTTTCGGCGTTCGGCGCGCTGGAATTCTGGGGTTTTGGAATTGCACCCAATTCCAAAGAATTAAAAATAGGCGCGGTCCAATTCTTAGGCTCCGGGCGAGATTTTCATCTGGAATTCGGATTCGGAGGTCTCCCGAAGACGGAAGGCACGCGAACTGTTGCGCTCCTCCTCCCCCGACGATCGCGTAGATCCGCAGGTAAAACCTACTCCCTTTCCTTCCTCCTCTCCTTCTTCTACCTCTCGTTCCTCTACCGACTCTTCTTCTTCGTCTGCCTCTTGTTCCTCTTCTTCTTCTACCTCTTCTTCTTCTCCTACCTCTTCTTATTCTTCTACTACTCATATTTGTGCTTCTTCTTCTACCTCTTCTTCTTCTCCTTCATCTTCTTCTTTTTTTCCCTCTTCTTATTCCTCATCTAATCGGGTTTAGGACTCAGATTTAGGGCTGATTTTTCCTCTATTGTTGCTGAATCAGTTGTTATTAATGTCTAAACTTTTTTCTGTTGTTGATGGTAGATCTGAGTTCGTAGATCTGAGTTATGCTTTTTTTTATGATAGATCGGATGATATTACTAGATCTGTGTTGATGGGTGTGTTTGTGTGGTGTTTGTGTCGTGTATGTGAGTGTGTTGTGGTGTGTTTGTGTGTGGTGTGTTTATGTGTGTGTTTGTGTTGTGTATGTGAGTGTGTTGTGGTGTGTGTGTGTGTGGTGTTGTGTATGTGAGTGTGTTGTGATGAGTGTGTGTTTATGTTGTGTATGTGAGTGTGTTGTGGTGTGAGTGTGTGATGTGGTGTCGTGTGAGTGTGTGTGCGTGGTGTGTTTATGTTGTGTATGTGAGTGTGTTGTGGTGTGAGTGTGTAGTGTGTTTATGTGTGTGTTTATGTTGTGCATGTGAGTGTGTTGTGGTGTGAGTGTGTGTGGTGTGTTTATGTGGTGTTTGTATTGTGTATGTGAGTGTGTTGTGGTGTGAGTGTGTTGTGGTGTGAGTGTGTGTGGTGTGTTTATGTGGTGTTTGTGTTGTGTATGTGAGTGTGTTGTGGTGTGAGTGTGTGTGGTGTGTTTGTGTGTGGTGTTTGTGTAGTGTTTGTGTGGTGTTTGTGTTGCGTATGTGAGTGTGTTGTGGTGTGAGTGTCTGTGGTGTGTTTATGTGTGTTTATGTGGTGTTTGTGTTGTGTATGTGAGTGTGTTGTGTGAGTGTGTGTGGTGTATTTATGTGTGTGTTTATGTGGTGTTTGTGTTGTGTATGTGAGTGTGTTGTGGTGTGAGTGTGTTGTGGTGTGAGTGTGTGTGGTGTTCAAGTGAATTTATTTTGTTCTAGATCTTCAATATAGAATAGAACCATGTTAATATGTGTACTCATTTCAAAAAAAATAGATGGATAATCCTGAATGTGACTCGGATTCTGAATTTGAATTCGAAGTAATTATTAAAGGTGTTGTCTTGACAACGCTTACTGCAGCTGCAGACGCACTACAGACCATTACAAAAGAACCAGTACACAACATCTAATAATGTGTTACAATCTGTTTTACTTGCTCACATTTATTATGGACCGAATATCAATTGTTTAAATTTACTGTGTATCAGTAAATCGACTTTTGGAGAGTTATGTTATATTCTATGTGCAACGAATTTAGTTCATGAAAGTTTATATGTTTCAGTGAAAGAATCAGTAGCATTTTTTTTGTATATCCTAGCCCACAAAAAAAATCGTGATGTTGGTTGTACCTATTTAAGGTCCACTGACACTACTAGCAGGCACTTTGGTATAGTGCTGAGAGCAATTCTAAAAATAGGAAAGGGTTATATTAAGTTGCCTGAGTCCAGACAAGAATCAAGTTAGAGGTGGTTTGAGAACTGCGTCGGTGCACTAGATGGAACTCATATTGAAGTTACAGTTCCAACGAAAGATCAGGGTAGATTTAGAAATCATAAGCAGGCAATGACCACAAAAGTTCTCGGTGTTTGTGATAACACATGAAGTTTTTATACGTTTTGCCTGGTTGGGAAGGTTCCTCCTCAGATTCTAGAGTTTTACGTGAAGCTATGGAGAGGTCAGATCGATTTGTAGTATCAAATGGTAAATTAAGGTCTAAACTTTTATATCTTGTAATGCCAACCAATGTATAAATTGTTGTTAATGTCTAGAAAATTATATACGTGTAGGTAAATACTATCTTGTTGATGCGGGGTACACAGATGATTCCGGGTTTCTAGCTCTTTGTCATTCTACACGATATCATCTTCAGGAGTGGTCGACACAAGGTAATAACCTTGTACTACCCGTAATTCGTCGAGATTAGAAAGGCCTAAGGAGACGCCTATTCGCAGAGCGAGCCGGGCGAGCAGGAAAGGAGCTTGACGAGCAGGAAAGGAGCTTGACGAGCAGGAAAGGAGCTTGGCGAGCAGGAAAGGAGCTTGACGAGCAGGAAAGGAGCTTGGCGAGCAGGAAAGGAGCTTGACGAGCAGGAAGCGAGCTTGGCGAGCAGGAAGCGAGCTGGGCGAGCAGGAAGCGAGCTGGGCGAGCAGGAAGCGAGCTGGGCGAGCAGGAAGCGAGCTTGGGCGAGCAGAGCCAAGTATGGGCGAGTATGGTCAGGTAACTCCCCCCCCCCCCCAGGATTTGTCTATAAATAGACCCCCAGGGGTACAAGAAAGAAAACTTTTTGGACGAGGTTGACCCCCTCAGGCGAGTTACTCGCCAGGTCCCTGCCTTCTTTGTACCAAGCTCGGCCATTTTTGGTTTTGGAGGGGAAGACTCCCTTGAGCTTCCGGGTACGTGGTGGGACCTCCCTGCCGCAGCACCTGGGGTCCTGTTTGTTGCTCTTCTAGCTTCTTCGTCGTTGCCAGCCAAGCCATCTCGTCGGGCTGCTGGGCGAGTAGCCTCCGGCTGCATCGGTCCGAATCTTGAGGTCAGGAAGCGAGCTTGGCGAGGTCCTTCCTTACTCGCCCATAGGCGAGATCTCTACTCGCGAAGGCGACGAGACCTACTCGCAAAGTGGTGAGAACCTGGTGCCTAGTTCAAGAGTGGCGAGTTCCTGAAGGGCGATTTCAAGGTCTGGCGAGTATGGAAAATAAAAAATTTCCAGGGGCGCTGCCCCCGACCCCGCAAGGGGCGCTGCCCCCGAACCCTCTGCGTAGGGCGTCTTATGTAAAAAGGGACACTCCTCCCCTCAGTTTCCTCCTTCTTCAATGTCAGTGATTTCCATACATGGTCATACTTACGGGTGTTTTGGTAAATCCCGTGAGTGCTTTTGTCTGACTAACAATCAGGGTGATTCATGACGAGTTCGCCACCAAGGGAAAGCACATAAGCTGTTCCGCGAGCTCCTACTCGCGATGATCTTCATCAAGGGCTTACATTCCACGAGGATGCTGACTCGTGACGTCTTCAAGGTTGGGTCGGCATTCAGCATCCAAGTAGGATGGAGGCCTCGGGATGGTGTGTTCCTTTGGAACCTCCTCGACTGTCAGTCCCTACTTGACGTCATCCTTCAGCAACACCCAATAGGATGGAGACCTCGGGATGGTGTGTTCCTTTGGAACCTCCCCAACAGCCATTCCCTACTTGACGATTTCTTCATCAGCATCAAACATAGGGGTACCAGATAAAATCTTGGGAGTACATGCCTCTAAAAATGACTTCATGCAGGTGCGAGTATGTAGATGTGAGTATGCATGTACGAGTATACAAGGGCAAGCAGACAGGTGTGCATAGCTATGTGCGAGCAAGGTATGATCGTCAATTGCACCAAGTACCTCCCAAGGTCGCGATTATTATTCCACGAGGATGCTTACTCGTGACGTCTCCAAGCTTGGTATTCTGCAAGCTCCTTACTCCCGATGATCTCCTTCCGTCGGCTATGATCCATGAGGGGTCTTACTCATAAGGTGTTCCAGTTGGTATCCCCGATGCTATGTTCTTACTCATAAGGTTTGGTCGGCATTCAACACCCAAGTAGGATGGAGACCTCGGGATGGTGTGTTCCTTTGGAACCTCCCCGACTGTCAGTCCCCTTCATGGTGTGTTCTATGGGATGAAGAACTGCTCAGAAGCACCTAAAGGCTCAACAGGGAGATCACTTGTCATCGAGAAGCTCGAACTGAACTAGGAGGGATCTTTCATCGTTCAAGAGGCATTCGAGACTGGCAGAGACCGTCTGTAGAATCATGAAGGGGAATCGCTTGGGAATACCTGAAGCGGCAATGACCTGAAAAGGTTCTATCCCTGAGCGGGAAGGTGTATTCTCCCCCTCCTTGTGTTTATTCCATTTGAATAAAAATTCCTCGCCCCCTGAAACATGGGCCGCGAGAGTTTTTTTTTTCTGGCAAGAGCTTTTTGAAGTAGGTAAAACCGATCTCCACGACAAGTTGGGAAACGAGCCTCCGACTTGATTCTCGTAAAACCCAGAACGGATGATGGGACGGTGCCTCGGTAGTGCGTTCTCCTAATACCAAGCCTCTGCACTGGCGGTCGAGATCAGCTCCCCCCTTGCACGTTGGTCGAGTTACCCTCCGACTGCATCTCTCATCCGACTGGGGAGATTATCAGGAGAAAGTCTGGACGCCGACCTCCCAACTCGTCGAAGCGATGATCGATTTACCTGACTGAGGGACCCTTGTATAAAGGTGCCATTTGACCTCTTGCGGCAAAGCCTAATATCTCTTGTCGTTTATTCCAATCATATGGGTTGGTGCGGTTAATCCCCTCTGATTGTTGAGTGACAGTATGAAGACTCTTTCGCAACCTGGCGACCGATTGGGAGATAGGTCTCCGACTCGACTCTCGTAAAAACCCAAGTCGGGTGGTGGGATAGCGCCTCGGGAGAGAGTCCTCCTAAGACCAAGCCTCTGCATTGACGGTCGAGATCAGCTCCCCCCTTGCACGTTCGCCGAGTTACCCCCTGACTGCACTTCCCATCCGGCTGGAGAGGTTATCAGAGGAGAGTCCGGACGCCAACCCCCCAGCTTGACGAAGAGATGCTCGATTTGACCGACCAGCATTCAGCAAACGCAATAGGATGGAGGCCTCGGGATGGTGTGTCCCCTTGGACCTCTCCACCTCTATTTGAGCTCGGCTCCTAGAAGGTATCGACCTTCTCTCCACCTCTAGTTGAGCTCGGCTCCTAGAAGGTGTCGACCTTCTCTCCACCTCTAGTTGAGCTGGGCTCCTAGAAGGTGTCGACCTTCTCTTCACCTCCAGTTGAGCTCGGCTCCTGCGAGGTGTCGACCTTCTCTCCACCTCTAGTTGAGCTGGTCTCCTAGAAGGTGTCGACCTTCTCTTCACCTCTAGTTGAGCTTGTCTCCTAGTTGGTGTCGACATTCTCTCCACCTCTAGTTGAGCTGGGCTCCTAGAAGGTGTCGACCTTCTCTTCACCTCCAGTTGAGCTCGGCTCCTGCGAGGTGTCGACCTTCTCTCCACCTCTAGTTGAGCTGGTCTCCTAGAAGGTGTCGACCTTCTCTTCACCTCTAGTTGAGCTCGGCTCCTAGAAGGTGTCGACCTTCTCTTCGCCTCTAGTTGAGCTTGGCTCCTAGGAGGTGTCGACCTTCTCTTCACCTCCAGTTGAGCTCGGCTCCTGCGAGGTGTCGACCTTCTCTCCACCTCTAGTTGAGCTGGTCTCCTAGAAGGTGTCGACCTTCTCTTCACCTCTAGTTGAGCTCGGCTCCTAGAAGGTGTCGACCTTCTCTTCACTTCTAGTTGAGCTTGGCTCCTAGAAGGTGTCAACCTTCTCTTCGCCTCTAGTTGAGCTTGGCTCCTAAAAGGTGTCGACCTTCTCTCCACCTCTAGTTGAGCTGGGCTCCTAGAAGGTGTCGACCTTCTCTCCGCCTCCAGTTGAGCTCGGCTCCTGCGAGGTGTCGACCTTCTCTTCACCTCTAGTTGAGCTCGGCTCCTAGAAGGTGTCGACCTTCTCTCCACCTCTAGTTGAGCTGGGCTCCTAGAAGGTGTCGACCTTCTCTCCGCCTCTAGTTGAGCTCGGCTCCTGCGAGGTGTCGACCTTCTCTTCACCTCTAGTTGAGTTGGGCTCCTAGAAGGTGTCGACCTTCTCTCCGCCTCCAGTTGAGCTCGGCTCCTGCGAGGTGTCGACCTTCTCTTCACCTCTAGTTGAGCTCGGCTCCTAGAAGGTGTCGACCTTCTCTCCGCCTCTAGTTGAGCTCGGCTCCTAGAAGGTGTCGACCTTTTATCCGCCTCAAGTTGAGCTCGGCTCCTAGAAGGTGTCGACCTTATATCCGCCTCCAGTTAAGCTCGGCTCCCGTGAAGTGTCGGCGTTCTCTCTTCCTCCAGTTAAGCTCGGCAAGGTATCGACTCTTTTTCCTCCTACAGATGAGATCCCCTCTTGGGAAGGACCTCGCGCCTTTACTCTCTAGTGCCCATCTCTCCGAACCACGGGTCCTACATTGTTTTTCCGACCTCGCGAGCGAGCTCGAAAAAAGCGGGGATTGTGTACTACCCGTAATTCGTCGAGATTAGAAAGGCCTAAGGAGACGCCTATTCGCAGAGCGAGCCGGGCGAGCAGGAAAGGAGCTTGACGAGCAGGAAAGGAGCTTGACGAGCAGGAAAGGAGCTTGGCGAGCAGGAAAGGAGCTTGACGAGCAGGAAAGGAGCTTGGCGAGCAGGAAAGGAGCTTGACGAGCAGGAAGCGAGCTTGGCGAGCAGGAAGCGAGCTGGGTGAGCAGGAAGCGAGCTGGGCGAGCAGGAAGCGAGCTGGGCGAGCAGGAAGCGAGCTTGGGCGAGCAGAGCCAAGTATGGGCGAGTATGGTCAGGTAACTCCCCCCCCCCCCCCCCCCAGGATTTGTCTATAAATAGACCCCCAGGGGTACAAGAAAGAAAACTTTTTGGACGAGGTTGACCCCCTCAGGCGAGTTACTCGCCAGGTCCCTGCCTTCCTTGTACCAAGCTCGGCCATTTTTGGTTTTGGAAGGGAAGACTCCCTTGAGCTTCCGGGTACGTGGTGGGACCTCCCTGCCGCAGCACCTGGGGTCCTGTTTGTTGCTCTTCTAGCTTCTTCGTCGTTGCCAGCCAAGCCATCTCGTCGGGCTGCTGGGCGAGTAGCCTCCGGCTGCATCGGTCTGAATCTTGAGGTCAGGATTTTCCTGACGTCAACAAACCCCACAACTTATAAAGAGTTATTTAATTTACGTCGTACTAGGGAAAGAAATGTAATAGAGAGGACTTTTGGCTTGTTAAAGAAACGATGGCGATACTGAGACAACCATCATTTTTTACCATAAAGTACAAGTATTTTTAAATTAACATGCAACCTAATATATTCATTTGAGGTGATGGTAACAAGTTCTAATTACAGGTGCAAATCATCAATACATGCTGCATTTTACACAACTTCCTAGTTGAGAGGACATTGAAGAGTGATAATCGATTACTTGATGAGGTGGATGCAGAGTTAATGGCAGAGGAGCATGTGGAGGAGCTATATGACTACTTTGATGGCGTTAATCCAAATCAAGCTACAAACGAGTGGACCAATTTAAGCGATAACTATGTTTAATGATTATCAGGCTCGTAGAGGAGTTATGTAATTTTAGAGATACTACTCACTACTACAACTTTGTTAATGTTTACTGTTGTTTAATATTGTTTAATGTTGTTTAATGTTGTTTAATGTTGCTTAATGTTGTTTAATGTATAATGTTGTGTTATGGTACTACTTAATGTTTAATGTGATCATTTCTATGTTATGTTAATGTTAAAAGTTCTATGTTAATGTTAAAAGTTCTATGTAATGTTAATGTTTAATGTATTATGTTAATATTTAATGTTTTATGTTCTATGTTTAATAATTGTTGCATAGACAAGTCTAACGAAATTTCAACAACCTAAGAGTGAACGGTCTTACATACATTGGACTGTGCAAATGGATACATCTCTCTCAAATGTCTTACTCGAGCAACATAACATAGGTCACAAGACACCCAATGGATGGAAGTCTACGGCCTTCACAACAGTCATATCAGTGTTGAAAGAGATTCGCAACGCAGATGTTGACAAAGAAAAGATCACAACACGACTAAAAACATGGAACAAATACTATCACAACGTAAGTGTTATGCTAGATACTAGTGGTTTTGGATGAGATTGGGAACGACATATGGTCAAGGTCGATAGTGAAGAGGTGTGGGCAAACTACGTAAAGGTAACAAACATTCTAGTTTTATCCTTACATTCTAGTTTTGTTATATGTCCTTACATTTGCAGGCTCATCCGACGGTGAAACATTACAAAGGAAAAGTTATTATTAATTGGTCAGATTTGAGAGTGTTATGTGGTACTGATAAGGCCACTTGTTCATGCTGCGACAGCGACCGAGAATGTTATCGAGATAGACATGGAGTTCTTTATGGAAGAAAGTAGCCATCCAGGAGATCGTCCAATGTTGATTGGGGAGAGAAGCACAAAAAAGAAGAAGAAAAAGATCTGGTGGGATTGATGAATTGGCGGAAGTCATATCCAGTGTTGCCTCTAGCATGGATAAGTCATTTCTTGGAAGACGCACTATTGCTGCAGATACATCGTTGGCACGTGCTCAAGCCATATATGTTGCCCTTGGTAATATACCGCAGTTGCAGAAACATGAATTACTCAAGGCCGTGGATATAATAATCTCTCGTGATACCACTAAATTTGGGGTATTCATGACTTTGCCAGACGAACTTAAGTTGGAGTGGCTCCGAATGCAGTTTGATCAGTAGTATTTATGTCGACTTTCTTTTATGCGTGCATCTTTTTAATGTGTGGACTTTAATATGTGTGAGGATTGTTGGTTATGTGTATGGATTTTCGTTTATTTGTATTATTTTTTCTATACTGTTAATTCCAATTTCAGAACTGAATTTCATTCTGCAACCGAACAGTAGAATTGTCCAATTCCAATTCATGATGCCCAATTCTGTACAGTATATCAACAATAGAATTGGAATTCAGCCAATTCCAATTCCTACTGGTTTTGGAATTGGCTGAATTCCAATTCCTCAATTCCGATTCCAGGTTGCCGAACGGGGCCTAATGGAATTTGTTCCCAAAGCTATTGAGGTAACTATTATTCGATTAGCGTTAAGCATGGTGGAAGCAAAAAAAGCTTATATCTTAAGCAATTTGATGCAAAAATAACATTCCTTCGTGGCAAGTTGGAGGACAACTATATGATACAACAATAATATTTTGATGCTGCAAAATAAAATTGTGCGTGGATTAAACAAGAGCTTGTACGTAGAAAAACATGCACCTAGGCAGTGGCATCGAAGGTTTAGTTGTTTGACGCTTCAATTTCATTACTTCAGGAGCAATGCATGTTAATTCTATTGCATCAAAGGGGTTGGTGAGGATCGTATCATGTTACTTTATGTGGATGACATGTAGATTATAGGAGCAAACTTCAAAGAGTTAACAAGATAAAGCATGAATTATCAAAAGAGTTTAATATGAAGGAAACTTCTTTCTTCTTAGCATGATGATTAAGGAGTAAATCATGGATAAATCTGACAGGTCATGGCCATCCACTAGTCTAATCACAGTAATCAGAATATGATGATTGCTAATGGTGGTAATTCCCAAATCACATCATTAAAAATGAAGAGAGTATTAGGAGTTCATGTGAGAAGGACCGTCAAAATGAAGAGCAAAATCGAGAAGCTTGGGGCAAAGCATGTTAACAAGAGAAGAAGAAAAGAGCTACTGTCCTGTTCAACGTAACAAGGAGTGATCTAGAAAATCAAAAATTCAAAATTTTAAGTATTTATCTTCCATTGATTATAAACTAAGGTACCCTAAGAGTCTCGTTTTTATCATATTAAATCTGTGTAGATTTCTATTGGTGATAAGGGGTTAGATTCATATAAAGTTGGAATTAAAGCATCATTCCTTGGTGCATCGTAGAAACTAGAAACAAAGAAAGGACATCAAAGTCAGTGAGAGTCATTTCTTTGATTGCATTTTGAAAGAAAGACAAGAAACAAACGAGGGATAGAAATATTAAATAGTTGAAAATGACAGCAAGAACATCTAATGGCCACCACCTGCAAACAAATCATGATAAAGACATCGGATGTCAACAGTGCCTCCCACAATACAGAAATTGGCAGATGACGACCAACATTTTCAGGCAGGATCCTGTAAAATCTATGACAAGCAAAATCTTCTGCAGAATTCATTCCCTATATCTCATTTCTGAGTGACTATAAATAGAAGGGTATGAGAGGATTCAATAGATTGCATTCTAAAGTGCATTCTTCTCCACCTTCTTTTCAGAGTACATTCTTCTTTTTCTTTGTTCCCTCCCTTCTTCTTTGTAATCGTGCACTTAGAAGCTAGAATGATTTATACAAGAAGAGGAGTATCCTAGTTACTATTATTCAATTTGCTACTGTTGTTTCTATCCTTTATTTCTCTTAGGGTCTGTTCAAATAGGCGAAATTGGTTTTTGGTATTGATATTGGGTTTTAATAAATCCAATCTTGTGTTTGGCTACGTAGGAATCGTCAAGGAACTGGTTTTGCTTCAATTCCATTGATTTTCAAAATGAACCACGGCCAATTCTTTACCGTTTGCGCCGGTTTTAGGTCTCATCGATATCCCGCTCCTCTTTCACTTCCGATCCCGAGCGTAGCTCCTCTCCGTAGCACCTCCAGCGCCGGCAGTAGTCCTCTTTCTTCTTCTTCTTCCTCCTCTTTCTTCTTCCTCTTCTTCTTTCTCTTCCTCTTCCTCCTCTTCTTCTTATTCTTGGGATTTTTCCTCTGCTCAGAAGCCGATCGCCACCTCCGCCAAATAATCCTCCCCTTCTTCTTCATCTTCCTCTTCCTCCTCTTCTTCTTATTCTTCTTCTTATTCCTCTTCTTCTCCTTCTTCTTATTCCCCCTCTTCTTCTTATTCTCTGGATTTTTCCTCTGCTTGAAGCCGATCACCGCCTCTGCCAAATAGTCTGACCCTTCTTCTTCCTCTTCATCTTCTCCCTCTTCTTCTTATTTTTCTTCTTCCACTTATTCTCATACTTCTTCCTCTTCTTCCTCTTCTTCCTCCTATTCTGATTTTCCAGTTTTCAGTTTTTTTTATTCATTTCAGTTTTTTATTTTTCACTGTTTTTTAGAATATTTGGGGTCAGTGATTTACGTGTATGCAAGCTTGAGTCACTGCTTTATTTCTGTTAGAAGAGGGAATTGAAAAGAGAAGTACAATTATATTCATCCACATAGGGCCTCTTATATAGCAATACAACAAGACACCCAACACCGATAAGCGGTGTGAGACTAATACTCAAAGACTTAAATATAAATACTTCAACACTCCCCCTCAAGCTGGAGGTGAAACCTTCAGCTTGAACAAACATAACATAAAACGGAAGGTAAAAGAAAGTTGGCAACGAGGGACAAGACAGCAGCCACCGAGGCCCAACCGCGTGTCACCGGGGATACTTCAACCAGGCAAAAGCCACACGACGTTGGTCCACAAACCGACCATGATCACGCTGGATGCTCCCGGAGCTGAACCTAGGTCAACCAAGAATGCCAAACCATTCCTACCACAAAGACACAAAGACACAAACAACATACGAAATCAACCTGGGGGCCATGTGTGACTAAGGCAGGAGTCGGGAAAAGGGGCATCCGAGTCGCCGTTATCACTAACACTCCCCCTCACGTGGAACACGTGCATGAAGGCATAGACTCGCATGGAGACACAGACGAAGATAATCAAAACAACACATAAAAGAACAACTATGGAAAACGGTTGCCGGCAAGACCACGATCCGAGATGCAGCGAGCAAAACACAAGCCAGCTGCGAGCAGAAGGCTCAAGCGGCTGCGAGCAAAGTGCTCAAGCAGCAGCGAGCAAGAAAAGGCTCAAGCAGCGGCGAGTGAGAAGGGAGGAAGAAAAGAGCTCGGCACCCAGAGAGTAGCAGCACGGGAAACCATCGTCCACCAATCAACTAGAAGACACTACTAAGACAACAACACAACCTAAAAAAAAATTTACAACAACACTAGGGCACAGCATAGCAGGAGCGACAACAGCACAGCAGTGGCACAGCAGTGGCACAGTAGGAGAGGGGCAGCAGCGGCAGCGGCACAGCAGCGGCAGTAGCCGGAGAAGAAGCAGCAGCGGCTGGAAGAGGGGTACCGGCAGATCTGGAAGAGGGGAAGCAGCCGTCGATTGAGAAGAGGAAGCCCGGAGCAGAAGGCTCGACGGGATCGTCGATCGGCAGAGGAAGAAGCCGCCGGAGGAGAAGAAGCCGCAGCAGCAGGACAGCAGTCGATGGCAGATCTGGAGAAGAAGCGCAGCAGCCGGAGGAAGAAGATGGTTCGACGGGAGATCTGGAGTAGCGTCGACTGGAGAAGAGGTAGTAGCAGCCGTCGTCGATGGCAGAAGAGGAGGTAGCAGCCGTCGTCGATGGCAGAAGAGAACGACGGGATCGTGTCGTCGATGGAAGAGGGCAGCAGCGTCGTCGATCGGCAGAGGCGTCGTCGATTTCGACGGGAGAAGCCGGCATCGACAGCGACGGGAGATGGCCCCGCTCCCGTCTCTGGAATCAAAATACGATCCCATTGACGGGAGCGAGGGGAAGAGGGTGCCGCCGAAGCCCCAGCAGCGAGCCGGAAGCGGAAGGAAAAGGTCGGGCTGGGGCTTGGTCGCGGGATGATAAAAAAAATTTAGGCGTTCAGATTGAAAGCTCTGATACCATGTTAGAAGAGGGAATTGAAAAGAGAAGTACAATTATATTCATCCACATAGGGCCTCTTATATAGCAATACAACAAGACACCCAACACCGATAAGCGGTGTGGGACTAATACTCAAAGACTTAAATATAAATACTTCAACAATTTCCATGTTTTTAATCAGCTTATGTATGTTTAGGTATTGTTAGAGATTATGAATGTGTTACTAAAGATAATTGGGTTATCATGAATGTGCCATCGTATTGCAAAAGGTGCATGCTTTTCTAATTATAGAGACAAAACCGAGAAATTCTTGTGTATGTTTAGCTTAGAAATTATGATTTGTCCAAAATATAGACTTCTTGCATGAAGTAGTCGTCATCAAGCCTACTAGCTCATCCTTATGCTCATCGAGCAATGTTAATCACATGTATGCCGCACTTGCTCAGATGTCTGGTTTGGTTAAATCCATTCATGCCGACTAAAGTTTATCCTGCAACCGAACAACAAAATTAAAATTCTGCATACATTGATTTTCATCGGAAAGCCTAGTTCCAGAAAGTCAATTCTCTGCATTCGAACGGACCTTTATGCGCTTTTCCTGTGCCCTTAGACTATAGTAAATCGCGTCTAGGCCTCCACGAATAGTATAAAGCGACATAATATTTGATATATAGCCTCACAGTGGACATTTTTCTTTATTGTCATGTCTAGGAACATTAATGGCGAACTAAAAAACATGAATAGACTCAGGGGTGAAGTTGTGTGTCTGTCACTAATTAAATTAAAATATATCGTATTTGAGACAGAGTTACACATACAGGTTATAGGAAGGTGCATCTTCTACATGAGTAGTTGATTTTAACAATGAAATGGAGAAGTTGAAAGCATTCAACATTGAGGCTTATGATTGGGTAAGGGTAAGAGATCCCATAAATTGGGCTAGATCGCATTTTAGCACGTGGCCGAAGTGTGATATGTTACTTAACAATTTATGAAAAGTTTCAGCAATGTAATACTAAAGGCTAGAGACAAACCCATAATAACAATGCTTGAGATTATAAGAACTATTATGATAAAAAAGATACATACACAGAGATAAAATACTAAAATTTAGTGGAGATATATGTTTGACCATCAAAAATATTTTAGAAAATAACAAAAGAGGGGTTCAATACTATATTTTGGAGTGGAATGGTAACGATAAATTTGAGGTGAAAGGGTGGACACGTGATTAATGGACAGTTGAATTAGCATCCCAAATTTGTAGTTGTAGAAAGTGAGACCTCAGTGGAATTCCATGTGTGCATGTTATAACGTGCATCTTCAAAAAAAGGGAGAAGGTTAAAGATTATGTTGATTATTGGTATAAGAAGACTACCTTCTTGGAAGCTTACGGGCATATGTTAAATCATATTAAAGTACAAGGTGAGTGACCTCAATGTAACTTAAATCTTGTGGTGCCATGAAATATAAAAGCAAAAAAGCCCGGAAGACCTTCAAAGCATGCCAGGAGAAAAGATGAAGAAGAGTTAAATAACATTAAATATGGTTTAAATAGAGTTGGTAAAAAATATGTTTGTTCCAAGTGTGGAGTTACATGACATAACAAAAAGAGTTGTGGTCAGTCGTCCAAGAAAATCGAACCAGCATTGCCAATAAAATCAACTTCCAAATCTAAGCTACTGGTTAGTAAGATTTCTATTATTAGCTTTTATTCATTGTTGAAGACTATCATAACAATAATCTACTAGTCTATTATCATGTAGGTGAAGAAGAAGATCACAAGTTCAAATGCAGAGATAAATAATGTTGTATCGCGTGAAGCATAAAGTGGACCATCACATTCTATGTTTGCGAGTAAGGAAGAGCTCATGAATTTCATTATTTGTTGAATTTTTTTAAAATTACTTCCATAATTTATTTCTTGTGTTCTTGGCAGGTGAGGCAGATGGTTATGAAGACATGAGCTGATAAATATGATTGTAGCAATAGTTATAAGAAGATATGAGTTTTTTTGTTATTTTGTAATATGAATGAATGATTGTTTTTAACATTTAGATTTTTGTATGTTTAACCTTCATATTTAAGTAAGGTAGTTTGATCGACATCGAGTTGTGTTGTCAAATTCATGACGTTAATTATCAAATTCATGTTTCCTGATGGTAATTATCAAATTCTTGTTGTGTTGTGTTAAATATTCCACCACTCAAAGGAGCATCAAGTTCTTCACAAATTTTTTGGGCCCCAGGTGCACTGCTACAACCAAGCCAAAACAACGCACATATAAAAAAATGTATCTTTAAGAATTTTAACTTTATACAAACAATATGATTTTGAACTACTCCAAAATCATTCAATTCTGGAGCAGTTTGGAACAATGCTTGTGGAATGATTATTGGTGGAGACGGTAAAAAAACTATCCAGGTTTTATTTGATGGAAGCAGCTCCAAGAGCATGACTGCTGAAGGCTGCCTATTCAATGCTCTAGTTGACATCCCTCCTTTTCAACTATCAAAAGACTGTAAATCTTACATTTTGAGTGGTAAAAATCCGAGTTGGGCGAAACTGTGTAGAGACACGTGTTTGGGTACAGTTTTGGCAAAATAAATAGTATGTAGACCTATTTATAACCATTTATAATTATTTATGTGCAATATTGATATGCTTAGACACGTAATATATGCCATATTTTCGCCTAACACCCAAACTGGTTTAGGTTCCGCGCAAAAGCTGAAATAGGACCGGGCGACATCATCATTTCTTAAACCCTAAAGCTAAAGCCGATCTCTCTACTCTCTTCCCAGTTCCCAGGCTCCCACGCTCCCCACCGTCCGCGGTCCGCCGATAACTCCATAATCCATTCTGGAGTTCTCCTTCTCCAAATCTCCAACCTGGTTTAGGGTTCAGCCGTCCGCACAAAACACCGAAATAGGTATCGCTCCTCTCGACTCTACTCACGTTTCGTTCCTAGACGCCCACACTCCCCGCTGATATCTGATATCTCCATTCTCACATTTTGGAGTTCTCCTTCTCCAATTCGACGGTCGGACGACGTGCGACACGGGCACAGCGACAGTGCGACCCCATTCTGGAGTTCTCCTTCTCCAGTGAGACAGTGACAATCGGCCCGATCTCTCTTTCAGCTGTTATCGATTTACCGTGGACAGCAGGAATAAGGATGGTTTTCTTGATTTCTTGATTTGGACAGCAGGTAACTGGCTGAATTCGATTTCATGATTTTTTTTCTAGGCTTCTAGCAAATGGCTTTCTTGATTTTGGACAAGTCCGCAAGTGAATTTCTTGATTTAGGAGTGTTTATTGTCTAGCAATTGGATTTCAGGATTTGGGGAAGGTCATATCTCTAAATTCTAATTGTCTGATTCATTGTATTTATTTTTTCTGCACGGTATATGATTTTCTAGCAAATCTGAGTCTCGAAATTATTTGATTCCCTATTTCCTTCTATCATTTGCCTCCACTATTCCAGGTATCCTCATGTCCTATTTTGTGGCTTTCTGCACAGTTTATTTGTCATAATTCTTGATGTTCCCGTTTATTTAATAGGTATGGAGAATTTTTTCCCAAAAATTGTTCAATCTAGTCAAAAAACTCAAAACATGGAAGAATCTCCTTCATCATCATTTACAAAGAGTCGTCAGTTAAATTGTGTTGAGGACTTGCAATCTGATACTGGGTTAAGAAAAACAATATCGAGTTATGATGTCAACGATCAAGACAGAATTAGAAGATATTACCTACAAAAAGGTCCTTGTCAACCACAATTAGAAAAATTTCCACAAACTGAATTCGGAACTAATGCTCGGCTATTCAACAAAAAATGGTTCATCCAATTTAAGAGTTGGTTAGAGTGTAGTCAGAATAAAGATGCTGAGTTTTGTCTGTATTGTTATATCTTCCCACAAATTGGTTGTGATCCAACATTTGTTAGTCGTGGATTTAAGTACTGGAAGGATAAGACAATTCTTGAAAAGCATATGGGTAAAAGTGATAGTGGTCATAATGCCTCTAAAAAATTGTGTGAGAATGTGATGAATCAGAAACAAAGCATTCAAATAGTGCTTGCAAGACAAGAAGAAACTCAAATTGTTGAGTATCGTACTCGTTTAAATGCATTGATTGAGTGTGCATGATTTTTTTTACGACAAAGATTGCCATTTTGTGGTCATGATGAATCCGATGAGTGGACAAACAAAGGAAATTTTTTGAAATTGTTACACTTTTTAGCATCAAATAACAAAGACTACAAAACAGTTGTATTGAAAAATGCTCCAAGTAATTGTCAGTTAACATCATCAAAAATACAAAAGGAGATTGTTTCCGCAATTGCAAGTGCAACAATGAACAAAATCATTGAGGACATTGGTCAAGAATGTTTTGCAATTTTAGTTGATGAGTCTCGAGATATCTCAACTAAAGAACAAATGGCAACTGTTTTGCGATATGTGGATAAAAGAGGTAAAATTATCGAAAGACTTTTTGGTTTTGTCCATATTTCTGATACTACAGCTTTATCACTCAAGTTTGCTATTGAGAAATTATTTTCTACCTACAATTTGAGTATTTCAAAATTACGAGGACAAGGTTATGATGGAGCCAGTAACATGCGAGGTGAATTTAAAGGTTTGAAAAACTTGATTATGAAGGATAACAGTTATGTTTTTTATATTCATTGTTTTGCACATCAACTACAATTAATATTAGTACCCGTTGCAGAAGGACATTCTGAAGTTGCAGAGTTATTTTGCCATATTACCAGTGTACTGAATGTTGTTGGGAGTTCTTGTAAATGACGTGACAGCCTTAGAGAATTAGAGATTGAAAGGGTTGCTGAAGAAATTAATTGTGGAGAGTTAGAAAGTGGAAGAGGGTTAAATCAACCACTTGAAATTAATAAGACAGGAGATACACGTCGGAGTTCACATTACGGAACTATTTTGAATTTCATTCGGATGTTTTCATCTATTGTCAATGTTCTTAAAATTATTGCACGTGGGGTAGACGGAAGTCAAAGAGGAACTGTTAGTGGTATTTTAAAAAATATTATGAATTTTGATTTTATCTCTCTTGCATCTAATGAAAAACATTATGTCGAAGACACATGAATTACCATTAGCGTTGCAAAAAAAAGATCAAGACATCATCAATGCAATGGATTTTGTGAAAATTTCAAAACAGTTATTAATTTAAGAAATATTGACCAACAGTGGGAGGCACTCATCATGGAAGTATCATGCTATTGTGGAAAACACAATATTGATGTTCCAAACATGGAAGATAAATTTTATCCAGCAGGAAAATCAAGACGCACTGCACGAGATCCTTTGGACCCTTCTTGGACTGTTCGCCTATTACAAATAATCATGATTTCCGGGTTGAGATTTTTAACACTGTGATTGATTTGATGCTGAGTGAGTTAAGTGATCGCTTTGATGAAGTAAATATTGAATTGCTTCTTTGTATTTCATGTCTTGATCCTAGTGATCATTTCAGTGCTTTTGATATGGAGAAGTTGATTCGACTGGCAGAATTTTACCCATGTGATTTTACTCTTATAGATTTGCAGTTACTTGATGGTCAGCTGGATATATATATACATATATATATATTTGATGTGCAGTCTAATGAGGCATTCTCACAAGTTAATGGTATTAGTGGACTTCTTGAAAATTAGTGGAACTTAAAAAACATAATCATTACCAATTGGTTTACCGACTTTTGAAGCTAGCTTGTGTTCTACCTGTTGCAGCTGCTACTGTGGAAAGAATGTTTTCTGCTATGAAGATCATTAAGAACTGTCTGAGAAATAGAATGGAGGATGAATGGATGAATGACTGCCTTATAACATATATTGAAAAAGATATTATAGACAAAGTTACTAATGAAAAGATTATTCAACATTTTCAGAAGATATGTCCGCGAAAAGTAGTTTGTTGAATTGTAAATTTTTTTACACTTTATCATTGCAACTTTAAATCATTTGTAATAAAATGCTAATATCCTACTATTAATGCATTATTCTGCTTGTGAAGAATTAGTGTATGTAATGAATATTTATCTATTTTGATCTTTTAAATGATTTTTTTATTTTTTTTATTAGTTTTTAATTAGTGCCCGGGTAAGACGAAAATCCTAGTTCCGCCAAATTACGGAATGCTGCATCTTCTCAAACTAATAATCCAAAGCTTATTAATTCAGTTTCAGAAGAAATAATGGTGGATACAAAGGGTATTCCATCCTCAATCTCATTTGGCTGTTGAAACTACTGTATGTAAACCTGAAGGGTGGCTACTATCAACCTGTGATGGGAATAAGTTTTCGGTGGAATAATTTATTGTGATAAAAGTTTCATACCGAAAATACCCTCACATATAAAGTTATCACTTTCTTAAATGTGAAAATAAGGAGGGTGCAAAGTGCTCTACTAAAGATTTTAGAGGGTGCAAAGTGCCAAACTTAGAATCTTGGGGTGCAAAGTGTCAAAGTGGTGCAATTCAAGGGTGCAAAATACCAAAAATCCGCAAAATAAATGTTTCCATTGGTTGATTAAGCATACGAATTAAGCTAACGTTTTAAAAAATAACTTGATAGGTTCAACTTTGGCTTCGTTTGGCGCGGTGGCGGCAGTCGTAAACGCCGTGGTCATGAACCATATTTCATGAACGCCAGACCTCACCTAAAAAAATTCATGCAGTTTATGCTCAAAACTAGTTTATTTTCTTTATAGCGGTCATAACATACATTCTATGATAATGGCGTTTTTGACCAAACTCAACCGAGCAAATAAGCCGCGCCAAAAGAAGCCTTTGTTGATAGCTCTCTGCCCAACATAACTTAATAGCTTCAAAATAATCTCCCGTCCTCTTCCATAGATTTCCTTGGAACTAAAAAAACCCAGCTGAAATCAGTAAACTCAAAGCTCTCTGCGCCACAAAACAAGAAATAAAGACAAAACAAAAGGTAGAGAAAGATGCCGATCCGAGGCTAGAAAATCCTCTCAGAAACCCTGGCCTCTGTTCTTTACCTTGTGTCCGAAGAAGCTCCGAAATCCCCCAGAACTCAAATCCCGGAAAGCCCCCGCCCTGACAAGACCACCAGCATAGGTAACCCTAACTGCCCCGCCTTGAGATTCCGGCGACAGATCGATCTAACATATAGACTTTCAGCGCTGATTAGCATCGAAGCAGGTCGAAGCAGGAGGGAGCAGCGAGCCAACAGGATACTCGAAATTATTCCCGAGCACTGAGGAGTAGAAATAAATTTTAAAAATGGTGGGAAAATTGGATACAGCTGGAGACACGCATCGGCGGTCGTGTTCGGACTGAGAAGTTGTACGTTCTCTCACCTAGTTCTATTCTAGGTGAGGGAGAAATACAGCCGTCTGTTCTTAGATTCGACAGTAGGGAAAATACTGACATTATTTATTATTCATAAATACTGTAATATTTAGAGTTATCAAAGGCTGAGATGCACTTCTCTCACCATGATCTGGGTGCGAGATACTCATCTAAATTTTTTTGGTTTTGAATAGGGCAATGATATTCATACCCCACTTATGACTATTTGTACCTATTTTTTTTTCAAATAAGAGGTATTATTAAAGCATAAAAAAAAATCTAATTGTACCCACCCTCACTCGCGGTTTTTTTTACAGCAGCCCGATCCTCGCCTCCCTTCTGTTCCCGTGCGTCCGCCCCCTTCCGCCGCTCGCCTCCCCCCCTTCCGCCGCCCGCCTAGGTGATTTCCGTCTCTAAATCGTGTGGATTTTCTCTCTTTTCCACCATTAGGTCTACCTCCTTCCTCTCTTTTCCACCATTAGATATCAGAGAATGAAATATGAATTTTGCGTATTGTAATAGAATGAAATCATGTATCGGACACTTAACAAATTAACTTTTAACTATTTGTTCATTTTAAAAAAAAATTGGTTGGGTACAAATATTCACTATGGGTACTAATATCCACTATGGTTACAAATATAAGTGGGCTACAAATAGTTATTTAAGGGGTACCAATATCAATGCCCTTTGAATATTCGTATAGGTCGCGTCCCTGACCCTCGTTAACGATTTGTATTAGGAGGCACTGTTTTTTTTTTCTTTTATTCTATCATAAATATTAATTTTGATATTTTGCACCTCCTAAAATTTTTAAAATTTGCATTTTGCACTTTCTTAATTGAATATTTATGATATAAAATGTCAATATTAAAGTTTTTAAGATATGAAGTACCAAAATTAAATATATAGGTTGTAATGTGCAAAACCTCCTAATTAGAATGGGAGGACTTTTGACATTAAACAATCTCCAATTATGACTGAAATTTTCTATGCGATGAGCGTATGATGCAGAACTTGCGGAAATAAATAGAAATTTTCTTCAACCGGGCCCACCTCGTTTCAAAAAGTTCCCCTTATTTCAAACTAAAGTTGTTACTTTCCGATCTATGTAAGACATTCTTCGCATATGTTTCTTGCTATCCGGTGAATATTCTTACAATTTGTTGAGTTCGATTATGTTCGCTAAAAATATTGTCTGTAGGCAACTAGTGGTGATGTTCGCATTGCCAAAAAAATGAATGATGTCAGATCGTCTTACAAAATTTAAGGAAACTTCTTCCTAACATTCAAAGATTGACGGTGATGACATTTTGGTAATCCAATCTTCATAACTCGGGAAAATACGGATAAATCTATTAGCTGAGAGACATGAATGTTGTTCGTTTATCTTAAATATTTCACGGAATCTTATTCTTGTCATTCCAACATTGCTGGTGATTCGATTGTCAAATCCCTGATTATTTTGGTCATTATTGTCAAAAAAATGAACATGTCACCAAAATTTTTGAGAAGCGGATTCTCATCATTCTGAGACTGTTGAGAAGCGGATCTCCTGCAATCTCTATTGGACCGCTATTGCTGAAAATGTATAACTGTTGTTCACGGCGTGACTTCAGCCTCAATATTTGGACTCGAGTATGGTACGAGGTTACTGACCCACCAAAATGAAACCCACAAGCAAGGAGTTTTTTTTACTATGGGCATCTCACCTCACGAAGAGAAGAGGCATGAGAAGAATAAAGACAAGAGGATCGAGGAAGAGGAAGGGGGTCTCGACCTCGGCTTGCAGGGGGTTTGCTGGAGATGGGGTCGAGACAATTCCATAGGGGAGCGCACCTCCAGACAAAAAGGTCGCCCTCTAGTGAAACTCGCTCCGCTCTAGAACGGTCCTTCAGTGGATTTTCTTTGTCATATCATCAAGGTATGGTCCCGACTTGCGATTTCTCTCTCCCAATTTTAGGTTGCCTAAACGATCATGTTGTGCTTTAATTAGAGATAGATTCCATACAATAAGAGAAGTCTTCAAGCTGACGGGCGTTAGTTATGCTACAGGTGCAACATTTGCCTCCTTTGGTCCTGTCTGCCGCTCATTGTTAGCTTCAAGTGTTGAACACCTTGTGGACTTGGAAGGGCCTTTGTGTGAGTATCGATTCCACCTGCATGATTATGCAACTTCCATGGAATTTTGGATGAAGTCGCTGGAAGGCTACGATATGCATCGCAACATGACCTCGCTTGAGGTATAGATGACAAAGAGTTGGAATCCTTAAAAGAGCACCTTGAAGGGGTGGAGTCCCTCTAATTTGATATCCCGAGTCTGGAGTGCAGGGTCATGGAGATGGAGCATCGGTAGAACCTATTGAAGAATGATATGCAAGTATTAGTCCAAGCGGAGTTCATGATGGTAAAAAACTTGTTATGGAAAGCTCGCCATGCTCTGTCCCCTCGCGTCAAGATATCAGGATCCTCTCCATTTCGTCACCATTTCTGACGAAATGGAGGGGATCCATTTCACGGCTGAGATTGATTGCTTGTTGATCCGACGGGTTCACCATTTCCCAACCTTTTATAATTTCTTTTAATAAAAAAAAAACTTCACCACTAGATAGCTCTTACATTATCTTGTCCATTGGATGGGATCCCGCGTCAAGGCCCATATTTTCCTTTTATTTATTGTTTTATGACGTTGTAACCAATAAACATTTTCTTGTTTGGCTATATGACGAACCTTTTTCAATTCATTTATTCTCCTTGCGTAGTGTTTAGTGATTATTCCTTCTTTACTTTTTGTCTTTTGATTATTTTAGGAAGACACATGTTGACGATTTGTGCTTAAGATCGCTGACGAAGTCGAGTAGGTGAGAGCTTATGAGAGACGATATCGCATCGCGACAACTTGCTGGCAAGCTGATGGGGAGGACCCGACATAAATGTGCTTGTTTTCTTCAAAGGCGACGTCTGCTCGGGAAGCCACTGAACGCAAGTTAACATAGCCATATTTATGATCTGCCCTCATGAATGATGTCTCACCATCTTTGTGCACCCTATTTCCGAGCGTGCACAATAATCTTGGACTCGTACACTTCTCCGGACGAGTTCTAAGATTTCAGAACTCGCCATTTATATGTTGGTTTCTCGGAGAGGGTGCTGGTCGTTGAAGAGAGAAAAAATACGCGGTGATCAGATGAGCTCGCCTTCTCGTTGTCTCACTTCGACTGTGGCTTGAGGCTCCCATTGTGGCCCGAGATCCGCCAGATTCTATGCCACTATGGCCTTATCCCTACCCAAATTAGCCCTAATAGTGTGGTGTCCATGGTGGCTTTTTTCTTCTACCTCTGCGAGGAGGGAATCGAGTGGGATCTCCTAGCATGGTGATAAACATATTTTATATTGAGATTTTGTACGCTAATTTTCCATCATCAATTATCCATAAAAGCTATTAAATTGTAATGTTTATTTCATTTTCTTGCTTAGTGTTGATATAGGAAATCTCTAGATGCAAATATAATGTTTTCATACCTGGAGGAATTGTTTAGGGGAAGTTTTACAAGTTTCTGCTTCAAACCGCTCCTAACTATTGTACACAACCATTTTATTCTATGTGTTATCTAATGAAAAGAACTAAACTATGATTAAAATAATTATTTAATGTGATTATTTATTTATTAATGCATTTTGAGTTACATGGGAGTAGCTATGAGCAATTTAGGGTGATTTGGAGCACTTTTGGATGATTATTGCAAGCCTAAGATATATAGATCCTCATCAACCAAGGCATGTCAAATGATCGTGTGCAGGAGTTGGGAGAGGTTTAAAGAAAAAAGATGATAATTTTGGTCTACATGACCACGCGACACGCCCGTACCGTTGGGCAGTGTCGGCCTAATTTTTGGTAGGTGAATTCATGCCTATATATTCATCATTTTTTCTTGAAGAACCTAGATTGGATTCTGTCATTCTGATGTCGTAAACCCCTGAAGATGAACCGTAAGGAAGAAGAGATCGAGAAGGAAGACACTGCACACGGAGATCGTTCGTTTAGTATGATCTTTGCTATCTTTATTCTCCCTCTTGTATCTCTTCTATCCTCGGAAGTTTGTATGAGTTTACTTTAGTGTTCTATTAAATTTTACTTGTTTGTGTTGATGTAAACCTTATACTAAATAATTCATCTTTACTTTTTCTTCATGATTCTTGATTTCCTATGATTACCTTGCATTGAATATTGCACTAAGTTAGTAGTCTCCAGATACAATGCTTAGTAATGAGTCTCATAATTCCATAGTGTTAAGCATATTGTTTTATGAATAAATCACATGTCGGTAAAGAGAGTTTCATGCAAATATCGAGAGATATCGACATAAATCTCTCATCTTAGTGTCCAAGCCAAGTGTATGGGTTTAAAGAACGTTAAAAAACTATTTTTAGGGAAGTATACACAGTAGGTTGGGTTCCCGAGTAGATTATTCTAAAGTTAGTCTCTGTTCATCTGGCTGAGGAGTTCGTAGTAGTATGAAACCCTCACGGTCTAGAGTAATCATTATCATGAGAGAAAAAAATCTTTAAACGATTAAGTAATACTCATTTTTACTACATTATATCAATAAGTTACTTTTACTAAATAGAAATATATTTTGGTTATCTTCATTTTGTTTTTATATCAGAGTTCTTATCCATGCCTCACTTATCTTAATGTTTAAATATCTTTCTAAGTTGTAGATGACATGACCTACATGGAAATTATTAGTTCACTTTTATATCTTACCTCAAGTAGACCAAATATTATGTTTGTTATATGTGTATGTGCTAGATACCAGGTGAACCCAAAGGAATCTCGTCTGAATCATGTTAAGAGGATCTTGAGATAGCTCAAGGGAACACCTGAACTTGGATTATCGTATCCTAGAGAGACTGATTTTAAGTTAATTGGCTTTTCAGATGCAAAATTTGTAATTTGCAGATTAGATATACAGATTATAACAAGAACATACAAGTTTCATTTTAATTGCACCTAATGATATTCTATATTGTAGGATTAAGCATATTTAAATAAAACACCACTTCATTAGAGATAATGCGGAGAAAAGAGAAATTTCCATGAAATTTATTTTCATTAAAGATTAGAAGGCTGATATCTTAACAAAATCTCATGACAAAGTGAGGCACACTTATTGTAAGGACCCCTTTTAAAAACCAACGAGATCCTTATGCCCAAGGTGAATGTCCCTCCAAAAGGTTCATATTTTGGTAGAGGATCCACCCCTCTTACCCGATCCACAACCCAATTGTCGTATATACTTTGAGGTGGTGATGAAAATGTGTTTTTGCATGACAAGGTAAGCTCCTAGGGGGGGGGGGGTGTAACATCCCAACTGTAAAATGGGGTCTAGCCGGTTCAATTGAACCCTTGGAGAAGCTTAGGTCGGGTCATAGAAAACCACGACCCAACCTCCACCTCATAATGGTGGTCATTTAAAGAAAATGACGTTTTGGGTAACATTGTGCTTCGCTACCACGCCGAAGTAGTTTATTGAGTAAATGTGCTCCTAATCGACTTTTGTCGGTTGCATTAGACTCGTATGGTCGATACAAGTGCAACGGAATTCGTTTCGTTCCAATCCAAGGTCATTGGGTGAAAGTAAACAGTTTGAGTACCATTGCGCGTCACGACGACGCAGTTTTAGTATATTGAGCATACGTGCTCCGAATCGACTTCCATAGATGCGTTAGACTCGTATGGTCGATACGAGTGCAACAGAACTCGTTTCGCTCCAATCTGAGGTCATTTGGAGAAAACAACCATTTTGAGTAGCGGTGTGCCTCGCCACAACACCATTTTAAAATATTGAGCAAACGAGCTCCGAGTTGACTTCTGTCAGTTGTGTTAGACTTATATAGCCGATACAAGTGCAATGGAGTCCGTTTCCCTCAATTCTGATATCGTTTAGTCTAATTAATAAAAATAAAACTCATAAAATTATACGATATCTCGAAATACGTGAACGCTTGAATCCAGCCCCGTCGCATCAATGTTGACTCGACACTCGACGACTGAGACCCATATTGATCTTGACACATATGGGGGACCCACTTAGAGTTGACCTTGGTCAACCCTCCTCAAAAGAGTAATTTTCATAAATTTTAAACCATCCCCACTCATCCCCCACTCAACAAGAACCACAATCCCCATGCTCATCCATGATTGGTGGATCAACAACCTTGCATTAATCCCAAAGCCAAGAGCTTAAACTATATGACAGCCCAAACCTAAGGGTGGAGGAGATATTTTTAGGCTTGGATCCAAGCCAAACACAACCCTACTTAGCTTAACCTAATCCCAGCTACTCTAACCAGCAAGTACAACCAGCCACCCAACACTTTCCAGCTGCCTCCCCCCTTGACCCAACCATGGTTGATGTAAACTTTCTTGGCCAAGAAGAATTAATGGGGGGGGGGGGGGGGGAAGGGGCTCTCCTCTGAGTTCTATAAAAACCCTCCCCTAGGCCCAGCTAAAGAAGGAGCTCCACCCCAATTCCATTCCAACACAGATCTCACCTCCTGAAGCCCTGCTGGCGCTGGAGAAGGAGGAGGGGATCCCAAGCACCACCCGCCACCTTGCTATCTCTACCATGCATGGTGTCCTCCCATGGCTTAGGCTGAAGGGGTTGTTGGAGCATGTGTTTCGCATCTCTTTGTTTGAGAATATCAAATTCCACGATGTATTTGATCTTGCTTGTATTATGTTTATAATGTGCAGGAACTATAAGTATAATATCCCTATGAATAAAATACTGAATGGAGACGATTCTCTGGAAAGAGAGCTAACACCCAGCGTTAGAGTTAACGCCCGCGTTAACTTATCGTCGAGAAGGAATATCAACGAGAAGGGATGTCGATGTGAAGGGAATGACGTCGATAAGGGATATCGTCGAGAAGCTAACGCGTGCGTTAAGAGCCAATGCGTGCGTTAAGAGCTAATGCGTGCGTTAAACCATGTTCTTACTCGTTTGCCATGACTTTGACGGTTGCGCAGTTACAACCATGTTCGTACACGATCAGCTAACGCCGACGTTAAGCTTAACGCTGGCGTTAACTTCCCTTGGCTATTTAAAGAAAGGAGCCTCTTATTCTGAATACCAATGCTGAAATTCTTCAATCTTGCGTGCTAGCTCTTGAAGGGTTCTATTTTTCCTCTCCACTACACCATTTAGTTGTTGGGTGCGTTGAGCGGAAAATTCATGTTTAATTTCTAGATCATTACAAAAAGTAGTAAAATTTTCATTTTCAAACTCTCCCCCATGATCCGAGCGTATGCATATTATTTTTAAATCAAGTTCGTTTTGAATACTAATGCATGGTTTAGAAAATTCAAAGAAATAATCGGATTTGGAAGAAAGAAATATAGTTCAACAATATCTAGAATAATTATCAATTAATACAAAAGTATATTTTCTACCACCTAAACTAGTAGTGCTAATAGGTCCAAATAAACCCATGTGAATTAATTGAAGAGGTTTTGTAGTATAAATTACAGTTTTGCTTTTAAACGAGGTTTTTGAAAGAAAAAATTGGCAAAGCGAGCAAATAGAAGATAAATTTCCAATAAGCGTTGGAAATCCTTTAATTAATTTATCTTTTGATAATTTTAAAATTAACTTGGTGCTAGAGTGACCAAGACGTTTATGCCAAATTTCTAATTCGTCATTTTTTTAAAGTAAAGCATTTTAAAGAAGAATGTACCATTGAAGACAATCACATAAATATTGTGCATTCTAGGTGCGGCGAGTACTACTTCATTTGTTTTTAATTTATGATTTTGCAAAGATTTATAGAATATTCAAATAAGACATTTAAACTTTTATCACATAATTGACTAATTGAAATTAAATTGTGTTTCAAATTAACCTTCTACAAACAATATATTAGAAATTAAAAACAATTCATTATCCACTGTGTCGACGCCCATGATCCTTCCTTTTCCATTATCTCCAAAAGTCATCATCCCTTCTTTCTTCATCACAAGGCTAAGGAGCTTTGTTTTGTTGCTTGTCATGTGTTTGGAGCATCCCGAGTCCAAATACCACACGTTTTCTTTGTCCTTAGCATGTCAACATATCCTAAAAGGGAGATGAGAGTAAAGATTCGGATACCTAAGAGGTTCCTCCCATAGAATAGGTGGGAAACCTTAGACACCCAAATTTGTTTTAAAGCACTTCATCCCATCTTCCTACAAGAGTTCATCGTGTGTCCAAATAAATGACATTTGACACACGAAATAAAAGGGTTTGATATATTTTTCGGAGTTCTGTGTGAACTCTTGTGGGAAGATGAGGTAATATCAGAATTTTGAATTAAATTTTCATTAAAAGAGTTAAGTTTTCTGGATTTACTGCTAACACCAACGTTAAGAGATAACTGTACAACCCTGTATTCGCCGAGTGGACCCCTGGGACCCAAGGGCCCTTGAGGACATTATTTTTTAGCATGGTCACAGGCATGGAGAGGGGGCGAGCAGTGGAGGCGGAGGTCTCCTGCTCGCCAAGCCCGTAAGGGGAGGGAGGAGGAGGCGCCAAGCCCCCTCTCGCCCCTGCCCTTGGAAGGGGGGCGAGAGGAGGAGGCCCCATCCCCCTCTCACCCCCGCCCCTAGAAGGGGGGGGGGGGGGGGGGGGCGAGAGGAGGAGGCCCCAGCCCCCTCTCGCCCCCGCCCCTGGAAGGGGGCGAGAGGAGGAGGCCCCAGCCCCCTCTCGCCCCCTCCCCTGCAAGGGGGGCGAGAGGAGGAGGCCCAAGCCCCCTCTCGCCCCCGCCCCTGTAAGGGGGGGGCGAGAGGAGGAGGCCCCATGTAAGACCCCCCCTCCCAAATCGGCGGTCCGACCGGGGGATCTTATCGCACACCACCCTTTAGCACGACGCCGAAGCGACTCCGAAGGGTGAAGGCACTAGCTTCTCCAACCCTTTTCCTTGAACACTCCGATGTCACGCCTAGGGGTGGTGTTAAGCGAAAGTCACTACATACCATCAGAGTAGGGAAGCTGTATTCTAGCGGAAGACATTATTAAGGAGTGCGCTTTGTTACCCTTAGCGGAAGACATTATTTATAGCGGAAGATTAAATATCACAAAAACCATAATTTCAAAACCTGTATGAGTAATATTGATTTCGCCGCCGCAATGAATCCTATCCGTCAAGGCTTCATTGCATCATATATGTATACCCTGAGATAGGGCGCAACAAAAGGAGATGCGGCTTAATAAAACTTTATACCTGACGTAGCCTGATCCGTGGCTTCATCCACACATAGGTGCTGTCACTCATCCGCACCTGTCACCTGTGCTAAAGACAAGTTATTAGAACTACAAACAGAATCCAACTCCTACTAACACCCAAACATAATATAACAATTATAAGGAAGGGGATATCTGGACTCTAATTGGGCCGAGGCGGTCTTCCCACGACCACCGCCTACGTACTCCATATCATCCTGCATACGGCCTCAGACCCACGTAGTTTTATTAGTTTCGCACGGGTTGCCCTCCCAGACTGTCCATCGTGCGGGTTGCCTTAGAGTAAAACTCATAGGCCATCCGATTTTATCCCTTGTCACATTCCCGAAGGCAACATTTCATTCCCGTAGGAATTACTTTCTCGAAGGCAACATTTCATTCCCGTAGAAATTACTTTCTCGAAGGCAACATTTCATTCCCGTAGGAATTACTTTCTCGAAGGCAACATTTCATTCCCGTAGGAATTACTTTCTCGAAGGCAACATTTCATTCCCGTAGGAATTACTTTCTCGAAGGCAACATTTCATTCCCGTAGGAATTACTTTCTCGAAGGCAACATTTCATTCCCGTAGGAATTACTTTCTCGAAGGCAACATTTCATTCCCGTAGGAATTACTTTCTCGAAGGCAACATTTCATTCCCGTAGGAATTACTTTCTCGAAGGCAACATTTCATTCCCGTAGGAATTACTTTCTCGAAGGCAACATTTCATTCCCGTAGGAATTACTTTCTCGAAGGCAACATTTCATTCCCGTAGGAATTACTTTCTCGAAGGCAACATTTCATTCCCGTAGGAATTACTTTCTCGAAGGCAACATTTCATTCCCGTAGGAATTACTTTCTCGAAGGCAACATTTCATTCCCGTAGGAATTACTTTCTCGAAGGCAACATTTCATTCCCGTAGGAATTACTTTCTCGAAGGCAACATTTCATTCCCGTAGGAATTACTTTCTCGAAGGCAACATTTCATTCCCGTAGGAATTACTTTCTCGAAGGCAACATTTCATTCCCGTAGGAATTACTTTCTCGAAGGCAACATTTCATTCCCGTAGGAATTACTTTCTCGAAGGCAACATTTCATTCCCGTAGGAATTACTTTCTCGAAGGCAACATTTCATTCCCGTAGGAATTACTTTCTCGAAGGCAACATTTCATTCCCGTAGGAATTACTTTCTCGAAGGCAACATTTCATTCCCGTAGGAATTACTTTCTCGAAGGCAACATTTCATTCCCGTAGGAATTACTTTCTCGAAGGCAACATTTCATTCCCGTAGGAATTACTTTCTCGAAGGCAACATTTCATTCCCGTAGGAATTACTTTCTCGAAGGCAACATTTCATTCCCGTAGGAATTACTTTCTCGAAGGCAACATTTCATTCCCGTAGGAATGTAGAAGGAGAGAAGACGAACTCTTTATAAGCTTAGCATATCTCCATCCGAGAAGGTACCACTAATTTAACTCGGCTGGCAATCAAATCCAACCTGCCTACATAGGGCACAACTGCATTCATGTAGACTTTCGTCGATCACTTGAATGCTTGGTAATCAAGCCCAAGACACTCATAAGCTTTATAGGCACAAGAAGTAGCACAGTAGTGTGAAAGAGAGAAATAAGATGAAGAGTAGACGAAAATAGATAAGGTTTAGAGTCTACCATTTGTCGGAGGAGGAAGAGATGAAGCTCCCTCAATCGGATACCAAACCAGATGAAGATAGGCTCAGGTAAGAGGCGGAGAAGGGGTTCCTCTTGGGTGATGCTTATGGTGTGAGAGTCCCCCATAAATTTCATGCCTAGGCATATGATCGCATTCCTAATCTCTACCAATTCGGAGTAGCACGACTCCATTCCTCACCAAATCGGAACGACAAGGAAAACTAATAAGTGGCAGATTCCTGCCATGGGAGGGAGAATTGAGGTAGGAGGAGGAGGAAGAGAGAGTGAAGCTATCATACCTTGTCGTGAGCTATGAAGGGCAACCCCCTTATTAAAATACAGCAGCAGCCCCCCCTTAGACCAAGAGGGGACAAGAGCAGCCCCAAATCAATAAGGTAAAGGGCAGCCCCAGCAAACAGCCCCAAATCATCAAGGTAAAGAGCAGTTCAAAGCAAACAGCCCCAAATCAACAAGGTAAGAGCAGCTCAAAGCAAACAGCCCCAAATCAACAAGGTAAGAGCAGCTCAAAGCAAACAGCCCCAAATCAACAAGGTAAGGAGCAGCCCCAACTATTAAATTGCACAAGAATAAGAGCAGCCCCCCATAAGGAATTCATAACAGCAGCCCCTTATAAAGGATTTATAAAAGGCAGCCCCCCCACAGAATTTTATAACATCAACCCCAATTAGACAAAAATATATATAAGAAGCAGCCCCCGATCAGGTTATATAACAGCAGCCCAAACTGATTCTACAAGGCAGCTCCAAACAGAAAAATCCAAACAGGAAGGATATATGGCAGCCCCTAACAATAAGGTATGAAAACAACCCCCAGTTAACAGGTATTATAAGAGCAGC
This sequence comes from Dactylorhiza incarnata, assembly GCA_033032865.1. Classification (NCBI taxonomy): domain Eukaryota; kingdom Viridiplantae; phylum Streptophyta; class Magnoliopsida; order Asparagales; family Orchidaceae; genus Dactylorhiza; species Dactylorhiza incarnata. The sequence goes on along the minus strand of JAWHQI010000003.1, from coordinate 14,077,830 downwards.
CCCCCCAACATGATAGTATGAAAACAGCCCCAAGATAATAGGTATTATAAGAGCAGCCCCCCCAACATGATAGTATGAAAATAGCCCCAATTAATAGGTATTATAAGAGCAGCTCAATTTCAACAAACCTGCAGTCCAACTCAACAAGGAGCAGCCCCCAAATCAAGGTATTATAGAAGCAGGTTTAATAATAGCAGCCCCCCTCCAATTAGACATGAAAATAAGGCAGCCCCAACTATGCAATTATAAGAGAATCAGCTCCAAACAAATCTTATAACAGCATCAGCCCCAACCCTCAACAAAAAGACATAGCAGCAGCCCCTAATAACAAGGAAGGAAAGAGAAGACATAGAGAGGAGGGCGGTGAGTGCGGTGGTTATGAACCGTCGTGGGTGAATGTCCGGCCTCATCTAAGGAACTTTAACCACTTTTATGTTCAAAACTAGTTTCCTTCTCTTGGTGGCGGCCACAACCGTTGACACCTACATTCTATGACAATGATGTTTTTATCCAAACTCACCAGAGCTAAAACGTGGAGCCAAACAACGACTAAGAGAAATAGAAGCATGTAGAAACCAGAGGCTCAGATGACTTATAAAGTAGTGGAAGAAAAAGGGGAAAGACGGAGAAGAAACTCTCATCTTCCAACCTCCTTCCAACAATAATTATAGTTGCACGGGTTGCTGGGAAGTCTCTTCTTAAGCCATCCTCAATGCCCTAAACATAGTAGAGAAGAACTTCCTCTTCATTTCATTTCAAATTGTCATTCTTCATTGCCTCACATCGAAGTAAATATCTGAATGCTTCTATAAAAGCCACATAGTTCATCCCTTGTAGGTCATTTATTGGGACCTCCCCTTCAACTTTGCATAATTATAGGGACCTTTCCTCTATCTTTCAAAGTTACAAAAACCTCCCCTCTAAGTTTACAATGTTAACTGCATATACAATAGCAGCAGCAGTAACGGGAGGAGGTGCAGTAGTAGCAGAAGCAGTCGGAGTAACATTGTAGGGCTATCCTCATGTGAACCTCAGCTAGAAATCCACAGAATGAGAGGTCGGAAGATGGATAAAGAGAAAGAGAAGTGGGGATAGAAAACTATAGGCCCAGATGACAACCAAACTAGCCAATGAAAAGGAGAAAGGAAGAAAGAAACTCCCATATTATAGCTCCTGGAGACAAAAGAAAAGGGCAGCCACTCCAATCAAACAAAGAATCCAAAAATCCCCAACCCTGAAGGGGGCAGCCAAGCAACCAAAGGCCCCTCCCAAACCAACATATCTCTGGGAACAAGGCAAAAAGAGAAGCAGCCGCAGACTAAGGTCCCCCAAGCCAAGGCAAAATAACCACAAGCATCTCCCAGAAAAAAAGAAAATCACCATAAGAATACTGATGGTGCAGGGGAGGAAAACAAAAAATCAAAATCTTCACAGCAATAGCACCCCAACCAAGCCATGATTTCGGAAACCATCAACCAACAGCAGCCAATAAAGAACAAGGGGAGGAGGTGAAGGAGGAGAAGAAGCGTTTCCTTATCATACCTTGCCGTGAGCTCCCTTTGCCGTGAAACCCTCGCCAGGACAGAGCTTCGAGGAGGGGGAGAGGAGGAGGAGGGAGAGTTCCTGTCATACCTTGCGGTGAGAGCCCCTCCTATAGCCATGGCCGACCAATCCGGTGCCCCCAGCGAGTTTCTTCTCCCGCCCCTGGTTTTCAGCCCAACCTGCTCGCCGGTTTTGGGGTTTACAGCCCCCCCCCCCTTTAAATGTTTTATTATATATATATATACATATATGTATATAATTATATTTATTATCATATATATATATATAACTATATGTACATATAACTTAACTCCCAAAATAAGCGCGGGAAAAATGCGCGGAGGGTATCGTTGTATTCGTGTCAATCATACAATGCTACCGGGATTACTTGAAGTTGATTCCGAGTCCGTTCATTCATAATTATTCACTCAACACAGTACGTAGCTCAAAATAGGTTATTTTGGCTAACTTTCTCCAATCTCATCGGATTTGGTTGAAACGAATTTCATTACGCTAGAATTGATCACGCGAGTCCGTTGCAACTGACTAGGATGAAATTGGGGCTTGTTTACCCAATATTCTAAAATGACGTTGTTGCGGCGCTCGGTATCACTCAAAACAGTCGTTTTCTCCAAACGACCTCGGATCGGGACGAAACGAATTCCGTTGCACTCATATTGACCATACGAGTCTAACGTAACTGACGGAAGTCGATTCGGAGCACGTATGCTCCATATTCTAAAATTGCATCGTCGTGACGTGCTACTATACTCAAAATGGTCACTTTCACCAAATGACCTCGGATCGAAACGAAACGAGTTCCGTTGCACTCGTATCAACTATACGAGTCTAATGCAACTGACGGAAGTCGATTCGGAGCACGTACGCTCCATATTCTAAAATTGCATCGTCGTGACGCGCTGCGATACTCAAAACGGTCACTTTTACCAAATGACCTCTGATCGAAACGAAACGAGTTCCGTTGCACTCGTGTTAACTATACGAGTCTAACGTAACTGACGGAAGTCGATTCAGAGCACGTATGCTCAATATACCACTTCAGTGTTATGGCGAGGCACAATGCTACCTAAAACAGTCATTTCTCTAAATGACCACCTCTATGTGGTGAAGGTCGGGTCGTGATTGCCTTATGACCCGGCCTAGTTTCCTCCAAGGGTTCAACTGAACCGGCTAGACCCCTTTTCAGAGTCGGGATGTTACAATCCAATAAAACAAAGAAAATTTTCGTCCCTGAAAATACGAGTGGGTCATGGGGATTCAAAACGGGACGTACTGTAGACCACTAGAGGTGTCGCACGATCCCAACTTTTAAGGATTCTCTAGGTTTGGTTTTTACCTAACGAGCTACGTTGATGGCTCCTGCCATGTAATATACAAGTAGCTTACGTGAACTACGGGGTTGCTGTCAGTGGAACATATAAAAGTTTTAACTTGCATAAGCTTTTGTAACACCTATCAACATATGCCCGACTCCCATACGAAGGTTATATGTTGGCAGAACAGATGAAAATTGTAAATAAGCAGTAAAAATCCATAAACATATAACCAACTCCCATACGAAGGTTATATGTTAATGGTACAGATAAAATTGCAAATAGGCAGTAAAGATCCATAAACATATAACCAACTCCCATACGAAGGTTATATGTTAATGGTATATGCAGATATGTATGTTTTGATGCAAATGATGCATATGCAAATATGTATAATGAGTACTCATGACTCAATCACAACACACAATGTTGAAACAGTTTGACCGCTTTTCTTCCAGCAGGGTTGCGACCCCCGCGGGCCTCACCGATGTGGCCGTCGGTGACAGTGGCCGGTCCTGCCACTTCTGGGTGTGGACGTACCGCACTACCCAGGCCCTAATGTACAACCCAGTGTACTCCTGGATGTGAGCAACATCCGTCAATTACAAAATTCGGCTATCCAGCGGAGGGACCCTGCGGGGAAATAATCTCCCGGGGTTCACACACTCCCTAGTGCCTCATGAGTCATCAACCTTCCCATTCGTGTATGAATGGTCCTTAGGCATGATTGTCCTGCCACGGTACTCACATATAATGTTTTACCAGTTTGCTCTTTACGTTGAAATATTTTGACCGCTTCTTTTTGCAGGGTAGCGAACCCCGCGGGCCTCACCGATGTGGCCGTCGGTGACAGTGGCCGGTCCTGCCACTTCTGGGTGTGGATGTACCGCACTACCCAGGCCCCAACGTACAACCCCGTGTACCCTCGGACGTAGGAGACATCCGGTAATAACTGAATTTGGCCAACCAGCGGAGGGACCCAACGGGGCATATAAGATACAACCGAGCTCCCGGGGTGCACACCTCCCTGTCGCCTAGAGTCGTCAACCTTCCCGCACCGGTACGTACGGTCTACGGGCATGACCGACCCGCCACTTTTCTCAAAGCAAGCAAGCAATAAAATAGGTAACCATCACCTTCGGGTCCTCAGTGGCTTACCCTTTTTAACGAGGCTTCCCGGCTGGCTGAGTATGCAACCATCGCAAGTCCTGCGAATGCTAACAATGTACCTTTTTAGGATGGTTTATATACAAGCTTTTATAAATTTGCCACAAGTTTACTTCAATCCAGTACGTCGCCTCAGTAATCATTTCCTGAAATATTAACGTTATTGAAAAGACTAACATTTTATCATAGCTCTTTTACGATTGCACGACTTTATTTTCAACAGATCGTCAAATTGATCAAGTCAAATCATACTTCATATTTGCAATTGTTAGAGCAATTCTCTATATATACGCAAAATTTCATTTGATTAGCTCACCTCAAATGAAATTTTGAAAACGAGAATTTTAATCCCAATAAAACAAATAGGCTTAAACTTGGGATTGAAATTAGTAATAAATCCTTACATTGTATACATAATTTCATACGATTAGTTTACCTCGAATGGAATTTTGGAAACGAAAATTTAACCCCAATAAAACAAAGAGGCTTAAACCCGGGGTTCAAAATTTGAAATGATCATTTGTAGAGTTTAAAGAGAGTGTTTTATGGAAATAAGATAGATGATTGTTCGAGATCAGATGTAGTAAAAGACATTTAAAAAAAATATTTTGCACGACTAAAACTGAATTTGATAAGTTCGAGTGAAAATGTTCATATATATACCAAGTTTGTTGCCAACTTTTACCTTTTAGGTCCACCACCGCTTCCGCTGCAGTGGTTCGTCCCGAACCACGCTACAGCGATTAGCGGAGCAATAAGTGTTTCTGTGATCATGAATAGGTCGAAAGATCGGTTACGCTCTGATCCATTTGTAAGACCCCCCCCTTTAAATGTTTTATTATATATATATATACATATATGTATATAATTATATTTATTATCATATATATATATAACTATATGTACATATAACTTAACTCCCAAAATAAGCGCGGGAAAAATGCGCGGAGGGTATCGTTGTATTCGTGTCAATCATACAATGCTACCGGGATTACTTGAAGTTGATTCCGAGTCCGTTCATTCATAATTATTCACTCAACACAGTACGTAGCTCAAAATAGGTTATTTTGGCTAACTTTCTCCAATCTCATCGGATTTGGTTGAAACGAATTTCATTACGCTAGAATTGATCACGCGAGTCCGTTGCAACTGACTAGGATGAAATTGGGGCTTGTTTACCCAATATTCTAAAATGACGTTGTTGCGGCGCTCGGTATCACTCAAAACAGTCGTTTTCTCCAAACGACCTCGGATCGGGACGAAACGAATTCCGTTGCACTCATATTGACCATACGAGTCTAACGTAACTGACGGAAGTCGATTCGGAGCACGTATGCTCCATATTCTAAAATTGCATCGTCGTGACGTGCTACTATACTCAAAATGGTCACTTTCACCAAATGACCTCGGATCGAAACAAAACGAGTTCCGTTGCACTCGTATCAACTATACGAGTCTAATGCAACTGACGGAAGTCGATTCGGAGCACGTACGCTCCATATTCTAAAACTGCATCGTCGTGACGCGCTGCGATACTCAAAATGGTCACTTTTACCAAATGACCTCTGATCGAAACGAAACGAGTTCCGTTGCACTCGTGTTAACTATACGAGTCTAACGTAACTGACGGAAGTCGATTCAGAGCACGTATGCTCAATATACCACTTCAGTGTTATGGCGAGGCACAATGCTACCTAAAACAGTCATTTCTCTAAATGACCACCTCTATGTGGTGAAGGTCGGGTCGTGATTGCCTTATGACCCGGCCTAGTTTCCTCCAAGGGTTCAACTGAACCGGCTAGACCCCTTTTCAGAGTCGGGATGTTACACCCCAGCCCCCTCTCGCCCCCGCCCCTGGAAGGGGGCGAGAGGAGGAGGCCCCAGCTCCCTCTCACCCCCTCCCCTGCAAGGGGGGCGAGAGGAGGAGGCCCCAACCTCCTCTTGCCCCCGCCCCTGCAAGGGGGCGAGAGGAGGAGGCCCTAGCCCCCTCTCGCCCCCGCCCATGCAATGGGGCAAGAGGAGGAGGCCCCAGCCCCCTCTCGCCCCAGCCCCTGTAGGGGGGGGGGGGGGTCGAGAGGAAGGGGAGCTGCCTGCCCCCTCTCGCCCAGCCCCATGAATAAGGGGTGGTCTGCGTTTAGCGTCCCGGAATGGCGGGATTTGGTTGTTCGCAGGCCAAATCCGAGGGTGTTTTGGTAATCTCGTAGGCCAGTTTCTGGCTATTGACAGACCAAGTCCAGAAATCTATAAATAGGACCAAGGGGGCACCATTTGGAAGTACTTCTCTCTTTTGACATCTCTTTCCCCAAGTCTCTTAAGTGGGTGAGGAGAGCCTCCAAAGGTGCCCAAACTTAGCATTGGCTTGGGAGGGGAAGCGCTCTAGGATCTTCCGAGTGTGTGGTGGGACCTCCTCGCTAAGCCCTTGGCCTTGTTCCTAGTTCCTTAGCCTCTTAGCCTAGAGCTCTCCCTTGGGAGGAGTAAGTGTTGGTCACCCCTCAACTTGTTGAGGGCCCGAACTCCTCGAGAGACCAATTTATTGGTTTCAACATTATGGTGCGGTGAGCGTGGAGAGTGACCAACTCAAGAAACTCTCAAGCTGAGCTCCATGGCAGGAGGTGGAGGATCCGACCCAGGCCACTCGCAGCCCCTGATGGCTGGAGTGACGTTGGAGATGTTTGAAAATTTCAAGCAGGAGGTCCTGCAGACCTTGCAGGTAGCTTTTGCCGTGATAGGCGAATGCAGGAGAGGAGGTGGTACGGAGGTCCCGCCTCAACAGGGGGGATAGAGCACTCCCGACCAATAATCCAGGAAGGAGGTACCAACGGGGGGGGGGGGGGGGGGGGGGGGAGTGGGGAGGCATTCAGCCCCCACTCGCCCGGTCCCCTAGGAGGGGGCGAGTGGGGAGGTGCCAAGGCCCCACTCGCCCAGCCCCAAGGGGGCGAGTGGGGAGGTGCCAGGCCCCCACTCGCCCAACCCCAAGGGGGGGGGGGGGGGGGGGGGGGGGGGGGGGGGGGGGGGGAGGAGTGGGAAGGTGTCATACCCCCACTCGCCCAGCCCTAAAGGGGGGCGAGCAAGGGAAGTCCTTTGTGTGAGTTGATCCTCTCGGCCCTGGTTCCAGAGGGGTTTGGAGGGCTGGAGATGTCTTACTACTCCGGCAAGGATGACCCAGTCCTGCACCTGCAGTGGTTTGAGGACATGGTCTCCATCAGGCCCATGTCGGACGCTTTCAAGTGCCGGCTCTTCGCGACCACTCTGAAATAGAAGGCAAGAGATTGGTTCCACCAGCTCCCTGCGGGATCAATCTATGCCTTCGAAGACTTGCGTCGAGGTTTCCTACTACGCTTCTCAACGTCAAGGAAGAGGAAGAAGGATGTTGAAGCACTCTTCAAAATCAAGCAAGAGCCAAGGGAGTCACTAGCTCACTACGTGGATCGGTTCCAGGAGGAGGTTCTTCTCACCCAAGAGGTGCCAGGCTACACCCTCCAGCTCGCTTTCATCGTGGGGCTGTGGGAGGATTCTTTAAGATGGACTTCAAGAGGAGGGCTCCTTTGTCTTTTGAGGAGTTGATGGAAAGGGTGGCAGAAGAAATCGAGAGTGAGGAGGCCAACCCGGAGTTCGCAAGAAGGTTAGCCAAGCTAAGTGAGCCGGAGGCAAGGTAGCAGGGGGGAGGGAGGAGGCTCCCAAGAGGAAGGTCAACCGAGAAGAGGGCAACTTCTAGGGAGAGAGGTCCGACCCCCCCAGGGTGGAGGCAGGGATCGAAAGTACCCTCTCCACCACCTCAGCAAGCCATGACAATTGGCGGAGGAAGAAGGAGGAGATCCAGGAAAGCAGAAAGAAGAGGAAGAAGATGGGATATGGTTGAGTTACCTTACTGTGACTTCCACGACAAGGATGGTCACGTGACGTCCGCCTGTCCCGAGTTCTTGGAATTAAGGGAGGTGAGGGGTCCGAGGCAACAACAACAACAACCAGAAGAGGTAGAGGAAGATCAGACCTGGGAGTAGGAGACCAAGTTTTAGTTTTCATACTTAGTTTTTTCGTTAAGTCCATGTAGTATGATGGTTTACTTTCAGACTTAGTTTTTCTCACATGTAATATGATAATCAAAGTTATGAAAGTTTTCCAGGTACTTTGCCCCGATGTTGGCCCGCTGACCAGGCTCCCATCAAGCTGGCAGGGCCGAGAACCGCTTGGTGGTCGGATGTTTCAGAAGTACTTAGCCCCGATGCTGGCCCGCTGACCAGGCTCCCATCAAGCTGGCAGGGTCGGGAACCGCTCGGTGGCCGGATGTTTCAGAAGTACTTAGCCCCGATGCTGGCCCGCTGACCAGGATCCCATCAAGCTGGCAGGGCCGGGAACCGCTCGGTGGCCGGATGTTTCAGAAGTACTTAGCCCCGATGCTGCCGCTGACCAGGCTCCCATCAAGCTGGCAGGTCCGGGAACCGCTCGGTGGCCGGATGTTTCAGAAGTACTTAGCCCCGATGTTGGCCCGCTGACCAGGCTCCCATCAAGCTAGCAGGGTTGGGAACCGCTCAGTGGCCGGATATTTCAGAAGTACTTAGCCCCGATGTTGGCCCGCTGACTAGGCTTCCATCAAGCTGGCAGGGCCGGGAACGACTCGGTGGTCGGATGTTTCAGAGGTACTTAGCCCCGATGCTGTCCCGCTGACCAGGCTCCCATCAAGCTGGCAGGGCCGGGAACCGCTCGGTGGCCGGATGTTTCAGAGGTACTTAGCCCCGATGCTGGCTCGCTGACCAGGCTACCATCAAGCTAGCAGGGTCGGGAACCGCTCGGTGGCCGGATGTTTCAGAAGTACTTAGCCCCGATGCTGGCCCGCTGACAAGGCTCCCATCAAGCTGGCAGGGCCGGGATCTGCTCGGTGGCCGGATGTTTCAGAAGTACTTAGCCCCGATGCTGGCCCGCTGACCAGGCTCCCATCAAGCTGGCAGGGCCGGGAACCGCTCGGTGGCCGGATGTTTCAGAAGTACTTAGCCCCGATGTTGGCCCACTGACCAGGCTCCCATCAAGCTGGCAGGGTCGGGAACCGCTCGGTGGCTGGATGTTTCAGAAGTACTTAGCCCCGATGCTGGCCCGCTGACTAAGCTCCCATCAAGCTGGCAGGGCCGGGAACCGCTCGGTGGCCGGATGTTTCAGAAGTACTTAGCCTCGATGCTGGCCCGCTGACCAGGCTCCCATCAAGCTGGCAGGGTCGGGAACCGATCGGTGGCCGGATGTTTCAGAAGTACTTAGCCCCGATGCTGGCCCGCTGACCAGGCTCTCATCAAGCTGACAGGGCTGGGAACCGCTCGGTGGCCAGATGTTTCAGAAGTACTTAGCCCACATGTTGTCCTGCTGACCAGGCAGGGCCGGGAACCGCTCGGTGGCCGGATGTTTCAGAAGTACTTAGCCCCGATGCTAGCCCGCTGACCAAGCTCCCATCAAGCTGGCAGGGCCGAGAACCGCTCGGTGGCCCGATGTTCCAGAGGTACTTAGCCCCGATGCTGGCCCGATGACCAGGCTCCCATCAAGCTTGTTGGAACAACCCTATTAATGATTTGGGCTAGGATCACTATCTGTTGATTTGGACTAAGTTGACTCCAATGTATAGTCTAAGGGTCAAAGTTGTAGGCTGTCTGAGTTAGCTAGAACTTAGGAAAAACTCTAAGTCTCTGCATTCGACGAACTCCATCCTGCGTTCGACGAACTCCATCCTGGGTTCGACGAACGTTATGCTCCAGTTCGACGAACTTGCCAAGTCTCTGCGTTCAACGAACTTCATTCTGCGTTCGACGAACTTCTCTCTGCGTTTGACTAACGTCATGCTTCAGTTCGACGAACTTGCTCTCCAGCTCGACGCACTCAGTTCTCCATCCAGTCCAACAGTTTATTCTTCAGTTCGACGAACTCCAGTTTGAGATCGACGAACTCAGCTCTGCGTTCGGCGAATAAGTAACAAGATGTTCAGTTCGACAAAATTCATTCTCAGCTCGACTAATTCAATCTTCCAGCCAGTTCAGCAAATTATCTCTCAGTTCGACGAACTCCAGCTTCAGTTCAACAAACTCCAGATTGTGTTCGACAAATTAATTTAGTTCGACGAACTCCAGATTCAGTTCGACAAACTCAACATTCAGTTCGACGAACTCAGTTTTCAGCTCGATGATTTTCTCCTCAGCTTGACAAATTTTTGAAGGATCAGTTATCTTTATTCTCTGAACTCAGATCGACTAACCAACAACGGATATATTCTTTCAGATAAGACAAGTTTTTACCCTTCCTTTTATTATTCCTTTCCATTCTCTTCTCTCGAGAAAGTAGCCGTTGACATATATTGGAAAAGGACACTTTCATGGAAAAGGAAAAAAATAATTAAAGTTTACTGTTGAATCAGATTGCAGTTCCAAGATATATTCTTTTCAGATTATTATATTCCTTAATTGGAAGATTTGAATTTCAAATCAGTGATATTTTGTCAAAAGAAAAAGATCATTAAAAAGAGGAGTAGTACGAGAAAAAGAACAGAGGAAGAAAAATTCTTGAGAAATACAGAAAGTCAAAAAGATTTTCAGATCTTCATCCTCAACAACAGCACTCTCAATCTCTGAGAACATCAACATTATTCTCTCAGTTTTCAGCTGCTAGTTCTAATCTTCAAGAGCAACAATAATCTGAGAAACTTTGTTTCTCAAATTCATCAGCTATCAAGGAAAATTTGCTTTTCATTCAAGTGAAAGCTCCATCCATTAACTGTCAACCATTTCTATCAGACAGGGGGAGCTTTACATCAACAATCCACTAGTCTTCTCTCAGCTTGTTGACATAGAAGAATTTCATAACTCTTTTTATCCCATCTTGTACAGGGTTCTAACTCCCTTCAAAAGTTAAACCTTTGGTGGCAAGGCACCTGATCAAAAACATGCGATTGGTTTGAGCACCTGATCAAAAGCTCAGTGGTGTTTGGGCACCTGATCAAAACTCCATTAGTGTTTGGGCACCTAATCAAAACTCCATTGGTGATAGAGAACCTGATCAAAAACCTAGTGGATTCCTACCAAGGGTGGTAGAAGAGTAGATGTACCCATGTTGATTGGGGAACTACTCTAGATCCTTGTGTATTCTGTGTTTGTGTTTATTTTCTATACTGTGTTGTGCTGTGATTTGTACTTTGTTTTTACACTCACTCTGTTATACATATATATATCGGTATTTTAATTCCGCTATAAAAATAAGTTAAAAACTTTTAATACTCTATTCACCCCCTCTCTAGAGTAAATCTAAGATCTAACCTCACTTTCAATTAGTATCAGAGGACTTTCAAAGCTGGCAGGGTCGGGAACCGCACGGTGGCCAAATGTTTCAGAAGTACTTAGCCCTGATGCTGGCCCGCTGACCAGGCTCCCATCAAGCTGGAAGGGTCGGGAACCGCTTGGTGGCCGGAGATTGTCAAAGTAAATTTTTCCCCCGAGGTGGCTCCGCTAGTCGGGCTCTCACTAGTCGGCGAGGTCGGAAGGCCTCTCGGGAAGGCTAAGTGTTTTTCCCCGAGGTGGCTCCACTAGCCGGGCTCTCACTAGCCGGCAGGTTAGGAAGGCCTCTCGGGGAGGGTAAGTGTTTTTCCCCCGAGGTGGCTCCGCTAGCCGGGCTCTCGCTAGGCGGCGAGGTCGGAAGGCCTCTCGGGGAGGCTAAGTGTTTTTCCCCAGAGGTGGCTCCGTTAGCCGGGCTCTCCCTAGCCGGCGAGGTCGGAAGGCCTCTCGGGGAGGCTAAGTGTTTTTCCCCATAGGTGGCTCCGCTAGCCGGGCTCTCACTAGCCGGCGAGGTCGGAAGGCCTCTCAGGGAGGCTAAGTGTTTTTCCCCCGAGGTGTGTCCGCTAGCCGGGCTCTCGCTAGCCAATGATGATGGAAGGCCTCTCGGTGAGGCTAAGTGTTTTTCCCCCGAGGTGGCTCCGCTATCTGGGCTATCGCTAGCCGGCGAGGTCAGAAGGCCTCTCGGGGAGGCTAAGTATCTTTCCCTCGAGGTGGCTCCGCTAGCCGGGCTCTCGCTAGCCCGTGAGGTGAGGAGGCCTCTCGGGGAGGCTAAGTATTTTTCCCCCGAGGTGGCTCCGCAAGCCGGGCTCTCGCTAGCCGGCGAGGTGGGGAGGTTTCTCGGAGAGGCTGGGTGTTTTTCCTCTGAGGTGGCTCCACAAGCCAGGCTCTCACTAGCCGGCAGAGTAGGAAGGCCTCTCGGGGAGGGTAAGTATTTTTCCCCCGAGGTGGCTCCGCTAGCCGGGCTCTCGCTAGCCGGCAAGGTGGGGAGGCCTCTCGGGGAGGCTAAGTGTTTTTCCCCCGAGGTGGCTCCGCTAGTCGGGCTCTCGCTAGCCGGCGAGGTCGGAAGGCCTCTCGGGGAGGCTAAGTGTTTTTCCCCCGAGGTGGCTCCTCTAGCCGAGCTCTCGCTAGCCGGCGAGGTCGGAAGGCCTCTCGGGGAGCGTAAGTATTTTTCCCCCGAGGTGGCTCTGTTAGTCGGACTCTCGCTAACCGGCGAGGTCGGAAGGCCTCTTGGGGAGGCTAAGTGTTTTTCCCCCGAGGTGGCTCCGATAGCCGGGCTCTCGCTAGCCGGCGAGGTCGGAAGGCCTCTCCTGGAGGCTAAGTGTTTTTCCCCCGAGGTGGCTCCGCTAGCCGGGCTCTCGCTAGCCGGCGAGCTCGGAAGGCCTCTCGGGGAGGCTAAGTGTTTTTCCCCCGAGGTGGCTCCGCTAGCCGGGCTCTCGCTAGTCGGCGAGGTCGGAAGGCCTCTCGTGGAGGCTAAGTGTTTTTCCCCCGAGGTGTCTCCGCTAGCCGGCGAGGTCGGAAGGCCTCTCGGGGAGGCTAAGTGTTTTTCCCTCGAGGTGGCTCCACTAGCCGGGCTCTCGCTAGCCGGCGAGGTCGGAAGGCCTCTCGGGGAGGCTAAGTGTTTTTCCCCCGAGGTGGCTCCGCTAGCCTGGCTCTCGCTAGCCGGCGAGGTCGGAAGGCTTCTCGGGGAGGCTAAGTGTTTTTCCGCCGAGGTGTCTCCGCTAGCCGGGCTCTCGCTAGCCGGCGAGGATGGAAGGCCTCTCGGGGAGGCTAAGTGTTTTTCTCCTGAGGTGGCTCCGTTATCTGGGCTCTCGCTAGCCGGCGAGGTCGGAAGGCCTCTCGGGGAGGCTAAGTATTTTTCCCCCGAGGTGGCTCCGCAAGTCGGTATCTCGCTAGCCGGCGAGGTGGGGAGGCCTCTCGGGGAGGCTAAGTATTTTTCCCCCGAGGTGGCTCCGCTAGCCGGGCTCTCGCTAGACGGCGAGGTGGGGAGGCCTCTCGGGGAGGCTGAGTGTTTTTTCCTCCGAGGTGGCTCCACAAGCCGGGCTCTCACTAGCCGGCAGGGTAGGAAGGCCTCTCGGGAGGGTAAGTATTTTTCCTCCGAGGTGGCTCTGCTAGCCGGGCTCTCGCTAGTCGGCGAGGTAGGGAGGCCTCTCGGGGAGGCTAAGTGTTTTTCCCCCGAGGTGGCTCCGCTAGCCGGGCTCTCGCTAGCCGGCGAGGTCGGAAGGCCTCTCGGGGAGGCTAAGTGTTTTTCCCCCGAGGTGGCTCCGCTAGCCGGAGAGGTTAGAAGGCCTCTCGGGGAGGCTAAGTGTTTTTCCCCCGAGGTGGCTCCGCTAGCCGGGCTCTCGCTAGCCGGCGAGGTCGGAAGGCCTCTCGGGGAGGCTAAGTGTTTATCCCTCGAGGTGGCTCCGCTAGCCGGGCTCTCGCAAGCCGGCGAGGTCACAAGGCCTCTCAGGGAGGCTAAGTGTTTTTCCCCCGAGGTGGCTCCGCTAGCCGGGCTCTCGCTAGCCGGCGAGGTAGGAAGGCCTCTCGGGGAGGCTAAATATTTTTCCTCTAAGGTGGTTCCGCTAGCCGGGCTCTCGCTAGCCGGCGAGGTCGGAAGGCATCTCGGGGAGGCTAAGTGTTTTTCCACGAGGTGGCTCCGCTACCCGGGCTCTCGCTAGCCGGCGAGGTCGGAATGCCTCTCGGGGAGGCTAAGTGTTTTCCCCCAAGGTGGCTCCGCTAGTCGGCGAGGTCGGAAGGCCTCTCGGGGAGGCTAAGTATTTTTCTCCCGAGGTGGCTCCCTAGTCGGGCTCTCGCTAGCCAGCGAGGTGGGGAGGCTAAGTATTTTTTCACCCGAGGTGGCTCCGCTATCCGGGCTCTCGCTATCCGGCGAGGTCGGGAGGCCTCTTGGGGAGGCTGAGTATTTTTTCCTCCGAGGTGGCTTCGCAAGTCGGGCTCTCACTAGCCGCCAGGGTAGGAAGGCCTCTCGGGGAGGGTAAGTATTTTTTCCCCGAGGTGGCTCCGCTAGCCGGACTCTCGCTAGCCGGCGAGGTGGGGAGGCTTCTCGGGGAGGCTGAGTGTTTTTTCCCCGAGGTGGCTCCGCAAGTCGGGCTCTCACTAGCCGGCAGGGTAGGAAGGCCTCTCGGGGAGGGTAAGTGTTTTTCCCCTGAGGTGGCTCCGCTAGCCGGGCTCTCGCTAGCTGGCGAGGTGGGGAGGCCTCTCTGGGAGGCTGAGTGTTTTTTTCCCCGAGGTGACTCCGCAAGCCGGGCTCTCACTAGCCGGCAGGGTAGGAAGGCCTCTCGGGGAGGGTAAGTATTTTTTCCTGAGGTGGCTCCGCTATCCTGGCTCTCTCTAGCCGGCAGGGTAGGATGCACTCTCTGGGAAGCTTGAGCAAATTTTCACAGGAACGATGTGGGGTCTTCTCATTTTCATTCAGCGCCACTCGCCGAATATGCAGGGTTGGACTCTTCTTTCCGAGCGTGTACCCCGCTCGAAAAGAGCGGGGATTGTGTACAACCCTGTATTCACCGAGTGGACCCCTGGGACCCAAGGGCCCTTGAGGACATTATTTTTTAGCATGGTCACAGGCATGGAGAGGGGGGGGGGGGGGGGGAGAGCGGTGGAGGCGGAGGTCTCCCGCTCGCCCAGCCCGTAAGGGGAGGGAGGAGGAGGCGTCAAGCCCCCTCTCGCCCCCGCCCCTGGAAGGGGGACGAGAAGAGGAGGCCCCAACCCCCTCTCGCCCCCGCCCCTGGAAGGGAGGCGAGAGGAGGCCCCAACCCCCTCTCGCCCCCGCCCCTGCAAGGGGGCGAGAGGAGGAGGCCCCAACCCCCTCTCACCCCGCCCCTGTAAGGGTGGCGAGAGGAGGAGGCCCCAGCCCCCTTTCACCCCCGCCCCTATAAGGGGGCCAGAGGAGGAGGCCCCAGACCCCTCTCGCCCCCGCCCCTCGAAGGGGGCGAGAGGAGGAGGCCCCAACCCCCTCTCGCCCCCGCGCCTGCAAGGGGGCGAGAGGAGGAGGCCCCATCCCCCTCTCGCCCCCGCCCCCTCTCGCCCCCGCCCCTGTAACTGGGGCGAGAGGAGGAGGCCCCAGCCCCCTCTCACCCTTGCCCCTACAAGGGGGGCGAGAGGAGGAGGCCCCAGCCCCCTCTCGCCCCCGCCCCTGCAAGGGGGGGGGGGGGGGTTGAGAGGAGGAGGCCCCAACGCCCTCTCGCCCCCGCCCCTATAAGGGGGGCGAGAGGAAGGGGAGCTGCCTGCCCCCTCTCGCCCAGCCCCATGAATAAGGGGTGGTCTGCATTTAGCGCCCCGGAATGGAGGGATTTGGCTGTTCGCAGGCCAAATCCGAGGGTGTTTTGGTAATCTCGTAGGCCAGTTTCTTTCTATTGACAGACCAAGTCCAGAAATCTATAAATAGGACCAAGGGGGTACCATTTGGAAGGACTTCTCTCTTTTTCCATCTCTCTCCCCAAGTCTCTTTAGTGGGTGAGGAGAGCCTCCAAAGGTGCCCAAGCTTAGCATTGGCTTGGGAGGGGAAGCGCTCTAAGATCTTCCGGGTGTGTGGTGAGACCTCCTCGCTAAGCCCTTGGCCTTGTTCCTAGTTCCTTAGCCTCTTAGCCTAGAGCTCTCCATTGGGAGGAGTAAGTGTTGGTCACCCCTCAACTTGTTGAGGGCCCGAACTCCTCGAGAGACCAATTTATTGGTTTCAACAATAACATTGGGCGATAGCTCCCAGAAACATAACTAAGCCCATATTTTGCACTACCATGACACTGGTTGGCCAAGATCATGTCATGTGACCTTTGTCCAACTCTGAATTTTATAATGACCATGTTTAAATCATGAATTTGGGCTTTCAAGGCGGTGTATTCCGTTACTAACCTAACACATCGATTCGCGAAGGTTTTCTTTCCCTCTTCTATTTGAGAAAGAGAAGACTTAAGAGATCTTTCTAAGTCCCTCTTTTCCTTAGTATAAGATTCGATAGTAGAACGAGACTTAGCAAGAGCTCCTTCAAGTTCTTTTACCCTTGCCAAGGAGTGTTTGCACTCTTGGCAAGTCATCTTCTCTTTCCCTAATAGCTTAATTTCTTTGTTAATTCTTTATGATCTTTTAATAAAAGATTATTTTCAGATTTCAAGAGATCAACATCTTTTAAACTTTTATCAGAATATTTGCAAGTTTGTAAATATTCGCTATATAAATCATCATAAGAGGGAGGAGTTACCTCAGTATCGCTTTGGACACTGCATTTGTCATCGGATAGTGTGTAGCTCTTTCCCATAAGGCACATGTTTGCCTCTTCTTCATCGCTAGAGGATGAGCCGCTTGATTCCTTGGAGGAAGAGTCATCCCATGTAGCCGCCTTTAGTACCTTTTTTTCTCCTTGCCCTTATGCCTCTTTTCTTTTTGCTCTTTCAGATATTTCGGGCACTGGCTCCGGATGTGTTCAATATTTCTACAATGGTAACACTCTGGTGGTCGTTCTTCATCGTCGTCGTCACTCCGTTTACCTTTCTTCGATGAAGATCCCTTCTTGATGAAGTATTTTCGGAAGGTGTTTCTCTTTTTTGGATTCTTCATGAATATTTTGAACTTCTTCACAAAAAGGCTCTCATCGTCCTCTTCATCAACATCGATGTCAGCCTCCTTCATTGATTTCAACGCCAAGGCCTTCTTCTTTAGCTCCATATTATAGTCTTGTTGTTGAATTTTAATTTCAACCTAATGGGTTTTAAGATTCCCAATAAGGCTCTCAATTTGGAGTTTCTTTAGATCGTGCGATTCCGAGATGGCCGTCACCTTTGGATTGAACTTAGGAGGGAGAGACCTAAGAAATTTTCTCACCAAGTCGCCATTGGAGAACATCTTTCCAAGCACTTTTGAGTCGTTAACGATCTTAGTGAACCTTGTGTGCATTGAATATATGTCTTCATCCGCCTCCATCCGGAATTTTTCGTATTCAAATTCTAGTTGGAAGAGCTTTGAATCTTTGACCTGTGAAGTACCTTCATGAGTAATTTCTAATAAATTCCATATATCTTAAGCAGTTTTGCAAGCACAAGTTCGATTAAATTATGTTTTATCCAAAACACAAAATAAAGCGGTCATGGTTTTAGCGTTATTCTTACATCTCAACTTATCGTTATCATCATTTTTGTCTTTCGATTTTTCCATAGTAACTTCTCCAACAACAATCATTGGTGGAGAGTAGCATTCTTCTATCATACCCCAAACATCATTATCTAAGGCAATTAAAAAACAACACATTCTAGTTTTCCAATAATTATTATCAATACCGGTGAATAGAGGTGGTCTACTAATCCATTGACCCCCCATGAAAACATAATTATGGTGCGTCATTATTCCAGGTTATGAAACTATTTTGGAATAACCTTCCTCTGATACCAAGTGTTGAAACCGTCAACCGGTCTTTGAGTTCAGACCCACAGGGGGTGTAGCCTGCGCCTACTTCTCCCTTACTAAACTCTCCTGACCGAGGATGAAAAATCTAGAACAGACCCAAGACTGCAACGAGGAGGTCCCGCCACACACCCGAAAGATCTTAGAGAGCTTCCACTCCCAAACCAAAGCTCAGCCGGGCACCTTGGAGGGCACTAGCAGCCAACTCCGAAAACTGCCTGGAGGAGAGAGCTCAAAAGATCTGATCTCCTCCAAGGTGCCCTTAAGGGTCTATTTATAGATTTTTCCAGTCCTGGACTGTAAATAGCGTAAATCCGCCTTCTGGTTTTACTAATCGCACCCCAAATTGGTCTGCTAACAACCCAACTCAGCTGTTCTGAAGGGTTATTGGCAACCCACAAAGGGTACCTAGGTAATTTCCCCCCCAAAGCCTTCTGGGCGAGTGGTCCGTGAAGACACCATTCGCCGGGCTCCTTGCCCGCCATATTTCACCGGGCGAATGGCTCATGAGGACACCATTCGCCAGGCGCTCGACTCGCTCGGCGGGCAAGATCTCAGGTACCTGCTCTCGCCTATCTGCTTTGACACCTATGCGAGTGCCCCGCGAGTGGGGCCTCACTCACCCAAGGGTCCTTGGACTCTTATTTTGCATCTTGACCTGCCACCTGGCCTCTGGGCCCCCTGAACCCACTCGGCGAATACTGGGTTGTACACAATCCCCGCTCTTTGCGAGCAATTCCTGCGCTCGGAAAGAAAAGTCCAACCCCCAGTATTCGGCGAGTGCTTTGCTGACCTGGAGGGAATCTTCTTGGTGGGGCCCTCCACTTAGCTATAAATACTGCCCCAGTTGTTGTCTTTGGCTTGCCCATCTTCGAATCACTGTTCCTCATTTTCTCCCTCGGAGCACTGACCATGACGTTCATGAAGCCTACGCCACGACCACTTTCGGAAGGAACGATGGCTTGTCTTGCCGCCGCACAAGGTGGAACCGCTCCCAAGACCACTCGTTATGCCCCCTGGCTCTCGTCGACAAGAGACCCCTCCAAGCCCTACAGACTAAAGAAGGCCAAGACGGTCCGACGAGACCGGGGGGAGAGGGAGTCCGCGTCTGAAACTCCTCCCCTCTGACTTTCCTCCTGTCAATACCAACGAGGTAACATAACACATCTCGCTTTCGAGGTTGATTGTGACGACGCGACTGATCTCCGCCTCTCTTACCATTCGCAGGGTCTGTCGAAGACCGGGGGTGGCCCTGGGCTCGACCAGGTGAATGCTGTCGTTCCTCCTCCTGTTCTTGAGAACGCCCCTCCGACCTAGGAGCCCGCCCTTCTCGGCACTTCTGGCGGAGCCCTGTCCTCGCTTGGTGAGCATTCTGTTGCCCTCTCGCAAACTTTTTTTCTCTTTCCGCCACTCTTCTGACTCCGGCTCTCACAGCCCCTACCTTCGGAACCACGGGGTTGCCCCTACCTTCCGGACCACGGGGCTGCCTCCTACCTTGCGTACTTTTACCATTCCAGATGCCACCAAGAGTCCTCCCACCCCGGAGCAGGAACGTTCGGCGAGGAAGAGTCTCGGGACCGATTCTCCTGCCGCGGACCCGGCCGTCACTTCCGCTGCGGCCGATCAGCTGTACCCACCCGGAAAGGGGAGATATCTCCACCTCCCATGCCGACCATTCGCAGGTCATCCCAGCACCTCTCGCCGGTATCCTGTTGAAGAATACGTACGGGGTCGGTTGTCTTCTTCCGCAGAACTCGCGGCTTATATCTTAGAGAGGTCTAATCTCTGCTTTTGCAGGCTTTCACGAGATCCCGATCACCGACCCTTTAGAGGAGGAGGGGCTGATCTCGCCTCCCCCCTCCCCAGCGACATCTCTGAATTCCTTGGCGACCACGAGGATGCCCGTACTATGAAGGAACAGATGACAGAGTTGTTCGGTAAGCTGATCTGGATGTAACGAGATCAAGCCAACCTGACGGAGGAGCACCGGGCGGCCTTCGAGCATCAGATTAGCACCCTCGAGCGAGACTATAGGCACCTGGTCAGGGAGATGGAGCGCCAGGGGGGGCGGGTGCGAGGAGACCTCGCCTGGGAGGCACATTGCACGGGCTAGGGATCAAATGCGCTTGATCAGCCAAGAGCTGACAGCAGTCAGCGCATTCCACTACCCGCGAGTGCCTCCAAGGACAGGGAGGCGAGGCCGGGGCCGATGGCGGTGGGATTAGTACTAAGCCTACCGGCTCTCGCTCCCTGCGTTTTCTTATGCCCCTGCTATTTCTTTCTCTTTGTTTCCTTTTTCTTTTTCGTACCGGACCAAGGCGAGACCCTTTTTGTCTCGCGAACTATGACTTGATTGTGTGTTTGTATGTATATATCTTGCTTTCCGCTATTTTCCTGAATGCCGTCTTGTGAGTGCTCTCGGTCTTGTTATGCTATTTGCTTTGCATTTGTAGGAGAGATCTCGTATACCGCTCTCGCCTCCTATAAGCGGTTGGGTTCCGGTGGGTGGTTCAGACCCCGAGGCATCAGGAGGTCGCGGCAGCTATCCGCACGCCGCGCGCCAATGATTTCAAACATTTTCCTCCTTTTTTCTATAAATAGTTCACCCAACCACCGTCATTATTGCGCTTTCATCTCTCTCTACTTTTTTGCTCTCGCGAGATCATTTCGTTCCTCCACGATGCCGAAAGATGCGGATGGTAGAGCTAACTGCGCCTAGGTCTTCTCCAACCGAGACTTCGACACCTGCGACCTCTCGGAGGCAGATTTCAACCAGGCCGTCGCGGATTTCATCCCGTCGGGTTTCGCCAGGCGCCTCCCGGGGTGCCAGGATCGCATCAACCAGTTCTCGCCCGACACACTCGCAATCCCCCTGGAACACTTCGAGGTAGGGCTCCTCCTCCCGTTGTGGCCAGAAGTGCACCTGACCCTGCGCTACTTGAGGATGGTCCCCACACAGCTCAATCCCAACTCCATCGCCATGCTGGCAGCATTCGCCTGCTACCTGCGCGAGGAGGGGATTGAGTTCTCACTCCCGGTCTTCCGCAAGCTCTTCACCTTTAGGGCCACTCGCAGAGTGGCGTTCTTCTCTGGGCAGAGTCCTCTCAACATGATCGACACCGCCAATAAGAACCATGACTGGGTTCAGCGGTTCATCTTCGTCACAGGGAAGTTCGGCAATGTGCCACTCGCACCCGGGCAAGAGGACGAGTCGACCTTCCGGCCTCCAACGCTGGGAGGATTCGAGGCCAAGCTCCACGCCTACCTCCTGAACCACGATATGGACGTCGTGCACTTGCGAAAGCATGTCGGCTCGCTGTCGGTGGTCCCGCCGGGAGAAGGTAGGCTGAATTACTTTGTCCCGAGCTCTCGCTCCTTCTACATTCGCTTCCACTTATTTTAACTGACCTTTTGAACGCAGGGCTTCGGAGCCTCCCCCTTCATCCGCCGAATGTGAATGTGGGGGTCTCTCCTGCTGACGCCCTCGCCCGTGCGCAGTCTACTGCCATGACATGCCGCGAGAACCCACCTCCCGCGAAGTCCAGCGGGCAAAAGCCAACGCCAAAGCGGAAGCCCGACGCGGCTCCGAGCCCTTCCGCCAAGCGGTCAAAACCCTCAGTTGCCGATAAGGGCAAAGCGGTCGTGGAGGATGTCCCGCGCTCGAGAACTCCCGTGGAGGGGGTCTTAGCCGTCCAGCCTGCCACCGCGCCAGCGACAACTTCTTCGGGGCCCGTGCCGAGAGGTCACCGAAACTTTCCTCTCAGCGAGAAGTGCGCCGATCTCGCCGGCGAGCCCCTCGTTAACTGGGACCAGAGGGCCAACCGGGTCTCCATTTCTACCCTTCCTCCATCCTGGTCGGAGAAGGAATCCATCAGCGGCCATGCTTATGGCCTCTCGTACGCACTTTACAACCATGAGGGCGCTTCTTCCTTTGACACCGAGTCCACTCAGAACCTCGCGCACGAGGCGGCGAGAGCTATGATGCGGGCCCATGAGCTGACCCATATGTCTTCTCGCCGGTCCTTCTTGGGGCTTCCAAGCCAGCCGGTTATTGGGCTCTTGATACCCCCAATCTCGATGCTGCCCCCGAAACCCCTGGCCTCTGGGTTCTTCCCTTCTTCTTCCTTCCTGGTGCCTCACCTCTGGCTCGCTCAGTCTGGCCAAACTCTTTGCAAACTCAGGATTGACGGCCTCTCCCTCGATCTCCTCCGCTGCCCGCTCCATCAGCTCCTCAAAGGATAGAGGGGCCTTCCGCTTTAGGTCCATCTTAAAGAACCCCTCCCGCAACCCCACTATGAAGGCTAGCTGGAGGGTGAATCCCGACACCTCCTGGACTTGCAGGACCTCTTCTTGGAACCTATCTACATAATGGGCCAACGACTCCCCGGGCCCTAGCTTGATCTTAAAGAGTGCCTCCACATCCTTCTTCCTCTTTTTTGACATTGAGAAGCGCAATCTGAAGCTCCAACGCAAGTCCTCGAAGGCGTAGATGGAACTCACAGGGAGCTAGTGGAACCAGCCCCTCGCCTTCTCCTTCAGGGTGGTGGCAAAGAGCCGACACTGGAAGGCATCTGTCATCGGGAGGATCGAGACCATGTCCTCAAACCACTGCAGGTGTAGGACTGGGTAATCTTTGCCGGTATAGTAGGACATCTCTGGCCCTCTGAACCCCTCTAGCACCGGAGCCGAGAGGATCAACTCACAGAAGGGACTCCCTTCCCCTGCTCGGCGAGTAGTCCTCTCGCGCGGAGTCAGCTCGCATACCTCCGCACTCGCCGGGCAGCTGAACAGCTGCCGCCCGGGGAGATCTCGCGCACTCGCTTCTGCCGCGACCTCCTTCCCAAGCCGCTGGCCCGGAGCATTCTCGCCGATCTACTTGGGCGGAACCACCGGAACCACTGGGGTCTCGCACTCACCTCTCCCAGCGAGAGCCACCTGCATCGTCTGCATGACCTCTCGCTTGAACTTCTCGAACATCTCCAGCCACTCCATTGTTGCTGGTGGCTGCGAGTGGCCTGGATCGGAACCATTTCCTCCATCTCCTGTCATCGAGCTCAACTTGGGATTTTCTTGCACTGGCTACGGTCCACGCTCACCGTACCAAAAATGTTGAAACCATCAACCGGTCTCTGAGTTCGGACCCACAGGGGGTGTAGCATGCGTCTACTTCTCCCTCACTAAACTCTCCGGACCGAGGATGAAAAATCTGGAACAGACCCAAGGCTGCAGCGAGGAGGTCCCGCCACACACTCGGAAGATCTTAGAGAGCTTCCCCTCCCAAACCAAAGCTCAGCCGGGCACCTTGGAGGGCAAGCAGCCAACTCCCAAAACTTCCTGGAGGAGAGAGCTCAAAAGATCTGATCT
The DNA here is from genome assembly GCA_033032865.1 of Dactylorhiza incarnata. Taxonomy (NCBI): domain Eukaryota; kingdom Viridiplantae; phylum Streptophyta; class Magnoliopsida; order Asparagales; family Orchidaceae; genus Dactylorhiza; species Dactylorhiza incarnata. The sequence continues at coordinate 14,054,735 of JAWHQI010000003.1, read as the reverse complement.
CCTCCAAGGTGCCCTTAAGGGTCTATTTATAGATTTTCCAGTCCTGGACTGCAAATAGCGTAAATCCGCCTTCTGGTTTTACTAATCGCACCCCAAATTGGTTTGCTAACAACCCAACTCCGTTGTTCTGAAGGCCTATTGGCAGCCCACAAAGGGTACCTAGGTAATTCCCCCCAAAGCCTTCTGGGCGAGTGGTCCGTGAAGACACCATTCGCCGGGCTCCTTGCCCGCCATATTTCACCGGGCGAATGGCTCATGAGGACACCATTCGCCAGGCGCTCGACTCGCTCGGCAGGCGAGATCTCGGGTACCCACTCTCGCCTATCTGCTTTGACACCTATGTGAGTGCCTCGCGAGTGGGGCCTCACTCGCCCAAGGGTCCTTGGACACCTATTCTGCATCTTGACCTGCCACATGGACTCTGGGGCCCCCTAGACCCACTCGGCAAATACAGGGTTGTACACCAAGTGTTGGATCTTATGACGCCCTTAGAGGGGAGGGTGAATAAGGGCTTTACGAATTTAAATAAAAGTAAGAAATTTTTCGAGATAATTGCAGAAACAGGAAACTTTCTGGTTCTATTGTTAACGCCGACGTTAGTGTTAACGTTGGGCGTTAGCTCTACAGAAAATGAAACTCCTCGAAAAATGTAACAAATTTTTTTTTCTTAGAAATGTTTGAATGAAATAAAATTCTTGAAATTCTGAGAAGATGAAATTTGATTTTATTTCAAAGGAAGAATACAATAATTTGATTTCAATGAAGGTCGAAATCAATGTTTTAATAAAAAACACTTTTTGTTCCTTCACTGGTCCTTCTCACAAGGACCGGCTGGCTATAGCCTATCTTACCCCAAGATACGACATCTTGCCTCCCCCTAAATCACCACCTAGACCTAGTCGCCACACACACGACATCGAATTCCCAATAAACCTCGCAAGGCCTAATCGCCAACAATCACGACGAATTTATTATTGTCACAAAAGAAAAAGAAGAATACAATATAAAATCTGAAATGAAAACTCGTATATTGAAGAGCCCTGAAGGAGATGATAAAGAACCTCCATGAACATCATTGGAGCTAAAATTTGCATCATTCTTGAAATTTGACTTTTGGAAATCTCCATCTAACTCTTGATCTTCAAAAAAAAAATAGAGTTGGACGTGCTCTGGAACTTAGAGATGAATGCTCTCAAGAAAGGTTGAAGTTTCTCAAGCATTAACACGGAATGAGAGACTCCTTTTCTTTTAATAGAAATGGGAAGCTAATGCTAGCGTTAACGATAACGCCAACACTATCATATCGTGTAGAAACGTGGTCGAAATTGTGCAACTGTCGAAGTCATGACAGAACGTGTAAGAATGCGGTCTAATGCCCAGCGTTAGCTCTAACGCTTGTGTTAGCTCGATGTGCACATGGCATCTTGTCGACATTCCCTTCACGACGATATCCCTTCTCGATGATATTCCTTCACGACGATAAGCTAACGCGAGCACTAACTGTAACGTCGGGCGTTAGCTCTCTTTCCATAAGTTTGGCTCCATTTAACACTCTACTCATATTGGTATTGTACTTATAGTTCCTGCACACTATAAACACATGACAAGTAAGATCAAATACACTGTGAGATTTATTATTCTCAAACAAAGAAATGCGGAACACATGCTCCAATAATGTCCGCCCAGATTGGCTTCACTTTGGCTAAGGTTCTTCTGATTATCACGGCCGCAGGATCCGGGGGCAACATGATCCCTACACTTTTTAAGTTTGCGCGAACTTTAAATAAGTAAACCTTGACCATGGAGACTATGGGTGCTCATTAATGCCTGGGAGATCTATACATACTGCTTGAGGTTGAGGATTTGAAAATTTATTTCGATGGATCGACACTCACCATTCGTCGCGGTTGCTATCTTGACAAGAGCAATGACGGACAAGGTGAATATGTATATTCTTGAGATGGCGCTACATAACAAGAGAGCTTGCATCTCCCCTCGACAGAAGGCGAAGGCGGAAGGCTCTCGTGGTCATTAGAAAAGTAAGACTGAGGCTTCTAAGAAACTGAAGGTTGATCAAGGGGTTAGCAAGGTCGTTTCTGAGGCCGCTGGGACTCCATCTATGGACTCCATTATTAAGATCGTTGACACTCCCGAGCTTCGACAGATGGATCTTGGTAAGAATAGTTTTTTATCAATGTCATTAAGTTTGCAGACGCATTTGAAGCGGCTTTTAGAAACCCATTCGTTGAAGACCTTATGGAGGAAAGGAGATCTGAGGAGGTCACTGTCAAGGTGTCTCCTGGACGTGTTGCAGACGCCCAGTTTCTAGGTAATCTGATCACCTTTCTCTACCTGCGTGAGCTAATGCGATCGTATCAGATATCTCAAAGCACTTGCAGAAGATATCATACGATGCACGAACGAGGTTATCTAAAAATTAGAACTTGTTAGCGATAAGAAAAAGGGCTAAAGTAAGAGGAAGAGAATGGAGAAGATATCAGAGGTTGTTGAGGAGATGGCGCCCCTCGGTATCGATGCTAGGGCAAGCACTATTGTTGGCACAAATGCAGGAGCAGGTGCAGACATTAGTACTTATCAGCCTGAAGAGGGAGAGCATGTGCGCTCTGAGGGGTACTGATCCTGGGTGTTCCAGTCTACAAGGTCGGAGTCGGTCAGTTTGCCATTGTTGGAACCTCTGCCTCAATTGAGGGGGAGAATATTGGGAAATTGAACCGGACGGCTCCAGTTAAATGCCTGAAGAATAATTCCAACATTAATAAATGAATGGGGTAACCAATGAGTCAGCTGTTAGGAAGAGTCTAGAAAAGTTATGTTGCATTTAATTTTTCATCCGTTTGTATTCTATGCTTGATCTATAAAAGCAGCTCTCATGTATTGCCAATGTGTGATGAAATGAATGAATCAAGTCTTCCATTCTTCCTCCTGTCTCTTACGTTATTCCCCTACCTAAAAACCTTTTTTATTCCTGCAATGTTAAATAGATGTTAGAGATAAAATTCCATCAGTGGTATCAGAGCACATAAGTTCCTGCATTCTAGCTGTTGGACTTCATGGCGCAATCATCTACCCCGCAAATCAATATATCGCATCATTCTGCCCCCATCTTCAATGGGGAGATGTATGAGCATTGGGCAATCAAAATGGAGACCTGTTTTGACTCTCAAGATCTTTGGGAGATTGTCCAAAATGGTCCCAGTAGCGACGACAAGGATAAAGGCACAGAAGGAGGTGAAGCAAGTATACCCAAGGGAGACAAGATGAAAAACTCCCTGGCACTGCTCATCATTCAAAATGCCATAACAATCAACATTTTTCCTCCCATTATGGGAGCCAAGACTGCCAAAGCAGCATGGGACATCCTCAAAGAGTGCTATCAAGGGGACAAGAAGGTAATCTCTATACGACGTCAAAACTTGCGCCGTCAATTTGATGAACTAAATATGAAGGGTGATGAAATGAATGAATCAAGCCTTCCATTCTTCCTCCCGTCTCTTACGTTATTCCCCTACCTAAAAACCTTTTTTATTCCTGCAATATTAAATAGATGTTAGAGATAAAATTCCATCAGTGGTATCAGAGCAAAGTGCAGGTGTTTGCAGAAAAGACGACACTATGGCCTTTGTCCATCAGCTGACCAACACTTAGTAAGTTTTGAGTCAAAGAAGGAACAAAGTGCACATCTCGAATGATTTTCTGCTTACCGTCAGCATCGTTTATGGTTATATTTCCTTTTCCTTCTATTGTTTTACTATTTGCATCCCCTAGATATACTTTTGACTTGTAAGATTTATCCAGGGAATCAAAAAGTGAGATGCCATTAGTCATATGACTTGAACATCCTGAGTCTACAATCCAATGTGTTGTTTTTTTCCTATTGAGCAGGTCCACAGTTGCTGATTAATAATAATTTCTCATCTTCATTTTTTGGTTCTGCAGCAACTTTTGCCTCTTCCTTTTCTTTATTCTTAAACCAGCAATCCTTGTCGAAATGAGTTGGCTTTCGACAGCGTTTGCATTTGAAGAAACATTTTGTTGCATCATGATTGGTTTTCTTGCATAAAGTGCAAAATTGTGTGGTTGTGGTGCCATGAACTTCCAAAGCTTTTGTGTGGTATTTTGACTGTTGAGAAAAATGATTTCCCTTTCCCTGAGCATTTTTTGAGAGATTTTTGTATTTTTTTCTCTTGACTTTGCTTACCAATTGATACTTTCATTTGGAAAGCTTGATCAACTGAAGGAGCATATCTCTTCATGAGATTGGATTTTGCTGATAAGTACTCCAATGGAAAGTGTTTCAATATCATTGCTTTCCTCAATTGCAGCAGCAACATGTTCATAGGTTTTGGTTAGGCTCCTTAAGATTTTTAGTACAATCTCAGAATCTGGTATTGGAGCACCAAGATTGCTGAGTTGGTTGGTTAGATTTGTGACTCGGGGCAGGTAATCAAAGATTTTTTCATCATCCTTGTTGATGATTATACCAGGTACTCTTGGATCTATTACTTGGAGCAAAAATCAGAAACTTTATCTCTCTTTATGCAATTCAAAAGAGAAGTAGAGAAGAAGTATGAGAAGAACATACAAACTCCGAGGAGTGACAATGAGGGTGAATTTACCTCTCATGCCTTCCAACATTTCTGTTCAATTGAAGGCATTCGACATGAGTTTACCGTTCCTGGCTCACCACAACAGAATGGTGTGGTAGAAAGGAGGAATAGGACCATAGTTGAGATGGCTAGATCTCTCCTTATTCATAAAAACCTCCCAAAGAATCTCTGGGCTGAAGAAATAAGCACGACAGTTTATATACTGAACAGAGTGCCAACAAAGGTACTATCTAATACAACCCCTTATGAAAAACTGCACAACAAAAAACCAAATTTGAGCCATCTAAAAACCTTTGGGTGTATTGCATTTGCTCACACCCCAAAGGAGAAAAGAGAAAAGCTTGATCAAACAAGTACAAAATGTATCTTTCTTGGTTATTGTGATACAAGGAAAGCATACAGACTTATGAATCCAATCAATCAATAACTCATCATATCACGGGATGTGATATTTCATGAAGACAATTCATGGGACTGGGCATCAGACCTTTGTATTTCAACTACCATATCAATTCCCTCGGTTGAGTTAACTAAGAACCCCATCCTGAAGGAAATTGAAGAAGAAGTTGAAGTCATGGAGCAAAATGAAGGTGTTCAGGCAGAGCTCTTATAATCTGATGATGAAGAAGCCCTTCTTGAGTCATCACCGCCCAGAAAAATAAGATCAATTATTGATATTTATGAAAATACTAACATTGCTCTACTCCATACAACTCCAAACTGTTTTGCAGATGCATATGCCTCAGAAGCCTGGAGAAGAGCAATGCATGAAGAAATAAATTTAGTAGAAAAGAACAAAACATGGAGCCTTGTACCCAAACCAAGTCACCAAGATGTGATTGGGTTAAAATGGATTTTCAAATTGAAATGCAATGATGCTGGTGAAGTGATCAAACACAAGGCAAGGATAGTTGCAAAAGGTTATACCCAACAGTTTGGAAAGGACTTCGATGAAACCTTTGCGCATGTTGCACGCATGAAGATAGTTCGTTTACTTCTTGCAAAGGCCGCAAACAACTTGCCAATCCACCATATGGATGTCAAATCTGCCTTTTTGAATGGCATACTAAATGAGGAAATTTATGTCGAACAACCTGAAGGCTTTAAGAAGAAAGGAAAAGAAGACAATGTATACAGATTACACAAGGCTCTATACGGGCTCAAGCAGGCACCACGTGCTTGGCACTCCAATATTTCTACATACTTTCTTCAAGAAGGATTCATTGCTAGCAAGAATGAACCATCCTTATTCATTAAAAGAAATTATTAGAAATTGATATAATAATTTGCCTTTATGTTGATGATTTGCTCATCACTGGAGGATCAGAAGACTCAATTACTCTATTCAAAGATAAAATGAAATCAAGGTATGAGATGACTGATCTTGGACCTTTAAAGTTTTTTCTTGGAATGCAGGTAAAATGTTCAGACCATCACCACTTTCTATCCCAAGAACTATATGCAACAAAACTCTTGCAAAAATTCAATATGAGGGATTGCAATCCTTGCTTAACCCCGACGTGTTCTGGAGAAAAGCTCAGAAAAACCCAAGAAGGGGATGAAGAAGTGAATGAGGAGCAATATAGGAGCTTAGTTGGATCATTGATCTATCTCACTCATACCAGGCCTGATATAGAACATGCTGTCAATATGATAGCCAGATTCGTCAGCAAGCCCAACAAGCCTCACCTAAACTCTGCAAAGAGGATTCTTCGATATATCAAAGGGACAAAGCACTATGGACTTCGCTTCAGCCAAGATCTCAACCCAACGCTCACTTGTTATAGCGACTTAGACTGGGGAGGCTCAGTAGATGATAGACGAAGCACAAGTGGATACATTTTTCTTTTTGGAACCAATTCTATTGCCCGGAGCTCACGAAAACAACAGACAATGGCGCTATCGACAACAAAAGCCGAATATATGGGACTCTGCTCAGCTGTGTGTGAAGGACTGTGGCTGAGTCGTATGATAGAGGAACTAGAAGGAAGAGAGGGAGACGCAATCGTGCTAAAAAGTGACAATACCTCCGCAATCGCTCTATCAAAGAATCCGGTGTTTCATAACCGAAGCAAACACATAGAAATCAAACACCATTTCATATGAGAAAGAGTCGAAAAAGGAGAGGTCGTCTTGGAGTATTGCCCTACTGAAATCTAGCTCGCCAACATTTTCACTAAGCCGCTCCATCGCGGGAGATTTGCCGAGCTGCGAGAAAGCCTAAATGTTCTTCCGCCGCCGCTTCAAGAGAGGGTATTGGGAAATTGAACCGGACAGCTCCAGTTAAATGCCTGAAGAATAATTCCAACATTAATAAATGAATGGGGTAACCAATGAGTCAACTGTTAGGAAGAGTCTAGAAAAGTTATGTAGCATTTAATTTTTCATCCGTTTGTATTCCCTGCTTGATCTATAAAAGCAGCTCTCATGTATTGCCAATGTGTGATGAAATGAATGAATCAAACCTTCCATTCTTCCTCCTGCCTCTTACGTTATTCCCCTACCTAAAAACCTTTTTTATTCCTGCAATGTTAAATAGATGTTAGAGATAAAATTCCATCAGAGAAAAGGGATACAGAGAACACGTCTGCCATAGATGAGAGGCTGATTGGTCAGTCTCAGATCATCAAGTTTCAGGAGACTAAGAGGGAGAAGCTCATGTTGGTGAGAGCGGCAAGCATGAAGCCTGGGACTAAGGATGGCACAAACAAGAGAGTAACGAGGGAGGATGCTGTTAGTACAGCTATGGAGGACAAGGTGGAAGAAGACAGGGCCGCAATGGAGAAAGTAGTCGCGGACAAGGCTATCACGGAGAAAGCTTTTGCGGACAAGGCTATTGTGGACAAGGCTGCAACATAGAAAGTTGTCGCAGTCCAAGATGATAAGGATAGAGTCATGGAGGTGGATATCCTTCGGAAGGGCAAAGGCATGGATGTTGCGGGGTATGACTCTGAGTGTTGTGTCATTGCAGATAGCGTCTATGTTCAAACTCGTGCCTCCTTTATCGCGACCACAAATCATGATTATCCCCATGGATAGAGAGCCCTCTATTAGTCACAACGAGATGAAGCAAAGGCATTTTCGGGGAGAGGCAGTGTAGAAGTGAACGCTAGTGCTTATGGATACTAAGCAGAGAAAACATCCTCTTTTCCCTTCAAGGAAAATTCTAACTGTGGACACCTGGGTTAACGAGGAGTGGACGTAGTAAAAAATGATATTCATGTGGCGAACATATAATGTATTTCTTCATTACCCATATTGATACTTACCACTTTCAAATATTTGCGGACAATGTATTCAGACAATTTTCCTCTCCGGTTCTAGCTACTTGAATAATGATATGCCTAACTTTGGATGTGATATTCGATTTCAGTATGCATGCGCAATCATATTAGTATTATTGAGAATGCTTTTCTGCGATGCTTGCTTCTATGCATGATGATTAAAGTTAGTTATAACGAATATCGGTTGTTCTATGTGATCATATCGCTCCCAGATGTTTTGACTTCCCCTAGACGAAGTCTATAAATATAATGGTCCCCTGAGCTCAAATATCTTTCCCTTTAGATGCGACCGAAGCAGAGGTCTGGGTGAACGCTTAAGATGTCTCATGTACACGTTCAAGCTGTTGAGGCCTTCCATTTTGTAAAGCTTTCAAATCCTCAATTGATGCAGGTGAAATTTTGGGATTTTTTGGCGCGGTCTCCTCTGGGCAATGGTTTTGAGGTATGGCCTCCCCGGCCAGATGAGAGGTTAAACACACTGAGTGACCACGAGCTCGTGATTCCTCTTACACATTTCAGCCATGGATTCAGGCTTCTGCCATTCTGGGAGATTACAGACATCATTAGTCACTACAGAATCATACTCGCGCGTCTCCCTCTGAACTCTATCACGATCATTCATGCTTTTTCATCTAACTGCGGATGGAGGGTATTCACTTTCACTTGGATGTTTTAGGAGTTTGTTTTCTTTGTGGTTTCAGAAAGAGTGGGATCGCGGAGAGGACTTGCACTTCATGGGCATAATCTATTTCGGCACCACGAATATGTGTACTATCAGCGTCCTGAAGAAGGTTCACGATTGGGATGACCACTTTTCCTTTTTCAAAAGCAACTTCGGTAGGATGCTCATGAAGCCGGAGACTAGAGAAGCGACCGCTTTCAAGACCCCGTCGCTTCAAGGGATTGAAGAGAAGATGCTCAAGTTCTTATTGTGCGCAGGCTTGGACATAGACTACTACATGACGCGGGATTGCGAGTTCTTGAATGTGGTTGAAGCACAAAGTAAGTAACCATGAACATTTCTTGAGCTGTCCATGTTGTCTTGATTTATCCTTTACATAGACTTAAGCATTTCCTTGGCAGTTGTTTTGATGGTTCCCCAAAATCGACCGCGCGAACCTGCACCACTAGAGCTCACTGCTCGCTATAAGTGGAAAATATGGGAGAGGAAGAAGGTGGAGGCGAGAGAGGCAAAAGTAGGGGGGTTCGGAGCTAGCACAAGATCTTCCTCGTCCCATAGGTGGTCAGCTAGATCTTCGATTGAAGAAGCGTTTCCCTTCATATGTTATGGGGGAAAAGCGAGAGATATTAAGGGCATCCTGTTCATCTCTTGGGACCGTGATGGGGGAGTGTGGCGATCACCACCAACCTGCCTAGTTGGAGAGAGAGCCACTGCCTCACCTCACATGCCTTCCTCATGAGCTCAGTGCTCTACAAATGGGAGAATGAGCGTGAGTTGAGGGGTGTTCCTCTAATCAAATTGCCCTTCATGTCCGTGCAGGAGGAACTTTGAAGCACGATCTGCGCCCATAGAACCAGATTCAAACTTAACAATGTGTTGGACAAGCTGGAAAAGCAGCAAAAGAAGATCGAGATGTGGGAGAAGAAGCTTGAGGCGACGCAGTCTGAATGTGTCACGGTCACACTTAATTTGCTCGAACAAACTAACCATTGCTTGTTTTGCAGGATGCTTACAATCCTTAGAATCTGGAATTTCAGAAGGAGATCATTAAGTACAACATAGGGTCCCCGGAGGCCACCATCAGGATTATCAACAAGAGAGGTGGGTTCAAACTGGAGTTCGCTAAAACATATTACACCTTCTGGTATCCTCGTTATGCAAACTTGATGGACTCTGATTCTTCTTCTAGTGAGAGTTTGGAGTGGGATTTGAAGTAGATGATGTGGAAGGTGATGATGATAATCCTTCTCTGAGTGTTGACGAAGAGGAAGCGGGTAGTGAAGAGACCACAGTGTTTGAGGGCTCTTCTGGGATGAGCTCGTCTGAGAGCTCATGTCCTCCTGAGAAGAAGAAATGGAAGAAGAAGAAGAAGAAGGACAAGGGAAAGAGAATGTTGCAAGAATGACTGTCAGTGCGCTCTTAATTTGTTACCAAATGTAATTTCTATATTTGAATTAAGGTGTTTGCATCTCCCTTTTTTGTAAATACGAACACTATATTTGTAACACTTTTGAAGTGAATGAAAAAGGATATCGTTACCTTGACTCGCCCTTTGCGGTCTCTTTGTTTGTGTTCATGTTTACTAATGTCTCTTGACTCCCTTAGGCGAGCACAATTCATCGATTTCAAAGTTCGCGTCATGCTTATTTCGATTAATAATTCTTGATGATGTTTAAAATTGTATGACGGTTGATAAGTAATAAAATATATGTATTTTTAGTATAGTTATTAGTATATTTTTAATTAATATTGTGAATTTTCTATGTAAATTAATAAATAAATTGCTTCTTTTCATTATTTCCTTACTAACTTAGTTTTATTTTTGTTTTTGCAGATTTTGGCAATTTTTGTCAAGTCACGCCCCAAATCACGCCCGTGACAACATGTCACGCCCGTGACCCAAGGGCGTGTAATCTACGTTCGACGAAAGTCAAGCTGCGTTCGACGAACGTCGAACAACGTTCGACGAAAGTTCTACAAGCTGTGTTCGACGAACTCCCTCTGCCCCTGCGTTCGACTAACGTCGAACTGCGTTCGACGAAAGTCCAACAAGCTGCGTTCGACGAAAGAGCCATCCCCAGCGTTCGACGAAAGTCAAACTGCGTTCGACGAATCCCCAAAGTCAGCCCCAAAGTCCCGCCCATGCTGTTGATAGACTGCCGCCCACTGTCACGCCCGTGACACTGCAGGTCACGCCCGTGTGCAGCCAAGTTTGACCGCAGACCTTCCAGAAGACGGCGAATGCGACCCTTATGGCACGCGCAAATGTCACGCCCTAAGTCACGGCCGTGACATCCAAGTCACGCCCGTGACCTAGGGCGTGTAAAAATAAAATTTTGCTTATAAATAGTGGGGCTCGGCTGAAGCATTTCCCATCCAAATTTTGAGTGCTTGTTAGTGCTTTTGAGTTCTTTTGAGTGCTTGTGAGTTTTCCTTATGCAATTAAGTTTATGTTCGTTTGTAATTTTTGCCTTTTAGAAATAAAATGTTGTTTTCTCATTTGGGTCATCTTCTTTTATTTATGTTAGTGTGTGTGTGTGTATGAGAATAGTTTTATTGCTTTCATAACTTAGTTTATTGCTTTCATAATTTAGGTTTATTGCTTTCATAGAAATAGTTTATCACTTTCTTTTAACGCTTTATTTATCGCTTTCTTTTAAACGCTTTCTTTCGATTCAGTCTTTTATTACAAGTAGAGTGCGTGAGTTTATGAGATAGTATTTTTCTTTTTTGTAACTTAGCTTTATTTCAGTCCTTATATAACTGTTTATACCACCCCCATCTTGAATAAGAGGCTAATTTACTTTAGCACTTGTTTAAGTCGGTTGGGACGAATATTATTTCGGCACCTTTATAAGTCTTTTCATTTCTGTACCACCCCTATCTTGAATAAGAGGCTAAGAACTTTTTAGCGCTTGTTTAAGTCGGTTGGGACAGATACTATTACTACTTTTATATAAGTCTTTTTATTTCTCCTTTTTATCCGCTTATATCCGCTTTAATAATTAAACATGTATTTTCTTAATCATGCCGTCTCCATTCCGATGAGTGGCTAATTTTCTTTAGCGCACGATGTCGAAGAGCATTGAGACACAAAAATAGTTTTTCTAAAAATAAAACATCTCTTTCTAAAATAGTTAACGCTTAAGGTTTACCCGAGAATAACGTTGAGTGGAGCCACATAATCGATGCGTGGTTTTCATTTCCGTCTCCGTACACTAGTTAGCCGAGAGGCTCGTGCGTACAGACTGATCGCTCATGGGTAAAGAGAAGTGCGCTCTACCCTCGAGAGAGGATGAGGTAAGTCTCCCGAATTGGAAGTAAAAACCCAATAGCGGGGTTCACAACATAAGGCGAGTATTAAGAAGATTCGATGGTCGAAAATTCATAATCTCAGGTGGGCGTACCCTCGAGAGAGGAGCGTTCATAATTATGGAACCTCCACGGCCAAGCCGTTTTAATGTTTTAAAAAGTCATCTCTTTTACTTCTAAAAAAGACTATTTTCGTCTCAAGGTAATTCGACATCGGGCGCTATTATTATCATCGTTTAGAACTCTAGTTATACGCTTATTATCATTTTCTTTTAAAAACCCAACTAAAAACTTATTCCTATAAAATAATAGTTCGTTCCTCAAAGTAGGTTAATCAACGCGATTCGCGGAAATATACGACCTCGATATTTTCTAAAACAAAATATCATGTATTACACACGATAAGGTATACTTGTCTTTATTATATGATTAGTTCGGATTGAAATTTAAACAAAAATTGTTCAAATCAAATTAGTGCAAAACTCTCCTTTTCTATTTTAAAAATCAATAGAATTCGGCGTTGTAATCAGAGTGTAATCGTCAATATTTCGAAAGCAGAAAAAGACCGTTACTTCTATCTTTGGATAGGATAACGGTTAATTTCTCAAAGTAGGAGTACTTGCGAGACTCTTTGGAAACACCTGCCTAACTCTAATCTCGTCAAATAAAGGTTAACCAAAACAAATAAAAAGACAAACAAATCCGAACCAACCATTAGCGGTCATAGTAATACTCCTCGCGTCTAACATGCTCAAATGTGATAAACTTGGCTTGAACTTTCAATAGGTATGACAACCACGATCACGTACTTCAAAATACAACGTATGCGGACTGTGGGATATGACTTACGCGAGCTTCGATATGTAGCTCACAGATATTTTTGTATATAATCTTGTGAATTCCAGGATCTAATTTATGCGAACAGATAAGAAGGGAGGCTATGAGGAGCGAAATAATTTATTACGATACCATGGGCTGAGTTAATAACTGAATTTGAGTGAGCATCCTTTCTTTCACCTACGCCTCATTAGATGTCAATATGAAAACCAATTCAGAATTTAAACAAAGATGGTTGGCGTGGAGAGCTGGGCGGATCGGTGATCTGGTAGTTAGCGCGACGCAGTAGCGCTACCGTCGGGCGGTAACACACGAAACCAGATCCGTAAGTAGCATTTTATGGGCATCTGATCTCCTTAGATCTTGATCCAAGGGCTCAGATTAGTGCGTCTGAAAGCCATAAATAGGGAAGAGAAGACCCCCCCTCTTATTTCTCAAGCATTTGTGACTTTGGGGCTAGGTTGAGAGGGAGATCTTGGAGGAGGAAGAAGAGCAAGATCCGCTATTGTTGGAGCTTCAGATCTCCGTTTGTCAATCCGAGACCGGCTTCGCGGAGAGGGCTCGAAGGCGCTCATTTCCATTCGTGCTTTTCGATCATTCCACGGCGAGGAAGAGATTTCAAAAGGCAACGACATCTCTCCTCCCGCTTTTAGGATGTGCGCATGACATCTCTTGTTTTGCCTTTCTTATTTTTGTATTTTTGGTACCGGATCTCTCAAATGAGAGGGGTTTGGGTCGCCTTGGTTCAAGAGGAACCATCGGGTTGATTGAGTCCATCCCTGATATTATTTTGCATTAGAGATCCGCTTCGTTAGCAGATTGGGCCTTGTGGGTGAAGCCGAAATTGCGACTGATGGTCCGATTCGGTGATGTTGCTTAACGTGCAGTTTAGAGATTTTGCTAGAAATCTGATCGCGGCAAAAACGTTGTTGATATGCCCTTATATTTTCGTGTGAGAACGAACGTTGGCTTGGGGCGGGAAAATTTGTGCGTGTTGAATGGCTTGTGATGCCCGTTTGTGCGTAAAGACGTGGATTGATCTTTGTGGTCGGTTGGCTAGTCCGTGAATGTTGAAATTCATGTGTGGAGAGTGTCTCGGCAAGACAAAACCCTTTTTGTGATAGTTGTCGTGAACGACTGTGCTGATGGACAAGCCTGTGGCATTGTGGGTCATGTGCGGGTGGGGTCTAGGTAAGAGTTCTTAACATCGTTTTTGCTTGGCTTGGTGATTTTAGCGAGAAAGGGTAAACTGATGGACAAGCCCGATGGCATTGTGGGCCATGTGCGGGTGGGGTCTCAACGGAAGTTCTCGGCCTTGGGTTTGTGTGCCTTTAGGGGAAATGATAAGTACCCATATGTTTGTTGTGAAGTGATGATGTATGATGATATGTTAGAAGCATACACGCCGTAGGGTGCTAAACCTGTACTGGCGAATAACCAACCCGCAATGAATAGGGAAGTAAGTTAAGGAATATATAGCGGGTAGCGGCAATCGAACCCGCATCGTTAGCTTGGAAGGCTAGGAAATGTGCCTCTTCTATAGCTGATGTCCTGCTGTTTTCCCATTTTACTTCCTCTTTGTCAGTTGTCTTTTCTTTGCTTGATGGAACTAGATTGAACTGCCTTACGTAAAGTCCTGGCTTATTGAATTGAATACTGAAAAGCATATAGTTGAACAAAGCTATTCATTCCCTCTCGGATTTAGTGCACACTGACTTCCTGATTGTGCATCTTCCTCCATGAAAGGTGACAACGAGTGAGCTAGGTTTTTTTATGACTTCTCGAGCTTCTCTTTTTTCAGTTAAGGGATATTCAGGAAAATATGGAATAGGAAGACGTGTTTCCCGAACGAAGAAGATAGGGGTTGAGTTCAACCTTAACAGTTTCAATTTCAACCAATCTGCTCGGGAAGGATGAATCGCTCCCGAAAAAGAATCTATTGATTCTCTCCCACCCAATTGGTTGGATCGTAGGTGCGATGATTTACTTCACGGGCCAGGTCTCTGGTTCAAGTCCAGGATGGCCCAGCTGCACCAGGGAAAAGAATATAAGAAGCATCTGACTCTTTCATGCATGGCAAGCGGGGTTTCGTATTTCACAATCTGAGGAACTACTGGCATGTATAGAATGAAAACTTCATTCTCAATTCTACGAGAATTTTTATGAAAGCGTTTCATTTGCTTCTCTTCCATGGAAGTTTCATTTTCCTAGAATGTATCCTCATTTTTGACCTAATTCTTCTTCTGATGATCGATTCAACCTATGAAACCATTCTTCCCCCAAAATTTTCACCACTATGACTAACCTCATTGAAGTCACCCAAGAGAACCTGAAACCAGTACCACCAGATTTGCATACATGCTGCATTGGTAGACCCCTTATTTTATTTGCTCAACATAGAAATGTGGATGATGCTTTTGACACTCATACCTGTTGTTTTTTATGTTAATTCTGTTTAATTATATTTGCATATGAAGTGCTGACTTGTAGGGTGATGTAGTTCCCTGGGGTCCGCTAGGATGGCTGGGAGGAGTGGTGTTGTTACACCATTTGTGGTCAGTCATAGCTGACCCTCGTTATACCGCTTTTTTGTAATGGGTGCAGGGCAAGGATCTCAAGCTGGAGCCATCTCGCACACCAAAAAGGTCTAACCTCATGAAGTGCACCTTCTCTTGTTTTCCTGCTTGTTTATGTTTTCGTTATATTGTTCTGACTTGCATGTCGAGGTAGCATAAGAATGCTTTTATCCTTTGGATGTTTTGTGTTGTTTGGATGATGATTTGAGCATTGGTATTGTAAGGTCATAAGGCCAGGGTACTCCTATGTAGTTGTGGACAACTTCTGTGTTTGGTTAGGGTTTTCGCTGTGTATGTTATGAGTTTTGAGTACGGTAGATTCTATATCATTTTTAATAATAAAGCTGTGGCAATTATATGTTGTGGGGTCCCGACCGGATCCATATTATATGGTCATTACATGAGAGGTGTTACATTGGGTCCTTGTATGTTGGTCTAATGAGGTCTAAATCACTAAAGGCACTTTTGGCTATTCACATATACCAACTTAGATTCTAAGTATAATATAAGAACCTCATGAAGCATCTATAATCCTTATCTCCAAATGACCTATAATTAATTTCAGAGGTTCTATATGACATATGATGTAATTTCATTCTGATTTGACCATTTGTGATTATGCAGTCTAATTATTTACAATTACATAATTGATAGATGATTTCCAAATAACACATGAAGTATTATTTTCTGATGCCTAAATAATTCACAAAAATTTCTAGAGATTCTATAAGGTCTAAAATATATTTGTACAGAGATTGACATTTTTTCATTTCCATTTAATCACAATAAATAATATTACATCAATTGGGGCGTTTTGAACATTCACAAAGGATCTATGTGATTTCATCATCTAAAAATTACAGAAAAATTTCCAGAGGATATATTTGACCCAAACAGTGTTATAACTGATTTTCATAATTTTGCAAACAGATTTATCTACATAAATTAAATTTGCTAAAAATAGCAATAAACCACATATGTACTGAAACTAAATAATTTCATCATTAATAAATTCTTAAAATTTCTCCAAAGATTCTATATGTTCAAGCATGTGCTCTAACAGAGATTTGTAATTTTTCTAACATTAATTTCCACCAATAATAAATAATTCTCCAAAAATAACAAATTTGAACATTGTGAAGAACTACTGAATATCAACAACCAATAATTATGATAAATTTTCCAGAGGTTCATATTGGTCTAAAAGGTATGATGACTAATTTTGACATTTTACAAAACTAATTTTGTCACATAAATATCACTTATATCAAAAGGTGACAAATCAAATAAATGATATTCAGAGGGATATATGAAGTTTCAAAATTTCAAGGAAATTTACTAAGGTGCACTTTAGCATAAATATCCATATTCCAGAGTTTGAGATTTTTCCTAAGTAATTTGGTCACAAATTCCACCAATTTAAATATGTGGCCTATTTAAATTACATATAAAACTTTAGGAAAATATCACCGAAAATTTTCCAAATTCTCAGAGATGATGCATTTCATCATATTACTTGCATGACCCAAGTTTCATGGGCATGCATCAATGGAATGTTGAAAATGCATAAAAACATGAAATTGTGCTACATGCACATCATTCCCTAACATTTACCAAACTTGCATGTGAGATATCTCAGCAAGCACAAGTCCAAATGGTCCAAATTTTGGTCAGGGACTTTTCTTGATCTAATTTATCATTTACAAAAGATTTGAGTGGATTTGACTTCATTAAACCCTAGATCCACCACATGCATGGATATTTAAATTATTTTTAAAACTATAGAACTTATATCTCCAAAAATTTTGATTTTTGAAAAGCATGTGAATCCCATAATATTACATGCATGATAAAATGCTCAGCTCATTTGGATGAGCTAAATGATGGGGGCACACAAATTTGTGTCTAGGGCTCAAATTGTACACCATGCACCAAAACAGGTGCCCAAGAAGTTGTGTTGCACTAAATCACATGAAACAAATTTCTATGTGTAGTTGAGACATAGGGCTACAATATTCATTTTGGTCACATTTCCTGATTCAGGATCTAAGGTGCCTAAATAATTAGTTGAAGCTGCTGTTAAACATGTAACAAGAAATAAATAATCATTTCATTAAATGAGGGTCTGCAGTTAGCAGATCTAGCATATATCTTAAAGACAAACGGACAAGATCGGGTTGTCTCCTTCCTCTAGCCAACAACTAGGATTTGCCCAGCCTGGGCCACCTTGGAAGGCCATTTCCCGGCCACCTGAGCTCCTCCACGGCCGGCCACCACCACCACCTCCATTGAGGTGGGGGCTACCGGAGGATAGTGTTTTGTCGGTCCGAGGAGGCCAAAATTTGGAAAACAAGGGGGCATTTTGGCATGGACGTCACGCTCGAATTCCATGGATTGCTGCCTTGCGGTGTCACCAACACTCGGGTTGGCTAACCCCGCTCAGCACCGACTCTGCCGTCTATACGATCATAAGTAAATATATGCCAAAAGTAAGTACAGAATTAAAGCATGTCCATATGTCACAACATCATATAGATATATAATGAAACATAAATGTCCAAAAAGAGACAGTACAAGCAAAAGGGGCTTCGGCCCGATACATAACCAAAATGAGCACTCTCTCTCTCTCTACAACATGCGGAAACTACAAAACTCTCAAATACTAAAATCTAACTATCTAATCATCAACCTGTGGCGTCGTGGTAGTACGCTATATCCGCTGCTCAGGTCCTGCCATCTCGTCCAGCTGCGCGCGAGACAACTCCGTCTCCTCGGACTCCTGCGGTCACAACCGACCGTTAGTCATAAAGACTAAGTCGTTTTGTCCTCGCCTCCCTCCACGACTCCTAGGAACCGAGCGGGAGGAAGAAGCGGAGGATAACAAGGGGTAAACAAGGAAAGAGGTGACATGGCACTAATCTAGCAAGTATAGGAAAAGCGGTAAAACTAGATAGCAGTATAGTGCAAATATATGACAGTAAAGTAGAGCATGAAGTAAACCAGTAAATTAATGCGGTGCAGTAAGTAAAACTAATCTACCATCACAGATTCGTACCTTAACTTATATGAACGCCCATACGACATATAAGTTAAGATGTCCAGGTAACCCATCATATAAAAGAGCCCATACTAATTTATATGATGGGGGTATGCTAATGTGTATGTGAAAGTGCACAGTTAACCTCACTAGAATTCTCTAGAGGGGGGGGGGGGTGAATAGAGATTAAAATATATTTTGTGCATTGTTAATATATATATATATATATGTGTATGATCACAGATTATAACTTCCCACACACCAACAAGAATTAAACAAATAAAGAAAGTAAATGCAAGAAAAGAAATCACAGCACAACACAAGAAAATATAGTGGTTCCCCAAACTTTGGGTAGTCCACTCTTCTACCCCCTTGGTAGGAATTCACTATCTTGCACTGAGTCTTTTGATAAGGAGACTCTTAGAACCACCCTGAGTCTTTTGACAAGGAGACTCTTAGAACCAACTGAGTCTTTTGAAAAGGAGACTCTTAGAACCAGTACACTGAATTTTTTGAAGAGAGATTCTAAAAACTCTTTTACAATGTTTAAGTAAAAATAAGAAAGAAGAAAGAAATAAGAACAAGAATGAATCTTCTTCCTAGCAAGAAGATTGGAAGCACAAGAAGTGAATTAAATCTTTCTTCTATAGAGAGAAGAAGATTGGTAGCTTTTCTCTCTTATGTGAGAGCTATCAGAATTTGCAGCAGGGTGACTTCAGAAGCAGAGGAAGAAGAATGCTTGAATATTGCTGCAGGACTATTTCTCAATTCTCTCTTTTTCACTTGGGAGCTTTTCCTCTTTTCAAATGTAAAAGTGGTGAATCACTTGACTACTTCTTCTGCCGACCTCCTCTTTATTTATAGCTCTGTTTCAATCAAATAATACTAAAGGAGAGTAATCAATTAGCAGGCAGAGTATTAGAAAGAAAGAGAAATTCCCATAATAGTTATATCCATAGAAGGAAAGTATTCATTCTAATTTCAAATAATGTCCATAATAAATTTTAACAAATTAGCCAAGAATCTAATAGAGGAAAAGAAAGATTCAGAACGGCTATAAGACATAAATTGATTCCATATAGATCAGATCTATAAGATAAGGAAAGAGATCTGGCGATTTTGAAATCTGTCATAAAGATCGATGTGCGTCGATTACTATTCGACGCAAGCGTCGAATACATCCTGTCTGGACGTCGAGAGGAGAATAAGGATGGTGCGTCGACTACATTAGATGCGTCGACTAGAAATCAGAGTAACGTCGACAACACATACGTCAAAATCTTCCTAGAGTTACTTCGACTCAATCTGAAGGAAACGTCGACTACATTTCGACGTTGCGTCGAATACTATTCGACGCATATTTACTTAGCCTTATTTTTCATTCTTAGAATTCTTCTTTAACTCATTTCTAGGGGTTAAGAGAAATCATTTTCCCAACAATCTCCCCCTATTTGTCTTAACCCTATTTAGAGGGAAATTATACTAGCATATAATTAACCCAGCACAGCATTTGTAAGGATAAGAAATATATTAAATAATCAGAAGAGAAAGTGGAATAAGAAAGCATATGACAAGTATTTGTTTTTCACAAAAATTTAAACCAGAAACTTCTTTTTGTACATGAAGTTAACAAAAGCAGAATAAAGTTTCCTAGATAAGTTTTCAATAACATCAAGAATGTAGCCCCTGACTCTATCAGGTCGTTCCTGGACATTCCTGATGATTGTATGTAGTTTTTCCAATAGTTTATCACCATCAGGGATTGTGTCATTTATGGAGTAGCCTTTGCTGATGATGATTGCTGCTTTTTCATCAATCATCTCAATTGTAATGTTTTGAACTTTCTTTTCAGTAGGCTTGATCTCAGGTGGTCCCTTGTTATCAACCTTGGGCCTATATATTGTTTTCTTTTCTGATTGCTGCTTCTCTGGAATGTCAGCCATTTTTCCTTTCCCTTTCCAGGGTGAGGCATGCCACTTGTCTAATTTTATAGGTTTGTTGGGCTTCTTGTAGGGTGTGTAAGTATCTTCTGTACACCCTACACCCTTCTTGTGTTTTTGACCTTTATCTAGGATGATCCCTGCCTGAGGGTTTTTCTTTTGATAAGCTTCAATATCAAACAACTTCTTTGGAATTCTAATAGAAGATTCAGCAAGAATTTGTTCTTTAGTCATTCCCATGTTGATCTTTTCCATCCAGGCAATCCTTTTATCTTCCACTTCTTTCCTAGCTGCTTCATATTCATACAGTTCTCTTTCTCGTATCTCTTCATGCCTCTTTTCCGTGTCAGGGTCATGGTACTCCTTCACAGGGCTGTTAGGAGTGATAATAGGCATCTTTTCAAATCTTTTTATTTGCTCACATGCTTTTCTATACTTCCTTTCTTTTGCATACTCTCTCCTTTCTTCTTTGGAGAAGTTTTGCCAGTAGGGAATGGCTTCTCTTTTCCTTTTCATCTGTCCTCCTGAACTTTGCCTAGGTAGGATTTGTTTGGAGAAGCTTGCCACTTGTGGAGGTAGAGGTAGTAGAGGAGGTAGAGAAGAAGGTTGAAGTGGAGGTAGAGGTAGAGGTGGAGAAGAAGGAGAGTGAGTTTTCTCTTTGGGTGGAGAGGAAACAATATCAAGAAGAGGAGTCTGTTCTGCAATAGAAGGCAGAATGACTTCAGGTAGAATGATCTCTGCTGAGGGATGATTGTCTCCTTCAAGCTCTTTTATAGGGATGTCCTCAAGTAGAGGTGTCTTCAGCTTGATGTAACTGGCAGAGAAGCCAGGGGAGTGATGTTGAAGTTCCTCCTCACATAAGGGTGCATCAATCCATATATATCCATTCCAATCATTAGAGGTGACTGCTTCTTCCTCCCCCTGGATTTCTGGGTTCTTTACTACAGGAATCTCCCCCTGGTTATATGGATTATCAATTCTGAATGCTGAATCCACAGCATGCTCCCGTTCAGTGTTGTAAGAGGAGGATTCACCAAAGTGTTTGATGAAGGTGTAGTCAGAGTGATTTGAGAGGAGTGGAGCCTATAATGGAATTGGAGTAATAGTTAGAGAGAATACTTAGAGTTGGAGAGAAGAGAGTTAAACCTGAGCTTTAAGTGAGATCAAAGACCTGACAAGAGGGGTTTCTGGAGCAACTCTCCCCCTGGTTTATATCTTTCAGGAAGGATGTACACTTTTGTGGCGACAGAGGTTCTTCTCGAAGAAGAGCATGAAGCTCAGGAAGAGAGGCAGATAGGGTGGCCAATTTGGCTTCACAGGTGGTGATCATATTGGCACATTCATTGGAGAAGTTGGTTAGACGTGTCTGGAAGTCGGTGAGAAGATTTTCCAGAGCATCGATCATCGCTTTGATAAGGGAAGTTTGAACAGGAGTAGGCGCCATTGATGCAGAAAGAGAGAGAGGTGGAAGACAAAGTTTTGGCGGGTTCAAAAAGGTATATGTTATGAAATAAGAAGTATTATTTAAAGAAGATGAAACGTCGAGAAAGGAAACAGAAATCAAGGTATTCCAATCGTCAGAAGAGGAAGTAAGGATTTGATTCTAATTTTAACCTGAAGTCGTCGTTACGTCGAATGGATGTCGACGTTTGCGTCGATATAGAGTCGGCACTCTGTGGAGATTGGCCAGCCTGGAGCTCTATCGACGTGATCATAGTAATGCGTCGATATGAATTCAATGGTGCGTCGATAAAAGATCGACGTAACTTTGTCTGATGGAAATTGGTGCCAGCGTCGAGTTTGTCTCGACGGAGCGTCGATATGTATTCGACGCATCTGCAAGAAGTTTTCTTAGATTGTCTGATTCCTTTAGAGTTCCCTAACAATGGTGTTTACAAGCTTCTATCAAGCATTCCTAAGGTGTTTATGAAGTAGTTGTGCTTGGTTTCATCCAAGGGTTTTGTAAAAATGTCTGCTCTTTGACTTTCTGTGGGTATATATTCTAAGGTTATCTTACCTTTTTCAACCTTGTCTCTAAGGAAGTGATGTCTGATCTCTATGTGTTTGGTTCTACTATGAAGGACTGGGTTAGATGCTATAGATATAGCACTAGAGCTATCACAATAAATCTTAGAGTTATTGACTTCTAGTTTGTAGTCAAGAAGCTGATTTTGCATCCACAAGATTTGTGAACAACAGCTCCCAGCAGCTATATATTCAGCCTCTGCTGTTGAGGTTGAAACTGAGGTTTGTTTCTTACTAAACCAAGAGATTAATCTGTCACCTAGGAATTGGCAGGTGCCAGATGTGCTTTTTCTATCAACCCTATATCCAGCATAGTCTGCATCTGAGAAACCTATTAATTCAAAGTTGGTTTCTGCTGAATACCATAGACCTAGTTCAGGAGTTCCCTTTAGGTTTCTAAGAATCCTTTTTACAGAGGTGAGATGGGATTCCTTTGGTTCAACCTGAAATCTAGCACATATGCAAGTTGCAAACATAATGTCAGGTCTGCTAGCAGTGAGATATAGAAGGGATCCTATGATTGCCCTATATGTCTTTTGATCTATTGATTTTCCCTTGTCATCTTTTTCTATAATGGCATTTGTTGCCATGGGAGTTTTCATAGAGGAGGCTGATTCCATACCAAACTTTTTGATTAGCTCTTTAGTGTACTTTGATTGTGAGATAAAGATTCCTTCACTACTTTATTTTACTTGTAATCCTAAGAAATATGAGAGTTCTCCCATACTACTCATTTCAAATTTAGATTGCATGAGATTAGCAAATCTTTTACACAGTTTAGGATGTGTTGAGCTAAAGATGATATCATCTACATATATTTGAACAAGAAGAAGTTGGTTTTTATGGGTTCTAGTAAAGAGTGTCTTGTCTACTTTTCCTCTTTCAAAGGAATTTTCCAAAAGAAAGTTAGAGAGAGTTTCATACCAAGCTCTAGGAGCTTGCTTAAGACCATATAATGCTTTGTTGAGTTTATAAACAAAGTTAGGAGAGGAGGGATTAACAAAACCTGGTGGTTGCTCCACATATACCTCTTCTTGAAAGTCACCATTCAGAAAAGCACTCTTGACATCCATCTGATATACTTTCATCTTCATGAAAGCTGCATAGGCAAGAAAGAGCCTAATTGCTTCCAGTCTGGCTACTGGAGCAAAGGTTTGATTGTAGTCTATTCCTTCTTCTTATCTATATCCTTGTGCTACAAGTCTTGCCTTGTTCCTGACAATTACTCCAGTGGAATCTAATTTGTTTCTATATACCCATTTTGTGCCAATCACTGGGTAGTTTCTTGGTCTTTCCACTAAATTCCATACTTTGTTTCTTTCAAATTGGCCTAGTTCTTCTTGCATGGCCATAATCCAGTGAGGATCACAATTTGCTTCCTCAAACTTCTTTGGTTCAACTTGTGATAGGAAGCATTGGAGCACCATCCCAGTGGAGACCTGGTGTCTTGTTCTTACTCCTGTATTGGGGTCTCCAATTACTTGAGTTTGCGGATGATCCTTCAAATTGATCCCTGTTCTACTTGAACTTGTCAGTTGTTCTTCTTCTTCATTCTCAATGAGATCATTGTTCAATTGTTCTTCCTGAACCATGTTCTCTTGTGGAAATGGGTCTTGAATGCTCTTTTCTGAGGTTTCTTGTCCAGACTCCTCACTTGGTTCCTCTAACTAGTTTTCCTCTCCATTATCTGTGTTCTCTAGAGCTAGTTGCTCAAGCTGGGTTTCTATGCTGTTGTTTTCCTGTGGAAAAGAACTGGTGGGAGTCTCGTCCCCCTTAAGTAGCATGTTAGTTTCATCAAATACAATGTGCATGGATACTTCAATTTTAAGAGTTCTTCTATTGTAGCACCTATAGGCTTTACTAGATGATGAGTATCCCAGAAATATTCCATCATCAGACTTCTTGTCAAATTTGGCAAGATGATCTTTCCCATTGTTTAGAATAAAGCAAGCACATCCAAAAATTTTAAAATATTTAACAGTGGGTGTTTTATTTTTCAGGAGCTCATATGGAGTCTTTGATTTAGTTTTGTGTATGAGGCTTCTATTTAGAACATAGTTTGCAGTGTTGACTGCTTCAGCCCAAAAGGTTTTTGGTAATCCTGATTCTGCAAGCAGGGTCCTTCCTGATTCTATTAAGGTTCTATTCTTCCTCTCAACAACTCCATTTTGTTGAGGAGTTCTAGGTGCTGAGAAGCTTTGTTTAATACCTTTTTCCTCACAGAAATTACAAATCATCTGTTTCTCAAATTCAGTCCCATGATCCCTTCTTATAATTGAAACATTGGAGTTGAACTCAGATTGAATTTGTTTTATGAATTTTGAGAGAATTTTATGGGTTTCAGATTTAACCCTTAGAAAGAATACCCAGCTAAACCTAGAATAATCATCAACAATAACCAAGGTATAGGATTTTCCACCTAAGCTTGGAGTGGATATGGGACCAAAGAGATCCATGTGTAGTAAGTATAGGGCCCTGGGAGAGTCATCCTTACCAATGGGTTTGAAAGATGATTTGGTCTGTTTTCCCAGTTATCAAGGTCTGCATGGAGAATCCTTAGAGTACCTACCCTTTGGTAAACCTCTGACTAGGTTATTCTTTGCTAGTTTACTAATGGTTTTGTAGTTTAGATGACCTAGTCTCCTATGCCATAGTTCATTTTTATCTATGATATTGTTGAATAAGCAAACTTCTGTGGGTGAAGAGCTAAAGTCCACTACATATACTTTTCCTTTTCTAGTTCCATTTAGTACTGTAGCACCAGTCTTGATATCAATAATATGGCAGAATAGTGTGGTGAATTTTACCTCATACCTACCATTTTCACATATCTGACTTATACTTATCAGATTGTGCTTTAGTCCTTTGACTACTGCCACATTCTTGAAGGTGACTTTCCCTTCTTTGAAATCTCCAAAGCCCTTGGTTTGGCCACAGCTAGAATCTCCAAAGGTTACTGATGGTCCAAGTCTATCCTCAAAGTTGATTAATAGGTTTTTGCATCCTGTCATGTGCATGGAGCATCCACTGTCCAAGTACCACACCATCCTGAAGATATGATACATCTGCACATAAAATTTTAAACATTAGTTTGGACCCTGCTAAGCTGGGGTCCCTTCCTCTCATTAGTAAAAGATTTAATAAAAGAATAAGTGGGTCTTTCAGGATATCCTTCCTTCTTATGGGGTACTGGCTTATCATACCAATCTTCTTGGATGATATCACAGAAATAATGTTTATAATAGAAGGACATGGATTGAGAGGCCTGTTTGGAAACAGAAAATTTTTTGTCTGATTTATTGCGTCGATAGGGATTCGACGTAGACTTATGGTTGCGTCGATATGAATTCGACGCTTTCTTCATTCTGAGTCTATTTTCAGTCGAAGCATGAGAGAGGTTGCGTTGAGTAGAAGTCGACGCATTTTGGTGTAAGCGTCGATTAGAACTTGACGCACGTTGGTAAGAATTCGACGCATGTTCAAATTTTTTGTGAGGATATTTTCCTAAGATTCCTTTATCTGTAATGGGATTAGGTTTATTAAAAACAGTGGTTATTTCAGGGCTTTCTTGTGATATTTCTCCTGTTAGATAATTCTCCCTGGTGAAGTGAATTGGATGTTTCCAGACAGATTTGCTGGATGTTTGAGGTTTAAATGCTTCATTAGTATTCTGATTTATCTGTCTAAATCTATTAGTGAGATTCTCAGACATATTTTTGAGCTTCTGACCTCTTCCATTTAGAGAGTCTTCAAAGACTTTAGCCTTTGCAAGCTCCTTCCTTAGTGTTAGATTTTCTGAATAGATTTTGTCTAATTCCTCTTCTGAGAGTTCTAGATTGAGCTTATAATTTTTATGATGTGTATTTTCCTGTTTGAGATTTTTTAATTCAATTCTTAATTCTTTTACTTCTTTTTCAGATTTGATTAGATCTAAATAGAATTCTTTGAAACTTTGTTTGAAATCAGTAGAAGAGAAATCTATATTATCAAGTATATTTACCATAGATGTATCATCAGGCTTCTCAGTGGCCATCAGACAGGTTTCCTCTTGCTTGACCTCTTGCTGATCATTATCTGACGAGGTACTTCCTTCAGATTCTGAATCACTCCAAGATTGAGCAATGAATCCTTTTTCTTTCTTCTTTTTCTTCTTTAGATCTGTTCTTTTTAGATCCTTCTTATTGTTGATCTCTTTAGGACATTCAGGTGCAATGTGTCCAGGTTTCCTGCAAGAGTAGCATATAATCTCTTTAGTAGGTGTTTTATTATACCTGGTTCTTGAGTCTCTTCCTCTGGATCCTTCTGTTTTGATCCACTTCTTGAACCTTCTGGCCAGTAGACTGATCAGCTCCTCATCACTTGTAGATGGTTCTCCTTCAACAGCCTTCAAAGCAATACTCTTTTCTTTTGGGAGAGGAGGAGCCTTTTCTTTCTCTTCTTTCTCAGCCCTTGTTTTCAACAGTTGTTCATAGGATTTTAATTTACCCAACATGACATCTGTTGATATTTCTTTTTGACTTCTGGAGTCTTTGATTGGCCAAATTCTTGAATCCCAAGAGCTAGGGAAGCAAGTCAGCAATTTGTCATTTATCTCAGTAAGAGATATGTCCTTCTCAAGTGTTCTCAATTCATTGACTATGAGGCTGAATCTTGAATACATGTCAGCAACACTTTCATTTTCTTTCTTTTGGAAGTTTTCATATTAGGAGATGAGTAGTGCCTTTCTATCCTTTTTCCCATCAGCACTTCCCTCAACCATTTTGGTGAGAGCTTCCCATACTTCCTTAGCTGACTCACACTCAGCAATCTTTTGGAAGATTTCATCTGAGAGAGTTGAAACTAGGATATTCATAGCCTTGGCATCATATGCTTGGGCTTTCTTTTCTTCTTCTGTCCATTCAGCCTTTGGAGCAAGTGTTTCAGTTGCTTTTCTACTTGAATCCTTTTTGAATGGCTTGGGGGGACCTGTCATGACAACATTAAATAATTCATCATCAATAGAGTTTAAATAGATTCTAATTCTTGTTTTCCAAAGTGCAAACTTTTCAAGGTTGCAAATTAGTGGTCTGGTGTAAGCATAATCTTTGATTTGTGCCATGAAAATAATTAAAATATATATATATATATAAAAACAAGAGGTAGGATCTTTTTGATCAAGGAGTTAACCCTTTTTAGATCAACCTCCCTCTGATACCAATTGAAAGTGCACAGTTAACCTCACTAGAATTCTCTGGAGGGGAGGGGGGGGGGGGGTGAATAGAGATTAAAATATATTTTGTGCAATGTTAATATATATATGTGTATGATCACAGATTATAGCTTCCCACACACCAACAAGAATTAAACAAATAAAGAAAGTAAATGCAAGAAAAGAAAACACAACACAACACAAGAAAATATAGTGGTTCCCCAAACTTTGGGTAGTCCACTCTTCTACCCCCTTGGTAGGAATTCACTATCTTGCACTGAGTCTTTTGATAAGGAGACTCTTAGAACCACCCTGAGTCTTTTGACAAGAAGACTCTTAGAACCAACTGAGTCTTTTGAAAAGGAGACTCTTAGAACCAGTACACTAAATTTTTTGAAGAGAGATTCTAAAAACTCTTTTACAATGTTTAAGTAAAAATAAGAAAGAAGAAAGAAATAAGAACAAGAATGAATCTTCTTCCTAGCAAGAAGATTGGAAGCACAAGAAGTGAATTAAATCTTTCTTCTATAGAGAGAAGAAGATTGGTAGCTTTTCTCTCTTATGTGAGAGCTATCAGAATTTGCAGCAGGGTGACTTCAGAAGCAGAGGAAGAAGAATGCTTGAATATTGCTGCAGGACTATTTCTCAATTCTCTTTTTTTCACTTGGGAGCTTTTCCTCTTTTCAAATGTAAAAGTGGCGAATCACTTGACTACTTCTTCTGCCGACCTCCTCTTTATTTATAGCTCTGTTTCAATCAAATAATACTAAAGGAGAGTAATCAATTAGCAGACAGAGTATTAGAAAGAAAGAGAAATTCCCATAATAGTTATATCCATAGAAGGAAAGTATTCATTCTAATTTCAAATAATGTCCATAATGAATTTTAACAAATTAGCCAAGAATCTAATAGAGGAAAAGAAAGATTCAGAACGGCTATAAGACATAAATTGATTCCATATAGATCAGATCTATAAGATAAGGAAAGAGATCTGGCGATTTTGAATTCTGTCATAAAGATCGACGTGCGTCGATTACTATTCGACGCAAGCGTCGAATACATCCTGTCTGGACGTCGAGAGGAGAATAAGGAAGGTGCGTCGACTACATTAGATGCGTCGACTAGAAATCAGAGTAACGTTGACAACACATACGTCGAAATTTTCCTAGAGTTACTTCGACTCAATCTGAAGGAAACGTCGACTACATTTCGACGTTGCGTCGAATACTATTCGACGCATATTTACTTAGCCTTATTTTTCATTCTTAGAATTCTTCTTTAACTCATTTCTAGGGGTTAAGAGAAATCATTTTCCCAACAGTATGTTATGCTATGCTATGCTTATGATGACTTAATGTGTTTATGCAATGTGACTCACCCACACGACTCTATGCGCACAGACCTTTATAGTTACCAATTTGTTAGAAAGGAAGCCAACCTTTCGGGTACCGACCGTCTTGGCTCACGGTGGCAGTGGATCGGGCACTCCACATCCTAGGCGGGTATGCTCACTACCAAGCCTATACCTCACGTACCTCTCAACGCCATGAACACAACAACGGAGCTCCTGCGTACTCTTGCTGGAATCCACCAGACTTTAAGGTCGGGGTGGGTTATTAGGGATTGTCCTCCAGACCGCGGTACTCAAACTTACCGGCCCTCTAAACCTCACCCTCACCTGAGTCAACGTACTACCGTCGGTGACACGACTAGCCTAGTACCGAAGACTCGCCACTATTTGCATAAGTAACATGTGTTATTAAGTCTACCCGAGCCTCCGGCTCAGGGACTAACACACAAGTTGATCCAACCCATCTCCTCCTCGAAGGAGATCCATACTAGTTTGCTGACCTAATTAGGCTACTCTTGCCTACAATTTAGTTAGTATTATATTTAGGGTGAATCTTGGACTTCCCGCGGTATACCCCGTATAGGGGCCCCAAACGGTACTAAGGATTTAAAGGGGCTCAACCCCACCATCCTCTTTCTCAAGACTATTACTTTAGTTGGTGATTAACCTTTAGTTCACCCCTCATTATTTCATATAATTAAAGTAACTTAGCTCAACACCCGTCCCACCCAATTGGGTTGGACGTACCTCCACTCTCTGCACCAACCCTAGCACCATCTCACTGCTAACCCTAGGTTTGACCCTCTTTGAATCATTGTAAGCTATAACACAAATACTGAA
This sequence comes from Dactylorhiza incarnata, assembly GCA_033032865.1. Taxonomy (NCBI): domain Eukaryota; kingdom Viridiplantae; phylum Streptophyta; class Magnoliopsida; order Asparagales; family Orchidaceae; genus Dactylorhiza; species Dactylorhiza incarnata. The sequence goes on along the minus strand of JAWHQI010000003.1, from coordinate 14,025,035 downwards.
TGACCATAACTTCTAATCACTACTTAGGGGTCTGAATTGTCTAAAATTCAAAATTCTGTTTTAACTAATCGCAGACCACTAGGTTGAACTAACTTCAAGCCTCAAAAGGAGATCCTTCTACAAACTCATCACCAGGGTCTGGTATAATTATACTAGGCTCCCACTGACCTTAAAAAGGTATGTTCTAATTTCCATAATTTTCCATATTAATTTGGTATTTATTATTATGTAAAGTAGTTAAGGTCTTAAGTCAAATTACACATGATCTATCCTCAAAATACTTCTACAAGCTACATGAAAATTATCAGTAAGGTAATATTCCATATCAAGGTGGTTTACTGAGTTTCATGACCCTAGGATGCCAGGTGGCCTACTAAATCATCATAGTTGTATAATTACCAAAATGGCACTATAATTAGGAAAAATAATATTTCACATCTGAAAATTCTACAAAAATTATCAAGTGTCCAAATGGGGGTCTAGAGTCCTCTGCCAAAAATTTATATCATTACCATATGATTTGACTAATTAAAATGATTTAACATCCAAGTGTAGTAAATACCCATTTCCACATGATGTACATGAAATACAAATCCATAGGCTTCCAAATAATTATCATGGTTATATATAAACACAATATGACAGATAACTAAGTTTCATAATTTTTCTCAATGATTTGACATTTTCCATAATTAAATTCCTCTAAGCTAGTAGGCACTTAAAAATTCCTCCACAAGAAATAACACTTCAATAAATTATACTAAAATTACCATAGCCTATTTTCATCCCAATTCAGCCACTGATAAAATATCATAACCATACAAGGACATCTGACCATGCATTTTAGTTATTTGAGGAAATAGTGGCAATTTCAATTAATAAAGGAAAAATACATAAATGACTCAAAATATTCCCAATAAATTATCTAAGCCATTTTATTCTCTTAAAGACATGACTACAAAGTTCTGAGCTATGGCAAGGACATTTGGTCCTATGTCCTTCACAAACCTTAAATTGCTACCTTAAGGGTTTACCCTTAGGGTTTTAGGACACACCACCCTAATGGCTCCAAATGCTCCATTAGGGGGTGTCTCATGCAATTATATATCATTACCTACATAATCATCATGATGGGAGGAGGCCAACTCACTCAACTCCTCAAAATGGCCTAAACCCTAATTTGCCCCTTAAGGGCCCTCATTAGGGTTTCCCATTTTCCATATCAAATCAACTCCAAATGGAGTGAAAATTCAGGCAGGCACTACACATGTATTAAAGAGCATGCCACCAAAATTTGGTGTCATTTGGACTTCATATGCTCCAAAACTCAACTTTATTTAAATATCTTAACTACCACAAACACTATAAATAAAAGTTCCCATCAAGGGCTGATCTTTGGGCATAGGGTGCCCCTAGGGTATACCTACCCATGGTTAAAATCTCAGCTTCAAAGCTTGAGGGGTTTGGGATAGGTAATTATTTTAGTGGACTGACCTAGTGTAGGACCAGTCCTAGTAAAACAGCTCCCCAGGGAGCTGTGGGTCACCAAATGACCTGAACTCAAGCCCTAATGAAAGGTAAGGTCAAGGCCTACAACTTTAATGTTGGGCACTTTTTCTAATTCAGTCATTAAGGGCCCTTAATAAATTTTAGAAGTGGCTGGATGAGTAAGGGCAGAAATTCCAACATAATGAATTATTTTATAAAACAAAATATGGCGCGCACGAATCTTAAAGCAGATCCTGCGGCTAAGGCATCGTCTTACTCCTCCAGCCAACGACTGATATCGAGCCGTGCTGGGCGAGATTGCGGCCGGGATTGCCGGCGATCTAGCCACCACCACCGCCGGCCAACACCACCGACACCTTCGTGGTGGTCGGGGCTACCATCCACCGGCGACTGGCGGCCGGAGGCGGCGGTTTCCGGCGATCCCAGGCTTCCCGTTTCGAGCGGAAAACCATGGATTTAAGGAATGGATTCGGGCTCAATTGAGCCCGATCCTTCTTCGTTTTGTGATAGGAAGCTAGCATGGGGGGAGGGAAGGAGAAATGAACCGTGATTGGGGCGTGGCGGCGGCTCCGGCGGCGGTTCACCATGGTTAAGCCTTGCTCCGGCGAGCCTGCTCCCGACCTCGATTCTCCGACTATGGCCTTGCTCCAGGTGTCATTCCCGGCTGCTCTCTCCCTTCTGAAGCTAATGGTGTGGCTGGAATGAAGTGGGGAGGCTTCTATAGCTCGATTTGAAATCAAGCCACCTCGGTTATGCTCCTTGCCGCCACCCTCCTGCACCTGCTGGCCTCCTGCTTCCCTCTGGGTCAAGCCCAGATCATCAGCAATCAGGGCTGGCCCCTAGGCTGATTGAAGGTGGAGTGTTAGAGGGGGGTTTGCTTTAACCTTTTCTCTTTTGCTTTTGCCTTTTTAATTGCTTTTGGTCCCCCCTCTCATTTGACTAATCAAACCATGGTTTGGGTTCAGTCCAAGGCTGATAAGGGGGGTGTCCTAAGTCCATAATTAATTGGTTAATTGATGGGGGTTGGGTTCCATTCAAATTAGGCTTAGAATTCCCCTTAATGGGCTATGTTGATCATGGTTGACTTTGGTCAACAAGGTGAGTGGGTTGACCCCACTTGGGGGGGGGGGAGTCATGGGTCCCTTAACATCACCCAACATTGGTTGGTCCATGGTGGGGCCCCAATTGGTTCAATTTAATCAAACGGTGTATATTTGACCAAAATTGGGTAAAGTTTGACTTTGGTCAATTTCATGCAATTGGGTCCCACCCAAGTGCAATTTCCATCCTATTGGTCTCCCTTAGTGGTTAGGGCATCACATGTGAGGTCAATTTGGACAATTGAGGGTCAATTGACCTAGTTGAGGGGCTTAGGGTTAGGTTGGTTTTTGAGCTTTGGTGTGCACTTAGCAATTTCTACCTTAGCCTAAGGCCCTTGTGGCCACTCATCTCACCACTATGCCCTATCATTTCCAATGGGTCTAGCAGGATTGGGGATGTTACAACCAACCACCACATTGAGCTCATATGTTGATTCCTTGATTCTTCACCAAATCGCCCAAACCAAAGTAGTGGCTCGACTCCTCAAAGCCCTCTGAAGCCGATGGTGTCGTTGAAATGGACTGAGGAGGTCTTTATATGGGGCTTCCATTGGGGGAGAGGTCGGCTAAGCCTTGGATGCCCCTCCTAGCTGCCATTTAGCACCACACTTGTTGGAAATCGGCTGAGAATAACTGAGGGAGCTCAATTATGGGCTTGGGAGGAGGAATGGAGGGCCAAGTGGCCTCCATTCCTCAATCTCCTCTTTGTCCTCATATGGAAATTGGGAAAATCCCAAATGAACCACATGCATGCCTTTGCATGCCCTTTTCAGAGGGCAATTATACTCATGGGATGAAGGATGGGGTTGGGTCAAGTCCCCACCCCATTGGAAATGGGCTTGACACCCTAATTTTTCTTTTAGGTTAAGGTTTGACCATGGTTGACTTAGTAAAATTGATGAGGTGGTTGCACCCATATTATGGTCATGGGTCTTATGACACCATCCAATGTTGATTGGGTCATGGTGGAGCCATGATTGGGCTAATTGATCCATTAAGGGTTGATTTGACCTAATATTGACCTAAGTTTGTCTTTTGTTAATTTGGGTGATATGGTTGACCCCATGGTGTGGCCCATGGTCATTTGAGTTATCCTTAGGGTTAGGAATGTAATGGTGAGGTCAATTGGACCAATTGAAGTCTAATTGGGTCATTTAGGGTTGAATTGAGATATGTTGACCCATGGTTGACTTTGGTCAATTTCATGAAATTGATTGAGCCCCTTGATTATTATTTATTTAATGGTCTCCCTTAGTGGTTAGTAGAGTATTGGTGGAGTCAATTTGGTCATTTGAAGTCTAATTTAACCAATTTAGGGCAAGTTGGCCCATTTTGAGCTAGATTGACTTTGGTCAAATTGCCTAATTTGGATGACCAATTCATGTGGTTTATGGTCAATTGAATCCCTTTTAGGGTTAGGGAGTTAATGGTGAGGTCAATTTAAGCTTGTGAGTTTAATTTGAGGTAAATTGACCTGGGTTGACTTTTATCTATATGGGCTCACTAAGTGAGATCACCTAGTCTCCTTGGTCTCTAGGGTCACCTTCTTACCCTAGATCAAATGTCATGACACTTGTCATGGCCAAATTCACATTAGGGGTCTAGTATGAATGTGAATGTTATATATTGAGCTAGTCAGACCAGCATATAACATCCTAGTGTCATCTTCAATTATGCATATTAAAAACACAATGACAAACATGATCAAATATACGTAGAATTTGTTGTTCTGAAACCAAAAGGATGCGGAAAACCGTGTTCCAACACTCATCTTTCCCTTTCCCCCTCTTCTCTCCATTTCCCCCTTTTTCATCTCGGAATCCCCGACTACATAACAAGTACCCTCAATTTTCCTTCAACACTCCATTCACCGTTCGAAACGCCTCTACGTCTTGAGCTACGATTAGCAATGGATCCCTGCACCTATACCTTTTGCTCACATTTTACTTTTCCACTTTCAAGTTTCTCTTCCTCTTTCATAATCTTGACTATTTTACTTTTTTGCATTGACAAAAGTCTTTCATCAAGTTTTCTCCAAGCGTAAACTAGTTCAGCAAGGTCCCAAATAAGTAAAACTAAAATGACAAATTAGCAACCTTAGTTGACCTTTAGGGTCCGTTCGTTTGGACGGAATTGGTTTTCTGGAATTGACATTAGCGATTAGAAATCCAATTTTAATGTTCGGCGCAACGGAATTCACGCTGATATTGGTTTTTATGTGAAAACCCATGACTTTCACTTTGAACTAAAAAATCAAATCGTCATTTTTACCTCCACACATGGGTTTTCCGCATAATCGAGTGTTTTCGTTTGAGTTTTTCGGACTACGCGCGTGTTTTTTGCTCGGGCGTGCGTTTTTCTGCCGGGCACGTGTTTTTCGGTCGGGCGTGTGTTTTTCGTCTGGTCATTCATTTTTCGCCCAAGCGGGGTTTTTTCGCCTGGGAGCACGATGTTTTGCCTGGGCTCCCGTTTTTCATCCGAGCGGGCGTTTTTTCGACCGACCGGGTGTTTTTCGACCGGCCGGGTGTTTTTCGGTCGAGTTCGCACATTTTTAGGCCGGGCACGTGTTATTCGCCCGGGTGCATGTTTTTCGACCGGGAGCGCCTTTTTCGGTCGGGCGCGCCTTTTTCGGTCGGACGCAAGTTTTCGGCCGACCGCGCGTTTTTCGGTCGGGCGCGAATTTTCTGCCCGGGCGCACGTTTTCAGCCGGGCGCCCATTTTTTGGTTGGCCGGGCGTTTTTCTCCTGAGCGCGCATTTTTCGCCCGAGCACGCGTTTTTTAGCCGGTCGCTCGTTTTTCAAACCGGGTGTGCTTTTTATGACCAAGCGCGCGTTATTCGCCCGGGCGCACGTTTTTCTCCTTGGCGCGTGTTTTTCTCCGTGGCGCGCATTTTTCGCTCGGGGGCGTGTTTTTTGCCCCCGAGCGAAAAATGGATACTCTGTTGGTCACAGACCGGGAAAATTTTTAGGCAGGCGTTTGAAGATTATAAAATGGATTTTTAAAATAAGTTAATTATTATTTTTTAAATTATGGAATAGTAATTATATTTTTCTTAAAAACATTTTAAGATCATATTTATACCTAAAAATGTTTTAAAAAGTAAGTTCCGGCCAGATCTTGGCATTATGACCGAAGATGTTTAATTTTTAAATTTTTTTAATAAATATCTAAAAGGTTAGTTGTACGCGGCGAATCGAACGACTGACAGGTTAGACGCACAAGAAAATGGTACGTTTGACGTACCTAAATTTTTTTCCACAGACCGGACTTTCATTTGCGGATTTGCCCATTATTATCTCCCCTTTTATTATATTTTATCTAATTTTAAAATAACAATTGATGGGGGAGGGGTTCCCCCAAAAGAGTTTGGTTGAGCCGGTGGTTTTTTGCAAGGACCTCTACCGACTTACCAAGATGATTCCATCAAGGTCTTCTGTTTACTCAGAAATCGGCGATCACCTCGAGCTAGCTTTTTTCAGGTAACCAAGGCAATCGACATGCTCTCACAGTCCTTGGACAACCTCTCCCGGCGACCCAGGTTTTTCTCGCCAGGATTTCGAGCCCGAGTGGTCTCCTACCTCCCGGGCAGCCTCCCCCTAGGGGGGGTCGCCCCGGGCGACCTCGCCTTGGAGGTCACTCCGCGCGACCTCGCTCGGGAGGTCGCCCCGTGCGACCTCGCCCGGGAGTTCGCCCCGCGCGACCTCCCCCGGGAGGTCGCCCCGCGCGACCTCGCCCCGGAGGTCGCCCCACGCGACCTCGCTCAGGAGGTCACCCCGTGCGATCTCGCCCCGGAGGTCTCTCCGCGCGACCTCGCCCGGGAGGTCGCCCCGTGCGACCTCGCCTCGGAGGTAGCTCCGCGCGACCTCGCTCGGGACTCGGGAGGTCGCCCCGGGCGATCTCGCCCCGGAGGTCGCCCCGGGCGATCTCGCCCCGGAGGTCGCTCTGCGCGACCTCACCCAGGAGGTCTCCCCGTGCGACCTCGCCTTGGAGGTACCTCCGCGCGACCTCGCCTTGGAGGTCGCCCCGTGCGATCTCGCCTCGGAGGTCGCTCTGCGCGACCTCGCCGGGGAGGTTGTCCCGTGCGACCTCGCCCCGGAGGTCGCTCCGCGCGATCTCGCCAGGGAGGTCTCGGTCCATGGGCAGTTATCTTTAGGTGGTCTCTCAATTTTCAGGTGATTTAGGTCTCAGGCGATCTCAGCAAGTCCGGGCAGCCAGTTACTTTTAGATCTACCCGTTTGGGCAGACCCCATCGCCTATAAATAGACGGGTAAGAGCATCAGTTGAGGGGAGGGGCGGGGAGGGGCGGGGGGGGGGGGGGGGGGGGGGGGGGGAGGTGTAACATGCCCAATCCTTCTAGACCCATTGGAAATGTTAGGGCATAGGGGTGAGGTGAGTGGCCACAAGGGCCTTAGGCTAGGGTAGAAATTGCTAAGTGCACACCAAAGCTCAAAAACTAACCTAATCCTAAGCCCCTCAACTAGGTCAATTGACCCTCAATTGTCCAAATTGACCTCACTTATGATGCCCTAACCACCAAGGGAGTCCTATAGGATGAGAATTGCACTTGGGTGGGACCCAATTGAATGAAATTGACCAAAGTCAACAATAGGTCAACATTAACCAAACTAAGTCAATTAGGGTTCAATTGACCCTACATGTTCAAATTGACCTTACCACCACATTCTAAACACTTTAAGGAACTCATTGGACCCAAAAGCCCCATCACTTGGTCAACCAATTGACCAATTTGACCAAAGTCAACTCTAGCTTAATTTAGGTCAAAATCACACCTTAAGGCTAAATTAGCCCAATTGGGGACCCACCATGGACCAACCAATGTTGGGTGAAGTTAGGGGACCCATGACCCCCAAGTGGGGTCAACCCACTAACCTTGGTTGACCAAAGTCAACCATGGTCAACCTAGCCCTTTAAGGTGAATTCTAGGCCTAAATTGAATGGGACCCAACACCCCCTTATTAACCATTATACATGGACCTAAGGCATGCCCATATCAGCCCTAGACTAAACCTAAACCATGGTGTGATTAATCAATGGAGGGGGGACCAAAAGGTTAATCAAAAAGGCATAAAGCATAAAGCAATCCCTCCTCTACACTCCTCCTCCAATCAGCCTAGGGGCCTCCCCTGATTACTGTGGGTCTGGGCTTGACCCAGATGGAAGCAAGGGGCCAGCTGGTGCAGGAGGGTGGCAGCAAGAGGCACGACCGAGGAGGCTCCAATTCAAAACCAACCAAAGAGGCCTCCTCACTTCATTCCAACCACGCCATTAGCTTCAGGAGGTCGAGAGCAGACGGGAACAACACCTGGAGCAGAGCTTTAGCTGGAGAATCGAGATCGGGAGCGGGGTCGCCGGAGCAAGGAAAATCCATGGCCAATCGTCTCCGGAGCCGACGCCACACACCATTAGTGGTTCGTTTCTCCTCCCCTCCCCTCATGCTAGATCCTCATGTGGTTTTTTTCAAGGTCCAGGCTCAATTGAGCCGGGATCAGTTCACGAAATCACCCCGATTTCCATGGTTTTGGAACCATCGGGTTCGCCAGAATACGCCTCCTCCGGCCGCCATGTCGCCGGGAAGTTGTAGCCCCGACCACCACGAAGGTGGTGGGGGTGGTGGCTGGCCGTGGTGGCCACCAGGTGGCCGGGAAAAGGAGGAGTAAGATGGCCCAGGTCGGGGCCAATCTTGGTCGTCGGCTCAAGGAGGAAGACGACGCGCCTACCCTTTGATCTGCGTCAAGATCTGTGCAGATCTCCTTTTTTCTTTATTTAATTAATTCTATAGTTTGATATTCTGCCTTCATTTAATCAGTCCACTTCAAATAACAATTAGGGCCTCCTAATGGCAGAATTAGAAAAAGTGCCCAACATGAAATTTGTAGGCCTTGGTCTTAAATTTCATTAGGGCTTGAGTTCAAGTCATTTGGTGACCCACAGCTCCCTAGGGAGCTGTTTTAGTAGGACTGGTCCTACACTAGGTCGGTCCACTAAATTAATTACCTAGACCAAACCCCTCAAGCTTTGAGGTTGTGCTTTTCACCATGGGTTGGTATACCCTAGGGTCACCCCCTTCCAACGGGCAAGCCCTTTGTGGACACCTTTACCTAGGGTTTTTGTGGTAGTTAGAATATTTAAATTAAGTTGATTTTTGGAGCATATGATGTCCAAATAACACCAAACTTTGGTGGCATGCTCTTTTGTACATGAGTAGTGCCTACCTACAATTTCACTCCATTTGGAGTTGATTTGATATGGAAAATGGGAAACCCTAATGAGGGCCTTTAAAGGTCAAATTAGGGTTTAGGTCATTTTCAGGAGTTGAGTGTGTTAGCCTCCTCCCATCATGATGACTATGTGGGTATGGATATGCAAATGCATGTGACACACCCTATTGGTCCATTTGGAGCCATTAGGGTGGTGTGACCTAAAACCCTAAGGATAAACCCTTAAGGGTGCAAGGTGAGATTTGTGAAGGGCATAGGACCAAATGTTCTTGCCTTGGCTCAGAACTTTGTAGATATGTTTGTAGGAGCATAAAATGACTTAGTTAATTTAATGAGAAGTTTTAGAGGTATTTAAGTATTTTTCTTCCTAATAAATTAAATTGCCACCCTTTCCTTAATAAAATGAAATGCATGGTCATAGGATCTTGTATGGTGTTGAAACTCTATCAGTGGCTGATTAGAGATGAAAATGGACTATAGTAATTTTGTTATGATTTATTGAAGTATTATTCCTTGTGTAGGAAATTTTAAGTACTTGCTAGCTTAAGGGAATTTAATTTTGAAAAATATCAAATCATGGGGAAATGTTATGATACTTGGAAATCTGTCATTTTATGTTAATATATGCCCATGATAATTGTTTGGAAGCTTGTAGAATTGTATTTCTTGTAACTCATGTAGAAATTGGAATTTACACCACTTGAGTATTAAATACTTTTAAAATGTCAAATCATGGGACCTTGTCATGATACTTGGTGATCTGCAATTTTAGGTTAATATATGCCCATGGCCATTGTTTGGAAGCTTGTAGATTTGTAATTCATGTACTTCTTGTAGAAAATGGAATTTACATCACTTAGGTATCAAATCATTTGAAAATGTCAAATCATATGTTAATGACACAACCTTTTGGCATAGGAATTTAGATCCACATCTGGACACTTGGTAATATTTGTAGAATATTTAGATGTGAAATACTATTTTTCCTAATTATAGTGGCAATTTGGTAATTATACAACAATGATGATTTAGTAGGCCAAATCACATCCTAGGGTCATGGGACTTAGTGAACCACCTTGATATGGGATATTACCTTAATGATAATTTTTATGTAGCATGAGAAATCATTTTGAGGGTAGTTCATGTGTAATCTGATTTAAGGCCTCAAGTACTTTAAATTATATTAAATACCAATTTAATATGGAAAATTATGAAAATTGGATCATACCTTATTAAGGTCAGTGGGAGCCTAGGATAATTATTAGAGACCTTGGTGATGAGTTTTTAGAAGGATTCCCTTATGGGGTTGATGGATAGTTCAATTTAGTGGTCTGCGTTTAGTAAAAACAGAATTTTGAGTTTTAGACAATTCAGACCCCTAAGTAGTGATTAGAAGTTATATCCAATCAGTAATTGAGTTATAGCACACCATGATTCAAGGAGGGTCAATCCTAGGGTTGGTTGTGAGGTTGAGTTAGGGTTAGAGTATGAGGTGGGGAGGCACGTCCATCGCGTTTGGGTGGGACGGGAGATGAGCTAAGTCACTTTAACTATATGAAATGATGAGGGGTGAACCAAACGTTAATCACCAACTAAAGTAATTGTCTTGAGGAGGATAGTGAGGTTGAGCCCATTGATCCGTAGTACCGTTAGGGGCCCCTTACGGAGTACACCGCGGAAAGTCCAAGATACACCCTAAATATAACCCTAACTAAATTGTAGGCAAGAGTAGCCTAAGTAGGTATGCAATCTAGTATGGATCTCCTTCGAGAAGGAGATGGGTTGGATCAGCTTGTGTGTAAATCCCTGAGCTGGAAGCTAGGGTGGACTTGTTAACACTGTTTCTTATGTAAATAGTGGCGAGTCTTCGGTACTAGGCCAGTCGTGTCACCGACGGTAGTACGTTGACTCAGGTGAGGGTGGGGTTTAGAGGGCCGGTAAGTTTGAGTACCGCGGTCTGAAGGACAATCCCTAATAACCCACCCCGACCTTAAAGTTTGTGGATTCCAGCAAGAGTACGCAGGAGCTCCGCTGTTGTGTTCTTAGCGTTGAGGCGTACATGAGGTCTAGGCTTGGTAGTGACCATACCCTCCTAGGATGTGGAGTGCCCGATCCACTGCCACCGTGAGCCACAACGGTCGGTACCCGAAAGGTTGGCTTCCTTTCTAACAAATTGGGAACTATAAAGGTCTGTGCGCATAGAGTCGTGTGGGTGAGTCGCATTGCATAAACATATTAAAACATCATAATCATAGCATAGCATAACATACACATTAGCATACCCCCATCATATAAATTAGTATGAGCTCTTTTATATGATGGGTTGCCTGGACATCTTAACTTATATGTCGTATGGGCGTTCATATAAGTTAAGGTACGATCTGTGATGGTAGCTTAGCTTTACTTACTGCACCGCACTTTCTTTCTATTTACTGTTTGCTTCATTGCTCTACTTTACTGCCTTATACTTGCACCATACTGCTTTACTTATACCTGCTAGTTAGTGCCATGTCACTTCCTTTTGATTACCCCTTGTTGTCCTCCGCTTCTTCCTCCCGCTCGGTACCTAGGAGTCGTGGAGGGAGGCGAGGACAAAACGACTTAGTCTTTATGACTAACGGTCGGTGTGACTGCAGGAGTCCGAGGAGACGGAGTTGTCCCGCGCGCAGCAGGACGAGATGGCAGGACCTGAGCAGCGGATGCAGCGTACTACTACGACGCCACAGGTTGATGATTAGATAGTTAGACTTCTGCATTTTGAGAGTTTTGATGTAGTTTCCGCATGTTGTAGAGAAAGAGAGAGACAGTACATTATTTTGGATATGTATCGGGCATAAGCCCCTTTTTGCTTGTACCTCTCTTTTGGACTTTCTGTATTCATTATATATATATATGATGCTGTGATTGTGGACATGCCTTCATTTATGTACTTACCTTTTTGGCATATTTTACTTATGATCGTATAGCCGGCAGGGTTGGTGCTGAGCGGTGTCAGCCAACCCGAGTGTTGGTGATACCGCAAGGCAGCGATTCTGGGCGAAGGTCCACCTCAACCGTGCGATACGGGAGAGGTTCGAGTTTTCAAGTACCCGAACGGGTTTTGGAAAAAGAGATCTTACAAATGGTATCACTGAACGAACGATCATAAGAGAACAGTCCACAACGTACTGGGTCACCCCGCTCGAGCTTAGTTTGCGGACAAACTAGGCAGCGGAAGCTATGGTGTGCCCATGTATGGAATCACAGAAAATAGTCCAATAATCAATAAGTAAGACCAAAATTTCTTAACTAAATCCCTATCTTTTGTAGGCCCCATTGATCACGGGCCTCAGGTCAGCATCCCTCCCCCTCCGACTACCACTACTTTTTAGCAGTCGGAGTTGGGACAGACGTTAGCAGCCATTTTAGAGACCTTCAGGGCCCAGTCCATCCCGGCACCACTGCCAAACCCGGGAGTGAACTGGTTGAGTGCCTTTAGAGGTCTTTCCCCACCGACCTACCGAGGGACAGAGGATGCAGTGAAGACTGAGGAGTGGTTAGACACCATTCAGGAGATGCTGGCCAGCATCGGTTGCCCGGTCGGCAAGGCAATATTTTTGGCAGTATCAGCTCTGGATGCACATGCCAAGAGGTGGTGGAAGTCGCTGCTGGAGACCACTTACAGAGATAGGGAGTACTCAAATATTTCTTGGGATGAGTTTAGTACCACTTTCCTGGAGCACTTCATATCCAGCACGGACAGAGATGAGCTGGAAGAGAGGTTTCTACACCTCACTCAGGGGACACGCTTAGTGATTGAGTACCATAGGGAGTTCTCCCATTTAGCCAGATTTGCGAGGTCTCATGCCGCAGATGATCGCACTCTTGCGAAGAGATTTTACAAGGGGCTTCGAGACCCGTTGAGGCAGGCACTCTTGTTTATTTCTGAGGGCAGCCTAACTCAGATTATCGAGACAGCGAAGAAGCTAGAGGCAGATCAGATCGGTGTGCAGGGTAGAGTGAAGAGGCCAGCTGAGGCCATGTACCAGGGGGAGAGCCGCAGAGGCTCACAGCGGGGCAGAGTTATGAGGCACCGGAGGGGTGGGGGACGTCCTCGTCCTCAGATTGCACCAGGACAGCAGCCCCAACATTTACTAGCCCCACAACCCCTACGTACCTGGGGGCCCCAGAGATTTGATGACCGGGGATGCGCTCCAGTGGTGTGCTTTGAGTGCAACCAGCCAGGTCACGTCAAGGGCCATTGCCCTCGACGATTCCCTCCACCTCCTCCTCCACCACCAGCAGCACCTCCGGCAGCCCCTCCAGCACAGCAGGGCCGAGGCCGAGGATGGGGTAGAGGCAGGGGAAATCACGGCAGAGGTAGACATCGGGAGCAGGCTTATGCCTTGGATCTTGCACAGCCGAGGAACCCGGAGGAGGTTATTGCAGGTAATTTAATGCTTTCAGTATTTTAATTTGTTACTGCTTAAATTCACATGTATTTTTTTTCAACCTTCTAGTTTAGAAAATTAAACAAACAACCCAATTTCCCAGGCATTATAGTGGTGTGTGGCAAGCCCGCCCACACCCTATTCGATACTGGTGCCTCGCATAACTTTGTCTCTGAAGACTTTGTTAAGGGCTTGGAGCAGATCCACTATTACACGGGACCCACCAGGAGGGTGCGCCTCCCCAATGGATCAGAGATCGAGACGACGGCTAAGTGCACCTTGAAGGTGACCATCGACGGTCTAATGCTCGATGCTCCAGCTTTGGTGCTGAAGCTCGCGGACTTCGATCTTATCTTGGGCATGACGTGGCTCGCGGGGAACCACGCCCAGATAGACTGCCAAGCAAAGAGAGTGGTGGTGCGGCACGATACCACCTCCGCGACGTTCGAAGGTATTGAGCCGATCTCCCGCTCTTCTTTATCTTCTGTCCAGGTAGTCAAGGCCCACGAGCAGGGCGACGAGGTATATTTGGTGTGCTTCGAGATGGCGGAGGTGGAGACCTCCTTATCAGACATTCCTATAGTACGGGACTTCTCCGACGTATTCCCAGAGAAGTTGCCCGGACTGCCACCGCATCGAGAGATAGATTTTCCGATTCAGCTGGTGCCGGGAGCGAGGCCCGTGTCTCGGGCACCATACCGCATGGCACCCAAGGAGCTGGCAGAGTTTAGGGTGCAGTTGAAAGAGCTGGTAGATGCGGGTTTCGTCAGGCCGAGCTCTTCACCTTGGGGAGCGCCGGTGTTATTTGTGAAGAAGAAGGATGGGATGCTCAGATTGTGAATAGATTATCGGGAGCTCAATAGACTGACGGTACGGAACACCTATCCGTTACCGAGGATTGACGAGTTCTTCGATCAGTTGCAGGGAGCTCACTGGTTCTCCAAGCTTGACTTGAGATCAGGGTACTATCAGCTACGGATCCGAGAGGAGGACATACCGAAGACATCTTTCAGTTCCCGGTATGGATTGTATGAGTTCACGGTGATGCCCTTCGGGCTCACTAATGCCCCCTCAGCTTTCATGAGCATGATGAACAGGGTGTTCGAGGCCTTTCTCGACATCTTCGTTATCGTGTTCATTGACGACATTCTAGTATATTCCAGGACGGAGGAGGAGCATGCTGGGCATCTGGCCCTAGTATTGAGGAAGCTGAGAGAACACCAGATGTATGCGAAGTTCTCCAAGTGTCAGTTCTGGCTATGGGAGGTGGCTTTTCTAGGACACATCATCAGTGGAGCAGGTCTGGCAGTGGATCCGGCCAAGGTGCGGGCCGTTCAGGAGTGGCCTCGACTGCAGTCAGCTTCAGATGTGCGGAGCTTCCTAGGATTGGCGGGCTATTACCGGAAGTTTGTGGAAGGGTTCTCCAGGATTGCCCTTCCTCTCACTTCTTTGACCAAGAAGGACGCCCCATTCGTCTGGTCTCCGCAGTGTGAGGCGGCCTACTTGGAGATGAAGGGCCAACTCACCTCTTCCCCCATCCTTGCACTTCCATCTGGGAAGGAAGGATTTCAGGTTTACACGGACGCATCATACCAGGGGTTGGGAGCAGTGTTGATGCATCATGGTCACGTGATCGCGTACGCTTCCCGTCAGTTGAAGGTACACGAGAGGAACTACCCAGTGCATGACCTCGAGCTCGGAGCGGTCATCTTCGCCTTGAAGACCTGGAGGCATTATCTTTACGGGGTTCATTGTGAGATCTTCTCAGACCACAAGAACCTCAAGTATATTGATACGCAGAAGGACTTGAACCTATATCAGCGGAGGTGGTTAGAGTTCCTGTGTGACTACACGTACACATTGCATTATCATCCAGGCAAGGCCAACACCGTAGCGGATGCTTTGAGCAGGAGAGGAGATGCACCAGGAGCAGAGAGCCGCGTGACGGTTATGGAGTTGATTCAGGCATTGGAAGACATGCACATCACAATTGTATCCAGGGCCGATCCCGAGATGTATATGGAGTACCTAACGTCCTTGAATATCGTCTGCGATATTCGGGACTGCATTCGGGAGGCACAGTTGCAGGACCCTGCCTTGGAGCCAGTATTCATATCATTGGTGGACGGCGTGGCAGGGGACTATACATTGAGAGATGATCTTATTCACCATCGAGACCGAGCTACATCCCAACTGGAGGAGGTATTAGAGAGGAGGTGCTCAGGGAGGCTCATTGCTCCCAGTATTCAGTGCATCCAGGGATCACGAAGATGGCAACAGACCTTCGGAAGGTCGTGTTTTGGCCGGGGATGAAGAGGGATATTATACAGTATGTGACGCACTGCGAGGGCTGCCAGCGCGTGAAGGCGGAGTGCAGGAGCCCGGGAGGAATGTTGCAGCCTTTACTAGTATCTGAGTGGAAGTTTGAGGACATACCGATGGACTTTGTGCATGATCTACCTCGCTCGCGCTCTGGGAATGACTCGATATGGGTGATAGTGGACAGGCTGAAGAAGGTAGCTCGGTTTATTCCGGTACAGAAGGAGGGGCCAGTCGGTGATCTTGTCAGGGTGTTTGTGGAGCAGGTGGTCAGATATCACGGGGTGCCCAAGACGATTGTTTCAGATAGAGACGGACGCTTCACTTTGAGGGAGTGGAAGGCGGTCCAGGCTTACTTGGGATCCCGATTGACATTTAGCACGGCGTTCCATCCACAGACTGACGGTCAGACTGAGCGCACCAACCGTACTATGGAGGACCTGCTGCGTTTGTGCATTTTGGACACAGGCAAGCCCTGGGAGAGACTGTTGCCTTTGATAGAGTTTACCTATAACAACAGTCACCAGGCTAGCATTGGGATGGCACCTTATGCCGCATTGTATGGGAGGAAGTGCCGCACACCACTTTCCTGGATCCAGAACGAGGACCCGAGGTCGTTGGGTTCAGATTATATTGAGGAGACGGATGCGCAGGTGAGGCTGATCAGGGAGCGGATGCTAGAGGCCCAGAGCAGACAGGCGAAGTACTATGATGCGAGGCATCGTATGGTGGAGTTCCAGGTGGGAGAGCGTGTTTTCTTGAAGAATCGTCCTATGCATGAGGTTTCTCGAGTGCGGGGGCACAAGAAGCTCTGTCCTCGGTACGTGGGGCCTTATTTGATCCTGGAGCGGATCGGTCCTTTGGCGTACAGACTGGAGCTACCGCCAGAGTTGGAGAACCTGCATGACGTCTTCCACGTCTCTTCGCTTCGGAGAGCCCTGCTTCGTCCTGAGCAGCATGTTACATCTACACCAGGCCCGGTGGCGCCCGATCGGTCAGTCCTACTAGAGCCCATCCGGATGGACGATACGGAAGTCCGAGTCCTGCGGCGGAAGAGTGTACCGTTGGTGAAGGTGCTGTGGTCCAACCACGGGCGAGAGGAGCACACATGGGAGCCCATGGACCTCATGCAACAACGCTACCCAGAACTCTTCACTCCAGGTACAACCTAAATCTTCTTGCAAATTTCTTTTACCTTATATTGCGTAGAACCCGTAGACCCGATCTTAAATTTCGGGGACGAATATTTTTTTTTGTTTATTAGGATTTGTAACATCCCCAATCCTTCTAGACCCATTGGAAATGTTAGGGCATAGGGGTGAGGTGAGTGGCCACAAGGGCCTTAGGCTAGGGTAGAAATTGCTAAGTGCACACCAAAGCTCAAAAACTACCCTAACCCTAAGCCCCTCAACTAGGTCAATTGACCCTCAATTGTCCAAATTGACCTTACTTATGATGCCCTAACCACCAAGGGAGTCCTATAGGATGAGAATTGCACTTGGGTGGGACCCAATTGCATGAAATTGACCAAAGTCAACAATAGGTCAACATTAACCAAACTAAGTCAATTAGGGTTCAATTAACCCTATATGTTCAAATTGACCTTACCACCACACTCTAAATACTTTAAAGAACTCATTGGATCCAAAAGCCCCATCACTTGGTCAACCAATTGACCAATTTGACCAAAGTCAACTCTAGCTTAATTTAGGTCAAAATCACACCTTAAGGCTAAATTAGCCCAATTGGGAACCCACCATGCACCAACCAATGTTGGGTGAGGTTAGGGGACCCATGACCCCCAAGTGGGGTCAACCCACTCACCTTGGTTGACCAAAGTCAACCATGGTCAACCTAGCCCTTTAAGGTGAATTCTAGGCCTAAATTGAATGGGACCCAACACCCCCTTATTAACCATTATACATGGACCTAATACATGCCCATATCAGCCCTAGACTGGACCTAAAACATGGTGTGATTAATCAATGGAGGGGGGACCAAAAGATTAATAAAAAAGGCATAAAGCATAAAGAGAAAGCATAAAGCAATCCCTCATCTACACTCCTCCTCCAATCAGCCTAGGGGCCTCCCCTGTTACTGTTGGTCTGGGCTTGACCCAGATGGAAGCAAGGGGCCAGCTGGTGCAGGAGGGTGGCAGCAAGAGGCACGACCGAGGAGGCTCCAATTCAAAACCAACCAAAGAGGCCTCCTCACTTCATTCCAACCACGCCATTAGCTTCAGGAGGTCGAGAGCAGACGGGAACAACACCTGGAGCAGAGCTTTAGCTGGAGAATCGAGATCGGGAGCGGGGTCACCGGAGCAAGGAAAATCCATGGCCAATCGTCGTCGGAGCCGCCGCCACGCACCATTAGTGGTTCGTTTCTCCTCCCCTCCCCTCATGCTAGATCCTCATGTGGTTTTTTTCAAGATCCAGGCTCAATTGAGCCGGGATCAGTTCACGAAATCACCCCGATTTCCATGGTTTTGGAACCATCGGGTTCGTCGGAATATGACTCCTCCGGCCTCCATGTCGCCGGGAAGTTGTAGCCCCGACCACCACGAAGGTGTGGGGGGGGGGGGGGGGGGGGGGTGGCCGGCCGTGGTGGCCACCAGGTGGCCGGGAAAAGGAGGAGTAAGATGGCCCAGGTCGGGGCAAATCTTGGCCATCGGCTCAAGGAGGAAGACGACGTGCCTACCCTTCGATCTGCATCGAGATCTGTGCAGATCTCCTTTTTTCTTTATTTAATTATTTTTATAGTTTGATATTCTGCCTTCATTTAATCAGTCCACTTCAAATTAAAATTAGGGCCTCCGAATGGCAGAATTAGAAAAAGTGCCCAACATGAAGTTGTAGGACTTGGTCTTAACTTTCATTAGGGTTTGAGTTCAAGTCATTTGGTGACCCACACCTCCCTAGGGAGCTGTTTTACTAGGACTGGTCCTACACTAGGTCAGTCCACTAAATTAATTACCTAGCCCAAACCCCTCAAGATTTGAGGCTGTGCTTTTAACCATGGGTTGGTATACCCTAGGGTCACCCCTGCCAAAGGGCCAGACCTTGGTGGACAACTTTACCTAGGGTTTTTGTGGTAGTTAGAATATTTAAATTAAGTAGATTTTTGGAGCATATGATGTCCAAATGACACCAAACTTTGGTGGCATGCTCTTTTGTACATGAGTAGTGCCTACATAAAATTTCACTCCATTTGGAGTTGATTTGATATGGAAAATGGGAAACCCTAATGAGGGCCTTTGAAGGTCAAATTAGGGTTTAAGTCATTTTGAGGATTTGAGTGTGTTAGCCTCCTCCCATCATGATGACTATGTGGGTATGGATATGCAAATGCATGTGCACACCCTATTGGTCCATTTGGAGCCATTAGGGTGCTGTGACCTAAAACCCTAAGGATAAACCCTAAAGGGTGCAAGGTGAGATTTGTGAAGGGCATAGGACCAAATGTTCTTGCCTTGGCTCAGAACTTTGTAGATATGTTTGTAGGAGCATAAAATGACTTAGTTAATTTATTGAGAATTTTTAGAGGTATTTAAGTATTTTTCTTCCTAATAAATGAAATTGCCACCTTTCTTTAATAAAATCAAATGCATGGTCATAGGACCTTGTATGGTGTTGAAACTCTATCAGTGGCTGATTATGGATGAAAATGGACTATAGTAATTTTGTTATGATTTATTAAAGTATTATTCCTTGTGTAGGAAATTTTAAGTACTTGCTAGCTTAAGGGAATTTAATTTTGAAAAATATCAAATCATTGGGCAATGTTATGATACTTGGAAATCTGTCATTTTATGTTAATATATGACCATGATAATTGTTTGGAAGCTTGTAGAATTGTATTTCTTGTACCTCATGTAGAAATTGGAATTTACACCACTTGAGTATTAAATCCTTTTAAAATGTCAAATCATGGGGCCTTGTCATGATACTTGGTGATCTGCAATTTTAGGTTAATATATGCCCATGACCATTGTTTGGAAGCTTGTAGATTTGTAATTCATGTACTTCTTGTAGAAATTGGAATTTACACCACTTGAGTATTAAATCCTTTTAAAATGTCAAATCATGGAGCCTTGTCATGATACTTGGTGATCTGCAATTTTAGATTAATATATGCCCATGACCATTGTTTGAAAGCTTGTAGATTTGTAATTCATGTACTTCTTGTAGAAAATGGAATTTACATCACTTATGTATCAAATCATTTTAAAATGTCAAATCATATGTTAATGACACAACCCTTTGACAGAGGACTTTAGATCCCCATCTGGACACTTGGTAATTTTTGTAGAATTTTCAGATGTGAAATACTATTTTTCCTAATTATAGTGGTAATTTGGTAATTATATAACAATGATGATTTAGTAGGCCAAATCACATCCTAGGGTCTGATGCGAAAATTTCGGCAAGTGCACCGGTCGTTGTCAAGTAATATTATGAGGAAGTAAATCCCCAAGTGTCGGTCTCTCAAGGAACACAGTAAGGTGGAGTTAGGTTTCGAGGAAGGACTTGAGATCGAAGTCCTTGGTCGGGGTTACAATGGATGGTTGGTTTGGTTTGCGAATAATAAAATAAAATATTACAACTACTCCTATGCAATGCTGCTATGCAATGCTTCGCTTGGCGGGATGGAAAACTACGTAGGCCTTGAACGCACTACTTTGTTGGGCGGATGGGCGAGTAGGCTAGCGAAATAGAACTATGCAGGCCTTGAGCGCGCTGCTTCGTTAGGCGGGATGGATTACACGGGCTGCGATGCCACGCTTCGGTAGGCGGATGGGCGAGTAGGCTAACAGAGTGAGGGTCGCAAGCACCTCTTCGACAAGCACGCCATTAGCAATTGCTAGGGCGGCACCGAACACGATGGTGGAATGGAAATTAGATGGGGGCGCACCTCAATAAGCACATATGAACTAAATGATTCCAAATAAATGAAATAAACATTAAGCAATATTGTTCATAGCACACATCATCAAAATATAGAGGGAACTAGTTTATACAATCAACAACATAAGGAAGGAAAAAGAGAGTAAAGGAGTTGACCACATCCGAAGCCTTGCCGAAGATTCACGGTTGGAATCGCTGGGTTGTCAATCCGCGTCCAAGCTCGGTCTTCAACTGCGTCCGAGGTAGAGGAAGGCTGTCACTTCCTCCCAATGGCTCGTCTTCTTCGTGTCACGATCCAATCTCCTCCGATACACGATCTCCTTGCTCGATGTTGGCGATCTTTGGGCTAGAAACCTCTCCTTGGAGCTCAAGGATGATGGAGGAGGCCTAGGGGGGCGGAGAACCTGCGGAAGGGGCGAAAACGGCGGACTGGACGGAGGAAATGCGGAGCTCCCGACCTAATTTGCGAGCAGGAATATTTATAGGCGCTGGAATAAACAGTGTGCACGATCATTGGCGCACGACCAGTGGTCGTGCGCACTAGCATCCTGTGATCGTGCGCCTGCCTGGACGAAGCCTGCAAGGTAAGAAAATTATAAAATACAATGTTCGCATGACCAGTGGCGCATGACCAGTGGTCGTGCGCGCTATCGTAAGTGGTCGTGCGATAAGGAAGACAGAACTCAGATTTCAGGGGGTAAGTGCACACGATCAGTGGTGCACGACCAGTGGTCGTGCGCAATAGAACCAGTGATCGTGCGCTGTGTTCCTGTACAGAATTGTACCGGAAACACCTGCATGACACCTGTTCCAGCACAACCACGAATCCAGCCACTGAAAGTGGCACTTAACAATGCATAGCAACTACTAAAGGAGAATAACACAAAATAACACAAAAAACGGGCCTAAAGGTGCACATAGCATGGAATAACAAATATGAGCGAAAAATTGCCTAAAATGTAGTGCATAGACTAGAAAATCGGCCTAGATGGTCCATAAATGTGTATATAATTGAGACTCATCACACCCCCAGACTTACCTGTTTGCGCGTCCCGAGCAAACAAATTCTAAGCGAACGGGGAAAGAAAAGTAGATGGCTTAAAATTACAATACAGAGTACCATGCGAAGTCGCATGCTCACGTGCATAAGAAAAATAGTAGAGAAGATTTCTCATTATACACAAACAGTTTATATATTTCTAAAAGAGTAAAAGCATATTACAACCACTCAAAATGGTGAGCTACGGTGAATCATCCGGTCATGCATACGGAGAAAGTAAACTAAGCGCTGAGATGAGCATTGCTCAAGATTGGGGTGCCAGACAAACTCCACCGAAATCCATCGGTGTCGGTGACCATAGGCTCTCCCAGTCACATTCTCTCCACGACATTAGATTGGTTCATAGCGTGAGTCGGTAGGACTTTAGGCAGGAGATGGGGCTTGGGTTACGGTGAGGTAAACAAAGATAAACATGGAGGCTAAGCACACCTAACACAACATGAGCATAAGATAGAGCTACCCGCACGATGATAATAAACAAATGCACCACACCCCCAGACTTGGACTTTTGCAACATAGGTGTGTGCACCGCCCACTCCCAATACCAAAATTTCAAAATTTTCAATTCAACTTTTTTCATAACAATCCCCTTTTTTTTCTTTTCTTTCTCTACTTCATTCTTCTTTTTCTTTCTTTTCTTTTTTCAGCAAAAATATCAATGAATACACACACAATTTCCACTATAAAAATTACCACATCAACACCCGCCAAAATGTAAATATAACTATAATTAAAGCTCAGATTTGGGTGTGCGACTAGGTTAGGCGTTTAGGCTTTGGCGAGATATATGTGGAGCTGAATCAAGAAAAGGGTAGGCACGAAGGGGCTAGCAAGGGTAGACGAAAGGCATGAAATAAAAAGCTCAACCGGGCCAAAATAATGGCCTACGTCATTCTCACGCACTAGAACTATCCTATGCCAATGCTTCAAGAATTGCTTGGGGCAAGTTCTAACCACCGAGAAAGATTCTCCTTTCTCCAGACTCAAGCAATACGAGTCTAGCGATCGTTTACACACATCCCTATGCTACCATTTGATTCCACCGGATTCACCATTTGAGTAGAGTAAACAACATTTACACTAATAGAGAAAAATATAAAACCATAGTATAAAGAGAAATCTAATCTACACAAATTTTTATGTAACCGAGAACTCGACTAGGAGCACTACTGGAGTCAACATTTTACTCTGCTACATAGTCCTAAGCCATCGCTTAGACTTTCCCAAATAAGCAGAAGAATTAAATTCACAATAGAGCAAGCAAACAGATGAGTACGCGCTCAAGTGGGTGCTGTGGTGTGCAATGAGAATGAACAACAATTTCCAATAAGCTAAAATAAAAGTACTTCTAGCATGCTATGCAAGAGTGCATGTGAGTGGACACAAAAATTGCTCTCCCCCAGACTTAAACTAAACAATCTAATGCAGAATATGACTGTAGAATTCAGAATAAAGCTAGGGAAAGAGAGTACCCGATGCTCAGCAAGTGAGCATACCAGAAGACGCGTGTAAACCATGAAAAAGCTACAGCATCCGCCATCCAGAAGAATACCTGCAGGGGTCAGCTCCGCAAAAAAAAAAAGAGAAACGCTGAAATAAAATAAACTAACTACGCAGGATTAGATAAATTAAAAATGCAAGAAAAAGAAGATAACTACTGGGGTATTTGTCATCCCAGCACGACTTATTTAAAAACATGAAGGTTCTAGCTAATGGGCCTATGAAAAAGAAAATGCACAGGTAACTGCTCCATTTTCCGTTTCGGTATCTGGTACCGATACGGAGATAAGGCAGTCACCCCTCTACCTAAATAATAATACCTGCTTGACACAGGTAGAGGGAAAAGAAACTAAGAAGAGGAGGAGATATCCTCACTCAACTCACCAAAAATATTCTTGCCTAGCAAGGAGTCGTCAACAGGGAGGCAGCAGGAGGCGAAGGCAATGAGTGGAGCTTCCTCTACAGAGGGGGAATAAACCTCCTCACATGAGAGGATGCTCTCATCATTGACTTGAGCAAAAAGCTCCAAGTCCTCCTGAAGTACCTGTGAAGATTCAACCTGCACAGACTCAGATGAAGGAAGGGGATCAAGAAATAAAGAAGACGAAGAACATAAATAAACATCAATCGGGGGAGTGATCCCGGTCTCGCTCCCCTCAGGTTGGGCAAGTAAAATAATGTTTGCATTGTCATCAATGCTACAAGAATTTGTAGGATCAACGGTGGCCAGGCTTAGGATTTGGACTTCCTCCACCGGTGCTGAGGAAAACTCCTCTTCACCTAGAAGGTTGTCCTACTTCATAGGAATAGGCACAACACTCAGGTCACCCACCTCATCCTGCGACACATCATCAACAATGTCGTCGGAGACGAGTATAGTATGCACAACAGGGGGAGGAGTAGTGCTCGGATAAAAGTCGAGCACTGATTCCTCACAAAGAATCGAATCCACTAGAGGTGGTGGATGCACATGGAGAATAGGCTCAGCAATGTCGGTGCATAGATCAACCGCACATCCGGTGACCGTGTCCATGCCATACCCTTCAAGATGTGAAGGTGATAAAGACACATAACCGGATGTTGAAGGTGTGTCGCCAGAGTTAGGAGTTGGGACGATCCGGATATCCGGCTCGTCATCCTCGTCCAATTGGCGAAGATACTCGACACAGTCCTTCAAGACATGATCAGTGCTCCGACAAAACCGGCACTGCCTTGCGGGCTTCTTTGGCACAGCGGGGGCTGAAGCCGAAAAGAAGTATGATGGTAAAGGCTAAGCAGAGTAGCCATAAGACTTACGCGCACCATATGGAGTACCAGACGAAGTTGGTGCTCCATATACTGGGCTATAAGAATTATGCATACTATTCTCCGTAGGGCATTCATCACTAGAGTGGGAGGTAGCTCCACACCAACGGCAATGGATATTAAGATGTGCCCACATAGTGCGAAGATAAAACGATTCAAATAGAAAAAAACCATTGTGCGAAATTCCACACCTAACAAAAATTACTAAAGCAACCTAATTAAAAATAGGAAACAGAATACGAGGAAATAAAACAAAGAAATGCAATTTACAAATGGAAGGGCTTCTCTCTCAGGTTCTCCCTCTCCAGAAAACTCACACGACTGTGTTCCCCGGCAACGGCGCCAAAAACTTGATGCGAAAATTTCGGCAAGTGCACCGGTCGTTGTCAAGTAATAATATGAGGAAGTAAATCCCCAAGTGTCGGTCTCTCAAGGAACACAGTATGGTGGAGCTAGGTTTCGAGGAAGGACTTGAGATCGAAGTCCTTGGTCGGGGTTACAATGGATGGTTGGTTTGGTTTGTGAATAATAAAATAAAATATTACAACTACTCCTATACAATGTTGCTATGCAATGCTTCGCTTGGCGGGATGGAAAACTACGTAGGCCTTGAACGCACTACTTCGTTGGGCGGATGGGCGAGTAGGCTAGCGGAATCGAACTATGCAGTCCTTGAGCGCGCTGCTTCGTTAGGCGGGATGGATTACACGGGCTGCGATGCCACGCTTCGGTAGGCGGATGGGCGAGTAGGCTAACGGAGTGAGGGTCGCAAGCACCTCTTCGACAAGCACGCCGCTAGCAATTACTAGGGCGGCACCGAACACGATGGTGGAATGGAAATTACATGGGGGCGCACCTCAATAAGCACATATGAACTAAATGATTCCAAATAAATGAAATAAACATTAAGCAATATTGTTCATAGCACACATCATCAAAATATAGAGGGAACTAGTTTATACAATCAACAACATAAGGAAGGAAAAAGAGAGTAAAGGAGTCGACCACATCCGAAGCCTTGCCGAAGATTCACGGTTGGAATCGCTGGGTTGTCAATCCGCATCCAAGCTCGGTCTTCAACTGCGTCCGAGGTATAGGAGGGCTGTCACTTCCTCCCAATGGCTCTTCTTCTTCGTGTCACGATCCAATCTCCTCTGATACACGATCTCCTTGCTCGATGTTGGCGATCTTTGGGCTAGAAACCTCTCTTTGGAGCTCAAGGATGATGGAGGAGGCCTATGGGGCGGAGAACCTGCAGAAGGGGCGAAAACGGCGGACTGGACGGAGGAAATGCGGAGCTCCCGACCTAATTCACGAGCAGGAATATTTATAGGCGCTGGAATAAACAGTGCGCACGATCATTGGCGCACGACCAGTGGTCGTGCGCACTAGCATCCTGTGATCGTGCGCCTGCCTGGACGAAGCCTGCAAGGTAAGAAAATTATAAAATACAATGTTCGCACGACCAGTGGCGCACAACCAGTGGTCATGCGC
Organism: Dactylorhiza incarnata; assembly: GCA_033032865.1. Taxonomy (NCBI): domain Eukaryota; kingdom Viridiplantae; phylum Streptophyta; class Magnoliopsida; order Asparagales; family Orchidaceae; genus Dactylorhiza; species Dactylorhiza incarnata. The sequence goes on along the minus strand of JAWHQI010000003.1, from coordinate 13,999,175 downwards.
GCTGTCGTAAGTGGTCGTGCGATAAGGAAGACAGAACTCAGATTTCAGGGGGTAAGTGCACACGATCAGTGGTGCACGACCAGTGGTCGTGCGCAATAGAACTAGTGATCGTGCGCTGTGTTCCTGTACAGAATTGTACCGGAAACACCTGCACGACACCTGTTCCAGCACAACCACGAATCCAGCCACTGAAAGTGGCACTTAATAATGCATAGCAACTACTAAAGGAGAATAACACGAAATAACACCAAAAACGGGCCTAAAGGTGCACATAGCATGGAATAACAAATATGAGCGAAAAATTGCCTAAAATGTAGTGCATAGACTAGAAAATCGGCACAGATGAGTCCATAAATGTGTATATAATTGGGACTCATCAGGGTCATGGGACTTAGTGAACCACCTTGATATGGGATATTACCTTACTGATAATTTTCATGTAGCATGAGGAATCATTTTGAGGGTAGTTCATGTGTAATCTGATTTAAGGCCTTAACTACTTTAAATTATATTAAATACCAATTTAATATGGAAAATTATGAAAATTGGATCATACCTTATTAAAGTCAGTGGGAGCCTAGGATAATTATTAGAGACCTTGGTGATGAGTTTTTAGAAGGATTCCCTTATGGGGTTGATGGATAGTTCAATTTAGTGGTCTGCGTTTAGTAAAAACAAAATTTTGAGTTTTAGACAATTCAGACCCCTAAGTAGTGATTAGAAGTTATATCCAATCAGTAATTGAGTTATGACACACCATGATTCAAGGAGGGTCAATCCTAGGGTTGGTTGTGAGGTTGAGTTAGGGTTAGAGTATGAGGTGGGGAGGCATGTCCATCCCGTTTGGGTGGGGCGGGAGATGAGCTAAGTCACTTTAACTATATGAAATGAGGAGGGGTGAACCAAAAGTTAATCACCAACTAAAGTAATTGTCTTGAGGAGGATAGTGGGGTTGAGCCCATTGATCTGTAGTACCGTTAGGGGCCCCTTACGGAGTACACCGCGGGAAGTCCAAGATACACCCTAAATATAACCCTAACTAAATTGTAGGCAAGAGTAGCCTAAGTAGGTATGCAATCTAGTATGGATCTCCTTCGAGAAGGAGATGGGTTGGATCAGCTTGTGTGTAAATCTCTGAGCTGGAAGCTAGGGTGGACTTGTTAACACCGTTTCTTATGCAAATAGTGGCGAGTCTTCGGTACTAGGCCAGTCGTGTCACCGACGGTAGTACATTGACTCAGGTGAGGGTGGGGTTTAGAGGGCCGGTAAGTTTGAGTACCACGGTCTGAAGGACAATCCCTAATAACCCACCCCGACCTTAAAGTCTGGTGGATTCCAGCAAGAGTACGCAGGAGCTCCGATGTTGTGTTCTTAGCGTTGAGGCGTACATGAGGTCTAGGCTTGGTAGTGAACATACCCGCCTAGGATGTGGAGTGCCCGATCCACTGCCACCGTGAGCCACGACGGTCGGTACCCGAAAGGTTGGCTTCCTTTCTAACAAATTGGGAACTATAAAGGTCTGTGCGCATAGAGTCGGGTGGGTGAGTCGTATTGCATAAACACATTAAAACATCATAATCATAGCATAGCATAACATACACATTAGCATACCCTCATCATATAAATTAGTATGGGCTATTTTATATGATGAGTTGCCTGGACATCTTAACTTATATGTCGTATGGGCGTTCATATAAGTTAAGGTACGATCTGTGATGGTAACTTAGCTTTACTTACTGCATCGCACTTTCTTTCTATTTACTGCTTACTTAATTGCTCTACTTTACTGCCTTATACTTGCACCATACTGCTAGCTAGCTTTTACTGCTTTACTTATACCTGCTAGTTAGTGCCATGTCACTTCCTTTTGATTACCCCTTGTTGTCCTCCGCCTCTTCCTCCCGCTCGGTACCTAGGAGTCGTGGAGGGAGGCGAGGACAAAACGACTTAGTCTTTATGATTAACGGTCGGTGTGACCGCAGCAGTCCGAGGAGACGGAGTTGTCCCGCGCGCAGCAGGACGAGATGGCAGGACCTGAGCAGCGGATGCAGCGTACTACCACGACGCCACAGGTTGATGATTAGATAGTTAGACTTCCGCATTTTGAGAGTTTTGATGTAGTTTTCGCATGTTGTAGAGAGATACAGTACATTATTTTGGATATGTATCGGGCATAAGCCCCTTTTTGCTTGTACCTCTCTTTTGGACTTTCTGTATTCATTATATATATATATATGATGCTGTGATTGTGGACATGCCTTCATTTATGTACTTACCTTTTTGGCATATTTGACTTATGATCGTATAGCCGGCAGGGTTGGTGCTGAGCGGTGTCAGCCAACCCGAGTGTTGGTGACACCGCAAGGCAGTGATTCTGGGCGAAGGTCCACCTCAACCGTGCGATACGGGAGAGGTTCGAGTTTTCAAGTACCCGAACGGGTTTTGGAAAAAGAGATCTTACAGGGGGGGGAGAGTTTTCCAGCTCGGGCCTTTGATATGAGCGGTCTCACTTTTGAGACCAGAGCTACCTCTTTTTGGCAGCTACTGCCATCTCATTTCTGAGACCGCTGCACCTCCTTTCGGCAGCTTCTGCCATCTCATTTCTGAGACCGCTGCACCTCCTTTCGGCAGCTTCTGCCATCTCATTTTTGAGACCTTCATCATCTCTTTTTCTCCTCCCTCTTGTCTTCAATCATAGCTCAAAGTAACCAACCATCTAACAGTTTCCTTCCACCTTCTTTTTTCAGCTTGAGCGAGCGTGGACCTGGAGCTTTTTTGGCTCGAACTGTCTTCCTTGCATACTTCCATTTTCATTTGGTTCCTCAAACGAATGTCGGAATGCTCGGTGAGCACGCTCGCAAAGGCTTCGCGCGCGCAGGCACACACCCACAAGACAGGTGCGCGGGTTAGGGGTGCAAACGAGTTGAGCTTGAGCTAATCATTTCGAGCTCGAGCTTGATGAGATCATTTTAACTTGGCTCGGTGAGCACGCTCGCAAGGCTTCGCGTGCGTCGGACACGCACCCATAAGACGGGTGTGCAGGCTAGGGGTGCAAACGAGTTGATCTCAAGCTCGAGCTAATCATTTCGAGCTCGACGAGCTCATTTTAACATGGCTCGAGCTCGAGCTCAATACCTACTTATCGAGCTCGAGCTCGAGTTTTGATCTCGCGAGCTCGAGCTGCTCCCAAGTTTTTTTAGCTCATGAGTCTTATTTTCATTATTTTAAAAAAAATTAAATGTAGAAATAAAAAGCTCGTGAATCGGCTCGCAAACTCATGAACAACATTATGTGAGCTCGAGCTCGACTCATAATCGAGTTGGAGCTCCACGGGCTCGAGCACAAGTCGAGCTTTTTTCGAGCCGGTTCATCGAGCTTTCGAGCCGACTCAGCTAAACTTGCTAGGCCGCATGCACGCGAATCACGCCCAAGCGAGGACCCCCTAGATCGCACGCGCTCCCAGCGCGCCCGTCCCCCTCCCCCCTCCCCCCGCACTCACCCGCCCAACGTGCGACGTCGCCGTTCTCACCAGCAAACATGCCCGGGTTGACCGGACAGTCCGGGGGGGGGGGGGGCATAATCATCATTTTTTGAAAATTGGTAATCCATGTGACCAGAATCCCACGCTCCTATTCGCCCGTTTGAATTTCAAGAATGCGCAATTACCGATGCCCCCACCCCCTCCCAGCCATAAGAAGGCCCTCAGGACTTCATTTGAAGACACGCAACCAAAGAGAGAAGGCGAAGCTCTGAAGTTTTTCGGCGAAGACTTGACACTCTGCTCGCTCTCTCGCTCAATGTTCACTTTGCTTGCTACATCACCCTCTACAGATACTAATCCAGAAACCACTGTTGTGAGCGATGCTGAAGACTTTGCATATTTTTCTTTTAAGAACTTGTAAGCGGAGCGGTGACCTGTTACCCTCATGAAAATTCTAACACGTGTGACCACCTATTACTAGTGGATTTGGTCGACACTGATATGGACCCATGGTTTTTTCTCTTTCCAGGGTTTTCCACATAAAACGTCTTGTTATTTCTGTTATTGGTTTTCTTTTTGATGTTTTTGTGCTTGACTAGCTTTTGAGCTAAGACAGTCTGATTTATCTGTTCCGGGAAAGCGCTAAACGACCCGCAACAGTTTGCAGCCGTCTGTAAGAAAGGTGTTCCTAAAACTCTAAAGATTTTCTTAAGGCAGTGTTTGTTCTACGCAAGCGCTACCGACTGACATCTATGACAAGGAGAAGTGCACTCCCCGCAAACGGAGCAGCTTCGGAGGAGCGTGCCGATCTAGCCCCGACCAACTCACTTGCAAGCAACGCTCCACTTCTTGGAAAAGTCGCAGCCGCGCCAAAAATATTTGTGGAGGAGCGCGTGCACCTGATGAAGGAGCATCAGGCTGAAGTGCTCACCCTTCTATGATATTTGGGAGTCTCCCATCCTCCCAATCCAGTCAACATCCTAGGTGGACGTCGTCGCTAGCCCCGAACCGCGGCTTGCCCGAAGGCGTTGCCCGCCTGGATGATCCTGTCGTGAATGGACTGACCGACCCTGCCAGCTCCATGCATCTTGCATTACCCTATTTGCTTCCCAGGCACACACGGTGTAACCCCTGTCCTGCAAAAGAAGTTGTCACTCAGGCCGACAAAAAGCTCGCTCGCGAGTAGTTAAGGAATATAATAGAAGAGTGGTACGAGCGCGATGGATGTCGAGACACTCAAGCACAACGCCCCTGCTCACCAAGGCTCTCTGCTCGGCCCGCAAGTCCCGACGCACCCCATGCCGAGCGATTTCATGCTGCCTAACTTCAAAACCTTTGATAGAACGGACGATCCGCTGGTGTACGCCAACCACATCGCAATAATTATGCAGAACTATAACGCCCCTAATCAACTTATATATGTGCCAAGTTTTTCCCATAACTATGAAGGGACATGCTTGCACCTGGTTCATGGACAACCCAGTGTTCGCCGACTCACAGAGAAATCAATCACAGGCAATTCAGGGAGTACTCGCCGATTTGTGGCGAGCACCCTGCCAGGGCAAGGCGAGGTGGGTCAGGGATTTCGCTCGCGAGTGGCGAGCGGTGACGACATAACATGTTTTAAAGGACCGCTCTGGGGTGCATTTAGCCAGAGCGAGTCAAGTAAGGTCTCGCAAGAGGAGGCCCCGCGAGCCTAGCTCGCAAGGAGGCTAGCGAGTGGCGCCTTTATGGTCCACTCGCTAGGCAGGGGGTTGCTGGTGAATTTACCCTGATACCTTTGGTGGGCTGCCAATAGCCCTCCAGAACAGTGAAGTTTGGTTGTTAGCAGACCAATTTGGGGTGCGTATAGCAAAACCAAAAGGCGGAATCCCGCTATTAGCAGACCAGTTTAGGGAGTCTATAAATAGACCCTTTGGGGCACCTTTGGAGAGCATTCTAGATCTTTGCTTCTCCTCAGGTTCTCTTTGGTTAGCTCCTTCAGCTCTCCAAGGTGCCTGACTATAGTCTTGGCTTGGGAGGGGAAGTGCTCAAAAGATCTTTCGGGTGTGTGGTAGAACCTCCACACTGTTGCCAAGGGTCATGTCTTTCGTTTTAAGTCCTCGGTCAGGTTCCTCTGTGAGATCAATAAGCGCTAGCTGCCCCCTTCACAGGGGTTTGAACTCCTCGTTGGGCTAGATACTGGTTCCAACATTTTTGGTGCTGTGAGCATGGAAAGCAGCTAGTGCAAGAAATTCCCTAAGAGGTAACATGGTCGGAGAGGGTGAGCGAGAGGGCGGCTTCGGCGGTTCGCCACCACCTGGCCCGCCAGTGACAGCAGAGATGTTGGCGGATCTTCGCAGGGAGATGCTCAAGACTATCAACCTCACCTTTGCCACCGCGCAAAGCGAGTTCGCGACTCCAACAACTCTGGTCGTCCAGCTATCGGGGGTAGGCGAGAATGCCCTGGGGCAGAGAGACGGCGAGGAAGTGGTTGGCGAGGCGCCGGGGCGAGACCTCGCGGTGCGAGTGCTATTTCCGAGCCCGGCGAGTGCTGCTCTGGCGAGCGTTGTGCCGGCAAGCGCCGTTCTGGCGAGTGCGGGCCTAGTCAGGGAGCTCGTGGGGCGAGTTGAGCAGGGGAGAACGACGATTGGAGGAAGCCCGTTCTGCGAGTTGGTGCTCTCGGCACCAGTTCCTGAGGGGTTCAGGGAGATGGACATGATGTACTACACCGGCAAAGATGACCCCGTCCCGCACCTGTAGTGGTTCGAGGATATGGTCTCCCTCAGGCCCCTATCGGACGCCTTCAATCGTCGACTTCTCGCAACCACATTGAAGGAGAAGGCAAGGGATTGGTTTCACCACCTCCTAAGGGGATCGATCTATGCTTTTGAGGACCTGCGACGCAGCTTCTTGCTTCATTTCTCATTCTCAAAGAGGAGGAAGAAGGACGCCGAGGTGCTCTTCAAGATCAGGCAGGGGACAGGGGAGTCGTTGGCCCATTATGTGGACCGTTTCCAGGAAGAGGTCCTCCTCATCTAGGAGGTGCCGGGATTCACCCTGCAGCTTGCCTTCACAGTGGGGCTGCGAGAGGGATTCTTTAAATGAGCTTGAAGCGGAAGGCTCCCTTGTCCTTCGAGGAGTTGACGGAGAGGGTGACAGAGGAGATCGAGAGCGAGGTGGCCAACCCGGAGTTCACGAAGAGGCTAGCAAAGCTTAGTGAGTCGGAGGTCAAGAAATAGGAGGTCCGGAGAAGGGAAGAGCCTAGGGCCCCAGAGTTGGGGTGGAGGAAGCAGGGAGGAGGAAACTTCCATGGGGGTCAAGGAAGACCTCATCAGCTCCAGTGGAGGCAGGGTCCGAGGCCGTTGCCTCCCCTGCCTCAGCAAGCTATGGCGATCGGGCGAGGAGGAAGACGATCAGGAGCGGGAGCAGGAGTGAGAAGAATGAATCGTGGCGCGGAGGCCGAAAGAAGGGGGTGGCATTGCTCTATTGTGACTTCCACCAGGAGGAAGGTCGCGCGACGGCCACCTGCCCGGAGTTCCTGGAGATGAGGGAGGCCAGAGTGTCGGCGCAACGGGAGCAGCAGCCAGTGAGGATCGAAGAGGTCCTGCCCCGAGAGGAGGAAGAAGAAAGGTGTGAGTACTGGGTAGATGTGGGGACCCGAGGGGGGATCAGAGTGATCCATGGGGGTGTGAGGATCAAGGAAACCGGAAAGGAGAGCTTCCATGTCATGTTCCGATGGAGTGTGGCTTCGACGTCCCAAGCCCCACCCCAGCGGAGAAGATCACCTTCTCACATAAGGATATGCCGGGTCATGAGGATCCGTTTTGCGATGCGCTGGTTATTTAGACAGCCATCGAGAACTTCACCGTCTCCCGTATCCTCGTGAACAATGAGAGCTCGACAATTCCATCTTCAAGAAGGCATTTGACAAGATGAAGGTGGAGGAGAGGAGAGTGTTGGCCTCGGATGGCCCTTTGTTCGGATTCTCGGGGGAGAGAAAGGAAGTGGAAGGAGGAGTGGGGCTCCACATCGTCTTAGGTGGGCAGTCTCACAACTACCAGTTCGTCATTGTGGATGCTTCGAACAGCTAAAACACCATCTTTGGACGACCCCTCATCAGCGCGTTCCGACGCGTCCCCTACACTTTTAACCAGTGCCTCAAGCTCAATGTAGGAGGAGTCCAGGTCCTGGTGAGGGGTGACCCGAAGGTAGCAAGGCAGTGCTACGTCATCGCGGTCAATACCACCTGGCAAGCCGAGGCGGAAGGGATGGACTGGGATATGGAGAGGCGAGAGGAAGTGGAAGGGGTTGTTGAAGGACCTAGGACGGAGGAGATGAAGGAGAAGAGGGAGAGAAGGGGAGAAGAAGCGGAAGCCCAGGCAGGAGGGGCAGAGGAGTCGCTGGAAATTCGGGAAGAGGAGATGGAGGAAGGAGAGGCCGAAGCGCTTGCTTGCGTCGAAAGGAAGGAGGACGATCAGGGGGAGCAGTCCCGGCTGGAGGCCGTGGATGAGGTCGTGGAGCTGGAAGTCACTTCCTTGGCGGGAGTGATAGAAAAAGTAAAGATCAACGGGGAGCTCAGCCCCGAGGAGCAAAAGAAGATCCTGGCCTGCATCCAGGGGAACATGGACGTCTTCGCATGGAGCATGGCGTACATGCCCGGGATCGATGCGGATGTGGCCTGCCACCGCCTCAACCTTGACCCCGGCACCCACCACATCTGTTGGAAGAAGAGGTCCACCGCGAACAAGCTGGAAGGACCCATCCGGGAGGAGGTGAGCAAGCTCCTCAAGGCAGGCTTTGTATCGAAGATCCAGTACTCAGGCTGGGTATCCAACGTGGTAATGGTAAAGAAAGGGTACATGAAAACTCGAACCTCTCCCGCATCGCACGGTTGAGGTGTATCTTCGCCCAGAATCGCTTCCTTGCGGTGTCACCAACACTTGGGTTGGCTAACCCCGCTCAACACCGACTCTGCCGGCTATACGATCATAAGTAAATAAATGCCAAAAATAAGTACAGAGGTAAAGGCATGTCCACATGTCACAGCATCATATAGAAATATAATGAAACAGAAATGTCCAAAAAAAGAGACAGTACAAGCAAAAGGGGCTTAGGCCCGATACATATCCAAAATGAGTACTCTCTCTCTACAACATGCGGAAACTACAAACTCTCAAAGCTGAAAGCTAACTGTCTAGTCATCAACCTGTGGCGTCGTGGTAGTGCGCTGCATCCGCTGCTCAGGTCCTGCCATCTCGTCCAGCTGCGCGCGGGACAACTCCATCTCCTCGGACTCCTGTTACGGCCACATCCGACCGTTAGTCATAAAGACTAATTTGTTTTGTCCTCGCCTCCCTCCACGTCTCCTAGGTACCGAGCGGGAGGAAGAAGCGGAGGACAACAAGGGGTAAACAAGGAAAGAGGTGGCATGACACTATTCTAGCAAGTAAAGGTAAAGCGGTAAAACTAGCTAGCAGTATAGTGCAAATAAATGACAGTAAAGTAGAGCATGAAGTAAACCAGTAAATTAATGTGGTGTAGTAAGTAAAACTAATCTACCATCACAGATTCGTACCTTAACTTATATGAACGCCCATACGACATATAAGTTAAGATGTCCAGGTAACCCATCATATAAAAGAGCCCATACTAATTTATATGATGGGGGTATGCTAATGTGTATGTTATGCTATGCTTATGATGATTTAATGTGTTTATGCAATGTGACTCACCCACACGACTCTATGCGCACAGACCTTTATAGTTCCCACTTTGTTAGAAAGGAAGCCAACCTTTCGGGTACCGACCGTCGTGGCTCACGGTGGCAGTGGATCGGGCACTCCACATCCTAGGCGGGTATGCTCACTACCAAGCCTATACCTCACGTACGCCTCAACGCTAAGAACACAACAGCGGAGCTCCTACGTACTCTTGCTGGAATCCACCAGACTTTAAGGTCGGGGTGGGTTATTAGGGATTGTCCTCCAGACCGCGGTACTCAAACTTACCGGCCCTCTAAACCTCACCCTCACCTGAGTCAACGTACCATCGTCGGCCACACGACTAGCCTAGTACCGAAGACTCGCCACTAATTTATAAGTAACAGGTGACACCAAGTCCACCCGAGCCTCCGACTCAGGGACTATCACACAAGTTGCTCCAACACATCTCCTTCCCGAAGGAGATCCATACTAGCTTGCTGACCTAATTAGGCTACTCTTGCCTACAGTTAAGTTAGTATTATGTTTTGTGTGAATCTTGGACTTCCCGCGGTATACCCCGTAAAGGAGCCCCCAACGGTACTAAGGATTCAATGGGCTCAACCCCACCATCCTCTTTCACAAGACAATTACTTTAGTTGGTGATTAACATTTAGTTCACCCCTCATTATTTCATATAATTAAAGTGACTTAGCTCAGCACCCGTCCCACCCAATTGGGTTGGACGTACCTCCACACCTCATATACCAACCCTAGCACAATCTCAATGTTAACCCTAGGTTTGACCCTCCTTGAATCATTGTGAACTATAACTCAAATACTGAATGGACATAACTTCTAAACACTACTTATGGGTCTGAATTGTCTTAAAATCAATATTCTGGTTTTTACTAAACGCAGACCACCAAGTTGAACTAACCTCAAACCCCATAAGTGAATCCTTCTAAACACTCATCACCAGGATATGGTATAATTATACTAGACTCCCACTGACCTTAATAAGGTGTGTTCCAGTTTCCATAATTTTCCATATTAATTTGGTATTTATTATTAATTAAAGGAGTTAAGGCCTTAAGTCAAATTACACATGATCTATCCTCAAAATGCTTCTACATGCTACCTTAAAATTATCAGTAAGGTAATATTCCATAACAAGGTGGTTTACTGAGTTTCATGACCCTAGGATGTCATGTGCCCTACTAAATCCTCATAGTTGTATAATTACCAAAATGCCACTATAATTAGGAAAAATAATATTTCACATCTGAAATTTCTATAAAAATTACCAAGAGTTCAAATGGGGGTCTAGAGTCCTCTGCCAAATGTTTGTATCATTACCATATGACTTGACTAATTAAAATGATTTAACATCCAAGTGGAGTGATTACCAATTTCTACATGATGTACATGAAATACAAATCCACAGGCTTCCAAATAATTATCATGGGCATGAATAAACAAAATATGACAGATAACCAAGTTTCATAATTTTGCCCAATGATTTGGCATTTTTCATAATTAAATTCATCTAGGCTAGTAAGCACTTAAAAATTCCTCCACAAGAAATAACACTTCAATAAATCCTACTAAAATTACCATAGCCTATTTTCATCCCAGTTCAGCCATTGTTAAAATATCATAACCATACAAGGTCATCTGACCATGCATTTTATTTGTTTGAGGAAATAGTGACAATTTCATTTAATAAGGGAAAAATACAAAAATGACTCTAAATATTCCCAATAAATTATCTAAGCCATAGAATGCTCCTAAAACATGTCTACCAAGTTCTGAGCCAGGGCAAGGACATTTGGTCCTATGTCCTTCACAAACCCTAAATTGCAACCCTAAGGGTTTACCCTTAGGGTTTTAGGACACACCACCATAATGGCTCCAAATGCTCCATTAGGGGGTGTCACATGCATTTAAATGTCATTACCTACACAATTATTATGATGGGAAGAGGCCAACCCACACAACTCCTCAAAATAGCCTAAACCCTAATTTGACCCTTAAGGGACCTCATTAGGGTTTCCCATTTTCCAAATCAAATCAACTCCAAATGGAGTGAAAATTTAGGCCGGCATTACTCATGTACTAAAGAGCATTCCACCAAAATTTGGAGTCATTTTGGACTTCATATGCTCCAAAAATCAACATTATTTAAATATCTTAATTACCACAAAAACTATAGGTAAACTTGCCCACCAAGTGCTGATCTTTAGACAGAGGGTGCCCCTAGGGTATACCTACCCATGGTTAAAATCTCAGCTTCAAAGCTTGAGAGATCTAGGCTAGATAATTATTTTAGTGGGCTGTCCTAGTGTAGGACCAGTCCTAGTAAAACAGCTCCCCAGGGAGCTGTGGTTCACCAAATGACCTGAACTTAAGCCCTAATGAAAGCTAAGGTCAAGGCCTACAACTTTTATGTTAAGCACTTTTGCTAATTCAGTCATTAAGGGCCCCTAATTAATTTTAGAAGTGACTGGATAATAAAGGCAGAAATTCCAAGAGAATGGATTAAATTAAATAAAGAAAATACGCGCGCACGCATCTTGACGCAGATCTCATGGCCCGGGGATCGTCTTCCTCCTCCAGCCAACGGCTGAGATCGAGCCGTGCTGGGAGAGATTGCGACCGGGATTGCCGGCGATCCAGCCACCACCACCGCCGGCCAACACCACCGACACCTTCGTGGTGGTCGGGGCTACTATTTACCGGTGACTGGCGGCCGGAGGCGGCGGTTCCCGGCAAGCCCAAGCTTCTCATTTCGAGCGGAAAAGCTTGATTTCGAGGAATGGATTCGGGCTCAATTGATCCCGATCCTTCTTCGATTTGTTATAGAAAGCTAGCATGGGGGAGAGGAGGAGAAACGAACCGTGATTGGGGCGTGGGGGCGGCTCCGGCGGCGGTTCTGTGAGGCCCCTATCCAGACCCCACATAATTATTTTTATTCGTATTGGAAATTGGGTCGTTACAGGTTCACCATGGTTAAGCCTTGCTCTGGCAAGCCTGCTCCCGACCTCGATTCTTCGGCTATGGCCTTGCTCTAGGTGTCGTTCCCGACTGCTCTCTCCCTTCTGAAGCTGATGGTGTGGCTGGAATGAGGTGGGGAGGCTTCTATAGCTTGATTTGAATTCAATATCTTCTCGGGTTGCTCCTTGCTGCCACCCTCCTGCACCCCTGCCCCTGCTGGCCTTCTGGTCTCCTCCTGCTACTTAGTATTCAAGGGTGGAGTGCCCAACATTGATTGGAGGAGGAGTGTTAGAGGGGGATTACTTTTCACCTTTATGTTTTGCTTTTTAATCACTTTTGTCCCCCCCCCCTCTCATTTGGTTAATCAAACTCATGGTTTGGGCTTAGTCCAAGGCTGATAAGGGCATCTCCTAAGTCCATGAATAATGATTAATTGATGGGTGTTGGGTTCCACTCAATTTAGGCTTAGAATTCACCTTAAAGGGCTATGTTGACCATGGTTGACTTTGGTCAACAAGGTGAGTGGGTTGACCCCACATGGGGGTCATGGGTCCCTTGACATCACCAACATTGGTTGGTCCATTGTGGGGCCCTAATTGGTTTAATTTAGTCAAAGGGTGCAGATTTGACCAAAATTAGGTAAAGTTTGACTTTGGTCAATTTCATGCAATTTGGTCCCACCCAAGTGCAAATTCCATCCTATTGGTCTCCCTTAGTGGTTAGGGCAACATATGTGAGGTCAATTGGGACAATTGAGGGTCAATTGACCTAATTGAGGGGCTTAGGGCTAGGTTGGTTTTTGAGCTTTGGTGTGCACTTAGCCATTTCCACACTAGCCTAAGGCCCTAGTGGCCACTCATCTCACCACTATGCCCTAACATTTCCAATGGGTCTAGCAGGATTGGGTATGTTACATGTCAGGTGGAGAATGTGTGTAGATTTCTTTTTGCTCAATAAATCGTGCCCTAAGGATTGTTATCCCCTGCCTCGAATCGACGCGCTGGTTGACTCAGCCGTCGGTTTTTCTCTAATGAGCTTTTTAGATGCATTTTCAGGTTACCATCAGATTCGCATGCACCCCCCCCCCCCCCATGTCAAGGATGTCTCTTACATCATCGGGGATGCGTGTTATTGCTATTGGATAATGCCCTTCGGGCTGAATAATGCAGGGGCGACAAATCAACGGATGATGGATATGGTCTTCCAAGAACAGAAGGGTAGGAACCTGGAAGTGTACGTGGATGATCTTATGATAAAAAGCCTGGACCTCGAATCCCACCTTCGGGATCTCGAAGAAACATTTGGGACCTTGCAAAAATTCAAGATGAAGCTCAACCCCCAGAAGTGTGTCTTCGGGGCAAGCCGAGGGAAATTCTTAGGCCACTTGTGTTGGAGCATGCGTTTCGCACTCTTCCGGTTTGATAATAACAAAGTCCCGTTTGTATTTGATTCTATTTTTATTAATGGTGTGCAGGTAACAGGTATGAGATGTTCACAATTCTGTTGGAGCTCAATTTGAGAGTATGAAATTTTCACTGTCGGAATTTTCCGACAGCTGATGTCGCCCAGGCGACAGCAGAGAAGTTACAACAACTTCCCCCACAGCAACACGACGAGCGACAGTTTTGCGCTGTCGGAAATCCGACATCGATGTCGCCCAGGCGACAGCTCGGAGGTTACAACAACTGTCCGCACGACAGCACTACGAGCGACAGTTTTGCGCTGTCGGAAATCCGACATCGATATCGCCCAGGCGACAGCTCAGAGGTTACAACAACTGCCCGCACGACAGCACTACAAGCGGCAGTTTAGCGCTGTCGGAAATTCTGACAGCCGATGTCGCCCAGGCGACAGTGAATTTCTATATATTGGCTCCTTTTGTTCGTGCATTCCAAGCATTGACAATTTCAAGTCCCTTCCTGAGTGCATACGAACCAGAGAGCTCCAGAACCTCATCAACTCCCATTTGTGCTTAGAAGGATTGAGATTGAAGACGAGATCGGGCGCGCTTCTTCATCAACGATCATCTCGAGGCTTCAACCTTCCTTTCAGAGATCTAAATTTCTAGGGAGTTGTTCTTTTCAGTGTAAGTCCTTGCGTGGCTTAGGGGAAAATCGCTTCCTTGTGTGGAGCGTCCAAGTCCTTGCGTGGCTTGGTGGGAAATCGTGGCCTTGTGTGCTACGTCTAGATCTTGGGAAGATCTAGAGGATAGGCTTGGGCTTGGTCTAGAGAGAGACAAGTGATAGCCTTCCGATCCTTGGGAGAAGGATTGGTAAACACAAATTGTAAAAGGGTTATTATCATATTTGTGCCTTGATCTTAAGCATTGTTAAGATCATATTATTTGTATGTGATTTTCATAATTATAAAGTTATGACTTTTTCTTTAAGTGCAAATATGGTTGTTTAATCTTTAACTTAGAAATTTGTGTTTGAATTTATTCTAAAAATTACATTAGTTTGAAATTTTTATAAGTAACTTTTAGAAAAGTAAAAGTTGTTTTAAAATTCTTAAGTAAAAATCATATTTTCTAAAAGGCCCTTATTCACCCCCTCCCCTCTAAGGGCGCCTCAAGATCCAACACGTGGTATCAGAGGCAGGTTACTCCAAAACGGTTTTACCACCGGGAGTAATGGTGCACAACGATCATGCGTTCGTTGAGGGGCAAGGAATTAGTAGGCCACCACTTTTTACCGGCACAGACTATAACTATTGGAAAACCCGAATGCGGTGTTTTCTAATAGCTCTCAACATGGAAGTTTGGAATATGGTCGAGACGAGTTATTCTTCCCCAACAATTGTTGTAGGAGATGTAACTATGGTCAAACCCAAAGACAAGTGGGATGACAATGATAAATTAAGATGTAAAAATAATACAAAAGCCATGAATGCTTTATTTTGCGCACTAGATCGCACTAAATTTAATAGAGTTTGTGTTTGTGATACTGCATATGAAATTTAGAATCTTTTAGAAATCACTCATGAAGGTACTTCGCAGGTAAAGGATTCAAAGCTATTTCAACTGGAGTCAGAATTCGAAAGATTCAAAATGGAGGTGGATTAAGAAATTGATACAATGTACACACGATTTACTAAAATCGTGAGGAAAATCTTAAGATCACTTCCCCCGAAGTTCAATCCTAAAGTGACTGCAATTTCTGAGTCACATGATCTTAAGACCTTACAATTGGAGAGTCTCATTGGGAATCTAAAAACCCATGAAGTGGAGTTGAAGATTCAAAGCCAAGAGTACAATTTGGAGCCCAAAAAGAAAAGCTTGGAGTTGAAATCTAAAAAGGAAGTTGAAACTAAATCTGAAGAAAGTGAGGAAGATGAGGAAGGACTGTTTGTGAGGAACTTTAAGAAGTTTATGAGAAATCCGGAGAGGAGAAATTCATTTAAGAGATTTTTCAAAAAGAACGATTTTGCCTACCAAAAAGGCAAAGGAAAAATGGAGAATGAAGAGGAGCGTCCGCTACCGAAGTGCTACCATTGCAAGAAGATTGGTCATATCAGAAGCAAGTGCCCAAAGTATCTGAAAGAGCAAAAAGCAAAGAGGCACGATAAAAGTTACAAGAAGAAAGTGTTAAAGGCAGAGACTTGGGATGATTCTTCGTCTGGTGAAGAAAGTGATTCCTCAACACAGGAGGAAGAGGAGGCAAATGTCTGCTTGATGGGGAAAGAAAATGCGTCATCTGACGACGATTGCAGTGTCCAAAGCGACACTGAGGTAACTCCTCCATCTTATGAAGATTTATATTCTGAATTTATGAAAACTTGCAAATTTTTGGATAAAAGCCTAAAACAAATTGATTTTTTAAAATCTGAAAACAAAGTTCTTTTGAAAGTAACTAAAAAGTTATCAAATGATTTGAAATCTATTGGGAACGAGAAGGAAATTTGTCAAGAGTGTGATTACTCTTCGACAAGGATAAAAGAACTTGAAAACACTATTTCTAAGTCCGATCAAAAAATTGATCAACGTCTAAAAGAGAAAAAGGATTTAGAAAAAGTTGTTAAAATCTCTCATTCTCAATTAGAGAATTATAAGAAAAGTGTTGCAAATAGATGTGACATGATAGTAAAAGAAAATTCAATTTTAAAGTCCAAAGTAAATGAGTTGAACATGGCAATTGGAAAATTTGGTGTTGGAAAAAAATCTCTGGATATGCTTTTAGCCAACCAATCCATGGGACAGCAAAATTTGGGCTAGGATACGTTTCTGGAAGCTCTGGAAGCTGTCGGAAATTTCCGACAGCTGCTGTCGGAACCAGCGACAGCTCCAGGTTCAGAAAACCTGTTTTTCAAAATGAAAATTTTTCTAAGTCCACACATAAAGATGTTTCCACCAGCAAGAGTCCAGAGAAACCATTGAAAAGTGGTTCCTCACCATTCATTGTGTGTGCCAAATGTCATCGATTTGGTCACATCTCGGGCTCATGTTGGAAGAAAGGAAAAGTTAATGTTAAACAAATCTGGGTACCTAAGGCGTCCACCTATACCATGGGATCGACCACTTGGGTTACTAGATCTTTACTCTCATCATCTTTTTAGGTGTGCGTGCAGGCTAGGAACAAGGAAGACGTGTGGTATTTGGACTCTGGATGTTCAAAACACATGACGGGCGATAAATCAAAGTTCCTTAGCCTGGAGATGAAGAAAGGTGGAATAGTGACGTTTGGAGATAATGACAAGGGTAAAGTCAAATGCATTGGAGTAGTAGGTAACGAAGAATTTAAAATTTCAAATGTTTTATATGTTAAAGGTTTGAAACATAATTTAATTTCTATTAGTCAACTATGTGATAAAAATCTAAATGTTCTATTTGACTCTAGCTCAAACCTTTGCAAAATTATTGATTCTAAAACAAACGAAATCGTACTTACTGCACCAAGAATAAACAATGTCTATACAATCACTTTTCATGATTTATCTCATTCTACACTTAAATGTTTTATTTCAAAGAATGATGAACTTGAATTATGGCATAGGAGACTAGGACATTCTAGTGCCAAACGCATAGTAAAGCTTTCTAAAAATAAAATTATAAAAGGTTTACCAAATTTGAATGGAAAGCTTTCTTCATTATGTTCACCATGCCAAAAGGAAAGTTTACAAAATCATCTTTTAAAAGCAAAAATGTTATTTCTACTACTAGACCTTTACATTTATTACATATGAACTTGTTTGGTCCAATTTCTACACAAAGTCTAGGAGGTAGAAAATATACGTTTGTTATTATTGATGATTATTCTAGATTTTGTTGGACATTGTTTTTAAATTCAAAATCTGATGCTTTTAATGAATTTGTAAAACTAATTTCACGTATTCAAAATGAACTTGATTTAAAAGTAAAATGCATTAGATCAGATCATGGAGGAGAATTTGATAATGAAAAATTTATTTCATATTGTAATGAATTTGGGATAAAACACGAATTTTTCGCTCCACGCACACCACAGCAAAATGGTGTAGTGGAGAGGAATAATAGAACACTTCAAGAATTAGGACGTACTATGCTTTGTGAATTTAAATTGCCAAAATATTTTTGGGCCGAAGCCGTTAGTACTGCATGCTATATTATTAATCGTGTCATGATTCGTCCCACATTACAATTAACTCCTTATGAAATTTATTTTCAAATAAAATCAAATGTATCTTACTTTAAAGTTTTTGGTTGTAAATGCTTTATTCTGAATACAAAAGATAACTTAGGCAAATTTGATGAAAAATGTGATGAAGGAATTTTCATTGGTTATTCTTCAACTAGCAAGGCCTATAGAGTTTATAATAAACGTACTAAAGTGGTTGAAGAATCTATTCTTGTAAAATTTGATAAAAACGTTTCTTGTGTAGAAAATACTAAAGTTGCAGGTAATGAGAAAATGAAGAAGATGTGGAACAAAATCTGAAGAAAAATGATGATGATAATGATGAAGAAAAAGTAGAGAAAGAAGATGAAAAAGATGGTGAAGAAGAAGAAGAACAAGGATATGTACCTCCAACCGAGCTAAGGTTCTCAAAAGATCATCCGCAAGAACTTGTTATTGGAGAACCATTAAGTGGGGTACGTACACGTTCTAGTTTACATGAAAGTTTTTTCAAATTTATGTTTTGTCTCAAATATAGAACCAAAAGATGTTGCCACCGCTTTAAATGATGAATCTTGGTTTCTAGCTATGAATGAAGAACTTAACCAATTTGAAAGAAATAAAGTTTGAATTCTTGTAGATAGACATAGTGATCATCCTGTGGTAGGAGTCAAATGGATTTTCAAAAACAAATTAGATAGTGACTCTAGGGTCACTAGAAACAAAGCTAGGCTTGTAGCGAAAGGATACACTACAACAAACTGCACCTGTTGTAAGGACTGAAATATAACTGAAACACAGTTTGTTACTAATAGTTATATTTAGTAACAAATTTTTTTTGTTGTTACAAAAAAGTACTTTTTTGTAACGAATATTTTAAATTTTGTTACAATAATAATTAATTCGTTACTATAACTGTAAGTATTTGTAACAAGACTAATGTTACGTTACAAATAGAAAAATTTTCTCACAATAAGTATCAAATGTAACCACATCATGAAATTTTTTTGTGACAAAGACATTGTCCTTACTAATAGTAATATTTTATTATTAAAGTTTTGTTACAAAAATTATATCATATTTATCAAAGTTTTGAATTTTTTTTTTTGAAAGAATAAAAAAAAAATTTGTATGCGCGCGACAGTACCCCACCTCGATAGTGCTCTAACGCGATGACAGTACTCCTACAACTCGCAAATATCCGTGCGCGACTGTCGCAGATATGCATGTGGTACTATTGCGACATGTATTTTTGCGTGTACGAGGGTTTTTATATATAAATCTTTAACTTTTTATAAAAAAAATTTTGCCTCTCTCCCATGCAGCTCTATCTCTCTTTCACATGAATGAATGAAATATACGGATGAAAATTTTCCTCCATAAAATTTTGAACAAAACAAAACTAAAAATTAAAAATATATTAAATGTAAAAATGAATGCAAATTAATATGACATTAATTTTTTAATATAATTTTAGAATTAAAATAAAATCACGCACGAACCCACGTGCACGCAAATGCACTCTCGCGTGCACGCAAATGCACTCTCGGGCGCCCGCAAATGCACTCTTGCGCGCACGCAAATGCACTCTCGCGCGCACGCAAATGCACTCTCGTGCGTGTAGTTTTACTTTTTTTGCTTGAGAGCTAGCGCGTATTGCGTGTGTCGGGGCTCAAACACAGACACATGCACACACACACACGGACAACCAAACACACAAACATCCATTTGGGAGCTGTAGCAATGTCTTTCACGTACGGCTGCCGCCGTTGTCTCCCCCCTCTTCGACGGTCGCCGCCGCCGTCACCTCTCTCTTCCACGGTCGCCGCCATCGTCATTCTCTTTCTCGGCCGTCGCCGCGCTCCGTTCTCTTCCTCTAGTTTATTAAGTTTTGTCTATTTCCTTCCCTCTCACATTAATGAAATATATGGAGAGAAATTTCCCTCAATAAAATTTTGCACAAAACAAATCAAAAAATTTAAAACATATTAATATAATTTTTGAATAAAAATAACGATCGCGCACTGGCCCCGCATGCACGCATATTTTTTCATTGTGCGCAGGGGTGAAATAATTGTACCCTTCGAGCGCCCATTTTTCGCTCGAGCACGTGCTTTTCACTCGGATGCGCGTTTTATTTCCCGAGTACACGTTTTTTTTTCAATCGCGCGCTTTGCACTAGCCCTATCTTTTTTGCTCGGGAGCATAAATAAATTTGTCAACGCACACGTTTTTTGCTCGGGAGCTAGCGTTTTAATGAAAATATATGTCATATATATATATATATATTGATTGATGGATGACACGTGCTTTAATGAAAATAAATGTGTAATGAAATTCATAAATACATGTCAAATCAATTCATAAATATAACGCGTTGTTCAATAAAATTTACTTTTTAAATAAAATTTATGTTTTTTTTAAATAAGAATTACCCCCGCTCATTTTGTCCGCTCTCAGGAGCTCGATCAACTGACTGTGCACATGAGGCCCATGTTCTCCGCTCGACAATACCCCCGCCTCGACATTGCACAGACAAACATGCATAAACAGACAAACACACAAGCACAGACAAACATGCATAAACAGACAAACACTCACACACAACCCAAATACACAGTCACAGACAAGCACGTGTCCATACAGACATAGACACAGACACAAACACATGGACACAGACACAGACTTGTATAGATACATGGACACACACACAGCCATGTGGTACTATTGCAGCATGGGTATTTCCGCGCGCGGGGGGTTTTTGCGAGCTGCAGGAGCGTCGCCACACTGAGACAATAGTACTATCGAGGCGGGGATAATGTCGTGCGGGGCACTGGCGCTTCCTATATGCACTCATTTGAACGAGCGTCCGAAAGCGGGAGAGTTTGGGCGGAGATAGTGACGTCGACGCTGTCGGGGTACTATCGCCGCGAAGAGCGCGCATCGAGCACGGGCGTAGCCCGTACAAAGATACTCATATGTCTATATATATAATTTTGTAAATATAAATATTATTTTCAAATCAAAATATAAAACTTTATTATAAAACTCTTATATTAAATTTTATTGTAAAACTTTAATATAAAACTTTATTATAAAATTATTATATACATTATGATATATAAAAATTAATTGAATATTAATGTTAATTTAATTAATTGTATATATGCATGAGAGATGACTAATAAATATCGTAACATTAAAAATGTTGCTAATTGTGTCCTGATCTAGTCATTAACACACAAGCACAAACACAAACACACAGGCACACAAATACAGACAGACACAGACATAGATAGGCACAGACACAAACAAAAAGACAGACACAAACACAGACACATACATACACAAACACACGCACACACACACACACGCACACACATAGCCACACACACACACACACACACACACACACACACACACACACACACACACACACACACACACACACATAACCACGAACACACACAGACACAGACACACATAGACACACATAGACACACAGGCACAGACACAACACGGGCATAGACACACAGACACACAAGCACACACACACACACACAAACACAGACACAAACACACAGACACAGATACAGACACGGACAGACACATACATGTAAACACAGACATAGACACACAGACACAAACATAGACACACACATAGACCGACACAGACACACACAGTCACATACACACACAGTCACAAACACACACAAACACAAACACAGACATAAACACACACAAACACATATAGACATACATACACACACACATAGCTACAAACACACACAAACATAGGCATACATAGACACACAGACACAGCCACACACATGAATAAACACACATAGACACACACACAGACACAAACACAGACACAGACAGACACACAGACACACAGACACAGACACACAGAAACACAGACACAGACACGCAAACATAGACACATACACACAGACACAGACACAAATTGACATAGACACACACACAGAGAGAGAGAGAGAGAAACAATCACACACACACAAATAATCACACACACACACACAAAACACAAAGACACAGACATACATAGGCACATACACACATAGACACACAAACATAGAAACACACAGACACAGACACAGACACAGACACTGATAGACACAAACACATAGACATAGGCACATACACACAGACATAAACCGACTTAGACACAGACACACACACACACAATGTTCGGTGGGCGGCAACATTTGGCGGAGAGCATCATTTGGCAGGTGACACCAATCAATCAGCAGACGTTATTATTCGGCGGGCGACATCAATCAATTGGCGAGCACTACAAGAAAAACATCTATTATCAAGAAAATTTAGAAAGTAAAATAAATTCAGCAATGAATATTAAAAATAAATTCTCCAACAAAATTCGAAACAAAATATTTGTTGCAAAAATAGAAAGAAAAAATTTTGTTGCTAAAATTTTCTTTCAAAAATGGAAAGAAAAAAATTTGTTGCTAAAAATTTGATTATGATTAACAACAATTAATTTATTTCAAAATTTATTGCTAATTAAAAATACATAGATTTATTTAACTTTTGGCTCCAACCAAAAAATTTGAGCGGTAAATTGAAATTTTGCCGCTGACATTATTAAACAAAGGTTTAGGCCTTCGCTCCTCCTAACCCTCTTCCCTCTCACGACAATCCATCGGCTCCTCCTAGGTCATCGTCCAAATATGCAGATGGTTTCCCCTTTCAACTACTGCATTCGGCGGCTTCGTTTCCTCCGACTGCCACTCCTTCTCCAATGGCTTCCGCAAACACTGATCCTCCTTCGGATCCTCCCTAGCTTCGTCTTTACTGCAGTCGGTGGCTTCTTCCCTCCGGTTGCACCTCCTTCTCCCCGGGCTTTTGATTCCATGTATTTCTTAGGTGCTTCTCCTACAAATCTTCTCTCCAGCGAGACTTGTAACTTCAGCTTGGAACCGGCGCTTCCCTCCGTTCAGAGCCCGATACCTCCTCCTGCAATCAAAGTCCGCCCCTGTTTCCGCACACCATCGCCTACGGCCGACGCATCCCGCCGCCGACACATGGTTCGTTTAAAAAAATTGGTAATCACTTCAACCTCATCCCCACCTGCATTTAGGATTATTTCTGCTCTAATTACCTTGAAAATTTTCACTTAAAGATTGACTATAGTCCTCTCTT
The DNA here is from genome assembly GCA_033032865.1 of Dactylorhiza incarnata. NCBI lineage: Eukaryota > Viridiplantae > Streptophyta > Magnoliopsida > Asparagales > Orchidaceae > Dactylorhiza > Dactylorhiza incarnata. The sequence continues at coordinate 13,976,241 of JAWHQI010000003.1, read as the reverse complement.
CGACTGACTCTTTTCCTCCATTGAATTTCTTTCCCTAACATCCAGGATTTTCACAACACTCTGCTGCTGCTGCACCCCCATTTCTTACCACTGTGACACGCCATATGAAGACGAGTTCGAAGAAGGCGCAGCTGTGGGATGTCAATCGGAAGGGCCCCACCCTATATCAGTCTCAATAGAAGTGAGTGAAATGATTTAAGATATGTCTTCAAGTTGAGTAGAGTGGCAAAACACTAAGCTCAGATCCTTTGACTCCAATATTACGATGAGGACATGGTTTCTATGTTTTTATATTGACTAACTTGAAATGCTTTCATCTAGCACTACCTTAGCTTTCACTCTGGTTTACAAGGGCTTAATGGGCTATCTACAGAACAACGAAAGCCGTTAACCATCGTACTGGAGCTTCTTGCAAATCCTTCAATTGTCTTCATGGATGAGCCAATATCAGGATTGGATGCCAGGTCTGCTGCTATTGTCATGAGAATTGTTCGGAATATTGTAAATACAGGGCAAACAATTGTATGTGCAATTCTTAAGCCAATCATTGATATTTTTGAGTCTTTTGACGAGGTTGTCCTCTTTCCTTTATTACAATATATACTGCTATTGCAAATTACTGCACTTCATTTTTAGAATTTGTTTTTTAAAACTTTATATTTTGTATTATCATACTCATAATTTTTGGTTTATTAGTACTTGTTATGCATTCTATTGTTATACCGAATTTTTTGTATGTGTTTTCCTCCTCCAGTTCCCAAGCAGGTTTACTCCGCCTCCTTTCGTCCTCCATTAATTCTTAAATGATCTTCATGATTCCCATCTTCACCAGGGAATTACCGAATAATCTTCACCGGGGCAATATGTATAATGTTTGAAAATATCTATATGTATATATAACCACTATTATGAATTAACTGGTTTATTATTCGGTTCAGGAATCTGACTATTCTAACCCAACTTATGATGAAAAATATGCAAGAATTGTCTAAAGCATTGATATTAGAGAGAAATGATAATATAATTTATTGAGTTCACAGAATGTGACACAGTACAACTTAAACTTAATTATTGTCATTTAAAATTGGCAATGATTGGTTGAATACACAATTGAGATAAAATTTTCTTCAGTAAATTTTGTAATTGGGAGTAGGAAGGCTATAGACAAGAAACTAATGGAAAAGAGAGATAAAAAATAGAAGATAATTTTACTAGATATTATTTGTTGGAAGATTAAACCATATGGGCTGTGTAGGAATTGTGGTAGAGAGGGACTTCAAAAACAGAAATTGGTAATTAGAGATATGTGTTAATTTTTTAAATTGAAATCGGTTTTTTTATTTTGTATGTATACTCTAGTAGCTGCAGGTTGTGTTCCACCTTGTTCTGTTGCCTCTGCCTAGTAGTCGATACACAGTCATTGCCTCTGCCTAGGTGGAGAGACACCCGGGCACTTACCCGGGTGTAAATTCTAAAAAAAAAGATGAGTGGTTCTATGTGGGTTTGTTGTGCTTAATTAATTTCTCTCACATATGCATGATGGGTGGTAGCTGCAGCTGCTGTGGATTTGCAGGTCCAAATGGTTTGTCTTATCAGCACATGTAAGATTATGTAATTTTCATGAATTAATGCCTTGATTTTCATTTTCTTTTCTTGCAGGATCTCCTGATGAAATCCACTATGGATTCTATATTTAAGGTTGGGTTTGGTGTTGAGCTTGACACTCTTTCAGGGGTGGATAAAATTTGGGGCTGAACATGCTCTGTTTTCTTCTCATTCCTTCTCCTCTTCTTCTGGTATCATAAATGCCGTGATTTTTGGAATTTTTGAAATTTTAGATCGCACCCATTGTCTCTTAAATCTTCTACCCGTGCTAGATGGTACTGCATCTATCTTTCTTGGGATTTCACACCGAAGGCTGATTATAAATGTTTGGCTGAAGAAGAATACAGTTTGCTTGATGACACTAATGTTTGAATTATTTCTTGATTGTTATAACTTCGATGTTATTTTGATAGGGAAGAATATCTGAAATAAAGCCTAGTAATGCATGGTGTACAGACAGCCTTAGGACTTTTTTAAAAAAAATGCTGTCCTTTTAGGTGTTTTATAAATAATTAGTTGAAAATGCAGCTAATAATAAAACTTATTAGATGAGTTTTTTCTGGTTATTTATCTAATAGCTAAAAACATCACATTTTTCAAATACCGTCACCAAAGATATTAAACTTAAACAAACTGAGTATAGTTTGAGTTAAATGTTTAAAAAAAATTTAGCCTATAAATATTAAATACTTGCACGTTGTGTTTCCATAGATGAAATAATATTCTAATGAAGCATGCCTAATGGGGAAGACGCTTGTCTTTTCTTTGGTTCTAGCGAATCTCTGCTTCTGAGACTCCTCCTGATTATATAGAACTATTTTGTATGCTTACATTTTTTTCTCTCCTATTAGAGCAACTTAGACAAATGTCCACTACAACTTAAGGCAAAACATACTAGTCTCTTCCTATTGTCCTAATTGAATTTCAACTGTTAAAGCTGGACATAAATTTGTTCCTGGATGCCAATTGTTTTCAGAGATATGGCAATAAAAGATGCTCTTTGATCTTATCTTAAGTGAATTTGCTATTTGGTTTCTTCTATGATTGTTTCTCTTATAGTTGAATGAGATTGAATCATGGCCCTTGCAGGTTGACAGGCGTATTGGATTGGCAGCAATGTATGGGCATCTTCTAAAGATTTATCAGGAACTCTATTTAGTGTTGGTTGTTGTGCAACCGGTGCTGGAGAGTTTCTTATGAGAGGTTTTGCTGCTCGATCGAGGTTTTTGCATGTTGTTAATTTCTTGCAAAAAAACTTCGTAGAAATAAATAACTGGTCAAAGAGGAGATTGAAGAATATTGGAAGACTAAGAAGACATTGGAGGAAGGTCAACTCGATGTAATTTCTGATGCCCAGAGTGAAAGCTAAGGTAGTGCTAGATGATTCTCTATTAAATATCATGACTTTATTTATATGTGAGTTATATAGATACTAGTATAGATGGGAATTATATATATGTAAGTTTGTTTTGGCTGTAGGAGCAGGACGTTAATGGCGGCGGAGCAAGGATATATACAATTAGGTGTTGTTGTTGTTGTTCCTGCGATGACACAACAAGTTCGTTGCATGGAGTGGTCAGTGTTCTCAAACTAACTCGCCCACCGGCAATGAGTTAGGCAACAACAAGCGACCAACCGGCAAGGAGTTAGGCTCATTTTCCTCCCATTTTTTTGAATGAAGTCAAAATGATGGTGGTGATGAATACAGAGGGAGGGGACCCTAGATCAACGACATGCACAAATGGCGGCGGTGGGATATTGAAAGAGGTACTCAGAGGAGTAGTTTTATTAAATGCATATCTAATACTGGGTTGGGTTTCAAACTAATTATGATTTTGTGCCGCGCAAATTGAATCCAACTGATCAGCCGTTTGATTTGATTTTTTGGTTTATTGGGATAACATTAAACTACTTAATATGCATATCTAATACTGTGCAGTTTGGGCAAACTGCACGTGCAGTTTGCCCAAACTGCACGTGCAGTTTGCCCAAACTGCACGTGCAGTTTGCCCAAACTGCACGTGCAGTTTGCCCAAACTGCACGTGCAGTTTGCCCAAACTGCACGTGCAGTTTGTCCAAACTGCAGCTAAGTGTATGTGTCAGTGTGTGAGTGCGTGTGTGTGTGTTGTTTTTAAGAGCTGTGTAGTAAAGGGAGTGAAATGTTAAGTGCAGTGAAGTGTGTGTGTGTGGTGTTTTTAAGAGTTGTGTAGTGAAGTGTGTGTGATGTTAAGTGAATTGAAATGTATGTGTGTATGTGTGTGCTATTTTTAAGAGTTGTGTATGTGTGTGTGATGTTAAGTGCAGTGTGTGTGCTGTTTTTATGAGTTTTGTATGTGCGCGTGTGATGTTAAGTGCAGTGAAATGTGTGCATGTGTGTGTTGTTTTAAAAGTTGTGCAGTGAAGTGTGTGCGATCAATGTTAAGTGCAGTAAACTGTGTGCGTGCTGTATGTTTTAAAGAGTTGTGTAGTGAAGTGTGTGATTTTAAGTGCAGTGAAGTGTCATTAATAGGTGATCTTAATTTCAGGACATTGCAACTAAATAGTGAACTCCCTCATGACCTTAATTTCAGTGTGAACTAAACAATGGGCGGCAAATGTGTGTTTTATTGTACGCTTGTTTAATGGGGTGTGTATGGATTATGTATATATGGACGTGAGTTTGTATGGATGTTTCTGCTCTCATTTATTTGTAGGGTGATCTTAATTGCTCTCTTTTATTTGTAGGGTGCTCGAGCATTGACCGGCAAGTGACGAAAGATTCATTAGTCAGAAAGTGATGGACGATTCATTTTTCGAAAAATGACGGAAGATTTATTAGAAACATGTTGATCTTGTAATGTAATATTGTATTATTTTAGAAGAGATGATAATCACTTGTACTCTATGTAATACTTTTTGGTGAATAAATACATGTTGATCTTGTTACGAAATATTAAATATGTGTGTTTTCAAGATTATTATTTGTAATAAAATCTCAGGTACACAAAAAATAGAAATGGAATATTTTTGATATATAAATGAATTGGCTGTAGTAAGAAAAATGGAAAATAAATGTAACAATTTTTTCGTTACTATTGTAACGAAATAATGTTTATTATACTTTATTGTAACGAAGTTATTTTATTTTTAGTGAGAAAAAAAAACATTTGTAACGAAATAGTTTTAATCATAACTATTTTTTTGTGAGGAAAAAATAACATTTGTAACGAAATAATATTTATTGTGACCAATTTATTGTGAGGAAGAATCTCTTTTTGGTGAGAAAATATCATTTGTTACAATTACTTTATTTGTAACGACATTCATACATTCGTTACAATAACCTTTAGCGTCGAGCTTTAGAGGAGGACCGTTACTTAAAGTTTTTTTCGTTACCAAAGAGTTTTTGTAACGAATTTTGGCACTTATTGTAACGAATTAGGTCCTTACTATAAGTGCAGTTTGTTGTAGTGATATAATCAAATTGAAGGGGTAGATTTTGATGAAACATTTGCACCCGTAGCACGTTTGGAAGCAGTTAGAATTTTTGTTGCATTTGCTAGTCATAAAAGGTCTAAATTATTGCAAATGGATATTAAAACTGCATTTTAAACGGGTTGATTAAATAAGAAGTGTATGTTGAACAACCCCCAGGATTTGTCAATGAAAAATTTCCTAATTGCGTATACAGATTATTAAAAGCTTTGTATGGTTTAAAACAAGAACCACGAGCATGGTATGATAGATTGACTATATATTTATTACAAAATGGTTTTAAAATGGGTGGTGTTGATTGTACACTCTTCATTAAGCAAGTAGATGATGATTTAATTGTTTTACAAATCTATGTTGATGATATTATTTTTGGAGCCACTAATGAAGAGTTGTGTAATTATGTTGTAAAAATGATGGAAAGTGAATTTGAGATGAGTATGGTAGGAGAATTAAAATATTTCTTAGGATTTCAAATTGTTCAAAAACATGATGGAGTTTTTATTAACCAATCAAAATATATTCATGATATTTTAAAACGATTTGGATTTGAAAATCTCAAACAAGCAAATACTCCTATGAGTGTATCTTTAAAATTAGGAAAATATGAAAATGGAATATCAATAGATCAAACTTTACATAGAGGCATGATAGGTTCACTTTTATATTTAACTGCTTCTAGACCGGATATTATGTTATCAGTTTGTTTATGTGCTAGATTTCAAGCCGATCCCAAAGAATCACATTTAAAAGCGGTAAAAAGAATTTTTAGATATTTAATTGGCACATCTAAACTTGGTTTATGGTATCCTCATAACGATGATTTTACTCTTTTTGGCTACTCTGATTCTGATTATGCCGGTTGTTCACTAGATAGGAAAAGCACTAGTGGCACTTGTCACTTTTTAGGCCCTTCACTCATTTCATGGTCGAGTAGGAAACAGAATTCTGTTGCCCTCTCAACCACCGAGGCCGAATACATCGCACTTGGTAGTTGTTGTGCACAAGCTCTTTGGATGAAACAAACTTTAGAAAACTTTAATATTAAACAACAAACTATTGAATTATGGTGTGATAATAAAAGTGCAATTGATTTAACATACAACCCGGTCCATCATTCAAGGTCTAAGCATATTGATGTGAGACATCATTTTATTAGAGATCATATTAAAAATAACCACATAAAAATTTCATTTATAGGCACGGATAATCAACTAGCGGATATATTCACTAAACCGTTACCGGATTCCCGTTTTTCTATGCTTAGGCTAGAATTGGGAATCCTAGACATTTCACAATGATTATATCACTACTTATGACCTATAAAATTAAAAAAATATATATCACAAAACCTACACATTTTAAAAAGAAAGACTAAATTTTAAATCAAACCATTGAATTTGAATTACTTAAGAAAAATTCACACATAATTAATATTACATAAATTTGTTTCACAACAAATAGTAGAAATTCACATAGGATCAAGTTCAGATAACAGAAAATGAAATCTAGGCAAATTCACTGTCGCCTAGGCGACAGTGGATGTCGGAAAATTCCGACATCAGTCAGAAGCAGCACCCTGATGATAACTACTCAAAATCCTCATAACCAGCCCCGCTGCTCTCTGGACAGTCTTCTGGAGGTCCTCGTCTTACGGCCTTACCACGTCGAGTCCACCTCACCGATTGGCGTCCCGGTTCTTCATCTGGAATTTGCCATTCGTCCGCTTCTTCTGGAGTAGGCTTTAACTTCAAACCTTTCACCAAAAATTTCATAAACTTCTGCATTCTACTTCGATCCTTCTTCACTTCCTTCTTGTGATCCTCTAATGAATCACGAAGATCATCTATAGACTCTCGTAGTGATCCTGCCCTAGGCATTGTAGGCTCTCTAATCTCAATTCCAGGATGAGGCTTTTTCTGAGTCTTCTTCACTCTCATAGTTCCCGTATAGTATATCTCAGGAAAACAATCATCAAAGTACGAATCTTAAACTATCCATCCATACTTCTTATATAGTATACGTTGAATTATAGCCCCCATTGGCAAAGTATGAATCTTCACCCATTTTGGATGTTTTAATCTAAAAGCATACCGAATCTGGGAAAGGATGAAGTCCGCTACATCAAAAGGTTCCTCCTCCATAATAAAGTATGTAATCAGCGTCAACTGTGCCGTGATACTCCTTGTATCTCCACTCTTTAACATAACTGAGTTCCTTAATATATCTTGGACTAAATATGCATCCGGAGTGAGTGACGAAACTTCAGTGATTAGGGTCTTCTTTTGACTTCCATGTAAACTCATGTTTACAAGGGTCCAATCTCTATCCTTTCTATAGCTCTCTACTATATCAGGCATATGTTCACTCATAAGAAGACTGAATTCCTCTCTAAGATCAACATGTGTTATTTTCACTTGTTGACCTTGGATTCTAGATCTCACTCCCCCATCCAATTCGGTATAACTCGGGTCTTCCAAATGATTATAAAATTCTCGAATCAAAAAGGATGAGAACGTATCTGCTGTGATTACTGAAATTATACCTGCATTCGCAAGATGATCATAGATATGATCGTGCTTCGGAGAATCAAATTCTACATATTTTGCTACTCCAATTATAGCTTTCTCAATCCCAGGGTAAACTTGATACGAACTATGCGCATCTTCAGACGTACTCCTTCGTGCCTTAGAACTAGAAGCCATTCTGCAAACATAACATAACAAAAATGAATTAAACAAGTTCTGTGCACTGGAACGATGTCGCCCAGGCGACATTGACTGTCGGAAAATTCCGACAGTACACCAGTGAACTTTTCTTTAAATTTTTCAACTACACTTCCAGATCTACTCAAAATCAAGCTATATTTCAAAATCAAGTTAACAAAAAAAAAATTTCTAGAACAAACCACATCTTCTCACATATCCATTACTATTCATCTTCTTCAACCTTCTTCAAAAAAAACAAGCTTCAGTTTTTGAAATTAAACAATGTATAAAAAAAAATACAAAACTTAAACCCTAAAAATCACAACATCCAAACAAGATCCACCAAGATCCACCAAGATCCACCAAGATCCACTTGATTTACACTAGATCTACACCTTTTCTACACAAAACTTCAAAGATCTACACCATTCATCAAAGGTAAAATGAAAAACACATTTTTCATCTTCTCTCCTTTCCAAAGTCACAAATCTCTAAAAAATTTTGAATCAAAAACTTCAAAATCAAAAACCCCATACCTTAAATCTAGGGTTGTCGCCGAACTCCGACAGCTTCCTCTCGCCCTTCAGTCCAGAAAATGATGCACAATAGGGTTTGACTCGGTTTTAAGCCGTATTTATAATTTTAGCTGTCACCCAGGCGACAGTGACTGTCGGAAATTTCCGACAGCTCCCGATTTGCTTAATCTTCAGTTTTTGGTCCCTTTGATGTTTTCCAATAGTTATATGTCTTTATTAATGCTACAACTCATGAATTGATGCCAAACCATGTGTTTTTTATTTTTTAAAAAATGGCTATTACATGATTATATGATTTCATTTCCAATCTATCATCGTATTGACACTCCTACTTAGTTGTTTAGACTATTGGAAATTGTTTTCGCATGCCTCTAAGTATGAGAAATTGTTTATATATAATAATGAACTATCACGTTCACTTCTTTTGATCCATACATATGTCTTTCTATTTAATATATACATGAATCATATTCGCTTTAACATAATACAATAGCACTTCATAAATACTACTTTCAACCTTGATTTGTTAGCACAACAAAATATACACCATCTTTTGCGATTCAAGTGAATTCGGAGATCTTTGGTCAATTAAAAAATTATAAATATCTCAAAAATAAGATATCACAAAATATGTGATCACAAAAAAAGGGGAGTTTAAATTAAAGACAAGGATACTCCACCAAGCACTACTTACCCTCCTGATAAGTCTTAATAAACATTGTGAGGTTAAGCACCTTGGAAAGAATTGTAAAGTGTCTTGTGCAAAAGAAAATGGTATTCTATTCTTATTATGCTATCTCTTCAGGGTCAAAGTTGTCTTTATATGCTTATATTATGTTCTCTATTCCAATGATCATGTACATTAAATAACTTCATATGTTTGATCTAAGTATCACTTATACACATCATTATGTTATATAAAGATTCATCTCATGAGAATTGGACCGAAAATATTGCAAATTTCTATACACAATTGTGTCTTTCTATGATACTTTAAAATGACCTTAATCATGTTTAAGCTATTTTATTTTATTACTTCATATGGCTATACCGTCTATTCATGAGTTTATTCAATACTATGACATATTACTATTACTTCAAGAACTTCAATCATTTTCCCAACAAGTGCTTCCGCTTACTCTTATTTTCTCCATCCTCTCTCTTTTCTTAAGATCTACTCATTCATTAACTTTTGCTAATACCAAAAGGGGGAGAATTATAAGTATATTCAAGAAATCAAAGATCTATTACACCTAAATAATCAACCTAAACAAATACATCATTTCAATTTACTATAACATTTAGGGGGAGCGTTCATCTAGGGGGAGATTACTCTTAAGAGGAATATATCATGTTATTTTTGTGCACACACCATATGTTAAAATCAACAACCTAAATAGACATGATTTCTCTTTATACGGATTTGTTATTATCAAAAGGGGGAGATTGTTGGAGCATGCGTTTCGCACTCTTCCGATTTGATAATAACAAAGTCCCGTTTGTATTTGATTCTATTTTTATTAATGGTGTGCAGGTAACAGGTATGAGATGTTCACAATTCTGCTGAAGCTCAATTTGAGAGTATGAAATTTTCACTGTCGTAATTTTCCGACAGCTGATGTCGCCCAGGCGACAGCAGAGAAGTTACAATAACTTCCCCCACAGCAACACGACGAGCGGCAGTTTTGCGCTGTCGGAAATCCGACATCGATGTCGCCCAGGCGACAGCTCGGAGGTTACAGCAACTGCCCGCACGACAGCACTACGAGCGGCAGTTTTGCGCTGTCGGAAATCCGACATCGATATCGCCCAGGCGACAGCTCGGAGGTTACAACAACTGCCCGCACAACAGCACTACGAGCGGCAGTTTAGCGCTGTCGGAAATTCCGACAGCCGATGTCGTCCAGGCGACAGTGAATTTCTATATATTGGCTCCTTTTGTTCGTGCATTCCAAGCATTGACAATTTTAAGTCCCTTCCTGAGTGCATACGAACCAGAGAGCTCCAGAACCTCATCAACTCCCATTTGTGCTTAGAAGGATTGAGATTGAAGACGAGATCGGGCGCGCTTCTTCATCAACGATCATCTCGAGGCTTCAACCTTCCTTTCAGAGATCTAAATTTCTAGGGAGTTGTTCTTTTCATATTGTATTTTCATTTATATACATTTCATAAAGTAAAAGTTGTTTTAAAATTCTTAAGTAAAAATCATATTTTCTAAAAGGCCCTTATTCACCCCCCCCCCCCTCTAAGGGCGCCTCAAGATCCAACAACTTGCTCACCCCGACCGGGGTGGAGCCTAACCCGGACAAAGTCAAGGCAATCTTGGAGATAGGATCGCCGAGGAACGCGAAGGAAGTTCAGCGCCTCACCGGGAAGTTGGCCAGGCTAAGTAGGTTTCTCTCTAGGGTAGGAGAGAAGTGTGCGTCCTTCTTCAAGGTGCTTGGGGGAACCAGAAGTTCGAGTGGACCCCGGAGTGTGAGGAGGATTTCCAAACATTGAAGAGGCAACTACCTCAGGCCTCGTTGCTCCAGGGACCAAGGCAAGGAGATGATCTATATATCCTTGTACCTGGGGGTAGGATACGAAGTGGTAAGCTTCGTGCTGGTCCGGGAGGAAGGGAAAAGGAAACTCCTGATCTATTACGTTAGCCGAGTGTTGAGGAAGGAGGAGTTCAGGTACCCCATCCTAGAGAAGTTGGCCTTCGCCTTGGTGGTGTCGGCCCGGAAGCTCCGGCCTTACTTCCAAGCTCATTCTATTAAGGTGGTGACTGACCACCCCCTTCGCAACATCATGGAGGGGGTGGAGCACTCCGGAAGGCTAGCCAAATGGTCTGTGGAGCTGACTGAGTTTGACATCTCGTTTGTGTCTAGGCTATCAATAAAGGCGCAAGCAGTGACAGACTTCTTGGCGGACTATGTGACCAAGGTGGAGGAGCCTGAACCACCCCATCTGGTGGCGTAGAAGATGTTAGTCGATGACGCATCAGGGGAGCACTCCCTTATAGGAGGAGTCATCCTGGTGAGCCCCCAAGGAACAAGGATCGAGCAAGCAATAAGTATACATTTCCCACTCACCAACAACCAGACCGAGTACGAGGCGGTAATAGCAGGCCTGCGACTGGCCCGGGAGTTGGTAGTCCAAGACGTGGAGGTCTCGACGGACTCCATGGTGGTGGCTTGCCAGGTCAAGGGAGAATTCGAGGAAAAAGAACCAACTCTCCAGCGGTATTTGGAAAAGGTAAAGGGACTGATCGGGCAGTTCCGCACCTTTTCTATCCAGCAAGTGCCGAGAGAGGAGAGAAACCCGGCAGACCTCCTAGCTAAGTTCGGTCCCAGGGCAGGAGGGATGGTGTCAGAGCTCTTTTGACCATCCATCGAGGAAGGGGAATCGATGGAGATAGATCAGCGGGCATCATGGATGGACCCATTCAGAACCTTCCTGACCTCGGGGGAGTTCCCAGAAGGGGGGTGGGGGTGGATAAGCGATGGCTCAGGTATAAATTGGCATACTACTTCTTACATGCAGGTGTACTATACCGGAAGACCCTCTCAGGACTCCTAGTCTGTTTTGTGTCGGAGGAGGAGGTCCCAAGGGTCCTGGAGGAGATCCACTCCGGAGAGTGTGGTATCCACTCGGGAAGCCGGACCCTGGAAGGAAGGGTGTTGAGGCAAGGTTACTTTTGTCCTACCCTTAGCAAGGATGAGGCGGAGTTCGCGAAGAAGTGTTCTAAGTGCTAGTTATATGCTCCCCTCCAACTGCTTCCGACCCAGAGGCTCCGGACCATCACAGCTCCGTGGTCATTCGTCATATAGGGATTGAACTTGGTAGGACCATTTCCTCAGGCCAGTGGTTAGAGGAATTTCTTGCTAGTTATGATCGACTATTTCTCCAAGTGGCAGGAGGTGAAGGCACTGACCAAGGTGACGTCCCAGGTAGTAAGGAATTTCATATGGGGAGAGATAATATGTCGGCATGGGCTTCCGCTAGCCATCGTTACGGACAACGGACCGCAGTTTGCTAGCGACCAGTTTGCCAGCTTCTGCACCCATCTAGGTATAGATCTTCGGTTCACACCAGTCCACCACCCAAGGAGCAATGGGCAAGTGGAGGCGGCGAATAAAATAATTGTTAATTTGCTGAAAAAGAAGGCTGAGAACCTGAGGGATAGTTGGGTAGAACAGCTACCCTCGTTCCTCTGGGCCTTGAGGACCATTCCAAACACGGCCGCCTGGGAGACCCCGTTCAAGCTCTCCCATGGGTCCGAGGCCATGCTTCCTATAGAGTTTGAGGTAAAGTCACCCAGGGTGGTGACCGCAGGGAAAGGAGACGAAGAATGACAACTGGAGAATGAGGGAGAACAGAGACTATCTTTGGGTTTGGTAGAAGAGCTCTGGTACTTGGCCACCATCCGATAGGAGGAGGTCAAGCGACGAATGGCCCGGTACTTTAACAAGCACATCCGGGTCAAACAGTTCGAGAAAGGGGACTTGGTCCTAAAAAAAGGTTGATGCGGTCGGAAGGGGAGCCACGGTGGGAAAGTTCAATCCCAAGTGGGAAGGTCCGGATATTGTAAAAGAAGCGCTCAAGTCGGGGGGTATCACCTCCAGGATGTGGACGGGATACCCCTCAGTCGAACTTGGAGCGGGGACGATTTGAAATGTTTCTACCCTTGAATTTATTTATTAACTTATTTTGTGTTGAAAATTGTTCTTTTCTAATGATGGGCCCATTCAAGGTTTTTTTAGATGCTGGAATGCCCCGGATCGATTTTGCTGTCGGGCTCTCATTAGACGGTGGATCAAGTTGATCTCCGGAGAGACTGGCAAGGTAGCAACACGGTGCTGGAGTGCCCCAGATCGATTCCGCTGTCGGGGCTCTAATTAGCCGGTGGGTCAGGTTGATCTCTGACGTGGCTGGCAAGGTATCAACACGGTGTTGGAGTGTCACATATTGATTCTGCTGCCGTTCTCTCATTAGCCGGTGGGTCAGGTTGATCTCCGGAGAGGCTGGAAAGGTAGCAACACGGTGCTGGAATGCCCTGGATCGATTCCGCTTTCGGGCTCTCATTAGCCGGTGGGTCAGGTTGATCTCCAGAGAGACTAGCAAGGTAGCAACACAGTGCTGGAATGCCCCGGATTGATTCCGATGCTGGGCTCTCATTAGTCGGTGGGTCAGGTTGAACTCCGGATAGGCTGGCAAGGTAGCAACACGATGCTGGAGTGCCCCGGATCGATTCCGCTGCTGGGCTCTCATTAGCCGGTGGGTTAGGTTGATCTATGGAGAGGCTGGCAGGGTAGCAACACGGTGCTGGAATGCCCCAGATCGATTCCGTTGTCGGGCTCTCATTAATCGGTGGGTCAGGTTGATCTCCGGAGAGGCTGACAAGGTAGTAACACGGTGCTGGAATGCCCCGAATCGATTCCGCTGCCAAGCTCTCATTAGTCGGTGGGTCAGGTTGATCTCCGGAGAGGCTGGCAAGGTTTCTTGAGACACTCAACTTCCCCAGGTCAACTCCGCCACCGGGTTCTCACTAGCTGGGGGGGGGGGGGGATTGAACCCTGGATAGGGGAGACAGGTGAAAATGGATAAGCTGAACCATCTCAAACGGGTCTCTTGGCCAGGCTCTCACCTAGCTGGAAAGACTGTAAGCCGTTTCGTTTGCAAGAAAAGAAATTCAAGAGGCTCTAGTGGCCAGGATTTGCGAGTGGGCCAACCAAAGCTGGCACTCGCTTGGCGAGAGCACCTGGGTGAGAACTCATCAGTAAGAAGACATAAAAATCGCGGCAAGACTCTCTGTTAGTGTATGTGAAGGAGCCTACCGGAATGGGCATTCTCCTCGGCGAAGAGCTCGTAGGCAAGAACCTATTGGAACGAATGTAAAGGAAAGAAAGGGGCAAGTCCCACGAAGAGGGGCGAGTACGCGAGTGCTCGAGCAATACGCAGATGCGTGTGGGGTGTGTGCTAGAACGCGAGTGCGTAAGTGTGCGAGTATGCGTGCGTGCGAGTCAGCGAGTGTTTGAGCAAAGAGCAGGTGCGCGTGTGATGCGTGTCGTCGAGGCGCGAGCACGTAAGCGAATAGCAGCAAGAAAAGAGAAAAAAAAGGTAAAAGAAACTTAAAAAATATATTTCATTTCATTACAAAAAGTGGTTTACATCAGGGGTGGCGATTCTCTCCTTACAAAAGATAATTCAAAACTGAAAGGTTTTCATCACTCAAGACTCATCCCCTGACTTCTCGCCCTCGCCATTTGAGCTGGGTGGAATCGGCTCGAACATCTCTGGGATAACCTCTTCGACTGTGAGCTCCTCCGCATCGGCAGCGAGAAGCTCGGCGCCCTTCAGGGCATTAAAGATATGTCGCGCCGCCAGAATTGCATGGTCCCACATCATCTCCTCCTTGGCGCGCTTCAGGTTTCTCACGGTCCTGGGGCTGCGAGGGGCGGGAGGAAGGGTGGTCCTGATGAGCTCCTAGTTCTGGAATTCAACATGGCGACCTCCTTCTCTAGCTCCGTCTTGCGGGCGAGAAGCTGGTTCGCAGTCTCAGGGTCCTGCGAAAGGCGAGTGGGTTAAGAAGGAATGTTGTGAAAGGGAGTAAGCGAGTTCTCGGCAAACTTACCATCCCATCCTTGAGACTCTCGAGGAGGCCCTCGTAGAACACATGTTTTTCCTTTAGATCGGTGAGCTCCTTGGTCGCCTCCTGCAGCTCAAGTTTCGGCTCCTCATAGTTCCTCTCCATCGATAGGCAGCAGCGACCGGCCATATGGGCGAGCTCCAGCCCGCGAAGCTAAGCTCGCGCGCTCTCATACGCAAGAGCTCGGGAGGTGAGGGCGTGGAAGTCCGCAGCATCCTCCCGCCCATAAAGACCAAAGGACAATGTGAAAGCCTCTCCGTCGATGGTCTCCTTCTCCACCCAGGAGGGGACAAGGGTGGAGAACGAAACCCTGTTGGAGTCGGAGTTCCAATCCAACACGGGCTCGTCGGCCGCGTCTCGGCACTG
Source organism: Dactylorhiza incarnata (assembly GCA_033032865.1). Lineage (NCBI taxonomy): Eukaryota > Viridiplantae > Streptophyta > Magnoliopsida > Asparagales > Orchidaceae > Dactylorhiza > Dactylorhiza incarnata. The sequence goes on along the minus strand of JAWHQI010000003.1, from coordinate 13,960,920 downwards.
TAGCCGAGATAGAAGTTTTGGTGGCTCGTCAGTGCGGGTATGGTCGGCATACTGGCGGCCACCTCGGTGGTCTCCCTGACTCCCTTGTCGGTGGGTGGGTCCACAGTGGGTTCAACCCCGGTCAAGCTTTCAACGGGCCCCTTCCCCTTGGCAAGGGTCGATGTCCGTTGCTTCATTGGCGGCGGAGGATTAAAGGACGACCCGCGGCTCGCGGGTGTGGGCCGTTTATTGGAGACGGAGGAAGTGCTGGGGGTCTCGCGACAGTCATTGGCAGCGGCGGAAGCAGAAGCGAGCTGGAGGCCTGGGGTGATAATCGCGGCCTTCACATGAGGGGGTGGAGTGGAAGATCTCGCTCCCCAGCGAATGACAAATGGCGGATTAGGAAAAATTAATAAGGGTATAATGCGAGACAGAAAGAGAACGTGAGTTAAACCTGCCCCGGGCGACATGGGGAGTAGCGAGTCCACATGTCTTCAGAGGTAGACGACCTCGAAGTGGGTGTACAAGTACTGGAAGAGTTCGGCCTCGTGGCCTCCGAGCTTGGGTGCACAGCAGGTAGGCTCGTCCCGCTGTACGGGCGAGAAGGGGACGTTGCCAAAGGGTCCCTTGACGAACATGAACTTCTGTGTCCAGTAATGGCTCTTGTTCACTGTCTCGTGAACCTTAGCGTACTGGCTTGCGAAGAAGGTTGTTCCATCCTTATTCGCCCGGAAAGAGAACAGCTTGTGGAAGACCGAAAAGCTGAACTCGATGCGCTCTTCGTGCAAGTAAGCGCGCGAACCCCACCATGACCTTGATGGAGTTGGAGGTCATCTGACCCGGGATACCGCCTTAATATTTCAACAGCTGAAGGATTCGCGGAAAGCAATTAGAAAGAAATCTTAGGCGAATGCGAGAAAGGAAATAGAGAGCGAGCGAGTACCTGACTGATCTCCGTCCAGAGAGGAAGCCGCAAGCCCACTTCGAAGTGGGCCACGGAGATGGCGAGCTCATCTGTGTGGAGGTCATTGATGGCCTCGGTCTTCGCAGGGCGGCGAGCAGAGAACGCAAGCGAGATGTTGTTCGCCACGGTAGAATGGTACACACTCTCTGTGATTGAGCAGGTGAAGAATGAGTGGTCGCAGAATGTGAAAGCACATTTGTCCCGGCCCTCTATATCGCCATCACCACCCATAGCTGATGAGAAGAGAGCGAGGGTGAGAACTAGTAAGTGCGAGCTCAAGAGAACGAAGATGGCAGAGGTTAAGATAGTTGATGCGGTGGTTGACTATTGCTGACAAGGCTATTTATAGGAATCTAAAGGCGGCGGGGAGGAATCGAGGATTCAGGGGGTGCGATTAGCAAGATATCCGGACAGTACGCCTCGATACTTGAACCAACCCACTTCCCGCACACTCGCAGCAATTCGGCAAGGATGGTTCGCCACCAGGCGAGACCAGTCCCATGCAAGCAGCAAAAAAAAGGAATTGAATGAAAAAATTAGTGAATACAATAATAACATCGAACGAGTAAGGGTGAAAAAAGAAGATCCCGTGATTATTCGGGAAGCATTAAATTAATGGCATGGTTCGCAAATTGTCAAGACTAATAACAATAATAAATAAGGCATTATTTTGTGAGTTTGACAAGCGAGTGCGAGGAGAATCAATAGTGGATCCACCTTCATCAGCCTCGTCCTCGCACCCCTGAGCTCGGTGGCACGCGCAGATAGTGATACACGCGGACCACGCAGAGCTCGCGCTGTAGTAGCCAGACTTGGTCCTCCACCCGTGAGAGGTGCACCCCAAGAGAGGTGGCCTTGTGGCGGGCGTCAGTCTGCAGCTCGGCGAGAACTCTCGCTAACTCATCATCGATCGCGGCGAACCACTCCTCGGAGGCCGCTCTGTCCTCGCGCGCCTAGATCTACAGTTCTCGCAGTATGTACCCATACTTCTGGATCACCTTGGTGACTCGCCGCTTCATCGCTTCGGGATCCTGGGGATCGCCGAGGAAGTCAGCAATCTTGTCCGGCGAAGGCACGTGCGATGTAAGACCCCTTTTTTTCTTTTGAAAACACGGGTCTTATGCCCAGAACCGCCGCTTTGCGGTGACACCATCACTCGTGATGGTCGTCACTACAAAACGCCGATCCTGACGGCCATATCGATCACAGAAGAAGAAAAGTATAAACGAACAATAAAAGTTCAAGTCCACAAATCATATGCAATGTATATAAATGTCCACAAGGTATAACTGAAATAACAAAGTTAAAATAATAAAGGGCTCATGCCCTGTACATCATATCCTCACTACAAGATCACTCGCGGAAGCTAACTACTAATCACTCACTGATCCTAAAATTTGTGCTCCTGTACTAGACTGGCCCGCCTCCGTCTGCACCGGCCTCTAGTGCTGCTGTGCCTCCTCGATCCGCTAAAATGATATGGTCCACCGACCGCTAGTCAAAAAGACTAAGCCTTATGTTCCCCACCCCACCCCCAATGCCTCCTAGGCACCATGTGGGAGGATGAAGCGGAGGACAACAAGAGGTATAAAACAAAGCAGATGACGACGGATCTTGTCTACAGGAAATGTCTACAACTACACATGTGCATATAAATAATTGAAGTAGTAATATAAAGCATGGTAAAGAGCAATTAAAGAGCAGTAAGTAAAGACAAGTATATAATATAAAAGTAACCGTTGATTTATAGGAATGCCCATACAAACCTATAGACCAAGGGGTCGTTTAGGCCTATCGTATAAAAAGTCCCATAACCAATTTATACGATAGGGGTAGGCGTTGGAATGCAATGCTTATGCCATGACATGCAGAGTTATGCAGTTTATGCTATGTTCACACAAGTGCAACTCACACACTTCGACTCTATGCGCACAGACCTTTAGTTCCCCCTTTTTGGAGCTAGCAAGACTCCCAGGATACTCCCGTAGTGGCAAACGAAAGCGGTGGGTTGGGCCTCGCCCACCTCTACGTTGGCATTCACACTACCTAACCTAGACCTATCGTACGCCTCAACGCAAAACCGCGGAGCATCTGCGTACTCTTACTGGCTGGACCACCAGACTTTCATGGCTAAGTGCAAATTCCACACTTGCCGAGTCAATGTATTGACGTCGGTGTGAACGACCGTCCAATACCGAAGACCCACCACCTTCATGCACATGCAAACATGTTCTACAATATCCCGAGCCATAAACTCCCCGGGCTAACCTGCCCATCATCATAACCTTCTGAGCCAACGACTTGCCGGACCAACCCGTCCGTACCAATAAGCATTACTGAGTCACAAGCTCACCGGACTAACTAGTCTGCTGCTTCAACCACGAGCCTACCGCTCGTAAAACCAAACCAACTAGCCTACCATAACCACGGGATGTGGGTGTGTGCGTTATTAAATTAGTCTTGTACATCAACTTATCCCTACAATTTATGGTTAATCTTAGACTTCCCGAGGTTTACCCTGTAAGGGGCTCGCTACAGTACTAGGAACTATACTGGGATGACACCCCAAGGCTCCCTTTCTCAAGGCATTTAGTGTTATTGGTATCTACCCATAAGAATACTCTTCCTATCATTACACTTGGATTACCCTTAGTATTTTATGACTCCCCACGGGAAAGACGATCTTTCGTCAATCCCGAGCACAACTTTACCCTTAACTCACCAAGCACACCCTCATCACCTAAACTCCTTTTTGTGACCTTCAATCTCTTCAACCTGACCATGTACACCAACTACATGTCACTTCCACTTGGTAGGCCCCTAAATACCCAAGTTTCACATTTTTACTATACGCAGATCAAACTAACTATATGAAGCTAATAAGTAGTACTCCAAATATTCATCCTCATGACACAAGATTATTACTGGAGGGCTATTATGGCATTATAAGACTAACTCCAAAGATTCATAATTTTCATTGACATTTTAGCATTTATTTAAATTTCTCCAATATTTACCAAGTATGAATATGAGCATGAAGTGTAAGGGATTCTTATGATATAACTCTCATAAAATTATGATAAATCTATCATGCCCAAATAATAGTAAATCTAGAGTATCACAATTTTACAATAAGGAATTTTCCTCTAATTATAATATTGAATATTTAAGCAAAATTAGAAATTAAAGAAGCAACCACCAACAATAATTGTCCAAAAATTATGTGAATATTACTAGACATTTATATTGATCAGAAAAGTTCTCAGGCCAAATTTTAGAATTTATAAAGGCATACTAACCACTTTATTAAATATTCCAAAGAAATCCTAATATGAGCATGTTGTGAAGTAACCTACTGATAACAATCTCCAAAAATTATATAAAAATTTACAGAGATTTCTAGTGCTCTGAAATATCCTATCACCAAGTTGCACATTTTTCTAGAGAGTTTTGGACCCTTAATTATATTTCTTAAGATTAAGGTAAAATAAGTGCCTTGTAAATGATGTGCTGGTTAAATCACCTAATTAATTTCACAAAAGTTAACAGAGGTCCATCACATGAATATAAAGGCACTACCAATGTTTCATCACCATGCAAGTCCATTTGAACATGTAAATGTCTCTTATAAGAAATTTCCCTAAAGGGATTATGACCTAATTTAGGGAAAATAAGTACTCCTAAAATTCTCTCAAAATTCCCTAGAGCATAATCACACCCCATGAACATATATCCTAAATTCCATGGCCATTCAAGGGCGTTTGACCATATAGCCTTCACAAGGTTCTATATGCACCCCAAGGGGTAAATCTAGGGTCCTAGGGAATATCCACCTCTACATCACCCCATCTTACTCATGAAGGTGTTTTAGGGGATCCTAAACTAGTGGCCAAGGTTTCAACCCATGGTGATGAGTTTTGACCACCATACCCCAAGATAAACACCATGCCCTAATTTTGACCCAATTTGACCTAACTTGGGTTGACAAATTACCCAACCAAATCAGTCCCAATTGGGCTGAGATTTTTACCAAGGTCATACAATAACCCCAAGGAGCACCCACCAAAATTTGGAGGGCATTGGAGGGGTTCTAGTATTTTTAATAATTAAAATAAAATTCTGCAGGAAGTGTGACAAAATGTGTTGGAACAACCCTATTACTGATTTGGGCAAGGATCACTATCTGCTGATCAGGACTAAGTTGACCCCATTGTATAGTCTAAGGGTCAAGGTTTAAAGTGTGTCTGAGTAGATAGAACCTAGGAAAATTCCAAGTCTCTGCGTTCGACGAACTTCAATCTGCGTTCGACGAAATCTATTCTACGTTCGACGAACGTCATGCTTCAGTTCGACGAAATTGCTTTTCAGCTCGACAAATTCAGTTATCCAACCAGTTCAGCAGATTATCTCTTAGTTCGACGAACTCCAGATTCAGTTCGACGAACTCCAGATTGTGTTTGACAAATTAATTCAGTTCGACGAACTCCAGATTCAGTTCGACAAACTTCAGATTGTTTTCGACAAATTAATTCAGTTCGACGAACTCCAGATTCAGTTCGACGAACTCAACTTTCAGTTCGACGAACTCGGCCTTCAGCTCGACGAATTTCTTCTCCAGCTTAACAATCTCTGAAGGATCAGTTATCTATTTTCTCTGAACTCAGATCGACTATTCAGCAACGGTCTAAGTATTTTTAATAAACTAATCTATGTACAACAAAAACTGTGACAGAAAATGCAACATATATCATTTAATACATAAGATCTTGCACAGATCTTGAAGCAAAAAACGTGGGGCATCCATTCATCTTCCTCCTCCTGCCGACGGTGGAGATTTACCCGACCTGTTGCCTATCTACCTTGGTTTTCCCGGCCACCCATGCCCCTCCCCGGTCGGCCAATGCCACCACCTTCCTTGAGGTGGTGGCCGACGATAGGAGGTGTTGGCCGGCCGGTGGTGGCCGGAACCGGCGGTTTAGGCAAGGAAAATTACCTCAAAAAATGGAGTTTTCAACCACATGATCTAAGGCCAATTGGCCTTAAACCTTGCAAGCAATAGATGTAGATCTATCCATTAGAGAAGAGAAGAAGAACCAGACCTTCATGGAGCCTTGAAGCCTTGCCGTTTGGCCCATCACCATGGCCGACCTTGGAGCTTGGATGCCATGCCGATCTGAGACTAGGATGCACGATTTCTTCTGGAATGTTGGGGGTTTCACTCCTCTCAGTCTTTTGAAGGTGTTAAAGGCATCAATTGGGAGAGGGGGAGGTTACAACCTTGAAAACCATTAATGGCCATCAAACCTAATTTTCGGCCATGGTGAAATCCATTGAATTCAGCCATCTTGAGGGCTGGAAAAACTCCTAAACTTATTGTAACAGCCATAGGAGATGAATCCCCATCAATTGGGAGATCAATTGTCCTCCCTTGGCCATGAATGCCATTAATCCTCTCTTTCTCCCTCTCTTCAAATTGGGGGAAACTCCCAATTTCTCTCTCCTAGTCACCCCCTCTTGAAATTGGATGGCATTCCATGTAATTTTAGCCTCATGAGGCTAGAGTGTCACTTCAATTGGGCCTAGCCCAAGTGGATTGAGCCTGAGTTAGCCTTTCCCCTCTTTTTGGGCAAGGTTGACCAAGTGTTGACTTGAGGTGTTGACTTGGTCAACTGATGGGTTGACTGGTCCAAGTGGTGTGTATTGAGTCCCTTGACATCACCCAAAGTTAGTTAAGGCATGGTGGTGCCCCAATTTGGCCAATTTATCCAAAAGGTATTGGTTTGACCAAAACAGGACTGGAGTTGACTTAGGTCAAATTGGCCAAATTGGTGGCCCCATGATGAGGTTTTTTAGTCCATTGGGTCCATAATATCCTTATAAGGGTAGGGGCAAGGTCAATTTGGCATGGTGGAGGTCAATTGACCTTAATTAGGTTACTTTGACCAATTTGGGTTTATGGTTGACTTTGACCAATTTGGCCTATTTGGTTGACCCCAATGGGTCCTTAGTGCTCTAAGGGGACCCCTAAAGGTCTAGGTATGCTATGGTGGGGTCAAAGGGTCAAGGTAAGGTCATTTAGTCCAACCCTATGCTTGTTAATTGGAAATTGCTATTTGCAAACCACTATGGTTTCCTTCTTCTTGGCTAAGGCCAAGTGGTCTCTTCAAGCTTCCTAGGGTTTTGTCATGACCTAGTCATGACAAAACCACTCTAAGGGTCTAGTTGTTTGGGGGATGTTACATGCGACATCTCCTCCTCTCCAAGCTCCAGCTCGACGGAGGACTCCTAGACACCTGCGAGAAGAGAGTTAGCGAACAGAGGGAGAATCAATCTGTTGATTATAACCAACCAACCTGACGAGGCCGCAGGCACTTTACCAGGTCGTTGGCGGGAGGAACTCGGCTGCCCCTGGAAGTCCTTAGAGTATTTCAGCGTGACAGATTTCCCCAAGCCCGGGACGTGGTGGAGGTTGCTCGCAACCCGAATGTCGGCGGGAAGCGAGCTGTCGGGGTTCGTATGGCCCATGAGATTGAACCCGGGGACAGAGACTGTCACGTCCGGTGGGCAGCGAGTGAAGTGGGGGCTGCGAGCCTGGTGGGGGTTGCGAGCCCGGTGGGGGTAGCGAATCAAGTGGTGATTGTGAGCCCGGTGGAAGCTGCGAGCCCGACAGATTTAGCGAATCCAGAGGGGACGGTGAACCCGGTGGGGTGGCGCATCTCCTGGGCGTCACAAGGAGGTTCTCTGCAAGGAACACGGAAAATTCAATTGGGGAATTCGCGAAGAGGATAATATCAGAATCTTACGAGGCCGCGGCGAAAGGCAAAGGTCAATGACGTCCGTGTTGGCGGACGCCGAATTGTTTTCCCCAGGAGAGGGAAGGCGAGTGTTGGATCGATAGGCGCTCTTAGAGGGGGGTGAATAAGGGAATAAATTTTTTTTTATATTTTTAGACGATTTACTAAATTGTTTAAAGTAAATTAGAACGAAATAACAATTTAGCTTAAAGGAAGAAACAATTGTAATTTGCAATTTTATAATTTATGCCAAATGAAAGAAATCAAGTAAACACAAATAGAGACATGATTATATTATATAAAAAGGTGTTTACATAAATTTGATTTCAATATCGCTAGAAATCGGAGGCGTACAAAGTAAATTAATTTTCTTTTTCTATACCGACTTGTATCCCCACAAACCGGTTGGCTTTAGCCTATCCTTCCCCGGATATGGCCTCAAGCTGCTCAAGCCAATCCTTCCCCAGATATGGCCTCGAGCACCCCCTAGATCTGATCTCCTAGACCTAGTTGCCAACACACGCGGCGAATTACCCCCTAAGTCGCGCAAGGACCTAGTCGCCAACACAAGGCGAATTCTACTACAAAAATTACAATAATGAAATAAAGCAAATAACAAGAACTCCCTCTATGAGATTTCTGAAGTTGAGGATGAAGGATCGTTGTAGCACAAGCGAGGTTGAAGCGATCGTTCTTCGGATGCAGCGTGGGGCCTTCCTTCTCCAGAAATCTTCTTTGGCTTTGAGTGAGAGATGAACTTTCGGCAGAGTAACAACAAAGGAGTTTTGGCACAAGTATTCTCTCTAGAAGCTCTCTCAAATCTCTGGAATGATGGCTTCAAAAATCCCTACAGTCAGCAAAAATGAAATCAGGTCTTTAAAATAGAAATGGAAGCTAACGCGTGGCGTTAAGAGTTAACGCCAGCATTAGAGAACGTGCATTGTCGTGGCTGAAATCGTGCAAACCGTCAGGATCGTGGAAGAAACTAAATTCGTCGAACGAAACTCATTTCGCCGAACGTGCTTTCGTCGAACGGAATCAAAGTTCGTCGAACGCCAGCAAAGTTCGTCGAACGAAAGTTCGGCGAGCGAAATTTCGTCGAGCGCAAGTTCATTTCGTCGAACGCCTTCAGATTTCATCGAACGCAGTTTCCTTCAGATTTCGTCGAACGCAGTTTCCTTCAAATTTCGTCGAACGCCTTCAGATTTCGTCGAACGCAGTTTCCTTTAGATTTCGTCGAACGCCTTCACATTTCGTCGAACGCAAGTTTCCTTTCATCTCAGCGGTTTCCTTCTCAGCGGTTTCCTTCTCAGCGGTTTCTTCTCAGCGGTTTCCTTCTCAGCGGTTTCCTTCTCATCAGTTTCCTTCTCAGCGGTTGTTAACGCGGGGCGTTAACAACTAATGCGAGCGTTAGAAAACTTTCCAGAGAGTTGTTTCCAATCTATTTTGTACCCGTGGAGTATTGCACATATAGTTCTTGCACACTCTAAACACACGACAAGCAAAATCAAATACAAATTGGGATTTGTTATTCTCAAACAAAGGGATGTGACGCACATGTCCAATAATCTCCCCCTTTTGATAATAACAAATCTTCTTAGCAAAAAATCATTAAAGGTGTTTATAGAATATGATAAGCGAGATACTAGTGCAACAAGAGTATTTGATAAGCATGATAATGTGCATACTCCGCCTATCTTAATGCTCCCCCTACATAAATGCAATTTATGTTTTACTCCCCCTAAATGATAGATTACATGAATTAGTCTCCCCTTATTCTTCTATATTTCTCCTATATGGATTTCTTCAATCAATCTCCCCCTTTTGGTATTATCAAAAGAAGGTAGGGTGAGGGTAGTAAGGAGGCATTTCTTATAAATGATAAAACATGATCGAGCTTTTGTAATATAGATAATGATAAAGATTTTAAGCATAGTATATATAAGAAATTTCAAAATAAAAAAGATAAGAGTTGTAAGCAAGCGGAAGATTATAAGAAACATCTTTTTGTAAGCATGAAAAACATAAGTAAAAATATGAGTTTTAAGTTCAAAATGTAAAGATGTTTTAACCTTTTTGAAATCTCAAAGTTTTTCATAAAGATACCAAGCATGAAATGAACATATCAAAGAGAGATTATACTACAATGTCACTTAATTTCAAGTTTAAGAGATACCAGACATTGTAGAGATCATGCAAGTTTATCTAATGCATTTCTTATATAAGGAGTAGTATAAATAAAGCATTAGAATCCAATACTCATGAGAAGAAGTTTTATGAAAGATAATGATGTGCACATAAGTGTATTTTGGGCAATGTTAACAATTGATTTAAATCACAAAATACAAGACATATGTAGAGTAAAGCGCGCAATAAAACACAAGTAAATTAACTTTCACACACTTTAATGCACACTATTTTATAAAAAGTGGTGTATTAATCAAGGGTTGCACAAGACACTTTACTATTCTTTCCAAGGTGCTCAACCTCACAATGCTTATGAAGACTTATCAGGAGGTTCAAGTAGTGCTTAGTGGAGTTATATTTGTCTACATATATAATTTTTTTATTCACATTTGTGAGACAACATTCTCTGAATACACTTGTTTTGCAAACCCAAAATTTTTTAACTTAACCACTTTTCTAAATTTCATAAGTGCAATTCAAATGTAGTGTAGGTAATAAACTTATGCAAGTTTTAATTCATTGTACAAATACAACACAAAAGCAAGCATTTTTTGATTTAAACACACATGTTGATTGCCAAAATAAGTGAGTGAAAGGTATCATTATCAATCATAATACATTTACTCGTACTTAGAGGCATGCTAAGCTTGGTTCTACACATATTTTTAAAAACAATTGATGCACTTAATTAGATATATCAAAGCATGAAAAACACAATAATGTTCATAGTAAAATGAAGAAACAAGTTTAAACATTGTAAATAATTCTAAATGATAGAATTCATATTCATGCTTGATATTAGCAATAAAAGTCATACAGTTTTTTTGTGGTTATGAATATTTTTTATGAAAAAAAAACAAAAAACCACAAAAACATATTTTTGTATTTTTTAATTTTGAAATTTTATAGATGATTTTCCATAAAATAAATAAAACAAAAATAACAAAAGTCAGAAGAACAAAATTAAAGTAGTAAATATGAACTAAAATATTTTTGTAGATTTTTAGAAATTTTGAAAATCACAAAATTCAAACACTCACGCTAGCGCCGGCTTTAGCGCTAGCGCGGGAAACAGTAAGTGAAATATTGAAGATTTTAAAATTCTGTTTTTTGATATTGATTAGGGGTCTTAAGAGTAATCTTATGCAGAAATTTTGTAATTTTCAGAGATGTCTTGATTGCTCAAATTGCATAAAACATTAGCGTTTTACATGTTATTCATCCTAAGATGTCTAAGACTCCTAATTCCAACCTTAACATTTGAAACCTTGCATCGAGAAGAGGTTTAGTGAATATATCAGCAAGTTGAGAGTCCGTGCCAATGAAACTTATTCTAACATTTTCCTTCTTAATGTGATCCCTTATGAAATGATGACGTACATCTATATGTTTGGATCTAGAATGGTGTACCGGATTATTTGTAAGATCAATGGCAATCTTGTTGTCACATTTTAATTCTATATGTTTTAAATGAAAACCAAAGTCCTCTAAAGTTTGGCTCATCCATAGTGCTTGTGCACAACAACTCCCTAATGCAATGTATTCGGCCTCCGTGGTGGAGAGTGCAACCGAATTTTGTTTCCTACTAGACCATGCAACTAATGAAGGTCCTAGAAAATGACAAGTACCACTAGTGCTTTTTCTATCAAGTGACCATCCGGCGTAGTCTGAATCGGAGTAGCCATGAAGTGTAAATGAATTATTGTGTGGGTACCATAATCCTAATCTAGATGACCCAATTAGATAACTAAAAATTCGTTTTACCGCTTTTAAGTGAGATTCTTTTGGATTAGCTTGGAATCGAGCACATAAACATACGACAAACATAATATCGGGTCTAGTTGCACTAAGATAAAGTAGGGATCCTATCATACCTCTATATAAGGTTTGATCAATTAAAATTCTCGATTCATCTTTTCCTAATTTAAGTGATGCACTCATAGGTGTTGAAGCATGTTTAAGGTTTTCAAATCCAAAGCGTTTAAGCATATCATAGACATATTTGGTTTTACATATAAAAATACCATCATTTCTTTGTGATATTTGAAAACCAAGAAAATAAGAAAGTTCTCCTACTAGACTCATTTTAAATTCATTTTTCATCACGTTAATAACTTCATTACACCACTCTTCATTAGTAGATCCAAAGATTATATCATCAACATATATTTGCAAAATAATTAAATCATCATTATTATGCTTAATGAAGAGAGTATTATCGGCACTTCCCATAATATAACCGTGCTTTAATAAAAATGATGTAAGTCTTTCATACCATGCACGGGGCGCTTGTTTTAAACCATAAAGTGCTTTTTCTAGTTTATAAACATGATTGGGAAATTTTTCATTAATAAAACCAGGGGGTTGTTCAACATACACTTCTTCTTTTACAAACCCGTTGAGAAAAGCACTTTTTACATCCATTTGAAATAGTTTTATTCTTTTAAAGCTTGCAAATGCTAGAGAAATTCTAATGGATTCCAACCTAGCAACGGGTGCAAAAGTTTCATCAAAATCTATCCCCTCGATTTGTGAATATCCTTGTGCTAATAAGCGTGCCTTATTCCTAGTGATTCTAGACTCACCATCTAATTTATTTTAAAAAATCCATTTTACACCTACAACCGGGTGATTAGATGGTCTTTCTACTAATTTCCAAACATTATGTCGCTCAAATTATTCTAACTCTTCATTCATAGCCAAAAACCAAAATTCATCATTTAAAGCGGTAGAAACGGTTTTTGGTTCAATTTCGGAAACAAAACAGATATTTGAATACGATTCATGAAGAGAAGAGCGAGTTGTTACCCCGATGGATGGTTCGCCAATTATCAATTCTTGTAGATGATCCTTTGTGAATTTCAAGTCACTTGGAGGTACATATTCATCTTCCTTGGCCTCTTCTTCTTCTTCTTTGGAAGGTTCTTTGTCACCATGCTCCAAAGGTGGTAATAGATCATCCTCGTTGCCTGCGGAAAGTTTTTCTACACAAGGAACAAACTCATCAAATTTTACATTTATTGACTCTTCAACTCTACTAGTTCTTTTATTAAAAATTCTATAAGCTTTACTAGTTGAAGAGTATCCAAGAAAAGTTCCTTCATCACATTTTTCATCAAACTTTCCCAAGCTATCTTTTGTATTCAAAATAAAACATTTACAACCAAAAACTTTGAAATAAGATACATTAGGCTTCTTTTGAAAATAGAGTTCATATGGTGTGAGATTAAGAGATGGGCGAAGCATGATTCTATTCATAACATAACATGATGTATTTACGGCTTCGACCCAAAAGGACTTAGGTAATTTATATTCACATAACATAGTGCATGCTAGTTTTTGAATTGTCCTATTCTTTCTTTCTACAACACCATTTTGTTGTGGTGTGCGTGGTGCAGAGAACTCATGTTTAATGCCTAACATATCACAAAAGGATGTAAATTTTTCATTTTCAAATTCTCCTCCATGATCCGAGCGAATGCATTTAATTTTTAAATCACTTTCATTATGAATACGAGTACTTAATTTTGCAAATTCACAAAACGCATCGGATTTGGAAGAGATAAATAATGTCCAACAATATCTTGAAAAATCATATATTAAAACATATGTATATAATCTACCACCAAGACTTGTAGTACTAACGGGACCAAAAAGATCCATATGAACTATTTGCAAGGGTCTTGTAGTAGAAATGAAATTTTTACTTTTGAAAGAGGATCTAGAAAATTTACCTTTTTGACATGGTGAACAAAGTGAAGGTAAATTTCCATTTAACCTAGACAATCCTCTATTTAAATTACTTTTGGCAAGTTTTACAATGAGCTTTGTGCTAGCATGCCCTAGTCTTCTATGTCAAAATTCTAACTCATCATTTTTAGTGATAAAACATTTTATAGATGATTTAGAAAGATCATGAAAAGAAACTATATAAACATTATGTATTCTTGGTGCAGTTAGTAAAATATCTTTTGTAGTAGGATTAGATATTTTGCATAGATTAGTGGAATATTCAAATAACACATCTAATCCTTTATCACATAATTGGCTAATAGAAATTAAATTGTGTTTTAATCCTTTCACATAAAGAACATTAGATATAGTAAAGGATTTGTTACCAACTGTACCAATTCCCATGATCCTTCCTTTTCCGTTATCACCAAACGTCATGATCCCTCCCTTTTCTTTTCTAGGCTAAGGAACTTTGCTTTATTGCCCGTCATGTGCTTGGAGCGCTCTGATACCACTTGTTGGATCGATATGCGCCCTTAGAGGGGGGGGGGTGAATAAGGGAATAAAATTCTTTTTATATTTTTAGGCGATTTACTAAATTGTTTGAAGTAAATTAGAACGAAATAACAATTTAGCTTAAAGGAAGAAACAATTGTAATTTGCAATTTTATAATTTATGCCAAATGAAAGAAATCAAGTAAACACAAATAGAGACATGATTATATTATATAAAAAGGTGTTTACATAAATTTGATTTCAATATCGCTAGAAATCGGAGGCGTACAAAGTAAAACAATTTTTCCTTTTCTATACCGACTTGTATCCCCACAAACCGGTTGGCTTTAGCCTATCCTTCCCCGGATATGGCCTTAAGCTGCTCTAGCCAATCCTTCCCTGGATATGGCCTCGAGCACCCCTAGATCTGATCTCCTAGACCTAGTCGCCAACACACGCGGCGAATTACCCCATAAGCCGTGCAAAGACCTAGTCGCCAACACAAGGCAAATTCTACTACAAAAATTACAATAATGAAATAAAGCAAATAACAAGAACTCCCTCTATGAGATTTCTGAAGTTGAGGATGAAGGATCGTTGTAGCACAAGCGAGGTTGAAGCGATCGTTCTTCGGATGCAGCGTGGGGCCTTCCTTCTCCATAAATCTACTTTGGCTTTGAGTGGGAGATGAACTTTCGGCAGAGTAACAACAAAGGAGTTTTGGCACAAGTATTCTCTATGGAAGCTCTCTCAAATCTCTGGAATGAAGGCTTCAAAAATCCCTACAATCAGCAAAAACGAAATCAGATCTTTAAAATAGAAACGGAAGCTAACGCGTGGCATTAAGAGTTAACGCCAGCGTTAGAGAATGTGCACTGTCATGGCTGAAATCGTGCAAACCGTCAGGATCATGGTAGAAACTAAATTCGTCGAACCAAACTCATTTCGTCGAACGTGCTTTCGTCGAACGGAATCAAAGTTCATCGAATGCCAGCAAAGTTCGTCGATCGAAAATTCGGCGATCGAAATTTCATCGAGCGCAAGTTCATTTCGTCGAACGCCTTCAGATTTCATCGAACGCAGTTTCCTTTCGTCGAACGCAGTTTCCTTCAGATTTCGTCGAACGTAGTTTCCTTCAGATTTCGTCGAACTCCTTCAGATTTCGTCGAACTCCTTCAGATTTCGTCGAGCGCAGTTTCCTTTCGTCGAACGCAGTTTCCTTCAGATTTCATCAAATGCCTTCACATTTCGTCGAACGCAAGTTTCCTTTGATCTCAGCGGTTTCCTTCTCAGGGGTTTCCTTCTCAGAGGTTGTTAACGCAGGGAGTTAACAACTAACGCGAGCGTTAGAAAACTTTCCAGAGAGTTGTTTCCAATCTGTTTTGTACCTGTGGAGTATTGCACCTATTGTTCAACAAAAGATTTTAATTATATTAACTTTCAAGATAAAGCATCATTTTCTATTATCAATTTTTCATTATGCTTTTTTGAAATTAAGAGCCCTTTTTTAATTTCCTTGAATTTTTCTTTTAATAAATTGCAATTAAGACAAGGAATAGGAATTTTAACTAAAGAGCATGAAAGAGAATTTAACACATCAATATTTGATTCTACGTTATCATTTGCTTTTAAAGATTTATTTTCTAAACGTAATTTGGAATTAGCAATTTTTAACTTTAAAATTTTACGTTTAGCAATTTTAAGCATACGAGAAGTAGAAATGGAATTTGTTACAAAAAGAGGAGTTTTTGATTTTCTTACATTGTTATGGGATGAGGCAAGATTTGGACCAACGGTTCTTTTGACATCTTCTTTGCATTCCTCTTCCAAAGTTGACTTTCTGTCTTCTCTTTTGCTTGATGTGTTGCCAACAAATGAGTCCAATATTGTGACGTTGTATTCTTCTTCCTCCAAGCATAAGTCCTCATCGATTTCTTCTCTTGGATCCATAAGGAATTCCTAGTCGATTTCTCTCTTAGATTTATCTTCCTCCAAGAATGAGTCATTGTCGATTTCTTCTCTTGGATCCATAAGGAATTCCTCTTGTTCATCATCTGTAGAAGGAAGACTATAAGTATTCTCAAGAAATTTCCAAACTTCATAAGCAGTAGGAAGTGTATAAATAAGTTTGAAAATATTTTGATCTAATGCAGAATATAGACTATTCATAGATTTGGCATGTAACAACATTTCATTTTTATTTAAAATACTTGGGGGCATTTTAATTGTAATATTCCATACTTCATTATCCAAAGATCTTAGAAAATTTTCCATAAGAGTTTTCCACCCATTATAATTTTTGCCTTTAAATAAAGGTGGTGCTAAAGATTTTTCATTTATAAGAAAGTTTTCCCCATTAATAGAAGCGAGATTATGAGACGCCATTATTCCTGGTTGTTAAACCGATTTGGAATAACATGCCTTTGATACCACTTGTTGGATCTTACGGCACCCTTAGAGGGGGGGGGGGGTGAATAAGGGAATAAAATTCTTTCTTATATTTTTATGAAAATTACTAAATTGTTTTATAACATGAGAAAAGCAAAATAACAATTTAGCTAATTTGTGAGAATATCATAATTTTCAAGTTTAGAAATAAGTACTAAATTGTTTTATGATTAAGAGATTGAAATAAACAATTTAGATAAAGTAATTTGAAAACTTTGTAACCAATATATTAGAGATAACGCCAAAGGAGAGAAATCAAGTAAACACAAATAGAGATATGATTGTATTTATATAAAAAGGTGTTTACATAAATTTGATTTCAATATCGCTAGAAATTGGAGGTGTACAAAAGTAAATATCTTTTCCTTTTCTATACCGACTTGTATCCCCACAAACCGGTTGGCTTTAGCCTATCCTTCCCCGGATAAGGCCTCAAGCCGCTCTAGCCAATCCTTCCCCGGATATGGCCTCGAGCCCCCTAGATCTAATCACCTAGAACTAATCGCCAACACAAGGTGAATTTCCCCCTAAGTCCTACCCAAACCTAGTCTCCAACACAAGGCGAATTAACTAAACGGTTACAAAGAAAGTATGGAATGAAAAATAAAGATAACAATAATAAAACTCCCTATATGAGATCTCTGAAGTCGGAGATGAAGGATCGTTGTAGTATAAGCGAGGTCGAAGCGATCGTCCTTCGGATGCAGCGTGGTGTAGTCCTCCTCCAGAAATCTCCTTAAGCTTTTAGTGGGAGATCCATCTTTGGCAGCATAGCAGCAGTAGAATTATGGCACTTGCAATCTCTCTGGATGGATTAGCCAAAACGAGAAGCAATGCTCCAATATATAGAACTTGGAGATAGCGCCTGCGTTAGCTCCTAGTGCCTGCGGTAGCATTCGTGTGGAGCGGTTGCGAAACCGTCGGCGGCGTGGCGCTGTGCACAAACTTGAGATAGCGCCTGGCGGTAGCGCTAGCGCTGGCGGTAGCGGTTGTGAAACCATCGGAATTTTTGTCGAACGAAGTTTTCGTCGAACGGAGTTCCACATTCGTCGAACGGAAATTTTCGTCGAATGGAGTTCCACATTCGTCGAACGGAAATTTTTGTCGAACGGAGTTCCACATTCGTCGAACAAGCTAGCGCCTGGCGGCAGCGTTATCGCTGGCATTAGTGCTACTCCTTTCAAAAGTTTGATTCCATACTGCCTTCTACCTGTGGAGTATTGCACCTATAGTTCTTGCACACTATAAACACACTACAAGCAAAATCAAATACAATATGGGATTTGTTATTCTCAAACAAAGGGCTGTGACACACATGTCCAACAATCTCCCCCTTTTGATAATAACAAATCCTCTAAGCAAAAAATCAACAATAGTGTTTATAATATAGGATAAGCAAGATGATAGTGCAACTATAGTATATGATAAGCATGATAATGTGCATACTCCCCCTATCTTAATGCTCCCCCTACATAAATGCAATTTATGTTTTACTCCCCCTAAATGATAGATTACATGAATTATTCTCCCCTTAATCTTCTATATTTCTCCTATATAGATTTCTTCAATTAATCTCCCCTTTTGGTATTATCAAAAGAAGGTGGGGTGAGGGTAGTAAGGAGGCATTTCTTATAAATGATAAAGCATGATCGAGCTTTTGTAATATAGAAATGATAAAGGGTTTAAGCATCGAATATAAGAGATTTCATATAAAAAGATAAGAGTTGTAAGCAAGCGGAAGATTATAATAAACATTTTTTTGTAAGCATGAAAAACATAAGTAAAAATATGAGTTTTAGTTCAAAATTGAAAGATGTTTTAACTTTTTTGAAATCTCAAAGTTTTTCATAAAGATACCAAGCATGAAATGCACATATCAAAGAGAGATTATACTACAATGTTATTTAATTTTAAGTTCAAGAGATACCAAAACATTGTAGAGATCATGCTAGGTTATCTAGTGCATTTCTTATATAAAGAGTAGTATAGATAAAACATTAGAATCCAATACTCATGAGAAGAAGTGTTATGAAAGATAATGATGTGCACAAAAGTGTATTTTGGGTAATGTTAACAATTGATTTAAATCAACAAAACACAAGACATATGTAAAGTAGAGTGCACAATAAAACACAAGTAAATTACTTTCACACACTTTTAATGCACATAATTGTTTTTAACAAAGTGGTGTAATAACCAAGGTTTGCACAAGACACTTTACTATTCTTTCCAAGGTGCTCAACCTCACAATGCTTATGAAGACTTATCAGGAGGTTCAAGTTGTGATTGGTGGAGTTATATTTGTCTACATATATAATTTTTTGTTCACATTTGTGAGACAATATTCTCCGAATACACTTGTTTTGCAAACCCAAATTCTTAACTTAACCACTTTTCTAAATTTCATAAGTGCAATTCAAATGTAATGTAGGCAATAAACTTATGCAAGTTTTAATTCATTGTACAATTACAATACACAAGCAAGCATTTTTAGATTTAAACACACATGTTGATTACCAAAATAAGTGAGTGAAAGGTATCATTATCAATCATAATACATTTACTCATACTTAGAGGCATGCTAAGCTTGGTTCTACACATATTTTTCAATACAATTGATGCACTTTAAATAGATATATCAAAGCATGATAAACAAAACAATGTTCTTAGTAATTTGAAGGAATAAATTTTAACATTGTAAATAAGTCTAAATAATAGAATTCATTCATGCTTGATATTAGCCATAAAGATCATACAGTTTTTTTGTTGTTTTGAAAAAAAAAATTTAATGAAATAAACACAGAAAAATCACACAAACATATTTTTGTATTTTTGAATTTTGAATTTTTGTAGTTGATTTTCCATAATATAAAAAAAATAAGAACATATTTTTGTATTTTTAAATTTTGAAATTTTATAATTGATTTTCCATAATATAAATAAAAAAACAGAAAATCTCAAAAACATATTTTTTGTATTTTTGAACTTTTATAGTTTTTTTTATAATATGAATAAAACAAAAATAACAAAAAACAGAAACACAACAAATAAATAGTACATATGAACTAACATATTTTTATAGATTTTTGGAAATTTTAAAAATCAGAAAAATCAAACACCCACGCTAGCGCCAACGCTAGTGATAGCGCGGCAAACAGTACGTGATTTTTTGAGAATTTTAAATTTTTTATTTTTGATTTTGATTAAGTGTCCTTAGAGTAGTTCCATGCTGAAATTTCAGAATTTTTGGAGATCTCTAGGTGGATCAAATTTGCATGAAACTTTGGCTTTTTCAAATTCTTGTGTTTTACAAAACCATTTAATCATGAAAAGATAAATTATGAAGACACAAGAGGACATTTTTTTATAAAACAACCCAAAATATGCATGATTTAAGTGATAAGTAAATAAAACGATCATGCAAAGAGTAATATAAGTATGTCCTGCGATTAAAGACTACCCCGACTAAATGTCTACACTCTAGCCCCGTACTAAGTGACGGATGGGCATGAGGAGCTGCACACATGCCGTAGGTTGGGGTGTTAATCCTATATGGACACACTAGAGAACGCTCAACCTAGCACTCTTTCCCACAGTGCCTCGCAAGACCCCACTGGAACCCTCCCCGGTTAAAGACAAGACATGACTTAGCGGTTAGGTTTCTAATGCATACAACCCTACGCCCCCGCTATTGTGAGATATGAAGTCATAGGTGAATAATCCTTGGACAACCTATGCTTTTAAACTATGGGTTGATTTATAAACTATGGGTTTTGTTCAATGTGATGAGTTATATAAAGCCGCATAGTTTTTCTACTTTTATGAGATGACGATATGAGATAACTAGCACAATTAATAATATTCAATAAGTTATAAAGCTAGTAAGATGAGTTTCGGGTTTAATGTCATGTCATAAGATTAATATTAATACAGCATGTATTCCAAAATAGAGTTTCAAATTATAGATCTAGAATAGAGTGATGATAAGTTTGATTTATACTTTCATTACAAAGTTGATTCTAGAGTCTACAAATATGAGAGATACATGCAATTACTAGCAAAGCATAGTCATGCATCAAAAAATGTAAGGAAAACATTATTCATAATTTTTATCATAAGATTCATGATTCCTATTATTGATTTGAGATATTTCTTGATAGAACATGAATTATGATTTATGATTATAGACAATTTTGCATAGAATATATGTTAGATCATCATGATGTATGAAAATTCTAATCCTTCTAGACTTATGATATAGTGATATAGTGATTTTCTTTTGAATAAGCATGCTTAATTTTTAAGCCTAGAAAAATGATGATCATGTAATCATATCAAAGACAAAGATCACATATAGAATGTTTTGAAATTTTTTTATATTGCTTTCAATAATTGAATTTATTGATCTTTGGTTTTGCATGATAATATGTGATTCATGATACAATATTCATATATATTCTAATGATTAATCAATAAACTATGTGTTTGTTTGGAATTTTGGTATTCTATTATAATTTCAAAATCACATAGCTATCGTGAAATTTGAATAACATTGTAAACATAAACTAAAGGCGATGCTAGGATGATGAGTTTGAATACAATGTTATTATATATGATATAGTGGAGATAAAGTTGCATGTAATATGAGAAGTTTTCAAACTAATTTTCTTTAGACCTAGAATGAAATGATTATTCTATTTGATTTGAACTTAATGATACAAGATGATTCTAAGGTCTAAGTTACATGCAAACAATGGTGACGCACATCATATCTAAATTAATATATGAAACAATTGTACTAAGGATAGCATGTGATGAAAATAAAATCCATAAGCACAGAAATTTCTGAATAAAGCAAACTAAGATAGCTTTTAAAACAGAGTTGAAATTGGGCAAATTGACACACCAAACGAACTCAAAAGGGCAAGCCTAGTTCTCCGTTGGATGGAGATTTTTGTGCTCTTTCCGAAAATATATTAAACGTGAAAATCAGGCGAGCGGATCAAAAGATATGGATGTTTGAAGTTTTGATCGCAAACTCGCATTTTTGAAGGATTAAACATGCGTTTAGATGAATTTTTGTTTTCAATTTTTCTAGATAATATTCTTCATTATAAGGGCTATCATATGCAGCAAACACGAAAGATAATAATCAAAATATTGCGCATTTTAATTTTTAACATAAACCCTTTAATAAACCCTTTAAATCCATTTTTTTTAAAAAATAATTTCATTTGTCTTGAAAATAATTTCAATATTCAAATGATAATGTTAATTCAAGACATTGATGGGTAAAGGATTTAAAAGGATATATATAAACAATTTAAAATGAGAGATAGATCACTTTGAAAAATATATGACTTAATGTTCAATTTTAATTCAAATTTGATTTGATAAACATTAGGCTTAATGTATGAAAGTCATATTTCATGATATATAAAGTGATCATAGCATGTTTGTTCAAAAAAAAATAAACAAAAGAAAAGTGACAATAAGCATATCATGAAGTAGAGTAGTGATATTTTATTTTTATTTGTTTCTACTTCATGCAAATGATAGGATACTAATGAATAAGAGATTTAGGTATCCAAAGGGGACCAAGTGGGATGGTTCCTTTGGGTAGCCAAATACATCGTGGTGGCTTTTTAGGAGACAAGGATAAATGGGCCTTTTCAATTAAAGTTGATGTATCATTTTTCTGTAAGGGTCTCCATTCATACCTTGGTTGTTTATCTATTAAATTCATATTATGATTATGTAACATCTTTATGTGATTATATTTGTTTGAAAAATAATTCATTTGAGATTTATGTTTATTCAAATTATTTTTCAAAATAGATTGATGTTGATAATCATAATGAACTTTATTATATGGATTCTTTGAAAGTTTATAAGAGTGGTTGTCTTTCTTTAGAAGTGATTGTTGAAAGAGTGAGTTACAATATGTTTTAATAGATTGAATCTTATTTTGATGATTTTCATTTCCACTCTTTCTTATAGACATACTCTTATAATATGAAAGATAATATTTTGTACTTTGATTTTCATGTGAAGGAGTTTTTAAATTTGAGTCAAGATTGAAAATATATTGAGACTTATAATAGTGACTCTTAAGAATTTTGTGAGGGTCATAATTCTTTTTGGAACTAACTCCCTTTTAGGTGATGTATGAAAATGATCATTTTTAGAAATAATTTTGTAAGTTAATTTATCCTTGTTATTCAAAATCTTATGATGAAATTCATTACATGACATTTGAAATTTTTCAACAAAAGATTTTAATTGTATTAACTTACAAGATAAAGCATCATTTTCTATTATCAATTTTTCATTATGCCTTTTTGAAATTAAGAGCCCTTTTTCAATTTCCTTGAATTTTTCTTTTAATAAATTGCAATTAAGACAAGGAATAAGAATTTTAACTAAAGAGAATGAAAGAGAATTTAACACATCAATATTTGATTCTACGTTATCGTTTGCTTTTAAAGATTTATTTTCTAAACGTAATTTGGAATTAGCAAATTTTAACTTTAAAATTTTACGTTTAGCAATTTTAAGCATACAAGAAGTAGAAATGGAATTTGTTACAAAAAGAGGAGTTTTTGATCTTCTTACATTGCTATGGGATGAGGCAAGATTTGGACCAATGGTTCCTTTGACATCTTCTTTGCATTCCTCTTCCAAAGTTGAATTTCTGTCTTCTCTTTTGCTTGATGTGTTGCCAACAAATGAGTCCAATATTGTGATGTTGTATTCTTCTTCCTCCAAGCATAAGTCCTCATCGATTTCTTCTATTGGATCCATAAAGAATTCCTCGTCGATTTCTCTCTTAGATTTATCTTCCTCCAAGAATGAGTCCTTGTCGATTTCTTCTCTTGGATCCATAAGGAATTCCTCTTGTTCATCATCTGTAGAAGGAAGACTATAAGTATTCTCAAGAAATTTCCAAACTTCATAAGCAGTAGGAAGTGTATAAATAAGTTTGAAAATATTTTGATCTAATCCACAATATAGACTATTCATAGATTTGGCATTTAACAACATTTCATTTTTATTTAAAATACTTGGGGGCATTTTAATTGTAATATTCCATACTTCATTATCCAAAGATTATTTTAGAAAATTTTCCATAAGAGTTTTCCACCCATTATAATTTTTGCCTTTAAATAAAGGTGGTGCTAAAGATTTTTCATTTATAAGAAAGTTTTCCCCATTAATAGAAGCGAGATCATGAGACGCCATTATTCCTGGTTGTTAAACCGATTTGGAATAACCTGCCTCTGATACCACTTGTTGGATCTTACGGCGCCCTTAGAGGGGGGGGGGGGGGGGGGGGTTAATAAGGGAATAAAATTCTTTCTTATATTTTTATGAAAATTACTAAATTGTTTTATAATATGAGAAAAGCAAAATAACAATTTAGCTAATTTGTGAGAATATCATAATTTTTCAAGTTTAGAAATAAGTGCTAATTGTTTTATGATTAAGAGATTGAAATAAACAATTTAGATAAAGTAATTTGAAAACTTTGTAACCAATATATTAGAGGTAACGCCAAAAGAGAGAAATCAAGTAAACACAAATAGAGACATGATTGTATTTATATAAAAAGGTGTTTACATAAATTTGATTTCAATATCGCTAGAAATCGGAGGCGTACAAAAGTAAATATCTTTTCATTTTCTATACCGACTTGTATCCCCACAAACCGGTTGGCTTTAGCCTATCCTTCCCCGGATAAGGCCTCAAGCCGCTCTAGCCAATCCTTCCCCGGATATGGCCTCGAGCCCCCTAGATCTAATCACCTAGAACTAGTCGCCAACACAAGGCCAATTTTCCCATAAGTCCTACCCAGACCTAGTCGCCAACACAAGGCGAATTAACTAAACGTTTACAAAGAAAGTATGGAATGAAAAATAAAGATAACAATAACAAAACTCCCTATATGAGATCTCTGAAGTCAGAGATGAAGGATCACTGTAGTATAAGCGAGGTCGAAGCGATTGTCCTTCGGATGCAGCGTGGTGTAGTCCTCCTCCAGAAATCTCCTTAAGCTTTTAGTGGGAGATCCATCTTTGGCAGCATAGCAGCAGTAGAATTATGGCACTTGCAATCTCTCTGGATGGATTAGCCAAAACGAGAAGCAAATCTCCAATATATAGAACTTGGAGATAGCGCCTGCGTTAGATCCTAGCGCCTGCGGTTGCGTTCGTGTGGAGCGGTTGCAAAACCGTCAGCGGCATGGCGCTGTGCACGAACTTGAGATAGCGCCTGGCGGTAGCGCTAGCGCTGGCGGTAGCAGTTGTGAAACTGTCAGAATTTTTGTCGAACGGAGTTCCACATTCGTCGAACGGAAATTTTCGTCGAACGGAGTTCCACATTCGTCGAACGGAAATTTTTGTCAAACGGAGTTCCACATTCGTCGAACGAGCTAGCGCCTGGCGGTAGCGTTAGCGCTGGCGTTTTTGCTTCTCCTTTCAAAAGTTTGATTCCATGCTGCCTTCTACCTGTGGAGTATTGCACATATAGTTCCTGCACACTATAAACACACTACAAGCAAAATCAAATATAATATGGGATTTGTTATTCTCAAACAAAGGGCTGTGACACACATGTCCAACAGAATGTTTCTTCACGAGCTTAGCATAATCTCGCGAAGAGTGAGGATTGTGTACAACTCAGTGTTCCCCGACTCATGGAGAAATCAATCACAGGCAATTCAGGGAGTACTCGTCGATTTGCGGCGAGCACCCTGTCAGGGAAAGGCGAGGCGAGTCAGGGATCTCGCTCGCGAGTAGCGAGCGGTGACGACATAACATGTTTTAATGGACCGCTCTGGGGTGCATTTAGCCAGAGCGAGTCAAGTAAGGTCTCGCAGTGTCAGTCTGGCGAGGCGAGTGGAGGCTCGCCTTTACTCGCAAGAGGATGCCTCGCGAGCCCTGCTCGCAAGGAGGCTAGTGAATGGCGCCTTCATGGACCACTCACCTGGAAGGGGGTTGTAGGTGAATTTACCCTGATACCCTTGGTGGGCTTCCAATAGCCCTCCAGAACAACTGAATTTGGTTGTTAGCAGACCAATTTGGGGTGCGTATAGCAAAACCAAAAGGCAGAATCCCGCTATTAGTAGACTAGTTTAGAGAGGCTATAAATAGACCCTTTGGAGCACCTTTGGAGAGCATTCTAGATCTTTGCTTCTCCTCAGGTTCTCTTTGGTTAGCTCCTTCAGCTCTCCAAGTTGCCCGACTATAGTCTTGGCTTGGGAGGGGAGGCGCTCAAAAGATCTTCCGGGTGTGTGGTGGGACCTCCATACTGTTGACAAGGGTCATGTCTTTTGTTCTAAGTCCTCGGTCAGGTTCCTCTGTGGGATCAGTAAGCGCTTGCTGCCCCCCTTCACAGGGGTTCAAACTCCTCGCTGGGCCAGATACTGGTTCCAACAGTTCCATTCTTTGAAAGAGAAAAATCAATAACTTTGTAGAATTAACCCAGTTGTTCATCGACCTATTTATCGCCAACCGCTAGATCTTTCAGGACCTCTCTCACCTCTCTAGAATCCGACAAAATGAGGGGGAGTCGCTTAAGGATTTCTTCTGTCGCTTTACTGCAAAGGCGCGACGGTCTCCTGGGGTCTACCCCGAGCTCCTACACTGTGTTTTCCTCAAGGGGCTCCACCCAGGTAGCTTATACTCAACACTAATGAGAGATTCAATGACATGCTACCCTAACCTTTTCCACTTAATATAAGCTTAGATTGTGACAGATGAAGCAATCGAGGCGCATCGACATCAGTTCGAACGTAGTCTAAAAAGAAAAAAGTAACAAGATCCACCACTGATACCCATGAGGAAGTGGGCGCCATGATGACTCCCATTGAGATGGGTGGCTCCAATAGTATTAAAGCTTTACCCCACTCAATACCTCTCGGACAAATGTGCGTCTTGCTATCAGCAACACCGATGCTCTCTGGAGGCCTAGACAGCTGTAAGACCCCCTACCCCTTACTAGGAGTTACCCGGGTCTTATGCCGAGAATCGCCGCCTTATGGATGACACCAACTCACGGGTTAGTCGCCATCGCATGACGCCAATCCTGCCAGCTAGTACGATCATCCAATCCTTTAGGCAAATTGAGAATAGACGTATTTACAAAAATGCATGTCCACAATCACAGAAAATCTCATATAAATGAAATAGAAATAGTCCAGCATGAGTACAAAAAAAGAGTAAGGGTTTATGCCCGATACATATCCAAAATGAGAGTAACGGTACAATCACTCTCTCTCACAGAATCTCCAAGCGGAAGCTAAACAAACTCTAATCCTCAAGCACCTGTCTCCTAGTAGAAGTAATGTGCGACATCTGCTCCTTAGGTCCATCCACCACGTCCGGCTGGTCATGCTGGTCCTCCATCTCCTCGGGCTCCTACAGTCACAACCGACCGTTAATCATAAAGTCTAAGCCATTTTGTCCTCGCCTCCCCTGCGACTCTTAGGTACGGTGCGGGAGGAATGAAGCGGAGGACAACAAAGCAGAATGGCAACAAGCATGTGACAAAGAAATCTACGCTAGCAAGTGTATATAGTAAAAATTGTGGATCTACGCTAGCAGTATAAGCAGGTAAGTAGTAGTTAAGTAATAGTAAATCAGTAACTAAAGCAATAAAAGAAGTAAGTAAAGTAAAGCAGTGTGTCGTAGGTAAAGTAAACAAGTATAACTATATTATCATTACATGAGTACCTTAACTTATATGAATGCTCATACAAACTTATAAGTTAATATTTCCGGAATTATAACTTATCATATAAAAGAGCCCATACTAATTTATATGATAAGGATCTACAATTGATGTCCTAATGTTTATGTATGTTATGATATGCATGTTATGATATGATTCATACAAGTACAACTCACCCACACGACTCTGTGATCACAGACCTTTCGTTCCCAATTTTTGGAGTTAGCTACACTCTCTGGTACCACCGTTGTGGCTACGGCAGCAATGAAGTGGGTGACTTAACTTCCTAGGATAGTATACACACTACTAGGCCTAGACCCTTCGTACGCCTCTATACACGTCCTAGGTGCACTATAGAGTCTTGCTTACTCTTTGCTGGAATCCACCAGTCTGTATGGTTTGGTGTGCATTTTTGGGGATTGTTCTTCAGACTGTAGCATAACAACCTACTGGCCCCTCAGACCCTCACACCCGCCTAAGTCAATATACTGTTGTCGGTGTGATGACTGGCCCGATACCAAAGACCTGCCAATAAATTTGTTTCTATGCACATGTAAGTTATCACAACCCGAGCCTCCAGCTCGCAGGACCAACCTGTCCTGATATAACAACTACCTGAGCCTCCAGCTCGCAAGACTAACCCGTCCTGATATAATAACTCCCTAAGCCTCCATCTCGTAGGACTAACCCGTCCTGCATCGTTCCATACCTTAACTCGGGATGAGTCTCTTAACTCGGGATGAGGCTTACAATATTTCTTGTTCACTTATTTAGGCTACTCTTGTCTAGTTATTACTATACTTAGAAGTTTAAGGTGAATCCTGGACTTCTCGAGGTCTACTTGGTGAAGGGCTCGCAGCGGTACTAGGGAATACGATGGGTTGAAGCCCAAATCCCCCTTTCCAGAACAATTACTTTTATTGGTGGCTACCCCTTTCTAAAGACCCACTCTCCTTATTACTCTTATTACTTAGATGTTTTATGATGCTTAAAAGGGATTGATGATCTATCGTCGGTCTCCAAGACTAACACCTCCCTTAACATCCGTGTTCTCTAACACTCACCACCAGTTGGTGACTTGCTCTATGACTTCAACCAGAAGTTTATGACTTACCATTTGCCACAACTCAATCAATATTAACCTCTAATTTATATTTTAATTCTACCTTTAGTCAAACGTTCTTTTGAACGATACACGTCTCATAAGATCTCTGATACTCTATGTGTGGTGTAAGTCTTATTTAATTTGTCAAAACATTCTCAAACTAACATTAATGATGTACCATGAACATTATATCATGCTAAAAGAATATCAAGATTTTCTAAGGTACTCTATGCCCCATTTATTGATTTATTTGGAAGTGTGACATAATTCTGAATTTACTATTAAACTATAGTACAAATTTTCTCCGAAAAATCCATAACTTCTAGGGAATAATATAAATGATATATTATTGCTATGTTCCAAATTTCATTAAATTCCTAAGTGATCTTGCTGGTTTAATCACTATATCAATTTTCTACTATTTGCAGACCAAAATGAAGTTGAACTAGTTTTGATCCATATGATGCAACCTTCACTATATCATGTCCAATTGAGCTACATTTCATACCATATGTTCATAATGAATAAATCAAGAAGTGTCCAGAGTTTTGTTACATTTCAAATTGATTTGACCTCAATTAAAAATTCATTAATCATTTGACATATATCAATTTCCAAAGGAAGTACCATGTCAATAATTTTAAACATTTCAATAAAATTTCCTGTGGTACCAAATGATAAAATAATATGATTCACAGAGTTTCACAATTTTCCAGAGAGTTAACAATTACAATTTCTTCATAAAATAAAAGAGGTAAATCTGTAGCTTTACACAACAAGTACTAATTTAACTCATCCAAAAATTCTGATAAAATTACCATTGTATTGTAATGACCTAAAAACATCCTAGTCAGAATTGCAGAATTTTCCAGAGAATTTAAGCCATAATTATTTCATAAATTCAAATGTGTGACAAAATGAATTTATTGAAATTTTTCAAAGCAAATGATTACCAAAACTTCCTAATAAATTTCCAGAGGAAATAATCTCTGAAAATTTCTACAAAATATTCAGAGGTTCCAAATGATATTCCAGGTGATTTCTCAGAGTCTTACAGTTTTCCAAAAGATTTTAACCACAAATATTTCACTATTACATAAAGGAGACATATTTTAATTTAATCAATTAATTAGGATTTTAATTCCCAAAAATCCTAATTTTCATTGAGGTGATGTATTATATCATAACAAATATGTGGCCAAAATACCAGAGGCTAAGATCAAGCCAGATATGCCAAATACACAAAATTCCATTTTTGGCTACATGCACACTGTAATACATACCATGCAAAGACATGCAAGCGGAATAACCCAACATAAATTGATCCAATTGCACTTAAATTTTAAACAAGGTCAACTAATGACCTAATAAGCATGCCACCCAAATTTGGGGTCATTTTGAGTTGTCCAACTCCTTAAATCTTATTAATTTGATAAATCAAATATTGAACGAAACTATACGAAATTGTTCTCCTAAAAAACAGATTTTTGGGCACAAGATAGTCCTAGGGCACATGCATACATGACCCAAATTTCAGCTCCATTGAATTTACCATCTAAGAGATATTTACAATCCAATCTCTGTCCTACACTAGGACCAACCCTACCAAAATTGGTGTTAAGGGTGCTACAGTGCTCCAATGATCTAATTAAAGTTCCTAACTAAAGTAGAC
Organism: Dactylorhiza incarnata; assembly: GCA_033032865.1. Classification (NCBI taxonomy): domain Eukaryota; kingdom Viridiplantae; phylum Streptophyta; class Magnoliopsida; order Asparagales; family Orchidaceae; genus Dactylorhiza; species Dactylorhiza incarnata. The sequence goes on along the minus strand of JAWHQI010000003.1, from coordinate 13,930,813 downwards.
ACTCAGATCTACAAAAGTTGTCTCAGGGCATTTATCCTAAAATAGCCTCTAAGGGCTTCAATTTTCTAGATCAAAAGATCCATCTTTATGTGACAGAAAATCACATTTTGAATAAATCCATCTTAATAACAAGATTGGACGGCTAGGATTTCGTCTTCCCCAAGCCGCCCACGGCTGTGATCAACTCGACCTGGAGCACCTTTCAGGTCAAAATCCCAGCAACCGGGCCACCCAGACACCTCCCTGGTTGGCCACCGCCACCACCACCTCTATTGAGGTGGTGGCTATCGCCGGGCGGCGACACGATCGCCGGAGAGGCCATTTCCGATGATCCTGAAACTTTGATTTTTCATGGAAAATATCTGATTTCTCACCTTGGATCGGGCTCAATTGAGCATGATGTCTCTCCTAATGGATCTAGGATCCTATCACAAGGGGAGATGAGGAGAAATATACTTGTGTGGGGGCTTGGAGGCATGTGTTGTAGCGGTGCTGCATGGTGGCTGTGATCTCCTGCGAGTTTGCTCCAAACAGCAATCTGTTAGGGGCTGAAAGGGGGAGTATATATGGATTTCTTAATTGGGGGCTCGACCAAGGTAATTTGGAGGCTTCTCCTTGATGGCAGACGACTAGCAATAAAGGGAGGTCAGTCCCAATGTATGGGGAATGCATTGGCTGCCTTTGAGAATGAGGAGGAGGTGCCATGTGGCCAGCACCCCATGAAATCCTCATTTTTCTCCTCCAAAATGATGATTTCCCCATTTTGCCCTCCATGGAACTTCTTCATTCAAATTCAGAGGGGATTAGGGGGTCATTTGGCTCATGGGCCTGCTGGATGGGCTTTAGGTAAGGCCTTATCCCAATTGATTTTGATTTGGGCTTATAATTTCATAATTAAGGTTTAGTTTGACCATGGTTTACCTTGGGGTTGACTTGGTCAATTGGGTGGGGTTACTGGTCCAATGTATTGGCCTTGAGTCCATTGACACCACCTAATGTTGGTTGGGTCATGGTGGTGCCCTAATTTGGCTAATTTAGCCAATTTGTGTGATTTTGACCAAATTGGGGAAAGTTTGACTTTGGTCAAATTGAACCAATTGATGACCTCATGATGGGGCTTTTGGGTCAATTGGGTCCCTTGTGATGTTCTAAGACTAGGGGAGAGGTCAATTTCATGTTTTGGGGGTCAATTAAACCTATTGGGGAAGGATTGACTTATGTAGACCTAAGTTTGAGTTTGATCAAATTGGACCAATTGATGACCCCATGATGGGGCTTTTGGTTCCATAACACTCCTTTAAGAGTTTACCATCTAGTGGTATGGTCAATTTGTCCATATAAGTATAAATTGAACCCTATTGAATTGTATTAGGCTATATTGACTTAAATTTGACTTGTCAATTTGGCCAAATTGGTTGACCAATTGATGGGGATTTTGGTCAATTTAGTCTTCTTTAGGGTTAGAGACATAGTGGTGGGGTCAATTTATAAGTGTGAGTTCAATTTGAGCTAATTTGACCTAAGTTGACTTGTATCCTATATTGGACCACAGGTGAGTTCACTCAACTCAATGTATCCTAAGGTTACTACCTAGCCCAAACTCACTTCACTCACCACATGTCCTACCCTAATTGAAGTTAAGGGGTCTAGTAGGAAATGGGATGTTACAAATCCCAATAAACAAAAATAATAATTTCGACCCCGAAATTTAAGTTCGGGTCTACGGGGTTAAGTAAATCTTTGAGGAGGTTTAGGTTATACCTGAAGCGAAGAGTTTCGGGTACTGTTGTTGCATGATATCCATAGGCTCCCATGTGTGCTCCTTGCGTCCATTGTTGGACCACATCACCTTGACTAAGGGTGTTTGGAAAATGATTTCTCTTAACCCCTGAAAATGAGTTAAATATGAATTCCAAGAGAGGAAAATCAAGGTAAGTAAATATGAGTCGAATAGTATTCGACGCAACGTCGAAGTTGTATCGACATTCCTTTCAGAATGAGTCGAAGTGCCTTTAAGTTGAATTCGACGTATCCTATGTCGACGTAGCTCTGACTTCTAGTCGACGCATCTTGAGAAGTCGACGCACCGTATTCGACGCACCTTCCTTATTCTCCTCTCGACGTCCAGCCAGGATGAATTCGACGCTTACGTCGAATAGTAATCGACGCACGTCGATTACTATGATTAATTCAAAAATCGACAGATCTCTTTCCTTCTTTTATAGATCTGATTTATATGGAATCAATTTATTCTTTATAGCCGTTCTGAATCATTCTTTCCTCTAATAGATTCTTGGCTAAATTGATTAAATCCTTTATGGACATTATTTGAAATCAGATTGAATACTTTCCTTCTATGGATATAATTGTTATGGAAATTTCTCTTTCTTTCTAATACTCTGCATGCTAATTGATTACTCTCCTATAGTGTTATTTTAATGAACAGAGCTATAAATAACAAGGTGGTCGGCAGAGAGTAAAGAAGGAGTGATCCACCATTTGTACATTTGAAAAGAGAAAAAGCTCCCAAGTAAAAAGAAAGAGAGTTGAGAAAGATTCCTGCAGCAAGCATCAAGCATTCTTCTTCTTCTGCTTCTAAAGCCATACTGCTGCAAAATTCTGAAAAGCTCACAATCTTCTTCTCACTATAGAAGGGAGATTTAATTCACTACTTCTTGTGCTTCCAATCTTCTTGCTAGGAAGAAGATTCATTCTTGTCTTAAATACTTCTTTTCCTTTTTCTTATTTTCTTTCTCACATACTGTAAAAGAGTTTTTAGAATCACTCTTCAAAAAATTCAGTTGTACTGGTTCTAAGAGTCTCCTTTTCAAAAGACTCAGTTCGTTCTAAGAGTCTCCTTGTCAAAAGACTCAGGGTGGTTCTAAGAGTCTCCTTATCAAAAGACTCAGTGCAAGATAGTGAATTTCCTACCAAGGGGGTAGAAGAGTGGACTACCCAAAGTTTGGGGAACCACTATATTTCTTTGTGTTGTGCTGTGATTTTTCTTATTGCATTAATTTTTCTTTACTTGTTTAATTCTTGTTGGTGTGTGGGAAGCTCTAATCTGTGATCACTACACCCATATATATATATAATTATTAACTCTGCACAAAAATATTTTAAATCTCTATTCACCCCCCCCCCCCTCTAGAGAATTCTAGTGAGGTTAACTGTGCACTTTCAATTGGTATCAAAGCCAGGTTGATCTAAAAAGGTTAACTCCTTGATCAAAAAGATCCTACCTCTTATTTTTATATATATATATATTTCTCTAACAATTATTTTTCACATGGCACAAATCAAAGATTATGCTTCCACCAGACCACCAATGTGCAATCTTGAAAAGTTTGCAGTTTGGAAAACAAGAATTAGGATTTATATGAACTCTATTGATGAAGATTTATTTAATGTTATCTTGACAGGTCCTCCCAAGCCTTATAGAAAAGACTCAAGTGGTGAAGTGACTCAAACACTTGTCCCAAAGGCTGAGTGGACAGTTGAAGAGAAAAAGGCAGGAACATGTGATGCAAAGGCTGTAAATATTCTGGTCTCAACCCTCTCTGATGAAATCTTTCAAATGGTGGTTGATTGTGAATCAGCCAAAGAAATTTGGGAGGCTCTCATAAAGATGGTAGAAGGAAGTGCTGATGAAAGAAAAGATAGGAAGGCTCTATTGATCTCTCAATATGAGAACTTCCAAAAGAAGAATGAAGAAAGCATCTCTGAGATGTATGACAGATTTAGTCTGATCATCAATCAACTAAGGGACTTGGATAGAGAAATCTCTCTTACGAAAATCAATGACAAATTGCTGATGAGTCTCCCAAGCTCATGGGATTCAAGGATATGGGCAATAAGAGACACAAGAGGACAAAGGGAAATTTCAACAGATGCTCTTTTAGGAAAAATCAGATCCTATGAGCAACTGCTGAAAACCAGAGAAGAGAAGAAGAGAAGAGAAAACACCCCAACTTCTTTAAAAGACAGGAACATTGCATTAAAAGCAACAGAAGAAGGAAGCACTATCACTGAAGAAGAACTATTCATTTTCCTGGCCAGAAAATTCAAGAAATGGGTCAGGACAGATGGATCAAGAAGGAGAGAGTCAAAACCAAGGTATGACAAAACTCCTACTAAAGAAATTATTTGTTATTCTTGTAGGAAACCTGGATATATTGCCCCAGAATGTCCAGAAAATGCTGAGACAAAGAAAGATCTGAAAAAGAAAGATCTCAAGAAAAAGGGGAAGAAGAAAGAAAGAGGCTTTATGGCAGAAGCCTGGAGTGATACAGACTCTGAGGACAGCTCCTCTTCTAAGAGTGACAATGAAGAGCCTAAGCAAGAAGATCTATGCTTAATGGCCCTTGAAGGCTCAAAGAATGATGATGATGTTAAATCATGGAGTGAGACAGGATCAGAAGAAAGCATATCTTCTGAAGATGAAAAAGAAGATAGCCTTATTCTCATAGAGGAATCTGAGGATAAGGATGAGGTAAGCATTTTTGATGAAATAGATTTTCAAAGTGATAATTTCAGAAATGATTTTATGGGAATGTGCCTAGATCAACTAAAAGCTACACAAGAAATTAAAGATCTAAAGGAACAAATTAATGTGGCTAAAAATCAGAGAAATAGAGAGGATAAATGCTCTAAAAATTTTGAAGTAAACATCATAGAAAAGGAAGTAGAAAGCGCTAGAATAGAAAACCAGCTCCTTAAGGATAAGGTATCCCAGGCAAAAGCCTTTGAAGAATCAATAAACATGAGAAGCCAAACTCTCAAGGAAATCACTGAACAACAAACAAGGAGACATAAAAATCTTGGTCTAGGGGCTGATCCCTCAACCAGCCAAGTTCCATCCAACAAACCTGCTTGGATGATCCCTGTAAAATTCACAAAACCCATCAAATCAAACCAAGAAAAAGTCTCACTAAATAAGGAAGAAGACTCCTTCAAGGAAATAAAACAATTTGATGAAACATCATATTATTCAGCTGATGACTCTCAAACTTCATCTGAAGAAGCAACTAAGACAAAAGAAACAATACATAAAAGAACAAAATCAGAAAAAGGAAAAAAGAAAATGTGTGAAGATACAGTTGCGTCGACTTTATATCGACGCATGAATGATAGTGCGTTGACTTTTACTCAACACAACCTCTTAGATGCCTCGACCTCTACTCGACGCTTGAATAAAAGTACGTCGACTTCCAATCAACGCAACTTTTTCCATGCGTCGATATCAGATCAACGCTATCGGGAGAAAGCGCCAAATATAAATCGAAGCAACTATCAACATGCGTCGAATAGATATCGACGCACAAAAATTCAGAGCAACTTAAATGCCTATTCTCCAAAAACCTTCTATAATTCCCATTCAGGATCCATTCATCCTAACCATGATTTCCATCCTAATCAACACCTCTATCCTAACCAAAATTTCTACCCTAAACCTGGTAACCAAAATTCTCATCCTAATCAAACTTTCTATCCTAATCAACTCTTCTATCCTTCTCTAAACTCAAATTATCATAAGAATAAGATAATCAAGTGCCATATATGTAACAAAACTGGCCACCTTGCCAAACAATGTTGGCACAACCAATCAAACTATCTGTAAAAATTAGTCCTAGACTGACTTAGAACTAGGAAGAGATAAAAAGAAATAAACACCTAAAATTCTTCAGGAAAATCAAAAGTCACGTCGACTTCTAATCGGCGCACCGTCGATGACTCAACTCAATAAGTGAAATCGACGCATACGTCGATTACAATCGACGCATACGTCAATACGAAACCCTAACATCTTAACGCGGGCTGTATCGACGCTTACGTCGAATTCCACTCGACGTAACGTCGACTTCATAAAAACGAGCGGCAATGCTAAAATATTTTCGGTCACATCCCCTGAAGTACCGAATAAGCCTCGAATTGAGTCCCGTTTCGACACTTCACCTGACTTAAAAAGACTCTTCAGTTAGAAACCTTCACTACTCTGCATCCTTTATCCTTCTTGCTCCTTAGTCCAACCATTTCCTCCTCTCTTTCACTGACCTAAAATGGCTCCCAAGATAAACTCTGGTTTCGACATTGACCTCGACTCCTTCCAAGCCGCTGCAGAAAATTATAAGAACATCATAGCTCTCTTCACTGAAGCTGGATTGGACAAACTCATCTCCACAAGATGCAAGCTCCTGGAAACAGAGCTCACAGAGCTGATGACTCATGTTCAGATATCTAAACAAGGAGAAATCCAGGGAACAATCTATGAGACACCAGTCTCAATCTCTGCAGAACATATTAGGACGACCTTTGATCTTCCTTTAGGTATATCCTAATATTATCTTTGTTCAAATAAAATAGGGAAAGGAAATCAATTTCTAAAGAGTAACCTCATAAGTCTTTATCATTCCCCTATTAGGTGATGAATCTATAGACCTCACACCTGATGAAATCAAGCATCTGCTAACCACCATGGTGTTTTCAAGGGATAAACCAATCCATCTAAAGAAAATAGACTTTTCTGAGGAGTACAGACTGCTAGCAGATATAGTAGGAAAGATACTACTATGCAAAAATTCAGCCCATGATGCAGTACCCAAGCAGCAACTGAACATCATGGGGGCCCTTATATTGAAGAAGAAAATAGACTGGGTTAGCTGTCTGCTCAAGATGATAGGCTCTAGATATTCTCACAAAGAGAATGCCTACATGAGGATTATGAGTCAAGTACTCTTCCACTCCTTCCCTGACCTCTGTAGGTCAAAAGGAATTCCTATCCCTCCTGGAAAGAGGATGTCCATTGCCCTCTTCTCCAAATGGACCAGGCAAATCCCCAAGCCTGGTTCCATTCCTGACAGAACTCCCTCTCCTTCTAATTCTCCTGGTCATCCATCTCCTCCTCCTCCTCCTCCTCAAAGAAACACTCCTTCTCTACCACCAGCATCTACTCCACTAGTCTCTTCAACTCTCACAACCCCTACTCTACCTAGCTCTTCTCAAACACCTGCTCAAACAGCAGTTTCTCCATCTCTTCCTCCCCCTACTTTCTCCTCCTCTCCACCTCCTTTATCACCCATACCTCATGTATCATCTAACTTCTCTACAGCTTCATCACCACCTCCACCACTCTCTCCTCATCACCAACTACAACATGAACCATCTGCATACACTGTAGCTCTCCTCACTCAGTGCATTGCATCAGCAGCTCAAACATTCCAAGCAATGCTGGATGAGCACTGCTCCCAGATTCATTCCTCCATCCTACACATGCACACCCAAATAGATGGGGTCAGTGCCTCTGTGCAAAGTCTGAAGAACTCTCTCTCTTCCTCGAGAGTTACCAAGTCTTTCTTAACCTCCTTGGCCAAGAAGGTCAAGAAGGGGGAGAAACTAGATGAAGAGAAGCCCTCCAATCTTAAATATCCCTCACACAAATCCCCTCCTTCTTCAAAATCTGACAGTCTTGCACTGCTCAAGACAATTGGAAATGAGAAAGTACCTGAGCTACATATTGAAGAACAAACAATATAGGTACTCAATATAGCAAGAGAGGCTGCAAATCAAGTGGTACTATTACAAGGGGAGGCAAGCAGGGCAGAAAATGAAGCTGAAAAGGAAGATGTGGCAGATGGTGAGAAAGACAAAGAAACTGAAACTCAGGGGGAGTTGGATACTGCTATGAATGAAGCTGAAAATGAAAAAGGACAGCAAGATGTTGTTTTAACTAATGCTGAAATAGAAATAGAAGGCTCTGAAGTTCCATTCCAGGGGGAGCACACCACTGTGACTCAGGGGGAGCTGAGGGTACAATCTGCTACTGAGAAAGAGCAACCCACCAAAGTATTCAAAAGAAAAAGAAAGACTCCTCCTACCCCTCCTGAATAATGATTGAAAATAATGCTGATATACTTTACCTTATAGTTGAATACTAAACATGAAGTTTGTTTATATAATTCTGGGAAGCTTGTTTATATGATCTCTCTTTCTAATTTCTCTTCTGATTGTTTGACATATTTCTGTTCTATATAATTGCCTTGCTGAGTTGATTAAATGCTAGTACAATTTCCCTCTAAATAGGGTTAAGACAAATAGTGGGAGATTGTTGGGAAAATGATTTCTCTTAACCCCTGAAAATGAGTTAAATATGAATTCCAAGAAAGGAAAATCAAGGTAAGTAAATATGCGTCGAATAGTATTCGACGCAACGTCGAAGTTGTATCGACGTTCCTTTTAGAATGAGTTGAAGTACCTTTAAGAAGAATTCGACGTATCCTATGTCGACGTAGCTCTGACTTCTAGTCGACGCATCTTGATAAGTTGACGCACCGTATTCGACGCACCTTCCTTATTCTCCTCTCGACGTCCAGCTAGGATGAATTCGACGCTTACGTCGAATAGTAATCGATGCACGTCGATTACTATGATTAATTCAAAAATCGCCAGATCTCTTTCCTTCTTTTATAGATCTGATTTATATGGAATCAATTTATTCTTTATAGCCGTTCTGAATCATTCTTTCCTCTAATAGATTCTTGGCTAAATTGATTAAATCCTTTATGGACATTATTTGAAATCAGATTGAATACTTTCCTTCTATGGATATAATTGTTATGGAAATTTCTCCTTCTTTCTAATACTCTGCCTGCTAATTGATTACTCTCCTATAGTGTTATTTTAATGAACAGAGCTATAAATAACAAGGTGGTCGGCGGAGAGTAAAGAAGGAGTGATCCACCATTTGTACATTTGAAAAGAGAAAAAGCTCCCAAGTAAAAAGAAAGAGAGTTGAGAAAGATTCATGCTGCAAGCATCAAGCATTCTTCTTCTTCTTCTTCTGCTTCTAAAGCCATAATGCTGCAAAATTCTGAAAAGCTCGCAATCTCCTTCTCACTATAGAAGGGAGATTTAATTCACTACTTCTTGTGCTTCCAATCTTCTTGCTAGGAAGAAGATTCATTCATGTCTTAAATACTTCTTTTCCTTTTTCTTATTTTCATTCTCACATACTGTAAAAGAGTTTTTAGAATCACTCTTCAAAAAATTCAGTTGTACTGGTTCTAAGAGTCTCCTTTTCAAAAGACTCAGTTGGTTCTAAGAGTCTCCTTGTCAAAAGACTCAGGGTGGTTCTAAGAGTCTCCTTATCAAAAGACTCAGTGCAAGATAGTGAATTTCCTACCAAGGGGGTAGAAGAGTGGACTACCCAAAGTTTGGGGAACCACTATATTTCTTTGTGTTGTGCTGTGATTTTTCTTATTGCATTTATTTTTCTTTACTTGTTTAATTCTTGTTGGTGTGTGGGAAGCTCTAATCTGTGATCACTACACCCATATATATATAATTATTAACTTTGCACAAAATATTTTAAATCTCTATTCAGCCCCCCCCCCCCCCCCCCCTCTAGAGAATTCTAGTGAGGTTAACTGTGCACTTTCAAAGGGAACTTTCTTCTTTCGCAGGACTCAGACTGTTGTATCGTCAACCCATATTGGCTCCAGACGGACTGATCTATCGGACTCTACCGAGCCCGAGGTGGAAGTGATGTGCTTCTCCGTCCTAAGTAGAGCTCTCCGTGGTGAAGAGACATGAAAAGCGTTGTGCAAGTTTGCCAACTCTATTGGAAGCTCCAGCCTGTAAGCCAAGGGGTCGATCCGATCCAGGATCCTGTAAGGCCCCATAAATCGAGGGATGAGATTTCTGTGTCCTCGCACCTGCGAGACACCATGCACTGGACGTATCTTCAAATAAACCATGTCCCCACTAAATTAGGTTATATTGACTTAAATTTGACTTTGGTCAATTTGGCTAAATTGGTTGACCAATTGATTGGCCTTTTGGTCAATGGAGTCTCCTTTGGTGTTAAGGACATAGTAGAAAGGTCAATTTACAAGTGTGAGTTCAATTTGAGCTAATTTGACCTAAGTTGATCTATTCTTATAGTGGACCACATGTGAGTTCACTAAACTCAATGTATCCCAAGGTCACTCAACCTAGCCCAAACTCACTTCACTGATCACCACATGTCCTACCCTAATTGAAGTTAAGGGGTCTAGTAGGAAATGAGATGTTACAATATCTCCTCCCAAACACAAGCAATCAGTCTCAATATTGCGACTTCCAACACGGATGCGGGCACAATATTGAAGATTGCACTAGGCTGAGAGAGGAGATCGGGCGTCTCATCCATCAATGACTCCTTTGAGAGTTTCTAAAAACATAAGCGCTGGGACAGTCGGCCCTAAATGGGCCTGGAGGGCAACCCCAAGAATGATCATCCCAGGCAGGAGGATTCTTTCCTACAGCTACGTTACACATAACCTGCGCCACTTTTATCAATATCTGAAATTTCCCTTTTTATACTTTTCTTTGCTTTCGGGATAATAAGACGCAATTTCCAATTTGCGCGCGAATCTACAATCAATCATTGATATTTTTCAACTTCATCTGTCATGCGTGTCATAGGAAACAAATCTCCGAAGGGTAAGGCCACGACCTTCAGTAAGAGAGGTGTCAGTCCCCCCCCCCCCCCCCAATTGAGTAGGGACGCCGCACACTATGGCCATAGGGGGAATACCCCCTTTGCGACCGAGTGGGAATTGGGTTCCCCATACAGGAGCTACCATTGATGGGCGGCGTGCTCACATCAGTTGCCCTCATCGGGCAGCGCGCTTGCAACAACTGCACTCGCCGGGCAGAGCGCTCACAGCAGTTGCCCTCGTCGGGCAACACACTCACAGTAGTTTCCCTCACCGGGCAGCGCGCTAACAACAACTGTCTTTGTCAGGTGGCACACTCACATCAACTATCCCCAGTACCAAAACCAGGTAACATGCTCACAATAATTACCCTGGTACCAACACTGGGCACAACGCTAACGATTTCCACCCCAGTGCCTATATCAGGTAGCGCGCTAATGATTGCAGCAACTGCATCTAGAGTGCAACCACTCAGCAATTTCGCGTACTGTGTGACACTTTTACACTTGCACAGCCTCTCAACACATTCATGTGCACACAACTAGACAACTCGTTTGCACACACAACTTTCCAATATACGCTCTGATGCTCAACCCGAAAAGGATCGCCTCTCCCCAAAAAAGCTCGCGGATTCGCGCTACTCTCTAAAGGACACTACATCCTCTGATTGAAGAGAGTCAGCTCCCCTCCGCGGACGTGCGAGAATAACATTCCCCCCAACATATCTCAAGTGGACTTATTGTCCTCTGATTAAAGTTGCACGCACGCGACACACATTTTTGCATGCGCACATTCATGGTCGCACGATCCTAAACACACCCCTGGTAAGGGAGGGCAAAGACTAGTGTGCAATCATTCACTCAAAGGTGGTGCTTGCACAATAGATTTAGAGGGATACACATGGACATTTGGGCGGTAGTGCGGGGCTCTAGTAATCTATTCTCCCAAAGGTGGTAGATCCGCGAAAAGCTCAAGCATAATTATTGCTCGTTCTTGTGTTGAGAATCACTAATTGTGTGGCGCGTAGTCTGCCCAAAGGTGTTGCATGTTGGCGTATCTTGATTCTGTACCTAGTGTGTTATATTTGGGATTTTATAGCCATTGTTGCTCTATTGTCTCTGATACTTTTTCTTTTCTCTCTACTTAGTCACCTTTACCGTGTATAATAACATGACAACCATTGAGAAACTCACTGGATCATCAAACTTTAAGAAGTGGAAATCTGACATCATGTTTGCTCTTGAGATGACGGATATCGAGATGACCATAAATACCGACCAACCTGTAGCTCTCACAACGACCAACACTCAAGCTGCAAAGGATCATTATGGTGCATGGAATAAGTCAAACAAAATCTGTTTGTTGTCTATGAAGTGTTCCATTCCAGAGCACCTACTGAGTGGTCTTCTTGACATGACCGTCGCCATGGATTTTCTGACTGTTATTGGGCAGAGGTACAAGGTGTCCTCAAATGTTGAAATTGAGACTCTAATTCAGGACCTCTTCTCTATGAGGTATTCGAGAGGAGGTGGAGTCTGCGACTACATACTAAAGATGGTCTATTTCTAGATCAAACTGCATGAGATGAAGATTACTCTCCCTGAAACGTTGATTGTGCACCAGACACTCAACACCCTCCCTGTAGAGTTCAGCATCCTAAAGACCACCTATTATTCATAGGATAAGGCGTGGAAGATAAATGATCTGATAACTCGTTGCATTGCTGAGGAGGAGAAACTGAAGAATGAGAAAACCCACACTGCACTGCTTGTCTCCAAACCCTCTTTTAAGAGAAATAAGAAGTCCAAATCTCCTTACAAGGCTCAAGATAGGCACACTTCAGGGACCAAGGATGTTGATGGAAATAAACCTCTTAGCTGCTTCTTTTGCAAGAAGAAGGTGCATGTGAAGAGCGAGTGCCTCAAATTCAAATCTTAGCTGGAGAAATGTGGATTCGCACATAAAGGTAACCCTTTAGCGCTTGTCCTTTGTGAATCAAACTTAATAGAAGCTCCATCTAATTCTTCGTGGCTCGATTATGGAGCAACTAATCATGTTGCTTACACACTATATTGGTTCATCAAAAAGAGGAGGTCATGCAAGGGTGAGTGCAGACTCACAGTTGGCAACAATGCTGAGGTGGAGTTCATCGAGAACATTTGTTTAGTCCTTGATTCAGGTTATGAACTTTTATTGAAAAACATATTTTATATTCCTTCGTTTAGAAGGAACTTGATTTCTGTATCTTTTTAGATAAACTTCATTAGGACTTTAACATTCATGCTGGTTCTATTAATATTTCTTATGAATCGCAAGTTATACGCCAATGTTCACTGTCTAATGAATTATACAGTTTATGTCTAGCTCCTACAGACATTTATGCAACCTTCTATAATGTTGAAAATGTTGCCACTAAAAGACCTCTAATTAAGGAACAACCCTTCATATTATGACATAAAAGATTAGGTCATATCTCTAGGGAAATTGTAGAGAGATTAATTAAGCAAAATATTCTTCCTACTCTAAACTTCAATGACTTAGAGACATGTGTGGGCTGTTGTAGAGACAAAATGACTAAGATTAAAAAGAAAGGCTCAACTCATAGTACAAATTTATTATAGATTATTCATACAGACATCATCGACCCTTATTCCACTACCCTATACAAGAACACTTACTTCATTACTTTTACAGATGACTACTCCCACTTCGGGTATTTGTACTTAATTACGAAAAAGTCTGAATCTCTTGATAAATTCAAGATTTTCAAGAATGAAGTTGAGATGCAAATATGAAAAGTCATCAAGATAGTTAGGTCCGACATAGGTGGAGAGAATTTTTATAGACATGATACATTCGGGCAACATAAAGGTCTGTTTGTCAGATATTTTGAGAGTTGTGGCATCATTTCCCAATACTCCATGTCGGGTAGTCCTGAGCAAATGGTGTGGCTGAAAGGCATAACCTCACCCTTAAGGAAATTATGAGGAGTATAATGAGTATGACAAATCTTCCTGAGTTTTTATGGGGTGATGCACTTAAGACTGCAGTGTATATCCTCAATAGAGTACCATCAAAATCAGTACCCAAGATATCTTTCGAGTTGTGGACTGGTATGCGACCCAGCCTTAATCATTTGCGTGTTTGGGGTTGTCTTATAAAGTTCATTTATATAATCCATCAGAGAGTAAAATAGCCCCTAGGTCTTGTCATTGCTATTTTATAGGCTAACCACATCACTTCAAGGGATTTAAATTCCCCTTCAGGAGGATCCAGAATTGTTGACTCTCAAACTACTAAATTTTTAGAGTTTGATGTCGCTGACGAACCAAGTTGCTCTCATACTATTAGTGAAGTTGAGGAAATAATGCCTATTTATTTATCTGTGCCATTGGTAGGAAATCTTGTGGTGTCTGAACCCATGATGAAACATGCGGAGGATGTGGATCAGATTTTACTACCGACCCAGTTGAGGTTCCTCCACAAATTCAGGAGGTTCATCCACCCGTTAGGAGATCCGTAAGGCAGAGAAGGTCTGCGATTTTCTCAGACTACGAAGTCTATCTAGGCGAGAGTGATTTTGACATAGGTCATGTAGTTGACCCAGTGACATTTGAGGAGGCTGTGTATGGACCTCAAACTGATCTGTGGTGGGATGCAATGAAAGACGAGATGGAGTCTATGAAGCTGAATACAGTTTGGGAGTTAGTTAAGTTACCCAATGGTTGTAAGCTCATTGGTTCTAAATGGGTGTTTAAGATAAAGAAGGACTTCAAAGGAAAGGTCGAGCGGTTTAAGACAAGATTGATTGCTAAGAGATTTATACAGAGAGAAGGGATCGATTACAATGAAACATTTTCTCAGGTTTCCTCTAAAGACTCTTTCAGAGTGATAATGACACTAGTAACCCATTATGATTTGGAGTTACACCGGATGGATATTAAGATCGCATTCCTAAATGGCGACCTTGTCGAGGAAGCCTATATGGTGCAGCCAGAGGGATTCAAGTCTAGTCATTCCGACCAACTTGTGTGTAAACTTAATAAATCTCTATATGGTTTAATGCAAGCTTCTAAACAGTGGTATCTGAAATTCGATGATGTAGATGATATCTTCCTTGCGGGTAGTAATTTGGCTTTATTGCATGAATCCAAGCAATTTTTGTCAAAGCACTTCGATATAAAAGATCTTGGAGAGGCATCCTTTGTTCTAGGAATTGAGATCATTAGGGAGCGATCTCGTTATTCTTTAGTACTCTATTAGAAAGCCTACGTCGAGCGTGTACTTAAGAGATTTAACATGTTTAATTGTAAGCCTGGTGATGTACTAGTGATTAAGGGTGATAAGCTTAACTTAGCGTAATGTCTCAGGAACGATACAGAGAGAGTACATGAAAGATATACCTTACGCTAGTGTGATAGGCAGCTTAATGTATGCCCAAGTTTGTACCAGACCTGACATTGTCTTCATAGTAGGACTTTTAGGCAGATATCAATCGAACCCGCGACTTGCTCATTGGGTGGCTACCAAGAAAATCTTATGGTATTTGAAGGGAACTAAGGATGTGAAACTGGTATACCACAGAGTACAAAATCTTGAACTAGTGGGGTATACATATTCTGATTTTGTGGGGTGTGAAGATGATAGAAAGTCTGCCTCAGGTTATATTTTTAAGTTTGCTGGTGGGGTCATTTCGTGGAAGAGTATCAAGTAAACACAATGCATCCACTTCATTCACAATGCATGCGGAGTTCGTCACTCCTTTTGGAGCATCTACTCACGCGGTGTGGCTTAAAAATTTCATCACGGAGTTGAAGGTCGTCGATTCTATAGCTGGACCTATTCAGTTGCACTGTGATAATATTTCTGCAGTTATGTTCTCAATAAACAATAAAAGTAGCATAGGGTCAAAGCATATGGAAATTAAATTCTTGACCATTAAAGAATTTTTTAAGAATGGTGACATTATAGTGGAGCATTTAGGGACAAATGACATGTTAGTCGATCCACTTACAAAAGGACTTCGCCCCAATGTGTTTCAGAAACATGCCTTCAATATGGGGCTTAAGAAGTCATTTGATGTACTAGATTAGTGGGAGGCTGCATGGGGCTTCGTTTCATTCATTTGTCAATTATATAACACTTTATATAATTCATCGAGACTAAAGAATTTTCATTTCGAAATATCATTAAGTTTTGATATTCGTGAAAATTTATGTGGTACGTCACACTACATTTAAAAGTCTCATGATTTGTGTCAGTCGGAGCATAAGGCCCAGGGCACTACTGTACAACCCTCATATTTTCTGAGTCGGTGTGACCCGATGTGGATGAGGTCGTTATAGGAAAGGTTCCGCGACGCAAAAGATTGACCAATTGGAGGCCGTCGGTATCAAAGATGCAATCCCAAGGGGGAGGAAGTGGACCGGAAGTCCACTTCCTAGGCGAGTGGACCTAGCGGTCCACTCGCCCAAGCCCCGGGCGAGTGCACCTATGGTACACTCGCCCAGGGGTGGCAAGTGGACTATGGTCCACTGGCCCAGGGTGAGGGGCGAGTGGACCTGTGGTCCACTCACCCCGGGCATTCAGGGGAGTGGACCATGGCTCCACTCGCCCCTGAGGAGAGTGGACCGAGTGGTCCACTCGCCCAAGCCCAGGCAGTGGACCATTCAGTCCACTCTCCTGACCCCCGACAAGGGGGAGAGTGGACATCTCAAGCTCCACTCGCCCCCCCCCCCTCCTGTTTTGGTCGTTCAGGTTAGTTGTTGAGCTGCGGATAGTAGATTTTTGGCTATCCGCAGCCCAATTTTGGGAAGTCTATAAATAGACCCCCATGGGCACCTTGGGAAGGGTTGGTCTCTACCCCCTCTCCTCGCGTGTGTCTTGTGAGCAAGCACTACCCCTCCCCCCCCCCCCCCCTTGGTCAGTGAAGGTGGACGGTGAGGTGATCCTTAGTGCCCTCCAAGGTGCCCAGGCTCAGCATTGGTTTGGGAGGGGAAGTTTCTTGTGAGCTTCCGGGTGTGTGGTGGGACCCCCACGCTGCAGCTTAAGGGGTCCATTTGTGGACTTAGGTGTTCTTCAAAGGTAAGGTTCTTCGGTTCTTAGTAACTGGTCAAGGGTCTAGCTCGGGTCAAGTAAGGGTTAGTTGCATCTCCCTTTCGAACGTCGAGACCAGTTCTCTGATTTTCAACATTCTGGTGCGGTGAGCGTGGAAGCAGCTAGTTTGGAAATCCCCGAGCAAGTCTCATGGCTGGAAGTGATGAACTGGGGGACTCGCCCCCTGCTGGCGAGCACGTGAAGAAGGGCAATTTTGACGAGTTCAGGAAGATGATCCTGGAGCTGTTGCGGGTCGCACTCCCCCCTCCCCCCACGACGAGTGCTCAACACCACCCTCACCCGTGCTCGTCTTGCCCTCTTCAATGGAGGCAGAATAAGCACATCGGCAAGGGAAGGAGCCAGCCACAGGGGAGGGCTCGGGTCTCCAGGCGAGAGTGCTTTTCAACAGCCCTCCCAGGACCAGTTACCCCAGTGGGGAAGTGGAGAGAACGCTTTCGACTCGTCAGGGAGGTTGGGGAAGTCCCTTCTGTGAGCTGATCGTCTCGGCTCCCATTCCAGATGGGTTCAGAGAGCCTGCCATGTCTTACTATGCGGGGAAGGACGATCCAATTCCTCACCTCCAGTGGTTCGAAGACATGGCCTCGATCAGACAGATGCCGGATGCCTTCCAATGCATACTCTTTATCGTCACGTTTAGGGGAAAGGCGAGGGACTGGTTCCACCAGCTCCTGGTGGGAACCATCTACGGCTTCGAGGACCTGCGTCAGAGTTTCTTGCTAAGGTTCTCCACTTCAAAAAAGAGAAGGAGGGGGCGGAAGCGCTGTTCTTGATTCGGCAAAGGTCAGGAGAGATGTTGGGAAGTTACGTGGATAGGTTCCAGGAAGAAGTGCTCCTAGTCATCGAGGTGCCCGGGCACACCCTGCAACTGGCCTTCACCCTAGGTTTACAGCAAGGGCTGTTCAGGATGAGTTTGACTCGGGACCCCCCGGTGTCTTTCGAAGAGCTGATGGAGCGTGCTGCTCGGGAGATCGAGTGTGAAGCTACAAATCAGGAGTTCATGGCAAGGTTGTCCAAGGGCGCGGAAGAGGATAGAAAGGAGCAGGGAGGAAGAAGGAGAGAGGAAGTAAGGAGTCAGTGACACCAGGGACCCCCGCTGAGTCGGATCAAGGTTGGAGGTCTCAACCACCAGCCGCCCGACCAGCCTGGAGGCCGCCTGGGGGAGGAGGCTATCACGGAAGGAAGGGATGGTTCAATCTGGCGGGCTGGTAGCCCGACGCAAGGCCGCTGCAAGCCCTGCCCCTGCACGCTATGGTGATCAGACGAAAGAAGGGAGGAAAGAAAAGGACCCGCCTGGGGAATGGGGTAGGTGAGCTGGCACTGCTATATTGTGACTTCCATCAGCAGGAAGTTCATGCGACCGCAACCTTCCCTGAGTTCCTCAAGATGAGAGAAGGAGGGAAAGTGATGAGTCCCTATTATATACATATTTTTGGACTCATTTAGGCTAGTTTTTCTGCTTTTGTGCTTCAGTTTCGTTCATATTTCCTTTATTCATGCTTTTATTAGAAGTATATAGTTGTGCCTGTTTTTGTGTGCAATTGTGCACTTTGTTGTTGGGGGTAAGCACTTCGTGCTCCCCATTGTATTTTCTGTATCTCTGTGCTGCTGGACGTGTATTCCTAGTCGTTGATCTTGTATGCAGGTGACCTGATCGCCCCGTTTTCCCCATAAGTCATTTCTGTGCATATCGCACGGTCGTGCGTTTCCTTGACGCACGGTCGGTTGCGGTCGTGCATTTGTGTCTGGGCAGAAAATGGAGCCTCGGAGTTTACTCGTGCGTTTTAACGCACGGGCGGGTTCGCCCGTGCGTGAGTAAAACGCACGGGCGCATTCCTTCTTCTCCTGCATGCCTGCTGCGCTTAAGTATCGCACGGTCCACGCACGGTCGTGCGTTCGACCGTGCGTGACCAAATTTCTGACGTTTTCCTATAAAAGCTGCAACTTCGACCTAAATCGGGGGACGCCCGTACGCGCCGTACAGCAGTGCGATTCCGCCATTTCCACCAGGGTTTCATCCCTTAGGCCTCCTCCTTCATCCTAGGGATTCAAGAGAGATCTAGACGCCATCACCTTCAAGCAAGAGGAAGCTTGCAACCTCCACCGGATCGTGAGACGAAGAAGACGGGTCCATTGGAGAGTAGTGACAGCTCTCTCTACCCCGGACGTAGTTGCTGACCGAGCTTGGACGCGGATTGACAACCCAGCGATTCCAACCGTGAATCTTCAACAAGACTTTGGATTCGGTCGATTTCTTTCCTTGTACTTCTCTTATTGATGTGTAGATGTGTAGATCTCATTATTATGATGAAGTAGAGTGCATAAACTTGTTTGTATTTCTATATTTCATGTCTATGTGAAATTATTTTATGGTTTATGTTGCTTGAGGTGCGCCCCATTCCATCATCCACCCCGCCATTGCGTTCGTTGCCGCACTAGCAATTGCTAGTGGCGTGCTTGTCGAAGAGGTGCTTACGACCCTCACTCTATTTGCCTACTTGTCCATCCGCCCTTGCGACGCAGTGCGCTCAAGGCCTGTCTAGTCTCCATCCCGCCAAGCGAAGCATTGCATAGCGGCATTGCATAGGAGTAGTGTAGTATTTTCTTTTTATTTTTCACAATCCAAATCCCCCGTTTCCACATCCATCCGACGTAAAGGACTTCAATCTCAAGTCCTTCCTCGAACATTAACTCCACCTTACTGTGTTCCTTGAGAGATTCGATACTCGGGGATTACTCCTCGTTTTATATTACTTGAAAGATCGGTATACTGCCATTTCGTGTCGTAGTCGAGCTACCGCCTATAGCGGTGTGCGAGATTTGCGCCATCAGAAAGCCCCAGTAGGGGGAAAGCAGCTCTGCCTGGAGGGTCCAAAGGGAAGGGGAGAAGGGAAGAAGAAAGAAGAAGAGGAACCATGCGAAGAAAGAACCGACCTGGGGGCCCTGGGTGGGATCGGGGTGATTCACGGAGGAGTGGGTATAGAGGCCACCCGAAAGGGTAGCCTCCATACCATATATCGTCAGAGCATCGCTTCAACTTCCCGATCCCCACCCCCTGGCGAGAATATCACCTTCTCGGCCCAAGATATGCCGACCCACGAGGATCCCTTCTGCGACGCACTCGTCATCAAGTCCACGATCGAAAACTTCACGGTCTCCCGAATCCTGGTTGACAATGGGAACTCGGTGAACGTGCTGTTCAAGAAAGCTTTTCACAAGATGAAGGTCGAGTCGAAACGGGTGTTGGCGTCAGACAGACCATTCTTCGGGTTCTCCGGGGAAAGGAAGGAAGTGGAAGGGGGAGTCGAACTCCTCGTCACTTTGGGGGGTACGTCCAAAAACTGCCGGTTCGTCATCGTGGATGCGCCGAGTAGTTACAACGCTATCTTCGGGCGTCCCCTCATCAGCGCGTACCAGTGCGTGTCGTCCTCATACCACCAGTGTTTGAAATACAACACTAGAGGAGTCCAGGTCTGAGTCAGGGGAGATCCCAGGGAGGGGGACCAGTGCTACATCACAGCTGTCAATGCGGTCGAGTGGATGGAGAAGGCATAAGATATGGGAGAGGTGATGGAGGAGAAGGCCAGGGAGTATGTGGTCATGTAAGCGCTAGGAGGCGCGATGTAATGAACTTGTATCGCCTTGACTATGAATGGAATAAGTTTCTTTTTTTTAGGTGACACCTATAGCCAAGATCCCCGACTAGAGACCATTCTCCGGGCTCAGTCATGCCGACAGATGGGAGACTTATCGGGTCGACTCGCTATATGACTAAGTGGCATGGGAAGGTGTTGAGTTCCTCTGCCTCCAGGTGAAGGTAAGCACCTAGGACGTGGATGAGCACTCCGCCCCCAGTTGGCAAGATCCCCGACTAGAGACCATTCTCCGGGCTCAGTCATGCCGGCAGATGGGAGACTTATCAGGTCGACTCGCTACTTGACTAAGTGGCTTGGGAAGGTGTTGAGTTCCTCTGCCTCCAGCTGAAGGTAAGCACCTAGGACGTGGATGGTACTCCGCCCCTAATTGGCAAGATCCCCGACTAGATACCATTCTCCGGGCTCAGTCATGTCGGCAGATGGTAGACTCATCGGGTCGACTCGCTACTTGGTAAGTGGCTTGAGAAGGTGTTGAGTTCCTCTGCCTCCAGGTGAAGGTAAGCACTCAGGACGTGGATGGGTACTCCGTCCCCAGTTGGTAAGATCCCCGACTAGAGACCATTCTCCGGGCTCAGTCATGCCGCTAGATGGAAGACTCATCGGGTCGACTCGCTACTTGACTAAGTGGCTTGGGAAGGTGTTGAGTTCCTCTGCCTCCAGGTGAAGGTAAGCACCTAGGACTTGGATGGGTACTCTGCCCCTAGTTGGCAAGATCCCTGACTAGAGACCATTCTCTGGGCTCAGTCATGCCGACAGATGGGAGACTCATCGGGTCGACTCGCTACTTAACAAAGTGGCTTGGGAAGGTGTTGAGTTCCTCTGCCTCCGGGTGAAGGTAAGAACCTAGGACGTGGATGGGTATTCCGCCCCCAGTTGGCAAGATCCCCGACTAGAGACCATTCTCCGGGCCCAGTCATGCCGGCAGATGGGAGACTCATCGGGTCGACTCGCTACTTGAGAGAGTGACTTGGAGAGATGATGAGCTCCTCCGCTTCCAGGTAGGCTAGGCCCCTAGGACGTGGATGGGTATTCCACCTCCAGTTGGTTTGAAAAGTGTTGAGTTCCTCCGCCTCCAGGTAAGTTAGGCCCCTAGGACACGAACGGGTAATCCACCCCCCCCCCCCTCCAACTGGTTTGGGAAGGCGCTGGGTTCCTCTGCCTCCAAGCAAGCTAAGCCCCTAGGACGTGGATGGGTACTCCGCCCCCAATTGGTTCGGAAAGGTGTTAAATTCCTCTGCCTCCAGGTAAGCTAAGCCCCTAGGACGTGGACTGGTTCTCTACCACCAGTTTCTTTGATAAGAAAGTGTTGAATTCCTCTGCCTCTAGGTAAGCTAAGCACCTAGGACGTAGACTGGCTCTCTGCCCCCAGTTGCTTTGATAAGATGGTCGAGTTCCTCTGCCTCCAGGTGAAGGTAAGCACCTAGGACGTGGACTGGTTCTCTGCCCCCCAGTTGCTTTGACAAGATGTTTGAGTTCCTCTGCCTCCAGGAAAAGGTAAGCACCTGGGACGTGGACTGGTTCTCCGCCCCCAGTTGGTGTGGGAATATATTGATTTTTCTCCACCTCAAGTCAAGTTAAATTCGACTTAAGGTGTTGAGTTTCTCCACCTCCAGCTGAGCTCGGCTCATAGGAGGATTGTTAAATGGAGAAAGGTTTGCCTTCCACCTCAGGTCGAGTTCGGCTCGACTAGAGGTGTTGAGTTTTTCTCCACCTCAGGTCAAGTTCAATTCGTCCTAAGGTGTTGAGTTTTCTCCACCTCCAATTGAGCTCGACTCATAGGAGGGTTGTTAAATGGAGAAAGGTTTGGCTTCCACCTCAGGCCGAGTTCGGCTCGACTAGAGGTGTTGAGTTTTTCTCCACCTTAGGTCAAGTTCAATTCGGCCTAAGGTGTTGAGTTTTCTCCGCCTCCAATTGAGCTCGACTCATAGGAGGGTTGTTAAGTGGAGAAAGGTTCGCCTTCCACCTCGGGTCAAGTTCGGCTCGACTAGAGGTGTTGAGTTTTTCTCCACCTCGGGTCAAGTTCAATTCGACCTAAGGTGTTGAGCTTTCTCCACCTCTATCTGAGCTCGGCTCACAGGAGGGTTGTTAAGTGGAGAAAGGTTCGCCTCCCACCTCAGGTCGAGTTCGGCTCGACTAGAGGTGTTGAGTTTTTCTCCACCTCAGGTCAAGTTCAATTCGACCTAAGGTGTTGAGCTTTCTCCACCTCCAATTGAGCTCGACTCATAGGAGGGTTGTTAAGAGAAGAAAGGTTTGCCTTCCACCTCAGGTCGAGTTCGGCTCGGCTAGAGGTGTTGAGTTTTTCTCCACCTCAGGTCAAGTTAAATTCGGCCTAAGGTGTTGAGCTTTCTCCGCCTCCAATTGAGCTCGACTCATAGGAGGGTTGTTAAGTGAAGAAGGGTTTGTCTTCCACCTCAGGTTGAGTTCGTCTTGACTAGAGGTGTTGAGTTTTTCTCCACCTCAGGTCAAGTTCAATTTGGCCTAAGGTGTTGAGGTTTCTCCACCTCCAATTGAGCTCGACTCATAGGAGGGTTGTTAAGTGGAGAGAGGTTTGCCTTCCACCTCAGGTCGAGATCGGCTTGACTAAATGTGTTGAGTTTTTCTCCACCTCATGTCAAGTTCAATTCAACCTAAGGTGTTGAGCTTTCTCCACCTCTAATTGTGCTCGACTCATAGGAGGGTTGTTAAGTGGAGAAAGGTTTGCCTTCCACCTCAGGTCGAGTTTGGCTCGACTAGAGGCGTTGAGTTTTTCTCCACCTCAGGTCAAGTTCAATTCGACCTAAGGTGTTGAGATTTCTCCACCTCCAGCTGAGTTCGGCTCACAGGAGGGTTGTTAAGTGGAGAGAGGTTTTCCTTCCACCTCAGGTCGAGTTCGACTCGACTGGAGGTGTTGAGTTTTTCTCCACCTCAGGTCAAGTTCAATTCGACCTAAGGTGTTGAGCTTTCTCCACCTCAAGCTGAGCTCGGCTCACAGGAGGGTTGTTAAGTGGAGAAAGGTTTGCCTCCCACCTCAGGTCGAGTTCGGCTCGACTAGAGATGTTGAGTTTTTCTCCACCTCAGGTCAAGTTCAATTCGACCTAAGGTGTTGAGCTTTCTCCACCGCCAATTGAGCTCGACTCATAGAAGGGTTGTTAAGTGAAGAAAGGTTCGCATTCCGCCTCAAGTCAGGTTCAACTGATAAACTCAGCAGGAGTATCCTGTTGGCAGGGCCCTTTGTGGATTCCTCTAAGGTCCCACTTACTCGTCAAATAGGTGGGTTGGACTTTCTTTTCGAGCTTAAGGCAAGCTCGAAAAGAGAGGGGATTATGTACAACCCTCATATTTTCCGAGTCGGTGTGACCCGACGCGGATGAGATCGTGATAGGAAAGGTTCCGCGAAGCAGAAGATCGACCAATTGGAGGCCGTCGGGATCAAAGATGCAATCCCAAGGGGGAGGAAGTGGACCGGAAGTTCACTTCCTAGGCGAGTGGACCTAGCGGTCCACTCGCCCAATCCTCGGGCGAGTGGACCTATGGTCCACTCGCCTAGGGGTGGCGAGTGGACCATGGTCCACTCGTGGTCCACTCACCCCGGGCACTCAGGGGAGTGGACAATGGGTCCACTCGCCCCTGAGGAGAGTGGACCGAGTGGTCCACTCACCCAAGCCCAGGCAGTGGACCATCCGGTCCACTCTCCTGACCCTCGACAAGGGGGAGTGGACATCTCAAGCTCCACTCCCCCCCTCCTGTTTTGGTCGTTCAGGTTAGTTGTTGAGCTGCGGATAGTAGATTTTTGGCTATCCGCAGCCCAATTTTGGGAAGTCTATAAATAGACCCTCATGGGCACCTTGGGAAGGGTTGGTCTCTACCCCCTCTCCTCGCGTGTGTCTTGTGAGCAAGCACTACCCCCCCCCCCCCCCCCCCCCCCCCCCCTTTGGTCAGTGAAGGTGGACGGTGAGGTGATTATTAGTTCCCTCCAAGGTGCCCAGGCTCAGCATTGGCTTGGGAGGGGAAGTTCCTTGTGAGCTTCGGGGTGTGTGGTGGGACCTCCACGCTGCAGCTTAAGGGGTCCATTTGTGGACTTAGGTGTTCTTCAAAGGTAAGGTTCTTCGGTTCTTAGTAACTGGTCAAGGGTCTAGCTCGGGTCAAGTAAGGGTTAACTGCATCTCCCTTTCGAACGTCGAGACCAGTTCTCTGGTTTCAACTACATTTTGGAATAGGCCATGTTGTATGTCTTTTGACACATGAAGTTAAAATCTTAAGATTGGACATACTTGTTCTTTTGAACACTTAAAAACTTCTCATAGCATGGTTTAATGCATTTATTTGAGAAGTTTGGTTGACCACCAAGTTGAACAACTTTTATGTGCACATTTTCATTATGTTGTTATAAATTTTATATATATGCGCTTTGTCCATGTCGATTGAGTCTGTAAGCTGATGTGACCATGGAAGGTCCCGTGTCGCTCAATGATGTGGTTGTCACCATGATTCAGAGTGAATGATTTGATTGGACCAGATTGATGTGGGAGTAGACTCAATATCATATTCGCCAATTGGTACCCTTAAGTAGACTCAATATCGCATTCATCGAGACGACCCGTTAAAGTCGTACGTGAATATTTGAGTCTATTCGGACTCCTACGAGTGCGCGTTAATTCAGTCGCATGAACGATCGAAGCCTATGATATATGGGTCAGACCATCTCGTAATTACATGTCGCAAACCCGGTCCCACCTTTGGCACGAGTTTTGGCAAGAGTTTTGGCATTATATGAAATCTCATTTATCTTAAGGGGTTTCGTATTCTTCATTTTAATTGGGGTTAATGGGATTAATTTGCCCATTATTTTGTAACTCCCATAGGCCTTTCCTATTAATGCTCATTTATGTATTATTCCATAACTAAGGGATTGTATATATATAATCTCTTATTTTCTAAGCCTTGCCGTAAGAAGTGAACAAAATGTGAATAGAGGTTTTCTCTCTCTACATCGTGAAACAGCCGTACCTCTCCTTTTTTTTTTCTGAAACCACCGGCTAGGGGTCCTCGGCAAGGGAATTCGTGGAAAAAGAAGTTAACGTTCTCTATTGTTGATCGCTTCTACATATTGGATCTCCACCGTCGGCCAAGTGCTGCTCTGCTGCATATCTCGAGTAAAAGGAAAAGGGCACGCTTTTCAACCCTTCGGATCCAGGAGGTTGTTCGAACGTGTTCATATCACCTTCTCCTAAGTCTTTCCTGCTTTTGGAGAATGGACATTCAGATCTGATTTCAGATTTGGTGCAAAACAAATGCAAAAGAATTTTATTTTTCACTTACAACCAAGATCTGTTGAGAAAGGTCTGATCACCTCATCCTCTTGAAGTCTTGATACATTAGAAATTCAGAGTTTTGTAAAACTACGCGCGTGTATACACACACACACACACACACACAAGCATTCATGCATAAGGCACCCCTTGCGTGGGGGTGACATTGGTCGGGGGCGATGACATTGGTCGGGGTGGCGACATTGGTCGGGGAGACAACATTGGTCATGGACGGTGACATTGGTCAGTCCGGTGACATTGGTTGTGGGCGGTGACATTGGTTGTGGGCATCGACATTGGTTATGGGCGGCGACATTGGTCGTCGAGGGGGACATTGGTCGGGGCGGCGACATTGGTTGTTGGCGTCAACATTGGTCGTCAGAGCGATATTGGTCGTGGGGGTCGACATTGGTCGGGGTGGCGACATTGGTCGTGGGGGGAGACATTGGTCGGGGCGGCGACATTGGTGGTCGGGGGCGATATGGGTCGCGGATGGCGACATTGGTGGGAGGAGACATTGGTCGCAGGGGGTACACCATGGTGAGGGCGACATGAGTCGTGGGCGGGCGGCATTGTTTGGCGGGTGACCAACTTTAAAAATATATCACACCAAAATAAGACTTTGGTATACATAACTAATTAAAGTAGTACGATCAAAAGATGACATGCAAGAAAGATTATGCACCAAAGAAATTCATCATATAGAAATTAAAGTAGTACAATCAAAAGGTTCAAAAATATACATCATACTAAAACATACATAACTGATTAAAGTTCAAAAAGCACTAACAAAAACAGATCATGATCCCAAAAGCTCAGACTCCAAGAAAGCAATATGATCAAAAGATAGACACTCTGACTGTCGTCCCATAAGTGCAGTCGGGCCTCCTTCGAATAATCCTCCTGATTCCAAACCACAAAGAAGATGACATGCAAGAAAGATCATGCACCAAAGAAATTGTTGTAAACATTAATGCTTAAAATTTACGAAGTAAAAAAATACTAAAAATTAATAAGTTTGCATACCAGTAGCTCCCTGCTTGTGGAGTTGTTGCTGAACTTTTGAAATGTCATAGGACTTTGGTATCAGGTAAGTCTTCGATCTAGACAACTCACGGAACACAAAATTCCATTGTTCGACACCTGAGAGATTGTGCGGCACTTTGGGGATGATTATTCGAATACCTCGATAGTTGTAATCCGGTTTAGGCACTGTGTGCCATGAGTCTGGTGATAACTTTCCATCTTTGTCTCTATATACATCTTCTATCTCTGTCGGGATATCCAAAGTTCTTGCAGCAGACATGACTGATAGGTATCGGCTGATTATTTCATGTCGATCGAAAGCCAATCTGAAACTATTTGATTCCAAAATCAAAATTGATATAAAAATATTTGATTCTAAAGCTTAATAAAACAATTCATATTAAAATCAAGATATGAAAGCATTATAAATATTAAATTCAAGTATACTTTTTCCAGCTCTTTACACATTACAGTTTGCTTATACATTCATCAAAATGACAACATGTCAATCTATATATTTTGGTTTGATGCTTGCAATCTTGTGAAGATTTCCTTGAATACGACATTCTAGTGTATACTCCTTGCTCCTCCAATGTACCATTTTTAACCACTTTGGTGCTCTTAGTGGAAACTCCTCTTGACAATGCCACATACAACTCGCCATGACTGAAAACATCATTCAACAAATATACCCAAACATTTGAAATTTTTAGCCCTGTGATTTGTTGATTGTTAAAGCATAGCTAAAACGTATTGGGAATTATTTTCGGTTTAGCTCGAAGGGCATTTTAACATCTTCTGCACTCTTCAAAGGAATTCGTGGTAAGAATACTTTGTGCTCTTTAAATTCCTCGCTCAATACTTCAGCTTCGATAACATTTTTTGAAAAAGTTAAACATGTAAGTCTTGTTCTATTGCACAACTCAATTTTTGGATCAATGTTTCTAAAAAGCATTATCGGTGAACCTTTCTTGAGATTGAGCTCATGAGGTAGAAGATTCCTCAGATTTATTGAATTTAAGAATTCTGGCAAATATAAATTATGGTTGTCATCCACAACGGAGTCAAAAGAGTTGTAGGTTTTGCATTCCCCCGAAAATACCTCAAAACAATTTTCATTTATTATGTTGACATTCTCATTCAAAGGTGTTATTATTGCTCTGCTTTCCATATATCTCACATCATTTGGCAAACTTAGATTAGGAAATATCGCATCGATTAATATATTTATAGAGCATTCATCTTCCCAAGGTATGACCATGGAGTTTGGAATTTGAATCATATCATTTAGCAAAGTTGGTTCATCACTGTTACCAACACACAATAAAAAGTTTAAGAATTGTGGATCATCATGAGCTCGCATGTTCACAGTTAAGCTAAGAATGCAGACGTTCGCCTAAAGATACGATTCAACGATGCTTGAGCCAATAATTTGAGATTTTGTTCCATTCATAACAACGAGTGTTAGTTAGTGAAAATCACCACCAAAAATCATAACATTGCCACTGAATGGCTGATTCACATCAAGCACATCCTTCAAAGATCGATCTACAACTTTGAATGCCTTCCTATGAATCATTGGTGCCTCATCCCAAATAATTGCCCATACTTGTTGTTTTAAATCACGCAAATCTGACTGCTTGTTAAATGTGCATGTTGACATTATTTCAAATTTGATTGGTATTTTGAATTAAGACTTCACGTCATGGTGATTGTCCTAGATATAGTTCATTTTAATTACATTCCAATTAGGATTGCATGTCATGGATTGGTCATTAAGCTCTGGAATGAGTATCTTTAGGCACATATGTGTGTTAATATATAACATTATTTTAAATAGGTCCCAATATTTTAAAATTGAACATCATTCAATAAATCATAATTCTGATGACGAACTTGATTTTAAACACATATTTGATCACTTGAGCCCCTACTTGAGAAGGCAGTGCTTGTTGGAAGTAAAGAAAAAATAACATTTACAAATGATACCTATATTAGAAGCAGAACTTGGATTGACTTGAAGCAGAACTTTTTTTAACAGGAACCTGCATTAACAAATGATACCTATATTAGAAGATGAAAAGTAAAGCATTCAAGTAAAATTTTATTAAGATCAAAATAGAAATTAGGTGTTTTTTTGCTTGAGATTTTTTTTGCTTTAGAAGCAGAAGTCAAGAAGGAGTTTGGTTCAAGTAAAATTTTATCAAGAGAATGCTAAAAATAGAAATTAGGTGTTTTTTTTGCATTCCCTGTATGGATGAATTATATGTTTTTTGCTTGAGAACTGGAATGCAATCAGATTCTTTACTGTGACTTTAATACAAAAAATTCATCACTATAACAAAATTGTCAAATAATTTTTACCCAATGGAGGAGCATAAACGACAAATAGGTTCATACTACATTGAAAATCGCATGAACTAAAATTGAAAACTGAAATGCTAGAGCTGAAACGGGGAAACTCCAGTCATAGATTCATACAAAAATGAATAGAAAACAACTTCTCTTAAAATAATCTGAACTTAGGAAGAAGAGAAGTAGTTAGAAAATTTTATCAATGAAAAGTTATTTTTATAACGAATAGAAAGACAAATACTCAATTTTCTACAAATTTAATCTTGCTAACCAAAGATTGCGACAAACACTTTATTAATTAAAATATCATCACTAAACACTCTATTAATTAAAAATGAGCATTAAACATTATGTTAATCAAAGTATGAGCATTAAACACTATGTTAATCTAACATAATAAAAAACTTGGGTAAGAAATGAAAGAATTTAAAGGGTTTAGACTAAATCACCTAGAGGGGGGGGGGGGGGGGTGAATAGGTTTTTCTTATTTCTTTTTAAGCTTAAAGTTGTTAGTGTTGGATCGGTCGGCGCCCTTAGAGGGGGGTGAATAAGGGTTTTCAAAAACTTTAGATTATATTTAAAAACTTTGAATTATTGCAAGGTTAAAGACATGAAATAAGTGAAGTAAAACAAAAAGGAGACATGCTTTATTGATATTAAATAAGTTTTACAAAACTTGATCTCAATGGCGCTAGAGATTGGAGGCGAATAATAAAAACTCTTTTTCGTTTTCTATACCGACTCGTATCCCCACGAACCGGTTGGCTTTAGCCGATCTCCCCAGATACGGCCTCAAGCCGCTCTAGCCAATCTATCCCCAGAAAGGCCTCGAGCACCCCCTAGACCTAGCCTAGATCTAGTCGCCAACACGAGACGAATTTCAGCCCTAAGTCCTACCCCAGACCTAGTCGCCAACACGAGGCGATTTCACTTAAACGATTACAAGAAAAGATGTGAAATGAAAAAGATAATAATATAAAAACTCCCTCTATGTGGATCTCTTGGAGAAGTGGACGAATGTCCGCAGAGTATGATCGTAGTCGATGCGGCCTTTCGTCACGATGATGACGCGTGTTGAAATCTTCTCCACGGATCTCCTTAAGGCTTTATGGAATTGTGGGAGTATCGCTCTGAATCTTCCCCTCTCTGCTGTGGCACGAAGCTCTGGAGTTTGGGATTGGAGGAGGATGAAGAATTCGGAGCCAAAGCATCCAATTTATAGCCTTCACGCTACCGTCGGCGCTAGCGCTACCGCCGGCGCTAGCCCGGATTAGGAATGATCTTGCGCGGCCGAATCTCCAATCTGTGGCAACAATTTTCTCTATGCCTCTTGTGCGTCATGCTACCGCCAGCGCTAGTAGCTACCGCCGGGCGCTAGCTCCTTCTAAAAATGCCACCAGAATCGAGCTAATCAATGCTAGCGCCGGGCGCTATCGCTACCGTCGGCGCTAGTGAGCTTGTTCGAATTTTGGCCACAATTTTGGGGGCAGACATCATGAGTATTCCTTGAGTCATGTGGACTATGTTAACCTGCACACTTGAACACACAAGATCAAATACACGTAGGATTTATTATTCTCAAACCTAGGAGATGCGGAAGACCGTATTCCAACAAACTCCCCCTTTTGATAATAACAAATCCATTAATGATAAATCAAAGCATTAATAAATAAGCATGATGAGACTATACTTGTGTGTGTGTGTGAGTGATGACTTTAGGATGATTATTGATTTTAGTATTTAGAATTGCTCCCCCTAAATATATGCTCCCCCTATGTGAATGCTCCCTTAATATGTATGCTATCAACTGAATTTGTCATGTTGGGTTTATGATAGCGGGTTACATTTATCATTGTTAGTTCTCCCCCTTTTGCATTTTATCATGTTAGTTCTCCCCCTTTGTTATTAGCAAAAGTGGGTAGGGAAACAAATCACTAAAAAATGTGTAAATAAAAGAGAAGGCATGATCGAGCTTTTTAAGTAAATGATAAGGAGTTTTAGACTTGTCTTTCATTGAAAATGATCAGAGTTATGACTTATTTTATCCCTTTTGTTTGTAGTTCTCCCCCTTTTATATATCCGAGTTTAAGAAAAAAATAATGATTTCCCCTTTAAATAAGAGTTTTAAGCCTAAAAACAATCATGATTTCCAAGTAACCAATCTACCCAGACAATATGTCAACACCCTAGCCCCGTACTAAGTGACGGATGGGCATGAGGAGCTGCAAATATGTCGTAGGTTGGGGTGTTAATCCCATATGCAAACACTAGACAAAAACTTAACCTAGCACTCTTTTCCCCCAGTGCCTCGCAAGGCCCCACTGGAACCCTCCCCGGTTAAGGACAAGACATGACTAGAGATAAGTGTTGAAACCAGTTTCCCGGTCTCAGCGTTCGAAAGGGGGTTGCGACTAACCCTTACTTGTTCTAAGCCTAGACCCTTGACCGATCACTAAGAACCGAAAGACTTGGACTTGTTGAACTCTTGAATCCACAAATGGACCCCTTAAGCTGCAGCGCGGAGGTCCCACCACGTACCCGGAAGATCTTAGAGCGCTTCCCCTCCCAAGCCAATACTGAGCCTGGGCACCTTGGAGGGCACTAAGGAACACCTCACCGACCACCTTCAACGTCAAGGGGAGGGGAGGGATAGTGCTTGCTCACACGCGAGAGAGGGGGTCAGAACCAACCCTTCCCAAGGTGCCCATGGGGGTCTATTTATAGACTTTCCCAAAAATGGACTGCGGATAGCAAAAATCCTGCTATTCGCAGTCCAAAGGTGACCACCATCGATCACGCATGAGGGGGGCGAGTGGGACTCAAAGTGACCACTTCCCCCCTCGCGGGAGGTCATTCCGACCTCCCCACCTATGCCGGGCGAGTGGGAGGATCCCTCCCACTCGCCCGAAGGGGGCGGCGAGTGGGAGAGCACCTCCCACTAGACCCCCAAGGTGGCCGGCGAGTGGGAGGGCCTCTCCCACTCGCCCGGCGAGTGGGAGGGCCCCTCCCGCTCGCCCGGGTGAGTGGGAGGGTCTCTCCCACTCGCCTAAGGGTGATCGGCGAGTGGGAGGCCCCTCTCACTCGCCCGAAGAGAGTGGGGGGAGCGGGTGCTCCCCCCGCCTTCCCCGCGGACTCTCTGTGCCTTAGATCGGTCTCCACCGCTCATGCGCGGACGTTTGGCTTGTCTCGACCACCTTTACTGTCTTGGTCTCATCCGGGTCGGGTCACACCGACTCGGGAAATATGAGGGTTGTACACAATCCCCGCTCTTTGTGAGCTTGTCCCAAGCTCGGAAAGAAAGTCCAACCCACCTATTTGACGAGTAGGTGGGACCTTAGGGGAATCCACGGAAGGGTCTGCCAACGGGACGTCCCTGCCAAGCTTTTCGGTTGATCCTGTCTTGAGATGGAAGGCGAACCCTTCTCCACTAAACACCCCTCCGGCGAGCCGAGCTCAACAGGAGGTGGAGAAAGCTCAACACCTGAGGTCGAACTAAGCTTGACCGAAGGTGGAGGGGAACTCGACACCTCTAGTCGAGCTGAACTCGACCCGAGGTGGGAGGAACTCGACATCTCTAGTCGAGTCGAACTCAACCTGAGATGGAGGGGAACGAACCTTTCTCCACTAAACACCCCTCCTGCGAGCCGAGCTCAACAGGAGGTGGAGAAAGCTCAACACCTGAGGTCGAACTAAGCTTGACCAAAGGTGGAGGGGAACTCGACACCTCTAGTCGAGCTGAACTCGACCCGAGGTGGGAGGAACTCGACATCTCTAGTCGAGTCGAACTCAACCTGAGATGGAGGGGAACGAACCTTTCTCCACTAAACACCCCTCCTGCGAGCCGAGCTCAACAGGAGGTGGAGAAAGCTCAACACCTGAGGTCGAACTAAGCTTGACCGAAGGTGGAGGGGAACTCGACACCTCTAATCGAGCTGAACTCGACCCGAGGTGGGGAACGAACCTTTCTCCACTAAACACCCCTCCTGCGAGCCGAGCTCAACAGGAGATGGAGAAAGCTCAACACCTGAGGTCGAACTGAGCTTGACCGAAGGTGGAGGGGAACTCGACACCTCTAGTCGAGCTGAACTCGACCCGAGGTGGGAGGAACTCGACATCTCTAGTCGAGTCGAACTCAACCTGAGATGGAGGGAGCTCAACATCTCTGGGCGAGTCGAACTCAACCTGAGATGGAGAACGAACCTTTCTCCACTAAACACCCCTCCTGCGAGCCGAGCTCAACAGGAGGTGGAGAAAGCTCAACACCTGAGGTCGAACTAAGCTTGACCGAAGGTGGAGGGGAACTCGACACCTCTAGTCGAGCTGAACTCGACCCGAGGTGGGAGGAACTCGACATCTCTAGTCGAGTCGAACTCAACCTGAGATGGAGGGAGCTCAACATCTCTGGGCGAGTCGAACTCAACTTGAGATGGAGAGACCTCAACACATTCCAGGGAGCAGAGCTCATCTGAAGGTGGAGGCAGAAGAGGAGAGGGGAAGAGGAAAAAGTGTACCTTCGAGGGCAGCGACGCCGGCCCCATCCCGACCTGCCGAAGTCGAGCGTACTCGCAGGAGGATTGTGACGTCAACGACCCGAACCCTGGGAGCCGCCTTCATGGGGCGGATGCTATCCGAGACAGCTGGAGAGGAGTTCTAGGGCTATTCCCCTTGAACGTGAGGGTGGCCAGGGATTTTTTTTTCTCTTCTTTGGCTTCTCGTGGGAGCCGTGTATCTCCTGCATATCTGTTGTCTTTAACCTTTCTCCCTTTACTGCTTGAGGATTTGATACCTTACTTGAACCGATCGTTAGGTCGTTAATCGATCCGATGAGCCTTCCCTCTGTCGACATGACTGAGCCCGGAGAAAGGTCTGTGGTCAGGGATCTTACCGATTGGAGGTGGAAGTACCCATCCGTGCCCTGGGAGTCCTGGCTCAACCGGGGGTGGAGGAACTCGACGCCTTCCCAATCAGACTGGAGGTGGAAGTACCCATCCACATCCTGGGAGTCTTAGCTCAACCGGGTGTGGAGGAACTCAACACCTTCCCAGTCCCTTTACCGATTGGAGGTGGAAGTACCCATCCACGTCCTGGGAGTCTTAGCTCAACCGGGTGTGGAGGAACTCAACGCCTTCCCAATCAGACTGGAGGTGGAAGTACCCATCCACGTCCTGGGAGTCTTAGCTCAACCGAGTGTGGAGGAACTCAACGCCTTCCCAATCAGACTGGAGGTGGAAGTACCCATCCACGTCCTGGGAGTCTTAGCTCAACCGGGTGTGGAGGAACTCAACGCCTTCCCAGTCAGACTGGAGGTGGAAGTACCCATACACGTCCTGGGTGTCTTAGCTCAACCGGGTGTGGAGGAACTCAACGCCTTCCCAGTCCCTTTACCTATCGGAGGTGGAAGTGCTTGATGCTTCCGCGATACACTTCCTCTTCGTGGAACCTTACCAACCTGTGTTCCTATCGGCCTGAGTAACTATCTTAAGCTGGAGCCAGAGGTACGATCAAAGAGGCAATCAACATATTTATTAAGGATAAAAACGTTTAAGATCGTCGCCATTCCAAGTATTACCAAGGGGGATTCCCTCAACATTCTGAAGGCGATACCCCCCCGACCTCAGGGCCTCCAAGATCACATAGGGCCCCTCCCAATTGGGCTGGAGCTTTCCTACGTTCGCCGACCTTCCCGCGGCGTCGACCTTTTTGAGGACTAGATCTCCTGGGATGAACTGTTTGATTCTAATATTCTTATCGAAGTACCTGGCCATCCGACACTTCACTTCCTCTTGTCGAACCGTGGCGAGGTCCCGGAGCTCTTCAACCATATCCAGCGAGAGTCGTTGCTCCTCCTCATTGCCCATCCTCCAGTCCTCGCTTCCTTCCTCGGCAGCTACGACCCGGGGGGATCTGACCTCAAACTCCACTGGGAGTACGGCTTCTGACCCGTGGGAGAGTTTGAATGGCGTTTCGCCCGTTGCCGTGTTTGGAGTTGTTCTTAAGGCCCATAAGACCGAGGGGAGTTGCTCCACCCAGTTCCCTTTCAGGTTCTCCACCTTCTTTTTCAGCAAGTTGACAATGACTTTGTTGGCAGCCTCTACCTGCCCATTGCTTCGAGGATGGTGGACAGAGGCAAAGCGGAGGTCGATGCCCACTTGACCGCAGAAAGTGATAAGTTCATCGCTAGCGAATTGTGGCCCGTTGTCTGTTACTATGGCAAGGGGGAGTCCGTGTCTGCAAATTATTTCTCCCCAGATGAAATTCTTTATCACCTGCGAGGTCGTCTTTGCCAAGGCCTTAACCTCCACCCACTTGGAGAAATAGTCAATCATAACCAACAAGAATCTTCTCTGACCGCTAGCCTGAGGGAATGGGCCGACCAAGTCCATCCCCCAGATAGCGAAGGGCCAGGGCGCAGTGATCGTTCTGAGCCTCTGCGCGGGTTGAAGTTGGAGCGGCGCGAAGAGTTGACATTTCTGGCACTTTTTTACAAACTCTATGGCATCCTTCCGCAGAGTCGGCCAGAAGTACCCTTGCCTTAGCACCCGCTTTTCTAGGGTCTGACTTCCTGAATGGCTCCCGCATTCTCCGGAGTGGATTTCCTCCAAGACCCTCGGAACTTCATCTTCCGTCACGCACCTTGCTAGGAGCCCGGCCAGGGTCTTCCTGTACAGGCTCCCTTCGCGCATTATGTAGTATGCTGACTTGTACCTGAACCGCCTCTTATCTAGGTCTCCTTCCGGGAACTTGCCTGAGGTCAGGAAGGTGAGGATCGGGTCTATCCACGAGGCTCTCTGATCAATCTCCATCAACTCGCCTTCCTCGATGGATGGGCGGAATAACTCGGTCACCGTCCCTCCTGCGCGAGGACCGTGCTTCGCCAACTGGTCCGCTCGGGCGTTCTCCTCTCTGGGAATGTGCTGGATGGAGAAGGTGTGGAACCACCCGGCGAGGTCCCTAACCTTCGCTAGATACTTCTGGAGGGTTGGCTCCTTTGCTTCGAACTCCCCTCGAACCTGGGAGGCCACCACCATTGAATCTGTGAAAACCTTCACGTCCCGGATCTCCAGCTCCTTCGCCAGACGGAGCCCTGCCACCACTGCCTCATACTCGGCCTGATTGTTGGTCACAGGGAACCGAATGTGGATCGCTTGCTCGATCCTGGTCCCATGTGGGCTGATCAGGATCACCCCTCCGCCAAGGGAACTTTTTCCTGATGCTCCATCCGCGAACAGATCCCATGCCACCAGCCCGGCGGGCTCTGGCCCGTCCACCTCTTTGACGTATTCTGCCAGGAAGTCTGCTACCGCTTGTGCCTTCATCGACAACCGGGGGATGAAGCTGACATCAAACTCGCTGAGCTCCACCGACCACTTTGCCAACCTGCCCGAATGCTCTACTCCCTCCATAATGTTGCGAAGGGGGTGGTCGGTCACCACCTTGATCGAGTGAGCCTGGAAATACGGGCGGAGTTTCCGGGCTGAGATGATCAAGGCAAATGCCAGCTTTTCCAGGACAGGATACCTCAGCTCTGCCTTCTTCAGGACCCTGCTAACATAGTAGATCAGCAGCTGCTTCTTCCCCTCCTCCCGGACCAGGACCGAACTCACTGCCTCGACCCCTACCCCTAGGTAGAGAAAAAGGTCTTCTCCTTCCCTCGGCCCCTGGAGCAAGGGGGCTCGCGTTAGTTGTTCCTTCAAGGCCTGAAAGGCTTCCTCACACTCTGGTGTCCACTCGAACTTCTGACCCTGGCGCAGTGCCTTGAAGAAGGGAGAGCACTTCTCTCCCGCCCTGGAGAGGAACCGACTCAGCCCTGCTAACTTTCCAGTCAGCCTCTGAATTTCTTTCGCGTTCCTTGGCGCTTCCAACTCCAGAATGGCTTTTACCTTGTCTGGATTGGGTTCAACCCCCTCCGGGGTGAGTAGATGACCCAAGAACTTTCCTCGACTCGCTCCAAAAACGCACTTGGAGGGGTTCAACCTCATCTTGAACCTCCGAAGGGTAGCGAAGGTCTCCACTAGATCTTGCAGGTGGGACTCCACATCCCGGCTTTTAACCATCAAGTCATCCACGTAGACCTCTAAGTTGCGCCCCTTCTGCTCTCTGAAGACTCGATCCATCATCCTCTGGTACGTTGCCCCTGCATTCCTCAACCCGAACGACATCATCTTATAACAGTAACATCCATCGTCCGTGATGAACGAGACGTCCTTGACGTCGGGCGAATGCATTCGAATTTGATGATAGCCGGAGAACGCATCCAAGAAGCTCATCACTGGGAAACCGACCGTTGAATCTACCAACGCATCGATCCGAGGCAACGGATAGCAGTCTTTAGGGCACGCTTTGTTCAGCATAGTGAAGTCCACGCACATCCTCCACTTCCCCTCTCCTTTCGTTACCATCACTACGTTTGAGACCCATCCTGGGTACTGAATTTCTTCCACGAACCCCGCCTCTAGCAGCTTCCTCACCTCCTCCCTAATTGGCCCAGCAAGGGTGGGCGACACCTTCCTCTTCTTCTGGCGAATGGGGCGAACGCTCGGGTCAAGGTTGAGGCGATGACATGCCACATCCGCATCAATACCCGGCATCTCCGCAGCTTTCCATGCGAAAATGTCTATGTTCTGCTGGACACATCTTCGGATCCTTTCCTGATCTTGCCCGCTCAGCCTCCCACTAATCCGTATCTTCTCCGGCCTTCCACTGCCGCTAATGACTTCTCTCTCACTCACTTCTTCCGCCACCTCTAACTTGGTCAGATCGCCTAACGTAGGATCTGCCTCCTCTGCCTCCTCCTCTGTCGATGATCGCAGCTTGATGGGAGGAGGCGAGCTCCTCGGCTCTTTGCTTCCTGCCATGAGACTCGGCCCAGAGTTTTCCGAACTAGTCGCTTCCACGCTCACCGCACCAGAATGTTGAAACCAGTTTCCCGGTCTCAGCGTTCGAAAGGGGGTTGCGACTAACCCTTACTTGTTCTAAGCCTAGACCCTTGACCGATCACTAAGAACCGAAAGACTTGGACTTGTTGAACTCTTGAATCCACAAATGGACCCCTTAAGCTGCAGCGCGGAGGTCCCACCACGTACCCGGAAGATCTTAGAGCGCTTCCCCTCCCAAGCCAATACTGAGCCTGGGCACCTTGGAGGGCACTAAGGAACACCTCACCGACCACCTTCAACGTCAAGGGGAGGGGAGGGATAGTGCTTGCTCACACGCGAGAGAGGGGGTCAGAACCAACCCTTCCCAAGGTGCCCATGGGGGTCTATTTATAGACTTTCCCAAAAATGGACTGCGGATAGCAAAAATCCTGCTATTCGCAGTCCAACGGTGACCACCATCGATCACGCATGAGGGGGGCGAGTGGGACTCAAAGTGACCACTTCCCCCCTCGCGGGAGGTCATTCCGACCTCCCCACCTATGCCGGGCGAGTGGGAGGATCCCTCCCACTCGCCCGAAGGGGGCGGCGAGTGGGAGAGCACCTCCCACTAGACCCCCAAGGTGGCCGGCGAGTGGGAGGGCCCCTCCCGCTCGCCCGGGTGAGTGGGAGGGTCTCTCCCACTCGCCTAAGGGTGATCGGCGAGTGGGAGGCCCCTCCCACTCGCCCGAAGAGAGTGGGGGGAGCGGGTGCTCCCCCCGCCTTCCCCGCGGACTCTCTGTGCCTTAGATCGGTCTCCACCGCTCATGCGCGGACGTTTGGCTTGTCTCGACCACCTTTACTGTCTTGGTCTCATCCGGGTCGGGTCACACCGACTCGGGAAATATGAGGGTTGTACAATAAGGTTATCTAATGTCTACAACCCTACGCCCCCGCTATGGTGAGAAATGAAGTCATGGATAACAATTATTGGAAACATTAAGCATTTAAATCTAATGGGAAATATCATAGCATATGGGTTTATATTTTTATTTGAATTTTTGAAATAAAACTCACATAGCTATATTGAAATTCATGAATGAATCAGAGTTTGAGTATTGCGGAAGATTTCGAAAAAGAAACATCATAATACTAAATAAGAGTTTAAGTTAAAAAGAGATGTTTTATAAGCAATATTTCACTTATTGGAGGAGTGTTTAGAATAGAAATAGATCAGAGTTATAAGCAAAAAAAATTCAACCAATATAAAGTTTACCAAGCAAGTCTACCACTTGTTGCAAGAAAGGAATTTGAAGATTCAAGTGAGGATGCACACAAGATGAAAGATTTTAAATAAGTATTAAAGTGCAAGGTAAAACAATTATATGGTTATGATGCGGAAGACATATAGAAGTACAAAAAACATCTTATGGTAATCAATGATGGTTCATAAAAAGATATATGAGTTCAATTTCAAAAAGAAGATGTTTTTGTAAATCATTTTGCATTTAAAATTTTTGTTTTGACAATACAGTAACCAAGCATGAAATAATCTTATCAAAAAGAGATTACTATAATGTTACTTTAATTCACAATTTCAAAACATACCAAACATTGTAGAAAGCATGCTAGGTTATCTAGTGCATTTCATAAATAAAGAGTAGTATAGAATTAGCATTAGGATCCAATACTCATGAGAAGAAAAGTTATGGAAGATAATGATGTGCATAAAAGTGTATTTTGAATAGAGTAAACAAATGTTTTAATCAAAAATACAAGTAATATGTAAAGTAAAGAGCATAATAAAACACAAATAATTTTACTTCCACTCACTTCAATGCACAAAGAAAAATGTACAACTATCAAGGTGCTCTGCACACACAATGCTCATCAAGACTTATCAGGGTGCAAAGTAGTGCTTGGGGGATCACATAGTTTTATTCTTCAAGATTGATTTTTATTGTGATCCGGTGTACTTAAGAATAAGTGGTTTTTATTTTGAAAGAAAGTTATGGTTTGCACAAGATACTTTATTATTCTTTCCAAGGTGCTCAACCTCACAACGCTTATTAAGACTTATCAGGAGGTTCAAGTAGTGCTTGGTGGAGTTATCTTTGTCACTTTATTTTATGATTTTGTTTTGTACAAAGTTCTCCGAATACACTTGTTTTGCAAACAAATATAATTTATGAAAAAGATAACCACTTTTCTTAACTTTTAAAAGTGCAAATAAAGGTTGTGTAGGTAAGATACTTGTGCAATTTTAATTCATTGTACTATTACAAAACATACACAAACATTCTTAGATTAAACACATAAGTAGACAATGCCAAAATAAGTGAGTGAATTGCGATCATTATCAAACATAAAACATTACTCATACTTAGAGGCATGCTACGCATAGTTCTACACAACTTTTTCAATATAATTTATGCACATATTAATAGATATATCTAAGCATGATGAAAACAATGTTCAAAGTAGTTTGAAAAGATAAATTGCAACATTATAGAAGTTTTGAATAATAGATTAAATCATGCTTGATTTTTACAATAAAGTCCATACAGATATTTTTGAAAAATAATTTTTATTTAAAGTTTGAACTTATAAAATTGATCTTGGACTTCCCGAGGACTACCTTGTGAGAGGTTCGTCCGGTACTAGGTGATATGATGGGATGATAGCCCAATCACCCTTTCGCAAAATACAAGTAAAAAGTTAAGTTCAAAAACTGATTTTTGATAAAAAAATTTTGTTTTATATTTTTGTATTTGATTTTTGCTTTAGGAAATAGAATTTAAATAAATGACAAAAAAAAGACAGAACATATTTTTTTTGTAATTTGGATTTTATATTTTTGTATTTGATTTTTCAAAAATAAAATAAAATTTGAAGTGCAAAACTAAATAGTACATATAGATTAGTATATTTTTAGGGATTTTTCAAAATTTTAAAATTATAGAAAAACGAACCTCGACGCTAGCGCCGGCGCTAGCGCAGGAAACAGTAAGTGATTTTTTAGGCTTTTAAAAATTTTGATGCTTGAACTTGATTAGGTGTCCCATTAGTAGTTTCATGGTGAATTTTCAAATTTTTTGGAGATGTTTAGATAGTGCAAATTGCATGAAACGTTAGCGATTTTCTTATTGATTAGACTACCTGACCAACGCAGAGACATATTTTCTTATACCTTTATTATGATATTTCAAGGGCTTGTGTTTACCAAAATAATGTAAACTGAAAATAGATAGAGAATGTAAACACAAGACATCATGTTTGAATCAGCCAAATAATACATGTTCTAATGATTAATCCATAAACTATGTGATTGATGGAATTTTAGTATTCTATTATGATTTTAAATCACATAGTTGTCATAAAATATGAATAACATCATAAATGTTGTACCTAGCATAGATATATAAGCATAGACCAACACGAGATGCTAGGATGATGAGTTTGGATGCAATGTTAAACATAGGATTAATCATGTATTTTGTGAAAAATATTTCTCTTCATTATAAAGGCTATCATAATCAACAAAACAAGATCAATGCATTTCGCATTTTAATTTTTAGCCTAAGCCCTTTAATAAACCATTTAAATCCATTAAAGTAATATCATTAGTCTTGACAATAATTTCAATTTACAATTTATAATTCAAGACATTTAAAAAGTAATGGATTTAGAAGGTAAAAATAAAAATGATAAGTAGATCACTAAAAAATGATATGACTTTTATTCAATTTTATTCAATATGATTCATTTATGAATTATGGTTTAATTTATGAAAGTCATATTACAAGATATATAAAGTGATCATATCATGATGGTTTTAAGAAAAAAATAAAAGAAAATAAACAAATAGAAAGTTTAAGCACATCATGAAGTAGGGAAATGATATTTCATTTTAATTGATTTCTACTTCATGCAAATGATAGGATACTAATGAATAAGAGATTTATGTATCCAAAGAGGACCGGGTGTGACGGTTCCTTTGGGTATCCAAATACATCGTGTTTGCTTTTGGGGAGATAGTGATGAGTGGACCTTTTCTTTTGACATTAGAGCGTTATTCTTAAGAATGGGTCTCCATTCATACCTTGGATAAACATTATTTTTAGTTCTCAATTTTCCATAATCATTTACTTGAATATTTGGATAAAAGTGATTTTTGAAAGGAAATTTGTTTGCATTTAATTTTAGGTTGGGAGAAGCATGGTTTTGTAAATAATGATGATTTTGATTTTGATTTACAAATCCCTTATGTTCCTTACTCCCATTATTAAACTTTGTTATGATATTCATATTCTCATTCAACTTGTCTTTAGATGTAGTTTGATATTGTGAATTTGTATTTACAATTTTCATAAGCAAGTTGATTTTTGATTTTAATTCTTCATTCTTGATCTTTAAACTATGTCTAGCTTTATTATAATTGATTGTGCTATTTTTAAGAGTGGTAACAATTGAGTCAATATGTTTTTCATATTTATCCCTATACTCATCAAATGTTTCATCCATCTCTTTTATTTCAATTTCATAGTCCTTACACTCAGCATAATTAATTTTTAAAGATGAATTTTCTAAACATAATTTTCCATTTTGTTCTCTTATAAAAATAATTACTTTTTCAAAATTTTTCTTTAATATCATTACAATCAAGACAAGATTTTGTATTTTTAATTGAAGTGACATGAGTAAAGCTAGATAAATCGGATTTTGATACTACTTTAACTTTTGCTTTTAAATTTTTATTTTCTAAGCGCAATAGTTTATTAGCATTCTTTAATTTCTTAATTTTGCGCTTAGTATTTTGTAACAATTGTAATGAAGAGATAGAAGTACAAAAGATAGAATTTGATTTCCTTACATTGCTTTTGGATGAGGGAGGATTTGAACATATTGTTCATTTGTCTTCTTCTTGGCACTCCTCTTCCAAAAGTAAGATTTCTTCTTTTTTTTCTCTTGGTGTATTGTTCTCCTTTTCTATTTCAATATTCTCCATGGCTTCGCTCCGAGAGAGATCTTCTTGAATCATAATGGATGCTTGTATGTTCTTTTCCTCCTGTGTTTGTTCCATACCTGCGAGAGGAAGATCATACATTTCTTCAAGAAATTTCCATACTTTATAAGCACTAGAAAAGCAATACACAAATTTGAAAACTTCATTTGAGAGACCACAAAATAGATAATGTTTAGCTTTTGCATCTAAATGAAGTTCCTTTTTATTTGATTCATCCACACGTCTTATAATTGCTAAGTTCCATACTTCGATATCTAAAGTTTTAATAAATTTTTCCATTAAAATTTTCCATCCTTTATAATTTGTTCCTTCAAACAAAGGTGGTTTATGTGATATTTCATCTTCACAGAAATTTGCCCCACTATTTGAAGCGAGATCATGAGACGCCATTATTCCCGGTTGTTAAGCCGATTGGAATATAACTTATCTCTGATACCACTTGTTGGATCGGTCGGCGCCCTTAGAGGGGGGGTGAATAAGGGTTTTCAAAAACTTTAGATTATATTTAAAAACTTTGAATTATTGCAAGATTAAAGACATGAAACAAGTGAAGTAAAACAAAAAGGAGACATGCTTTATTGATATTAAATAAGTTTTACAAAACTTGATCTCAATGGCGCTAGAGATCGGAGGCGAATAATAAAAACTCTTTTTCGTTTTCTATACCGACTCGTATCCCCACGAACCGGTTGGCTTTAGCCGATCTCTCCCCAGATACGGCCTCAAGCCGCTCTAGCCAATCTATCCCCAGAAAGGCCTCGAGCACCCCCTAGACCTAGCCTAGATCTAGTCGCCAACACGAGGCGAATTTCAGCCCTAAGTCCTACCCCAGACCTAGTCGCCAACACGAGGCAATTTCACTTAAACGATTACAAGAAAAGATGTGAAATGAAAAAGACAATAATATAAAAACTCCCTCTATGTGGATCTCTTGGAGAAGTGGACGAATGCCCGCAGAGTATGATCGTATTCGATGCGGCCTTTCATCACGATGTTGACGCGTGTTGAAATCTTCTCCACGGATCTCCTTAAGGCTTTATGGAATTGTGGGAGTATCGCTCTGAATCTTCCTCTCTCTGCTGTGGCACGAAGCTCTGGAGTTTGGGATTGGAGGAGGA
Source organism: Dactylorhiza incarnata (assembly GCA_033032865.1). Taxonomy (NCBI): domain Eukaryota; kingdom Viridiplantae; phylum Streptophyta; class Magnoliopsida; order Asparagales; family Orchidaceae; genus Dactylorhiza; species Dactylorhiza incarnata. The sequence continues at coordinate 13,886,903 of JAWHQI010000003.1, read as the reverse complement.
TGAAGAATTCAGAGCCAAAGCATCCAATTTATAGCCTTCACGCTACCGCCGGCGCTAGCGCTACCGCCGGCGCTAGCCCGGATTAGGAATGATCTTGCGCGGCCGAATCTCCCATCCGTGGCAACAATTTGCTCTATGCCTCTTGTGCGCCATGCTACCGCCAGCGCTAGTAGCTACCGCCGGGCGCTAGCTCCTTCTAAAAATGCCGCCGGAATCGAGCTAATCAATGCTAGCGTCGGGCGCTATCGCTACCGCCGGCGCTAGTGAGCTTGTTCGAATTTTGGCCTCAATTTTGGGGGCAGACATCATGAGTACTCCTTGAGTCATGTGGACTATGTTAACCTGCACACTTGAACACACAAGATCAAATACACATAGGATTTGTTATTCTCAAACTTAGGAGATGCGGAAGACCGTGTTCCAACAGTTAGTAGCCTAATGAGCCTACACAATCAATTAAGAAAAACCAAGCTCATGGAATCACAGCCACAACACAAAGGATTTATAGTGGTTCCCCAAGTGATGGGTAGTCCACTGTCCCCCTACACCCCTCTAACTCCAATGTTAGATAGGGTCAAAGATACTCCTCCAAGTAATCTTCTCAGCTCCTAGAGCTTACACCACAAGTTCCTCAGAACTACTCAGATCACAGATGATCCTACCTCAGGACAATAGTCTCTACAGTTCAGAGCTATCACCAGCTCCTACCTTAGGCACAACAGCCCTACAACTCATAGGAATCCACCTCCTACAACTCAGACCACCTCCTGGTCCTACTCCAGGCAACAGTCATTTACAATCTTCTCAGAGCTGAATAACTCTTACAAAATAAAGTAATGATAGAACAATAACCTCTACTACTGATTCAATCTGATAGGAAGCTTTGGATTAAGGTATCAACAGAAGATCTCAGCTGATGCTGATCTTGAGCTGTTCCTGAACTGGTTGGTTCAGGACAACTCCACTGTCTTCCTCTTCAGAAGGAAGAAAGAAGACTCTTGTCTCTCTTGTTGATGAAAGCTTGAATCACTGAAAGAGAGAACCACTTCTGTTCAAGGCAAGAAGGTTTTTGCAGCTTCAGGAAGTTGCAGACGGCTTGCTTTGACAGCTTGAACAACTTCACAATAATGAACAATCATTTCTTTGTTGCCCTAACATTAGCTTTTATAGCACTGTGCATCTTTAACGGCTATCTGCACGACCTCTCTTGCCCATGCTGATAAAGGCATTACTTTATCACTTTTTGCGCCCTTTTCAAACTCTGGGCGACGCCAGTCAACGGGTAACATGCTTGACTCTGTCTCAGCGGATCCGCTGAGACCGCTCCTTATCTCAGCGGATTGGCACAAGCTGAGACAGCTACTCCTTTTCAGCGGTTCCGCTGAGATGGCTCCTCGTCTCAGCGGATCTGACCTTTCGTCTCAGCGGTTCAGCTGAGACAAATCTCCATCTTTTAAGAGTTGATTTCTCCTGTTCTTAGGTCATGATTGGCCCTTTCTCTTTGAGTCACCTAAGCCTGTATATCTTACAAAAACAGGCTTTATCAAATATATCTTGTACTTAGCATTGCATAGTGACCCCTCTTCAAATCAAGGGAATTTGAGGGAAAATTCCCAACAATCTCCCCCATATTTGAAGAGGGCAAAACACCTGCCAATGCTAAGTAGCTTCTTGATCAGAAATATGTCATTTTACTGAAATTGATTAAAAAGTGGAGATTATGACATTTCATGACACATATTGCTTGAGTAAATTTCTGTTGATATTAACAGTTTCTTATTTACACCAAGCATCATTAAATACACATATCAACAACTCATGAAGACACATTATATATATGTCCATTATATAATGACTCGTCATTTCTTCATTACTATATGTACTGTGCACATGATATTTAGTAACTATTAAGGTAAAGCTTAGATATTCAAATGCAACATACATACATAAACAACAAATGACACAAAGTAATTTTCAGGGAATAAATGGTCATTTCATTCAATTGTCCAAAACAGATATACAATATCAGTTCAAATCACATAGTTACATCAAACATCCTAAGGAGCTTCTAAGTATAGAATTTTCTTGGATGAACCCTGGGTTGATCTGGAGCTTTCTCCTGTTTCCATAGACTTCCTCTTCCTTGCTTCAGCAGCAGCCCTCATATTTTCCTTCCTTTTGAAGTACAGGAATGGCTTTGGAAGATATCTTGGGGGTATCCTTACAGGGGTTTTCCTTCTCACCAGATTTTCTTTGTAGATTCTTTCCAGTAGAGACCCCCTCTCAAGATGCTTGATCCATTCAACAGATGAGTAGATATGGTCAATATCCTTGAGTTGATTGTCATGGCTAACCCAGGTGTTGACTACAATAGTATCTAGTTCTAGATTATCTTCCTCAGAAAATGGATCATCCACCATTTCCATCCTCTTCTGGGCCATGTACTCTTCAGCAGTCTGAATGCCCTCTCTCCTTCTCCTCTTTGCTTCCCACTCATCTTGAATCTGTTCAGATTGACTTGGAAAATCAAAATCTTCAGGTCTGTTTGGGCTCAGCACAGGAAGATTTAAGGAAATTTTGGTTCCTTGGAGCACCTTCAGACTTATGGCCTTATGATCATCATTTACCATATTAACAACTATGAGGAGTTTATCTTGAATTTCATTGGAGGCATTCTTGACTTATTTCAGCACTTCCTTATAGGTTGCTTCCTGGTTATTGTGTAGTTGTAGGTAGGCATTCTCCAGGTTGGTGTCCAATCTCATGTGAGCCTCCTCCAGGTTTGTACTTAGCTTGGCAACTTTTTCCTCCCCCTTTTTGCTCTCTTCAGATATCTTATTTTCAAGTTCAGAGTGTTGGTCAAGTATAGATTGGGAGAGAGTTTGGAAAGAACTGTCCATATCATCCAGTAAGATATCCTTGGCCTTGTCAATGTGGGACATGACATGGCTGCTGGTTGTATTGGCCACTTGCACCTTCCTGGCCACTGCCCTCTCCCAGACATTTTCATTCTCAAAGACTTTATGTTTTACATAGGCAATGTCCCTTGTGGAGTCCCCTTGTTTGTCTGCAATTTGCTTCAGTATAGTGTGTTGGGCAGCAACAGTGCCTTTAGCTAGCTCAAACCATCTAGTCATCTGCTGGAGGATATGAGCAGATACTGTTTTGACACCTTGGACCTGAGTATGCAGCTCAGTCCTTACTGCAGTCAGCCTTGACTCCATTATCTGTTCACTGGCTTGGATCTCCTGAGTCAATGCTGCCCTTGTAGCATTTAGCTCATCTTTGATTTGGGCAGTGGCACCATGAACTTTTTCTTTAATGTGCTCCTTGACAGACAACATCTGACGCTCAATAATGGATTTTATTGAGTTTAGCAGGTCAGATATGTCCAGCACAGTTGTTGGCCTTCCCTGGGCAATTTCCTTCTCCACTATCTCTTCAACCCTATTATTTTCCTTCTCCAATGCAGGTTCAGGTCTTTGTAGCTCAATAGAGGGAAGTAGAGAGTCTGGCTGTAACTCAACTTCCATGTTGTCAATGATCTTATTGACCCCTTCCTCAACCTGAGCATTAGCTCTGCCAACATCTGGGATGTGCTCCCCTTCACTAGCACCCACATCTCCTTCTTCAGAGTGTGAGCATTGCTCCCCCTCACTTCATGCAGAATCATCTGCTGCTCCAGACCTGGAACCATGCTCCCCCTCACTTGGAGCATCCTTGTGTGGAGGACTTTGTCTTGGGGAACCTGAAAAGAAAGTGATGTGTTAGTTAGACTCCTAGTCTTATCTATAGTCTGAGGAGTGTAGATTAACTGTGATCCTAGTTTACCATGGAGAGGTGAATTCCTTGGTTCATCCTCAGCTTGTTAGATAGCTGGATCAGTATTAATTGGAGTTGGCTCAGAGTGAGATACAACTCTTCCTTGGGATTCATCTTCCACACTTGTCATGTGGACATCTTCACCTTCCACTTCTTCCAAGTGGTCTTGTTGTTCATCATCCTTCCTGGATTTCTCAACACCTTTTGCTTCAGTCTTCTTTGTCTTTTTCTTCTCCTTCAGCTCAGCCACCACAGAGGGTTGGCTCATGGGGAGGACTCTAGTTGACCTGTCCAATGTCCTGATATCCAATCTTTTCAAGTAGTGGATATTGACACCTTTGATGGAGGAAAAATGGCTTGGGTATGCCTTCAGTAGGTAGAGTGACATGATTCTTCCTAAGTTAGGGGCCTGCAGACATTCCCTCAGTCTTTGATAAAGAACATTTCCCCACCTAGTTCTTTTCTTCAAGATGATTCTTGTAACCAGCTCAAACATTGGTTGAGAAATGGTGTCATGAGAGCCTGGTTTACACATAAGAGCTTTCCCTACAATATCGCATAGCAACTTGCCCTTTTGATTGAAGAACTTCTTTTTCAGTGATGAGGTCTTGGGGTCACTGTATTCACACCAGTTGAGGGCTTGCTCCTTGTCAGTATCTGACACCTTCTCTTCTTCCAAACTAGGCAATTGCAGTGCCTTCTCTAGTCTCTTAGGGGACAACTTCACCCTTGTCTCTCCGATTTTAGAAGATAGACCATCCTTAGAGGATGACTGCTTGGCATTGGAATAAAACTCCAGCACTTCATTCTTGAATATCTGACAAGGTTCAGATAGCAGGAACTCCAGACCAGCTTCAGTGACAAGGTTGATGACACTGAGAATCTCTGGTGAGGCATAGAGAAAGCCATCCCTCACCAGCTCATATCCCTCAAACAACTCCTTCACGGTCTTGGGCACCATTTGTCGAAGAGAAGTACGCTGGGACGATGGGTGTGGGGAGTCATCTCGTCGGTTGGAGAGGCGCAAGTGAATGTGAAGAGTCTTTTATCACAGTCAGTTAGTTATATAGGACTAGGAGTAGGTGAGTCTGGAAGTGTTTCAACGGTTATAAGTGTTAACCTAGTCGTCTCAGCGGATCAACTGAGAAGGTTCTCAGCTGAGACCTTAGTCTGCTCTAGTCTGTTTTGAGGAGACTTATCCGCTGAGACAGTGTGGCTGTCTCAGCTGATCAGCTGAGATGGATCTCAGCTGATATTAGATTTTCAAAGCATTTAACATTTTAGGGAGGTTATCTACACTATTATGTGGACTATTCCTACTGTTTAAATAAAGTTGATCAATTCAGATTTCAATTTTCATAATATTACATATTGTGAGAATTGTACAGTTGAAATCATAAGCAATTTAACAGTGGGTATAGAATCATAAGTGAACTCATTCTAAATTCAACATTCCTAAGTCAATTTTGAAGGAATTGAACTTGGCCTCATCCAGTGGCTTTGTGAAGATATCAGCTACTTGATTGTCTGTAGGGACATATTCAAGTTTGATATCTTCACACTCTACATGCTCTCTAATAAAATGGTACCTAATTTCTATATGCTTGGTCCTGCTATGGGAGACAGGATTTTTGGCAATAGAAATAACACTGGATGAGTCACACAGCAAGGGAGATTGACTAACCTTGATGTTGTAATCCTCCAATTGATGTTGGATCCACAGAGATCAGCCTCCTCCCTAGGAATTGACAAGTTCCACTCGTGCTTTTCCTGTCTTCTTTGCACCATGCAAAATATGCATTTGAATAGCCTATCAGTTCAAAGTCATTGTTCCTAGGGTACCAAAAGCCAAGATTCAGGTTGCCCTTGAGGTATCTCAAGATCCTCTTCACAGAGGTGTAGTGAGATTCCTTAGGACAAGCCTGATACTTAGCACAAACACATGTAGAATACATAATGTCTGGCCTACTAGCAGTCAAATACAACAAGGATCCAATGATACACCTGTACATGGATTCATCAAAGGCCTTCCCCTTTTCATCCTTGCCTAGTGATACATTAGATCACATGGGTGTTCTCATGATGGAGGCTGACTCCATCCAAAATTTTTGATGAGCTCCTTGGTGTACTTAGTATGTGAAATGAAAATTCCATCATCAGACTGTTTCACTTGGAGCCCAATGAAATATTTGAGCTCACCTATACTGCTCATCTCAAACTCCCCATGCATTAGATTAGCAAATCTCTTGCAGAGGTTGTCATCAGTATACCCAAATATTATGTCATCAACATAGATTTGGACTAAGAGACACTTGCCCCTTGTTTCCCTAAGAAACAATGTGATATCTATCTTTCCCCTCAAGAATTTGTTCTTGATGAGAAAGCTAGAAAAGGTCTCATACCAAGCTCTTGGAGCTTGTTTGAGACCATAAAGAGCTTTCCTAAGGAAGTAATCATGAGATGTGAGAGTTGGATGAACAAAACCTGATGGCTGCTCTACATATACTTCCTCTTTCAAATTTCCATTTAGGAATGCTGATTTGACATCCATCTGGTACACTTTGAAGCCTTTGTGGGCTGCATAGGCAAGGAATAACCTTATGGCCTCCAACCTTGCAACTGGGGCAAAGGTTTGGTCAAAGTCTATTCCCTCCTCTTGCATATACCCCTTTGCAATAAGCCTTGTCTTGTTCTTGATGACTGTCCCATTTTCATCCATCTTGTTCCTGAAGATCCATTTGGTGCCTATGATATTGTGTCCTTGTGGTTTTGGCACCAACTTCCATACTTTGCACCTCTTGAATTGCAAGAGTTCTTCCTGCATTTCCTGAATCCAGAATGGATCCATGTTGGCCTCTTCAAACTTCTTGGGCTCTACCTGTGACAGGAAACTGAGGAACAAGGCCTCATTGTGAGCCCTACTCCTAGTTGTGATGATTTTTGTCAACCCTTAGAGCAGGAGGCAATCTGGTAGCTACTATTTGATGTGCATTCACTGCATCCTGCTGAACTTCTTCCAAAGTAGCAATTTCTTCATGCAGGTGAGGATCAACATCTTGTGCAGCTTCTTCATGGTCAGTTCCAGTTAAAGTTGGAGGCTAACTTGAGCTTGGTCTGTCCTGAAGGCTCAATTCCTGCAATTTCTCTGAAATTCCTGCACTTGGAGGTTGGCTAGACCATTCCAAAACCTTTTATTCTTCCCTGTTCAGAGCCACCAAAGGTGACCTTTCTTCTTTTGGGTTCTGGAATGAACTCCTTAAGGGCCTTCCTTTTTCCAGTCATATGCCTGGAACACCCACTGTCTAAATACCAAATCATGTTGGCACTTGAACTATCCTGCAACCACAAAGTTAGTAATCCTTAGGACCCTAATAAGGATTGGGTCCTAGGAAACAGTTAGTCATTGGGTAGTTGAATTTAATGGTTGCAACTCTAGGAAGAAAGCTACTCCTAGCACTTGGGGCACTTGAGTTGTGCCAATAATCTATGGCAAAGTGACCCACTTTATCACAGCACCAGCACTCATGAATGGTGTATCTCCTTTTCTAAACCTTCCTGGAAGGAGTAGAAGTCTGCCTAGGTTCAGAGAAGGAGACAACCTTCTTCTTAGGCTTTGCAGCTGGAGGAGGTGTGGCATGTAACATCCCGACTTTTATTAGGCCACTAGACCCTAGTGAGCCCAATAAAAGTAGGCCCGAGCGGTAGAAAACTACCATTTTAAGTGACATTGCGCGCCGCAACTAAGTCGTTGGGGTACAGTGACCGTACGAACCCCGAATTGACTTCTGTCAGTTCCATTAGACTCGTATGAACGATACGAGCGCAACGGAATTCGTTGCACTTCGATCTGAGGTCGTTTGGAGAAAACGACTATTTCGGGTGTCGTAGCGCGCCACTACCTCATTATTATGAATAGTGACCGTATGAACCCCGAATTAACTTCTGTCAGTTCCGTTAGACTCGTATGAACAATACGAGCGCAACGGAATTCGTTGCACTTCGATTCGAGGTCGTTTGGAGAAAACGGCTATTTCGGGTGTCGTTGCGCGCCGCTACCTCGTTATTATGAATAGTGACCGTACGAACCCCGAATTGACTTCTGTCAGTTCCATTAGACTCGTATGAACGATACGAGCGCAACGGAATTCGTTGCACTTCGATCCGAGGTCGTTTGGAGAAAATGGCTATTTCGAGTGTCGTAGTGCGCCACTACCTCATTATTATGAATAGTGACCGTACGAACCCCGAATTGATTTCTGTCAGTTCTGTTAGACTCGTATGAACAATACGAGCGCAACGGAATTCGTTGGTCCTCGATTCAAGGTCGTATGGAGAGTATGCCATTTTAGGGCTATGCAGATCACCTCAGTGCAACGCACGAAATATAAAGCGCACGAACCCGGCATCAGCCCCGGCAAATCATAATGGACCCCGGGACCATGGAAGACCCCGTCCCAAGTTGACCTCGGTCAAACTCCCCCCCCCCCCCCCCCCAGCTGGAAATAATTGGAAAATGAAAAGAAAAGGGGGGAGGAGAGAGAAGCCCCTCCCCCAAAGGAGGGGGCTGCCCATGAATAGGCAGCCCCCCATATTGGGTCAAGGGGGCAGGTGAGAGGGAAGGGAGGGGAGGGGGAGAAAATATCTCCCCCCACTCACCCTCCCTTAACCCCACATGGGGAAAGGAGGAGAGGGGGGGGGGGGGGGGGGAAGGTCTCCCCCTTCCTATAAAAGGAGGGCCAAGCCCCTCCTTTCAGAGACCCAACCCCACCTCCTTCTCCCCTGCCAGCAAGCTCAGCCACCCCCTCCTCGTCCTCCACCCTGCCGGAGCCAGCCCAGCCAGCCCAAGCCGCCACCTCCTTCTCCATGGCCAGCCACCGCCCATCTACCTCTCGAGCCCAACCTCCACCACAGGTAGAGACTCGCCCCCTCCTCCTTCTTACCTCCCGGAGGCAAGTCGCCCCCTCCCCGTCGCCGGAGCGCCACCAGCGCCACCCCGAGCTTGCTCGGGTGGAGGCGCTGGCCGTGGAAGCCAACCCCCCCCCCCCCCCCCCCCCCCCCAGCGCCGGTGGTGGCGCTGGGGGAGCAGGTCCCCACTCGGGGACCTCGGCGCCGACGAAGGGGAGGCGGCCGGGCCGCCGGAGGACGCAGCCCCGGCGGCGCCCGAGTCCTCCTCCCCCTCCTCTTTTTCTTGTAAGGAGAATCCCGCCAACCCCGGTGGCGGCCGGCGGCTCCAGGCCGCCGGACCCCCGCCGGAGGTCTGCCCCCTCCCCGGCGCCCCGACCAGAGGCGGCAGGGAGGGCTCTCCCCGAGGAGGCGGCGGCGCAGCAAGCTGCATGGCCCATGCAGGCTGTGCCGCGCCTCCCCGCCCCCTTCTGCTCAGGTTTCCGGTGGGGTCCGGCGGCGCCAGGCCGCCGGATCACCACCGGAGTGGTCGCCGACCCCCGGCGCACCGACCGGGGCAGCACCGGCGCTTCCCCTGCGGAGGTAGCGGCGTGGCAAGCATGCATGGTGCATGCAGGCCACGCCACCGCCTCCCGTCCCCTTCATCGAGCACTCCCAGCGGTGGCCGGCGGCACCAGGCCGTCGGACCACCACCGGAATGGTCGCCGGCCCCCGGCGCACCGACCGGGGGCGGCGCCGGCCCCTTCCGGCCGCTGCCCGGCGGCGGTAGCGGCCGCCTCCCGTTAGGGTTAACGGGAGCCGCCCGATCTCCCCCAGGAAATCGGGCGGCTCCCTTAACCTTAACTCCCTCCCTCCGCCTCAAATTGAGTGCTCCCACAGCGGATCTGCCACAGATCCGCTGTGGGATCCGCGGGAGGGCGCAGGGTGCAAAACCCCTGCGCCTCTTCCCTGCCTCTAACCGCACCCCAAACACCGTCCTCCCTTCCCCATTTTTCTGAGGAAAAATGGGGCCCTTTCAGCCAAAACCTCCATGATGAAAAATGTGCCCCACCCTGAGGGGCACCTCCTGTAATTTTTTGGGAATTTTTGGAATCCATCTAAGGAATCGACTAAGTTGAGAATATCGGTGTAAAACTCGGGACAAAATCGCGGTGCGACGCCGCAACCCAATAACGCAGGGATAATTATAAAAGAACGAATCCACGACAAAGGGGGAATTACTAAAAATATCATGAAATGTAAATAAACTCCCGAGACGGAGTAGAACCCCTTTGAACGGGGAGAAAGCAGAACCTCCTCCTATGAACGGAGTCGACGTTGAAGCCTCCTCTTATGGAGTGATTGGACTACTAACCATTTACTTATTTACTGCTTTCTGTATTTCTATTTAAATCCAGTCTCGTACTGGTCCCCCGCATTTACTTTATGTACTTTTCTTTAAATCCAGTCTCGTACTAGTCCCCCGCATTTACTTTCTGTACTTTTCTTTCAATCCAGTCTCGTACTGGTCCCCTGCATTTACTTTCTGTACTTTTCTTTAAATCTAGTCTCGTACTGGTCCCCTGTCTTTACTTTCGGTACTTTCAATTCTCCAGTCTCGCACTGGTCTTAATATGGCCTCTGCTTTCGGCCCACTTTTCTGCTTAATATGGCCTCTGCTTTCGGCCTACTTTTCTACTTAATATGGCCTCTGCTTTCGGCCTACTTTTCTGCTTAATATGGCATCTGCTTTCGGCCTAATTTCCTGCTTGATATTATGACCCCTGCTTTCGGCCTATTTTGCTGCTGCACTTATTCGTATTGGGGTACTAACTACAGCCCTGCGCTGGCAAGCGGTGCTTATCCTCCCTCCTGCGAGGCCTTAGTTGGGGGAAACCCGGAGTTGAGTTCCTCCTCCTAAGTTAGCCCTAAATAAGGAGCCCTCATACCGCCCAGCCTCCCGGTCAGAAGTTGCGTGACCGGTCGAGTAAGAATGTCGCGTCAAGTCTTAAAGCACATGCACTAAGCTTTGAAGATTGTTTGAAAGTGGCGGGTCGGTCACGCCCACAGACCGTTCGTACCGGTGTGGGAGGGTTGACGACTCACGACGACAGGGAGATGTGCGCAGCAGGTTATCTTCACTCCGAACCCGCAATCTTGCCTCCGCTGTTCGGCCTAAAAATCGGTTCGCCGGATTTCGCTCACATCCAAATAGTACACCAAGTTGTACAGGATGGCCTGAGTGATACGTTACGACTACACTCAGAAGTGGCAAGACTGGCCACTGTCACCGACGGCCACATCGGTGAGGCCCGCGGGTTAGCTCCCCTGCTTGAACTAAAGCATTCTAAACTGTGTCGACACAAGGTTTTTGTGTGTGTACAGGTTTGAATACCTGGGTGCGTATAGGCGCGAGATAGTGTTGTGTATTTACTATTCGGCGCGATTATGGATAATAGGGCGGGAGCCCTTTTATATATATACATACCTGTTGCTAACTCTCTGCCTTGCTTCGACTATTTATTTCTGTCCTTTAGCCGCCCCCTGGATATGGATCCGGGGAGGGGATGTATTTTCTACTTAGCTCTGTGACTAACGGTTATTTCTTATAACCAATCACAGGAGATGGGACAGCGCGGAGCCCTCGCACCACAGGATGAGATACCAGCCTTGGAGATGGCCCGTTCGATTACCCCAGCCTCGCCCCCTATCTTCCGCGACGTGAGTCCTAGAATATAGGACTAGACTAGGATCTTTTGTTCCGTCGATGTAGCCCCTGAGGCAGTAGTTGTAAACATTAGGCTTCGGCCCTGTTTAATTATGTAAATATAAGTTGTGTGCTTGACTTTCTGTCTTTCGATTGCTTCCGCTATGCGTTATGATGTGATTCTTGTGCCTGACAAGGAGATCGCTCGGTGCTTATGAGGGTGGGACGTTATCACCCGAAAAGCGCTAAGTGGTCATCCTTGGGTAGTAAGATCCCCCCTCCCTGAACCCGGTTCCGTTTCTTGGTTCGGGACGAACCACACAGCGGAAGCCTGGTAGACCCTTTAGGTTTAAGGTTAAGGATTCAAGACTGCACGGTAGTACACCCGCACGCTTTCTGCTTTCTTTTCGTTTCAGTCTTGCAAAATTCCCTTATTTTTGCAAGTACTGATGTTCGTTTTGTTACTTCTCCAGATACCGGAGTCGAGTAACGACAGATCCTCCTCCAGGGATCAGTACCACCCTACCACTCCACCACCAGCCTCGGCCACTCCAGGCGCAGTCCTGTTTGGGGATACAGAGCTGGGACAGACCCTGATAGCATTGTTAGCCGCTTTCCAGACAGCCACCCTACGGCCACCCCAGCAGGCCACCGTTCCCACCGACCTTCTGACGACATTCCGGGGGCTAAGGCCCCCCAGCTTCCGAGGTACCGAGTCAGCCATTCAGGCCGAAGAGTGGGTGGAGAGGGTAGAGGAGCTCTTAGTCGGGATGATGTGCCCCGCCATAGCCGCAGTGTCCTTGGTGATGACCATGCTAGAGGGCTATGCCCGAGATTGGTGGAGGGCCGCCAGCCGCTCTACATTCAGAGGGCGACCGCTTAGTACGATCCTCTGGGGGGAGTTCTCAGAGGCCTTTTTAGAGCACTTCATTTCAGATGCGGACCGGATGGCACTCCAGGAGCAGTTCCTGCAGATCCAGCAGGGAGATAGGACGGTTCCAGACTACCAGAGAGAGTTTATCCAATTGGCCCGCTTCGCCGGGACCTTAGTAGGTACGGATAGAGACAGGGCGGCCAGATTTTACCGGGGATTACGAGACGATCTCTGTCAGGCCCTGATCACGATTTCCCAGGCATCCTTCCACACGGTTGCCTCGAACGCAGATAGCATTTCGTCGAACGCAGTGTTGAGTTCGTCGAACGCAGAAACTGAATCATTTTCTTAGTTCTAACAGTCTAAATCCTTGACCCATTGACTATACATTGGGGTCAACTTTATCCTAGTCAGCAGATAGTGATCCTAGCCCAAATCAGTAATAGGGTTGTTCCAACAAAGTCGTTGATGCTCTGCTCAAGTTCATCAATTCGGCTTCCCATTTCATCTAGCGTTGGAGATTATAGAAAACATAATGGAAAAAAAAACGGCGCGACATAATGGAAAAAAACTATATTTGAAGACGATATATCTCAACATAGCTTCTAATCGTTCGCACCTACTAAAGAAAATGCTTACCATAATAATACACGTTGTTCTTGGACAAAATTGGGAATTTATACCACACAAAGAATACAAATTCTTCAGGTAACTTGAATGCGTTTATTAATTAGATCATTCAAGTATGAATCATTCATATATTCAGATCAGATGCAACTTTAGCCTATTTTGCAAGATTAAACCATTCACTAAAGCTATTATCAAAGAATGAAAGCGGGAGGAATAATTTACCTATATGACTCACAGAAGCTTTTGTTGGGAAAAGTACGGTCCTCGAAGATGAGTGCAGGAACTCTTGGAGATCTATCAAAAAGAGCAAAGCAACGTGAAGAATAATTTCAATCTCAAAATTTTTAAAATAGTCGAGCGAAATATCATATTGTAAGAATGAGTTTATGGAAAAAATGAAACCCTCATTTTCAGATCTGGAACATATGGAGGAGGAAGAGAAGAGGTAAAGTAATAAGGCACCAAAAAAGAAATCAATGACTGGAGCTTTGGTTGTGAAAGACGCAAACGTCAGATATCAGTGCAGGAAATCATCGAGTTCTGGAATTTGGAGTGTTGTTAGAGTTGTAGAAGTGAGACTGGTTAAAGAGGCGAGAGGACGATGAGCGGAGCGCTGGATCTGGAGTGTCGTCTTGACAGAGGAGGCCGATAGTAGCGCCAAGCCATAATCTGGAGTGTCGTCTTGGCAGAGCAGCATTTGGAGATGCACAGAAGAGCGAAGTGAAGGACTGCGCGGAAGAGGGAAGCTCTTGGCTGCGTGGAAGAGGGAATTCTAGGGCGAGATCGGGAGTGTTTTGCGATTTTAAAACCCTTGCGCTGAAAATCGAACAGAATTTTAAGGGGAATCGAGATGTCATCATATTAGGATAGAGTCTTGAGATGAACGGTTCCGGAATTACTACCCCAAATCTGACGGCCCAAATTTTTTGAAGAATTTTAAACTCATGTTATTCGCAGACCACTATATTTCTGTTTAATATAGTATAGATGTCATGTTATCATCGTTGCTAATAAGATGACTATCCTCAATGAATATGAGTTTAACTTTTAGAACTTAGATGTCGTTAACACTACTGCCAAAGTTTAATTTTGGAAATAAGACGCCCAAAATCTCAACTTTGTGAGCTTTGATTTACTTTTAGATGTAGAGAATGCAAAACTAATCGAGTAAATGTAAAGTACTGATGTTAAATAACAAAAAATATTATTAGATGTGATAAATAAAAACAATGCAATACTACAAGTATATGAACAATTTACAATGTAAGGGTTAATTTAAATGATAATAACTTCGTTCAGTTGCTTTTCAATAGCTGCTTCTCAAAACCACATTTTGTTCATTTTGGATGAGATAACACGAACAGGTAGTAGAATGTTGAAAAAGACATTACAACCCACGACTTAAAAATGCACAACCTACTCTACAGGAACAACTATGTTGGTAGAGTTGAATGATTCTAAATGACAAGAAGTGAGCAATATTAATTTCTATAATAATATATTAAGATTTTAAACTTTTTTAACTTCTACTCTTTCAAAGATAAAACATATTAATATTGCATTTTTTTTCTTCATATATGCAGGTTTTACATTTATAGTGAAGTCATCATTCATCAAAGACAAACACAACTAATTTTGGGTGCTAGCTATTTTATGTTATGTAAAACATTTAAAAATAGTAACTTTTTGATGGTGTTTTGGAGATTTTTATTCATATACATGAAATTGTAGAGCTTTGATTTACTTTTATGTTCTCATTCTGCACGCTAATTTTCCTCTCTCTCATCCCTTCCGGCCCTTGCGTCGGCTATATATTCTCCCTGAAGTGCGGGATGAGCTCAGGATTACCACTGTCTCCCTTAGTGGCAAGAAGAATGTTGTCGAGTGAGTGCACTCGATGCGTCGTGTTCTCCAGACCAAAGGGCTTTCTCATTCTCACCATTTGCATTTAATTTACCATATGTCCTACGCCAACCATTATTCATGGTTGTTCATAAAAGTAAAGAAAGGAATAGATAAATGTGATGATGTGAATTTGCAGTATATTTGACTATTATTTATGAATCATTTTACCTTTCAAACAACAAGTAGTACATGTACATAGTTACATCTTGGATCAATATTTTAACACAACCAACATTTGCAACCTTAATAAATATCTGATGTTATGAAGAGAGAGAGAGAGAGAGAGCAACATATATAGAAGAGCCACAAATAAATAATATGGATGAAGTAGTTGATTACTTAAAGTTTGAATTCTCCTTCACTATGTACTAAAATTAACTCCACATTAAAACCCTAGCGAAAGACGTTGTCAAGCATTGAAATTTACAAAAAAAAAAAACTCGAACTCTCGCTAGCAATACGAAGGATTACAAAGAAGAACGCCTTGAGCTCATGATAGGTTTAAGAAATGACTTCTACCGATCGACTCTGACCTCACCTAAGGAACTTCATCCATTTTTATGGTCAAAACTAGTTTTCTTTCTTGGTGGCGGTCAAAACTGTTGTCATGTCAAACATACATTCTATGACGGTGGTGTTTTTGTTCAAACTCACCGGAGCAAAAAAGACCACGCCGAATGGAGCCTTAACGATAAATTGCTCATTAAACATCAAACCTTGTCTTAAATGTGCGTTTTGAATGGAACTTATGAATAGGATAGCAAATATGTCATCAAGCATCGAAGAAAAAAAAACTCGAACTCTCGCTAGCAATACGAAGAATTACAAAGAAGGCAGCTCGGAGTACGCGATGGGTTTAAGAAATGACTTCTAGCGATCAACTATTCTTAGTTATGTGCGATGAGTATTGAAAATTCCAAACAAAATTTTCTAGGACACTTTGCTAAATTCTTAATGTAATAGATATAGGCTCTATTTGTTAGGGAGTTTTTGCTCCATCTCCATTGGGGGAGAAACACCAACAGCCCAACACTAAAAAAAATATTTTGTAACGCTCCAATTCCCACCGCTATCGCACCAAAACGTCATTGTTGGCCTTTTTTGAGACCTTATCCACCCCCTCCATTTCATAGACATGATGACGAGAGTACATAAATAATTTGGACTGTTAGATTTAAATATGGATTCAAAGATTCTAAAGACTGCAAGAAAATTGTCATTTAGTGACGAAAATTTTAGTCACTAAATATTGCGGTTTGGTCACTAAATATTGCGGTTTGGTCACTAAAGACATTTTGTGACCAAATTTAATCCGTCACAAGGTGGTTGCAAAAGGCCCGTTACTAAATGTATTTAGTGACCAAATTAATTTTCGTCATTAAATGTATGTTGATAGTGACAACTAATTTTCGTCGCTAAATGTATAATTTTAGTGACCATTAATGTTCGTCACTAAATATACATTTTAGTGACAAATCGTTTCGTGACTAAATCTACATTATTAGTGACAACTATTTTTCGTCACTAAATGTGCATTATTAGTGATAACTATTTTTCGTCATTAAATATATTTAGTGGCCAAATTTATTTAATCATTGCTTGTGCAATATAATAATAATGACTTTTGGTTACTAAAATTATTTATTTCTTTATTAAGTGCAACAATAAATAAATTATCCATTTGCTAAAAAATCTCATGAATGAAAAGAGAATGTTTCTTTTATATTTATTAATTAAAAAAAGTGGGAGATAGCACTAATTATGCGCTCCGCAAATTTTGGAAAATACTCGTGTACTAGCACTGCAAAAAAAGATAGAAGCTTCTTTAAAAACTAGAGACTGAACAAAATAAATAAACAACTGCTCAAATATTTAAATGTGTTTAAGTTACCTCAAACAATGGTTGGCACTAAGACACACCTGGAAAGTACTAATAGCCAAGCCCTGAAGAGAAATGAATGTGTCCAGGCATAAAACAAAATTTTACAAGAAAAATGTGCAAGCTCTCGTGATTCCGTCATGAATTCAATAAAGAAGAATGCGAATTTGCCTATAATTACTGCTTCATCAATGGGAACAAGCTGACAGACGAGAAGCTTTGTGAGTAGTGGTGTCATAATAATAGCACCGATAGTTGAACATCTACACATTCAGAAGGAAACATTGTTGCATTGGTAACTGATCGGCACAAGAATAAATCCTAATTATCTTAGTATTTTGAATTATTAAGAATTTTATTTCAGTTTTAATTTAAGGGTTGTATTTGGATTGACTATAAATACTGATAGAATATGAAGACAGATCAGTGTCATCGCCAACATCTTGCCTGCTGCTTTCCGACTCCTCTTTCCGACTCCTCCCTACCATGGCTTGTCAAGGTTGTCTTAAGGTATTTTAATAACAATAATGGGTATGGTTTTGTAAAACAACTACACATAAATCTAGCAGGTAGGAGACTTATGCGCCAAGTAAAACACTAAGTTCAAGCACTCTTTTCATTCAGTTGGGACTACTTAGATTTATCCATAACAGCTACATTTTCTAATTTACATTAGATGCAATTCCATTAGATTTTGCTTTATGATTAATTATTCTGTCTGCCAAGTAACTAAATCTACAAGTGCATCATACTACCATATCAAACACAAGCACAGAGAAATGACAATACTGCATAAAATTGGAACCAACCTGCATTGTTTTGTTGCATCACGATCAAAAGCAGAAATGTCACAGGCCTTTTTCAACCAACTAGACCTGCAATTGCACAATAAACCATGCAGTATTCACAAAAAATGTGTCGAAGAGGCTGTCATCAGAATAATAAAATAATGCAGCAGCAGAAACTTCAGTAGATTCAATCACCCTCTTCAGTGGAGCAATATGAACCATAGAAAGGGAAACGTCTGCATCCTCATGAACAAAACGGGTTCCCATCAAATTAAGTATAATAGAAGCAAGCGTTTGCCTCAAGTGCCTGTATAAAGTGCAAAAAAAATGAAAACAGACGAAATAGAAGCAAGCGTTTGACTCAAGTGCCTGTATAATAGAAGCAGCCTTTACCTAGTCCGTCGCTACCCTCGTCTCCTCGAAGAGATGGAGAATGAAGACGAAAACTCAGGATTTACGGACGAAGAACTAAAGAAGAGAGCTCTGTTCGTCGATCTGCTCGGGGCTGGAATGCGGCGCAGGGTCACGGGAGAAACGGGGGATTCGCGCGCGCAGATGAGGCTATGGCATTCACGAATAAGAACAGAGCTCCTCACGAGTTTTAGATGTGCGGATATAATAACGGTCCGTTCGGTCCACAGCTTTTTGACGCCAAAGAATTCTTTGGCTTTGCTTTAAATAAATCAAAATAATCGTTCGGATTCGTAGGTGGAATTGAGCAAAATTTAGGGCTTTTATTTTACGCTAGCCCAATTCTTGTCCGCCGGCTCAGTTTTTCTCCCGTGACAGAACTTCTCCTCCTCTCGCCGCGCCTTCTCCTCCCCGAATCTCGTCGGCGGCGGTATGTTTGTGGTTTTTTTCTTCTTCCTCTCCATCTTCCTCGCCCTATGCTGCATTTTTTCATGCCCATGTTCCTTCTACAATGCTGCAAGCCGGCGTCATTCCTCACGATTGTTGTGATAGTTCTGCAATCCGGCGCCATTTCTGACGGTCGCCACTAGTGTTGCATTCCGGCGTCATTTCTCTTCTCTCCAATCTCGTCGACGGAAGCCTTCATCATCAGTTTTTTATTTTTTTATTTTTTGGTTAAGCCCTGTTTTGAATATATACGATCCTTCCTGGTATGGTTAGCGCGCAAAGTTTGAGTCTAGAGGGGTTGGGATTTGGTGAGCTAGAGGAGGGGGGTGAGGGATTTGATTTATTCCAGCAGTTAGATACATGTTGATGGAGGGGAGAGGCAGATACATGTTGATTGAGTTAGATACATGCTTGGAACCCATGTTGTAGAATGGTGCTCGAAGCATCCGCGTGAGTGTCTAGTTTGGAACACTCTACTCGTTGCCCCTAGCAGGGTACTTATAGGCAAACCCTAATTCCCCGGCGGGTGAGTGGATCCCTAACGGGTCCTAACCTACCGCTAAGCATCTGTTAACCCGATAATTAAATATACCTTAACAATCTCCTCCTATATTGTAAATATCGGGGTCACATCACAGATTACTTTAAATAAGAGTTAATAACGACAAACATGAGTTTTCCAGAAAACATAAATATGAGTTTTAGAATACATAATATCTAAAAAACACATGGCTCCAAACAAGAAACAGTAAGCAAAGCTGGAAAGAACTCAAAAAACAGATAAATGAAACAGTAATATATGCAAACAGCAGATCATCATCCTGGGTCGAAATCAAATTTCTCTCCTCTAATCTCCATGCGATCTGCAAACAGACACAATAAGAATGTCATGAGATAAATCTCTATGAATTCTAACATTTGCAAATCAAAAGTAAAGTGAATAGTTCTAGCGGTAAAAAAATGTAATACTCTAACCAGGAAGTAAAGAATCACATATCAGCATCTCTATCCAATTTACACAAAATTAGACAATTGATTTCAAAGAATCAAACCATGTTCCTTCGATTATTAAGATTATTACCAAACGTTTCACAATTGTATTATATAATCAAGTTTGGAATAATACAACAAGCTGTGACCAATATATCATCAAGTTTGGAATGATATAAGTAATGATCATAATATCAGGACGCATATCAGCAACTTCAGTATTCGTTTTTGGAATGATACCCAAATCAGCCTTTGAATTAAAAATAATTGCGTAAGTCATCAAGTTTGGAATGACTGGCAACTATCCATCTATGACTTTCATCAGATAGCATCTGGAATACTTCTGTGTGCTCACTCTAGATGCTCGAATGTAAGCAGACTGCGGTTCTAAGATTTAAAACATAAGCAGGATATTAAGTCATACTAAATGAACCTTAATCTCATCTCCCCCGATGTTTTATGTGTTAGAACCTTACATAAGCCCTTGGTAAGGACATCTGCTACATTATCCTTCGATCTCACGTCCAATAGGGAGATTATCCCCTGACTGGTGAGATGAGTCAACCAGGCCTGTTTCATCCTTAGTTGCCTTCGCTTTCCATTGAACAACGTATTTGATGCAATGGTCTTTGTGGCTTGATTGTCACAATATAGCGAAATAGAGTTCATTTTTAGACTCGTCATTGGAATGTCGATGATCAGATCTCGTATCCACTCAGCTTCTTCTCCTGCTGAAGCGAGGGTATAGAGTTCTGATTCCATAGAGGAAAGTGCAATGCATGACTGCCTCTTTGATTTCCAAGCTACTGCTGCTCCTCCTAGGGTAAATACAAAACCGCTAGTGGATCTACTGTCAGCAAATTCTGAACACCATGAGGCTTCAGAATACCCTCAAGTATAGGAGGATGTCCACTGTAACATAAATCATACTTTTTAGTGTGCTTTAAGTATCGCATGAGCCTTTCTAAGGCATTCCAGTGGTCCTGCCCAGGGTTACTCGTAAATCTACTTAACATGCCGACCGTAAAGGCTATGTCAGGTGTAACATCTCAATTTTAAATTTCTAGGCCCCTTCGTGATTAATTGAACCGCTAGGGTCTTGTGGACTTCATTGACACCCAAATGGTGGGTTGACACCCTATTGGGTGTTGTTGACCCAATAAGTCACTCAACCCACCCATCGTGCTACATGGAAAATTTCTGACTTATGCACACAATAGACCCTCCTAGGTGTATCAATTGACCTGTTAGGTCTTAGTAAGGCCAAATAATACCTAAAAGTGCACAAATACTCTAAACGAATCAAATTGACCCGTTATGACAAACTTGTCAATTTGATCAGCATGAATCACACAAAAAATATATATTCAAATTACCCTAACTAGTGTAGACGTCCAAACCGCTGAGACGACAATCCAAACCGCTGAGACGACAGTCCAAACCGCTGAGACGACAGTCCAAACCGCTGAGACGACGACCCAAACCGCTGAGACGAGCGATCAAACCGCTGAGACGGCAAGAAACTTGAGCATAACGGGTTCATCGAACGCAGACTTAAGTTCGACGAACTGAATTAACTAAAGTGAACAAGAAATTGAGTTCGACGAACTAAAGGATAAGTTCATCGCACGGAATCGAACTGAAACTGGGTTCGACGAACTGAAGGTTAAGTTCGTCGAACTGAATTAATTCGTCGAACGAAATTGATCTGAAAACTGAGTTCGACGAACTCAAGGTTAAGTTCGTCAAACTGAATTGATTTCGTCGAACGGAATTGAACTGAAAACTGGGTTCGACGAACTGAAGGTTTAGTTCGTCGAACTGAATTAATCCGTCGAACGAAATTGAACTGAAAACTGGGTTCGACGAACTCAAGGCCGAGTTCGTCGAACTGAATTAATTCGTCGAACGGAATTGAAATGAAAACTGAGTTCGACGAACTCAAGGTTAAGTTCGTCAAACTGAATTGATTCGTCGAACGGAACTTGTTGGGAAAATGATTTCTCTTAACCCCTGAAAATGAGTTAAATATGAATTCCAAGAAAGGAAAATCAAGGTAAGTAAATATGCGTCGAATAGTATTCGACGCAACGTCGAAGTTGTATCGACGTTCCTTTCAGAATGAGTCGAAGTACCTTTAAGAAGAATTCGACGTATCCTATGTCGACGTAGCTCTGACTTCTAGTCGACGCATCTTGAGAAGTCGACGCACCGTAGTCGACGCACCTTCCTTATTCTCCTCTCGACGTCCAGCCAGGATGAATTCGACGCTTACGTCGAATAGTAATCGACGCACGTCAATTACTATGATTAATTCAAAATTCGCAAGGTCTCTTTCCTTCTTTTATAGATCTGATTTATATGGAATCAATTTATTCTTTATAGCCGTTCTGAATCATTCTTTCCTCTAATAGATTCTTGGCTAAATTGATTAAATCCTTTATGGACATTATTTGAAATCAGATTGAATACTTTCCTTCTATGGATATAACTGTTATGGAAATTTCTCTTTCTTTCTAATACTCTGCCTGCTAATTGATTACTCTCCTATAGTGTTATTTTAATAAACAGAGCTATAAATAACCAAGGAGGTCGGCAGAGAAAAACAAGGAGTGATCCACCATTTTTACATTTGAAAAGAGGAAAAGCTCCCAAGTAAAAAGAAAGAGAGTTGAGAAAGATTCCTGCAGCAAGCATCAAGCATTCTTCTTCTTCTTCTGCTTCTAAAGCCATACTGCTGCAAAATTCTGAAAAGCTTACAATCTCCTTCTCACTATAGAAGGGAGATTTAATTCACTACTTCTTGTGCTTCCAATCTTCTTGCTAGGAAGAAGATTCATTCTTGTCTTAAATACTTCTTTTCCTTTTTCTTATTTTCATTCTCACATACTGTAAAAGAGTTTTTAGAATCACTCTTCAAAAAATTCAGTTGTACTGGTTCTAAGAGTCTCCTTTTCAAAAGACTCAGTTGGTTCTAAGAGTCTCCTTGTCAAAAGACTCAGGGTGGTTCTAAGAGTCTCCTTATCAAAAGACTCAGTGCAAGATAGTGAATTTCCTACCAAGGGGGTAGAAGAGTGGACTACCCAAAGTTTGGGGAACCACTATATTTCTTTGTGTTGTGCTGTGATTTTTCTTATTGCATTTATTTTTCTTTACTTGTTTAATTCTTGTTGGTGTGTTGGAAGCTCTAATCTGTGATCACTACACTCATATATATATATAATTATTAACTTTGCACAAAAATATTTTAAATCTCTATTCACCCCCCCCCCCCTCTAGAGAAATCTAGTGAGGTTAACTGTGCACTTTCAATTGGTATCAAAGCGAGGTTGATCTAAAAAGGTTAACTCCTTGATCAAAAAAAAGATCCTACCTCTTATTTATATATATATTTTCTAACAATTATTTTTCACATGGCACAAATCAAAGATTATGCTTCCACCAGACCACCAATGTGCAATCTTGAAAAGTTTGCAGTTTGGAAAACAAGAATTAAGATTTATATGAATTCTATTGATGAAGATTTATTTAATGTTATCTTGACAGGTCCTCCCAAGCCTTATAGAAAAGACTCAAGTGGTGAAGTGACTCAAACACTTGTCCCAAAGGCTGAGTGGACAGTCGAAGAGAAAAAGGCAAGAACATGTGATGCAAAGGTTGTAAATATTCTGGTCTCAACCCTCTCTGATGAAATCTTTCAATGGGTGGTTGATTGTGAATCAGCCAAAGAAATTTGGGAGGCTCTCATAAAGATGGTAGAAGGAAGTGCTGATGAAAGAAAAGATAGGAAGGCTCTATTGATCTCTCAATATGAGAACTTCCAAAAGAAGAATGAAGAAAGCATTTCTGAGATGTATGACAGATTTAGTCTGATCATCAATCACAAGAGGACAAAGGGAAATTTCAACAGATGCTCTCTTAGGAAAACTCAAATCCTATGAGCAACTGCTGAAAACCAGAGAAGAGAAGAAGAGAAGAGAAAACATCCCAACTTCTTCAAAAGACAGGAACATTGCATTAAAAGCAACAGAGGAAGGAAGCTCTATCACTGAAGAAGAACTATTCAGTTTCCTGGCCAGAAAATTCAAGAAATGGGTCAGGACAGATATATCAAGAAGGAGAGAGTCAAAACCAAGGTATGACAAAACTCCTACTAAAGAAATTATTTGTTATTCTTGCAGGAAACCTGGACATATTGCCCCAGAATGTCCAGAAAATGCTGAGACAAAGAAAGATCTGAAAAAGAAAGATCTCAAGAAAAAGGGGAAGAAGAAAGAAAGAGGCTTTATAGCAGAAGCCTGGAGTGATACAGACTCTGAGGACAGCTCCTCTTCTAAGAATGACAATGAAGAACCTAAGCAAGAAGACCTATGCTTAATGGCATATGAAGGCTCAAAGAAAGATGATGGTACCAACTCATGGAGTGAGACATGATCAGAAGAAAACATATCTTCTGAAGATGAAAGAGAAAATAGCCTCATTCTCATAGAGGAATCTGAGGATGAGGATGAGGTAAACATTTTTGATGAAATAGATTTTCAAAGTGATAATTTCAGAAATGATTTTATGGGAATGTGTTTAGATCAACTAAAAGCTACACAAGAAATTAATGATCTAAAAGTTCAAATTAATATGGCTAAAAACCAGAGAAATAGAGAGGCTAAATGCTCTAAAAATATGAAGTCAGGGCTAACATCATAGAAAAGGAAGTTGAAAGGGCTAGAATAGAAAACCAGCTCCTTAAGGATAAGGTATCCCAGGCAAAAGCCTTTGAAGAATCAATAAACATGAGAAGCCAAACTCTCAAGGAAATCACTGAACAACAAACAAGGAGACATAAAAATCTTGGTCTAGGGGCTGATCCCTTAACCAGCCAAATTCCATCCAACAAACCTGCTTGGATGATCCCTGTAAAATTCACCAAACCCATCAAATCAAACCAAAATAAAGATTCACTAAATAAGGAAGAAGACTTCCTCAAGGAAATAAAACAATTGATGAAATATTATATTATTCAGCTGATGACTCTCAAACTTCATCTGAAGAAGCAACTAAGACAAAAGAAATAATACATAAAAGAGCAAAATCAGAAAAAGGGAAAAAGAAAATTTGTGAAGAAACAGTTGCGTCGACTTCATATCGACGTATGAATGATAGTGCGTCGACTTTTACTCAACGCAACCTCTCAGATGCCTCGACCTCTACTCAACGCTTGAATAAAAGTACGTTGACTTCCAATCGACGCAACTTTGTCCATGCGTCGATATCAGATCAACGCTATCGGGAGAAAGCGCCGAATATAAATCGAAGCAACTATCAACATGCGTCGAATAGATATCGACGCACAAAAATTCAGAGCAACTTAAATGCCTATCCTCCAAAAACCTTCTATAATTCTCATTCAGGATCCATTCATCCTAACCATGATTTCCATCATAATCAACACCTCTATCCTAACCAAAATTTCTACCCTAAACCTGGTAACCAAACTTTCTATCCTAATCAACCCTTCTATCCTTCTCTAAACTCAAATTATCATAAGAATAAGATAATCAAGTGCCATATATGTAACAAAACTGGCCACCTTGCCAAACAATGTTGGCACAACCAATCAAACTATCTGTAAAAATTAGTCCAAGACTGACTTAGAACTAGGAAGAGATAAAAAGAAATAAATACCTAAAATTCTTCAGGAAAATCAAAAGTCACATCGACTTCTAATCGACGCACCGTCGATGACTCAACTCAATAAGTGAAATCGACGCATACGTCGATTACAATCGACGCATACGTCGATACGAAACCCTAACTTCTTAACGCGGGCTGTATCGACGCTTACGTCGAATTCCACTCGACGTAACGTCGACTTCATAAAACGAGCGGCAATGCTAAAATATTTTTGGTCACATCCACTGAAGTACCGAATAAGCCTCGAATTGAGTCCCGTTTCGACGCTTCACCTGACTTAAAAAGACTCTTCAGTTAGAAACCTTCACTACTCTGCATCCTTTATCCTTCTTGCTCCTCAGTCCAGCCAATTTCTTTCTCTCTTTCTCACTGATCTACAATGGCTCCCAAGATAAATTCTGGGTTCGATATCGACCTCGAATCCTTCCAAGCAGCAGCAGAGAACTATAAGAACATCATAGCTCTCTTCACTGAAGCCGGATTGGACAAACTCATCTCCACAAGATGCAAGCTCCTGGAAACAGAGCTCACAGAGCTGATGACTCATGTACAGATATCTGAACAAGGAGAAATCCAGGGAACAATCTATGAGACACCAGTCTCAATCTCTGCAGAACATATTAGGACCACCTTTGATCTTCCATCAGGTATATCCTAATATTATCTTTGTTCAACTAAAATAGGGAAAGGAAATCAATTTCTAAAGAGTAACCTCATAAGTCTTCATCATTCCCCTATTAGGTGATGAATCTATAGACCTCACACCTGATGAAATCAAGCATCTGCTAACCACCATGAAGTTTTCAAGGGATAAACCAATCCATCTAAAGAAAATAGACTTTTCTTAGGAGTATAGACTACTAGCAGATATAGTAGGAAAGATACTACTATGCAAAATTTCAGCCCATGATGCAGTACCCAAGCAGCAACTGAACATCATGTGGGCCCTTGTGCTGAAGAAGAAGGTGGACTGGGCCACATGCTTGCTTAAAATGATAGGCTCCAAATACTCACACAAAGAAAATGCATATATGAGGATTATGAGTCAAGTACTCTTCCACTCCTTCCCTGACCTCTGTAGGTCAAAAGGAATCCCCATTCCTCCAGGGAAAAGAATGTCAATAGCCCTATTCTCCAAGTGGACCGGGAAAATCCCTAAGCCTGGTTCCATTCCTGAAAGGACTCCCTCTCCTCCTAACTCTCCTGCTAATCCATCTCCTCCTCCTCAAAGAGACAATCCTTCTCTACCACCATCATCCACTCAAATAATCTCTACCACCCTCACAACTCCTACTCTACCTACCTCTTCTCAAACACCTGCTCCTCAAACAGCAGTTTCTCCATCTCCTCCTCCTCATACTCTCTCATCCTCTTCACCTCCATTATCACCAATACCTCATACATCAACTAACCTTTCTCCACCCTCATCACCACCTCCATCACTCTCTACTCATCACCAACCACAACATGAACCATCTGCATCCACTAAAGCTCTCCTCACTCAGTGCATTACATTAGCAGCTCAAACATTCCAAGCAATGCTGGATGAGCACTGTTCCCAGATTCATTCCTCCATCCTACACATGCACACCCAAATAGATGGGGTCAGTGCCTCTGTACAAAGTCTGAAGAACTCTCTCTCTTCCTCAAGAGTTACCAAGTCTTTCTTAACCTCCTTGGCCAAGAAGGTCAAGAAGGGGGAGAAGCTAGATGTAGAGCAGCCCTCCAATCTTAAATCTCCCTCACACAAATCCCCTCCTTCTTCAAAATCTGACAGTCTTGCACTGCTCAAGACAATTGGAAATGAGAAAGTACCTGAGCTACATATTGAAGAACAAACAATAGAGGTACTCAATATAGCAAGAGAGGCTGCAAATCAAGTGGTACTACTACAATCTGAAGCAAGCAGGGCAGAAAATGAAGCTGAAAAGGAAGATGTGACAGATACTATGAATGAAGCTAAAAATGAAAAAGGACAGCCAGATGCTGTGTTGGCTGAAGCTGAAGCTCAGGTGGAGCCAGATGCTGTTTTAACTAATGCTGAAATAGAAATAGAAGGCTCTGAAGTTCCATTCCATGGGGAGCACACCACTGTGACTCAGGGGGAGCTGAGGGTACAATCTGCTACTGAGAAAGAGCAACCCACCAAAGTATTCAAAAGAAAAAGAAAGACTCCTCCTACCCCTCCTGAATAATGATTGAAAATAATGCTGATATACTTTACCTTATAGTTGAATACTAAACATGAAGTCTGTTTATATAATTCTGGGAATCTTGTTTATATGATCTCTCTTTCTAATTTCTCTTCTGATTGTTTGACATATTTCTGTTCTATATAATTGCCTTGCTGAGTTGATTAAATGCTAGTACAATTTCCCTCTAAATAGGGTTAAGACAAATAGGGGGAGATTGTTGGGAAAATGATTTCTCTTAACCCCTGAAAATGAGTTAAATATGAATTCCAATAAAGGAAAACCAAGGTAAGTAAATATGCGTCGAATAGTATTCGACGCAACGTCGAAGTTGTATCGATGTTCCTTTCAGAATGAGTCGAAGTACCTTTAAGAAGAATTCGACGTATCCTATGTCGACGTAGCTCTGACTTCTAGTCGACGCATCTTGAGAAGTCGACGCACCGTAGTCGACGCACCTTCCTTATTCTCCTCTCGACGTCCAGCCAGGATGAATTCGACGCTTACGTCGAATAGTAATCGACGCACGTCGATTACTATGATTAATTCAAAAATTGCCAGATCTCTTTCCTTCTTTTATAGATCTGATTTATATGGAATCAATTTATTCTTTATAACCGTTCTGAATCATTCTTTCCTCTAATAGATTCTTGGCTAAATTGAATAAATCCTTTATGGACATTATTTGAAATCAGATTGAATACTTTCCTTCTATGGATATAACTGTTATGGAAATTTCTCTTTCTTTCTAATACTCTGCCTGCTAATTGATTACTCTCCTATAGTGTTATTTTAATAAACAGAGCTATAAATAACCAAAGAGCTCGGCAGAGAAAAACAAGGAGTGATCCACCATTTTTACATTTGAAAAGAGGAAAAGCTCCCAAGTAAAAAGAAAGAGAGTTGAGAAAGATTCCTGCAGCAAGCATCAAGCATTCTTCTTCTTCTGCTTATAAAGCCATACTGCTGCAAAATTCTGAAAAGCTTACAATCTCCTTCTCACTATAGAAGGGAGATTTAATTCACTACTTCTTGTGCTTCCAATCTTCTTGCTAGGAAGAAGATTCATTCTTGTCTTAAATACTTCTTTTCCTTTTTCTTATTTTCATTCTCACATACTGTAAAAGATTTTTTAGAATCACTCTTCAAAAAATTCAGTTGTACTGGTTCTAAGAGTCTCCTTTTCAAAAGACTCAGTTGGTTCTAAGAGTCTCCTTGTCAAAAGACTCAGGGTGGTTCTAAGAGTCTCCTTATCAAAAGACTCAGTGCAAGATAGTGAATTTCCTACCAAGGGGGTAGAAGAGTGGACTACCCAAAGTTTGGGGAACCACTATATTTCTTTGTGTTGTGCTGTGATTTTTCTTATTGCATTTATTTTTCTTTATGTGTTTAATTCTTGTTGGTGTGTGGGAAGCTCTAATCTGTGATCACTACACTCATATATATATAATTATTAACTTTGCACAAAAATATTTTAAATATCTATTCACCCCCCTCTAGAGAATTCTAGTGAGGTTAACTGTGCACTTTCAGAACTGAACTTAAAACTGAGGTAGATGAACTCAAGTCCGAGTTCGTCGGACAGAAACTGGGTTCGATGAACTGAAAGATAAGTTCGTCGAACGGAATTGAACTGAAAACTGGGTTCGACGAACTCAAGGCCGAGTTCGTCGAACTGAAAATTCGGTTCGACGAACTGAAGGTTAAGTTCGTCGAACCCAATTGATTCGTCGAACGGAATTGAACTAAAAACTGAGTTCGACGAACTCAAGACTAAGTTCGTCAAACTGAAGTCTGGGTTCGACGAACTGAATATTAAGTTCGTCGAACGGAAATAATTCGTCGAACGCAGATCGAAGTTCGTCGATCACAGAAAACTTAATATGTTTCCTAAATTCTGGCTACCCGGACACACTTAGACTATATTTACAACACCAAATAAATAAAATAGATGGAAAACGATATTCAAAAATTATAAAATAACTCCAGACAAATCTCACTCCTATATAAACCCCCTCCACACTACGATTTTGTTTTTCCTGCACCATACCTCCCTAATCAGCAAGAAACCAAGCCCCAGTGATCTTCCGACGAGCGTCCTCCACGGACTCCGGTAAGCTTCACCACTATCAATGGCCGCGCGACGATCCCCTCGCCTAAACGGCACGAATGTAAGTTCCTCCGACTCCTCCCTGCCCTTAGATCTTTTCTCGTCGACTTCTGCCATCTCCGATCTCCGGAGACAGCAATCCCGGCCATGGATAGCTAAGGACCCCCCCCCCCCCCCCCCCCCCCCGCCCTTTTTAACCAAGGAGATCCTTATGCCCAGGGTGAGTGCTCCCCCAAAAGGTTCGCGTGTCTGAAGAGGTTCACCCTCTTACCTGACCCACGACCCAATTGGCGGAACACTCGCCCTGTAAGGCTATAGGGTTTCTACTCAGGGCTTCCGCAACAGTGTTTGCCTTGCCCGGGTGATACTGGAGGTCGAAGTCATAATCGCACAAGAACTCCAACCACCACCTTTGTCGCAGGTTCAGCTCCCTCTGTATGAAGATGTACTTGAGGCTCCTGTGGTACGAAAGTACTTCACATCGGACGCCGTACAAATAGTGCCTCCATATCTTTAGAGCAAAGACTACCGCACCCAGCTCCAAGTCGTGTGTGGCATAGTTTTTCTCGTGCACTTTCAGCTGCCTCGAGGCGTAGGCAACCACCTTCCCATGTTGCATCAGGACCGCTCCTAAGCCCCGCTGACAAGCATCTGTGTAGACTTGGAAACCTTCCTGTCCTGATGGTATGGTCAGTATAGGAGCTGAGGTAAGCCTCCCCTTCAACTCCTGGAAGGCCTCTTCACACTGTGATGTCCATAGGAATTTCACATCCTTCTTTGTTAAGGATGTCAGCGGTAGCGCGATCTTAGAGAATCCCTCTACAAACTTGCTGTAATATCCCGCAAGCTCGAGAAAACTCCTTACATCTGCTGCGGAGCAAAGTTGCAGCCAATCCCTGACGACCCTAATTTTAGCTGGGTCCACTGCTATGACGTTGGCGCTGACGATGTGACCCAAGAAGCCAACCTCCTTAAGCCAAAATTCACACTTTGAAAACTTTGCGTACAGCTGGCGTTCTCGCAGCTTTTGAAGCATTTTCTCCAAGTGTGTGACATGCAGCTCTTCCGAAGCTGAATACACCAGAATGTCATCGATGAATACAATGACAAAATGGTCTAGGAAGGGTTCGAACACCCGATTCATTAAAGACATGAATGCTGCCGGGGCATTAGTGAGGCCAAGCGACATCACTGTGAATTTGTATTGCCCGTAACGAGAGCAAAACGCGGTCTTCTCAATGTCCTTGTCATCAATCCTGAGTTGGTAGTATCCCGACCGAAGATCGAGTTTGGAGAAGCACCGAGCCCCCTGTAATTGATCAAACAACTCTTATATCCTTGGGAGAGGATATGTATTCTTTACGATCAACCCGTTCAACTCTCGGTAGTCGATGCAGAGTCGGAGGGATCCGTCCTTCTTCTTCACGAAGAGTACAGGTGCTCCCCAAGGAGAGGAGCTGGGTCGAACGAATCCCGAGTCTACCAATTCTTGAAGCCGCACTCTGAATTCTGCTAGCTCTTTTGGCACCATCCTGTTAGGAGATCTCGAGACTGGACGAGCCCCGGGAAGGAGGTGGATTTTGAAGTCTTCTTCCCGGTGTGGAGGCAGGCCTGGAAGCTTCTCCGGGAAGACGTCCGAAAATTCCTTTACCACCTTTACTTCGTCCAACTCTACAGTCTGCCCCATCATTTCGAAGTAGACGACAAACACCTCATCACCTCTTATGGTGGCCTTCGTCGCCTGTATGGAATTGAGCACGAGACGAGAAATAAACGGTATACCTTGATATGTGATTGTTCCTCCCATTGGTACTTGGAGGGTCACCTTCCTGCTCTGACAATCTATCTGTGTTGCATGATCCGCGAGCCAGTCCATTCCTAGTATCAGGTCAAATCCTGACAGCTGGAGTACTGCTGCTTCAACCTCCATTTCCCGATCATCTATTTTTACTTTAAATCTGCATAAGTCAGAGGAGATCATCTCCGATCCATCAGGGAGTCGTACTCGTAGCGGGTTCCCTGTGCGGTAAGCCACTCCTGGCTCCTGACGTATGAATCATGAGACACAAAAGAGCGAGTGGCTCCCATGTCGAAGAGCGCTCGAGTGGCCCGATCATTGATCCAGAGGATCCCTGAGGTTTCAATTTGATCGATTGATAGTAATATATATAAGCACGTAATAAAAGGTATCACAGGTAATGCGCAAAATATGCATATGTATATAAAATTTTCTCGTACCGTTCACCACGTCCGCGGTGGCTCGATCCCTCTCTAGGTCCAAAGCATAAGCCTACTGGGGAGGTCGTTGCTGTCCTCTACCAGGCTGGCCTCGTCCATGACCTCCGCCCCGATGAAAGTCCCGATGTCCTTCCCTGGGTGCCAGTAGGGGCATTGGGGTCGTAGATGCCCTAACTCGTTGCAGTGGAAACAACGCCTCTCAAAAGGCCGTTGCTCTACCGCATATGTTGGTGCGGGAAGGGCTCGCTGCTGTGCTGGGGAGGTGGAGGTGTCCTCCTCCGATGATAGTCACGAGGTGGCTGGTGGCGATCTCCTCGATCATAGCCTCTATGATCTCCCCGATCATTTCTGCGTCCGCGCTGATGCCTGGTCCCCTGACCTCTCTGATCCGGTCCTTGGGGTGTCTCTGCTATTCTCTTCAACCTGTTCCTTTCCCGGGTGGTTTTTAAGTCAGCCTCCATCGTCTTTGCAAGGTGGACGATAACCTCAAAGGGAGCGTGAGCTGCTGTCATCAGTGGTTGACGGATGGAGTCGTTGAGGCCCTGAAAGAATCTCTTGGCCCGGTTCTCATCCTTTATGGCCATGATACCCGCATACCGGGCAAGGTGGGAGAACTCCCGATGGTACTCTATAACTGTCATAGTACCTTGCCGAAGATGAAGAAAGCGTTCCTGGAGCTCTGTCCGATCGGAGCTAGAAATGAAGTGCTCCATCACCAAGGTAGAAAAATTTCTCCAGGAAATCTTAGTCAGTCGGCGGTCCCTATAGGTGGTCTGTAGGACGGACCTCCACCACTGCCTAGCATACCCCTCCAGAAGGGTGGTGGCTAGGGAGACCGCATAGTAAGAAGGGCAGTGCATTCCCCTGAGTAGCTCCTCAATCCTCTCTAGCCAATCCTCTGTCTGGATGGCCGATTCTGTCCCTTTGAAGACCGGGGGACGAAAACTCCTGAACATCACCAATCTCTCTGCATCTGTCGGGCCTTGTGCCTGTGGTGGCGACTGCTGTAGTGAGGCCCGGAAAGTATCCAGTAGTGCCGTGAGAGTCTTCCCTAACTCCATTTGGTGAAACGGGGTCGGCTGGGCCGGTACTGCCTGGCCAGTGGGTGCAGCAGGAGGTGGAGGGGCCCACTCGTCAACTGGGGTGCCGGGGCGATATATGTCCTCGTCGGTGTCGTCGGCGTTCTCGTTCCATATCCCGGGGCTAGGTTCCCAAAATTCCTGTTTCAATTTATTGAAATATGTGTGTCAGAATTGTCTAATCAGGCTAAGAGGTTGGTATTTGGTCGAAGAATTTGTTCGGTTGGATTTTAGTAGCGAAACTTTGCCTGATGTTCTATCATGAATCTTTTGCGGTCCAACATGCAGCCACCGTGGAACGAGAAGGATTTTCCTTCCAGATCCAAGGTCGCCGGTGGCGGCCTGGCCGCCGCCCGACAACTCGACGGAGAGCCTACTCCCGGCGCACCCACTGTGAGTGATGCCCGAAGCATTGGTGGTTCCATCATGCCGGGGGGGAGTCTCCCGCATGCCACCACCGTAACTGTTAGAATTGTATAATGTTTATATATAAATGTGCCAAATTAATTTATTGTTATATTTGTCTCTCAAATATTAGGTTACGATTTAGTGAATGCATGTGAGATACTATATTATTCATGGATATTTTATAAACAACTTTCATGTTTTGATTTCTCTGATTCGGGGTCTCCAGACAAATTAAATCTAGCCTAAAACATACCAAATAGTTCTAGTTTTCTGTTTGGCTAGTAAACAATTATTTGTAGTGAACTTCAACCTCTGTTTTGGAAACCTTAGGTTATGATTTGGGGAAAGCATGTGAGACACATATTTATTGGTGAATATTTTCTCTGTAATATTTGTGTTTTAATGATTTTGATTTGAAAGCTCTAGATAATTTAAATTTAGCTTTCAACTTGACAACTTAAATACAGATTTCTGTTTTGTTCACAAACAATTATTTTCTGTGAATTTCAATCACGGTTTTGGAGGTCTTAGAAGACAAATCAGAACATCTATGTTAGACACACTATTTTAGATGGATGTTTTCTCTACATCTTTCATATTGTAATATTTCTGATTTGGAGCCCCTAAGTAACTTTAAACTTGCCATGAACCTGTCTAAATAATTTCAAATGTTGTATACATGAAAACTTGATTTTCTCATATTTGTAGGTTTGTTATTGCTAGCATGATCACCCGATGAATATCAAATTATGAATCGATCCGTATACACTTGTAAATGTTTTGACTATTTTCATGTAGTCATTTCATTCAATACCCACGCATGGAATTATGTGAGGGTGCAAGGTTACAAAGGTGGCGGGTTCGTCGGCTTACCCATAATATACACTATGGGAGAAGTTGTGACGACGAACTCTTTTGTTTCTGGTAAGTGAAGAGGACCGGGGGCTAGCTACCCCTTCCACACAGGTCCGTCTCACACCTTTTTGGTTATGTGCCGAGAGGATCTCTGCACAAGGTGAGGATGTGTTCCCACCGAGAGTACCTATTCTTCATATAGGTACGAAGGCCTAGGAAGTTGGGGTGTATCCATAACCTAAAAGTGGGAGCGACTGACCCACTGTTACCGTCTGGCCACAGCGGTGAGGCCTGGGAAGTGAGCTCCTTCTCTTAACAGGTCACTATGTCGACATAGGGGAAAGTGATTGAGACACATCATTCGAGTGATAGGGAGGAAAACATACATGCTCATCATATCATTACTTATGCCCTCACCTTGGTCCGACATCGTATAACCACCGTCAGGCAGGGTTATACGATGACGGGTGAATTTACTACTTTAGTGTTTTCCCTCTTTATGAATTGTTGAAGAATTACTGCTTCGTTTATATAACTCTGGCATATATTCATTTGCTTCGGCTATTGTGCTAACTTTCCTTGCAGGTGTTCTTCTTGGTACCCATTTGGGTGTTGGGGAGGAGCGTGGGATTTACTTGGTCCATCGTGGCTAACGTACTCTTGTACGTTATCATTTTAGGAACCGATGCGCCTACCGATGGAGCAGGAGCGAATGAACGAGTGTAGACGTACCCGTGATGACGAGGAGTTCCCTGAGCTAGTTCGGACAATCCATGAGGATGTGAGGGTACTACTCCGAGGAGAGGATGAGAGATCTCTTTTGATTTGAAAATTTTCTCGTCTTATGACTATGATTGGGTTCGCTACGAGACTTTATATACCCCTTCGTGGGTTTTCATCTATGTTGTATTATTTATCATGCTGGGTATTTCTGTGATGTTTCGCTCCCGCGCAAAAATTTTTATACTCTGTGAATGTTTTCTGTAATGATGCAATAGCCTTTCAGGGCGAGTGTTCCACCAATTGGGTCGTGGGTCAGGTAAGAGGGTGAACCTCTTCAGACACGCGAATCTTTTGGGGGAGCACTCGCCCTGGGCATAAAGATCTCCTTGGTTAAAATGTGTGTGTGTGTGTGTGTGTGTGCGGGGGGGGGGGGGGGGGGGGGGGGTCCTTACAAGGGTATGCACTGCCCTTCTTACTAAAATGTGTTGGAGTAGTGGTTAGGAATTTTGTATCTTGTTGGAGGTCACCGGTTCGAAACTCAGCATTGATTTCTTGGCTGATTGGTTAAGAGTTCTGTTACTCATGAATTGGTGATGAGGAGTGGAAGAACTTAATAGTTAAGCGTGCTCGGGTTGGAGTAGTCACGGGATGGGTGACCTCCTGGGAAGTCCCTGCGTTGCCGCTTAATTGAACTATTCCTCATGAAAAGGGGGACTGCGGTCTCCAACAACCCACTGTGCCCTGTGGTGGGACAGAGAGGGGTTGGGGTGCATGGGCTGCAGCCCATTTGGTTAGGCTGAACCCTTTCGAGATGGATGTTGGGGGTGCCGACGGTCTTCCTTGCGAGTTGTATGCTGGGGAGATCGTTACAAAAAGTGCAATCTTGGTGATAGGACTTTTTGTAATGGTCCAGGCCCGCCAACACGAGACCCAGCTAGACCGCCGGCACCCTCCCAGCCCAGGCCCGCCAACACGGGACCCAGCTGGCACCGGAAGGGTTCATCCTAACCAGATGGTCTGCAGACCATGCACCCCAACCCCTCTCTGTCCCACCACAAGGCATAGTGGGTTGTTGGAGACCGCAGTCTTTGATGAGAATTGAGGCAGTTAAGCGGCAGCGCGTGAACTTCCCAGGAGGTCACCCATCCCGTGACTACCCCAGCCCAAGCACGCTTAACTATGGAGTACTTTCACTTCTCATCACCAATTTAACTGCAGTTTCCTTCCCCCCTCCTCCTGTGCTAGCTTCCTTTCTCTCCTCCCGTTGAATTGAGCCATGTAATGGCGGTTTCACTTTGCACTTTCCATGTTCTTAGCCGCAAAAACGAAAGGTGCCGGAGCCCTACTCCGGCCACCCCAGGTCAATCGGCCACCACCAGTCGATAGCCCTAGGTCGACTGGTGGTGGTGGCGGGAGCGTTTCGCCGGAAACATCCCCTAGCCGCCAGAAAATGGCCCGCAAAACAGCCCAAGCGCGGTCGATCGGGGCCGTAGGCATGACGAGGAAGACGAAATCGGAGCCATTGATTTCGCGTGATTTCCTTATACGCAGCCCAAAATTATTTAAATCATATCATTTGAATGAAATGTCACACCTCTAGCCCAATTTTGTAAGCCAAATTTGAGGCCCTTAGAGGCCATATTTTAAAAAATGTCCAGAGACAGAAATTTTAGGCCCGGATGTCTACTTTCGTCTGGAAGTAGAATCAGGCCATTAGGATCATTATTGAACCCACAGTCCTCACTTTAGTGTGGCTGGTCAAAATAGGAACCAGAAATTGTTTAGTGAATATATCATAAAATATAAGTCTGATGGTCCTGAGATTTTGGCCATGCATGCATGTGACCTAAATCTAGCTTGTGACCAAAAATCAGAATTTTTGGAGTAACTTTTTCTATTGTTTTATTCAGAACATGAAAAATTAAATAAATGAAATAATTAGAATTATATAACTCCAAATGACCCCAAATTTGGGTGTCATGCTTATTTAACCTACATTAGTCTAGCGTTAAATTTTGAGAACATTTGGACCTCTGCATGTAGGATAATTTCCACTTGCATGTCTCTACCCTAAAGTGCAATGGTGTGCCAATAGACAAAAGTATATTTTGTGTATTCAGACTAAATGACTTGGAGTTAGCCTCTGAAACTTTGGTCACACATTCCTTATGTCATAACACACCCTCTCAGAGAATCCTAAGATTTTTGGGATCAAAAATCCTATATTTTGAATAAATGTGAATTAAGTCGCCTATTGGTATTTTTGAAATTTTCATGTCAAATAACTTGTAAAAATTATGGAACTCTGACGAACCTATTATTATGCCATGCATGATCTCTGTAAATTTTGGAAAAAAAATTCAGAGGCCTTTACTTTAGGATATTACAAAATTACCCCTAGGTCACAAATCTGAATAATAGGAATTCACTGAGCTATATGCATGAGAAAATTGTGAAACTAGGGAAGATAATTAAGAATACAATTATAAATCTCTGGGATTTTTGATAGAATTTTTAGAGACATTATTCATGTTGAAATATCCTTTATTCAATTTGTCACACTTTTTATATTTTGATGTATATTTGGTGAAATTTATCTGGAAAAATGTGAAACTTAGGTTTTGAAGTTTTTAGATCAATATTGTGCTACTGTGATTTTATCAGAATTTATAGTGACCTGTAGATGGTACTTGTAGTGAAAATCCCTGTTGGCACCCCACTCATGTTAATTAGTAATCATGGATAAATGATCCCTGGAAAAATGTAAAACTTAGGCTTTGAAGTTTTTATATCAAGATTGTGCTACTATGATTTTATCATAATTTATGGTGACCTGTAGATAGTACTTGTAGTGTAAATCCTTATTGGCACCCCACTCTTTTTAAATAGAAATCATGAGTAAATATTCCCTAGAAAAATATGAAACTTAGGGTTTGAGGTTTTTAGACCATTACTATGTTATAGTGAATTTATCAGAATTTATAGAGATATCTAGTTGATACTTGATGTGTAAATCACTATTTTGTACCCCATTCATTTTAAATAGAATTTGTGAATAAATATTCCCTAGAAAAATGTGAAACTTAGGGTATAAGGTTTTTAGACCGTTACTATGTTTTAGTGAATTTGTCAGAATTTATAGAGATCTCTAGTTGATACTTGATGTGTAAATCACTATTTGTACCCCATTCATTTTAAATAGAATTTGTGAATAAATATTCCCTAGAAAAATGTGAAACTTAGGGTTTAAGGTTTTTAGTCCATTACTATGTTATAGTAAATTTATCAGAATTTATAGAGATCTCTAGTTGATACTTGATGTGTAAATCTCTATTTATAACCCATTCATTTTAAATAGAAATCATGAGTAAATATTCTCTGGAAAAATGTGAAACTTAGGGTTTGAGGTTTTTAGACCATTAGTAAGTTATAGTGAATTTATCAGAATTTATAGAGATCTCTAGTTGATACTTGATGTGTAAATCTCTATTTACAACCCATTCATTTTAAATAGAAATCATGAGTAAATATTCCATGGAAAAATGTGAAACTTAGGGTTTGAGATTTTTAGACCATTACTATGTTATAGTGAATTTATCAGAATTTATAGAGATCTCTAGTTGATACTTGATGTGTAAATCTCTATTTACAACCCATTCATTTTAAATAGAAATCATGAGTAAATATTCCCTGGAAAAATGTGAAACTTAGGGTTTGAGGTTTTTAGACCATTACTATGTTATAGTGAATTTATCAGAATTTATAGAGATCTCTAGTTGATACTTGATGTGTAAATCTCTATTTACAACCCATTCATTTTAAATAGAAATCATGAGTAAATATTCCCTGGAAAAAATGTGAAACTTAGGGTTTAAGGTTTTTAGACCATTACTATGTTATAGTGAATTTGTCAGAATTTATAGAGATCTCTAGTTGATACTTGATGTGTAAATCACTATTTGTACCCCATTCATTTTGAATAGAAACTATGATTAAATATGCCCTGGAAAATTGTGAAATTTGGGATTTTGAGGCTTTTAGAACGTTACTCATTGTGAACCTATGATAAGAACTTGGGACTCATTAGGACATGATAGGTCCAAGGTTGCATCTTAAGAGTCAAACCTAGTTCAATCCCACCTTGGTCTGCGAATAGTAGAAACTGAAAATATGGATTTGGACCCCTCTCTTATGGTCACCACCCCTAGAGTTATTAACTCTAAGAGATTTGCATATGCCTAGTTAGGTTGGGGGATTAATCACCAACTCAATTGGTGATGAGAAGTGAAAGTACTCCATTGTTAAGCGTGCTTGGGCTGGAGTAGTCACGGGATGGGTGACCTCCTGGGAAGTCCCTGCGCTGCCGCTTAACTGGCTCAATTCTCATCAAAGGGGGATTGCGGTCTCCAACAACCCACTATGCCATGTGATGGGACAGAGAGGGGTTGGGGTGCATGGTCTGCAGACCGGTGTAGGCTGAACCCTTTCGAGCTGGATGTTGGGGGTGCCGACGGTCGTCCTTGCGAGCTGTATGCTGGGGAGACCGTTACAAAAAGTCCTATCACCAAGATTGCACTTTTTGTAACGGTCTCCCCAGCATACAGCTCGCAAGGAAGACCGTCGGCACCCCCAGCATCCAGCTCGAAAGGGTTCGACCTAACCAAATGGGCTGCAGCCCATGCACCCCAACCCCTCTCTGTCCCACCATAGGGCACAGTGGGTTGTTGGAGACTGTAGTCTCCCTTTTCATGAGGAATGGTTCAATTAAGCGGCAGCGCATGGACTTCCCAGGAGGTCATCCATCCCGTGACTACTCCAACCCGAGCACGCTTAACTATTAAGTTCTTCCACTCCTCATCATCAATTGATCTGCAGGTCAATTGGTGATGAGGAGTGGAAGAACTTAATAGTTAAGCGTGCTCGGGTTGGAGTAGTCACGAGATGGGTGACCTCCTGGGAAATCCCTACGCTGTCGCTTAATTGAACCATTCCTTATGAAAAGGCGGACTGCGGTCTCCAACAACCCATTGTGCCCTGTGGTGGGACAGAGAGGGGTTGGGGTGCATGGGTTGCATCCCATTTGGTTAGGCTGAACCCTTTCGAGATGGATGCTGGGGGTGCCGACGGTCTTCCTTGCGAGCTGTATGCTGGGGAGACCGTTACAAATATGTAACTATTAAGTTCTTCCACTCCTCATCACCAATTGATCTGCAGGTCAATTGGTGATGAGGAGTGGAGGAACTTAATAGTTAAGCGTGCTCGGGCTGGAGTAGTCACGGGATGGGTGACCTCCTGGGAAGTCCCTGCGCTACCGCTTAACTGAACCATTCCTCATGAAAAGGGGAACTGCGGTCTCCAACAACCCACTGTGCCCTGTGGTGGGACAGAGAGGGGTTGGGGTGCATGGGCTGCATCCCATTTGGTTAGGCTTAACCCTTTCGAGCTAGATGCTGAGGGTGCCGGCGGTCGTCCTTGCAAGTTGTATACTGGGAAGATCGTTACAAAAAGTGCAATAAGTCGTCTTGGTGCGTCAAACTAGAATGATGTCCTAGTTGGG
This sequence comes from Dactylorhiza incarnata, assembly GCA_033032865.1. Taxonomy (NCBI): domain Eukaryota; kingdom Viridiplantae; phylum Streptophyta; class Magnoliopsida; order Asparagales; family Orchidaceae; genus Dactylorhiza; species Dactylorhiza incarnata. The sequence continues at coordinate 13,846,719 of JAWHQI010000003.1, read as the reverse complement.
TTGGCCCAACTCATTGATTAATGGAAGAGTACAATAAATGAAAGAGTAAAAGGCTTATGCCCAGTACATGTCCGAATGAAAAGACGACGAAATAATCTCTCTCTCTCACTACATCTATGCGGAAGCTAAACAAACTCTCAAATCTTCAAACACCTGTCTTGTAGTAGAAGTACTGGGCGACATCTGCTCTTCAAGTCTTGTCATCATGTCCTGACTTGTCGTGCTAGTGCTCCAGCTCCTCGAACAGCTACGGTCACAACCGACCGTTAGTCATAAAGACTAAGCCGATTTTGTGCCCGCCTCCCCCCGCGACTCCTAGGCACCGAGCGGGAGGAAGAAGCGGAGGACAACAAAGTGGAGTAAACAAAAAGAAGGTGACGGGGAAATCTAAGCTAGCAAGTATATATATATATATAGGCAAGCACTACTCTAGCAGTATAAACAAGTAAGAAGTAAAGAGCAGTAAAGAGCAGTAAAAGATGTAAGTAGTAAGCAGTGCGCACAAGTATAGCAAACAAGTAAATAATTCTACATTACCATCACATGAGTACCTTAACTTATACGAATGCCCATACAAACTTATAAGTTAAGATTTCCGGAATTATAACTTATCATATAAAAGAGCCCATACTAATTTATATGATAAGAGTCTGCAAATTATGTTCTAGGTTTACGTATAATATGATATGCATGCTATGTTATGATTCATACAAGTGCAACTCACCCACAAGACTCTGTGATCACAGACCTTTAGTTCCTAATTTTTGGAGCTAGCTTCACTCTCTGGTACCACCATTGTGGCTACGGCAGCAGTGGACCGGGCAACTCCACTCCTAGGCGGGTATACACACTACTAGGCCTAGACTCCTCGTACGCCTCTGTACACGTCCTAGGTGCACTCTAGAGTCTTGCGTACTCTTTGCTGATAACCATCAGTCTTTGAGGTCAAGTGTGCATTTTCGGGGATCGTCCTCCAGACCGCAGTATAAACAACCTAATGGCCCCTCAAACCCTCACACCCACCTAAGTCAACGTACTGTCATCGGTGTGAAGACCGGTCCAGTACCGAAGACCCGCCACTAATGTGTTCTTATGCACATGCAATTTATCACCACCCGAGCCTCCAGCTCGCAGGACTAACCCGTCCTGATATACAACCTCCCGAGCCTCCAGCTCGCAGGACCATCCCGTCCTGATATACTATTTCCCGAGCCTCCAGCTTGCAGGACTAACCCGTCCTGATATACAACTTCCCATCCCTTAACTCGGGATGAAGTTTACCATATCTCTTATTCATTTAGTTAGACTAATCTTGTCTAATTATTGTATACTTAGAAGTTTAGGGTGAATCCTGGACTTCCCGAGGTTTACCCGGTGAAGGGCTCGCAGCGGTACTAGGGAATGTAATGGGCTGAAACCCAAATCCCCCATTCCAAGACAATTACTTTTATTGGTGGCTACCCCATTCTAAGACCCACTCTACTTATTACTCTTTATTACTTGATGCTTTATAAATTATCTCCAATTCTACCCTTAAGCTAACGTTCTCTTGAACGATGCTCAACACTTAAGATTTCCAATACTCTAAGTGGTGTAGATCTTAAATGACTCTCAAATGTCTCTAATCACACCCTAGTGATTCATCGTGGACACTTTATCATGCTGAATAATCTTCATGATCTCCTAAGTTGATAACTGCCCCTCTTATGTATAGTGCGACATGATTCTTAATAATTCCCAAAATCATAGTACGAATGCACTCCAAAGGTTCCATAACTTCTAGGGCTCATGTAAAGGACATGTTACTGTTATAATCCAAATCTTACTGATTTTCTATATGATCTTGTTGGTCAAATCATCATATGAGGTTTCTACTATTCGCAGACCAACAATGAGATTGAACTAGGTTTGATCCTTATGATGTAAGTTTAACCATAACATGTCCATATGGGTTCTAATTTTTACCAAAGATTCATAATGGATAACTTAGGGTTTGACCAGAATTTTGATACATTTCATATTGATTTAATCTCTATTTAAAATTCATTAATCAAATGTCATCTTCTAGAATGTAAAGGAAGTATCCTATCAGTAGTTCCAATCTTGCTAAGTAAATTTCCAGAGGTGACTTATCACATAAAAACATGGATTCCAAAATCTCATAATTTTTCAGAAGGTTTATGATCATGATTTCCATTTAATATCAAGGGCGTACAATTAAGGTTTTACCCATCAAGTACTAGTTCAAGACTTCCAAAAATTCTGAGAAAATTACAGTGGCACTATAATGACATAAAAATACTAATTCCAGAATTTCATAATTTTCCAGCAGAATTATTTCCATAATTTCAATTTATCATGAAAATGGTGACAAGGTAACTTTACACATCAAGTACAAGATTTGGACTTCCTAAAATTTTGAGAAAATTACAATGGCACTATAATGACGTAAAAATACTAATCCCAGAATATCATTATTTTCCAGGAATAAAACACCATAAATATTTCACAAATTATAAAGGGTGAGACATAATGTAATTTTGATAATTCCTTGAGAAATAATCCTTGGAATTTTCTACCAAAATTTACAGAGGTTTGAAATTACATAACAAGTGATTATCCATAGTTTCATAATTTATTTCCGAGTTCTAATCATGAAAATTTCATAAATACAGAAGTGTGACATATGGCAAAATAATCAAAATCATGAGATTCTTGATGCTAGAAGTCCTAAGATTTTCTAGGGTGATGCATTATTCCATAATTAGGGTGTGAACAAAATTTCAGAGGTTAACTCTAAGCCATTTGGGCTAAATACACAAAATACCATTTTTGCTATTGGCACACCTATTCCCTTTTAGGTAGAGACATACAATGAGAATTTACCTTACCTACAGAGATCCATTTGGTCTCAAATTTTAACCACAGCCTACAATTGGCTAGATAAGAGTGACACCCAAATTTGGGGTCAGTTGGAGCTATATTCTTCCATAAATGTCATTTATTTGAATTTACATATTTTGAATAAAACCTTAGGAAAATCTTCTCCTAAAAATCTGATTTTTGGATGCAAGCTAGATACAGGGCACATGCATGTATGGCCAAAATTTCAAGTCCATCAGATCTATATTTTAGAAAATATACACAAACTGATTTATGGTTTCTATTTTGACCAGCCTCACTAAAGTGAGTGATGTGGGTCCAATAGTGATCCAAATGCTCTGATTTAACTTTCAAATGAAAGTAGACATCAAGACCTACAAATGTTATCTCAGGCAACTTTTCCTAAAAAGGCCTCTAAGGGCCTCAAAATCCAGCATGAAAATGCATAAGAAAGTGTGATAGAATATTTTCATTACATTAATTGGTCTGCAATTATCTGATCAACCAGATCAGACGGCTGTCAGTCGTCTTCCTCCTCTAGCAAAGGCTAGGATATCCCCGACCTGGATCAACTTAGGTCTCCATTTCCCATCCATCCAGCCACCTCCCTGGCCCGCCACCGCCACCACCACCTCCGTTGAGGTGGTGGCTATCGACTGGCGGTGGTTTGGCCGCCAGAGGTGGTGTTTTTCGGCGAACCCAACACCATGGATATTCCAAAATTCTCCATTTTTCTCACCATGGATCGGGCTCAATTGAGCCCGATGTCTCTCCTAATGGATCTAGGATGCTAGCACAAGGGGAGGGGGGGGGGGGGGGGGGGGGGGGGGGGGGGAGAAACCGGACCTCAATGGAGCTTGACGGCGGCGACGGCAGTTGGCCATTAATCTTCTCTTCTCCGGTGAGCTTGCTCAAAACCTCAATTCTCCACCATTTGCAATGATCCCAGGATCGATTTAATGTGCTTTCCAGGTTCTAAAGCTAATGGAAAGGTTCAAATGAGCTGGGGAGTGCTGTATAAGGAGGTTTGAAGATGACGAGCTCGGGTTCACCTTGGTTGCTCCTCCTTGCTGCCAAGTGGCACCTCCGTTGGTGGAAAAATGGCAGGAATTGATGTGTTGGGCTCAGATATGGCCTTGGGCAGAAGGGAGGAGGGCCACATGGCAAGCTCTCCACAATTTTCTCCTTGTCTTCACTTGAAATTGGGGGAAAAATCAAGAATGCCCCTTTGCATGTCAGTCCTTTCAAATTTCAGGGGGCATGGCTGGTAATTGCACCCTTGGGCTGCTGGGTGGGCTTGGTTTGAGGCCTTAGCCCAATTGGATTTGGTTTGGGCTTTCAATTTCTCCAGTTAGGCCTAAAGTTGACCATAGTTGACCCTGATGTTGACTTGGTCAATTGGGTGGGTTGACTGGTCTAGAATGTTGAGCTTGGGTCCATTAACACCTCCCAATGTTGATTGGGTCATGGTGATGCCCCAATAGGGCCAATTTAACCAATAAGTGTGATTTTGACCAAAATTGGGGAAAGTTGACTTTGGTCAATTTGGTCAAATTGCTGATCCCATGATGGGGCTTTTGATTCAATTAGGTCTCCCATGATGTTCTAAGACTAGGGGTGAAGTCAATTTCATGTTTTGGGGGTGAATTGAGTCTATTGGGGAAGGATTGACTTATGTTGACCTAAGTTTGACTTTGGCCAAATTGGACCAATTGGTGACCCCATGATGAGGCTTTTGGGTCCATAGCACTCCTTAAGAGGTTTACCATCTTTTTGTAGGGTCAATTTGGTCATATGAGTATGAATTGAACCCTATTGAGTTGAATTGGGCTATATTGACCTAGATTTGACTTTGGTCCACTTGGCTAAATTGGTTGACCAATTGATGAGACTTTTGGTGAATTATGTATCCTTTAGGTTTAGGTACATGGTGGTGGGGTTAATTCACAAGTGTAAGTTCAATTTGACCTAAGTTGACCTGCCTCCTATAGTGGATCACATATGAGTTCACTCAACTCAGTGCATCCCAAGGTCACCACCAAGCTCAAACTCACCTCACTCACCACATGTCCTACCCTAATTGAAGTTAAGGGGGCTTGTAGGAAATGAGATGTTACAAATCCCAATAAACAAAAAACTAATTTCGTCCTCGAAATTTAAGTTCGGGTTTACGGGGTTCCAGGCTTATTGAAGATGAAAAGTCTCAAGAAGGCATATATGATATCACAAGACTATCTGGTAATTGTTATTTTATCCCATCATCAATATTTCAACATATCCATCTTTCAAATTATATTCCAAGGTTCCACTTGTGAAAGGAGTACGATATCTTCTCAGTAATTAATTCTAACAAGATTTCCAGATCTTTCTACTGGTATATAAAAAAAATATATATACAAATTCTAAAATAATCCAACGACAATAGTTCATTGTATGAATTCCTCAAATTATACGCTAAAATTCTACTTGAGAAGGAAGTTTCAAAAACGTGTAACGTAAATTTCATCAACTTTTCCAGATGTTCATATTTTTATCAAAATTCCATGCAAAGGTTTCTATGGTCATTCTATATCAGTAATTCAAGTTATGAGTTCCTAAATTGTAACCCCAAACACTACATTGTGAGGGAAGTACAATATATATGTGGACATAAATTCCAGGAAAAATTCCAGAGGTGTATAATATATCACAAGATTATGTTCAGATTATTAGAATATTCCCGAGTCGACAACTCTAGGTATGAATATTCTATATTATAACTCCCAAATTGTACATTATGAATGAAGTATGCATTATACTCAGAGATTGGATCAAATAAAATTTCTATAGCTTCATATTGATATAAAAGGACCTTATTCAAAATTTCGTATCATTTTAATATCAATAATTCAGGGAATTAATTTCTCAAGCTATGAGTCCATATACCACTTTGTGAAGGGAGCTGTTATTTACTCGAGGATTAATTCTAACAAAATTTCCAAACATTTTTGTGAGCTTCAAACCTATATTTACTCACTTGGGGTCTATGTGACCAGATCATGTGAAGTCAACTTTTCTAGGGAAACTAACCTCAAGGTTAATGATTTTCACTATAGAGTATTGTATTATGATCCTAAGTGGATGGTTTAAACTTCATAAAAGTTGACCAAAGGAAAACCCTTAAACTCTCATGTAAACCTAGTGTTACATGGTCATGCTATAAGCACACCAATTCCTTGCTTGTGAAGAAAATTGACTTCCAGAGGTCCAATTGACCTAACATTTTAACTATGGTCTATTATATACATGACCACCCTCCAAAGGAGATTTGGTGTGATTTTGGACCAAATCACTCATATTATACACCATATATGATTTATTTACTTTATACTAATACTTTAGAGAAATATGCCCCAATAATTCTGATCTTTGGGCATATAGTAGATCTAAGGTGCATACACACAATGTCAAATTATCGGCCTCATATCATTTATTATGTAAACGTTATTCACATTTTAAGGTATGTATTTGTGCATGACTCATGCATGACCAAAATTTCTTTATACTTGGAGTTGTAGAATTCCAAAATTCACTAAGTTCAATTTGGGTGCTATATGCACACCATTTTCCGTAAATAAGGTCTAGGACATCCAAGTTGGTACCAAGCTAATCCAATAAACAAAAGGATTAGCCCCTATGCATTTGGGCTGAGTTTCTTTGGTATCCTTAGGATATATTCATCCTAGATGTGCACTCAATCATTAGGGTATCCGATCCTAGACTCTGAGTCTCATCCTGAGACCTATTGATATTCCACGTACTTTAAGATCCTCGGGTTACCAATTATCACACCCTTCTTAAGATTAGTATATATGCAGCCCCAAAAAGGGCATTTTCCAAACACCAAATCTTATCCGACTAAACACAAGTCCTTATCCAATTTCAGGTATTTATTACGATGATTGGTTCGATGCAACCTACCGCAGTCCCCCTTTGATGAGAATTGAGCCAGTTAAGCGGCTGCGCGTGGACTTCCCAGGAGGTCACCCATCCCGTGACTACTCCAGCCCAAGCACGCTTAACTATGGAGTACTTTCATTTCTCAAGGCTGAGTTCGTCGAACTGAAACTGGGTTCGACGAACTGAAAGATAAGTTCGTCGAACGGAATTGAACTGAAAACTGGGTTCGACGAACTCAAGGCCGAGTTCGTCGAACTGAAAACTGGGTTCGACGAACTGAAGGTTAAGTTCGTCGAACCCAATTAATTCGTCGAACGGAATTGAACTAAAAACTGAGTTCGACGAACTCAAGACTGAGTTTGTCGAACTGAAGGTTGGGTTCGACGAATTGAATATTAAGTTCGTCGAACAGAAATAATTCGTCGAATGCAGATCGAAGTTCGTCGATCACAGAAAACTTGATATTTTTCCTAAATACTGGCTACCCGGACACACTTAGACTATATTTAAAACACCAAATAAATAAAATCGATAGAAAAAGATATTCAAAAATTATAAAATAACTTCCAAAAAATAATATATGACACATACATGCCATGACAATTATTTCACTTGATAATAAATTTTTAATTAATTGATTATTACGTCTTCTTTTAAAGCATTTTATAATGAGTATACCCCCCCACCCCCTAATTAAAGCATCATTACTCCCCAAGCCTATGGCCGGCTGGGGGGAGTAAATTTATCCCCTTCCCAAAGCTTTGGGAAGGGTCTGGGCGGCTGGAATGTGAAGAGGGGGCAGACTCACCACGGGAGGGGGCATTAACTCCTCTAGACTAATCTCACTCCTATATAAACCCCCTCCACACTAGGATTTCGTTTTTCCTGCACCGTACCTCCCTAATCAGCAAGAAACCAAGCCCCAGTGATCTTCCGACGAGCCTCCTCCACGGACTCCGGCGAGCTTCACCACTATCAATGGCCGCGCGACGATCCCCTCGCCTAAACGACATGAATGTCAGTTCCTCCGACTCCTCCCTGCCCTTAGATCTTTTCTCGTCGACCTCTGCCATCTCCGATCACCGGAGACGGCAATCCCGACCACGGATAGTTTCAGACCACCCCCACAACCTCCGCTGCCTTTGCTGGTTTCGGCCTTGCATGGGGCGTGTGAAGGGGAGGGAGGGCCTTCTCGACCCTCTCTCATGGCCCTTGAGGCGGAGGAAATCGCTGGAACCCGCTCCGGCGGCCTCCTCCATCCAAAATATATATATATATACAACATTATTTCCGACCACCACCAGCGGCGGCCGACCGCCGGAAGATGTCCCACCGGAGCTCCCTTCCCGAACGCTCCCATTTGGGGTGGTGGCTGGAGCTAATTCTCCACAGATGAGGTTGGAAGGCCCCGCTACAAAAAAAAGAGGGGTTCACGGTGGCTGCATGCATGCATCCACCATGGAACGGGAAGGATTTTCCTTCCAGATCCAAGGTCGCCGGTGGCGGCGTGGCCTCCGACTGACAACTTGACGGAGAGCCTACTCCCGGCGCACCCACTGTGAGTGATGCCCGAAGCATTGGTGGTTCCGTCATGCCGGGGGGGGGGGGGGGGGGGGGGGGGGGGGGGGGAGTTTCCCGCATGCCACCACCGTAACTGTTAGAATTGTATAATGTTTATATATAAATGTGCCATATTAATTTATTGCTATATTTGTCTCTCAAATATTAGGTTACGATTTAGTGAATGCATGTGAGATACTATATTATTCATGGATATTTTATAAACAACTTTCATGTTTTGATTTCTCTGATTTGGGGTCTCCAGACAAATTAAATCTAGCCTAAAACATACCAAATAGTTCTAGTTTTCTGTTTGGCTGGTAAACAATTATTTGTAGTGAACTTCAACCTCTATTTTGGAAACCTTAGGTTATGATTTGGGGAAAGCATGTGAGACACATATTTATTGGTGAATGTTTTCTCTGTAATATTTGTGTTTTAATGATTTCGATTTGAAAGCTCTAGATAATTTAAATTTAGCTTTCAACCTGACAACTTAAATTCAGATTTCTGTTTTGTTCATAAACAATTATTTTCAGTGAATTTCAATCACGGTTTTGGAGGTCTTAGAAGACAAATCAGAACATGTATGTTAGACACAATATTTTAGATGGATGTTTTCTCTACATCTTTCATATTGTAATATTTCTGATTTGGAGCCCCTAAGTAACTTTAAACTTGCCATGAACCTGTCTAAATAATTTCAAATGTTGTATACATGAAAACTTGATTTTTCTCATATTTGTAGGTTTGTTATTGCTAGCATGATCACCCGATGAATATCAAATTATGAATCAATCTGTATACACTTGTAAATGCTATGACTATTTTCATGTGGTCATTTCATTCAATACCCACGCATGGAATTATAGGAGGGTGCATGGTTACCGAGGTGGCGGGTTCGTCGACTTACCCATAATATACACTATGGGAGAAGTTGTGACGACGAACTCTTTTGTTTCTGGTAAGTGAAGAGGACCGGGGGCTAGCTACCCCTTCCACACAGATCCGTCTCACACCTTTTTGGTTATGTGCCGAGAGGATCTCTGCACAAGGTGAGGATGTGTTCCCACCGAGAGTACCTATTCTTCATAGAGGTACGAAGGCCTAGGAAGTTGGGGTGTATCCATAACCTAGAAGTGGGAGTGACCGACCCACTGTCACCGTCTGGCCACGGCGGTGAGGCCTAGGAAGTGAGCTCCGTCTCTTAACAAGTCACTATGTCGACATAGAGGAAAGTGATTGAGACACATCATTCGAGTGATAGGGAGGACAAACATACATGCTCATCATATCATTACTTATGCACTCACCTTGGTCCGACATCGTATAACCACCGTCAGGCGGGGTTATACGATGGAGGGTGAAGTTACTACTTTAATGTTTTCCTCTTTATGAACTGTTGATGGATTACTGCTTCGTTTATATAACTCTGGCATATATACATTTGCTTCAGCTATTGTGCTAACTTTCCTTGTAGGTGTTCTTCCTGGTACCCATTAGGGGCTGGGGAGGAGCGTGAGATTTACTTGGTCCGTCGTGGCTAACGTACTCTTGTACGTTATCATTTTAGGAACCGATGCGCCTACCGACGGAGCAGGAGCGTATGGACGAGCATAGACGTACCCGTTGTTGGACATGTGTGTCACATCCCTTTGTTTGAGAATAACAAATCCCATATTGTATTTGATAGAACTTGTAGTGTGTTTATAGTGTGCAGGAACTATAGGTGCAATACTCCACAGGTAGAAGGCAACATGGAATCAAACTTTCTGAATGGAGCACTACCGCCAGCGCTAGAGGTTAACGCAGGCGCTAGCGCTACCGCCAGCGCTAGCGCTAACGCCAGGCGCTAGCTCAAGATCATCTCAGCGGTTTTTGTCCCGACGGTTTCGTCTCAGCGATTCCTTAACGCTACCGCCAGCGCTAGCGATACCGCATGCGCTAGCTCAAGATCGTGCACAGCGCCACGCCGCCAACAGTTTCGCAACCGCTCCACACGAACGATACCGCAGGCGCTAAGTACTACCGCAGGCGCTAGCTCCAAGGTCTATAAATTGAAGCCAACTTCGATCATTTTGATCATCCATCCCAGAGAGGTTGCTTGTGCCACAATTTTAGTGTTGTTATGCTGCCGAAGATGGATCTCCCACAAAAAGCTTAAGGAGAATTCTGGAGGAGGGCTACTTCACGCTACATCCGAAGTACGATCGCTTCGACCTTGCTCATACTACAATGATCCTTCATCCTCATCTTCAGAAATCTCATGTAGGGAGTTTTACTATTGTTATCTTTATCTTTCATTCATTCCATACTTTTTTGTAAACCGTTTAGAGAATTCGCCTTGTGTTGGCAACTAGGTCTGGGTAGGACTTAGGGGGGAAATTCGCCTTGTGTTGGCGACTAGGTCTAGGTGATTAGATCTAGGAGGTGCTCGAGGCCATATCCGGGGAAGGATTGGCTAGAGCGGCTTGAGGCCATATCCGGGAAGGATAGGCAAAAGCCAACCGGTTCGTGGGGATATGAGTCGGTATAGAAAAGGAAAAAATATTTTCATTTGTATGCCTCCGATTTCTAGCGATATAGAAATCAAATTTATGTAAACACCTTTTTTATATAAATACAATCATGTCTCTATTTGTGTTTACTTGATTTCTCACTTTTGGCGTTATCTCTAAAATATTGGTTACATAACTTTCAATTCAAATCACTTTGTCTAAATTGTTTATCTTAATCTATTTCACCATATAACAAATTTAGCACTTGTTTCTAAAATCCTAAACTTGCAAATTATGATATTTTCTTCCTTTAGCTAAATTGTTATTTTGTGTTCTAATATTACTTTAAACAATTTAGTAATTTCCATAAAATTATAAAAAGATTTTTATTCCCTTATTCACCCCCCTCTAAGGGCGCCGTAAGATCCAACACCCGTAATGACGAGGAGTTCCCTGAGCCAGTTCGAACGATCCATGAGGATGTGAGGGTACTACTCCGAGGAGAGGATGAGAGATCTCTTTTGATTTGAAAATTTTGTCATCTTATGACTATGATGGTTGTCGCTACGAGACTTTATATACCCCTTCGTGGGTTTTCATCTATGTTTTATTATTTATCATGCTGGGTATTTCTGTGATGTTTTGCTCCTGCACAAAATTTTTTATACTCTGTGAATGTTTTCTGTAATGATGCAATAGCCTTACAGGGCGAGTGTTCTGCCAATTGGGTCGTGGGTCAGGTAAGAGGGTGAACCTCTTCAGACACGCGAACCTTTTGGGGGAGCGCTCGCCCTGGGCATAAGGATCTTCTTGGTTAAAAGGGGGGGGGGGGGGGGGGTCCTTACAAGGGTATCAGAGTTAAAAACAATTTAGATTTATAAAATCATCACAGATGGTCCACCATGACACGATACTTAGTTCGAGGACGAACTATGCAACGGAAGCATGGTGGACCGCAAATGATTCATGATTGAACATCAGACAAAGTTTCACTACTAAAATCCAACCGAACAAATTCTTCGACCAAATACCAACCTCTTAGCCTGATTAGACAATTCTGACACACATATTTCAATAAATTGAAACAGGAATTTCGGGAACCTAGCCTCGGGATAAGGAACGAGAACGCAGACGACATCGACGAGGACATATATCACCCCGGCACCCCAGTTGACGAGTGGGCCCCTCAACCTCCTGTTGCACCCACTAGCAAGGCAGTACCGGCCCAGCCGACCCCGTTTCACCAAACGGAGTTAGGGCAGACTCTCACAGCACTACTGGATACTTTCTGGGCCTCACTGCACCAGCAGTCGCCACAACAGGCACAAGGCCCGACAGATGCAGAGAGATTGGTGATGTTCAGGAGATTTCGTCCCCCGGTCTTCAAAGGGACATAATCGGCCATCCAGATAGAGGATTGGCTAGATAGGATTGAGGAGCTACTCAGGGGAATGCACTGCCCTTCTTACTATGCGGTCTCCCTAGCCACCACCCTTTTGGAGGGGTATGCTAGGCAGTGGTGAAGGTCCGTCCTACAGACCACCTATAGGGACCGCAGACTGACTGCGATTTCCTGGAGAAATTTTTCTACCTTGGTGATGGAGCACTTCATTTCTACCTCCGACCGGACATAGCTCCAGGAACACTTTCTTCATCTTCGGCAAGGTACTATGACAGTTATAGAGTACCAGCGGGAGTTCTCCCACCTTGCCCGGTATGCGGGTATCATGGCCATAGAGGATGAGAACCGGGCCAAGAGGTTCTTTCAGGGCCTCAACGACTCCATCCGTCAACCACTGATGACAGCAGCTCATGCTCCCTTTGAGGTTATCGTCCACCTTGCAAAGACGATGGAGGCCGACTTAAAAACCACCCGGGAAAGGAACAGGTTGAAGAGAATAGCAGTGACACCCCAATGACAGGATCAGAGAGGTCAGGGGACCAGGCATCAGTGCGGACGCGGAAATGATCGGGGAGATCATAGAGGCTATGATCGAGGAGATCGCCACGAGCCACCTCGTGACTATCATCGGAGGAGGACACCTCCACCTCCCCCAGCACAGCAGCGAGCCCTTCCCGCACCAACATATGCGGTAGAGCAACGACCTTTTGAGAGGCGTTGTTTCCACTGCAACGAGTTAGGGCATCTACGACCCCAATGCCCCGTACTGGCACCCAGGGAAGGACATCGGGACTTTCATCGGGGCGGAGGTCGTGGACGAGGCCAGCCTGGTAGAGGACAGCAACGACCTCCCCAGCAGGCTTATGCTTTGGACCTAGAGAGGAATCGAGCCACCGCGGACGTGGTGAACGGTACGAGAAAATTTGTTATACATATGCATATTTTGCGCATTACCTGTGATACCGTTTATTACATGCTTATATATATATATATATATATATATATATATATATATATTACTATCAATCGATCAAATTGAAACCTCAGGGATCCTCTGGATCAATGATCGGGCCGCTCGAGCGCTCTTCGACACGCGAGCCACTCGCTCTTTTGTGTCTCATGATTTCATATGTCAGGAGCCAGGAGTGGCTTATTGCACAGGGAACCCGCTACGAGTACGACTCCCTGATGGATCGGAGATGATATCCTCCGACTTATGCAGATTTAAAGTAAAAATAGATTATCGGTAAATGGAGGTTGAAGCAGCAGTACTCCAGTTGTCAGGATTTGACCTGATACTAGGAATGGACTGGCTCGCAGATCATGCAGCACAGATAGATTGTCAGAGCAGAAAGGTGACCTTCCAAGTACCAATGGGAGGAACAATCACATATCAAGGTATACCGTTTATTTCTCGTCTCGTGCTCAATTCCATACAGGCGACGAAGGCCACCATGAGCGGTGATGAGGTGTTTGTCATCTACTTCGAAATGATGGGGCAGACTGTAGAGTTGGCCGAAGTAAAGGTGGTAAAGGAATTTCTGGACGTCTTCCCGGAGAAGCTTCCAGGCCTGCCTCCACATCGGGAAGAGGAATTCAATATCCACCTCCTTCCCGGGGCTCGTCCAGTCTCGAGATCTCCTTACAGGATGGCGCCAAAAGAGCTAGCAGAATTCAGAGTGCAGCTTCAAGAATTGGTAGACTCGGGATTCGTTCGACCCAGCTCCTCTCCTTGGGGAGCACCTGTACTCTTCGTGAAGAAGAAGGACGGATCCCTTCGACTCTGCATCGACTATCGAGAGTTGAACCGGTTGACCGTAAAGAATACATATCCTCTCCCAAGGATAGAAAAGTTGTTCGATCAATTACAGGGGGCTCGGTGCTTCTCCAAACTCGATCTTCGGCCGGGATACTACAAACTCAGGATTGATGACAAGGACATTGAGAAGACCGCGTTTTGCTCTCGTTACGGGCAATACAAACTCACAGTGATGCCGTTTGGCCTCACTAATGCCCCGACAACATTCATGTCTTTAATGAATCGGGTGTTCGAACCCTTCCTCGACCATTTTGTCATTGTATTCATCGACGACATTCTGGTGTATTCGGCTTCGGAAGAGCTGCATGTAACACACTTGGAGAAAGTGCTTCAAAAGCTGCGAGAACACCAGCTGTACGCAAAGTTTTCAAAGTGTGAATTTTGGCTTAAGGAGGTTGGCTTCTTGGGTCACATAGTCAGCGCTAATGACATATCGGTGGACCCAGCTAAGATTAGGGTCGTCAGGGATTGGCCGCAGCTTCGCTCCGCAGTAGATGTAAGGAGTTTTCTCAGGCTTGCATGATATTTGACGCGCTATTTCCACACCGCTAATTAGCGGGCATGAAATGCGGGACGACGGCAGTGCACCGGTCGTTGTCAAGTAATAAAAGTAGGGAGTAGCTCCCCTAATATCGTTCTCAAAGGACTGCAAGTTAGGTAGTACGATTTGCTTGTTAGGAGATTAATTTTGAGGGTTTCCAGGTTTAACAAAACAAGGGGGTTTTGGTTGATGCTACGGAACAAGAATGAGAAACTACAGCTATGCGGGTCGCAATCACCGCGTCGCTTGGTGGATGGGTTTAATGCAGGCCGCGATGCCGTGCTTCACTTGGCGGATGGCCGGTGAGCAAATGGATGAAGTGAGTGCAAATGCAAGGGTTGAGGGTTGAAGGCACCTCTTCGCTTTCGCTTCTAGCTTTTGCTAGAGCGAGTGCTAGAACATGTGGGTGTAAGTGGAGCGGGGGCGGAGCGCATCACAACACAGCATTACGTAAAGACAAATCCATAAATAAACTTTCATTCATAGACAAATAGATGTTCATTTAGTTCATTACAACAACTAAGAGTACAAATCACAAAATGAGAAGGGGTAGAAGTAACCACGAGATGAGAAGCCTCGCCGCGGATCGTGGTCGGAATGGGGGGTCGTCACGCCTCGTCCGAGCTCAGTCCTTGGTTGCTTCCGGGGTGTAGAGGTTGTCACTACCTCCAACCGCTGCCCGTCTTCTTCTCAGAGCTGGGTTCACTTCTTCTTCACCCAATGGAGATGTATTCCTCTTGGAATGCTGGTCGTAGATGGCGGAGAATGCTTCCGAAACCCTAGATGGACCTTAGGATCAATGGACGAAGCTTTCCCAAGGGGAGGAATGGAAGGAGGGGCCTTGGAGAGGTGGAACGGCGGAGTCGCGCCCAGAAATCGCGCCTCAACTGTGCAGGAATACCTAAAATCGCGGAACAGCGGCTTAAATAGGGAGCAAAATAAGTACTGCGCACGGTCAGGGGCGCACGACCAGTGGTCGTGCGCGAAGAAAGGCCTATGATCGTGCGCATATCTTTGGTCCGATCTCGATTTGGGCTGGGAATTAACGCACGACCAATGGTCGTGCGCCTGATCGTGCGCGAAGAAAGGCCTGTGATCGTGCGCATATCTTTGATCCGATCTCGATCTGGGCTGGGAATTAACGCACGACCAATGGTCGTGCGCCCGATCGTGCGCGAAGGAATGCGCACGATCAGAGGCTTTTTAGGCCAAAAATTCCCCCGCACCATCCCGAACGTGCACACGACCCCAGGACCTGCATGAAAAACACAAATAACTCCAATCCGTGCACACCGCCGAATCCATAACACAAGCATATAGTAATATATAGGAAAAACATGCCACAAAGGGGGAAAGATTGCACAAAAGGCGCAGAAACGCCATGCTATTAATATAAGCGTATATGAACAGCAAATGACGTGCAATGACACTAAATCGAACCCAAATGAGGCCGGAAATCACTGTAAAAACCAGACTCATCACACCCCCAGACTTACCTGTTTGCGCGTCCCGAGCAAACAAATCCGGCGGAGCGAGAAAAGACATAGCTGGGTTAGAAATTGCAAGGGCAGAGTAATATGCGAAGTCTCATACGCATGTGCATAGAAATCTAGTAGACAAAATTTCTAATTATACATATTAGTTTATAATTTTCTAAGAGCGTACTTATATATTACGTTTACTCCAAAGGTGAATCACGGTGAATCATAAGGTCGTACATAGGAAGAAAGTAAACTGAACGCTGAGGCGAGCGTTGCCGAAGATCGGGACTCGGGACAACTCCATTGAAATCCATCAATGTCGGTGACCATAGGCTTGCCCGTTCGCACTCTTTCCACGACACTAGTATGACTCAAATGCGTGAATCAATAGGACTTTAGCTTTGAGATGAGGCTTGGGTTTAGGTGAGGTAAACAAAGATAAAAGCGACGGCTCAGACACTAAACCCAAATGAGCTAGCACAGAAAACTAACCTCATTGCTACACAAACATGTGGGTACACTACACCCCCGGACTTGGAATTGCAACATGGGTGCGTGCACCGCCTACTCCCAAACTTATACTTATACGAATGAATTTTTCATTCAAACTCATATCTTTTTCTTTTCATCTCACATCTTTTCTCTTTTTCATTTTTTTCTTTTCTTTTCTTATCATTTTCAGCGAATAAACAATAAAACACATCCACAACTTCACAAACATGTCACCACATCAACAACTCAATCTCACAAAAATAATAAACAGCTAAAGCTCAGATTTGGGTGTGTGACTAGGATTGGCTTTTGGGCTTTGGAGCGATAAAAGTGGGGCTGAATCAAAGAACGGGTAGGCACAATTGGGCTAACGAGGATATAGCGATAGGAAAGGGTGCAAAGGCTCAACCGGGCCAAAACGATGGCCTATATCACATTCACGCACTTGACTAACCGTATACCCATGCTTCAAGAATTGCTTGGGGCGAGTTCTAGCCACCGAGAAAGATAATCCTTCCTCCCGACTCGGGCAACACGAGACTAACGGACGTCTACACACATTCCTATGCTACCGTTTGATTCACACCGGATTCACCAAATTTTGAGTAAAGTAAACAATATTTACGCTAGTAGAAAAATATAGACTAAAAGCATAAAAAGACATTGAATCTACACAAATTCCTACGAGACATGAGCACTCGACTAGGAGCACTACAAGAGTCAACAAAGTACTTCGTCTTGCAATCCTAACCCAGCACCATGATTTCCCATTCACACAACCGAGATGAGTTAGACTCGTCGCGCGCCTACAGTTCAGTGCGTTCACGTGGGTGTCGTGGTGTGCCATTTGATGAGCAATGCTACAATATAACACAGATGTAAATCCTAGTATGCTGTGCACTGTGCATGTGCACGAGGTAACGATAACTACTCTCTCCCACCGACTTACACTAAGCAGAAAGCATGTTTGATAGTGGCATAAACTTAAGAAGGCTAGGATGAGAGATTACCCCATGCTCAGAAATGAGCATACCAGAAGATATGGCGTTTTGTTCAAAGGCGGTGATCCCGCCGTGCTCCAATAAATACGGACCTGCGATTAAAGAGATCCCAAGCACACAAAAATATAGCAAAAAAGAGATAAAAGAAAGAATGGAACCAAATGGTCCCAAATGGGTTGTCTCCCAAGAGCCCTTTTGTTTAACGTCCTTGAAGGTGGACCAAATACCTGTATTAAAGTTTGATAGCAGAAGTCTTATAATAAAAAGCTAAAAAGACAGTACAACGCAGCAAATAACATGAAACAAGAAGCACAGAAACATCACAGATGGCACACAGTACAGCCCGGAGATCAAAAGCTTCAGAAATAATAGTTTCCACTTGGGAACAATACTCCGATTGACCATATTAAGTTTTAACAATGAGGATTACCATTACATCTACCTTAGCACTAAAAAAAAAACACGTTCAAACAAATTAACCACACACCCACAAGGTCGGGAAGAGCTGTTTAGTCAACTAAATGTACCACTTGATGGTCAGACAAGGCTGTGCTTCCCTCGTAGATCTTTAGGCGATGCCCGTTCACCTTGAATTTCTCTCCCTTTTCTCCGGATATTTCAATCGCTCCGAAGGGCGCAACGTCGGTAACCACGAATGGACCACTCCAGCGAGACTTCAGCTTTCCCGGGAACAGACGGAGACGGGAGTTGTAAAGAAGGACACGGTCTCCACTTCTGAATTCTTTTTGCGCAATACGCTTATCATGCCACTGCTTTGTCCTTTCTTTATATATGCGGGCATTTTCATAAGCAAACTGCCGAAATTCATCAAGTTCGTTCAACTGGGCGAGACGTCGGCTTTCTGCGGCATGTAGGTCCATGTTCAATAATTTGGTTGCCCACAGAGCTTTATGTTCTAGTTCCACAGGTAAGTGGCAAGCCTTTCCATAAACTAGCTGAAATGGGGACATCCCGATAGGGGTCTTGAAAGCTGTTCGGTATGCCCAAAGCGCATCGTCCACCCTCAATGCCCAATCCTTTCTATTAGAGTGTATTGATTTTTCTATTATCCTTTTAAGCTCTCTATTAGAAACTTCCACCTGTCCGCACGTTTGTGGGTGATAGGCTAAAGCGACTTTATGATGCACCCCAAACTTCTTCAATAGTTGAAGGAACAGTTTGTTACAGAAGTGGCTGCCTCCATCGCTAATGATTGTCCGCGGCGCTCCGAATCTGGAGAAGATGTTCTTGTGGATGAACTTTAAAACTGTGCGGGCATCATTTGCAGCAACGGCTTCAGCCTCCACCCATTTCGAAACATAGTCCACTGCCACTATCATGTAAAGTTTTCCATGGGACATTGGGAATGGTCCCATGAAATCAATCCCCCAGACATCAAATGGTTCGCAGACCAACATGCTATTGAGCGGCATTTCATCCTTCCTTGAGATGTTCCCAGTCCTTTGACATTCATTACATTCCTTCACGTGCACGTACGAGTCACGGAAGAGGGTGGGCCAATAAAAACCACACTGAAGAACCTTCTGTGCTGTCCGCGCAGACCCCATGTGGCCACCAGCTTCACGATCATGACAGTGGAGTAATATAGACTTTTGCTCCGATTCGGGAATACACCGTCGGACGATCCCATCAGCGCACGTGCGGAATAACAGCGGGTCTTCCCAAAAACAGTACTTCGCATCTGAAAGAAATTTCTTTCTCTGCTGAAATGAAAGATTCGGAGGAAGTTTACCGCATGCCAGAAAATTAGCGATATCCGCAAACCATAGAGAGTTGCTCGGGACCGTTCCTACTGTGAACAACATCTCGTCCGGAAAAGAGTCAGAGATTGGCGGGGGGGGGGGGGGGGGGGGGGGGGGGGGGGGCTGAGCTGAGAAAGACCTCCACTCTCAAGCCTGGACAAGTGATCCGCAATCACATTCTCGACTCCCTTCTTGTCGCGGATTTCGAGATCATACTCTTGAAGCATCAGGATCCAACGGAGGAGCCTTGGTTTGGCATCCTTCTTCTCCTTCAGATACTTTAGAGCAGCGTGGTCCATGTGCACAATGACTTTGGACAAAATGAGGTAGGAATGAAATTTCTCAAGAGCGAAAATCACTGCTAACAGCTCCTTCTCGGTGGTTGTGTAGTTCTGCTGAGCTCCGTTCAGGGTGCGACTGGCATAGTGAATGGTGTAAAAGATCCTGTCCCTTCTTTGTCCCAAAACGGCACCAACAACGATGTCACTGGCGTCACACATAAGCTCAAAAGGGAGCGACCAGTCCGGTGATGTCAACATCGGAGCGGTCGTCAAACATTCCTTCAACACGTTGAATGCATGCAGACATGCATCATTGAAATCGAACCTCTCGTCCTTCCCTAAGAGATTGGATAACGGCTTGGCTATAGAGGAGAAATTTTTGATGAAGCGTCGATAGAATCCTGCATGTCCCAAGAAACTGTGAATCCCTCTCACAGATGTTGGAGGGGGAAGCTTCTTGATGATGTCCACCTTGGCTTGATCGACCTCTATGCCCTTATTTGAAATCTTGTGCCCCAGAACAACTCCCTCCCGGACCATGAAATGACACTTCTCCCAATTCAGCACGAGGTTTGTGCTTTCGCAGCGCGTGAGAACCGCCGAGAGATTTCTCAAGCAGGAGTCAAAATCAGCACCGAAGAGAGTAAAATCATCCATAAAGACCTCAAGGAACTCCCCTACCATATCGTGAAAGATAGAAAGCATACATCGCTGAAAGGTGGCAGGGGCGTTGCTCAACCCGAATGGCATTCTCTTGAATGCGAAGGTGCCGGACGGGCAAGTGAACGTAGTTTTCTCTTGGTCCTCTAGGTCAATGAGAATCTGATTGTAGCCTGAGTAGCCATCCAAAAAACAGTAATAGTCATGTCCAGCTAACCTCTCGATCATCTGATCAATAAACGAGAGAGGGAAATGATCCTTGCGTGTTGCGTCGTTTAGTTTCCTATAGTCGATGCATACTCTCCATTCTGTAACAATTCGAGTTGGCAACAGGTCACACTGCTCATTTTCAACAACGGTGATACCACCCTTTTTTGGGACAAGCTGCACTGGACTCACCCACTTGCTGTCGCTGATTGGGTATATAATTCCGGCATCAAGCAGTTTGATCACCTCTTTCTTGACAACTTCCTGCATCCTAGGGTTGAGTCGCCGCTGAGGTTGTGCAGTCGGTTTGAAGCTCTCTTCCAGCAATATTTTGTGCATACATACAGCAGGGTTGATACCTTTCAAACCCTTGATGTTCCAGCCGAATGCGCCCTTACGTGTTCGCAAGAGATCTCCCAAACGTTGCTCATGCTCGAGTGGAAGCAGCGCCGAGATAATAACTGGGTGAGTTTGCTGATCTCCCAAGAATAAATATTTCAGATTTGCTGGCAGGGGTTTGAGAGACAAAGCTGGAGGGGCATCGAAATTTGCCGCAGATGTGCATTCCACAGCAGACGTGCTGTCGTTGTTGACATTCCAAGAAGCATCCTCCACAAGCTCGAGTGCGTCAGCATTTGCATGATGATCTCTGCCAATGGCTTTATACATGTCAAAGGTAGTCAAATCGTCACCTAGACGGAGAGTCAACCTCCCCTTCTCAGCGTCAATAAGAGCGCGAGCTGTGGCAAGAAACGGCCTTCCCAAGATAAGAGGGACAGCAACATCTGAAGCAATATCCATAATTACAAAGTCAGCAGGGAATACCAAGTCATTGACCGATACTGCTAGGTCCTCGAC
Source organism: Dactylorhiza incarnata (assembly GCA_033032865.1). Classification (NCBI taxonomy): domain Eukaryota; kingdom Viridiplantae; phylum Streptophyta; class Magnoliopsida; order Asparagales; family Orchidaceae; genus Dactylorhiza; species Dactylorhiza incarnata. Next base: position 13,825,334 of record JAWHQI010000003.1, on the reverse strand, counting down.
AACACCAATAGGTTTCTTAACAGACCAATCCGCCAACTGTAGATTGATGTTCGTGGGCCTCAAGTTACCAGATCCCAGCTCCCGGAAGATTGAAAGAGGCATCAGATTAATTGAAGCACCGGAATCGCATAATGCCTGATATCAGCCCGAATGCCCAATGGTGCATAGAATGGTGATATTCCCTGGGTCCTTACGTTTAACCGGCCAATGTGCAACAACAAAAGTGACACGCTCAGTTAGGGTGGAAATAGACTTGGACGTATCAAGGCGCTTGTTCTGAACAAGCAGATCCTTTAGATATTTTGAGTAACTCGGAATCTGGGTGAGGACGTCCAGGAGAGGAATATTAACTTGCACCCCCTTCATAATCTCTTGAAACTTCTGGAATTTTCTCTCCTTTTGCGTGTTCTTCAGGCTGTGCGGAAATGGGGCGGTGGTGGATGATTGAACAGGAGCTGGGCTAAGAAGCGGCTGAGGAGTCTCGGCATCAGCAAGTATCTTATCCTTGCTTGATGGGTTTCGCGACTCTTCTTGAGACTCATTTCTTATGATGGGTTCCATAGGTAAACTCCCGCTTCTCAGCTGCATGACATTCAATGTCTCATTTGGGTGGAACACCATTTCCGATACCATAGATATAATGCTCACAACCATGGACTGGAGCCTTAGCAAAGCGCAGTTCTGGGCCTCTATGCATCCCAGGATACATTCGGTAAAAACACGAAATTTATCAACAGAAGGCTTAGGTGGGATACTGTCATCCGGTGGGCATGTTGTAGAGGTGATGCTCATAGTCTCACCACACCTTGCGGGGGCACACCACATCCCACTGATTCGAGCAACCTTTTCAACAGTTTGCCACGCATCGACACTTGTTCTGCTGAATAAAGATCCACCCGCAGCCATATCGAAGTATGGTCTATACCCAGCCGATACCCCGAAATAGAATATCTGAAGGTGTGCTGGTTCTGTGAGGCTATGCACAAACCAGAACTTCTGAAGGAAAATGAACCTCTCCCATGCGTCAATCAGTGTTTCGTCTTCGCCCTGCGTAAACAATAATAGTCTATTGTGCATTTCCAGGAGATAGTGGCGTGAATAGAATTTAACAAGAAACTCCTCTTCCACTTTGCTCCAAGATTGACCTTCTTTGCTTGTATTTCCCGATACCAAACCCGAGCTTTTCCTGCCAATGAGAAAGCGAACAGCTGAAGCCTGACCCTTTCCGAATTGCCTTCAGCGTGCTGAAAAGTACTGCACACTTCAAGAAAATTCTGCAGATGGGACAATGCATCCTCACTAGGAGTCCCGGAAAATATGTCAGCTTGAGACACAAAGGTGATTAGTTCCGTAGATATTTCAAAGCAGTTGTTAGCCATGTCAGGCATGAAGATAAAAATAAAAGACTATAAGTACCCCAACACTCGCACACAGGCTAGCAAGACAAGGGAACCTTCATAAATGAAAAATATCAAAAACCAAAAGACCCTTAGACTAATTTCCAAAGAAAGGCAAATTATACACGCTTGCAGTCCCCGACAACGGCGCCAAAACCTTGACGCGCTATTTCCACACCGCTAATTAGCGGGCATGAAATGCGGGACGACGGCAGTGCACCTGTTGTTGTCAAGTAATAAAAGTAGGGAGTAGCTCCCCGAATATCGTTCTCAAAGGACTGCAAGTTAGGTAGTACGATTTGCTTGTTAGGAGATTAATTTTGAGGGTTTCCAGGTTTAACAAAACAAGGGGGGTTTTGGTTGGTGTTACGGAGCAAGAATGAGAAACAACAGTTATGCGGGTCGCAATCACCGCGTCGCTTGGTGGATGGGTTTAATGCAGGCCGCGATGCCGTGCTTCGCTTGGCGGATGGCCGGTGAGCAAATGGATGAAGTGAGTGCAAATGCGAGGGTTGAGGGTTGAAGGCACCTCTTCGCTTTCGCTTCTAGCTTTTGCTAGAGCGAGTGCTAGAACATGTGGGTGTAAGTGGAGCGGGGGCGGAGCGCATCACAACACAGCATTACGTAAAGACAAATCCATAAATAAACTTTCATTCATAGACAAATAGATGTTCATTTAGTTCATTACAACCACTAAGAGTACAAATCACAAAATGAGAAGGGGTAGAAGTAATCACGAGATGAGAAGCCTCGCCGCGGATCGTGGTCGGAATGGGGGGTCGTCACGCCTCCTCCGAGCTCAGTCCTTGGTTGCTTCCGGGGTGTAGAGGCTGTCACTACCTCCAACCACTGCCCGTCTTCTTCTCAGAGCTGGGTTCACTTCTCCTTCACCCAATGGAGATGTCTTCCTCTTGGAATGCTGGCCGTAGATGGCGGAAAATGCTTCCGGAACCCTAGATGGACCTTAGGATCAATGGATGAAGCTTTCCCAAGGGGAGGAATGGAAGGAGGGGCCTTGGAGAGGTGGAACGACGGAGTCGCGCCCAGAAATCGCGCCTCAACTGTGCAGGAATACCTAAAATCGCGGAACAACGGCTTAAATAGGGAGCAAAATAAGTACTGCGCACGGTCAGGGGCGCACGACCAGTGGTCGTGCGCGAAGAAAGGCCTATGATCGTGCGCATATCTTTGGTCCGATCTCGATCTGGGCTGGGAATTAACGCACGACCAATGGTCATGCGCCTGATCGTGCGCGAAGAAAGGCCTGTGATCGTGCGCATATCTTTGATCCGATCTCGATCTAGGCTGGGAATTAACGCACGACCAATGGTCGTGCGCCTGATCGTGCGCGAAGGAATGCGCACGATCAGAGGCTTTTTAGGCCAAAAATTCCCCCGCACCATCCCGAACGTGCACACGACCCCAGGACCTGCATGAAAAACACAAATAACCCCGATCCGTGCACACCGCCGGATCCATAACACAAGCATACAGTAATATATAGGAAAAACATGCCACAAAGGGGGAAAGATTGCACAAAAGGCGCAGAAACGCCATGCTATCAATATAAGCGTATATGAACAGCAAATGACGTGCAATGACACTAAATCGAACCCAAATGAGGCAGGAAATCACTGTAAAAACCAGACTCATCAATATTACAGCAAGTTTGTAGAGAGATTCTCTAAGATCGCGCTACCGCTGACATCGTTAACAAAGAAGGATGCGAAATTCATATGGACATCACAGTGTGAAGAGGCCTTTCAGGAGTTGAAGGGGAGGCTTACCTCAGCTCTTATACTGACCATACCATCAGGCCAGGAAGGTTTCCAAGTTTACACAGATGCTTGTCAGCAGGGCTTAGGAGCGGTCTTGATGCAACATGGGAAGGTGGTTGCCTACGCCTCGAGGCAGCTGAAAGTGCACGAGAAAAACTATGCCACACACGACTTGGAGATGGGTGCGGTAGTCTTTGCACTAAAGATATGGAGGCACTATTTGTACGGCGTCCGATGTGAAGTATTTTCGGACCACAGGAGCCACAAGTACGTCTTCAAACAGAGGGAGCTGAACCTACGACAAAGGCGGTGGTTGGAGTTCTTGTGCGATTACATCTTCGACCTCTAGTATCACCCGGGCAAGGCAAACACTGTTGCGGACGCCCTGAGTAGAAACTCTATAGCCTTACAGGGCGAGTGTTCCGCCAATTGGGTCGTGGGTCAGGTAAGAGGGTGAACCTCTTCAGACACGCGAACCTTTTGGGGGAGCGCTCGCCCTGGGCATAAGGATCTCCTTGGTTAAAAGGGGGGGGGGGTCCTTACATCAGGTCTAGTGCAGGTTATAGCATACATGAGACTACCTATGAGTTTGGAGTAATCCAACTGTCTAATAGATGAACCTTCATTCAGTTTCAATCTGTTTTTATAATCGTATGGAGTCTCACTACCTTTGCTATTAACGTAACCCCACTTCTCAAGTAGATTTCTAATATTGTGACTCTGACTGAGGGTAATACCCTTGTTAGTGAAGTTCACTTCCATTCCTAGGATGGTTTTCACCACACCTAAGTCAGTCATGCTAAATTGTGTCATCAAGGCAGCTTTCACGTCTTTCACCTCAGACTGATCAGTGCTCAGAATTAGCATGTCATCAACATACAAGTATATAATTGCAACTTTCTTTGAACTTGTACGAACGTACAGACATTTATCTAAAAAGCTGGATTTAAAACCCAAGGCTTTAACACAAGTGTCAAATTTTTCGTGCCACAATTTAGGTGCTTGCTTCAATCCTTATAGTGACTTAATCAACTTACAGTCCTTATTTTCTAGACCTTCTATCACAAACCCTTCAGGTTGGTGCATGTAGATCTCTTCAGTCAGATCTCCATTAAGAAATGCAGTCTTGACGTCCATCTGATGAACTGTAAAGTGTTCAATAGATGCTATAGCGAGAAGTATCCTAATTGTCGCATAGTGACAAACAGGTGAGTATATATATATATATATATATCAAAGTAGTCTAATCCACTCACTTGAATGAAGCCTTTTGCAACTAGACGTACTTTGTATTTGGCAATACTCCCATCAGGATTAAGCTTCTTTTTCAGAACCCATTTGTTTCCAATGGTCTTAGCCCCTTTGGGCAAGTCAACCAATGTCCACGTGTTGTTCTGCATGAGAGAGTTTAACTCTTCATCGATGGCTTCTTTCCATAATAGAGAGTCTCGAGATCGCATCACATCCTTATAGGTGGATGGATCAGCTTCAACTTGGTAAGTCATGAAGTCTGTACCGAAGCTTTTAGGCATTTTCTCTCTACTAGATAACCTTCTGGTATCTAAACCACTTGTGTCTACAGGCTCAGTGTCAGAGTTACGTTGACTTGGCTCAGCTGGAGGCACAAGACTAGTGACTGGCAGACCTGGAAGCGTCAGATTCTTCTCCTTAAGGAACAAATCCTCAAAGAAGACAACGTCTCTAGATTCTATTACAGAGTTTATTAAAAGATCTAGAAATCTGTCTGCAGCAATATCGAGTGGCGAAGTGACGGAAACAGCAATATCGAGTGGCGAAGGATGTCTTTATTGAGCCGGAGAAGATTTTTTTTGATCCAAGAACAGAAATCTGCTCTGCTTCAATCCTTAGACCAGTGGTGGTGGAGGATGAACAGGATGACGAAGGTGGAGGATGAACAGGATGGCAGTTTCTTGATTTCTATTCTTTCTGTTGATTGCCTTTTTTTCTCTGTGGCGGAGGCAGCGCAGCGGCGGAGGCGGCGCAGCGGCGGCGGTGGTGGAGGAATTACTGTGGCTTTCTTGATTGATATTGATTTCTATTCTTTCTGTTTCCCTTTTTTCGAAACAGTGAAACGCTGATGAAGAATCAATGGCGATGGCGGAGGAGGAACAGATGCGAATCGCCGTCGAAACAGGGTTGGCGCTGCTTCAAGTCTCAGGCCGACAGTGGTGGGGAACAGGCCAGCGATTGAGGTGGCACAGCGGCGGTGGCGGCGCAGCGGCGGTGGCGGCGCAGCAGCGGTGGTCGGAAAGTACAGCTCTTGAAATCACTATTCTGGCGAGATGGAGCTTGCGTACTATATTCAGGATACAAGAAAAGAATGGTTTGCACGGTGACCAGAATGAGATCCTGTATTGTTGTCGGAGAGGTCTGCGATCTTGAATACTTGGTCGAGGATGTTGCTTGCTTTCCGATGGGTGTATCGCCGGGCCAAGGATCGGAAAAGCTTGCTTGCTGCTAATGATGCCAAGGGCGGTGGATCGTGGGAGAAATCTGTCCACAACTGCGGATGCACTGGGTAACAGTCTAGTCTTGCCGGGATTAAACTTCCGCTTAGGATGCGTGACCATGTTGGCAACAGAGGACTGCTTGCTAATAGTCTCCCTGGCATGTCTAGTCCTGTTCTCATCCTCAATGCATATAAAGCACTTGAGGTCTTTAAGATTGACCTGCGTTTTTCTTCTGATACATCTCAGTTTTAAAGGAGTACCACGCCGACGGGAGCTTGAAGATAATAGCTCCTGCAACAAATCCATCTGGCAGTGGGATGTTCTCACTGTTCAGCTTGTCCACCAGATTCTCAAAATCGGCGACCTGTGATAGGATTTCCCTTTCCTCAGTGAAGGTGAAATCCATGAACTTATCTACCAGGTGCGTCTTGGACATGCTTTCCTCTTCCTTGAATTGCTTCTCCAGAGCATCCCAGATTTCTTTGGCGGTCTTCAGTTTGTTGTATGTCTCAGCAAGCTTGTTGGAAAGACAGTTCAACAAGTAATCACGGCCGGAATCTTCATCTACCACCCACTGAGTCTCTCCATCTGTCCCAAAACCTCAGCACGAACAGACTGAATGGTGTAGAACACATTCAGGTATTTCATGCCAAACTGAGTGTTCCTCTTCCAAGCACAGAACTCAGAATTGGAGAATTTCTCCAATTTTATCATCGGAACAGGAGTAGAGCCCTTCGACATCGTGTGTCTCTTGCCAAATATGTGAATTCCACTAGCAAACGAATTACGAGCAGAAAACTAGAAAGAGAGCAAATGAGACGCGTAGAGTCGAGAAAATCTTCGGATCCAATCGAGAACAGACTGCTCCTTTGTGGTAGGGAAAATCGGCGAATCAAAGCTGCGTTCGACGAATAAAAGCTTGAGTTCGACGAAATCGGCATCCTGCAGTCGACAAAAAGAACTGAAACCTGTAGTCGACGAAAAGAACTGAAGTCTGCGTTCGATGAAAAGAACTGAAGCCTGCGTCCGACGAATAAGAAAACTGTGTTCGACGAACAAACTGAAGCTTGTGTTCGATGAAAAGGCGGACTGCGATCGACGAATGAACCGTCGAACCTGCGTTCGACGAACTGAAACTTGCGTTCGACGAATAGGCGGTCTGCGATCGACGAACGAACCGTCGAACCTGCGTTCGACGAATTGAAGCCTGCGTTCGATGAATAGGCGGCATGCGATCGACGAACGAATTGCCGAACCTGCGTTTGACTAATTAAAGGCTGCGTTCGACGAATAGGCGACCTGCGATCGACGAACGAATCGTCGAACCTGCGCTCGACGAATTGAAGGTTGCGTTCGACGATTAGGCTCCCTTCCTGCTTGCACGCGATGAATCTCCCTTCGTGCGCTTGACGAATCAGTGGCCTTCCTCCTTCACAGTCGGCGACGATGAGAACGACAGGGGCAGCCTTCTCACACAGTGAGATCGGCGGTAGAGCACACAACCCTTCCTCCTGCGCAGCGACGGAAAAATGCCCACACAGGAATCAACGACCTCCTTCGCGCAATCGAACGGGAACGATCGAGAAGAACAGTAACTCTCGCGATCGGCGATCTTCTTCGCCACAGAAAAATGAACGGCGAATCACAGGGAAAAGCTTCCTCCTTCAGCGATCTCCAAACTCAACAAAGGCGTACTCCTTCGCTCGATCGATGGAAACTTTCTCCTCCATCGATCGACGGTTACAGAAAGAACGCATGGAGAGTCGCGAGAGGGAGAGGCGGTTACGGGGAAAAATGCACGGGAGAATGAAAAGATCTTCGAGAATGTTAGAATGGTGCTCGAAGCATCCGCGTGAGTGTCTAGTTTGGAACACTCTACTCGTTGCCCCTAGCAGGGTACTTATAGGCAAACCCTAATTCCTCGGCGGGTGCGTGGATCCCTAACGGGTCCGAACCTACCGCTAAGCATCCGTTAACCCGATAATTAAATATACCTTAACACATGTTGGGTTCCAAACATGGGTTTAGTGTTTAGTTTTTTTTGTGATGGATTGAGTTTTTTGTTAATGGATTGAGCTAGATTTTGGTTGTTAGTTGATGGAGGGGAGAGGCAACTGGCTGTGGGATTTTTGTTGCAAGAGTGTGGGATATTTCTAGAGTGTGAGATTTTTGTTTCAAGAGTGTATACATGCTTCATGTGCAAATATTTACTTCCAAACCAGTTGGCATGAGAATGGCATGCAAATTATTTACTTCTAAAAGCAATTTTTAATGCTCTACCTAAAACAACATTCTATTTTAGATGGATCCGTGGGAGTTGCGAGAGAAACTTATTAAAGAATATATCATGAAATGCGGGTATCTCATAGCACTCAGTGCTAGTTGGCTAGTATTAGAGTAGTTTCCTTTGGAACCTGCAAATCATGAAATTAATACCGCACTAAGGTCTTCGTTACTTAAACACATATATGAAGGTCCAGAAGTAAACTGCTTCAATATGTTGTGTATGGGTAAACAACCATTCCACGAGTTATGTCACATATTGTCTACTATATGTCTAGTACAAAAAAAACAAATATGTATCAGTGAAAGAATCAGTTGGACTACTCCTTTACATTATAGCACATAACAATAAGTTTCGCGATGTTGGAGTTACACATCATCGATCTATGGATACTATTAGTAGGCACTTCAATATCGTGCTCAGAGCGCTGCTGAAATTAGCTAGAGATTATATCAAGCTGCCAGAATCAAGATCGAATCATAGATGGAGAAGGTTCGAGGACTGCATTGGTGCATTAGATGGTACACATGTACAAGTAACTGTGCCCACCGTAGATCATGACAGATATAGAAATCAGAAGCAAGTAATAACTACTAATGTGTTGGGTGTTTGTGACAACCAAATGAAATGTTTATAAGTTCTACCTGATTGGGAAGGCTCATCATCAGATTCAAGAGTGTTACGCGATGCGCTAGAAAGAACAGATCGATTTGAAGTACTTATTGCTAAGCCTTACTTTTTGTTAGTAACATTTCTTCCATTTTTCAATTATTTTTCCACTAATTTATGACCAAAAAAATTATATTGATGGAATAGGAAAGTACTACCTGGTGGATGTCGGTTACACCAATGGTCCAGGTTTCCTTGCACCCTATCGATCAACACGTTATCATCTACATGAGTGGTCAACACAAGGAAACAACCCGACTAATAATAAAGAATAATTCAATTTGCGTCATGCCAGAGAACGAAATGTCATAGAGAGAACATTTGGTTTGTTGAAAAAACGTTGGCCGATTCTCAGACAACCATCTTTCTTTCATATTAAGGTTCAGGTGCGAAGTTAGTATGTATCATTCTTCTTTGCCTTGTGCACCAAATTCTAATATAATTGTTGCGGTCCACTCAAGGCTCCGATAGATCAGACTAAATTGAACCGTCTTAGCCCGGGAGCGTTCGAGCGTGCAAATAGTCACAGAAAAGGGAGAGCTGACAAGACAATTTTTTTAACGTGGAAAACCCGTCAACTGGGTGAAGAACCACGCGGTCGGGCCTGTGCCGACCAAAGCTTCAACTATTTGTTGATTGTACAGAGCTTTTTTGAAGAACTCGAGGGCGACATGCCGCCTCTCGTTACAATTGTTGAGAGAGAGAGTGTGAGGTGTTCGGAGGGTGACAGGCCACCACTCACGGAGCTAAGTCTTTCGCCTGCTGCAGAGGGGAATGATGCGCTCTAAGTGCTTTTGAGTCTTTGAATGTTGCTCGAAGGTTGGATCAATGCGCTCTGTGTGTCTTTGTCTCTGTGGCTTGTCTCCTTCTGCGCGAGAGGAGTTTGGAGTGCTGGTCTTGACGGTGGCTGGAACGTTTGTTCTTGAGCGCACGGAGGCGTGCTTGTTCTTGAGCGCACGGAGGCGTGCTTGGAGCGGAGCGCACGGAGGAGGTGCACTTGTGAGCGCGCAAGGAGGAGGCGCGCTTGTAAGCGCGCAAGGAGGAGGCGCGCTTGTGAGCGCGCAAGGAGGAGGCGCGCATGTGAGCGCGCAAGGAGGAGGCGTGCTTGTGAGCGCGCAAGGAGGAGGCGTTCTTGTGAGCGCGCAAGGAGGCGCGCTTGTGAGGGCGCAAGGAGGACGCGCGCTTGTGAGGGCGCAAGGAGGACGCGCGCTTGTGAGCGCGCAAGGAGGACGCGCGCTTGTGAGCGCGCAAGGAGGACGCGCGCTTGTGAGCGCGCAAGGAGGAGGTGTGCTTGTGAGCGCGCAAGGAGGAGGCACGCTTGTGAGCGCGCAAGGAGGAGGCGTGCTTGTGAGCGCGCAAGGAAGAAGGAGAAGAGAGAAAATCCGTAGGAGGATTTTCCCGGTCGGAGAGAGAGAAACACTCAAAAGAGAGGAGAGATGGAGGAGGAGAAGATGGAAAAAAGAGAAGCCTTGAGGTTCTATTTATAGTTTTTGAGGGTGGCACTTTCGTAATTAAATGGGTGGTTAGGGTGGTTATGGTGGTTATGCGGCTACTTGCACACCATAACCAATTTATGTGTTATACACACACTTATCATGAATATGGCTACGCGCACACCAGTTTGTATAGTTTTATGGTGATATGTATTCATATGACGGATATGGTTATGCGCACACCATAACCATATTATTTGCTATACGCAGACCGTATTGAAGGATTTTACTATTTACACCCTCATCATGTTGGAGGATTTTACTATTTGCACCCCATGATGTGGGATTTTACTATTTGCACCCCACATGTTGGAGAATTTTACTATTTGCACCCCATGATGGGGGATTTTACTATTTGCACCCCATGATGTGGGATTTTACTATTTGCACCCCCATGTTGGAGGATTTTATTATTTGTACCCCATGATGGGGGATTTTACTATTTGCACCTTATGATGTGGGATTTTACTATTTGCACCCCATGATGTGGGATTTTACTATTTGCACCCCATGATGTGGGATTTAACTATTTGCACCCCATGATGGGGGATTTTACTATTTGCACACCATGATGGGGGATTTTACTATTTGCACCCAATGATCGGGAATTTTACTATTTGCACCCCATGATGGGGGGTTTTTACTATTTGCCCCCCATGATGGATGGTTACGGGGCTAGTGAGGTTTACCTTGGTCAACCCCATTTCCTTCCCCAAATGAGGCGAGTGATGTTCATTAGCGCACTGCCCGAATGCCCTGCCTGAACATTTTGTGAGACAACATCACGTATCATTTTTACGGGTGCACATCATAAGCCCCCCAAACCTTCGGAGTCCGAATTACTGCGCGAAGGAGTTCAGAGGTTTTGATTTTTCTGCGGCGGCTTCGATTATTGCTATCTTCGTGGCGCCTTGGGTAGGAATTGCTATTGAATGATGAGTGTGCGATTTTTCACATAATAGAAGATAAGTTTGCGCGAGTCTGAGCTCACGGATTTTTACGTAATGGAAGATTGGTTTGCGCGAGTCTGAGCTCGCGGATAATAGAAGATAAGTTTGCGCGAGTCTGAGCTCGCGACTTTTTACATAGTAGAAGATAGATTTGAGCGAGTCTGAGCTCACGACTTTTTACATAGTAGAAGATAAGTTTGCGTGAGTCTGAGCTCGCGACTTTTTACATAATAGAAGATAGGTTTGGTCGGTGAAGAGCGTATGTATTCAAACCGTGTACGAACGTAGGAGGGGCAAACACTTACGACGCCGGGACCTCACTGCGGTGGAGAAGGGAGAAACTTCAATCGACGACTATAACATCCCCAGAACATCTAGACCCCTGAGATGCATTTTGTCATGTCAAGGTCATGACATTCCTCTAAGAGACCAAAATGGCCCTAAGAACCAAGGTGAATAAGTCAAAATCACCTTGGTGTGCAAATAGCCAAATTTGACTCCATGGCTTATGACTTGATATTAGACTTCAAAATGACAAATTCCCCCACCAACTCTTCCTAAACACCTTAGGGAATCCCTTGGGTCATTTAGGACCCATTGGGGTCAAACCCAATTGATCAAATTGGCCAAAGTCAACTTTAGCTTGAAATAGGTCAACCATCCCTATTAAGGGTCAATTAGGATTCAAATGATCAAATTAACCCCACCAATGTATTACAAACCCTAGTTGGGACACAATGGACCCAAAAGCCCCATCTATTGGTCATTAATTGGTCCAATTTCACCAAAGTCAAATTTCTCCCAATTTTGGTCAAAATCACACATATTGGCAAAATTAACCCAATCGAGGCACCACCATGACCCAATCAATATTGGGTGGAGTCAAGGGACTCAAGACCAGCACATTGGACCAACCCACTCACCTATTTGACCAAGTCAACTCAAAAGTCAATATTTGGTCAAATATGCCTAAAATGGGCTTATATGAAATCAAACCAAATCCCCATGGACTAAGGCCCTCAATAGAGGCCCATTCTGAGGCCCAAGAGCCAATTACCATGCTTGCCCCTCAGAAATTGGAAGAAGGTGACATGCAAGGGTGAATTTGAGATTTTCCCCAATTTGGAAAGAGACAAACCCATGAATTCATGGGGAGAGCTCCACTTGGCACTCTAATGCTCTTCCCAAGCCTCCCTCTGAACCCAGGAAGTAATTCCCAGCAGTTTCCAGGCCGGCCGGCTGCCAGGTGGAGCTCAATTTAGAGCTTATTGGTCGGCCAAGAGGTGGCACTAATGGCAACCTTGGATATAGCCTCCCCCGACCCTGTTCAGACCCCCCCCCCCCATTAGCTTCAGAATGTGCCAAGAGGAGAAGCCCCATGATTTCAGAGGGAGACAAGCTATGAGGAGGAAGATTGAGCAAGGAAATGGATCTTGCATTCAGCCATGGCAAGTGCAAAAATTCCCCTCCCCAGGCTCGATTAAAGGCAAGTTCCTTCCCCTCTCTGGCCATCTATGCTAACTTCCCCTTTCTTCCCTTTTTAAAATCAATGAAGAAATGGTGGAATCGTCATTTCATTTTTTTTGTGTTCCAAGCTCGAAAACAGAAATAACCGCAGAGCAACTCCGGCCACCTCCGGTCGAGTTCTCACTGTCGGTTGATAGCCCTACCACGAATGGAAGTGGTGGCGTCGAGATCCTGGCCGGAAACACCCTCAGGTGGACGGAAATGGTGAGAGAGTTTGACCTAGGAAGACTCAATCAGAGCCATTGGCTCGGGGAAGAAGACGAAATGTCAGCCGTTGGATCTCGCAGATCTGCTATACGCAGCCCAATTTTATTAATTTAAACTCATTTCATTAATCTGTCACGTTTTTGACCCGACTTTATAGGCTTTTTTGGAGGCCCTTAGAAGCTGAAAATCAAAAAATGTCCAGAGACAAAACTTGTAGATCTCTGAGTCTACTTTATATAGAAATTGAAATCAGGTCAATTGGTGACCTGTAGCCCCTTGTAGGTCAGATTTAGTGGGACTGGTCCAAATAGTGAACCAGCTACATTTTTTGTTAATTCACATTGATTGGCACCTCACCAAGGCCTGAAATTTTTGGCATGGTTGAGATACATGCAGAGGCATGTTCAATAGAAATTTCAGATTTTTAGAACAAAAATGTCCTATGGTTTTGGAAAAAATTTACTTTTCTATGTGACACCTAAATCTAGGGTTATACAAGGTCAACTCCACTCAAATCTCTGGTGGATGGTAGATTAGATCAAAGATAGTCCCTGGACAAAATTTGAGGTCACTTGGACTCATGCATGTTGAGATATCCCACATGCAAGATCTTTAGTTATGGTGAATGTTGACCCCTTTAACCCAATGACCTATTTTGAGAAATAAATGAGAAATTCTCCATGCATGCCTCTGAAACCTTGGGTCTTTTGTATGTCATGAGGATATACATCCTTGACATAAGTCTCATGATTTTGGAAATTATTTTCCTAAAGTTTCTAATTAAATTTAAATTGTCACACTATTAAATTAAAGAAATGATTTGAGTCAAAACTTTAGGGGTAAATCCAAAATTCTGGGGGGGTCTTTGACTTGAAAGACATGTTTAGGAATTTATTTTGGAGTTTTTGATCACATATGTTTCTCTAGAAGTGATTTATTTGGTTAGGTCAAATTTATGTAAGTATGATATTCATGCCTCATATGCCACTGAAAAATTATGAAATTATTCAAGTAGATTCCCTTAGTAACCCTTTAGTCCTGTAAATTTTCTCAGAATTTATGGAGATCATTAGTTGATACTTGATGTACAAAACACTATTTGCACACCATTCATTTTAAATAGAAATTATGATTAAATATTCCCTGGAAAAATATGAAACTTAGGGTTTAAGATTTTTAGACCATTATTATGTAATATTAAATTTCTCAGAATTTATGGAGATCAATTGTTGACACTTGGTGTATAAAACTCTATTTGCACCCCATCTATTTAAAATAAAATTTGTGAATAAATAATCCCTGGAAAAATGTGAAACTTAGGCTTTGAGGTTTTTAAACCAATATTATGCTATTGTGAATTTATCAGAATTTATACTGATCTGTAGATGATACTTGTTGTGTAAATCCTTATTTGCACCCCACTCATGTTAAATAGAAATCATGGTTAAATAATCCCTGGAAAAATGTGAAACTTAGGCTTTGAGGTTTCTAGACCAATACTATGCTATGGTGAATTTATCAGAATTTATAGAGATCTGTAGATGATACTTGTTGTGTAAATCCTCATTTGCACCCCATTCATGTTAAATAGAAATCATGGTTAAATAATCCCTGGAAAAATGTGAAACTTAGGCTTTGAGGTTTTTAGACTAATATTATGCTATTGTGAATTTATCAAAATTTATAGAGATCTGTATATGATACTTGTTGCGCAAATCCTTATTTGCACCCCATTTATATTAAATAGAAATCATGGTCAAATAATCCCTCGAAAAATGTGAAACTTAGGGTTTGAGGTTTTTAGACCAATATTATGCTAGTGAATTTATCAGAATTTATAGAGATCTCTAGTTGATACTTGATGTGTAAATCACTATTTGTACCCCATTCTTTTTAAATAGAAATCATGAGTAAATATTTCCTAGAATAATGTGAAACTTAGAGTTTGAGATTTTTAGAACATTACAATGTTATATTGAATTTATCAGAATTTATGGAGATCATTAGTTGATACTTGATGTATAAAACCCTAATTGCACACCATCCATTTTAAATAGAAATTATGATTATATATCCCCTTAGAAAATTATGAAATTTAGGATTTGAAGTTTTTAGATCGTTACTCATTGTGAACCCATGGTAGGAACTTGGAACTCATTAGGACATGATAGGGCCAAGGTTGCGTCTTAAGAGTCAAACCTAGTTCAATCCCACCTTGGTCTGCGAATAGTAGAAACTGAGAACATAGATTCGGACCCCTCCTTATGGTCACCACCCCTAGAGTTATTAGCGCTAAGAGATTTGCATATGCCCATTTAGGTTGGAGGATTAATCACCAAGTGCAGTCAACGGAAGTGAAGACGGGGGTCTGTTTAGTAAAACTATCAATTCAGGAATTTGACAAGGGCCTATTAGGGAAGGTGAAGAATGATTTAGCAGGAAGTGCAAGTTGTGATTGAGATATAACACCAGGAATTAGTCGGTCACTAGGTAGGACATGGTTCGGTGTTCAATAGAACACCGACACATGTCTGCCTGAGTCAAATGGTAATCCACCCTAGGATTTTAGAGCAATTGGAGAGCAAATGGGCATATAAGAATGGGTAGAAACCAATAAGAGTAAATATCCCACCTTGGTCTGCGATAGTCCTACGAGCGGTAGGCTCGGGTTATAAGGAATGACTGGGATAGTCCTGCGAGCGGTAGGCTTGGGTTATATGGAAGGACTGCGATAGTCCTGCGAGCCGTAGGCTCGGGTTATAAGGAAGGACTGGGATAGTCCTGCGAGCGGTAGGCTCGGGTTATAAGGAAGGACTGGGATAGTCCTGCGAGTGGTAGGCTCGGGTTATAAGGAATGACTGAGATAGTCTTGCGAGCGGTTGGCTCAATTTTTATTAATGTTGGTTTAGAATTATGAGTTGAAGGCTCGGTGGTATGAGATAATACATAATTGCATGTGCATAAGATGTGGTGGGTCTTCGGTTCTGGCTTAGTCATAACACCGACAGCAGCTCGTTGACTCGGCAGTGTTAGTGGTTTGATTAGGGGCCAGGTTATTTTACTGCGCGTCCGACGGGACGAATTCCCTAAACCCTGCCTGGCCAATTCAGTTTAGTACACAAGAGCTCGTGAGTACCGGGTACCGGTATCACAGCGTACGTTAGGGCCTAGGTTGGGTAGTGTGTGTTGGGAATTGTATCCACAATTACCTTGATTTGAAGAAGTCCCCTTGAACTAAGTTGAATTGAGTTTGTATTTGATGTTGCTCTCTAGTAATGTGTTTGCAGGTTTTAAATGACTAAGTACAAACCAATGTTAGGTTTCAATGGGTCATCAAGCACAGGTCTATGCAATGTAATTCCTCATTGTATGGACCAAGGTGTTGATTCATGTGAAATCTCTCTATTGGGATGCACTTCTTGTTCAAACACAAAGGAAGAGCTAAAGGAAGGTGCTGCTGTTCTGTGTTCAAGGAAGAAACAAGTTTTTTCTTAGTAATTCCGCGTTCGACGAAAGTTGGTGTGTTCGTCGATCTCAGTTCGACGAACGGAAGTATTTTCGTCGAACTCTGTTCTTTTGTTCTGAGAGAAGAAATGTTTTTCTAAATACTTCTGCGTTCGAAGAATATTGGTGCGTTCGTCGATCTCCGTTCGGCGAACAGAGAAGTTTTCGTCGACCGCTGTTTTGACAGAGTTGAAGTTGTTTTCGTCGATCGCGTTCGTCGATCTCAGTTCGACGAACTGAATTTATTTCGTCGATCTCAACCTTGCTGAAGATAAAGCAATTTCGTCGATCGTCGATCTCCGTTCGACGAAGTGACAAGATATCGTCGACCGCTGTTTAGCTAAAATTTGAAGTGATTTTCTTTGATCATCTTTCGTCGATCTCCGTTCGACGAAGTGACAAAATTTCGTCGATCATTGTTTTGTTTTAAATGAAGTATTTCTTTGAGCTCAGTTCGACTAATCTTTTGAGGCCGACGAATTGACTCATTGCTGTTTTGATTCTTCATTTCATTTCTCGAAATTATTATCTATCTCTAGAGAAGTTTTTCTCTCCTGAAAATTCCTTCTATTTTCCTTCTCGAAGCTGAAGCCTATTTATTTCTCGAGAAATCTTTTGTTCTCGAGAAATTAATTGTTTTGTTCTTAATTCCTGTTTTATCAGAAGCTCTTTTATTTCTCGAAAAGTTTGTTGTTCTCGAGAAATAAATTCCTTGTGTTATCTGTGTTTGTGATTTGATTTCTGTGCGTTCTATTTCCTCAAGTTTTTAATTCTGCAAAAGACGCAGTTATCACCTATTCACCCCTCTCTAGGTGATTTAGGTTGGCAACTAGATACTTCAATTGGTATCAGAGGGTCGCTGTTTGTTTCTAGGTTAACACCTTGAACAGGATCCATCCATTCTAGTTGCTAGCAAATCATGGAAAGATGCAAGGAATCCTCCTCGCTGAAGTTGCCTATCTGCACAAAGGCTAATTTCCCCATGTGGAAAGAAAGAGTGAGATTCTACATGGAGGTCGCAGATCCGAGAATTTTTCAAGTTGTGGAAGAAGGCCCTCAAGTGCCTATGACTGCCTCTACAATTGACCCTACTGTAAGGGTGCCTAAAAAGATGATGGACTTAACCAAGGATGAGATCGCCATCGTTGCCTTGGACAAAAAGGCGAAGAACATTATTGCCAGTGCAGTGGACGATTCGATGTTGCAAAACTTAATTCACTGCCAATCTGCTCAAGAGATGTGGATATCCTTGATTGTTCTCATGGAAGGTACCGAAGTGGTAAGGGACGATAGAATATCTCTACTCAACCAAGAGTATGAGGCCTTCAAGCAGGGTAAGAAGGAGTGCATTGCCGCTGCATATGAAAGATTCTTCAAAATAGTTAACGACCTAAGAAACTATGGCCGGGTCTTTACAAATGGTGAGTTAAATGACAAATTCCTGCGATCCCTGACGAAAGACTGGGATATCAAGATAGTTGCAATCAGGGAGTTTGGAAAACTACTAAGTCTTGACCCGCAAAATCTGTTCGGAAAGCTGCTATCACATGAACTACAAATGAACATCCGCAAATCTGAAGAGGATGTGAATCGGGCCTCAAGCAAGGAAAGGACCTTGGCACTGAAGGCTGAAAGTACAAGGAAAAGCAAAGTTGTATCCCCGATCAGAGAAAAAGAAACTGACAATGAAGAAGAATCAGAAGCTAGCTCCTCCTACTCTGAAATGTCTGATGGGGAATTTTCTCTAATCTTCCGTCAATTCAAGAGGTTACTAAGCAAAAGAAGGAACATGAAGAACATGCCGTCTTCCTCAGACTATAGACATTCTCGACGTGATGGTGATCATCACAGAAAGGGCTCAAGCAACCATGACAGGTATAAGACTAAACCGAATAAACATGTTTCTTCTGACATTGTTTGCTATTATTGTAATAAGCCAGGGCACATTATCGTTGATTGCCCTCATAAGAAGAAAGAAGGTGGAAAGAGAGAAGATAAGAAATCCACCAACGGGGAAAAGAAGACTAAAAGAAGTCTAGTCGCAAAGAAGTCCAAAACTCTAAGCGACAGTGACTCGGAGAAGTCAAGTGATGAAGAAGAAGCCTACTTCGGGCTGATGGTCATGACTGATGATGAAGAAGAACCTCCATATACCGGGAAGGTAAATTCTCACACCATCTTATCTGATTCTGATTATGCCTCAGCTGAGCAAAAGGATTACCCCCCAGATGATGACTCAGAACTCATGACCCAATATATTAACATGCTTAAAAGCTTTGACAAATGCCGAAAGGTAGTCAAAACCCGGCCAAGCAGATCATGTCTCTCAAGGAAGTGGAATCTAATCTGAGAAAGGAAGTTGGACAACTTTCTTCTTTCAGAGAGGAAATCCAAGTTTTGCAAGACAAGATTAAAAGCTCGGATGAGCTCCTTGTCCTGAGAGAGGAAAGTATCAAAGAGCTGGAAGAACAGCTAGCCTCTGAGAAGAAGCTGGTTGAAAAGTTTTCTCAACCTAAAACTATTCTTCCAATCATTGATAGATTCTCTGCTAAAGCAGGTAGCAGTGGATTAGGTCATGTGGCTGGTTGTTGGAACCTTAGTTTTGATTTGAGTTAGGATCCACCTTTAGTATATAAGTTTCTATCATAACATATTGTATAACCTAAATTAAATCCCATTAAGAAAGAAGGCTGAAAATAGATATATATATATATATATATATATATAATAAGCTGAGAAAATAAGAGAAGAATAAAAATAACACATGTTCTCAGCGGTCGACGAAAAGCTGCGTTCGACGAACTCAAGTCTGCGTTCGACGAACTCAAGTCTGCGTTCGACTAACAGCTCAATATTCAGCGGTCGACGATCCAGCCCATCTCTGCGTTCGACGAAAAGTTGCGTTCGACGAACTCAAGTCTGCGTTCGATGAAAAGTTGCATTCGACGAACTCAAGTCTGCGTTTGACGAATATTTAGTAGATGTTCAGAATGATGAATTAAATGATCAGGTCGACGAACTTGAAGCTGAGCTCGACGAAATATCTGCAGCATTATTTTAATATCATTCAGCTCGACTAAAATATTATATATATGCTGTCAGATTTATTAAAGCAATATTTTTATTATTTATATATATATATATTGCTGACTTAACAATACAGCTGTTGCAAGCATTAAATGTTATAGCCGTTGGCAGAAGCATTAAATGCTATAGCCGTTGCAGCAAGTCAAAGACGGCAAATTATGTTCTCGAGGATCCAGGAAATAAAAGAGACATTATCTCTTTCCTCTTCTGTCGGCAAGAATTAAAAACAGCCGAACAACTCTCCAGATTAAATATACAGAGCAGAGATAGAAGAAGAGAGTAGCTAGCGACGAAACAGGAATATACATAACATATCACATTTGCTGTACAGAGAAAAGAAAGAGGAAGAGAGAAACAGAGAAGCAAAAAGAAAGAAGAACATCTCAGAGTTCTTTATACAAACAACAATATATTTATATCTTGCTTTTTGCTAACTCCTTCTTTGCAGATCATATATATCCTGAGACACCAATCTATATCAATTGCTCAGGATCTAAACTGCAGAAGAAGAAGAAGAAAAGTGTTATTGCAATCAAGAGAAGGAGCTCCATCCACAAGCTGTCATTTAATCTAAATCAGACAGGGGGAGCTCTCTTCAACATCATCATCAAGAGTCTTCTTACAAAGAGAAGAACACCATATCATTTTGTTTTCTTTATTTCCCCTCCTGTACAAAGGGATATAACTCCCTTCAAAAGTTAAATCCCGGTGACAGGGCACCTTAGCAAAAACCTGCATCTTGGTTTTAAGCACCTGATCAAAAGCTCTGTGGTGTGTGGACACCTGAATAAAATCACCTTGGTGTGAGGGCACCTGATCAACAACCTCCTAGTGGATTCCTACCAGTGGGTAGAAGAGTAGATGTACCCAGGTTAATTGGGTAACTACTATATATCTTGTGTCATCTGGTTTGCTTGTTGTTTTATTTCTTATTTGTGTTGTGCTGTGTTTATCATGCCCTCACAGTGTTTGTTGTTATTACTTACTCAACACTCATATATTTATATCATTTATTTTGAAATAAACTTAAATAAGAGATTTAATACTTAAGAACTAAAACTCTACTTTCAATTGGTTTCAGAGCAGGTTAATTTTTTACACAGGCTAACACCTGAATCATAAAGATCACTTAGTTCTTAAAAAGGGTTTTTCTAAAATTTAATGGCACAAGCAGATTTTTCATTATCATATCCACCAATCTGTAATCTGGATAGATTCACTTTATGGCAATCTAGAATTAAACTATATATGAATGCCATAGATGAAGATATTTATAATTCCATTTTGACAGGACTTCCATCTTCAATCTCTTCAACAGATGATCAAGAAAAGCTGAAAAGTGTTGATGCCATGGCCATGAACATATTGGCTAAATCAATGTCAAAAGACTTTCTTCAAAAAGTGGCTGATTGCACTTCAGCAAGGAGTATCTGGAACTCCCTCTTAAGGATGGTAAATGAACCCCCTTCTACTTCTTTCACTAACTACACTTTTGACGCAGAACCATCTTCTACTCTAAGTGAAGAAGAAGAACAAAAGGCCAGAAACTTTTGCATGATGGCCATATATGGCTCGAGCTCATATCATAAATCAGACGCTGAATCTGAATCAGAAAAGGTAATTGAGGTATCTTCAAATTTTATTTCTACCTCTGATCCTTTCAAATCTGTTTTCAATTAATCATATACAGATTTAATAACATCTGAAAATAGAATCAGAAAAAAGTTAACAAAAATAATTAATTTAACTCCTTTCAAAATTTCAGGAGAACAATTTATTTGTTTAAAAATAAGTTAATTAAGGCAAAGGAAAAAGAAAAATTTTATGATCAGCAAAATCAAAGAAAATTTTCAAATTTATATTTTAATGAAATAAAAAGGCCAATATATCTAATGATAAAGCATTTGTTTTTACCTATTTTAAAACATTTATAATTAAGCAGCAGTTAAATGATTCATTGAATTTTTCTATCTTAAAACAATGTCAGATAAACTTCACATTCTTACAGACTTTCTCAAAAATCATCATGAGCATTCTACTCAGATTGCATAGATCAGAAATGATCAAAGCACTAAGTGTGAGTCTCTTCTGATTATGGGGATTCTATAGAAAGAAGGTATCAGGCATTGTCTTTCTGGTTTTAAAATTCCTAGAATCCAATAACAGCTAGCAATTCATCATTAAAATCCTATTTTAATCACAATCTAGTAATCAGAAATTGCTTGGTTTTTAAAAGAAATAATCTCTGACTCTTAAGCCTTAAGTTATTCAAAGACTTTTTATGCTTAGGTATCCTAAACCAAATAGGGGGAGATTGTTAGAACCTAGTCTTAATTTGGATTAGGATCCCAACTCAAATAGTGGGAGATTGTTGGAGCCTTAGTTTTTATTTGAGTTAGGATTCAACTTTAGTATCTAAGTTTTTATCATAACACATTGTATAACCTAGATTAAATCCCATTAAGAAAGAAGGCTGAAAATAGATATATATAATAAGCTGAGAAAATAAGAGAAGAATAAAAATAACACATGTCCTCTGCGTTCGACGAACGGCCATCTGCTTTCGATGAACGGCGCTCTGCGCTCGACAAATGGTATTCATTCTGCGCTCGACGAAATCCAACTATCTCAGCGCTCGACGATCCCGTCTCAGCAGTTCAGCGGTCGACGAACAGACCCTGTCTCAGCGGTCGACGAAAAGCTGCGTTCGACGAACTCAAGTCTGCGTTTGACGAACAGCTCAATATTCAGCGGTCGATGGTTC
This sequence comes from Dactylorhiza incarnata, assembly GCA_033032865.1. NCBI lineage: Eukaryota > Viridiplantae > Streptophyta > Magnoliopsida > Asparagales > Orchidaceae > Dactylorhiza > Dactylorhiza incarnata. The sequence continues at coordinate 13,803,203 of JAWHQI010000003.1, read as the reverse complement.
AGCCCGTATCTGTGTTCGACGAAAAGTTGCGTTCGACGAACTCAAGTCTGTGTTCGACGAATATTCAGCAGATCTTCAGAATGATGAATTAAATGATCAGGTCGACGAACTTGAAGCCGAGCTCGACGAAATATCTGCAGCATTATTTTAATATCATTCAGCTCGACTAAAATATTATATATATGCTGTCAGATTTATTAAAGCAATATTTTATTATTTCTCTATATATATATATTGCTGACTTAACAATACAGCTGTTGCAAGCATTAAATGTTATAGCCGTTGGCAGAAGCATTAAATGTTATAGCCGTTGCAGCAAGTCAAAGACGGCAAGTTATGTTCTCGAGGATGCAGGAAATAAAAGAGACATTATCTCTTTCCTCTTCTGTCGACAAGAATTAAAAACAGCCGAACAGCTCTCTAGATTAAATATACATAGCAGAGATAGAAGAAGAGAGTAGCTAGCGGCGAAACAGGAATATACAGAACATGTCACATTTGCTGTACAGAGAAAAGAAAGAGGAAGAGAGAAACAGAGACGCAAAAAGAAAGAAGAACATCTCAGAGTTCCTTATACAAAGAACAATATATTTATATCTTGCTTTTTGCTAACTCCTTCTTTGCAGATCATATATATCCTGAGACACCAATCTATATCAATTGCTCAGGATCTAAACTGCGGAAGAAGAAGAAAAGTGTTATTGCAATCAAGAGAAGGAGCTCCATCCACAAGCTGTCATTTAATCTAAATCAGTCAGGGGGGGGGGCTCTCTTCAACATCATCATCAAGAGTCTTCTTACAAAGAGAAGAACACCATATCTTTTTGTTTTCTTTATTTCCCCTCCTGTACAAAGGGTTATAACTCCCTTCAAAAGTTAAATCCCGGTGACAGGGCACCTTAGCAAAAACCTGCATCTTGGTTTTGATCACCTGATCAAAAGCTCTGTGGTGTGTGGACACCTGAACAAAATCACCTTGGTGTGAGGGCACCTGATCAACAACCTCCTAGTGGATTCCTACCAGTGGGTAGAAGAGTAGATGTACCCAGGTTGATTGGGGAACTACTATATATGTTGTGTCATAATGGTTTGCTTGTTGTTTTATTTCCTATTTGTATTGTGCTGTGTTTATCATGCCCTCATAGTGTTTGTTGTTATTACTCACTCAACACTCATATATATATATATATATCATTTATTTTCAAATAAACTTAAACAAGAGCTTTAATACTTAAGAACTAAAACTCTACTTTCAATTGGTATCAGAGCAGGTTGATTTTTTACACATGCTAACACCTGAATCACAAAGATCACTTAGTTTTTAAAAAGGGTTTTTCTAAAATTTAATGGCACAAGCCGATTTTTCATTTTCATATCCACCAATCTGTAATCTGGATAGATTCACTTTATGCCAAGCTAGAATTAAACTATATATGAATGTCGTAGATGAAGATATTTATAATTCCATTTTGACAGGACTTCCATCATCAATCTCTTCAACAGATGATCAAGAAAAGCTGAAAAGTGTTGATGCCATGGCCATGAACATATTGGCTAAATCAATGTCAAAAGACATTCTTCAAAAAGTGGCTGATTGCACTTCAGCAAGGAGCATCTGGAACTCCCTCTCAAGGATGGAAAATGAACCCCCTTCTACTTCTTTTACTAATTACACTTTTGATGCAGAACCATCTTCTACTCTAAGTGAAGAAGAAGAAGAAGAACAAAAGGCCAGAAACTTCTGCATGATGGCCATATATGGCTCAAGCTCATATCTTAAATCAGATGCTGAATCAGAAAATGTAACTGAGGTATCTTCAAATTTTATTTCTACCTCTAATCCTTTCAAATTTGTTTTCAATTCATCATGTACAGATTTAATAACATCTGAAAATTACAAATCTAAAAATAGAATCAGAAAAGACTTAACAAAAATAATTAATTTAACTCCTTTCAAAATTTCAGGAGAACAAATCATTTGTTTAAAAAATAAGTTAATTAAGGCAAAGGAAAAAGAAAAAATTTATGATCAGCAAAATCAAAGAAAATTTTCAAATTTATATTTTAATGAAATAAAAAGGCCAATATATCTAATGATAATGCATTTGTTTTTACCTATTTTAAAACATTTATAATTAAACAGCAGTTAAATGATTCATTGAATTTTTCTATCTTAAAACAATGTAAGATAAACTTCACATTCTTACAGACTTTCTCCAAAATCATGATGAGCATTGTACTCAGATTGCATAGATCAGAAATGATCAAAGCACTAAGTGTGAGTCTCTTCTGATTATGGGGATTCTATAGAAAGAAGGTATCAGGCATTGTCTTTCTGGTTTTAAAATTCCTAGAATCCAACAACAACTAGCAATTCATCATTAAAATCCTATTTTAATCACAATCTAGGAATCAGAAATTGCTTGGTTTTTAAAAGAAATAATCTCTGACTCTTAAGCCTTAAGTTATTCAAAGACTTTTTATGCTTAGGTATCCTAAACCAAATAGGGGGAGATTGTTAGAACCTAGTCTTAATTTGGATTAGGATCCCAACTCAAATAGGGGGAGATTGTTGGAACCTTAGTTTTTATTTGAGTTAGGATTCAACTTTAGTATCTAAGTTTTTATCATAACACATTGTATAACCTAGATTAAATCCCATTAAGAAAGAAGGCTGAAAATATATATATATATATATATAATAAGCTGAGAAAATAAGAGAAGAATAAAAATAACACATGTCCTCTGCGTTCGACGAACGACCATCTGCGTTCGATGAAAGGCGCTCTGCGCTCGACAAATGGTATTCATTCTGCGCTCGACGAAATCCAGCTATCTCAGCGCTCGACGATCCCGTCTCAGCAGTTCAGCGGTCAACGAACAGACCCTGTCTCAGCGGTCGACGAAAAGCTGCGTTCGACGAACTCAAGTCTGCGTTTGACGAACAGCTCAATATTCAACGGTCGATGGTCCAGCCCGTATCTGCGTTCGACGAAAAGTTGCGTTTGACGAACTCAAGTCTGTGATCGACGAATATTCAGCAGATCTTCAGAATGATGAATTAAATGATCAGGTCGACGAACTTGAAGCTGAGCTCGACGAAATATCTGCAGCATTATTTTAATATCATTCAGCTCGACTAAAATATTATATATATGCTGTCAGATTTATTAAAGCAATATTTTATTATTTCTATATATATATTGCTGACTTAACAATACAGTTGTTGCAAGCATTAAATGTTATAGCCGTTGGCAGAAGCATTAAATGTTATAGTCATTGCAGCAAGTCAAAGACGGCAAGTTATGTTCTCGAGGATGCAGGAAATAAAAGAGACATTATCTCTTTCCTCTTCTGTCGACAAGAATTAAAAATAGCCGAATAGCTCTCTAGATTAAATATACATAGCAGAGATAGAAGAAGAGAGTAGCTAGCGGCGAAACAGGAATATACAGAACATGTCACATTTGCTGTACAGAGAAAAGAAAGAGGAAGAGAGAAACAGAGACGCAAAAAGAAGAAGAACATCTCAGAGTTCTTTATACAAAGAACAATATATTTATATCTTGCTTTTTGCTAACTCCTTCTTTGCAGATCATATATATCCTGAGACACCAATCTATATCAATTGCTCAGGATCTAAACTGCAGAAGAAGAAGAAAAGTGTTATTGCAATCAAGAGAAGGAGCTCCATCCACAAGCTGTCATTTAATCTAAATCAGTCAGGGGGAACTCTCTTCAACATCATCATCAAGAGTCTTCTTAGAAAGAGAAGAACACCATATCTTTTTGTTTTCTTTATTTCCCCTCCTGTACAAAGGGTTGTAACTCCCTTCAAAAGTTAAATCCCGGTGACAGGGCACCTTAGCAAAAACCTGCATCTTGGTTTTGATCACCTGATCAAAAGCTCTGTGGTGTGTGGACACCTGAACAAAATCACCTTGGTGTGAGGGCACCTGATCAACAACCTCCTAGTGGATTCCTACTAGTGGGTAGAAGAGTAGATGTACCCAGGTTGATTGGGGAACTACTATATATGTTGTGTCATATGGTTTGCTTGTTGTTTTATTTCCTATTTGTATTGTGCCGTGTTTATCATGCCCTCATAATGTTTGTTGTTATTACTCACTCAACACTCATATATATATATATATATATATATATATATCATTTATTTTCAAATAAACTTAAACAAGAGCTTTAATACTTAAGAACTAAAACTCTACTTTCAATTGGTATCAGAGCAGGTTGATTTTTTACACATGCTAACACCTGAATCACAAAGATAACTTAGTTCTTAAAAAGGGTTTTTCTAAAATTTAATGGCACAAGCCGATTTTTCATTTTCATATCCACCAATCTGTAATCTGGATAGATTCACTTTGTGGCAAGCTAGAATTAAACTATATATGAATGCCATAGATGAAGATATTTATAATTCCATTTTGACAGGACTTCCATCATCAATCTCTTCAACAGATGATCAAGAAAAGCTGAAAAGTGTTGATGCCATGGCAATGAACATATTGGCTAAATCAATGTCAAAAGACATTCTTCAAAAAGTGGCTGATTGCACTTCAGTAAGGAGCATCTGGAACTCCCTCTCAAGGATGGAAAATGAACCCCATTCTACTTCTTTTACTAACTACACTTTTGATGCAGAACCATCTTCCACTCTAAGTGAAGAAGAAGAAGAAGAAGAACAAAAGGCCAGAAACTTCTGCATGATGGCCATATATGGCTCAAGCTCATATCTTAAATCTGATGCTGAATCTGAATCAGAAAAGGTAACTGAGGTATCTTCAAATTTTATTTCTACCTCTAATCCTTTCAAATTTGTTTTCAATTCATCATGTACAGATTTAATAATATCTGAAAATTACAAATCTAAAAATAGAATCAGAAAAGACTTAACAAAAATAATTAATTTAACTCCTTTCAAAATTTTAGGAGAACAAATCATTTGTTTAAAAAATAAGTTAATTAAGGCAAAGGAAAAAGAAAAAATTTATGATCAGCAAAATCAAAGAAAATTTTCAAATTTATGTTTTAATGAAATAAAAAGGCCAATATATCTAATGATAAAGCATTTGTTTTTACCTATTTTAAAACATTTATAATTAAACAACAGTTAAATGATTCATTGAATTTTTCTATCTTAAAACAATGTCAGATAAACTTCACATTCTTATAGAGTTTCTCCAAAATCATGATGAGCATTCTACTCAGATTGCATAGATCAGAAATGATCAAAGCACTAAGTGTGAGTCTCTTCTGATTAAGGGGATTCTATAGAAAGAAGGTATCAGGCATTGTCTTTCTGATTTTAAAATTCCTAGAATCCAATAACAGCTAGCAATTCATCATTAAAATCCTATTTAAATCACAATCTAGGAATCAGAAATTGCTTTGTTTTTAAAAGAAATAATCTCTGACCCTTAAGCCTTAAGTTATTCAAAGACTTTTTATGCTTAGGTATCCTAAACCAAATAGGGGGAGATTGTTAGAACCTAGTCTTAATTTGGATTTGGATCCCAACTCAAATATGGGGAGATTGTTGGAACCTTAGTTTTGATTTGAGTTAGGATCCACCTTTAGTATCTAAGTTTCTATCATAACACATTGTATAACCTAGATTAAATCCCATTAAGAAAGAAGGCTGAAAATAGATATATATAATAAGCTGAGAAAATAAGAGAAGAATAAAAATAACACATGTTCTCTGCGTTCGACGAACGACCATCTGCGTTCGACGAACGGCGCTCTGCGCTCGACGAATGGTATTCAGTCTGCGCTCGACGAAATCCAGCTATCTCAGCGCTCAACGATCCCGTCTCAGCGATTCAGCGGTCGACGAACAGACCCCGTCTCAGCGGTCGACGAAAAGCTGCGTTCGACGAACTCATGTCTGCGTTCGACGAACAGCTCAATATTCAGTGGTCGACGATCCAGACCGACTCTGCGTTCGACGAAAAGTTGCGTTCGACGAACTCAAGTTTGTGTTCGACGAATATTCAGCAGATGTTCAGAATGATGAATTAAATGATCAGGTCGACGAACTTGAAGCTGAGCTCGACGAAATATCTGCAGCCTTATTTTAATATCATTCATCTCGACTAAAATATTATATATATGCTGTAAGATTTATTAAAGCAATATTTTATTATTTCTATATATATTGCTGACTTAACAATACAGCTGTTGCAAGCATTAAATGTTATAGCCGTTGGCAGAAGCAATAAATGCTATAGCCGTTGCAGGAAGTCAAAGACGGCAAGTTATGTTCTCGAGGATCCAGTAAATAAAAGAGACATTATCGCTTTCCTCTTCTGTCGGCAAGAATTAAAAACAGCCGAACAGCTCTCCAAATTAAATATACAGAGCAGAGATAGAAGAAGAGAGTAGCTAGCGGCGAAACAGGAATATACAGAACATATCACATTTGTTGTACAGAGAAAAGAAAGAGGAAGAGAGAAACAGAGAAGCAAAAAGAAAGAAGAACATCTCAGAGTTATTTATACAAAGAACAATATATTTATATCTTGCTTTTTGCTAACTCCTTCTTTGCAGATCATATATATCCTGAGACACCAATCTATATCAATTGCTCAGGATCTAAACTGTAGAAGAAGAAGAAGAAGAAGAAAAGTGTAATTGCAATCAAGAGAAGGAGCTCCATCCACAAGCTGCCATTTAATCTAAATCAGACAGGGGGGAGCTCTCTTCAACATCATCATCAAGAGTCTTCTTACAAAGAGAAGAACACCATATCTTTTTGTTTTCTTTGTTTCCCCTCCTGTACAAAGGGTTATAACTCCCTTCAAAAGTTAAATCCCGATGACAGGGCACCTTAGCAAAAACCTGCATCTTGGTTTTGAGCACCTGATCAAAAGCTCTGTGGTGTGTGGACACCTGAACAAAATCTCCTTGGTGTGAGGGCACATGATCAACAACCTCCTAGTGGATTCCTACCAGTGGGTAGAAGAGTAGATGTACCCAGGTTGATTAAGGAGCTACTATATATCTTGTGTCATCTGGTTTGCGTGTTGTTTTATTTCTTATTTGTGCTGTGCTGTGTTTATCATGCCCTCATAGTGTTTGTTGTTATTACTCACTCAGCACTCATATATATATATATATCATTTATTTTGAAATAAACATAAACAAGAGCTTTAATACTTAAGAACTAAAACTCTACTTTCACTGGTCCTAGTAATTCTTCTAAGGGCACCCATGCCAAGAAGAAAGATAAGAATGCAAAGAAAGCTACCACCGAAGAGAAAGGGAAAGCCCATCAAGATCAAGTGGCATTCAAGAAAGTTATCTTTCCTACAAATGTCTACGATATGGAGAGCACTTATGGTCACTTGACACGACCAATTAATTTTGCGCCTGTCAATGATTATAAGGGGTGTACTAACCTCGGTGAAAGTGCTTTCAAAGCACCTTATCAAGAGATAAATCTGAAAGACTATGGTCCTTTTGTTCATGGTCCGAGTGCTAAGAGAGCACCAATAGTGAAGGTTGTTGCACTTAAGCCTAAGGAGAAAGCACTACCATGTGTGTTGTACTCATGAGGCATCCTCATCTAGAAGGAATGCTCCTGCCAAAACTAACGTTCAAAAAGTTAAGCAGGAGAATGGTAAGAGAAGGTACAACAAGTTTGACTGTTGGTGTTGCGGCAAAATAGGTCACTTTGTCGTAGATTGTTGGTTCAATTCTACTTATGTTAATAGACCACAAGTAAACATTGCAAGAAAGATCACTCGCACTGTTAACATTTAGCGTGGTTCTCAACTAACACGGGACCAAGGACCCAAATTTGTTTGGGCTCCTAAGGCAAGATAATCTGTTTTTGCAGGTATGTCCAAAGGCCAACAAAAATCCTATCTGGTATTTGGATAGTGGCTGCTCTCGGCATATGTCTGGGACTAGGAGTTTATTGCAGGATTTTATTCCAGTTGCGAACGGTCCTAAAGTTATTTTTGGCAGATCCGACAGAGGAATAACAAAAGGCTACGATATGATTTCAAATGGTAATGTATCCTTTTCCGATGTGGCTTATGTGGAAGGATTAGAACATAATCTTATAAGCATAAGTCAACTCTGTGATAAAGGATACGTAGTTGATTTTTGTAAAGATAAGTGTTTGATAAAGTCGGCAGAAAATTCGGAAACGATTTTATCAGGCACTCGTTGTAGAAATATATTTTGTTTAATTTTTCTTTGTTTATACTCTTCTACAACAGTGTGTCTTTTAACAAAAGATAGTGCATCTCTTGCTAACCAATGACACAAGAGATTAGCACATATAAATTTCAAAACTATAAACAAATTATTTTCTTAAAACTTAGTGCGTGATGCGCCAAATATTAAGTGCGTTAAAGATATACCTTGTCATGCTTGTGTACAAGGCAAGCAAATAAGAGCTACCTTTAAGAGCATTATTGGCAAAGATTCAACAAGGTGTTTATTGTAACATCCCGACTTTTATTGGGTCACTAGGCCCTAGTGAGCCCAATAAAAGTAGGCCCGTATAGTAGACATAACCCGATGAGGGGTTATGTGCTACGAACCCCAAATTGACTTCTGTCAGTTCCATTAGATTCGTATGAACGATACAAGCGCAACGGAATTTATTGCGCCTCGATCCGAGGTCGTTTGGAGAAAACGACCATTTTGAGTGTCGTAGCGTGCCACTACCTCCTTATTATGAATAGTGGTCATACGAACCCCAAATTGACTTCTGTCAGTTCCATTAGACTCGTATGAACGATACAAGCGCAACGGAATTCGTTGCGCCTCGATCCGAGGTCGTATGGAGAGTATGCCATTTTAGGACTATGCAGACCACCTCAGTGCAACGCACGAAATGTGAAGCACACAAACTCGGCATCGGCCCCGACAAATCTTGATGGACCCTGGGACCATGAAGGACCCCGCCCTAAGTTGACCTCGGTCAACCCCCCCCCCCCCCAAGCTTGAAATATGTTGAGAAAATAAAGGGGGGGAGAGAGAAGCCCCTTCCCCAAGGGAGGGGGCTGCCCATGGATAGGCAGCCCCTATTGGGGCAAGGGGGCAGGAGAGAGAAGGGGGGGGGGGGAGAAAATATCTCCCCCACCCATCCCTCCCTTTTAGCCCACGTGGGCTAAAAGGAGGGAGAGGGGAGGCCTCCCTCTCCTCTATATAAGGAAGGGCTCAGCCCCCTACCTGAGTGCCAACCCCCCCCCCCCCCCCCTCTCAGCCTCCTCCTCCTCCTCCCTGCCGGAGCTCCTCCCCAACCAAGCCGCCGCCACTCCTCATCCCATGGCCAGCCGACCCCCCACCTCCCGAGCTCCACCTCCCCTATAGGTAGAAGCCCTTCCCCTCCTCCTTCCTACTCCCATGAGCCAGGCCGACACCCTCCCCATCGCCGGAGCGCCGCCAGCACCACCCCGAGTCTTGCAAGGCTCGGGTGGAGGCATGGCCGTGGAAGCCCCCCCCCCCCCCCCCCCCAGCGCCGGTGGTGGCGCTGGGGAAATAGGTCCCCACTCGGGGACCACAGCGCCGGCGAAGGGAGGCGGTCAGGACGCCGGAGGACGCAGCCCCGACGGCACCCGTGGCCCAGGTTCCCCCTCCCTCCCGTTTCCTGTACTGGGAAATACCCCACCCCCGGCAGAGGACGGCGGCGCCAGGCCGCCGGACCACCACCGGAGTGGTCGCCGGCCCCCGGCGCACCGACCGGGGATGGCACCGACACCCCCCTAGCAGAGGCGGCAGCGCAACGAGCCTGCATGGCGCATGCAGGCCGCGCCACCGCCTCTCGCTCCCTCCTGTATGACTTTTCGGTGGCAGCCGGCGGCGCCAGGCTGCCGGACCACCACCGGAGAAGTCGCCGGCCCCCGGTGCACCGACCGGCGGTGGCGCCGGCCCCAGCCGGCCGCTGCCCGGCGGCGGCAGCGGCCTCCTCCCGTTGGTTAAACGGGAGCCGCACGATCTCCCCCAGGAGATCGGGCGGCTCATGTAACCTATTTTCCCGCCCCTGCCTCCAAATGTGCGCCCCCCACAGCGGATCCGCTGTGGATCCGTTGTGGGGACCCAAGGAGGGCGCCCGGTGCCCCCCCCCCCCCCCCCCCCCCCCCCCCGCCCCTTCCCTTTTTCTATTAGCACACCAACAACCCCTTGCCTATTTTATTTTCCTGAGGGCAATTAGGGCATTTTCAGAAAAACCTTCCGACAAGGAAAATATTCCCCACTCTGAGGGGCACCTACTGTAATATTTTGGGATTTTTAGGACTAATTTTACTATTTTTAAGCTCCTTTATAAAGTTTATTTTAAGAAATAAAAAACCCAAATGAATTCGTAAAAATCCCCAAAAATCATAGGCTCTAATTAACGGTGTTTTACAACTACTATTAAAGTTGGGGAGTGTGACATATTATTTTGGTCCTCTAAAAGTTTTTTTGAGCAAATTAAACACCAAAAAACGAACGGAATCAGTTAAAATAAATCGGCGTCCTCGCGATGCGTATTTTAGCGGTATAATAAAATTACACGTATTGATCTAAGGAATCGACTAAGTTAAAAAAAATATCGACGCGAAAATTGGGACGAAATCACGGAGCGACGCCGCAATGCAGTAATGCCGAGATAATAAAAAGAACGAATCCACGGCAAAGGGAAAATACTAAATCTCATGGAACGTAAATAAACTCCTAGGAATGGAGTAGAACCCCTATGAATGGGGAGAAAGCAGAACCTCCTCCTAAGAACGGAGTCGACGTTGAAGCCTCCTGTTATGGAGTGATTGGACTACTAACCCTTTATTTATTTAGTGCTTTCTGTACTTTCAGTACTCCAGTCTCGCACTGGTCCTTATTTACTGCTTTCGGTACTGTCATTTCTCCAGTCTCGCACTGGTCCTGATTTACTGCTTTCAGTACTTTCATTCCTCCAGTCTCGCACTGGTCCTTATTTACTGCTTTCAGTAGTTTCATTTCTCCAGTCTCGCACTGGTCTTGATTTACTGTTTTCAGTACTTTCATTCCTCCAGTCTCGCACTGGTCCTTATTTACTGCTTTCAGTACTTTCATTTCTCCAGTCTCGCACTGGTCCTGATATTATGGCCCCCTGCTTCCGGCCTATTTTACTGCTCATATTGCACTTTCTAATTCAGCGCTAACTTCGGTCCTACGCTAGCAAGCGGTGCTTATCCTCCCTTCTACGAGGCCTTAGTTGGGGAAAATCCGGAGTTGAGCCCCTCCTCCCAGGTTAGCCCCAAGTAAGGAGCCCTCATACCGCTGAGCCTCCCTGTCAGAGGTCGAGTGACCGGTCGAATAAGAATGCCGCGTTAAGTTTTAAAGCGCTTGCTCTGTAATAAAGCTTGCTTTCGAAAATTGTTTTGGAAGTGGCGGGTCGGTCACGCCCGCAGACCGTTCGTACCGGTGCGGGTGGGGTGACGACTCATGGCGACAGGGATATGTGCACAACGGTGATCACCACTCCGAACCCGCAGTTTTGCCTCCGCTGGTCGGCCTAAACCTCGAAATCGCCGGATGTCGCTCACATCCAGTTAGTACACCAAGTTGTACAGGAGGGCCTGAGTGATACGGTACGACTACATTCAGAAGTGGCAAGACTGGCCACTGTCACCGACAACCACATCGGTGAGGCTCGCGGGGTTAGCTACCCTGCTTGAAACAAAGCGTTCTAAACTATGTCGACACAGGGTCTTTTCTGTGTGTGCAGGTTTGAATACCTGGGTGCGTGTATGCGCGAGATAGTGTTGTGTATTTACTATACTGCGCGATTATGGATAGTAGGGCGGGAGGCCCTATTTATATATATATATATGTTTACCTGCTGCTAACCCTCTTCTTTGCTTCGGCTATTTATTTCTGTCCTTTAGCCCGCCCCCTGGATATGGATCCGGGGAGGGGATGTGTTTTCTACTTAGCTCTGTGACTAACAGTTATTTCTTATAACCAATCATAGGAGATGGGACAGCGCGAAGCCCCCGCACCGCAGGATGAGTTACCAGCCTTAGATGGCTCGATCGGACACTCCAGCCTCTCCCCTATCTTCCGAGACGTGAGTCCTAGAGTATAGGACTAGCCTAGGGTCTTTGTTATAGTCTATGTAGCCCCCGAGGCAGTGGTTGTAAACAATAGGCTTCGGCATGCTTTAAATATGTAAATACAAGCTGTGAGCTTGGTTTTGTCTTTCTCGATTGCTTCCGCTGTGCGTTCTGATGTGATGTTGTGATTCTCGTGCCTGACAAGGAGACCACTCAGAGCATGATACGGTGGGTCGTTGCCATCCGGGAGGCACTAGTGGCCATTCTTGGGTCGTAATATCCCCCCTCCCTGAACCCGGTTCAGGTCTGGGGAGGGGGGGTCTTACAAATGGATCAGAGCTACCACGATCCGACCACATGGGGCAGTCTTTCGATCCTCCCTTCCCCGGTTCCGTTTCTTGGTTCGGGATGAACCACACAGCGGAAGCCTGGTGGACCCTTTAGGTTTAAGGTTAAGGATTCGAGACTACACGGTAGTACACCCGCACGCTTTCCACTTTCTTTTCATTTCAGTCCTGCAAAATTCCCTTATTTTTGCAAGTACTGATGTTCGTTTGTTACTTCTCCAGATACCGGAGTCGAGTAACGGAAGGTCCTCCTCTAGGGATCAGTACCACCCTACCACTCCACCACCAGCCCCGGCCACTCCAGCCGCAGTTTCGTTTGGGGATACAGATCTAGGACGAACCCTGATAGCTTTGTTAGCCGCTTTCCAGACGGCCACCCTACGGCCACCCCAGCAGGCCACCGTACCCACCGATCTTCTGACGACATTCCTGGGGCTAAGGCCCCCCACCTTTCGAGGTACCGAGTCAACCATTCAGGTCGAAGAGTGGGTGGAGAGGGTAGAGGAGCTCTTAGTCGGGATGATGTGCCCCGCCGTAGCCGCAGTGTCCTTGGTGGTGACCATGCTAGAGGGCTATGCCCGAGATTGGTGGAGAGCAGCCAGCTGCTCCACGTTTAGAGGGCGACCACTCAGCACAATCCTCTGGGGGGAATTCTCAGAGGCCTTCCTAGAGCACTTCATCTCGGACGCAGACAGGATTGCACTTCAGGAGTGTTTCTTACAGATCCGGCAAGGGGAGAGGACGGTACCAGATTACCAACGAGAGTTCATTCATTTGGCCCGCTTCGCCGGGACTTTAGCAGTTACGGACAGGAATAGAGCGACTAGATTTTACCGAGGACTACGAGACGATCTCCGTCAGGCTCTGATCATGATTTCTCAGGAATCCTTCCACACGATTGCCTCGCACGCCGCAACTTTAGAGTTAGATCAGAGGATGGTGGCCCAGCAGCGTAGGGGACATGCGGAGGTTCCCCGGGCTCAGGGTCGAGAGAGAGGAGTAGGCCCTCGCAGACAGGACCGGGGTAGGAGACAGCGTCAGCGCCACCAGCCATATGGGCAGGCAGCCCAGCCCCGACCAGCACCCCATCCCCAGCACCTCTGGCTGCCCCAGACGCACGACGAGATGCCCCCTTTGCAGGGAACTACTACCTTTGTCAGTAGCCCGGGAACATACGAGCTTTTTTCCCTTAGGCTGCAGGGAGACCCGGTTTAGGAGCAGTACAGAGAGCTGCGGAGAGAGGACGAGGTGGACGCAGAGGACGTCCCGCAGGCAGGAGGGAGCCAGCTAGGCAGGGCAGAGCAGCACCGCTCGAGCCATACGCAATAGATCTCCAGCACGGTCCTACACCAGAGGTAGTGATAGGTATCTACTTTCAGTAGTTACGATATCCTAGGAGGATGTTATAGTCATATATATATGTTGTGATCTTTTGTATAGCATGTATAGTCTCTACATGTATATCTGTAAAAAGCTTATGATCATAGTATATACATATTATCAGGTTTACTTTTGGTAGAAGGTCATCCCGCTAAAACGTTGTTCGATACCGGTGCCACGCATTCCTTCGTCGCACAGAACTTCATCGCTGACAAGGGAAACACTGTACGATCATCCGGGATGTCAATACGAATACGACTCCGGGATGGATCATATATGACGTCCATAGAAAAGTGTTCCTTCCAAGCAATGCTAGGAGGCATAGAATTCGAAGTCAATGCAACCATTTTGGCGATAACCGGATTCGACATCATTTTAGGGATGGATTGGTTGGCCGAGCACAGCTCCCAAATCAATTGTTCGACTCGAGAAATCCACCTCCAGAACCCGAATGGGCAATTTATCACACTAGCAGGTATACCCTCTGTCACCCGCATTATCTTAACGTCCACGCAAATAGTCAAAGTAGTCCGGCGAAAGGAGAAGGTGTACCTAATCTACTTCGAGATGGAGGATAAGACGCAAGTACTCGCTAGAGTGCCCGTAATTAGGGACTTCCCAGACATCTTTCCAGAATCCCTTCCCGGGTTGCCCCCGCAATGGGAAGTGGACTTCCAAATTGAACTTACTCATGGAGCCCGACCCGTATCCCGGGCTCCATACCGAATGGCCCCAAGGGAACTAGCCAAGCTCAAGATTCAATTACAAGAGCTAGTTGACGCAGGTTTCGTTCGCCCAAGTACCTCGCCCTGGGGAGCCCCGGTGCTATTCGTTAAAAAGAAAGATGGATCCCTGCGTCTCTGTATTTGACTACATGGAACTGAATAAGCTCACTGTCCGAAATACCTATCCCCTTCCTCGAATAGATGAATTGTTCGATCAATTACAAGGCGCGCCCATCTTTTCCAAGATGGATTTAAGATCCGGCTATTATCAGCTCAGAGTACGAGAAGAAGACATTCCCAAGACCGCTTTCAGCTCCCGCTATGGACTTTACGAATTCATGGTAATGCCGTTTGGATTGACAAATGCCCCGTCCGCCTTCATGGCTTTAATGAATACGGTGTTTAAACCCTTCCTAGATCACTTCGTGATAGTTTTTATAGACGATATTCTCATCTGCTCAAAGAGCAAAACTGATCATTCCAGGCATCTCTGTTGGGGAAATGATTTATCTTAACCCCTAGAAATGAGTAGAATATGTATTCTCAGAGTGAAAAATTAGTTTAAGAAAATATGCGTCGAATAGTAATCGACGCAACGTCGAAGTGTAGTTGACGTATCTCTCATACTGAGTCGAAGTTTCTAAACAGAATTCGACGTAACAAAAGTCGACGTAACTCTGATTTCTAGTCGACGCACCCAGTAAAGTCGACGCACCTCAGTCGATGCTCCTTCCATATTTTCTTCTCGCCGTCTAGCCAGGCTGATATCGACGCTTATGTCGAATAGTAATCGACACACGTCGATTTCTGTGACAGATTCAAAAACACGCCAGATCTCTTTCCTTCTTTCCGTAGATCTGAATTTTATGGAATTATATTATTCTTTTCTAGCCGTTCTGAATCAATCTTTCCTTCTAAATGATTCTTGGCTACTTTGATTAAGATTATTATGGACATTATTTGAAAATAGAAAGATCTCTTTCCTTCTACAGAAATAATGATTATGGAAACTTTTCTTTCTTACTATTTCTCTGACTGCTAATTAATTATCCTCTTATAGCAATATTTTTTAATAAACATAGCTATAAATACAAAAGGAGGTCGGCAAAGAAAAACAACAAGTGATCCACTCCATCCATTTGAAAAAGAGGAAAAGCTCCCCAGTGAAAAGTGAGAAAGCTAAGAAAAGTGAAAGAGTGCTGCAGCAAAGAAAAAGCCTTCTTCTTCTCCTTCTAAAGCCATACTGCTGCCATTTCTGAAAGCTCTCACTAAAAGAGAAAAAAGCCTACAATCTCCTTCTCACTATAGAAGAGAGATTTCATTCACTATACTTGTGCTTCTAATCTTCTTGCTAGGAAGAAGATTCTTTCTTGCTTCAATTGTTTTTCTTCTACTTCTTCTTCTTATTCTTATTTCATTTTCAAATTGTGTAAAAGAGTTTTTAGAATCTCTCTTCAAAAAATTCAGTTGTAGTGGTTCTAAGAGTCTCCTTATCAAAAGACTCAGGCTGGTTCTAAGAGTCTCTTTATCAAAAGACTCAGTGCAAGATAGTGAATTCCTACCAATGGGGTAGAAGAGTGGACTACCCAAAGTTTGGGGAACCACTATATTTCTTTGTGTTGTGCTGTGATTTTCTTTTTGCTATTTCTTTATTTATTTGCTTAATTCTTGTTGGTGTGTGGGAAGCTTAAATCTGTGAATATTACACATATATATATATATATATTTATTAACTTTGCACAAAATATTTTTAAATCTCTATTCACCCCCTCTAGAGAATTCTAGTGAGGCTAACTGTGCACTTTCAATCTCCAAATGGTTCTGCTCAAGCTAAGGGAGCACTCGCTCTTCGCGAAGTTTAGCAAATGTGAGTTCTGGATGAAAGAAGTCGGCTTCCTTGGACACACAGTTAACAAGAACGGGGTAGCGGTGGACCAAGCCAAGGTACATGCAGTACGAGACTGGCAGCCACTTAAGTCAGCAGCAGACATCAGGAGTTTCCTTGGCCTCGCCGGCTACTACCGTAAGTTTGTAGAAGGATTCTCTAAGATTGTGTTACCACTTACCTCCCTCACCAAAAAGGACGTGACGTTCCAGTGGTCTCCCGAATGCGAAGCAGCGTTCATAAAGCTAAAGAACCGACTGATATCGGCCCCGATTCTGACACTCCCCTCAGGTACTGAGGGCTTCCAGATCTAATCGATGCCTCACTAAAGGGATTGGGAGCCGTGCTAATGCAACACGGCAAGGTAATCGCCTACGCCTCATGTCAGCTAAAGCCTCACGAACTAAACTACGCCACCCATGATCTAGAACTGGGTGCGGTAGTTTTCGCATTAAAAGTTTGGAGGCACAACCTCTACGGAGTGCGATGCGAGATCTTCTCCGATCATAAAAGCCTCAAATACGTCTTCACCCAGAAAGATCTAAATCTCCGACAGCGCCGATGGTTGGAGTTTCTGTGCGATTACGACTTTGCCCTTGAGTACCACCCCGACAAAGCCAATAAGGTTGCAGATGCCCTAAGTCGGCAACCTCCGAGGACCGGGAGTTGGCTAGAGATGATACCGGAGGAATTAGTCAAATCCTTTGCAGAATTGGATGTTATCCTCATCGCCCGAAGAAACCCGATGGAATACCAGGCCCAGCTTTACTGGATAGAGATACAGTGCGACATCAGGGACAGAATACGAGAGGCACAGAAGATCGACGTAGAAGCAGCCCCGATCATTCAGGCCTTGCAACGCGGTGGACAAGAAGACTACAATTTGTATGATGGCATCCTATAGTACAGACACCGCATATTCATCCCCGCTGCAGAGGGAATCCGGGAAGAGATACTCCGCGAGGCACACCAAACAAGGTATTCAATACACCCGGGGGTAGTAAAAATGTATACAGACCTGCGAAGGACATTATACTGGTCAGGAATGAAGAAGGACGTCACCAATTATGTAGCGCACTGCCAGACCTGTCAAATGGTCATGACAGAATGTCGTAGCCCAGGAGGTTTACTACAACCCCTGCCCATACCAGAATGGAAGTTCGAGGATATTTCCATGGACTTTGTCCATGGCTTACCCCGATCTCGTGCAGGGAACGACTCCATATGGGTCGTAGTAGATCGCCTCACCAAGGTAGCCCCTTTTATCCTGAACTGGCAAGGCGACGGTGTCGACATATTAGCCCGACTATTTATAGAACAAGTGGCCCAATTTCATGGGGTACCCAAATCAATCGTCTTTGACCGCGACGGGCGCTTTACATCAAAAGAATGGAGGAGAGTGCAAGCTTATCTGGGAACCAGATTAGCTTTTAGCACCGCCTTCCACCCATAGACCGTCGAGCAAACAGAAAGGATGAACCGGACGATGGAAGACCTACTCCGATTATGCATAGTGGAACACAATGAGCCTTGGGAGCAGTTACTGCCTTTGGTGGAATTCTCGTACAATAACAGCTTCCAGGCGAGCATCAAAATGGCACCTTACGAAGCCCTTTATGGAAGACGCTGTCGAACACCACTATCGTGGGCACAAGATGAAGACCTCGAAGCTTTAGGAGTCACCTACATAGATGATACCACCGCCGCAATAAGGTTAATTCGAGAACATATGCTGGAGGCACAGAGCCGACAAGCCAAATATTACGATGCGCGTCATCGACTAGTAGAGTTCAAAGTAGGAGACATGGTTTTCTTAAAAATTAAGTCTATGCATGGGATATCCCGAATAAAGAAGCAGAAAAAGCTAGATCCCCGCTATCTGGGCCCATATCAAGTCATAGAAAGAGTTGGTCCGGTGGCTTATAGGCTAGCTCTGCCAGTTGAACTGGGAAACCTCCACGACGTATTTCACGTCTCTTCACTGAGGCGTGTACTTCGCCAACCAGAGCAACATCTTCCCATGCCGCCAGCGTCAGTGCAATCTGACCGATCTGTTCAACTTGAACCAGTGAAGATAGTAGATTCCAAGCTCAAGGAATTACGGAACAAAACCATCACGATGGTCAAGATATTATGGTCAAACGGGGGACGCGAGGAATTCACCTAGGAACCAGAAGCTCTCGTTCGAGAAAGATACCCGGCACTGTTTCCCCAGGTATGCCTTTCTAACCCCTATTTTAAGCAATTTTCAGGGACGAAAATCCCTATATTTTTATTAGATTGTAACATCCCGACTTTTATTGGGTCACTAGGCCCTAGTGAGCCCAATGAAAGTAGGTCTGTATAGTAGACATATCCCGATGATGGGTTATGTGCTACGAACCCCGAATTGACTTATGTCAGTTCCATTAGATTCGTATGAACGATACAAGCGCAACGGAATTCATTGCGCCTCGATCCGAGGTCGTTTAGAGAAAACGATCATTTTGAGTGTCGTAGCGCGCCTCTACCTCCTTATTATGAATAGTGGCCATACGAACCCCGAATTGACTTCTGTCAGTTCCATTAGACTCGTATGAACGATACAAGCGCAACAGAATTTACTGCGCCTCGATCCAAGGTCGTATGGAGAGTATGCCATTTTAGGACTATGCAGACCACCTCAGTGCAACACACAAAATGTGAAGCACACAAACTCGGCATCCCCCCTGACAAATCTTGATGGAATTCGGGACCATGAAGGACCCCGCCCTAAGTTGACCTCGGTCAACCCCCCCCCCCCCCCCCCCCCCAAGCTTGAAATCTGTTGATAAAAGAAAGGGGGGAGAGAGAAGCCACTTCCCCAAGGGAGGGGGCTGCCCATGGATAGGCAACCCCTATTGGGGCAAGGGGGCAGGAGAGAGAAGGGGGGGGGTGAAAATATCTCCCCCCACTCATCCCTCCCTTTTAGCCCACGTGGGCTAAAAGGAGGGAGAGGGGAGGCCCCCCTCTCCTCTACATAAGGAGGGGCTCAGCCCCCTCCATGAGTGCCACCCCACCCCCCCCCCCCCCCCCCCTCAGCCTCCTCCTCCTCCTCCCTGCCGGAGCTCCTCCCCAACCAAGCCTCCGCCACTCCTCCTCCCATGGCCAGCTGACACCCCCACCTCCCGAGCTCCACCTCCCCTACAGGTAGAATCCCTTCCCCTCCTCCTTCCTACTCGCCTGAGCCAGGCCGACCCCCTCCCTGTCGCCGGAGCGCCGCCAGTACCACCCCGAGTCTTGCAAGGCTCGGGTGGAGGCATGGCCGTGGAAGCCCCCCCCCCCAGTGCCAGTGGTGGCGGTGGGGAAACAGGTCCCCACTCGGGGACCACGGCGCCGGCGAAGGGAGGCGGCCGGGCCGCCGGAGGACGCAGCCCCGGCGTCACCCGTGGCCTAGGTTCCCCCTCCCTCCCGTTTCCTGTACAGGGAAATACCCCACCCCCGGCAGCGGCCGGCGGCGCCAGGCCACCGGACCACCACCGGAGTGGTCGCCGGCCCCCGGTGCACCGACCGGGGGCGGCACCGACACCCCCTAGCGGAGGAGGCGGTGCAACGAGCCTGCATGGCGCATGCAGGCCGCACCACCGCCTCCCGCTCCTCCCTGTACGACTTTCCGGTGGCAGCCGGCGACGCTAGGCCGCCGGACAACCACCGGAGAAGTCGCCGGCCCCCGGTGCACCGACCGGGGGCGGCGCCAGGCCGCCGGACCACCACCGGAGAAGTCGCCAGCCCCCGGTGCACCGACCGGGGGCAGCGCCGGCCCCAGCCGGCCGCTTCTCGGCTGCGGCAGCGGCCGCCTCCTGTTGGTTAAACGGGAGCCGCACGATCTCCCCCAGGAGATCGGGCGGCTCCTTTAACCTATTTTCCCGCCCTCTGCCTCCAAATGTGTGCCCCCCACAGCGGATCCGCTGTGGATCCGTTGTGGGGACCCAAGGAGGGCGCCCGGAGCTGCGCCACCCAGCCCCTTCCCTTTTTCTATTAGCACACCAACAACCCCTTGCCTATTTTATTTTCCTGAGGGCAATTGGGGCATTTTCAGAAAAACCTTCCGACAAGGAAAATATTCCCCACTCTGAGGGGCACCTACTGTAATTTTTTGGGAGTTTAGGAGTAATTTTACTATTTTTAAGCTCTTTTATAAAGTTTATTTTAAGAAATAAAAAGCCCAAATGAATTCGTAAAAATCCCAGAAAATCATAGGCTCTAATTAAGGGTGTTTTACAACTACTATTAAAGTTGGGGAGTGTGACATATTATTTTGGTCCTCTAAAAGTCTTTTCGAGCAAATTAAACACCAAAAAATGAACTGAATCAGTTAAAATAAATCGGCGTCCTCGCGATGCGTATTTTAGCGGTATAATAAAATTACGCGTATCGATCTAAGGAATCGACTAAGTTAAAAAAAAATATCGACGTGAAAATTGGGACGAAATCGCGGAGCGACGCCGCAATGCAGTAATGCCGAGATAATAAAAAGAACAAATCCACGGCAAAGGGAAAATACTAAATCTCATGGAATGTAAATAAACTCCTGGGAATGGAGTAGAACCCCTATGAACGGGGAAAAAGCAGAACCTCCTCCTAAGAACGGAGTCGACGTTGAAGCCTCCTGTTATGGAGTGATTGGAATACTAACCCTTTATTTATTTACTGCTTTCTGTACTTTCAATACTCCAGTCTCGCACTGGTCCTTATTTACTGCTTTCAGTACTTTCATTTCTCCAGTCTCGCACTGGTCCTGATTTACTGCTTTCAGTACTTTCATTCCTCCAGTCTCGCACTTGTCCTTATTTACTGCTTTCAGTACTTTCATTTCTCCAGTCTCGCACTGGTCCTGATTTACTGCTTTCAGTACTTTCATTCCTCCAGTCTCGCACTGGTCCTTATTTACTACTTTCAGTACTTTCATTTATCCATTCTCGCACTGGTCCTGATATTATGGCCCCCTGCTTCCGGCCTATTTTACTGCTCATATTGCACTTTCTAATTCAGCGCTAACTTCGGTCCTACGCTAGCAAGCGGTGCTTATCCTCCCTTCTGCGAGGCCTTAGTTGGGGAAAACCCGGAGTTGAGCCCCTCCTCCCAGGTTAGCCCCAAGTAAGGAGCCCTCATACCGCTGAGCCTCCCGGTCAGAGGTCGAGTGACCGGTCGAGTAAGAATGACGCGTTAAGTTTTAAAGCGCTTGCTCTGTAATAAAGCTTGCTTTCGAAGATTGTTTTGGAAGTGGCGGGTCGGTTATGCCCGCAGACCGTTCATACCGATGCGGGTGGGGTGACGACGCATGGCGACAGGGAGATGTGCACAGCGGTGATCACCACTCCGAACCCGCAGTTTTGCCTCCGCTGGTCGGCCTAAACCTCGGAATCGCCGGATGTCGCTCACATCCAGTTAGTACACCATGTTGTACAGGAGGGCCTGAGTGATACGGTACGACTACATTCAGAAGTGTTAAGACTGGCCACTGTCACCGACAGCCACATCGGTGAGGCCCGCGGGGTTAGCTACCCTGCTTGAAACAAAGCGTTCTAAACTGTGTCGACACAGGGTCTTTTGTGTGTGTGCAGGTTTGAATACCTGGGTGCGTGTATGCGCGAGATAGTGTTGTGTATTTACTATACTGCGCGATTATGGATAGTAGGGCGGGAGGCCCTATTTATATATATATATATATATATGTATATATATGTTTACCTGCTGCTAACCCTCTTCTTTGCTTTGGCTATTTATTTCTGTCCTTTAGCCCGCCCCCTGGATATAGATCCGGGGAGGGGATGTGTTTTCTACTTAGCTCTGTGACTAACGGTTATTTCTTATAACCAATCACAGGATATGGGACAGCGCGAAGCCCCCGCACCGCACGATGAGTTACCAGCCTTAGAGATGGCTCGATCGGACACTCCAGCCTCTCCCCTATCTTCCGAGACATGAGTCCTAGAGTATAGGACTAGCCTAGGGTCTTTGTTATAGTCTATGTAGCCCCCGAGGCAGTGGTTGTTAACAATAGGCTTCAGCCTGCTTTAAATATGTAAATACAAACTGTGACCTTGGTTTTGTCTTTCTCGATTGCTTCCGCTGTGCGTTCTGATGTGATGTTGTGATTCTCGTGCCTGACAATGAGACCACTCAGTGCTTGAGAGGGTGGGTCGTTGCCATCCAAGAAGCACTAGTGGCCATTCTTGGGCCGTAAGATCCTCCCTCCCTGAACCCGGTTCAGGTCTGGGGAGGGGGGGGGGGGGGTCTTACATTTATACCTACTTCATATGGACTTGTTTGGTCCTTTGCAAATTAGAAGTTTAGGAGGAAAGTCTTACACATTGGTTATTGTAGATGATTACTCACATTTTGCATGAGTATTCTTTCTAAAACACAAGTCATATACATTTGATATTTTCACTAAATTTGTCAAGCAAATTTAGAATGAATTAGATTGTTCAGTGGTCAAAATCAAAAGTGACCATGGAACAGAATTTGAATCTGGAGCCATGACAGATTTCTGTGAAAGACTTGGTATCTTTCATGAGTTTTTCTCTCCTCGAACTCCACAACAAAATGGGGTAGCTGAGAGAAGGAATAGAACACTCATTGAGGCTTGCAGAACAATGTTGAGCGACACTTCACTACCCGAAGACCTCTGGGCTGAAGTTGTCAACATTGTTTGCCACGTGCAAAATAGAGCACTCATAAATAAGAACCATGAAAAGACTTTTTATGAACTACTAAAAAGCAAGAGACCAACCATCTCTTATTTTAGAATCTTTGGTAGTAAATGCTTTGTACTTAATAATGGAAAGCATTACAAAACCAAGTTTAGTGAAAAGAGCTTTGAAGGTATTTTCGTAGGCTATAGTAGCCATAGTAGAGCTTATAGAGTTTTTAATAAGAAAACTCTGATTGTAGAAGATTCCATTAATGTTGTATTTGATGAGACGAGTATGCTACATAGCAACTCCTCTAGTGTTTCAGTTGAAGATGCAGGTTCAAGGATGCAAGACTAATGCTTGGAGAAGCCAGTTGAAGAAGATGCTCAAACTTTTGTCAAGATCCCTCCCCCAACCTCAACTGAAGAGGAAAATCATCTTGATGAAGATCCAATCCAAGTGGAGGAAGACACTCCAGTTGTAGAAGAAGCTCCTGGTGCTCCAAATAATGCGAGGAATCTTGAATTCAGACATCTGAGGGACCATCCTATTGATCAAATCATAGGAGACCCTCATGGAGGCATAAGAACCAGAAGAGGTACTATTAATGAAAACATGCATTTGAGTTTTCTCTCGCAGGTTGAACCAAAGAAATTCCAAGAAGCAAATGAAGACCCCTCTTGGATAATAGCAATGGAAGAAGAACTAAATCAGTTCAAACGTTGCAAAGTATGGACACTTGTTCCAAAACCCAAAGATAAGAACATCATTGGAACAAAGTGGGTATACAGAAACAAGTTGGATGAAGAAGGAATGATAATAAAGAACAAAGCCAGACTTGTAGCAAAAGGATACAGACAAGAAGAAGGGATCGACTTCGATCAGAATTATGCTCCTGTAGCAAGACTCGAAGCGATCAGGCTGTTTCTAGCTTATGCTGCATTCAAAGGATTCACCGTATATCAAATAGACGTCAAGACAGCTTTTCTCAACGGTAATATAAAAGAAGAAGTATATGTTGAACAACCTCCAGGTTTTGTTAATCCTGAACATCCTGATTATGTTTATTTATTACAAAAAGCTTTATATGGTTTGAAACAAGCTCCTCGAGCTTGGTATGGGCCGCTGTCTAACTTTCTTCTTGAGAACAAGTTCACAAGAGGAAAGATAGATAAGACATTATTTCTTAGGGAAGTGAAAGGCAAGATTTTGCTAGTGCAAATCTGTAACACCCCCATCCGTTAAGAAGCATATAGCAGAAGGTCCGGCCGGGGCCCCACGCCATATACTACAAAACAAATGGGAACGTCACTTAATTGAATATACAACGACAC
This sequence comes from Dactylorhiza incarnata, assembly GCA_033032865.1. Taxonomy (NCBI): domain Eukaryota; kingdom Viridiplantae; phylum Streptophyta; class Magnoliopsida; order Asparagales; family Orchidaceae; genus Dactylorhiza; species Dactylorhiza incarnata. Next base: position 13,778,820 of record JAWHQI010000003.1, on the reverse strand, counting down.
TATACCACGAAGCCTAACTCAGAGCATTCTATGCGGAAGTAAAAGAGAGAGAGACAGAATTATAAACCACAAGACCCGAACTCGGGTATGTCCACTTCTATTAACTTGGAATAAAATGTTTTACAACATACAAAAGAGGCACAACGGCCTTACAGTTTACCAACATCGGCGCGCAGGCCGGCCATACATGAAAACAGAAGAAAGGACACAAGGGCCTTCAAGGGCCGCAACAGCGCAGGGGCTTCAGCCCGCCAAGTTCCCGCTCGGTCCAGCTCCTGTACAACAAGCCCACCAAAGACGGTGGCAAAACAGGGCAACGGTCAGCTAAAGCTAACCAAATTATAACGACCCCACCCCTTCGAGGGGGTGGCAGTTCTAAACGTCCCTGCAAAACAGTCTCAACCGCATATATATATAAGAGTGCGACTAGCAAAGACCACAACATTTCATACATATGCAACAAGACACAGACGTGGGAATGGCCTCCACGTCTCGTGCACTCAGGCACTCTTTGGTGTACTCCGCCTTCCACCACCATCCACTCTTGATGGCTTTTCCCTTCGAGGCTAAAGTCGGCGGCCCAAATACCAGGGCTCCCCCGTGCTTTAATTGTGAACTTACGCAGTCCGAAGACTCTTCCCCGTTGCCTCCCGGCATGCTATTCGAGCCTTACTAATCAGGTGATGCAATGGTTCGGGTGCAGGTACGCCAAATGCCCGTTGTTCACACACTCGTTGCACAACACGAAATGCGGGTATGGCGTCCCCTCAGCCCAGGTATTCTCAATTAGCTGGCTCCACGGGCCGCTAAGTCATCCACCAGGACACCCTTACAGGTCGGGCACGCCGACTTCAGGTCCCCTCAACAGGTGGGCACAACAAACATCACCAGACCCATGTCTGGAAGCTGTCGCCTGGGCGACAGTCACTGTCGCCTAGCGACAGTGGACAACATTCCACTTTTAGCTTCCAGCTGTGGGTGCTTCCCGGGGCACACCCCCAGGCGTTGCTGCGCATGCAGTAGCACTCCAACTACCTCAGAACACCAAACAGTCACCAGAACCAATTCCGGGAGCTGTCGCCGGGGCGACAGTCACTGTCGCCTGGCGACAGTCACTGTCGCCTGGCGACAGTGAGCAGAACTCATTTTTCTGCATCCAACTTCGGGTGCTTCCCAAGGCACACCCCCAGGCGTTGCTGCGCATGCAGTAGCACTCTCTAGTCCTACGAAGCAGGATATCAACACGGGGTTTTCCCCGAGCACGCACAATACCACAAGGCATCACCAATCCGGACGAACCGTCTCGGATGGGCTTCACACAGCGCGCCTACGTCCGTATTACGCACGGACTCTATATGTATGCAAGCTTTGACGGGGATAGCACAAATCGACCCGTCGGAGGCCACGACCTCACCCTTATGGGTAGATGTCTCAACGATGCATGGGAAAGGACTAGAACATGTCCAAATGGGGTTAGAAGAGTTCGTTACCCTTAAACGCCGCTTCGAGCCCATGGCTTGACGTTCCACACGGATGGAAAGGAGCGCCTCGCCCTCCTCTACGCGTAGCCACCAACCTTGAAGGGATTGGATGAGTGTAGCTCCTCCAAACCCAAGCTCCAAGCTAGGGTTCACTATTTCTTCTTCTTCTCCAAGCTCTCCCTCTCTCTCTCTTTCTCTCTCCTCCTTAAACACTTAAGGAAATAATGAGAAAGAAGGGGGATTTTGGCCTTCTATGCTGCCACTGAGCCCCCCAAGCCAAAACCAGCATCCAAAGTCAAAGTGCAATCAATGCCCTTGATTTCGGCCACAAAGTCCAACTTTGAGCTGTCGCCGGGCGACAGCCACTATCGCCTGGGCGACAGCGTTATGAACCGACTTTGACTAGTCAGCAATACTACTGCATGACCCCAGTCACCTTGTCGCCAGCGTCAGCCGCCACTCGACAACGCTATCGCCGGGCGACAGCCACTATCGCCCGGGCGACAACGCTAAGAACTCCAGAAATTTACCTTCCTGATTGGGGTCTTACAACCCTCCCCTCCTTATATAAATTTCGTCCCGAAATTTGTAAAAATAGGCATATATACATATATCCAAAAAGTCTTTACATAAAGGGGAAAAGAAGAGATAAGCGTCACCGAAACAGCTCGGGGAACTCCTCCATCATGGCCTGCTCACGCTCCCATGAGAGCTCCTCGCGATCGCAGTTGTCCCAACGGACCTTTAACATACGGATCGCCCTGTTCCGCAGCTGACGCACCTCAACATGCTCGATGCTAACGGGCCTGACCGCCGTCGTAAGCCTGCTATCCACGGGCACCTGATCCGCCGCTACCACCTGCGTAGGCTCTTGCACTGCCTTCCGCAACACGGAGATGCGGAATACATCGTGTAGCCCGCTCAGTTCCGCCGATAGTGCAAACCTATAAGCCGCCTCACCGACGCGCTCGATGACCTCAAACGGTCCAAGGTATCTCGGACTCAGCTTTTTCAAGCGTCGAATCCTGGATACACCCTTGAACGGCCTGATCTTCAAGTAAACCCAATCGCCAACGGCGAACTGGACGTCGCGGTGCTTCGCATTATAGTACTTCGCCTGCCTATCCTGCGCAACCAAAAGCCTCTCCCGGATCAACCGTACCGTCGAAGTCGCCTCTTCGACGTCTTTCCTCTTGAAGAGCTTCGTCTCGCCCGTTTCCGCCCAAGCTAAGGGAGTGCGGCACTTCCTGCCATAGAGGGCCTCGAAAGGCGCCATCTGAATACTCGCCTGATAGCTGTTGTTGTACGCGAACTCAACAAGAAAGAGGTGATCTTCCCACCCCTTGCCAAAATCCAGGACGCACATCCGGAGCATGTCTTCTATCGTCCTGTTGGTACGCTCAGTTTGTCCATCCGTCTGAGGATGAAAGGTCGTGCTAAACTGCAGCTTCGTACCCAAAAGACGGTTGACTAGCCTCCAGTCGCTCGAAGTAAAGCGTCCATCACGATCGCTGACGATGCTACGGGGCACACTGTGCAGTCGCACTATAGTATCAACATACAACTTCGCCAATTTCTCCACCGAGTCATCCCTCCGGTTGGGGATAAAGTGCGCCACCTTCGTCAGTCGGTCTACAACTACCCAGATGGCATCGTTCCCGCACTGCGAACTCGGCAGCCCATGCACGAAATCCATGGAAATGTCATCAAACTTCCACTCCGGAACAGGCAATGACTGCAAAAAGCCACCGGGCTTCTGACATTCCGCCTTCACTAGCGCATAAGTGTGGCACTTGGCCACGTAGTGAGCGATGTCCCTCTTCATACCTGGCCACCAGAAAAGGACCTTCATGTCCTTATACATCTTTGTGCTCCCCGGATGAACTGAATACCTGGTATGATGCGCCTCGTACATCAACTCATCGCGCAGCTCACCCACCTTGGGGACGCACAAACGGTCGCCTCTCCACAGCAATCCGTCTCGAACCTGAAACTGGGCTTCCGGCCCACCACCAGCATCCTCCACGTAGCGCTTCAAACTCGGATCGAGTTCAAAAGCCTGGCGGACTCTCTCAGCGAGGTCGTACTGCACCTCAAACCAACTCAAACAGGCACCGGCACTGCACCTCTTCTCTACGCAAGAAATATCCAAGGCCTCCAGGTCACGTATCAGGTGCTCATCATGCATCTGAATCCAGTTGGCCTGCGCTGGAGCCCTGCGACTGAGTGCATCCGCAACAACATTCCCCTTCCCGGGAGTGTAGTGGATCTCGAAGGTGAAGTCCCCCAGGAACTCCATCCACCTCTGCTGCCGCATATTCAGCCCTTTCTGCGTCAGAAGGTACTTCAGGCTCTTATGGTCCGTGAAGATGTCGATCTTCAAGCCATACAGATAATGCCGCCATAGCTTCAGGACAAATATCACGGCCGCCAACTCCAAGTCGTGGACCGGATAATTCCGCTCGTGCACCTTCAGCTGGCGAGAGCCATACGCTATAACCTTGCCATGCTGCTGCAGAACGCAGCCAAGGCCGCTCCCAGAAGCGTCGGTGTAGATCTCGTAGCCCTCCGTGCCGCAAGGCAAACATAAGATTGGAGCCGTCGTAATCCTCCGCTTCAACTCCTCGAAAGCCTGCGCACACACGGGCGTCCAAATGAACTCCTGCATCTTCCGTGTCAGCGTCGTAAGAGGCAGCGCGATCCGGGAGAAGTTCTCCACGAAGCGCCTGTAATAACCGGCCAGCCCGAGGAAGCTACGGACCTCCGCTACAGAAGAAAGGACAGGCCACTCCCTGATGGCCGAAATCTTCATCGGATCTACCGCCACACCCGAACCACTAACCACATGGCCCAAGAACGCCACGGAAGGAAGCCAGAACTCGCACTTTGAGAACTTGGCATACAACTGGTTCCTCCTCAGAACCTCCAAAACTACTCGCAGGTGATCACCGTGCTCCTCCTCGGACTGAGAGTAGACTAGTATGTCATCCAGGAAGATGACCACAAACCGGTCGAGGTACTCTCGGAAAGTCCGGTTCATCAAGTCCATAAACACCGAAGGCGCATTAGACAACCCAAACGACATCACGGTGAACTCATACTACCCGTACCTCGTACTGAAGGCAGTCTTCGGGATATCGCACTCCCTGATCCGCACCTGATAATAGCCGGACTTCAAGTCCAGCTTCGAGTATACTGTCGAACCAACGAGCTGGTCGAACAAATCATCTATCCTCGGAAGAGGATACTTGTTCTTCTCCGTCAGCTTGTTCAGCTCCCGATAGTCGATGCAAAGTCGCAGGCTAACGTCCTTCTTTTTGACAAAGAGGACCGGTGCACTCCAAGGTGAGGAACTCGGACGCACGTAGCCCTGCTCAAGCAGCTCCTGCAACTGCAGCTTTAACTCCGCCAACTCTTTCGGAGCCATACGATACGGCGAGCGGGCCACAGGCTTAGCGCCTGGCACCAACTCAATCGTGAAATCTATCTCCCGCTGCGGTGGAGCACCGGGGAGCTCGCTCGGGAACACATCGGGGAACTCTGCTACTACCGGAACATCCGCTAGGCTGGGCCTCGACGTTGAAGCCTCCACAAGAGCAAAGAATAACTCTGCTCCCTGCCGCACTGCCTTGGACACCTGGAGAGCAGACATCAGCGTCTTGCTCGATCCACGCATGCCCGCAAGGACCGTCTCCCGATCGACACCCTGCCCAAACCTCACCTCCTTGGTGGTGTAATCGATGCACGCACGCTGTTCCGACAGCCAGTCCATACCGAAGATAACATCGAACTCAACCAGGGGGAGTAACGATGCCTTCAGGTCATACTCCCGACTACCAACTAGAACCTTTACGCAGTAACTCCTCTCCACACGCATCGAATATCCCATTCGGCAGTAGGACCTCCAGTTCATCTGCAGAAGCAATCGACGGCGCACCACTACGTTGGAAGAAGTCCGACGATAAGAAGGAGTGCGAAGCTCCAGTATCGAAAAGCGCTCTCGCAGGAACGCCTAAGACATTCACATAGCCTATGCCGCCAAACATGTTAGCATGAACATTAAAACAGGTATATAAAACAGTAAAGACTGTATCTTAAATTGTACCTGTCACGACGTCCTTGGCTTTGATAGCCTCCTGCTGATCGAGACTAAAGACTCTGGGCTGCGGGGGAGCCATACGGGAAGCAGTGGACTCAGCTGCCCTCCCCTTCTCAAAATAAGCTGGCCCCGCCCTCTTCTCTGGCCTTGGAAGCCCACTGCGGCAATCCCGAGAGAAATGGTCAGGCTTGCCACAAGTGTAACAAATAAGAGGACCACGTCCAGATGACGCGCCCGAAGCAGAGGGAGCTGGCCTAGATACTCGAGCCTTCTTCCAGCGACTCAACCTCCGCAACTTCGTCGCACTCGGCGCTTTGCCCTCCGGCACTGCCTCGACCACAACCGCCTTGCCCTTTTCCCTGAGCATGTCCTGCTCAAGGGCTCGGGCTGAACCAACGAGGGTCGTAAAACCCTGCGTCAACGGCCCTGTCAGAAGATGCCGCAACTCAGTACGCAAACCTCCATAAAACCTATTCACCCTTCTCTCCTCGTCATCGAAAGAAGTTCCAGCATAGCGCCCGAGGCGGGTGAACTCATGCAAGTAGTCATCAACCAGTCTACCACCCTGTGTTAGAGCCAAGAACTGGTTCTCCATCGCGATCTGCTGCGACTGAGGCACATACCTTGTGAGGAAGATTCTCGAGAACTCTTCCATCGTCACATCGACCAGTCGCCTTCCCGCGAACTGGCGCATCTTGACCTCATCCCACCACCGCCTAGCTTCCTTTTCTAGCAAGAAAGAAGCAAAGGTCACCTTCTACGCTTCCTCCGACTGTGTCGCTGTCAGAATTTGCTTCACATGCGACAACCAGTCTTCGACCTCAGCTGGGGATTCAACCCCGGTAAACGGAGGAGGTCGAAATCCCAGAAAATGCTTCAGCTGCTGCTCAGGAGCACGCCTCACTGGGACTTGCTCCACTCTTAGTGGCTCAGGGGCCACCTCTTGCACTGGCGGTTGGCCTTGCCTTTCAGGCTGGCCATTCAACGCAGCTAGAACGAATTCAGTAACTAGCCGAACCAACTCAGCAGACGGAGCTGTAGGGGCCTCAGCAGACCCACTACTCTCATGTACATCACGGGGACGCGACGGTCCCGCTGCACTTCGAGTGCCCTACACAAGTGCAACACACAGTTAGGCGACAGCACAGTCGCAACTAACAACAAAAGGAACACTCAGGTTCCAAAATCATGCAATTATTGTTGGTTTGTTGTTACATTTTATTCCTAAGTGGACATTTTTGGGTTTATTTTACGTCTCAACGGTAGCGCACACACGTGCTCACCACCCCATAAAAGAATTCGCCCACAAATTCCTTAGAAGGATACGGAACCCTAGAAGCTGATACCAATTTGTAACACCCCCATCCGTTAAGAAGCATATAGCAGAAGGTCCGGCCGGGGCCCCACGCCATATACTACAAAACAAACGGGAACGTCACTTAATTGAATATACAACGACACTATACCACGAAGCCTAACTCAGAGCATTCTATGCGGAAGTAAAAGAGAGAGAGACAGAATTATAAACCACAAGACCCGAACTCGGGTATGTCCACTTCTATTAACTTGGAATAAAATGTTTTACAACATACAAAAGAGGCACAATGGCCTTACAGTTTACCAACATCGGCGCGCAGGCCGGCCATACATGAAAATAGAAGAAAGGACACAAGGGCCTTCAAAGGCCGCAGCAGCGCAGGGGCTTCAGCCCGCCAAGTTCCCGCTCGGTCCAGCTCCTGTACAACAAGCCCACCAAAGACGGTGGCAAAACAGGGCAACGGTCAGCTAAAGCTGACCAAATTATAACGACCCCACCCCTTCGAGGGGGTGGCAGTTCTAAACGTCCCTGCAAAACAGTCTCAACAGCATATATATATATATATATATATATATATATATATATATAAGAGTGCAACTAGCAAAGCCCACAACATTTCATACATATGCAACAAGACACAGACGTGGGAATGGCCTCCACGTCTCGTGCACTCAGGCACTCTTTGGTGTACTCCGCCTTCCACCACCATCCACTCTTGATGGCTTTGCCCTTCGAGGTTAAAGTCGGCGGCCCGAATACCAGGGCTCCCCCGTGCTTTAATTGTGAACTTACGCAGTCCGAAGACTCTTCCCCGTTGCCTCCCGGCATGCTATTCGAGCCTTACTAATCAGGTGCTGCAATGGTTCGGGTGCAGGTACGCCAAATGCCCGTTGTTCACACACTCGTTGTACAACACGAAATGCGGGTATGGCGTCCCCTCAGCCCAGGTATTCTCAATTAGCTGGCTCCACGGGCCGCTAAGTCATCCACCAGGACACCCTTACAGGTCGGGCACGCCGATTTCAGGTCCCCTCAACAGGTGGGCACAACAAACATCACCAGACCCATGTCTGGGAGCTGTCGCCTGGGCGACAGTCACTGTCGCCTATCGACAGTGGACAACATTCCACTTTTAGCTTCCAGCTGTGGGTGCTTCCCGGGGCACACCCCCAGGCGTTGCTGCGCATGCAGTAGCACTCCCACTGCCTCAGAACACCAAACAGTCACCAGAACCAATTCCGGGAGCTGTCGCCGGGGCGACAGTCACTGTCGCCTGGCGACAGTGAGCAGAACTCATTTTTCTGCATCCAACTTCGTGTGCTTCCCAGGGCACACCCCCAGGCATTGCTGCGCATGCAGTAGCACTCTCTAGTCCTACGAAGCAGGATATCAACACGGGGTTTTCCACGAGCACGCACAATACCACAAGGCATCACCAATCCGGACGAACCGTCTCGGATGGGCTTCACACAGCGCGCCTACGTCCGTATTACGCACGGACTCTATATGTATGCAAGCTTTGACGGGGATAGCACAAATCGACCCATCGGAGGCCACGACCTCACCCTTTTGGGTAGATGCCTCAACGATGCATGGGAAAGGACTAGAACATGTCCAAATGGGGTTAGAAGAGTTCGTTACCCTTAAACGCCGCTTCGAGCCCATGGGTTGACGTTCCACACGGATGGAAAGGAGCGCCTCGCCCTCCTCTATGCGTAGCCACCAACCTTGAAGGGATTGGATGAGTGTAGCTCCTCCAAACCCAAGCTCCAAGCTAGGGTTCACTATTCCTTCTTCTTCTCCAAGCACTCCCTCTCTCTCTCTTTCTCTCTCCTCCTTAAACACTTAAGGAAATAATGAGAAAGAAGGATGATTTCGGCCTTCTATGCTGCCACTGAGCCCCCCAAGCCAATACCAGCCTCCAAAGTCAAAGTGCAATCAATGCCCTTGATTTCGGCCACAAAGTCCAACTTTGAGCTGTCGCCGGGCGACAGCCACTGTCGCCGGGCGACAGCCACTGTCGCCTGGGCGACAGCGTTATGAACCGACTTTGACTAGTCATCAATACTGCTGCATGACCCCAGTCACCTTGTCGCCAGCGTCAGCCGCCACCCGACAACGCTATCGCCGGGCGACAGCCACTGTCGCCCGGGCGACAGCGCTAAGAACTCCAGAAATTTACCTTCCTGAATTGGGGTCTTACAAAATCTATGTCGATGACATTATTTTTGGCTCCACAGATGATAACCTTTACAAGAAGTTTTCCAAACTTATGCAAGGGAAATTTGAAATTAGCAGTATGGGTGAGCTGAAATATTTCTTAGGACTTCAAGTGAAACAATCTGAAGATGAAATTTTCATCTCACAGACGAAGTTCGCCAAGGAGTTGGTTAAGAAATTTGGAATGGAGAGTGCAACCTCTATGGGGACTCCAATGAGCTCAGCTATGTCTCTGGACAAGGATGAGAAAGGGAAACCTTTCGATGAAACCAAGTACAGAAGCATAATTGGCTCTCTGCTCTACCTTACTGCTAGTAGGCCTGATATAATGTTTTCTACATGTGTATGTGCTAGATATCAGGTGAACTCTAAGGAATCTCATTATACTACTGCAAAGCGAATTTTGAGATATCTTAAGGGTACACCAAATCTTGGCTTATGGTACCCAAGAAGTAATGATAGTGAGCTAATAGGTTTTTAAGATGCAGACTTTGCAGGTAGTAAAGATGACAGGAAAAGCACTTCCGGTACATGCCAATTTCTCGGAAGAAGACTTATTTCCTGGAGCAGCAAGAAGCAGAATTGTGTTGCAATTTCAACCACCGAGTCAGAATACATTTCTGCAGGCAGTTGTTGCACACAACTTCTTTGGATAAAGAATCAGCTTGAAGATTACAACTTGAAGTTCAAATAAATTCCAATGTTTTGCGACTCCTCCAGTGTTATAGCAATTGCAAATAATCCAGTCTCGCACAGCCGGACAAAGCATATTGAGTTGAGATATCATTTCATCCGGGAGCATGTGGAGAATGGGGACATCAATCTATGTTATGTTCCTACGGATAAGCAAGTTGCAGATATTTTCACGAAGCCGCTGGATGAGACCAAGTTCTCTTTCTTCAAGACAGGGCTTGGAATGCTCAACATGGAGTAATAATCAAGTCAAGAATTAACTTCTCGAGAAATTATAAGGCACAGATGAATCTGCTGAAATCCTTGATTTCTCGAGAAATCAATTAGCTCTTGAGTATTGGATTATTTTTTCTCGGAAAAATCAGAAATTCTTACTTTCCGGATTTCGAAAGGGCGGGTACGCAGTTTTTATTTTTTATATTAAATAAATTCATTAAAATGTTTAATCAAATCAAAACTATAAATAGAGAAAAATAAATGACTTAATGTTCACGCAAAACCCTTCTCGTTCTTCTCGAAACCCCTCGACTGTTCATCTTCTTCTCGCGACATCCAGTCTCCAGTTCTTTTCTTCTCGCGATTTCTCCCAGCAAGCGCAAGTTCATCAGCTTTGATTCGATGGCTCCATGTCCTAGAGCTAAGATTGGCGTCGGCTGCGAGCTCGAAAGGTTAGGTCTGATCGATCTTTTAGACGATTTTCAGAATCTTTTCTATCTCTTAGATGTCGCTGGGTTATCTTTTATTTTGGAACATCCTTGTCGTATTCTGTTCAGAGAGGTAGATGATTTCTTTCTAAATGTGAAAGTTGTCAAGGAAGGGAGAATGTTAATCTCCTTTGTAGATAATCTGAAGATTAAGATTTCCACCAAATCTTTGACAAAATATCTAAGGCTTCCAGTGATAGATTCTGAAGATGACCTAGATGATGTTGATTGGGACAGAACTATGACATTTTGTGGTTTAGAAGAGAGATATACTTCTGTTAGAAGACAGAATATGAATGTTGTTGGAAAACTGTTGGTAGACATTGTTTCTAAGGTCCTTCTCTGCAGGACAGACAGTTTAGGATATGTTTCTGAAGATGTGTTTTGTTTGATGATGGCAATTGTTTCTGGGAAGAAGTGTGACTGGGCCACTCTTCTTCTTATTAAGATTAAAGCAAGTCTCCTTGCTCCAAACTATGCAAGGATACTTTCTTTGTATCTGAATCAGATGAACCCAGTAGTGTTTGACATGTCTAAAGGTGCAGTCATTCATCATCTGAAGAAGATCAATGTCTCCATAATTCAGAGGTGGGACATCAGAATTACAAAGCCAGTAAATGCAGGTGCAAGTTCCTAGGGGGAGCCTCTTCCCTCTGTCAATTCTGAACATCAGAATGTGACTTCAGATCCAGCTCCTCCTTCTAATACACCTCCTCAAGTTGTTAATTCAACTCCAGCACAGCCACCAGTTCAGCAACAAGTTCCAGACCCACCTCAGTCATCAGTTCCTCAAGATCTCATTCTTTCTGCAGAGCCAGTTCTTCCTCCAATCTCAGCTCAAGTTCCATCTGATCAAGTTGTTTCTGCTGATCCAGCTGTTCCCAATGTACAAGATGATCTAGGCACTCATGTGGAAGATACTCCTCTTATACAAGATGAAGTTGTTCAATCACCTCTTCCTCCTACAGATGTTAGCATTGAAAATGCTCAGGCAGATTCTGTTGATAACTCCATTGCAGAAATTGTAAGTGAAATTCAACAAGAAAACCTTAAAGAGCACAGTCCCAGTGGCCAAAGGGCAGGGTCTGGTGCTGATTTTGATTTCTACAATGAAGCAGATGATGTTTCAGTCCATGGTTTATCTCCTTCCCCAGTACATGTTGAGGGGGAGAAAGAGTTCATTTTGGACATAAACAAGGATGCTCAAGGAGAGCAAGTTGGTGGAGAAGGTGGTGTGATCAAAGTTTCTTCTTCTAAAGCTGTGATTCTTGAAGAACTTCCTGAAGATGTCCAACCTGCTATCATTTCTCCATTGTTTGAAGAAAACTCTCATATTGGTAAGATAGAGATGTTACTTAAAAAGCAAAGTGATAAGTTTGATTATTCATTTAAAGAAATTCATGCTAGAATTACTGATGTTGAAAAAGAAATGAATAGAAAACTAGCTGAATCCAAAGCCAGTACTGATCAGCTCAAAGAGCTTGTCATTCATGGTGGAAAGTCCATAGATCACACCATTCAGGGTGTAGAAAGAGTTCTAGAATAAGTTATAGAAGTCAGAAAAACTCAGGAATCAATGACTTCTAAGGCTGAAGAAAGTTCTTTCAAAATTATTGATGAGATGGGAATGTTCAAAGATTCTGTTATCCAAACCCTTACTGTAGAAGTCAGAAAGGGGGAGGACAAGATGGCAGAATTATTGGATTTCTCTTTATCTGAATTGCAAAGGAATTTGGGAAATCAGTTAGAACAATTGAATTCTGGTGTTCAGAAATAGATTGCAGAGGTCAATGCTCATACTACAAAGTCGGTTATGTGGATTCATAATGAAATTTTTCCAGATTTTGCTCTACAACCTCAGTTTTCACCTAGACCCACAGAGCAACCTGCATATGTACCTCCTGCTGACTATTCCCAAGTTTGGCCTGCAGAGCAATAAGAAATTCAGTCCCAGGTGCCGAGCTCAACGAAGAGGAAGTATGGAGAAGGACCATCTGCTAGCAGGTCAGTTCCTGGATCAAGCTCAGCAGGCTCTGGAAAAGCTGTTGCTGATGAAGTAGTTCCAGAACTGTGGAGTCCAGTTTCAAAAATAATTATTCTTGACTCACTCAAGCTTGTAGATGAAGGAGGAATGAAAGTCTCAGACTATTACAGTTCAACTGAATGGAGAAAGTATGAGACTAGTCTAACAAAGAGAAGGATTCATTACAAGAATCATAGTTATAACAATCCTTCAGCTCCAGCCCCTCCTCCAAAGTACTATCCTAAGCCTTATGCTTATTTGGTAAGACAAAAACAGAAGAATAGAGACAAGGCATGAAGCAAAATGGCAGAGCTTTATCAAATCTTTTGATAATTCTGATTGTGTGAACATTAAATCATTTTGACAACCTTAATCATATATAGTTTTTGATTTTGCTGCTCATTTTGTCTTCATATTTTCTCTTCTGTGATGTATAGCATATTGGTTTTATTTTGTTGCAATTCATCTTAGTTTATAGGGTTCTGACTTCTACAAATAGGGGGAGATTGTAGGGAATTGTTTCCACAATTACCTTGATTTGAAGAAGTCCCCTTGAACTAAGTTGAATTGAGTTTGTATTTGATGTTGCTCTCTAGTAATGTGTTTGCATGTTTTAAATGACTAAGTACAAACTAATGTCAGGTTTCAATAGGTCATCAAACACAGGCCTATGCAATGTAATTCCTCATTGTATGGACCAAGGTGTTGATTCATGTGAAATCTCTCTATTGGGATGTACTTCTTGTTCAAACACAAAGGAAGAGCTAAAGGAAGGTGCTGATGTTCTGTGTTCAAGGAAGAAACAAGATTTTTCTAAGTAATTCTGCGTTCGACGAAAGTTGGTGCGTTCGTCGATCTCAGTTCGACGAACGGAAGTATTTTCGTCGAACTCTGTTCTTTTGTTCTGAGAGAAGAAATGTTTTTCTAAATACTTCTGCGTTCGAAGAATATTGGTGCGTTCGTCGATCTCCGTTTGACGAACAGAGAAGTTTTCGTCGACCGCTATTTTGCCAGAGTTGAAGTTGTTTTCGTCGATCGTGTTCGTCGATCTCAGTTCGACGAACTGAATTTATTTCGTCGATCTCAACCTTGCTAAAGATAAAGCAATTTCGTCGATCGTCGATCTCCGTTCGACGAAGTGACAAGATTTCGTCGACCGCTGTTTAGCTAAAATTTGAAGTGATTTTCTTTGATCGTCTTTCGTCGATCTTCGTGCGATGAAGTGACAAAATTTCGTCGATCGCTGTTTTGTTTTAAATGAAGTATTTCTTTGATCTCAGTTCGACTAATCTTCTGAGGCCGACGAATTGACTCATTGCTGTTTTGATTCTTCATTTCATTTCTCGAAATTATTATCTATCTCTCGAGAAGTTTTTCTCTCTTGAAAATTCCTTCTATTTTCCTTCTCGAAGCTGAAGCCTATTTATTTCTCGAGAAATCCTTTGTTCTCGAGAAATTAATTGTTTTGTTCTTAATTCCTGTTTTATCAGAAGCTCTTTTATTTCTCGAAAAGTTTGTTGTTCTCGAGAAATAAATTCCTTGTGTTATCTGTGTTTGTGATTTGCTTTCTGTGCGTTCTATTTCCTCAAGTTTTTAATTCCGCAAAAGACGCGGTTATCACCTATTCACCCCCCCCCCCCCCCCCCCCTCTAGGTGATTTAGGTTGGCAACTAGATACTTCAGTGTGACTTACCCACCTAGGTGAGGAGACGCCTGCTCCTCTGCCACCGTTTGACCACGACGGGAGGTGCCCGGGAGGTTAGCTACCTCCGAAAAGTGGGAATTAAAGGTCTGTACGTAAAGAGTCGTGTGTGTGAGTTGCACCATTGCATTGCATTGCATATCATAGCATATCATTCTTGCATAAAATAGAGACCTCATCGTATAAATTAGTATGGACTCTTTTATACGATGAGTTTACCTTAGTGCCTGATCCCTTAGCTTATGTGCTTTTGTGTGTGCATATAAGTTAAGGTTACATTCGTAGCTGCTCTTAATTTTATACCTTACTTACTTCTTTACTTATAGATTTACTTACTGCCTTACTTCCTGCTCCTATATATTGTTAGTTAGGGGTTTTGCGTGTTTTATTTTATATATCTGCTAGCGTAGAAACCTTGTCACCTGCTTGTTTTATTACCCCTAGTTGTCCTCTGTTTCGTCCTTCCGCCCGGTGCCTAGGAGTCGCGGGGGGAGGCGAGGACAAAACTGTCTTAGTCTTTATGACTAACGGTCGGTTGTGACCGTAGGTTTCTAAGGAGCTGTAGCAGCAGAACGACCGACAGTACCTGATGACAAGACTTAAAGAGCGGTTTCCTTGCAACAACATTACTTGACGACAGATCGATAAGGGTTCGATAGCTTCCGCATGTATTTAGAATGAGAGAGATTTTGTACTTTATTTTGGACATTTACAGGGCATAACCCTTCTCTCTTACTCTTTTAGTTCTTTCTCATCGTGGACATTTGTATTATGGCAATAAAATAATGTGATTTTGTGGACTTGTTTCATTTAATGCTTTTATTACTGTGAATATGGTTGGCCTGGATGATGATGAATAACCGGCAGGATCGGCGTATTTTGGCGGCGACCATTGGGTGTAATGGTGTCGCCGCAAAACGGTGGTTCTGGGCGGTAAGACCCGGGAAAGAATGCAAAAAAAGAGGGTCTTACAACGACAGTGAGAGATTGCTGTGAGCGCGCTACCCGGAGGCAGTTGCTGTTCATTAGCGCACTGCCCGAAGGCAGGTGTTGTTCATTAGCGCACTGCCCGAAGGCAGGTGCTGTTCATTAGCGCACTGCCCGAAGGCAGGTGCTGTTCGTTAGTGCACTGCCCGAAGGCAGGTGCTGTTCATTAGCGCACTGCCTGAAGGCAGGTGTTGTTCATTAGCGCACTGCCCGAAGGCAGGTGGTGTTCATTAGCGCACTGCCCGAAGGCAGGTGCTGTTCATTCAAATAGACGTCCTTTCCTTTGGGCGAAGTGAATACGTAATTTCGATAGCGTGTGGGATGACATGCCTGAAATGATCAACTTTGAAAGCTATTAGTTATAGTGGCAATTTACACAAAGTTCTTATAGAAACAAAGTTGGTAGAATATTTCAGTGGCGCGGGTAGAGCCCTGCTAATAGGAGTGAATCATTCTCCCGGGATGACTGACTTAAGGGTTACCTCCCAGTCCTTTTTGGTGAGGCGTTTGCTGATCTCCTGCTAGCTGAATCGGTGCCTAGCCTCATAGGAATTTCCTCAGTAGGCCTTGTTGGACGAGTCGCTCAATTTCATCCTTAATCTTGGAGCAATTTTCCGTGTCATGTCCTTGTCCACGGTGGAACTCACAATATTTTGTCTGGTCTCCCATGTTTTTAGCGAGAGGTCTGGGCTTGCGGAGCGCTTCGTTGCCTTTGATTGCGTAAAGTATGTTGGTTCTGCAGGTATTGAGGTTCGTGTTTCTTTGGTGCTGCCGAGGTTGTGGATTGCTATGACATTCATTGTTCCTCCTGAGGACTAGTGAAGCCCCTTGCTCTCTTTCCCTTTTCATATCTCTATCAAACTATTGTTGATGTGTTTCTACTGCTTCGTCGGCGGCGATCTGGGCGTCGATCCGTTGAACGAGGTCGGAGTAGCTGGGTAAAGTATCCCGTATTAACGTGGAGTAAAAACCACCAGGGCGGAGCCCTCCGAGGAGAAACCCACGCAGGAGCTCCAGTTTTACCCCAGGGATTTGTCGTGCCTCTGCGGTGAAATGGCGGAAGAAATCTTTAAGGGTTTCCCCTTCTCTTTGACGTATCCCGGATAGGTGGGAGGGATCGTTGACTATCCGACGGCTAGCAATAAACTGGTCCGTGAACTGCTGAGTCAGCTCTGCGAGATCCTTGATTTCTTCCTCCTTCAGGGAGAAGAACCAAGTGCGAGCATGTCCTTTCAAAGTTGCTGGGAATGCCTGACACAGTAGTGGATCTGGGGCATTGCAGAGTTGCATCATGATCGCGAAGTGCCTGATGTGCTCCGATGGGTCGCCTGCTTCGTCGTACGTCTCAATCTTTGGGAGCTTGAAGCCCAAGGGGATTGGATGTGCCAGAACCTCAGGTGTGAATGGTGAGCGACGATGGAGAGGGCGAGGGGCCCAAGCGGCACATTGCCTGGCTCGTTCGCATTCTTCAAGAATTATGTTACGAACTTCTTCACGTGTGAGCCTCCCATCTGTAAGCTCACATCCTATCGCTTCTGGGCGGCTGCGGTGATGCTGAGATTCAGGCTCTTTGGCCGGTGGGACACTGAGACATTGGCTGGCTACGTTGGGGAGACCGTCTTCAGGTATGAGGTGCTTGCGAACAAAATCCTCTGCCGGAGTTTGGTCCGGGGCTGCCGGAGGTGGACTGCTTTGTCTGGAGGCAGGATTATGAGCTCGAGGCACTTTTTTGCTCACAAGATATTCTTCAACTGGGCGCACACATTTCTCCAGTGTCGCATGGGGTGCGTGCATGACCTCTTCAATGATAGATGCGCTATCGTGTGAGTGGGAGGGAATTGGACCGACGTGCCTCCCAAGAACTGATCTTTCGCGAACGCGATCGGTCTTTCCTGCCATGGTCTCTAGTCACGAGTATCGTTGTGTAGAGAATACGGTCTTCTAAATCTTCAGAGCTTCGGGAACCTGGTTCCCACAGACGACGCCAAACTGTTGCGGTCCACTCAAGGCTCCGGTAGATCAGACTAAATTGAACCGTCCTAGCCCGGAAGCGTTCGAGCGTACAAACAGTCACAGAAAAGGGAGAGCAGACAAGACAATTTTTTTAACGTGGAAAACCCGTCAACTGGGTGAAAAACCACGTGGTCGGGCCTGCGCCGACCAAATCTTCCACTATTTGTTGGTTGTACAGAGCTTTTTGAATAACTCGGGGGAGACAGGCCGCCTCTCGTTACAATTATTGAGAGAGAGAGTGAGGTGTTCGGAGGGTGATAGGCCACCGCTCACGCAGCTAAGTCTTCGGCCTGCTGCAGAGGGGAATGTTGTGCTCTAAGTGCTTTTGAGGCTTTGAATGTTGCTCGAAGGTTGGATCGATGCGCTCTGTGTGTCTTTGTCTTTGTGGCTTGTCTCCTGCTGCGCGAGAGGAGTTTGGAGTGCTGGTCTTGACGGTGGCTGGCACGTTTGTTCTTGAGCGCACGGAGGCGTGCTTGTTCTTGAGTACACGGAGGCGTGCAAGGAGGAGGCGTGCAAGGAGGAGGCGCGCTTGTGAGCGCGCAAGGAGGAGGCGTGCATGTGAGCGCGCAAGGAGGAGGCGCGCTTGTGAGCGCGTAAGGAGGACGCGCGCTTGTGAGAGCGCAAGGAGGACGCGCGCTTGTGAGCGCGCAAGGAGGACGCGCGCTTGTGAGCGCGCAAGGAGGATGCGCGCTTGTGAGCGCGCAAGGAGGAGGCTCGCTTGTGAGCGCGCAAGGAGGAGGCACGCTTGTGAGCGCGCAAGGACGAGGCGCGCTTGTGAGCATGCAAGGACGAGGCGCGCTTGTGAGCGCGCAAGGAAGAAGGAGGAGAGAGAAAATTCGTAGGAGGATTTTCCCGGCCGGAGAGAGAGAAACTCTCAAAAGAGCGGAGAGATGGAGGAGGAGAAGATGTAAAAAAGAGAAGCCTTGGGATTCTATTTATAGTTTTTGAGGGTGACACTTTCGTAATTAAATGGGTGGTTAGGGTGGTTAAGGTGGTTATGGTGGTTATGCGGCTACCCGCACATCATAACCAATTTATGTATTATACACACACTTATCATGAATGTGGCTACGCGCACACCAGTTTGTATAGTTTTGTGGTGTTATGTACATATGACGGATATGGTTATGCGCACACCATAACCATACTATTTGCACCCCATGATGAGGGATTTTACTATTTGCACCCCCATGTTAGAGGATTTTACTATTTGCACCCCATGATGGGGAATTTTACTATTTCCACACCATGATGTGGGATTTTACTATTTGCACCTCCATGTTGGAGGATTTTACTATTTGTACCCCATGATGGGGGATTTTACTATTTGCATCCAATGATGGGGGATTTTACTATTTACACCCCATGATGTGGGATTTTACTATTTGCACCCCATGATGTGGGATTTTACTATTTGCACCCCATGATGGGGGATTTTACTATTTGCACCCCTTGATGGGGGATTTTACTATTTGCACTCAATGATCGGGGATTTTACTATTTGCACCCTATGATGGGGGATTTTTACTATTTGCCCCCCATGATGGGTGGTTACGGGGCTAGTGAGGTTTACCTTGGTCAACCTCATTTCCTTTACCAAATGAGGCGAGTGTTGTTCATTAGCACACTGCCCGAATGCACTGCCTGAACATTTTGTTAGACCACATTACATATCATCTTTACGGGTGCACATCAATAATAATTATAATTGCAGGTGCAAAAAATAAATGCATGTTGCGTCTTACGTAATTTTTTAATCGAAAGGAGACTAAGTACTGATTCATAAATGCTCGTTGAGGTAGATGCTGAATTATTTGCTATAGAGGTTGCCGAAGAAGAAGAGATCTACGAATATGATGATAATATTAATCCGATACAATCATCTAATGCATGGACACAATTTAGAGACAACTTATCTATGGAAATATTTGCAGAATATCAAGCTCGTAGTTAGATTTATTACCAGACACATGCTTGTTTATCATCTTATTTTACACATGGTTTATTATCTTTTTGTAAGTTCATGGTTTATTATCTTTTTGTATGCTCATGTCAAGGATAAAATTATCTTAAGCCTTTCGGCTATTTGCAGATAATCTAAAATGGATAGAAATTCAGCAAAAGAAAAATCATACGTACATTGGACAACTGAAATGGATCGTACTATGTCCAGTGTATTGCTAGAGGAGCATGGTAAAGGTCACAAAATACGATGAAAAGCGGTGGCATTCACAGCAGCGATTAAAGTAATGAAAGATTTACATAATTTGGACTTCACCAAGAATAAGATCATGGCCAGACTCAATACATGGAATAAATATTACAAGGAGGTCTCCGCAATGTTGGAGTACACAAGTGGCTTCAGATGGGATTGGCCGATTGGGAACGAAACACGGTGAAAGTTGACAGCGAAGAAGTATGGGCCAATTATGTGAAGGTATACTCATTTATCGCATTGTATAATTTTGTTTTAATTGTTTTACCTTAGTTCATGTGGAGTACTTATTCTGTGCAGGCTCATCCAACTGTGAAACACTACAGAGAGAAGGTAATCATTAATTGGGCGGAGTTATGGATATTATGCGGTAATGACAAGGCAACAGGTTCTTTTGCGGCGACAGCAAACGAGACAGTCAGTGACCTGAACAGAGATTCAATGGGTGAAGAAAGTAACTTCACAGCAGAACCTTCATCAGGTGGGAGGAGTATGCGGAGGAAGAGGAAGGCAACTCTTGAAGAGTCAATCGCAGACGCCATTAATAAAATGGCGGATAGTATGGAGCACGCAGTGACCGCAATCATAAAAAGCAACGAATTAGCACTGCTGGTTACAAGTCCTGCTCAAATCTATGAGACACTTGCCCGTCTACCAGATTTGCAAGAGCTCGAATTAGTTAAAGTCATGGATCTACTAGGTGTCAGTCAACTGAAGTTTGATACGTTCATGACTCTCCCAGATCGCCTCAGGACGACGCGGCTTCACGTGCAATTCTATAACTTATGAGGGCATGACAATGGCGTACTTTTTAATTTTGTGCTTTTTATTAGAACATTTTCATGGTCGATGGATCTTGAGTTCATGTTGTTGATATGTTTATGCTACTACGTAATATTTGGATAATTTCAGTGTTTTAAAATTTGTGATGTTAAGCTTGCAGTTTTTATATATTTTAAATAATTTTGTAAGTTTCATTCAATTCTTGTGGATGAATTCCATCCAGCATCCGAACAATAGAATTGCCCAATTCCAATTCCTGCAGCTCAAAACCTTCCTGCAGCCGAACAACATAATTGGAATTCAGGAAAACCAAAACCTGCTGGTTTTCGATTTTACTGAATTCCAATTCTTCAAAATCAAATCCTGCGATCCGAACGGACCGTAAGATTATAAAATAAGTGTAATTTTAATTATAAACTTATGGATTGAAATAGTGATTTTAGATGTGCGGACAGTTGTCTGTAATTTTAATCATAAACTTATGGATTGAAAATAGTGATTTAGGTGTGCGGATAGTTGTCTAAAGCTGCAGGAACATTTTTAATTTGTTGCACCATATTATTTTATTAAAAGATAACACCGTGCAATTGTTGCTTTCGATCTCTCACAAAAAAAAAATGTAAAAATACACATTTAGATTTTTTATTTTAGTAATGGCAATACGAAAAAACACAAACTTTATGATATTTTGCATAATGTAAAAATAAGACATAATTTATAATTTTTTAAAAGCATTTCACAATATTCACTCTGTCATCATGAACAGTTCTTTCACCTCAGGATATTCCTAAGCCGGCAACCAATATACATTTTCTCTCTGATCGTGCCAGATTATTCTCACGTCAACTCTTTTTTTCGTTCGTTCTCTCACAGTACCCCAATCCATCCATCGGCTCCCCCAACATTGACGAAGCTATGAAAATATTGGGGCGGCGACGACAAGGATCGTATTACCTCCAATGATGTTTTCATGAGAAACAAGAATTTTGATAGGCACATGAAGCGTATTCTCATTAGGAGAGAATAAATGAATTTTTGTATAAAGAAACTCCAAAATTTTGATAATTAATGACTAATTGTTTTGGTCACTAAATAAATAATTTAATGACTAAATTATTTTTGGTCACTAAATACTTTAGAAAATTTACTTTAGTGACGGAACTTATATTTCGTCACTAAAGATATGTCTTTAGTGACCAAATGTTTATTTCGTCACTGAAGAAGTGCTTTAGTGACGAACTGTAAGACCCCCCTCCCGGAACACAAGACACGGCCGAGGGGAGTCCTATGCCCAGGACAGCCGCCTTGCGGAAGTGTTAGTACACGGGCCAGCCCCCTCCACAAGACGCCTATCCTGCCGGCTATTCTCACATATCATCATGTCAACCCATCAATAATAGAAAACATTGATTCACAAATTAAGTAATAGTGTCCAAACAGTACAAAAAAATGACAGGAAGCTAGACAAGCTCCTGTAAATCATCAGAGTATAAACTTGCCCTAAGGCTACATTCCAACCACTCGCTCACATCTGCCACTGACGGTAGCCAAGGTATCATAATCACCAGCACTGTCACCCTGGCTTGGTTGTCCTCCTGTGTAGTACGCTGCTGCTCCACCTGAGGGTGCTCCTAAAAGTAGTGGTATAACAACCGTTAGTCATAAAGACTAAGTGGCTTCACATCCTCTCCCCCGACGACTCCAAGGCACCGGGTGTAACACCTCCCCTGTAATGACCATATAATATGGGTCCGGTCGGGACCCCACAACATATAACCGCCACAGGATCAGAATTAAAAGATGATATTAACTACCCGAACTCCAAACTCAGAAAACACAGCGGAAACAAACTAAAAACCACAGAGATTGTCCACAGTACAAAGGTGTCCAACTGGCCTTAAGGCCTTACAAAACCAACGTCCAAATCATCAAACATTCAATCCTAAAAGACATCCCAACAAAAGGGGAAAGATAGTTTTTCCTAAACTACCTCGGCATGCAAACCGGATATAACAAGGTACGAAGAAAGTAATGCAGGAAAAACAACTAAGCACTTCGTGAGGATTTAGGCCTTTTTGGCCGGCGCGCTGGGTCCAGCATGCGATTCTTGCCTTGCAACCAAATCACAAAGAGCGGTAAACGAGGGTCAGCTATGGCTGACCACAAACGGTGTAACAACATCCCTCCTCCCGGCCGTCCTAGCGGAGCCCGGGGAACTACTTCACCCTGCAAGTCAGCACTTCGTATGCAAATGTACATAAAGAAAAGCAACATAAATACAGGCATGAGTGTCACAAGCATCATCCACGTTTCTATGTTGAGCAGGTAATAAAAGGGGGGCCTAACAATGCAAAATAAGTGCAAACCCGGGTTTCACCCAAGGCACCCTAAAGCGTATGAATCTAACACATCATCATACATCACCAACACAAGGGTACTCATTACTTCCCCACAAGGGCATCAAAAACCAAGGCCAAGAGCTCTCGCTGAGACCCACCTCGCCTGGCTCACCATGCCATTGGGCTTGTCTGACAGCTCACATGCTCGGGCCGCCAACAACGCACCAAGACCGATTCTAAGAATTCTGGCCAACCAAAACGTCCCAAGGCCCTGGGCTTACTTTCGGGACAACGTCCACCGATTGCCTCGCCTGGCGACCGTCAACGGACTCATCCGTAGCACAGACATTCTCGTCAGTCAACAATCGAAGGGACTAATCTTGCCGGGACACTCTCCACACGTGAATCTCAGTCTTCACGGGATAGCCAGCCGACCACAAAGACCAATCGCGCCTTCGCACAACACTAGGCATCACAAGCCCCATAGTCCACACATTATTTCTCCGCCCTAAACCCAACATTCGTTACCACACGAAGCTACAAGGGCATCACAACGACAAGTTTGCCGTATTCGGATTTCTAACAAAACCCCTAAAAATGCGCGTAAATCAACATCACCGGATCGGACCAACGGCCACAAATCCGGCTTCACCCACAATGCCTAATCCGCTAACGGAGCGGATCTCTAGTGCAAATCATGTCGGGGACGGACACAATCAACCCGGTGGTTCCTCTTGAACCAAGGCGACCCGGATCCCTCTCACTCGACGGATCCGGTGCCAAAATGCAGGAAATAAAGGGATGCCAAGCACGCATCCTAAAGACCGGGAGGAGAAATGTCGTTACCTTTTGAGATCTCCTCCTAGCCATGAGAAGCTTGCAAACAAACGGTGGAGAAGAAGCGCCTTGATGCCCTCTACGCGTTGCCGGTCTCGGATCTGCGATCGGAGCTCCGAAGCTCCAACAATGGCGGATCTCCCCTCTTCTTCCTCCTTGCCCCCTTCTCCTTTCTCCAACCTAAGAGAGAGAAAGGACTTGAAAATATGAGGGAATAACCCCTCATCCAAGCCCTAAAGCCCCCCCAGCGAAACATCTCAGCCGCTGGATCAAATCCCGAAATATTTGATCGGTCGGATCGTCATCCCCGCACATTTTCGCGGAACAGAAATAAACAGGGAGCACGATCACAGGCGCACGATCACTGGTCGTGCGCGAAGAGGAGAATGGTCGTGTGATAACCCGAGACAGAACTTCGATTCCTTGTGAGATACGCACGATCATTGGCGCACGATCATTGGTCGTGCACGAAGAGGGCAATGGTCGTGCGCAGAGAACTGTTGTGGAATTTTTAGCCTATCCCGAGCGCAGCACTACCGCTCCGCCTACCTCGCTGGACTACGATTTTTGGGGTGTTACAACTCCACCCCCCTTAAAAGAATTTCGTCCTCAAAATTTCAGAATTTAAACAGGAAATTCATAACGCATACCTGGAGTGAAAAGTTCCGGGAAATCCTCCCGCATCGCTTGCTCACGCTCCCAAGAGAATTCGTCTCGCCCGCAGTTGTCCCATCGCACCTTTACAAGTTTGACTTGCTTGTTACGCAACTGCCGGACTTCTGAATCCTCCACGCACATCGGGCGAACCCTCGCCCCCAAGTCCTCCATCACCAGCACCGCCGCCGCTTCGACCACAACGCTCGGCTCTACCAAAGCTTTCCTCAGCACGGAGACATGGAAGACGTCATGTAATCCACTCAGCTCTGCAGACAACGCCAAACGATAGGCTGCTTCGCCTATACGCTCCGTAACCTCGAACGGACCCAAATATCTCGGACTCAACTTCTTGAGTCGC
Source organism: Dactylorhiza incarnata (assembly GCA_033032865.1). Classification (NCBI taxonomy): domain Eukaryota; kingdom Viridiplantae; phylum Streptophyta; class Magnoliopsida; order Asparagales; family Orchidaceae; genus Dactylorhiza; species Dactylorhiza incarnata. Next base: position 13,754,391 of record JAWHQI010000003.1, on the reverse strand, counting down.
CGTACCCGCGAAACGCCCTTGAACGGCTTGATCTTCAAGTAGACCATGTCGCCCACTGCGAACTCCACATTTCTGTGGCGCGCATTAAAATACTTCGCTTGTCGATCCTGAGCAACCTTCATGCGCTCCTGGATCGTCCGCACAATCTCGCAAGCATCTTCCACCACTTGCTTTCCCAAAATCTTAGTGTCTCCCACCTCTGCCCAAGACATCGGCGTTCGACACTTCCTTCCATACAAATCTTCGTATGGCTCCATCTTGATACTCGCCTGGAAGCTATTATTATAGGCGAACTCCACCATGAAAAGGTGGTCTTCCCAACCTTTTCCAAAGTCGAGAGCACACATCCTCAACATGTCTTCCAACGTACGGTTCGTTCGCTCCGTCTGACCATCGGTCTGCGGATGGAACGCGGTACTAAACTTGAGCTTCGTGCCTAGACTTTTCTGCACTAATCTCCAGTCCTTCGAGGTGAATCGCCCATCGCGATCACTAACGATGCTCTTCGGAATCCCGTGCAACCGCACAATGTTTCGAACATAAAGCTCCACGAGCTTCTCCACGCCATCGCCCTTCTGATTCGGAATGAAGTGGGCCACCTTCGTCAGGCGATCCACTATCACCCAAATCGCATCATTACCCTGCTGCGATCGAGGCAAACCATGCACAAAATCCATAGAGATGTCATCAAATTTCCATTCGGGGATGGGAAGAGGCTTCAAGAACCCACCGGGCCTTTGGCACTCAGCCTTCACCAAGGCACAAGTCTGACATCGGCTCACGTACTCGGCTACATCCCGCTTCATCCCAGGCCACCAAAAAGATTTCTTCAAATCCGCGCACATCTTTGTACTTCCTGGATGAACGGAGTACTTCGTAAAGTGAGCTTCAAACATCAACTCCTCGCGAAGCTTACCGAAGCGCGGAACATAGATCCTTCCGTCTCTCCTCAGAATTCCACCAATCATCTCCAAAGCAGTGCCTTCGCTTTGCTGAGCCTCCAACACCAACTGTTGGCACTCCTCGTCTGCACTGGTCGCCTCTCGGATTCGATCCGTTATATCACACTGCATTTCAATCCAGTTCAAACGAGCTACGCTAGACTCAACTCTAGCCACACAAGAAATGTCAAGACTCCAAGTCTCGAATCAAACGCTCGTTATGCGCCTCCATCCAATTACCTTGCCCGGAGTACTTCCTACTCAAAGCATCTGCCACCATGTTGGCTTTACCCGGCGTATATTGAATCTCCATGTCGTAGTCCCCAAGGAACTCGACCCACCTACGCTGCCGCATATTCAGGTCCTTTTGGTCTAGAAGGTACCTCAAGCTTTTGTGATCTATGAAGATCTCCACCTTCGCACCATAAACGTAGTGCCGCCACAACTTTAGCGCAAAGATTACCGCCGCCAACTCCAGATCGTGGACGGGATAATTCTTCTCATGAGCCTTTAACTGCCTTGACCCATAAGCGATCACCTTGCCGTACTGCACCAGCACGCAACCCAACCCGCAACCTGACGCGTCGCTGAAAATCTGAAATCCTTCTGTCCCACTAGGAAGACTAAGGATTGGAGCGGACATCAACCTTTCCTTCAGATTCTCAAATGCACGGGCACACTCCGGTGTCCATACGAACCTCTGGTCCTTGCGAGTAAGAGTGGTGAGGGGCAGCGCCATCCGTGAAAAGTTCTCCACGAACCTTCTATAATAACCGGCTAGTCCAAGGAAACTCCGGACTTCCGCCATGGTTCTCAAGACAGGCCAAACTCTAATGGCTTCAATCTTCGCTGGATCTACCGCTACCCCATCTCCACTAATTATGTGCCCCAAGAAAGCCACCTTCTCGATCCAAAACTCACATTTTGAGAACTTAGCATAAAGCTGATTCTCCCTTAGAGTCTGCAATACTTGCCTCAAGTGAGACTCATGCTCTGCCTCCGATTTTGAATACACCAAAATATCATCAATAAACACCACCACGAACAAATCTAAGAACGGGCGAAAAACCCTGTTCATCAAATCCATGAACACAGATGGCGCGTTCGTCAGTCTGAACGACATCACCGAAAACTCGTAGTGTCCATACCGAGTCCCAAACGCTGTCTTGGCAACGTCCTCTTCTCGAATCTTCAACTGGTAGTACCCTGATTTCAAATCCAACTTGGAGTACACCACCGACCCCACTAACTGGTCGAATAAATCATCGATTCGGGGAATCGGATATTTATTCTTAACGGTCAATTTATTCAATTCACAATAATCGATACACAACCGCATACTTCCGTCTTTCTTCTTCACAAACAATACCGGCGCACTCCACGGCAAAGAGCTGGGCCTAATGTACCCTTGCTCTAACAACTCCTGCAACTGAACCTTTAACTCGGCCAATTCCTTCGGTGCCATCCTAAACGGAGGACGCGACACTGGCCTCGCACCCGGTACCAACTCTATCGAGAAATCAATTTCACGCTGAGTAGGTGCTCCCGGAAGCTCCTCGGGGAATACATCCTCAAATTCTTCCACCACCGGAACTTCTCTAATAGCCCACTTTGTGGAGTGAGTCTCCAACAAAGCTAAGAACGCCTCGCCTCCTTGGTTTACCGCACGCCTCATTTGCATAGCGGAAATCAGGGAGCAAGCCACTCCGCTTAGGCCTTCAAACTTGACCTCTGCTTTACCTTCACCTCTCAGGGTTACCACCTTCAACTGGCAGTCGATACTAGCTCGCAAGCCAGTCCATTCCCAAGATAACATCGAATTCGGCTAGTGGCAGAATCGCTGCTACCAACACGAAATCACAATCGCCAATTTGCATCACAATGCGTCCCTTCCTCATGGTAGTCATGAAAGACCCATTCGGCATACGCACACTCAGCTCCACTTCTGCCACTACGGACTCAGCACCAATCTTCCGGATAAAACTTTCCGCAAGAAAAGAGTGTGACGCCCCCGTGTCGAACAACACTCGACAGGGGTAGCCCGAAACTAGCACGAAACCTAACCACGTGCAAAACAAACATGAAAGGCCGCAACCTACATTATAGTAACAAACGAAACTTAAACCTTTCGTACCTGTCACCACATCGGGTTGACGTATCGCTTCCTGCTGCCCAAGATTATAGGCTCTAGGCTGCACTGGAGGGAACCGCGAAGCACTCGACTCCGCCGCTTTCCCCTTCTCTGCAACACTGGGACCCGAACGCACCGATTGTTCTTGTCTCGGCTCTGGCCCAGCTCCGCCCTCAGTACAAAAACGGCTAATGTGACCCACCTTGCCACACTGGTAACAAGTAACCGGACCTTTGGAACGGAAATCTCCCGAAGGTGCGCCACTTCTCTCCCCAGGCCTATTAGGACGGGGCTTCTTCTTCCATCGGCTGCCCTCGGACTTCCACTGGGGCTGAGACTGAGAAGGCTTTCCTTCTCCCTGCCTTGCCGCAACACCCTTTCGTTGTTGAGTTCGCTCCAAGTCGCTCTCCAGCGTGGGGGCGGCTTCGACCAACTCATTGAATCCCGCATTCTTCAAGGCTATGAGTGGTTGCCTTAAATTTTCCCTCAACCCTTGATAAAAGAGGTTATCTCTCTCTTCATCATCTGCCATAGTCGTACCCGCATAACGACCCAACCGAGTGAACTCTTGCAGGTATTCATCCACTGTCTTCTCCCGCTGCACCAAATGCAGAAACTGTCGCTGCAGTGCTAACCTTGTTGAAGCCAGAATGTAACGCTTTAGGAAAGCGTTTCCGAACTCCTCCATGGACGGAACACGCCCAACAAAATGTCGACCGTTATGGTTCACCCACCACAACTTCGCATCGCCCTCTAACATGAAGCTCGCAAAGTGAGACTGCCTCTCAGCTGGGGTCTCAGCTGCCTTTAAGAGCTCCTGGATCCTCGAAAGACAATCCTCGGCATCCATTGGAGTGCCCACTCCCTTGAATGTCGGAGGGTGGAAACTCAAGAAATACTTCATGAATCGATCACCCATCGGAATAGCTCTCTCCGCTAAAGGCTCTGCTTGCCTCACTTCGACATCCGGTGTATCCGGCGTAGCCGCCGGAGTGACAGGGGTCGCAATTTACACCATCGGCGTAGGAACCCGTGGCATCGCTCCAGCTTGAGCCGATACCATTGCCTCCGCTAGCATGCGACAGAAATCAGTCGGGGACATGCCCACATTCATGAGGCCTGGAGCAGTAGCACTGCTCCCCGAAGGCTCCTCTTGCCTCCTCGACGTCCCCGCGTCGTCGCCAACATCCTAGCATAAGCAAGGAAAAATAAAAGCTCATCAGGATCTAAACGCAAGACTCGAACGCAGGGATACTCATGATCCCGCACAATACTCCTATGTGGACAATCTCTTACGCGATCCAAAAACACTAGACCTCGCAAGAATACTCACAACCTCGCTTTGATACAAAATTGCAACACCTCCCCTGTAATGACCATATAATATGGGTCCGGCCGGGACCCCACAACATATAACCGCCACAGGATCAGAATTAAAAGATGATATTAACTACCCGAACTCCAAACTCAGAAAACACAGCGAAAACAAACTAAAAACCACAGAGATTGTCCACAGTACAAAGGAGTCCAACTGGCCTTAAGGCCTTACAAAACCAACGTCCAAATCATCAAACATTCAATCCTAAAAGACATCCCAACAAAAGGGGAAAGATAGTTTTTCCTAAACTACCTCGGCATGCAAGCCGGATATAACAAGGTACGAAGAAAGTAATGCAGGAAAAACAACTAAGCACTTCGTGAGGCTTTAGGCCTTTTTGGCCGGCGCGCTGGGTCCATCCTGCGATTCTTGCCCTGCAACCAAATCACAAAGAGCGGTAAACGAGGGTCAGCTATGGCTGACCACAAACGGTGTAATAACATCCCTCCTCCCGGTCGTCCTAGCGGACCCCGGGGAACTACTTCACCCTGCAAGTCAGCACTTCGTATACAAATGTACATAAAGAAAAGCAACATAAATACAGGCATGAGTGTCACAAGCATCATCCACGTTTCTATGTTGAGCAGGTAATAAAAGGGGGGCCTAACAATGCAAAATGAGTGCAAACCCGGGTTTCACCCAAGGCACCCTAAAGCGTATGAATCTAACACATCATCATACATCACCAACACAAGGGTACTCATTACTTCCCCACAAGGGCATCAAAACCCAAGGCCAAGAGCTCTCGCTGAGACCCACCTCGCCTGGCTCACCATGCCATCGGGCTTGTCTGACAGCTCACATGCTCGGGCCGCCAACAACGCACCAAGACCGATTCTAAGAATTCTGGCCAACCAAAACGTCCCAAGGCCCTGGGCTTACTTTCGGGACAACGTCCACCGATTGCCTCGCCTGGCGACCGTCAACGGACTCATCCGTAGCACAGACATTCTCGTCAGTCAACAATTGAAGGGACTAATCTCGCCGGGACACTCTCCACACGTGAATCTCAGTCTTCACGGGATAGCCAGCCGACCACAAAGACCAATCGCGCCTTCGCACAACACTAGGCAGCACAAGCCCCATAGTCCGCACATTATTTCTCCGCCCTAAACCCAACATTCTTTACCACACGAAGCTACAAGGGCATCACAACGACGAGTTTGCCGTATTCGGATTTCTAACAAAACCCCTAAAAATGCGCGTAAATCAACATCACCGGATCGGACCAACGGCCACAAATCCGGCTTCACCTACAATGCCTAATCCGCTAACGGAGCGGATCTCTAGTGCAAATCATGTCGGGGATGGACACAATCAACCTGGTGGTTCCTCTTGAACCAAGTCGACCCGGATCCCTCTCACTCGACGGATCCGGTGCCAAAATGCAGGAAATAAAGGGATGTCAAGCACGCATCCTAAAGACCGGGAGGAGAAATGTCGTTACCTTTTGAGATCTCCTCCTAGCCATGAGAAGCTTGCAAACAAATGGTGGAGAAGAAGCGCCTTGACGCCCTCTACGCGTTAGCGGTCTCGGATCGGCGATCGGAGCTCCGAAGCTCCAACAATGGCGGATCTCCCCTCTTCTTCCTCCTTGCCCCCTTCTCCTTTCTCCAACCTAAGAGAGAAAAAGGACTTGAAAATATGAGGGAATAACCCCTCATCCAAGCCCTAAAACCCCCCCAGCGAAACATCTCAGCCGCTGGATCAAATCCTGAAATATTTGATCGGTCGGATCGTCATCCCCGCACGTTTTCGCGGAACAGAAATAAACAGGGCGCACGATCACAGGCGCACGATCACTGGTCGTGCGCGAAGAGGAGAATGGTCGTGCGATAACCCGAGATAGAACTCCGATTCCTTGTGAGATACGCACGATCATTGGCGCACGATCACTGGTCGTGCGCGAAGAGGACAATGGTCGTGCGCAGAGAACTGTTGTGGAATTTTTAGCCTATCCCGAGCGCAGCACTACCGCTCCGCCTACCTCGCTGGACTACGATTTTTGGGGTGTTACACCGGGCGGAAGGGAATGAAGAAAAGCTGCAATATAGTTAGTAGTAGCAAAAGCAGGTGACAAGGAAAGATGTAATTACAGCAGTGTATCAAATGTATAAGAAGTACATTTAACAAATAATATGACAATAGCAGAGTATAAGCAAGTAGTGAAACAACACAGAAGTAAGCAGTTCATTTCGTACCATAACTTATATGAATGCCCATACAAACTTATAAGTTAAGGTTTCCAATTTGGAATCCATCATATAAAAGAGCCCATACTAATTTATATGATGGACCCGATGCGGTGCAATGTTATGATCATGAAGGATGAATGCAATGCAATGATTATGATATGATGAACTCACCATGCATTTTGCTATGTCGACATAGACATGTAGTTCCCGCTTTTTGAGGGTAGCTAACCACTCAGGCACCTCGCGTCGTGGCCAGACGGAGACTGTGGAACGGGCTCCTCCACAACTAGGCGGGTATGAACACTACCAGACCTAGGCCGATGTACGCCTCAACGCTAAGAACACACAACGGATCCCCTGTGTACTGCTCGAATCATGCTGAGTCTTCATAACACGGAAGGGGTCTTGGGAAGTGCGCACCAAGAACACAGCCCAACCGGTCTAGAGTCTAACTGTCGGCTTCTATCGGTGTCACGGCTAGCAAGCCCGTAGACCCGCCACAAGTAATCCTCCAACCAGGATCATTACACCACCATATGTAAACCGAGCGCCTTCTTGTAATTTCCATGCATAACCTGTGCTATCAAGCACCCAAAGACTCACCGGAGGAGTCTTCTCACTTTTCACATCATACAAGTCAACTGATGCTAACTAGCATCCAGGGCCCCCAACAACCGGGCCTCCCAACATATCACCATAAGATATAACCATATCTTATAATCCACGTCAAGCCAACGCTTCTACCCATACTGAGTTAACGTAACTCTCGTGCGGTGGCGTGTGCCAAAACATGGAAATTACTCTATCTGATCTCAAGGGTCGGCGGGAAGTTACCCTTTCCCGTCATCCCATCGACTTACTAGCGCCGGCGGTAGGGCTACCGCCGAGCGCTAGCTATTTCTACCAAACCTCCTTTTTGTCGATCTCAAGGGTCAATGGGAAGTTACCCTTTCCCGTCGTCCCGTCGACTTACTAGCGCCGGCTGTAGGGCTACCGTCGAGCGCTAGCTATTTCTATCAAACCTCCTTTTCGTCGATCTCAAGGGTCGACGGGAAGTTACCCTTTCCCGTCGTCCCGTCGACTTACTAGCACCGGCGGTAGGGCTACAGACGAGCACTAGCTATTTCTATCAAACCTCTTTTTCGTCGATCTCAAGGGTCGACGAGAAGTTACCCTTTCCCGTCGTCCCGTCGACTTACTAGCGCCGGCGGTAGGGCTACCGCCGAGCGCTAGCTATTTTTATCAAACCTCCTTTTCGTTGATCTCAAGGGTCAACGTGAAGTTACCCTTTCTCGTCGTCCCGTCGACTTACTAGCGCCGGCGGTAGGGCTACCGCCGAGCGCTAGCCAACAGAGAGCAAGTCATCTGCTCTTCACCTCCAAACAATCCTCCCTGGCAACCCTGCTCCAAAACACATACCCAAACTCTCTTTCCCTAATTGTTGGAACTTCATCTCTATTCAAACGTATATATATATATATATTTATATATATATATATCCAATTCTATTCAAGTCTAGAGTTATCATTAAAGGCCCCTTTTTAACCTACACTATTCATCATCTTCCCCAATTGAGTAATTAGGGCATTTCACCTTCTCTCCTCCAATACTCCCTCATATGACCATGGATTTTCACGAAATCGAATCCTATCTCATCCTGTCGGAGAGAAGAAATGATTGAGGGAGCTTTCGCGGCAATCAGTGCCCTAAGTTGAAAGATTCGGTTTGGTCTTTTCCTAAGAATCTCCATTAGCTCACAAGCCAAGCTCTTTTGAGCTCAACACCTCTCCTAATTTTCTCTACGATCTAGCACCAAGGGAGAGGGGTCGGAAGTCACCTTATTTTTTGGCCATGGTTGGAGCTCATCTTCATGGCATCATGGTGGTGGTCGGCCAAGCTCCAATCTTTCTCCAACCTTGCTCTTTCAAGAATCCTAAATTAACCCCTTAAGGTGTGAGGAAGAGGAGGAAGAAAAAGAAGAAGAAGAAGAAGAAGAAGAAGAAGAAGAATTAGAATGAGGAAGATGAAGATGAATAGTCATTTGATTAAGAAATCAGCCCCTTTGGGCTTAAGAGAGAAATGGAGAGAGAGACAGAGAGAGAGAGAGAGAACATTAATAAGCATTTAATGAAATCTCCAAGTTCCAAGACTTGTGCCAGCCATTTAATGGCACCTTTGACTTAGATTTAGGTACTTTAGGCCATCCACCATGGAAAGGTCACAGGAACAGATTCGGCCGCTACCGTCAGCGTTAGCAAAGCTAACGCCGTCGTTAGCTCCCTTTTTCCCAATTCTTTGCCATTGGCTTTCCCACTTCAAGGGGGTGATGGGTACACCCACTACTGTAGATCAGGGCACCTTCATGGCACCATAGGACCTCAAGACTCCCTCCTAGACCAAGCATCTCCAAGTGACTCGTGTCACTTGAGGGTTCTAGTTCGAACTGGGATGTTATAAATCCAATAAACGAAGAAACAATCTTGTCCCCGAAATTTTGGTTGAGGCTATGGGGGTTGAAGGTCGGACTATGTAAATCTAGTTTGGAGTGCAATTGACAAGGTTATTAGTTTAGTATAACATGACTCCCACTTAACCCTTGTGTGTGGCCTTACTTATCCATATTGCATCGCGCATCACCCCAAGTTTCACCCAAGTGCACCTTTATAATTCTCCACAAAAGTTGTAATCAAAATTACGTATGAGAAGACATTTGAACGCTCTCACCGTGATGAAGGCCATCGATGTTCCGTACAGGTAAGGACTTGTAACTCTACCCATCTTGGTCAAATTTGTATCTCCCTCACAATTGCATGAGCAGTGGGTCGATACAACCACTTACCATTCATACACGCACATGCGGTTCTCACGACCAAGTCGTGCTAACAAGCACTCAAGGACTTCCACTGAGTCCTTACTCAATTCTTATTTTATAAGTACACCCGACGCTATTTAGCACCCAAGGACCTACCACTCGGGTCCTTACCATATACCACGGGATATCACCATATCCTTCCAATAACATCAAACCGTCACCGCTACCAATAGCGAGCTATCATAACTCTAACGCGGTGGAATGTATACGTCATGGAATCACTCTCTATGATCCCTTCAAACTTGTATCCGGATCACAATTTGATATTTAGCAATTTGACCTTTTGGCAGTTCCCTCTGTTTGAGTGTGTCAACTCAGGTACCCAGTTGAGGCAAACAGGGCAGTGGATCGGGCTTGTCCACTTCTAGGTGGGTATGACACCCCCTAGCCTAGACCTTACGTACGCCCCTAAGAACACACAGGGTATCCGTGTACTACTTGATACAGCAATGCCTCAAAGTGAAACACCAAGCTCTTGGCTCAGAGGACTCGACCAGTCCTTCTTATATAACATAGAACCTACCTTTTGCAGGAATGTCCCGGTCCTCCCAATAAGATCTCGAGCCTACCGCTCGCAGGACTAACTCAGTCCTTCCTTATCCTGATGATGAAGTTTTCTCTTAATCAAAAACATGGTGTTAGCAGTTCACCCTGCTCAAGATGAACTAATTGTTCAAGGATTACCACTTCCAAGTGTTGAAGATTGTAGTTCCCTGAGAAATCTCCAGTCGGTAGGTCGCTAGCCCAATAAGGAAGAGATCAGCCCCCCGGAGTTCCTGGGTTGAGTCTCTTCGACCACCAACATGGTACATTCGTCCTATATTCACACACCGTTGTGAGGGCATACAATCTTCGACTCTGAGTTTTATCCCGCACTTAATCCCTCTTAGGCCCTTAGGTTTACTATTTACGACACCCTTTGTAAGGTCAACGTGTGACCAAAACAAAAATAGGCCTATTCCGGATTCAAATTCTTATTCGACCTCTGGTATTCGTCATGGTGATTGCTATAATACACCAAAATGGGAAGTGTCAGGTTATCAGCAACACGGTTAGGCTTACGAGTCCTCCCCTACTTCAATAATAGTTCCTGGGCATCAACTTTTCCTCCAGCTAACCTATTAGTGTGGGTAAGAGGTGGTAACATCTCTCAATAAGACAAGCTGCGCGTTATAATATAAGACTTGAACATCTACTCTCACACTAAACTCTTCCCATAATCACTTTGTGTGTCCTTATGTCTCAACCAAACCCATACCCGAGGTCGAATTTTGACTAGGATACGCCATAAAATGTCTTGGTCACTTAGAATAAGGTGGTGTCCTAGTTAGGTTGGCACTAGTTCTAACGATTAGCGGACATACTTAATGTGAATCCCACATGGGCACACCACAGCTTACGCTGCATCAGTTTGTCCTCAAACTGATCTAGCTAGCAGGGTGGCCCAGTGGTTTAATGGACTTCTTTTATCTCAGGATCGTTGCAAGCTGATACCATTTGTAAGACCCCCCCCCCCCCCCCCCCCCCCCGGAACACAAGACACGGCCGAGAGGAGTCCTATGCCCAGGACAGCCGCCTTGCGGAAGTACCAGTACACGGGCTAGCCCCCTCCATAAGACGCCTATCCTACCGGCTATTCTCACATATCATCATGCCAACCCATCAATAATAGAAAACATTACAAGCCATTGATTCACAAATTAAGTAATAGTGTCCAAACAGTACAAAAAATGATAGGAAGCTACACAAGCTCCTGTAAATCATCAGAGTATAAACTTGCCCTAAGGCTACATTCCAACCACTCGCTCACATCTGCCACTGACGGTAGCCAAGGTATCGTAATCACCAGCACAGTCACCCTGGCCTGGTTGTCCTCCTGTGTAGTATGTTGCTGCTCCACCTGAGGGTGCTCCTAAAAGTAGTGGTGTAACAACTATTAGTCATAAAGACTAAGTGGCTTCACATCCTCTCCCCCGGCGACTCCAAGGCACCGGGCGGAAGGGAATGAAGAAAAGATGCAATATAGTCAGTAGTAGCAAAAGCAGGTGACAAGGAAAGATGTAATTACAGCAGTGTATCAAATGTATAAGAAGTACATTTAACAAATAATATGACAATGGCAGAGTATAAGCAAGTAGTGAAATAACACAGAAGTAAGAAGTTCATTTCATACCATAACTTATATGAATGCCCATACAAACTTATAAGTTAAGGTTTCCAATTTGGAACCCATCATATAAAAGAGCCCATACTAATTTATATGATGGACCCGATGCGGTGCAATGCTATGATCATGAAGGATGAATGCAATGCAATGATTATGATATGATGAACTCACCCATGCATTTTGTTATGTCGACATAGACCTGTAGTTCCCGCTTTTCGAGGGTAGCTAACCACTCAGGCACCTTGCGTCGTGGCCAGACGGAGACTGTGGAACGGGCTCCTCCACAACTAGGCAGGTATGAATACTACCATACCTAGGCCTATGTATGCCTCAACGCTAAGAACACACAGCGTAGCCCCTGCGTACTGCTCGCATCATGCTGAGTCTTCATAACACGGAAGGGGTCTTGGGAAGTACACACCAAGAACACAGCCCAACCGGTCTAGAGTCTAACTGTCAGCTTCTATCAGTGTTACGACTAGCAAGCCCGTAGACCCGCCACAAGTAATCCTCCAACCAGGATCATTACACCACCATATGTAAACCGAGCGCCTTCTTGTAATTTCCATGCATAACTTGTGCTATCAAGCACCCAAGGACTCACCGGAGGAGTCTTCTCACTTTTCACATCATACAAGTCAACTAATGCTAACTAGCATCCAGGGCCCCCAACAACCGGGCCTCCCAACATATCACCATAAGATATAACCATATCTTATAATCCACATCAAGCCAATGCTTCTACCCATACTGAGTTAACGTAACTCTCGTGCGGTGGCGTGCGCCAAAACATGGAAATTACTCTATCTGATCCTCCAAGACTACTTGTGGTCACGGTGTCATATTCATATTCTACTAATCAAGTAGGTTCGCATGTATCACCAATATCCAATCCTCAGGCACGTATCACAACGTGCTATAATACAATCAAAGGTATCAACCTTATTGCAGGGTTATCACTCATCCAAACCATCCAGTGGATCTCACATGATAGAACATTAATTCACATCTATGTTTTTACGATTCCATGTAAACTAACAATTAACGATGGATCTGGGGAGACATCTCGACATAATACATCTGGAATTATTATCTCCGGCCCACACTAGTGTGTCCACGATTCACACAACATCTCGGCTCGATCGGCCTTCACATTCGGCATTTATATCTCCCTTACTACTTATCCAAGACTATGAAATCCAACAAGAGTGTACATATTGTCATCACAAGCCTAATCATCCGATAGACTATCAACCGGTGGGAGCATTTAGGTAAACGAGTCCCCTGAATTCTTCATTCAATTGTGCATCGAAATACCCCATATCAAGATCATAAAATTCATCTACACCTCATCCAATTGACATGGGGACTAGGAACTCCTACCACACCCAAGTGGGAGAACCCAAAGTTCTCCGTTTGCTAGCGCCGGCGGTAGCGCTACCGCCAGGCGCTAACGCTCCAGTCGACGCACCTTTCCATCGACATTGGATGTCGACGGGAAATCATGCCTTTCGGTCGACTCATCGACTTGCTAGCGCCGACGGTAGGGCTACCGCCGAGCGCTAGCTATTTCTATCACACCTCTTTCCCGTTGATCTCAAGGGTCGGCGGGAAGTTACCCTTTCCCGTCATCCCGTCGACTTACTAGCGCCGGCGGTAGGGCTACCGCCGAGCGCTAGCTATTTCTATCAAACCTCCTTTTCGTCGATCTCAAGGGTCGACGGGAAGTTACCCTTTCTCGTCGTCCCGTCGACTTACTAGCGTTGGCGGTAGGGCTACCGCCGAGCGCTAGCTATTTCTATCAAACCTCCTTTTCGTCGATATCAAGGGCCGACGGGAAGTTACCCTTTCCTTTCGTCCCATCGACTTACTAGCGTCGGCGGTAGGGATGCCGCCGAGCGCTAGCTATTTCTATCAAACCTCCTTTTCGTCTATCTCAAGGGTCGATGGGAAGTTACCCTTTCCCGTCGTCCCGTTGACTTACTAGAGCCGGCGGTAGGGCTACCGCCGAGCGCTAGCCAACATAGAGCAGGTCATCTGCTCTTCACCTCCAAACAATCCTCCCTGGCAGCCCTGCTCCAAAACACATACCCAAACTCTCTTTCCCTAATTGTTGGAACTTCATCTCTATTCAAACGTATATATATATATATATATATCCAATTCTATTCAAGTCTAGAGTTATCATAAAAGGCCCCTTTTTAACCTACACTATTCATCATCTTCCCCAATTGAGTAATTAGGGCATTTCACCTTCTCTCCTCCAATACTCTCTCATAAGACCATTGATTTTCACGAAATCGAATCCTATCTCTTCCTGTTGGAGAGAAGAAATGATTGAGGGAGCTTTCGCGGCAATCGGTGCCCTAAGTTGAAAGATCCGGTTTGGTCTTTTCCTAAGAATCTCCATTAGCTCACAAGACAAGCTCTTTTGAGCTCAACACCTCTCCTAATTTTCTCTACGATCTAGCACCAAGGGAGAGGGGTCGGAAGTCACCTTATTTTTCGGCCATGATTGGATCTCATCTTCATGGCGTCATGGTGGTGGTCGGCCAAGCTCCAATCTTTCTCCAACCTTGCTCTTTCAAGAATCCTAAATTAACCCCTTAAGGTGTGAGGAAGAGGAGAAAAAGAAGAAGAAGAAGAAGAAGAATGAGGAAGAAGAACATGAATAGTCATCTGATTAAGAAATCAGCCCCTTTGGGCTTAAGAGAGAAATGGAGAGAGAGAGAGAGAGAGAGAGAGAGAACATTAATAAGCATTTAATGATATCTCCAAGTTCCAAGACTTGTGCCAGCCATTTAATGGCACCTTTGACTTAGATTTAGGTACTTTAGGCCACCCACCATGAAAAGGTCACGGGTATAGATTCGGCCGCTACCGCCAGCGTTAGCAAAGCTAACGCCGGCGTTAGCTCCCTTTTTCCCAATTCTTTGTCATTGGCTTTCCCACTTTAAGGGGGTGATGGTTACACCCATTAATGTAGATCACGACACCTTCATGGCACCATAGGACCTTAAGACTCCCTCCTAGCCCAAGCATCTCCAAGTGACTCGTGTCACTCGAGGGGTCTAGTTCGAACTGGGATGTTATACGTGTAAGACCCCTCTCCCGCACCAGGAGAGTTCCCGGATCTTATGCCCAGAACCGCCGCCTTACGGTGATGCGAGCACACAAGTTAGCCATCTTCGCAAGACGCCGATCCTGCAGGCAAGGACGATCGACTAGGCCAACAAGAGATAAGAAGAGAAACCAGCACACACGTCCACAATCACATGCATCTGTATATAAATATATAACAAATGTACACTGTCCATCAATGAGTACAAGTAAAGAAAGAGAAAAAGGGGCTTACGCCCTGTATATGTGTGAATGAATAAAAGAAGTACAGTACTCTCTCTCACTATATATAATTATACGGAAGCTATAAGCAAAACATCTCTCATCAACACCTGTCCAGTAACGGTAGTAATGCACGGCATCTGCTCCTCGGGTCCTGTCTCCCGTGCTAGCTGAGCTCCAGCTCCTCGGACACCTACGGTCACAACCGACCGTTAGTCATAAAGACTAAGCCGATTTTGTCCCCGCCTCCCCCCGCGACTCCTAGGCACCGTGCGGAAGGAAGAAGCGGGGGACATCAAAGTGGAGTAACCAAAAGCAGGTGACAATTTTTCTATGCTAAAAAGAGTATATCCATATAATCTCTATACTAACAGTATAAATATACATTAATAAGTGCAGTAAGATAATATTGCAGCAGTAAAGGAAGTAAACTACGCAAGTAAGGTAATATAAAAGTAACCATTGATTTATAGGAATGCCCATACAAACCTATAGACCAAGGGGTCGTTTAGCAGGGCCTATCATATAAAAAGTCCCATACCAATTTATACGATAGGGGTAGGGGTTGAAATGCAATGTGCATACAATGACATGCAGGGTATGTTGTTATGCTATGTTCATACAAGTGCAACTCACACACTACGACTCTATGCGCATAGACCTTTAGTTCTCCCTTTTTGGAGCCAGCTAGACTCCCAGGATACTCCCGTAGTGGCAAACGGAAGCGGTGGGTTGGGCCTCGCCCACCTCTAGGTTGGTATTCACACTACCTAACCAAGACCTATCGTACGCCTCAACACAAAACCGTGGAGCGTCTGCGTACTCTTGCTGACTGGACCGCCAGACTTTATAGGCTAAGTGTATATACCACACTTGCCGAGTCAACGTATTGACGTCGGTGTGAACGTCCGTCCAATATAGAAGACCCACCACCTTCGTGCACATGCAACATGTTCTACAATCTATCTCCGAGCCATAAGCTCCCCGGGCTAACCTGCCCGTCATTAATAACCTTCCGAGCCATAAGCTCCCCGGGCTAACCCGCCCGTACCAACAAACACTACTGAGTTGTAAGCTCACCTAACTTTCAATCCGCTCTTTCAAACACTGAGCTTACTGCTCGCAGCACCAAACAGACTAGGCTCCTGTAACCACGGGGTGTGGGTGAGTGTGTTATTAAATTATTCTTGTAACATCTTATTCCTACGGTTTACGGTTAATCTTGGACTTCCCGAGGATTACCCTGTAAGGGGCTCTCTACGGTACTAGGAACTATGATGGGATGACACCCAAAGTTCCCTTGCTCAAGACACTTAGTATTATTGGTAGCTAACCATAAGATTACCCTCTTATTATTTCACTTGAATTAACCTCAGCGCTTTATAACTCTCTAAGGGGAAGGACGATCTTTCGTCAATCCCGAGCACAGCCTTACCCACAGCTCACCAAGCACTCTCATCTTCTAAACTCCTAACCATAACTTCAATGGCATCTAATGGGGCAATTGAGCCAAAATCACCTTTTTCCCATTTTTGCTAAGTGCACCCCAATTTTCCTTAAACCCTTAAGTCCCAAGCCTCAAATTGAAGCTCAGGGAATTCCACTCCTACTTATGAGTTGGGTTCTTAACTAGAGGTGGTTGATATCATATCTATAGATGGTCAATTCTCCAAAGCATTTGCATGAGCCCATAACACTAAATGCACAAACTTCACATTTATACATGTCTCACTAGAAGTGGCCTAGAAGGAGCTATACTTATCCAAATGGCATGAAATCAGTGGCATTTTAAAGATAACCTAAAGGGCTACAATATTTATGTTGATCATATTCTCCAGAAATGAATTTAACTTGGGTGGATTCAACTTACAAGTGCTGTACAAAGTGTTTAACTTAACAAAACACTATTCTAGGTATGCCACACCAAAAATGATATAGAAAGAGCTACACTTATCCAAAAGGCATGAAATCAGTGGCATTTTAAAGGTAACCTAAAGGGCTACAATATTTATCAAGAATCAACCAATTCCAAGTTTCATAATAAATCAGGGAGTACTTATCATAACTACTCAATAATCAAACAATTTATCCAAAGAAGATATTTCAAAACTTGAAAAAGAACTAAGCTAAATTTTCATCTAGGTCACATGAGATTATGTCTACTGATGTGCCTCAACATAAAGCTACACATTCCAGAAAATCATCATTCTCCATATATAAATTCCTCACTAATTAATTAAGTTTCCCCATGGAGGGCAATTCAAATTATAAAGGAGCTACCCTAAATTTTCAATCCAACCACATGAAATTTTAAACCAAGCCACATGAGATTGTTTCTAAGGGTATTTAATATCATAAAAGACTATGCCTAGAAGGGGAATTTGTGCTAGTTATTTTAATCTCATAAATATCATTAATCTACAAGTGTGACAATTTTCATTTAATTAAAAACCTTAGGAAAATAGCTTCCAAAAAATCAAGAGACTTATGTCAATCATGCATAACCATATGACATACACTAACCCCAAAGTTTCAAAGGCATGCAAGGTGATCCCCACCTTAAATCCCATCAAAAAGCTCAAAAGCCCCAATTGACTATTAGCACCCCAATTTTCCTCTTAAGACCCTAACTTCATTTTGAAGTTCAGAGAAAAATACTCTTGAATATGATATGAGGTTTTAACCAGTGATTTAGATATGTATGAAGAGCTCACCCCCCAAATTAGGGGGTGTTTAGAGTTATACAACTCCTTAAATACCAAAAATTTACTTTTACTAATAAATGAAATATCTCAATGGATACACATTTAAAAATTGTCAAATTAGACCCCTAGGTGTGTCTTCCTACCATACATGCATGGTAGAAAATTCAAGTGATTTGGTTAAGCCAATTGAAAGTTATAGCCATTTTAATTTCTGCCCTACACAAGGAGCAGTCCTAGGAAAATGGGTTCCCTGCTGTCCATAGTGCACCAAATCAGATGATTAAGGTGGCAAATGAAAGTAGACCCATAGGGCTACAAAAGTTTTCTCTGCCCCTTTTTGCAAAATCGGCCTCTAAGGCCTTCAAAAATTGCATGCAAATCACTTAAAAATCCTAGGCAGAATTATTATGGTTTGCCAATAGACATAAGGAGCAGTCCTAGAAAAATGGGTGCCCTGGTGTCCACAGTGAACCAAATCAGATGATTAATGTGGAAAATGAAAGTAGACCCATAGGGCAACAAAAGTTGTCTCTGCCCCTTTTTGCAAAATCAGCCTCTAAGGCCTTCAAAAATTGCATGCAAATCACTTAAAAATCCTAGGCAGAATTATTATGGTTTGCCAATAGACATAAGGAGCAGTCCTAGAAAAATGGGTGCCCTAGTGTCCACAGTGCACCAAATCAGATGATTAAGGTGGAAAATGAAAGTAGACCCATAGGGCTACAAAAGTTGTCTCTGCCCCTTTTTGCAAAATCGTCCTCTAAGGCCTTCAAAAATTGCATGCAAATCACTTAAAAATCCTAGGCAGAATTATTATGGTTTGCCAATAGACATAAGGAGCAGTCCTAGAAAAATGAGTGCCTTGGTGACCACAGTGCACCAAATCAGATGATTAAGGTGGCAAATGAAAGTAGACCCATAGGGCTACAAAAGTTGTCTCTGCCCATTTTTGCAAAATCGGCCTCTAAGGCCTTCAAAAATTGCATGCACACTACTTAAAATCCTAGGCAGCATTAAGGTGGTCTGCCAATAGAGATCAAGGAGACGAAATCAACGGCTGTGATTTCGTCTCCTTCCTCTAGCCGACGGCCCAGAGGAAACAGCCTTGATCCCGGCCAACCACCACCCTCCCCAGCCATCTGCCGCCGCCACCACCTCCGTTGAGGGGTTGGCCGTCGATTAGCGGTGGAATGGTGGTCGGAGGTGGTGGTTCCCGGCGATCCCTGGAGGAAGCCCAATCGGAGCTTGGGAGGGAAAAATCGCATGGCTGACGACTCAATTGAGCTCGTCTTCCCTTTCTAGGACCCTAGATAACTAGCACAGAGGGAGGGGGGGAGAAATCGTACCCTAAGCGAGCTTGGTGGCGCGTATTGAGGTGGTGCGGCACGGTGGCGGCGAGCTCCGGCGATCCTTGCCATTTCCTCCATTCCCAGCCGATTCCTTTGATCCAGGGTAGCAGATCCACTCCTCCAGGCCCTCTGAAGCTGATGGTGTCGTCGAAATGAAGTGGGGAGGGCTCTAAGTGGAGCTGCCATTAGGAGGAGCTCGGCCACACCTTGGATGCTCCTCCTAGCTGCCAAGTGGCATTGCTCCAGCCCAAATTTCGGCTGGCATTCATGTGAGGAGCTCAGATCTAGCCTTGGGCAGAAGAATGGAGGGCCACATGGCCTCCATTCCTAAATTCTTTCTTGTCTTTAATGGAGGAAGGGGGAATTTCCATTTTTGCCCCCATGCATGCCTTTGTATGTTGGATTTAAGGGGCAAAGCTGGTTGATGAGTAATTTATTTACTCATCTTTTAGTTTAGGTTTATTATGTTTTCTATATAAAATTATGTTATTTTTAGGAATTATTTCATATAAATCCTTCCATTGTTATTTCATAAGCTAACTTAAGGTTATTTTGTGTTTACAGGTTTTCTGGGCTGTTTCGAGCAAAAAGTTAAAATTACACGCCCCAGGTCACGGGCGTGACCATGGGCGTGTAACCTACGAAATACTCCGGACCTGCTTCTGCCGCTCCGGGGACGCTCCGTGAAGATTTCACCAAGTACACGCCCCAGGTCACGGGCGTGACCAAGGGCGTGACCCAATGTCACGGCCACGACCCGCCACAAGCATCCGGAGCACGCTGCCACGTCAATTAAAATTACACGCCCTCGGTCACGGGCGTGACCGAGGGCGTGACATCAGGTCACGGGCGTGACTCGGCCCGCGCTTCTTCCCGCCAGAGTTTCCCGCCAGCAGCCAGATTTCAGGATTACACGCCCCAGGTCACGGGCGTGACCTAGGGCGTGACACGGCCGAAACGCTCGCAATTACTCAAGAAGGCGCCCTCTCCGCTGCCGCTTCGATCACGCCCCTTACACGCCCCAGGTCACGGGCGTGACCAAGGGCGTTTAACACCAAAAATTCAGCTATTTAAAGGGAGCTTTTCCAGATGTTTGGGGACGAATTTTGGGAGTTCTAAGTTATTTTCTTGCACTGCTTTCATTATTCTTAAGCTTGTAATCTTCTTCCTTAGCTTGCACTTTCATTTCAGGTTTGTAATCTCTTGTTTCCTAGTTGTAATTTTCCCTTTCGATTAATAAAATAGCACTTTTACTCTTATTCTGCTCTCAATCTTCATTATGCACCTCTTGTATTTCATCAATTCCTCCATCTCCATGAGTAGCTAAATTTCATTAGTACTCGGCCGAGATGATCCAAGGAAAATATAATCCATAATTTAGTTTAGAAATTCTTTTTCTCTTATTTAGATCGCTAAAGATTTATCCTTGAACTTATATTGATTGAGATTATATTATCGATATTTAATCTCATTCTTGTTTTCGTAGTCAAATAATCGAGAGGTTTTGAGTTCGAATCGATCACTTTAAGGATAAAGAGATTTGAATGCACTCCTCGAGAGAGGACGACATAAATCTCCCGGATTGGAGTTATATCCAATAGAGGGGTTCACTTCGATAAAGCGAGCTTTAGGGGTTTCAATTCTAGAACGAGAGTTCGATTGATCAACCTAAACTCAGTTTGGCGTATCCTCGAGAGAGGTACGTTCATAAATCAGGAACCTCCACGGTCAAGCATTTCTTTTAAAGAGGATTAGAAATTCTATTTCTTTATTTATTTATTTTTCCAAGGTGATTCAAGGTTGAATACTAACTTTTAATTCATTAATTTAAATAAACTATTTCTCATTTTTCGCAACCAACCAACCACAAATTCTATTCGATAAAATAATAGAGATTTTCCGAAGTAAGAGTATTCAACCGCCCCGAGTCTAATACGACCTTGTTTTAATAACCTATACTACATTCGATACGGTACACTTACCGTTATCGTTTGCAAGCATAGTTTTGCCCATCAAGTTTTTGGCGCCGTTGCCGGGGACACGGTTGATATTTTGAAAACCGAAATATCTATTAATTTTATCTTTTTCCTTTTTCTTAATTTTAAGGTGCAATTAAATTCCTGGAAAGGACGCTTTGGGTTTGAATTCTCATCATAGCCTCTAGTACCTTGCAAACCCTTCACCGGGTAGATCTTGGGAAGTCCAGGACTAATTTTAAATCACCTAATAAAAAAAATAAAAATCAATCAAAAAAATTTTAATAAAATAAAAATTAACTTTTTTATCTAACAATCTTATTTTTCCCTTTTACTTTTTCCGCTTTCTCTCTTTTCTTTTTGGTTTATGACCCGAGGAAACTCTTCAATTGATTTTGAATTTGGTTTTGATCCGGAAATCGAGCGCACCCTGCGGCGACGTCTCCGATTTAGTGATCTACCAATAATTCGCGAAGAGTCAGTCGGAGAGACTAACGAAGATATAATGGGTGACCCCGACCATAATGAGGCTCCGCTACGGACTATGTCCTATTATGCTAGGCCAAATTGGGAGGGAACACAATCAAGTATTATTCGCCCAGCAGTGGCAAATAATAATTTTGAAATCAAAACGAGTATCATTCAAATGGTACAACAAACCGTCATCTTTGACGGGTTACTAGATGAAGATCCAAATTTACATTTATTGAATTTTTTGGAAATTTGCGATACGTTTAAAATTAATGGCGTCACCGATGACGCCATTCGCTTGCGTTTATTTCCATTTTCTTTGCGGACTAAGGCCAAGCAATGGTTGGGATCTCTTCCTAGAGGTTCCATCACTACATGGGCCGAGATGACGGAGAAATTTTTGACTAAATATTTTCCTCCGGCGAAGTCCGCTAAATTACGTACGGACATTCTCTCGTTTACGCAAATAGACTCGGAGTCTCTCTATGACACATGGGAGCGCTTCAAGGAATTATTGCGGAGATGTCCTCACCACGCCCTTCCCTTATGGCAACAAGTTCAAACATTCTACAATGGTTTGAATCTCCAAACGAGGCAGATGATTGACACAGCAGCTGGGGGAACTCTAAATAATAAAACCCCAGATGCCGCTCAAGAGCTTTTTGAGGAGATGGCCATGAATGCTTATCAGTGGAATGCGCCGCGGTCGCGTCCTAACAAACCGACCGAACTCTTTGAAGTCGAGGCCACACCGAATTTATCACATCAAGTAGAATGGCTTACTAAGCAATTGGCGGAGATGTCTGCTTCCTCCGCCATTAACGGGGCTAATAATAATAACAATTATAATAATTATTATAATCAAGAACAAGTAGACTATATGGGAAACTCTTATCGTCCTCCTTATAACCCAAATAATATTCCTAATAGTTATAATCTGGGTTTAAGGAACCACCCAAATTTTTCATGGAGCAACCCCAATAATGCTCAACGCCCCCCACTAGTGAATCCTCCCGGATTCGCTCAACCACAACCACCAAAGTCCCCTTCGCTTGAAGAGGTCTTCACCAAATACGTTGCCACTACTGACTCCAATATCCGGAACCTTTCTGGATCTATCAAAAGTCTAGAAAATCAAATTGGACAGCTCGCCAAGATGTTCTCCGAACGCCAGCAGGGAGCTCTACCGGGCAATACTGAGCCCAACCCTCGGGAGAGCGCCAACGCAGTTACCCTCCGTAGCGGAAAGGAGGTAACTTCTTCAAAATTGGTCAAGCCAGAGGTAAACGTTTCAACTTCATCTCCGCAAGTTATTTCTTCTCCTACTCTACCTTCTTCTGCTTTAGCTCCGCGTATTCTTAAAAATCCTTCTATTCCTTATCCTTCGCAATTTAAAAATGAACGCAATGAGGAGCAATATAGAAAATTTACTGAAATTTTTAAACAAGTTCAAATAAACGTGCCATTTTTCGAAGCAATCGCCCAAATGCCCAAATACGCAAAGTATCTAAAAGATCTACTTTCCAATAAAAATAAACTTGAAAATTTTTCGCGTATATCTTTAAATGCTGAATGCTCCGCAATTTTATTAAATAAATTACCGCAAAAACTAAACGATCCGGGACGGTTTTCCATCCCGTGCTTGTTTGGTAATTTCTTAATAAAACACGCCTTGGCAGACTTGGGCGCTAGTATAAATTTGATGCCATTTTCATTATTTAAAAAGCTTGGTTTGGGCACCCCAAGCCCAACCAATATTAGCATCCAACTAGCAGACAGATCTATTAAATACCCGATAGGGGTGATTGAGGACGTGCTTGTCAAGGTTGACAAATTTATCTTCCCGGTAGATTTTGTCATCCTAGACATTGAGGAAGACGCCGAAGTCCCAATTATACTCGGACGTCCTTTTCTCGCCACCTCTCGGGCAATCATTGATGTTAGTAATGGCAAACTTCTCCTACGAGTTGGGGATGAAAAAGTAACTTTTAGCATTAACAACTCTATGAGAAATTCATTGTCTAATGACGACTCTTGCTTCACGTTAGAATCAAATTTTGAAGAAGAAATAACGTCAATTTCTGAATTAATTTCACCCTTATTTGAAAATCCGGAAATTGAAAATTTATTTTGTCTAAAAGAAATAACTCGGCCGCTCAAAATTGAAGAAGTAAAATTAAATATTTCTAAAATAATAACATCTTACGAGGAGCCACCGAGTTTGGAATTGAAACAACTGCCGGAACATTTAAGATATGTTTTTTTAGAAAAAGATTCAAAATTGCCTGTGATTATATCTTCCGCGCTTAACGATTCGGAAATTTCCGAATTAATAAAAATATTAAATAATCACCGCCATGCAATTGCATGGAAAATTTCTGATATCAAGGGGATTAACCCCTCTTTTTGCACGCACAAAATTAATTTAGAAAATAATTCTCGCAGTACTATTCAGCCTCAACGACGGCTTAATCAAAATATGAAGGACGTCGTTAAGGCCGAAATAATAAAATTATTAGATGCGGGAATTATTTACCCAATCTCTGATAGCACTTGGGTTAGCCCAGTGCAAGTCGTGCCCAAAAAGGGTGGAATAACGGTAATCACAAATGAAAATAATGAGTTGATCCCGACCCGTACTGTTACGGGTTGGCGAGTATGCATCGATTATAGAAAATTAAATGATGCTACCCGCAAAGATCACTTTCCGTTACTCTTTATTGACCAAATTTTAGAACGCTTATCCGGTCACTCACACTACTGTTTTCTCGATGGTCTTTCGGGATATTTTCAAATCCCAATTGCGCCCGAAGACCAAGAGAAAACCACATTCACCTGTCCGTTCGGCACTTTCGCATATCGAAGAATGTCGTTTGGTCTTTGCAACGCGCCGGCTACATTTCAACGATGTATGCTGGCAATTTTTAATGAACTTGTAGAAGACGTCATGGAAATTTTCATGGACGATTTTTCTGTTTTTGGCGATTCATTTAAAAATTGTTTAAATAATCTTGATCGTGTTCTTCAACGCTGCGAAGACACGAATTTGGCACTCAACTGGGAGAAGTGCCACTTTATGGTCCAAGAGGGATTAGTCCTTGGGCATAAAATTTCTAATAAGAGGATCGAGGTCGATAGGGCCAAGATCGAGGTCATAGAAAAACTTCCCCCTCCTACCAATATAAAATCTATTAGAAGTTTTCTAGGACATGCGGATTTTTATAGACGGTTTATAAAAGATTTCTCAAAAATTTCGAAACCGCTAACTCATCTTTTGGAAAAAGAATCCGCGCTTAATTTTGATGACGAGTGTTTAAAAGCGTTTAACAAAATCAAAAATGAACTAATAAATTCCCCTATTTTAATCGCGCCAAACTGATCTCTTCCGTTTGAAATCATGTGCGATGCGAGCGATTTTGCTGTAGGCGCAGTTTTAGGCCAACGGGTGAATAAACATTTTCACCCAATCTATTACGCAAGCAAAACGCTAACATCCGCACAAGCAAATTATACAACAACGGAAAAAGAATTTTTGGCAATAATTTTTGCGTTTGACAAATTTCGATCATATTTAACGCTTTCAAAAGTTATTGTTTTTACAGATCACTCCGCTCTCCGGTATTTACTACAAAAAGGAGATGCAAAGCCTCGACTGCTAAGGTGGATCCTCCTACTACAAGAATTCGATTTGGAGATCCAAGACAAAAGGGGAGCGGAGAATGTTGCGGCCGACCACCTCTCACGGTTGGAGAATCCGGCTGCAGGAGCACTAGTGGAATCCGCAATTGACGACAAATTCCCTGAAGAGCGCCTCCTTGCTATCGAAAAGGTAACGACTTCTTCTACCCCTTGGTACGCGGATTTGGCCAACTATTTAGTGGCCCGGGTCCTACCAAAAGATTTTTCAAGTCAACAAAAGAAGAAATTCTTTTCAGATTTGAAAAATTATTTTTGGGAGGACCCCTTTTTATTTCGTGTCTGCGCGGACCAAGTGGTAAGAAGGTGTATTTCGGGCGAGGAAGGCGCCCAAATTCTGCGGCACTGCCACGAAGGGCCAACTGGTGGCCATTATCAAGCGAACCGGACCGCAAGAAAGGCGCTAGAGTCGGGCTTCTATTGGCCCACCTTATTCAAAGATGCTCACAATTTCGTGAGTAATTGTGATCGGTGCCAACGGTCAGGTAACATTTCTAACCGGGACGAAATGCCCCAAAATATTTTTTTAGAATGCGAAATTTTTGATCTTTGGGGAATAGATTTCATAGGTCTTTTACCCTCCTCTTTTAATAATAAATATATCCTTGTTGCGGTCGATTACGTGTCAAGGTGGGCGGAAGCACAAGCTTTTCCCACTAACGACGCGAGAGTCATCGTTAAATTTTTAAAAAAATTATTTTCACGATTTGGCACACCCCGAGCACTAATTAGTGATCGGGGCACACATTTTTGTAACAACCAACTTGCTAAAATTTTAGCAAAGTATGGAGTTACCCACAAGCTATCTACCGTCTACCACCCACAAGCAAATGGCCAAGTGGAGGTGGTGAACCGTGAACTTAAAAGAATTTTAGAAAAAACTGTGTCCGTTAATAGGAAGGATTGGTCGCTAAAATTAGACGACGCTCTATGGGCATATCGGACAGCGTACAAAACCGCCATCGGATGTACACCGTACCGATTAGTCTACGGAAAAGCTTGTCATCTACCGGTGGAATTAGAACATCGCGCCTTTTGGGCGCTAAAATTTTTAAATTTGGATTTAAACTTAGCCTCCGAGCACAGAAAACTACAATTAAATGAATTAGACGAGTGGCGCGCAAACGCTTACGAAAATAATAAGATTTATAAGGAGCGCACAAAATTTTATCATGATAAAAAAATCAAAAATCCAAAAACTTTTTCACCAGGAGACTTAGTCCTATTATTTAATTCAAGACTTAGGCTTTTTCCGGGTAAATTAAAATCACGATGGTCCGGTCCCTTCATAGTTAAAGAAGTTTGGCCATACGGAACGGTGCTAATAGAGCACCCGGAAAAAGGCTCTTTCAAAGTCAACGGACAATGCTTAAAATTATATCACCCGGGCGACCCAGCGCCCGGAAACATCGAAACCATTCACTTCCAAAATCTTTAAAATTACCACTTAGTCAAGCTACGCGACGGTAAACAAAGCGCTCCTGGGAGGCAACCCAATGTTAACCTCTTTATTTTGTCTTTCTTTTCTTGTTTGCTTTTTTTTTTCTAATTTAACTCTGCAGGTGTTCGACCGGCAACCCCGACTATCATTCAGGGAAGCCCTCTTTACACTTTAGTAATTTCTCTTGATTTTTTTTGACATTTTTTTTGTTTTATCTTTCATATTTAGTTTTAAACATTGGGGACAATGTTTAATTTTAAGTATGGGGGTGTAGCATAGCTTTCTTTGTAGTTTTTCTTGAAAAATAAAAAAATATAATAATAAAAAAATGCAATTAAAATTTCTTGGAAAGGACGCTTTGGGCTTGAATTCTCATCATAGCCTCTAGTACCTTGCAAACCCTTCACCGGGCAGATCTTGGGAAGTCCAAGAAAAAAAAAATCTATTAGAAAATGTTCTTTTTATTCATCAAAACTCCCACATGCTAAATTATAAGTTCCAAGTAGACTGTTTTTCATATGGACTAAAATAATTTTGTGCTAGAATAGTTTTTGAAACTTTAGAGTAAAATTGTTGACTCATGTAGTGCTCCTAGTCATATGCTTGTCTTCGAGTAGTTTTGGTGTAAAATTTAATTCTTGGCATAGATCTAAAATTATGTTTTATTAACTTGCGTAGTAATAATTTATTTTACTTTTAAATTCGAATCCGGTCTTATCCAAAAGTAGTTTAGGTGAGTGTGTAGAAGATTGTTAGAAAGCTATTACTCGAATTGAACAAAAGGGTATCCTTTCTCGATGTCTAGAACTTGCCCCAAGCTATTTTCGAAACATGTGCGTTTTAGACAAATTAACTTTACGGAAATGATTTAGGCCTTTCTTTGGATAGTTTGAGCCTTTGCACACAACCTAGATTTACCACCATTGTTCACACAAATTTGAGCCTTACACCTTTATTTGATCCACCCTCATCATTTCGGCACCAAAGCTAAAAAGCCCTAAACCCAAATGAACACTTTGAAATTTTGAGCTAAATTGAAAAAAAATATTTGGGTACGATTCTATGAAAAAAAAAATTATGGGTATCAATTCAAAAAAAAAAGTGTTTAGATCTCAAAAAGCAATAATCTCATAATGATATGCGGCCCAGGTATGTACATGCATACTTGGAATGATCCCAATTATGAAGATTCATGATTTAAATAAAAGTGTATGAGAGTGTTTTTCCCTTTGAAAAAAAAAAACGAGTATGGGGGTAAAGCTTCATTATTTTGTGGTGGCAATCATTTTCTTTTAGCTCAAAAATTCTGTTTAAGTGGAATGCACCTTCATGTTTATCATTGTTACCTCACCCTTAAACTCAAGCCTTAAAATGCACCCTATTTAAGTCCTAAAGATCCATAGAGTCGATTTAGTTCGAAGTGTAGTGGAGAAAGTGCAAACGGGCAAGCCTATGGCCGTCGACATTGATGGATTTCTTTGGAGGCCACCCCGAATGTCTACATCTAGTAATTTAAATCTCAGCAATCACGCTATTTTCTCCCTTCACATAACTTTTTGATTGACCGTCGACTCATTTTTAAAGTAATGATAAATAATTATAACGCATTTTTTTAAGTATTTCATAAATTAGCATTTATGCCAAGAACATCTTTTTACTAAAATATCTACACATGCCAGCATATTACTTCGCATTTTACTCTCTAGTCTTCATAATTCTATCTTGCATTAATTTTTCTCACCCTTGTGAAAAATGGACTGCTCGGGACGAGCAATGAGCAAGTATGGGGGTATTTGATGAGTAATTTATTTACTCATCTTTTAGTTTAGGTTTATTATGTTTTCTATATAAAATTATGTTATTTTTAGGAATTATTTCATATAAATCCTTCCATTGTTATTTCATAAGCTAACTTAAGGTTATTTTGTGTTTACAGGTTTTCTGGGCTGTTTCGAGCAAAAAGTTAAAATTACACGCCCCAGGTCACGGGCGTGACCATGGGCGTGTAACCTACGAAATACTCCGGACCTGCTTCTGCCGCTCCGGGGACGCTCCGTGAAGATTTCACCAAGTACACGCCCCAGGTCACGGGCGTGACCAAGGGCGTGACCCAATGTCACGGCCACGACCCGCCACAAGCATCCGGAGCATGCTGCCACGTCAATTAAAATTACACGCCCTCGGTCACGGGCGTGACCGAGGGCGTGACATCAGGTCACGGGCGTGACTCGGCCCGCGCTTCTTCCCGCCAGAGTTTCCCGCCAGCAGCCAGATTTCAGGATTACACGCCCCAGGTCACGGGCGTGACCTAGGGCGTGACATGGCCGAAACGCTCGCAATTACTCAAGAAGGCGCCCTCTCCGCTGCCGCTTCGATCACGCCCCTTACACGCCCCAGGTCACGGGCGTGACCAAGGGCGTGTAACACCAAAAATTCAGCTATTTAAAGGGAGCTTTTCCAGATGTTTGGGGACGAATTTTGGGAGTTCTAAGTTATTTTCTTGCACTGCTTTCATTATTCTTAAGCTTGTAATCTTCTTCCTTAGCTTGCACTTTCATTTCAGGTTTGTAATCTCTTGTTTCCTAGTTGTAATTTTCCCTTTCGATTAATAAAATAGCACTTTTACTCTTATTCTGCTCTCAATCTTCATTATGCACCTCTTGTATTTCATCAATTCCTCCATCTCCATGAGTAGCTAAATTTCATTAGTACTCGGCCGAGATGATCCAAGGAAAATATAATCCATAATTTAGTTTAGAAATTCTTTTTCTCTTATTTAGATCGCTTAAGATTTATCCTTGAACTTATATTGATTGAGATTATATTATCAATATTTAATCTCATTCTTGTTTTCGTAGTCAAATAATCGAGAGGTTTTGAGTTCGAATCGATCACTTTAAGGATAAAGAGATTTGAATGCACTCCTCGAGAGAGGACGACATAAATCTCCCGGATTGGAGTTATATCCAATAGAGGGGTTCACTTCGATAAAGCGAGCTTTAGGGGTTTCAATTCTAGAACGAGTGTTCGATTGATCAACCTAAACTCAGTTTGGCGTATCCTCGTGAGAGGTACGTTCATAAATCAGGAACCTCCACGGTCAAGCATTTCTTTTAAAGAGGATTAGAAATTCTATTTCTTTATTTATTTATTTTTCCAAGGTGATTCAAGGTTGAGTACTAACTTTTAATTCATTAATTTAAATAAACTATTTCTCATTTTTCGCAACCAACCAACCACAAATTCTATTCGATAAAATAATAGAGATTTTCCGAAGTAAGAGTATTCAACCGCCCCGAGTCTAATACGACCTTGTTTTAATAACCTATACTACATTCGATACGGTACACTTGCCGTTATCGTTTGCAAGCATAGTTTTGCCCATCACTAGTCATTAGGTCTATGGGCTTCAGAGTGGGCTGACTTTGAGGGTCTTAATCCATTGGAATTTGGATTAATTCCAAATAAGCCCAATTTAGGCAAAATTGACCCTATGTTGACTTTTGAGTTGACTTGGTCAATTGGGTGTGTTGACTGGTCCAATGTGATGGTCTTGAGTCCATTGTCACCATCCAAGGTTGGTTGAGTCATGGTGAGGACCTAGGTTGGCTAATTTGACCAATAAGTGTGATTTTGACCAAAATTGGGGGAATGTTGACTTTGGTCAATTTGGCCAAATTGAAGACTCCATGATGGGGCTTTTGAGTCAATTAGGTCCCTCATGATGTCCTAAGACTAGGGGTGAAGTCAATTTCATGCTTTGGGGTTCAATTGAACTTATTGGGGAGGATTTGACCTATGTTGACCCAAGTTTGACTTTGGTCAAATTGGGTCAATTGGTGACCCCATGATGGGGCTTTTGGGTCTATGGCATTCCTTGGAGTGCTTATCATCTATTGGAGGAGTCAATTTGCAAGTGTGAGTTCATATTGAGCTAGTTTGACCTAGGTTGACTTGAGCCTTATAGTAGACCACAGGTGAGTTCACCTAACCCTATGTGTCCTAAGGTTGTAATCTTGCTCAAACTCACCACACTCCCCACTTGTCTCACCCAAAATTGGAGTTAGGGGGTCTAGTAGGAAATGGGATGTTACAACACGAACTATATTTCGTCACTAATAAGGTGTTTTAGTGATGAAATATATTTCGTCACAAAGTTCTCGTCACTAAATGACTTTGTTTCTTGTAATGAGAGTGCTTAAGCATCTTAAATTTGCTAGTCTGAGATATGAACACCGAATATATTCTTAGTGCCTCTTGGCACTGCGGCGGCGGTCGTGAACGCGGTGGTTATGAACCATCGTTGTCTGACCTCACCTAAGGAACTTCATTCATTTTTATGTTCAAAACTAGTTTTCTTCTCTTGGTGACAGTCACAGCCGTTGTCATGTCAACCATACGTTCTATAACGATGGCGTTTTGAAAGGAACTTATGAAGAGGATAGCAAATACGCTGACAACACCCTTCTGAAAGCAAATACATTAACACGTTCACCGAAACTTTTTTTTAATGAATGAAATGATGTCTAATTATCGAAAATTAATGTTCTAGGACAATTATTTAAATTAATGTTCTAGGACAATAAATTTATTGCATTAATTGCAATTTATTACTAAATTGAGGCATTGAGCCCACAATTTTTCTTACAGAGCAAAAGTATATTGCATTTATTGATTTACACCTTTTTAAGCCTAATCATCTTTGCAAGAGCGCTATTATAAATGTTACTTTGTAATTAGCTAAAGACAAAAAACTTAAGATTAAGAGGAGTTAAAAAAGCATTAACAAAAAATAGCCCTAGTATGAAGAAGATATCTGATGCATGATGAGTGGGGCCCCTGGTGGCCTAGGGGATATAAGAGCCACGCCGGGCCCCCCGGGGCACCAAGGGTTGTTAGCTGTTTAACATAGCCTAGGCCAAGCTCCTGCAACAGGGTTGCAGCCCATACACCACAAACCCTCATCGGGCCCACGACAGGCCACGTCGGGTTGTTGGTGTCGGGGTTCGATCCCTGGCACCCTTGATAAAGAGTCTTCACGCAGACTCTCATCACCAACTGAGCCACGCCGGGTCCCCCGGGGCACCAAGGGTTGTTAGCTGTTTAACATAGCCTAGCCCAAGCTCCTGCAACAGGGTTGCAGCCCATACACTTCAAGCCCTCACCGGGCCCACGATAGGCCACGCCGGGTTGTTGATGCCGGGATTCGATCCCTGGATGAGAGTCTGCGTGAAAACTCTTTATCAAGGGTGCCAGGGATCGAATCCCGGCATCAACAACCCGGCGTGTCCTGTCGTGGGCCCGATGAGAGGCTGGGGTGTATGGGCTGCAACCCTGTTGTAGGATCTTGGGCTAGGCTATGTTAAACAGCTAACAGCCCTTGGTGCCCCGGGAGCCCGGCGTGGCTCTTATATTCCCTGGGCTGCCAGGGGGCCCACTCGTCCTGCATCAATATCTTTACTGCTTTGAACGATGGGTGTGTCGTTTGGCACGACGTTGGCGGTCATGAACGATGTTACGAACCATGCATCGAGTGTTTGGCGCCTCATTTTTTTTTTCTTTTTAGCTTTTCTGAAAGTACTATGATTCACTGTTGTTGCGGATCGCTCGTGTGCTCTGGTAGACCAATCGAATTGAACCACCTTAGATCGCAAATGTACCAAGCGTGCAAACAATCAATACGTGAGTTAGTAAGTGACACGGAGATTTTTAACGTGGAAAACCCGAAAAGCGTAAAAAACCACGCGGTCAGAGCTGTGCCGGCCAACATCCACTATCTTCTGGGGGTTACAATTAGAGACTTAGAGCTCGAGCGCGACAGGTCACTGCTCGTTACAGTAGTGGGGAGAAAGAGAGAACTCTGAGGGTGACAGATCACCTCTCTGAAAGCTAAGTATTTCTTCTTCTGTGAACAACCGTGAGAACAAAAGTGAGAATGCCGGTGAGAACATAAGTGAGAATGTCGAGTCGCCTTTCGGGAGAAAGGAAAGGAAATCTCCAAGTCTACGAAAGAGATCTTGAAGCTCCGAAGGGAAGCTCAGAGGAAATCTTCGCAGAGCTCTCTCGGGTCCGAAAAGCAAGGTGTCTTGAAATGATGGCCATGGGCTCCTTTTATAGCTTTGGCCGAGAGTAGCCTGGTGATTTTGTCGTTGTAACCACCATAACCACCTGACGGGTGAATCACGTTCGCCGGTTTGGAGCACACAGATCGCCATTTTTCATAAAATGGCTGTCTCGTCCTTCGGGCAGCTTCGTTGAAGGTGATAAAGGCGACAAGCGAGCCCTGAAATTTGAGAATTTAAGAAATGTTAACTGCGCGCGCGTTCAGAACGTGGAAACGTTCTGAGCACGTGAGAAAGTGTTCTGAGCGCGCAACGAATACGAGAAGTGTTCTGGGCGCGCAACGAACTCGGAAACATTCTGAGCGCGCAACGAACACGAGAACGTTCTAAGCGCGCAACGAACATGTGCGTGCTCTAGGCGCGCAACGAACCCAAAAAAGCAAGAAGTCACGGCCCTAAAGGGAGATCGGGCCCTGGCCGCACCTCGGTATGGGGGAGGGTTCGACGTGGCCGCACCCCTTGGGGGTGCGGCCTGGAGGCCGCACCCCAAAGGGGGTGCGGTTAGGCTGCGAGTGCGGTTATACGCCCACCCCCCCCTATGGGGGTGCGGTTATCCGCACCCCAATAGTTGGGTGCGAACTGACCGCACTCCGATGGTGGGGCGCGGTCATGACGGCGCGCGGCGCTGGCGGAGCGTAAATTGGGCGGTGGATTCCTCCACTCTCATGATCATGGGTTGGACTCTTGACCCCACTAATTCCATGTCTCTTTAGCGGCGCTTCCCTGACCGCACCCCATGAGCTCTTATAACTTCGTAGATGCATATTGATGGGTTATCATCTATTATGTAGAGAAATCCGGGCTACGATTAGCCAAAAACCTAACTCCCCCACTAAGATTATGGGGTCATGGGGAGGAAAGTGGGTCAAACCCATGCCACTATCTCGCCACCGGGCTCGCTCGCCGACCCCCCTCGCATCTTCCTCGCACGGCTCCAAACGCGCCTTTGCGGCGCTCCCGCTTGACGCTTGGCGCGCGCTTGACGCCGTGAAGTCCATATCATGTCTTTGATCCGCACGCACTTGAACATTTCAAAGTTCATAGTGCGCGTGGTTGCTAACTCTACTTTCCTTCTTAAGATTACAGGACTTAGACATTGCAATCGAAAATTGTCAAGGAAGCTGCCCGAAGTGCCCGAACTGCCCCGGGGTAGAATCGTCATATTTGGAAAATGGTAATCTGTGTGCTCTCGATCGGCGGTCAAGATCGGCCGGTCAGGTGGTTACGGTGGTTACAACGACAAAATTACCGGGTCGCCCTCGGCCAAATCTATAAAAGGGACCATGGATCCTCATTTGAGAGGATCCGACACTTTGCCTCCGAGAGAGCTCCTTGAAGAATTCCTTTGAAGATCTCCTTCGCGGTTCGAAGATCTCCTTCGCGGATTCGAAGATCTCCTTCGTGATTCAAAGATCTCCTTCGTCACTTGAAGATCTTCTTCGGACTTTGAAGACCTCCTGCAACACCAAGACACTTAGTTTTTTCTGAGAGGTGGTCTGTCACCCTCAGAGAATTCTCTTCAACTGCAATTGTAAAGAGAAGCGGCCTGACGCTCTCTGTTCTTGTAACTTCGCTCGTAACACTCTAACATTTAGTGGAATTTGGCTGGCACAGATTCGGCCACGTGGTTTTTCACCCTTTCCGGGTTTTCCACGCTAAAAAACGTTCTATTGCCACCCGTTTGTTCTCTCTGTGACTGTTTGTGCATTCGTCCCACTCTCGGGCTAAGACGATTTAATTCGCCCGATCTGAAATAACGTCGAGTGACCCGCAACACGTATTATCTTTATGGATGCACATCAACTATTTTTCAAAAAGTCCATAAAACACTTCTCAAACACTTACCACCGCAGCTGCCCCAAACAAGCCTTAAAATATACAAGGGCTCATGAGAGAACTAATTTTTTATTTTTGTAAAGATTTTATTTATTTAACGCAGTTTTATTGGAGGAAGAATAACGAGAAGCAGAAGCAGAAGCAGGGGCCATGTAGTTAGTTGGTTTCAGAGCTTCAGCAAACTTTTCGGCTATTTATTCAGACGATGATTTCGGGGTTAAATCGGGGCTTCAGCAAATTTGTCTCTGCGTGGTAATTTGGTAAATGTGGTCGTTTTTTTTCAAAATAATTTATTTAGGTGATATTTTTCTGTATATATGTATCAATTATACGTACTGTTAATATATATATTCATGTGCGCTATAAGATACAAAGTCTTGAGCTCATCCACTTGCAACAATTTCAATTCTTTAGACATAAGAACACGTGTCAGAAGGACAGAGTATATTAATCTTGAAATGTATATCTATATATATCTATATATATATATATACATTTCCCCTTGAAATTATCATAATTACTAATATATGTAGGGTTATTTACCAGGACCTCCCCTCGAGGTTTGCATAATTACAACTTGCACCCCTCTAACTATCGAAATTATAAAAAACCTCCCCTCAATGTTTTGCTTTTCATAACATCCATGCATAAATGTACGCCTTTGGAGTAAATCTTCATGGTATCTGATGGTGTTCCCCTAAAAGGGCTCGGGTTAGGCCGCAGGTGCGGTTATCCACGCCTCCCACTATGGGGGTGCGGTTATCCGCACCCCACTACTGATCGCAACCCGATGGTGGGGCGCGGTCATGATGGCGCACAGCGTCTGCGGAGCGTAAATTGGGCGGCGGTTTCCTCCACTCCCACGATCATGGGTTGACCCCACTAACTACATTTCTCCTTTGTGGAGCTTCCTCTAAACGCACCCCATGGCTCTTATAAATCTATGGATGACCATCCTTTTTACGGATGCACATCATAAGCCCCTCAAACCTTCAGACTCCGGGTTGCTGCGCGGATGAGTTCAGAGGTTTTTCTTTTTGCTCGTGGCAGTTTCGACCACCGTCATCTTCGCGTGGCGTGCCGCAGCATGCCAGAGGTTAGTAATTTTCTCGTTTTACGTGAGGTA
Source organism: Dactylorhiza incarnata (assembly GCA_033032865.1). Classification (NCBI taxonomy): domain Eukaryota; kingdom Viridiplantae; phylum Streptophyta; class Magnoliopsida; order Asparagales; family Orchidaceae; genus Dactylorhiza; species Dactylorhiza incarnata. The sequence continues at coordinate 13,718,643 of JAWHQI010000003.1, read as the reverse complement.
TGAAAAAGGGAGAGAAAGAGTGCGCCGGCGGCGCGGTCGATGCGCGCGTGCCGCCGGCGTGTGGCCCATGCCCGACTGAGGGGCGGCCGGTCGGCGGGCACGGTTGGCGACGACCGCGCATGCGTGGCCGGAGGCGCCCGGTGGCGGCGGCAGGTTGCTCGGTCGCTCGGTCGCGCGGCGCGCATACTAATGTCGCTCGGTCGCGCGGCGCTTGCGCGGCCGGGACGGCCGGTGTCGGCCGGTGCCGGCCTTGTGGGCGCGCGGCCTGCGCGTGCGTGACCTGCGCGCGCGCGGCCGCCGGGCGCGCGGCCTGACCGCGCTCGGTTGCCGGTGTCACAACCCGTATTTTTCCCGAAATATTTTATGATATCAGAGTAAAGGGGGAAAATACGCGTCATGATGCCACGTCCTGTAGGAGACAACTACAGACGTTCAGGCAAGCACTCAAACGAACATTTTTACGAGAAAAGGTAGGTATTTACAAAAAACGGAATTATCTCTTAACATTCTTTCTTTGGTTAGGAAGTCGTGCCCCTTGGCCCTGTGGTCTCTACATAGCCACCATTAGAAGAAAAAAATATGCGAACACAGCAGAAGAAAAATAGGTTCCTTTTACCCTAAAAGCACTGAAGACCAGAAAGGTAACTCAGGCGTGCGTAGGTCTAGATTTAGTATTAGCATAATAGAATACCTTTTTATTGTTTTACGATTTACAAATAGGTGATACATAATAGTAAATAAAGTAAGGCATGCTAAAGAAATTAACTTGCTAAAAGAGTTTCACGTACCTGTTGAAACCGATTTCTCAGTCTCTGGTGGAGCTCGGGGCCCTCACCGAAATGAGGGGCAGCTAGCCCTTACCGGTCCCTCAGGAGAGGTAAGGCCGACGATTCGAGCAAAGAACAAAGACCCTAGTCTCAGCGAGGAGGTCCCTCCACTAACCCGGAAGATCGTTGAGCGCTTCCCCTCCCAAGCCAAAGCTAAGACTCGGGCACCTTGGAGAGCTAGAGAGCCCAAACCAAAGCGACCTAGGGAGAGAAAAGCTCAAAGATAATGAACCGGTCTCTTCCAAGGTGCCCTTCAAGGTCTATTTATAGATTTTGGTTTTGTGGTCTGTCAATAGCCAACTCCCGCTGTCCGTTCATACTATCCGCACCCCAAATTGGTCTGCTAACAGCCAAACTCCGCTGTCCGGAGGGGCTAACCGCAGAACACCAGGGGTTTTCTGGTAAAAGACCCTCCCAATTACCAGCGAACCCGAGACCCTCGACCTGTTCAGCGAACATGAGGTTCGCCAAGGCCACCTAGCGAGCTCCTTCGGCTGGCTGGCTCGCCTCTTCCCGGGCTCGCCCCCCACCTGTGCTCGCCCTCGGTCGCCTGGCGAACCTCTTCGGTCGACTGGCCCGCCTGTCCCTACGGCTCGCCCGCTGAACCACTCCTTAGCGGGTCGAGCTCGCCAAAATGGCTAACTGTACCCCAGAAATGGCTATTTGCACCCCAAGGGCCCGGGCCTGCCTAGCGAACTCCTTTGGCCGGCTGGCTCGCCTGTCTCTACGGCTCGCCTGCTGAACCACTCCTTAGCGGGTCGAGCTCGCCAAAATGGCTAACTGTACCCCAGAAATGGCTATTTGCACCCCAAGGGCCCGGGCCTGCCTAGCGAACTCCTTCGGCCGGCTGGCTCGCCTGTCTCTACGGCTCGCCTGCTGAACCATTCCTTAGCGGGTCGAGCTCGCCAATATGGCTAACTGTACCTCAGAAATGGCTATTTGCACCCCAAGGGCCCGGGCCTGCCTAGCGAACTCCTTCGGCCGGCTGGCTCGCATGTCTCTGCGGCTCGCCTGCTGAACCATTCCTTAGCGGGTCGAGCTCGCCTGGTCGTGCGAACTTGGAACCCCTTTCCCGGCGAACATCGGGGTTGTACACAATCCCCGCTCTTCGCGAGGTTGTCTTGAGCTCGCGAAGAAACATCCAATCCTGGTGTTCGCCGATTCGGCTGACGTGGCGGGAATCTTGTGGTGGGTCCCACGCCCAAAGCTATAAATACCGTCCGCTGTGGCTAGTGATCAAGCTTTTTCTTCCCCATCTTCCTCGCAGAAAACGACTTCTCGGAATGTCTTCCAAGTTGAGCGCGCGAGATCGACTGAAGGCTTCAAGAGAGATGGCGAAGGCCCAGGTCGCCGAGCGCAACGCCTGGATGTTCAACTTGGCCACATCTCCTTCCCCTCAGTCTAAGAAGGCCAAGACGGTTCGGAGGTCGCAGGGGGAGGACGTGTCGTCGCCTCCTGCCTCGCCCCCGCCGCCGGATACCGGGCTCGCACAACAGGTATTCTTCGTCTAGACTTTTTACATCGACTACCCATTTACTCCTTTCCCTCTCGCAGAACCCTCCACCCGAGGAACGTATGGCGGGCCTCACGCTGACCTCCTCTCACCCTCCGTCCCCCGCAAGGTTGGGATCGCTAGATGCTGGGACCGGGACTTCGACTCAGCAGGCACCGTCCTCGCAACCCCGTAAGTCATGCGTATCCTCCTTTACCTCCGCTTGAGTCTGTGTGATATCTACACGTTTGTGGCCTATGCAGATACCCCACCGCCGAGTCCCAAGGAGAAAGTCTCCACCCTGGTGCACTCGCCGATCCCGGCTAAGGTTAACGTGGCGACCCCTGCCTTCGGTCTGATGGGCAGGCGGAGTCCAGGCGGCTCGCTTCTCGACGGCGCCCAAGTTGCGGAGAGAGTGATGTACCCTCCTGGTCTGGGGAAACCCCACGTCCCGGGGTTCCGCGAAAACTTCCAGGGTCGGCCGGAGTCTTCGCGCAAGCCCCGTCGCGAGTCCCCCTCCTCGCCAGGTTAGCATGCTTTCGCGAGCTCCCATCTCTTGCTCGTCCCCGGATCCTACTAACTCTTCCTTCGTTGAAATCCCAGGAGCCACCCCTGAGTCAGAGCACGGGAGGATGGAGATATCACCACCGCCTTCGCCTAGCCAGATTGAAGACTTCTTGGGTGACCCTGGCGACCCCGTGCGGATGAAGAGTCGGGTGTCTGAGGTGCTTCAGAAGCACGGCATGATGTTACGCGAGTTGGAGGAGCGGTATGACGCGGATCGGGCTGCCTTTGATGAGAGATTCGCCGTGTTGGAAGATGCGAATGTGCGCTTGATCGCCGAGGCAGAGCCGGTGACTCGCGCAGATGTTACCTCGCCCGACGTGCACATCTCGCGGGGCAAGGATCAAGCACACCTAATCCTGCGCGAGTTTAAAGCGCTTCGCGAATACCATTACCCGAGAGTGCCGCCGCGTGCGGGTAAGCGGGGTCGGGGTCGCTGGAAATGGCTTCCTTACCCTTGAGGCTGCCGCGGGTTTAATTCTACTATCCTTTTGCTTTTCTCTTTCATGACGTCTGTTGAACAATATCTGGTGTGGTAATACTCGTGAGTCCGTCGCGACTCGTCTTTTATCGTTTTTCCTTTTTAATTTTTTCCCTCTGTGGTGTGCATGTGGTTTATTCAGTTCGTTCGCTGTGTTTGATATGATCGCCCTCGCGGAGCGCTTGCGAGCTTCTATGCGACGCTATGCCCGAACCCCTTTTCTTCGCGGGCCGGCCTTGGGCGGGACTTAATTACCGCGCGGCGGCGAGCCCTGGCTCGCAAGGCTGCCGTCCCTTTGAGCAGAAATCTACTTTATTTTAGCTATCCGCACTCCCGACGCTTCGATTCCCGTGCCCACCCGAATTTCCTATAAATAGTTCGGATTCACTTTCTCCCCCGTCGCATTTATTTCCCATCCTCTCGCGTCTACGCTCATCTCTGTTCTCGCCATATCGTGCTCGCATTCGCTGCTTGTAAGTCGACTCTTTCTGACTCGATGCGAACGAATCAACAAATGGGAGCGGATGGCGAGAGCGAGGGGCGGTCAAAATGCGCCTCAGCGTTTCAAGCCCACGAGTTCTACTGCGCGAACATCACGGCCAAGGAGTATAAACACGTTGTGGACCACTATCTCCCGGAGGGTTATTCGGCTCGCTGTCCGAGCGAGAGATCTACATTGAACGAGACCGAGGCTGACGAGCTCGCGATCCCCATCGCGCACTTCGAGAATGGGTTGCGACTCCCTTTGTGGCCCGAAATTCGTCAGGTACTTCGCCTAGCCTTCTCGCTGCTTCGCGCCCGCTATCGCAACTTCCTCATTGTTCTTTGTAGGTGCTACGGTATTACGGGGTGTTACCGAGCCAGTTGACCCCAAATGCGATCGCGGATATTGTCGCGTTCGCCAGTTACCTGCGGGAGGAGAGGATCGAGTTCAGCCTCCTCGTTTTCCGCAAGGTATTTTCCTTCCGCGCCTTCCGGGACGGGACCACCTATTTCGCGAGTCAGCACGTCACCGTCTGCGAGACGGTGAACAAGAGTCATTATTGGACCCAGAAGTTTCTCCTGGTGAAGGGACCCTTTGGCAATCTCCACTTCGCCCCCCTCCAGCGGGATGACGCCACTTACCGCCCTCCGAGCTCGCTGAGTGGTGCCGACGACAAACTTCTCCAATATCTCTCCGGCAAGAACTTTGAAGTCGCCTATCTGCGGCGCAATGTCGACTCGCTACTCGCCGTTCCTCAAGGGGAAGGTAGGACTCGCTCTCGCCCCACTCTCCTTTCCTTTCTTCGTTGTATAACGCTCTTACTTTGCAGGCGAGCGCGAGATCCCTGTTAATCCCCCGCACGCACAAGGCATTACTCTCACGGCGGACACTCTCGCGACCGCGGAGACAGAGGCTTGCCGCGATCTTCCTGCCGTCGGGTCCGGCAAGAAGCGGCCCCCTTCTGCGAGTCAGCCGGGTTCGCGGTCCTCCTCCAAGAAGTTGAAAGGAAAGACCCTTGCTACCAAGGATAGGAGTGCGGTCGTCTATCTAAGCGAGACCGACGGCTCGCCTCCTTCCCCTGCGAAAAAGCCTGACCCCCCGGCGGACCAGGGTGCTGGGAGTTCTTCCGTGACCCCCCAACCCAAGGGCCACAGTAACTTCGGTCTGGGCGAGAAAGTTTCTGACATCCTCGGCGAACCCCTGCTCGCTTGGGACCCCAATGCCAACCGGATTTCCTGCTCCACCCTTCACCCCTCCTGGGTGGAGCTCGGTAAGGCCGGGGAGGAGGCGTTCTCTATCTCCTTCGGCTTATATGGCCGCGAGGACGCCGCTGCTTATAAAGATATGGGGCCACGGCAACTGGTCTATGAAGAAATGCGAGCCCAGTTCCGCTCGACGGAACTCGCGCATATGGCGGGGCGTCGCTATCTGCAGGCGGATAGGGATATCCGCGCGTACCGGGAGGAGCTCAAGAGAGCTCGCGAAGAGATCAGGGGTCTTAAGGAGAGGGAGGAGGTGACAGAAAGCCTTCTCGCCGGGATGCAGGGCAAGATGGTAAGTGACCCTTGGGTCTCTTTTCTTTGTCGTTTGCGACCTCTAGCCTTCTCTTAACTCATTTGATGCTCAGGATGCCGACGTAGTAACCCAGCTTCTCGCTCGCAACGGTGAGCTGGAGTTGGAGAACACTATGCTGAAGACCCGGGTGGACGAGCTGGTCCGCAGCGTGCTACCCCCTTCTCCTGGGCGAGCCGGTTCTAAACAGAGGGCTGCCGAAGGCGAGGAACAGAGGCGGCGAGATGCCCAGGAGGTCGCCAATCTCGTCTTCACGACCCTTAAGAACGCGAGTCTGCTCGCGGAAGATGCGATGGAGTTCACAGCCGAAGATGTCTGTCCAGACCTCTTCGACTTGGCGCCGTGGTTGGGAGCCCGCAAGAACGGCGAGGGCCCCCCAGAATGAACTCCTTTAGCTTCTTCTCCTCTCGAATGTATATTATTCTTTTTGGGCTGGCGAGATCGCCGCCGAACATAGAAAAATCTTGAGTAATGCTAGTTATAATTTTTTCGTTGGTGTTTATGTGCATGCTCGCGTCTCTTTGCTCTTTCTCTCGCATTTGATCTTTCTTCTGCTCATGACAAGTTAAGCGGCAGTGCTTCCAGAAGGCCCGCGAATGCGGGTGTCTAGGCTCGCCTTCGCCGGGGCTCTCTTCTTATGGGTCTCGCGAGCCCGAGCTGTCATCGCCCGCGGGTATCGCCCGACGAACTCGACCTTGGCGAGCTGAGGCATTGGCATTCTGCGAACCACAAACCCCTTGACTCTAGTGTCTCTACCACTTCAATCTGTTATCTTAGCCCTTGACCCTTATTACCAGTCTTTCCCGAGATCAACCAGAACCCCCCGTCTAGGTGAGAGCCCGGGAGCGGAATCGATCTGGGGCATTCCAGCAACAATATATCCAACCTTGCCAGCCTCTCCAGAGATCAACCAGAACCCCCCGTCCAGGTGAGAGCCCGGGAGCGGAATCGATCTGGGGTATTCCAGCACCAGTATGTCCAACCTTGCCAGCCTCTCCAGAGATCAACCAGAACCCCCCGTCCAGGTGAGAGCCCGGGAGCGGAATCGATCTGGGGTATTCCAGCACCAATATGTCCAACCTTGCCAGCCTCTCCAGAGATCAACCAGAACCCCCCGTCTAGGTGAGAGCCCGGGAGCGGAATCGATCTGGGGCATTCCAGCACCAATATGTCCAACCTTGCCAGCCTCTCCAGAGATCAACCAGAACCCCCCGTCTAGGTGAGAGCCCGGGAGCGGAATCGATCTGGGGCATTCCAGCACCAATATGTCCAACCTTGCCAGCCTCTCCAGAGATCAACTAGAACCCCCCGTCTAGGTGAGAGCCCGGGAGCGGAATCGATCTGGGGCATTCCAGCACCAATATGTCCAACCTTGCCAGCCTCTCCAGAGATCAACCAGAACCCCCCGTCTAGGTGAGAGCCCGGGAGCGGAATCGATCTGGGGCATTCTAGCACCAATATGTCCAACCTTGCCAGCCTCTCCAGAGATCAACCAGAACCCCCCGTCTAGGTGAGAGCACGGGAGCGGAATCGATCTGGGGCATTCCAGCACCAATATGTCCAACCTTGCCAGCCTCTCCAGAGATCAACCAGAACCCCCCGTCTAGGTGAGAGCCCGGGAGCGGAATCGATCTGGGGCATTCCAGCACCAATAGGTCCAACCTTGCCGCGGCCCCAGTACAGCAGTAGTTATAAGCATTATATACAAAAAAAAGAAGAGTAAGCCATTTATTAATCATGACAAAGCGTTCAAGGGTAGAATCGTTTCAAGTTATCCCCACTCCGGGCTCGGTCGAGAGGTACCCCTTCCACATCGTGGAGGTGATACCCTCCCGACTTGAGCACCTCGCTTACAATATATGGGCCCTCCCAGTTGGGTTAAGCTTACCCACTGTGGCCCCTCTGCCGGCCGCATCGACCTTCTTCAGGACTAGGTCCCCTTTCTGAAAGTGCTTGATCCGGATATGTTTGTCGAAATATCGAGCCATCCGCCGTTTGACCTCTTCCTGTCTGATGGTGGCCAAGTCCCGGAGTTCTTCCACTAGGTCCAAAGACAGCCTCTGCTCTGCGTTGTTGCCCTCTAGCCACCCATCATCCCCCTCGCTTGCAGCGATCACCCGGGGAGTCTTCACCTCAAACTCTATGGGGAGGACGGCCTCGGACCCATGAGAGAGCTTGAATGGAGTCTCCCCGGTGGCGGTATTCGGAGTAGTCCTCATTGCCCAGAGGACGGAGGGTAGCTGTTCCACCCAGTTTCCTCGAAGGTTCCCCACTTTCTTTTTTAGTAGGTTGACGATTATTTTGTTTGCCGCCTCTACCTGCCCATTGCTCCTCGGGTGGTGGACCGATGCGAACCTGAGATCAATGCCGAGCTGGGTGCAGAAACCGACAAACTCTTCACTAGCAAACTGCGGCCCGTTGTCCGTCACTATAGCTAGAGGGAGTCCATGCCTGCAAATTATCACCCCCCACACAAAATTCCTTACAACCTGAGAGGTTACCTTAGCGAGTGCTTTCACTTCTACCCACTTGGAGAAGTAGTCGATCATGACCAGCAGGAACTTCCTATGGCCGCTGGCTTGGGGGAAGGGACCGACCAGGTCCAGCCCCCATATGGCGAAGGGCCAGGGAGCCGTGATGGTCCGGAGTCTTTGGGCTGGGAGGAGCTGGAGTGGAGCATAGAGCTGGCATTTTGGACATTTCCTTGCGAACTCAGCCGCGTCTTTGCTGAGAGTGGGCCAGAAGTAGCCTTGCCTCAATACTCTCCCTTCCAGGGTCCGACTCCCGGAGTGACTGCCGCACTCCCCGGAGTGGATTTCTTCCAGCACTCTCGGGACCTCCTCTTCGGAGACACAACGGGCCAGGAGTCCCGAGAGGGTCTTTCTATATAGCCCCCCTGCATGCAAAGAGTAATAGGCGGACTTATACCTGAAGCGTCTCTTGTCCACATCCTCTCCAGGGAACTGCCCGGAGGATAGGAAGGTGATGAACGGATCCATCCATGAGGCTTGCTGATCCACTTCCATCAGTTCTCCTTCCTCGATGGAGGGCCGGAAGAGTTCCGAAGTCGTGCCCCCCGCTCGGGGACCGAACTTGGCTAGGAGGTCCGCCTGGGTGCTCTCCTCCCTCGGCACGTGCTTGATCGAGAAGGTGCGGAACTGCCCGATGACCCCCTTAACTTTTTCCAGGTATAGTAGGAGGGTTGGATCCTTTGCTTCAAATTCTCCTTTGATCTGGCATGCTACCACCATGGAGTCCGTGGAGACCTCCACGTCCTGCACACCCAGTTCCCGGGCCAGCCGAAGGCCTGCTATCACTGCTTCGTACTCAGCCTGGTTGTTGGTGATTGGGAAATGGATGTTTAAGGCTTGTTCAATCCGAGTCCCCTGAGGACTCACCAGGACTATTCCCCCTCCATAGGAGTATTTTCCCGACGCTCCGTCCACCAACATCTTCCATGCTTCTGGGGGAGGTGGCTCGTGCTCCCCCACTTTGGCCGCATAGTCGGCCATGAAGTCTGCCACTGCTTGGGCCCTGATGGATGTCCTGGGTACGAACGTGATACTGAATTCGCTTAACTCCACGGACCACTTTGCCAACCTTCCTGAGTGCTCCACCCCTTCCATGATTTTGCGGAGCGGGTGGTCCGTCACTACTTTAATTGAATGGGCTTGAAAGTAAGGTCGGAGCCTCCGGGCCGACACCACCAATGCGAAGGCTAACTTTTCTAAAATCGGGTACCGGAGCTCTGCCTTCTTCAGCACTCGACTGACGTAGTAGATAGGGAATTGTTTCTTCCCTTCCTCCCGAATTAACACGGAGCTTACTGCTTCGGACCCTACCCCCAGGTACAGGGATAGGTCTTCTCCTGGCCTCGGTCCCTGGAGCAGAGGGGTTTGGGTGAGCTGTTCTTTCAGAGCCTGGACAGCTTTCTCGCATTCCGGGGTCCATTCAAACTTCTTGTTTCCCCGCAGTATTTTGAAAAAAGGTGCACATTTTTCTCCCGCCTTGGAGAGGAATCTGCTGAGCCCAGCCAATTTCCCTGTAAGTCTCTGAACCTCCTTCGGATTTCTCGGCGACTCCAACTCCATCACCGCTTTAACTTTGTCCGGGTTGGGCTCCACCCCTGTGGGGGTGAGCAAATGGCCCAGGAACTTCCCTCGGCTCGCCCCGGAGACACACTTCAAGGGATTGAGCTTCATCTTGTACCGCCGCAGGGTCCCAAATGTCTCTTCGAGGTCGCGGAGGTGAGTCTCGAGGTCTCGGCTCTTAACCATGAGGTCGTCGACATAGACTTCTAAATTTCTTCCTTTCTGCTCGCGGAAGACCCTATCCATCATCCTTTGGTACGTAGCCCCTGCGTTCTTGAGCCGAAGGGCATCATCTTGTTGCAATAACATCCATCCCCCGTGATGAAGGAAACATCCTTGATGTCCGGGGGATGCATGCGAATTTGATGGTAACCTGAAAAAGCATCTAAGAAAGACATTACAGAAAAACCAACGGCTGAGTCAACCAGCGCGTCGATCCTGGGCAGGGGGTAGCAATCTTTCGGGCATGATTTATTAAGAAGTGAAAAGTCAATACACATACGCCACTTACCTCCTCCCTTCTTTACCATAACGACGTTGGAGACCCAGCCTGGATACTGGATCTCCGATACAAACCCGGCCTGCAGGAGTTTGCCCACCTCTTCGCGGATGGGTCCTTCTAGCTTGTCTGCGACGGCCCTCCTCTTCTGACGGATGGGGCGGGCACCGGGGTCGAGGTTGAGGCGATGGCACGCCACATCCGCGTCGATCCCGAGCATTTCTGCGGCGCTCCAAGCGAAGACGTCCACGTTCTTTTGTACGCAAGCCAGAATCTCCGCTTGATCTCCTGGGCTGAGTTCTCCGCTGACCCGTACTTTTTCCACCACCCCCAGCCGGGTGGTGACCTCGAGCTCCACGACCTCGTCCACTGTCTCCAACCGGGACTGCTCTCCCCAAGCCCCTTCCTCTTCGGCACAAGCGGGAGCCTGGGTCTCTTCCTCGACTTCCTTCTCTACCACCATCAGCTCTTCCGCCCTTCCCTCCTGGGCCTTCTCCTCTTCTTCCTTTCCTTCCGCCCGGGGTACTTCAGCTACCCCTTCCTGGGCATGAACTTCATCTCCCTCCTTCTCTTCGGTTACTTCCAAACCTCCGGCTTCGGCCGCCTCCTCCATCACCTTATCCCACTCCTCAGCTTCTCCCATCCAGGAGATGGTGTTGACAGCCGTCATGTAGCACTGTCTTGCCACCTTGGGATCCCCCCTGATCCGCACCTGGACCCCCCCGTCGTTGAACTTGAGGCACTGATGAAAAGTGGAAGGGACGCAGCGGAACGCGCTGATGAGTGGTCGTCCAAAGATGGCGCTGTAACTGCTCGGGGCGTCCACTATGACAAAACGACAGTTCCGGGACTGCCCACCCAGGGTCACATGAAGCCCTACTCCTCCTTCTACTTCTTTCCTCTCCCCCGAAAATCCGAACAGAGGGCCATCTGAGGCCAACACCCTTCTGGGTTCCACCTCCATCTTGTCGAATGCCTTTTTGAAGATGACTTTGACCGAACTCCCATTGTCCACTAGGATTCGGGAGACGGTGAAGTTCTCGATCGCCGTCTGGATGACCAGCGCGTCGCAGAACGGGTCCCCGTAGCTCGGCATGTCCTTCTGGGTGAAAATAATTTTTTCGGCCGGGGGTGGAGCGGTGGATGTTGACGCTATGCTCCGGCGGTAGATGGTATGGAGACTAGCCTTGCGGGTTGCCTCCACCCCTACCCCCCCCCCCCCCCCATGGATCACTCTGATCCCTCCCCTACTCCCCAGATCTGCTCTATCCTCACACCTTTCCTCCTCCTCCTCTCGAGGTTCCACCTCCACGATCCTTAATGGCTGCTGCTGTGGTGGCGCGGGCGCTCTGCCCCTCTTCACCTCCAGGAACTCCGGACAGGTGTCCGTTGAGTGGCCTTCCACGTCGTGGAAGATGCAATACGGCACCGCCACTTCCCTTGCCTCGGTCTCTGCCACCCTATTCCTTCTTCTCCTAGCGACCGCCGTTTCCGCTTCTCCTCCCCTTCCCCTTCCTCTTCCTCGGCCAATTGCCATGGCTTGTTGAGGCGGGGGAGGTAACTGCATCGGGCCCTGCCTCCACCCCAACTGGGGGGGGGGTCTCCATTGACCTTTGAAACGGTTACCCCTTCCTGGGTCGTAACCCCTTCCCTGCCCCTGCATTCCTCCACCTTGCGGCCTCCATCCCCCCTCCGGGGCCCGGGGCTCTTCCCTTCTTCTGACCTCTTACTGCCTCATCTCCGGCTCACTGAGCTTTGCTAGCCTCTTGGTGAGCTCTGGGTTGGCTTCTTCGCTTGCTACTTCCTCCGCCACCCTCTCCATCAGCTCCTCATAGGAGACGGGGGCCTTCCTCTTCAACGCCATCTTGAAGAAACTTTCCTTCAACCCGACCGTGAAGGTGAGTTGAAGTGCAAACCCAGGCACCTCCTGAGTGAGCTGCACTTCCTCCTGGAACCGATCCGCATACTGAGCCAACGTCTCCCTGGACTCCTGCTTCACCTCGAAGAGGGAATCGGAGTCCTTCTTCCTCCTTTTTGAAGTTGAAAATCTCAACAAAAAACTTCGGCGCAGGTCCTCGAACGCGTAGATAGAGCCTGCCGGAAGTGAATGAAACCAGTCCCTGGCCTTCTCCTTGAGAGTGACGGCTAAGAGCCGACACTTGAAGGCATCGGACATCGGCCTGATGGAGACCGAGTCCTCAAAAGACTGCAGATGCTGAACTGGGTCATCTCTGCCATTGTAGTACACTCTATCCCATTCCCCGAATCCCGCTGGAACGGGTGCAGACAACACCAACTCGCAGAAGGGACTTCCCCCTCCTGCCATCTTTTCTCGCTCGGCTCGCGGACCTAGCTCGCTCGCCAAGCTTGGGATCGCACTCGCGAGGGTGACGCTCGCCTGAACCACCACAACTGTCGCCGCGTCCTCCTGGCGCGCGCTCGCCTGCGCCGCGCTCGCTGGGGCGGAGCTTGTCGGTACCGAACTCGCCGGCACGAAGCTCGCCAACGCCGGGCTCGTCGGACTGGCGAACAGCACTCGCCCTTCCCTGTCATGTCCTAGTTCAACGGCAACTTCCTTTCCAGCCCTTCCTCCTGGTGCCCTCTCGCCGACTGCTGTTGGGGGGGTGGTCTCCTGAGGTGCCGGGGTCGCAAACTCACTTCGCAGAGCCGTGACCGTGAACCCCAAGGTATCGAGCACCTCCTTTCTGAAATCCGCAAACATCCTAGCCATCGCTTCCTGAGGGGTCTCGCCGAACTCCTCGCCCTGCTCTTCACCTCCCGCCATAACTCTTCTCTAGGACTTTCTTGAACCAGCCACGCTCCACGCTCACCGCACCAAAATGTTGAAACCGATTTCTCAGTCTCTGGTGGAGCTCGGGGCCCTCACCAAAATGAGGGGTAGCTAGCCCTTACCGGTCCCTCAGGAGAGGTAAGGCCGACGATTCGAGCAAAGAACAAAGACCCTAGTCTCAGCGAGGAGGTCCCTCCACTAACCCGGAAGATCGTTGAGCGCTTCCCCTCCCAAGCCAAAGCTAAGACTCGGGCACCTTGGAGAGCTAGAGAGCCCAAACCAAAGCGACCTAGGGAGAGAAAAGCTCAAAGATAATGAACCGGTCTCTTCCAAGGTGCCCTTCAAGGTCTATTTATAGATTTTGGTTTTGTGGTCTGTCAATAGCCAACTCCCGCTGTCCGTTCATACTATCCGCACCCCAAATTGGTCTGCTAACAGCCAAACTCCGCTGTCCGGAGGGGCCAACCGCAGACCACTAGGGGTTTTCTGGTAAAAGACCCTCCCAATTACCAGCGAACCCGAGACCCTCGACCTGTTCAGCGAACTTGAGGTTCGCCAAGGCCACCTAGCGAGCTCCTTCGGCTGGCTGGCTCGCCTCTTCCCGGGCTCGCCCCCCACCTGTGCTCGCCCTCGGTCGCCTGGCGAACCTCTTCGGCCGACTGGCCCGCCTGTCCCTACGGCTCGCCCGCTGAACCACTCCTTAGCGGGTCGAGCTCGCCAAAATGGCTAACTGTACCCCAGAAATGGCTATTTGCACCCCAAGGGCCCGGGCCTGCCTAGCGAACTCCTTCGGCCGGCTGGCTCGCCTGTCTCTACGGCTCGCCTGCTGAACCACTCCTTAGCGAGTCGAGCTCGCCAAAATGGCTAACTGTACCCCAGAAATGGCTATTTGCACCCCAAGGGCCCGGGCCTGCCTAGCGAACTCCTTCGGTCGGCTGGCTCGCCCGTCTCTACGGCTCGCCTGCTGAACCATTCCTTAGCGGGTCGAGCTCGCCAAAATGGCTAACTGTACCTCAGAAATGGCTATTTGCACCCCAAGGGCCCGGGCCTGCCTAGCGAACTCCTTCGGCCGGCTGGCTCGCCTGTCTCTGCGGCTCGCCTGCTGAACCATTCCTTAGCGGGTCGAGCTCGCCTGGTCGTGCGAACTTGGAACCCCTTTCCCGGCGAACATCGGGGTTGTACAGTACCTAAAAATAATAATACCTTTCCCAGAGGATACATGTATACCAAAACCAGAATAGGAAATGAAATACAAGTAGCAGCATAAGCAAGTAATCTGAGCAAAAGCCATATGGGCGCCAACAACTGACACGAACCCGCAGGAAAGAGAGAAGACAATCCAAAAGAGAAGGCTACAGCCAACAAAAGAAAACTGCATCCTTACCGACAAGGGAGGAAAGGCCTCAACAGGGAAACTGAAAGACCCCGCTCTAACTTCGGCGACAGCTATAAACCTGAACCTGAGGCATTTATAAGAAAAGAACGCCTCAGCCCAAAGGGTGCAAGAAAACAGTATGGTTATCAGAAAGAGCTGGCAAGGTACCAATTAGCATAAACCATGGTCTGAAAGGAGTATATATATATACATAATACACGTGTGTATTCAAACCTGAACCTAGCAGGGCCCCAAAGTAGCCGGTGAATAGCGTGTGTATTCAAACGGTGGACGAACGTAAGGGCGGAAGGCCCTTACGACGTTGGGACCTGACTGCGGAGGAGAAGGGCGAACCTTCAATCGACGTTAGTGCGAAGTCCCCGGGGCAGGGCCCCGAAATGGCTGGTGAAGGTCGTGCGCATTCAAATTGGGGACGAACGTAAGAGGGGCAGACCCTTACGACGTCGGGACCTGACTGCGGAAGAAGGACGAACCTTCAATTGACGACAGTGCGAAGTCCCCGGGGCCGGGCCCCAAAGTGTTACTGCAGTAGCATAATTTAGAATAGGTAAAGCGTATCAAAAATAAACGTTGATACATGCGCAAATACAATCTTGCGGCTTTTGAGTTAGTAAGTTTTTTATACAAATTTGACGAGAGTGAAGGTAATGTCGAGCTCTCTTTGCTTTGTGCTTACACGAGCTCTCCTGGTCGTTCAGCGTGGTAAGTAGTAGTGATCCAGGTGCTAATCATTCCGGTGATCGACCCTCGGTGACCTCCTTTTGTGCTTCTTTGCGGAAAACCTCAAGGTGTCCTAACTGGACAAGGCGTTCAATCTCTTCTTTCAATCTGGTACACTGCCCCGTACGGTGCCCTAGGCCTTTGTGGAAATTGCAAAACTGAGATTGGTCTCCGCTGTGTTGGGAGAGCGCTTTGGGTCAGTTGATGATTTTGTTGTTGTCGATTACAGACAGGATATGCTCGCGGGAGGCGTTTAACGGGGTGTAGACCCGGGAGCTTTGGTTCGCCGCCCCTCGGGAGCAGACTGTTTGGCTCTGATTAGGTCGTCTGACCTTCACGAACCGTTGTTGCTGTCCCTTTCTCTTTCGACTTGTATCTTTAAGTTGTTGCGGGTTTGCTGATGCCTGGAGATTAGCCTTTTCTGCCAATGTAGGGGTTGTGCGGCTCTCCTGTGCGCAGCATTCCTCAGAGTTCGGATTTGGAGACGGGTCGTAGATGATCCAAGGAAGCCCGGCTGTGGCTGCGTTGAGGGCACAAATCGAATCTCTGAGGATTTTCCCTTTGCTAGCCATGCGGCCGACCATGGAAACGTCATGGTGCAGAGCGTCGAGTAAGAGGCTCCAGAATATCGCGTCGTAGGGTGAGTCTGCTTCTGTGATGGTGAACTGAACGTCATACTGGACCGGTTCCTGGAGCATTCCTACTTGAATGGGGAGGATGATGACTCCTATGGTGGGTATTACTGTTTCGTCCGGGAGTTCTGCGTTGCCGGCTCTGAGCTTGAGGTTCCCGCCTAGGAGTTTGAGTCGCACCACGGCTGCCATGAACAGGATGTTAAACGAGATGCGATGGCTTATCAGCGCCTTTCTTAGTTCACAGGCTGGGTTGCCGACGCTTGCGCGCAAGGCAAAATCTGACCCTCTATGGAGGTGCCTCTGGTGGGGGCTCGTGATGACTTCTTCTTGCTGCTTGCCAGGCTCTGCTTGTCTCGGAGGGGGAGATCCGTCCAACTCCAGCTCTTCCCATACACGTCGATCTTCTCGAATTCTCAGTGTGCGTGCTTCATGCCATCCAGTGAATAACTGGGATAGCTCGGTGAATTTATGGATCACTCCCTCTAGCAGGGATCGATACCAGGTGAGAGCGCTTCAGCGTAGTGTTTCTACGAAGATCTTGCAGCTGATTTGGTTTGGAAGCCCAAATGTCTCCATCGCGATTAGGAAGCGGTTGACGTGTTCGTACGGGTTTTCTGCTCCGTGAAACTCTTTATAGTGTGGGAGTTTCAGCCATGACGGGATTGGATAAGCCAAGATTCTTCTTGACAGGGGGGTCATCTTTGCTGTGACGCGACATCATTCGGGTCCTCCTCCACTGTGGGAGGAGCTGACTTGCTGGCTTTGCTAAGCCACTGGGGCAGGATGGGTGCAGCGATGAGCGCTTTCTTTGCCAGGCTTGCAGGGATGGAGGAACCACATGCGTTAGATAGTTCCGGGGGGGTGTCCATTCCTGTCGGTTCTGTGAACTAGGGCGAACTGGGCGCTGTGTTCGAAAATCCTTTGCACAATATTGTGAAATTTTCTGAAGATCTAGGAGTGAGCAGGAATTGTACAACTCAAAGTTAAAGTCAACAACCAGAAGCACATGAAGCAACACAATCTTTATTGATGATAGCAAGAGTCTTCATTACAGTGCGAGGTATACATGGCGAGACATGATTTCGCCTGTACACAAAAATAGGAGAAAATACAAGCTGAGAAAGACAACTAGCGGTCTGAAGACTGAGACCGCCTGACTTGCCAGTTCGCTCGACTAGAAACCGAGACCTCCTCCAGAGACCGCGAACACAGCCAGGTCGACTAAGGAAACAGCCCGCTAAGTCGACCAACACCAGTGACCGCATATACCAGCAGATCGCTGAAGGACCTGCTATGCGATCACGAAACCGGAGACCGCGCGACTAAGAAGACCTTAGTCCGCCCGCACCACAGGAACCCGGACAGCCACCAGACCGGACTGCCCGTTCTAGAACACCAGACCGCGCGGTTAATAGCTTAATCCGCACGGAATAGAACATCACGCCACGCAGTCTCACAAACCAGAGCGCGCGACCTCACCTCGACACCTTGGACACAGAAAGGCGGTCAGACCAAAAAGACCTGCGTCTAGACTAAGAAGACCAGACCGCAGATGGAGACCGCGAGCTCGCGCGGTTAGGCAGACCGCGCGATCACCCCTCCAGACCGCCAACTTCCACAAACTTCCACTTCAACATTTTCAACACTCCCCCTTGAAGTGGGAAGTTGAAAACAACCCAAATAATCTCCTCAGCCGAGTGACCGGCCCCTTCGCCAGCGCCTTTGTGAAAATGTCAGCAACGTTGTCCTGACTCCGAACATGCTCGACCGAAAGAGGCCCCTCCAACACCTTCTCACGAATGAAATGATGCTCGATCTCGATATGCTTGGTCCTCGCGTGACAGACTGAATTAGTAACCAGTTTGAGAGCACTCTCATTGTCGCCGCGGAGCAAAGTCGGATCTCGAACCTCCTTATGGACGTCTCCCACCAACCTCCTAAGCCAGATGGATTCTTGAGCTGCCAAAGCCGACGCCTTGTATTCTGCTTCCGTGGTAGAGACAGACACGGAATCCTGCTTCTTGTTGCACCATGATATAGCAGTGGGGCCCGCCATGAAGACGAATCCAAACGTCGACTTCCGATCATTCGAATCTCCCCCGTAATCAGCATCCATGTACCCATGCACCTCGAAGCCCGCATCCCTCCTGTATAGGAGACCCATATCTGAAGTCGCCTTGACATACTTCAAAATATTCTTGGCCGCTAGTAGATGAGGCATCCGTGGTTCCGCCATATACCGACTCACCCAGCCAACTGCATCAGCAATATCCGGCCTAGTGATCGTCAGATGAATCAAGCTCCCAACCAGAGCTCGGAACACAAGCGGATCTTCCAGAATCCTCCCCTCATCCTTTCGTAGTTTCATGGCCTTCTCCAGAGGTGTAGAGATGCACTTCCCTTCCTTCATGCCGAATCGCTCCACGATTCGCTCCGCATATCCAGCCTAGGACACTAGCACTCCACTTCCCTTCCTCTGCACTTCGAGTCCAAGGAAATGGTGAAGTTCACCCAAGTCCTTCATCTCAAACCTGATAGATAGCTCTGCCCGAAGCTTTGCTACTTCCTCCTTCGAATTCCCTGTCACGATCATATCGTCGACGTAAAGCAGCATGATGACTTGAAGCTCCCCGCTCTTCTTGACAAACAAGCTCGAGTCTGAGTCTGAAGCAACGAATCCACATAATAAGAGATATTCTGCAATCTTCCCGTACCACGTCCTCGGCGCTTGCTTCAACCCATACAGGGTCTTCTTCAGCTTACAGACATAGTCCGGAAAATCTTCAGATACGAAACCTGGCGGCTGCACCATGAAGATATCTTTGTCAATCTCGTCGTACAAGAAAGCATTCTTTACGTCGAGCTGCCAAATCTCCCATCCCCAAAACGCCGCCAAGGCAATCACAAACCGAACTGAAGTCATTTTTGCCACCAGACTGAATGTCTCTTCATAGTCTTCGCCGTATCGCTGCGAGAATCCCCGAGCCACAAGGCGAGCCTTGTAACGCTCGATACTACCATCTGCCTTCTTCTTGAGCTTGTAGACCCATTTGCATATCACAGGGGTGATACCCTTGGGCTTTGACACCAGAGACCAAGTCTCATTCTTCTCAAGAGCCGCCATTTCTTCTTCCATGGCCGAATCCCACTGCTTCACGCCTTTGGCCTTCTCAAAGCTCATTGGTTCCCGCTCATCCAAGGGACCAGCAAAGAAACATGAGACAAAGCTCACCATGTTTCCTCCCGTATAGCGATCAGGGGCAATGATCGTTCGCTTCGATCTCCTCAGCTCCTTCCCCTGACTCGCATTACCTTCAGCTGCTTCTTCCCTAGCTCCCCTTCCAGACGTACTAGGAGAATCGCTCCCCCTGATTCCTGATCCAGAAGCCTCCATCTTAGAACTAGAAGTAGATGGACCACCTGGTGACAATGGCAGCTCCACCTGAAGATTTTCCACAGCTCTCTCCTGCTCCTCCACCCTGCTTTCTGGTAACTCAACACCAGAACTTCCCTTGTAAGACGTCACCTCGTCAAACACGACGTCGCGAGATACAAAAAATCTCCGCGTCTCCGGGTCCATGCATTTCCAGTCCTTCTTCCGATCATCATATCCAACGAAGACTAGCTTCCTTGTTTTCACATCTAGCTTCGTCCAAAGCGCATCTGGAACGTGCACATAACAGGTGGAACTAAACACCCGAAGGTGTGCCACGCTTGGCTTTTCCTTGAACATCATCTCGTGCGGTGTCAACATGTTGATGGGACTGAGAGGCATCTTGTTGATGATGTAGGCAGCACAAGACATTCCCTCCGCCCAGAAGGACCTTGGGATACTCTTGGCATGCAGCCAACACTTGCAGGTCTCCGTCAGATGATGGATCTTCCGCTCTGCAACACCATTTTGTTGTGGAGTATGTTCACAAGTAAGCTCCCTCTGGATACCCGTCTTCCTGCAAAAACAAGAGAACTCACCAGAGGTGAACTCCCCCCCCCCCCCCCCCCCCCCCGTTGTCAGTTCTCAGCTTCTTAACCCGCAGGCCTAGCCGACCCTCCACAAGCTCCTTGAACTTCACAAACTTGGCAAACGCCTCCGCCTTCTCCTTTAGGAAATAAACCCAGACATATCTGGTGTAATCATCGATCAACACCAGCATATACCTGCTGCCTACGAGGCTTGGGGTAGCAGTCGGTCCCATCAAGTCACCGTGGATGCACTCCAACGGCACACTACTCCTTATCTGTGACTTATCAAATGGCAGTCGATGAGACTTGCCGAACTGACATCCCGCGCAGACATGACCGTCACCATAGGAAGATAGACTAGGCAGGCCCTTGACCAGACCTTTAATCGCCATAGCTTTCAGCTTGTCCATCCCTACATGCCCCAACCTCTCATGCCATATAACGACACTATCATTCGTCCTCATCTTGTCGACATAAGAACTTGTCGATAAAACGAACAAGTCTTTTGCCCTTCTCCCAACATGAATGACCTCGACCTTCACTGCCTCCACGTTTCTTAGAAACTTCACTTCTGTTGGGCCAAACAGAACGTGATAACCAGCGTCTACAGCGTTGGTCACGGAAAAGAGGTTTTTTCTCATTCCGGGCACATGATAGACACTCTTCAAAGTTAGTGGCCCTCTATCACTGCCCAAGGAAACAACCCCCACCTTCTCGACAGCATGCACAGTATTATCAGCAGTTATGATAGCATCATTACCTGAGTAAGGCTGAGCTGAAGAAAGCTTCGACTCATCCCCGGTGAGGTGATGACCACACCCCGAGTCCACGATCCAGTCCTCCTGATAGTTGATAGGAGCCGCAACTCTAACAGAAACCGAGAAGGCTCCTCCCCATCCTCCATCATTCTGTCTGGCCTCATCTTCCTCCTTCCCTGCAGCAGCATGCCCCGGCTGAAGATTCACCCGACAATCCTTTCTGATGTGACCAAGCTTCCCGCATCTGAAGCACTTGGGTCCTTCTCCCTTCTTCTTCCCTTCAGCCTTAGGAGCATAGCCCCTCTCCTGCTGACCCGAAGTTGAAGGACCATTGCCTCTGGTGGTCTTCTTCTTCTTATCCCATTTCTTCTTCTTCCCTGTGAAGAGAACTTCGCCATCTCCCCCAGACACTGACACCCCCGCCATCTGCCTTGCCAGACTCTCCTGCGACGCAAACAGATTCTCTAGCTCTAGCAGATACGGCTGATTTGCCCAACCCTGCACCGACGTCACAAAGGCCACATATTCCTTCCGCAAGCCACAGATGATGTGCCTCTTCATCTTCGCCTCAGAAATTGGCTCATCAAGATCCAGTGCTGAAATCTCGGCGCACAAGTTCTTCATCTTCAGGAAGAACGTAGAGATAGAAAGATCACCCTGAGCCGACCTAGCCAGCTCATTTTCCAGGAACTGTAGCCTCGCTACATTCTTCTTGTTAAACAGCCCATCCAGGGCTCTCCATATCTCTGCAGCTGATCCACACCCCAAGATGTGATCAAATAGGTCAGGTGATATTGCCCTCTTCAGAGTGAATTCTGCTTTCGCATTAATCCTTCTCCAGTTCCTCACCTCATGACCATTATCCCCAACTAGGACAACTTCCTCCGTGCTATCTCCTCCAACAACCTCCCAGAGGTCCTCGTCCAGAAGATAACTCTGCATACACGACTTCCACTTTTGAAGTTAGTCGAGTTGAGCATCTCAATCCCAAGACCTCTTGCAAAACCTGCTTCCATGGCTATACCACTAGTTCCTTCTTCACAAAGGCGATGACAACTTTGAGTTATTCACTGCTCTATCCACTCCAACCTAGCTCTGATAACATGTGAAATTTTCTGAAGATCTAGGACTGAGCAGGAATTGTACAACTCAAAGTTAAAGCCAACAACCAGAAGCACATGAAACAACACAATCTTTATTGATGATAGCAAGAGTCTTCATTACAGTGCGAGGTATACATGGCGAGACATGATTTCGCCAGTACACAAAAATAGGAGAAAATACAAGCTGAGAAAGATAACTAGCGGTCTGAAGACTGAGACCGCCTGACCGCCTGACTTGCCAGTTCGCTCGACTAGAAACCGAGACCTCCTCCAGAGACTGCGAACACAGCCAGGTCGACTAAGGCAACAGCCCGCCAAGTCGACCAACACCAGTGACCGCATATACCAGCAGATCACCGAAGGACCTGCTATGCGATCACGAAACCGGAGACCGCGCGACTAAGAAGACCTTAATCCGCGCGCACCAAAGGAACCCGGACAGCCACCAGACCGGACTGTCCATTCCAGAACACCAGACCGCGTGGTTAACAGCTTAATCCGCACGGAACAGAACATCACGCCATGCGTTCTGACAAACCAGACCGCGCGGATTCACCTCGGCACCTTGGACACAGAACGGCAGTCAGACCGAAAAGACCTACGTCTAGAATAAGAAAACCAGACCGCAAATGGAGACCGCGAGCTCGCGCGGTTATGCAGACCGCGCGAGCTCGCGCGGTTATGCAGACCGCGCGATCACCCCTCCAGACCGCCAACTTCCAAAAACTTCCACTTCAACATTTTCAACAAGTATTTGGGAATCCACTTCCCACAGAAGGCGTCAAACTGTTGTGTATTGCTCGGGTGCTCTGGTAGACTGGTCGAATTGAACCACCTTAGCTTGCAAGCGAACCAAGCGTGCAAGCAGTCAATAAGTGAGTTAGTAAGTGACACAAAGGTTTTTAACGTGGAAAACTCGGAAAGGATAAAAAACCACACGGTCGGAGCTGTGCCGGCCAACTTTCACTATCTTCTGGGGGTTACAATTAGAGACTTAGAGCTCGAGCGCGGCATGCCACCTCTCGGAAAGCTAAGTATTTCTTCTTCTGAGAACAACCGTGAGAACAAAAGTGAGAATGCTGGTGAGAACAAAAGTGAGAATGCCGAGTCGCCTTTCGGAAGAAAGGAAATCTCCAAGTCCACGAAGGAGATCTTCAAGCTCCGAAGGAAAGCTCAGAAGAAATCTTCGCAGAGCTCTCTCGGGTCCGAAAAGCAAGGTGTCTTGAAATGAAGGCCTTGGGCTCCTTTTATAGCTTTGGTCGGGGTAGCCTGGTAATTTTGTTGTTGTAACCACCATATCCACCTAAGAGGCGAATCACGTTCGCCGGTTTGGAGCACACAGATCGTCATTTTTCGTAAATGACTGTCGTGCCCTTCGGGCAGCTTTGTTGAGGGTGATAAAGACGACAAGCGAGACCTGCAATCTGAGAAATTAAGAAATGGTAACTGCGCGTGCGTTCAGAACGTGGAAACGTTCTGAGCGCATGAGGAAGTGTTCTGAGCGCGCAACGAACACGAGAAGTGTTCTGGGAGCGCAACAAACTCGGGAACGTTCTGAGCACGCAATGTGGGTGCTCTGGGCGCGCAACGAACCCGAAAAAGCAAAAAGTCATGGCCCTAAAGGGAGATAGGGCCCCAGCCGCACCCTAGTATGGGGGAGGTTTGGCGTGGCCGCACTCCAAAAGGGGGCGCGGCTTGGCCGCCCCCTAGGAGAGCCGCACCCCATAGGGTGCGGTTAGGCCTCGAGTGTGGTTATCCGCGCCCCCACTATGGGGGTGCGGTTATCCGCACCCCACAAGTGGGGTCACCCCGATAGTGGGGCGCGGTCATGACGGCACGCGACGCCGGTAGAGCGTAAATTGGGCGGCAGTTTCCTCCACTCCCACGATCATGGATTGACCCCACTAACTCCATTTCTCCTTCGTGGAGCTTGCTCTAAACGCACCCCATAGCTCTTATAAATCCATGAATGACCATCCTTTTTACGGATGCACATAAACTCTGGTATTTTCTGGAATAGCTTAAAAGAGACAAATGTCAAATGACTTATACTCAAGTGATGTTGCTAGAACAATGACGAACTCATGAAATTATGATATGATCGATAACCATGAATCGATCTCTTTGAAGTTCTAACGAGCATGCTGCGACCATGACCCGATTGGTTTTGTGGATATGTAATCAATTGTATTTAGCGTTAAAGAAAATGATATGATATTATAACATGTATACTTCTACATGGCCCGTATTGGTTCATCTCTGCTCGGGTTTCATATAACCCTAGGGAAAGTATCTCGGGAGTATTGCTCCACTTTGGAAATAGACTAGCCCTTTGTTGGACTTCAATCCATTTAGGGTTTCGGGTTGCTTTCAACTGAAAGCCGACTTACTTTTTGTGGGACTTCGCTCAAACCACCCCTAAGTGTCAATGAGCCCTCCAATCTAATCTATCGGTATATTGTAAATGTTAACTATTAAATGAAATATTTTTTTTAAAAGATTAAAAAAAAAGACTTGTCAAAGACAATTAAAAGTAAAATGATGTGATACTTGTTTCTACATTTGCTATTAAGCTTCTATTTAATACGCACGTTATCTCTTACATAAATTATATTACATCCCAGAGGTGGGCGCGATGCTCAATTATCTACTCCTTGGTGTTTATGTATGACCGAAGCACATCAACAACATGACTGAGTGATGGTAAACTTTAAGTTGATGTCCTATAAAATGTAAAACAAATGATAATATTATACTTGTTGTTGCGGGTCGCTCGGGTGCTTTGGTAGACCGGTCGAATTGAACCACCTTAGCTCGGAAGCGAACCGAGCGCGCAAACAGTCAATTAGAGATTTGTTGAGTACACTGAGATTTTTTAACGTGGAAAACCCGAAAAGGGTAAAAAACCACGCGCCCGGAGCTGTGCCGACCAAACTTCACTATCTTCTGAGAGTTTACAGTTAGGTACTTAGAAATTGAGTGCGACAGGCCGCTGCTCGTTACAATAATAGTGAGAGAGAGAGTTCCGAAGGTGACATGCCACCTCCAGAAAAACTATGTCTTTTTCCTTCTGAGAACGGTGGGGGAACAAAAGTGAGAATGCTGAGTCGCCTTTCGGGAGAACAAAAGTGAGAATGCTCAGTCGCCTTTCGGGAGAACAAAAGTGAGAATGCTCAGTCGCCTTTCGGGAGAGAGGAAATCTTCGAGTTCACGAAGGAGATCTTCAAGCGCCGAAGGAGAATTCCGTGGAAATCTTCAAAGGAGCTCTTCCGAGTGCATAAGGCAAGGTCCCCTCAAATAAAGGTGTTGAAATTGTTGAAGTGGAGTGGAAGGTGGACGGCGGTCTGTATATTGATGACCGCAGAGACCGCGCGGTCTCTGTGCTGCTGCTCTGCCGGTCTGGTTCTGGCGGTCTATTTTTTGCCGGTCTGGTTCAGGCGGTTTGTTCTTGAGTAACCGCTGTGACCGGGCGGCTTATGCAGGTTGATCTGGCGACTTGTCTGAAGTCGGCCAGATGTTCTTGGTTTGCTCTAGGCGGTCTAAGGAAGGAGTGATCTGTGTCCGCGCGGCTTGTGCGCGGTTTGCTGCTGATTTGCGGTCTTGGACAAGATGTTGTCCAAGTGGTGTGATCGAGCAGTCTGCTCTGTTAGACCGCTCGCGATCTGATGGGTGGTGACTGTACTTCTCTTGCGGCGGTGACGACATCTGTCCCCTCTCCTATAAATAGGGGTGCAGGGCCCGTCATTCAGAACGAGAACTGTAAGAACTAGAGACTGGGTTGTTTTGTGTGGTCTCAACTTTGAGGTCGGGCGGTCTCGGAAGCGAGTTGACTGTTTGTTGTGTTCGCAGGTTTGCGGTCAGCAGGTTGCGGTCCCCTTCCTTGGTGATTTCCTAGTGGCTTGAATAAACAGTTCGGCAGTGGCTTGTCTGCGGACTGGTTTATGTAGTTCTTGTGCTGTTCACAGCGAGCTCGACGATCAGGCGACCTTCTGTGGTTAGGCGATCTGAGTTGCGGTCTGGCGATAGCTTCTGTTCTCTGTTCAGTTCAATAAGCTCCAGTTCGTGCGGTCTGAGGTGGAGGTCTTGCAGTGCAGGTCATCTTGCCTGTATTCTGTTCGTGCAGTCTCAGGACATGCCGGGCGGTCTCTGGAGTGCAGCGGTCTGTGTGGTCTCTGCTTTGTCAAGTCGCCAGATTTGTGTTTTTTGGTGTGTTTTGTTCTTCCCTCCTTCGTGATTCGTATGAATCATGTCTCACCATGTATGTCTCAAAATGTAATGAAGTTTTGTGATTCAATAAAGACAATTGTGTTGCTGTGTGGCATTGTGGTTGTTTGACTATAACTCAGTTGATGCAACTCCTGCTTACTCCTAAACGGTTCATCAAAAATTTTAACATGGTATCAGAGGAAGGTTGTTGGAGTGGATAAGCAGTGTTCAACTTGAGTTGCCATCGTCTTTGTGAAGAAGAAACCACATAGTTTGCCATGGAAGCTGGATACGCAAGAGGGCTTGGTATTGAACTCCTCACATCGACTAACTTCAAGAAGTGGAAGTTGTGTATGGAGAGTTACTTGTTTGGCGAGGATCTATGGGAGATAGTTGGAGGAGAAGACACACAAGAAGTTCATCTAGCAGGAGATAATATGGCAGAGGTGAGACTTTGGAGGAGGACTAATGCAAAGGCAGAGTTCACACTCAAGAGGGCTATCTCACCAGAGTTATTCGATCACATTATTGGATGTAATTCTGCTGCTGAGATTTGGACGTCTTTGGACGGGCTGTTCAATAAGAAGAATGTAGCTCGGCTACAGTTTCTTGAAAATGAGTTGGCGAAAGCCTCTCAAGGTGATCTTTCCATCTCTACTTTCTTTCTCAAGATGAAGAACCTCACAACAGAGATTTCTGCATTGGACCCTGATTAGCCCATCTCGTAGGCAAAATTGAAGATGCATATCACCCGCGGGTTGCGGAAGGAGTATCTTGCCTTTGTGACGTTAGTTCAGGGTTGGGCAAAATCAGCCATCTCTATTGGAGGTGGAAAACTTACTTGCTTCGCAGGAAAGTTTGGCAAGACAGATGGCGGGGACTTCTATCTCTGGGGGAGATAGCGATGTGTTGTTCTCTGGGAAGAAAAAGAAGAAGTGGGAGAAGAAGAAGTCGGGTCATGATGGACCCTCTACTTCAGGTCAGCAGGATAGGGGTTATGCTCCTAAGTCTGATGGGAAGCAGAAGGGAGAGGGACCAAGGTGCTTCAGGTGCAATAAGACTGGCCACTTCAAGAAGGATTGCCGGGTTAATCTTCAGCCGGAACATGCAGCGGAGAAGGAGAAGCCAAAGTCTGATGAAGCTGGATGGGGAGGAGCCTTTGCGACCAATATGACGGCAATGCTCGTTAAGGCCTTGGCTGTCATCAACTTCGAAGAGGATTGGATCGTGGATTCAGGGTGTGGGCATCACCTCACCGGGGATGAATCAAAGTTCTCTTCTTTGGCGCCTTACTCAGGTAACGATGCAATCATTACGGCTGATAATTCTGTTCATGCAGTAGAACAAGAAAGTGTTGTCTCTCTGAGCAGTGATAAGGGTCCACTCACATTGAGGAGTGTTTATCACGTGCCGGGTATGAAGAAGAATCTCTTCTCTGTGACCAATGCGGTCGATGCCGGTTATCACGTTCTGTTTGGCCCAACAGAAGTGAAGTTTCTTAAAACTCAACCGGAGATAAAGGGAGATGTAATTCATGTTGGAAAGCGGGTAAAGGACTTGTTAGTTTTATCGACAAGTACCTATGTTGACAAAATGAGGACCAATGATAGCGCGGCTATCTGGCATGAAAGGTTGGGGCATGTAGGCGTGGACAAATTGAAGGCTATGGCGGTAAGTGGCCTTGTCAAGGGCTTGCCTAACTTGTCCTCCTATGGAGATGGTCATGTTTGTGCGGGATGTCTGTTTGGTAAGTCTCATCGAATTCCATTTGATAAATCGCAAACAAGATGAAAAGCGTCGTTGGAGTGCATTCACGGTGATTTGATGGGACCGACTACCACCCCAAGTCTTGGAGGCAACAGATATATGTTGGTGTTGATCGACGATTACACCAGATATGTCTGGGTGTATTTTCTGAAAGAGAAGTCAGAAGCTTTTGCGAAGTTCGTGGAGTTCAAGGAGCTGGTGGAAGGTCGGTTAGGCCTGCGGGTAAAAAAATTGAGAACTGACAATGGTGGGGAGTTCACCTCTGGTGAGTTCTCAAGTTTTTGCAGGAAGCCCGGCATCTGGAGAGAGCTCACTTGTGCCCATACTCCACAGCAAAACGGCATTGCAGAGCGGAAGATTCATCATCTGACGGAAACCTGCAAATGCTGGCTTCATGCCAAGAGTATCCCAAAGTCCTTTTGGGCGGAGGGAATGTCTTGTGCGGCATATGATGATGCATAATTTGAACTAAGTTATTGATAGGGATATTTAAATATTATAATATAAATATATAGATATTGTTAATTTTATCTTTTAAATCGTACCTTTTTATAATTATATCCTAACAACGCCTATTTTACTATTTTTTGCAGGATCCCGAGACAATTGCATTATCATTTCTAAAGAACACGCCTTCATTTAAGGCGTGCCAAATTAAATATCGAGTGCGGTCATGTTACCGTGTCATTGAACCATATTCAAGAAGAGAATGAAGCCCCAATGGTCCGATGAGATATTTTCTCCTAAGTATGAAAGAGGCTAGCCACCTTTGACTATAAATTCAGCATGTGTTCATGAAGGAAGCTTCTTGGAAAGAGATAAAGCTAGCCAACTTGGATCATACTTTTCAAAGCATGGGTCTCATGACAAGTGTGAAAAGGAGTAGCCGTCATTGACCTTTAAACCAACATGTGTTTTTGACCAAGGCAAGCTTCATGGAAGCTTCATCCTCATGCCATCTACCATCTCTACCTCCTTAGTTTTGGCCCTATAAATAGGCATGAAGGAAGAGGGAGAAGGAATCATCTTTCCTCCTTCATTTGAGCATTCTAGAGAGCTATTGAGAGTTTATTTTTAGAGTATTTCAGCTTAATGTTTTCATGTTTTAAAGTTCTTGTGATCTCTATTCTCGTACTTGTAATCTTTTTGCAAACTCTCTTTGTAATGTCATTTTGCCCTTTTGGTAACTTGTTTCCAATAAGAAATAAAATAGTTTGCTACACCTTTTCTCTCTCTCTCTCTTTCTTATTATGCATGTTCTTAACATGATTTACGTTTCCTACATTATTATGAGTAACTAAACTTTGTTTAGTGCTTGATCATGATGATCCAAGCAATGAAATGATCTCCTTTCCTTAATACATATCTTCTCTTTCTCTTTTAACAAATGTTTAGGATTTACCTTTGATTAATCTATAGAGAGGTCATATCATCGATTCTAGTCGCACCGGATTGGTCACTACCCTTCGAAATTATGTGCGACGCGAGTGATATTGAAGTAAGCGCGGTTTTAGGCCAACGGGTAAACAAGTATTTCCACCCGATTTATTATGCTAGCAAAACACTCACGTCGGCACAAGCGAACTACACCACTACCGAGAAGGTGCTTCTAGCTATCGTATTCGCTTTTGATAAGTTTAGGTCATACATCACTCTCTCCAAAGTAATCGTCTTCACAGATCACTCCGCTCTTAGATATCTCTTAAGTAAATCGGACGCCAAGCCCCATCTTTTGCGAGGGATCCTCCTCAGTTTGATTTAGAAATCCGGGACAAGAGGGGAGCCGAAAACTTGGCGGCCGATCATCTTTCCCGATTAGAAAACCCCGCTACGGAAGCATTAGTAGAGCCGATATTAATGATAAATTCCCCGAAGAGCGCCTCCTTGCTCTCGAAAATATAATAACAACTTCCACGCCCTGGTTCGCGGATTTGGCTAACTATTTAGTAGCACGGGTCCTGCCAAAAGAATTCTCGAGTCAGCAAAAGAAGAAATTCTTTTCTGATTTAAAGAATTATTTTTGGGAGGACCCCTTTCTATTCTGTGTCTGCGCGGACCAGGTAGTGAGAAGATGTGTTTCGAGTGAGGAAGGTTTTAAAATATTGCGGAATTGCCACGAAGGACCAACCGGCGGTCATTATCAAGCGAACCGAACCGCGAGGAAGGCGCTGGAGGCGGGCTTCTATTGGCCCACGCTCTTTAAAGATGCTCACACCCTTGTGAGTACTTGCGACAGCTGCCAGCGGTCGGGCAACATCTCCCGCCGAGATGAGATGCCCCAAAATATTTTTCTTGAATGCGAAATTTTCGACCTTTGGGGTATCGATTTTGTTGGTCCTCTCCCTCCCTCATTTTCAAATAAATACATTCTCGTTGCGGTCGACTACGTATCGAGGTGGGCGGAAGCGCAAGCTCTCCCCACCAACGATGCGAGGGTCGTCGTAACTTTCTTAAAAAAATTATTCTCTCGTTTTGGTACGCTACGCGCTATAGTTAGTGATAGGGGCACCCATTTCTGCAATAGCCAATTCGCTAAAATTTTAGCGAAATATGGTGTCACGCACAAGCTCTCCACTGCTTATCACCCACAAACGAGCGGCCAAGTCGAAGTCGTCAACCGAGAATTGAAGCGAATATTAGAAAAAAACTGTTTCTATTAATAGGAAGGATTGGGCACTTAAGCTCAATGACGCGCTATGGGCCTATCGAACGGCGTACAAGACCGCTATCGGTTGTACACCGTATTGTTTGGTTTATGGCAAGGCTTGCCATCTTCCGGTCGAGTTAGAGCACCGCGCATTCTGGGCGCTTAAATTTTTAAACCTAGACTCTACCTTAGCGGCCGAGCAAAGAAAACTTCAAATGAATGAATTAGATGAGTGGCGCTCGAATGCGTACGAGAGTAACAAAATCTATAAGAAGCGAACGAAGTTTTATCATGATAAAAAAATTAAATTCCCTAAAACTTTTTCGCCGGGCGATCTCGTCCTCCTTTATAATTCTCGTCTTCGCCTTTTTCCGGGGAAGCTAAAATCTCGATGGTCCGGCCCCTTTATCGTTAAAGAGGTTTGGTCATATGGGACAATTCTAATTTCCCACCCGGAAAAAGGCTCCTTCAAAGTAAATGGACACCGTCTTAAGTTGTATCTTCCAGGAGAGTTATCGAACGAAAAGAGTGAGTCAATATTACTTCCGCCGAGTACGTGAGCGCCAAATGGGTCAAGCTACGCGACCTTAAACAAAGCGCTTTTGGGAGGCACCCCAAAGTTATCTTTCTCTATTTTGTTATTTTGTTTTAACATGTTTTTGCAGGTTTCCCTTCCAGCCTCCCCGAATTCGCCATCAGGGATGTCCTCTTTCCTCTCTTCTTCTTTTAATGCATTTTATTACTTCATACTTAGTTTTAAACATTGAGGACAATGTTTAACTTTAAGTATGGGGGTATAGTACCTTAATCTAAATAAATAATATATATATATTATAAAATCCAAAAATCCAAAAAGATGCAATATTTTTCTCTTCTCTTTATCAAAACAAAAATATAATAAAAAAAATGCATAAAACTCATATAAAACTATTAATAATTTGAGTTAATCTTTTTTGCTAAATCATTTAGTACCCCACAACTTTGCATTTTCTTATTTTTATGCATTTATGTACTTGTTTAGTTAATATAAAATTGATTAACTTTCATATTGTTTATGTTTCATGAGTAATTTGTTGACTCGTGTAGTGTTTCTAATTAAGGTAGACGTTATTTTTGAAAAAACTCTCTTAAATATTTGCACTTTTTCATAGTCATTTTTTATGTTTTTCACTATTATAAAATCTACCATCCCTTGTTTTTCTGTTAAAAATCTTTGAAATGATTGATTAGTGTTATGTATAGTAGATGCGAACCGATCTAGACGCTTATTATCTTCATTTTTCATGAAAAGTCAATTATCTTTATTTTCTATCCGAAATTTACTTCTCTTAAATTTCTCAATACTTTGCTTTAAGTAGACTAAAGAGCATGAATATGATTTAGGCATCCTTTTGATCAGTTTGAGCTATTGTATCCCGAACCTTAAAATTCTTAATCATTGTTAGCCACGTTGTGCTTTTTCCATTTTCTCTGTAAGCCCCACTTATTTCTCACCAAAGCCATATAGCTTACCCATCTTGCACACTTAAAACTTCTGAGCTTTATTTGTCACTTGGGTGTACTACATTTTGTCAAAATGGTGGAGATTTGTATTGTATCTAAATTGCTACAAAAAAAAATATGATATATATATTTATATATATGCAAAAAAAAAGTATTGAAAAAAAAGGATTATGAATGACATTTTAACCCCAACTTTATATTGCAAAATTACTTGGGGTGTCAAAATTTTATTTTCTAGCAACAAGTTCTTTGCAAAGCTCTTCTTTTTGTTTTAAGTGTGCTTTACCCTTCATGTTTATCTTTTGAACTCCACACCCTTAAAACCTAAGCCAAAAAGTTACACCTAATGAAAGTCCTTTTGATTCATGCTTCCAAGGTTTATCTTTAGTGCGATATCGAGAAAGTAAATTGAGTAAGTTTGTAGGTAGCATATTGATCTTTGATTTAGATTGATATGATTATAAAATGTCTCTTAGATTTTAGTAGCAACTCAATATCCTTTTCATTCATCACATTACTCAATTTTTAATTTTGCTTAAAACATGTGATGATTTATTTTTATGATAGTGAAAATTGTAAGACTTTGTGCCAAACTAAGTAAGAATGTTTAAGTTTCTTTTCATAATTTCTCTATCTTAATTTCGCATCGTACTTGTGTTTGGCATAGCCAATTTGTTTGGTTAGTTTCTTTTATCTTTGCTAGCTCGTATGTCTTTGCTTGAGGACAAGCAAAATAATAAGTTTGGGGGAATTTGATGATCCATAATTTGAACTAAGTTATTAATAGGGATATTTAAATATTATAATATAAATATATAGATATTGTTAATTTTATCTTTTAAATCGTACCTTTTTATAATTATATCCTAACAACGCCTATTTTACTATTTTTTGCAGGATCCCGGGACAATTGCATTATCATTTCTAAAGAACACGCCTTCATTTAAGGCGTGCCAAATTAAATATCGAGTGCGGTCATGTTACCATGTCATTGAACCATATTCAAGAAGAGAATGAAGCCCCAATGGTCCGATGAGATATTTTCTCCTAAGTATGAAAGAGGCTGGCCACCTTTGACTATAAATTCAGCATGTGTTCATGAAGGAAGCTTCTTGGAAAGAGATAAAGCTAGCCAACTTGGATCATACTTTTCAAAGCATGGGTCTCATGACAAGTGTGAAAAGGAGTAGCCGTCATTGACCTTTAAACCAACATGTGTTTTTGACCAAGGCAAGCTTCATCCTCAAGCCATCTACCATCTCTACCTCCTAAGTTTTGGCCCTATAAATATGCATGAAGGAAGAGGGAGAAGGAATCATCTTTCTTCCTTCATTTGAGCATTCTAGAGAGCTATTGAGAGTTTATTTTTAGAGTATTTCAGCTTAATGTTTTCATGTTTTAAAGTTCTTGTGATCTCTTTTCTCGTACTTGTAATCTTTTTGCAAACTCTCTTTGTAATGTCATTTTGCCCTTTTGGTAACTTGTTTCCAATAAGAAATAAAATTGTTTGCTACACCTTTTCTCTCTCTCTCTCTTTCTTATTATGCATGTTCTTAACATGATTTACGTTTCCTACATTATTATGAGTAACTAAACTTTGTTTAGTGCTTGATCAAGATGATCCAAGCAATGAAATGATCTCCTTTCCTTAATACATATCTTCTCTTTCTCTTTTAACAAATGTTTAGGATTTACCTTTGATTAATCTATAGAGAGGTCATATCATCGATATATGATTTTCTCTTCTGTTTCCGTACTCTAGTAGCCGAAAGGATCATGCATACGGATTGATCACTCACGGGTAAAGGGAGTTGAATGCAATCCTTGAAAGAGGACGACGTAAATTTCCCGGATTGGAGTCAAATCCAATAGAGGGGTTCACCACATAAAGCGAGTTTTAGGGGTTTCGATTATAGAACGAAAGTTCGGTTGATCAACCTAAACTCAGTTGGGCGTAGCTTTGAAAGAAGTGCGTTCATATTTTGGGAACCTCCACGGTCCAAGCATCTTCGTTAAAGAGAATTAGGTCTTTATCTATTTTCGATCATTTTCATTCTAAGGTGATTCAAGATCAAGTACTAACCTTTTAATTATCGCTTAATCATCCTCTTTTATCGTAAAACCGTTCTCTTATTTGCAAACCAACTCAAAGAAACTAATTGATAAGATAATAGTTTCCTCCTCAAAGTAGAAGTAATCAACGCGCCCCGAGGAATACGACCTTGGTATAATTAAAATATCATATACTATAGACGATAAGGTACACTTGCCTTCATCGGATATAGGTTGGAGAATATCATCAACTTTCTTTCCAAGCTAAAAATCAAAACAACGAATTATTCATATCAAGTTTTTGGCGCCGTTGCCGGGGAGTTTGTGTTGATATTTTGAAAAGAGGATAGCTATTAATTTTATCGTTTTTCTTTTTTCTTTTTCGTTTTATTTTAAAAAAAAAAAAAAAATCTTAAAAGTGTAACTTAAAATCTTGGAAAGGGACGTTTGGGCATCATCCCATCTCACCTCCTAGTACCTTGCGAACCCTTCACCGGGTAGCCCCTGGGAAGTCCAAGACTAGCTTTATCCGCCTAAAAGAAAAAAAATATAATTAAGTTTTTTTTTCTTTCGTTTTTATTTTAATTTTCTATCTCCTTTCTCTTTCTCTTTCTTTTCTTCATCCCCCCCCCCCCCTTTCTTTTTGGTGTATGAACCGAGAAAGCTCTTCGAATATTCCTTTTGATCCAGAGATCGAGCGCACCATTTTGCGGCGCCTCCGTTCTCGTGATCAGGATACGCATCAAGCATCCGAAGAGTCGATCGGGGACACTACCACAGTAAATATGGGTGATCCTAACCCGCCAAATCCTAATGAGGCCCAGCAAAGGACCATGTCCTATTATGCGCGACCGAATCTGGAAGGCACACATTCAAGTATTGTTCATCCCGCGGTGGAGAACAATAACTTCGAGATCAAGTCTAGCATCATACAAATGGTGCAACAATCGGTGACCTTCGATGGTCTGCCGGACGAAGATCCAAACACGCATATATCTAATTTTCTCGAAATTTGCGATACTTTCAAAATCAATGGCATCACGGATGACGCCATTCGATTTCGTCTTTTTCCTTTTTCTTTGCGGTCTAAGGCCAAACAGTGGTTGGGCTCTCTTCCTAGAGAGTCCATCACTACATGGGCCGATATGGCGGAAAAATTTCTCACTAAATATTTCCCGCCTGGAAAGACCGCTAAAATGCGCACAGATATTGCCTCATTTATGCAAATCGACTCGGAGACTCTCTATGATACATGGGAGCGTTTCAAGGAGCTTTTGCGTAGATGCTCTCACCACGCACTGCCAACTTGGCAACAAGTTCAAATTTTTTATAATGGCTTGAATTTCCAAACAAGGCAAATGATTGATGCGGCCGCCGGAGGGACTTTAAATAAGAAAACCCCGGAGGCCGCTCAAGAGCTTTTCGAGGAGATGGTCATGAATGCGTATCAATGGAATATGCCCCGTGCACGGCCTAATAAGCCCGCCGGTATATTTGAAATAGACGCTACTTCTAATTTAGCTTTACAAGTTGAGCGCTTAACAAAGCAAGTGGCGGAGATGTTTGCTTCCTCCGCCACTCCTCCTTGGGCTAATAATATTTTAATCGAAGAGCAGGTCGACTACATGGGAAATCCGCCTCGGCCTTCCTATAACCCGAACTCCGCTCTGTACAACAACACCTACAATGCGGGTTATAGGAACCATCCAAATTTCTCATGGAGCAACCAAGGAAATGCTCAGCGCCCTTTAAATCTAAATCAACCTCTTAATCAACCTCTTGATTTAAATCCCCCTCCTCTAAATTATAATAATCCACCCGGTTTTCCACCGCAACAGCAAAAACCCTCTCCACTTGAAGAGATCTTTGCAAAATATGTTGCTACAAATGAATCGAACATCTGAAACCTCACCGGATCGATCAAAAATTTAGAGAACCAAGTGGGCCAACTAGCGAAGATGTTCTCCGAGCGTCAACAAGGAGCTCTACCGGGAAATACGGAACCTAATCCAAGGGAAAGCGCGAACGTGATTACTCTACGCAGCGGAAAAGAGTTGGTTTCAAAACAGGACGAACCCATGGTAACTTCTCCTCCTCCTCCTATTTTAGCTTCAAATTTGCCCGCTACGTTAGCTCCGCACGCTTCTAGTTCTAATATTACGTAGCCGTCTAAGCTTAGGAGCGAGTGCGCCGAGAAAAATTACAAAAAGTTTTTAGAAATCTTAAAGCAAATTCATATTAATGTTCCGTTCTGCGAGGCTATCTCTCAAATGCCAAAGTATGCGAAATATCTCAAGGAGTTGCCCTCTAATAAAAAGAAACTTGAAGATATTTCGCATATTTCCTTAAACGCGGAATGCTCTACGGTTATACTCAACAAATTGCCCCAAAAAGCAAATGACCCGGGACGGTTCTCCATCCCATGTCTATTTGGCAATGCGTTAGTAAAACACGCCTTAGATGATCTTGGAGCAAGCATAAACCTCATGCCTTTTTCGTTATTCAAAAAGTTAGGTTTAGGAAATCCTAGCCCCACCCGAATGAGTATTCAACTCGCCGATCGATCATTAAAATATCCAGTAGGGATAGTGGAGGACGTGCTCGTTAAGGTTGACAAGTTCATTTTTCCGGTGGACTTTGTCATTCTTGATATCGAAGAGGATGCCGAAGTACCCCTCATACTCGGCCGCCCCTTCCTTGCCACCTCCCGCGCGATTATCGATGTTAGTGATGGAAAGCTCCTCCTACGGGTTGGAGAAGATGAAGTCACTTTTAGCATAAATCCCTCAATGCGAAATACTCTAGAGAATGATGATTCGTGTTTCTACTTAGAAGAATATTTTGAAAACGAGTTTTATTCACTTCCCGAGTTAGTATCCTCATCAAGTGACGATTCCGAGCTCGCCGAGCTCTTTTGTTTAGAAGAAGTTTCTCGTTCCACACCACCCGAACCACTTCATTTAGAAAAATTAAAAATCAAAACTTCTTATGAAGAACCACCCGTTTTAGAATTAAAACAACTCCCCCCTCATCTAAAATATCTCTTTTTAGAGAAAAATTCTAAGTTACCCGTTATCATATCATCCGAGTTGAGCAATTCAGAAATTTCTGAATTGACTCTAGTCTTAAGCAATCACCGTCACGCAATTGCGTGGCAAATATCCGACATCAAGGGTATTAACCCTTTCTTTTGCACTCACAAAATTTTCCTCGAAGATAATTCCCGCAACACAGTCCAGCCTCAACGACGACTAAACCCGAATATGAAAGAAGTCGTTAAGGCTGAAGTTATCAAACTTTTAGATGCGGGAATCATCTACCCGATCTCGGATAGTACTTGGGTTAGCCCAGTACAAGTCGTTCCAAAGAAAGGCGGCGTAACGGTAGTTGCGAACGAAAATAATGAGTTGATCCCAACCCGTACTGTTACGGGTTGGCGAATGTGCATAGATTATCAAAAACTTAATGATGCCACTCGTAAGGATCACTTCCCGTTATCCTTTATCGATCAAATCTTAGAACGCCTTTCAGGTCACTCCTACTATTGTTTCCTCGATGGTTTGTCGGGATACTTTCAAATCCCTATTTCACCCGACGACCAAGAGAAAACAACCTTCACTTGTCCCTTCGGCACCTTCGCTTATCGAAGGATGCCGTTTGGCCTTTGTAACGCACCAGCTACATTCCAAAGATGTATGCTGGCAATCTTCGACGAGTTAGTAGAGGAAGTGATGGAAGTCTTCATGGACGACTTCTCCGTTTTCGGAAACTCTTTCAAAAATTGTTTAAAAAATCTCGAGCGTGTGCTTCAGCGTTGTGAGGAAACGAATCTAGCTCTCAATTGGGAGAAATGTCATTTTATGGTCAAAGAAGGATTAGTCCTTGGCCATAAAATATCGGGCAAAGGGATCGAGGTCGATAGGGCTAAGATCGAAGTTATCGAAAAGCTCCCCCCTCCAACGAACGTAAAATCAATTAGAAGTTTCCTAGGCCACGCAGGGTTTTATCGGCGTTTTATACAAAATTTTTCCAAAATCACGAAGCCGTTAACCCATCTTCTCGAGAAAGAATCTTCCTTTATTTTTTCCGACGAATGTCTTTTAGCCTTTAAACTTATCAAAGAAAAACTTATAAATTCTCCGATTCTAGTCGCACCGGATTGGTCACTACCCTTCGAAATTATGTGCGACGCGAGTGATATTGCAGTAAGCGCAGTTTTAGGCCAACGGGTAAACAAGTATTTCCACCCGATTTATTATGCTAGCAAAACACTCACGTCGGCACAAGCGAACTACACCACTACCGAGAAGGTGCTTCTAGCTATCGTATTCGCTTTTGATAAGTTTAGGTCATACATCACTCTCTCCAAAGTAATCGTCTTCACAGATCACTCCGCTCTTAGATATCTCTTAAGTAAATCGGACGCCAAGCCCCGTCTTTTGCGAGGGATCCTCCTCTTGTAGGAGTTTGATTTAGAAATCCGGGACAAGAGGGGAGCCGAAAACTTGGCGGCCGATCATCTTTCCCGATTAGAAAACCCCGCTACGGAAGCATTAGTAGAGCCGATATTAATGATAAATTCCCCGAAGAGCGCCTCCTTGCTCTCGAAAATATAATAACAACTTCCACGCCCTGGTTCGCGGATTTGGCTAACTATTTAGTAGCACGGGTCCTGCCAAAAGAATTCTCGAGTCAGCAAAAGAAGAAATTCTTTTCTGATTTAAAGAATTATTTTTGGGAGGACCCCTTTCTATTCCGTGTCTGCGCGGACCAAGTAGTGAGAAGATGTGTTTCGAGTGAGGAAGGTTTTAAAATATTGCGGAACTGCCACGAAGGACCAACCGGCGGTCATTATCAAGCGAACCGAACCGCGAGGAAGGCGCTGGAGGCGGGCTTCTATTGGCCCACGCTCTTTAAAGATGCTCACACCCTTGTGAGTACTTGCGACAGCTGCCAGCGGTCGGGCAACATCTCCCGCCGAGATGAGATGCCCCAAAATATTTTTCTTGAATGCGAAATTTTCGACCTTTGGGGTATCGATTTTGTTGGTCCTCTCCCTCCCTCATTTTCAAATAAATACATTCTCGTTGCGGTCGACTACGTATCGAGGTGGGCGGAAGCGCAAGCTCTCCCCACCAACGATGCGAGGGTCGTCGTAACTTTCTTAAAAAAATTATTCTCTCGTTTTGGTACGCTACGCGCTATAGTTAGTGATAGGGGCACCCATTTCTGCAATAGCCAATTCGCTAAAATTTTAGCGAAATATGGTGTCACGCACAAGCTCTCCACTGCTTATCACCCACAAACGAGCGGCCAAGTCGAAGTCGTCAACCGAGAATTGAAGCGAATATTAGAAAAAAACTGTTTCTATTAATAGGAAGGATTGGGCACTTAAGCTCAATGACGCGCTATGGGCCTATCGAACGGCGTACAAGACCGCTATCGGTTGTACACCGTATTGTTTGGTTTATGGCAAGGCTTGCCATCTTCCGGTCGAGTTAGAGCACCGCGCATTCTGGGCGCTTAAATTTTTAAACCTAGACTCTACCTTAGCGGCCGAGCAAAGAAAACTTCAAATGAATGAATTAGATGAGTGGCGCTCGAATGCGTACGAGAGTAACAAAATCTATAAGAAGCGAACGAAGTTTTATCATGATAAAAAAATTAAATTCCCTAAAACTTTTTCGCCGGGCGATCTCGTCCTCCTTTATAATTCTCGTCTTCGCCTTTTTCCGGGGAAGCTAAAATCTCGATGGTCCGGCCCCTTTATCGTTAAAGAGGTTTGGTCATATGGGACAATTCTAATTTCCCACCCGGAAAAAGGCTCCTTCAAAGTAAATGGACACCGTCTTAAGTTGTATCTTCCAGGAGAGTTATCGAACGAAAAGAGTGAGTCAATATTACTTCCGCCGAGTACGTGAGCGCCAAATGGGTCAAGCTACGCGACCTTAAACAAAGCGCTTTTGGGAGGCACCCCAAAGTTATCTTTCTCTATTTTGTTATTTTGTTTTAACATGTTTTTGCAGGTTTCCCTTCCAGCCTCCCCGAATTCGCCATCAGGGATGTCCTCTTTCCTCTCTTCTTCTTTTAATGCATTTTATTACTTCATACTTAGTTTTAAACATTGAGGACAATGTTTAACTTTAAGTATGGGGGTATAGTACCTTAATCTAAATAAATAATATATATATATTATAAAATCCAAAAATCCAAAAAGATGCAATATTTTTCTCTTCTCTTTATCAAAACAAAAATATAATAAAAAAAATGCATAAAACTCATATAAAACTATTAATAATTTGAGTTAATCTTTTTTGCTAAATCATTTAGTACCCCACAACTTTGCATTTTCTTATTTTTATGCATTTATGTACTTGTTTAGTTAATATAAAATTGATTAACTTTCATATTGTTTATGTTTCATGAGTAATTTGTTGACTCGTGTAGTGTTTCTAATTAAGGTAGACGTTATTTTTGAAAAAACTCTCTTAAATATTTGCACTTTTTCATAGTCATTTTTTATGTTTTTCACTATTATAAAATCTACCATCCCTTGTTTTTCTGTTAAAAATCTTTGAAATGATTGATTAGTGTTATGTATAGTAGATGCGAACCGATCTAGACGCTTATTATCTTCATTTTTCATGAAAAGTCAATTATCTTTATTTTCTATCCGAAATTTACTTCTCTTAAATTTCTCAATACTTTGCTTTAAGTAGACTAAAGAGCATGAATATGATTTAGGCATCCTTTTGATCAGTTTGAGCTATTGTATCCCGAACCTTAAAATTCTTAATCATTGTTAGCCACGTTGTGCTTTTTCCATTTTCTCTGTAAGCCCCACTTATTTCTCACCAAAGCCATATAGCTTACCCATCTTGCACACTTAAAACTTCTGAGCTTTATTTGTCACTTGGGTGTACTACATTTTGTCAAAATGGTGGAGATTTGTATTGTATCTAAATTGCTACAAAAAAAAAATATGATATATATATTTATATATATGCAAAAAAAAAGTATTGAAAAAAAAGGATTATGAATGACATTTTAACCCCAACTTTATATTGCAAAATTACTTGGGGTGTCAAAATTTTATTTTCTAGCAACAAGTTCTTTGCAAAGCTCTTCTTTTTGTTTTAAGTGTGCTTTACCCTTCATGTTTATCTTTTGAACTCCACACCCTTAAAACCTAAGCCAAAAAGTTACACCTAATGAAAGTCCTTTTGATTCATGCTTCCAAGGTTTATCTTTAGTACGATATCGAGAAAGTAAATTGAGTAAGTTTGTAGGTAGCATATTGATCTTTGATTTAGATTGATATGATTATAAAATGTCTCTTAGATTTTAGTAGCAACTCAATATCCTTTTCATTCATCACATTACTCAATTTTTAATTTTGCTTAAAACATGTGATGATTTATTTTTATGATAGTGAAAATTGTAAGACTTTGTGCCAAACTAAGTAAGAATGTTTAAGTTTCTTTTCATAATTTCTCTATCTTAATTTCGCATCGTACTTGTGTTTGGCATAGCCAATTTGTTTGGTTAGTTTCTTTTATC
Organism: Dactylorhiza incarnata; assembly: GCA_033032865.1. Classification (NCBI taxonomy): domain Eukaryota; kingdom Viridiplantae; phylum Streptophyta; class Magnoliopsida; order Asparagales; family Orchidaceae; genus Dactylorhiza; species Dactylorhiza incarnata. Next base: position 13,677,532 of record JAWHQI010000003.1, on the reverse strand, counting down.
TTTGCTAGCTCGTATGTCTTTGCTTGAGGACAAGCAAAATAATAAGTTTGGGGGAATTTGATGATGCATAATTTGAACTAAGTTATTAATAGGGATATTTAAATATTATAATATAAATATATAGATATTGTTAATTTTATCTTTTAAATCGTACCTTTTTATAATTATATCCTAACAACGCCTATTTTACTATTTTTTGCAGGATCCCGGGACAATTGCATTATCATTTCTAAAGAACACGCCTTCATTTAAGGCGTGCCAAATTAAATATCGAGTGCGGTCATGTTACCGTGTCATTGAACCATATTCAAGAAGAGAATGAAGCCCCAATGGTCCGATGAGATATTTTCTCCTAAGTATGAAAGAGGCTGGCCACCTTTGACTATAAATTCAGCATGTGTTCATGAAGGAAGCTTCTTGGAAAGAGATAAAGCTAGCCAACTTGGATCATACTTTTCAAAGCATGGGTCTCATGACAAGTGTGAAAAGGAGTAGCCGTCATTGACCTTTAAACCAACATGTGTTTTTGACCAAGGCAAGCTTCATCCTCATGCCATCTACCATCTCTACCTCCTAAGTTTTGGCCCTATAAATATGCATGAAGGAAGAGGGAGAAGGAATCATCTTTCTTCCTTCATTTGAGCATTCTAGAGAGCTATTGAGAGTTTATTTTTAGAGTATTTCAGCTTAATGTTTTCATGTTTTAAAGTTCTTGTGATCTCTTTTTTCGTACTTGTAATCTTTTTGCAAACTCTCTTTGTAATGTCATTTTGCCCTTTTGGTAACTTGTTTCCAATAAGAAATAAAATAGTTTGCTACACCTTTTCTCTCTCTCTCTCTTTCTTATTATGCATGTTCTTAACATGATTTACGTTTCCTACATTATTATGAGTAACTAAACTTTGTTTAGTGCTTGATCAAGATGATCCAAGCAATGAAATGATCTCCTTTCCTTAATACATATCTTCTCTTTCTCTTTTAACAAATGTTTAGGATTTACCTTTGATTAATCTATAGAGAGGTCATATCATCGATATATGATTTTCTCTTCTGTTTCCGTACTCTAGTAGCCGAAAGGATCATGCATACGGATTGATCACTCACGGGTAAAGGGAGTTGAATGCAATCCTTGAAAGAGGACGACGTAAATTTCCCGGATTGGAGTCAAATCCAATAGAGGGGTTCACCACATAAAGCGAGTTTTAGGGGTTTCGATTATAGAACGAAAGTTCGGTTGATCAACCTAAACTCAGTTGGGCGTAGCTTTGAAAGAAGTGCGTTCATATTTTGGGAACCTCCACGGTCCAAGCATCTTCGTTAAAGAGAATTAGGTCTTTATCTATTTTCGATCATTTTCATTCTAAGGTGATTCAAGATCAAGTACTAACCTTTTAATTATCGCTTAATCATCCTCTTTTATCGTAAAATTGTTCTCTTATTTGCAAACCAACTCAAAGAAACTAATTGATAAGATAATAGTTTCCTCCTCAAAGTAGAAGTAATCAACGCGCCCCGAGGAATACGACCTTGGTATAATTAAAATATCATATACTATAGATGATAAGGTACACTTGCCTTCATCGGATATAGGTTGGAGAATATCATCAACTTTCTTTCCAAGCTAAAAATCACAACAACGAATTATTCATATCAGCATACGTCATCAACAGGATGCCTCTAAGTCCTATCAACATGAAGACCCCTCATGAACTGATGTTCAAGGAGAAGCCAAGTGTTGCACACCTTCGGGTGTTCGGGTCAACTTGTTATGTGCATATTCCCGATGCTCTTCGGACAAAGCTAGATGTGAAAGCAAGGAGGCTAGTCTTTGTTGGATATGATGAGTGGAAGAAGGGGTGGAGATGCCTGGATCCTGAGACACGGAGATCAGTGGTATCTCGGGATGTGGTGTTCGATGAGGTGACTTCCTACAAGGGGAGTTCAGGAGTTGAACTACCGGAGAGCAGGGTTGATGAAAAAGGGAAGGCTGCGGGAAATCTTCAAGTGGAGTTGCCTGTTTCACCAGGAGCTCCAGCTGTGTCAAGCTCAGAGATGGAGGCTTCAGGTTCTGGAAGTAGGGGGAGCGATGCTCCAAGTTTGCCTGGAAGAGGAGCTAGCACAGAAGAAGCAGCTGAGGAGGTGGTTAGTCAGGTGCAACCTCTTAGGAGGTCGAAGAGGACTATCAAGCCACCGGATCGATACACAGGAGGAAACATGGTGAGCTTTGTCTCATGTTTCTTTGTTGGTCCCTTGGATGAGCGGGAGTCGTCGAGCTTTGAGAAGGACAAAGGCGTGAAGCAGTGGGACATTGCTATGCAGGAGGAGATGGATGCTCTCAAGAAGAATGAGACTTGTTCTCTAGTGCCCAGGCCCAAGGGCATTACCCCTGTGACATGCAAGTGGGTATATAAGCTCAAGAAGAAAGTTGACGGCACAATCGAGCGATACAAGGCTCCCCTTGTGGCGCGTGGGTTCTCACAGCAGTACGGAGATGATTATGATGAGACGTTCAGTCCAGTGGCAAAGATGACTTCGGTTCAATTTGTTATTGCTTTGGCGGCATCATGTGATTGGGAGATTTGGCAGCTCGACGTGAAGAATGCCTTCTTATACGGCGAGAATGACAAGCATGTCTTCATGATCCAACCGTCGGGCTTCATCTCGGAGGATTGTCCGGACTATGTCTGCAAGCTGAAGAAAGCCCTGTATGGGTTGAAGCAAGCGCCCCGGGCGTGGTATGGAAAGATCGCGGAGTATCTTCTATTCTGCGGGTTCTTTGCTTCAGACTCTGATTCTAGCTTGTTCGTCAAGAAGGAGGGGTGCTTCGAGTTATTGTTCTGATGTACGTGGATGACATGATCGTCACCGGAAACTCAAAGGAGTCAGTAGCAAGGCTGAGAGCCGAGCTTGGTATCAGATTTGAGATGAAGGATCTGGGTGAGCTCCACCATTTCCTTGGACTCGAGGTGCAGAGGCGGGAGAGCGGAGTGCTCATTTCTCAGGCTGGATATGCGGAGCGGATCGTTCAATGATTCGGCATGGAGGAAGGGAAGAGCAGCTCTATACCTCTGGAACAGCATCATAAACTTTGGAAGGATGAGGGGAGGGTTCTATCTGAACCGTTGGTGTTCCGAGCTCTGGTTGGGAGCTTGATCTACTTGACGATCACAAGGCCTGATATTGCTTATGCAGTTGGCAAGGTGATTCGGTACATGGCGGAACCACGGAAGCCTCATCTTCTGGCGGCAAAAGGAATTTTGAAGTATGTGAAGTCGACCGTTTACTCGGTTGCGGAGTTTACTTGGGCTAGTTTCTACTTCCCACTTCAAGGGGGAGTGTTGAAATTGTTGAAGTGGAGTGGAAGGTGGCCGGCGGTCTGTATATTGATGACCGCAGAGACCGTGCGGTCTCTGTGCTGGTGCTCTGCCGGTCTGGTTATGGCGGTATATTTTTTGTCGGCCTGGTTCAGGCGGTCTGTTCTTGAGTAACCGCTGGGACTGGGAGGCTTAAGCAGGTTGATCTGGCGACTTGTTTCAAGTCGGCCAGATGTTCTTGGTTTGCTCTAGGCAGTCTAAGGAAGGAGTGATCTGTGTCCGCGCGGCTTGTGCGCGGTCTGCTGCTGATTTGCGGTCTTGGACAGGATGTTGTCCAAGTGGTGTGATCGCGCGGTCTGCTATGTGAGACCGCTCGCGATCTGATGGGTGGTGACTGTACCTCTCTTGCGGCGGTGACGACATCCGTCCCCTCGCCTATAAATAGGGGTGCATGGCCCGTCATTCAGAACGAGAACTATAAGAACTAGAGACTGGGTTGTTTTGTGCGGTCTCAACTTTGAGGTCGGGCGGTCTCGGAAGCGAGTTGACTGTTTGTTGTGTTCGCAGGTTTGCGGTCAGCAGGTTGAGGTCTCCTTCCTTGGTGATTTCCCAGTCGCTTGAATAAACAGTTCGGCAGCGGCTTGTCTGCGGACTGGTTTATGTAGTTCTTGTGTTGTTCGCAGCGAGCTCGACGATCAGGCGACCTTCGGTGGTTAGGCGATCTGAGTTGCGGTCTGGCGACAGCTTCTGTTCTCTGTTTAGTTCAATACGCTCCAGTTCGTGCGGTCTGAGGTGGCGGTCTTGCAGTGTAGGTCATCTTGCATGTATTCTGTTCGTGCGGTCTCAGGATAAGTCGGGCGTTCTCTGGAGTGCAGCGGTCTGTGCGGTCTCTGCTTTGTCAGGTCGCCAGATTTGTGTTTTTTGGTGTGTTTTGTTCTTCTCTCCTTCGTGATTCTTATGAATCATGTCTTGCCATGTATGTCTCGAAATGTAATGAAGTTTTGTGATTCAATAAAGACTATTGTGTTGCTTTGTGGCATTGTGGTTGTTTGGTTGTAACTCATTTGATGCAACTCCTGCTTACTCCTCAACAGTTCATCAAAAATTTTAACAGAAGGCTCTGGGCTCCTTTTATAGCTTTGGTCGGGGGTAGCCCTGTAATTTTGCCATTGTAACCACCGTAACCACCTGGCGGACGAATCACATTTTCCAGTTCGGAGCACACAGATCGCCATTTTTTTTAAATGACCGTCTCGCCCCTCGGGCGGTTAGGGCAGTTCGGGCAATTCGGGCAGTTCGGGCAGTTAGGGCAGTTCGGGCAGCTTTGTTGAAGGAGAAAAAGGCGACAAGCCGTTCCTGCAATCTGAGAAATTAGAATGACAAAAAGTGAGCGCGACCGAAATGTGAAAGTGCTCTGAGCGCGCTCAGAAGCGTTCTGAGCGTGTAACGAATGGGGAAGCGTTCTGAGCGCGCAGGGAAGCGTTCTGAGCGCGTAACAAACATGAGAGCGCTCTGAGCGGAATCCGGAACCCGAAGAGCGGGCGGCGAGTCAGAAGAGGGGGAATTTACCCTAACCCCGCTGTGGGGGAAAGTGGCTTGGCTGCACCCTAAGAGGGGCGCGGCGCGGCCGCACCTGAGGAGGGTGCGACTTGGCTTGGCCGCACCAGAGGGGGTGTGGCTTGGCTTGGCCGCACCCCAAGGGGGTGCGGCCGGGCCGCAACCAAGGGGGTGCGGCCTGGCCGCACCCAAGGTGGTGTGGCCTGGCCGCACCCCACATGCGGTGCAGCTTGGCCGCACCCCTCATGGGGTGCGGATTGGCCGCACCCCAAGGGGGCTAGGTCGCACCCCACATGGGGTGCGGTTTGGCCGTACCCCCACCCCCCCCCCTCCCACTATGGGGGGTGCGGCAATTCGCACCCCACTAATGGGGTGCGGGCTAGTCGCACCCCCAATAGTGGGGTTCGACCATGGCGGCGTGCGGCGTGTTCCGTGCGTGCTCCCGCACTGGCGATTGGCGGAGGAAATGGCGGGTTCGGTTTCTTCAACTCGAGCGATCATGCGTTGACCGTTGACCCCACCTCTCTTTAGTAGAGTTTTCTCTAGACGCACCCCAAGACCTTTATGGATGTATAACATAAGCCCCCCATTCCTTCGAAGTCCGAATTTCTGCGCGGAGGAGTTCGGAGGTTTCGATTTTTCTGTGGCGGCTTTGATCATTGCTCTCTTTGTGGTGCCTTGGGTAGGAATTGCTGTCGAAGGATGAGTGTGTGGTTGCTTTTGTTTTCTTGTTCTGTTTAGGCGTTTCTCGCTTTGCACTGCATTGTGATAGCACTCTCGTGGCCCCGCTGCCCTGGTTGTTGTCGAAGTGTCGATTGAGGGAAGATGCTTCAAGATGGCCGACGAAGGATGTTCGCACTTTGAGATTGTTGTTGGCTTGCTAGTTAGCGTTGATAGCTGAATAACTTGATGTCCTTTTACAAAATAACGGATGAGTCTGCGCGGGTCCAAGCCTGCGGCTTTTTTCATAGTAGAAGATATGTCCGCGCGAGTTTGAGCTCGCAGCTTTTTACATAATAAAAGATAAGTTTGCGCGAGTCAGAGCTCGCGGCTTTTTTCATAATAAAAGATAAGTTTTTGTCGGTGAAGGGCGTACGTATTCAAACCGTGGACGAACGTAAGTGGGGAAGACCCTTATGACGTCGGAACCTTACCGCGGTGGAGAAGAGCGAACCTTCAATCGACGACAGTGAGAGATTATTGTGAGCGCGCTGCCCGCAGGCAGTTGCTGTTCATTAGCGCGCTGCCTGGAGGCAAGTGCTGTTCATTAGCGCCCTGCCTAGAGGCAGGTGCTGTTCATTAGCGCCTTGCCTGGAGGCAGGTGCTGTTCATTAGCGCACAGCCTGGAGGCAGGTGTTGTTCATTAGCGCACTGCCTGGAGGCAGGTGCTGTTCATTAGTGCACTGCCTGGAGGCAGGTGCTATTCATTAGCGCACTGCTTGGAGACAGGTGATGTTCATTAGCGCACTGCCTGGAGGCAGGTGCTAATCATTAGCGCACTGCCTGTAGGCAGGTGTTGTTCATTAGCGCACTGCCTGGAAGCAGGTGCTGTTCATTAGTGCACTGCCTGGTGGCAGGTGCTGTTCATTAGCGCTCTGCTTGGAGACAGGTGTTGTTCATTAGCGCACTGCCTGGAGGCAGGTGCTGTTCATTAGCATACTGCCTTGAGGCAGGTGCTGTTCATTAGCGCACTACCCGAAGGCAGATGTTGTTTATGCAAATGGACGTCTTTACGTAGTTTCGATAGCGCATGATATGACATGCCTGGAATGATTAACTTTAAAAATAATTAGTAGTGGCAATTTACACAAAGTTTTTATAGAAACAAAGTTGATAGAATATTTCAGTGGCGCTGGTAGAGCCCCTCTGATGGGTATGAAGCTTTCTCCTGGGATGACTGCCTTAAGGGTTGCTCCTGGTCCTTCCTGGCAGGCCGCTAGCTGATCTCCTGCTAGCCGAATCGTCGCCCAGTCTTGTAGGAATTTCCCCAGTAGGCCTTGTTTGACGAGACGCTCGATTTCATCCTTAAGCTTGGAGCAATTTTCCGTGTCATGTCCTTATCCACGATGGAACTCACAATATTTTGTCTGGTCCCCCGCATTTTTAGCGAGGGGTCTGGGCTTGCGGAGCGTCTGGTTGTCTTTGATTGCGTACAATACGTTAGTCCTAGTAGTTTTCAGGGGAGTGTAGTCCTGATGTTGGCGAGATCCTCGGTCTCGGCTGGGGTTGTCGTAATGCTTGTTTTTCTTATTGGTAACTGTCTGCGGCAGTGACTCCTCTTTCTTCCTCTTCGAGCTCCCCTCGAACTGCCGGTGGTGTGCTTCAATTGCCTCATCTGCTGCTATCTGGGTCTCGACTCGCTGAACGAGGTCAGGATAGCTTGGTACGGTTTCTCTCATTAGAGCTGAGTAAAAGCCACTTGGGCGGAGACCTCCAAGGAAGACTCCTCGCAAGAGCTCGGGGTCGACCCCCGGGATCTGCCGAGCCTCCGAGGTGAAGCGTCGGAAAAAATCCTTGAGAGTATCTCCGTCATTTTGGCGGATTCCTGAGAGGTGGAAGGGATCTCGAACAATCCTACGATTGGCGATGAACTGATCCACAAACTGCTGCGCCATTTCTGCGAAGTTGTTGATGGCCCCATCTCCCAGGGAGTGGAACCAAGTGCGCGCTTGTCCTTTCAAAGTTGTCGGAAACACTTGACAGAGGAGCTGGTCGGAGCGCTATAAATCCTCATGATGGTGGTGAAGTGATTGATATGTTCCAAAGGGTCGTCCGTCCCATCAAACATTTCGATGTTGGGAAGCTTGAAACCGTTTTGGAACTGGATGGGCCAGGACTTTAGGTGATAACGGGCAGCCGTGATGCGCGGGACGGCGGGCGAGAGCTGCGCGTCGCACCGCCTGGCCGTATTCTTTTGCTATCATGTCGCGTATCTCCTCTCGTGTGGTTCTTTCTACTGCTCGGCCAGGGACAACTCTTCCTGGGAGGCGGTGATGGTGGTCAGCTCCTTGGCCTCTCACTGGGGGAGCAGGATGGGCGGAGCTTGCTGCGTCGGAGAATTCTTCTGAGGCTTCTTCCTCTCGAACGGCCTCCTCGTTCGGGGCATGACTCGGAGCTGGGGGCGGCGGAACGTTCAACGTTGGCGGTTGAACGGGAACTCGAGGAGCCCCGATATTTCTTACAAGAGCAAGCATCTCGGCTTGTTGTTCTTCCATCTGCCGCATGCGCCCTTCCAGTTTTGCTGTGGGCGCAGGCGCTGCCTCTTCTGCGAGAGGCGCATTGATAAGCGAGTGGGAGGGAGCTGGGTCGACGCGCCCCTCCGGGACTGATCCTTTAGTGGTGCGAGCACTTCTTCTTGCCATTGCAATTGGCGGCAAGTGTTACCTTCAGTTAGCTTTGCTGAACTTTGGGAATCGGTTCCCACAGACGGTGCCAAACTGTTGCGGGTCGCTCGGGTGCTTTGGTAGACCGGTCTAATTGAACCACCTTAGCTCGGAAGCGAACCGAGCGCGCAAACAGTCAATTAGAGATTCCTTGAGTACACTGAGAATTTTTAACGTGGAAAACCTGAAAAGGGTAAAAAACCACGCGGCCGGAGCTGTGTCGACCAAACTTCACTATCTTCTGAGAGCTTACAATTAGTGAAAGTTGAGGGTTTAGTTCTTATTTATCTTATTAAAAGATCTTGTTTAAGTTTACTTTCAAAGTAAGTGATATATCTATTTATATGAGTGAGTTTGCTGATTTCTGTATGAGTAATATAACCAAACAGATAAAGTGCATCTAAATAAATACAGCACATGAAATAGAACAAAAAGGTAAAAACAAGCAATCCACAGATGACACAGAATATATAGTAGTTCCCCTCAACTGGGTACATCTACTCTTCTACCCACTGGTAGGAATCCACTAGGAGGTTGTTGATAAGGTGCCCTCACACCAAGGGGTTTTTGATAAGGTGTCCACACACCGGGTGAGCTGTTGATAAGGTGCTCTAACCAAACTGCAGGTTTTTGCTAAGGTGCCCTGTCACCGAGAGTTAGCTTTTGAAGGGAGTTATAACCCTGTACAGGATGGGGTAAGAAAGTAAAATAAAAACAGAAATTATATTGTTCTTCTCTGTATAAGAAGATTCTTGGAGATCCAAATGCGGTGTTGAATAGATCTGATGTTGAAGAGCTCCCCCTGTCTGATATGGTTTGATGACAGTTCTGGAGGCCTCTTCTTTCAACCACTCCTTCCTTCTATTGCAGTGATGATCCTGAGCAAGTAGTTGTGATTTGTGTCTCAGGATGTTTTTAATCTGCAGGAAGATGTTAGCAAATGAAGAACAATTGATTTCCTCTCTATTACTGTCGTGTGTTCAGTGTCTTGCTTTCTCTGTCACTGTCCTTTTATAATCTGAAAACCTTTACTCTTAATTTGAATTCTTCTCTTGGGAAGAAAGAAAGAGCTGGGGTCTCCATCAATGCTTTGACTCCTCGAGAAGATAACCTGTCGTTTCTTTTTATTAAAGCTATTTTGCAACAGCTAAGAGTATTGATTGATCTGCAACGGCTAAAAGGAATAGTCAAAAGACAGTAAAAAAAAAGATATAAAATAATTTAGAGAGAAATTCGTCGATCCCAGCTTGATATTTGTCGGGCTGTGCTCGCCGTCTGATGTACTGAGCGATTGTCTCTATCTTGGAATTCGTAGACCGCTGAGAAGGCTGGATTGAGTTTGTCGAGCGTCGTTCAGAGAATGCCTGGCCGCTGACTGAATTCGTCGAGCGCAGTTCGCCATTTGTCGAACGTTGTTCTGATGAAGATTTGTCGAGCGCTGACTGGCTATTTGTCGAGCGTCGTTCTTCATTCGTCGAACGCAGAGAGCTTATATTATTTGCTTAAGTATATTCTCCGATTCGATCGCATCATATTTAATTTATGTTTTCTTAGATTTCTTAATGGATCTAAGTTATTAGATGACTTATTGACAAAGAGGATGGATCCTAACTCAAATCAAAAGCTAAGGTTCCAACAATTAAGTACTTAGAAATCGAGCGCGACAGGCCGCTGCTCGTTACAATAATAGAGAGAGAGAGAGAGAGAGAGAGAGAGAGTTCCGAAGGTGACAGGCCACCTCCAGAAAAACTAAGTCTTTTTTCTTCTGAGAACGGTGGGGGAACAAAAGTGAGAATGCTGGGTCGCCTTTCGGGAGAACAAAAGTGAGAATGCTCAGTCGCCTTTCGGGAGAGAGGAAATCTTCGAGTTCACGAAGGAGATCTTCAAGCGCCGAAGGAGAATTCCGTGGAAATCTTCAAAGGAGCTCTTCCGGGTGCAGAAGGCAAGGTCCCCTCAAATGAAGGCTCTGGGCTCCTTTTATAGCTTTGGTCGGGGGTAGCCCGGTAATTTCGTCGTTGTAACCACCGTAACCACCTGGCGGGCAAATCACGTTTTCCAGTTCGGAGCACACGGATCGCCATTTTTCGTAAATGCCCGTCTCGCCCCTCGGGCGGCTCGGGCAATTCGGGCAGTTCGGGCAGCTTTGTTGAAGGAGAAAAAGGCGACAAGCCGTTCTTGCAATCTGAGAAATTAGAAAGACAAAAAATGAGCGCGCCTGGAATGTGAAAGTGCTCTGAGCGTGCTTAGAAGCGTTCTGAGCGCGTAACGAACGGGGAAGCGCTCTGAGCGCGCATGGAAGCGTTCTGAGCGCGTAACAAACATGAGAGCGCTCTGAGCGGAATCCGGAACCCGAAGCGCGGGCGGCGAGTCAGAAGAGGGGGAATTTACCCTAACCCCGCTATGGGGGAAAGTTGCTTGGCCTTAAGAGGGGCGCGGCGCGACCGCACCTGAGGAGCGTGCGACATGGCTTGGCCGCACCCCAAGGGGGTGCGGCCGGGCCGCACCCAAGGGGGTGCGGCTTGGCTTGGCCGCACCCCACAAAGATTGTGATTCATGCTTAAGTATAGTCCTATTAGTCTTTTTTTTACATAGCATCTTGCTTCTTCTGAGAGATATGGGTGATCATAATAGATCACCGTGTGGGAGCAAATACAGCCGTATGATAGGTAATTCAACGGTGTCGATTGCTTGCGCCAATATTCGTGTAATACGACCGTATTAAAAAGTGATCGTATTTTAGATAATCATGCGCAAAAATTCATGCTGGCTGAAATAGACGGCGGGATCAAGGGTCACACACGATGATCAAAGGTGCGTCACACGTACCAACTTTTGAGCCGCTTCTTCTTCCATCAAAGATGACAATCATTAGAATTTATACATATAGCATTATTTATCAAAACCTCCCCTCAATGTTTGCATAATTACAGCTTGCACCCATCTAAATTTTGAAATTACAATTACCAAAATAATTAGATATTAGATATTCACTTACGAATAATTGAATTTATAAATGCAAGTTTTAAGATTTAAAGAGTTGAATTTAAATCAAACAAATTTACAAATTTTAGAATGAATATGCAATTCATTTGAATATGTATAATTAATTATTTGAATGAAACTAAATATCAAGACGATTTGAATTCTAAATATTTAACACAAACAAAAAACCATTTATTTACAATAAAATAATAACACGGTTTCATAAATCATTACATAGTAATAAATTTCTAATCAAGTTCAAAAATAGTCTTGAAATTTGTCCAAAGATTTTGGATAATATTATAATGTGCCACATTATCATGCACCATCATAAGCAAATCAAATCCTAGTAGTCCCATAAAGGGAAAATTTTTTGGTACACGTAATGTACCATTCTCTCGTGCCTGTTTAAATAGCATTTTACCTCATGGGGCCCACCATTCTCTTTTTCGAAACTGGAAAAGTTCGAAAACTTCCTCCCCGCTCGGAAGCTGTCCGGTGCACCATTACTAGGGCTTGAAATGAGGCCTTAATAGTGGTGATCCTTTAGATCATTGACAGAACATTGTTATCTCCAACTTTAGTAGAGTCCCATACCTTTGAGGTGCATTTTATGCTCCAAATCCGTCAAGAGTTTCCTCCTCTTTCTCCTTCTTCTCCTTCTTCTTCCATTGTCAGCACTAAAACATGTAGGAAACAATGGTGATAGAGAACCTTCAGCGAGAGTTTGAGAGAGAGCAAGTAGTTGAAAAAATAATGATACGATCGCATGATACAAGAATATACGTGATTTTCGCAAACCAATGTAGAGCTTATCAATACGAAGAATTACATTGACAGTTTGGTTTCGCACATCCAAACCAAACAACCAATAAGGCTTACATACATATGTCTAAAATAACCCGGACCTAAAAAATAATGACTATGTATAACGCAAACACAAACAGTGCGAATTAATGGTGAACTATAATCTTTGTTTTGTCTACTTAATATTACATAAACACACCGTAGACCGTTGAGAGTCGAATAAATATAAAAAGACATGCATAAATGCATTTCTCGAAGATTGAAATTCATTCATATCTTTTGTCAGATTAAAAATATTGCAATTTATTTTAAATAATTCATTCATACATGAATTCAGGAGTAGAATTGACAAATATGCTAAGGCTGCGACTAAAGTAAGTGTAGAAAGAATCAGATGGTAGACGAAGGCGAAGGTAATTGACGTGTGCATGCAAGAGCTGTGGTGATTCAATTAAATTTGCTGGGCTCAGTGGCCACAAATGGATCGAGGAGAATTATGATCAGAAATGGAGAAAATTATTTGGAAGAACTACATTTGCATTATTGCTCAGAATAGTGAGCCAATGTTAACTGTTTGAGATAACAACAGTGCATTAGCTGTTTGAACCAAAATGACCAAACTGCCCTAACATTGGCAGATCAGAATGAGTTATTGCATTAAAAAAAATTTAAGGGTGCGCTGAGTCAAACATCGTCGCACCCAAAGCAATGAACTCTTAAAATATCAACTGGTAAAACTGAGAACAAAGTAAATAACAAATTGTTGGGTTTTCTACATACCATTTCGCAAATGATAATAAAACATATCATATATGCGCAGCGGAATAAAATAACTAAAACAACCCAAAAGAGTTATAAGGAACTTGCGATTTCACTAATTCAAGAAATAAAACCATCCAACAACACATTGCAGAAATTATACCTGAAGGGGGTTGAGTCTCTACTCAACCGAGATGCTCCTATGACGGATCCAGAGAACAAAACTTGAGTTCCAAGCGCTGAAATAGATCTGCGCCTCTACGGGAAATCCACACGAGTGTTGAAGAACCCTAGCTTCTTGTCGCACAAGATCTAGGTCGGAGAAGAACTGCTCTCTACGTCTCCCACGGACTGTAGGTCCGACGACAGGGAGAGGCGGCGGCGGCGGCGGCGGCGGGATCGACCGGTCGGAACACTTCCGTCAGAAGGCGGCGGCGGCGGCGGGATCGACCGGTCGGAACACTTCCGTGAGAACCCTTGCGGAACTCTTCTGTCGCTCTCTTTCGCAAAACTAATCGTCAAAAATAGATCAGGGTATTAGGTTAAAAGAATCATATTCTTTTATACCTTCAGCAATCAAGAGAAGCGTCGGGCGAAGATAAAAGGTCGAATACTGCGTTCGACGAACTGGCCAGCGTTCGTCGAACGCGCTGGCCGTTCGACAAACCGTTCGACGAACGTGCTACGCTAGCCGTTCGACAAACCGTTCGACGAACGCGCTACATTAGCCGTTCGACGAACTGTTCGACGAACGCCGTTCGACGAACGCGCTACAATAGTCGTTCGATGAACGTGATTTACTGGCCGTTGAGAAGACATGTATATCGTCGAGAAGATGACATATATCGTCGAGAAGACATATGAATATATATCGTCGAGAAGACATATATATCGTCGAGAGGATATACATATATCGTCGAGAACATCGTCTTGACAGTCAAGATGATATTATTCAACACTTAGCAGATCGACGACCCGTTCGACGAACGCGCTACGCTAGCCGTTCGACGAACATGTTCGACGAGCGTCGTTCGACGAACGCGCTACATTAGCCGTTCGACAAACGCCTGCTTTAATCCGATCCCTTGTCAACATAATTCTTCCTCCAATTTCTCCAAACACTCTTTTGTGCGACCTCATAGGCTCATATCGCGTTGGCAAGTGAGACTAGATATTTGACCACTTCCAGATCACCATGGAAATACCAACAGTCTCCCACTTGATCTTGAACGTATCAAATAAAAGTCTCACAAACAATGAGCGGCATCTAGCAATGCATCATTGCTACCCAAGAAATAAGAGTTAATAACTCAACAAGCCTGTCTTGACCAATGTATCAGCATTGTCATGTCCCTTTGTCACTTACATCCGGATAGAACTAGAGGCTTGGACCGTGTCACCCTTGTAATTGTTCAATCCTAATTCCTTGATCTAGAATAGACTGTCTGAAAATGGTGAGCTCAATATCACATATTGACTCAATCAAGCATGGCCATGCATTTCTCAGTCTCATTCCACCAAGGGGCCCATGGATGTAACTCATGTCATATAGGAGGACAAATCTCATATCTGCTCACACACAAACACTCAAATGAATCTTAACATACCCAATAACCACCCTTATCATCAACCTTTCTCAAGGAAGACTTTAGATGGCATCAAAGTACGCTCTTCCTCACTTGATGAATGCTGTGACTTCAGGTTGAAGAACCACAAATACCATTGTCAGTTGAGACCTACTTGTGACACGTTCATATAACAATCCACAAAGTAGTCTCAAGGTGGGTCTGTCCAGTACAACTTGTTCACCAACAAGTACCCATGTGATAACTTGATATCACAATATCATGACCTGTGAGAACCGGTCATCAATCAACGCACATGCTAGTCTTTATGTATCATCATCGCCCTGAACTTCTAAGATGATACAATGACCATGGGCCATTTAAGAATGAAGCTTCTTATAAACATAGGCCCTCACATTCAAGTCACATACTTGAATTCCTATGGAAGCAAGCATTCTAAGGACATTTTTTATGCTAATTAATCAATCAGTAGAAACATATAACATAATCAAAAAACTTGCCATAAATGGAAAATGAAATATAAAGTACTTTATTCATCACATGAATAATCAACAACCGACAAATACAATCCATAAGACTCCCACTAGAGACGATCATTCAGGTATCTAATACTCATTGATCTAGTATGACCATCATGCTTTCTCTGTGCAAGAGACTTTGTCAGTGGATCCGCAATATTTTCTTCAGTCGGTACTCTGCATATGTTCACATCTCCTCGATCGACAATCTCTCGAATAACATGGAACCACCGAAGTATGTGCTTGGAGCGCTGATGAGATCTAGGTTCCTTAGCTTGTGCAATAGCACCTTTGTTGTCACAGTAGGAACTACGGGATCAAAAATGCTAGGAATTACATCTAGCTCGCCGATGAATTTCCTAATCCATACAGCCTCCTTCGTCGCATTTGCTGCAGCGATATACTCGGCCTCAGTTGTAGAATCAGTAACTGTCTCTTGCTTGGAACTCTTCCAGCTTACAGCTCCTCTAAAAAGGCAAAATACAAAACCTGATTGGGACTTTGAGCCATCCCTATCAGTCTGGAAGCTAGCATCTGTGTAACCCTTTACGACGAGCTCTTCCTCTCCATCATACACCAAGAATACATCTTTAGTCCTTCTCAAGTACTTTAAGATATTCTTGACTGCAATCTAGTGACTCTCACCAGGATCAGACTGATATCTGCTCATCATGCTCAAAGCATAAGAGACATCGGGTCGAGTACATAACATTGCGTGCATGATTGATCCAATTGCCGAAGCATATGGAATCAACTTCATAAGGTTCTTATCTTCCAAAGATTTTGGACACTGGTCCTTAGAGAGACTCACACCATGTGACATGGGTAAGAATCCTTTCTTGGACTCAAGCATGTTGAACTGTTTCAACACCTTCTAAATATATGTACTCTGGGTCAAACCCAGCAACTTCTTCGATCTATCTCTATAGATCTTAATACCAAGTATATAAGTCGCTTCACCCAAGTCCTTCATAGAAAAGCAGTCCCCTAGCTTGTTCTTAACAGCTTGTAGGGTCGGAATGTCATTTCCGATCAACAGTATGTCATCCACATACAAAATTAGGAAAACGACAATGCTCTCACTAATCCTCTTGTAAACACAAGGTTCATCCTCGTTCTTGATAAAACCAAACTCTTTGATTTTCTCATCAAAACGAAGATTCCAACTTCGAGAAGATTGTTTCAATCCATAAATGGATCGATTCAACTTGCATATTTTAGTGGTTTCATTTGGAGATTCAAAACCCTCGGGTTTTGTCATGTACACTTCCTCAAGGAGGTTTCCATTAAGAAAAGCCGTTTTTGACATCCATTTGCCAGATCTCGTAGTCATAACAGCAATAGCAAGTAGAATTCTGATGGACTTGACCATGGCTATAGGGAAAAGGTCTCATCATATTCAACACCATGAATTTGCCTGAAACCTTTAGCCACGAGCCGACCTTTGAATGTCTGTACATTCCCATCCATGTCTGTCTTCTTCTTGAAGACCCACTTGCACCCTATGGGTCGTACCCCTTCAGGTGGTTCCACCAAGGTCCAAACTTGGTTTGCATACATGGAGTCCATTTCAGATCTCATGGCCTCAAGCCACTTCTCGGAGTCAGGTCCACACACAGCCTCTTGATAGGTTGCAGGCTCATCATCATGATCCATAAGCAACACATTACCTATTTGAGACACGAGAAATCCATATCTCTCAGGCTCAAATCTTGGTCTATCAGATCTACGCAGGACTTGTGTTTCTTGAGCAAGCTCTCTAGCTACAATAACTTGTAGTCCTTGCTCAGATTCTAAAATCGGTTCAGCTATTGTTTGTGGTTCTTGAACTTCCTCAAGCTCCACATTTGCAGTCTTTCTGGATAAGAACTCTTTCTCCAAAAAGACGCCAGTCCTTGCGACAAACATTTTGCCATCGGACGGCAGGTAGAAGTAATATCCTTTGGTTTCCCTAGGATATCCCACAAGATAACACTTATTCGATTTGGGTTCCAGCTTGTCAGACATTTGACGTCGTACGTATGTCTCACAGCCCCAAATCTTAATAAAAGACATACTAGGATGCTTCCCAGTCCATATCTCATATGGTGTCTTTAGAACCGTTTTTGTTGGAGCAGATTTAATGTGAAAGCGGAAGTCTCTAAAGCAAATCCCCAAAAGGAAACGGGCAAATCTGCATGACTCATCATCGACCGTACCATGTCTAACAAAGTATGATTCCTCCTCTCAGACACACCATTATGTTGTGGTGTTCTGGGCGGAGTGAGCTGTGATACAATACCACACTCTCTCAGATGATCACGAAATTCATGACTCAGATACTCGCCACCTCGATCAGATCGGAGTGCTTTTATCCTTTTTCCCAGTTGGTTCTCTACTTCATTTTTAAACCCTTTGAACTTTTCAAAGGTTTCGGATTTATTTTTCATAAGAAACACATATCAGTATCTACTGAAATCATCAGTAAATGTAACGAAGTAGTAGTACCCACCTCTATCCATAGAACTCATGGGTCCGCATACATCACTATATATTACACCCAAAAGATCATCAGCCCTCTCAGTATTACTAGTGAAAGGGGCTTTAGTCATTTTGCCTAATAAACAAGACTCGCATCTCTCAAATGATTCATAATCAAATGAGTCCAGTAGTCCATCTCTATGGAGCTTGGATATGCGTTTCTCGTTTATATGGCCTAAACGACAATGACAAAGGTACGTAGGATTTGAGTCATTTATTTTTAGTCGTTTGGTATTTTCTATGTTATAAATAGGTTGATCTAAGTTCAAAACATATAAGCCATTAAACAATTGGGCTACACCATAACAAACATCATTCATAAATATAGAACAAATATTGTTCTTAATAATGAAAGAAAATCCTCTCATGTCTAAACATGAAACATATATAATGTTTCGAGTTATGGATGGAACAAAATAACAGTTATCTAATTCGATTACAAGCCTAGTGGGCAAAGAAAGATGATAAACACCAATGACAACGACAACAACTCTTGTTCCATTTCCAACGTGCAGGTCTACCTCTCCTTTACCCAGCATTCTTCTCCTTGTCAGTTCATGCACATTCGTACGAATGTGAGAACCACATCCGGTATCCAATACTAAAGATGAAGGAGCAGAAAGGTTTATTTTTATAACAAATATACCTGAAGTGGAAGACACACTTCCCTTCTTCTTTTGCAGATCTTCAAGATAGAGGGGATAGTTCCTCCTCCAATTCCATGCCTTACCACAATGGTGGCACTTCCCTTCCTTGGCCAAGCCCTTGTTCTTCAGTGCTGAAGACTTGGGATCAAGATATGACTTAGGTCTCACCTTAGTCTTCTTGAATCCCTTGGTCTTGCCCTTACTTTTATGCACCATCAATATGGGGCTAGCAGGCTTGACCTTCTTCATATTGATCTCGGCAGTTCTCAATATGCCTAGGAGCTCGGGCAGTGTCTTGTCAATTTCATTCATAATGTAATTTAAGACAAACTGCTCATAACTGTCCGACAACGATTGCAGGATCAGGTCAGTGGCCAACTCTTGGCCCAACGGAAACCTCTATACCCATTCATCTTGAGTACGTGAGTTCCTACTGGGTCCCGAGCTCCCATCTTACACTGAAATAATGCCATGGATATGTCAAACCTCTCTTGGCGAGCTTGCCCTTGAAACATCTTTTTCAAGTGCTCGACCAACTCGTAACAACTCATGTTCTCATGTTGCTTCTGAAGCTCAGAGTTCATGGTCGCGAGCATGAGACATTCAACATCCAAGGAGTCATCTTCATACTTCTTGTAAGCATCTTTATCTGCACGAGGTGCAGTAGAGGCTGGCTCCTCAGGGGGATCTTCTTCAAGGACATAGAGCTTACGCTCTTGCCTGAGAACAATTCTCAGGTTCCTGAACCAGTCTAGGAAGTTCGTCCCATTGAGCTTATCCTTCTTAAGGATGGCTCTCAGGTACAACGTGGAGTGTGAAGTATTTGCCATGAAAATTCTACAAAATAATGCAAAGTTTATTTTAGTACTATATTTCATAATACATTTTTTTTTAATTTTAATAAGGTCTTTTATTAAATACTCTCACTATTTTATTCAAATTGATAACCCTTAATATCAATTCGGAGAGTTTATGCGAGCTACTCTCTTAGTGGACAAGATCCGTATTTCACCAACACAATGAGTCCGCTTTGGCGTTCCTCTCATAATGCGGTTATTTAGGTAGGCAACACTTGCCAATTGCATCACTATGCAACTCTTGTATGGTTGGTGAATAACTCTTTATTCGCATCCATCATATGGTGCATGTCAACCCAATGCCTCTAGGCACTCAACTTTTGAGGTCACCCAGTTAAGATGGACCCGATGTCGACAGTGGGATATCACAATTATCTGCTCGCACCCTTACCAAGATAGATTAATGCACCTTTCTTTGGCAAGCCCACACTTCATCGATCGAGGCAGGAAGAGTGTCATCCATCGGAAGGCATCCATATACTTAATATTGGATAAGGAATTTTATTTATAAAATTGATTAACAATTAATCAACGTGCACTTTACAAAATTACAACATTCACAACTAAATACATCCCAGAAGTGCACAAAATAAAATTATCAACGCTTATAGAAAAGGGCTAAATTTGAGCATTTTGAAAATTTCTAAATCTCCAAATTTACATGCATTTGTCACAGGCAAAACAACTCCGCTTATGCAGTAGACAAACTCGTCTCTCAATGTCAGATTCAAAATCTAAGACATTTGGTTTCACAAACTAATCAGAGGGACGATTACTGCTAAGGAGACACAATTTCTGAAACAATGAAATCGCAACACAATCACATGCATTCCTGGGAGATTTTCCAATCTAGAACATTTCTTCGAAATCCAAACACCCAGGAAGAAATCCAGACATTTAGAACACTTCTAAATTTCACAAATGATAATACCACTGTTGGGTTTTCTACAAACCTAGCTCTGATACCACTGTTGGGTTTTCTACAAACTATTTCGCAAATGATAATAGAGCATATCATATTTGCGCAGTGGAATAAAATAACTAGAACAACCCAAAAGAGTTATAAGGAACTTGCGATTTCACTGATTCAAGAAATAAAACCATCCAGCAACACATTGCAGAAATTATACCTGAAGGGGGTTGAGTCTCTACTCAACCGAGATGCTCCTATGGCGGATCCAGAGAACAAAACTTGAGTTCCAAGCGTTAAAATAGATCTGCGCCTCTACGGGAAATCCACACGAGTGCTAAAGAACCCTAGCTTCTTGTCGCACAAGATCTAGGTCGGAGAAGAACTGCTCTCTACGTCTCCCACAGACTACTAGGTCTGACGACAGGGAGAGGCGGCGGCGGTGGAGGGATCGACCGGTCGGAACACTTCCGTCAAAACCCTTGCGGAACTCTTCCGTCGCCCTCTTTCGCAAAACCGATCGCCAAAAATAGATCGGGGTATTAGGTTAAAAGAATCGTATTCTTTTATACCTCCAGCAATCAAGAGAAGCGTCGGGCGAAGATAAAAGGTCGAATACTACGTTCGACGAACTGGCCAACGTTCGTCGAACGCGCTGGCCGTTCGACGAACGTGCTACGATAGTCGTTCGACAAATGCGCTACATTACTCGTTCGACGAACTGTTCGACGAACGCCGTTCGACGAACGCGCTACAATAGCCGTTCGACGAACGCGCTACAATAGCCGTTCGACGAACGTGCTTTACTGGCCGTTGAGAAGACATGTATATCGTCGAGAAGATGACATATATCGTCGAGAAGACATGTGAATATATATCGTCGAGAAGACATATGAATATATATCGTCGAAAAGACATATATATCGTCGAGAGGATATACATATATCGTCGAGAACATCGTCTTGACAGTCAAGACGATATTATTCAACACTTAGCCGATCGACGACCCGTTCGACGAACGCGCTACGCTAGCCGTTCGACAAACTTGTTTGACGAGCGCCGTTCGACGAACGCGCTACATTAGCCGTTCGACGAATGCCTGCTTTAATCCGATCCCTTGTCAACATGATTCTTCCTCCAATTTCTCCAAGCACTCTTTTGTGCGACCCCATAGGCTCATTTCGCGTTGGCAAGTGAGACTAGATATTTGACCACTTCCAGATCACCATGGAAACACCAACACAAATTCCTAAGCATCAAATTCTTAAAATGACAAGCAGTGGTTGCTGCTCTTCATGTTGGTGTTTCCATGGTGATCTGGAAGTGGTCAAATATCTAGTCTCACTGCCAACGCGATATGAGCCTATGGGGTCACACACAAGAGTGTTTGGAGAAATTGGAGGAATAATCATGTTGACAAGTGTTCGGATCAAAGCACGTTCGACGAACTCATAGTGCGTTCGACGAATGGATAGTGTAGCGCGTTCGTCGAACGGCTAGCGTAGCGCGTTCGTCGAACGGCTAGCGTAGCGCGTTCTTCGAACGGCTAGCGTAGCGCGTTCGTCGAACGGCTAGCGTAGCGCGTTCGTCGAATGGCTAGCGTAGCGCGTTCGTCGAACGGCTAGCGTAGCGCGTTCGTCGAACGGCTAGCGTAGCGCGTTCGTCGAACGGCTAGCGTAGCGCGTTCGTCGAACGGCTAGCGTAGCGCGTTCGTCGAACGGCCAGCGCGTTCGACGAACGGCCACCGCGTTCAACGAATGCTAGCCAGTTCATCGAATGCAGTACCCGACGAATTCTGTTTGCCTTAATTATAGTAGTGGCTGTGCGAATAGCTTCTCTTTTTTTCCTGGGTATAAAAGATTGCGATTCTTTTGACCTAGGTAAGGCGATCTTTCATTTGCGAATCTGTGAGAGAGACGGAAGGGTTCCGCCAGAAGCTCCGACGGAAGCGTTCCGATCGGTCGATCCCGCCGCCACCGCTCCCAAGTATCATAAAACGTTTCTGATTCAACTTGGGAGAAAGAAATGATATCCTTAATATCCTTACGCAATTGGGCTGATTTAGCGGGCGAAAAATATTTCGTGAGAAACTGTTCCGTCATTTGAGCCCATGTGGTGATAGATCCTCTTGGAAGAGAACTCAGCCACTGCTTAGCCTTATTGCGCAAGGTGAAAGGAAAAAGCCGAAGTCTTATTGCGTCATCGGATACCCCGTTAATTTTGAAAGTATCGCATATTTCTAGAAAACTAAAAATATGCGCGTTGGGGTCCTCGTCTTGTAGCCCATCAAATTGTACATATTGTTGTACCATTTGAATGATGTTTGGCTTCAACTCAAAGTTATTGTTCGCTATAGCGGGGCGAACAATACTAGATTGGGTATCTTCCAGATTAGGTTGTGCATAATAGGACATAATCCGTTGCGCGACCACGTCCGGGTTTGGATCACCCATATTAGAAGAAGAGGAGGAAGAAGTAGAAGAAGAAGAAGAAGAAGAAGAAGGAGAAGTGTCACATACGGACTCCTCAATTGCAAGGCGGGTCACGACCTCTGTCACGCCCGTGACCTAGGGCGTGTCTTGACCGGGTCTGGAAACGGCGGGAAACATCGCGGGCTGAGTTAATCTGGCGGTTGCGGAAGAGTCACGGCCTCAGTCACGCCCGTGACTGAGGGCGTGTAAGCTGGAAACGGCGGGAATTGATTGTTGGCTGCATTGAACGTATTCCGGGCGAGTCACGCCCGTAACCTTGAGGTCACGCCCGTGACCGAGGGCGTGTAATTTTAATCCTACGTGGCAGCGAGTTCTGGCAGCTGGAATACGGCAGGGCTAGTTTACGGCCGTGACATGGAGTCACGCCCATGCTCACGCCCGTGACAGAGGGCGTGTACATTGTGATTTCGGCAGAAATACTCCAAATATTCTCCTGATTACTCTTATGAGCTTGAAATTGCTATTGGCAGCCCAAATTACCTGAAAATGTAAAAAAAAGTAAATTAATGATAAAATAACTAAAATTAAATAAAATTAAATTAATTATTAATAAAATATTATATAAAAATAACTATAAATAATGCATTATCAAATACCCCCATACTTAAGCTTTTGCTATTCCAGAGCAAAACCATTAGAAGTATGAGAAATTTTAGATGATATTTTAAAAAGAAAAAGAATTTACTCTTAATTATGTATTTTAAAATTATACACGACTCATGCACAATAAGCTTTGAAATAAAATTTAGGTTCATAAGAAATAAGTCATGATTTATAAATTGGCATGCGTACAATAAAAATTAGTTTCAAAATTCTCTTGTCAAATTTTCATAAATAATATTGTATTGAATTAAGCAAAATAATCTAAGATTAGAATTATATAAACTTTTGACATCATTCGAAACTTTATAGAAAACATAAAATATTAACTAAGCTCTCTCATAAATATCTTAAAAATGAAATGATATTGGTTAAGTTTGGGTAGAATTGGCATAGAAGAGATTTTTAATTGGGAAATGATGAATTTTATCCTCTAATTTCCATTTTTTTAGATACTCTTCTTTTTTTAATATCTCAAATGTATATGTTTAGGAGTGATGAATTTTATCCTCTCAACTCCATGACATATAATCTTTTATAAATCTGGGTGCATATGTTTAGGAATGATGAATTTTATCCTCTCATTCCATGACATATGATCTTTTATACTCTTTTTTTTTGCCAATCAAAGGGGGTAAAGTAAAAGGAGAGGCTAGGGTTTAAAGGCTTTAAAATTTTCAAGATAACTATTTTGACAGCATAGTTAATAAATTAAGAAATCTTAAGAATCTATGAGTTAAAGTTAATATAAGTAAAATCTAAAGATCTTTAAGCACAATTGCTACAAAATTAATTCATAATATTTTAAGGAGAGAAAGCAAAACTAAGGAACATTCTAAATACACCAAAATGATGAAAAATTCATTAGTTCAAATTTTTCTAAAAATTAAATCTAACAAATTATGATGAGAGATACAATTAAAAAAAAACATAAACAGAAAACTTTTTGTTTTTAAAAGTCATATAAACAATGCTCTTAGTTAAAAATGGTTGAACTCAAATAAAAAGTAAGGAAGCATCTAATATTACAAAATTTATAAAAACATTGTTTTTTTTTCAAAGGTTTTTTTGTATAATTTGCTTGGAAAAGAAAAACAAACAGAAATAAAATAAAAAAAATTTTGTTCTTGGACTTCCCAAGGGCTACCCAATGACGGGCTCGCAAGGTACTAGGCGGTTTTGTGAGATGAAAGCCCAACACGTCCCTTTCGCAAGAAATTAGATTTTTTTCTATTTTTTTATTTTATTTTTCTTTTTTGATTAATTTAAAAAAAAAATTTGTTTATTTTAAATTTTTTTTGTGTTTTGGTAATTTTAGAATAACTATGTGTTTGATTTGCAAAAATAAAAAGGGTCACCCCCATACTTAAAATAAACAATGTCCTCAATGTTTTAGAAATAAAAGTACGAGTAAAGGTGAGAAAACTTCCCTGATGAAGAACAAATCAATACCCGAGCCATCCTGAAGAAAACTTAGAGTAAAAGCAAAACAATTTTTTTATATTTTTAATATTTTTGCATTAATAAAAGAGAAATAAAATAAATACAAAGGTACGGTACATAAAATAAAAGATACAGACGACCAAAAATAAAAATCTCTAAGCGTCATCGTCGTCGTCCTCCTGCTGATAATAAGCACGCAGATCAGCAAACTCCCGCTGTAGATGCTCCATAGAGGAAGCATGGCGCTGCTCGAGGGTATCAAAACGTGTGTCAAAATGAGCGTGCATGGAAAGCTGCTCTGTCTGAATCTGATCCAGACGAGTGTGGATCCGCCCAAACTACTGCTCGAAATAAGTGGATGAGTCGGGCGCAGGGGGAAAATGTTGTTGCGGCTGCTGTGGAAACTGCGGAGCTGGAGCAACGCCACCGGAATCAGCTTCGAAATCAAGATCGATCGGGTCGCCACCAACTTCGCCAGGAACGGCCTCGTACTCTCGGCCACGCCGACGCATCAAACCAAGGGCTCGGAGGTTTTGGAACGTGATAGGCGCGGGCGCTTGGAGTGGAGCTATGGGAGGAAGTGCATCCCAGAGCCCCAAACGCTTGGCCAAAAATGAAACAAACGAGCCTCCATGTAGTGCACTAAGCCTCCGATTTTCGGCCTGATGCCGAAAAAACAATGCAAGCGCCGAACCAAGATTGAGGGGGACCCGTTCGTGTAGACTATATAAATATAGCAGGTCCACGCAGGTCACCACTCCATGGCTATCGCCGCGAGCGGATAGTGTGAAAGTGAGGAGGTAGTGGAGATAGCGTAATGCGGGGGAGAGGAGATGACTACCCTTGGATTTTTTTTGGCGAATATGGATTGGGGTCGTTACTGATTTTCGCCCAAAATCCATGGAGGCTATAATCGCGAGGGAAATCGAGGAGGAGAGCGGTGTAGGCCTCCGTAAGGGTGAAAGCCTCGTCGCAGAAACTCATGAGAATGTTGAACTGACGCAAAGGAAGGGTTCGCGAAAGTCCGCCCATTCGGAATTCAAGCACGTTGTCGGCCCCGGCCCAGTGGAAATCAAACGAAGAGAAAAACTCCACCGTCAGCTCGTAGTACGTCGGCTCCGAAATGGAGAAAAAAGGAGCCCACCCCGGAGTAATGAGGAAACCCCGCACCACGTTGGCCTGCCCGAGGGTGGTGAGAACGTTCCAATCGATGACGCGGAAGAAGCCAAATTCTTTCCCACGGAGGCGGTTACTCCGTTCTTGATGAGTGGGATGGGGAAAATTGAGCATAGCCTACGCATCAAAAGATTCATCGGGGAGTGAAGAGGAGGACTCGCCAATGGCGTGATTGCGTCGGCGGGCGGCCATTTGGAAAGAGGAGATGAAGAATTCGGCCTAAGAAGAGTGAAAAGAAGGGAGAGATGTGGGACAAGGTGTGGAGAAAAGAGAGGGGGAGGGGGCACTTAAATAGGCGAAAATTCATGTGTCACGCCCTCGGTCACGCCCGTGATCGAGGGCGTGTAAGGGGCGACACGTGAATTTTTGCGAGGGGAGAAAGCGAGGATTGGCCGGTCAAAAAGCCAAAAATATGTCAGGTCACGCTCTCGGTCACGCCCGTGACCAAGGGCGTGTAACTGGCGAAGTCAAATGGACAGGGAATCCAATGCGCGCCGGTCAAAAATCGGTTCCCGAGATGTAACCGCCCAAGGTCACGCCCGTGACCACGGGCGTGACAGTCAAATGGCATCTTTGACCAGTCACGGTGGAGGCGTTGCGCCAGCTGGATAATTCACGGCCGTGACCTTCCAAAGTCACGGGCGTGACTCGAGTTGTCACGGGCGTGACATCTCAAGTTGAGCCCGTGTGCGCCGGCTTAGGCGAAAATGGTCTTCCGTTAATGTCACGCCCGTGACCAAGCATGGTCACGCCCGTGACTTTTACGGAAGACGGAATAGAGGGCAACTCGTCGAAAAACTCGCCAGGAAAACGAATCGAAACGCGCCACGCCCTGGTCACGGCCGTCACTGAGGCCGTGACTAAGACCGTGTAACACATTTTTTCTGAAACATATATTTTTTTTTGGGTTTGGTTTTGTAATTTTTTTATATTTTTCGTTTTTTTTTAAGAAAACAAAAATAAAAACAAAAACAAGGTAGTAAAATAAAAAGAAAAATACTAATAAGAAAGTACCGACTTGGAGAGCGGGGCTTCGTGCGTAAGTGTGAGTTACCGTTATCTCGCAAATCTCCTCCATACCTGCAAAATTGTTAGTAACAAAGTAATAATAATAATAATAACATGATTATTGTTTTTTGCTTTTTCTTTTTGATAAAAACAAAACAAAAACTTTTTTTTGGTTTTGTTTTTGTTTTTTTTATATAAATATATATATATAATTCTTTTTTATTCATTTTTATATTTTCATACGTTTTTGTAAATTTAAAATTTTAAAAAGAAAAACATAAACAAAAATATTAATATAAAATCTTCTCTCTTTTTTTTGAGACATTTTTTTAAATTAAGAGCGAAAAATAAAAACATGGGTTGCCTCCCAAAAGCGCTTTGGTTACGGTCGTTGAGCTCGACCATGGTGGCGTGCCGATTTTTACCTTGTTCTAAATTTATCATCAAATGATGATAACGGCTTTGAGAGATGCAAGGTGGGTGAATTTGTTGGATAAATTAAAATATTCTCATACCCCATTCGGAGGAGAAGAATGCCCTCACAAACATCAAATATTGCTCGCGTAGTGGCCAAGAAGGGACGACCAAGAATAAGAGGTATCCCGGCGTCTTCTTCCATATCAAGGATAACGAAGTCTACCGGTAAAGTAGACTCGCCAACCTCAACTGGCACATCATGAATCACCCCTAAGGGGGTCTTCACGGAGCGATCGGCCAATTGTAATTTGATGTCGGTGGGGGTAGGTTCTCCTAATTGTAATTTTTGGGCTAAGCTATAGGGGATAATATTAACACTAGCGCCCAGATCGGCGAAAGCGTTTGAAAAATGGGTAGTTCCTATAGTGCATGGAATATTAAAATTAGAATTAATATTATTAGAGCGCTCGATCAAACGAGCGGGATAAGGAATACGGGGTTGAAATTCTGGAAAAGAAAGAAATGATGGGGTAGGTGAATTTTCCTCTCCAAGACCGGTGTCTGAATCATCCGCAAAGGTCACCACCAAGACATTTGAAGTTGTCGGCGGTGGTATTTTCGGCTGATCGGTGACCGTTTTTAAGAGTTGCCCCACTTGGTTCTCCAATTTCCGCAAGGAGCCTTGTAAATTGCGGACATCCGCGTCATTTTTAGAAATATATTAATTAACCACCTCCTCGAGAGAAGGTGGTTTTGGGGCTTGCGGTGGAAGAGAAGAATTTGGAGGAGCAAGGGGAGCATTACCTGTGTTACCTTGATTACCCCATGATAAATTGGGGTGGTTCCTCCAACCTGGGTGGTATGTGTTGTCGTATTGATTGTTCCCCGGATTGAAGGGCGGCCGGTTTGGATTACCCATGTAATTCACATGCTCCGCCGCATTTTGAGTAGGCTCCCAGGTAGGTGTAGAAGAGGGAGCAGTCATCCCTTCTAGTTTCTTGCTAAGTAGCTCAACCTGTAGAGACAAATTAGTAATTGAATCAATTTCATACAGCCCGACCAGTTTATTTGAGCGAGACCGGGGTGTACTCCTTTGATAAGTGTTCATGGCCATCCCCTCAATAAGCTCTTGCGCAGTCGCCGGTGTTTTGTTATTTAGAATACCACCGGAGGCGGCAATCATTTGACGCGTTTGGAGATTGAGACCATTGTAGAAGGTCTGAATCTGCAACCTACCAGGGATTGCATGATGGGGGCATCGGCGCAAATGTTCCTTAAACCGCTCCCAAGTATCATTAAGCGTTTCTGATTCAACTTGGGAGAAAGAAATGATATCCTTACGCAATTGGGCTGATTTAGCGTCGCTGAATGGTTTGCTCGATTTCCGGATCCAATTCAAGAAGATCGGACGGATTCCTTCGGGTCATACACCAAAAAGAAAAACATAGGAAAGAGAAAAAATGATAAAATTAATAGAACTAAGCTTTCAAAATATCAACAATAAGTCCCCGGCAACGGCGCCAAAAACTTGATAGATAAAATTGCATTGCGTAAAATTAGAATATTATCGACGTATAATTCGATAAAGCATGCGTACCTATCGCTTTATAGTATAGGATTTAGAAAATCAAGTGTCGTATTTTTCGGGGCTTGTTGAGTACTTCTACTCACAAAGAATAGCTATTATTTTACCGGTCGAAAGTTGGGTTTGTTTTGGAAAAACGATTTGGAGAAAATTAACTACGAAGAAAAATTATGATTTAAAAGATTAGCACTTGGTCTTGAATCTCTTTGGAATAAAATATAATTTTATAAAAGAAGAAACCGCAAACTCTTATTGAAATAACTTCGACCGTGGAGGTTCCCAAAATATGGTAGAGCCTCTCTCGAGAGAACTACCACCTAACCTTAGGTTGATCAATTAAGACCCCTCGGCCAGTCGAAACCCCTAAGCTTGCTTTAAGCGGTGAACCCCACTATTGGATTTGACTCCAATCCGAAAGATTTGTGTCACCCTCTCTCGAGGAATGAGTGCAACCCTTTTTATCTTTGAGTGATCTTCTCGTTCGCATGGATCTCTCGATCACTAGCGTACGGATCTTAGATTGAAAATCATATTCCGGACATATGAAATCAAAGCGAAGTGTTTCAAAGATAAATCGAAGATAAACAATACGAGAGCTTTTCAATTAGAAAAATTCAAAACATATTTTATTTCATTCCAAAGTTCATCATGACCAAGTGCTAAAGGAAATTTAGCTACTCATCGTAGTGATGGGAATACAAGTAGAAGAGGAAAAAGACATGAATAAAAACTACAATACTTGAATTAAAATTGCGATAATAAAAACTTACAACTTGAAGAAAAATTAGCTAGAACAACTAAAATCGTAAACTAAAGCTAAAAATGAACTCCAAAATCGAACTCCCTGACTTCTGGAGATTGCTGCCTTTTATAGTTGAAAAATTGGGGAGTCACGCCCTTGGTCACGCCCGTGACCAAGGGCGTGAAAGCTGTGTAATTGCTGTCTTGAAAGCCCGGGAACGTTGGGGAAGAGAAACCGCCAGAAATCAATTGCAAGGCGGGTCACGCCCGTGACCTAGGGCGTGTCTTGACCGGGTCTGGAAATGGCGGGAAACGTCGCGGGCTGAGTTAATCTGGCGGTTGCGGAAGAGTCACGGCCTCAGTTACGCCCGTGACTGAGGGCGTGTAAACTGGAAACGGCGGGAATTGATTGCTGGCTGCATTGAACATATTCCGGGCGAGTCACGCCCGTAACCTTGAGGTCACGCCCTCTGTCACGCCCGTGACCGAGGGCGTGTAATTTTAATCCTACGTGGCAGCGAGTTCTGGCAGCTGGAATACGGCAGGGCTAGTTCACGGCCGTGACATGGAGTCACGCCCATGCTCACGCCCGTGACAGAGGGCGTGTACTTTGTGATTTCGGCAGAAATACTCCAAATATTCTCCTGATTACTCTTATGAGCTTGAAATTGCTATTGGCAGCCCAAATTACCTGAAAATAAAAAAAGAAGTAAATTAATGATAAAATAACTGAAATTAAATAAAATTAAATTAATTATTAATAAAATATTATATAAAAATAACTATTAATAATGCATTATCAAATACCCTCATACTTAAGCTTTTGCTATTCCAGAGCAAAACCATTATAAGTATGAGAAATTTTATATGATATTTTAAAAAGAAAAAGAATTTACTTCTAATTATGCATTTTAAAATTATACATGACTCATGCACAATAAGCTTTGAAATAAAATTTAGGTTCATAAGAAATAAGTCATGATTCATAAATTGGCATGCGTGGAATAAAAATTAGTTTCAAAATTCTCTTGTCAAATTTTTATAAATAATATTGTATTGAATTAAGCAAAATAATCTAAGATTAGAATTATATAAACTTTTGATATCATTCGAAACTTTATAGAAAACCTAAAATATTAACTAAGCTCTCTCATAAATATCTTAAAAATGAAATGATATTGGTTAAGTTTGGGTAGAATTGGCATAGAAGAGATTTTTAATTGGGAAATGATGAATTTTATCCTCTCATTTCCATTTTTTTAGATACTCTTCTTTTTTTAATATCTCAAATGTATATGTTTAGGAGTGATGAATTTTATTCTCTCAACTCCATGACATATAATCTTTTATAAATTTGGGTGCATATGTTTAGGAATGATGAATTTTATCCTCTCATTCCATGACATATGATCTTTTATACTTTTTTTTTGCCAATCAAAGGGGGTAAAGTAAAAGGAGAGGCTAGGGTTTAAAGGCTTTAAAATTTTCAAGATAACTATTTTGAGAGCATAGTTAATAAATTAAGAAATCTTAAGAATCTATGAGTTAAAGTTAATATAAGTAAAATCTAAAGATCTTTAAGCACAATTGCTACAAAATTAATTCATGATATTTTAAGGAGAGAAAGCAAAACTAAGGAACATTCTAAATACACCAAAATGATGAAAAATTCATTAGTTCAAATTTATCTAAAAATTAAATATAACAAATTATGATGAGACACATACAATTAAAAAAAACATAAACAGAAAACTTTTTGTTTTTAAAAGTCATATAAACAAAGCTCTTAGTTAAAAATGGTTAAACTCAAATAAAAAGTATGGAAGCATCTAATATTACAAAATTTATAAAAACTTTTTTTTTTCAAAGGTTTTTTTTGTATAATTTGCTTGGAAAAGAAAAACAAACAGAAATAAAATAAAAAAAATTTTGTTCTTGGACTTCCTAAGGGCTACCCAATGACGGGCTCGCAAGGTACTAGGCGGTTTTGTGAAATGAAAGCCCACCATGGCCCTTTCGCAAGAAATTAGATTTTTTCTATTTTTTTATTTTTTTTTCCTTTTTTGATTAATTTAAAAAAATTGTGTTTTTTAAAAAAACTTTTTGTGTTTTGGTAATTTTAGAATAACTATGTGATTGATTTGCAAAAATAAAAAGGGTCACCCCCATACTTAAAATAAGCAATGTCCTCAATGTTTTAGAAATAAAAGTACGAGTAAAGAAGAGAAAACTTCCCTGATGAAGAACAAATCAATACCCGAGCCATCCTGAAGAAAACATAGAGTAAAAGCAAAACAATTTTTTTATATTTTTAATATTTTTGCATTAATAAAAGAGAAATAAAACAAATACAAAGGTACGGTACATAAAATAAAAGATATAGACGACCAAAAATAAAAATCTCTAAGCGTCATCGTCGTCGTCCTCCTGCTGATAATAAGCACGCAGATCAGCAAACTCCCGCTGCAGATGCTCCATAGCGGAAGCATGGAGCTGCTCGAGGGTGTCAAAATGTGTGTCAAAATGAGCGCGCATGGAAAGCTGATCTGTCTGAATCTGATCCAGACGAGTGTGGATCCGCCCAAACTACTAATCGAAATAAGTGGATGAGTCGGGCGCAGGGGGAAAATGTTGTTGTGGCTGCTGTGGAAACTGCGGAGCTGGAGCAACGCCACCGGAATCAGCTTCGAAATCAAGATCGATCGGGTCGCCACCAACTTCGCCAGGAACAGCCTCGTACTCTCGGCCACGCCGACGCATCAAACCAAGGGCTCGGAGGTTTTGGAACGTGATAGGCGCGGGCGCTTGGAGTGGAGCTATGGGAGGAAGTGCATCCCAGAGCCCCAAACGCTTGGCCAAAAATGTAACAAACGAGCCTCCATGTAGTGCACTAAGCCTCCGATTTTCAGCCTGATGCCGAAAAAACATTGCAAGCGCCGAACCATGATTGAGGGGGACCCGTTCGTGTAGACTATATAAATATAGCAGGTCCACGCGGGTCACCACTCCATGGCTATCGCCGCGAGCGGAAAGTGTGAAAGTGAGGAGGTAGTGGAGATAGCGTAATGCGGGGGAGAGGAGTTGACTACCCTTGGATTTTTTTGGCGAATATGGATTGGGGTCGTTACTGATTTCTGCCCAAAATCCATGGAGGCTATAATCGCGAGGGAAATCGAGGAGGAGAGCGGTGTAGGCCTCCGTAAGGGTGAAAGCCTCGTCGCAGAAACCCATGAGAATGTTGAACTGACGCAAAGGAAGGGTTCGCGAAAGTCCGCCCATTCGGAATTCAAGCACGTTGTCGGCCCCGGCCCAGTGGAAATCAAACGATGAGAAAAACTCCACCGTCAGCTCGTAGTACGCCGGCTCCGAAATGGAGAAGAAAGGAGCCCACCCCGGAGTAGTGAGGAAACCCCGCACCACGTTGGCCTGCCCGAGGGTGGTGAGAACATTCCAATCGATGACGCGGAAGACGCCAAATTCTTTCCCACGGAGGCGGTTACTCCGTTCTTGATGAGTGGGATGGGGAAAATTGAGCATAGCCTCCGCATCAAAAGATTCATCGTGGAGTGAAGAGGAGGACTCGCCAATGGCGTGATTGCGGCGGCGGGCGGCCATTTGGAAAGAGGAGATGAAGAATTCGGCCTAAGAAGAGAGAAAAGAATGGAGAGATGTGGGACAAGGTGTGGAGAAAAGAGAGGGAGAGGGGGCACTTAAATAGGTGAAAATTCATGTGTCACGCCCTCGGTCACGCCCGTGATCGAGGGCGTGTAATGGGCGACACGTGAATTTTTGCGAGGGGAGAAAGGGAGGATTGGCCGGTCAAAAAGCCGAAAATATGTCAGGTCACGCCCTCGGTCACGCCCGTGACCAAGGGCGTGTAACTGGTGAAGTCAAATGGACAGGGAATCCTATGCGCGTCGGTCAAAAATCGGTTCCCGAGATGTCACCGCCCAGGGTCACGCCCGTGACCACGGGCGTAACAGTCAAATGGCATCTTTGACCAGTCGCGGTGGAGGCGTTGCGCCAGCTGGATAATTCACGGCCGTGACCTTCCAAAGTCACGGGCGTGACTCGAGTTGTCACAGGCGTGACATCTCAAGTTGAGCCCGTGTGCGCCGGCTTAGGCGAAAATGATCTTCCGTTAATGTCACGCCCGTGACCAAGCATGGTCACGCCCGTGTCTTTTACGGAAGACGGAATAGAGGGCAACTCGTCGAAAAATTCGCCAGGAAAACGAATCGAAACGCGCCACGCCCTGGTCACGGCCGTGACTGAGGCCGTGACTAAGACCGTGTAACACATTTTTTCAGAAACATTTTTTTTTTTGGGTTTGGTTTTGTAATTTTTTTATATTTTTCGTTTTTTTTTTAAAACAAAAATAAAAACAAAAACAAGGTAGTAAAATAAAAAGAAAAATACTAATAAGAAGTACCGACTTGGAGAGCGGGGCTTCGTGCGTAAGTGCGAGTGACCGTTATCTCCCAAATCTCCTCCAAACCTGCAAAATTGTTAGTAACAAAGTAATAATAATAATAACATGATTTTTTTTTTGTTTTTTCTATTTGATAAAAAACAATAAGAAAAACAAAACAAAAACTTTTTTTTTTGGTTTGGTTTTTTGGTTTTTTTATATAAATATATATATATATAATTTTTTTTTATTCATTTTTATATTTTCATACGTTTTGGTAAATTTAAAATTTTAAAAAGAAAAACATAAACAAAAATATTAATATAAATCTTCTCTCTTTTTTTTGAGACATTTTTTTTAATTAAGAGCGAAAAATAAAAACATGGGTTGCCTCCCAAGAGCGCTTTGGTTACGGTCGTTGAGCTCGACCATGGTGGCGTGCCGGTTTTTACCTTGTTCTAAATTTATCATCAAATGATGATAACGGCTTTGAGAGATGCAATGTGGGTGAATTTGTTGCATAAATTAAAATATTCTCATACCCCATTCGGAGGAGAAGAATGCCCTCACAAACATCAAATATTGCTCGCATAGTAGCCAAGAAGGGACGACCAAGGATAAGAGGTATCCCAGTGTCTTCTTCCATATCAAGGATAACGAAGTCTACCGATAAAGTAGACTCGCCGACCTCAACTGGCACATCATGAATCACCCCTAAGGGGGTCTTCACAGAGCGATCGGCCAATTGTAATTTGATGTCGGTGGGGGTAGGTTCTCCTAATTGTAATTTTTGGGCTAAGCTATAGGGGATAATATTAACACTAGCACCCAGATCGGCGAAAGCGTTTGAAAAATGGGTAGTTCCTATAGTGCATGGAATATTAAAATTAGAATTAATATTATTAGCGCGCTAGATCAAAAGAGCGGGATAAGGAATACGGGGTAGAAATTCTGGAAAAGGAAGAAATGATGGGGTAGGTGAATTTTCCTCTCCAAGACCGGGGTCTGAATCATCCGCAAAGGTCACCGCCAAGACATTTGAAGTTGTCGGCGGTGGTCTTTTCGGCAGATCGGTGACCGTTTTTAAGAGTTGCCCCACTTGGTTCTCCAAATTCCGCAAGGAGCCTTGTAAATTGCAGACATCCGCGTCATTTTTAGAAATATATTAATTAACCACCTCCTCGAGAGAAGGTGGTTTTGGGGCTTGCGGTGGAAGAGAAGAATTTGGAGGAGCAAGGGGAGCATTACCCGTGTTACCTTGATTACCCCATGATAAATTGGGGTGGTTCCTCCAACCTGGGTGGTATGTGTTGCCGTATTGATTGTTCCCCGGATTGAAGGGCGGCCGGTTCAGATTACCCATGTAATCCACATGCTCCGCCGCATTTTGAGTAAGCTCCCAGGTAGGTGTAGAAGAGGGAGCAGTCATCCCTTCTAGTTTCTTGCTAAGTAGCTCAACCTGTAGAGACAAATTAGTAATTGAATCAATTTCATACAGCCCGGCCGGTTTATTTGAGCGAGACCGGGGTGTACTCCATTGATAAGTGTTCATGGCCATCCCCTCAATAAGCTCTTGCGCAGCCGCCGGTGTTTTGTAATTTAGAGTACCACCGGCGGCGACGACAATCATTTGACGCGTTTGGAGATTGAGACCATTGTAGAAGGTCTGAATCTGCAACCTACCGGGGATAGCATGATGGGGGCATCGGCGCAAATGTTCCTTAAACCTCTCCCAAGTATCATAAAGCGTTTCTGATTCATTTTGGGAGAAAGAAATGATATCCTTACGCAATTGGGCTGATTTAGCGGGCGGAAAATATTTCGTGAGAAACTATTCCTTCATTTGAGCCCATGTGGTGATAGATCCTCTTGGAAGAGAACTCAACCACTGCTTAGCCTTATTGCGCAAGGTGAAAGGAAAAAGCCGAAGTCTTATTGCGTAATCGGATACCCCGTTAATTTTGAAAGTATCACATATTTCTATAAAACTAAAAATATGGGCGTTGGGGTCCTCGTCTTGTAGCCCATCAAATTGTACATATTGGTGTACCATTTGAATGATGCTTGGCTTCAACTCAAAGTTATTGTTCGTTATAGCGGGGCGAACAATACTAGATTGGGTATCTTCCAGATTAGGTCGTGCATAATAGGACATAGTCCGTTGCGCGACCTCGTCCGGGTTTGGATCACCCATATTAGAAGAAGAGGAGGAAGAAGTAGAAGAAGAAGGAGAAGTGTCACCTACGGACTCCTCGATCGGATCTTGAGAATTTGGTCCTTGAAATCTTAAGCGTCGCCGAATGGTTTGCTCGATTTCCGGATCCAATTCAAGAAGATCGGACGGATTCCTTCGGGTCATACACCAAAAAGAAAAACGTAGGAAAGAGAAAAAAATTATAAAATTAATATAACTAAGCTTTCAAAATATCAACAATAAGTCCCCGACAACGGCGCCAAAAACTTGATAGATAAAATCGCGTTGCGTGAAATTAGAATATTATCCACGTATAATTCGATTAGGCAAGTGTCATATCGCTTTATAGTATAGGATTTAGAAAATCAAGTGTCGTATTTTTCGGGGCTTGTTGAGTACTTCTACTCACAAAGAAGAGCTATTATTTTACGGATCGAAAGTTGGGTTTGTTTTGGAAAAACGATTTGGAGAAAATTAACTACGAAGAAAAATTATGATTTAAAAGATTAGCACTTGGACTTGAATCTCTTTGGAATAAAATATAATTTTATAAAAGAAGAAACCGCAAACTCTTATTGAAATAACTTCGACCGTGGAGGTTCCCAAAATATGGTAGAGCCTCTCTCGAGAGAACTACCACCTAACCTTAGGTTGATCGATTAAGACCCCTCGGCCAGTCGAAACCCCTAAGCTTGCTTTAAGCGGTGAACCCCACTATTGGATTTGACTCCAATCCGAAAGATTTGTGTCACCCTCTCTCGAGGAATGTGTGCAACCCTTTTTATCTTTGAGTGATCTTCTCATTCGCATGGATCTCTCGATCACTAGCGTACGGATCTTAGATTGAAAATCATATTCCTGACATATGAAATCAAAGCGTAGTGTTTCAAAGATAAATCGAAGATAAACAATACGAGAGCTTTTCAATTAGAAAAATTCAAAACATATTTTATTTCATTCCAAAGTTCATCATGACCAAGTGCTAAAGGAAATTTAGCTACTCATCATAGTGATGGGAATACGCATAGAAGAGGAAAAAGACATGAATAAAAACTACAATACTTGAATTAAAATTGCGATAATAAAAACTTACAACTTGAAGAAAAATTAGCTAGAACAACTAAAACAGTAAACTAAAGCTAAAAATGAACTCCAAAATCGAACTCCCTGACTTCTGGAGATTGCTGCCTTTTATAGTTGAAAAATCGGGGAGTCACGCCCTTGGTCACGCCCGTGACCTAGGGCGTGAAAGCTGTGTAATTGCTGTCTTGAAAGCCCGGGAATGTTGGGGAAGAAAAACTGCCAGAAATCAATTGCAAGGCGGGTCACGGCCTCTGTCACGCCCGTGACCTAGGGCGTGTCTTGACCGGGTCTGGAAATGGCGGGAAACGTCGCGAGCTGAGTTAATCTGGCGGTTGCGGAAGAGTCACGGCCTCAGTCACGCCCGTGACTGAGGGCGTGTAAGCTGTAAATGGCGGGAATTGATTGCTGGCTGCATTGAACGTATTCTGGGCAAGTCATGTTCGTAACCTTGAGGTCACGCCCTCTGTCACGCCCGTGACCGAGGGCGTGTAATTTTCATCCTACGTGGCAGCGAGTTCTGGCAGCTGGAATACGACATGGCTAGTTCACGGCTGTGACATGGATTCACGCCCATGCTCACGCCTGTGACAGAGGGCGTGTACTTTGTGATTTCGGTAGAAATACTCCAAATATTCTCTTGATTACTCTTATGAGCTTGAAATTGCTATTGGCAGCCCAAATTACCTGAAAATACAAAAAAAAAGTAAATTAATGATAAAATAACTAAAATTAAATTAATTATTAATAAAATATTATATAAAAATAACTATAAATAATGCATTATCACTTCCATTGGAATTCAAGTATGTGACTTGAATGTGAGGGCCTATGTTTATAAGAAGCTTCATTCTTAAATGGTCCCTGGTCGTAGTATCATCTTAGAAGTTCAGGGCGATGATGATACATAAAGACTAGCATGTGCGTTGACTGATGACCGGTTCTCACAGGTCATGATATTGTGATATCAAGTCATCACATGAGTACTTGTTAGTGAACAAGTTGTACTGGACAGACCCACCATGAGACTACTGTGTGGATTGTTATATGAACGTGTCACAAGTAGGTCTCATATTATAATGGTGTTTGTGGTTCTTTGACCTGAAGTCACAGCATTCATCAAGTGAGGAAGACCGTACTTTGATGTCATCTAAATTCTTCCTTGAGAAAGGTTGATGATAAGGGTGGTTATTGGGTATGTTAAGATTCATTTGGGTGTTTGTGTGTGAGCAGATATGGGATTTGTCCTCCTATATGGCAGGAGTTACATCCATGGGCCCCCTTGATAGAATGATACTGAGAAATGCATGGTCATGCTTGGTTGAGTCAATATGTGATATTGAGCTCACCAATTTCAGACAGTCTATTCTAGATCAAGGAATTAGGATTGAACAAATACGAGGGTGATACGGTCCATGCCTCTAGTTCTATCCGGATATAAGGGACAAAGGGACATGACAACACTGATACATTGGTCAAGACAGGCTTGTTGAGTTACGAACTCTTATTGCTTGGGTAGCAATGACGCATTGCTAAATGCCGCTCATTGTTTGTAAGTCTTTTATTTGATACGTTCAAGATCAAGTGGGAGACTGTTGGTGTTTCCATGGTGATCTGGAAGTGGTCAAATATCTAGTCTCACTGCCAATGCGATATGAGCCTATGGGGTCACACACAAGAGTGTTTGGAGAAATTGGAGGAAGAATCATGTTGACAAGTGTTCGGATCAAAGCACGTTCGACGAACTCAAAGTGTGTTCGACGAACGGCTAGCGTAGCGCGTTCGTCGAACTGCTAGCGTAGCACGTTCGTCGAACGGCTAGCGTAGCGCGTTCGTCGAACGGCTATTGTAGCGCGTTCGTCGAACGACTGCGTAGCGCGTTCGTCGAACGACTAGCGTAGCGCGTTTGTCGAACGGCTAACGTAGCGCGTTCGTTGAACGGCTAGCATAGCGCGTTCAACGAACGGCCAGCGCGTTCGATGAACGGCCAGCGCGTTCGACGAACGCTAGCCAGTTGGTCGAACGCAGTACCCGGCAAATTCTGTTTGCTTCAATTATAGTAGTGGTTGTGCGGATAGCTTCGCTTTTTCACCTGGTATAAAAGAATGCGATTCTTTTGACCTAGGTAAGGCGATCTTTTATTTGCGAATCTGTGAGAGAGACGGAAGGGTTCCACCAAAAGCTCTGACGGAAGAGTTCCGATCGGTCGATCCCGCCGCCGCCTCTCCCTGTCGTCGGACCTAGCAGTCCGTGGGAGACGTTGAGGGTAGTTCTTCTCCGACCCAGATCTTGTGCGACAAGAGGCTAGGGTGCTTCAACACTCGTGTGGACTTCCGTAGAGGCGCAGATCTATTTCAGCGCTTGGGACTCAACTCTTCTAGGAGCATCTCGATTGAGTACTGACTCAATTCCAGTC
Source organism: Dactylorhiza incarnata (assembly GCA_033032865.1). Classification (NCBI taxonomy): domain Eukaryota; kingdom Viridiplantae; phylum Streptophyta; class Magnoliopsida; order Asparagales; family Orchidaceae; genus Dactylorhiza; species Dactylorhiza incarnata. The sequence continues at coordinate 13,638,129 of JAWHQI010000003.1, read as the reverse complement.
AGGTATATATTGCAATGTGTTGCTTTTATTAATTTTTTGAATCATGAAATTGCAAGATCCAAAACTCTTTTGGGTTGTTCTAGTTTATTTATTCCGCTGCGCATATATGATATGCTCTATTATCATTTATGGAAATGGTATGTAGAAAACCCAACACTTCATGTCTCTAAACAAGATGTAAACATATTTCCATATGCTTATGCTGAAAAATACACCTTCGACTGCTGTGCTGACAATTTCTTTTTGGTTTGTACTGGAGAAGTAGAAGCATTGGTGAGCAAGGCATCAAGTCTGAGAAGGTCATTTTAGATCCTCTCTGTATTACACCTAGTCGAGTATATTAATGTCATATGAATCTGGACCGGCAAAGACAAAGGCTGAGAAGGAATGGACCGCCAGCAATTAATGATATGCAACTCCCCAAGTACCCGTTTAAGAAGCTTAAGAGACAAATGTAATCAATGTCATTAATGAACTAATTATCTATATAAATGTATTAGCCAGAACAATGTTATCAACGAGAAGAAATCATTCCCGCTTGTTCTTTTTCTTTCCACAGTGGTATCAGAGCAGCTTATGGATCAATCTTTCATTTGATGTTTCAAATATAGATCTGTGGCCTCATCATCTACCTCCAATCACCCGGCGTATTCTCCCACAGTGTTCCATGTTTTTACAGGAGAAATGTATGACATTTGGAGTCTCAAAATGAGAACTCTACTAGACTCTCAAGATCTCTGGGAAACAGTAAGCAATGGAGCAGTCCCTTCCGAGAAGACGAAAGAGGGAGAAACTCTAACTTTCAGCCGAGAAGAACGGATGAAGAACTCATAGGCATTGCTACTAATTCAATCAAGTATATCCAATGAGATCTTTCCACTGATCATAGGGACAACCTCAACAAAGACGGCATGGGATATATGAGCAGAGGAGTTTCATGGAATCCAAAAAGTGGTCATCATAAAGTTGCAGACCCTCATGAGAGATTTCAAAAATCTTCACATGAAGTCGGGAGAAAGCATCAAATAGTTTTTTAGCCGCACCATGACCATGATAAGTCAAATGAGAAACATGGGGGAGACCATTGACGACTACAAGGTAGTGCTCAAAATCCTAAGAAGTTTAACTCATCCTTTCAATCCTGCAGTAATGGCCAAGGAGGAATCCCGGGACTTCCCCAAGCTCTCTCAGCTGCAAGGTTCCTTACTAGCCCATGAAGCTCGACTACAAAAGATGGGTGAGCCACTTGAAAATGCCTTCCAAGCAAAAATGAATTCATAAATACCAGGAGAAGAAAAAGGGAAACTTCTCTGGTTCAAAATCTTCCTCGTGGAAACCCTCAAATAGGGGTCGTGGGAGAGGGAGATCTTCTTATCCTCAGCCAACAGAAAAACAAGGTCTCTACTGCACTTTATGCAAAAGGAACAATCATGACCTCAAAGATTGCGTTTGGAAGTGCAAGCGATGCAAAAGAGGCAATCACTTTGAGAAAGATTGTTGGACAATCAAAATGAAGAAGTCAACGTATGCGGGAAAGAAGAAAAAGATAAAAAAAAGGAGAAGGGAATGAAATAAAAACTAATAAAATGTTTCTCACTTGCTTTCGAGCAGCAGAAATACATCCTGGGACTGGATCATCGACATCGACTGTTCTAGCCACATGTGTTTTTCACATGATATGTTTTCTTCCTTAGACAATTCATTCAAGTCTGAAGTATTCCTTGGTGACGGCAACACAAAGCGCATCGAAGGAAGAGGAACAATACTAATACAAACAGAAAAAGGCCCCAAAGAAATGACCAATGTACAATGGGTTCCAGGACTTACTCAAAATCTGATCAGTGTAAGCCAATTAACTGAGAGGGGGTATTCAATTGCATTCAAAAAGGATCTCTGCCACATCATTGAAGACTGCTCAAGTGACCTCATTGCCTAAGCCACAAGAACCTAGAACAAGCTTTACTCGATCAAGCTCACTCCAGTTGGTCATCAACCCCACACCTGTAATCTGGGTAAGGTGTCAGATAGTCTCTTATGCCATCAACGGCTCGGCCGCCTGCATTGGGAAGTCATTCAAAGGCTAGCTCAAAAGAAGTTAGTAACAGACATTCCAAACATATCATATCACAGAGAATTTTGTGAAGAGTGTGCTGCCTCAAAAGCTCACAAGCTCCCCTTTCCTCAAACTTCCAGTCATCAAAGCGGCCGCCCGCTTGAGCTAATCCATGCAGACCTGTGAGGACCTGCAACTACTGAATCTCTAGGAGGAATGAGGTATTACTTTCTTCTAGTAGATGACTATTCAAGATTTATGTGGGTATTTTTCCTCTCATATAAATCGGAAACTTTTGAATTATTTAAGCAATTTAAGACTCAAGCAGAAAAGCAATTTTCCTATCCCCTCTCTGCTCTAAGAACAGATAGAGGAGGAGAATTTCTCTCCTACCTATTCAACCAATACTGCATCAAGCAGGGCATCGGAAGGGATCTCACAGCACCAAGGTCACCACAACAAAATGGTGTGGTCGAACGTTGTAATAGAACCATACTAGAAATGGCAAGGGCTATGCTTTTCACAACACACATGCCCAAATCCTTCTGGGTAGAAGCTTGCAGCCATGCTGTGTACATCTTAAACCGCACAGCTACAAGGGCATTGGAGTCAACCACACCATATGAAGTTCTACACAACAAGAAACTAGATATATCTCACCTCAGGATGTTCGGGTGCATTGCCTATCCTCTGAAGGATCAAGCAGACAAATTGGAGAAGAAAACGGAAAGGTATATACATACTGGCTATTGTACTAACTCCAAAGCTTATCGTTTGTATGACCCAGGGCGCAAGAAGCTGGTGATCTCTCATGATGTTCTATTTGACGAAGCTCAGGGATGCGATTGGAGTAAAAGGACTGACTCAGAAGAGCACCCCTCCATTCTTGTTCCAGTGGTTGAACCTGGAAATACCACAGGTTCCAACCAAACTGGACCAACTCACTATCTTCCTGAAATTGAAGAAGAAGAAGACGTGAGTTCCATATCATCACCGCCTTGTTGCCTGCGTAGCCTCAAAGACATCTATCAATCCTACAATCTTGCTTCCATTCCTGCCACCCCCATCAACATATGAAGAAGCAACCAAAAGGGAGGAATGGATGCAGGCCATGAAGGAAGAACTTGCAATGGTAAACAAGAATAAAACCTGGGAGTTAACTGTAACATCCCGACTTTTATTGGGTCACTAGGCCCTAGTGAGCCCAATACAAGTAGGCCCGAACGGTAGACATAACCCGATGAGGGGTTATGTGCTACGAACCCCGAATTGACTTCTGTCAGTTCCGTTAGACTCGTATGAACAATACAAGCGCAACGGAATTCGTTGCACTTCGATCTGAGGTCGTTTGGAGAAAACGACCATTTTGGGTGTCGTAGCGCGCCACTACCTCATTATTATGAATAGTGACCGTACGAACCCCGAATTGACTTCTGTCAGTTCCGTTAGACTCGTATGAACAATACGAGCGCAACGGAATTCGTTGCACTTCGATCCGAGGTCGTTTGGAGAAATCGACCATTCTGGGTGTCGTAGCGCGTCACTACCTCATTATTATGAATAGTGACCGTACGAACCCCGAATTGACTTCTGTCAGTTCCGTTAGACTCGTATGAACAATACGAGCGCAACGGAATTCGTTGCACTTCGATCCGAGGTCGTTTGGAGAAAACGACCATTTTGGGTGTCGTAGCGCGCCACTACCTCATTATTATGAATAGTGATCGTACGAACCTCGAATTGACTTCTGTCAATTCCGTTAGACTCGTATGAACAATACGAGCGCAACGGAATTCGTTGCACCTCAATCCGAGGTCGTGTGGAGAGTATGCCATTTTAGGACTATGCAGACCACCTCGGTGCAACACCCGAAATATGAAGCACACAAACCCGGCATCAGCCCCGGCAGATCTTGATGGACCCCGGGACCATGGAGGACCCCGTCCTAGGATGACCTCGGTCAACCCCCCCCCCCCCCCCCCCCCCCAAGCATAAAACTCATTGGGAAAGGAAAAGAAGGGGGGAGGAGAGAGAAGCCCCTCCCCCAAGGAAAGGGGCTGCCCATGAATGGGCAACCCCCTATTGGGGCAAAGGGGTAGGAGAGAGAAGGGGAGGGGGGAGAAAATATCTCCCCCCACTCACCCTCCCTTAAACCCACGTGGGGAAAAGGGAGGGGGGAGGTATCCCCCTTCCTATAAAAGGAGGGCCAAGCCCCCTCCATTCAGCACACCACCCCCCCCCCCCCCCCCCCTCTATCAAACTCTCCCCCTGTCGACTAACCCAACCACCACCACCCTGCCGGAGCCCTGCCCAACCTCAAACCGGCGCCACATCCTTCCCCACCATGGCCGGCCGCCCCTCAACCTCTCGAGCTCGACCACCCCTACAGGTAGACGCCCTCCCCTCCTCCTTCCTACTCCCCTGAGCCAGGCCGACCCCCTCCCCGTCGCGGGAGCGCCACCAGCGCCACCCCGAGCTGGACAAAGCTCGGGTGGAGGCGCTGGCCGTGGAAGCCAACCCCCCCCCCCCAGCGCTGGGGGAGCAGTTGCCCCCTCGGGGACCCTTGCGCCGGCGAAAGGAGGTGGCCGGGCCGCTGGAGGACGCAGCCCCGACGGCACCCGTGGCCCAGCCCCCCCCCCCCCCCCCCCCCCCCCCGCCTGCTCCCGTTTCCTGTACAGGAAATACCCCACCCCGGCGGCGGCCGGCGGCGCCAGGCCGCCGGACCACCACCGGAGTGGTCGCCGGGCCCCGGCGCACCGACCGTGGGCGACACCGGCAACCTTCCCCAGCGGGGAAGGTGGTGCAGCAAGCCTGCATGGCACATGCAGGCTGCGCCACCACCCACATTCCCTCTCTTTGTCTTTTTCCCGGTGGTAGCCGGCGGCGCCAGGCCGCCGGACCACCACCGGAGTGGTCGTCGGCCCCCGGCGCACCGACCGGGGGCGGCGCCGGCCCCAGCCGGTCGCTGCCCGGCAGCGGCCGCGCCCGCCTCCCGTTTAGCAAACGGGAGCCGCACGATCTCCCCCAGGAGATCGGGCGGCTCCTGTTTCATGGTTTCCCGCCCCCTGCCTCAAATTGAGTGCTCCCACAGCAGATCCGTCGCAGATCCGCTGTGGGAGCTGCGGGAGGGCGCAGGGTGCAAAACCCCTGCGCCTCTTCCCTGCCTCTAACCGCACCCCATCCTCCCTTTCCCCTTCCCCATTTTTCTGAGGAAAAATGGGGCCGTTTCAGACAAAACTTCCAAGATGAAAAATGTGCCCCACTCTGAGGGGCACCTCCTGTATTTTTTTGGGAATTTTAGGAAGTCATTTACTATTTTTAAAACCCTACCAAAGGTTTATTTTAAGAAAATTAAGGGCCAAATGAGTTGGGAAAAATCACCAAAAATTATAGGCTCTACTTTAGGGTATTTTGCAAATACTATCAAAGTTTGGATTTGTGAGTTTTTCTTTTGGTCCTTTAAAAGCTTTTACAAGCAAATTAAACGCCCGGAAGGGAGCGAAATTCCATCGGAATAAATCGGCATCCTCTCAACGCATATTTTCTAAACGCATAATAAAGATTACGCGTATCGATCTAAGGAATCGACTAAGTTAGGGATATCGACGCAAAACTCGGGAAGAAATCACAGTGCGACGCCAAAATCCAATCACGCCGCGATATTAATAAAAGAACGAACCCATGGCAAAGGATAAATGCAAAAATCTTATGGAACGTAAATAAACTCCCGAAATGGAGTAGAACCCATATGAACGGGGAGAAAGCAGAACCTCCTCCAACAAACGGAGTCGACGATTGAAGCCTCCTCTTATGGAGTGATTGGACTACTAACCCTTTATTTATTTTACTACTTTCTGTATTTTCAATACTCCAGTCTCGCACTGGTCCTATTTACTGCTTTCATTACTTTCATACTCCAGTCGCGCACTGGTCCTATTTACTGCTTTCAGTACTTTCATTTCTCCAGTCCCGCACTGGTCCTGATATTATGGCCCCCTGCTTCCGGCCTACTTTATTGCTTAATATTATGGCCCCCTGCTTCCGGCCTACTTTATTGCTTAATATTATGGCCCCCTGCTTCCGGCCTACTTTATTGCTTAATATTATGGCCCCCTGCTTCCGGCCTACTTTATTGCTTAATATTATGGCCCCTGCTTCCGGCCTACCTTATTGCTTAATATTATGGCCCCCTGCTTCCGGCCTACTTTATTGCTTAATATTATGCCCCCTGCTTTCAGCCTACTTTATTGCTTAATATTATGGCCCCCTGCTTCCGGCCTACTTTATTGCATAATATTATGGCCCCCTGCTTCCGGCCTATTTTACTTGCTAATTCAGCGCTGTCGTTGGTCCTACGCTAGCAAGCGGTGCTTATCCTCCCTTCTGCGAGGCCTTAGTTGGGGAAACCCGGAGTCGAGCCCCTCCTCCCAGGTTAGCCCCAAGTAAGGAGCCCTCATACCGCTAAGCCTCCCGGTCAGAGGTCGTGTGACCGGTCGAGTAAGTTGACACGCGTCTTAAAGCACTTGTTATATAATTCAAGCAGTTGAAGATTGTGTGGAAGTGGCGGGTCGGTCACGCCCGCAGACCGTTCGTACTAGTGCGGGTGGGTTGACGACTCACGGCGATAGGGAGATATGCACAGCGGGTTGTCACCACTCCGAACCTGCAATTTTGTCTCCGCTGGTCGGCCTAAAAATCGGTTCGCCGGATGTCGCTCACATCCAGTTAGTACACCAAGTTGTACAGGAGGGCCTGAGTGATACGGTACGACTACATTCAGAAGTGGCAATACTGGCCACTGTCACCGACGACCACATCGGTGAGGCCCGCGGGGTTAGCTCCCCTGCTTGAAATAAAGCAGTCTAAACTGTGTCGACACAGGGTCTTTTGTGTGTGTACAGGTTTGAATACCTGAGTAGGTGTTTGCGCGAAATAGTGTTGTGTATTTACTATAAAGCGCGATTATGGATGATAGGGTGGGAGGCTCTATTTATAGATATATATATATATATGTATATATATATGTTTACCTGCTGCTAACCCTCTACCTTGCTTCGGCTATTTATTTCTGTCCTTTATCCCGCCCCTGGATATGGATCCGGGGAGGGGATGTGTTTTCTACTTAGCTCTGTGATTAACGATTATTTCTTATAACCAATCACAGGAAATGGGACAGCGAGGAGCCCCCGCCCCGCAGGATGAGTTACCAGCCTTTGAGATGGCCCGATCGGACACTCCAGCCTAACCCCCTATCTTCCGAGACGTGAGTCTTAGAGTATAGGACTAGCCTAGTGTCTTTTATTATAGTCAATGTAGCCCCCGAGGCAGTGGTTGTAAACATTAGGCTTCGGCCCTATTTAAATATGTAAATCTAAGTAGTATGCTTGGTTTTGTTATTTCGATTGCTTCCGTTGTGCGTTCTGATGTGATGTTGTGATTCTCGTGCCTGACAAGGAGACCACTCAGTGCTTGAGAGGGTGGGTCGTTGTCAACCGGGAAGCACTAGTGGCCTTCTTTGGGCAGTAAGATCCCCCCTCCCTGAACCCGGTTCAGTTTGGGGAGGGGGGTCTTACAAATGTATCAGAGCCACCACGATCCGACCACATGGGGCAGTCTTTCGTCCTCCCTTCCCCAGTTCCGTTTCTTGGTTCGGGACGAACCAGACAGCAGAAGCCTGGTGGACCCTTTAGGTTTAAGGTTAAGGTTAAGGACTCGAGACTGCACGGTAGTACACTCGCACGCTTTCCGCTTTATTTTCGTTTCAGTCCTGCAAAATTCCCTTATTTTTGCAAGTACTGATGTTCATTTGTTACTTCTCCAGATACCGGAGTCGAGTAACGGAAGGTCCTCCTCTAGGGATCAGTACCACCTTACCACTCCACCACCAGCCCCGGCCACTCCAGCCGCAGTTCCGTTTGGGGATACAGAGCTAGGACGGACCCTGACAGCTTTGTTAGCCGCTTTCCATACGGCCACCCTACGGACACCCCAGCAGGCCACCGTACCCACCAATCTTCTGACGACATTCCGGGGGCTAAGGCCCCCACCTTCCGAGGTACCGAGTCAGCCATTCAGGCCGAAGAGTGGGTGGAGAGGGTAGAGGAGCTCTTAGTCGGGTGATGTACCCCGCCATAGCCGCAGTGTCCTTGGTGGTGACCATGCTAGAGGGCTATGCCCGAGATTGGTGGAGAGCAGCCAGCCGCTCCACGTTTAGAGGGCGACCACTCAGCACAATCCTCTGGGGGGAATTCTCAGAGGCCTTCCTAGAGCACTTCATCTCAGACGCAGACAGGATCGCACTTCAGGAGCGTTTCTTACAGATCCGGCAAGGGGATAGGATGGTACTTGAGTACCAACGAGAGTTCATTCATTTGGCCCGCTTCGCCGGGACTTTAGCAGTTACGGACAGGGATAGAGCGACTAGATTTTACCGAGGACTACGAGACGATCTCCGTCAGGCTCTGATCATGATTTCTCCGGCATCCTTCCACACGATTGCCTCGCAAGCCGCAGCTTTAGAGTTAGATCAGAGGATGGTGGCCCAGCAGCGTAGGGGGCATGCGGAGATTCCCCGGGCTCAGGGCCGAGAGAGAGGAGTAGGTCCTCGCAGACAGGACCGGGGTAGGAGACAACGTCAGCGCCACCAGCCTTATGGGCAGGCATCCCAGCCCCGACCAGCACCCCCAGCCCCAGCACCTCAGGCCGTCCCAGCCGCACGACGAGATGTCCCCTTTGCAGGGAACTGCTACCTATGTCAGCAGCCCGGGCACATACGAGCTTTTTGCCCTCAGGCTACAGGGAGACCCTGTTTAGGAGCAGCACAGAGAGCGGCGGAAAGAGGATGAGGTGGATGCAGAGGACGTCCCGCAGGCAGGAGGGAGCCAGCTAGGCAGGGCAGAGCAGCACCGCTCGAGGCATACACATTAGATCTCCAGCACGGTCCTGCTCCAGATGTAGTGATAGGTATCTACTTCCAGTAGTTACGATATCCTAGGAGGATGTTATAGTCGTATATATATATAGGTTTTGTGACCTTTTGTATGGCATGTATAGTCTCTACTCCTGTATATCTGTAAAAAGGTTTTGATCATAGTATAAACATATTATCAGGTTTACTTTTGGTAGAAGGTCATCCCGCTAAAACGTTGTTCGATACCGGTGCCACGCATTCCTTTGTCGCACAGAACTTCATCGCTGACGAGGGAAACACCGTACGATCATCGGGGATGTCGATACGAATACGACTCCCGGATGGATCAGATATGACGTCCACAGAAAAGTGCTCCTTCCAGGCAACACTAGGAGGCATAGAATTCGAAGTCAACGCAACCATTCTGGCGATAACCGGATTCGACATCATTTTATGGATGGATTGGTTGGTCGAGCACAGCGCCCAAATCAATTGTTCGACTCGAGAAATCCACCTCCAGAACCCGAATGGGCAATTTATCACACTAGCAGGTATACCCTCTGTCACCCGCATTATTTTAACGTCCGCGCAAACGGTCAAAGCAGTCCGGCGAAAGGACGAGGTGTACCTAATCTACTTCGAGATGGAGGACAAGACACAAGTACTCGCTAGAGTGCCCGTAATTAGGGACTTCCCAGACATCTTTCCAAAAACCCTTCCCGGGTTGCCCCCGCAACGGGAAGTGGACTTCCAAATTGAGCTTACTCATGGAGCCCGACCAGTATCCCGAGCACCATACCGAATGGCCCCGGGGGAACTAGCCGAGCTCAAGATTCAACTACAAGAGTTAGTGGACGCAGGTTTCGTTCGCCCGAGTACCTCGCCCTGGGGAGCCCCGGTGCTATTCGTTAAAAAGAAAGATGGATCACTACGTCTCTGTATTGACTACAGGGAACTGAATAAGCTCACTGTTCGGAATACCTATCCCCTGCCTCGAATAGATGAATTGTTTGATCAACTACAAGGCGCGTCCGTCTTTTCAAAGATGGATTTAAGATCCGGCTATTATCAGCTCAGAGTACGAGAAGAAGACATTCCCAAGACCGCTTTCAGCTCCCGCTACGGACTTTACGAATTCATGGTAATGCCGTTTGGATTGACCAATGCCCCGTCCGCCTTCATGTCTTTAATGAATACGGTGTTTAAACCCTTCCTAGATCACTTTGTGATAGTTTTTATAGATGACATACTCATCTACTCGAAGAACAAAACTGATCACACCAGGCATCTCCAAATGGTTCTGCTCAAGCTAAGGGAGCACTCGCTCTTCGCGAAGTTCAGTAAATGTGAGTTCTGAATGGAAAAAATTCGGCTTTCTTGGACACATAGTTAACAAAAACGGGGTAGAGGTGGACCAAGACAAGGTACAAGCAGTACGAGACTGGCCGCCACTTAAATCAGCAGCAGACATCCGGAGTTTCCTTGGCCTCGCCGGCTACTACCGTAAGTTTCTAGAAGGATTCTCTAAGATTGCGTTACCACTTACCTCCCTCACCAAAAAGGACGTGACGTTCCAGTGGTCTCCCGAATGCGAAGCAGCGTTCATAGAGCTGAAGAACCGACTGATATCGGCCCCGATTCTGACACTCCCCTCAGGTACTGAGGGCTTCCAGATCTACGTCGATGCCTCACTAAAGGGATTGGGAGTCGTGCTAATGCAACACGGCAAGGTAATCGCCTACGCCTCACGTCAGCTAAAGCCTCACGAACTAAACTACGCCACCCATGATCTAGAACTGGGTGCGGTAGTCTTCGCACTAAAGGTTTGGAGGCACTACCTCTACGGAGTGCGATGCGAGATCTTCTCCGATCATAAAAGCCTCAAGTACGTCTTCACCCAGAAAGAGCTGAATCTCCGACAGCGCTGATGGTTGGAGTTTCTGTGCGATTACGACTTTGCCCTTCAGTACCAACCCGGCAAAGCCAATAAGGTTGCAGATGCCCTAAGTCGGCAACCTCCGAGGACCGGGAGTTGGCTAGAGATGATACCGGAGGAATTAATCGAATCCCTTGCAGAATTGGATATTATTCTCATCGCCCAAAGAAACCCGATGGAATACCAGGCCCAGCTTTACTGGATGGAGATACAGTGCGACATCAGGGACAGAATACGAGAGGCACAGAAGATCGACGTAGAAGCAGCCCCGATCATTCAGGCCTTGCAACACGGTGCACAAGAAGACTATAATTTGTATGATGGCATCCTACAGTACAGACACCGCATATTCATCCCCGCTGCAGAGGGAATCCGAGAAGAAATACTTCGCGAGGCACACCAGACAAGGTATTCAATACACCCGGGGGTAGTAAAAATGTATACAGACCTGCGAAGGACATTATATTGGCCAGGAATGAAGAAGGACGTCACCAACTATGTAGCGCACTGCCAGACCTGTCAAATGGTCAAGGCAGAATGTCGTAGCCCAGGAGGTTTACTACAACCTCTGCCCATACGAGAATGGAAGTTCTAAGATATAACCATGGACTTCCTTCATGGCTTACCCCGATCTCGTGCGGTGAACGACTCCATATGGGTCGTAGTAGATCGCCTCACCAAGGTAGCCCGTTTTATCCCGGACCGGCAAGGCGACGGTGTCGACATATTAGCCCGGCTATTCATAGAACAAGTGGTCCGATTTCATGGGGTACCCAAATCAATCGTCTCCGACCGCGACGGACGCTTTACATCAAAACAATGGAGGAGAGTGCAAGCTTATCTGGGAACCAGATTAGATTTTAGCACCGCCTTCCACCCCCAGACCGACGGGCAAACAGAAAGGATAAACCGGACGATGGAAGACCTCCTCCGATTATGCATAGTGGAACACAATGAGCCGTGGGAGCAGTTACTGCCTTTGGTGGAGTTCTCGTACAATAACATCTTCCAGACGAGCATCAAAATGGCACCTTACGAAGCCCTTTACAGAAGACGCTGTCGAACACCACTATCATGGGCACAGGATGAGGACCCCGAAGCTTTGGGAGTCACCTACATAGATGATACCACCGCCGCAATAAGATTAATTCGAGAACGTATGCTGGAGGCACAGAGCCGACAAGCCAAATATTACGATGTGTGTCATCGCCTCGTGGAGTTCAAAGTAGGAGACATGGTTTTCTTAAAAATTAAGCCTATGCATGGGATATCCCGAATAAAGAAGCAGAAAAAGTTAGATCCCCGCTATCTGGACCCATATCAAGTCATAGAAAGAGTTGGCCCGGTGGCTAATAGGCTAGCTCTGCCAATTGAACTGGGAAACCTTCACAACGTATTTCACGTCTCTTCACTAAGGCGTGTACTTCGCCAACCAGAGCAACATCTTCCCATGCCGCCATCGTCAGTGCAATCTGACCGATCTATTCAACTTGAACCAGTGAAGATAGTAGATTCCAAGCTCAAGGAATTACGGAACAAAACCATCACGATGGTCAAGATATTATGGTCAAACGGGGGACGCGAGGAATTCACCTGGGAACCAGAAGCTCTCGTCCGAGAAAGATACCCGACACTGTTTCCCCAGGTATGCCTTTCTAACCCCTACTTTAAGCAATTTTCGGGGACGAAAATCCCTTTATTTTTATTAGATTGTAACATCCCGACTTTTATTGGGTCACTAGGCCCTAGTGAGCCCAATAAAAGTAGGCCCGAACGGTAAACATAACCCGATGAAGGATTATGTGCTACGAACCCCGAATTGACTTCTGTCAGTTCCGTTAGACTCGTATGAATAATACGAGCGCAACGGAATTCGTTGCACTTCGATCCGAGGTCGTTTGGAGAAAACGACCATTTTGGGTGTCGTAGCGCGCCACTACCTCATTATTATGAATAGTGACCGTACGAACCCCAAATTGACTTCTGTCAGTTCCGTTAGACTCGTATGAACAATACGAGCGCAACGGAATTCGTTGCACTTCGATCCGAGGTCGTTTGGAGGAAAACGACCATTCTGGGTGTCGTAGCGCGCCACTACCTCATTATTATGAATATTGACCGTACGAACCCCGAATTGACTTCAGTCAGTTCCGTTAGACTCGTATGAACAATACGAGCGCAACGAAATTCGTTGCACTTCAATCCGAGGTCGTTTGGAGAAAACGCCATTTTGGGTGTCGTAGCGCGCCACTACCTCATTATTATGAATAGTGACCGTACGAACCCCGAATTGACTTCTGTCAGTTCCATTAGACTCGTATGAACAATACGAGCGCAACGGAATTCGTTGCACCTCAATCCGAGGTCGTGTGAAGAGAATGCCATTTTAGGACTATGCAGACCACCTCGGACCATGGAGGACCCCGTCCTAGAATGACCTCGGTCAACCCCCCCCCCCCCCCCCCCCCCCCCCCCCCCCCCCCCCCCCCCCCCCCCCCCCCCCCCCCCCCCCCCCCCCCCCCCCCCCCAAGCTTAAAACTCATTGGGAAAGGAAAAGAAGGGGGGAGGAGAGAGAACCCCTCCCCCAAGGAAAGGGGCTGCCCATGAATGAGCAGCCCCCTAGTGGGGCAAAGGGGCAGGAGAGAGAAGGGGAGGGGGGGGGGGGGGGGGGGGGAGAAAATATCTCCCCCCACTTACCATCCATTAAACCCACGTGGGGAAAAGGGAGGGGGGCTCCCCCTTCCTATAAAAGGAGGGCCAAGCCCCCTCCTTTCACCCCCCCCCCCTCTCAAACTCTCCCCCTGCCGACCAGCCCAGCCACCACCACCCTGCCGGAGCCCTGCCCAACCTCAAACCGCCGCCACCTCCTTCCACACCATGGTCGGCCGCCCCTCAACCTCTCGAGCTCCACCACCCCTACAGGTAGACGCCCTCCCCTCCTCCTTCCTACTCCCCTGAGCCAGGCCGACCCCCTCCCCATCGCGGGAGCGCCACCAGCGCCACCCCGAGCTGGACAAAGCTCGGGTGGAGGCGTTGGTCGTGGAAGCCAACCCCCCCCCCCAGCGCCGGTGGTGGCGCTGGGGGAGCAGGTCCCCCCCTCGGGGACCCTTGCGCCGGCGAAAGGAGGCGGCCGGGCCGCAGGAGGACGCAGCCCCGACGGCACCCGTGGCCCAGCCCCCCCCCCCCTGCTCCCGTTTCCTGTACAGGAAATACCCCACCCCGGCGGCGGCCGCCGGCGCCAGGCCGCCGGACCACCACCGGAGTGGTCGCCGGCCACCGGCGCACCGACCGGGGGCGACACCGGCATCCTTCCCCAGCGGGGAAGGTGGCGCAGCAAGCCTGCATGGCACATGCAGGCTGCGCCACCGCCCCCGCCCCCTCTCTTTGTCTTTTTTCTGATGGTAGCCGGCGGCGCCAGGCCGCCAGACCACCACCGGAGTGGTCGCCGGCCCCCGGCGCACCGACCGGGGGCGGCGCCGGCCCCAGCCGGCCGCTGCCCGGCAACGGCAGCGGCCGCCTCCCGTTTAGCAAACGGGAGCCGCACGATCTCCCCCAGGAGATCGGGCGGCTCCTGTTTCATGGTTTCCCACCCCTGCCTCAAATTGAGTGCTCCCACAACGGATCCGCCGCAGATCCGCTGTGGGAGCCGCGGGAGGGCGCAGGGTGCAAAACCCTTGCGCCTCTTCCCTGCCTCTAACCACACCCCATCCTCCCTTTCCCCTTCCCCATTTTTCTGAGGAAAATGGGGCCGTTTCAGCCAAAACTTTCAAGATGAAAAATGTGCCCCACTCTGAGGGGCACCTCCTGTATTTTTTTGGGAATTTTAGGAAGTCATTTACTATTTTTAAAACCCTACCAAAGGTTTATTTTAAGAAAATTAAGGGCCAAATGAGTTGGGAAAAATCACCAAAAATTATAGGCTCTACTTTAGGGTATTTTGCAAATACTATCAAAGTTTGGAGTTGTGAGTTTTTCTTTTGGTCCTTTAAAAGCTTTTACAAGCAAATTAAATGCCCGGAAGGGAGCGAAATTCCATCGGAATAAATCGGCGTCCTCTCAACGCATATTTTTTAAACGCATAATAAAGATTACGCATATCGATCTAAGAAATCGACTAAGTTAGGGATATCGACGCAAAACTCGGGACGAAATCACGGTGCGACGCCGAAATCCAATCACGCCACGATATTAATAAAAGAACGAACCCAAGGCAAAGGATAAATGCAAAAATCTTATGGAACGTAAATAAACTCCCGAAATGGAGTAGAACCCCTATGAACGGGGAGAAAGCAGAACCTCCTCCTACAAACGGAGTCGACGATTGAAGCCTCCTCTTATGGAGTGATTGGACTACTAAACCTTTATTTATTTTACTGCTTTCTGTATTTTCAATACTCCAGTCTCGCACTGGTCCTATTTACTGCTTTAAGTACTTTCATACTCCAGTCTCGCACTGGTCCTATTTACTGCTTTCAGTACTTTCATTTATCCAGTCCCGCACTGGTCCTGATATTATGGCCCCCTGCTTCCGGCCTACTTTATTGCTTAATATTATGGCCCCCTGCTTCCGGCCTACTTTATTGCTTAATATTATGGCCCCCTGCTTCCGGCCTACTTTATTGCTTAATATTATGGTCCCCTGCTTCCGGCCTACTTTATTGTTTAATATTATGGCC
Source organism: Dactylorhiza incarnata (assembly GCA_033032865.1). Taxonomy (NCBI): domain Eukaryota; kingdom Viridiplantae; phylum Streptophyta; class Magnoliopsida; order Asparagales; family Orchidaceae; genus Dactylorhiza; species Dactylorhiza incarnata. The sequence continues at coordinate 13,622,554 of JAWHQI010000003.1, read as the reverse complement.
CCCTGCTTCCGGCCTACCTTATTGCTTAATATTATGGCCCCCTGCTTCCGGCCTACTTTATTGCTTAATATTATGGCCCCCTGCTTCCGGCCTACTTTATTGCTTAATATTATGGCCCCCTGCTTCCGGCCTACTTTATTGCATAATATTATGGCCCCCTGCTTCCGGCCTATTTTACTTGCTAATTCAGCGTTGTCGTTGGTCCTACGCTAGCAAGCGGTGCTTATCCTCCCTTCTGCGAGGCCTTAGTTGGGGAAACCCAGAGTCGAGCCCCTCCTCCCAGGTTAGCCCCAAGTAAGGAGCCCTCGTACCGCTAAGCCTCCCGGTCAGAGGTCGTGTGACCAGTCGAGTAAGTTGCCACGCGTCTTAAAGCACTTGTTATATAATTAAAGCAGTTGAAGATTGTGTGGAAGTGGAGGGTCGGTCACGCCCGCAGACCGTTCGTACCGGTGCGGGTGGGTTGACGACTCATGGCGACAGGGAGATGTGCACAGCGGGTTGTCACCACTCCGAACCTGCAGTTTTGCCTCCGCTGGTCGGCCTAAAAATCGTTTCGCCGGATGTCGCTCACATCCAGTTAGTACACCAAGTTGTACAGGAGGGCCTGAGTGATACGGTACGACTACATTCAGAAGTGGCAAGACTGGCCACTGTCACCGACGGCCACATCGGTGAGGCCCGCGGGGTTAGCTCCCCTGCTTGAAATAAAGCGGTGTAAACTGTGTCGACAGGGGGTCTTTTGTGTGTGTACAGGTTTGAATACCTGAGTACGTGTATGCGCGAAATAGTGTTGTGTATTTACTATACCGCGCGATTATGGATGATAGGGTGGGAGGCTCTATTTATAGATATATATATGTATTTATATATATGTTTACATGCTGCTAACCCTCTACCTTGCTTCGGCTATTTATTTCTGTCCTTTAGCCCGCCCCTGGATATGGATCCGGGGAGGGGATGTGTTTTCTACTTAGCTCTATGACTAACGGTTATTTCTTATAACCAATCACAAGAAATGGGACAGCGAGGAGCCCCCGCCCCGCAGGATGAGTTACCAGTCTTAGAGATGGCCCGATCGGACACTCCAGCCTCACCCCCTATCTTCCGAGACGTGAGTCCTAGAGTATAGGACTAGCCTAGTGTCTTTTATTATAGTCAATGTAGCCCCTGAGGCAGTGGTTGTAAACATTAGGCTTCGACCCTATTTAAATATGTAAATCTAAGCAGTATGCTTGGTTTTGTTATTTCGATTGCTTCCGTTGTGCGTTCTGATGTGATGTTGTGATTCTCGTGCCCGACAAGGAGACCACTCAGTGCTTAAGAGGGTGGGTCGTGGCATCCGGGAAGCACTAGTGGCCATCTTTGGGCAGTAAGATCCCCCCTCCCTGAACCCGGTTCAGTTTGGGGAGGGGGGGTCTTACATTAACCTCCTGTCCTCCAAACCACAAAGCTATTGGACTCAAATGGATCTACAAAACAATAACAAATGAAGAAGGTAATATAGTTCGATACAAGGCACGGATTGTGGCAAAAGGGTTCTCCCAAGTACCAGGAAGAAACTATGATGAAACATTCTCTCCAGTTGCTCGGGCAGAAACAATTCGCATATTGGTGTCCATTGCAGCTCAACACAAATACAAAATTCACCAAATCGACGTCAAATCGGCGTTCCTGAATGGGAACATAACTGGAGAAATCTATGTTCAGCATCCACAAGGCTTTGAGGAACCTGGAGAAGGGAACAATGTCTACAGATTGAGAAAGACTCTATATGGACTAAAGCAGGCTCTACGAGCCTGGAACAGCAACATAGACAATCATCGCATCAAGTCAGGCTATGAAAGATGCCCCGTCGAGCCAGCTCTCTATGCCAAAAGATATCATGACAATATCACTCTACTCTTACTCTATGTAGATGATCTCATAATAACAGGATCATCATCTGAGATGATTCAAGAGCTCAAAACCAACCTCCATATTCAATACGAGATGACAGACCTTGGACTCGTGAAGTTTTTTCTAGGAATCCAAGTCCAGCAAGGGGCAAACTTCATACATCTATCTCAGGAGAACTATGATATTGATCTGCTTTCCAAATTTTGACTCAATGAAGCCAATAACACTGCTACCCCCATGCCTTCTGGAGACAAGTTAGAAAAGAAAAGGGATGATGAAGAGAGCTTTGATCCAGAAATCTATAGATCCCTAATTGGGCCCCTCATCTACCTAACAAACACAAGGCCAGACATTTAGTATGTCGTAAATGTCCTAGCCTGGTATGTCTCAGCCCCCAGCAAAACTCACTTTGCTGCCGCAAAGAAAATACTCAGATATGTGTGTGGGACTATCTCACATGGACACCTCTACACCCAGAACTCACACAACAATCTACTTGGATACTGTGACTCTGATTGGGGCGGGTGTATTGATGATCGCAAGAGTACGAGTGGGTATCTCTTCTTCAATGGAGAAAATCCTATTTCCTGGAGCTCTCGCAAACAGCTTACTGTAGCCCTATCTTCTACTGAAGCGGAGTATATGGCACTCTGCAATGCGGCATGTGAGGCACTTTGGCTAGATGAATGCTTCAAATTTATGCAGGAGGAAGAGGGAGAAGCAAAATCCCTAGTTCTAAAGTCCGATAATATCTCAGCAATCTGCCAAAGAAAGAACCATATGTTTCACAATCGGAGTAAGCACATTCATATGCGCTTCCATTTCATCAGAGAGCTTGTCGAAATGAAGAAGATCGATGTTCAATTTTGTCAAACTGAAGAACAACTCGCAAACCTGCTGACCAAACCTTTATCGCGCCCAAAATTTCTGAAGATCTGAAACCACATTTTCGTCTATCCGCGCCCAGATGCAGGAAGGGTATTAATGCCATATGAATCTGGACCGGCAAAGACAACCACTGAGAAGGAATGGACCGCCAGCAATTAATGATATGCAACTCACCAAGTACCTGTTTAAGAAGCTTAAGAGACAAATGTAATCAATGTCATTAATGAACTAATTATCTATATAAATGTATTAGCCAGAACAATGTTATCAATGAGAAGAAATCATTCCCGCTTGTTCTTCTTTCTTTCCTTTATTTACCACAGAGTAGTCTCCCACATCAGCACGAGCCCAAAGGCTTCGAATTTGAAAGAACAAAATAAAGAACAGAGTTACAGAGCAGAGAAGGTCCAAGTTAGAGAAAGAAGAGCAGAAATAACAAAACATAGAAATAGGGCAAGATACACTTGAGCCCTAGGGCGAAGCATAATCAATATTCGGCAGTAGGAAGCAAAATGAAGAGTTCAGGGGACAGGAGCAGAGAAAGGAATGAGGAGTCCAGAACCCTAGTGCTCGGCAATCCCAGGATTGATGATCAGAAGAAAGGAGAATATGCAGAACATCAATTAAAATGAAGCTGGTAACAGTCTTTTGGTTTTGGGATGACGGAACGCGAAAACCGGCAACCGCTAAAATACTGAAGGCATTGCCAGGCTCAGTTTCAGCACAAATGATGTATTTGGGTTTTGGTGGCGGCTAACGCAGCAAACCTAGCACATTCGTGTACTGCGGAAGTATCCTTGGAACACTACAACGGAGATAAAAAGCTCAGTCAGACAGGCACTTCATCTTTCTATTCCACTTTTAAATATGCAGGAATAGAGTTCCCAATAATCAGATGACTAGGGTACATTGTGTTGTACTAAATTCGGCAGAAACTAAATAAAAAAATCAGTAAATAAGAGATAAAATTTGCATTAAAATGCAATGATGAGCAGGTCTTGTGTTGGGGGAAGAAAAACGCAATTGATTGTGTCGTCCTAACATCAATTTGCCTCCCTCCTAGGAAGGATTTACGCGGCAAGACCAATATTTTGATATCCCGATGTACAATATTCTCCAGCCCATCCAGAACTCTGACTTCCACAAAGGAGTGGTATGAAAACATTAGGGTTCCTAAGTGCTCAGATAGAATATACAGACATCACAATTTCAAAAAGCAAAAATTGTATGCCAAGAAGCAAATTTCCTAAGAGCGATCGAAAAACTGCATAAATGAAAAGAAAATAGGCATCAATATCTGTCTGTTCAGAATATACAATTTCTCTGGATGAAACGTTCTACCATTTTAAAACAACAAATAGAGTAAATCCCAAAATCAGCTTTGGCAGGCTTTAACTAGAATCACTATTTTAGAACAACATTCATATCCGAAAGTCCCACACCTGCGCCCATGCCCGTGCGTGAGCATGTGGGGTTCATAGTGTCATGTAGTAATTACTTTAAATATATTACTAGATAATATCCTATAAAAACACCAAGTTCTAAAACTAACAAGTAATGTGGGACTAAAATGCTTTACCTTCTTCCCACCTTTTTGCATTTTGCAAGTTCCCAACATAGCGATTGATAATATTGGTTAATCACACAACAGATATGTAAAACATATATTAGTGTAGATATCATATAGTAAGCGTTCAACAAAAAGCTTAAACTTTTGTGTCGAATATGAGTTTGACTATCAGTGACTTTCCAAATTGCTACGGAAATGATGAATTAGGTAACCAATTACTAGATTTGAATAACCAGCATAACAGGAAGCTCAATTCTTTCGAAGCATTATGGGGCAAAGTCAGGCACAACTCTTAGAGCAAGTAGAGTGACGTGGGTGCATAAGAGTGCTTCGCACCAGAACCATCTTTTTTATAGATTCTAAGGATTGATGCCTGCACTAAGACCTGCTACTTCTAAACACCAAAAAATTATATAATCAAACAGTAAATAACATCAAATTTCAATCTTCTAACAAGATGAGCTAGAATGATGTGCATATCAGCATGTCAGCATCCATAGTGTATACACACACGAGTGACAGTGCACGAGAGGCCCCATGTGCCCCGCACGATGGTACCTCGGCTCGATGGCGCTCACGCCGCTCGCAATTCCCTGCGTACATGATGAAATGGGCAACAGGCGGAGTACCGCATTCGTGGGATTGCAAGCGGCGTGAGCACCATGGAGCCAAGGTACCGTCGCGCGGGGCACGGGGGCCCGTGCACTATCACTTGTAATATTATATAATATATTATATTACATAATATATAGTTTATATAAAAACGTTTAAATAGGTTTATAATAAAAAACGCTAATAAAAAGGTTTATAATAAATCGTTTGTATAAACATTTATATTAAAAACGTCTATTAAAAAAAACATCCCACTTTTAATCCCACACCGCCATTTCAAATTAAACTTTAGGTTGCAGGCATAAATAATGGCTGAAGGTTGGATTAATTTAATAATAAATATTTCCCGCCTATACTCAATAGTCCCACACCGCCAGTTAGATTAATTAAACAAGTGTATATATAATTTTACGCTTTAGGGCCTCTTTGGGACAGCTCCAGCAGTTGGAACTGTTTGGCGGGCCAGCTCAAAAGAGCTACATTTTAAACCTATTTTGAAAAGCCGCATACCTCCCGCTTTTGGCTCTCCCAAAATCGCTCCCGTCTCTCCCAAAATAGCCGCGCTCTCCTCCACGACGGTCTTCCTCCTCGACGAGCCATAACTCCCTCGACGAGCCTTCTCCTGGACGATCCTCCTCGACGCTGTCTTCCTCCTCGACGATCGGCCTCTCCTACACGACGAGCATTAACAACTGCTTATCCTCGACTGCGGCCACCTCTTCCACGACAAGCCAACATCGGCATCTCCTCGACAGCGGCATCTCCTCGACGATCGACATGTTTGTATGTTTATGTGTGTTTAATCTCCTCGACAGCGGTATCTCCTCGACGATCGACATGTTTGTATGTTTATGTGTGTTTGTATGTTTGGGTGTGTGGGGGGGTGTGTTTGGGTGTGTTTGGGTGTTAACATTCCAGAGGAGGATAGAGTATGGTGGATCAAAAGTGCTTTTGAGAATATGCAGCAGTGCTGTGTTATTTTCGTTTACAAAAAAACAGCTCTCAAAAAGTTGTTCTACCAAACAGTCTTATTTGAAAAAGCTCCGTTCAATCAGCGTTTATACACAGACAATCCAAACAGCCTGCAGCTTTTCAAAACAGCTTCTCAAAAAGCTCTGTCTAAAGAGCTCTGTTAAATCAACAGCTTTTCAATCTGCAGCAGCTCTCCCAAACAGACCCTTAGTCACTTCGTTGTCTGAGTGGCTTCCACGTACATTCAAGGCAACCTGGGTTTGACCGGGCTATCCACCACTCTGTTCGTTTGCTTGTTCCGGCCGCTTAAGGCTCTGTTTGAAAAACCGGTGCCGTTTTAAAAGGGAGATTCTAAACTGTATTTTTAAAACTGAGGCTTTGTTTGGATAACCTTCGTTTTGGTAGCGGTTTGAATTACCTTCGAATGAATTTTATTTATTTGAGATCAATATTTTCTGAATTTTTTAAAATAAAATTAAGTATTAAATATGTTGATTTTTTACAAATTTATGGATATAATTTGATTTTTAATAGGAGTTAAATTTATTAAATAATTTTTTTAATAAATTTAAAAATATGCCAAATGGCTGTTTTGAAAGGGAGAAAGGAGGTATCCTGGGCTGTTCCAAAACGGAGGAAAAAGCCGGTTTTAAACCGGCCGTTATAAAATGGTACCAATTTGGTTGTTGCCAAACGCCTCTTCTCCGGTCCAGCTACAACGAAATGGGGCCAAAACGGCTTCCCAAACGCAGCCTAAGAAAGAAATTTTTTTTTTCGACTATTCAAAGAGGCAAAATCGGAAATACACAAAATGCGTGAACCGATGGACAGTCCAGATTTGTCTGATGGTCCTCTAGAGTTACACCAAGTTTTTCTTTGTATATATACGAGTGACAGGGCACCCCCCCCCCCCCCCCCCCCCCCCCCCCCCCCCATGCAGGCGGCAATATTCTGCGGGGGCGGCGATATTCGGCGGGTACGACGACATTCGGCGGGGGCGGCATTCGGCAGGGGCGACATTCGGCAGGGGCTGCGTCTTTTGGCCGGGGCGATCTATATTTATATACGTATATATAAAACTTAATTCAATTTTGTTCAACAAAAATCATATGGTGTGATGGTTGTCATCTTTGCTTGACATGGTGAAAACCTGGGTTCAAATCTCATCATTGACAATTTTTGTGAGACTAAAAATCGGGTCATGTGACTCCTTTTTCAATAAATTTAGGGGTAAAATCGTAATGTCATGTTGTAGGGTACTCTACACCTTCATAGTTGTAGGTCACCCCTTAGTAGGTTTAGGAGACCTATGAAAAAGTGGTGAGAGAGAGCGGTTTGATCCGACGGCTGATGAAATATCATGCCAGATTCGACGACCGTAATCATTACAGCCACTTTAAAATTCATGGGTTTGATATTTCTTTGTATATGGTAAAGATAGAGCAATGTTATACGCAGGTCTGTTTTGGCTGTATGCAGACCACATTTTAAAAAAAAACTCATTTTCTTTTTTTAACATGCAGGCCATGGATGTCGACCATCTCCGCCGCCGCCCGCGTCCATCTATGTCGCCGCGATTCCGCAGCCGCCCGCGACCATCTCCCGCCTCCGCCGGCGACCATCACCGTCGGCGATTCGACCCGCGGCTAACATCTAAAGGGTTTCCTCTGTAGTAAGACCCAACTGTAAAATCCCAACTGTAATAGTAGAAATCCCTAAGGAATCCAAAACTATTTTGCCAGCGGTCAATTGAAAGTGGTCCGGCAGTTTCCAACATATAGAGGTGATCTGGCAACAAACCAAAAAAAACTTTTAGGAAGCATGAACTAAAAACGAAATTAGAAAGAAAATATGAGAAGATTTTAGGAAGTTCAAACTGAAAACGAACAAAAAATAAAAAACGATATTGAAGAAGAAAAAAAAAAGAAATGAAAAGAATATAGGGAATAGGAGTTCAGCGAGCAGGAATGGCGTAAAAGCAGAGCGTGAAGCAGATATACAGCCACCACCTCCTCCACCGCCGTCTACCGCCTCCCGGAGATCGGCGCCGTCGCCGCCAAACACAAAACATGGATGCGCGTCGACACCACCTACTGCGGCAGCGACCCGTGACGAAATGAGAAACGAAATCCAAGGTAGGAGATAACGCCATACATCAATTTTGAGCATGAAATAATTGACCAACATATATTAAATTTGGTTGAAATAATTGGCGGTCTGCATATATCCACGGCCTGCATACAGTCAAAACAGGCCTGCATATAACATTGCTCTATATATATGTGGATGCAACTCGGTATTTGTTTCTGAATTTGAGCAGGTCTTAACTATGTGAAAGATAAAAAACTTATAAACAGTATTTATAGGTGATCATATAAACATAAGTCTAAAGAAAAAGCGTAAGATTTCATGTTTTCCTAAAAGCTGATAGGCGAAGACGACAATAGTGAAGTAAAAATCCTACTGCTGATAGGAGAAAATGAAACAAGCTGAGGGCAATGCTCAAGGCAATCCAGCGGAACAGCAAGAGTTGGTGGTTTCTCTAGAGATGAGCAAGAAAGATGATTTTTTGGGGTGAAGGCTGAGTTAGGTAAAATTTACTTTGATTACAGAATGGGCAAATTTACCAATTGAAAAAATATATTTGATAAACACCGGGATAATATGTCTAAGGGTTAAAACATGTAAGAGTATAGGTTTAGTCTCACATAGGATAGGTGTAACATATGCTGGAATATCATATGGTTCACCATTTCTCCAAGGTCTAAGCTTTTAGGTCGAATATGAGAATGATCAATGATGTATCCGGACCACCTTTGATCCCCTTTGATTCCTGCTAACTAATGTAAGGAAATAGTTGTAGTAACTAAAATGGTATATCTAATAGAGCTCCCACCACTAATGGAGAGTTTAGAGAAGGATAGTTAAAACTCACATGCAGTCTTATCCTATGTTTGCTAGGAAGTTATTTCCATGACTTGAAGCTGTGACCACTAAACAAAAGACAACTTAATCACGGCTAGGACCCTCCTCCATCTTGTCCCCAAGTAATTAGAACTCCCAAATTTTACAACCAGAAAACTTGGTGAGTACATAATAGTTTTCATTCAATTTCAACTCCTCAAATATCAATATATACAATTACAATTTCAACAATGTCAATTATTTCACTAATAAAATCTGTTGCGGCTTCTCAACGCCCTCGGTAGACCGGTTTAGATTCGGTCCGTCTTAGCCCGGGCGGTCGAGCGCGCACACAGTCAGAATATTGCAGAGAGTAAACGCTGAAAATTGTACACACAGATCTTTAGCGTGGAAAACCCTTCAAAGGGTGAAAAATCACGTGGCCAGGGCGGTGCTGGCCGAAATCCACTATATTAGGCTGTTACAGTGCTTTCTTGGAGAATGCGAGGGCGACAGGCCGCGCCTCGTTACAATTGTGAGAGAGAGAGAGAGGACTCCGTGGGCGACAGGCCACCGCTTAGGAGTTGAGCGCCTTGCTGCGCGTCTGGCGCGGTTGCGCGCTTCCTGGGTGAGCACTTCGCGGAGCGCCTTGACTTTGCTGCTCGGGTTCGGGGCGCTCGCCTTGAACGGCGCTGCACTTCTTCCCTGGTGAGAGGCGCACGCGGGAGGAACCTGTCAAGTAGTAAAGAGGGAAGTGGTGGAGTGTAGAGAGAGAAGCTCTGAGGAGAGAAGGAAATGAAGAGAGAGAGAGAGTCTAGGAGAGAATGAAAGAGATCCCTTTGAAAGGAGGCATATGGGGGTATTTATAGGGCCTTGGAGTGGAAGTTTCGGTGGTTACGGTGGTTATTGTGGATAACCACCAAACGGAGGGCCGAGATCGTTTATGACGATCGAAGGGCCGTGATCGCGTGAGGCGATCGGAAGGCTGCGGAGGCCCGCGAAGATCGGGCGGTGGAGAATAATCCAACCACGGAGGTGGTTACTGGCTGGTCAACGGCGGCGGCGGCGGCCGGTAGCGGCGGCCGGTGGTGGTCGGCGGCCGGCCGGCCAGTGGCGGCGGCCGGCGGAATCGGAGGCGGCGGCCGGCCGGTGGAGGCGCCGGCGGCCGGCAGAGGCGGCGGTGGCCGGCGGAGGCGGCGGTGGCCGGCGGAGGCGGAGGAGGCCGGCGATCGGCGGTTGGCGACGGCCGGCCGGCGGCGGCGGCAGCGGCCGGCGGCGGTGGCCGGCGGTGGCCGGTGGAGGCGGCGTCGGCCGGCGGAGGCGGCGGCGGTCGGCGGCCGGCCGGCGGCGGTTGGCGGTGGTTGCGATCCCGTGCGGGGCGGTTGGGATCCCGCGCGAGGCGGTTTGGATCCGACGTGCGGTGGTTTGGATCCTCCGCGTGGTGGTGGGATCCGGTGCGGGAGAGTGGGATTCGGTGTGTGGTGGTTTCGGGATCCGATGCGTCGTAGTGGGATCTAGCGTGCGGGAATGAGATTCGGTGTGCGGTAGTTATTATTTTTCCAATAAATAGGGGGAACCCATCATTTGCCCCCCAAATCCTACGCTTGGAGCGCACGGAGAGCGATAGGATTTTATCTTTACGACTTGTATTCGTGAGCGATGGCTGGAGTGAACTCAGGTGCGGAGGTTGGCGGTGATGATGGCGGTGCCAAGGTGAGCGTGCGGGTGAAAGGCCCAACTTCCACAAAGGCGGGCGAACGGACGCACATGAGGCGCGTGGAGGGAACGGGCGGCCGCGTGCTCGCGCGGAGGGGTGCGCGCGCGGGCCGCACCCGTACTTGCTCGCGCGGCGGGGCGCGCGCGCGAGTTGCAGCGCGGATCACTGTGCGGGCCACCGCACGGCGGTGGCGCGCGTGCGGACTGCCGCGCGGCGACAGCGCGCGCGCGGGCTGCCGCGCGGCGACAGCGCGCGCGCGGGCTGCCGCGCGGCGACAGCGCGCGCGCGGGCTGCCGCGCGGCGACAGCGCGCGCGGGGGCTGCCGCGCGGACTACCGCGCGGACTACCGCGCGGGCTACCGCGTGGCGGTAGCGCGCGCGCGCGGGCTGCCCCTGCGGGGCCTGCCGCGTGCTCGTGCGCGTGTCCACGGTGCTTACCTGCGTGCAAAGTTCGCGCGGTGGTTAGCCTCGCGGATGGACTCCCTTCATCCTTACCTGAGGTTCGTGCTGACGCTTTTCCCTTTGTCTTTCAGGCTTCTCGGCGTGGCGCTGCAGGGACGAAGAGACGTCTCGCCTTTCGAAATGTTAACCTGGCCCTAGTGTCTCAGTCTCCGGATAGGGGAAGGGAGCAAGTAGTGAATATGGCTGATGGCGAGCCTCGTGCTGAGGGCGTGCCGGATGCTTCAGATGTGGAGGTACTCGGGTCTTGTGCCCCCCGAGTCCCAAATGAGGTCCCCTGTTGGTACCTCTGTATCCGGTGAGATTTTTTGTTGTCCTAGCACGCGAGGGGAGACCTGAGCTCGTTCGTTGTTTGCTATGGGGGAAACTGACCCCTAAGGTCGAGGGTACATGCCAATTGTAGTGGCGACAAGTTTCTCTCATTCGATCTGATGGCGCATGACCTTGCCTTTGCTTTGGTTGTCATAAAGGGACACAACCCCGGTGTCGGAGGTGTGGGCCGGCCGTATTGGCGAATGGTCTCTCCCATTCGAACCGTTGGCGCCCGACCTTGCCTTTAAGAAAGGAGCGAGGTCCTGTCACTTGTCTTGGGCGAGGACCGTGGGTCCGATCGTCTGCTATGATAGGTGTAGGTGCGGTCCTTTGACCGACCTTGCCTTCACTTTTCTCGCCACGAGGGGAACGAGCCCCAAAGATGGAGGTGTAGGCCGGCCGTTACGGTAAATGGTCTCCCCTATTTAAACCGATGGCGCACGACCTTGCCTTTGTTTAGATCATTATGAGGGGATAGTGTGCTCTATGCTGGGGCCGATGCTATGATGGAGCGTGCTTCCTGGAGGCGGCTTGCGTAATTGAGCTCTGCAACGTGGGGTCCATGGGCCCTAGCAGCGTGGGAGCGAGGTGCCCATGCAGCGCGGAGGCGAGGTGCCCAAGCAGCGCGGAGGCGAGGTGCCCAAGCAGCACGGAGGCGAGGTGCCCAAGCAGCGCGGAGGCGAGGTGCCCATGCAGCGCGGAGGCGAGGTGCCCATGCAGCGCGGAAGCGAGGTGCCCATGCAGCGCGGAGGCGAGGTGCCCATGCAGCGCGGAGGCGAGGTGCCCATGCAGCGCGGAGGCGAGGTGCCCATGCAGCGCGGAGGCGAGGTGCCCATGCAGCGCGGAGGCGAGGTGCCCATGCAGCGCGGAGGCGAGGTGCCCATGCAGCGCGGAGGCAAGGTGCCCATGCAGCGCGGAGGCGAGGTGCCCATGCAGCGCGGAGGCGAGGTGCCCATGCAGCGCGGAGGCGAGGTGCCCATGCAGCGCGGAGGCGAGGTGCCCATGCAGCGCGGAGGCGAGGTGCCCATGCAGCGCGGAGGCGAGGTGCCCATGCAGCGCGGAGGCGAGGTGCCCATGCAGCGCGGAGGCGAGGTGCCCATGCAGCGCGGAGGCGACGTGCCCATGCAGCGCGGCGGCGAGGTGCCCATGCAGCGCGGCGGCGAGGTGCCCAAGCAGCGCGGCGGCGAGGTGCCCAAGCAGCGCGGAGGCGAGGTGCCCATGCAGCGCGGAGGCGAGGTGCCCATGCATCGCGGAGGCGAGGTGCCCATGCAGCGCGGAGGCGAGGTGCCCATGCAGCGCGGAGGCGAGGTGCCCATGCAGCGCGGAGGCGAGGTGCCCATGCAGCGCGGAGGCGAGGTGCCCATGCAGCGCGGAGGCGACGTGCCCATGCAGCGCGGAGGCGAGGTGCCCAAGCAGCGCGGAGGCGAGGTGCCCAAGCAGCGCGGAGGCGAGGTGCCCATGCAGCGCGGAGGCGAGGTGCCCATGCAGCGCGGAGGCGAGGTGCCCATGCAGCGCGGAGGCGAGGTGCCCATGCAGCGCGGAGGCGAGGTGCCCAAGCAGCGCGGAGGCGAGGTGCCCATGCAGCGCGGAGGCGAGGTGCCCATGCAGCGCGGAGGCGAGGTGCCCATGCAGCGCGGAGGCGACGTGCCCATGCAGCGCGGAGGCGACGTGCCCATGCAGCGCGGAGGCGACGTGCCCATGCAGCGCGGAGGCGACGTGCCCATGCAGCGCGGAGGCGACGTGCCCATGCAGCGCGGAGGCCAGGTGCCCAAGCAGCGCGGAGGCGAGGTGCCCATGCAGCGCGGAGGCGAGGTGCCCATGCAGCGCGGAGGCGAGGTGCCCATGCAGCGCGGAGGCGAGGTGCCCATGCAGCGCGGAGGCGAGGTGCCCATGCAGCGCGGAGGCGAGGTGCCCATGCAGCGCGGAGGCGAAGTGGTCTTTTGGGCCGACCTAGTTTAGATTGTCGCAGTTGACGCTTATCCTCCCATTGCGAGAGGTCTCTTCTTTTCACCACTTTGACGAGTTTGCTGCTCGGCGTTAGTAGAGAAGATCGTGGCCTTAACTTTTGTAGTCTTACTTTAGATGATTCGCATCACTGATAGCGACAATAAGCGGCCGTTGTAATTTTAAGTACACAATGGATACATGCGCACAAGTACAGTCTTACGGCTTACTGTTTTTTTTTTAAGCAGAAAACTGGAAAAAGCAGTAAATAGAAGTTAAAGATAGATGAGATGCGGGCTGTGTGCACTCTACTAGGGGAAGGTTCCCCTGCCCGGTATCTCTGGTTCATCCACGTCGAGGTACGGCATTGTCCTCTACTGGATTGTCAGCCTGTGGTCCGTGCTGGTTCGGGACTTGGTTTAGTAAAAACCTTCCGAGGAGGCCTTGTTGGACAAGACGCTCAATTTCCTCCTTCAACCGGTTGCAGCCTTCAGTATTGTGTCCATGTCCGCGATGGAAGTCGCAATATTGCGACTGGTTTCCTCTACTCGGCGCAAGCGGCTCGGGCCTGCGGAGCGCGTTGCTATCACGGATGGCGAGGAGAATGTTAGTCCTGGTAGTGTTCAGGGGAGTGTAGTCCTGATGCTGGCGAGATCCTTGGTCTTGGCTGGGGTTGTCATGGTGCTTTTTATTGGGAACCGTCTGCGGCAACGACTCCTCTTTCCTCCTCTTCGAGCTCCCCTCGAAGTGTCGGCGGTGTGCTTCAATTGCCTCATCTGCTGCTATCTGGGCCTCGACTCGGTGAACGAGGTCTGGGTAGCTAGGCACAGTTTCCCGCATCAGTGCGGAATAAAAGCCGCCGGGGCGGAGCCCTCCAAGGAAAACGCCGCGCAGAAGTTCGGGATCAACCCCTGGGATTTGTCGTGCCTCAGCGGTGAAGCGACGGAAAAAGTCCTTTAGGGTCTCTCCCTCGTTCTGGCGAATCCCCGAAAGATGTGAGGGATCTCGGACAATTCTTCGGTTGGCGACGAACTGATCTGTAAACTGCTGGGCTAACTTGGTGAAGTTGTTGATGGATCCATCCTGCAGAGAATGGAACCAAGTGCGCGCCTGCCCCTTGAGCGTTGCCGGGAACACTTGACAGAGAAGCTGATCAGCGGCGTTATAGATCCTCATAATGGTGGTGAAATGGCTGATGTGCTCCAGTGGATCATCCGTCCCATCAAACGTTTCGATGTTAGGAAGCTTGAAACCGTGCGGAACCGGATGGATTAGGATTTGTTGTGCTAGGGGGGAGCCGTGATGTAGAGGACGGCGGGCAAAGATGCCCCGGCGTCCGACCTGTCCGTACTCTTCGGCAATCACGTCGCGGATTTCCTCGCGAGTGGGCTCTCTTATGGATTGATTGATTACTGCCCCTTGCTGATGGCGAGGGGGTTCTTCCCTAGCGCCCCTGCCAGGACGGGCCGGATGCGCAGAGCTGGCCGCATCCGAGTACTCTTCTTCGTACATTTCCTCTTCTTGGGCGGCTTCCCCTAAGCGAGCATGATTAGGGACCATGGGAGGTGGGATGACTGGAGCGGCGGGTGGAGGAGGACCTCGCGGGGCTTCTAGGTTTCTGAGAAGAGTCAGCATTTCAGTTTGCTGCTCCTCCATCTGACGCATGCGCCCTTCTAGCGCGACGACGGGCGCTAAAGGGACTTCTTCGACGGGAGGTGCGTTGATGAGCGAATGAGATGGGGCGGGATCAACGCGTCCTTCAGGAATGGAACCATTAGTGGTGCGAGCACTTCTTCTGGCCATTGTTGTTGGTCACGAGTATTGCCGTGAGGCGAATACTGTCTTCAGAGAGCCTTTGCAGAGTTTGGGGAACACCTTTCCCACAGACGGCGCCAAACTGTTGCGGCTTCTCAACGCCCTCGGTAGACCGGTTTAGATTCGGTCCGTCTTAGCCCGGGCGGTCGAGCGCGCACACAGTCAGAATATTGCAGAGAGTAAACGCTGAAAATTGTACACACAAATCTTTAGCGTGGAAAACCCTCCAAAGGGTGAAAAACCACGTGGCCAGGGCGGTGCTGGCCGAAATCCACTATATTAGGCTGTTACAGTGCTTTCTTGGAGAATGCGAGGGCGACAGGCCGCGCCTCGTTACAATTGTGAGAGAGAGAGAGGACTCCGTGGGCGACAGGCCACCGCTTAGGAGTTGAGCGCCTTGCTGCGCGTCTGGCGCGGTTGCGCGCTTCCTGGGTGAGCACTTGGCGGAGCGCCTTGACTTTGCTGCTCGGGTTCGGGGCGCTCGCCTTGAACGGCGCTGCACTTCTTCCCTGGTGAGAGGCGCACGCGGGAGGAACCTGTCAAGTAGTAAAGAGGGAAGTGGTGGAGTGTAGAGAGAGAAGCTCTGAGGAGAGAAGGAAATGAAGAGAGAGAGAGTCTAGGAGAGAATGAAAGAGATCCCTTTGAAAGGAGGCATATGGGGGTAATTATAGTGCCTTGGAGTGGAAGTTTCGGTGGTTACGGTGGTTATTGTGGATAACCATCAAACGGAGGGCCGAGATCGTTTATGACGATCGAAGGGCCGTGATCGCGTGAGGCGATCGGAAGGCTGCGGAGGCCCGCGAAGATCGGGCGGTGGAGAATAATCCAACCACGGAGGTGGTTACTGGCTGGTCAACGGCGGCGGCGGCGGCCGGTGGTGGTCGGCGGCCGGCCGGCCAGTGGCGGCGGCCGGCGGCCGGCGAAGTCGGAGGCGGCGGCCGGCCGGTGGAGGCGCCGGCGGCCGGCAGAGGTGGCGGTGGCCGGCGGAGGCGGCGGTGGCCGGCGGAGGCGGAGGAGGCCGGCGGTCGGCGGTTGGCGACGGCCGGCCGGCGGAGGTGGCCGGTGGAGGCGGCGGCGGCCGGCGGAGGCGGCGGCGGTCGGCGGTCGGCGGCGGCCGGCCGCCGGCGGTTGGCGGTGGTTGCGATCCCGTGCGGGGCGGTTGGGATCCCGCGCGAGGCGGTTTGGATCCGACGTGCGGTGGTTTGGATCCGCCGCGTGGTGGTGGGATCCGGTGCGGGAGAGTGGGATTCGGTGTGTGGTGGTTTCGGGATCCGATGCGTCGTAGTGGGATCTAGCGTGCGGGAATGGGATTCGGTGTGCGGTAGTTATTATTTTTCCAATAAATAGGGGGAACCCATCAAAATCTATTTTCTTGAAAAAGATCATACAGAAGAATTGCTTTTAAAGTAGAGGATTGAAGAAGAAGAAAAAGTAAAACACCATTAACGTTCCTACATAGGAGGATGAAAAACTCAGTAGAGAACTTATTTACAGTGAATGATATAGGCTTTTTCTGCAAAATATTGAACTAGCCAACCCTAGAGTACCACAGTACAAAATTCCTTTTACAAACTAAAATGAAATCAGCGAAATATCCAAGGATTTGATTAATACCTATCATTTATCTTCTTCCTCTGAATCTGAATCAGCAAAAACAGGTTTTGGCTGAGTCTCTGCATATGCTGGTGATATGAACTTCAGATCTTTTGCAGCAGCATCTGCATATTTAAGAATGGCCTCTCTTGGATCTTCTTCCATCCATGTCTCCTTTATCAAACCACCTTGCTGCAACATAATACATCAAACCTTGTTTAGTTTTCTTGTATTGTAAGAGGAGATAATCATTAAAACATTCAAGACTATGGAGCTTAAAACCTTCATAAGATACTGTGTCAACAAGCTTCCTTTTGTCGAACCCACTCTTCTGCCAAAGCATGGGCCAGTTACAGGAAGTTCAGGTTTATGCGACTTCATAGGATCTTTCAGGATCTTCTCTCTTTGCCGTTTACGGCTAGGTTGGTCTCTAAATAGAGGCAACGAATGGGGGTTGTGAACGACTGGTTGTGCCTCGAAATCATCTACGGACTTTTTCCATGGAGCTCGTGCAATGCAAACTGTTGGAAACTGCATTCGCCGTCCAGTCTTCCTTTGTCTTTATTGCCTTTGCTGCTTTGTCTTCTTCACCACTGCTTCGTTTCCTGCAGGAATTAATTATCATTAGTTAATGCTGAATGTACTTTGCCTTCTATAAGTATGATGTAACTTCTCTGATTATATTATGAATGAATTTAGCCCCGTCTTCCCTTATTCTCTCCTTCTTTATAGTAATTATGTTTTCTAATATGGTATCAAAGCTTCTTGCTTGAATCATGCTTCTCGATCAAGGGATCTGAGATTTGTTTCTCCACCATGAGCTCATCATCTACCCATGATCCCCAACCCTATGCCCAACCTGTTGTTCCCATCTTCAATGGGGAAATGTATGATTTTTGGAGCATTAAGATGGAAACCATCTTTATTTCTCAAGATCTAT
Source organism: Dactylorhiza incarnata (assembly GCA_033032865.1). Lineage (NCBI taxonomy): Eukaryota > Viridiplantae > Streptophyta > Magnoliopsida > Asparagales > Orchidaceae > Dactylorhiza > Dactylorhiza incarnata. The sequence goes on along the minus strand of JAWHQI010000003.1, from coordinate 13,604,933 downwards.
GGGAAATAGTAAAACACGGGACATCTGCATCTACCAATGCTGAAGAAGGAACATCGACCCCTCAAATTAGCAAACAGGACAAGATACAAGATGCCCGGGCTCTTATGTTAATCCAACAAGGAGTCACCAACACTGTTTTTCCAAGGATCATGGGAACTAGAACCGCCAAGGAGGCCTGGGATGTACTGCAAGAAGAGTTCAAGGGTTTGAAAAAGGTTATTTCAATTAAAGTCCAAACTCTTTGGAGGAATTTTGATTCTATCCGCATGCAAGAAAATCAGACTATACAAGAGTTTTTTGCTCACACCACCAACATAGTTAACCAAATTCGAAACTTTGGGACAATTATTGATGACAAACAAACTGTACCAAAAATATTGAGAAACCTTCACAAAAAATTCAATCATGTAGTTGCTGCAATAGAGGAGTCGAAGGACATTGAAGAATTAAGTATCTCTGAACTCATGGGATCTCTTCAGTCTCATGAAGACAGGATTCTCCGAGAAGAACAAGAACTCAGGGAAATACTTCATAACAAGCTTTTCATCACCCAAACTCCCCCTACTCCCTCTGAAGAACATCGCCAGTTCACAAATGGTAATGATCCCTCCTCTGAACTCCTAACAAAGGAAAAGGTTCACAATACCACTCTCACCCTCAAGCTCAGGCTCACCATTATACCCAGCAAAATCATTTTTTGCCTTCCCATAACACTCCATACTCCCAGTATCCTCAACACTACCCAAATCCACAATACCCAAATCCACCCCTATTTCATCCACCACAACAACAACATCATTCATTACAACAAAACTTTCACCCTATCCAACATCCGCAACACTATCTAAATCCCCAATACACCCCTCCTCTAACCAAGCCCAATATCTACTGCACTCTTTGCAAAAAGAACAATCACAAAAACAAGGATTGTCTCTTCAAATGCAAACGTTGCAGACGTCCCACTCATACAGATAAAGACTGCTAGTCCAAGCCAAAAGAGGAGGCCTTCTACCCCGACAATCATAAGCCTGAGACAATGTTTTTTACCAGCAGTGAGAATGATAACAAAATATATGATAAATGGTACATAGACTCCGGGTGCTCAAATCACATGACTCATAATAAAGCAGCTTTTGTCACTCTCGATGAAACCTACACCTCAGACGTTTTTTCTCAGAAATGGCTCATCCCTCAGCATCAAGGGAAAAGGAACAATCTCCATTATCTCAGAAAATTGAAACATCAAACACATCCATGGTGTCCATTATGTTTCTGACCTATCCCAGAATCTTCTCAGCGTGGGGCAACTCACCCTTAATGGATATACAGTTCTCTTCAAGAAAAATGTCTGCTCTATTATTCATGACTCATCTGGCATACAAATCCTCTCCATGAAAGCCTCAAGTAACAAAGTTTACTATGTCACCTTGCTTACAAACTTACCTCACATTATGAATTCCTGTCAGCTAAGTACAGAAAGCTTGGCTACTCAACTTTGGCATGCTCGTTTTGGACATATCAACTATCAGTACCTACAACTCATGTCTCACAAAGGGATGGTAAGAGGGCTTCCCCATCTGAAATTTGACAAAATATTTTGTGAAGGATGTCAATCTGGTAAGGCTCACCGACTCCCGTTTCCAAAGCATAACTCCTTCAGAAGCAAGGTTCCTCTTCAGTTGCTACATATTGACTTGTGGGGACCAGCACCCATTCCCACCCCTGGAGGTATGCGATATTTCTTACTCATCGTTGATGATTGCTCAAGATTCGTGTGGATTTTTTTTCTGGCTAAGAAATCAGATGCTTTCCAAGAAATAAAAACATTCAAAACTCTTGTTGAATAGCAATTCAACAAAACCATCAAAACTATAAGAAGTGACCGTGGTGGTGAGTTTCTCCCAAATAATTTCATTCAGTTCTATCGGGAGCACGACATTCATCGTGAACTCACTACTCCCGCCACTCCAGAGCAGAATGACATTGCTGAAAGACGCAATCGAACTATACAAGAAAGTGCTCGATGCATGCTTCTCTCAAAATGTCTACCTGATCACCTATGGGCTGAAGCATGTTCTACTGTTGTATATCTTTTGAATAGGTCTACCACTAAATCCTTCAATCAATCAACTCCTTTTGAAGCCATATACAAAAGAAAACCTATGGTAGAACACCTCAAAGTGTTCGGTTGTGTCGCCTACCACCACATTCCTGCTGAAAAAAGAGGAAAACTGGATCAAAAGAGTCTAAAATGCATCATGATTGGTTACAGCCCTCAATCAAAAGGATATAGACTATATTACCCACCCACATCACGCCTTCTCATTTCTAGAGATGTCGTCTTCAACGAAGAAGATAAATGGATATGTCAGTCAGAACTAGAGCCCATTTCTACAAAAGTGACGGTTGCTTCAGCCACTGCTCAAGCCATCCTTGTCCCTTCTGCAATAGTTCATACTAGGCTTCCAGCACCGGATGAAGATGTGCCGCTATCTTCAAATATAGATGATTCTTCATCTGATTGCTCAGCCTTGGACTCCTCGTCATCATCGCCAATTAAAAAAAAACAAAAACTATTGCTGAGATATATGAAAATTGTGCTCTTGCTCTCTTCTCAGGTACACCCACAACATATAAGGAAGCTGCCTCACTAAATGAATGGAAAGAAGCTATGGACGAGGAAATTCGCATGATCGAAAAGAATCAAACCTGGAGCCTTGTACCAAAGCCCGAGAATAAAGAGGTTATAGGCCTGAAATGGGTTTACAAAACTAAAGTAAATGAAGAAGGCACGCCGGTCAAATGCAAAGCCCGCCTGGTTGCCAAGGGCTACTCCCAAATACCAGGGCGAGACTATGATGAAACATATGCCCCAGTCGCCAGAATGGATACTATTTGCATGGTTATCACTTTTGCCGCTCAGCACTCTCTCCCAATTTACCAACTTGACGTCAAGTCATCATTCTTGAACGGTATACTTGACGAAGAAGTCTATGTATCCCAGCTACAGGGATATGAAACCAAGGATAAAGAGAAGATATATAAACTCCACAAATCTCTGTACGGGCTGAAACAAGTTCCCCGAGCTTGGAACTCCAACATCGACCACTACCTGTGCAACACTCAGAATTTTACAAAAAGCCCAAATGAAGCCTCCCTCCACATCAAAAGGGATGCACGAAAGATATTGATCGTCTATATCTACGTTGACGACCTCATCATAACCGAAAATGATACTACCTTAATTGAAGATTTTAAAGGCAACATGAACAAACGATATGAGATGACCGATCTCGGCCAACTCAATTTCTTTTTGGGTCTTCAGATTAAGCAATCTGCGGGACAAATCTTTATATCCCAAGAACGCTATGCCACTGATCTCCTCAAGAAATTTGGCATGGACAATTGCAATCCATCATTGACCCCCATCTCACCCGGTAAAAAGTTAAGCAGCAAAGAAGAAGAAGACCCCGTCGATACAGAAAAATACAAAAGTCTTGTTGGCTCCCTAATATACCTCACCAACACTCGGCCCGATATTGAGTATGACGTTGGGCTTGTGGCCAGATTTGTCAGCTGTCCCAAAGTCAGCCATTTCTTGGCCGCCAAAAGGATTCTCCGATACATTCAGGGGACAAAAAAATTCGGCCTAATGTACAAGAAAGATATTGATGACACCGCATATGGGTTCAGCGACTCTGATTGGGGCGGATCCGCTGACGACCGAAAGAGTACAGGAGGATACATTTTTTGCTATGGCAGCAAACCCGTCTCCTGGTCCTCTAGAAAGCAGAAAACCGTGGCCCTCTCGTCTACCGAAGCAGAATACATAGCTCTCTGCTCTGCATCTTGCGAAGCGATATGGCTAAGAAGGGTAAGAAAGGATCTGGAAGAAGAAGAGAAAACTACGACCATCTACTGCGACGATCAGTCAGCGATTTCCCTCTCCAAGAACCCAGTTTTCCACAATAAAAGTAAGCACATTGAGCTAAAATACCATTTTGTTCGTGAGATGGTAGAGAAGAAGGAGATAGAAGTTCGTTTCTGCCCTACCAATTTCCAGCTCGCCGACATACTCACGAAAGCCCTGGGTCGATCAAGGTTTCTGACTCTAAGAAATGCTCTCAATGTCGTGGACGGCACGAATTGAGGAGGTGTGTTGGAAACTGCATTCCCGCCGTCCAGTCTTCCTTTGTCTTTATTGCCTTTGTTGCTTTGTCTTCTTCATTACTGCTTCGTTTCCTGCAGGAATTAATTATCATTAAGTGTCATTAGTTAATGCTGAATGTACCTTGCCTTCTATAAGTATGATGTAACTTCTCTGATTATATTATGAATGAATTTAGCCCCGTCTTCCCTTATTCTCTCCTTCTTTATAGTAATTATGTTTTCTAATACATATAAGAGCTCCTCTCTTGCTGACAGTTGGATCATAAAGTATGCGAGTACCATCTTCTTTCTTGTCACCCGCAGTTGCAAAAACCTTGAGGAATATCAGGAAAGCCAACGCAAGCATGATTATTTAGAGGGTACTATATTATTTAAGATATTAAAAGCGCTCAATAAACAGTTAAAATAGAACTTCATCTTAACCTGATTGATTCTGGGATGCCAAGTACAACACACCACACTTTGATGTGCGGCGACTCCAACCCTTGATAAAAGCTCAAGTTTCCACCTGTCATAGAAGCAAAGCATGCCTCCAGCTGTATCCTCTTTCTCGCGGAGGTTCCAGTTGATAGGAAAATAGGGGATTCATATTATTCACACTTAAGAGGGTATAAATATACAAGAGAGGTAGGGGTGATCCTTGCACCCATAGGTAAGCCTAAGAATCGATCACCTCAATATATACAAAATTACAATATCTAACACCCCCCTCAAACTCACGGGGGATCATACACCGAGAGTTTGGACAGTAGATAAACATGTTGAGTCCGTGTATGTGGCTTAGTCATCAAATCGGCAAGTTGTTGCTCAGAAGGAACAAAGTAAAGAACGAGTGTGCCACGACCATACTGCTCACGTAGGAAGAAAGCATCCACTCCAATGTGCTTGGAAAGAGAGTGTTTCACCGGGTTCAGAATAATCTGAATGGCATGAGTGTTATCACAATGGAGTGGAGTGGGATCTGGGGAAGAGACACCAAGATCCTCAAGAAGTCAACGCAGCCAAATAATATCCTCAGCGGTGGTAGCCATGGACGAAGCTCGGCCTCAGTGCTAGAACGAGAAACACTGGTCTGTTTCTTGGACTTCCAAGCAATAAGTAAGGACACTAAAAACAGACAGAAGCCGGTGACGGATCGACGGTCAACGGGATCACTGGCCCAAGTAGAGTCCGAGTAAGCACGGAGCTGCAGAGAACTGCTGCTGGAGTAGAAGAGACCGCGTGAAGTCGTCTCCCGAAGATAGCGCAGAAGCCACAGTAGACGACCATAATGCACAGAGGTAGGCGCACCAACAAACTGGCTCAAAACATGAACAACATGTGCAATTTCGGGCCGAGTAATAGTAAGGTAGACGAGGCTCCCGACAATGTGACGATAACGAGTAGGATCAGAGAGTGGAACCCCATCATCTGATCGTAACTGAAGGTGAAGCTCCATAGGGGTGTCCACGGTGCAAGAGTCAGAGAGAGAAGCCCGAGCTAAAAGATCTGATGTGTAACGCCGCTGAGAGAGTTAAAAACCACGGTCTGTAGAGGTGACCTCAAGGCCCAAGAAATAGCTCAGTTGTCCAAGATCAGTCATCTGAAATTGCTGCTGGAGGTGATGTTTGACGAATGTCACATGAGCAGGGTCATCACCTGTAATTATCATATCATTCACAAAAAGTAATAGAAGAGTCCGGCCACGAGAAGAGGAGTGCACAAACAAGGTTGGATCATGCAGGCTCGGCTGAAAACCGGCGGCAATAATGGCCGAACTAAAACGAGCAAACCACGCGCGGGGTGCCTGCTTGAGCCCGTAAAGAGCTCGTCTCAAGCGACAAACAAGTCCTGGAGGAGAGGAAAGACCGGGAGGAGGGAGCATGTACACCTCCTGCTGAAGGTCACCGTGAAGAAAAACGTTCTTCACATCGAGCTGGAACAGAGACCAGCGACAAACAGCTGCAACAACAACAAAAGTGCGGATCGTGGTAATGTGAGCAACTTGGGCAAAATTCTGATCATAGTCACGTCCCTGCTCCTGCTGAAAACCACGTGCCACGAGGCGAGCCTTGTACCTCTCTACAGAACCAGCTGAGCGAGTCTTCACCTTGAAGACCCACTTGCAAGTAATAGGAACAGTGTAACACCCTTCCAGTACGGATAATATAACAGTAGGTCCGGCCGGGACCCCACGCTATACTAACCACACTAGCTAGGCGTTAAAAAGAGATATACAAAAAACTTTTTCAAATTTTCTATTGATAAAAGAAAGAAAAAATACACCAGAGTATACTAAACATGAGCGGAAGCATAAAGATTTAACATTTCTTTTAGAATAGTCCACTATCACAGGATTGAAATAATAAAGTGTAGAGTTACGACCTTAAGGTCTTACATTCCAAAAAGTACAAAACTCCAAAAACATACTTCGGCACGCAGGCCGGCAATACATGAAAAGCAGAAAAGAGGCTGGCCTTCAAGGGCCAACACAGCAAAAGGGTCACCGCCCGCTATTTCCCGCTTGGCTCACCTGCACCTGCAACAACGATCCACCAAAACGCGGCAAATAGGTAACCGGTCAGCTAAAGCTGACCAAAATTATAACGACCCCACCCCTAAAGCCGGGGTGGTGGTACTCCTTCCCTGCAGGCAAACAGTAAAGGCATAGATTATCTTGGTGCATTCAAACATCACATGTACAAGCAATCAACACCAACGTGGGCACGCACAGCCACACATTTCGTGCTCTCAAGGCACTCTCACGGTGTACTCTCCGAGCTACACCTAACAACTCCTTAAACAAAGAGTTCGCATGAGCTTTGACCGTCAAGACTAACTTGCCTTACGGACCAATCCCAACATCATACGGTGCACCGAGGAGCTACCTCTTCACCGATTCGGTATGGTAGCGGGTTCGGTTCAGCTTTGCCCGTGCTCAAATCGTCGGAATCAATCGTCGCGATGCGGGTACAGCTTCACCTCGGCCCGAATAACGAAAGGAGGGTTCACACCTCCACAACCAGTTCCCTGGGAGCTACCGCCGGCGCTAGCCCTAGCGCCGGGCGGTAGTGGCAGATCTCCGAATCCACCCACATTTCGGGTATTTCCTGGAGGTTACCTCCAGGACTCCCTGCAGTACTCTACTGTACACAGAACCCGAAAATAGCGCAAACAAAACACGGAGTCTTCTCCGGCATAATTAATCACTATAGCCATCACCAATCCAGACCAACCTGTCCGGATGGGTTTCACACACAATGCTTATATCCGTACTACGATTTCCGGATGCTAATGCAAGTAACCAAAGGGGATCGAAACGATCAACCCGCTGGAAAACTCCCTTTTCTCCACCAATCGGTGGGGGATTTTCCATGCAAACATGCCATAAAAAGGAGGACTTCACTTGTCCAAGTAGAAGATCGTTACCCTTTTCGTTTTCTTGTTCACCATGAGAATCCAAGATTCTAAACGGATGGAAAGAACCGCACCGGGCTGCTCTCCGTGGATCTGTAAACGGCTCGCGATTCGGAGCTTCGGAGCTCCGTCAATGGTGGAAGACACCTTCTTCTTCCTCCTTGGCTTTCCTCTTTCTCAAGCTTGAAGAGAGATAAGACTTTAGAATAAAGAGAATATCTCCTCTGGTCAAGGCTTAAGAAATCCCGGATTAAATCCCAGCCATCGGATCTAAGAACATAAGGATTTGACGGCCACGATTTCAAATCACGGATCTGTATCGCGCGCTAGCGCCGGCGCTAGCGCTAGCGCCTGCGCTAGCTTCCGTCTCGACGGCTAGCGTCTGACGACACATAAAGCTTCCGTCTCGACGGATAGCAACCGTCGAGATGGCTAGCGCCAGGCGGTAGCACTACCGCCTGCGCTAGCTCCCAGCAGCCCAATTCTGCTTCAAAGTTTTGGGGTGTTACAACTCCACCCCCCTTAACAGAATTTCGGCCCGAAATTCCGAAAACAGAAAGGTATAAAAAAAGATTATACCTGAAAGGAAAAGCTCGGGGTACTCCGCAAGCATTTTTTGCTCTCTTTCCCAAGAGAGTTCCTCTCTTCCGCAATTATTCCAACGGACCTTCACCATCTGAATGGACTTGTACCGCAACTGCTTCACTTCAGTGTCTTCAATGCAAATGGGTTTGACTTTCGTCGCTAGCCCACCATCTACCTACACTTCGCTGACCGCAACAACACGAGTAGGCTCTTTCACAGCCTTCCGCAAAACAGAAATGTGAAATACGTCATGAAGCCCGCTTAGCTCCGAAGATAGAGCAAGCCGGTAGGCAGCTTCACCAATGCGCTCCAAGATCTCGAACGGTCCTAAGTACCTCGGACTTAGCTTTTTCAAGCATCGGATCCTCGATACTCCTTTGAACGGTTTGATCTTGAGATAAACCCAGTCGCCAACGACGAACTCGACATTCCGGTGATTTGCATTGTAGTATTTTGCCTGCTTATCCTGGGCAATGAGTAACCACTCCCGAATAGCCCGAATTGATGCATTTGCGTCATCCACGTCCTTGCATTTTAACAACTTAGTGTCGCCCGTTTCAGCCCAAGATAACGGTGTGCGACATTTCCTACCATAAAGAGCCTCGAAAGGTGTCATCTTTATACTTGCTTGGTAGTTATTGTTGTAAGCAAACTCAATAATATAGAGATGGTCCTCCCATCTCTTTCCGAAGTCCAGGGCGAACATCCTCAGCATGTCCTCCATCATCCTATTGGTCCTTTCAGTCTGTCCATCCGTTTGCGGGTGGAAGGTCGTGCTAAACTTTAGCTTGGTACCCAATAATTGATGAATCAGCCTCCAATCATTTGATGTGAACCGCCCATCACGATCACTGATGATGCTACGGGGAATCCCGTGCAACCGTACGATGTTATCGACGTACAACTTTGCCAGCTTTTCCACATAATCATCCTTCCGGTTCGGAAGAAAGTGTGATACCTTCGTCAATCCGTCCACGACCACCCAGATGGCGTCGTTTCCATGTTGCGATCTCGGCAATCCGTGTACGAAATCCATCGAAATATCATCGAACTTCCATTCCGGAATCGGCAAGGACTTCAGAAACCCTCCAGGACGTTGACATTCCGCCTTCACCAACGCGCAAGTATGACACTTGGTCACGTAGAGGGCAACGTCTTTCTTCATACCCGGCCACCAGAAGAGTTTCTTCATATCCATGTACATTTTCGTGCTCCCAGGGTGGATCGAGTACTTGGTATGATGAGCCTCGTACATCAACACCCCCCGTAGAGTGCCAACGTTTGGGACGCACAATCTGCCCTTTTTCCACATAAGGCCATCTTCGAAAGAGAAATCAGCGTTTGACCCATCGACGGTCTCCGCTTTATAGCGTTTCATGCTCTCATCCAGCTCCAATGCTTGTCGAACTCGGTCGGCAAGGTCGTATTGAACTTCCATCCAGTTCAAGCATGCTGAAGGAGACGCTCTTCTATCGACGCAAATGATCTCCATAACTTCTAGCTCGCGGATTAAACGCTCATCGTGCATCAAAATCCAATTTTCTTGAGCAGGAGCCCGACGACTTAACGCGTCCGCAACTACATTTTCCTTACCAGGAGTATATTTGATGTCGAAGGTGTAGTCCCTAAGGAACTCCATCCACCTCCTCTGATGCATATTCAACTCCCTTTGATCTAGCCGGTACTTGAGGCTCTTGTGGTCAGTAAAGATATCGATCTTCACGCCATACAAGTAATGCCTCCAAAGTTTGAGGGCGAAAACCATGGCCGCTAGCTCCAAATCATGGACCGGGTAGTTCCTTTCATGAACCTTCAGTTGTCGGGAGTCGTAGGCAATTACCTTTCCGAACTGCACTAGGACGCAACCCAAACCACTCCCCGAGGCGTCACTATAAATTTCGTAGCCTTCCGTACCACATGGCGAGCATAGAATGGGCGCCGTGGTCAGACGGTTCTTCAATTCTTCAAAAGCTCGAGCGCACTCAGGCGACCAATCGAACTTGTGATCTTTCCTAGTCAGTTTAGTGAGAGGGAGTGCGACCCTCGAGAAGTTCTCCACAAAGCGCCTATAATAGCCGGTAAGTCCTAAGAAACTTCGGACTTCTGCTACGTTTTTCAACACAGGCCACGCTCGAATTGCTTCTATTTTCGACGGATCAACCGCAATTTCATCCCCACTAACAACATGACCCAGGAATGCTACTGACGATAGCCAAAACTCGCATTTGGAGAACTTGGCATATAGTTGACTCCTCCTCAGGGTGTTCAAAACTGCGCGCAGATGCTCTGCATGCTCCTCCTCCGACTGAGAGTATACCAAAATATCGTCGATGAAGACGATCACAAACTGATCCAAATACTCTCGGAACGTTCTATTCATTAAGTCCATGAATACCGACAGTGCATTAGATAGACCGAACGACATAACAATGAACTCATAGTGCCCAAAGCGGGTACTGAACGCTGTCTTTGGAATGTCACAATCCCGAATACGAAGCTGATAATAGCCGGACCTTAAGTCAAGCTTTAGAGTATATCGTCGACCCAACCAGTTGGTCGAATAAGTCGTCGATTCTTGGAATCGGGTAACGGTTCTTCTCGGTCAACTTATTCAGCTCTATATAGTCGATACATAGACGCAAGCTCCCGTCCTTCTTTTTCACAAAGAGGACCGGTGCACTCCAAGGCGATGAACTCGGACGTACGTAGCCTTGCTCTAGAAGCTCTTGCAATTGGACCTTCAGCTCTGCTAATTCCTTTGGCGCTATCCGGTACGGTGAGCGGGCCACAAGTTTGGCACCTGGCACCAGTTCAATACAGAAATCAATCTCCCGCTGAGGCGGAGTCCCAGGGAGTTCGTTAGGAAACACGTCGGCGTACTCCGCTACAACTGGGACATCGCATAACCTGGGCTTTGACTCCGAAGCCTCCAACAGGGTGAAGAACAACTCCGCCCCTTTTCTCACCGCCTTAACCACTTGGAGAGCAGACATCAGTGTCTTGCTCGCTCCTCGCATACATGCGAACGTGGTTTCGTCTTCGGTGTTCTTTCCCAGAGTGATCTCCTTTGATTTGCAATCTATGCATGCTCGCTGCTCCGAGAGCCAGTTCATGCCGAAGATCATGTCAAATTCAGCTAGCGGTAATAACGATGCTTTCAAGTCGAAGTCTTGATTTCCAATCTGCACCTTCACACGACTCTTCCTATCCGCACCCATGCGAGATCCATTGGGTAGCACTACTTCCTATCTATCCTCTGCTAAGGTAGACGACACTCCGATTCGCACCACGAAATCCTCAGATAGAAAAGAGTGTGATGCACCCGTATCAAATAGAGCTCTCGCCGGATAGTTGAAAATTAGGACGAAACCTAATTGCACGCAAATCAAACATAAAGTCGCACAACAGTATCAATCATAAATAGCAATAAACGCTAACTTCTAATCCATACCTGTGACGACATCAGTTTGTCGTATGGCTTCTTGCTGGCCAAGCGAGTAAACTCTCGACTGGGTCGGAATGTGCTGGGAAGCAGAAGACTCCGCAGCTTTACCCTTTTCCGCATGACCCGCAGCACGAGCATAGTCCATCGCTCGGTTCTCTGGCCTCGGGGGACCACTGCGACACACGCGTGCTTTGTATCCCACCTTTCCGCAAGTGAAACATGTAATTGGACCACGTGTAGTCGTAGCTCCCGACACATTTGAGCGAGTCGGTTCCGCAGACTTGAACTTCCTTTTGTTGCTTCTGAACTCAGATTTGGGTTGAGAGGTTGGCGCATGAAATTCAGGTTTCTTTGCCACGCCTTGTGCTTGCACTATCTTCATGTCCAACTCCAGAGATCTGGCGCTTTGCACCACCACATGGAAGCCAAACGTCATTGGGCCTGCAAGGAGCAGCCTCAACTCATCTCGAAGACCTTCATAAAACTTGTTCGTCTTCATTTCCTCATCTTCCACCAAAAATCCCACATAGCGGCCCAATCTAGTGAACTCGTGCAAGTACTCGTCCACCGAGCTATCGCCTTGAGTTAACTTCAAGAACTGGTTCTGCAATGCAATGCGTTGGGCAGAAGGAATATACCTCTGAAGAAACGACTTTGAGAACTCCGCTAATGTGATCTCGGTAATCTCCTTGCCTCTAGACCTATGCACTTCCTGCTTGGCCCACCAAAGCTCTGCCTCGCCGTTAAGGAGGTAGGTGGCTAGAGTGACCATCATAGCTTCTTCTGTTGTTGTCGCCTTTAGAGTTTTTCTAACCGTTGACAGCCAGTCCTTCGCCTCCGTTGGGGATCCAGTCCCCGAAAAGGTTGGAGGATGGAAACTTAGAAAGTGCTGAAGTTGTTGATCACGCGCTCGCGCAACAACTACTCGTTATACTCGACATTCCACCCTTGGCTCCACCACAGGTTCCACTGCAGCCATTGGAACTGGGATCTCCACCCTCGGTTCCACTGTAGGTTCCACTGCGGCAGTTGCCACCGGGGCCACTTCTGGAGTAGGCATAGCAGGCTGTGCAATCCTTTGAGGTTGAGTGTTGACCATCGCTAAGACCGCTTCAGCGATTAACCTGATCATCTCAGCAGGAGGAGTGGTCGTTGGCACCTCAGCCGACCCACTACTTTCAGTGGTGTTACGGGGTCGAGACTGCCCCACAGCACTCCTAGTCACCTATAATCGTGCAAGACACAATTTAGTGACCGAAAACATAGCAAACAACAATCATGGAACGCTCAGGTTCCGCAAACAAGTATGTTTTTCCATTCCTAAGTGGACATTCTTATTAGTTTTGTCGTTTTAGGTGAATGCACATCCCGTGCACACCACCCCTTAAAAGGAATTCGTCCCGAATTCGCTAAACTACGGATCGACGCCCTAAGTCTGATACCAAATTGTAACACCCTTCCAGTACGGATAATATAACAGTAGGTCCGGCCAGGACCCCACGTTATACTAACCACACTAGCTAGGCGTTAAAAGGAGATATACAGAAAAGAACTACACCAGAGTATACTAAACATGAGCGGAAGCATAAAGATTTAACATTTCTTTTAGAATAGTCCACTATCACAGGATTGAAACAATAAAGTGTAGAGTTACGGCCTTAAGGCCTTACATTCCAAAAAGTACAAAACTCCAAAAACATACTTCGGCATTCAGGCCGGTAATACATGAAAAGCAGAAAAGAGGCTGGCCTTCAAGGGCCAACACAGCAAAAGGGCCACCGCCCGCTATTTCCCGTTTGGCTCACCTGCACCTGCAACAACGATCCACCAAAACGTGGCAAACAGGTAACCGGTCAGCTAAAGCTGACCAAAATTATAACGACCCCACCCCTAAAGCCGGGGTGGTGGTACTCCTTCCCTGCAGGCAAACAGTAAAGGCATAGATTGTCTTGGTGCATTCAAACACCACATGTACAAGCAATCAACACCAACGTGGGCACGCACAACCACACATTTCGTGCTCTCAAGGCACTCTCATGGTGTACTCTCCGAGCTACACCTAACAACTCCTTAAACAAAGAGTTCGCATGAGCTTTGACCGTCAAGACTAACTTGCCTTACGGACCAATCCCAACATCATACGGTGCACCGAGGAGCTACCTCTTCACCGATTCGGTATGGGAGCGGGTTCGGTTCAGCTTTGCCCGTGCTCAAATCGTCGGAATCAATCGTCGCGACGCGGGTACAGCTTCACCTCGGCCCGAATAACGAAAGGAGGATTCACACCTCCACAACCAGTTCCCTGGGAGCTACCGCCGGCGCTAGCCCTAGCGCCGGGCGGTAGTGGCAGATCTCCGAATCCACCCACATTTTGGGTATTTCCTGGAGGTTAACTCCAGGACTCCCTGCAGTACTCTACTGTATACAGAACCCGAAAATAGCGCAAACAAAACACGGAGTCTTCTCCGGCATAATTAATCACTATAGCCATCACCAATCCAGACCAACCTGTCCGGATGGGTTTCACACACAATGCCTATATCCGTACTACGATTTCCGGATGCTAATGCAAGTAACCAAAGGGGATCGAAACGATCAACCCGCTGGAAAACTCCCTTTTCTCCACCAATCGGTGGGGGATTTTCCATGCAAACATGCCATAAAAAGGAGGACTTCACTTGTCCAAGTAGAAGATCGTTACCCTTTTCGTTTTCTTGTTCACCATGAGAATCCAAGATTCTAAACGGATGGAAAGAACCGCACCGGGCTGCTCTCCGTGGATCTGTAAACGGCTCGCGATTCGGAGCTTCGGAGCTCCGTCAATGGTGGAAGACACCTTCTTCTTCCTCCTTGGCTTTCCTCTTTCTCAAGCTTGAAGAGAGATAAGACTTTAGAATAAAGAGAATATCTCCTCTGGTCAAGGCTTAAGAAATCCCGGATTAAATCCCACCCATCGGATCTAAGAACATAAGGATTTGACGGCCACGATTTCAAATCACGGATCTGTATCGCGCGCTAGCGCCGACGCTAGCGCTAGCGCCTGCGCTAGCTTCCGTCTCGACGGCTAGCGTCTGACGACACATAAAGCTTCCGTCTCGGCGGCTAGCAACCGTCGAGATGGCTAGCGCTAGGCGGTAGCACTACCGCCTGCGCTAGCTCCCAGCAGCCCAATTCTGCTTCAAAGTTTTGGGGTGTTACAAACAGCACCAGGGGGAAGAGGAACAAACTCTCAGGTACGAGTGTACTCAAGCGCCTCCAACTCAGCAGACATAACAGTCTGCCACTCAGGTATTTGGGCAGCCTCATGATAGGAAGGCGGCTCTGGAGTACCACAAGAGGTAGTAGGAAGAGCAGGTAGGTCCAGAGGTAGTGTATCAAGGCTGAGGCAGTCGGGAGGATGTCACTCACGAGGTGGGTTGCAACGAGCAGGAGGATCATCCACAGGGACCTCGCTGGAGGAGACGGGCACTGAGTCAGGGGGGGCACAGGAGACGAAGGACCAAGAGGGGGACGACGAGTGTAGTGATATGGAAGGGGAGCGACGAGCGTATCAGAGGAAGAGGTGGAAGTAGAGATCGGAGAGGTCGAAGATGGAGTGGTCGGTGGCGGGAGGAGAGGAGGAGGACATACCGGTGGAGAGATGGCAAGAGTGAGAAACTGCACATCAGATGGAGTCACAGATGAGTGCGAGGTCGGAGAGACGGATGACACAAAATGGGTGAGACTCGTCAAAAGTGACATCACGTGAGATACGAAGACGACGTGCAACATGATCATAACATCGATAGCCCTTATGCTCAGTACTATACCCAAGAAAGACACATGGT
The DNA here is from genome assembly GCA_033032865.1 of Dactylorhiza incarnata. Taxonomy (NCBI): domain Eukaryota; kingdom Viridiplantae; phylum Streptophyta; class Magnoliopsida; order Asparagales; family Orchidaceae; genus Dactylorhiza; species Dactylorhiza incarnata. The sequence goes on along the minus strand of JAWHQI010000003.1, from coordinate 13,589,510 downwards.
ACGGACTGAGAAGAGAGCTTGATGCGCTCTCGTGGAGGGAGAAGAACGTAACACCGACAGCCAAAACACGAAGATGAGTGTAACGTGGAGATCGATAGTACAAACACTCACTAGGACACTGGCCATGAAGGAAGGTGGATGGTTGCAGGTTAATAAGATAGACAGCAGTGGAAATAGCCTCAGCCCAAAAGTGAGGAGGGACATGAGATGAGATAAGAAGAGTGTGTGTTGTATCGACAATATGACGATGCTTCCTTTCAGCGATGCCATTCTGAGCGTGGGCACCGGGACAGGAAAGTTGGTGGAGAGTGTCATGAGTAGCCAGCAGATCGCACCATAGCAGAAAATGTAACATATATCTGGAAGAAATCAGAACGAGCATGCATAAAGTAAACCCAACAGTAACGTGAATAATCATCAACAAATATAACATAATATCGATGACCGCCCTTCGATACAAAAGGTGCGGGATCCCATACATCGAAATGAACTAAATCAAAGGGACGGGAAGATTTGGACTCACTAGACGGATATGGGAGTTGGAGCTGTTTACCAAGCTTACAACCCGTACAGGAATGAGACCTATCAACAGAAACACGACCAAGAAACCCATGACTAATAAGCGACGCAAGACGCGAGCCACTGGGATGACCGAGACAGTGATGCCACTGAGAGAAGCCCACTGAAGAAAGACAAAAGGTGGCAGCTTCCGGAGATGACGAAGTGGAGGGAAGATGGAGACGATCAAGGGCGTACACCCCGCTACAGCAACGGTCAACTCCAAGGAGTGTCCCTGTCAGACGATCCTGCACACGACGGATAAACTCATCAAAAACAACAAGGCAACCATGAGAGGCGAGTAGGCTAGCGGATATAAGGTTCATGGATAGCTTTGGTATGTAGGCAACATCGGGAATGTGAAAACGACTCGTATGAAGCAGTCCACGATTGGTAATGGGGAGAATAGTGTCATTGGCAACCATGATACAAAGGGCAGGGGAAACTGGCAGGCAGGAAGAGAGGTGAGTGGCATCATGGGTCATATGAAAAGAGGCTCCAGAGTCAAGCAACCAGTCAGAGGAAGAGATACGTGAAGGGGCTGAAGCTGTCGGCTGAGAGGTAGAGGCGTCAGAAGCATCCGGAGAAAGTACTGAGACCGAAGAGCGAGGCAGAGAGTCGTGAGAGAGCTGCTGAGCAATCTGTCGGGCAAGCTCAGAAATAGAGAGAGACTGTGTCATAGCAGAGAAAGGAGCAGCGGGAGCACGCTGCTGACCAGACTACTGAGCTCTCTGAAGCTTGCGACACTCGGATTTGACATGACCAAGACACTGACAGTAGTGACAGCAAACAGTTGGGCGACGGTGAGCACCTGATTGAGCAGAAGAGGGCACCGGAGAGCGAGGAACATGGCGCGCCAGAGCACTATAACCTGGAGATGGCAGCAGAGGAGCACTGACAAGAAAGTGTTGCGGTGGTAGATGGGAAGCAGCCAGAACAACATGAGGCATCCCACTAGGAGAAGTAGCGGAGTCCAAAGAGTGTAGATGAGTCTCCTCAGCGATCACCAAGACCAAAATATCGCTGAGAGACAGAGGAGGATCCCGGTGCAAAAGCAGAGCGCGAATGGACTCGAACTCGTGGCATAGGCGCATAAGAAACTCATACATACGCTGACAGTCGCGATCTCGAGAGATAGCAACACACTGAGGGCAGGTTGTGCAGGGGGAAGGATCCATCTCATCGCACTGACGCCAGAGGTCCAGAAGCTCGACAAAGAAGGTCTGAACAGACCGATCGCGCTGGTAGCAGGCGCCTAGTGTCTGAAATAGAGAGTAACGCAGAGAGATGGCTGGTAGAGACGACGCAAGTGATCCCACATCGCTTTGGCCGTAGGTAGCTCGTAGATGGTCATGCGAATGGGGAGCTCACAAGACTGACAAATGACGGCAATGGCACAAGAGTCGTCTGAGCGCCACCGCGCTGAGTCGGAAACCGTGTTGGAGGTGGCCTTGCTGACAGTGGAGGAGTCGACTGTGGGAGCAGCCGCTGGCGGTGGAGGAGCAGGCTCGGAGCTGTCAATGTGGCCCCACAGGTCTAGGTCGCGAAGGATGACGCCAACGGTGACGGACCAAGCCTTGTAATTTCGCCCATCGAGGATGACGTCCGCTTTTTGAAGGAAACCAGAAGAGTGAGACGAGGCCATCGGGGTTGCAGAATAGCCGGAGAAGGAGAAGAATCAGCCGGTGAAGAGAAGGAAACACTTGGAAGCACAGCGCAGCAGGAAAGACGATCGGAACAAGCAGTGGGATCGAACGGAGCAGAAATCAGAGCCAGATCGATTGTAGGCAGGCGGTAGTCAGGCGGAAATCGGAACGATCAGGCGGAAGTCGGAACGAGCAGGCGGAAGTCGGAACGAGCAGGCGGAAGTCGGAACGAGCAGGCGGAAATCGGAGCAGGAGGAAATCGGAGCCGGAACGATCGATCGAGGGCAGCCGGATCGATCGTGAGCAGGCGGAAGTCCTGATCAAATGCTCTGATCTTCGCAAGCAGGCAGAAGACACGATCAAGATGCGCGATCGATCGAGAAGGCCGGATCGATGAGCGGGATCGATCGAGAAGGCGGGATCGATCGGAAGACACGATCGAGACGGCGGCTAGAAGGAATTAGGGTTGGCCTCTGATACCATGATAAGAAAAGAGGAAATTCATATTATTCACACTTAAGAGGGTATAAATATATAAGAGAGGTAGGGGTGATCCTTGCACCCATAGGTAAGCCTAAGAATATATCACCTCAATATATACAAAAATACAATATCTAACACCAGTAAAGATTAGCTGCTCATCTGGACTAAATGCATCATTTGTTTGGGGATAATGATTGGGAAGGCTATCAAAAATTTTACCCAGTAATTGGCTCGAGGGATATAATGGGGTAATGCTCTCTAAAGACTATTTTGTGATCTTGTCCGCGGACATGTAAATGGGAGGGAGTAGCGCTCCTTAAAGACTATTTTGTGGTCTAGTCCCAGACGCATATTGTGTGAGCTGAACCCTTGTCGACGGATTCGCTATCCGCAGGACATGATGGGCCCCAACTCAGCTTGAAAAGGCAGCGAGCCTCCGGTTAGGTCAACCAGTGTACTATAAGCGCTAACAATAAATGAGTTATTTTTCCATAAAGAAAATATATTTTGAAAAAGGACAAGAAATATATGTTGATATGCTTATTTTGCTTACTGCTTCCGTTATATTACTCTGTTTATATAATGTGCACTGCATACATAAATATTGTGCTATTATTCTAGAGGTGAGCAAGTAAAGATGCTCACTAGCCTACTAATGTTTTTAGGTGCCTACGAAGATGCGGGCGACAGAGCTCAGTGAGGAAGACTACTCTATATTATGAGCATGAAAAAAATTGTAAATGCCAAAAGCATATGTATGTGTGGCAAGTTGTACTTGGAAATTATAAAATATCAATAAAATGTGTTTATTTCTGGCTCTTGCTATGTGTACTGCAAAAGATCCAAATCACATTACTGTTCCCTCCTCGTTAACTCGAGCTTACCGGGTCAGGGTGTGACAATTAGTGTCGACACCTCGGGTGATTACTTAAACGATCATCGCACCCGTGATGATCTTTTCACACCCCACCCAGTGAACCCCCTGACCATGTATCCCTCTGGAAAGATACCTTGAGGGTTGTCGACCATCATTTATTGTCATTGCATGACATACACGAGTATGTCCGGTGTATGATCACTTGCAATAATGAAATTTATAAAATTCATGCTTATAATCACAGGATAGTACAAAGTTTCCAAAAAGGTGAACAAGTTATGGTTTATATACATGCTGAGAGGTTCCCGAGAAGAACTACTGGAAAATTAAATGCAAGGGAAATGAGACCTTATATAGTCATTAGGTGAATTGGTACAAATGCTTACGAATTTAATATTTTTCAGAATACGAGAAGTTCACTTATACTCAACATTAAAGATTTAGCCCATTTGACGAGCCACTGATTACATGAGCTCATTACCTTCCAGCGTCTCAGAGCCTCAGCATGAGCTCATTACCTCCCAGCGTCTCAGAGCCTCAGCCCTACATACGCTACCATCTCCACCTTTAGCCTCCTCTTACCAACCAGACACCGACAGTACCTCCAGCACCTTCTTCGACACTGGTATCATTGTTAGCACAATCTTCGACGCCATCTACAGCGGTGTCATTTCCAGTATCAGCACCATCACCATTCTCGACATCGACGACAGCAGCAGTGTCATCATTAGTACCATCTTCAGCATTGATTTCCTCCACTCTAACTCTGACATCTTCAGCACCATCTACTATAGGAACAACATCGTCGCCAGCTTCGGCAGTACCATCGTCAACATCGGCTGCAGCAATACCATCTCCAGCCTCCTGCAACAATAGTACCCGCGAACCTGGACCACGAGATCATGACACCATCAGAGCTAGAGGGATTAACCACGCTTTCAGACGAGAGCACGCTCATCTTCACGGAGATGAATGCTCTCAAGGTGAGGGGAATTGATTGGGATCACGACATACATAGATTTACACTACGATCAGAGCCTTCCATTTTGTGCGGATCGAAGATCCATGAATTTTAGTTAATTTTTTTTATATTTTTCTAATTTTTATTTTAATGTATTTGAGGGTCATCATGATCGGCAAATAATGACTGTTCATGGTGGACCCTTAGTTTATAAATATGGATAGAAGGATCATTTAGAGGGGATTGAAAGTGAAGTGCACGAAGACACCTTTTGATCACCGGTGTCGAAGTCAGATTCCAAGTGCGAAGCTTGGAAATTATTCCTCTCTCTCCCACATTCCCTAGTCGGCCTTCCCCCTCTCCCTCCTCCCCCAATAGTCGACCACCCTCTCCTTCCCATCATCACTAGCCGGGCATCTTCCCCAACCCCATCTCCAACTCCATAGCTGGCCACATCCCTTTCCCCTTCCAAAAAAGGAACAACCCGGCCGGCCACCTCTCCTCCCCACCACCACTAGTCGTCCATCTTCCCACAAACCCACCTCCTAAAAAAATCCACTTCCACCTCAATTCCGCTTCGTTTCACTTTTTCGGCGATCACCGAAAACCATCTTCGCGCACTACCACCACCTCCGGGACCCGACAATCTTCTCCGGTTTCCGGTGATCTCCTCCGGGTTCTGGCGATCTCCTCCAGCCACCCTAAGCCAGACACCACCCTCCCACCACTATCTCCACTCCCTAGTCAACTTTCAACTACCCCCACTACTCCCACATAACCACTTCCTAAAAACAAGGGGCAATACTCCTACATTCACTCACCCCCTCCCATCTCCCCACTTCCCCACAATTCTCTCTACCCCATTCACGTGGAGCCATTTTCCTCTCATTCCATCCGAACCCCACACATTCCCCAACCAGCCGGCCACCTCCCTCCCTAATTCCCCACCTCCAGAGTACCCCTAGCCCTACTGATTAACGCCAGAAACTATCCAGGGAGGAGGAGCATTCCATCCAGCTCTCGAATCAGCTCCCTGTTGGACGAATACCCACTCCTCAGCCCTCCCCCGGCCTCCAGAACTCCCAACGAGTCCAAGGATTGCTTTTCCATCCCACTTATCATTTCCCCTGTCCCAATTTCAATTAATTCCCCACCAGTCCTCTGCATGTACCTCAAACAGTCGGTTGCACCCAAAATCCCACATTTTTTCCTACAGCCAGCCATTGTCCAACACCCATTCTGGCTTCCCCACACTGCAGGCGGTTTCCTCCAGCCTCCCCCTACATCCTCCAACCAATTTCTGGCCCCCAAACATCTCCTCCGCCCCTCCTATCAGCAGAGGTTCCTACTTTCCCAGCCCCGCAGCAACCCAGTTCAGCAAGTTGAGCTCCCCCAGAGGCCCTAATCCCGTATATTGCATCATTCACAGCCACCGACAAGTACGTTTTGAAAGGCGCAAAGGGGTCGTGGAGCCTAGGCGCAGGCGCGCGCCTGAGGCACGTGAGGCGCCAAAATGTAAAAAAGATAAAATGTAGTTAATTAAATACAAAATACACATAAAATACATCTACCACCATATCAACACAGTAGAATTAATGCATTTAGTATCACATAATATTACCTGGCATTCCAATCTGACATTGAAGCAATCCCATCTTCAGTCCTACTCTCTTTTGAAATAAAAATCTTTGCTTTGCCATATAATAAATTCAGGGTAATAACAAATTACCGCACTAGAATAATTCAGAGTATTAAGCAATAACAAATAAACATGCCACTATGTAAACAAAACCAAAAAATGTAAGTCTGTCAAATATTATCACAAATACAATCACAAACATCAAAAATATGAAAGATGAACGATCCATAAAAGTTCAGTACTATCAAATGCATGGATCTGCATATATGTAGAATAGCGGAAAGATTCATAAAATCTCCATATGCATGATCTGCACAAAGGTAATCACAAAAAACACTTGTTAACTATGGTAATCACAAAAAACACTTGTTAACTAATAACTATTGAAAATAATTTATTACTCACAATCTTCTTCTAGTCCGATGTCTTCATCAGAAGAAGCGCTGTCGGTATAATCTTCATCTCCTTCATGGTACTCATCAGCTTCCTCACCCTCATCCTCGACATCATCCTCTCTAAGTAATACTGTAGTAGGAACCCTCGTCTTAGATGTGCTCCCCTTTTCAACTATCTTTGTAGTTGCACTTGTCTGAATCATATTTTTTCCTTTGGATAAGCGCGTCTGATAGGTGTCCTCATCTACTCCAGTTGCCTTAGAAACTTCACCCCAAGTCAGGTACTCGTCATCAAAAACAAATTCCTCATCCTCCTCAGCCTCATTATCTTCATCCATTCTACCCACTAACCATTCGCTGTTATCATCAATATCTGTCAATGAAATCGGGTCTATACGATCACGTGCATCATATCGCCGTCTTAATGCTCGGTTGTATTTGACAAATACTAAATCATTTAACCGTTGTTGAGCTAGCCTATTTCTTTTTTTACTATGGACCTGAAATATAACAAATTAACTATATAAAATTAAATGCAACTTAATCAACAAATTAAATGCAACTTAATCTCCCAAAATAAAATTTAAATACTTACATGTTCAAAAAAAACTCCAGTTGCGCTCACACCCAGATGCACTACAAGTTAGACTAAGCACTTTGATAGCAAATATTCTTAGGTTAGGAGTTGAAGCACCATAAGATTGCCACCATTCAGCTATCAAATTAACAAGTACGAAATATTTAGAAAATGAATCATGCAGAATAAACTTGATTGAATAATAACTAATTTACCGGGTGACTTTGTTTTTCGGTGCCGAATAGCAAATTCCATTCCAAATAACCCTTCAGCATTTCTATATAATGATAGCTGGTCAACAACTTTATCTTGCTCGCCATGACTTGGAATCAGTCTTTGCATTGTCCTGTATAAACCCTCCATAACTTCTCCATCTGCTGCAATAGAGGGGTTTGAATAAAAGAATTCTGGGTTTAAATAATGACTCGCAGCATGCAGAGGTCGATGAAGTTGGGTTTCCCATCTTCTATCAATAATTTTTAAGACATCCTTATATTTTTCCTCTTTCTCATTGAAGGATTTTATGATCGCCTCTTTAGCTCTATCCATCGCTTCGTATATATAACCCATGGCTGGTCTTTTCTCTCCATCAATCAATCTCAGTACACGTACCAAAGGTCCAAATATCTTTAAAATATATAATACACTTCTCCAAAAAGCGATCATCAATATAATTTTATGCACTTCCTTACTGTACAACCCTGTATTCGCCGAGTAGGTACTCGAGCCAAGAGGCATTTTGGAACATTGTTCCTCAGCAGGATCCAGGGTAGGGAGAGAAGAGGGCGAGCGGTGGAGGTAGAGGCCTCCCGCTCCCCAACCCCCAGCAGGGGGGCGAGCTCCACTCGCCCCCCGCACCCCCGGTAGGAGGAGGCGAGACCCTCAAGTAGAGGGCGAGCTCCACTCGCCCCCGCCCCAAGTGGGGGGCGAGCTCCACTCGCCCCCGCCCCAAGCAGGAGGGTGAGACCAGCAGGGGGGACTCCCCTGGCTGGGTCTCGCCCAGCCCCAGCAGAGGGGCGAGACCAGCAGGGGGGCCGCCCCTGCCTGGGTCTCGCCCAGCCCCAGCAGAGGGGCGAGACCAGCAGGGGGCCGCCCCTGCCTGGGTCTCGCCCAGCCCCAGCAGAGGGGCGAGACCAGTAGGGGGCCGCCCCTGCCTGGGTCTCGCCCAGCCCTAGCAGGGGGGTGAGACCAGCAAAGGGGCCGCCCCTGCCTGGGTCTCGCCCAGCCCTAGCAGGGGGGTGAGACCAGCAGGGGGGCCACCCCTGGCTGGGTCTCACCCAGCCCCATCAGAGGGGCGAGACCAGCAGGGGGGCCGACCCTGCCTGGGTCTCGCCCAGCCCTAGCAGGGGGGTGAGACCAGCAGGGGGGCCGCCCCTGCCTGGGTCTCGCCCAGCCCTAGCAGGGGGGTGAGACCAGCAGGGGGCCGCCCCTGGCTGGGTCTCTCCCAGCCCTAGCAGGGGGGCGAGACCAGCAAGGGGGCCGCCCCTGCCTGGGTCTCGCCCAGCCCTAGCAGGGGGGTGAGACCAGCAGGGGGGCCGCACCTGCCTGGGTCTCGCCCAGCCCTAGCAGGGGGGTGAGACCAGCAGGGGGGCCGCCCCTGCCTGGATCTCGCCCAGCCCCAGCAGGGAGGCGAGACCAGCAGGGGGGCCGCCCCTGCCTGGGTCTCGCCCAGCCCCAGCAGGGGGGCGAGACCAGCAGGGGGGCTGCCCCTGCCTGGGTCTCGCCCAGCCCCAGCAGGGAGGCGAGACCAGCAAGGGGGCCGCCCCTGCCTGGGTCTCGCCCAGCCCCAGCAGGGGGGCGAGACCAGCAGGGGGGCCGCCCCTGCCTGGGTCTCGCCCAGCCCCAGCAGAGGGGCGAGACCAGCAGGGGGGCCGCCCCTGCCTGGGTCTCACCCAACCCCAGCAGGGGGGGGGGGGGCGAGACCAGCAGGGGGGCCGACCCCCGGGTCTCGCCACACCCCAGTTAGGGGGCTCACCGAGCCCCGCGAGATCCCCCTCTCGCCCAGTTCCGGGGGGGGGGGGGGGGGGGGGGGGCGGTCTGCGTTTAGCGCCTCAGAACAGTGGGATTTGGCTATTCGCAGCCATTTTCGGGGGTATTTTGGTAATTTTGGGCACCAGTTTTTGGCTACTTGCAGCCCAAATCCAGAAATCCTATAAATAGGACCAAGGGGGCGCCATTGGAAAAAAGCTGGTTCTAGGCTAGCTCTCTCTCTCTCCCTCTCCCTCCCCAAGTCTCTCTAGTGGGGTGAGGAGAGCCTCCAGTGGTGCCCAAGCCCGGCATTGGCTTGGGAGGGGAAGCGCTCTAAAGATCTACCGGGTATGTGGTGGGACCTCCTCGTCGAGCCCTTGGTCCAGTACATAGTTCCAACACCTTCAACATAGAGTTCTCCCTTGGGGGGAGTAAGAGTTGGCCACCCCTCAACTTGTTGGGGGCCCCGAACTCCACAGAGACCGAGAAATCGGTTTCAACACTTACCACCACTTTCCTTCGCCCACTTGCTTGAAGACCAGTCTGGTGAAGTGAACATCTTTCTCAAATTGTTCCTCTGCTTGTGAATGCGCTGAAGAGTAAGGAAAGAAGTTGCAAATCTCGTCATAGCTGGTCTAATAAGCTCCACTTGCCCCGTAAAGCTCCTCAACATATTGACAAGACCAGGGCGAACATAAATATAACTATTTATGGTCATTGCCCTCTTTAATGTTCGCCTAATGCTGGGCATCTTTCCAATATCCTCTAGCATTAAATCAATGCAATGAGCAGCACATGGCATCCAATACAAATGAGGCCGTTTTGCTTCCAATAATTTACCTGTTATGTATCATATAAACAAAGAAATATAAAGAAAAATTCAACGTATTTGAAAATTTAAGATGAAATGAAAAATTGAATAATTAATGAATAATACCTGCTAGTACGTTATTGCTTGCACTATCTGTAACAATCTGGACAACATTCGTCTCTCCAACTCGTTCCACCACCTTGTCAAGCAACTCGAACATCTTCTCCCCGGTCTTCGAATAATCTGATGCATCGACAGATTCGAGGAAAAATGTTCCTTTTGGTGAATTCACAAAAAAATTTATTAGAGTTCTTTGCTTCCTATCTGTCCAACCATCAGCCATGATAGAACAACCGTACATCTTCCACTCATCCTCATAAGCTTTCATCATTTCTTTGACTTCACTTACTTCATTATTCAGCAAAGGCACACGAACCTCATGATAACTTGGTGGCTTCAATCCAACTCCAAATTGTCCAATGGACTCCACCATTACTGCAAAACTAGGATGAGCCACAACAATAAATGGGATGGTTGTGTCATACATCCATTGAGCTATATGCTTGCAAGCTCGCCCTCTCAGCTCCTTCTTACAAGCTTCATTCATTGAGGTTTGCTTCATATTTTTTTGTTTTCCTTTACTTTGCACCATCTTTCCTATATTAGGTGCAAAAAATACATACATCGGTCCTTTATCCCTAGGTTTTTTGGACCCTCTAGCCCTACTATGAACCTTCTCTCCAATGTCATCCATTTCCTCGTCACTTCCAAAAGTATCCATATCTGCAAAGTCAGGGAATGCGCGCTTATCCGTTTTCCATAAACTCTTGCAGTTCCAAGCGGACATGTGGGGGGCATTTGACACATGACTTGGTATTTCTAAAGCCACCAACAATGTGCTGCTTGGCTCGATAAATCCCACCCTTTGTAACCTTCTCGCAGAAGTTACAAATCAAATCATTTTTAGTATTGGGGGTCAATTGACGAACATATTTCCAACATGGATCTTTGCTTGATTGAGCAGTAGATGACCCGCTCCCTTCTATTCCACCCTATTAAACCATTTTTACAAACAATTCGATATAATATCTGGTGTATGAGTGTATCATAGTGTGCAAAATGTAAAGAGTCAGAACTGAGAGGAGAGGAAGTACCATAGCATGCAAAAGATGAAACATTGTCGAGCAGCGTCAGCAGATGAGCAGAAATAGATGAGCAGCGTCAGCAGATGAGAGAAGGAAAGGTGTACTGTTCAGCAGCATCCAGCAGCGTCCAGCAGATGAGGAGCAGCCAGCAGCTTAACATCCTTTTGACATCACTATGTACTTAACTGAGGAAAGGATGCTTTGTGCACCAGCACTGTCAGATGAGGAGCAGCCAGCAGATGAGAGGAGCAGCCACTAGCGGCGAGAGGAGCAGCCAGCAGATGAGCAGAGACGATAACCTACCAGCGGCGAGAGGAGCAGCCACCGTCAGCCAGCGGCGAGAGGAGCAGCCACCATCCAGCGACGGTGAGAGGAGGAAAGGTAGCAGCGGCGAGAGGAGAAGTCACCGTCGATAAGAACAGAGGAGAAGGCACCAGGCGTCGATGGAAATGTTGAGGAGAAGGCACCGTCGAGGAGAAGGCACCGTCAGCGAGAGGGAAAAGAAAGGGCTCGCAGAAAATGTCGGAATTGAGCCCTAACTTAAAGTTAGATTTTTTAAAGCCCGCAGGCGCGCCTCACGGTGCCTCAAAACCCACTGAAAGGCGCGCCCCAGGCGCGCCTCAGGCGCGCCCAGAGCACCTCGCCCGCCTTTGGCCCTCCGAGGCACTGCCCACTGCGCCTTGTGCGTTAGGCGCCTGAGGCGCGCCTTTCAAAACGTAGTCGGCAACTCACCGAACATTCAACAAGTCTCTTATCCCATAAGCACAGTTAATTTATTGAGTGGTTGACTTTTCTTTAGTGTCGAATCTTGTGTGAATTCAATGTTTTGGAAAATATTAGTGTAACGCCCTGATCTATTGTGGGTGCGCTATAAGTCTGCAGACCAGTGACCCCAACCCATCTCCACAGATATGATTTGTAACGCCCCCAATATTTCGACGTTTAGCAAATTTGGGGCGTGGTCTGCGATTAGGAGCTTTGGGGGTGCAAATAGAGAGCTTGGTGTGCGGAAACCAATTTCAGTTTAGGGTTTTATTAAAAAAACCAAACCCTTCCCCCCTCACTCTCGTTTTCCCCGATCTCCCTCTCGCCCTCGTCTAGGTCAGCTGCACTCCCGACGCCCCCTCTCCCTCTCTCGCTCGCGCTGCTCCAGGAACGAGGAGGCTGACCCCCCTCCTCTCCTCCCTCTCTCTCGCCGGTCAGGAGGAGACCGACGCTCCCTCTCCCTCTCTTGCTCGCGCTGCTCCAGGAAGGAGGAGGCTGACCCCCTCCTCTCCTCCCTCTCTCTGCTGCAGGCTATCGGGTGCTTGCGCCGCCTGGAGTGAGAGTTCCCGCCGTTGTTTTGGCGCTTGACCGAGGATCTAGAGGAGATCTTTTGCGAGAACCGTGTGTGGAGCCGAGTCGAGGCTAGATCCGTGGTAGGGCAGCGGTTATCGTCTCCGTGATGCCTCCGCGGCGCTCTTCAAGGGTAACGATTTCTTCCCCGGGTCTTAGGAGCGTATGTTCTGTATTTTTGTGTGCATATGTTTATGTTTCGTGCAATGAGAGTCCCCTCACGCCATCTCGGTTGAGGACGGGGACTCCGCCAGGGCGTGGGATTGCGACCCCGGCGTATGTTTGTGTCAACTGCACGTAGAGTTCCCCTCCCGCTACGCGGTGGAGAGCGGGGACTCCGCCAGGGCGTGGGATTGCGACACCGGTGTAGTTTTTTGCTTTTATTTTACTTAGGAGGGCCACCCGCCTCCAATTGGACGCAGTGTGTGTTTCCCTCGGTTCATTGTGAACCCCCTCTGGGTCGATTGTGTCCGTCCCCGGCATAAACTGCATTAGTAATCCGACGCACGAGTCTGGATTAGGCATGCTGTGTGAAGCCTACCCGTGGCGTTCAGCCCGGATCGGTGATGTTGTTGTGATGTGCCTTGCGGTGAGCCTTAAACGCGCGAACGGGAATGTCCCGTGTTATTCGCCGTAAAGATCATAGGAATTCGTGGGTTTCGTTCGTGAGTACCCCGTTCCTAGGCGGGCTTTGGTGGGCCCGGTAGAATGACGTTCGTGAGGATTGTGCGGAACGGTTGAGTTTCCGCGTCACGACGTTCCAAGACTGGGAGTGGTGCTATGCTCTCTGTCGCGCTCCTTTGGACAGTGGCGGACTGTGTTTCCCCCTGTCGCGCTCGTTTGGACAGTGGCGGACTGTGTTTCCCCCTGTCGCGCTCGTTTGGACAGTGGCGGACTGTGTTTCCCCTTGTCGCGCTCGTTTGGACAGTTGCGGACCGTTTCTCCCCGCTGTCGCGCTCAATCGGACAGTTGGAGACTGTCTTCTCCTCTGTCGCGCTCTGTTAGATAAATATGTACTTCGTACCTCGTTATCCCGTTCCGTCGAATCAATGTGAAGCGTAGCTTACCTACCTCTACACTCGAGTGTGAAAGGTCACGCCTCTCGTCATGAGTACTCGGTTTAGAATGCCTCTGTGGTTTAGGTCGTGTGACCTTGGGAGTCAACGACGCGTGTGTTTTGGTACGTTATGGGGACCCCCGTTTGTGCCCATTGGTCCTTTGTTTTGGTACTTTAGTTTCGTGCGTGCTTGCAGGAGAGCGATGTACTCGCCCCGGAGTCCGCTAGGATGGCCGGGGGGATGGGTCGTTACGTTGTGTTGGTCAGCCTCATGCTGACCTTCGTTGCACCGCCTGTTTGTTCTTGGTTTCAGGTGGCGGAGCTCGCAGTGGTGTGTAGTGGGCCGGAGCACATGGGTTGCTGAGGAGCTGGTTAGGGTCCTCTCTCTGTTTTGCAGTTTTTCATGTAGCCCTTTTTGTTTGTCTGTACCACTTTTGGAAGCCATGTAAGGCCTTAAGGCCGTGTCTCTTTAGTACTGTTTTTCTTGTTGATGTGAACATTCTGGCCCCTTTGTTTTGGGCTTGTGTTTAGCTTCCGTTTCTGTTTACTCTGAGTTTTTTTAGCATGTTTTCTTGTATCAATTATTAACGTTCTAGATTTTGTGGGTATTATATGTCGTGGGGTCCCGGTCGGACCCATGTTATATTCTATTTGCAGATCAGGGATGTTACAATTGGTATCAGACTTTAGGTTTCGTGATCCGCTAGTCTTTAGGTTTCGGGACGAACCCTTTTTAACGGGTGGTGAGCACTTACAGTGCAAGAGCCTAAAATGACTAAATTTAAGCAGAATGTCCACTTAGGAATGACCAAAATCGTGGTTTTCGTGCACTTTTGGGAATTTAAGCGTCCCCTGCTTAGTGATTTCCCCTATTTATAACTGCTAGATCATGTGTCTCACATGTGTAAGCATTAATAATGACTGGCTGAAGTGCTTTTGGCCTTCATTTCTCCAAGGATTGCACTATTGGAAAATGGAATGAGCAGTTACCTGTAAAGGAATACGAATATCAGGAGAATCGCCGCTACGATTTGGGTGTTTCCATAACTTAAGTGTTGACCACCATAGTATTCTGATAAGTGTTGTGAGTCTTTGTGGCTACCCTTATGTGAACATGACTAGTGGAATGAAAAGTCATGGTCTTTAAGTTGAGATTTGTTGTGGTGATTCACCTGATACGGTATTAGATAATTATAGATGGCGTCAAACCTTTGGCGACCTATTATTTGGAATCGTTGGATTACACTTATGCCGTGTGAAATTAAGTGTGATGTATTGAAAGAGGCACCGATCATTTGTGTTACCCTACGCTTGATGGTGTGACCCCAATGTGCGCAAGCGAGCGCATAAATTCACACTTAAGATTGATGATTAAGTAGTGACACACTATGTTAATGGCGGTGATGAATTTTGATTCATGAGCAAGGAAGTGTATTGAAAGGATGGGTGGATTCCCGTCACGCTCTTTTTGGACAGTTGCGGGATGCTCCCCTCTGTCACGCTCTTTTAGTTAAATATGAAATATATTCTTTTGTGCAGAAACATGAGATAGACCGTGAGTTTGATTTGAGAGTTCGGACCGGTAAGAGGTTCAGTGAAATTAGGAGGTGCGCACTACTAATTTTAGTTTGGGTGCTTTGTTTGCACTATGCTTGTGTTTGGAGCCATAGTTTGGCCTTGAGTTTGTAAACTCTGTGACTTGGGTCCCCGAGAGTCTGGTGTGGTTGTCTGGACAAGTAAATGCCCAAGTGTGTTTGCAGGGTTTTGTATACCCTATTTTGTGAGTGCCATGAGAGCACTAGGTTTGACTCAAGTCTAATATTCGACTTGATGATCTTACGCTGTTGTGTATTCCGTATGATAGATTACGTGCGTGGTGACTAATTTTGGCATCATTTCAGCAGGGTGTATTGAACCCTGTTTTCGCTAAGGTGTCACTTGTAAAGTCTTATCCTAAGACCGTTGTAACAGTCATGCATTGGATGTTGTGACTAAGGACCTGAGTGTTCTTTGCATGCTGATTAGATGTTTGTATATTATAATGTCGCGTGTGTTGCTGAGTTCTTCCGTCTTTCTACTAGGTGATTGGTGAAGAGGTTGGTCTCTGTTGGAACCTTAGCTTTTGATTTGAGTTAGGATCCATCCTCTTTGTCAATAAATCATCTAATAACTCAGATCAAATTTCATTAAGTAAGAAAACTAAGGAAACATAAATTAAATATGATGCGATCGAATCGGAGAATATACATAAGAAAATAATATAAGCGCTCTGCGTTCGACGAATGTCGAACGGCGCTCGACAAATTCAAGCTAGCTGGCGCTCGACAAATCTCTATCAGAACAGCGCTCGACGAATTCAGTCAGAATAATCTCAGCGGTCAGGCATTCTCTGAACGGCGCTCGACAAACTTTATCCAACCCTCTCAGCGGTCTATGAATTTCAAGATAGAGACAATTGTTCAGTACATCAGACGGCGAGCTCAGGCCAACGAATGTCAAGCTGACGAATTTCTCTCTGAATCATTTTAAAAATCTTATATCACTATCTTTCTTTTGTTTTGACTATTCCTCTTAGCCGTTGCAGATCAATTAATATTTTAGCCATTGCAGAATAGCTTTAATGAAAAAAAATGGCAGGACATCTTCTCGAGGAGTCAAAGCATTGATAGAGACCTTAGCTTTTTCCTTCTTACCGAGAGAAGAATTCAAATTAAAGTAAAGGCTCTCAGATTATAAAGAGACAGAAACAGAGAAAGCGAAGAACACGAGACACAACAAAAATAGCACATTTTTGGTTGCTAACATCGTCCTGCATATTACAAACATCCTGAGACACAAATCACAACTACTTGCTCAGGATTATCACTGCACCAGAAGAAAGAAGTGTTTGAAAGGAGAGACCTCCAGAACTGTCATCAATCCATATCAGACAGGGGGAGCTCTTCAACATCAGATCCATTCAACACCACATCTCGATCTTCAAGAGTCTTCTTACACAGAGAAGAACATTACAATTTCTGTTTTTCATTTTACTTCCTTACCCCATCCTGTACAGGGTTATAACTCCCTTCAAAAGTTAATCTCGGTGACAGGGCACCTTAGCAAAAACCTGCATCTTTGTTAGAGCACCTTATCAACAGCTCACTTGGTGTGTGGACACCTTATCAAAAACCCCTTGGTGTAAGGGCACCTTATCAACAACCTCCTAGTGGATTCCTACCAGTGGGTAGAAGAGTAGATGTACCCAGTTGATGGGAACTACCATACATCTTGTGTCTTCTGGTTGTTTGTTGTTTGTTCATGGTTGCTGTGCTGATTTCTTTTATGCATCTCTACTGCTTGCTTTAATTACTCACTCAGCACATCCACATATATATATAATAAATATCATTACTTTGAAGTAAAACTTAAACAAGACCTTTTAATAAGAAGAATAAGAATTAAACCTCCACTTTCAGTCTCACTCCCTTGCAGGAGACAACCACAACTAGTGAAGCTGAAATAGGAGTGATGGAAGATCAGTGTGCCGGTGCGACTGTTGGTGGGACACCCATCCCTGTGGCATCTGCGCTTATGTCTGCTATTGGAGAAGCAACATACGAGACTCGTGATTGGGTGACTTACTTCTTGAGTTGCCATCCACCTTTGTTCAACGGTGTCGAGTCGCCCGCTTATGCTCAAGATTGGTTGGAATGGATTAAAGATCTCATTTTGGCCTTAAGAGTCCCGTCAGAGCTGAGGGTCACTCTGATCTCCTTTGCACTTTTTGGGGAGGTTAAGAGATGGTGGCAAGAGGAGTTTCGTGTACGTTTTGCTCGACGCCCTTGGTCCCAAATCCCCGTGGAAGAGTTTGCGTCGGCGTTCTGGGAACATTTCGTTCCGACGACTACCCGCCTTATACTACGAGAAGATTTTCTGATGTTGAGGCAAAAGGAGATGTCTGTGGAGACTTATCTCCAAGAGTTTTTGCGATTGAGCCGTTATGCTGAGCATGTCTTGGTGACTGATGAGGACAAAGCGCGATATTTTCTTAAAGGCTTGCGCGAGGAGTGGAAGATCAGATTGCGCGCAGCAGCGTCTATTAGTTTCCCCATTTTGATTCAAGCTGCCCGCAACTTGGAGCTTGTCTTTCGCTTAGGGCAGAGTGAGTCGGAAGAGGAGTTTAAAAGAAATAGATTGCTGGCTGCTGAATCGAAAAGAGCACATGCCTTTGAAGAATCCAAAGCTGAGAGTTCAAGAGAATCAAGGAAGAGGCAAAAGTCACCTATTGTCTACTTTCTTTGTGGCCGTCAAGGTCACGTTGTGCGTGGGTGCCGAGCTTAGTCCTGAAGAAGCAGTGGTGATAACAGTTTTTGTCCCCTCCTTTAGTGAAAGGTAACATGCGTTGGAGTGTGCGCGTGTAGTCGCACTTATGAGCAATGTTTTGTTATATGTGTCAAGCGTATACCCACTTTATTTTGGACTTTCGTTGGGGGTTTATCTTTCTCTTGTATGACTTTGAGAGTCAAGCCCATTTTTGATGATATGGTAGTTTTTGTACATGGTGCTCGTGAAGCATTAACATGAATGGTGACTATAGCGGAGAAGTTGAAATTTAATTGTTGTGTAACGATGTCGTTGTGACCGCGTATGAGTCGGACCTCGCAACGTATTGATGATGAAAAGTGCTATCTGTGTTACTTGATAATTAGCATGCTCGTGAAGAGTTTTTAGTCTACCACAAGATAGATTGAAAGGGGTTCCTTCAAAGTTGAGTTGTTGGCACGATACTATAATATTTATGTGTCGTGAGGTTAGAGATTGTTAGTTTGGGAACCTGATATTTGGACGTGTGTCCAACTTAGTTGGAATCATGAGTAGGTTCACAAACAGTGGAGTTCGTAGTTTTGCTTGGTAGGATTCGTACGGAGGTTCGTACACGTTTGAACCCAAGTAAACGCCTCATCGAGATTGAAATATCTCGGATAAGGTTCTCTCTTTTGTGTGTGAGTTACACAAATTTCGGGTAGTAGTTAGTGGCTTTGGATTGTGTATGAGCATTGTCACTCGTGAAATGTGTATGTGGTGGCACTAGAAAGAGTGCAATATGTAAGTGCTACTTATAATTTGCTAACATGGGTTAAGACTCGCGTCAATTTGGTGATTGGCTTATGTATGAGGTCAATTGGTCGTAATGAATCGTGATGAATGCGAGCAGGTTAAGGCTATTGCTCTACCTATGGAAGAGCCATGATGAAATATTGACTTCTTTCTTTTGAGGTTTTGAGTTGATAAGCGAGAATTGAAATTGTTGGTAGCAAAATGCGTGTTTATAATGCGCAATGCTCAGATTCGTGCAAGAATCGTGGACTTAGCGCGAAAGATGATTCTAGCATTCTAGTCGTGTTTTCTTATTGCGTGGTTATGTAGTGATGACCCTTTATGAGTTTGACTTCCTAACGTTTTGGTGAATGGAAATGGTTATTTGAGACACTTGGTAAATAACACCCGCGAAGCATTGCTAGTCTTATCCCATGATGGGTTGAAGGTAATTCGTTCGAAACCAAATTGTTGGCGTGATAATACGAGAACATATATGTGTCGTGAGTTGGAGATTGATGGTTTGGGGACATGATCCTTGAAATCATCTTATTGGTGAACCTATATGGTCGTGATGACCTATGTAGTGAAACCTCTAGAAATGTTTAATTGATTAAGCTTGTTGTTTGCGTTGAATGAAAGTGTAGACAAAATCCAAGTGAAAGCGCCCTCTTGAGATTGTGATATCTCAGGCATTAATTTCTCTTTTGTGTGTGGCTTACACGAAATGTGAATGGTAGTGGTGGTGTTGTGTTCTTACGTATTGAATAGATGTGATGTTCTAGTATGATTACCGCCAATGATAGACTTCCAAAACTAACGTAGTCTTGACGTGTTTGGAGTGTAAGTGAACTCGCAAAGTATTGGAATCAATGTAGTGATTTGATTCTCATATGAACGGTTGAAGTTTCTCGTTTTGTGAAAAGTGTAACCCTACATGACGTAATGGAATGACCATGGAGTGACGGAAATGAGAGTTCGTAAGGCTTTGTGGTTATAACCAATATGACGGGTGTATCCTTGTGTTATTGTATGTAAAGATTCGTTGATGTTTGTATGTTCGAATCTAGGATAATTCCCCGGGCGTTGAAAAGTCGTATGAATATTATCCGTGACCTCCTAGGGTGGTATTTCACCGCAGCTAAGATCGCTTGTTTCTCCGCCCGAATGTGTAAATCAGTGTAGCGCAGCGGAAGCGTGGTGGGTCCATAACCCATAGGTCGTTTTGTAATTTGGTGTTTTGTATCCTTCGCTGCTAAGATCGAATATAAATTTCTGGACGAAATTTCTTTAAGGAGGAGAGAATTGTAACGCCCCCAATATTTCGACGTTTAGAAAATTTGGGGCGTGGTCTGCGATTAGGAGCTTTGGGGTGCAAATAGAGAGCTTGGTGTGCGGATAGCAATTTCAGTTTAGGGTTTTATTAAAAAACCCAAACCCATCCCCCTCACTCTCGTTTTCCCCGATCTCCCTCTCGCCCTCGTCTAGGTCAGCTGCACTCCCGACGCCCCCTCTCCCTCTCTCTCGCGCGCTGCTCCAGGAACGAGGAGGTCGACCCCCCTCCTCTCCTCCCTCTCTCTCGTCGGTCAGGAGGAGACCGACGCTCCCTCTCCCTCTCTTGCTCGCGCTGCTCCAGGAAGGAGTAGGCCGACCCCCTCCTCTCTTCCCTCTCTCTGCTGCAGGCTATCGGGTGCTTGCGCCGCCTGGAGTGAGAGTTCCCGCCGCTGTTTTGGCGCTTGACCGAGGATCTAGAGGAGATCTTTTGCGAGAACCGTGTGTGGAGCCGAGTCGAGGCTAGATCTGTGGTAGTGCAGCGGTTATCGTCTCCGTGATGCCTCCGCGGCGCTCTTCAAGGGTAACGATTTCTTCCCCCAGTCTTAGGAGCATATTTTCTGTATTTTTGTGTGCATATGTTTATGTTTCGTGCAATGAGAGTCCCCTCACGCCATCTCGGTTGAGGACGGGGACTCCGCCAGGGCGTGGGATTGCGACCCCGGCGTATGTTTGTGTCAACTGCACGTAGAGTTCCCCTCCCGTTACGCGGTGGAGAGCGGGGACTCCGCCAGGCCGCTACGCGGTGGAGAGCGGGGACTCCGCCAGGGCGTGGGATTGCGACCCCGGTGTAGTTTTCTGCTTTTATTTTGCTTAGGAGGGTCACCCGCCTCCAATTGGACACGGTGTGTGTTTCCCTCGGTTCATTGCGAACACCCTCCGGGTCGATTGTGTCCGTCCCCGGCATAAACTGCATTAGTAATCCGATGCGCGAGTCTGGATTTAGGCATGCTGTGTGAAGCCTACCCGTGGCGTTCAGCCCGGATCGGTGATGTTGTTGTGATGTGCCTTGCGGCGAGCCTTAAACACGCGAACGGGAATGTCCCGTGTTATTCGCCGTAGAGATCATAGGAATTCGTGGGTTTCGTTCGTGAGTACCCCGTTCCTAGGCGGGCTTAGGTGGGCCCGGTAGAATGACGTTCGTGAGGATTGTGCGGAACGGTTGAGTTTCCGCGTCACGACGTTCCAGGACTGGGAGTGGTGCTATACTCTCTGCCGCGCTCCTTTGGACAGTGGCGGACTGTGTTTCCTCTTGTCGCGCTCGTTTGGACAGTGGCGGACTGTGTTTCCCCCTATCGCGCTCGTTTGGACAGTGGCGGACTGTGTTTCCCCCTGTCGCGCTCGTTTGGACAATTGCGGACCGTTTCTCCCCGCTGTCGCGCTCGTTCGGACGGTTGGAGACTGTCTTCTCCTCTGTCGCGCTCTGTTAGATAGATATGTACTTCGTACCTCGCTATCTCGTTCCGTCGAATCGATGCGAAGCGTAGCTTACCTACCTCTACACTCGAGTGCGAAAGGTCACGCCTCTCGTCATGAGTACTCGGTTTAGAATGCCTCTGTGGTTTAGGTCGTGTGACCTTGGGAGTCAACGACGCGTGTGCTTTGGTACGCTATGGGGACCCCCGTTTGTGCCCATTGGTCCTTTGTTTTGGTACTTTAGTTTCGTGCGTAGTTGCAGGAGAGCGATGTACTCGCCCCGGAGTCCGCTAGGATGGCCGGGGGGAGGGGTCGTTACGTTGTGTTGGTCAGCCCCATGCTGACCTTCGTTGCACCGCCTGTTTGTTCTTGGTTTCAGGTGGCGGAACTCGCAGTGGTGTGTAGTGGGCCGGAGCCCATGGGTTGCTGAGGAGCTGGTTAGGGTCCTCCCTCTGTTTTGGAGTTTTTCATGTAGCCCTTTTTGTTTGTCTGTACCACTTTTGGAAGCCATGTAAGGCCTTAAGGCCGTGTCTCTTCAGTACTGTTTTTCTTGTTGATGTGAACATTCTGGCCCCTTTGTTTTGGGCTTGTGTTTAGCTTCCGTTTCTGTTTACTCTGAGTTTTTTTAGCATGTTTTCTTGTATCAATTATTAATGTTCTAGATTTTGTGGGTATTATATGTCGTGGGGTCCCGGACGGACCCATGTTATATTCTATTTGCAGATCAGAGATGTTACATGATTGGCCGCAGCCGCTAATTCCAGTGGCGGATTGTTGAGGCTGGGGCTTGAACCGCAGACCCATCTCCACGGGCTTGAACCCTAGTGGAGGTCTGGGGTTCAAGCCCCAGCCTCAACAATCAGCCACTGGAATTAGCGTATGTAGCCAATCATATCCGTGGAGATGGGTTGGGATCACTGGTCTGCAGACCTGTAGCGCACCCACAATAGATCGGAGCGTTACGTAAAAAGTGCAGCTCAATTGGTGATGATGACCAGTTTAGAACTCCCTTATCCAGGAGGTCTGGGGTTCAAGCCCAAGCCTCAAACATCCGCCACTGGAATTAGCGGCTGCGACCAATCAGATTCGTGGAGATGGGTTGGTGTCACTGGTCTACAGACTTGTAGCGCACCCACAATAGATCGGGGGAGTTACAATTAGTTTGTAGTCTTTGTGCCAATATTATCCTGTGACTTGCCAGGTTGTGTTTGTCCAAGCATTTGTTTTCTAGCACTCTTTCATGTGTATTACTTTATTTGTTCCATTAAAAGAGACTCTACTTGAACGTGAGTATTGCATCATATTGTTTATAACGTTCTAATAGCAAATTTAGTAGCCGGATTCGTGTCTAATTCATTCCAGCATTCATAGAGTCGACACCTACTCTTTGTGTCTCATCCGTCCTGTGCCAATATCAGAATAGGTTAAGCCAAACAACCCATTTCGACGCTACCTAATTAGAAGGAAAAAACTCATGCAGCTTTGTGCATTTCACATGTTAGAAGACAGGCCCGGATGGGGATCGACGTCGAACTACGGATCGCTATTTGGCGGGCCCCGCATTTGTGTATTCGCGCAGGAAGCGTTGATCGGATCGACGATCCGAGACCACGAGCGTATCTGGAGCATCGTTTTATTGTTTCTATGTTTTTTTGGACTTGTATTTGGTGTTTTAGGACACCGGATGTAACGTCCAATCGTAATCGTTCACGGCGGGTGCCCAACCACCCCTCTCATTATAAATAGAGGTGGTGGCTTTCATTTACAGACATTGTTTGTTTGTGAGAGCTTCCAGACTGGCAATCTTATCGTGGTGCGACGTCGCAAGACCCCGGGATGCGACGTTCTGGTTATTTTTAGCAAATTTTTGGTTCCTTTTTTAACTCCCGTAAATCCTCTCATTTCCAGTACTCTTCCATCCCAGCCATCCACTCCCTCATCCAAATCGCAAAAACAATGTACTCCTCCATCCTAGTCGTCCACTGCCTCATCCAAACAGCAAAACCCACGCTATCGCAAGTCTCGATTTGGCCCCTCGTCTTCCTCCCCGTCGCAAGTCTAACTGCAACCTCCAGCCATGTTCTTCTTCCTCCCAGTCTGCCCTCCTCCACGTAACTACTCCATCAACCAAGCCCTCTCCATCGTCAGTCCACGACAAGCCCCAACCCCCTATAGTTCAGCGCCGACATCTCCTCCCCCTTTCCTCCATCCAACCCATCAGGGAATCCCTGTATCCCACGACCCCTTCCCTTGCTCTCGCCGCAAAATCCACTCCTGCACAAGATCTCGAGTCTTGTTCCCGTCCAGGCCATTGATTCCTCCAAGCCGCACGCGCCGCGCCTTCACCTCTCTGCTCTCTGTCGTTGGAGCCACCAAATTCCCAACTGCCGCTCGCTCCCCTGCTACAACCGAACCCCCTCCTCTCCAAAGGTCATCATCCTTCATTCCAGTACAGCAAGAATCCTAGTCTTCCACCACCCGTCTACTTCCCCTCCTTCCAGCACTATAGTCCATCCCTACTCGGACAAATCTCCACCCTTGTTGACGCATTCCGCCACCGATGAACCCCTATATTCGTGAGTACCTTTATTTTAGTGTGTTTTATTGCTTTATATTGAATATTTGGATGTTATAGCATGTTTTAAGCGGAAATCATGACTTGATTGTGTTTTTGTTTCCTTACTTTGTTCTCCTATAATCTATTCTCAAAATTTGTAGTTGGAAACACCATTTACGAAGACGAGATATATTAATTGCTAACACTTTATTTCCAGATTAGGTAGATTCATGCATGCATCATTCATATTGAGTTTGTTTTAGTCCATCCCACACATTCACTTAGGATTACATTAGTGTTGGCACAACCACCTTTCCACAGCCTACCCTGCGTCAGTCTCTACACGCGTAAGGGGCGTATTTGGAATATAGTCTCACATTGAAAACGCATGTAGCGTTGTGCATTTCACATAGAGCATGGACCCCTAGACCTACAACCAATCAGTTTTAGGCTGGAAGCATAAGTTTTAATATGGTATCAGAGCATGTTAAGTCCAACGGCCCACTCCTTCATCACCTAATGAAAAGAAAATAAATCCACATGCTAGAGGGACAAAACCCTACACGTGAGAGAGCGTGTTGATGATATAATATCACTTAAATAATTCATATAGCTTTGCACACTTGATAAAGATCTTGGGTCCCTCCCCCATAATCAATTGGTTTTGGGTTTGATGCATAGGTTGTGCCAATTTCATGCATGCCCATGCAATTGAAGACTGCAGCACAAGATGAATTAAATAGTGGAGTAGAAAATTGAAGACAATTGCTTGATTAAACTTTTTAGCAACACAAAATATGGGTTTCAGTCAAACCTGCTTTTGACTTGTGAAGTCATTTACATCCCACAAACGCAAAGATCCGTCTTCAGAATAAGTTAGGATGGTTTCCTTAGATTTGGGATTCCATTCTCCACCAGTCAAGCCAGATATATGACCTTTGGTGTTCTTCAAATCACGAATATACATATCACCTTTTATAAACTCACCCAAGGTAAGTCCGTCGCGATCATAAATCTGCAATTAATTTCCCGATTAAATCAATAAAAAAACTGTAATAAACTATAATCTAAAGATGAACTAGCTAAAGTTAAACCACCTTAGCTTGTGCAGAACCTGTGACACACAGGAACCTGTCTGATGTGGGACTCCAACTTAAGCTCCGGACCTGGTGACCTTCATGTGATTAATAAAAGCAAGAAGAGAACCTGAGGATTGCCAAAGAACACACACACTTCTTCTTCGTATTTCTTAGTTAACTGAAATATTACATATGCAGGGATATATGTATAAAGGCTGCAGATAAGGCTTGCAGCTTTGTTGACCGTTGACTGTAGAGAGACTACAGCTATTACAATTACTAAAGTATTACAAGTGGTGTGCTTATAAACAAACATAAACAAAGCTGGTGGGACCTGGTTTACTGCTCACAGATCCCCCTTTTAAATCGGGCCTTTGATCAGCCCTAGACCTAATTTTGATCGCAGCTCAAGAAAACGCGTTCTTGGGAGCGGCTTTGTCAGCGCATCAGCGAGCTGTTCTCCGGTGGCGCAATACTTTACTGCAAAAGTTTTCTTCTCGACTTGATCTCTGATGAAATGGTAGCGTAGTTCAATGTGTTTACTCTTCCGTTGTGTAACTGGATTGTTTGCGAGATGGATTGTCGATGTGTTGTCGCAGATTAGAGTCGATGGTTCTTTCTGATCTTTGTCTTCTATTTCTGCAAGTAGGTTTTGTAACCAGAGTGCTTCGCAGCAAGCGTTGCTCAAGGCGATGTACTCAGCCTCAGTGGTCGACAATGCCACTGTAGGTTGTTTACGAGACGCCCAAAGTATTGCCTTGGTGCCATAATAAAAGATATATCCACTAGTACTGCGACGATCATCCACGCTTGAGCCCCAATCTGAATCAGAATATCCTATTATTCTGGGTTCTATATCTTTGGCAAACACAAGTCCCAGATGCAATGTTCCTTTTAGATACCTCAAAATGCGTTTTGCAGCAATCATATGAGAAAGCAGAGGATTACTTACGAATCGTGATACCATATTCACTGCATTCGTAATATCTGGGCGAGTATTCGTGAGGTAGCTTAATGACCCCACTAAAGAGCGATATTCACTTTCATTTACTTTCTCTTCTTCCGTATATTGAGATAACTTAACTCCTGTGTCCATTGGTGTTAGAGATGGATTGCATTCAGCCATATTAAATTTTGTGAGTATATCCAATATGTATTTATGCTGTGAAATACAGATTTATGCTGTATTTATGCTGTATTTCTAAACCCAGGAACAACTTAACTGATCCTAGATCTGTCATCTCATATTGCTTTAGCATTGTGTCTTTGAAGATCTTGATCAAGTTAGGGCAGCTTCCTGTGACCAGAAGGTCATCCACATATAGGCCTGCCAAGAGTATATGTTGGTTTTGTCTTTTTACATATAAAGATGGATCACTTGGGCAATGCACAAATTGTTGTGATAGCATGTATGCATCAATGTTGTGATTCCAAGCTCTTGGGGCTTGTTTCAGCCCATAGAGTGCCTTATTCAATTTATATACTTTCTCTGTTTCTTCCCCACCTTTCTGATAGCCTGGAGGTTGCTCCACATAGATATCTTCTTGTATTTCTCCATTTAAAAATGCAGCTTTCACATCTAAATGGAAAATTGGATATTGCTTTTGTGCTGCATATGCCAATAACAGGCGGATTGTGTCCATTCTTACCACTGGTGCATAGGTTTCATAAAAATCAATACCAAATTGTTGTGAATACCCTTTTGCAACTAATCGAGCTTTATATTTGGCTAAAGTTCCATCTGCATTGATTTTTGTTTTGTAAATCCATTTCAATCCAACTGTCTTTTGATTTGTTGGTTTCTGAACTAATTTCCAAGTCTTATTCTTTTCTATGGTTTGCATTTCTTCTGCCATAGCTTGTCTCTATACTGCTTCTTTTTCTGCTTCTGCAAAAGTGGAAGGAGTCATAGCTGAGAATGCAACTTCAGTTGTGTCATATATTTCTTGAAGACTACGAGTACGAAGTGGTGATGATGAGTCTGAATCGGAATCAGGATCAGTTCTGACCGGTCCTGTAGTATCCAATGGTGGCATACTTTGTGTAGCACCATGATGGATGGGGTCTGTGAAATGGATGGAGCTTCTTCTTGGCTCAACCGTCACAGGCCTTTGAGTCTCTGACTGCCACTTCCATGTATGATCTTCATCAAACTTTACATTCCTGCTGATGATGAGTTTCTTGGTATTTGGGTGATATAATTTATAGGCTTTTGACACTTCACTGTAGCCTATAAAAAGGTAACATTCCCCTTTTTTATCCAATTTGTCTCTATTGATAGCTGGTATTAAAGAATAACAGGGACTTCCAAATATTCTTATGTGTGCAATAGATGGTTTGGTCTTATATAGCCTTTCATAAGGGGTAATGTTTTGTAAAGCTTTCGTAGGAGCTCTATTTAACAGATATACTGCTGTCCTGCTGGCTTCAGCCCAAAACTCTTTGGGTACCTTTTTAGTATGTAGGAGACATCTAGCCATTTCTATGACTGTCCGATTTCGTCTTTCGACTACTCCATTCTGCTGAGGGGATCTTGGTGCCGTCAATTCTCTTTTAATACCATGTGCTTGACAAAAGGCTGAGAACTGATGAGAGGTGAATTCCCCTCCTCTATCAGTTCTAAGGCATTTAATAGGTAAGTTCAGTTCATTTTCAGCTGCTACCTTAAATGTCTGAAAGATGTCTAATGCTTCATACTTATTTTGTAAGAAATAGATCCACATATAACGGGTATAGTCGTCAACGAGAAGCAAGAAATAACACTTACCTCCCACAGAAGGTGTGGAAGTTGGACCACACAGATCAGCATGAATGAGATCCAAAGGTTGTTTAGTTTGAATACCCGTAAGTCTCTTATAAGGAAGAGCATGAATTTTGGCACTTGTACAATCTTCACAAAACTCTTGTTGCCAGCTGACTTTAGGAAGTCCTTGTACCAATTGTTTCTTTGACATCATTTGAATGGCTTCCCAATGCAAATGACCTAGTCTTGCATGCCATAATTTTGATAATAAGTTTGATCCTTGCTGTTGGTGATGACTTGATAGTGCTTGTAGAGTTGGTTTGGACATATCCAAAGTGAATACTTTATTTGCTGACATTTGAGCTGAGGCAACAATACTTCCACTTTCTCCTTCTTTGATTTTGCATGAGTTAGAGCTAAATAATAGTTCATACCCTTTGCTTAATAATTGCCCCACACTAAGTAAATTTTGAGCTAAATGTGGGCACATAGTGAACATCTGGTATAGTTCTAATGCTGCCAGTTGTAGAAGAAATTGTAACAACTCCCTTACCTTCAATTGGAATTGTTTTACCATCTCCAAGATGCACTACTGATTTATATGCTTCATCAATGGAGAGAAAATTGGCTTTAGTATTGGACATGTGACTTGAACAGCCACTGTCCACATACCAAATGGCTGCTTCTGGTGTTGCTGCTTGCATACAGGAATAGAACATTTCTTCTTTTTCTGTTTCTTCAGTAGGTGCTTTTCCTTTTTCCATATACTGTGCTTGTTCACTTGTATTATGCCAATAATACTTAGCTGAATGATTGGGAATTCTGCATCGTTTACATCTGGAGTAACAATCCTTTGAATCATGGGTAGTTTTGTCACAGATAATACAATATTTCTGATTGGTTTGAGGGGTGAAGTTGGATTACCTAGTTTGCACTTTTCCATTGTATTTTCCTTTCATACTTCCTCCTGCAGCTTGTTGTTTACTGCCAGGAAAACCACCTGTGGATACAGGTTTGGTCAAAGGTTTGTTTGGTTTCTGTTTGACATATAGTTTGGACTGGAAAGCTTGTTCCAGTGGCTGCACGTCTCTTTGTAATCTGTCTTCATGTGCCTTTAAAGATCCTGCTAGTTCAGTTATGGTTAATCGTTTGATATCTTTTGATTCTTCGATTACCATGACTGCAGGATTATAAGGAGGGGTTAAGCTCCTTAGAAGTTTGGGAACTATGGTGCGATCTTCAATTATGCCTCCAAAATTGCGGATTTGATTGATCAATTTAACAGTTCTGGCTATGAACAAATCAATCGTTTCCCCTGACTGCATACGAATCAACTCAAATTCCGTCCAAAACCTTTGCAATTTCATTTCCATGACCTTTGTGCTGCCTTTATACTCCATTTGCAACATGTCCCAGGCATGTTTAGCTGTTTCAGCACCCATAATACGTGGAAATACTGTTTCAGACACACCTTGATGGATTAGGGAAACAGCACGTGCATCTTTCAGTTTTATCTCTTCTATTTGTTTAATAACACTGGCTTCTACATCTTTGCTTCCTTCAGCTAACGCAGGTAGTTGTGGCCCAGTATTCACCAAGTCCCATAATCCTTGGGATAAGAAGACAAATTTCATTTGTATGCTCCACTGATCATATTTCTCCCCATCGAATACCGGAATCGATGAATGAGAATATACAAACGAGGAAGACGAAGAAGAAGAAGACATGGTATCCAATGATGAGAACTCAATAAGAGCTTCAAAGCTCTGATACCAACTGTGATTAATAAAAGCAAGAAGAGAACCTGAGGATTGCCAAAGAACACACACACTTCTTCTTCGTATTTCTTAGTTAACTGAAATATTACATATGCAGGGATATATGTATAAAGGCTGCAGATAAGGCTTGCAGCTTTGTTGACCGTTGACTGTAGAGAGACTACAGCTATTACAATTACTAAAGTATTACAAGTGGTGTGCTTATAAACAAACATAAACAAAGCTGGTGGGACCTGGTTTACTGCTCACACTTCAAAAGGTTCCAACTGTCTGAATGATTGGAACTTGGAAGTCATCCCTTGGAAATCATACATTCTTACATTGTAGTCATAGCTTCCAGAAAGCACTCTTGATCCAGAATGATCAACTGCAGGAGATGAAACAATCTATAAACAACAAGAATGATGCTAATCATTATATGTTCAAGAAAATAAAGGACTATTCCATGAAAATTTAAATGTTAGAAATAAACTATTATGGATGAACAAATTGTTTCCGAGACACTAGTATTTGCTCTGAACATGCATGTGGAAGAATTTAATTTGAAAATTCAAAAAAGGTAGAATAACAAACAATTGAAGAAAGAAACACAGTAGACTGTGATAAAATGCAGGAAGATTAAAAATGTCTAAAATAAAATTTAATTAGAAAGTAGCATAGTTATTAATTTATGCCATGATTATGTTACGTTACAGTTTATGTCATGCATAAGGATACTGGTAATATCATTCTTCTGATGTGATACATCTTATATATAAAGAGGTTAGTGAGAGGATACAAGATAAATGATTAGCAAAACATATAATTGCTCTAAATCATCACTGAATGGTGGCTGAGCTCTCCTCCTACATAAGATGCTGATGTAGATGATGTTGACTAGCCTTTTGAAGCCATAATTGATGAAGTTATTACTAGATATTTAAGTATTTAATTAACTAGCCGGTAGAGTCACGAAGTTGTCTTGCATTTAATTAACTACTCGTTAGAGTCTTGAAATTGTCTTGTATTTAATTAAGGGCAATATTATAAGCACAACGATTATGGCTATTGACCGTCAAATTATAATGACACATCAAAACATGCTATTTTCACACGATGTGTTATTGACACACCAAAA
The DNA here is from genome assembly GCA_033032865.1 of Dactylorhiza incarnata. Lineage (NCBI taxonomy): Eukaryota > Viridiplantae > Streptophyta > Magnoliopsida > Asparagales > Orchidaceae > Dactylorhiza > Dactylorhiza incarnata. The sequence goes on along the minus strand of JAWHQI010000003.1, from coordinate 13,558,957 downwards.
TTAATTTTTGATTTTTTTCTATGATATTTCAAGAGACCCAGCATCGCAAGGGAATAACCATTTGTAAAACAAAAATATTTTCATACCTCAAGCCTCAAACCTTTTTCTTTAACTAATATAACAACGGTAGCTATAATTTCCAGCTCCTTCTTAAGCCCTCTGGTTATTAATGCTTCCCTCAACTTCTCCACTCCCCCACCTCCCAAAATCTCCTTACAAATTTGAAATCTGTACATAAAAGCTAGGTTTTGGTTCTTCAAGCAGATTCATCACCACCACTTCTCCTCTAGCAAAATCCATGCCGTTCTTGCAGGCATTCAGCATAGCCACGCAGACTGGCCCAAAAAATGTGTTCTTCAATGCATTCAGAGCACAAACAGAACATGATTACCTGGGCATTGCGCAAAACAGAAAGGGGGAGGCAGGAGGCCATGAAAGGAAGTATTCACCCTGCTCCGGCCACCTCTGCTGAGCGGCATCATTTGATCCTGATGAATGCCACAAGGTGATGCACAGATCGATTTGTTTACGGACATCTAACCGGATGTTCTTCTTTCTAGTCCATTTACCATTTTCGTGATGATTTTACAGTCGCCCATGGATGATGAAGAAGCAATGGTGGCCAAGAGGTTGAAGAAAGAGGATCCTGCGGACGAGGACGTCAACATTGGCGAAGAGATGACGTTGACTAATTATCCGTCTGTGGAGATCGAGAAGGACGACGAGCAGCTCAAGCAGTGATTCCTCTTCATCCAGCGGTATTTGATTCTCGTCACGCCGGTGTGGCAAACGAGGAGACGGGCTCGGGGAGAGAAACGGTGTGTAAGCACTGCAGTTTTGGCTATCCGCACTCTATTTGTATGAGTTATTATGCGTCTTTTGGAAATACGTCTTGTCCATTCATTTTTAGAAAAAAAATATTCAACATGAAAGTTGTAGATCTCGTCGAGATCTACAACTTTAATGTTGAACACTTATCCTAAAAATGCACGCACAAGATGTATTGGTGCCCTGATTGAAACATGACGTAACTATAGTGAATTTTTGGAAATACGCCTTGTACATGCATTTTTAGGAAAAGTATTCAACACGAAAGTTATAGATATCGACGAGATCTACAACTTTTGTGTTGAACACTTTTCCTAAAAATGTATGTACTGTTGAATCCAAATTTGCACCTCAACGTTCGACGCTAGGAAAGCGAGGGAAAATGGAGGCCGCGAGCTGTCGGTTACTATTGATTAGAGAGAATTAGACCGCTATTGAAACATGACGTAACTATAGTGAATTTTTGGAAATACGCCGCCTTGTACATGCATTTTTAGGAAAAGTATTCAACACGAAAGTTATAGATATCGACGAGATCTACAACTTTTGTGTTGAACATTTTTCCTAAAAATGTATGTAGTGTTGAATCCAAATTTGCACCTCCACGTTTGATGCTAGGAAAGCGAGGGAAAACGGAGGCCGCGAGCTGTCGGTTACTATTGATTAGAGAGAATTAGACCGCTACCAGCGGTCGAGACGGGACTTCGCCCGTCACGGCGAATGTCACTCCTGTGACGGGCTTTCCCTTGATTTATGTAAAGTGATTTACAACGGGTTACAGGACCAAGAAATTAGAAGTCGGTCGGTCAGACAGGTCGCAAGACAGTGAACTCGAGACCGCAGCTCTAACAAGCGAGCTCCAGAATTAGAGTGTGCGTGTCTTGGGAACGTCGCCGCCCCCTATTTATAGGCTCAGGGGTCTGCCCGAACGAGCAGGGATAAAATAACCACCTGCCCGGATACAGGAGAATCGGGCAGGGGGTGACGGGATACAGAAGGGAAAAAGGAAGAAGCCGCGCGGCTTGGCGGCTTGAATCTCCGATCTGCGCTGGTCGGGACCGAAATGTACTGCGATCAAGGCAGTGAAGCAACTCGGGCAGTCTTTGACCTAAGACCGCGGTCTGCCTTCTCGACTTGAGCCTTGACAGTCTTCAATCCTGGGGGCGGTCAGGAATAATATAAGACCGCCCGGCTTGGTTCACGCTGGGCTGAGAGCCGCTGATTCTGGAACTGGGCGGCTTGACACATCTAACCGCCCGGTTTGAGAGAGGTTCTGTTTAGGTAGCGGTTTTCCGGGTAAACATGATCCCCGCATATTTTCAAATCTCGAGGAAATTTCGAAAATATTAGCTTTAGCCGGAGACCTCACCCGGTTTATCCTTAAGGCTATAAGAAAGCCTGAGAGCTCTCCATTCTGCATAACTTCTTCGAAATCACGGGACACTACTCGCCGCTTGCGGTTAGACTTCTTAAAACCGGCGACTTGGTCAAGATGGATTTCTTGGATAAGCTTCAAGTTCGGGTGGATAAAGATGGAGGTCGGAAAAAGGAAGAGGATGGGAAAAAAGAGGAAGACCAGAAGGAGGAAAGTCGGAAGAAAAAAGATTGGAAGAAAGGCAGCCGGTCTGGGAAGACCGCAGCGGGTAACCCAAAACCCGTTGTGGAGTTAACAATTCCAAAACTGCCTGAAGAGCCCGAAGTGGGCAGTTCCAAACTCCCTCCAACTGATCCGCCCGTACTTTCTGATAATGCGAACCAACACACCGCCGTCCTGCCGACATAGGAGAGCCCGCCCCTTTGGTATGGAAATCACCCCCTCTGGGAATCCTCATTTACTGATAAAGGATGGGGAAGAAGGGGTGGTCAGTTCCCCGAAGCCGGGCGAGTTGACCACTCCTTTAATAGTGGATGATTACCCGAGCTCTTCTAAACAAGACGACCCAAATTTGGGCAAGAAGAAGAGGAAAAGGGCCGAGACGACGACGGAGAGAATAGCCAGGAAGGCCAAGAAATTGGCGGCTAAAAACAAAGGAGCATTCAAGAAACCGGCAGAGTCCCGCCTCCAACACAACCCGCACGTTAAAGAAGAAGTTGAAGAGCCGGCCACCCCTTCCGTTAAGCCGGGCGACTTGCCTCCAGACTCTGCGGATAGTATGTCGCTTAGCGACATCCTCAAGGGTATGGATGATTTTGAGAAACAAGATAAGCTCCTTGACAGTCCCGTGACTTCGAAACGAGCTGACCCTCCTGCTGATGATGCAGCCACACTTGAAGAGTCCGCGCAAAAGGGGGATCACCCTGTGATGACCGAGTTGCAACTGATAAAGGCGAAGGCGGAGGAGAGGAGGCGGACTCTGGATAAGTCGCAGCGGTCGGATCCCTTTGCACCAGGTAAGCTCAATGCGGGTTATAATCATGTCCGCTTCTTCATTCCGCGGCCTCGGAAAAGACAAAATGATCTACTATTGAATTTGCCGCCGAGCTTTTTTCCGTCAATGGTTCAAATCTCTGCCATTAGACGAAGGAGTAAGGAGAGACTTTGGCGAGAACAACGGCGGAGAATGGACCCGGAACAGTCGAGGTGGCCTGTGTACTCAGACATTAATTTTGTAAATTTTTATATTGTTTTGTAAGTTTTCACTTGAGCTAACCGCGTTACTGCTTGCAGATAGCTCGGAACAAGTCATGAAGTCGGGCGACCTCTCGTCAAGCCTGCCTCCGCTATCCCCGTCGGCGCCAAGCCTCCTATTGAACTCAAATTCTGGGCAAGAGGAGTTTGACAACCTCCAGAGGCTTCTTAGTGACTTGAAGGAAAAAGTGACGGAGCTAGAAGGCCGGGAGGAAGCCACTCGACTTACCCTGGAGGCGGAGAGGAAAGCGCGGCTGGAGAAGGAGAAGCTGCTTGAAGCACAGGTGGAGGCCGCCCGGACTACCTTAGAGACTGAGAAGAGGGCGCAGCTGGGTAAAGAGAGTTGACGGAACAGAACGCTATTCTAGCCGCCCGCCTTGATAAGGAGAAGAAGGCGGTCTCGAAGCTGGATGCTGATTGCAGATATTATCAGGACAAATATTTGCGCTTAACTAGGGAAGTCGGCGGAAGCCGGCGACACATGAATGATGAGAGGATGAATATATTGAGCCGCCCGGCTGTTGGGGCGACCTCAAATCCCCCTCCGGTTAGGGCGGCTGATCCTATGATCGATGGGGCCGCCGGGATTCCTCCTGCCCGTATGATTCCTGCTATGCAGGTAAAGAGGGATGTCGCGTGGTTTCATTGCACGATCAACCATCTTCATTATCATTCAAGACAAATTTACAGTCTACTCAACCATACCAGCGACCAGGTCGCGCAACTTCATCGTGAGGATACCTCTCCTGAGCACCGCCAGACGTGAGCGGCTTTAAAAACAATATTTGTAATATTATTTGTGTGATCTGATGGTTGGATATCTGCTTGACAATATTCTTTTCTTTTTTTATGTCTTCTAATATTCGTACAACCTGTGAGGATTGTTTTTTAATAACCGCGGTCTATGCCTTGTGTGAATTCTTAGCATATTATCCGAATTGATTTACAGGTCGCGCGACCTGTGATGCATGCTTGTGGTTTTTCTACTGAACTTTATTAATATGATAATGCAGTTGGCTGACCGCGGGGCTTGCGTTATGTGATATTTTTTGAGTGCTTTTGATCCCTGTATTCCACTGTGGGATCTAACCATGCAGGTTGCTGACCGCGCGGTTAGAGCGTATAACCGCAATATGATTTTGCTAATTGCAGATCGCCGAAATCTATAAGTAGTGGCCTTCCGAAGTCATTCTTACGATTTCCATGGCGCGGGCTAAGAGCAAATCGAAGCGGTCTGACAAGGTCCAGTACGTCCGAACTGACGCGGCTTTTGCCTTCCACTCTGCAGATCACAAGGAATGTCGTCTGACTCAAACCGAGTTGGACGGCTTCATTAGGAAACATATGGCTGGAAGCAATCTGCTCACGCGGCTTTCGTTGCGCGACGAGCGGATTAATTCCTCTTCTCCAAACCAGATCGTCGTGCCGATCGACCATTTTGAAAATGGCTGCAAGTTTCCACCGCCTCTTGAAGTCATTACCATCTTTGACCATTACGGGGTTGTGCCCGGACAACTCCTGCCGAATTCTATCGCCTCCATTTATAGTTTTATCTCTTATTTCGGTCTGAGCGGGTCCGGTTTTCTATCGACCTGTTCAGAAAGTTCTTCTCGGTGCGGGCTATCCCGGATGCGGGGACTTCAATCTTCAGAGGGCACCTTTACTTCGGGTGCCGAGGGTTGAAAATCGTCAATCTGGCGAACAAAGTTTCGAACTGGTCTGAAAGGTATGTGATGTTCGAAGGCAACTTCGGACTGCTGCAGGTCAACCAGCAGGTGCGGGGCGAGGAGGCTTTCCGGACTGCCGACATCGGGCAGATCGAGCTGGACATCTTCAAATTTCTTGAGAACGAGCGGCTTGATATTAACCATTATATCCCGCTATTATCAGAGTTGGAGGATATCCATCCGGAAGACAGTAAGTTCCTCACAACTCGGTGCTTTGTGACCGCGCGGAATGCCTTACTAAACTTTATCTTTTGTTTCGCAGCTGCCACCGTTATACCAAAGAACAAGCCGGTAAGCCCGGCCGGTCCGGTTCTGACCCAGAGGGAGAAGCGACAGCAGCATAGCAAACCGCAATCGTCCGAGGAGGAGGGCCCGACTTCCTCAGGCGAGTTCGAGCTCCTACGCTCCTGCAGGAATCCACGAGATCTGCGGGGCAACCCGATAGTCCTATGGAACAAGGATGGGGATTGCGTGCAGGTGTCCACCGCGCTCCCTTTCTGGGGGAGAGAGAGAATTAGTCGCCATGCATTAGCCGTCGGGGCCGCTATGTATGGCCGGAAGACCCTGAGGAAATTAAAGAGGGTTCCGGAGGAGGAGCTTTCCACGGTGGCCGCGCAAGCCGGTGCATGGGGCTTTGCGGCTAATCACTTTATGGCCTTATCGTACAAGCGGCTAGTTTCATCCCAAACGTATCTGGAGAAGAAAAATGCCGAACATGCTGAGGAGATCGCCCGGTTAAAGGAGATCGTGGTGGTAAGTTATCTGATAAATAGTTGTATGGCTTGTATTCTTCAAACCGTGCGGCCTAACCCCTTTTTCTTCTTACAGAATCAATATGATATGGATAATCCGGCCTTCCAGGATGAGGTCTTCCCCCATGTGGCCAAGGGGATCGATGGTGCCCTAGGCCGCCTAAGGGAACGGGACGGTCTGTCCGCAGGCTTTGAGGACACCACCTTCTCGGACCTCTATCCGGGCCTGAAGGATATGCTCGAGGAGATAAACCGCAGGGCCAAAGGAAAAAAACAAGGTTGAATCCGGCAGCTCGGGAGAAGATGAGGACGACGAGGGTGAGACCGCTGCGGATACAGAAAATGCTACTCAACAAGGAGGAGATGCTGATGATGAGGCCGCTCTCGATGATGGAGAAAGTTCATCTTCTGAGACCAGCACCTCTGAAAGCAAGACCGCCCGGGTTGGGGATAGCAGCTCGTCAAGCTCCTCGTCATCTAGTAAAGGCTACTCGCCCGACGTTGACATTGATTGTGTGGATTCAAGCTCTCTTGCAAAGAAGAAGTTGAAATCGGGAGAGTAGCATTTTGTTACTTATGAATTTCTTTTTGTATAATCGACGACTTAATTTTGTTAGCCGGTCGGTTAGAATATTGTAAATATACATTTTGAAAATGAATGAAAGTTGTACATGTTCAGCTGTCTATCTCTTGCGACTTACTTGTGATTGTTGTCTTATTTTTCTTTAAATTACGCTCTTTGTAATTAAATTGCGCGGTTTAATATTGATCGAGCGGGCAGAAAATCGACCTCTCAGGAACTTTAAATGAATATCCAACGAATTAATTGGAAGCCGACTACAACTGCAAGCCGCTAATTGTAAATAAATTCCAATTAGGCGCGATCACTTCTTGATCCGCGCTACTTTATAAGGTAACGAATGCCCACAAGCCATAGGAAAATTGTTAGTCGGCTGCGTGGTAAGCATACACCCCGGGCGACTAATAAATTTGAAATCCAGAGTAATATCCAATCCTTGCGAGCACGAGCAACAATCAGTAAGCTCGAACGGTCTGTATACAATCCGGGCGATTAATAATTTGTATTCCTGAGTAATACCCAATCCTTGCAAGTACAAGTAATAATTGGTAAACTCGCACGGTCTGTATACAATCCGGGCAATTAATAATTTGTATTCCTGAGTGATACCCAAACCTTGCAAGTATAAGCAACAATCAGTAAGCTCATGCGGTCTATATACAATCCGGGCGATTAATAATTTGTGTTCCTGAGTACTATCCAATCCTTGCAAGTATAAGCAATAATTGGTAAGCTCGCGCGGTCTATATACAATGCGGGCGATTAACAATTTGTATTCCTGAGTAATATCCAATCCTTGCAAGTATAAGCAATAATTGGTAAGCTCGCGCGGTCTGTATATAATCTGGGTGACTAATAATTTGAAATCTTGCAGTCTGTAATAACTCATGATTGCTTCCCTGTGGACGGCTCAATTTTAACCAAGCGAATAAAATAAATAGCCATAAGGCTGATAGAGTTATGGACCGGATGAGAAAACCGATCGGCCAACATTATACTTGATATCCTGTTGGAAACCGCTTTACGGCATTCTATGACAGCCCGTTCTAGCTTTTACGGCTAGATTCATTCTAACCAATCGGTTAGTTAATTAAGCTATTATTTATTCAAGCCGATTGGCTTAATGAGCTAGACTGCCTAGTCCTGAAATCCATATGTTGTTATACCTGCTTATCTAAAGCCGGTCGGTTTAATTGTTCAAACCGCCCGGCCTGGATGATACCTGTTAAATCCTTCTTTTCTCCCGAATGGTCGGAAAGGACCATCAGAGAGGGAATACCTTCCTGTAAAGAAGCAAAAAATGGCTATAGGCTCAGATAATCAAGTGGGCAGGTGGGCCTCGACGACGAACATTGCTTTCCTCAAGTGGTAATAAGAGCTGTAGAGATAAAAGTTAAAAAATAAGTATAGACTCAGATGACCAAGTGGACAGGTGGGCCTAGGCAGCGAACATTGCTTTCCTCAAGTGGTCATAAGAGCTGTAAATGACTCAACTGCTCTCTTGCCTAGGGTTACAAGCCGAGTTGATCAATTGGGCAGGTGGGCCTCGGCGGCGAACATTGCTTTCCTCAGAGAGATCAACTCAGTTGCGGGTCCCGTTTAGGCATCACTTGAGAGTACCTAGGAGTAGTCGATGGTCACAGACTAAGATGACCAGTTGGGCAGGTGGGCCTCGGCGGCGAACATTGCTTTCCTCAGAAAGATCATCAAAGCTGTAACTATATCCCTTTCGGGGCATGATAGAGCTAACAATCACCTAGACCTCCCATGATGCAGGGGTGTGTCAGATATCAGCCGGGATCCAAGATTCTGAAGACCACCACACGGGAATTGGCAAGCTTCCACTACACGTGTGCGAAAACTCCCAGCGACACGTGGTCTTTGTGGTTTTGCACTAATGACTACAATCCGAGGGGGTTCGAGCAGAACTTGGCGATGTCTCCGTGGCTCAGCTAGTGATATATATAAAAAATGTAAAAAATCACAAGGCAAGGAGAAGTGTCAGTATAGGGCTTCTTATTGTGTAAGACCCTCTTTTTTTTTCTTTTAAAACCGTGTCTTACCGCCCAGAACCGCAGTCTTGCGGTGGTACCATTTCACCCAATGGTCGTCGCCACTATACGCCGATCCTGCCGGCTAATCAACATCATCCAGGCCAACCACAATTTATAGTAATAGAAGCAAATAGAAGCAACAAGTCCACAAATCACATTATATATGTAAATTACATGATTACAATGTCCACGATGAGAAATTAAAAAAAAGAGCTAAACGAAAAGGGGCTTAAGCCCGATACATTATCAAATATAGTGCACCAACACTCTCACTCTACATCGATGGTAGAGATTTCACAAGAAAATTCACACGGGCTAATATACTGCTCCAAAAATTACAAAATTTTTACTGTAGTTAGTTAGGAGCATAGGCTACAAGTTTGGTATTCAAAGTTTTCTCTGAAACTTAGCCAATTATTTTATAAAAATTTGGTAACCACTGCTGGTATAAGGATTTGCAGTATAAAGAATATAAATCTAGAATAATTAAATTATAACAAAATCGACGGTAGAGATTTCAACTTCTCCAAGGCGCTGACGGCCAGGATTTCTCGCGACTGGGCCTCCTTGCGGGCCATTTTCCGGTGAGCTCCGGCGATCTACGGCAAAACGGCCAAGCCACCACCTCCACGCGACCTAGGGCTATCGTTTGGAGGTGAGAACTCGGCCGGAGGTGGCCGGAGTAAGCCTGCGGCTATTTTCGTTTTTCGGCCAAGAACATGGAAATTTCTCAACTATATATGCCATTAACAGGCTCGAAACGATCGGGGAAGAGAGTGATCTCTAGCACAGGGGGAGGAGGAAAGGAAACTTGCCTTGATTGAAGCTTGAGGTTGAGGGAAACTCGGGTTTGCCATTTGATCCTCGCCGACGATCTCCTTGGAGGCAGAGTCGCACAGAGCTCGATTCCTTCAGCAAACAGAGGGCTTTCTCTCCTCTCTTGAATCTGAAGCTATTGGTAATGGTTAATTGGGCTGAGGGGGTATTGTTAGCTGCCAGCCATTAATGGCGATTTCACCAAGGCCGCACCTCCCTCAGCAGCCACTGCTACAACTCCAGCTCAGCAGGGTTTCAGCTCCTCTCATCAATTCCTGGCTAGGGGAGGGAAAGTTCCAAACCAATTTGAAATGTTTGGAGTTTAGCCATTAGTGTGGCCGGCAACTCCCTTTCCTCCCCCTCTCAATAGTTGCCATGTCAGCTCAATCTTGCTGGAATTCCTTGGGAGGGCTGTGGGCATGCCAGGATTTAAGGAGTGGTGGCCAAGTGGCCACTCCCCCATGAATTCCTCTTGGATTCATGCTTGGAGGTGGCCGGCCACCCCTTGGTGAAGCTCTCCCTTGGGCCCAATTGGGCTCTAGGCAAACCAGCCCTCTTGTGGGCTTGATTAGGTGGGGTTGAGCCCAAAGGTTCTAAGGTTGGGTTGGGTTAAGTCCACCTAGCTTGAGTTTGGCTCACTTGACCCAAATAGGGCAAATTGGGGCTTTTTAGAAATTGGCCCAATTTCCCCAAATTGATGGCCCTAGTATGGGGCTCTTGTGTCCATTAGGTCTCACATACTGCCCTTGGTACTTTAGGAAGGGCTGAGCTAAATCAATTTGGCCAACTGAGGCCAATTGAACCATAAATGGCATGAGTTGTAATTTAGGGCAATTTGGTACTTTTGCCTAGTTTCCAAAATTGACTTGTCCCATGGGTCCAATGTGGACCCATTAGACACCCTAAATGATCTTGGGGTGTTAGGGATGATCCATTAGATCACATTGAGTCAATTGAAGGTTAATTGAAGGGGATTAGTTCAATTTGGCCAAATTGAGGTTTTTGGTAATTGACCCAAATTTCCCAGAGTTGGTCAATTCCAATTGGTCCATTTTGTCTCATTAGTCTATCATAGTGTTTAGGAAGGGTTTGGTGTGGTCAATTTATCATTTAGGAGCTAGATATCAAGTCTTAAGTCTTGGGCTCAATTTGGCTATTTGCACACCAAGGTGATTTTCACCTATTCATTCACCTTGGTTCTTAGGGCCATTTTGGCCTCTTAGAGCTATGTCATGGCCTTTTCAAGCCAAGGTGAATCTTAGGGGTCTAGTTGTTTTGGGGATGTTACAAATCCCAATAAACGAAGAAACAATTTCGTCCCCGAAATTTTCGTCCCCGAAATTTAGGTTGGGTCTACGGAAGTCTGAGTTCAGAATATACCTGGATGATTTAATGGTTTTAGTGCAGCACGATTCCCAACTAATATTGGAAACGGCTAGGCCTAGTTCACATCGCTTCATCCTCAGTCTTCTCCTAAGTGCACTTTCGTCAAATCTTACTATGTCCGTAACCAAGTTCTTCTTCCTGGGTGTCCTTAAATATTTATCAGTTTGATGAGGATATAAATAGTGGAGGGAGGACATAAGTTGAAGTAAAGTCACATATTCACAAGGCGAGTGTAAGAATCTATCGAGTCTTATATTTTATAGTATGATGTCTTTGTAAGTATACAATTCCCGATCCGGAGAGTATATCGTCATGTTCACCGCCAATATTTTCAATATCAGCCTCAATAACACTTGGATCTAAACTCTCCCGAGGTTCACAATCATTGTACAAGTGATGTCAGTACTCTTATTTATTAGTTGTTTGTATTTAGAATTTAGGCTTGTCTTCCAAGATCAGGATATGCTTAGGGTTTGATCAGTACTGGTTTTCCTAATTTTTATGGCATCGTCATTCCTTTAATATTTTATGTCAAAGCTTAGTCATGCTCCTAGATTCTGAAGTGACAGGAAATAAATGTAAATACGTCGACGATCATTTACTAAACCAAAGGATGCTCTAGTAATAGTCAATGCTCAATTCTGGTACTTAAATTCATGCGAGTCATCAATTCCAATGCTCACAAAATTCATACATTGTAAATCCCCCAAGATTAATTCCTGAAGTGCACACAATCATATTAACGTCCTGAAACCTTATTCCTGATTTTATCCCAAATCACGTGTTATTAACGATCAAATCTATAGTCCTCATTTTTGTTAAACGCAAACCAAGCTCAAATATTGTACGAGACCTATCACCTATGAATCAACTATCGTGAATATGTCGTAAATTGGTCTCTAAATCACTCCCAGAGTTTTGCAAGTGATAACTCTACAGATTTCATCTCTTCATAATGTCGTGTTTGTTTTTGGCCTCATTCCTATTTCTTTCATAACCATGGGGTCTCCAATTTGTACATCAAGTATCAGTTATCATGGGCCAAAAGGTTTAACAGAATTTTCAGAGACTAAACATGATCCAAGATAGTGTTAAGCAGAAGCTCATAGTTCTCCTCCTTAAATAATTCCAGAAGATTAAGTATGCGGTTAAGGGTGCAGAACCTATTTTGTGAAGGAGGTATGATAACTAATCAATAGTTAAGTATAATAAAATTTACAGAAGTTTAATGGAGACCACGAGTCTATCTACTCATTTCTATAATATTCCAGATTTTTATGATGATCTTAGGGGAACTTGACCCTGGAGTTCTCAATAATGCCTAATGTAACAAGAGTTCACAACCCCAATTTCTACGGAACTCAATCCCCAAGGTCCTTGATTCCTTCAGAGATGAAAATCTCTTGATAACAAGTGCATGTTTCAAATTTCAAAGAATTGACCCAGGAAATAATTATTGTCCATAAAACTCTAAGTGTATAACAACATGGGTGTTATCCTAAGCTACCTTGGTCTTATCGATCCTTAGGTCTACCACAATCGTATGCAATGCAATTATTTCCAAAACCATATAACTTTATATCCAAAATTCTGATTCTTGGACAACATGTGTATTGTACTAAATTTACATGTACGGTGTAAAATTCAGATCGTTTAGATAAGTCGGATGGTGGGGGGGCACTGATTTGGGTCTAGGTTCACTTTATATACCCTGCACTAAAATAGGTGCCCATGGAGTTGTATTACAGGGGCTTTTATATTTCAAAAAAATAAATAAATAAGCCAAGTCAATATTTTAGTGACCCAATAAACGAAGAAACAAGATTAGCCTCCCGTAATCTTGTGATGAGTTCCTTATATCCGACAATTTGGACATCTTGCGTATTTACATAATCCTTATGGGCATACAGTCCTTGAGCATTGTGTATATGGTAGGGTTCTCTACCCTCAAAATGCCATTTGTCGTCACTTTTTCAAAGGTCGTGTGCCTATTAAGTGATCTTTTCTAAGTTGGAATTCTCATTCAACATTTGGTATCCTTTCTTTGTGATGGTTTTCCGAGGGTGGAAGTATGGAGTATTAGCTTCTAAGCACACAAGTAAAGTCTTACGAGTCTCATACTAATCCAATAGTGTGATCACAAACATCGAAACCACTTAAGATTGTCCTATTTGTTTGATTGAGGGGTGTTAATATCACTTAGGAAGTGACGTGGGTATATCGGAGAGTAAGCCCTGAACACTTACACCCGCTTTCAACTCCTTATTTTAGTCACTTTGGGGGTATCCTACCACTTGGTCAAAATATACTCGAGGTTGACGTCGGACTAGGATACCTTATGAGACGTCTTGCTAAGTAAAACCAATACGGTGTACTAGTCGGGTTGGCCTAATCTCATCGTTAAGTGGACAAAATTATGTGATTTCCCTTATGGGCACACCACGGCTTCCGCTGCTAGTTTGTCCTCAAACTAACTCGAGCGGGGGTTGCCCTAGGGTTTGTGGACTTCTTTTACTTGGATCGAAAGTCGGCTAAGTTGATACCAGTTTGTAAGACCCTTTTTTTTTGCTTTTAAAACCGGGTCTTACCGCCCAGAACCGCCGTCTTGCGGTGGTACCATTTCACCCAATGGTCGTCGCCACAATACGCCGATCCTGCCGGCTAATCAACATCATCCAGGCCAACCACAATTTATAGTAATAGAAGCAAATAGAAGCAACAAGTCCACAAATCACATTATATATGTAAATTACATGATTACAATGTCCACGATGAGAAATTAAAAAAAGAGAGCTAAACGAAAAGGGGCTTAAGCCCGATACATTATCAAATATAGTGCATCAACACTCTCACTCTACATCTACGCGGAAGCTATCAAACTCTGTCTTCATGCATCTATAGCTGCTGCTGCGGCGACGTATAGTGGTTGCTCTGCTTCATCCCGTCTTCCTGTCCTGTCTCCTGAACGAGGTCCTGTTGCTCCGACACATCATCCCTAAAATGATGAGGTCCACCGACCGTCAGTCTATAAGACTCAGCATATTCCTCACCGCCTCCACCCGCGACTCCTAGGCACCGTGCGGGGGGAGGAAGCGGAGGACATCAAAGGGTAAATCAAAAGCAGGTGATAGCGACAAGGCTAGCAAGTATATAGATAATAAACAAGTAATGAAAAACATCTCTACTCTAGCAGGAGTATGCATATAAGCAATAAATAAAGAGCAGATATATAAAATTTGTTCAAAATCTTGCTGTAATTCTGAACAAAGCCAAATGCACACTTCTCTCTTTTATTGATTTACCACTGATCCCATCTGTGGGCGTAAATTTATTTTTAATTTAATTCCTTGAAGTTAGAGGAGATATTTTGTAAAATGATTTGGTTGGAGTGGCACGACTCTAACATTGAGCTCAAATTCCTCAAACCTTCTCAAAACTCTCTTAAAAACGATGAATTTAGTCTCACGTCTAATATAAGTAAGTATTTTCTAAAACTTGATTTCTATCTGCAAGCAACCAAACAGAACTTAGCTCAATTTAACTACATATCCCAGTTTTCTATTAAGTTAATTTGCGTGATTTCTCTTTGCTACATTTATTAATTGCAATATCAAATTACTTCTTCGGTGAGCTGGATATTATGTATTGATTTACATAATGTGGGAGAAATGAATATGATACCTTAGTTTTGTTTGTGATTGAGTTGTTTAATTAAAATTTAAATTACAAAATAAATGAATTAATGCCCTTTCTTATTGGATTACTGCAAGTATAGCGGTTATAGAGTGAATTTTATATTTCTTTGCACTGTCCATTTATTTAGATATTTTTGTTCTTATCCAAGTTATCTCCACGTAACAAGATTTTTCGTTTGCAGGTTTTATTTTTCCACCTCACATTTCTTTTGGCGGCTTTCCAATATATTTGCTGAAAATATAGCAAATTTAAACTTACTGACCAATGTCGAGCAACTCTTGGTTGGAAGCATTTCTTTTTTTGCTTTAAGTTAAGATCAGAGAACATGGCAAAACTCGGAATACTTGGACGCAGGTCTATATGCCATGGATTTTCTAAACCCTAAACTATCTATTTTTGTAGCATAATATATTTCTTTCAAGGAATTGTATTCAGAATACTGATTATAGGCTTGTGTTTTGCAGTGTCTTTTTTAGGAAACCAACTGAGAGTATGAGACTCTTTATAACCACAATTTTAGGGGTTATGCTTGGCTTCTTTATTGGAATATCATTTCCCGCAATAAGCATAACTAAGGTAATGACATACTTTTTCTTTGATTTTTGGCCTTATTTTTGTCATTATCATGCATGCTGATATTGTCACCTTTCTGCTGGTTGCCAGCTTCATTTTCCTTCTAGCATTATTTCGTATATTGAAGAAAAGAATTCAGGCATCACAACTCAAGCCTTACTGAACCATGCTTGGACATCGCAACACCAAAATAATTCACTATCAGATGTGAATGCCACCGCGGAGGTATTTTTCTTCCTCTAAGTTTGTTTTTCTTCGTTTTCAAGTGTGCCTGTGCATGCACTTCGTTTTTCAAATTATTTGACGAGCCGCCAAAACTTCTTTACATGAAATTTGTGATTTTGGAGGGGAGTTTTCTTGGAGAAGAACACTACTAGTGACCTTCTTGATAACCTTTTTTCTTGATTGATTGTTTTGTTTTTGGAATGGGATTCTATGTAGAGGCCTTCTAGTTTCTTCTGTGCCAACATTTCCCGTTGACTAATAATTGTCATAAACTTTATATGTGACTGACCACTGGTTCATATGAGTTTTGTTTGACCAATTTTACGATCGCATTAGATTGAGCCACTCTCCACATGGGTTTGCCTCGAGTGGTTCCAAGGTGCTTCATTCTTGTTCCAAAATCGTACAGTGAAAAAATGTGATCTTTATGCTGGGTGATAGTTAAGATGATTGATTGAGAAAACATATGTAGGATAATGCATTGTGTTTCATTCTTTTATTTCTCTAGGAAATTCAATGATTTAGCAATAAAATAAGGGTTTCTCTGAAGTTTTATTTAATTTATGAAAGTGGTAAAATAAAAGCAGGGTTATGCACATATCTTTTGTATATTTGCATTTCAAAAGTAATATAACTAACACATAAAAATTGTTGTAGCGGTTAATGAAGACACGATTGTTCGAAGTCTTAGGCTTCATTTCATAGTGCACTGCATTACATAAATTTTCCTACCACGAGCTTGATTGGAATTATGGGTGCAAAAGTCTGGCTTCTTCCAGACTAGGCCCAAGATGAGTCCAGGCTCCCCTTTGAAAGGGCGTCCGACAGGGCCATTTTGGCTAGTCCTAGCCAGCTTGAATGATAGGCGCGCAACATTAAATGTTGCGACCGCCCAGCGTTACCGTTGGGTCGCATAAATGTTGCGGCAGCCCAACATTCTAGCTCGGTGCTGCCCAGCTGCTAAGCCCGGGAGGGCTTGGTGGGGTACGAGACTGAAGCACAAAATGTGTGCCCGGTGAGCCACATAATCCCTTCCTGGCCTTAGCCTGGGCCTTCCTGAGCAGATCCAGGTTGGGCTGCCGTGCTCGGGCTTTTTGTGCACCAATATTTAAAATGCACCATGAGAAAGCCTGGGCCTTCCTGAGCAGATCCAGGTTGGGCTGCCGTGCTCGGGCTTTTTGTGCACCAATATTTAAAATGCACCATGAGAATTCCTACCCCACATGTGCGCTGACAACCATGTAGAATCCTCTAGTAGAAAAACTCTTCCACGCTTGTGAGTATCCCCGATCTTATTTCGCACAACACAAAATGAATTACCAAATGAAATAGTAGCCATTTTGCTCCGATGGTCCGTGTCATGATTCTTTGTAGTAGGTTAAACAATCATGGTCGTTTGACCTGTAAAAAGTGTTTTGGTACTGACTGGCGATGTCTTTGGAAAAAACATTATTTGTGCAGATTTATATTACTTCAAATCCGAAAGGAACAGAAAGACTTGCGCCAGGGATTCTCGTACCAGAATCAGATTTTTATCTTCGTCGATTGTGGGGTAATCCAAGTGAGGTATGCTTTATTTGATATGATTTGTGCTTTCTATTTTATTCCCTTTAAAACTTCAATGCATCTAATAGCAGTAGGATGGTAGTTTTTGGCGACATCAACATCCAAGTGAGTGTTTTTCCTCAATATGTAAATCCTATTTGTAATCGACAAAAGCAAACGAAAATAAATTTATGAAACTCTGAATAAATTGGAGTCATTTGATGATTGAGAGAAAATTTGTTTTCTAAATCGTGTTTAATGCCGTGAAGCATATTGGAAATGCATTGATGTATGCTCGAGTACTGGGCTTCCTTATTAGTTTGTGCAAATTGGAAAGATCTTTTCTCAGGATTATGAATTATTGGCATGAAATGTTGACTTAATTTTTGTGAATCCTCACTAACAACCCATTGAACTAACACAACAAGGTTTAACAGTCCCAGATTGACATTAAATTGACAAAGTTATATTCTGCCAATAAAAGAGGTTTTTGCGAAGTTGTTTGTTGGCATTTCTTTTACTGGTTTATGGTTGTATGTTACACTTATTTCTCTAGCAATCTAAATCAATTATTGTCGCAGGATCTAGACATACAGCAGAAGTACTTAGTAACATTCACAGTTGGCCTGGGTCAAAAGAATAATATTGACAAGGCAGTTAAAAAGGTAAAATAAAAATTTTTATTCATGACATTCTATAGAATATCAAAATTATGCAATTCTTTTACTTGGTTGACTCAGATAATTTTTCGGAATAAGTAAGTTTTGATCCAGTTCATCTATGTGACTTAAGTTGCTCATACCTATTTATATCCTGGTTAACAATTTTCGATATAGTAAGCTTGGCCTATATCTTCTATTGCCCACACTTGGTCTCAATAGTCCTTCAATCTTAAGCGTTTGAAAGGTAATGAAATAAGTGAAATTTGGTGTTATAATCAATTTTGGTTAAATAGATGCAATCAATATCGTCTATTGTTTGACGCTAGAAACATCAAAGGAATTTATGGTTTTAGGTCCATATTATTCATTGCGTAGTTGTTAAAATTTAAATTGTCCTTAGAAAAATGCTAGTAAAGAAATTGCATACTAGCAAACTAAATGAGAGAAAAGGTGGATTTGATTTATGTGGAGGTCTTTCCTATAATCTAGAAATATGAAAAACTCCCCCTCCAAAAACCAAAAAATCGATTACAGAGAGTTTACATTGGATCTAGCTATGCACCCGACTCGTGATTTTGCTTTCAGTTCTTATCCCTGTCTGAATTTTTTGATACTGCTGACAGTTCTCGGAAAATTTTACCATCCTGTTGTTCCATTATGATGGACGGACTAGCGAATGGGATGAGCTTGAGTGGTCAAAACGAGCAATTCATGTGAGCGCAAGGAAGCAAACCAAGTGGTAAGAATATACACTTGTATTCTACCTATGTTGTCTCTGTGATATTGTGACTATTTTTTGCCCTAAATTCTTAATTCAAGGTGGTACGCCAAACGCTTTTTGCACCCCGACATTGTTGCTTGCTATGAATACATTTTTATCTGGGACGAAGATCTAGGAGTAGAACATTTTAATGCTGAAGAGTGAGTGTTTATTTTCACTGTGCATATATTTTTCGAATCAAATAGTTCTTCAAATATATGATGAGATTGACTAGGTACATTAAGCTGGTGAGGAAGCATGGTTTGGAGATTTCACAACCTGGTTTGGATCCAAACAAAGGCTTAACATGGCAAATGACTAAAAGGAGAGGTGACCATGAAGTCCACAAGTTAGTATTAGATGTTTAAAAAAAAAGAATTTTTTTTCTTTTTTCATGTAAAAATCTGCAAATTTTCTTCGCTAGACTAATTTTGATATTCCGCTTTGAACAGGGAAACGGAGGAGAGGCCTGGCTGGTGTAGTGATCCCCACCTGCCTCCATGTGCCGCGTATGATCCATATGATCTTTTTATATCCCTAAGGATGAGATCCATTTGAATGTTCATCGTCACTAATTTTATGCCCGATCAATTTACTTCCAGATTTGTCGAGATAATGGCGCCCGTCTTCTCGCGTAATGCGTGGAGATGCGTGTGGCATATGATTCAGGCGAGTCTAGATAGCCTATAGGACCAATTTATCAGATTGCTCGATCACCGTCCATTGCTTGATTGCCATCCTTTTGTCATTGCAGAATGATTTGGTCCATGGCTGGGGTCTTGATTTTGCTCTGAGAAAATGTGTGGAGGTACCTTTGTTTCATCACTATCTGCTCAATATATTTACAATTTGCAGCATCTTTTGAGGTTTACAAATATAAACTGCTTGCTTTGAATTGCATTAAACCAGCCTGCGCATGAAAAAATAGGAGTTGTGGATGCTCAGTGGATTGATCATCAAGTAGTTCCTTCGCTTGGGAATCAGGTGAGTGAAGCCTTCTATATTCAGAAAGAGAAAATATTAGTTCACGCTCCTTCACGGCGCATACACTATAAATGTATGCATTTATTTTCACAGCGTATACAACATTTTCATAGCGTATATGTTGAGAAGCAACGCATACGACATCAAGCGCCGTGTCTGTGAAGAAGTGTACACATTTATATTGTATATGATGCCAAGCAACATATACGCTGCGTTATATGCTCAGCGGAGTCAACAATGGATGCGTTGAGCATAGCTAATAATTTTCCCTATACTTAGGCTCCGCTTGGCATGGCGGTGGAGGTCGTGAATGCGGTGGTTATGAACCGTCGTTCGTGAACGTCTGAGCTCACCTAAGAAACTTCACTCACTTTTATGTTCAAAATTAGTTTTCTTTTCGTGATGGCGGTCATAACCGTTTTCATGCCAAACATACATTCTATGACGGTGGCGTTTTTGTTCAAACTCACCGCGCCGCGCCAAACGGAGCCTTAATCTATGATTTGGATACAACACTCGAGCCTTTATCCCACCATAGTGTGGTCGACTATTTCTATGATTTGGATGTGTGAAAGAACAATATAGCCATGGTTGATCTCTGAGCTCCACTCATCTTTCTCGTTTCTTTTATTAGGGAAAGTCCGAAAATGGGAAAGCTCCATGGGAAGGGGTATGCAACATCGATCATGCTTTACTTCGCGTTCATTTACATGAAATCTTAATCATCATCATGCTGCTTTATCTCTGAGCAGGTTAGGGAGCGGTGCCGAAGAGAGTGGGAGATGTTCCAAACTCGATTAGCCGATGCGGAGAATGATTATTACAAAAAAATGGGGATCACTCCTTCAAATAGTACACATTTTTAGGTTCTAGTTCTTAATCTCTCTGAGTTTTCCCCCCACCATTTCTATACTTGTGGTGATTTAATTTGATAGTGTTAGGTAGTCTTACATAGTGCTTCTTGTTCATGCCCCTGCCCTTTTCTTGTGAATCCTATGTTAAACCTTGATGATGAAGAAGCAGGGGACAAGTGAATTACTTCAAAATGTATATACTCTCTGATCACAAATATGAGTTCCATCAAACTTAGGAAAATATTATTTTTGAGAGATGATTTCATGGCAGATGTAATAAAATTAGGAGATCTCTGCTGTAACTGCGAGAAACCGAGCTCTCTGCCTTGAGAATTGCTTACAGTTCTTGACAGATTTCAAAATCTTCTACAGGAGATATTTTGCAAGCAGGCTACTTGCAGCTATTATGATTTCTGAACCTGTCTGAATTATTCATGGTTCTTTTTGTTCACATCTCATTTACATATCTTTTGTATTTTTTTAATAAGAAATTAGTACATATATTTAATATTAAAATACAGTTTATTTTCATTCACATATATTTCTTATTCTATTTTTTTTTAAATCATTGCATGGCTTGATTTTAGACATCAACTTTACTATATACTAGAAATGAGATTATCCACTTGTATTAGCTTGATCTTAAGCTCAAACCTCTTAGATTGACTTGGTCTCCTTTTGGCACGGTGGTGGCTGCCGTGAACGCAGTGGTTATGAAATGTCGTTCGTGAACGCCCGACCCCACCTAAGGAACTTCATCCACTTTTATGTTCGAAACTACTTTTCTTTTTTGGGTGGCTGTCATAACTATTGTCTTGCCAAACATACATTCTACGATGCTAGCGTTTTTGTCCAAACTCATCGGAGCAAAAATGTCGCGCCAAATGCCGTGCCAAACATAGCCTTGGACTACAAGAATCCACTCATAAATATTTTCGCATCGAAGAAAACGGATTTTTAAGAGGTGCTTCAAAAACATTAAACAATACAACCCAATAAGGCAATAATTGAATTAAATCATATTTCCTTTATTTCTACATTGTGAAGGCAAAACTATTGAAATGAAGGCTATTTAAACGAGTGAAAAATAATATTTACATTTTCTTGAAGACACAACGAAGAAAAAACTGTCAAACAAACTCTTTCTATCTCATTTTCATGATTGTAATAAGACACCTCATCAACATTGGTCTTCTATATCTATTATCAATCAAACCTAAGTACCTAACCATGCAAAAATTATATTTCATTTCATTAATGTATTAGATTAGTGGTTGCTTTATAACCATAATTAAATATTCATCTACTAACACATCTATATTAACTGTAAGAAAGTGCATATTATCAATTTAATAATTTACAGTATATTATATATTTGCTTAGAATCATCCTCTCATCTCATTTCCCTGCCATTTCATGCATTATCATCTTTAAAATTTTTGAATTAAATGTATACATAGTCATGAAATTGCTTGACATTCATATTCATACGATTCATGCATCTTGAGCGTCGGATTTGTGCAAAGTATAAAAATGATCGAAGCACGGTATGAGTATTATAAATTTTTAGGGAACTTTAGACATTTCTTATGTTTAAGATTAAAGCCTAGTGTATGAATTGTCTATTTGATAATGAGTCGTCGTGCATGTTTTTTATCTTCATTCTTGGAATGTTAAACATCTGCTCATGAAGAGAGATTTTTTATATAGTCACTTAAATAAACACACAAATTGAATATCACAGGCATGGGCGGAACCAAGTAAGTGGGCATGTGCCCGGGTCTGATTTCTGGAAAAAAAATAGCGGCATTGGTTATGAAAAAAATTTTGGTGCGCCCGACATACACACATCTATGAGCGCCATGGACAATTTTATGTAATAAATCACATATTTCGACTTTGAAATTTTCTTTTTTTGCAAAAAAAATCACAGAAATTAATGTTGGTTGTTGAACCTGGAAACCACGGTTCAATAGGAGTTCGGACCGGTGTAGCTTGCGCTTACTTCTCCTTAGTTAGAACACTAGGTCGGGCGCTCAGAGCAAAGAACCTCGCTCACAACGGTGGATGACTAGAAACAGACCCCGAGAGATGCAACGAGTAGGCTCCGCCACACACCCAGAAGATCAGAGAGAGATTCCCCTCCTAAACCAAAGCTGAGCTGGGCACCATGGAGGGGACTTGAGAGCACTAGAATGCATACCCGGAAACCTAGGTGAGCAGAGTGCTGGAGCTCTCACCAACCAGAACCAGTCAAAGGAGGAAGAAGCCAAAAAAACTCTCCCCTCCAAAGGTGCCATTTAGGGTCTATTTATAGTTTTCTGAAAATGGTCTGCGGATAGCGGAATCCTGCCTTTTAGTTTTACTAAATGCAACCTAAATTGGTTTGCCAACATCGGAATCTTGTTGTTTGGAATGGCTGATGGCAGGGCAAAATGATATTTCCTTGGAAAATTGACCACAACATTTAGAGGCGAGTCCAAACGGCTTGAGACCGACTCTCCTGGGGGTGGAGAGTACCCGGTGAGGCTGGGACTCGCCACTCGCCCTGAACCGGGGGCGGGTGCAAGCTGATTGGGATACACTCGCCCATTGTTGGCGAGTGCACTCCCCTTTGCTGCGCTCGCCCATCCGACTCGCCCGGGCTTGGCCTTTCCCCTTCTTCTTGATGGCTTGATGGGTCCACTCGACAAATACGAGATTGCACACAATCACCGCTCTTTGCGAGTTTGCCTCAAGCTCGGAAAGACAGTTCAACCCCAAGCCTTTGGCGAGTGCCTTAATTTAGAGGGAATCTTTTAGTGGGACCCACCGGGGATTATATATATCAAGGGGGGATGGGGAGGCAACTCCAAGGACCTCTCCCACCTCCTCTCCTCGCTTCCCTTTGGTCCCGCACTTCCTTGTCATCATGCCGCCCTCTAAAGATATTCTGTCTCGCCGCCCTTAAGGAAAAGAACAAAGCGGTCTCCTCCAGCCTTATGACCCTCGTCTCCGAGCACTCCTCGTGCACTCTTCAGAGGCGTGTGGAGAAAAGGATCGCCAAGAAAGTGAGGCGCGAGTCTTTAGGAGAGGCAATGACTCCGCCCGGGCTACAACAACAACCGGGTTCAGCCTGTGCCTCGATACATCCAATTAGGTGTGAGTCCCCTTCTCCTTTTGCTCGCTCACAATTTTCTTATAATGCACTGCCATTTCATAACAAAGAACCTCCCAGCCCGACCTCGTCACCGAGGAAGATGCGGGGACTCGGGTGGATGTTGGCCAAGGCGACGCGAGCACCAAGGCGAACCCTGATACTCGCCCCAAGTGCCTGGTAAGAAACCCGCTACCTCCTTACTTTCGAACCGCGCTTAGTGAATGTAAGTAACTCTGTATTTACCTTTGTAGTGCCCCCTTTCATTAACCTTGCCGAGACACCCCCGCCACTGAGGTCGCCTGCTCGCGACCTGGCCTGGGAGCTCGTCGATACAGTTCTCACTCTAGCGAGCAATGTTCCCGACCTCGCCACAGCCCCTGTAATGCAGGGCCCTGACACAACTCTTCCGCTAGTGGGTTCCAGGAAATCCCCGGTACTTCCCCTCTCCGACCCTTTCGGCGGGTCGCCGAGGTTACCCCCCAGTCGTCTTCGTGAGCCCTCTCTCCATCGCGAGGGGAAGGGTACCGAGACATCGCATGGTAAGTAACTACATTCTCCCCTTTCTTTCTCAGCTTCTAACCTTGCGCTAACCTTTCCCCCACCTTCTCATATCAAAACGAGATTTTGGTGGCCGACGAGTCGGACTATGCATGAATCTACTCGGCACCGCCTTCCCCGACATGATTGACAGGTATCTGGGCGACCCCTCCAATGTTTCCGAGCTGAAAAGCCGCATGGCTGGGGTGCTCCGGAAGCATGGGTACATGCTTCACGAGCTCCAGGAGGAGAGGGTTTTGGGTGAGAATGATCCTTTCCCTCGCATCCTTGCCTTGGAGCAGCGAGTTACCGCTTTGGAGGGGGACTGCGCACAACTTGCAGAAGAGATGAGGCATAGTGCAGGAGGTGACACTGTGTCAATAGAGGGTCACCTCAAGCGACTTGAAGATTGCGCGCGCACCATGCAGCAGGAGGTCGCTACCGCCCGCGAGTCCGTCAGCGCCAGGAGAGGCCCGAGGGTGCGGGCGCGGGGTCGGGGTGTTTGGAAGTGGCACCCTCAGTGACCCCTCTCGCATCCTCCCTTCTTTTTGAGTGTCAGAATGTTTTTTTTTTACTTTACAATTTATTATTTTTTTTGCTGCGCTTAGCCCCGCCTCGCGGGGATGTATGTTCTATTCGATGTGGCTCGCTTGTCATTTTTTGTTTTTCTTTCTTTTCAATTTTTGATGCCTGATTTTGAGTGATAGAGTCACTCGTACTCCCCTCTTATTGGCGAGCCGATGAGACTTCGCGGCGCGGATAGGAGCGAGGGGGTGAGGGCGAGTGGGTTGCGCCAATAAATTCGACCCCCTCCCTGCCCAATTTTTTCTATAAATATCTCCCCTTTTCTTTTACCTACCGCATTAACTGCTCCTCCCAGCCCTTACTTTCCCTTTTCTTGCACTCACACATTCCACTCACTGCTTCCACTCGCAATGGCTGGTGATGCGGAATCTTCGGATGGGCGTGGCAAGTGCGTGGAGAACTTCGTCGACCACTGCTTCCCCGACGGGAAGGTGTCGGAGGAAGACCTCCTCGCCTTCATTGCTACGCTCCTGCCGCCCGGCGGTCGGCGAGTCGATCAACACGTTTTACCGTGATGAACTCGCCTTCCCCCTCCCCCATTTCGACGTTGGGCTCCGCCTTCCACTATGGCCCGAAGTAAAGCAATTCCTCAAATACTTCAGCATGGTGTCTGCGCTGATGAACACGAACGCGATCACAATGCTGGTCGCGTTCACGTGCTATTTGCCCGAGGAGAGGGTGGAGTTCAACCTCAGTGTCTTTCGCAAACTTTATCTTCCGGGCGACCTCCGACGGAGTCGCCTACCTGACGGGCTCGCAACTAAAGGTCTACGAGACCTCCAACAAGGTCCACAACTGGAACGACCGGTTCCTCGTCATCAGGGGGACTTCGGCAACGTCTTCTACTCGCCTGTCCAGAAGGGCGAGTCGATCTTCCGGGCCCCTCGTGTGGACGGCGAGGCGGCCGAGTTATATAAGTTCTTCATTGGGAAGAAATTTGAGGTCGCTTATCTGCGGCGCAACTTCGATCTGCTCCCCCCCCCCCCCATCGTGCAGCCGAGGGAAGGTATAATTCTACTCGCTTCGCTTCAATTTTTCTACTCGCCGTCATTTAGAGTTAAAACTGATTTTCATATGTTGTAGGTGAGCGCCAAATCCCTAAGAACCCGCCATATGCTGGCAAGGAGAAGCTGACCTCCCAGCTCAACCTCGCTAAGGATGTCGCGACTGCATGCGCTAGCGACTTGGGCGAGCCCGCGCCCAGCAGCGGCAAGGGGAAGAGGCTCCTGGTGGACCTTGACCCCCTTCCCCCACCCCCGCCGACTCGCGGAAGAAGCAAAAAACCGTGGCGAAGAAGAAGAAGAAAACCGCCAAGCCTAGCGATCCTGAGCCCTCAGCCAAGGATGATGCGAGGTCGAGCGAGGTGGAGGTGCCGGACTCGCACCCTAACTTTGGATTGGGGCAAAGGCCCCAGGATAGCGCGGGAGACCCCCTACTCGCCTGGGAGGACAAGGCGAACAGGGTCTCCGTCTCCTCCCTCCTCCCTTCCTAGGCTGAGAGTGGCCAATCCGGCGAGGACTCCTATGTCCTTACTTATGGGCTGTATGGGAGGGAGGACGCAACTGCCTACGAGAAGGTGAGCCTGCGAGATCTCGCGTATGAGAGCTCGCAACCCACTTGTGCACCGCTAAACTCTCCCACATAGCGTCACGCCGCGGTCTCGGCTTCAGCAAGAAGTACTTCAGGTCTGAGACCGCCAGGATGCTCGCAGAGGAGCGAGCCGAGGACCTTGAGATGCGGCTTGGAGTCGCCGAGAGGCTCCTCGTGAAGGCTTCCATCGGCGTGGCGAATTCTACTCCCTTAGATGAATTTCGCTTTCTTTCGTTCAACCTTCTCACGCGAGGTCATTACAGGATGCCGAGACGGCGACCCAACTGACGGCCCGGATCGGCGAGCTGGAGGTGGAGGGCCTCAAGGTGCTACTAGTCTGGGCCATCGCGAAGGTGCAATTAGCGGAGCGTGGCGAGTCCACCTCAAAGGGCGTGGAGTTGCTGTAGTTCACGCCTCGCGAGGTCGAGGCCACTCGCAAGGCACTGGTCACCCAGGCCACGAAGAACGCGCTCGAGATGTTGCGCAATCTCGGCGCCATGCGGGACGGATGGGAGGCTCTCACTGTAGAGCTGCTCATTATCCCAGATTTCTTCTCCCATGAGTCAGCGGAGAGCTCGCCCTTTAACGAGCATGCTTACTCGCTTCCCTCCCTGAGTGACAAGGGCGAGCCAGGTCAATCTCCCAAGCAAAAATCAGAGTGCGCTTCGGGCTGGTCGTGATGCCACAAACACGGGGGAAAGAAACTCCATGTCTGTTAGGCGGGAGCTAAATTAGTATTAGTAGATTTAAAATAAATAATTTGGAGAAAGTACAATATCTTTATGCAGAAGTTTTAAAAATATAACAGTGAGGAGTAAAATACTCATGCATTTTAACAAAAAGTCACGATATAAAGTTTCTGATACCAATTCATGCAATAAAAATCTCAAAGAAAAAAGGAACATACAATAATATCAAATTCAAGTACATAATTTATAGCCTAGCAGTTGTCCATGATACAAGAGAAAATGCCTGATCATAATTATTACAGAAAATAAAATATTGTTCCGACAAATAAAACATAGAACCTGACCCAGCAATAAATAAGATAAACCTCCAGGAACACAGGAACTTGGCGTAGATCGGGCTCAGGTAGCAGGCGGCGCAGTCACGGACGTTAAGACAAATTCCAAAACAAAATAAGGAAAAAAGGGTCAGAACATTAATAATAGTAAATAAGGTAATGTACAACTAGCAAGGGGTCAGAAATGTACGTGTACAGGTTTTCATGAAACAATGCTAGCAAAACAGACAAGTAAATGAGTCAAGCAGAAACAACCAGAATTATTAGCTTACTCCATAGTGTAGTGTATATTCGTTCATGTAATAACATAAGCTGTAACAAATAAAAGGTGTATGTGTTTTTATTTAATGCACAAGATTCATGATTCAGAAGGATTCAAGTTCAGATTCAAGACTTATCAGAGATTCAGAATTTGTTTGCCTGTGATCTCTAAGGGATGACTCTTACGAATCCTCACCCTTGAGCCGGGGAGTTCATGCTCGCTATGACCGGTCCTTTGCTCCCGTTAGGGATTCAAGAGGGGACACAGTTCAAGGAGTTTCATCAATTAGACACTACATTTCAATGTTTACTTATGATATTAATGAATTAAATGATTCATAGTTTAGTGATTCCTAGCGTATTAAGACATGCTACTAAATTAATGATTCAGGTATTCAAGAGTAAAATTCATAAACATAAGAAGGGGTGCATGAAATTAAGTCCAATATTTGCAAGCGAAAGAGATTTCTCTACTTACCTTAAGTAAGGCTGAAACTGACAGTGACGGCTAAGCGACGCAAGCAAATATTAGAACCTTATTTAACCTGTTTAAGAACAACGAAAGTGATATTCGATAAAGCAAAATTCACTATACTAACAAATGCATTCCACGTCGCGGAACTTAAACAAAAGAGGGTTTAACAAAATTACCTCCCTCAATAGTGAGGGGAGAGGAGGCTACCACGAGGAATCGGCGATTTGGCGGCGTTTAGGTTAGGAAAACCCTAAATCGGAAGGGGTTTGCAATGATCCTGCCAATTGATTCGTTGAACGATGCCGGAGATCACAAATTCATAGTGGTCAGTCGATTGTAGGATGAGCATAATCTTGAATCAACATATATGCGTAATTTGGAGCACAAAATAATTGTAAAGGATGCAAGAAAATTTGAATAAAGAGGAAAAGAATGAGATCCTTACCCAAGGAAGCCAAATCTGAGCCCAAGGAGGAGAGGGAAGGAAACCCTAGATGTTCCCCTTGCAATCGCAGGCCAAGATGAAGAGGAAGAGTGGAAATTAGGGCTGCTGGCCCCTTGGAGGAGAGAGTGGTTGCTGTCCATGAGAAGGAGAAGGAAGGAGATTGCCGACCCCTTCTTGCGATCCTAGGTCGTCGTCGACCTCAAGAATGGAGAGGAGAGAGGCGTGCGACTGCTCAAGCGAGAGGGGAGAGGGAGATCGGCCTTCCTTGCGCTGCCCTTGCTCGTCGAAGAAGAAGAAGGGGAGGAATGCCGCCGGGGTTACATGAGCAGGAGATGAGAGGCAGAAACTGGAGACAGGTGCGGAAGACCTAGGCCGAAGGAAATGAAATGCATCGGGGAGGGATGCTCGGCTAAGATTTAGAGGGGGAAGTTTAGGTAAATTACTAAAACGTCACTGCTTAGATTTAATTCATTTAAATAATTTTTTTTTTAAATATGGGTTGTTACAGTCATCGCCACTCTAGGAACTGCTGAGGGGTCTCCCTCAGAATTCTGGAGGCGATACCCTCCCGACTTCAGAGCTTCCAAGATTACATAGGGTCTTTTCCAGTTGGGAATCTGGAGGCGATACCCTCCCGACTTCAGAGCTTCCAAGATTACATAGGGTCTTTTCCAGTTGGGATGGAGTTTCCCAACTGCAGATGACCTTTCCGCAGCATCGGCCTTTTTAAGAACCAGGTCCCCCTTTACAAATTGTTTGATCCTAATGTGTTTATCAAAATACTTAGCCATTATACGTTTGATTTCTTCTTGGAGGATTGTTGCCAGGTCGCGGAGCTCCTCCACGAGATCAAGCGAGAGTCGCTGCTCTTCCTTATTCTCCACCCTCCACTCATCATCTCCTTCCCCTGCTACGACAACTCGCGGGGACCTTACTTCAAACTCCACCGGCAACACGGCCTCTGAGCCATGAGAGAGTTTAAATGAGATTTCTCCAGTGTACGTGTTGGGTGTGGTTCTCAAGGCCCAAAGGACTGAGGGAAGTTGCTCAACCCAGTTACCCTTCAAGTTCTCCACCTTCTTTTTTAACAAGTTGACGATAATTTTGTTCGCGTCCTCCACCCGCCCGTTACTCTGGGGGTGATGGACGGACGCAAAGCGAAGGTCGATCCCCAACTGGCCGCAGAAGCTGGTGAGCTCCTCACTAGCGAACTACGACTCATTGTCGGTGACAATGTCTAGGGGCAACCCGTATCAGTAGATAATCTCTCCCCATATGAAATTCCTTACTACCTGCGATGTTGTATTTGCCAGCGCCTTGACCTCTATCCACTTGGAGAACTAGTCAATCATGCCAAGAGAAATCTCCTCTGCCCGCTGGCTTCGGGGAAAGGGCCTACAAGGTCCATCCCCCAAATTGCAAAGGGCCACGACGTTGTGATTGTTCTGAGTCTCTGGATGGTAAGAGTTGAAGCGACGTGAAGAGCTGGCATTTCTGACACTTCTTTGCGTACTCTGCCTCATCCCTGCCGATCGTTGGCCAGAAGTAACCTTGCCGCAATTCCCTCTTCTCCAAAGTCTGACTCCCGGAATGACTGTCGCACTCCCTTGAGTGGATCTCCTCCTGTAAGCGATCCACATAGCTCCCCAGTGACTCTTCATCCCCTTGCTTGATCGGGAAGAGGGACTCAACTCCCTTCTTCCTCTTTTTGGATGTGGAGAAACGTAGCAGGAAACTCATACGCAAGTCCTCGAAGCCATAGATGGTCCCCGAGGAAAGCTGGTGGAACTAGTACCTCGCCTTTCCTTTGAACGTGATGGCGAACAACCTGCATTTGAAGGCGTCGGTCTCTTGCCTGATGGAGACGGTGTCCTCGAACCACTGGAGATGCTGGATGGGATCATCCTTGCCAGTGTAGTAGGACATGATAGGATCCCTGAAACCCTCCAGCATCGGAGCCGAAAGGATCAACTCACAGAATGGGCTCCCTAAGCCTGTCTTGCGAGCTGGAAGACTCGCGCGGTCTCCTCGCCATGGCAGTGAGTACCCGGCGGGCTGGGGAACAAGACCCGCGCTTGGAGGGTTTGCTCACCCTCCTCCACCACAACTTCCTTCCTTGCTCGCCTACTTGGCGCCTCCTTGCCTAAGGCTTGCGAGGCGAGGATCGGGACCATAGGGGTCGAGCACTCGCCTTGCGACGTAAGGGCGAGCCGCAAGGTCTCTAAGATGGTATTCTTGAACTCATCAAAATCGCTCATTCTGACGAACTCGCCACTGAGGGGAGAGCTTCCTGGGTTGACTCCTTGCCCTTCGTTTCCAGCCATGGGACACTACCAGAAAATGGACTTTTAGCCAGGGCAAATTGCCGTGGCAAAAAGTCCAAATCCGTGGCAAAAAATTTTTTGTCACGGTCTGCCCACGACAAATGGGCGTGGGCAATACGAACGTGGCAAAAAGTATTTGACACGCTCATTCCGTGGCAAATACTTTTTTGCCACGACTTTTAGCCACAGGTTTAAATAGTGGCTAAAGGTCCTAATTTCAGCACTTATTTACCACAGTTCTTTCGTCGTGGCTAAAAATCACTCATTTGCCACGGTTCCTTTGTCGTCGCTAAAAGTCCCTTATTTGCCACAGTAATAAACCGTGGCAAATACTCATCATATTTATTTTAATTAAAGTATTTGCCATGGTTTGAAACCGTGACAAATACTTTTTTGACTTATTTTAAAAACATATTAGTCACGGTTTGGAGCCGTGGCTAATACTTGGCTGATTTATTTTAAAAAAAAAATTTGCCAAAGTTTGAAACCGTGACAAATACTTTATTGACTTATTTTAAAAAAATATTTGTCACCGTTTGTCATGATTTGAAGCCGTGACAAATAATACAATGCATTTTAAAAAATACCACGGTGTCAAATCCACTTCACAGTTTTTGGCAACAAACATACTCAAAAGAGTTTTTATATACTTACAAATGAAAAAAAATATATATATGAAATTAAAATTATCCCAAATCAATGATAATATAAATTATCGCGTCCGATCCCAAATCAATGATCATATAAACATACTCAAAGAGCTTCATGCTTTCAAACCCATGTTAAAAACTATCCCAAATCAATGATCCTATAAATTATTACAAATATAAATATGCATCAATTTTTCCAAAAATGAGGCAAATACCTATGCATCAACTATTTGAATTCTGGCTAAGGCCCTTTTCCTCTCATATATTTTCATATCCAAGTGGAAGTAAAAAATGAAGAAAATAATACCTTCCAAAAATCTTAAGGTTTCTCAAGTTTTTGACCCCCTAATCTCATCATCGAACTTAACTTCACCCTTCAATCCAATGTCCTCTACAAATCTTTGCTCATACATTATATCCAACCAAAAAATAATAATGATAGAGCAACTGAAAAAAAAGACAATGCAAAATCATAATGATAGAGCTTAAATAGCAAAGCCATTATGGAGGGTTGTGATCACTTGAATGCCTCAATGATCTAGAATATACAATAAGAAGGTAAATTTACAAATAGCAAATTCAAATTCATACCGTGTGAAGGATTTGGTCGAGAAGCTGTGCCGCCAATAAATAACCATTAAATAAGGCAAACCGTTGTGGCATGGCTGTGGAGCACCAATGCGACATTGGGTAAAAAACGACTATGCATGATAATAGAAAATGAAAACCAAAATAACATTATGCTTGATATAAAAGAACAGAGAAATAACAGAAAATAAAAACAGGAAGCTCATTTTTCTCCAAGATAATCTTATCACTTTGTTGAATTATTTTACATCAAGGCAATGGATATTTATACAGGTAAGAGGAGAGATCTAGAAGTTTCAATATATCACCGAAGAGGTTCATTCATGCAGACACTAAATGCAGGAGGCGGCAGTGATGACCTTTATTTGATTTCCAAGGAAACGTTGTTACCAATTTCCATTTTATTTATAGCAGGAGGTGAAGCGGTAGCATGGGAATGGAGCAGGCCGTTGATGGTTTGGGGTGGAAGCTGCGTGGGAATGCTGCTGTCTTTAATACATGAGAAGATCAGCATAGTATACTCGCATGAAAAAGAAGAAGGAAACTCACACTCGTAGAGTAGAAAAAGATAGACTGAGGACTCGCCCAAAAAATTCATTAAAACCATCAATTCACTTATGAATTAAATCACAACTATATGAAAAGGTATTGCACCCAATTTGTATACCTTTGACAAACTTTCAATTTATATATTTGCACACAATTATATGAAGAGGTATTGCACCAAATTTATACAGCTTTGATAGGGTAGGGAAAATGGAGAGCATCTGGAATGCAGAATTACAAAAACCTAGATACAAATAAAAGAAAATTAAAGTAAATGTTCAAAAAACACATTAAAGGTTGGAACTCACTGCAACATAAGCATATGAAAAAGTGATTGTTTACCAAGATACATCAATGTTATTGCATAAAAATAATGGGAAAAAAATAGAAGTTGCAACTATACAAATATGTTAAAACACAAAAAAATATTGATTAGAGAGCAGGGGATAACTTCAATCTATGCAGAGCTTTCTAAAAGGAAAGTTGCATCGAGAGACCTGAAAGATAGAAAAGCACAATAACTGATGGAATCAAATCATCATCAAAATTCAGTAGGAAGATGTCACCCAAATTTAGCATGAATATTGTTTAAGTCAACTGTTTGAGTGCTCGAAGCATCCCGTGTGACCGTCTAGTTTGGAACGACCTCCACGTTGCCCCCAGCAGTGGTATTTATAGGTCTTAACCCTAAATCCCCTAAGACCCGTTATGGACCTGTTACCGTGTAACACTCTGCCAGTACAAATAATATAACAGTAGGTCCGGCCGGGACCCCACGTCATATTACACACACTAGCTAGGCATTATAAAGTGATAATCAAGAAAAGAACTACACTACACGAGAGCACATAAAGTGTAAGCGGAAGCATTGAATTTAAAACATCTTTTAGAACTGTCCACTATCCCAGGAATGAAACAATAGATAGAGTTACGGCCTTAAGGCCTTACATTTAAACAAATGCATCAAACTCAAAACGAACATACATCAGCACGCAGACCGGTAGTATATGGAAAGCAGAAAAAGGGAGGTTGGCCTTCAAGGGCCAACACAGCAAAAGGGGCACCGCCCGCTACTTTCCACTTGACTCACCAGCACCTGCACCAACATCAAATAAGAGGTAAACGAGGGTCAGCTATGAGCTGACCACAAACCGCGTAACGATCCCACCCCCCGACCATCTAGCCGGCTCAGGGGCGTGTCACCGCTAATCTGCAAGCAAGCCGTACATGCAACATGTAATCATTATAGAAAGTGCAACTACCACTACACATGGTGAGGTTTCAAGCACAATCAATCTTCTAGGTTGAGCATCAAAGTAAGGGGAACCTAGGTATGCACATGATGTTGGTTGGGTTCACCCTGAGGATTCCCACAACCGCCCAAGCAACCGCATGAGGCTAACATAATATCAATTCATCAACATCAACACCACCCTAAGGAACACCACCTTAGGTGGGAAAAGAGCATTTGGCCGGTCTAGGTAAAACACCTTCTACGACCTCTCATGATCACACGACTTACAAGAGGAGGGACCTCTCACCGATCTGCATGGAAACGGGTTCGGTACAGCTTTGCCCGTGCTCTAATCGTCGTGATCTATCGCACGACGCGGGTACGGCTTCGCCTCGGCCCGTAAAGGTTTAGCACACCAAGTACCCACAAAATTAAGTTACGCACCTAATCCTTTCACGAGGATCTAGGCTTCACATAACCAAGAAGGAGGTACAAGACAACTCCTCTTCAAAACACGTGGTGAAGGTTTGCCTTCCACCACTTTCCAAGCATGTGGATTCCGTTAGGCTCTCCGAAAGACATCTAACGCGCAAGACCCGCAATGAAATGACAAATCTCACAGAGTCATTCTCCGGCACGCATTCAAGGTTTAACCTAAATACAACGTCATAATTCAAGCATCACCGATCCGGGCTCACGACCACGAATAAGCTTCACACAAAATTCCTAAATCCGTACGTCTACCGGATCTCTATATGCAATATGCCGGGGACGGACACAATCAGCCCAGAGTTTCGAAGAACTTGAGGAAATCCTACACTTCACCCATTTTGTGAAAGAGATACCTCATGCAAGCATAGAACAAGGAATGAGAGGACAAAAACACGTCCTAAGACCGGGAGGAAGGATCGTTACCCTTGGAGTTTTCCTCAGCGCCATCGATTTGAGATTCCAATCGGATAGAAAGAACCGCATCGGGCTGCTCTCTACAGATCCGGAAACGCCTCGCTATTCGGAGCTTCGGAGCTCCGTTAATGGCCGAAAGAGCTTCTTCTTCC
This sequence comes from Dactylorhiza incarnata, assembly GCA_033032865.1. Lineage (NCBI taxonomy): Eukaryota > Viridiplantae > Streptophyta > Magnoliopsida > Asparagales > Orchidaceae > Dactylorhiza > Dactylorhiza incarnata. The sequence goes on along the minus strand of JAWHQI010000003.1, from coordinate 13,524,430 downwards.
TCCTTGCCTCTCTTCCTCCTCAAGCTTGGGAGAGAGAAAATAGCTAAAGTTATGAGGGGAAATAGTCTTAGGCCAAGACCTAATAGTCCCCAGCAAAAACTCTCAACCGTCGGATCAAGAACTAAAAGATTCGACCGCTCCGATCGTCGGTTCAACTTTTCAATACGGAGTAGAACAAACAGGGCGCACGATCAGCGCCGCACGACCAGTGGTCGTGCGAGAAAGAATTCTCCTGATTTTGCGAGAACAACCTATAGCAGAATGGCAAGCCAAAAAAATAGCGCACGATCAACGACACATGACCAGTGGTCGTGCGAGAAAAAGCCCGTGACCGTGCGAACCACTCAGGTAGGAAAATGGGAAATGCGCACGACCAGTGGTCGTGCGCCTGATCGTGCGAGAACAATCACGCACGACCAGTGGCCTATTGGGCTATTATCAATGGTCCAACCCCCCACTCCGAGCGTAGCCTTGCCACGCCGCGTTAGCTCGCAGAACAGTAAAATTTGGGGTGTTACAACTCTACCACCCTTAAAAGGATTTCGTCCCGAAATTATGAAAACAGTTGCAGCAGAATCAAAAGTTACCAGAGAGAAATAGTTCGGGGTACTCCGCAAGCATTTCTTGCTCCCTTTCCCAAGAGAGTTCCTCTCATCCGCAATTATTCCAACGGACCTTAACCATCCGAATGGACTTATTTCGCAACTGCTTTACCTCGGTGTCTTCGATGCGAATGGGCTTGACTTTCGTCGTTAGCCCAATATCTACCGACACTTTGTTGACCGCAACAACATGTGTAGGCTCCTTGACAGCCTTTCGCAATACAGAAATATGGAATACATCGTGCAGACCGCTTAGCTCTGTAGATAGAGCAAGCCGGTAGGCAGCTTCACCAATGCGTTCCAAGATCTCAAATGGTCCTACGTATCTTGGACTCAGCTTTTTCAAGCGCCGGATCTTTGATACTCCCTTGAACGGTTTGATCTTTAAATAAACCCAATCACCAACGACAAACTCGACGTTCCGGTGATTTGCATTGTAGTGCTTTGCCTGCCTATCCTGGGCAATGAGCAACCGCTCTCGTATCGACCGAATCAATGTATTCGCTTCATCAACGTCCTTGCGCTTCAACAACTTCGTGTCGCCCGTTTCAGCCCAAGCCAACGGTGTACGACATTTCCTACCATAAAGAGCCTCGAAAGATGTCATCTTTATACTTGCTTGGTAGCAATTGTTGTAGGCAAACTCAATCATGTAGAGATGATCTTCTCACTTCTTTCCAAAATCTAGAGCGCGCATTCGGAGCATATCCTCCATAGTCATGTTGGTCCTCTTAGTCTGTCCATCCGTTTGCGGGTGAGAGGCCGTGCTGAACCTCAGCTTAATTTCCAACAGTTCATGGATAAGCCTCCAATCTTTCGATGTGAAACGCATGTCACGATCACTTACGATGCTACGGGGAATCCCGTGCAACCGTACGATATTATCAACGTATAACTTCGCTAGCTTTTCCACAGAATCATTTTTCCGGTTCGGAATAAAGTGCGATACTTTCGTTAAACGATCTACGATCACCCAAATGACATCGTTTTCGTGCTCCGATCTCGACAATCCATGCACGAAATCCATCGAGATATCGTCGAACTTCCATTTCGGGATCGGCAAATACTTTAGAAACCCACCAGGTCTTTGACATTCTTCCTTCACCAACGCGCAAGTATGACACTTGGCCACGTAGAGATCAATGTCTTTCTTCATTCCTGACCACCAGAAGAGTTTCTTCATTTCCATGTACATCTTTGTGCTCCCAGGGTGGATCGAGTACTTGGTAAAGTGAGCCTCGTTCATTAATTCCGCCCGTAATGTACCAACATTTGGGACGCACAATCTGTCATTTTTTCACATAAGACCATCTTCGAAGGAGAAATCAGCGTTTGACCCATCAATAGCCTCTGCTTTGTAACGCTTCATGCTCGCATCTAGCTCCAATGCTTGTCGAACTCGGTCGGCTAGGTCGTATTGAACCTCCGTCCAGTTCAAGCATGCTATAGTAGACGCTCTCATATCGACGTAAATGATCTCCAAGGACTCTAGCTCACAGATTAGACGCTCATCGTGCATCAAAATTCAATTTGCTTGCGCGGGAGCCCGACGACTCAACGCGTCTGCAACAACGTTTCCCTTCCCGGGAGTGTAACGTATGTCAAAGGTGTAGTCCCCAAGGAACTCCATCCACCTCCTCTGTCTCATATTCAACTCTCTTTGATCTAGCAGGTACTTAATTGAGGCTTTTGTGGTCCGTATAGATGTCGATCTTCACGCCATATAAGTAATGCCTCCAAAGCTTAAGAGCAAATACCACGGCTGCTAACTCCAAGTCATGGACCGGGTAGTTCTTCTCATGTACCTTCAACTGACGGGAGCCATAGACAATCACCTTTCCGAATTGCACTAAGACGCAACCCAAGCCACTCCCCGAAGCGTCACTATATATTTCGTAGCCTTCCGTTCCACATGGAGAGCATAAAATGGGTGTCGTGGTCAAACGACTCTTCAGTTCCTAAAAAGCTCGCGCACACTCGGGCGTCCAAATGAACTTCTGATCTTTCCTGGTCAGTTTAGTGAGAGGAAGTGCAATCCTCGAGAAGTTCTCCACAAAGCGCCTATAATAGACGGCAAGTTCTAAGAAACTTCAGACTTCCGCTACATTTTTCAGCACAGTCCACGCTCGAATCGCTTCTATCTTCGATGGATCGACTGCGATTCCTTCGTCACTAACAACATGACACAGGAATGCTACTGACGTTAGCCAAAATTCGCACTTGGAGAACTTAGCATATAGTTGGTTCCTCCTCAGGGTGCTCAAAACTGCGTGCAGATGCCTAGGGCATGCTCCTCTTCCGACTGAGAGTATACCAATATGTCGTCGATGAACACGATCACAAATTGGTCCAGGTACTCTCAGAACGTTCTGTTCATTAAGTACATGAATACCGACGGTGCGTTGGAGAGACCGAATGGCATAACTGTGAACTCATAGTGTCCAAACCGGGTACTGAACGCTGTCTTTGGAATATCACATTCCCTTATACGAAGCTGATAATAGCTGGACCTTAAGTCTAGTTTAGAGTATACCGTCGACCCAACCAATTGGTCGAATAAGTCGTCGATTCTTGGAATCGGATAATGGTTCTTCTCGGTTAGCTTATTCAGCTCTCGATAATCTATACATAGACGCAAGCTCCCGTCCTACTTTTTTCACAAAGAGGACTGGTGCACTCCAAGGTGACGAACTTGGACGTACATAGCCTTACTCTAGCAGCTCTTGTAATTGAACTTTCAGCTCTGCCAATTCCTTTGGCGCTATTCGATACGGTGAGCGTGACACAGGTTTGGCACCTAGCGCCAACTCAATACAGAAATCGATCTCCCGCTGAGGTGGAGCCCCAGGGAGTTCGTCAGGGAACACGTCAGTGTACTCTGCCACTATCGGGACATCACCTATACTGGGATTAGGCATCGAAGCCTCCAACAAAGTGAAGAACAGCGCCACGCCCTTTCTCACCGCCTTAACCACCTGGAGAGCATACATCAGCGTTCTGCTCACTCCTCGCATACCCGCAAATGTGGTTTCGTCTCTGGTGTTCCTCCCAAAAGTAATTTCCTTCGAATTGCAATCAATGCATGCTCGCTGCTCCGAGAGATAGTCCATGCCAAAGATCACATCAAATTCAGCTAGCGGCAATAACGACGCTTCTAAGTCGAAATCCTGATTTTCGATCCGCACCTTTACACGGTTCTTCCTATCCGCGCTCATTCTAGATCCATTGGGCAGCACTATCTCCAATCTATCTTCTACCAAGGTAGACATCACTCTGATTCGCACCACAAAGTCCTTGGATAGAAAGGAGTGTGATGCTCCCATATCGAAAAGAGCTCTCGCCGGATAGTTGTAAATTAGGACAAAGCCTAAATGCATAGAAAACAAACATATAGCCGCCCAAGGTATAAGTCACATATGGTTGTAAAGGCTAACTTCTAATTCATACCTGTAACGACCTCAGTTTGTCGGATAGCTCCTTGTTGGCCAAGCGAGTAAACTCTCGGCTGGGTCGGAATGTGCTGGGAAGCAGAAGACTCCGGAGTTTTGCCCTTTTCCGCATGACAGCACAAGCATAGTCCATCGCTCGGTTTTCTGGTCTCGGGGGACCACTTCGACACACACGTGCTTTGTGTCCCACCTTTCCGCAAGTGAAACATGTAATAGGACCATGTGCAGTCGTAGCTCCTGACATGTTAGAGCGAGTTGGTTCCGCAGGCTTGAACTTCCTTTTGTTCCTCCTGAATTCAAATTTGGATTGAGAAGCTTGCACAAGGAATTCAGGCTTCTTCTCCTTGAGCCCTTTTGCGCTCTGTACTCTCTTCATATCCAACTCAAGGGATCTGGCAGATTGCACCATGACATGGAAACCAAAAGTCATTGGGTCTGCTAGGAGCAACCTCAACTCATCTCGAATCCCTTCATAAAACCTATTCGATTTTGTTTCCTCGTCTTCCACCAAAGACCCCGCGTAGCGACTCAGTCTGGTAAAATCCTGCATGCATTCGTCAACCGAATGATCGCTTTGAGTTAACCGCCAAAACTTATTTTGCAATGCAATGCGCTGGGCAGAGGGGATAAACCTCTGGAGGAACATTCCTGAGAACTCTGCCAACGAGACATCAATAATATCTCTACCAGCCAACGTGTGAGCTTCCAACTCTTCCCACCAAAGCGTTGCCTCTCCCTTAAAAAGGAAAGTTGCTAAGGTGACCATCATCGCTTCCTCGGTTGCCGTTGCTCTTAGAGTTTTCTTTACCGTTGACAGCCAGTCTTCTGCCTCTGTTGGGGATTCGGTCCCTGAAAAGGTTGGAGGGTTAAAGGTCAGAAAGTGTTTCAACTGCTGGTCACACGCTCTTCCCACAACTACCTGTTCAACTCTATGTTCCACCCTGGGCTCTACTGCAGGTTCCGTTCTCGGCTCCACTGCAGACACAGGCGCCGGGGCCACATTAGGAGTAGGGGTAGTAGGCTGTGCAAGCCGCCCAATCTGATTATTGATCATTGCGAAGACCGCTTCAGCGACTAATCTAACCATCTCAGCAGGAGTGGTTGTTGGTACCTCAGCGGGCACATTACTTTCTACAGTGTTACGGGGTTGAGACTGCCCCGCACCACTCCTAGTCACCTATAATCGTGTAATACACAATTTAGTGACCGAAAACATAGCAAACAACAATCAAGGAACGCTCAGGTTCCGCAAACAAGTTTGTTTTTCATTCTTAAGTGGGCATTCTTATTAGTTTTTTATCGTTTACCCCTTAAAAGGAATTCGGCCTCGAATTCTGTAAACTACGGATCGACTCCTAAGTCCGATACCAAATTGTAACACCCTGTCAGTATAAATAATATAACAGTAGGTCCGGCCGGGACCCCACGCCATACTACACACACTAGCTAGGATCAAAGGTGATAATCAGGAAAAGAACTACACTACACGAGAGCACATAAAGCGTAAACGGAAGCATTGAATTTAAAACATCTTTTAGAACTGTCCACTATCCCAGGAATGAAACAATAGATAGAGTTACGGCCTTAAGACTTTACATTTAAACAAATGCACCAAACTCAAAACGAACATACATCGGCACGCAGGCCGGCAGTATAAGGAAAGCATAAAAAGGGAGGTTGGCCTTTAAGTGCCAACACAACAAAAGGGCCACCGCCCGCTACTTTCCACTTGGCTCACCAGCACATGCACCAACATCAAATAAGAGATAAACGAGGGTCAGCAATGAGCTGACCACAAACCGCATAATGATCCCCCCCCCCGGGCCATCTAGCCGACTCAGGGGCGTGTCACCGCTAACCTGCAAGCAAGCAATACATGCAACGTGTAATCATAAAAGAAGTGCAACTACCACTACACATTGTGAGGTTTCAAGCACAATAAATCTTCTAGGTTGAGCATTAAAGTAAGAGGAACTTAGGTATGCACATGATGTTGGTTGGGTTCACCTGGAGGATTCCCACAACCGCCCAAACAACCACATGAGGCTAACATAATATCAATTCTTCAGTGAGTGGTTTTGTGAATATGTTCGCAGGTTGCGATTCAATGCCTATAATGGTCACGGAAGAATGCACAACAAAGACTATTTGTAAAGACGAGCATCTACGCACGGGCTACCGCCCGTGCTTGATGCTCTCCTCATCGACAGTACCCCAGCATCGACGGTACCTCCGCACAAACTCTCCCGCTCTAGAACACTCAGCCAATTGACAGTGCATGGGTAGCCCCCGTGTCCCGCCCGGCAGTATCGCCGCCTCGACAATGTCCCCGCGCAACTACGCTCCCTCCGCCCGCGAACCCCCGTATGCACGACAATGGCCATGAAGTCCCACTCACGAACCCCCGTGTCGGTGGTCTCTCCCGTTGTCGTGCACGCGGGGGTTTGCGAGTGGAGGGAGCGTCGTTGCGCGGGGACACTGTCGAGGCGGCGGTACTGTCGTGCGGGGCGCGGAGGCTACCCATGCACTGTCAATTGGCTGAGTGTTCTAGAGCGGGAGAGTTTGTGCGGAGGTACCGTCGATGCTGGGGTACTGTCGATGCGGAGAGCATCGAGCACGAGCGGTAGCCCGTGTGTAGATGCTCGTATTTCAAAGAGAAACTTAAACACGAACATAAAAACTCAAAAGTGCAATGGTTCACGTAGTCATTATCGAGAATAATAATGCTGAATTAAGTGAAGAAGTTCAGAAGACAAGAACCAAAGAACCTGGACAGAAGAGCAAGAGCCACATGCGGAATACGAAGAAGCTGCAGTAATGAAGCCGCAGTAATGAGGAAGAACAACTTGGAAGCCGATGCATCTCCAACCTATTTTATTTAATGTCATTTCCTGTAGTCTCACCTATATAAGAGACAAGAAAACTTTGTATCAGTTGAATGATTTTGATCAATGAAATATGCCTCTTCGCTTCCTCTCTATTTTTCCCTTTTCTCCTCAAAAACTTTGATTTTTCCCTGTTGCTCTGCAGTGCTTCCCCGCAACAGTGGTATCAGAGCAATTTGTTGTTAAAATGAGCCATCAGAGCAAGGGAGTATTTGATCAAAGGAATTAACACTCATATCATCTGTCCAGCCTCATCATATGGCGGTCTCAAATTCATCCCACATGTTCCAGTTCACACAAACTGGAGTTCCCATCTTTGATGGAGAACATTACAGCTACTGGGCAACTCATATGCGCCTATTCTTTCAGTCTCAAGGACTATGTGACATGGTGGAAAATGGAAAAGCAGGAGCTGCACCTTCCTCATCCAAAGGGAAAGATAAAGATGATGAATCCAAGGCTCAGGCAGCAATGGAAGAAGCAAAGCAAGAAGCTAGAGCTCTCCTCTACCTGCACCAAGGCGTCAGCAAAGAAATCTACCCAAGGATAATGGAGTCTTCCACACCAAAGGAAGCTTGGGACACCCTCCTCTCTGAATTCCAGGGATCAGAAAAGGTAATCGATATCAAACTTCAACATCAGTGGAAATTATTTGAGAATCTTGCCATGAAAGAAACAGAAACCATAAAAGATTTTGTATCACGTGTTATGGGCCTAGTAAGCAATATTAGAAGTCTTGGAGATGAGATAAAAGACAAGAAAATTGCTCCAAAAATACTCAGGTGTCTTACACCAAAATTTGATCCAACAGTATCCACCATTGAAGAAACCAAAACCTAAAAACACTTTCAATCTCTGAGCTTATGGGATCTCTCCAAGCCCATGAGGAAAGGATGAGAAGACGCACTGATGATTTAGAGAAAGCCTTCCAGTCCAAAGTTACTCTAACTCCAAACGGAAAAATGAATATGAGGGAATCCAAGACCTCAGCCAGGGGTAGAGGAAGAGGGAGACCAGGAGAGACAAGGAACCCCAATGTTACTCAAACCGATTTTAAAACTAATAATACACCTATGTTCTGCACTCTCTGCAAGAGAACTAATCATGTTGCATTTGATTATTTTTACAAATGTAAACGATGTAAAAGACCAACTCATATGCAAAAAGATTGCTGGTCAAAAGATAAGGAAGAGAAAAAGGAGAGTGCCAAATTCACAGAAGTAACTGAGAAACTTCTCATCTCAAAAATTAATTCCAACATCAGTAGCCATGAAATTTGGTATATAGACAGTGGAGCCTCAAACCACATGACACCCAATAGGCAAATCTTTGTGGAGCTAAATGAACCTGTAAAGTCCTCAGTCATGGTGGGTGATGGTGTAGAGCTAGATATAAAAGGGAATGGGACAGTTGCTGTCTTGTCCAAAGATGGGGAGGTCAGGCACATAGAGAATGTTCATTATGTTCCCTCACTCTCTCAAAGTCTCTTAAGTGTGGGGCAACTGATGAAGAGAGGATACACAATCATGTTTAAAGAAACTCAGTGCCATATCCTACTTAATGATACCAGCATTTGCATTGCATCCATACAAATGTCTGATAATCAATTGTTTCCAATGAATCTTAGCTCTCCCCCAGAACAAGCTCTTGTTTGCAAAACCACTGTTATCTGGCACAACAGGTTTGCACACTTGAACTATGTGGATTTACATAAACTTCAGTCCAAAGACATGGTGATTGGACTTCCTAAACTTCAAGGAGAAGAAAGTCTGTGTGAAGACTGCATCATGGGAAAAATACATCGTGAAAGTTTCCCTACATCTACTACAAGAACTGAAGAGCCTCTAGAGCTGGTCCATGCAGATCTCTGGGGACCTTCTCCAACTCCATCACTGGCAGGTATGAGATATTATCTTTGCTTCATTGATGATTTCTCAAGGTTTTCTTGGATATACTTCCTACAGAACAAATCAGAAGCCTTCACTAAATTTAAAGAATTTCAAAACCTTGTTGAAAATGAAAGCAAGTGCAAAATAAAAAGGCTAAGAACAGATCGAGGTGGAGAATTCATTGGAGAAGAATTCTTGGCTCACTGCCGGTCCCATGGGATTCATCGTGAGCTAACTGCTCCTCGCACCCCAGAGCAAAATGGCGTAGTCGAACGTAAAAACAGAACCATTATTGAAAAGGTTAGAGCTTTGCTTGGACATCATCATCTTCCTGAAGATTTCTGGGCAGAAGCAGCCCAAACTGCTGTATATGTCTTAAACAGAAGTCCCACAAGATCACTTGGAGATGTAACTCCATATGAAGTATGGAAGAAGAAGAAACCCAAGGTCCAACACTTTAGGACATTTGGGTGTCTTGCCTATCGGCACATACCAAAAGAAGACAGGAAGAAACTTGAGCAGAAAGCTGAAAAGGGGATATTCATTGGATATAGCCTGCAATCCAAGGCTTATCGTATTTACAACCCTGAGACAAAGAAGTTGCACATCTCCAGGGATGTCATTTTTGATGAAGAAGCATCATGGGTCTGGGATCAGCCTCAAAACAAGGTTCAACATGTGATGAATAATGAACCTCAGGATTTCTCTTTTCCTCCAGAAGGGGTTGATGTCACTAATGAACAGCCATCCATACCAACAGAAGAAGGAGAAATGCCAGCCTTTGATTACTCAGATTCTGAAATCGATGAGGACTCATCATCTCCCAAGAGGTATAGGCCCCTATCTGAAATCTATACTCAAACTGAAGTTGCTTTTCTCACTGTAGAAGAACCCAAGGATTTCACAGCTGCAGTTACTGATTCAAATTGGAGAAAGGCCATGGAGGAGGAGATAAGGATGGTGGAAAAGAATAACACATGGAAATTGGTTCCACGGCCAAAGGACAAGAAGATTATAGACCTGAAATGGGTTTATAAGTTGAAACATGATGAAGAAGGCAAAATAATAAAATATAAAGCAAGAATTGTTGCTAAGGGCTTCACCCAGCGGCATGGAGTGGACTACACTGAAACTTTTGCCCCCGTGGTTCGAATGGAGACTATCAGAACTATGTTAGCAGTTGCAGCACAATGCAATCTACTGGTACATCAGCTAGATGTTAAGTCAGCTTTTCTCAACGACACGATAGAAGAAGACATCTATGTTGCTCAGCCAGCTGGTTTTGAAGTCCCAGGTAAAGAAGAAAAGGTGTGTAAACTTCAAAAGGCCCTCTACGGTTTGAAGCAGGTCCCAAGGGCATGGAATCAGAAAATAGATTCTTATCTCATCACCAATGGGTATCATAAAAGCAAACATGATCCCTCCTTGTACACCAAAAGGTTTGACTCATCTCATTTCTTACTACTCTGCTTATATGTTGACGATTTAATTTTTATTGGGTCCTCACAAAAGCTAATTGATGAATTTAAGTTGGTAATGGAGAGAGAATATGAGATGAGTGATTTGGGTTTGATGAAGTTCTTCCTTGGTTTCCAAATCAAGCAACAACCGGGACAAATATTCATCAACCAAGAAATCTATATTGAAAAGCTGCTTGAAAAATTTGATATGACTGAATGCAATCCTGTCACCACGCCAATGGCAACTAGCATCAAATTCACTCATCCCAAACATAGCAAGGCAAGCTCAGAAGAAGATTACAGGAGCTTAGTAGGATCCCTTATATATCTTACAAACTCTAGACCTGATATAGAGAATGCTGTCAGCATCCTATCTCGACATCTATCCAACCCCAGCTCAGAAGACCTCATCATTGCCAAGAGGGTGCTGCGTTACTTAAAGGGAACTAAATACTTGGGATTACTATATCAAAAGGAGGAAGAATTAGAGCTCACTGGCTACACTGATAGTGACTGGGGAGGGGACACAGATGATAGGAAAAGCACCAGCGGCTATGTGTTCATGCTTGGAAGCAAAGTTATTTCCTGGTCCTCACGAAAGCAAAAGATTGTGGCGTTATCTTCAGCAGAAGCTGAATATGTTGCAGCATGTGCAGCAGCATGTGAAGGGGTCTGGCTGCAACGCCTATTAGAAGGAATGTTACCTCAGAACGACTCAAAACCAATCAAGATATGGTGTGATAACACTGCCGCCATAGGGATAGCCAAAAAACCCATATTTCACAATCACACAAAGCATATTGAGCTCCGATTTCACTTCCTGAAAGATTTGGTTGAGTCACAGCAGATTGAACTTTCTCATTGCCCCACAAGCAAACAGTTGGCAGACATAATGACTAAGCCCCTTCCAACTCATGTGTTTGCCTCTATGAGAAGCAGACTTGTTACAACCTGGAATCCAGCATTAAGAGGGAGTATCGAGAATAATAATGCTGAATTAAGTGAAGAAGTTCAGAAGACAAGAACCAAAGAACCTGGACAGAAGAGCAAGAGCCACATGCGGAATACGAAGAAGCTGCAGTAATGAAGCCGCAGTAATAAGGAAGAACAATTTGGAAGCCGATGCATCTCCAACCTGTTTTATTTAATATCATTTCCTGTAGTCTCACCTATATAAGAGACAAGAAAACTTTGTATCAGTTGAATGATTTTGATCAATGAAATATGCCTCTTCGTTTCCTCTCTATTTTTCCCTTTTCTCCTCAAAAACTTTGATTTTTCCCTGTTGCTCTGCTGTGCTTCCCCGCAACGGTCATTTGATCAAAATTGCATTTAATACACAAATTGAAAACACCGGCATCAAAACTGCACAAATGAACTCTATTATAAAAAATGCAAGCATCGAGAAGTTGGTCACACAAACTACAACGATTGCAAGTGAATTAATAAATTCACCTATAAAAACACGCAGATATTGATCCAAGAGTAATCATACTATCTAATGCATTGGATTGCAAAGTAATCGGAACAAAATATATACATACATCTCTATAATGTCATTCAGATGAAACACCATTAACATTAAATTCTAAGGTGAAATAGAAACACGAACTCAACCAAATCTTTAATCTGTATCAAACTTCAAAAGAGGGTAAATGGTTCTGAAAACAACCTGCCATGTCGAATCCCACAACAGTTATCATGAAAGGCTTGCTTCGAAGCTTTGTCATACATCCAGCAACATTTCTTGCCACCCCGTCGCTCAAATGCTCAACTTGGAATCATTGATAATAGATATTGAGAGCAGCTTCAAATGAAGGCTTGAGCAAATCTATCAGAATTAATTTGCACGAGCAAATTTTTAACAATGAATTTCCTGTCCTGTTCATAGAATATATATATATATATTTATATATAAACACAAACAAAAGTAATTGAGAGGAAAATTGAAGACCCTGTGTAACGGTCTCCCCAGCATACAACTCGCAAGGACGACCTCCGGCACCCCTAGCATCCAGCTCGAAAGGGTTCAGCCTACACCGGTCTGCAGACCTTGCACCTCAACCCCTCTCTGTCCCACCACTGGGCACAACGGGTTGTTGGAGGCCGCAGCCCCCCTTTTCATGAGGAATGATTCAGTTAAGCGGCAACGCAGAGACTTCCCATGAGGTCACCCATCCCGTGACTACTCCAGCCCGAGCACGCTTAACTATAAAGTTCTTCCACTCCTCATCACCAATTGAGCTGCAGAGAAGAACAATGAAAGAGGAAGACTTGAGCGGTCTCAATCGGCGGTCTCAGACAGAGCGAACTCGGAGTGAGTTCAGAGTGACCTAGAGCAGGTTTCTTGAGAGTGTGAGACCGCGAGCTAGCGTGAGTGCTAGTAGCTACCGCAGGCGCTAGTGAGGCGAAGCGGTCTGGCGGTATGTACCGGCGGTCTCATCTGTGGAGTGGGCGAGCAGCGAGCACGCGGTCTGAGAGCTAGCGCAGGCGCTAGTACTACCGCAGGCGGTAGCGGTTGAAGTGGTTGGCGGTCGGCATCAGCTGTCTTGCAGAGGAGTGTGCGAGCAGAGAGCTCGGGCGGTCTCTGAGCTAGCGCAGGCGCTAGCGCTAGCGCTAGCACAGGCGCTAACGCTAGCACAGGCGCTAACGCTAGCACAGGCGGTAGTGAGAAGAGGGGAAGCGGACTATGTCCGCGACTAGTTGTTTTTCTTCATATTCGGCTGTTGTGTATCAAGTTGTATGCAACTTGTATTCAACCCGATCTCTTGTATTTGTTGTAACTATTTGCCAAGCAATAAAAAGGTATTTTGTTCATTCTTGGTGTGCTTGTCTCAGTGTTCCATAGATATTGAAAACTTCACAAAAAATGGATCGAAGAATCCCTTCATGTCGAAGAGTCGGGGATTTGTCACTACCTGAAGCTCCCATCACCGCACGAAAGTGTGGCGGCAGCTGGCCTCTGTTGCTTTCTTCCAGTGTGATTTGTGCTTATAAAAAAGATCGAAGCGCGGTGAGAATATTATAAATTTCGAGGGAACTTTAGGCATTTCCTGCGTTTACAACTAAATCTTAAGCTATGAATTGTCTATTCTATCGCGAGGCTCATAGTTCAATGCCAACTTGATGGCATTATTAGGTGTGTTTATTCCTTCCATCCACGATGAACCTTTGTCGGTGACAGGTTTCAGCAGGGCCAAAATGTATAGCAGAATCCCCCATCACGGGGGTGCGTTTAGCATAATTCCTCAATCATGGGGGGTGCAAACAACCGCCCCCGCTCGGCGTCGGCCGTGCACCCGCTCGGCTCCAGTTGCACCGTCACACAACTGCACCGCCGCGCGGACGCTTCGGCTGTGCGTCTCGCACGGCTCCGATAGCCCGGCCGTGCGGTCGCCCCGGCCTCGCAGTCGCCAGATCTGGCATGGGTTTGGCCCGATCTGTAGGCGGTGGTGTAGATTTTGCAGGTGGAGTGGGTACCTGCAACGAAGGGTAATTTGGTCACCCCAACCCCCAAAGCTGGCGATCGATAGAATCTATCGATTCCCATGAGCTATCCTGGGGGCTAGTCTCTTCCATTAAATGAACCCTTGCTTTTGTGGTTTATTTTGAATCCAAATTGTCCGCTGTCCAAAATAGATAAGATCTCGTGCACTGAAGTAGTTTAAATGGTAGTTGATGATGCCTCGATTGTAGGTCTATTTGGAAAAGATTGTTGCTCCTTGCATAAAGCTGTGAACACAGATTTGCATTTTTGTATAAAATTTAATTTTGAAACTATTTTGTTTCCAATTTTTATGTATTTTAAATGTCCACTACAAGGGGAACTTAATGCAAGAAAGAAAAACTGAAAATAATTAGAAAAAATTAGGGATTTTAGATTTTTAAGCCTAAGATATCCAAAAATCAAACTCCTACCTAAGTAAATTAAACCGTGCATCGGTGAGTGGTTTTGTAAATATGTTCGCATCTTGCGATTCAATGCCTATGGTCACGGAAGAATGCACAACAAAGACTATTTGTAAAGATATAATTATTCGTGACTTTTATTTTGTGATCAAAACTAATTGAATTGTATTATCATATATTTGTTTAATTAAATGTTAATGAAACAAAGCTCAAACATATTTGACAATCCAAAGTGAAGGACTACACGGGTAAGTTCAACGATCACAGTATTAAGTAAAGCAACTATTATGTAAAGATATTAATAGTTACAATTAATAGTCTAAGAAGCCGGAGATAGAGCCGATCAGCGCATCGCCATCAACCATAGTCGCGTAGCACGGCTCTACGACAGAAGGGTGAAGCCTAGGTTGATCAATGTCAAGGACCTTGTTCTCCGAAGTCTCGAAGCAACTTGAAAATGACCTCAAAAGGATAAGCTCTCGCCAGCATGGGAAGGGCCCTATGTCGTTACCGCGGTCGTGAATCCAAGAACATTCAAGCTCAGATCGGCGGAAAGAAAAACTCTCCCCCATATTTGGAATGCGCAGAACCTGCGTCACTTCTATCAATGATTTTTTATATCTTACCATATAACAAGCCAAGAACTACAACTCAGCTCAATTATTTTTCTTACGTTTCCAACTACTTTGTCTCAGGAAGCAAATAATCAACGGGTAAGGTTGCGCACCAGGTTAGACAGGGTGAAACAATCCTACATCGATACAGCAAGCTCGCGCCTTGCCATTGCCACGGTCTGCCCCCCTCACGGTCGGCATCATCAAGACATCAACAGGTAAAGCCGCGCTCCTGGTTATACAGGGTGAAACATCCCTACACCGGCACAGCAAGCCCACGCTTCCATTGCCATAGCCTGCCCCCTCGCAAACATTAATTAGGAGTATAGCTTAATGAATCTTCATTCTCGTACAAACATGAGTAATTAAACAATGTTAATACGACAGAATGCATGTAATGCTCTTTAAAAGGTTATGCCGACAATCACACCCCGCACGCGGCCGCACGTCCGAGCGCAGCCCCGCGCGCGCCGCGCGGCCGCCCGGCCGCGCGGCACCGCGCGGCACCGCGCGGCCACCCGGCCCCGCGCGCGACCGCACGGCCGCAAGCTGCCCCGCGCGCGGCCGCGAGGCCGCGCGCACCGCGCAGCCAACCGGCCGCGCGGCACCGCGCCGGTCGCGTCGCCGAGTGACCTTCCTTGACCGGCGGGCGTGCTTGTCGGACCCCCCTCGCCTCGTTCTTGTCCGTCCCCGATCACATGGGTTCCGCACCTACTTGACGTCGCCAAGTTAATGTCCCGTTTTCACTCCGCGCAAGATTGAACGTTGCGAAGTTCGCAGCGTGCGCAATTGCTGACTTTACTTTCTTTCTTAAGATTGCAGGATTTGCACATTGCAATCTAGAACGCTAACTGCCCGAACTGCCCGAACTGCCCGAAGGGCGAAGCCGTCATATTCGAAAAGTGGCGATCCGTGTGCTCGCGATCAACGGTCAAGATCAGCCTGTCAGGTGGTTACGGTGGTTACGACGGCAAGATTACCGGGTCGCCCCCGGCCAAGTCTATAAAAAGGCCCCTAAATCCTCATTTAAGGGGATCTGGAATTTTGGACCCGAGAGAGCTCTCTGAAGAAATCCCTCGAAGATCTCCCTCGACGTTCGAAGATCTCCTTCGGAGCTTGAAGATCTCCTTCGCGACTCGAAGATCTCCTTCGTCGCTTGAAGATCTCCCGCAGACTTCGAAGACTTTCCGACCCGAAAAGTACTTAGTTTTTCTGAGCGGTGGCCTGTCACCCTCAGAGATTTTCATTCATTTGCAATTGTAACGGGAGCGGCCTGTCGCTCTCAGCATTCACAGCTCCATTTGTAACTGCCGAGTACTTAGTGAAATTTGGTCGGCGCCGATCCGACCACGTGGTTTTTTATCCTTTCCGGGTTTTCCACGGTAAAAACGTTCTCTTGCCGTCTGTCTGTTCTCTCTGACTGTTTGCGCGCTCGGTTCACTCTCGGGGTAAGACGGTTCGATTCGCCCGATTTGGAAGAACGTTGAGAGTCCCGCAACACACCTAGATAACGCACTATGATTATAGAAATCGGCAGAACAGAATCATCACCGCCCGGTCTCGTCGGAGCACTCCTTGTTTCTTTACAACACATCCAAAATCAACAACCGCAAGCAACCCATGTTCCTAACAATTCTTTGGAATTAGTCTCATGTCCTTCATTTTCTACCAGTTCTAGTTACCCCAAGCAGGGATTCAACCAATTCCAAGATTGCCGGGCAAAATTAATTTGTCCCCGTTTTCCACCGGCGATCCAACTGATTGGATTTACAAAATGAAGATGTATTTCAGGTATAATACTATTTCTCCTATTATTTTTATCGCATCAATCCACTTGGACAGGCCGACATCACATTGCTTTCAGGGCCTGCTACGCGACGGGTTGTCCCAATTGGCACACTTTCAAAAGTGCCATTTAAGATCGTTTTGGCCCAACGGATTATGAAGATCCTTTCACCTTTCAGTAAGTTTACTAAACTCATTCAAACTTCATATTGACTTGCATATCAAGTAGCCTTTGAAGAGTTATCTTGCATGCCAAGTCACAAGTTTATCTTCTAATCAATTACGTTGTAACTTTATTTCAGGTCTTAAGCCTTTCGTCGTGTCGTGTTAGCTCAACAACCCACATCTCTTTATTCTACTATTAAATTAGCGCGCTTGTTTAAGGATCAATATTTTGACAATAATAAAGCTCACAAAACTTGGTCTCCACGCACTAATTCTGCTGCACATACATCTTCATGACCTGATCGGATAGTGTTGAAATTGTGAAGTGAGCTAACGCCCGACGTTAGAGTCAATGCCGGCGTTAGCCCCCGCCTTTTGGTGGCGGCTCCGGAATCTATAAATAGGGGGGCAATCCCCCCTCAGAGAACATCAAACAGAGTGGTCGACTTGGGCGGTCTCTATTGGCGACCTCAAGTGAGAGCGAACTTGGAGTGAGTTTGGAGGAGGCTCGGGCGGTCTGACTGAGTGGTCTGAAGTGGAAGCGAACTCGGAGCGAGTTCTGGGCGACCTAGAGTAAGAGTTGCGAGCTGTGCAAGATCGCGAGTCAACGCCCGACGTTAGAGTCAACGCCGACGATAGCGACTTGTGTGTGGTGGCGGTCTGCATCCGCGGTCTCGTCAAGAGGGTGTGCTCGCAGCGAGCTCGCGCGGTCTGAGTCAACGCGGGGCGTTAGAGACAACGCTGGGCGTTAGCGAGCTGTGGAGAAGCGGACTTCTTCTGCGACCTGTTGTTATTTTCTATTCTCGGCTGTTGTGAATCAAGTTTGTTCCATAGTTCTAGAAAACTTCACATGGTATCAGAGCTAGGTTGGAACAAGCACTGAGTTACGAGTACAAAGTTAACCAAGATGGACGGCGGAGGAGCGAGAGGACTTGGCATGGAGCTGCTCACCCAAACCAACTACAAGAAGTGGAAGTCATGCATGGAGAGCTACCTTCTTGGAGAGGACCTATGGGAGGTCGTTGGTGGAGATGAGCAAGAGGAGGTCAAGACAACAGAGGCGGGAGACAATGCCAAAGCGGTGAGGGCTTTGAGGAAGACCAACGTCAAGGCGGAGTTCACCTTGAAGAGAGCAATTTCTCCTGACTTGTTCGACCATATCATGGGATGCAAGTCAGCGTCAGAGATCTGGAGAGCCCTTGATGGGCTGTTTAACATGAAGAATGTAGCGCGGCTACAGTTCCTGGAGAATGAGTTGGCGAAGTCCACTCAAGGAGAGTTGTCGATATCCACCTTCTTCCTGAAGGTGAAGAATCTGTGTGCGGAGATCTCGACTTTGGATCCTGACGAGCCGATCTCGGAGGCGAAACTGAAAAGGCACATACTCAGAGGCCTGCGGAAGGAGTATGTTGCCTTCGTCACTTCTGTGCAAGGATGAGCTACTCAGCCTTCCTTACTGGAGCTGGAGAACCTGCTGTCGTCACAGGAGAGCCTGGCGAAGCAGATGACGGGAGTATCTATCTCAGGGGGAGATAGCGAGGCCTTGTACTCAGGGAAGAAGAAGACCTGGGACAAGAAGAAGAAGAACTCCGGAGAAGGACCGTCAACGTCTTCTCAGGGAGATAGGGAGAACTTTCTCCCTCCTTATGACAAGAAAGGGAGACCCCTTTGCTTCGCCTGCAAGAAGTACGGGCACATGGAAATGGAGTGTCGGTCAAATCTCAAGGCCGGTCATGTTGCTGAGAGAGAAGGAGGTCACCGACGAGGTGGAGCGAGAGGTGGAGGTCACCCGGGTGGTGAAGGCGGAGACAACTGCTTCCTGGCTGAGATGACGGCAACGTCAGTCGATGCCTTAGCCTCCGTCAACTTTGAGAATGACTGGATAGTGGATTCCGGTTGCGGGCACCATCTCACGGGAGACGTGTCTAAGTTTGCCTCCTTGAAGGCATATGGTGGCACTGATGCTATCATCACGGCGGATGATACAGTGCATCCAGTGGAGCAAGAAGGGATGGTATCCCTGGGAAGTGAAGAGAAGCCCGTGACACTGAAGAGTGTGTATCACGTGCCGGGCATGAAGAAGAATCTCTTCTCGGCTGCGAATGCAGTGGATGCAGGATACCACGTGCTGTTCGGACCGAAGGAGGTGAAGTTTCTGATGAACCTGTCTTCAGTTGATGCTGACGTCACGCTCACCAGGAGAAGGGTGAATGATTTGTATGTCCTGTCTGCAAATGTCTATGTGGACGAGCTGAAGACAAATGACAGCGCATCGATCTGACATAAGAGGCTAGGTCACGTGGGGATGGACAAGTTGAAGATGATAGCGGCGAAGGGTCTGGTGTCTGGCCTGCCCAATCTTTCTTCTTGCGGCATCGGCCATGTATGCAAGGGCTGTCAATATGTAAAGTCACACCGACTTCCATTTGACAAGTCAGAGACCAGGTGTAAGGCACCTCTTGAGTGCGTGCATGTTGATGTGATGGGGTCGTGCGCCACCCTAATTTATGGAGGAAATAAGTATGCGCTGGTCTTGGTGGATGACTATACCCGCTACACATGGGTTTACTTCTTGAAGGAGAAGGCGGAGGTGTTCGAGAAGTTCCAGGAGTGGAAGGAACTTGTGGAGGGGAGGCTGAACCTGAGGGTGAAGAAGCTGCGGAGTGATAATGGGGGGGGGGGGAGTTTACCTCTAACGCTTTTGCTTCTTTCTGCAGGAAACACGGCATCCGGAAAGAGCTCTCTTGCGCCCACACCCCTCAACAAAATGGGGCCGCAGAGAGAAAGATGTGTCATCTGGTGGAGACTACAAGGAGTTGGCTACATGGCAAGGGGATTCCCAAAGCCCTGTGGGCGGAGGGAATGGCGTGTGCCACCCATGTGATCAACCGGCTACCTCTGAGTCCTAACAGGATGGGTCTCCACACCAACTCATGTTCGGGGAGAAGCCAAATGTGAGTCACATGAGGGTGTTTGGCTCTACCTGCTTCGTGCACGTTCCGGAGGCTGAGAGAACTAAGTTGGAGCCGAAAGCGAGGAAGTTTGTCTTCATCGGCTATGACGAGCGGAAGAAAGGCTGGAAGTGCATGAATCCGCAAACCCACAAGTTTGTCATCTCGCGCGACGTTGTGTTTAACGAACTGGTCTCGTACTAGGGAGTCTCTACTGTGGTGCTGCCGGAGAGTGGAGAACCTAGCAGGAGAGAAGAGAGAGTTGCTGAGGACTCTGTATTGGAGTTGGAGCTATCTCCCAGTGCCCCATCGCCATCTGGTTCAGGGGGAGCTTCTGGCTCGAGAAGCAGGGGGAGCAGTTCTCCAAGAGTTGAAGAGAGAAGAGTTGAAGATGAGGTGTCTACCGGAGCGGTAGAAAGTGGCCAAGCCTTGAGAAGGTCGAAGCGGACCATCGTCCCGCCTTCTCGCTATAAGGAGGGGAACTTCGTGAGTTTGGTCTCTTGCTTCTTCGCAGGACCACTTGACGAGAGGGAACCTGCCCGCTTTGAAGATGTTGTTGGCACCAAGGAGTGGGACGCGGCCATGGATGAGGAGATGGAGGCCCTGAAGAAGAATGAGACATGGGACCTTGTTCCCATGGTGGAGGGCATCAAGCCTGTCACCTGTAAATAGGTGTACAAGGTGAAGAAGAAAGCTGATGGAGGAGTAGAGCGGTACAAGGCTAGGCTTGTCGCTCGAGGGTTTTCACAAACCTATGGTGAGGACTATGAGGAGACATTTAGTCCTGTGGCGAAGATGACGTCGGTGAGGACGGTCATAGCTCTAGCGGCGTGCCAAGGGTGAAAGCTGTGGCAGCTTGATGTGAAGAACGCGTTCCTGTATGGAGAGATTGACAAGGACATATTCATGGTACAACCACCTGGGTACATGTCCAAGTCACATCCACATCACGTCTGCAAGTTGAAGAAGACCCTCTACGGGTTGAAACAGGCACCGAGAGCCTGGTATGGGAAGATTGCAGAGTACCTGCAGTTCTGTGGTTATGATGCCTTAGACTCAGACTCTAGCATGTTCGTGAAGAAGAGTGGAGATCTTCATGTGTTGGTGTTGTTGTACGTCGACGACATGATCATGACCGGGAACAACAGTGAAGAGGTCGCGGCGCTGAGACATCAGTTATCCATCCGCTTTGAGATGAAAGGATCTTGGTGAACTGCACCATTTACTCGAACTTCAGGTAGAGAAGAGAAGTGGCGGACTGTTCGTTTCTCAGAGGGCTTACGCTGAGAAGATCGTCGAGAGATTCGGCATGAAGGAGGGGAAGAGCAGCTCTGTTCCACTGGAGGTTGGGCTGAAGCTTAGGAAGGGAGAAGGGAGGATTCTTTCTGATCCGAAAGTCTTCCGGGCACTGATGGGGAGCTTAATCTATCTGACTATCACTAGGCCGGACATCGCTTTTGCCGTCGACCGAGTTAGTCGGTACATGCAGGAGCCGCGGAAGCCTCATCTGGAGGCAGCCAAAGGAATACTGAAGTATGTGAAGGGAACCCTTGAGATGGGGTTGGCCTATGGGGAGAAGTCAGACTTCAAGCTACACGGGTACACGGATGCAAACTATGGAGGTGATGCTGATGATCGCAAGTCGACATCTGGTTATGTGTTCTTATGTAGTGCAGCTGCTATCTCGTGGTGTAGCAAGAAGCAGGACTCTATCTCCCTATCCACCACAGAAGCTGAGTACAAGGCGTCGTGCTTAGCAGCCCAGGAGTGCGTCTGGTTGAGGAGGCTGGTGGAGGATGTGAACGAGAAGGTCAGCGGACCTACTGTGCTCCGCGGTGACAATGAGAGTGCTCTAAAACTGGTAACCAACCCAGTCTGTCACGCGAGAACCAAGCACATAGAGGTCGAGCACCACTACATCCGGGAGAAAGTGTTGGGTGGCTTGATAGAGGTGGAGCATGTGCAGAGCTAAGACAATGTTGCGGATATCTTCACAAAGCCCCTATCTGCGGGGCCGTTCAGGAGGCTTCGCTCGCTGCTCGGAATGGTTGACGGAGCTCACTTCAAGGGGGAGTGTAGAAATTGTGAAGTGAGCTAACGCCCGACGTTAGAGTCAACGCCGGCGTTAGCCCCCGCCTTTTGGTGGCGGCTCCGGAATCTATAAATAGGGGGACAATCCCCCCTCAGAGAACATTAGACAGAGTGGTCGACTTGGGCGGTCTCTATTGGCGACCTCAAGTGAGAACGAACTTGGAGTGAGTTCGGTGGAGGCTCGGGCGGTCTGACTGAGCGGTCTGATGTGGAAGCGAACCCGGAGCGAGTTCTGGGCGACCTGGAGTAAGAGTTGCGAGCTGTGCAAGATCGGGAGTCAACGCCCGGCGTTAGAGTCAACGCCCGGCGTTAGAGTCAACGCCGGCGTTAGCGACTTGTGTGTGGTAGCGGTCTGCATCTGCAGTCTCGTCAAGAGGGTGTGCTCGCAGCGAGCTCGCGCGGTCTGAGTCAACGCGGGGCGTTAGAGACAACGTCGGACATTAGCGAGCTGTGGAGAAACGGACTTGTTCTGCGACCTGTTGTTATTTTCTATTCTCGGCTGTTGTGAATCAAGTTTGTTCCATTGATCTAGAAAACTTCACAGATAGCCAATAAACGATTAAGCCCGGTAGAAATACAATCTGGACGAGAAAAAAAGGCATTGTTTTCCTTGTGAGGAGAAATATTCTCCTAATCACGTGTAAAAATAAATCGACATTGTATTTTTTTTTAAGGTGAACAAGAGCTTATCGAACTTCCTCTGGAAGAAGAATCACATGAATCAATATCAAATACATGTCAAAATCCTGAAATTAGTTTTCATAGGTTAATGGGAGCATTTTTCGACTATATGATATTACGTCACTAATATATTTATTGATAATGAAAGCACGCGCAATTTTATGACAAAAAGAGTTGCACAATTTCTGAATCTTCCAATTTCCAACATTTCTCCGTTCAAAATTCACATAGGAAACTGCAATATCATGTACTATAAGGAAAAATGCCCACAAATAACATTATCCATCAAGGGAATCACTTTCATCCTAGACTTAAAAAATATTTAGGCTTGTTGCGGGTCGTTCAACGCTCTCCAAGATCGGTCGAGCTAAACCGTCTTAGCTCGAGAGTGAGCCGAACGCGCAAACAGTCAAAAGAAAGAACCAACAGTAGACAACAAGATTTTTACGTGGAAAACCCGGAAAGGGAAAAAACCACAGGGCCTAGCCCAGTTCTGAACGGTCCACTAGCTTCCAGAATTACAGAGAGTTGATTTTCGAGGGTGACAGGCCACCGCTCGTTACAGTGATTTTTGCTAAGTCCTTCGAATCCTCGGGTGCCGAGGGTGGTGGAGCGGAGTGCTGCGGAGCAGCCTGGAGCGGAGCGCTGCGGAGCAGCCTGGAGCGGAGCGCTGCGGAGCAGCCTGGAGCGGAGCGCTCCGGAGCAGCCTGGAGCGGAACGCTGCGGAGCAGCCTGGATCCAAGTCGTTGAGATCCTCCCCAAGTCCTTGAAGCGAAGCTGGAATGATGAGGGAGATCTCTAAGGGGAGCTTGAAGGCCGATGAAGATCTTCCGAGAGTTCTCGCCGGAAAACTCAAGAGCTCCCTCTTCTCTCCGTCCCCAAAGGTCCCTTCAAATGGAGGATTGACCCTCCTTTTATAGTTTTTGAGGAGGGCGTTCTGGTAACTGCGTCATTCTGTTTCTTGGACGAGCGAATGAGGATGCTTGGTTCGGGGCATGCGGATTGTCAACTTTGTATTTATGACGACTTTGCCCTTCGGTCACGCCGGGCAGCCTCTCTGGTGGTGGTGGCGACCGGCGATCACCGCCGGCGATGAATGACAGCGTCGTGCTCCGTGGAGCAGGAGTGAGCGGAGGCGTTCTTGTGGAGCTGACTGGAGTGGAAGCGCTCTCTACGGAGCGGGAGCGGAAGCGCTCTCCGCGGAGCGGGAGCGGAAGCGCACTCGGAGAGCGGGAGCGGAAGCGCTCCCCGCAGAGTGGGAGCGGAAGCGCTCTCCGCGGAGCGGTAGCGGAAGCGCTCTCCACGGAGCGGGAGCGGCAGCGCTCTCGGCGGAGCGGGAGCGGCAGCGCTCTCGGCGGAGCGGGAGCGGCAGCGCTCTCGGCGGAGCGGGAGCGGCAGCGCTCTCCGCGGAGCGGGAGCGGAAGCGCTCTCGGCGGAGCGGGAGTGAAAGCGCTCTCGGCGGAGCGGAAGCAGAAGCGCTCTCCGCGGAGCGGAAGCAGAAGCGCTCTCCGCGGAGCGAGAGCGGAAGCGCTCTCCGCGAGCGGGAGCGAAAGTGCTCTCCGCTGAGCGGGAGCGGAAGCGCTCTCCGGGGAGCGGGAGCGGAAGCACTCTCCGGGGAGTGGAGCAATGTCAGGGCAAGTCCCCAAGTTGACAAAGACCAACTATGGGAACTGGAGCATTCAGATGAGGGTACTACTCGCATCAAAGGAGTTGTGGGAGATAATGGAAGATGGCTATGAAGAGCAGACCACCGAGCAAGAAGCGGCGTTGACAAACGCCCAGAAGATGGCACTGAGAGAGGCAAGGAAGAGAGACAAGAAGGCTTTGTTCTTGTTATATCAAGGGGTTGACGAAGCAACCTTTGAGAAGCTCTCGGAAGCTAAGACTTCTAAAGAGGCATGGGAGGTGTTACAACGCTCCATGCAGGGGGTAGACAAGGCTAAGAAGGTGAAGTTGCAGTCCCTCCGTGCGGAATATGAAGTAACGAAGATGCAGAGCACCGAGAAGGTCGGTGACTATGTGACCCGTCTGCGGACGCTCACAAATGAGATGAAACGCAATGGGGAGACGATCGATGATGTGAGCCTGATGGAGAAGTTGCTGAGATCTATGTCCAAGAAGTTCCGTCATATAGTGGTGGCGATCGAAGAGTCGAAGGACCTCACCTTGATGGCCGTTGACAAGCTTGTATGCTCTTTCCAAGCTCATGAGTATAGGATGCTGCAAGATGATGAAGAAGCGAGTGAGTTGGGAAAAGCACCCCAGACCCAGTTGAACTTTGGGGAAAGCTCAGGAAGAGGAGGCGGCCAGCATGGCCGAGGTCACCAAGGCAGAGGCAGAGGTAGAAGAGGAGGCAGGATCAAAGACGGAACCAAAATTTCCAGAGAGAGGCGGAGCGACCTCAAGGAGGTTGGCAAGAAGGAAGAGGCCGAGGAAGAGGCCGAGGAGATATGTCCCAGGTCCAATGTTACAACTGTAACAAGTTCGGGCATATGAGCTATGACTGTTGGGCTCCGAGGAAGAGAGAAGAGACCAACCACTATGCCGAGGCTAGGAACAACGGGAACAATGCTGGCGCTGGAGACCCGTTGATGTTCCTAACCTACCGAGGAGCGGAGGAAGAAAGAAATGAAGTGTGGCACCTGGACACAGGGGCGAGCAACCACATGTGCGGAGATAGGGAGATGGTCACTAACCTGGAACCCAGTGGAGGTGAGGTTATTTTTGGTGATGCTTCGAAGATCTCGCTGGAAGGAAAAGGCTTGGTAGTGGTGAAGCTGAATGGAGAGAAGGTGCATCTGAACGATGTGTTCTATGTACCAGGCTTGAAGACTAACATCTTGAGCCTTGAGCAGTTGGTGGAGAAAGGCTACTGCGTCCAGTTGAAGGATGGGTATTTGGCGATGAAGAACCATCAAGGGAAAGAAGTGGTGAAGGTGAAGATGACGGCGAACCGTCTCTTTACATTGAAGATGGATACTCAGGAGACGACATGTCTCGCGAGGACGGAGGAAGAAGAGGAAGCATGACTGTGGCACCATCGGATGGGTCACTTAGGCTTCACGGGCTTGAAGCTGCTAACCCACTCCAGGATGGTAGAGGATCTGCCAATGATCTCACCTCCACAGAAGGTCTGCGAGGCGTGCACAAAGGGGAAGCAGAAGAGGCTGACGTTTGAAGGAGGGAAGTCTCGGAGAGCGAGGAGACAACTTGAACTGGTTCACTCGGACATTGCGGGTCCGTTTGAGACCACCTCAGTTGGCGGAAGCAAGTACTACATCACCTTCACGGATGACTTCAGTCGAAAGTGTTGGGTGTATTTTTTGAAGGAAAAATCTGAGGCCCTTGACAGGTTCAAGGAGTTCAAGGCGATGACAGAGAAGGAAAGTGGTCAGCCACTGAAGGTGCTGAGGACAGATCGAGGTGGGGAGTACACCTCGAGGCTGTTTGATGTTTTCTGCAAGGAGAATGAGATCTCACACCAGTTGACGGCGGCGTACTCACCACAGCAAAACGGAGTCACGGAGAGGAAGAATCTCACCATCATGAACATGGCAAGGAGTATGGTGAAGGGCAAAGGGTTGTCGAAGATGTTCTGGGCGGAGGCAGTGCAGTGTGCGGTGTATTTACTGAATAGATGCCCCACGAAGAGTGTGTGAAGTTCATGACCCCGTTCGAGGCTTGGAGTGGCTGGAAGCCAAGTGTGAAGCACTTGAGGGTCTTTGGGTGTAACGCCCTTAAATGATTTAATATGGTTTCGGTGTGCGTTTAGAGAGTTTTTGGGGTGCGGATAGGGTGTGGTCTACGAATAGCGGAGTGGGGTGCGATTAAGGCTTAGGTTAAAGCAAGCCTTCTCCCTCTCTAAACCCTAAATACCCGACCCCCTCCTCACTCTCTCGCTCTCGTTCGCACAGACGGCCGCAAACCCCGAGCCCTCCCGATCTCCTTCTTCCTCGCCGCCCTCTCTCCCCCTCCCGACCTCTCTCTCTCCCGTCGCCTGGAGCTGGGAAGCCCGTCCCCCTCTTCCTCTCCCTTTCCCGTCGCCGCCTAGGGCAAGGAGGGCCCGTCTCCCTCCCTCTCCCTCTCTCCCGTCGGCCTGGACCAAGGAGGAGCCGCCCGACCAACCCCCTCTCCCGTCGGATTGGAGCAAGGAGGACCCGATCTCCTCCCTCTCCTCTCTTCCCCGTCGACCAAGAGCAAGGGCAGCAACCATTGTGGGCTTTTGTGGTGGTTTAGGGTTCCAGATCTTCGAGTGGAGGCTGGATCCGTGGAAAGTTATTTTGGAGCTAAACTGGGCGCGTGGAGAGCAGTTTTTGTGCACGGACAGCCGCTACGTTCGCTAGCCGTCAAGTCCGGGCGCATTCCATGGTTCAGAAACGACGTCTAAGGGTAACGATTCTCTTTACACTCATTTGGACACGTTCTAGTCCGTTCCTTGCATCGTTGAGGTCCCCTACCCAAAAGGGTGAGGTCGTGGCCTCCGACGGGTCGATTCGTGTTATCCCTATCAAATCTTGCATACATGTAGAGTCCATGCGTGAAATGGACGTAGGCGCGCTGTGTGAAGCCCATCCGAGACGGTTCGTCCAGATTGGTGATGCTTTTGATATTATGCGTGCCGGGGGAAAACTCCGTGTTGATATCCTGCTTTGTAGGACTAGAGGGTGCTACTGCATGCGCAGCAACGCCTGGGGGTGTGCCCCGGGGAGCACCCGAAGTGAGAAACAGAAGGTGCTACTGCATGCGCATCAACGCCTGGGGGTGTGCCCCGGGGAGCACCCGAAGTGAGAAACAGAAATAGGGTTTCTGTTCACTACCGTCGGCGTTAGCGTTATCGCCGCACGGTAGCTCCCAGACTGAGTTCTGGTGATGTTGTTGTGCCCACCTGTTGAGAGGACCTGAGGCCTTGTGCCCGACCCGTGAGGGTGTCCTGGTGGATTACTTAGCGGCCCGTAGAGCCGGCTAATTGAGAATACCTGGGCTGAGGGAACGCCATACCCGCTCTTCGTGTTGTACAACGAGAGCTGTGAACAACGGGCATTTGGCGAACCTGAAACCGCACCATTGCAGCACCTGACTAGTAAGGCTCGTACATCACGTCGGGAGGCATTGGGAAAGAGTCTTCGGACTACGGTATGTTCACAATTAAAGTACGGGGGTGCCCTGGTATTCGGGCCACCGACTTTAGCCTTGAAGGGCAAAGCCATCAAGAGTGGATGGTGGTGGAAGGCGGAGTACACCAAAGAGTGCCTGAGAGCACGGGACGTGGGGGCCATTCCCACGTTTGTGATTGTTGCATATGTATGAACTGTTGTGGGCTTTGCTAGTCGCACTCTTATATATATATATATGTTGCGGAGACTGTTTTGCAGGGATGGTTAGAACTGCCACCCCCTCGAAGGGGTGGGGTCGGTACAATTTGGTCAGCTTTAGCTGACCGTTGCCCTGTTTTGCCACCGTTTTTGGTGGACTTGTTGTACAGGTGCTGGACCGAGCGGGAACATAGCGGGCTCTTAGCGGGCTGAAGCCCTTGTGCTGATGTGGCCCTTGAAGGCCTTTTGATGTTCTTTTACTTTTCATGTATGGCCGGCCTGCGCGCCGATGTTGGTAAACAATAAGGCCGTCGTGCCTCTATTGTTGTGTAAACACATTTTATTCCTATTAGTAGAAGTGGACATACCCGGGTTCGGGTTTTGGGTGTTTATATATTTCGTCTCGCTCTTTTGCTTCCGCATAGAATGCTCTGAGTTAGGTTCGCTCTTTAGTGTCATTTGGTATTTCAATTAAGTGACGTTCCCGTTTGGTTAGTAGTATATGACGTGGGGCCCCGGCCGGACCTTCTGTCATATACTTCTTAACGGATGGGGGTGTTACAAATTGGTATCAGCTTCTAAGGTTTCCGTATCCTTCTGAGGAATTCGTGGATGAATTCTTTAAGGGGTGGTGAGCACGTGTGTGCGCTACCGTCGAGACGTAAAATAAACCCAAAAATGTCCACTTAGGAATAAAATGTAACAACAAACCAACAATTATTGCATGATTTTGGAACCTGAATGTTCCTTTTGTTGTAAGTTGCGACTGTGTTGTCGCCTAACTGTGTGTTGCACTTGTGTAGGGCACTCGAAGTGTAGTGGGACCGTCGCGTTCCCGTGACTTGGCAGAGAGTAGCGGGTCTGCTGAGGCTCCTACACCTCCGTCTGCTGAGATGGTTCGGCTAGTTACAGAAGCCGTTCTAGCTGCGTTGAATGGCCAGCCTGGAAGGCAAGGTCAACCGCTGGTGCAGGAAGTGGCCCCAGAGCCACTAAGAGCGGAGCAGGTCCCCGTAAGGCGTGCTGCTGACCAGCAACTGAAGCACTTCCTTGGATTTCGACCTCCTCCGTTTACCGGGGTTGAATCCCCAGCTGAGGCCGAGGACTGGCTGTCGCATGTGGAGCGAATCCTGACAGCGACACAGTCGGACGAAGCGCAGAAAGTGACCTTCGCTACCTTCTTGTTGGAAAAAGAAGCCAGGCGGTGGTGGGATGAAGTTGAGAGGCGCCAGTTTGCGGGAAGGCAACTGGTTGATGTGCCGATGGAAGAGTTCTCGAGAATCTTCCTGGCAAGGTATGTGCCTCCGTCGCAGCAGATCACGATGGAGAACCAGTTTCTGGCTCTGACGCAGGGTGATAGACTGGTTGACGACTACCTGTACGAGTTCACCCGCCTCGGGCGTTACGCTGGGACTTCTTTCGATGACGAAGGGAGAAGGGTGAACAGGTTCTATGGTGGCTTGCGTAGTGAGTTGCGGTACCTTCTGACAGGGCCGTTGACGCAGGTTTTCACGACCCTCGTTGGTTCAGCCCGAGCGCTTGAGCAGGACATGCTCAGGGAGAAGGGCAAGGTGACTGTGGTTGAGACAGTGCCGGAGGGCAAGGCGCCGAGTGCGGTGAAGTTGCGGAAGTTGAATCGCTGGAAGAAGGCTCGATTATCTGGGCCAGCTCCCTCTGCTTCGGGCGCGTCGTCTGGACGTGGCCCTCTTACTTGTTTTACTTGTGGCAAGCCTGGCCATTTCTCTCGGGATTGCCGCAGTGGGCCTCCAAGGTCAGAGAAGAAGACTGGGCCACCTTATTCTGAGAAGGGGAAGGCGGCTGAGTCCACTGCCTCCCGTATGGCTCCCCCGCAACCCAGAGTCTTCAATCTTGGTCAGCAGGAGGCTATCAAAACCAAGGACGTCGTGACAGGTATAATTTAAGATACAGTCCTTACTGTTTTATATACCTGTTTTAGTATTCATGCTAACCCTGTTTAGCGGCATAGGCTTTGTAAATGTTTTAGGCGTTCCGGCAAGAGCGCTTTTCGATACTGGAGCTTCGCACTCCTTATCGTCGGACTTCGTCCAACGTATTGGTGCGCCGTCGATTGCTTCTGCAGATGGACTGGAGGTCCTACTGCCGAATGGATATTCTATGCGTGTGGAGAGAAGTTGTTGCGTGAAGGTTCTAGTCGGAAGTCAGGAGTATGACCTGAAAGCATCGTTACTCCCCCTGGTTGAGTTCGATGTAATCTTCAGCATGGATTGGCTGTCGGAACAGCGTGCGTGCATCGATTGCACCACCAAGGAGGTGAGGTTTGGGCGGTGTGCCGATCGTGAGACGGTCTTTGCGGGCATGCGTGGATCGAGCAAGATGCTGATGTCTGCTCTCCAGGTGTCCAAGGCAGTGCGATAGGGAGCAGAGTTATTCTTTGCTCTAGTGGAGGCTTCAACGCCGAGGCCCAGCCTAGTGGATGTTCCGATAGTTTCAGAGTTCCCCGATGTGTTCCCGAACGATCTCCCCGGTGCTCCACCGCAGCGGGAGATAGATTTCACGATTGAGTTGGTGCCAGGCGCTAAGCCTGTGGCCCGCTCACCGTATTGTATGGCTCCGAAGGAGTTGGCAGAATTTGTAACAACCCTTAATTTTAAAACTTATAATAATAATAATAATAATAATAACAACAATAACAATAAATCTCATTCCCCCCCCCCCCCCTATTTCCCGATCCCGCCCCGGTCCAGATCTCCCGCAAGCCGAAAAGTTAGGTCTCCCGATCCCGCTCCCGGACGGCTCTCCCGCTCTCGTCTCCTGCGTGCACCGCCGCCGCTGCCGCCTGCTCCGCCTTCAGCCGACATCTACGCCGCCGCCTGCGCCTCCCTTCCTCCTCCTGGCCGACGGCAGCAGCAAAGGCTGCCTCCCTCCCTCTCCAGGCCGTCGAGAATAGCTAGGGTTGCAGCCACTCCTGCTCCCTCCGGCCAGCGGTGCCTTCTCCCTCGCCTCTTGAGGGCCGGCAGTGGTTCCTCCTCCTCCAAAGAGGACGACAACCCCCTTTCCCTCCGTTTCGGCCGGCGGATTTCAATGAACTCCTAGGGTTTCGCTTGAAACCTCTCCTCGTGGATTCTTGAGCCCAGATTTGGACTCCTTGGGTAAGGATCTCCTCCAATCTTATTGTTTCAGATTTGCCCTAATTTGTTTGTGGTGATTTTCGCTCTCCGATCGACGTAATGTCGTCGGTCCGACAAAATAATCGCATAATCTCGAATTTGTTTGTGTTTCCGGTGCCGCTCGTCGGATCTAGTGGTGGAGCCTCTCCAAAACCCTCTCCGATTTAGGGTCTCCGTCGTCTAAGCGCTACCAAATCTCCGATTTTGTTCGTGGTAACTCCTCTCCCCTCATACTTGAGGGAGGTAAAATGCTAACATGCTCTTGAGTTAGTTTTTGCAAAATAACTGCCTGTGTTAGCATATGGTTTGTTACTTGTGAAATATCAAATATCGTCTGCGATTATCCCTGAACAGGTTCAATAGAGCCTTGTCCTTGCTTGCGCCGCATAGTTGTTGCTGGTAGTTGCGGCTTCACCTTAAGGCAAGTGGAGAAATTCCCTCTCGCTTGCAATCAAGAATTTAATTTCTTTTACTGGTATTCTAAATTATTATCAATATCTGATAGCATAAGAACTACTACTCGCGAGCATGTCGCGTTGTGATAGGAATCTCCTCGGAAAAACATGAAACCCTTAGGTCTTAAGTGTCATAAGCGAATCGTGGAAACTAGGTTTTAGGTGGTGCAACGTCTTGCTTGCATGGTCACGGTGAGCATGGAATACCCTTATTCTGGTAAGCCTTACACTTGGACTTGAGTGTGAACCATGTGTGCCCACTATAAACACCTACGCATTTCATAGATAACAGCTTATGTCGTGCAAAATACTTGTTTAGGCTATACTCCGGAGTAGGCTAATATTTCTAGATAGTTTCAGCTTGTTTCAGTTACCTGCCTGTTTCACTGGCCTGTTTCAAGAGTTAATTGGTACTTTAGATTTATTTCTGCATGTACTTAAAATTACAGCTTGTTTTCTATTATTTTCTTGTTCTGAGGCATTTTCCTTCTGTTTGGATTTGCCTTAGGGTTCGTGACCGCGCCGTCTGCTCCCTGAGTCTTCTTCGTTCAGCTGCAGTTTTGCTTGGAGGTTCTATTTTGATTACTGTGTCAGCAGGTTCTATGTATTTTGTTTCAGTACCGTTGGATCTACTTTGCTTGTATTAGTTATTGTCAGCCATTTTCTCTGGTATTGTGGACAACTCTTAGGGTGTTCTTGCTTGTATCAAATCATTTTACTTATAGCAATTTACTATTGTGACTCATTGCATGTTCATCATTTCAGTGTAATGTATGACATCTGATTTTAATGAAAATGCATAGTTTTAACCTTTCATTGTGGCTTCCGCATACTTATAAAATATACTAAATTCTTTTCAAAGTAATAAATTCAAAACTATTGTAGTATTTCTGTTTCCGCCTTAGCAGGCATGGGTTCCTGTTCGCTCATGTCTGTGGCATCACGGCCCGCCCGAAGTGCGTTCTAACTCTTGTCGAGACGGGTCGTGACAGAATTGAAGCTGCAGTTGCAGGAGCTGCTTGAGCAGGGCTACGTGCGTCCGAGTTCCTCACCTTGGAGTGCACCGGTCCTCTTTGTCAAAAAGAAGGACGGTAGCCTGCGGCTTTGCATCGACTATCGGGAGCTAAACAAGCTGACCGAGAAGAACAAGTATCCTCTTCCGAGGATAGATGACTTGTTCGACCAGCTCGTTGGTTCGACAGTATACTCGAAGCTGGACTTGAAGTCCGGCTATTATCAGGTGCGGATCAGGGAGTGCGACATCCTGAAGACTGCATTCAGTACAAGGTGCGGGCAGTATGAGTTCACTGTGATGCCGTTTGGGCTGTCTAATGCGCCTTCGGTGTTTATGGACTTGATGCACCGGACTTTCTGAGAGTACCTCGACCGGTTTGTGGTCGTCTTCCTTGATGACATACTGGTCTACTCTCAGTCCGAGGAGGAGCACGGTGAGCACCTGCGAGTAGTCTTAGAGGTTCTGAGGAGGAACCAGCTGTATGCCAAGTTCTCGAAGTGCGAGTTCTGGCTACCTTCCGTGGCGTTCTTAGGCCATGTGGTTAGTGGAGCGGGTGTGGCGGTAGATCCGGTGAAGGTTGCGGCCATCAGGGAGTGGCCTGTTCTTTCTACTGTAGCGGAGGTCCGTAGCTTTCTCGGGCTGGCCAGCTATTACAGGCGCTTCGTGGAGAACTTCTCACGGATCGCGTTGCCTCTTACGACGCTTACACGGAAAGACCAGAAGTTTATTTGGACGCCCGCGTGTGCGCAGGCTTTCGAGGAGTTGAAGCGGCGGCTTACCTCGGCTCCAATCTTATGTTTGCCTTGCGGCACAGAGGGCTACGAGATCTACACCGACGCTTCTGGGAGTGGCCTTGGCTGTGTTCTGCAGCAGCATGGCAAGGTGATAGCGTACGGCTCTCGCCAGCTGAAGGTGCACGAGCGGAACTATCCGGTCCACGACTTAGAGTTGGCGGCCGTGATATTTGCCCTGAAGCTTTGGCGGCATTATGTGTATGGCTTGAAGATCGACATCTTCACGGACCAAAAGAGCCTTAAGTACTTGTTGAATCAGAAGGAGTTGAACATGCGACAAAGAAGGTGGATGGAATTCCTCGGGGATTACACCTTCGAGATACACTACACACCCGGGAAGGGGAACGTGGTCGCTGATGCTTTGAGTCGCAGAACTCCAGCTCGAGCAAACTGGTTGCGCATTCATGATGAACGTTTAGTCCTCGAGTTGGAAGCCTTGGGTATTACCTATGTTGACAGGAGTGCCAGTGCAAATGCATGCCTGAACTGGACGGAGGTGCAGTGTGACCTCGCGGACAGAGTTCGGAGAGCGTTGGAACTTGATGAGAGCATGAAGCGCTATGCAGCGGAAGGGCCAAAGTTCTCGGTTGAAGACGGTCTTCTGCGGAAGGATGATCGTTTGTGCGTCCCAAAATCCGGTACTTTACGGGAGGAGTTGATGTATGAGGCTCACAATACCAAGTACTCAATCCACCCAGGGAGCACAAAGATGTACAAGGACATGAAGATACTGTTCTGGTGGCCAGGCATGAAGAAGGACATAGCCCTCTACGTGGCAAAATGTCAAACGTGCGCGCTAGTGAAGGCCGAGTGCCAACGGCCAAGAGGTTTCTTGAAATCGTTGTCAATCCCGGAGTGGAAATTTGATGATATTTCCATGGATTTTGTGCACGGTTTGCCAAAGTCACTGCAGAAAAATGACTCTATCTGGGTTATTGTGGATCGGTTGACTAAAGTTGCACACTTTATCCCGAATCAGAAGAGCGATCCAGTGGAGAAGCTAGCAAAGATGTATGTGGAGAACATCGTTCGATTACACGGCGTCCCTCGCAGCATAGTTAGCGACCGTGATGGGCGGTTTACGTCCGGTGATTGGAGGCATGTCCATCGGTTATTGGGCACAAAGCTCAAGTTTAGCACAGCCTTCCATCCGCAAACGGATGGGCAGACCGAAAGGACAAATCGGACAATGGAGGATATGCTGCGAATGTGCGTTTTGGACTTCAGGCAGCGTTGGGAAGATCACCTTCATATGGTAGAGTTCGCCTACAACAACAGTTACCAGACGAGTATCCAGATGGCCCCGTATGAGGCATTATACGGCAAGAAGTGTCGTACTCCGTTAGCGTGGGCGGAGACCGGTGATACCAAGCTGCTGAAGCGTAAAGAAGTTGTTGACGCGAATGAGTCGATACGGACCATTCGGGAGCGGTTGTTGACCGCCCAAGACCGACAGGCGAAGTATTACAACGCCAAACACCGGAACGTGGAATTCACGGTTGGTGATTGGGTGTACTTGAAGATAAAGCCTTTCAAAGGAGTGTCGAGGATCCGACGCTTGAAGAAGCTGAGTTCGAGGTATGTAGGGCCATTCGAGATCACCGAGCGCATCGGCCAAGCAGCTTACCGACTTGCCTTGTTGACGGAGCTGAGTGGGTTGCATGACGTCTTCCATATCTCTGTGCTGAGGAAGGCGGTGAGAGAGCCCGATGCTGTGTTGGAGGCTGTTAGTGTGCCGGTGGAGAGTAGCCTAACTACCAAGGTGACTTCGGTTTGTATTATTGATGTTGATATTCGGCAGTTGCGGAGAAAGGCCATCAAGATGGTGAGAGTCCGTTAGGACAACTGTGGCCGCGAGGAGCTCTCTTAGGAGCCAGAAGAGATCATGCGCGAGGAGTACCCTGATTTGTTTACTCAGGTATGACGAATTTCATTTCGTTGTTTGTGCTTTAAATTTCGGGACGAAATTTCTTTAAGGGGGAGAGATTTGTAACGCCCTTAAATGATTTAATATGGTTTCGGTGTGCGTTTAGAGAGTTTTTGGGGTGCGGATAGGGGTGTGGTCTACGAATAGCGGAGTGGGGTGCGATTAAGGCTTAGGTTAAAGCAAGCCTTCTCCCTCTCTAAACCCTAAATACCCGACCCCCTCCTCACTCTCTCGCTCTCGTTCGCACAGCCGGCCGCAAACCCCGAGCCCTCCCGATCTCCTTCTTCCTCGCCGCCTTCTCTCCCCCTCCCGATCTCTCTCTCTCTCCCATCGCCTGGAGCTGGGAAGCCCGTCCCCCTCTTCCTCTCCCTTTCCCGTCGCCGCCTAGGGCAAGGAGGGCCCGTCTCCCTCCCTCTCCCTCTCTCCCGTCGGCCTGGACCAAGGAGGAGCCGCCCGACCAACCCCCTCTCCCGTCGGATTGGAGCAAGGAGGACCCGATCTCCTCCCTCTCCTCTCTTCCCCGTCGACCAAGAGCAAGGGCAGCAACCATTGTGGGCTTTTGTGGTGGTTTAGGGTTCCAGATCTTCGAGTGGAGGCTGGATCTGTGGAAAGTTATTTTGGAGCTAAACTCGGCGCGTGGAGAGCAGTTTTTGTGCACGGACAGCCGCTACGTTCGCTAGCCGTCAAGTCCGAGCGCATTCCATGGTTCTGAAACGACGTCTAAGGGTAACGATTCTCTTTACCCTCATTTGGACACGTTCTAGTCCGTTCCTTGCATCGTTGAGGTCCCCTACCCAAAAGGGTGAGGTCGTGGCCTCCGACGGGTCGATTCGTGTTATCCCCATCAAATCTTGCATACATGTAGAGTCAATGCGTGAAATGGACGTAGGCGCGCTGTGTGAAGCCCATCCGAGACGGTTCGTCTGGATTGGTGATGCTTTTGATATTATGCGTGCCGGGGGAAAACTCCGTGTTGATATCCTGCTTTGTAGGACTAGAGGGTGCTACTGCATGCGCAGCAACGCCTGGGGGTGTGCCCCGGGGAGCACCCGAAGTGAGAAACAGAAGGTGCTACTGCATGCGCATCAACGCCTGGGGGTGTGCCCCGGGGAGCACCCGAAGTGAGAAACAGAAATGGGGTTTCTGTTCACTACCGTCGGCGTTAGCGTTATCGCCGCACGGTAGCTCCCAGACTGAGTTCTGGTGATGTTGTTGTGCCCACCTGTTGAGAGGACCTGAGGCCTTGTGCCCGACCCGTGAGGGTGTCCTGGTGGATGACTTAGCGGCCCGTAGAGCCGGCTAACTGAGAATACATGGGCTGAGGGAACGCCATACCCGCTCTTCGTGTTGTACAACGAGAGCTGTGAACAACGGGCATTTGGCGAACTTGAAACCGCACCATTGCAGCACCTGACTAGTAAGGCTCGTACAGCACGTCGGGAGGCATTGGGAAAGAGTCTTCGGACTACGGTATGTTCACAATTAAAGTACGGGGGTGCCCTGGTATTCGGGCCACCGACTTTAGCCTTGAAGGGCAAAGCCATCAAGAGTGGATGGTGGTGGAAGGCGGAGTACACCAAAGAGTGCCTGAGAGCACGGGACGTGGGGGCCATTCCCACGTTTGTGATTGTTGCATATGTATGAACTGTTGTGGGCTTTGCTATTCGCACTCTTATATATATATATGCTGCGGAGACTGTTTTGCAGGGATGGTTAGAACTGCCACCCCCTCGAAGGGGTGGGGTCGATACAATTTGGTCAGCTTTAGATGACCGTTGCCCTGTTTTGCCACCGTTTTTGGTGGACTTGTTGTACAGGTGCTGGACCGAGCGGGAACATAGCGGGCTCTTAGCGGGCTGAAGCCCTTGTGCTGCTGCGGCCCTTGAAGGCTTTTTGATGTTCTTTTACTTTTCATGTATGGCCGACCTGCGCGCCGATGTTGGTAAACAATAAGGCCGTCGTGCCTCTATTGTTGTGTAAACACATTTTATTCCTATTAGTAGAAGTGGACATACCCGGGTTCGGGTTTTGGGTGTTTATATATTTCGTCTCGCTCTTTTGTTTCCGCATAGAATGCTCTGAGTTAGGTTCGCTCTTTAGTGTCATTTGGTATTTCAATTAAGTGACGTTCCCGTTTGGTTAGTAGTATATGGCGTGGGGCCCCGGCCGGACCTTCTGTCATATACTTCTTAACGGATGGGGGTGTTACAAATTGGTATCAGCTTCTAAGGTTTCCGTATCCTTCTGAGGAATTCGTGGACGAATTCTTTTAAGGGGTGGTGAGCACGTGTGTGCGCTACCGTCGAAACGTAAAATAAACCCAAAAATGTCCACTTAGGAATAAAATGTAACAACAAACCAACAATTATTGCATGATTTTGGAACCTGAGTGTTCCTTTTGTTGTAAATTGCGACTGTGTTGTCGCCTAACTGTGTGTTGCACTTGTGTAGGGCACTCGAAGTGCAGCGGGACCGTCGCGTTCCCGTGACTTGGCAGAGAGTAGCGGGTCTGCTGAGGCTCCTACACCTCCGTCTGCTAAGATGGTTCGGCTAGTTACAGAAGCCGTTCTAGCTGCGTTGAATGGCCAGCCTGGAAGGCAAGGTCAACCGCTGGTGCAGGAAGTGGCCCCAGAGCCACTAAGAGCGGAGCAGGTCCCCGTAAGGCGTGCTGCTGACCAGCAACTGAAGCACTTCCTTGGATTTCAACCTCCTCCGTTTACCGGGGTTGAATCCCCAGTTGAGGCCGAGGACTGGCTGTCGCATGTGGAGCGAATCCTGACAGCGACACAGTCGGACGAAGCGCAGAAAGTGACCTTCGCTACCTTCTTGTTGGAAAAGGAAGCCAGGCGGTGGTGGGATGAAGTTGAGAGGCGCCAGTTTGCGGGAAGGCAACTGGTTGATGTGCCGATGGAAGAGTTCTCGAGAATCTTCCTGGCAAGGTATGTGCCTCCGTCGCAGCAGATCGCGATGGAGAACCAGTTTCTGGCTCTGACGCAGGGTGATAGACTGGTTGACGACTACCTGTACGAGTTCACCCGCCTCGGGCGTTACGCTGGGACTTCTTTCGATGACGAAGGGAGAAGGGTGAACAGGTTCTACGGTGGCTTGCGTAGTGAGTTGCGGTACCTTCTGACAGGGCCGTTGACACAGGTTTTCACGACCCTCGTTGGTTCAGCCCGAGCGCTTGAGCAGGACATGCTCAGGGAGAAGGGCAAGGTGACTGTGGTTGAGACAGTGCCGGAGGGCAAGGCGCCGAGTGCGGTGAAGTTGCGGAAGTTGAATCGCTGGAAGAAGGCTCGATTATCTGGGCCAGCTCCCTCTGCTTCGGGCGCATCGTCTGGACGTGGCCCTCTTACTTGTTTTACTTGTGGCAAGCCTGGCCATTTCTCTCGGGATTGCCGCAGTGGGCCTCCAAGGTCAGAGAAGAAGACTGGGCCACCTTATTCTGAGAAGGGGAAGGCGGCTGAGTCCACTGCCTCCCGTATGGCTCCCCCGCAACCCAGAGTCTTCAATCTTGGTCAGCAGGAGGCTATCAAAGCCAAGGACGTCGTGACAGGTATAATTTAAGATACAGTCCTTACTGTTTTATATACCTGTTTTAGTATTCATGCTAACCCTGTTTAGCGGCATAGGCTTTGTAAATGTTTTAGGCGTTCCGGCAAGAGCGCTTTTCGATACTGGAGCTTCGCACTCCTTATCGTCGGACTTCGTCCAACGTATTGGTGCGCCGTCGATTGCTTCTGCAGATGGACTGGAGGTCCTACTGCCGAATGGATATTCGATGTGTGTGGAGAGAAGTTGTTGCGTGAAGGTTCTAGTCGGAAGTCAGGAGTATGACCTGAAAGCATCGTTACTCCCCCTGGTTGAGTTCGATGTAATCTTCGGCATGGATTGGCTGTCGGAACAGCGTGCGTGCATCGATTGCACCACCAAGGAGGTGAGGTTTGGGCGGTGTGCCGATCGTGAGACGGTCTTTGCGGGCATGCGTGGATCGAGCAAGATGCTGATGTCTGCTCTCTAGGTGTCCAAGGCAGTGCGACAGGGAGCAAAGTTATTCTTTGCTCTAGTGGAGGCTTCAACGCCGAGGCCCAGCCTAGTGGATGTTCCGGTAGTTTCAGAGTTCCCCGATGTGTTCCCGAATGATCTCCCCGGTGCTCCACCGCAGCGGGAGATAGATTTCACGATTGAGTTGGTGCAGGCGCTAAGCCTGTGGCCCGCTCGCCGTATCGTATGGCTCCGAAGGAGTTGGCAGAATTTGTAACAACCCTTAATTTTAAACTTATAATAATAATAATAATAATAACAATAACAATAAATCTCATTTCCCCCCCCCCCCCCTATTTCCCGATCCCGCCCCGGTCCAGATTTCCCGCAAGCCGCAAAGTTAGGTCTCCCGATCCCGCTCCCGGACGGCTCTCCCGCACTCGTCTCCTGCGTGCACCGCCGCCGCTGCCGCCTGCTCCGCCTTCAGCCGACATCTGCGCCGCCGCCTGCGCCTCCCTTCCTCCTCCTGGCCGACGGCAGCAGCAAAGGCTGCCTCCCTCCCTCTCCAGGCCGTCGACAATAGCTAGGGTTGCAGCCACTCCTGCTCCCTCCGGCCAGCGGTGCCTTCTCCCTCGCCTCTTGAGGGCCGGCAGTGGTTCCTCCTCCTCCAAAGAGGACGACAGCCCCCTTTCCCTCCGTTTCGGCCGGCGGATTTCAATGAACTCCTAGGGTTTCGCTTGAAACCTCTCCTCGTGGATTCTTGAGCCCAGATTTGGACTCCTTGGGTAAGGATCTCCTCCAATCTTATTGTTTCAGATTTGCCCTAATTTGTTTGTGGTGATTTTCGCTCTCCGATCGACGTAATGTCGTCGGTCCGACAAAATAATCGCATAATCTCGAATTTGTTTGTGTTTCCGGTGCCGCTCGTCGGATCTAGTGGTGGAGCCTCTCCAAAACCCTCTCCGATTTAGGGTCTCCGTCGTCTAAGCGCTACCAAATCTCCGATTTTGTTCGTGGTAACTCCTCTCCCCTCATACTTGAGGGAGGTAAAATGCTAACCTGCTCTTGAGTTAGTTTTTGCAAAATAACTGCCTGTGTTAGCATATGGTTTGTTACTTGTCAAATATCAAATATCGTCTGCGATTATCCCTGAACAGGTTCAATAGAGCCTTGTCCTTGCTTGCGCCGCATAGTTGTTGCTGGTAGTTGCGGCTTCACCTTAAGGCAAGTGGAGAAATTCCCTCTCGCTTGCAATCAAGAATTTAATTTCTTTTACTGGTATTCTAAATTATTATCAATATCTGATAGCATAAGAACTACTACTCGCGAGCATGTCGCGTTGTGATAGGAATCTCCTCGGAAAAACATGAAACCCTTAGGTCTTAAGTGTCATAAGCGAATCGTGGAAACTAGGTTTTAGGTGGTGCAACGTCTTGCTTGCATGGTCACGGTGAGCATGGAATACCCTTATTCTGGTAAGCCTTACACTTGGACTTGAGTGTGAACCATGTGTGCCCACTATAAACACCTACGCATTTCATAGATAACAGCTTATGTCGTGCAAAATATTTGTTTAGGCTATACTCCGGAGTAGGCTAATATTTCTAGATAGTTTCAGCTTGTTTCAGTTACCTGCCTGTTTCACTGGCCTGTTTCAAGAGTTAATTGGTACTTTAGATTTATTTCTGCATGTACTTAAAATTACAGCTTGTTTTCTATTATTTTCTTGTTCTGAGGCATTTTCCTTCTGTTTGGATTTGCCTTAGGGTTCGTGACCGCGCCGTCTGCTCCCTGAGTCTTCTTCGTTCAGCTGCAGTTTTGCTTGGAGGTTCTATTTTGATTACTGTGTCAGCAGGTTCTATGTATTTTGTTTCAGTACCATTGGATCTACTTTTCTTGTATTAGTTATTGTCAGCCATTTTCTCTGGTATTGTGGACAACTCTTAGGGTGTTCTTGCTTGTATCAAATCATTTTACTTATAGCAATTTACTATTGTGACTCATTGCATGTTCATCATTTCAATATAATGTATGACATCTGATTTTAATGAAAATGCATAGTTTTAACCTTTCATTGTGGCTTCCGCATACTTATAAAATATACTAAATTCTTTTCAAAGTAATAAATTCAAAACTATTGTAGTATTTCTGTTTCCGCCTTAGCAGGCATGGGTTCCTGTTCGCTCATGTCTGTGGCATCACGGCCCGCCCGAAGTGCGTTCTAACTCTTGTCGAGACAGGTCGTGACAGAATTGAAGCTGCAGTTGCAGGAGCTGCTTGAGCAGGGCTACGTGCGTCCGAGTTCCTCACCTTGGAGTGCACCGGTCCTCTTTGTCAAAAAGAAGGACGGTAGCCTGCGGCTTTGCATCGACTATCGGGAGCTAAACAAGCTGACCGAGAAGAACAAGTATCCTCTTCCGAGGATAGACGACTTGTTCGACCAGCTCGTTGGTTCGACAGTATACTCGAAGCTGGACTTGAAGTCCGGCTATTATCAGGTGCGGATCAGGGAGTGCGACATCCTGAAGACTGCATTCAGTATAAGGTGCGGGCAGTATGAGTTCACTGTGATGTCGTTTGGGCTGTCTAATGCGCCTTCGGTGTTTATGGACTTGATGCACCGGACTTTCCGAGAGTACCTCGACCGGTTTGTGGTCGTCTTCCTTGACGACATACTGGTCTACTCTCAGTCCGAGGAGGAGCACGGTGAGCACCTGCGAGTAGTCTTAGAGGTTCTGAGGAGGAACCAGCTGTATGCCAAGTTCTCGAAGTGCGAGTTCTGGCTACCTTCCGTGGCATTCTTAGGCCATTTGGTTAGTGGAGCGGGTGTGGCGGTAGATCCGGTGAAGGTTGCGGCCATCAGGGAGTGGCCTGTTCTTTCTACTGTAGCGGAGGTCCGTAGCTTTCTCGGGCTGGCCAGCTATTACAGGCGCTTCGTGGAGAACTTCTCACGGATCGCGTTGCCTCTTACGACGCTGACACGGAAAGACCAGAAGTTTATTTGGACGCTCGCGTGTGCGCAGGCTTTCGAGGAGTTGAAGCGGCGGCTTACCTCGGCTCCAATCTTATGTTTGCCTTGCGGCACAGAGGGCTACGAGATCTACACCGACGCTTCTGGGAGTGGCCTTGGCTGTGTTCTGCAGCAGCATGGCAAGGTGATAGCGTACGGCTCTCGCCAGCTGAAGGTGCACGAGCGGAACTATCCGGTCCACGACTTAGAGTTGGCGGCCGTGATATTTGCCCTGAAGCTTTGGCGGCATTATGTGTATGGCTTGAAGAACGACATCTTCACAGACCAAAAGAGCCTTAAGTACTTGTTGAATCAGAAGGAGTTGAACATGCGACAAAGAAGGTGGATGGAATTCCTCGGGGATTACACCTTCGAGATACACTACACACGCGGGAAGGGGAACGTGGTCGCTGATGCTTTGAGTCGCAGAACTCCAGCTCGAGCAAACTGGTTGCGCATTCATGATGAACGTTTAGTCCTGGAGTTGGAAGCCTTGGGTATTACCTGTGTTGACAGGAGTGCTAGTGCAAATGCATGCCTGAACTGGACGGAGGTGCAGTGTGACCTCGCGGACAGAGTTCGGAGAGC
Organism: Dactylorhiza incarnata; assembly: GCA_033032865.1. Classification (NCBI taxonomy): domain Eukaryota; kingdom Viridiplantae; phylum Streptophyta; class Magnoliopsida; order Asparagales; family Orchidaceae; genus Dactylorhiza; species Dactylorhiza incarnata. The sequence continues at coordinate 13,481,718 of JAWHQI010000003.1, read as the reverse complement.
GTTGGAACTTGATGAGAGCATGAAGCGCTATGCAGCGGAAGGGCCAAAGTTCTTGGTTGAAGACGGTCTTCTGCGGAAGGATGATCGTTTGTGCGTCCCAAAATCCGGTACTTTACGGGAGGAGTTGATGTATGAGGCTCACAATACCAAGTACTCAATCCACCCAGGGAGCACAAAGATGTACAAGGACATGAAGATACTGTTCTGGTGGCCAGGCATGAAGAAGGACATAGCCCTCTACGTGGCAAAATGTCAAACGTGCGCGCTAGTGAAGGCCGAGTGCCAACGGCCAAGAGGTTTCTTGAAATCATTGTCAATCCCGGAGTGGAAATTTGATGATATTTCCATGGATTTTGTGCACGGTTTGCCAAAGTCACTGCAGAAAAATGACTCTATCTGGGTTATTGTGGATCGGTTGACTAAAGTTGCACACTTTATCCCGAATCAGAAGAGCGATCCAGTGGAGAAGCTAGCAAAGATGTATGTGGAGAACATCATTCGATTACACGGCGTCCCTCGCAGCATAGTTAGCGACCGTGATGGGCGGTTTACGTCCGGTGATTGGAGGCATGTCCATCGGTTATTGGGCACAAAGCTCAAGTTTAGCACAGCCTTCCATCCGCAAACGGATGGGCAGACCGAAAGGTCAAATCGGACAATGGAGGATATGCTGCGAATGTGCGTTTTGGACTTCGGGCAGCGTTGGGAAGATCACCTTCATATGGTAGAGTTCGCCTACAACAACAGTTACCAGGCGAGTATCCAGATGGCCCCGTATGAGGCATTATACGGCAAGAAGTGTCGTACTCCATTAGCGTGGGCGGAGACCGGTGATACCAAGCTGCTGAAGCGTAAAGAAGTTGTTGACGCGAATGAGTCGATACGGACCATTCGGGAGCGGTTGTTGACCGCCCAAGACCGACAGGCGAAGTATTACAACGCCAAACACCGGAACGTGGAATTCGCGGTTGGTGATTGGGTGTACTTGAAGATAAAGCCTTTCAAAGGAGTGTCGAGGATCCGACGCTTGAAGAAGCTGAGTTCGAGGTATGTAGGGCCATTCGAGATCACCGAGCGCATAGGCCAAGCAGCTTACCGACTTGCCTTGTCGACGGAGCTGAGTGGGTTGCATGACGTCTTCCATATATCTGTGCTGAGGAAGGCGGTGAGAGAGCCCGATGCTGTGTTGGAGGTCGTTAGTGTGCCGGTGGAGAGTAGCCTAACTACCAAGGTGACTTCGGTTTGTATTATTGATGCTGATATTCGGCAGTTGCGGAGAAAGGCCATCAAGATGGTGAGAGTCCGTTGGGACAACTGTGGCCGCGAGGAGCTCTCTTGGGAGCCAGAAGAGATCATGCGCGAGGAGTACCCTGATTTGTTTACTCAAGTATGACGAATTTCATTTCGTTGTTTGTGCTTTAAATTTCAGGACGAAATTTCTTTAAGGGGGAGAGATTTGTAACGCCCTTAAATGATTTAATATGGTTTCGGTGTGCGTTTAGAGAGTTTTTGGGGTGCGGATAGGGGTGTGGTCTACGAATAGCGGAGTGGGGTGCGATTAAGGCTTAGGTTAAAGCAAGCCTTCTCCCTCTCTAAACCCTAAATACCCGACCCCCTCCTCACTCTCTCGCTCTCGTTCGCACAGCCGGCCGCAAACCCCGAGCCCTCCCGATCTCCTTCTTCCTCGCCGCCCTCTCTCCCCCTCCCGATCTCTCTCTCTCCCGTCGCCTGGAGCTGGGAAGCCCGTCCCCCTCTTCCTCTCCCTTTCCCGTCGCCGCCTAGGGCAAGGAGGGCCCGTCTCCCTCCCTCTCCCTCTCTCCCGTCGGCCTGGACCAAGGAGGAGCCGCCCGACCAACCCCCTCTCCCGTCGGATTGGAGCAAGGAGGACCCGATCTCCTCCCTCTCCTCTCTTCCCCGTCGACCAAGAGCAAGGGCAGCAACCATTGTGGGCTTTTGTGGTGGTTTAGGGTTCCAGATCTTCGAGCGGAGGCTGGATCCGTGGAAAGTTATTTTGGAGCTAAACTCGGCGCGTGGAGAGCAGTTTTTGTGCACGGACAACCGCTACGTTCGCTAGCCGTCAAGTCCGGGCGCATTCCATGGTTCAGAAACGACGTCTAAGGGTAACGATTCTCTTTACCCTCATTTGGACACGTTCTAGTCCGTTCCTTGCATCGTTGAGGTCCCCTACCCAAAAGGGTGAGGTCGTGGCCTCCGACGGGTCGATTCGTGTTATCCCCGTCAAATCTTGCATACATGTAGAGCCCATGCGTGAAATGGATGTAGGCGCGTTGTGTGAAGCCCATCCGAGACGGTTCGTCCGGATTGGTGAAGCTTTTGATATTATGCGTGCCGGGGGAAAACTCCGTGTTGATATCCTGCTTTGTAGGACTAGAGGGTGCTACTGCATGCGCAGCAACGCCTGGGGGTGTGCCCCGGGGAGCACCCGAAGTGAGAAACAGAAGGTGCTACTGCATGCGCAGCAACGCCTGGGGGTGTGCCCCGGGGAGCACCCGAAGTGAGAAACAGAAATGGGGTTTCTGTTCACTACCGTCGGCGTTAGCGTTATCGCCGCACGGTAGCTCCCAGACTGAGTTCTGGTGATGTTGTTGTGCCCACCTGTTGAGAGGACCTGAGGCCTTGTGCCCGACCCGTGAGGGTGTCCTGGTGGATGACTTAGCGGCCCGTAGAGCCGGCTAATTGAGAATACCTGGGCTGAGGGAACGCCATACCCGCTCTTCGTGTTGTACAACGAGAGCTGTGAACAACGGGCATTTGGCGAACCTGAAACCGCACCATTGCAGCACCTGACTAGTAAGGCTCGTACAGCACGTCGGGAGGCATTGGGAAAGAGTCTTCGGACTACGGTATGTTCACAATTAAAGTACGGGGGTGCCCTGGTATTCGGGCCACCGACTTTAGCCTCGAAGGGCAAAGCCATCAAGAGTGGATGGTGGTGGAAGGCGGAGTACACCAAAGAGTGCCTGAGAGCACGGGACGTGGGGGCCATTCCCACGTTTGTGATTGTTGCATATGTATGAACTGTTGTGGGCTTTGCTAGTCGCACTCTTATATATATATATATGCTGCGGAGACTGTTTTGCAGGGATGGTTAGAACTGCCACCCCCTCGAAGGGGTGGGGTCGGTACAATTTGGTCAGCTTTAGCTGACCGTTGCCCTGTTTTGCCACCGTTTTTGGTGGGCTTGTTGTACAGGTGCTGGACCGAGCGGGAACATAGCGGGCTCTTAGCGGGCTGAAGCCCTTGTGCTGCTGCGGCCCTTGAAGGCCTTTTGATGTTCTTTTACTTTTCATGTATGGCCGGCCTGCGCGCCGATGTTGGTAAACTATAAGGCCGTCGTGCCTCTATTGTTGTGTAAACACATTTTATTCCTATTAGTAGAAGTGGACATACCCAGGTTCGGGTTTTGGTGGTTTATATATTTCGTCTCGCTCTTTTGCTTCCGCATAGAATGCTCTGAGTTAGGTTCGCTCTTTAGTGTCATTTGGTATTTCAATTAAGCGACGTTCCCGTTTGGTTAGTAGTATATGGCGTGGGGCCCCGGCCGGACCTTCTGTCATATACTTCTTAACGGATGGGGGTGTTACATTGGGTGTGTAGCTCATGCTCACGTCTCGGACCAGAGAAGGAAGAAGCTCGATGATAGGAGCGAGAAATGCATTTTTGTGGGCTATGCTCCGGAGAGCAAGGCTTACAAGCTATACAACCCGGTGACGGGGAAGACCACAGTCTCGAGGGATGTGGTGTTTGAAGAAGACAGCTGCTGGAGCTGGGATGAGGAGACAAGGAACATGAAGGGGATGTTCTTTGAAGATGAGGAAGAAGGTGGTCATGAAGCAGGAGCTGAAGATGGTGGAGTTGATCCACCATCACCACCTAGTGGAGATTCAGGGGGAGCTTGCACTCCCAACTCAAGTGGAGGCAATTCTAGTGGAGCAAGCACTAGTGGAAGCAAAGTTGATCGTCCTCAACCTAGGATGAGGAGGATGGAGGAGATATACGAGGAAGACGGCACCGATTCTTAATAATTTTTCTTTGTATTATTTGTTGGCAGATTGCGAGCCGCACTCCTATGATGAAGCTGCTCAGGAGAAATCTTGGAAGATGACGATGGATGCTGAGATAGCTTCCATAAAGAAGAACGACACTTGGAGGCTGGTTGATCCACCCGCAGGCCATAAACCCCTCGGGGTGAAGTGGGTCTACAAAGTAAAGAAGAACAAGGATGGAGCTATGGAGAAGCACAAGGCTAGGCTCGTCGTTAAGGGCTACAGGCAAGTTCAAGGAGTGGACTACGACGAGGTCTATGCCCCAGTGGCAAGGATTGACACCATCAGGTTGATCATCGCACTGGCAGCTCACTATGGGTGGACGATCATGCAGATGGATGCTGTGGCAGCATACCTCAATGGCTACCTGGAGGAGGATGTGTACATCGAGCAGCCTCCGGGGTATGTGGTGAAAGGCCAGGAGAGGAAGGTGTGCAAGCTGGACAAAGCTTTGTACGGTCTGAAGCAAGGAGCGAGGGCTTGGAATGGGAGGATAGATACTTTCCTGCAGAAGCATGGCTACGTGAAGTGCCCTTATGAGTATGCCCTCTATATGAAGATGGAGAAGAACGGTGATATCATGATCCTATGCTTGTACGTCGACGACGTGATATTCACCGGGAACAACCCGGCTATGTTTGAGGAGTTCAAGAGGGTGATGAAGAGAGAGTTCGAGATGACAGACTTGGGAGAACTCATCTACTTCTTGGGTGTTGAGGTGCAGCAGAGAGAAGACGACATCTTCATATCTCAGAAGAAGTATGCGGAAGAAATCTTGAAGAAGTTCAGGATGGAGGGTAGCAAGGCTATCTCCACTCCCGCTGATCCCGGAACGAAGCTAAGGAAGGATTCGGAGGAAGAAGGTGTGGACCCAACGATGTTCAAGAGTTTGGTTGGGAGTCTAAAGTATTTGACTTTCAACAGACCTGACATCATGTATGCGGTTGGGGTAGTGAGCAGGTACATGGAAGAGCCGAAACAGGACCACTTCACTGCGGCGAAGAGGATCCTGAGATACGTGAACGGGACAAGGGACTACGCTTTGATGTATTCATCCGGGGGAGAGTTGAAGCTGGTCGGTTACTCGGATAACGACTATGATGGTGATGTGAATGACCGGAAGAGCACTTCCGGATATGTGTTTCATATGGGAACGGCGGCGTTCTCATGGAGTTCGAAGAAGCAGGCTACGATAGCTCTATCATCATGTGAGGCGGAGTATATTGCAGCTGCGGCGTGTGCTTACCAAGCTATCTGGCTGAGGAATCTTCTGGGAGAGTTACATCATGTGCAGGATGGCCCAACGACAGTGTTAGTGGATAACATGTCTGCCATCCAGCTTGCGAAGAACCCGGTGCTGCATGAGAGGAGCAAGCACATAGAGACAAGGTATCATTTCCTTCGTGAGCAGGTGGAGCGGAAGACCGTGGAAGTTGTGTATTGCCCTACCGGAGAGCAGGTCACGGATATCTTCACTAAGGCTTTGAATGTGGAGACGTTCGAGAAGCTCAAAGGCAAATTCGGCATGTGCTGCCAAATTTGAGGGGGAGTTTGTTGGCTTTAGTCTTGTTGACTTTGTCAACTTATCTTATTTTAAGTTTATTTGTATTTTGTATTAATTGAAAAGGAGAAGAGCATTTATTATGGAGAGAGAAAAGTGTTTTTTTTTCCTATAAATAGGCCTTGTATTTTGTTTTGAAAGTATGTTGAATAGAAAGTTTTGAGAAAATTTTTCAGGTAGAATATTAGTGAGAGAGAGGGAGAGTTTAGAGAGAGAGAGGGGGGTTTGTTTATTCCTGCAGGAATAGCGAGCCAGCCCATCTCGCCGTATTATCTCGCCTCCCTGCTGGGCCTCCCATCTCGCCTACAGGAACTCGCCGGAGCGGCGCCTCTCATCTCGCTGCAGGAGCAGCTCGCCGGAGACGTCACGCCACCCCGTGCTCGGCGGTGTGTTGAAGGGTGCGCCAGCCCGTGCTCGCCGGAGACACCTCGCTGCAGAAGTAGTGAAAGGGTGCTCGCCGGTAGTTAGGTTGTGTTTCTCGCCGGGAGAGGGAGGTTCTCGCATAGTGTGCTGGGGTGCATCTCGCCGTGAAGTGTAGGTGCCCGCCGTAGTAGGAGGTGGAGCTCGAGTGGGTTAGTGCTCGCGTAAGAAGGTACTCTCAGCGGCGTGTGTGTGTTCGCGTGGAGTGCTCGGCGGAGAGGTGCTCGCATTTTAGTGTAGGGGGATAGTGAAGTTGCGTGCTCACCGTAGCGCTTCCAACAACCTGAAAGATCATTCAAATTAGTTCCATCATTCTCAATTTCCAGATTTCAAATAATATAAAATAGAGGAAGCTTCTCCTTGTTCCACTCACTTAAGGCTCTATTCAGAAATAAGAGAAACTGGGTTGAACTCGTACAGGAAGAGCTGCAAATGTTCGGTAAATCTCCACCGCAAACTTTTAAATAAAATTGACAAATAGATGAATCCTATGGCAATCCCAAGTCCATCTCCAATCCTCCTTTGGCCTCGATGTCCTTCAATTAATGTCTTTTTCTTGGTGGCAGTCACCTTAACCAGCGTGCTAAACAGGCCCATAGTCAATTAAGCTTATGTGACAATACATTGAGTTTGATGTCTTTCGTATAAATATGTAGCAAAAAATTCAATTTAAGTTTTATCATTCGTAAATTATATTAGATCTTTACATTTGCGTCAATGTGAGCATGCAACTTAAGGAAATTAACCATAAGTGAAGCCTACCATGCTCTCGTGCAGATCCACGATCATTCTCTGATATCTTAAATTCATCTCTAACAATCTTCAACCCCATCTCCAACTTTTCAGCCGAAGAAATATGAGAGGGATGAAAATGATGCACAAAGTTGAAACACTTCATAGGTGACAACATTGCAATTGCAGAAATGGAATATGCCAGTTTATAATGATTTTTTATCAACGCTACTTGGAATTCTTAGTAAAAAAAGTTTACAGGTTATCACTGACAAACATGATTCATTTTGCTAATCAGGTCTTTATATTTGGGTCATTCTCCAAAGATGAGACAGACTTATTTCAAAGAAAACTAAATGATAAAAATGTTATGAACCGTTGCTTGTGAACACCATAACTGACCTAAGGAACTCATCCACTTTTATGTTCATAAATAGTTGTTTTTCTTGATGGCGGTCTTATCAATTCTCATTCCAAACCGATACCTCATTCATTCGAATAAAAAAACATATTTTTAAAAACAATAAGAAAAAGATATTTTCATAGTGGCTTGGATGAGATAACGAAGGTTTGAAGCACTGAACCCTAAAGATTTAAAAAGTAAAAGCTTAAATTCTAAAATCCCAATTCTGATCGTTAAAGGCCCTGTAGCAGAACATCCTACTTACAAAAGAATGTAGATTTACAATTAGACATAACATACAACGTGAGGATTAGAACGCAATATAGCAAATAACATATCATGTAATTTCAAAGTCCAAAAGCTTGACTGAGAACTAACTCAAATTTGGCAAGGAACATAATTAGTATATATAAAAACCAAATGAACAATAAATTCACAGAAGATGCAAGGGGTAAAACAAAATTCAATTCATAGATTAGCAAAAAAACGAAAATGAGAAGGAGCTGCATCACTTCTGTAGAGGTACCTGGGAGATAACGGAATCAGCTGAAGACCATGGATAGAGAGAGAGAGAGAGAGATGACACCGGGCGCCAGAAGGAGATGATGCGTAGAGCTACCTGATGGATGAAAGACAACTGAGGGAAGAGCAGGATTGGCGGCAAGGAAACGGCGATGAGAAATTGGAAACGGCTTACCGGCGATCAACAAAGAGCAGCAGGGAGGCGCATGGTGGAGCAGGGAGGAGATCTGATGTCGTCGTCAGCGATCAGCAGGGAGGCGCGGGAGGAGCAGGGAGGAGATCTCGTCGCATAGCAAAATCAGCGAGCAGCAGAGAGGCGGAGGCGCAGGGCGGAGAAAAAGCCCGTTCGACGAACGGGAGCCCGTTCGTCGAACGGGAGCTCCCGTTCGTCGAACGGACCACTCTCTACTCAATTCGACGAACGGGAGCTCCGTTCCACGAACGCGAGCTCCCGTTCGACGAACGCGAGCCCCGTTCGACGAACGCGAGCTCCCGTTCATCGAACGGACCGCTCTCTCTCTCCCTCTCTCTCTACATCACGCTGCGACGGAAAGGAATCACGCTTGCGACGGACGCGGAGGACACTGTACACGGTGCGCTGCGCGCTGCTTCTCAGTCAGATGTTCCTGTGATTCTTGTTCGAGAACGGACATCAGATCGAACGGGCTCATGCATTTCTTCCATTGCACATAAGTTTGTCTAAAAAGGGTTAAAAAATTCTCATATAATTCATGAAGATTCAACATTTTAAAAACAAAATTCATTCAACAAAAATATAGCTACATGAGCACACATAATTACAAACTCATATCTCCTGAGCATTGCATCGAAGAGTGATTATGAACTATGATTATGGTTTCAAGGTGGGGGAGGATGATGAAAAGCAAGCAGAAATAACGATTAACTGTGGGCACAATATTTTATTCCTTTATACCTAAAAAAAACCAAAACACTATAAAAATCCAGCTCTTTCACCTTAAAAACCAAAACAAAACAAAACCATGAAATATCCATCTATGAAAAAGTGCATTCCAATAAAGATAGCCACTCTACGAAAACTCCATCTATGAAAAAATGTATACACAATCCACTACACATATTATAGAACAAATAAATCTTCAAATTTATACTCCATTTAATAGTTCATGGCAACAATGAAATAGCACAAACTGGTGCAATTGTAAGTTAAACATGCTAATCATTTAATCTTGACAATATGTAGATGAATTGAAAATTCCAATTAAAATGGAAGAATTAAGCCTATTTCACATTAACAGGAGTACTTTTATGTTTTTTGACAATATGTAGATGAATTCCAATTTTAAATGGAAGAATTAAGCCTATTTCACATTAATAGGAGTACTTTTATGTTTCTGCTTCACGAATATGATATTCCTATCTTGGCATTTGTCATTTCTGAAATTTTAGCCCTGATTAGGGAAGGGCCAGAAAAGCTTTGTAGTTATGAATCAGGTATAGAACCCATGGGCGCACGAATCTGAAGCTTGAATCGTCGAGGAAGAAAGAAAATTTTCGATGGAGAAGCATTTAAAAACGAAATCGAAAATAATTTTAAAAAGAAATCGAAGCAGAGCAGGAGTTGAGGATCGGCTCACCTGAAGCAAACCTAGAAGACGCACAGCACGGGGAGAGGTAGCGATGCACAACGCGGGGAGCTCTCCTAGGGCACAACAAGAACGGAGACGAAGCAAGAACGGAGACTAAGACACAGCAAGAACGGAGATGAAGCAGGCGACGGGCTGGAGCGAGGGCATGATGTTTGCGACTGCGGACGAGTGGATTTTCATTAAAGTCGGCCATCACGCTTGCGACGACACGGGCACTAACTCTCTCTAGAATAATCTTATGACCACACTACCTCTCCCTCTCTCCCTGTCTCTCTCGATTTCTGTGCTCTCGTTCGACGAACGGCCTGGAGATAGATAATCCCGTTCGACGAACCGTATATAGGCCGTTTGACGAACTCCCTACATGACACTCTCTCTCCCGTCGTCTCCCTCTCTCTCTCTCCCTCTCTCTACATCACGCTGCGACGAACTGCAGCAGCCCTGCGTTCGACGAACAGCAGCAGCCCTGCGTTCGACGAAGCTTAATGGAGAGAGGATAAAAGGGTCCTGCGTTCGACTAATGGAGAGGCCCTGTGTTCGGCTAATGGAGAGAACTGCAAGAGCCCTGCGTTCGTCGAACGCAGGGCTGCTGCAGTTCGTCGAACGCAGGGCTGCTGCAGTTCGTCGAACGCAGGAACCCTACAGTTCGTCGAACGCAGGAACCCTGCAGGAGCCTGCTCTCAGATTGCACGACCGCGCCGATCGTATTATTTAGCTGTTTTTTAGCTCTACAAAATTAATATATATACCTATACTATATCAAAAAAGCGAAAAACACTTTTTATCGACAGTACTCCAGCAGCGGCAGTACCTCCGCCCAAACTTGCCCGCTCTAGGACGCTCAGTGAATTGACAGTGCATAGGTAGCCCCCGTGCCCCACGCGACAGTACCCCCGCCTCGACATTGTCCCGGCGCGACGGTGCTCCCGCCGCTCGCGAACCCTCGATTTGTCCCCCATCTCGATTTCGTAGTACACACGGGGGTTCGCGAGCGGCGGGAGCGCTGTCGCGCCGGGACAATGTCGAGGCGGGGGTACTGTCGCGTGGGGCACGAGGGCTACCTATGCACTGTCAATTCACTGAGCGTCCTAGAGCGGGCAAGTGTGGGCGGGGGTACTGCCGCTGCTGGAGTACTGTCGAAGCGAAGATGCTCGTATAAAATTAAGAAATAAAAAATATTGTAATAAAGAAACTTAAAATTGTAAAGTTAAATTTTTCAATAAAAGTATTTTTCGCTTTTTTAATATAGTATAGGTATATATATATATATATTTTTTTTATTTATTTTGTAGAGCTAAAAAACAGCTAAATAATACGATCGGCGCGGTCGTGCAATCTGAGAGCAGGGTTCCTGCGTTTGACGAACTGCAGGGTTCCTGCGTTCGACGAACTGCAGCAGCCATGCGTTCGACGAACGCAGGGTTCCTGCGTTCGACGAACTGCAGCAGCCCTGCGTTCGACGAACGCAGGGCTCCTGCAGTTCTCTCCATTAGCCGAACACAGGGACTCTCCATTAGTCGAACGCAGCACTCTTTTATCCTCGCTCCATTAAGCTTGAGCCCTGCGTTCGTCGAACGCAGGGCTGCTGCAGTTCGTCGAACGCAGGGCTGCTGCAGTTCGTCGAACGCAGGGCTGCTGCAGTTCGTCGAACTGCAGCAGCCCTGCGTTCGACGAACGCAGGGTTCCTGCGTTCGACGAACTGCAGCAGCCCTGCGTTCGACGAACATAGGGCTCCTGCAGTTCTCTCCATTAGCCGAACGCAGGGCCTCTCCATTAGTCGAACGCAGGACTCTTTTATCCTCTCTCCATTAAGCTGGAGCCATGCGTTCGTCGAACGCAGGGCTGCTGCAGTTCGTCGATCGCAGGGCGCCTGCAGTTCGCCGAACTGCAGCAGCCCTGCGTTCGACGAACGCCGGGTCCCTGCGTTCGACGAAGAATTAAACCGCTGGGACAGTGAACTGTCAACCGCTGGGATAATGTGGTTGTCTCAGCGGTTCAGCTGGGATCTTTCCCAGCTGTCTCAGCGGCTCAGCTAAAGCTTTAGAATGGTAGATGCCATAAAGATGATGACTTTATATGCACTGTGAGAAGCCAAGCACAAATCAACTCAAGAAAAAGATCATGCTAGCAACTCTGCAGCTATTATTATTTCCATGAGAGAAGATGGTTCATATACTCAAAACAGTAGAAAAGCGACGGTTTTCTATGACACAATCACGACGGTTTTGTGACGCGAAGACGCTTTGTCGGACCGCACCTCCGGAGATCAAGGCCGATGAGTAAGTCATTTCAAAAAGTCGCTCAACGCAGAAGCAGAAGAGCAGTTGAGTACGCAGAACATCGACGAAAAAGAAACATTTCAAGAAGATCCATCAAGTGCGGGCAAGTTTCCGAGGAATAAAACGCGCTGTTGTGAAACGCAGAAAATATACGCAAATTTCAGTAGATGAACAGACCATAAAATATGTAAAGAAACAATAGAAAGAAAATAAATTACATACCAGTGAGACCATGTCTATCAAGTGCTTCATATATACGCGACATATCATACGACTTCGGTATGAGGAATGTGTTCGATCTCCGAAATTCACGAAAGACGAAATTCCATTGCTCAACACCTGGTAGGTCTCGAGGCACGGGGTGTATGATTATTCGAATGTCGTGGTAGTTATATTTTGGTTTAGCTGTTGTGTGCCATGATGCGGGCGGCAATTGCCCAGCTGGATCCTTGTATACATCTTCAATTTCTAACAAAATGTCAAGAGTAGCAATAATAAACTTGAGAGGAGGATGTTTAAACTGGGGCGGCATACCTGAAAAAAATTAATTGATAAGGTAGGGTGTATAAAGGATCTAAACATTGAGCAATAAATCGAACGCAAAAAAGTTTTTAAAAAAAAATATGCAGGAGTTGTTAGGAAATAGATAGTAAAGTGGCAATTATATCACGCACCCATGATCCCGTATTTATGAAGCCGTTCATATAATTTTGATATGTCAGACAATTTTGAGATGAGGTTCTTTTTGGATCTGAGATATTCGCGGTAAACATACATCCATTGTTCAATACCTATACGAATAAAAGAATTGTCAATATGAGTAGAAGGAATATAGTAACATGAGAATCTAAATTGTTTACATACCAATTTGTCCAAATCTACACAATCGTCGTCCTGCTGAGAGGCTGGTAGGATACCGCTCGATGATAGAGTCGTTAAATTCTTTAAGCATTCGCGTTTCACTGTCTAATTGTTCTGTCAAATTGAAATTTATTAAATGTAGTCAGAATGCATAATAAACAAAAACTGCACAGTAAATAAAAGATTTTTTTAACTACGAAGTAAACTTTCCCTATCCATAAATGTTTTTTGCATCTGATGACGACACTCTGTCTGGTAAAGAAACGCAAAGATATTCATGAGAAAAATCATGAGAAGGCAAATAAATCCATAATTGTTTGATGGTTTTTTTAAAGTAATTGATGGTGTATAAGTTTGGCGGGACTGTGCGATAAATAAAATAAGCTAATAGATGAGGAGAAAAGTAGCAAAAAGGTACAATTGGAGAACAATTGAGTAAGGGAACACGAAGGATACCTGGGCGTTAACCTTGGAAAGGAGATCTTTGAAGAGAACATTTTTTGTATAGGTGTCACGGTGCCCAGCGAGGGTGTCATTCTTAACCAGAACTTTAGTACTTGATGCAGTTACTCCTCTTGATAAAGCAACATAAAGTTGGCCATGAGTGAAAACATGAGAAGGCAAGTAGATGACGACCTGTTTGATTGTTTGGACCTAAGACTTATTTATGGTCAAAGTAAAGCTTAAACAGATTGGAAACTGTTTGCGAGTTAGCTCAAAAGGCATTTTTAAATCCTCAGCATTTTTGAGTGGTATGCGGGGAAGGAAGACTGAGCTGCCTTTGTGTTGTCCCGTAAGAATTTCTGCTTCAATAACGTTCGGTGAGAAATGACGGCAAATAAGGCGTGAGTCATTGCAAAGGCCGGTCCGAGGATTTAAATTCCGCAGAAGCATCACAGGTGCGTTTTTTTTCAAAGATAGTTTGTGCGGTGGGAGATTGCCCGGTGAGATGCTATTAAGAAACTCTTGCGGGTATAAGTTATATATATCATCATGAACAGAATCGAAGGAGTAATATGTAATTTCATCTTCAGGCAATGCTCCGAGACATTTCTAATTTAAATGAGTTACATCTTCATTTAACGGAGTCAGCAATGCTCTGTCTTCCCAGTAATCAGAGTTGTGCATGACGGATGCAATATCAGAGAAAATGATGTTCATAAGCACATTGATTGAATGATCGCCTTCCCATGGAATAATCATTGAATCAGGAACACGGATCATGTCATCCTCGAGCGCAGGCTCGTCACCGTTTCCGACCCGAAGTAAAAAAGCTGAGAATTCCTGATCGTTCAATGCGCGCATATTTTCGTTCAGTGAAAGTAATTTTACAACCTTACCACCAAAAGGTCGAAAATCACCTCAGGTGGGACCTCTCGAAAATCACCTCAGGTAACTACCACAGGTGGAACCTGTCGAAAATCACCTCCCATAATTACAACATTACCGCCAAAAGGTCGGTTTATCGCCAGAACATCTCACAGAGACCGATCAACAGCCTCAAATACATGTTTGTGAGACATTGGCGTTTCATCCCACAAAATAACAGAACTATGCTGTATGAGTTTTTGTATCTCAGATTGTTTCCCAAATTTGCAAAATGAGGTTGGCTCCAAAGGAATTGGAATCTTGAATTTCAAATGCCCCGTGCTTCCACCTGGAAGAAGAGTCGCAGCAATTCCTGACGATGTTGTCGCAAGCACAATATGACCATCTTGTCGTAAATGCGCAAGCATAGCCTTGTATAAAAATGTTTTTCCAGTGCCGCCAGGGCCATCTATGAAGAAAATACCACTTTGTCGTTGTCTAATAGCTTCAATAATAGTATGAAAGGCAAAACTCTGGCTGATATTTAAAGCTAAAACTGAGTTCAGATCCGTATATGAGATCGGTATCGAGAGTTCATCCTCAATTAAGCTCGAGAAGTCGCTCATATTTTCAAAGAGTGCAGATATCTGCGGGATATCAAACTGTGTAATGCTTTTCTTATGTTGTTGAAGAGTGTAATCAATTTCATGAAGAAGCTTGTTAAGAACATATAAATCACTGATAAAAGTAAATCAAACATAATCTTCAGTCATTGTAGTGTAATTGTCGTCCCACAGTTGCCTAACTTCTGTAGTGTACAACCCCCATATTTGCCGAGCGTGTGTAGCGCAGCGTGTACATGGTCACGATGATGAAAATGACCGTAACAAAGCAAAATGACCCTAATCAGAAAAGGCGGAGACGCCCACTCGCCCTTTAGGGGCGAGTGGGGGGAGACCCCCCTCCCCACTCGCCTGCCCCCTTGGGGGCGAGTGGGGGGAGACGCCCACTCGCCCTTTAGGGGCGGGTGGGGGGAGACCCCCCTCCCCACTCGCCCGCCCCCTTGGGGGCGAGTGGGGGGAGACGCCCACTCGCCCTTTAGGGGCGGGTGGGGGGAGACCCCCCTCCCCACTCGCCCGCCCCCTTGGGGGCGAGTGGGGGGAGACGCCCACTCGCCCTTTAGGGGCGGGTGGGGGGAGACCTCCCTCCCCACTCGCCCGCCCCCTTGGGGGCGAGTGGGGAAGACCCCCACTCGCCCTTTAGAGGCGGGTGGGGGGAGACCCCCACTCGCTCTTTAGGGGCGGGTGGGGGGAGATACCCCTCCCCACTCGCCCGCCCCCTTGGGGGGAGTGGGAGGAAGCCCCCACTCGCCCTTCTTGGGCGAGTGGGGTCTCGTGTAATCACGTTTAGACCTCCGGCTAGGGCGGGAGTGGACGTTTCAGGTCCCACTCACCCCCCCCCCCCCCCCCCTCGCCTGCCTTGGTGGTGATCGCAGGGTCCCAGGGTCGCAGGGTTGCAGGGTTGCAAGGTTGCAGGGTTGCCATGGAAGATTCAGGAAGTAATGTTTCGACCCACGTTTTAGTATTTTCAGACAGTGGAAGTTGGTTATTGGCAGACCATTTTCACTATACGCAACCCATTTTCAAGAAATCTATAAATAGACCCCCATGGGCACCTTGGGGAGGGTTGGCATCTCCTTACCCCCACCCCCCTTAGTGTGTTCGGTTAGCTAGTGACCCTGCCCTCCGTTCGCCAAGTCTTTCAGGCCAACGGTCAGGTGTTGCGAGTGCTCTCCGAGGTGCCCAGGCTCAGCATTGGCTTGGGAGGGGAAGATCTTCGGGTCTTTCGGGTTAGTGGCGGGACCTCCTCGCTGCAGCTCGCGGGGTCTGTTTCCACCTGAATCCACCAGTAGAGAGGTTCTTAGGCTCTAAGTGACTAGACGTTCGACTTTACCTTAGATAAGTAAGGGCAAGCTGCCTACCCCTATTTTCGAACGCTGAAGTCGGGAAACTGGTTTCAACATGTAGGGTTTCAGTACAGTAAAATTGTAGTAAATAAAGTTCGCAATGCTAATGGCATTTGATATTGTCTGGCCTCGCACATACAATTGTGTAGGCTGTTGTCTTGTTCAAGCAGACCAAAATGCTCGGCAGCTTCTTTGAATGTTGAGTGGACAGTAGTGCCAACTGTCATCAGGTGCGTGTAAGATTTCGGGCGACGAACATGGTTCAGAAGTAAGCGCAAATAAAATCGCTCACCTTCAGAAGGATGCACTGAGTAAATTCAGCCAATAACATTTTGGCGACGCCTGCGCTTATGCCAAGTTCTGGAAGTCAAATTCCAGGTATAGTGTTTAGGAAATTCGGTGTACAGAAAATTGCGGCTTTCATGTTGGCTGTCATAAATGCCGAAAAATTCAGTTAACATTGTCCTGGAATTTCGCTCGTTTGCAAGAACGTTGTTGACCAAATCAGTAGTGCAAAATTGGACCTGATGCTTATTCGGCAAATGGATCTGTAAACGGATAACCGAGGGGTATGTCTGGTACATACCAAACTTGAATATCTTCCAAAACACTTCATGTGGGCATATCCATCGGCCATCCACGTACTGAGTCACTTCATTTCTATCTGGAAGAGGCTGTACTTGGAATGCAATGGAATCTGGGCTCTTGTGAATGTATTTATATAAATATTTTATACTTTTAATACTGCTACATATCTTAACATTAATATGATAATCATATTTTAGCAAAAGCCATGGGTTATAAGGAACAACCCATCGATTGTCAACAACAAAATCCTGAGCACGTCGTAGTGTAAATGATCGCCCATTATCGCGGCGCCGATAGATTGGGTAAGAATCTGTTCCCTGCAAGATATGACCTGAAAAGTTTTTCGGGTAACCTTTTTTGCAGCTACCATGTTTCATGCAAGGGGCGTGACGGTTAACATGTGCGCACGGGCCATGAATCATATGTCGCACAACAGCGTTGTATAAATCAGGTTCATGCTCAACATGAGGAAGCTCGGCTCTAACAATCTTGTCATATTCATCTGGAGTACTCATTTTATCGCGAGCATACAAAATAATCAACATATGAACGTGCGGCAAGCCTCTTTTTTGGAACTCTATTACATGAACATGACTAATTGGTTTGCCCAGAACATGTTTATGAAAAAGATCTTGCTTCAACTTCTGATATTTAGCATGAAATATCCGGGAAACTAAATCAGGACGATCCTGCGGAGTTTGTCCTGGATAAAGTGATTCAGTGATTTCTTGCCAAGATGAGTTGCATGTCGTTGTCAAAAATATATCTGGTCTGCCATAATGCTGAAGAACGACCATTGCATCTTGGTAGCGTTGGTACATGTCGCGAGGGCTTCCAATAAAAGAAGACGGCAATATGACCCGATGCCCGATATTTGTTGAAGGAAAATAACGGCATGCAAGAGTTTGGATCAGCAAATAGTCCTAGAATCAAAACCAAACGATATGGATTGAAAATATGCGAACCTCCGCTATTTTCTCCAGCATTGAGGCAATCCTGCAAGCCACTGTACAATTCAGCACGAATATTTTTTTAATTTTTTTTAATCCAACGCAGTTTCTGAGTCTCTATCTTAATATAATTGTCAACAACATACTGCTGGAGCAAGCGACAACCGTGTAACGGCATTGACAAAGGTGGCTGACGATCCTAAAATGAGACGAATACGAAATCAAATATGGATAAAAAGGCAGTAGTAAATTGGGTTAGAGTGAAAAGGTCTTTGTAAACCTGAAGTATGTATGAGTAATAGTCACAACAACTAACGTGACGATTATTCAGGCATTTATATTCAGCAAGCCAACTATACGTGTCATATGGGAGGAGCAATGGATACTGAAGCGGATCATAGTAACCAGCAAATTCTTGGACAGTAACAAAATCACCGTCAACTGTTTTGACAATTATATTCCATTCATCTGATTCAAGATACTCATCAGCACCAACAACTATAGTTGCAACCTGTGATGCAGTTGGCAACGTATATTGCCGTTGAGAAGCTGGCATCTCTTTTATAACTAAGCTACAACGACGGATATCCTCATGTTGAGCTAATCGCCGAAACATTGCTACAAACGGATTACACACGTCTAAAATTGTTTTTATTTTTTCTAACAACGCACGGTGAAGCTCAAGGTTTTCTTGTAAGCGATGATCCGTCGTCTCATGTTCAGTATCATATATATATAGTTGTAGGTATCTAGGCCTTGCGTCTGCAACAGGTAAAAGAGCTCCGATTCGGTGATATATTGCCCCATGAGCTCGAAATGTATAAACGGCGTGTTGATCTGCCGCCAATGTCTCATCTAAGTTAACACCCATAGAAGTAAAAGAGAAAACGTGATTATACGAACGGATATATCTTATAAAATGTCTGCTTTCAGCAGAATCGCCGATGAATAAACTGTATAGTTCATCTGGAACAAGTATAGCTGGAATCTCCACCCTCCCATTGTTGCAGCACATCGTTGATGTTTCACCATCAAATAATTTCGCTCGGCAATAACGACAGAAATGAGGTCGTTGCAGCTGCAAGTAAATAATTTGACGTCTTATATCAGATATGCGAGCAATGTTGTGGTTCAGGGGACTCCGGCCTCTAAAAATAACACCATCAGCGGAGCTTTCGTCATACGTGCTTTCATGCTGCTGACCAGGGTTTATCGAATAATCTATGCAGGTGGAAATAAACATAAGAATTCAATCAATACCTGTACATATTTGTACGAAGTATTTTAGCAAGAACAAACCTTGTGGATGTGCACGAAGAGGTATGGTTTGTTGCGGTAGTTGCGCAGCAGTCTGCTGCATGTTTGAGGATGAAGGTGGTATGGAGTCTGAATGTAATGAGTTGACAGCAGGAGTGGGAGCGGTAACACGATTACGTGAGTCGGAACACATTGGGGGCAGACCGCAGTGAGACAGCGGTATAATAAGTGGATGCGGCGTAGATGGTTCTCCAATTTGAGGGGCAACTGTAAGACCCCCCCCCCCCCCCCCCCCGGAACACAGAACACGGCTGAGGGGAGTCTTATGCCCAAGACAGCCGCCTTGCGGAAGCGCCAGCACGCGAGCTAGCCTCCTCCACAAGACGGTTGTCCTGCCGGTCGAATCAACTAAACAGCGTCAACCCATGGAAAGATGAAAAGTAAGAAGCCACATAATAAATCCACATAAGTAAAAGTCCAAAACTACAGAAACCAGAAACTCCGCGAGCTCCTGTACAAGTATCAGAGTACAAACTAGATGCCTCAAGGGCTACAACAAAAGAAAGCGCTCACATCGGTCACCGACGGCTGAGAGGGTATCGTAGCCTCCGGCCCTGTCGTCCTGTCCTGACTAACCTCCTCCGGCACTATGAGCTGCCGCTCCGGGATGCGCTCCTAAAAAGAGGGGTGCAACAACCGTTAGTCATAAAGACTAAGTGGCTTCCCACCCGCTCCCCCGGCGACTCCAAGGCACTGGGCGGAAGGGAAGAAAGAAGAGCTGCAATATAATCAGTAATATAACAAGCAGGTGATATGATGAAGTTCTTAATCTAGCAGTTAACATATCAACAGTAAATCAAGAAGGCAAGTAACGACAACAGGTATCAACATGTATGTAAAAATACATCTAATCTAGCAGTGTATCAGTACAGAAGTAAAAAAGAATATATGGACAGGAGTAAGCAGCATCAAAGCGTACCTTAACTTATATGAATGCCCATACAAACTTATAAGTTAAGGTTTCCAATTTGGGACCCATCATATAAAAGAGCTCAGACTAATTTATATGATGGACCCGATGCGGTGCAATGCTATGAGTATGAAGAATTAATGCAATGCAATGATTATGATATGATGACTCACCCATGCAAAGCTGCTATGTCGACATAGACTCGTAGTTCCCACTTTTCGAGGGTAGCTAACCACTCAGGCACCTCGCGTCGTGGCCAGACAGAGACTGTGGACCGGGCTCCTCCACAACTAGGTGGGTATAAACACTACCAGACCTAGGCCTATGTACGCCTCAACGCTACGAACACACAACGGAGCCCCTGCGTACTGCTCGACGCTAAGATCACACAGCGGAGCCTCCAAGCATACAACCCAACCGGCCTAAAGTCTAAGCTGAGCCTTCAAGCACACAGAAAGGGGACCTTGGGTAGGTGAGCACCAAGCATCCAACCCAACCGGCCTAGAGTCTAAGCTGAGCCTTCAAGTACACAGAAGGGGACTTGGGTAGGTGAGCACCAAGCATCCAACCCAACCGGTCTAGAGACTACTGCCGGCTTCTGTCGGTGTCACGACCAGCAAGCCCGTAGACCCGCCACAAGTAATCCTCCCCAGCGGGGTCCATTCATATCTGTGTATCAACATTCACCAGGACTTCTATTCCAAGTCCTCCTAAACAATATGTGTATCTACGTACACCAGGACTTCTAAACCAAGTCCTTCTAAACAAACCGTGTATCTACGCACACCAGGACTTCTAAACCAAGTCCTTCTAAACGATCTGTGCATCTACGTACACCAGGACTTCTAAACCAAGGGCTATATTCGACGTTGTTACATAATATACAATAAAAGACAAGCCTATTTATCAGAGCATGATCCATCATCTTCCCCAAACATGAAGATCATTTCACCCCCTTTTTAAAATCCCCAAATATCATTCCCCTCACTCTCCCACAACGACCATGGGTTTACCCCAAATCAAATCCCATCTCTTCCGTTGAAGAGAAGAAATGATCCCCAGAACCTCGCGGCGAACGATGCCCTAATTTTGAGGTTCCGGCTTGGTCTTTCTAAGGAAACTCCATTACAGCTCACACGAGAAGCTCTCTTGAGTCTTCATCTCTCCTATTGTGATCTAAGAGACTAGCACCAAGGGAGAGGGGAGGAAGTCACCTGATTTTCGGCCGAAGTTCGCGGCGGTCTCCTCCGCGGCATGGCGGCAGTTGGCCAAGACTAAATAAAGGTCCTGATCCAAAGAAATATCAAACATGTAATCAGTCAACATTACCCACAAAAAAGAAATGAACACAGCATAGCTGCCAGTCATACAAGAGTAATAATCAAAGCTAAAAAAACTCTAGCCGACCACATAGGACTCACTTCGCCCAAATTTATCATTTAATTTCAGCAACTAGCTATAACCAGAATAAAAAGACCAGCTAGTAAGAAAGGTAGAGAGGAGAGCTCACAATGATTTAGGAGAGAATTATCGAGAATAGGATTTGTTTTCTATGATATGACAGCCCCCAAGTTAAGGAAAGAACCAAATAGCACTATAACAACAGGTTTTATGATAGCAGCCCCAAACATAAGGAAACAACCCCCAATTTAACAAGCATAAGAAACAGCCCCCAAATACCCAATTATCTAATGTAACAGCAATAAGGCAGCCCTCAAATTAGACAACACTCAAGGAGCATCCCCTAAATCAACAAGGAGCAGCCCCAAATTTTCGAGTATAAACATCAACTTCCCCTCATGGAAACCAACTTAAGAAGCAGCCCCCCCCCCCCATATGATCAACAAAGGACTTAAACATACAACAGGTTTTATAATAGCAGCCCCCTCAAATTAGACAAGAAGGTAAGGCAACCCCCAACCAAACAGCAAGCATAACAGCATGCAGACCACGGCAACAGGTGCAGCCCCCAGCAACTCAACTCAACAAGGAAAGGAGCCCCCAAATGAATTAGTAAGTCCAGCCCAAGCACAACCATAGCAGCAGGGGTAAAATAAAACCCCACAAATTAACTAAATCCATATTTTCAACAGCACAGGTATGGTAGCAAGAAGAGAATCAAACCCCTAAATTTACAAGTCCAACAAAGCTCACGCATAGCAGCAAGTATACGGCAGCAGGAAGGAAACAAAAACCCCAAATTATCAAAACCAACAGAGCTCACGCATAGCAGCAGATGTATGGCAGCAGGGGGGAAGGAAAACCCCAAATAAAATTGCAATAAAACCCAAGATAGCAGCTCCCATAAGTGAAACGGAAGGAGAAAGCTGGGGTAAAAAGGTAGTAGAAGAAGGAGAAGGGGGAGATGCAGAAGTTTTCTTGCCTTAAGCGAGAACCAAGGTCGCAACACCTCCCAGTCCGAGGAAGGCTCGGCAAGAGCTCTCCGGCCCTCGACTCCGACGAAGAAAACAAGCGTCGGTGACCCCCAAAACGCCGCCAGCGACGATCCCGACGAAGCCCTAGATCGCTCGGCAGAACTGAGTGTCGAGGGAGGGGAGGAAGAAAATATGCTGAAGGGGGAGAAGGGGAAATAAGAAATTTATATATGTCTATATATATATAATTACTAAGCTTATATGAATATTACATGTATATTGGTATAACCCCCTTTACGCATGTACAACCCCGATGTTCGCCAGGAGAGGGGTTCCAAGTTCGCACGACCGGGCGAGCCAGCCGACCTGCCCAATTCGCCAGGCAACCGAAGGCGAGCCCAGGATGGGGGGCGAGCCCGGGAAGAGGCGAGCCAGCCAGCCGAAGGAGCTGGCTGGGCTGGTCCGGGCCCTTGGGGTGCAAATAGCCATTTCTGGGGTACAGTTAGCCATTTTGGCGAGCTCGACCCGCTAAGGAGTTCGCCAGGCGACCGAAGGCGAGCCCAGATGGGGGTGAGCCCGGGAAGAGGCGAGCCAGCCGGTCGGAGGAGCTCGCTGGGCTGGTCCGGGCCCTTGGGGTGCAAATAGCCATTTCTGGGGTACAGTTAGCCATTTTGGCGAGCTCGACCCGCTAAGGAGTGGTTCAGCGGGCGAGCCGTAGAGACAGGCGAGCCAGCCGGCTGAAGGAGTCCGCCAGGCGACCGAAGGCGAGCCCAGATGGGGGCGAGCCCGGGAAGAGGCGAGCCAGCCAGCCGAAGGAGCTCACTAGGTGGCCTTGGCGAACCTCATGTTCGCTGAACAGGTCAAGGGTCTCAGGTTCGCTGGTAATTGTGAGGGTCTTTTACCAAAAAACCCCTGGTGGTCTGCAGTTAGCCCCTCCGGACAGCGGAGTTTGGCTGTTAGCAGACCAATTTGGGGTGCGGATAGTAAGAACGGACAGCGGGAGTTGGCTATTGACAGACCACAATACCAAAATCTATAAATAGACCTTGAAGGGCACCTTGGAAGAGAACCGGAGTCATTATCTTTGAGCTCTTCTCTCCCTAGGTCGCTTTGGTTTGGGCTCTCTAGCTCTCCAAGGTGCCCGAGTCTTAGCTTTGGCTTGGGAGGGGAAGCGCTCAATGATCTTCCGGGTTAGTGGAGGGACCTCCTCGCTGAGACTAGGGTCTTTGTTCATTGTTCAAATCGTCGGCCTTACCTCTCCCGAGGGACCGGTAAGGGCTAGCTGCCCCTCATTTCGGTGAGGGCCCCGAGCTCCACAAGAGACCGAGAAATCGGTTTCAACATTTTGGTGCGGTGAGCGTGGAGCGTGGCTGGTTCAAGAAAGTCCCGGAGAAGAGTTATGGCTGGAGATGAAGAGCAGGGCGAGGAGTTCGGCGAGACCCCTCAGGAAGCAATGGCTAGGATGTTCGCGGATTTCAGGAAGGAGGTGCTCGACACCTCGGGGTTCACGGTCACGGCACTGCGAAGTGAGTTTGCGACCCCGACACCTCAGGCGACCACTCCCCCAACAGCAGTCGGCGAGAGGGCACCAGGAGGAAGGGCTGGAAAAGAAGTTGTCGTTGAACCAGGACATGACAGGGAAGGGCGAGTGCTGTTCGCCAGTCCGGCGAGCCCGGTGTTGCCGAGCTCCGCGCCGGCGAGTTCGGTGCCGACAAGCTCTGCCCCAGCAAGCGCGGCGTAGGCGAGCGCGCGCCAGGAGGTTGCGGCGACAGTCGGGGTGGTTCAGGCGAGCGTCGCCCTCGCGAGTGCAATCCCAAGCTTGGCGAGCGAGCTAGGTCCGCGAGCCGAGCGAGAAAAGATAGCAGGAGGGGGAAGTCCCTTCTGCGAGTTGGTGTTGTCTGCACCCGTTCCAGCGGGATTCGGAGAATGGGATAGAGTGTACTACAATGGCAGAGATGACCCAGTTCAGCATCTGCAGTCTTTCGAGGACTCGGTCTCCATCAGGCCGATGTTCGATGCCTTCAAGTGTCGGCTCTTCGCCGTCACTCTCAAAGAGAAGGCCAGGGACTGGTTTCATTCACTTCCGGCCGGCTCCATCTACGCGTTCGAGGACCTGCGCCGAAGTTTTTTGTTGAGATTTTCAACTTCAAAAAGGAGGAAGAAGGACGCTGATTCCCTCTTCGCGGTGAAGCAGGAGTCCAGGGAGACGTTGGCTCAGTATGCAGATCGATTCCGCTCCCGGGCTCTCACCTAGACGGGGGGTTCTGGTTGATCTCTGGAGAGGCTGGCAAGGTTGGACATTGGTGCTGGAATGCCCCAGATCGATTCCGCTCCCGGGCTCTCACCTAGACGGGGGGTTCTGGTTGATCTCTGGAGAGGCTGGCAAGGTTGGACATTGGTGCTGGAATGCCCCAGATCGATTCCGCTCCCGGGCTCTCACCTAGACGGGGGGTTCTGGTTGATCTCTGGAGAGGCTGGCAAGGTTGGACATTGGTGCTGGAATGCCCCAGATCGATTCCGCTCCCGGGCTCTCACCTAGACGGGGGGTTCTGGTTGATCTCTGGAGAGGCTGGCAAGGTTGGACATTGGTGCTGGAATGCCCCAGATCGATTCCGCTCCCGGGCTCTCACCTAGACGGGGGGTTCTGGTTGATCTCTGGAGAGGCTGGCAAGGTTGGACATTGGTGCTGGAATGCCCCAGATCGATTCCGCTCCCGGGCTCTCACCTAGACGGGGGGTTCTGGTTGATCTCTGGAGAGGCTGGCAAGGTTGGACATTGGTGCTGGAATGCCCCAGATCGATTCCTCTCCCGGGCTCTCACCTAGACGGGGGGTTCTGGTTGATCTCTGGAGAGGCTGGCAAGGTTGGACATTGGTGCTGGAATGCCCCAGATCGATTCCGCTTCCGGGCTCTCACCTAGACGGGGGGTTCTGGTTGATCTCTGGAGAGGCTGGCAAGGTTGGACATTGGTGCTGGAATGCCCCAGATCGATTCCGCTCCCGGGCTCTCACCTAGACGGGGGGTTCTGGTTGATCTCTGGAGAGGCTGGCAAGGTTGGACATTGGTGCTGGAATTCCCCAAATCGATTCCGCTCCCGGGCTCTCACCTAGACGGGGGGTTCTGGTTGATCTCTGGAGAGGCTGGCAAGGTTGGACATTGGTGCTGGAATGCCCCAGATCGATTCCGCTCCCGGGCTCTCACCTAGACGGGGGGTTCTGGTTGATCTCTGGAGAGGCTGGCAAGGTTGGACATTGGTGCTGGAATGCCCCAGATCGATTCCGCTCCCGGGCTCTCGCCTAGACGGGGGGTTCTGGTTGATCTCTGGAGAGGCTGGCAAGGTTGGACATTGGTGCTGGAATGCCCCAGATCGATTCCGCTCTCGGGCTCTCACCTAGACGGGGGGTTCTGGTTGACCTCTGGAGAGGCTGGCAAGGTTGGACATTGGTGCTGGAATGCCCCAGATCGATTTCGCTCCCGGGCTCTCACCTAGACGGGGGGTTCTGGTTGATCTTTGGAGAGGCTGGCAAGGTTGGACATGGGTGCTGGAATGCCAAGGCTGGTAGTAAGGGTCAAGGGCTAAGATAACAGATTGAAGTGGTAGAGCCAGAAGGGTTTGGTTCGCAAAATGGAAAGGATTGAGACAGGTAAGGCCTGAGGTAGCGGGTCGAGGCACTAGAGTCAGGGGGTTTTTGGTTCGCAGAATGCCGATGCCTCAGCTCGCCAAGGTCGAGTTCGCCGGGTAATACCCGCGGGCGATGACAGCTCGGGCTCGCGAGACCCATAAGAAGAGAGCCCCGGCAAAGGTGAGCCTAGACACCCGCATTCGCGGGCCTTCCGGAAGCACTGCCGCTTAACTTGTCATGAGCAGAAAAAAGATCAAATGCGAGAGAAAGAGCAAAAAGACGCGAGCATGCACATAAACACCAACGAAAAAATCGTAACTAGCATTACTCAAGATTTTTCTATGTTCGGCGGCGATCTCGCCAGCCCAAAAAGAATAATATACATTCGAGAGGAGAAGAAGCTAAAGGAGTTCATTCTGGGGGGCCCTCGCCGTTCTTGCGGGCTCCCAGCCACGGCGCCAAGTCGAAGAGGTCCGGACAGACATCTTCGGCTGTGAACTCCATCGTGTCTTCCGCGAGCAGACTCGCGTTCTTAAGGGTCGTGAAGACGAGATTGGCGACCTCCTGCGCATCTCGCCGCCTCTGTTCCTCGCCTTCGGCAGCCCTCTGTTTAGAGCCGGCTCGCCCAGGAGAAGGGGGTAGCACGCTGCGGACCAGCTCGTCCACCCGGGTCTTCAGCATAGTATTCTCCAACTCCACCTCACCGTTGCGAGCGATAAGCTGGGTTGCTACGTCGGCATCCTGAGCATCAAACGAGTTAAGAGAAGGCTAGAGGTCGCAAACGGCAAAGAAAAGAGACCCAAGGATCACTTACCATCTTGCCCTGCATCCCGGCGAGAAGGCTTTCCGTCACCTCCTCCCTCTCCTTAAGACCCTTGATCTCTTCGCGAGCTCTCTTGAGCTCCTCCCGGTACGCGCGGATATCCCTATCCGCCTTCAGATAGCGGCGCCCCGCCATATGCGCGAGTTCCGTCGAGCGGAACTGGGCTCGCATTTCTTCATAGACCAGTTGTCGTGGCCCCATATCTTTATAAGCAGCGGCGTCCTCGCGGCCATATAAGCCGAAGGAGAGAGAGAACGCCTCCTCCCCAGCCTTACCGAACTCCACCCAGGAGGGGTGAAGGGTGGAGCGGAAATCCGGTTGGCATTGGGGTCCCAAGCGAGCAGGGGTTCGCCGAGGATGTCAGAAACTTTCTCGCCCAAACCGAAGTTCCTGTGGCCTTTGGGTTGGGGGGTCACGGAAGAACTCCCAGCGCCCTGGTCCGCCGGGGGTCAGGCTTTTTCGCAGGGGAAGGAGGCGAGCCGTCGGTCTCGCTTAGATAGACGACCGCGCTCCTATCCTTGGTAGCGAGGGTCTTTCCCTTCAACTTCTTGGAGGACCGCGAACCCGGCTGACTCGCAGAAGGGGGCCGCTTCTTGCCGGACCCGACGGCGGGAAGATCGCGGCAAGCCTCTGCCGCCGCGGTTGCGAGGGTGTCCGCCGTGAGAGTGATGCCTTGTGCGTGCGGGGGATTAACAGGGATCTCGCGCTCGCCTGTAAAGTGAGAGTGTTATACAACGAAGAAAGGAGAGGAGAGTGGGGCGAGAGCGAGCCCTACCTTCCCCTTGAGGAACGGCGAGTAGCGAGTCGACATTGCGCCGCAGATAGGCGACTTCAAAGTTCTTGCCGGAGAGGTATTGGAGAAGTTTGGCGTCGGCACCACTCAGCGAGCTCGTAGGGCGGTAAGTAGCGTCATCCCGCTGGAGGGGGGTGAAGTGAAGATTGCCGAAGGGTCCCTTCACCAGGAGGAACTTCTGGGTCCAATAGTGACTCTTGTTCACCGTCTCGCAGACGGTGACGTGCTGACTCGCGAAATAGGTAGTCCCGTCTCGGAAGGCGCGGAAGGAAAAGACCTTGCGGAAGACGAGGAGGCTGAACTCGATCCTCTCCTCCCGCAGGTAACTGGCGAACGCGATAATATCCGCGATCGCATTTGGGGTCAACTGGCTCGGTAACACCACATAATACCGCAATACCTACAAAGAACGATGAGAAAGTTGCTATAGCGGGCACGAAGCGGCGAGAAGGCTGGGCGAAGTACCTGACGAATTTCAGGCCACAAAGGGAGTCACAACCCATTCTCGAAGTGCGCGATGGGGATCGCGAGCTCGTCGGCCCCGGTCTCGTTCAATGTAGATCTCTCACTCGGACAGCGAGCCGAATAACCCTCCGGGAGATAGCGGTCCACAGCGAGTTTATACTCCTCGGCTGTGATGTTCGCGCAGTAGAACTCGTTGGCTTGAAACGCTGAGGCGCATTTTGACCGCCCCTCGCTCTCGCCCTCCGCTCCCATTTGCTGATTCGTCCGCATTGAGTCAGGAAGAGGCAGCTTACAAGCAGCGAACGCGAGCACGATCTTGCGAGAACGGAGATGAGCGTAGACGCGAGAAGACTGGAGAAATAAATGCGACGGGTAGGAGAGTGAATCCGAACTATTTATAAGAAATTCGGATGGGCACGGGAATCGAAGCGTCGGGAGTGCGGATAGCTAAAATAAAGTAGATTTCTGCTCAAAGGGACTGCAGTCTTGCGAGCCAGGGCTCGCCGTCGCGCGGTAATTGAGTCCCGCCCAAGGCCGGCCCGCGAGGAAAAGGGGTCCGGGCATAGCGTTGCACAGAAGCTCGCAAGCGCTCCGCGAGGGCGATCATATCAAACACAGCGGACGAACCGAATAGACCACATGCACACCACAGAAATAAAGGGAAAAATTAAAAAGGAAAAACGATAAAAGGCGAGTCGCGACGGACTCGCGAATATTACCACACCAGATATTGTTCAACAGACGTCATGAAAGGAATAAAAGCAAAAGGATAGTAGAATTAAACCCGCGGCAGCCTCAGGGGTAAGGAAGCCATTTCCAGCGACCCCGTCCCCGCTTGCCCGCACGCGGCGGCACTCTCGGATAATGGTATTCGCGAAGTGCTTTAAACTCGCGCAGGATTAGGTGCGCTTGATCCTCGCCCCGCGAGATGTGCACGCCGGGCGAGGTAACATCTGCGCGAGGCACCGGCTCCGCCTCGGCGATCAAGCGCACATTCGCGTCTTCCAGCACGGCGAATCTCTCGTCAAAGGCAGCCCGGTCCGCGTCATACCGCTCCTCCAACTCGCGTAACATCATGCCGTGCTTCTGAAGCACCTCGGACACCCGACTCTTCATCCGCACGGGGTGGCCAGGGTCACCCAAGAAGTCTTCGATCTGGCTAGGCGAAGGCGGTGGTGACATCTCCATCCTCCCGTGCTCTGACTCAGGGGTGGCTCCTGGGATTTCAACGAAGGAAGAGTTAGTAGGATCCGGGGACGAGCAAGAGATGGGAGCTCGCGAAAACATGCTAACCTGGCGAGGAGGGAGACTCGCGACGGGGCTTGCGCGAAGACTCCGGCCGACCCTGGAAGTTTTCGCGGAACCCCGGGACGTGGGGCTTCCCCAGACCAGGAGGGTACACCACCCTCTCCGCGACTTGGGCGTCGTCGAGAAGCGAGCCGCCTGGACTTCGCCTGCCCATCAGACCGAAGCCAGGGGTCGCCACGTTAACCTTAGGCGGGACCGGCGAGTTCACCGGGGTGGAGACTTTCTCCTTGGGACTCGGCGGTGGGGTATCTGCATAGGCCACCAACGTGTAGATATCACGGACTTAAGCGGAGATAAGGAAGGATACGCATGACTTACGGGGTCGCGAGGTCGGCGCCTGCTGAGTCGAAGTCCCGATCCCAGCATCTAGCGATCCCAACCTTGCGGGGGACGGAGGGCGAGAGGAGGTCAGCGTGAGACCCGCCATACGTTCCTCGGGTGGAGGGTTCTGCGAGAGGAAAAGGAGTAAATGGGTAGGCGATGTAAAAAAGTCTAGACGAAGAATACCTGTTGTGCGAGCCCGGTATCCGGCGGCGGGGGCGAGGCAGGAGGCGACGACACGTCCTCCCCCTGCGACCTCTGAACCGTCTTGGCCTTCTTAGGCTGTGGGGAAGGATATGTGGCCAAGTTGAACATCCAGGCGTTGCGCTCGGCGACCTGGGCCTTCGCCATCTCTCTTGAAGCCTTCAGTCGATCTCGCGCGCTCAGCGTGGAGGACATTCTGAGAAGTTGTTTTCTGCGAGGATGATGGGGAAGAAAAAGCTTGATCACTAGCCGCGGCGGACGGTATTTATAGCTTTGGGCGTGGGACCCACCACAAGATTCCCGCCACGTCAGCCGAATCGGCGAACACCAGGGTTGGATGTTTCTTCGCGAGCTCAAGACAACCTCGCGAAGAGCGGGGATTGTGTACAACCCCGATGTTCGCCAGGAGAGGGGTTCCAAGTTCGCACGACCGGGCGAGCCAGCCGACCTACCCAGTTCGCCAGGCAACCGAAGGCGAGCCCAGGACGGGGGGCGAGCCCGGGAAGAGGCGAGCCAGCCAGCCGAAGGAGCTCGCTGGGCTGGTCCGGGCCCTTGGGGTGCAAATAGCCATTTCTGGGGTACAGTTAGCCATTTTGGCGAGCTCGACCCGCTAAGGAGTGGTTCAACGGGCGAGCCGTAGAGACAGGCGAGCCAGCCGGCTGAAGGAGTTTGCCAGGCGACCGAAGGCCAGCCCAGATGGGGGCGAGCCCGGGAAGAGGCGAGCCAGCCGGTCGGAGGAGCTCGCTAGGCTGGTCCGGG
Organism: Dactylorhiza incarnata; assembly: GCA_033032865.1. Classification (NCBI taxonomy): domain Eukaryota; kingdom Viridiplantae; phylum Streptophyta; class Magnoliopsida; order Asparagales; family Orchidaceae; genus Dactylorhiza; species Dactylorhiza incarnata. Next base: position 13,451,536 of record JAWHQI010000003.1, on the reverse strand, counting down.
CCCTTGGGGTGCAAATAGCCATTTCTGGGGTACAGTTGGCCATTTTGGCGAGCTCGACCCGCTAAGGAGTGGTTCAGCGGGCGAGCCGTAGAGACAGGCGAGCCAGCCGGCTGAAGGAGTCCGCCAGGCGACCGAAGGCGAGCCCAGATGGGGGCGAGCCCGGGAAGAGGCGAGCCAGCCAGCCGAAGGAGCTCACTAGGTGGCCTTGGCGAACCTCATGTTCGCTGAACAGGTCAAGGGTCTCAGGTTCGCTGGTAATTGTGATGGTCTTTTACCAAAAAACCCCTGGTGGTCTGCAGTTAGCCCCTCCGGACAGCGGAGTTTGGCTGTTAGCAGACCAATTTGGGGTGCGGATAGTAAGAACGGACAGCGGGAGTTGGCTATTGACAGACCACAAAACCAAAATCTATAAATAGACCTTGAAGGGCACCTTGGAAGAGAACCGGAGTCATTATCTTTGAGCTCTTCTCTCCCTAGGTCGCTTTGGTTTGGGCTCTCTAGCTCTCCAAGGTGCCCGAGTCTTAGCTTTGGCTTGGGAGGGGAAGCGCTCAACGATCTTCCGGGTTAGTGGAGGGACCTCCTCGCTGAGACTAGGGTCTTTGTTCTTTGTTCAAATCGTCGGCCTTACCTCTCCCGAGGGACCGGTAAGGGCTAGCTGCCCCTCATTTCGGTGAGGGCCCCGAGCTCCACAAGAGACCGAGAAATCGGTTTCAATAACGCAACTCTTGCACGAATACGAATATATATATGTATATATTTATATATTCCCCTACTTACGCCTGCATAGATGATTCAGCATATATATATTCCAACTCAAACAAACCGGTCCAACATAACCATCCCAAATCTTTCCCAATATACATATATATTTATATATAGTTTGCCAACATATAAAATATAGGAAAAGCTCATATTCTGCTAAAAATATCGAGCGCCGCAAAGCATCAAAGAATTTCATACTCAACTGGCAATGATACGCCTAGTTGACACTGAGTTATATTTTCTCCTGTTTCCTTCAACTTCGTCGAACGGAAGTCAATACTTTCGTCGAACGCAGAGCACTTCGTCGAACTCAATCCTCCCTTGTCCAAAACCGACCCAAGGCGAGTCAAAACGTCTCCGAGGGGCCTAGTGCGAATTGGGATGTTACAAATCCAATAAACAAAAAAATTAATTTCGTCCCCGAAATTTGAGTTTGGGGCTACGGTATTGAAACAAGGTATGACAACTAGTTTAGAGCATACCTGGGGAAAACAATCCCGGGTAACGCTGCTGCATAAGGTCCATCGGCTCCCAAGTGTATTCCTCCCGTCCATGGTTGGACCACATAACCTTCACCAATGGAACACTCTTTCTCCGCAGCACTCTGGTCTCGGTGTCTACTATCCGCAAAGGCTCCAGCCGGACAGACCTGTCGGTCTCCACAGGACCAGATGTAGTTACGACATGCTGATCAGGGCGAAGCAAGGCCCTCCGAAGGGAGGACACATGGAAAACGTCGTGCAAATTCTCCAACTCTGACGGTAGCATCAAACGATAAGCTAAGGGGCCAACCCGCTCCAGGATGGCGTAAGGCCCCATATAACGAGGGCTGAGCTTCTTCTTTCCCCGAACCCGAGACACACCGTGCATCGGCCTGATCTTCAAGAACACCTTGTCCCCAACCTGGAACTCCACGACCCTGTGCTTTTTGTCATAATACTTCGCCTGCCGGCTCTGCGCTTCAAGCATGCGGCCTCGGATCAATCTGACCATTTCATCGGTATCATCGATGAATTGCACCCCTAACGCCTTCGGGTCCTCGTCTTGGACCCAAGACAAAGGTGTCCTGCACCTTCTTCCATACAATGCCGCATAAGGAGCCATGTCGATGCTCGCCTGATGACTGTTATTATATGAGAACTCTACCAAGGGCAGAAGTCTCTCCCACGGCTCACCTCGATCCAGCACACAAAGGCGCAACAAATCTTCTAGGGTCCTGATCGCCCGCTCTGATTGGCCATCCGTCTGAGGGTGGAAGGCCGTGCTAAAGGTCAACCGGGAACCCAAATAAGCTTGCACTGCTTTCCACTCCTTGGAGGTGAAGCGCCCGTCACGGTCCGAAACGATAGTTCTGGGCACCCCATGATAGCGAACAAACTGCTCGACGAAGAGTCTCACCAACACGTCAACATGCGTATCCTTCCTCATGGGTATAAACCTCGCGACCTTCGTCAGACGATCCACAACCACCCATACAGAGTCATTCCCGGAACGGGAACGAGGCAGCCCGTGAACGAAATCCATGGATATATCTTCAAACTTCCACACAGGGATGGACAACGGCTGCAACATCCCAGCCGGGCTCCTACATTCCGCTTTTACCTTCTGGCACGCCTCGCAGTGAGTGACGAAGTAGGTGACGTCCCGCTTCATCCCTGGCCAAAACATCGTCCTCCTCAAATCGGTATACATCTTGACAACCCCGGGATGCACCGAAAATTTAGTGCAGTGTGCCTCTCTCAATATATCTTCTCGAATTCCTCCGCCAACGGGTATGTATAACCTGCCTTGGAAATGAACCAGGTCCTCGTGCATGGTGTACTCCCCTGCGGATCCAACCTCCACTGCCCTAAGCACGGATTCAAGGGCAGCATCCTTCCTCTGCTCCACTCGGATGCGATCTCGAATGTCACAAACTATGCTCATCGCGGCTAGGTACTCGGCGAAAGCCTTTGGATCAGCTCTGGACACGAGCGTGATCTGCATCTCCTCGAGCATCCTTACCAACTCCATGGCCATCAGCCGCGACTCTGAACTGGATGTCCTCCTGCTCAGTGCATCGACCACCGAATTCGCCTTCCCTGGGTGATAGTTTAACGTGTAATCATAGTCACACAAAAATTCAATCCACCGATGTTGCCTTAAATTTAGATCCTTCTGGGTGTGTATATATTTCAAGTTTTTGTGATCGGTGAATATCTCGCAGTAAACACCATATAAATAGTGCCTCCAAACCTTCAAGGCAAAAATCATCGCACCCAGCTCCAGATCGTGCACCGGATAATTCACTTCATGCTTCTTCAGCTGCCTCGAAGCATAAGCAATCACATGCCCGTGCTGCATCAGTACAGCACCCAGCCCTTGAAAAGATGCATTTGTGTAAACCTGGAATCCTTCCTTCCCAGATGGTAGAGCAAGGATCGGGGCCGAGGTGAGGCGATCCTTCAGCTCCTGAAATACGGCCTCACACGTAGGCGACCACACGAATGGCACCTCCTTCCTGGTCAGCGCAGTGAGTGGAAGAGCGATCTTCGAGAACCCCTCGACAAACTTGCGGTAATACCTGGCAAGTCCCCAAAAACTGCGCACATCTGCTGCTGACTTCAAAGGCTGCCATTCCTTCATAGCACGAACCTTAGCGGGGTCCACAACCAATCCCGACCCACTGATGACATGGCCCAAAAAGGCAACCTCTCGCAGCCAGAACTCGCACTTGCTGAACTTGGCGAACAACCGATGCTCCCTCAGCTTTGCTAACACCAACTCTAGGTGCGTCCGATGGTCCGACTTTGACCTTGAATACACCAGGATGTCGTCGATAAACACAATCACGAAGTCGTCCAGAAAAGGCTCAAACACCCTATTCATCGGGCTCATGAAGGCAGAGGGGGCATTAGTGAGCCCAAAAGGCATAACCGTAAACTCGTACAACCCGTACCTCGAGCTGAAAGCAGTCTTCTGGATGTCCTCCTCCTGAATCTTCAACTGATAATAACCAGAGCGCAAGTCGAGCTTGGAGAACCACTGCGCTCCTTCCAACTGATCAAAGAGCTCGTCAATTCACGTTAGGGGATATGTGTTCCGGACCGTTAGCCGGTTAAGCTCCCAATAATCTACACACAAGCGGAACGAACCGTCCTTCTTCTTTACGAACAGGACCGGGGCTCCCCATGGTGACGAACTAGGGCGAACGAACCCCGAGTCCACCAACTCTTGCCGTTGCACTCGAAACTCCGCTAGCTCCTTCGGGACATTCTGTACGGGGCCCGAGAAACAGGCTTAGCAACCGGTGCTAGCTTAATCCTAAAGTCTACCTCCCTGGGCGGGGGTAATCCGGGTAGTTTCTCAGGGAAAACATCAGGAAAATCCCGAACTACCAGTACATCCTTCATAACAGCCCCCAACTCCTTCATCTCAAAGCAGATCATGAACACCTCATCGCCTTGCTCGTGAGACTTTACAACCTGAACAGAAGACAACAGGATCCGAGATACGAGTCTTATACCTTGAATTACCACCTCGGAGTCATCATGCCTCAGCGTGATCCGCTTCGCCACACAGTCGATCTTCGCGTGATTCCAGTGCAACCACGTCATGCCCAATATTAGATCAAGGTCGGGCATCCGCAACACTGTTGCCGGTGTCTCAAATTGCTTCCCACCGATGGATATTACCAAGCTGCACCTGGAGGTAGATCGTATCTCCGAGCCATCCGGAAGGCGCACCCTCCTGGGGGCTCCCCTGAAGCACTGCACTGCATCCAGTTCATTCACAAATTCTTCTGATACGAACGAATGAGTGGCACCCGTGTCAAAAAGAGTAAGAGCGGGTTTACCGCAAATGAGCACGGTACCTGGGGTTAAAATCATGCGAACTTAAGCACCTTAGTATGAAAAGAGGAAACTACAAGCATAATTACCTGTGATGACCTCCTGCGCGTCTCGCTCCTGAGCTAGATCCAAAGCGTATACCTGCTCCTGAGCAGGCCTGGGGTTCCTGCCCTGCTGACCTTGGCCTCGACCTCGCCCTCTACCTCTACCTCGCTGCGCCCCCGGGGGAGCCATGGGGCGATTAAGAGCATTTCCTTGCAGCTGCGGGCAGTAGGCCTGAATGTGACCGGGCTGGGAGCAATAAAAGCACACCCTTTGAAAGGGCACCCTTGGCTGCTGAGGTGCCTGAACCTGAGCCTGCTGAGTCGGAGGCAATAGCGGTGGTCGTGTTGGCTGCTCTATTCTGAAGTTTGGGCGGAAACGCCCTCCATCTCTCCTCTGGTTTCCGCCTCTGCCCCTAGTGTTCTGCCTCCTCCTGAAGCTGGAACTGACTTCCATCACGCCCTCTGCGGGCCTCTTATTCCTAGCCTGGACCCCCATGTGGTCAGCTTCCAACTTTTGCGACGTCTCTATAATTTGAGCAAGGCTCGAATCGGCGACAAAGAGAAGAGCCTGCCTCGGGGAATCACGCAAGCCCTTGTAGAACCGCTTCGCGTACCCGCAATCATCCAAATCATAAGAGTCTGCAAATCTAGCCAAGTGCTGAAATTCCCGTTGATACTCCACGACTATCCTAGATCCCTGCTTCAGCTGCAGGAACCTCTCCTCGAGCTCATCTCGGGCCGTAGAAGAGACGAAATGCTCCAGGAACGCGTCTGCAAACTCGTCCCAGCTTATGTCAAGGTGGTTACGCCCTTCAAAGGTGGAGCCCATCAAGGACTTCCACCACCTCTTCGCATGTAGATCCAAGGCCGTGACTGCCAATGTGACTGCCATATTGCCTGGGCATCGTATCCCTGCTAGTAAGTCCTGCACTGTCTCCAGCCACTCCTCCGTCTGAACTGCGGACTCCGTCCCATGATAGGTGGGAGGGGAGAGAGCACGGAAGGTGCTTAACCAAATTGAGCTTGGGGCCTGCGACTGCACCGGCATCTGCTGAGACCTGAAGGCATCCAGGATTGCCGACAGGGTCTGGCCCAACTCTGATTGTTGAAAAGGAGTAGGTACTGAAGGCACGGGAGTGTCCGTCTCCGGTTCTGAACGTACCGGAATCTACATGCAAGGTAGATTTTTGGGTTAGGTTGGCTACTTAAAGGAGGGAAATGGACGTACTTAATGTGAATTACACATGGGCACACCACTGCTTCCGCTCATTCAGGTTGTCCTCAAACTGAAGAGGTGAGAGGGGTGCGCCATGCGGAAATGGACTTCTTTATCTCAGGATCGTTGCAAGCTGATACCATTTGTAAGACCCCCCCCTGGAACACAGAACACGGCTGAGGGGAGTCTTATGCCCAAGACAGCCGCCTTGCGGAAGCGCCAGCACGCGAGCTAGCTTCCTCCACAAGACGGTTGTCCTGCCGGCCGAATCAACTAAACAGCGCCAACCCATGGAAAGATGAAAAGTAAGAAGTCACATAATAAATCCACATAAGTAAAAGTCCGAAACTACAGAAACCAGAAACTCCACGAGCTCCTGTACAAGTATCAGAGTACAAACTAGATGCCTCAAGGGCTACAACAAAAGAAAGCGCTTACATCGGTCACCGACGGCTGAGAGGGTATCGTAGCCTCCGGCCCTGTCGTCCTGTCCTGACTAACCTCCTCCGGCACTATGAGCTGCCGCTCTGGGATGTGCTCCTAAAAAGAGGGGTGCAAAAACCGTTAGTCATAAAGACTAGGTGGCTTCCCACCCGCTCCCCCGGCGACTCTAAGGCACCGGGCGGAAGGGAAGAAAGAAGAGCTGCAATATAATCAGTAATATAACAAGCAGGTGATATGATGAAGTTCTTAATCTAGCAGTTAACATATCAACAGTAAATCAAGAAGGCAAGTAACGACAACAGGTATCAACATGTATGTAAAAACACATCTAATCTAGCAGTGTATCAGTACAGAAGTAAAAAGAATATATGGACAGGAGTAAGCAGCATCAAAGCGTACCTTAACTTATATGAATGCCCATAAAAACTTATAAGTTAAGGTTTCCAATTTGGGACCCATCATATAAAAGAGCCCATACTAATTTATATGATGGACCCGATGCGGTGCAATGCTATGAGTATGAATAATTAATGCAATGCAATGATTATGATATGATGACTCACCCATGCAAAGCTGCTATGTCGACATAGACTCGTAGTTCCCACTTTTCGAGGGTAGCTAACCACTCAGGCACCTCGCGTCGTGGCCAGACGGAGACTGTGGACCGGGCTCCTCCACAACTAGGTGGGTATAAACACTACCAGACCTAGGCCTATGTACGCCTCAACGCTACGAACACACAGCGGAGCCCCTACGTACTGCTCGACGCTAAGATCACACAGCGGAGCCTCCAAGCATACAACCCAACCCGCCTAGAGTCTAAGCTGACCCTTCAAGCACACAGAAAGGGGACCTTGGGTAGGTGAGCACCAAGCATCCAACCCAACCGGCCTAGAGTCTAAGCTGAGCCTTCAAGCACACAGAAGGGGACTTGGGTAGGTGAGCACCAAGCATCCAACCCAACTGGTCTAGAGACTACTGTCGGCTTCTGTCGGTGCCACGACCAGCATGTAACATCCCGACTTTTATTGTGCCACTAGAGCCTAGTGAGCCCAATAAAAGTAGGCCCGAGCGGTAGAAAACTACCATTTTAAGTAATGTTGCGCGCCGCAATTAAGTCATTAGGGTATAATGACCAAATGAACCCCGAATTGACTTCGGTCAGTTCCGTTAGACTCGTATAAACAATACGAGCGCAACGGAATTCGTTGCACTTCGATCCGAGGTCGTTTGGAGAAAGCGACCATTTTGAGTGTCGTAGCGCGCCACTACCTCATTATTATGACTAGTGACCGTACGAACCCCGAATTGACTTCCGTCAGTTCCGTTAGACTCGTATAAACAATACGAGCGCAACAGAATTCGTTGCACTTCGATCCGAGGTCGTTTGGAGAAAGCGACCATTTTGGGTGTTGTAGCGTGCCACTACCTCATTATTATGAATAGTGACCGTACGAACCCCGAATTGACTTCCGTCAGTTCCGTTAGACTCGTATAAACAATACGAGCGCAACGAAATTCGTTGCACTTCGATCCGAGGTCGTTTGGAGAAAACGACCATTTCGGGTGTCGTAGCACGTCACTACCTCATTATTATGAATAGTGACCGTACGAACCCCGAATTGACTTCCGTCAGTTCCGTTAGACTCGTATAAATAATACGAGCGCAACGGAATTCGTTGCAATTTGATCCGGGGTCGTTTGGAGAAAACGACCATTTCGGGTGTCGTAGCGCGCCACTACCTCATTATTATGAATAGTGACCGTACGGACCCCGAATTGACTTCCGTCAGTTCCGTTAGGCTCGTATGAACAATACGAGCGCAACGGAATTCATTGCACTTCAATCCAAGGTCGTTTGGAGAAAACGACCATTTTGGGTGTCGTAGCGCGCCACTACCTCATTATTATGAATAGTGACCGTACGAACCCCGAATGGACTTCCGTCAGTCCCGTTAGACTCGTATGAGTAATGCGAGGGCAACAGAATTTGTTGCGCCTCGATTCAAGGTCGTATGGAGAGTATGCCATTTTAGGGCTATGCAGACCACATCAGTGCAACGCACGAAATATAAAGCGCACGAACCCGGCATCAGCCCCGGCAAATCATAATGGACCCCTGGATCATTGAAGACCCCGTCCTAGGTTGACCTCGGTCAACCCCCCCCCCCCCGGGTTGAAATTTATTGGGAAATGAAAAGAAAAGGGGGGCAGGGGAGAGAAAGCCCCCCCCCCCCAAGGAAGGGGGCTGCCCATGAATAGGCAGCCCCTATTTGGGCAAGGAGGCAGGAGAGAGGGAAGGGAGGGGAGGGGGAGAAACTATCTCCCCCCACTCACCCTCCCTTAACCCCACGTGGGAAAGGAGGAGAGGGGGGGGGAGACCTCCCCCTTCCTATAAAAGGAGGGGCCAGCCCTCCTCTCAAACCCACACACCCCCCTCAGCCCCCACCTCCTCCTCCTTCCACCCTGCCGGAGCCAGCCCAGCCACCTTCTCGGCGGAACCCTACCCAACCAAGCCGCCGCCACCTCCCTCCTTCTTCATGGCCGGCCGACCACCCTCCCGAGCCCAGGTAGAACTCTCCCCCTCCTCCTTCCTATCTCCCGGAGAAGGCCACCCCTCTCCCCATCGCCAGAGCGCCGCCGGCCGCCTCCCCGAGCCTTGCAAGGCTCGGGGAGAAAGCTGGCCGTGGAAACCCTCTCCCCCAGCGCCGGTGGTGGCGCTGGGGGAGGTAGGCCCCTCCCAGGGGCCTCGACGCCGGCGCAGGGGAGGCGGTTGGGCCGCCGGAGGACGCAGCCCCGACAGCACCCGTGGCCTCCCCCTCTTCTTTTTCCTGTAAGGGTTGAAACCCCTCCCCCGGCGGCGGCCGGCGGCGCCAGGCCGCCGGACCCCCGCCGGACCCCCGCCGGACCCCCGCCGGAGGTCTGCCCCCTCCCCGGCGCCCCGACCAGGGGCGGCAGAGAGGTCCCTCCCCGAGGAGACGGCGGCGCGGCCAGCTGCATGGACCATGCAGGCTGCGCCGCGCCTCCCCCTCCCCTCCTGCTCAAGTTCCCGGTGGAGTCCGGCGGCGCCAGGCCGCCGGACCACCACCAGAGTGGCCGCCGACCCCCGGCGCACCGACCGGGGGTGGCGCTGGTGCCCTCCCAGCGGAGGCGGCGGCGCAGCGGGCCTGCATGGCCCATGCAGGCTGCGCCCCCGCCTCCCGTCTCTTTATTCGCCCTCCCCCGGCGGTGGCCGGCGGCAGCAGGCCGCCGGACCACCACCGGAGGAGTCGCCGGCCCCCAGCGCACCGACCGGGGGCGGCGCCGGCCCCTCCGACCGCTGCCCGGCGGCAGCTGGGCCGCATTCGGGCGGGGATGGCGGGAGCCGTCCGATCTCCCCCAGGAGATCGGGCGGCCTGCCGCACCTTAATTCCCGCCTTCCCCCCCCCCCCCCCCCCCCCCCCCCCCCCCGCCTCAGCATATGTGCCCCCACAGCGGATCCGTCGCGGATCCGCTGCGGGGGCCGCGGGAGGGCGCAGGGTGCAAGACCCCTGCGCCTCCTCCCTTTCTCTATTTGCACCCCAAAAACACCCCTTCCCCTATTTATTTTTCTAAGGGCAAATGGGGCATTTTCAGAAGAAATTTCCTAAATGGAAAATATGCCCCACCCTAAAGGGCACCTCCTGAAATTTTTGGGATTTTTAGGAGGAGAATTACTATTTTTAAAACCCTTAATAAAGTTTATTTTAAGTAATAAAAGGCCCAACTGAGTTCGTAAAAATCCCCAAAAATCATGGGCTCTAATTAAAGGTATTTTTCAACTACTATTAAAGTTGGGAGGTGTGACCTCTTGTTTTGGTCCTCCAAAAGCTTTTACAAGCGAAAATAAACGCCCGAAAAAGAGCGAAATTCATCAAAATGAATCGGCGTCCCCTCGACGCATATTTTTAAACGCTTAATAAAGATTACGCGTATCGATCTAAAGAATCGACTAAGTTCGGAATATCAACGCAAAATCGGAATAAAATCGCGGCGCGGCGCTGGAACTCGATACCGCCGCGGCAATAATAAAGGGACGAACTCGCGACAAAAGTATAAGTGCAGAAACCTTAGGAAACGTAAATAAACTCCAGAAATGGAGTAGAAACCCTATGAACGGGGAAAAGAGCAGGATCTCCTCCTACGAACGGAGTCGACGAATGAAGCCTCCTCTTATGGAGTGATTGGACTACTAACCCCTTTTATATGCTTACTGCTTTCTGTACTTTCGTTTAAATCCAGTCTCGCACTGGTCCCCTGCATTTACATTCAGTACTTTCGTTTAAATCCAGTCTCGCACTGGTCCCCCGCATTTACATTCTGTACTTTCATTTAAATCCAGTCTCGCACTGGTCCCCCGCATTTACATTCTGTACTTTCATTTAAATCCAGTCTCGCACTGGTCCTGTCATTATGGCCTCTGCTTTCGGCCTACTTTTCTGCTTACTATTATGGCCTCTGCTTTCGGCCTACCTTTCTGCTTACTATTATGGCATCTGCTTTCGGCCTACTTTTCTGCTTACTATTATGGCCTCTGCTTTCGGCCTACCTTTCTGCTTACTATTATGGCCTCTGCTTTCGGCCTACTTTTCTGCTTACTATTATGGCCTCTGCTTTCGGCCTACTTCCCTGCTTAGTATTATGGCCCCCTGCTTCCGGCTTAATTTACTTGATAAATGCAGCGCTGTCGTGGCTATAATGCGGTGCTTATCCTCCCTTCTGCGAGGCCTTAGTTGGGGAGAACCCAGAGTCGAGTCCCTCCTCCCAGGTCAGCCCCAAGCAAGGAGCCCTCATACCGCTAAGCCTCCCGGTCAGAGGTTGTGGGACCGGTCGAGTAATCTGTCACGTACTTTAAGCGCTTGTTTTATAATTAAGCGGGTGAAGATTGATTGGAAGTGGCGGGTTGGTCACGCTCGCAGACCGCTCGTACCGGTGCGGGTGGGTTGACGACTCATGGCGACAGGGAGATGTGCACAGCGGGTTATCACCACTCCGAACCTGCAGTTTTACCTCCGCTGGTCGGCCTACAAATCGGTTCGCCGGATGTCGCTCACATCCAGTTGGTACACCAAGTTGTACAGGAGGGCCTGAATGATACGGTACGACTACATTCAGAAGTGGCAAGACTGGCCACTGTCACCGACGGCCACATCGGTGAGGCCCGCGGGGTTAGCTCCCCTGCTTGAAGTAAAGCGGTCTAAACTGTGTCGACACAGGGTCTTTTTGTGTGCGTACAGGTTTGAATACCTGGGTGTGTGTATGCGCGAAATAGTGTTGCGTATTTACCATACGGTGTGATTACGGATATTAGGGCAGAAGACCCTATCTATATATATAGAGAGAGAGAGAGAGATAGATATATATATATATATGTTTACCTGCTGATAACCCTCTTCCTTGCTTCGGCTATTTTATTTATGTCCTTTAGCCGCCCCCTGGATATGGATCCGGGGAGGGGATGTATTTTCTAGGATCTTTTGTTTCGTCGATGTAGCCCCCGAGGCAGTAGCTGTAAACATTAGGCTTCAGCCCTGTTCCAATATGTGAATATAAGCTGTGTGCTTGTTTTTATGTCTTTCGATTGCTTCCGCTATGCGTTCTGATGTGATGTTATGATTCTTGTGCCTGACAAGGAAACCGCTCGGTGCTTGAAAAGGGTGGGACGTTGCCACCCGGAAAGCGCTAAGTGGTCATCCTTGGGCAGTAAGATCCGCCCTCCCTGAACCAGGTTCAGTTTGGGGAGGGGGGGTCTTACACAGCAAGCCCGTAGACCCGCCACAAGTAATCCTCCCCAGCGGGGTCCATTCATATCCGTGTATCAACATACACCAGGACTTCTAATCCAAGTCTTCCTAAACAATATATGTATCTACGTACACCAGGACTTCTAAACCAAGTCCTTCTAAACAAACCGTGTATCTACGTACACCAGGACTTCGAAACCAAGTCCTTATAAACGATCTGTGCATCTACGTACACCAGGACTTCTAAACCAAGGGCTATATTCGACGTTGTTACATAATATACAATAAAAGACAAGCCTATTTATCAGAGCATGATCCATCATCTTCCCCAAACATGAAGATCATTTCACCCCCTTTTTAAAATCCCCAAATATCATTCCCCTCACTCTCCCACAACGACCATGGGTTTACCCCAAATCAAATCCCATCTCTTCCGTTGAAGAGAAGAAATGATCCCCAGAACCTCGCGGCGAACGATGCCCTAATTTTGAGGTTCCGGCTTGGTCTTTCTAAGGAAACTCCATTACAGCTCACACGAGAAGCTCTCTTGAGTCTTCATCTCTCCTATTGTGATCTAAGAGACTAGCACCAAGGGAGAGGGGAGGAAGTCACCTGATTTTCGGCCGAAGTTCGCGGCGGTCTCCTCCGCGGCATGGCGGCAGTTGGCCAAGACTAAATAAAGGTCCTGATCCAAAGAAATATCAAACATGTAATCAGTCAACATTACCCACAAAAAAGAAATGAACACAGCATAGCTGCCAGTCATACAAGAGTAATAATCAAAGCTAAAAAAACTCTAGCCAACCACATAGGACTCACTTCGCCCAAATTTATCATTTAATTTCAGCAACTAGCTATAACCAGAATAAAAAGACCAGCTAGTAAGAAAGGTAGAGAGGAGAGCTCACAATGATTTAGGAGAGAATTATCGAGAATAGGATTTGTTTTCTATGATATGACAGCCCCCAAGTTAAGGAAAGAACCAAATAGCACTATAGCAACAGGTTTTATGATAGCAGCCCCAAACATAAGGAAACAACCCCCAATTTAACAAGCATAAGAAACAGCCCCCAAATACCCAATTATCTAATGTAACAGCAATAAGGCAGCCCTCAAATTAGACAACACTCAAGGAGCATCCCCTAAATCAACAAGGAGCAGCCCCAAATTTTCGAGTATAAACATCAACTTCCCCTCATGGAAACCAACTTAAGAAGCAGCCCCCCCCCCCCCCCCCCCCATATGATCAACAAAGGACTTAAACATACAACAGGTTTTATAATAGCAGCCCCCTCAAATTAGACAAGAAGGTAAGGCAACCCCCAACCAAACAGCAAGCATAACAGCATGCAGACCACGGCAACAGGTGCAGCCCCCAGCAACTCAACTCAGCAAGGAAAGGAGCCCCCAAATGAATTAGTAAGTCCAGCCCAAGCACAACCATAGCAGCAGGGGTAAAATAAAACCCCACAAATTAACTAAATCCATATTTTCAACAACACAAGTATGGTAGCAAGAAGAGAATCAAACCCCCAAATTTACAAGTCCAACAAAGCTCACGCATAGCAGCAAGTATACGGCAGCAGGAAGGAAACAAAAACCCCAAATTATCAAAACCAACAGAGCTCACGCATAGCAACAGATGTATGGCAGCAGGGGGGAAGGAAAACCCCAAATAAAATTGCAATAAAACCAAGATAGCAGCTCCCATAAGTGAAACAGAAGGAGAAAGCTGGGGTAAAAAGGTAGTAGAAGAAGGAGAAGGGGGAGATGAAGAAGTTTTCTTGCCTTAAGCGAGAACCAAGGTCACAACACCTCCCAGTCCGAGGAAGGCTCGGCAAGAGCTCTCCGACCCTCGACTCCAACGAAGAAAACAAGCGTCGGTGACCCCCAAAACGCCGCCAGCGACGATCCCGACGAAGCCCTAGATCGCTCGGCAGAACTGAGTGTCGAGGGAGGGGAGGAAGAAAATATGTTGAAGGGGGAGAAGGGGAAATAAAAAATTTATATATGTCTATATATATATAATTACTAAGCTTATATGAATATTACATGTATATTGGTATAACCCCCTTTACGCAACTCTTGCATGAATACGAATATATATATGTATATATTTATATATTCCCCTACTTACGCCTGCATAGATGATTCAGCATATATATATTCCAACTCAAACAAACCGGTCCAGCATAACCATCCCAAATCTTTCCCAATATACATATATATTTATATATAGTTTGCCAACATATAAAATATAGGAAAAGCTCATATTCTGCTAAAAATATCGAGGGCCGCAAAGCATCAAAGAATTTCATACTCAACTGGCAATGATACGCCTAGTTGACACTGAGTTATATTTTCTCCTGTTTCCTTCAACTTCGTCGAACGGAAGTCAATACTTTCGTCGAACGCAGAGCACTTCGTCGAACTCAATCCTCCCTTGCCCAAAACCGACCCAAGGCGAGTCAAAACGTCTCCGAGGGTCCTAGTGCGAATTGGGATGTTACAGCAAGCACACCACGACGCACGATGATGGTTGAACGGTCGTCAATGTATATCTATGCACAATACCGTTGTCGGCGTACGTAACTTTTGACATGTAATGAGGTTATGATGTCGAGTTATGTAGTAGTTTTTGCAAACAACAAACAATGTATAAAACAAAAATTTCAGGCTTACCCCACGCCATGTCTGAGCGGCGGCATTCATTGTTGGACGGCGCTGCGGGCGCAGAAGTTTGGGTTGCAGGTACAGCAGCGGAGTGCACCGCACAGTTTTGAACCTCTAATTGTCAAAGAAAAACCACAATGAGTTTTGAACCTCTAATTGTTAAACAAAAACCAATATGCAGTCAAAAAATTTCACTCACCCGATGCCATGTTTGAGTGGCGGTATTCATCGTTGGATGGCGCTGCGAGCGAAGTGGTCTGGGGTGCAGGTGCAGCAGCGGAGTGCACTGCAGAGTTTTGAATTTCTAATTGCTCAATCTGCGGACGTAATTGTTGGCGGCGCCTTTGAGCAGCAGCACGCCAAATTTCTCTTTGGTGTTGTAGCTGCGTTTCTGTCATATGAGCTCGCCTGGCTCTCTGACGGGATTGATTGTAAGCTCGTTGTGCCTCACGCTGTTCTTCGGTCATATGCGCCCTTCTTGCTCGTGCGCGGTCTCGATTAGAAGCTCGTTGAGCAGCACACTGTGATTCTGTCATGCGTGCTTTCCTTCTTAGCACGGGCACACTTTAATAAACTAAACTTAAATAATTAACTTAAATCATAAAAAACTAAAATTGAACAAAATTTTATTAGAGGTTTCTAAAGAAAATTGATATTTGCAGGCCTGAAATCGATATTTGCAGTCCCTTAAAACTTTAAATCAGGAATAAAACTTAAGAAATAAAATCTCCTAATTGTCGCCCCCTATATTTCCTTCTCGATATCGCTCCTGCCCCAACGCGCGACCCGACGCTCTGCTGCCACCGCTGCCGCCCCGACGCAGGAGACCTGCTGCCACCGCCCCAGCGCCGCCTCCTCGAAGTCGTTGACCTGCTGTCGTGGACGTGCTGCCGCCCCCACGCCAGTCGAACTGCTGCCGTCGACCTCCCGCTCCGCCTGATTTGTGTTTGGATCTACTGCCATTTCGAAGCCTTCCAGTGCTCCCTTCTCCTAATATTACCCAATGTGAGTCTCCTACTCTCTTAGATCTAGGTTTCTCATAGTTTAGCTTGAAAATTATTAGGGTTTTGTGATGTTTTCAACTTTTTTTTCTTGAAAAAATATAGGATTTTGCTTGAAAAAATTATAGGATTTTTCGTTAACCTATTTCCACATTGTTGTCCAAGTTTTTGTCCAAATTTTGTCCAAAATATTGTCCAAATTTTGTCCAAATTTTTGTCCAAATTTTTTTCCAAATTTAGGGTTTAATTTTGTCCAAATTTTTCTAGATTGCAATGAGTAGTGACGAGCAAAAACTTTTGACATATGGAGATATTTCTCAACAACCACATGTAGATGTTGGGCAACATTTTGTGACAAATTTGAGTTTTCCTAGTAAGGAAGAGTTGATTGAATGAGCAAGACACATTGGTAGAGGTTTGAGTTTTGTTGTCATTATTTTGCGTGCTGACAAACTTGAGAAAAGAGCGAAACCTAGAGTTAATCTTGGTTGTGATAGATATGGAATTGCACGAGCGAGCAAAAAAAAATTCATTAAGCAAAACCTAAGGAAATCTAGCTCTGAACGATGTGATTGTAAGTTTTCATTAAGAGGCCGTAGAGAATAAGAAAATGAATGGAAAGTCACAGTAATCTGCGGGATTCATAATCATGATATGGTTCATTTAGAAGCACATCCATATGCCGGAAGATTGAACAGTTGCTAGCAAAAAATAGTTGAGGATATGTGCAATGCAGGTGTAAAACCCTGATAGGAACTACTAGGGCAAACTAGAAAGAGTAGAGACTAGAGGGGAAGAAGACGGCTAGGGTTTGCTAGAAAAGAAAATACCTGAAATTATCATGCATGAGAACCAAAGGAGGGGGAAAGGGGTATTTAAGTGAACCCCTCCCCCTAGGGCCGGCCGGCCCCAAGTGAGGGCTGAACCGGTGCGGTTCAGCCCTCCTCCTCTTAATTAATTAATGGCGGGCTGAACCGGATGGTTCAGCCCGGTCTTGTCCCGGCGCTCCTTTTGGTCTTCTGGCGTATTTGAATCCTCGAAAGCGCATGCCGTCCGGGGGCATAACATTCCCCTCCCCATCAAGATCCAGCTTGTCCTCAAGCGTAAAGTCTAGGAAGAACTCCCGGAACTCCAGGAAATCCACCCATGTGTTGTGGGCCTCAGAAAAATCCTTCCACTTGACCAGAACTTCGGGGCGGTACTCCGTGCCATGTCTCTTCCAGCGGGCCAACAATATATCCTCAGGACTGGGGCGTAGCACACCAGTCGTGGTAGACTCGGGGAGGGAGGGAGTCACAGTGACCGCCTCGCCCAGCTTCTTCTTCAGCAGCGACACATGGAACGTGGGGTGAATTCTGGACCCCTCAGGAAGAGCAAGAGTGTAAGCAACCGGTCCCACCCGATGAGTGATGCGGAACGGGCCATAGAACCGGGGGGCTAACTTCTGATTGGCCCGGCGAGCAACTGAAAGCTGTCTGTACGGCTGGAGACGTAGAAAGACCTCGTCCCCCACCTGAAACGTCCGCTCCGTCCGGTGTTTGTCGGCCTGTAACTTCATCCGGTCCTGGGCGGCACGGAGATTGTCCCGCAGGAGAACCAAGGTCTGATCTCTGTCCCGTAGAGCTTGATCCACTGCTGGAAGAGCTGTGCTACCCGGCTCATAGGACCGGAGAGAAGGTGGTGGTCGCCCGTAGACAACCTCGAACGGAGTGATCCGGCCGGCTGTGTGAAACGAAGTGTTATAGCAATACTCCGCCCAATGTAACCATTGTGTCCAAGAACGGAGCTCATCCATGACGAAGCAGCGGAGGTACGTTTCTACCCCCCCCCCCCCCCCCCCCCCCCCCCCCCCCCCCCCCCCCCCCCCCCGATTGAGGACCTCGGTCTGACCATCTGTCTGCGGGTGATGTGACGTGCTCATACGTAATCGGGTACCCTGCAACCGAAACAGCTCCTGCCAGAAATTGCTAATAAATACCGGATCGCGGTCGGAGATGATCGAACTCGGAAGGCCATGTAGACGCACCACCTCCCGGGCAAAAAGATCGGCAACTGTCTCCGCGGAGTACGGGTGGCTGAGGGCGAGAAAGTGGCCGTATTTGGACAGCTTGTCCACGACGACCAAGATCACGGTCTTGCCCTGCGACCGGGGCAACCCGTCGATGAAATCCATCGAGACCGTCTCCCAAATGTGCTGAGGAATCTCCAAGGGCGTTAGCAGCCCAGCCGGTGAGGTCGTCTCGTACTTCTGGCGCTGGCACACGTCACACTGCTGGACGAACCGCTGAGCATCGCGGCGCAATCCCTTCCAATAAACATTGGCTCGTAGCCGCTGGAGGGTACGGAGCACCCCGGCATGGCCTCCGATCGGGGAGGAGTGGAACTCCTGCAACATGACCTCCTTCCAGGTAGAAGAAACGGGTATGACCACCCTCCCGTGGTAGTACAGGTGCCCTCCAACCAGCTGATAACCTGGAGGAGTGGGTTGGCCCTGGGACAAGGCCTCCACAATCGGTTGGAGCTCGGGGTCTGCGGCGATCTCCCTCTGAATGTCATCAAGGGACTCAATCAGTGGCCCCGAAAGGTGGAAGATGGTGCTCTCCGGTAAGCGGGATAGGGCGTCGGCCACCACGTTCTCCTTGCCCTGTTTGTACACGATCTCATAATCGTATCCCAGCAGCTTGGTCAGCCGCTTCTGTTGGAGAGGGGATGCCAATCTCTGATCCAAGAAGTGCTTCAGGCTCTGGTGATCAGTGCGAACTTTAAAATGGTGGCCCAGCAGGTATGATCGTCATAACGTCACGGCATGAAAGATCGCCAACATCTCTTTCTCGTACGTGGAGAGGCCCAGGGTCCGAGGTGCTAAGGCCTTGCTGAAATAAGCCAACGGCCTCCCCTCCTGCAGCAAAACCGCCCCAATGCCAACTACGGAGGCGTCCGTCTCCAAGACGAACTCCTTGGTGAAATCCGGCAGGGCGAGCACCGGTGTGGTCGTCATGGCCTCCCTGAGAGCGGAGAAGGCCCGCTCGGCTTCATCATGCCAGGTAAAGGACTCTTTGTGGAGGAGCTGGGTAAGGGGGCGTGCCAGCTTACCATAGTCCTTCACAAACCTCCGGTAGTAACCAGTCAGGCCCAGAAAGCCTCGTAGCGCCCGCACAGTAGTGGGCCGCGGCCACTCCACCATGCTCTCGATCTTCCTTGGGTCCGCTCTGACCCCCTGGGCCGAAACCAGATGACCCAAGTACTCCACCTCTGGTTGCCCAAACGAGCACTTCGACAGCTTAGCGTAGAACTGATGCTGCCGCAGAATAGTAAGAACCTGCGCCACGTGCTCGATGTGCTCCTCCCATGTCCGGCTGTAGATCAAGATATCATCAAAGAAAATGAGCACCGATCGCCGAAGGAGCGGCCGAAAGGTCTCATTCATCACCGCCTGGAAGGTCGATGGGGCATTGGAGAGCCCAAAGGGCATCACCAAGAACTCATAATGCCCATCGTGCGTGCGAAACGCGGTCTTGTGGGTGTCTTCCGTCTTCATTCGTATCTGGTGATAGCCGGACCGAAGGTCCAGCTTGGTAAACAAGCTCGCCCCATGCAACTCGTCCAAAAGCTCCTCTATCATCGGAATCGGGAACTTGTCCTTGATCGTGGAATCATTCAAGGGTTGGTAGTCCACGCAGAAACGCCAGGAACCGTCCTTCTTCTTCACCAAGATGATAGGAGAGGAAAAGGCGCTGGTGCTCGGCCTTATGATGCCGGTCGCCAACATCTCCTTCACACTCCTCTCGATCTCGGCCTTCTGGATGTGCGGGTACCGGTAGGGCCTGACGTTTGGGGGAGCAGTCCCCTCTTTCAACTGTATGCCATGATCCCTGAATCTGGGCGGCGGAAGGCCTCTAGGCTCCTGGAACACATCCTCGAACTGGGACAACAGTGTCTGTATCTCCTCTGGAATGTCTGGGAGGGTTTGACCCGACGTCTCCACCCCCACCACCATGGCCATTGGAGAGCCCTGCTCCTCCAACAGCTGTAAGCTCCTCACAAAAATCTCCTTCAGAGGAGAGGATCGAATGCCCTGCAAGCAGTAGTCCTTCCCCTGCTGGGTGAACTCCATAGTCAGCCGCACCCAGTCGGTGGTCACCCTCTGTAACTGTCGCAACCACTGGACGCCCAACACCATGTCCGAGCCTCTGATCGGAAGTAAGTATATGTCTGTATGGCCCAAGTAGCTCTGTACGCGGATTTCCACCCCCTTCATCACGCCTTCGCATTTCAGCTTGCTTCCATCCGCTACCATCACCTGGAACGCTGCCTCTCTATCAATCGCATGCCCCACCTTCGAAGCCACGGTCGGGTTGATGAAATTGTGGGTACTCCCACTGTCCACCAAAATGGTCACACGCTCCTTGCCAATCCGGCCTGTGAAACGGAGAGTCACCGGGGCTGATCCCCCCTGCATGGCCTGTATAGAAACTCCAAACTCCGTCAGGTCGAGTGCCTCAACGTCGACACTCTCCAGTGTGTCCTCCTCATCCTCCTCTCGCAGCATAAACACCTGAATTTTCTGGCAGTTGTGCCCCCTTGTATATTTCTCATCACAATTAAAGCACAGGCTCTTCTCCTTCCGAACCTGCATCTCCGGCCAGGTCAACTTAGTCACCGTGGGACGAGTAGGAGGTAGCTGGTCTTTTCGTCCCGCTGCGGAAGCCGCGGGTGGCCGGGTCGCCGTCCGGTTCCGCTGCCGATTGTAACGTTCCTCCTGTATCCGCGCGATGCTAATAGCGTGGCTCAGACTGCGCGGCAGGTACGCGTGCACCTCGTCGCGTAAGTAATCCTTCAGACCCGAGATGAAACAGCTCAACAACGTCTGCTCTTCCCAGGTGACCCGATTGGTCAGTTTCTCGAACTCCGTCCGGTACTCCGTGACCGTGCCCCGTTGGCGGAGCTTCTGTAGGCTGGCCTCCACGTCCTCGTACTCCAGTGGTCCGAATCTAGCCGAGAAGGCCTCTATGAACTCGGCCCAAGGAGCGTGAGCGCGCCCCCGCAAAAACCACTATGTCCACTGGTACGCGTCCTCCTCTAGATGGAAGGCCGCCAACTGTACCCACTGAGCCGCTGGAACCTCCTGATATCTGAAAAACAGCTCGGCCTTCTGGATCCACTCGAGCGCGTCGCCTCCCCGAAACTTCGGGAAGTTCATCCGAGTCAGCTTGGGTTGCATGTAAGGCCGCTGAAATGTCCCACCCAAACCGCCTCCATTTTGGCCCAACGGTCCGTGTTGCTCATGATCTCCTGGAAGACCTCCGTGATTCCACCCCAGAAGCCTTCCCGGCCCCATGTTGGCCGGTCCATATCCTCCGTTTGGAGCATTCGCTGGTTGGGGAGGAAAAAATTCTGCCGCGCCCCCGAGAGGAACCGCATTCGTCCCGGTAGGGCGAAACAGCCCAAATCCTTGGTGTTGAGGCCTCCATGGTTGTCCTGCTTGCTGTCCGGGTCCAAACGGGGCTCCTCCAATCTGTCCGGAGCCCCCTCCATGCCGCAGCAGGCCGCCGGCTCCCTGCAGGGGCTATTCGAACCCCCACTGGGCCGCTGCACTTCCGCCGACCCCCCACTGGGCTGCTGCTCCTCCGCCGACACCCCAGGCGCCTCCTGCGGCCTCCGTCGGCCTGCCCGAGCCCAACTGGCCTGATTCCGGTATCTCCCGACTCCCTGGTTCTCTGCCGCACAGCCCCGATGCGTCGTGATACCCGCCTGGACGGAAAGGGGCTCCGCTTCCCCGAGCGGCGTCGATCGGGTCACCCGCCCCCGATCCGGAGCCGGAAGCTCCCGACGGCAGCACCCCACTGTTTCTTGCTCCCGTGCTGCCCTCGTTCGGCGTGTTGGCTGCCCCGGTGTCGGATCCATCGCCGTTCGTCGCCTTCCCTTTCAGATTTTGCAAAAGGAGAGATTTCAACTCCTCCATCCTTGTCTCGAAACGTTCCTCCAGATTTTGTTGCGAGTTCTTCACGCTTGCTTCGATTGCCGCTACGGAATCCGTCAAGGTGACGTAGTTCTCCTCGATGGAGGCCAAGCGCGCCATTTCCGCCTCCGTACGGGTGTTCACCATGGTCGCAGGAAGGAGGCTCTGATACCAAATGATAGGAACTACTAGGGCAAACTAGAAAGAGTAGAGACTAGAGGGGAAGAAGACGGCTAGGGTTTGCTAGAAAAGAAAATACCTGAAATTATCATGCATGAGAACAAAAGGAGGGGGAAAGGGGTATTTAAGTGAACCCCTCCCCTAGGGCCGGCCGGCCCCAAGTGAGGGCTGAACCGGTGCGGTTCAGCCCTCCTCCTCTTAATTAATTAATGGCGGGCTGAACCGGATGGTTCAGCCTGGTCTAGTCCCGGCGCTCCTTTTGGTCTTCTGGCGTATTTGAATCCTCGAAAGCGCATGCCGTTCGGGGGTATAACAAACCCCGTAAAATATTAACAGCACTAAAGAGAAGAAACTCAGCAAATACCACCAGTTTGAGGACAATTTATAATCAGAAACCAAAGATACTCAGAGCTGAATTAGAGGGGGGTACTCCTCTTCAATTTTTGTACAAGTGTATTCTTGATTACGGATATATCAGTTTCAATGCAGTTCATGTTGTCACTAATCAGTTAGAGAGTTTATTTTTTGCTTACCCGACATCCGTTATTCTGAGTAATATGTTCTCAAACACTTTCATGATTGATTGCACATATAAGACAAATCGTTACCGATTACCATTGCTTTGCATTGTGGGTGTTACATCAACAAATCAGTCATTTTTCTCTACTTTTGCATTCATGTCAAATGAAGCAGAGACAAGCTATCGATGGGCTTTGGAGTGCTTTAAAAGTATATTTGATGAAAACAATTTGCCAAATTGCTTTGTTACAGATCGGGAGATAGCCTTAATGAATGCAATCAAAGTTGTTTTCTCTCAAGCAAAACATTTATTATGTCGAGTATATATAAGTAGGAATGTTTTGGCTCATTGCAAAAAAATTTCACTGCCAGAAAGGATTGTGACATTTTTTGGGGAGTTTGGCAACATGTTGTTGAAGCTAGAACTGAAAATGAGTTTAACATTCGTTATAATCAAATGATAAATGATTACGGACTCAAGTACCCTAACGTGCTTTCATATGTTACCACAACATGGCTAGAGCCATATAAAGAATATTTTATATCGGCATGGATTGATAAATATTTGCACTTGGGCAATACGTCTACTAATCGTGTAGAGAGTCGACATAGCAAACTTAAGAAATTTCTAGAAGTTTCTATTGGTAATCTCACAACCATATAGAAAGCTTTTGATCAGTTACTTATTTTGCAACATACAGAGATTAAGAAGATGTTTGGGCAGAGCAAAATTCATGTTAGCACGTGCTTTAAAAGTTTGTTATAAACAGAGCTAGTTGGCAATGTTTCTATTTTTGTTTTAGAACTTATTGAGAAAGAAGTGATTTCTTCTAAAGCGTATCAATTTGAACCTGAAAAATGCATGCATAAAGTTAGATATACTTTTGGATTATCGTGCGCACATGAGTTGTTGTCGTACATCAATGGTTTTAATGCATTGTCACTATGGATGATACACAAGCATTGGAGACACTTAACTTTGCATGAACCTCCAGTAGAAGATACAGAAGTACATGATGTTGATAATGACTTTGATAATGACATTGAAGGGCTCTTAGAAAGGTACAAGAAAAGTAGTGATCTACAAAGAAAAGAACTGAAAAGAAAGCTTCGTGATATAGTTAATCCACCATTAAGTCAAACTCAAGAACCAAAAATGCCAACGAAGTCGAGGGGACGTCCAAAAGGAAGTTTGAAAAAAATGGTGGACGATTACAAATCAACAAAACGCAATCCTTCTCATTTTGAATGTGTTGATGCTTGATCACCAAGAAACCAAAAAAACCCATCATTTTGGGAATACGTAATCGCGATCATTTTGAGAATATGTAATCACGATCATTTTGAGAATATGTAATCACGATAATTTTGGGAAATCTGACTTTATTTCGCTCTAAAATGACTATTATTATCTTCTATAATGAATTATATATATAGAAATTTTTTTTATAAATTTTTGAAAAGGGGCTGCAAATATCCAATGGGGTTGCAAATAGCGATTAAGGGGCTGCAAATAGCGATTTCGGGCCTGCAAATATTAGCGCCCTTTAAGAATCCTTATTCTTCTTCTTTTTTGTCGAAACAATTGCATCTGCTATGGTTGCATAAAGAATCAAAGTCCAGTTGCGTAATATTTTGCCGCCCTCCCTGTTTTCCGCCAAATTCATTTCTTCCCCATCTATTTTTGGAGTTTGCCAAATTTGTTCCTTGGTGGCTGCCGGTTTCCCCAACTTCCATATCTAAATATAGGGTTTCTTCCCCTATTTAAATGTTGTGGCCGACCAACACCAAGTGCAGAATAACAGAGCAATTTTTGGCGCAGCACTAACGGCGGTTTCTCTACAGCGTCGGGCTTCCTACCGCCGATTCTCTCTTCCCGTCGGCCGCCGCATCGGAGGTCCCTCTTTCTTGGCCGCCGCCGTCGTCTCTCGCCGCCGTTTTGATTTCTCGTCGCAACGCGTATGACTAGATCTTGGAGGGTTCGAGATTTTCATCTCTTTATCTTGGTTTTAATTTTTCCTCTCATATTAGTCGTATTGTATGTTTGAGAAACTCATAATATTATTGATCTCTGTCTGCACAGTGGACGTACCCATTTCAATTTTTGGGGAACGACTTTAAATTTTGGTGTTCTTCTCTTTTGTGGTGCTTGGTTTATTTACTTTATTTTTTGTGCGTTATTATTCTTCGTAACTTCGTTTGGCCGTGTTAAGAAAATTTTATTTGGAACTGGATTCTTCATTTGCACGAGATCGGTTTTTTTCATAACAAATTCTCATTATTAGCTGTCATAAGATCCAGCAATATTATTTCATGAAATGTTTTGTCATGTTTTACTTTTTTTTCACAAACTGTTTTGGTTGCATTAGTTGGTGCCATGGTTGGATGAAAATTCTGGGTCCGCCATTATGTTCTTTCAACCTTTTTAATTAATTTTACCTTGCATTTCCGCAAAAGCTCTCTAAAATGTCGGATATCAAGAAGTTTTTCCTAGTCTAATGCTATCTCAACACGGTTAAAGTAAGCCTATTTAATTGTTTAGAAACTACAGAAAGCCGCTCCTTAATGAAACCCCCAAATGCAGTAAATTAGGAATTTAAGGATGCTAGGAATAAATTTTAAAACAAATTTGGAGATAATTAATTGTTTAGCATTAAAATATAAACA
This sequence comes from Dactylorhiza incarnata, assembly GCA_033032865.1. NCBI lineage: Eukaryota > Viridiplantae > Streptophyta > Magnoliopsida > Asparagales > Orchidaceae > Dactylorhiza > Dactylorhiza incarnata. Next base: position 13,426,479 of record JAWHQI010000003.1, on the reverse strand, counting down.
TGTGGAGACTTAATTTAATGCTTCATATAACTCTTTAGAGTACAAAAACGATTCAAGGATGCATAGAACTCCATTTAATGCTTCATATAGCTTTTTAGAATAGACAGGCTATAGAGTAGGAAACCTCCATTAGTCCATTAGATATACACTCACTCTCTCTCCGCTCTCTACCTCTCTCTTTCTCTCTCATCGACCCTCTCTCTTTCCCCTCCCTCCTCCTCTTCTCCCCTCTCCGTGTCTTCCCCGACCTCTCTCTCCTCTCTTGTTCTCTCTCCCCTCCCTCTCTCTTCTCCCCTCTTTCTTCTCTCTCCGCAAGATGTAATTTTTTTTTATAAAACATAATTATATTATTTTATTAAATAAAAAACTGCTTATAAAATCGATGGAAGAAGGTTGATTTGACAGATTTTTGGAGAGGTTTTATTATATATTGTTATATTATATATTATTTTATATTGTTATTTAATAATTTACTTTTATTATATTATTAATTTGCTGACTTCATCCCTTCCCAAAGCATCGTCCTCACTCCTCACTCCTCGCCATTGAAGTACACAAGCTTGCCTCTGGATAGACCTCGCCTCCTCTGCAGTAGAGCTCGACGATGCCTGGATCAGCATCAACAACGACTAGGAGGAACGTCATGGAAACCCAAATCAAAACGGCTGGTTTAGACGGCGCGCTGGAGCTCGAATGGCCAGCGGCAAAACAACCATTTTTTGATAGATATATATGTAGGATATATATATGTAGGATAGACGCAACAGATAACGGAAAAAATTTGCCATCCGAAGGGAGCGGTGAAGTGACGGATGAGGCTCTCTCCTGAATTACGGGCGGGCTATCACCCGCAAGCAGCGGCTAGCCGTAGAAACAGTTGCTCTGCTCGGTGCTTCGGTTCTTTTAAGTATCAGGAAGCTGCCCTAAGGTGCCCTCTCTCCTGCTCGCCATGGCTTGCTTGAACATAGCGTGATTGAACATGCTGGTCCTGATCATTTCTCCACTTTTTTGGTCGTCTATCTCCTACATGTTTTGGGAAGACACCAACGCCTTCTACTCCTCCGCGTCTGCTTCCAAGTTCATCGCCGCCTCTGGGTATGTTATTTTATGTTTCCTCACTTTTATAAGATCGGTAGCTGTTCCTTGTGGAATCTTCGGATTCATCGTGATCATGAGGATTAAAAGGACCACAGTCTCTGGGGCAGCGGCTGAAGAGTTGTCAAAGTGGAGCTTTGACACGCTCATCCCGTGGGGAGCAATGTTGACGTTGTGTTCGACATTAGCAGAATTTGGATTGATGTTGCTGCATATATACAACGAGCCTCCCGCACGCTAATTGATGTTGCTTCAATTAGCGTGCGGGAGGCTCGTTGTATAAATGCAGCAACATCAATCCAAATTCTGCCAATGTCGAACACAACGTCACCATTGCTCCCCACGGGATGAGCGTGTCAAAGCTCCACTTTGACAACTCCTCAGCCGCTGCCCCAGAGGCGTGACTCTTTTAATCCTCGTGATCACGATGATTCCGAAGATTCCACAAGGAACAGCTACCGATCCTATAAAAGTGAGGAAACATAAAATAACATACCCAGAGGCGGCGATGAACATGGAAGCAGACGCGGAGGAGTAGAAGGCGCTGGCGTCTTCCCAAAACATGTAGGAGATAGACGACCAAAAAAGTGGAGAAATGATCAGGACCAGCATGTTCAAGCACGCTATGTTCAAGTAAGCCATGGCGAGCAGGAGAGAGGGCAGCTTCCTGATACTTAAAAGAACCGAAGCACCGAGCAGAGCAACTGTTTCTACGGCTAGCCGCTGCTTGCGGGTGATAGCCCGCCCTTAATTCAGGAGAGATCCTCATCCGTCACTTCACCGCTCCCTTCGGATGGCAAATTTTTTCTGTTATCTGTTGCGTCTATCCTACATATATATATATATCTATCGTATATATATGTATATATATCCTACATATATATCTATCGAAAAATGGTCGTTTTGCCGCTGGCCATTCGAGCTCCAGCGCGTCCAAACCAGCCGTTTTGATTAGGGTTTCCACGACGTTCCTCCTAGTCGTCGTTAATGCATCCAGGCATTTTCGAGCTCTACTGCAGAGGAGGCGATGTCTATCCAGAGGCAAGCTTGTGTACTTCAATGGCGAGGAGTGAGGAGTGCTGACGATCCTTTGGGAAGGGATGAAGCTCGCAAATCAATAATATAATAAAAGTAAATTATTATATAACAATACAAAATAATATATAATATAACAATATAATAAAACCTCTCCAAAAATCTGTCAAATCAACCTTCTTCCATCGGTTTTATAAGCAGTTTTTTTATTTAATAAAATAATATAATTATGTTTTATAAAAAAAAATTACATCTTGCGGAGAGAGAAGAAAGAGGGGAGAAGAGAGAGGGAGGGGAGAGAGAACAAGAGAGGAGAGAGAGGTCGGGGAAGACACGGAGAGGGGAGAAGAGGAGGAGGGAGGGGAAAGAGAGAGGGTCGATGAGAGAGAAAGAGAGAGGTAGAGAGCGGAGAGAGAGTGAGTGTATATCTAATGGACTAATGGAGGTTTCCTACTCTATAGCCTGTCTATTCTAAAAAGCTATATGAAGCATTAAATGGAGTTCTATGCATCTTTGAATCCTTTTTGTACTCTAAAGAGTTATATGAAGCATTAAATTAGTCTCCACATGTTTATATTTTAATGCTAAACAATTAATTATCTCCAAATTTGTTTTAAAATTTATTCCTAGCATCCTTAAATTCCTAATTTACTGCATTTGGGGGTCTCATTAAGGAGCGACTTTCTGTATTTTCTAAACAATTAAATAGGCTTACTTTAACCGTGTTGAGATAGCATTAGACTAGGAAAAACTTCTTGATATCCAACATTTTAGAGAGCTTTTGCTGAAATGCAAGGTAAAATTAATTAAAAAGGTTGAAACAACATAATGGCGGATCCAGAATTTTCATCCAACCCTGGCACCAACTAATGCAACCAAAGCAGTTTGTGAAAAACAGTAAAACAGGGCAAAACATTTCATGAAATAATATTGCTGGATCTTATGACAGCTAATAATGAGACTTTGTTATGAAAAAAGCCGATCTCGTGCAAATGAAGAATCCAATTCCAAATAAAATTTTCTTAACACAGCCAAGCTTGTGACTTGCAGGTTGGTTCTTCGCTGGAGAAATATCTATTGGTAAGAATATCTTTGAATGGTTGCAAAGAAGAGGAATACTTCAATGTCAAACATGTATACGTGAATGTTGGCGGAACACTTTGAAAAGTGTTTTAAATGGCGTTGTGTTGTAATGAAAGAAAAATCACTGATAATACCATCTTCATAAAACTAATTTGATTCAAGTTATATTATGTTTTAATCACAGAATCTCACTCGCCCTTTATGAATCTTATGAGATGTTGCACCATCTTTTTCCGGAAAACAAATACAATCTTGAAGCAATAGAATTGCTCTTGTGGTCTTCATTTAGCAATTAAAATGAATTGGATTAGCAAATTAGCATCATTTAAAATGAATTGGATGGATGGAAAGTAGTCACATCCCTCTTTTTACCATAGTAGTAAACGATCTATAACACATGGGAGGGGAAGTGGCTGACAAAATCTACAACAGCAAATAGCATGTATATCACATGATTAATAATTATATTACTTTGAAGACAAACATCAGTTAAATGGCTTAAAATTTTATTTTTATTCAGCTCCATTTCCATGATCTGCATAAATTTTTAATGCAAATACTAAAATTCTAGCACCAAACACACCTTCAGCTTGACGCAGCAAAGTTCTCCTCAATTGATTTGGTCAAGAGTTGGCATCTACCTTCCCCAAGGAATTCACATCCTTTCTAAACAGTCTAAAATGATAGTAAAATAACGTAATAGGCATGGAAATCACAGGTTGGGATGTGAGACAAATCCAAGTGCTAAACATACATCCAGAGATTGAGACAAAAGTCATACAATGTAGAAGCAGGGGAAGGTAGATGCAGAATGATTAGGATTAAACACTTTTGTGTGTAATCCTAATCACTTTTGTATGTAATCCTAATCACTGGAAGACAAATCCAAGGGCTAAACATACAAAGTGATTAGGATTACACACAATGTAGAGCAAAAATCATTTAACGGAATTAGGACTCTGCATACAAAAGTCATACAATGTGGATGCAGGGGCCGGGTGAAATAAATGGAGAAGCAGTCATAGTCTAACCTGAAACTCATTTGTGCTCCACCCTGCGAAAGAAGAGCGTCTTCGCCCTGCAAGACCTTCGACCAGCGATACAGGAGATCGGCGAAGGAGATGTACAGCGAGGAAAAAGAAGAGCGTCACCTGAAGTTGTGCAGATCTACATACATAAGTTATTAAATAAATGGAGAAGCAGTCATAGCCTCACCTGTAACCTATTTGTGCTCCACCCTGCGAAAAGAAGAGCGTCTTCGCCCTGAGATACCTTCGAACAGCCATACAGGTGATCGGCGAAGGAGATCTGCGGCTTCTGGTCAGCATCCGCCAATCTCAACTTCTGCCGCTCTTGGTCCGCCCTGCAACGAAGAGGTGGAGATTGAAGGAGAGATGGAAGGAGCATATATGCTTCTGCGCGGTAAAGGAAGGAGTCAAACCCTAATCGGAGAGTTCTTGATTTGGGCGGAGCAGTGTACAAATCGGAGAGTTTCCGATTTGGGCGGAGCAGCGAGGGATGCGTGAGGGAGCCGCGATGGATGCGTGAGGGAGCCGCGAGGGATGCGTGGGGAGTAGCGAGGGATGCGTGCGCGTGTATAATGCCGCTGAAAGGCTAGCGGGTTGAGCGGAGGCGGGTTGAGCTAGGCGGGTTGAGATTCAAATTCAAACTAAAGTAGTTTGGATGGTCAAGATTAAAAGGATGGATTATATTCAATGGCTAAGATTAAACGAAGAGTTCTTGATGCAAGCGCGTGTATAATCACTAAGCAAAGCAAAGCTTTACTCAATGAGACCAATTTTATATAAAAAGAAGAAGAAGAAGAAAAAAGACAGGATACATCAGGTGCGGGAGCTATCCCGGACCACCAATTACAATCACGAGACCTTATCCAAAATCTAGACAAACAGAGCTAGATCCAAAATCAGATACGCGAATATGATGGGAGCTACTAGCATCCGCTTGGATGACATTGCGGAGAGAGATTGAAAGGTGGTATAAAGAGAAACCACAGCTAATGTTTCGCCGCAACGCATATTTAGCCATGGCGTCCACCACTCTATTCCCTTCACGGTGTATGTGAGCGCATGAAGTTTCCGGTGAATTCACCATCTGAATAAGACTCTCACCGTGATCCCAAAGTCTTCATTGATTGAACTGTGAAAAAATCCTGTGCCCAGGATGTGCACAACCACCAGAAAAAATCACCAGAAACTAATGCAGTAAATGCTTGAAACCAAGAACAAACAAGTTGCTACAACCACACAAACAAATAACCGGACATCCACTGAGCATACACGGTTGTATGGTTCCGTCTAGAGTTCACAATAATGAAAAACAACGAGTCTGGAAAATACAGAACAAATAAACCTCCGAAATCTTTAGCACCCTCTACGGTCTCGTGAGAGCAAAGCGACACTTCAAGAAACACACAGCAGTGAACTCCTTGACGAGGGCTGCACCGTAGAATCAACAATCTCTGGAAACGAAGATCACACGGTGGCGAAACGAAGAGAGAAGTTTTCTCTCTCTAGAAACCTTCACAGGAAATGTTTCTTCTTCACGAGAGGCGGGATAATTTGAGGCTACATGACTCTTAGGTTATTACCACAAAGAAAAAAAACATATATAAATGGTGAGCCGAAGTTGACGTGCGTCGAAATGTAGTTGCGTCGAGATGGGAATGACGTCGACTTCATGATGAACTGATGAAGGAAGGAAGACTTGTCAAAGCATGCGTTGACAAGCTTATTAGAGCATGCTTTGATATGCATTAGAAGCATGCTTCGACTTCTCCATTTTCATATCAAAGTAAGCGTCGACTTCACTTAAACAGAACAAATATTTTCATATCAAAGCAAGCTTATCAGAGCCCGTGCTCGCTGACTCTTAGCGGGCTTCGCCCGCATTCGAGCGGGCTGCGCCCGCATATGAGTACTTACTTTTATTCAAAACATATGCATATGAGTACTTAAAATGACGGTAAAAAATATGAATCAATATTCATATTTTTATTTTGTAAAAAAATATTTATTTTTATCTAAGAAATCAAATTTTCTCTCCCTCTCTCTTCCCCTCTCCCGCATATCCCTAAATGTAGGGATAGGAGGGCTATAAAGATTCCCTCCCCCTCTCTCTTCTCTCTTCTCTTTTTCTTTCTCTCTCTTCATTGGATGGTTGAGATCAAAAGCTTGGCACATATTGGATGGCTAAGATTAATTCTAGAACTCAAAACTACTTCTTTAATGTAGTTAAAGATATATATATAACCATTTTCACTTCCAAAAAATCAACACTCCCCCTGGAAGTGAAAATGAGAAATCAGTCCAAGCAGCTCGCGAAGGTGCTCAAACGGCCCCTTAGACAGAGGCTTCGTGAAGATGTCGGCGACGTTGTCTTGACTCCGAACATACTCATTCACAATTCGTGTTATTCGAGCGCGTGAACCTCAAACTAATAACAAGTCTATTTAGAGATTCGAGGTCTAAATTTATTTGACGAAACGAGCATCCAAGGGTGAATTCATAAAAATATAAAAACAAACAAGACAATTAAATTCAATGCTTGCAAGAAAGATAGATCTCTACTTGCCTTAAATGAGACTGAAACTGACGGCGGCGGCGATGCGACGCAAGCAAAAACAGAAACCCTATTTCAAACCTACTCAAGAATGACTAAGCAAAATAGCATACTTTACTACGCTAATACAAGCATTCTACGACACGGAAAATAAACAAAGAGGGTTTAGCAAAATTACCTCCCTTCAAAGTGAGGGGAGAGGGAATTACAATACGGGAACCGGAGACTTGGCGGTGCTTCAGGCTAGGGAAACCCTAATTCAGAGAGGGCTTTGGAGAGATCCCGCCAATTAGGGCGACGAATGGCGTCGGGGAGCACAAAAACCTAGAAATTAAACGGTTATAATGGGGAAAATCATGAATCACAACATAGACACCACTAAGGGCACAAAAATTTGCGAAGAATTTCAATTAAAACTGATTGAAGGAGGAAGTAGGAGATGTGTACCCAAGGGAATCGAATCTGGTCTCAAGGAGGCGAGGGAAGGAAAACCTTAGATGTCCATCTCATAAAACCCGGTCCAGATGAGGAAGAAGAGGAGGAAACTAGGGCTTCCGGCCCTTGGAGGAAGTCGGAGGGAGGAGAGGAGGGCTGCCGACAAGGAAGGAGAGGCACCCGTCCAGCCCCTTGAAGGAGAAAGTAGAGGGAGGAGCTTCTACTGCCGATCCCTTGAAGGATTAGGGCTGCTTGCTGCCGATCCTTGAAGGAGGAGGGGAAAACTGCTGACCTAGATGATCGAAGAAGAAGCGTCGGCCAGCGCAGGAGGAGCAGCAGGAGCAAGCGGCGCCGGCAAGGGGAGTAGGAGGCGACGGCGCTGCGGGAAACAGAAGCAGGAGACGGCGATGCTGCGGAAATGGGAGCAGGAGGCGGGATCGGGATTAGAGCAGGAGATGGGATCGGGAGGCGCATGCGGCTTGCGGGTGAACCTAGCGTCGAAAGAATTATATCGGGGGGGCTGGGCTGCGGTTTAGGTATTAAAGGGAGGGATTAAAAGGGGAAATAATAATTGGTTTATTATTAGCATTATTTTAGGGTTGTTACAAGTTTCATCTTTAAATTTGCTTAGCAAGATTCGAGAGAGGAGTCTGGCTAGATGAATGTTTATTATTGCGCGGCGAGATTCGAGAGAGGAGTCGCGTAAGTGTTTAACCAAAATTTTCTTTTTTATACTGCACTGCGAGATTCGAGAGAGGAGCGGTGAAAGTATATCATAAATTTAATATAGCGTAGAAGGGAGAAAGAAATTTCGTCTTCTCGGTAGCAACATTGATTTGTGTACTTGATGTTATACTTTATTGTTGCCTAAGTCAGAGATAACTAGGAGAATAAGGGATAAATGAATTTCGGGTATCGAGAGATAACGTGATCCACTTTCAAATCGTTGCATGATAGTCATTTTAAACATTCATATTGAATCATTTTAAGAAATCATCATAATAAGCAAAGAAAAGCAATGTACAAGTCTATTTTCATAAACTGATTAAAAGTATTTTTAAGTAGTAATTATAGAAACTAGATTTGATTTTCCGTTGTTATCACAAATCACCTTAATTAATTCACTTGAATTTAAAGAAAAGTTTAAGCTTGTAATTGTGAGCATTAGATTCGACACTTCCTCGTGGGAACGATCTTTATTCACACTTTATTACTTGAACCAACACGTGCACTTACGTATACAACTATTTTTCGCGTATCAAGTTTTGGCGCTGTTGCCGGGGAAGTACGGTCTAATAGTTTATTTCTTGCAATATTAGTAAGTTCTAAGTATTTAGAGATCAAGTTTTTGTTTTAAGTTGTCTTTATTTAAGATTTTTATTTAGTTCATGTCCAGATATCAGAATACTCAAGTACTTTCGTTAAATTCTGAAATTGAGCGCACATGTAAACGAAATATATAGAAAAGTCGTAGAGTGAACCAAATTATTCATCCTGAGATGGATAATAATAAACATGTTAATGAGAATGGAAGTGAACATGAGGGTCTAGTAAACCCTAACGGACAAGTTGAACAAAATATTCAACCTCCTGAACCAAGAATGACATGTCAGGATTATAATGCACCTTTATGAGGAGGGTTGCACTTTAGTATTGTCAGAACCTCAATCGAAGCTAACAACTTTAAAATGGATTCTACAGTTATGCAACTAGTACAACATAGTAAATTTGGAGGTCTAAATCATGAAGACGCAACTGCTCACTTAAGAACATTTTTACTGATTTGTGTATGTTTAAATGCAATGGTGCGTCTGACGATGCAATCCTATTAAGACTATTCCCATTTTCTTTAGAAAGGAGAGCTAATGATTGGTTAGCCTCTGTGCCACAAGAGTCGATTACCACATGAGATTATTTAGTTGAGAAAATTTTAAATAAATATTTTCCACCTTCAAAGACTACAGACTTATTAGGGACATTTCAACTTTTATGCAAGGACCCGGGGAAACTCTTTATGATGCTTAGGAGCGATATAAAGATTTATTAAGAAAATGTCCACATCACGGGTTAACCTAACACCAGCAAGTTTCCACATTCTATAATGAGTTACAAACCGCAACTATGATTTTAGTTGATGGTGCTGCGGGTGGATCATTAATGAAGAAATACCCTGAAGATGCTTATACTATTCTAGAAGATCTAACATCTAATAATAACCAAGCTTGTGAAAGACAAGGGTCTAGCAATCCGGTAGGAGTCCACCAAGTTGATCAATTTACATCTTTGGCTGCTTAAATGACATCTCAATTTAATCTAATTAACAAGAGGTTATATGCTTTATCTACCCCCTCATCAAATGCACCACTCATAGTAGAGCAACTAAATCAACTAACTGAGGAAGCAAATTACATTGGTGGACAACCTAGACAAGTTCCACCTGGTTTTGCAAATCATTATCATCTGGAGTGGCGTAATCATCCTAACTTCTCTTGGAAAAATAAGCAAGGAATGAATCAACCATCAGGATTTAATCAAAATATAAACCCAATACAAAATCCACCTCCTAATAACCAAGTGAACTCTAGGAAATTGACCGATGACTGTATTTTGGGGATGTTCCAAAAGAATGATTCTAGAATGGTTGGCATTGAATCTTCTCTCCGATCCATAGAATCTACATTAGGTCAACTAGCAAATGCGCTAAGTCAGCGACCAGTTGGATCACTCTCATCTGACACTACACAAAATCCCACACAAAATTCTCAACCTAATCAATGTAAGGCTATAGCTTTAAGGAGTGGGGTAGAAATAGCTAGTGGAGAGGGGTTGTTGGAGAAAATTAGAGAAGATGAGCAACGCGAGAGCACTAGTAAAACAAATAAAATAGAACAAGAAAAGCCTGTAGAGAGTAAGGAACCAGAAGTAGTTGAAGTGGAACAATAAAACGTTAAGAAGAAAGAAAATGTATTGGTTAAGGTTGAGAATTTTATTTTTCCGTCCGACTTCGTGGTGTTAGACATGGAAGAAGACAATGAGGTACCTATTATTCTAGGGAGACCATTCTTAGTTACGGGGAGGATGCTTATCGATGTTCAAAAAGGGGAATTAACGATGAGAGTGAATGATGAAGAGGTGACCTTTAACATTCTTAAGGCTTTTAAATACCCAAGAGATAACGAGGAATGTTTCTTGGTAGAAGAAATAGAAGTACCTAGCCAACTCATGTATATTGTTGAAACCAGAGAACTGGTCTCGACATTCGAAAGGGGGATGCAGCTAACCCTTACTTGACCTGAGCTAGAACCCCTGACTGGTTGCTAAGAACTGGAAGATCCTACCCTTGAAGAACACTTGAGTCCACAAACGAACCACTTAAGCTGCAACGCGGAGGTCCCACCACACACCCGGAAGTTCAACGAGCGCTTCCCCTCCCAGGCCAATGCTGAGCCTGGGCACCTTGGAGGGCACTAAGGACCACCTCACCGTCAACCTTCACTGACAGGGGAAGGGGGGGGGGGGGGGGGGGTAGTGCTTGCTCACAATACACACGCGATGGAGGGGGGTACCAACAACTCTTCCCAAGGTGCCCATGGGGGTCTATTTATAGACTTCCCAAATTGGGCTGCGGATAGTCAAAATTCTGCTATCCGCAGCTCAACCACGAACCTGAACGATCAAAACAGGAGGAGGGGCGAGTGGAGGACGAGACGTCCACTCCCCCCCCCTTGCCGGGGCGTCGAACAAGTGGACCGAGGCCCACCGCCCTGACTGGGCGAGTAGACCTTACGGTCCACTCAACCCACCGGGCGAGTGGACCTGTCCCAAACCCTTAGGCGAGTGGATCCATGGTCCACTCCCCCCCCCACTCGGGCGAGTGGACCAAGGGTCCACTCACCCGGGTCCTTGGGCGAGTGGACCAGGGGTCCACTCGCCTGGGTCCTTGGGCGAGTGGACCAGGGGTCCACTCGCCCGGGGCCTTGGGCGAGTGGACCCAAGGTCCACTCGTCCAAGTAGGTCTGCCCCCCCCCCCCCCCCCCCCCCCCCCCCCCCGGGGGCCTTCTCTTTTTGGTCTTGACGACCTCCGACAGTTCAGTCTGCTGCGCAACGGTCACTCTCCCTATCACGACCTCTCCTGCATCGGGTCACACCGACTCGGCAAATATAAGGGTTGTACATATACTAATGACAATTTAGATCAAAAGCTGTTGACATTATTAACTAACGAAAAATGGGAAGATGATTTTGAAATAGACACATGGAAGTCTACCTTTTGAAAAAAAAATTGAACCAATAGAAAGATCTAGCGAGCCTACATGATGGCCTTTATTCGAGAACCTCCAGTATTAGAGTTGAAGCCTTTACCTAAACACTTCAAGTATGTATTTCTCAAAGAAATAAAACATTGTCGGTCATCATAAATGCGTCACTAGAACAAACAAATGAAGAAAAACTACTTACAGTGTTAAGAGAATTTAAGGGAGTTATGGGTTGGACGATCACCGATATTAGAGGGATTAGCCCATCCATTTGCATGCATAAAATATTATTAGAAGAAGAAGCAAATTGGTCTATTGAACATCAACGTAGGCTTAGTCCCCCAATGAAATATGTAGTAATGAAGGAGATTATAAAATGGCTTGATGCCGACATTATCTATCATATATCTGATAGTAAGTGGGTAAGCTCGGTGCAATGTGTACCAAAGAAGGGTAGAATGACAGTCATTAAAAATGAAAATAATGAATTAATACCATCTAGGACTGTAACTGGATAGAGAATTTGTATGGACTATAGGAAACTAAACAAATCTACTAGGGAAGATCATTTTCCATTACCATTCATTGATCAAGTTTTAGATAGATTAGCGGGAAGTGAATATTTCTGTTTTTTGGATGGATATTCTGGTTACAGTCAAATTATGGTTGCACCGGAAGATCGGGAAAAGACCACTTTTACCTGTCCTTATGGTACTTTTGCATTTCAAAAAATGCCTTTTGGATTATGTAACGCACCCGCTACTTTTCAACGTTGTATGATTTCTATCTTTACTGATTTAATAGATGGAGGAATTGAAATTTTTATGGATGAGTTTTCTGTATTTGGACAATCATTTAACGACTGCTTGGAAATATTGAAAAAGGTGTTGGAGAGATGTGTTCAGACCAATTTGACCTTGAATTGGGAGAAGTGCCATTTTATGGTACGTGAGTGGTAGGTCATAAAGTTTCAAACAAAGGTTTGGAGGTTGATAGGGCAAAGATTGAAGTTATTGACAAACTTCTTCCACCAACGAAAGTCAAATGCATTCGTAGCTTTTTAGGCCATGCGGGATTTTATAGACGTTTCATTAAAGATTTCTCAAAAACATCCAAACCGTTATGTAGTCTACTTGAAAAAGATACACCTTATATTCTTGATGATAAGTGTTTGAAGGCTTTTAAAATATTAAAACAAAGTTTGGTTTCATCTCCTGTTGTTATAACACCTAATTGGTCACTACCATTTATTCTAATGTGTGATGCTAGTAATTATGCGGTAGGAGCCGTGCTAGGACAAATGCGAAACAAGGTCTTTCACACTATTTACTCTGCTAGTAAACGCTTATGAATGCTCAAGTGAACTATACCACCACTGAGAAGGAACTATTAGTCGTAGTATTTGCTTTTGATAAGTTCCGTTCTTATTTAATCAACGCTAAGGTTATAGTTTATACTGATCATTCAGCTATTATGTATCTAGTGGACAAAAAGGATGCAAAACCAAGACTAATTAGACGGGTTCTACTCCTGCAGGAATTTGATCTTGAGATCAAAGACTATAAGGGGGCTGAAAATCCCATTGTTGATCACCTATCATGCTTAGAACAAGAACATGAAAAGAATAGTCATGTAGAAATCAGAGAGAATTTTCCTGACGAGCGAATATTAGTTATCGCTGAAGGTAGCATTCCTTGGTATACAGATTATGCTAACTATTTAGTTTGCAATGTATTTCCACCAGATATGAACTATCAACAAAAGAAGAGATTTCTCCATCACGTAAAATTCTACCTTTGGGATGTTCCATAGCTGTACAAAATTTGTCCCGACTAAATGATTTGCCGATGTGTACCGGAAATAGAGGTTCCAAGTATACTAGAGAAATGTCATGCATCTCCTTACGTCGAGCACTTTATGGGAGAACAAACTGCTATTAAGGTAATAGAGGATGGCTTTTACTGGCCAACATTGTTTAAGGATGCTCATATATTTGCTAAACAATGTGATAGATGCCAAAAGACAGAAAATTTGGATCGCAGGGCTAGTTTGCCATTGAATAATATTTTAGAAGTTGAAATATTTGATGTATGGGGTATTGACTTCATGGGTCCATTTGTAAATTCAAATGGGAACATCTATATTTTACTAGCGGTGGATTATGTCTCTAAATGGGTAGAAGTCATAGCTACGCAGAAAAATGACGCTATGGTCGTGCTTAAATTCTTAAAAACAAACATTTTCACTAGATTCGGTACGCCTCGAGCTATTATAAGCGATGGTGGATCACACATCTGTAATACGCAATTTAAAGCACTTTTACGAAAGTATGGAGTGACACATAAAGTTGCTTTGGCCTACCACTCACAGACCAATTGTTTAGCTGAAATATCAAATAGAGAGATTAAGTCCATTTTAGAGAAGACACTGAACATTACACGTAAGGATTGGTCGCAGAAACTGAACGACGCATTATGGGCATATAGAGCTGCATTTAAAACACCCATAGGTTTGACCCCTTACAAAATGGTGTATGGAAAAGCATGTCATCTCCATGTCGAATTAGAGCATAGAGCGTATTGGGCAATTAAAAAAATTAAATTTTGATTTTTAGGAAGCAGGTAAGAATATGATATTTCAACTAAATGAACTAGAGGAATTGAGATTGAATGCGTATGAGAATGCAAAGTTATATAAGGAGCGAACTAAGAAATGACACGACTCTAGGATTATGACGAGGGAATTTAGTATGGGACAATTAGTTCTCGTATATAATTCAAGACTAAAATTATTCCCTGGGAAATTGAAATCTAGGTGGTCGGGGCCGTTTCATGTGAAAGAGGTTCACCCATACGGAGTCATTACTATTATTAATGAAAAAGATGGATCCGAGTTCAAGGTGAATGGACAGAGACTTAATCACTATTTCATGAAAAATGATCGCGATGAAGCGACGGTCATTACCCTGGCCTAACTCATCAAGTTTAGAAAGTCCTGGCGGGACTTAAAATTAAGCGCTAATTGAGAGGCAACCAAAATTTTAACATATAAAAAGTTTGTTACTAGTGTTAAATTAAGTTTTTATTTTATAATTTGACAGGGAACTCACAAGTAAATTATTTTCATTCCTCTATTTGATGTTATTTTGTGTTCATTTAAAAACAAAATTATTGTTGCAACACTGTTTTTGAGAGTTACAACTTTCTGACTTCTGTCAAATTTCTAATAAAAAATTTATGTTGCAACATCATTTTTGGAAGTTACAACAGTTTTAGTTATTGTAACATCCCAAAATCCTGGCCTGACCGATTGAATCACCTATGGGACCTAACTGGTTCAATCGACCCATTTTGGTGAGTCTATTCATGACCAATGTGATCTTGTTGGTCCGGTGAACCGATTACGATTGGTTTACTCCGAATTTCAAGTTATAATGACTCAAATAAGTTTTTTGAGCAAATGAGTTCAGAATGGACTCCGGTCAGTGATGTTACACTCGTAAGACCAATATCGATTATATAGATATGAAGTTGGTCAAAAGGATCGCCACGAGCCACGCGACGCCTCAAATATGACTTTTGTGCAAATGACCTCATAATCGACCTTAATTGGTTTTGTTAAACTCGTAAAGTTGATACGAGTCCAACAGAGTCGACCACACTCAGTTTCGATGAGTATCGGAGAAACTGTCGTGTCGACGCGACTTTAAATAACAAAATTATCTAAAGGGTGATATCGAGCAAACGACCTTGAAATTCACCTCAGTCAGTTTTGTTAGACTCGTGAAGCCTATACAAGTTCAACAAAATTGTCCGCGCTCGATTCTGACGAGAATCGGCGAAATAATAATATGGTTTGCAAATAGCGTATTTGCCCCAAAAGTGAGAATTGTGCAAACGGCTTCGAAATTGACCTCAGTCAGTTTCGTTGGACTCGTAATAATAATACGAGTCCAACAGTGTCATCAATTTGAAATTTTGACGTCGTTCAGCGAGTTTTAATGCGACGCAAAATTAGGCCGCAAACGCTCCGACGAGCATAAAATGAGCAAACGAACTCGAAATTGATCTCGTATCGTCCCGATGGATGCGTGTCAGCGATACGGTCGTAACGAGCCCATCCAGTACAAATTTTGAGTTCTCTAGAGCTATGTGTGGGCATTTGAATGAAATAACTTAATGTTTTAATAAAATAATAATAATATTATTATTATTAATAGGGTGATGTTATATATAAACCGTTTTTGGCTATATATAAACTCTTACTAATTACTATATACAAATCAATACAAATATAATTTTGTTATACACAAATCTAATGATTATTTACAAATCAATACAAAATAAAAAAAAATTAAAATTTTTTATTAGTTAAAAATTAAAAATTAAAGGTTCTGCTCCTCTTCTTCTTCTTCTTCTTCCTTCCTCGTTTATCTCCATCAGGTTTATATTGGCCTGATTTCTGCATCAAGATATATCTTACTACAGATCCCATACAGCATCTCCTCTTGATGTTTCTGATTGATGTCGCCAATCCTAGGTGAAATCTTCCTCCCAGGTTTTATGATAAACTCTACTCTGAGGCGCAGGACCCATCTAGTGCAATATTCTTTCTAAGTAGTCTTTCTCTACTGATTCTATGTGTTTTCATGAGCTAATTTCATCTCCAAACATCAAGATCGGGTCAAATTTTTCAGTTTATTAGCTATTATTCGTCTTTCAAACTTCTTCCGATAAAAAAAAAATCAAGAAATAAATAGCAGTAGATAAAATAGCTTTCGATCTACAAGGAAAATCGTCTTTCATGGCTTCATACAGTGGAACTTCATCCAGATCATCCAGATCATCCAGCCAGCCATCAAACTCCGGATCCGAGGAGTATCTTCAGGCGACAATAGACCAAAAGAAGTGAAAGAGAATGCTTACCAACCGGCAGTCGGCGAGGTGGTCAAGATTGAGGAAGCAGAAGCATCAGGATGATCTAATGGCGCAGGCGAGCCAGCTGAAGAAGGAGAGAGGTCGTCGGCCAAGGTGCCATCGTCGGCCATGGAGGGAGGTCGCCGACAAGGGGCGGAGGAGGGGCGGCGCCGGCAAGGAGCGGAGGAGGGGCGACACCGGATGGGGAAGAAGAATCGCGCAAGAGAGCGGGCGGGAGGGGCGAACGGCTGGAATAGAAAAAAGGTTTTAAGTTTAAGATTTTATTAGGTTTGTGCATAGTATTTTAAAGCACCTAAAATATTATAATATTTTGATTTGTATATAGTGATTCTTGGTTTACATATAACATCACCCTCCTCTCCTCCGCGCCGTCAATTTTCTTCCATGGCATTCAAGCGATCTCCCTCCTCTCCTCCGAAGCTCTTCCGGCCGGCGATCTCCTCTCCGACATCTTTCACTCCGGCGAGCTCTCAACTCCGGCGGCCACTCCTCTACGAGTTTCTCCGGCGAGCTCTCAATCCGACGGCAACCATCCACGACCTTCAACTACGATGCCACTTCCAGATCGGAACAACTCTCCTCTCCCTCCCACAGATCCAGCGAAATGACGAGCTTCTACCCTAAAACACTCCTCCAAGCTCCAAACCGAAATCCCTCTTCCTCCACCATACAAACACCATGGCCAAAACCAACCTTTCTTCTCCAGATCCACGTCCGACCACTGCTCCAGAGCACCTCAATCCAAGCCAACCACCATACATTTCTCCATCTTCCACTTGGCCACTCCAAACGTCCAACCACCAAACATTTCTCCATCTTCCATTGGCCACTCCAAACATCCATCCACCATTTTTCTCCAGATCAACAGCATCCGACAACCAACACCACAAAATGTCGGCCTCCTCTCTGTATTTTCCGGCGAGCTGCTCCAATAAGCTCCCTCCCTGTCTTCTTCCAAAACAGCCCACTCAAGGGGCCGACTCCTCTTTGACGACGTCCGACGAGATCCTGATCGGCGAGATCCGATCATGACCGGGAGTGACGTGCAAATGCCGCATACGCGGATATTGGGTAGCATGCATGGACACAAGGTGCGTTCTTGCTCGACTCCTCCCTTCACATAGATCTTAGGTTTTCAATTGTAGAAACCTTCTCGCAAATGCCCCATTTTTCTGGCGACCCGCGGACACACGAGCGTAGTCGTGCTCGGCGTGGCCGCGGATCATTTTGAGTGGGTCCTTGCGACCCCTCTCCGCGAGTCTCGGGGTGCGATACGATGATAAATAAATATTGTTGTGCGCGCGGTCGAAACAACGACGATCGCGCGATGACAAATAATATTGATGCGCGCGCGGTCGAAACAACGACGATCATGCGTTTGCTTCATCCGTTAACTTCAGGTGAGAGCCTCATCCGTTAACTTCACCGCTCCCTTCAGAGCGACACATCATCCCTTATCTGTTGATGGCTAGGATTGACAAGCCGCTGACAACCTATCGAACCTATCCTACATATATCTATCGTATATATATGTATGTATATCGCTGACAACCTATCATTGCTATAAACTTATCTGTTGACGACTAGGATTGACAAGCCGCTATCAACCTATCGTTGCTATCAACCTATCCACAGTGATGGCCACTGTTTTATATAAAAAAAAATTTACCTCTTGCGGAGAGAGAAGAGTGAGGGGAGAAGAGAGAGGGAGGGGAGAGAGAACAAGAGAGGGAGAGAGAGGTCGGGGAAGACAGAGAGGGGAGAAGAGGAGGGAGGGGAAAGAGAGAGGGTCGATGAGAGAGAAAAAGAGAGGTAGAGAGCGGAGAGAGGAGTGTATATACATATATATATATATATCCAAGGCGACATTTGTCGTGGGGGCGACATTTGTCGTGGGGGCGACATTTGTCGTGGGGGCGACATTTGTCGTGGGGGCGACATTTGTCGTGGGGGCGACATTTGTCGTGGGGGCGACATTTGTCGTGGGGGCGACATTTGTCGTGGGGGCGACATTTGTCGTGGGGGCGACATTTGTCGTGGGGGCGACATTTGTCGTGGGTGACGACATTTGTCGTGGGGGCGACATTTGTCGTGGGTGACGACATTTGTCGTGGGCACTACAAGAAAACTGACCTTTAGCGACGAAATATATTTCGTCACTAAAGACGCATCTTTAGTGACGAAATATAGTTCACCACTAAAGACGTGTCTTTAGTGACGAAATAAACGTCTGGTCACTAAAGACATATTTAGTGACGAAATATAAGTTCTGTCACTAATATAAATTTTGTAAAGTATTTAGTGACAAAAAAAAGTTACTAAATAATTTATATAGTGACCAAACAAATTAGTCACTAATTATCAAATTTTGTGGTTCTTTCGTAAAAAAAAATTCATTTATTCCCTCGTTAATTTTTCACGCCGGATCTGGGCGTTTGCGGCAAAACCCACGCTAGGTATTCCCAACCGCAGTGCCCTAGGTGCTTTTCCATCCCTCATTTTCCTCTTCGCCGCTCTTAAGGATCTCATCCGATCATGCAACCCTCTCCCTCGATGGAACAAAGGTTTTCGAGGCCTTCTACTCCTCTGCTCGTCGGCCTTCTGATCCATTTCGCAGGTGTGCTCCATTTCCTGAACGAAGGCTTTTTCTGCTCCATTTCGCTGAACGAAGGTTTTTCCTTCTTGTTTTTTTTACTACATTTCGCTGAACGAAGGTTTTCGCTATCAGGTCTTTCATTTTCTTCCTCGCTGACAATTGTGTTCGTGGGGCTGAGATTCCTATCCGTGCCTCGATCTACCAGTTTGCCCCTTCTGGATCGGTATTTGCTCGATGCAGTTAGAAAACCATTTTATTTTTTGTCGGCTATTATTTCTCCAAATCTTGTTAATGTTATTTCCTATGAATCTTGATTCTTAGGGATCGTAGCATAGAATGACTTCTTAGAGATGGTTATAAAATTCATGTTTTTCCTGCCACTTTGGTTAATGTTGCTTATGTATGTGACAAATTTTTAGTGATTGTTTGCTGGTTATGAAATTTTTCTACATTATCATTCATTGTTCCTGGTGGTTATTTCTGCAGTTGAAATGGGGAAATTTTCTAAATTTCTCAAACTTATGTTCCACCATCATGAATAAATTTGATCATGGAGTCATGCATTGATGAGCTTTTATATCTTGAGATGCCTCGTGAAGCCCGGCTTCCATCTGGGATGATGGTTTTGGAGTATGAAAAATCTGTACACGAGAGTGTCTATGAACAAATACGTGTTGTACGCGTCAACTTCGAATAACTTTCAGCCCGGATTTGAAGGTTGTCAAGATAATGCTGATTTCTATTGTTCTGTCAAAATTGCCTGGTGATTTATTTATTTCTACAGTTTTCTTCTTGTTTTTTAAGAATCTGCATTTGTTTATGATTCAGATCTTGTGTTGGGAGTTCTGTGCACGACGCCATGAAGAGCTTTTCCCCGTAGATTGATGGCACATCAAGTATGTTAAAACACAATCCATTTGTGTATGCATTCATAGTTTCCAAGTTCCTGTGAATGTAGTAGCAAGCTTAACTGATAGTTCCATGTATGAATTTTTTCCCTTAGTTTTAACGGTCTATCATGTCATCCGAAGCTTTATTATTTTTAAAAATTTGCAACATTTTGATTCAAGTTTTTTTTTATATCTTGTTGGTTTGTTGTAAAAAGTAGTCTGGAGTTTTCCCTTTGGACCCCTTTCATTGGAAGGCCCAAACTCATTATTGCACAATTATTAAAAATGGCATTTTGCTCAATTTGGTTGGATAAGGATCTTTCTTAACAAAAGGTAGTGGTGGTTAGTTTTCATTCTTGAATGTGATCCTATAATTTTTTTTCCCATTAGAAGGGGCAATCCCTACAAAAATCTTTTCAGTATATAAGATTTGAGGAGGGTTCATGAATTCTAGAAAAATGGTATTCTTTGGATGCTTGTAGTAGTTTCAAGAAAGAGTCTGCCCACTTTCCCTGTAGATGTGTGCATTGGTTCTGAATTCTGATCAGTGTATGGTTTGACTAAACTGGTTGGTTTTGTTTCTAAAATTCATACAATCTTTTATTATAGCATTATGGTGTTACTTGTCATACATTTGAATAAGGATTGCCTAATATTCAATTTGCTTATCATGAACTAAAAGATACAAACCCCTGAACTATCTATTTTATTGCTTTTGGAATTTGATGTGAAAATTTTAAAAAATTAATATAAATGATGTGCAGGCCTAATTGGAGAGAAGAAGGTTTGCATGTTAATATAAATGATGGGCGCTAAGAGAAGATGGTTTGCATTTCCTCCTTTGTCACCTCCAGCAACTTTGATTAAGCATTTTCTTTCACTGGTTTGTAGGAGTTCTATTTTTTTTGGTTATCCATATTCTTTTTGATTAACCTGTACAATCTGTAGCTTCCACTAGTAGTTATCCTAATTATTCCTCCATTACTATTTTTCTCAGATTTCTTATTCTGTAACTGGAGCACTTGATGTTGTTCTATCATTGGAGCATCAGAAGTAGATATGTCCTTATCTTTACAAGGGGAAGAGAAGGATGCAGATCGAGGGGAAGAGAAGGATGCAGATCGAGGGGAAGAGAGATGAGTGCAAGTCTTCTTCTTTCCGCCTCACTACTCATTTCTAAAGAAAAAGTGGGATAGTTCCATAAGCAGCATCTCTTTAGTCATTGGGTCCTTTTTATATAATGTTCTTTTAGCCATTTGATATTTTATTTACTATTTTGTTTAATCTTGTGCATAAACAGTGTCTACATAATTTGGGCAGCAAAAAATCTTTTTTTCCCCACCATCTCTATACTTGTGGTGATTTATTAATTTGATAGTGTTAGGTAGTCTTACATAGTGCTTCTTGTTCATGCCCCTGCCCTTTTCTTGTGATCCTATGTTAAACCTTGATGATGAAGAAGTAGGGGGACAAGTGGAATTACTTCAGATGAGTTCCCTCAAACTTAGGAAAATATTATTGTCGAGTGATGATTTCATGACAGATGTAATAAAATTAGGAGATCTCTATTGTAACTGCGAGAAACTGAGCTCTGTGCCTTGAGAATTGCTTACAGTTCTTGACAGATTTCAAAATTTTCTACAGGAAATATTTTACAATCATGTTCCTTGCAACTATTATGATTTTTGAACATGTCTGAATTGTTCATGGTTCTTTTTGTTCACATCGAAGAAAATTATGCGGCTCTTGAATGTACTCTCCACCAGATAACTTGCACAGAAAACACTGGTGGCAACTATAGAGTACTGCCGCCGGTGACAATATGATATACTATATTAAAAGGAAAAAATCTTCTTTATTAAAACATTCATCTTTCGAATTTTATTTTATTTTTTGTTACAAATTTTTACGTTTATTTAAAGCGGCTTTAATTTGTTTTTTGTATTTTAATTTTTTAAATATACATTTACTACTATAAAGGAAGATGAACATTCATCAAAATTATATCAATTTTACCCATTTTTTTATTATAAATTCTACGTTTTTTTTTAAAAGTGACCTTAATTTATGTTTTCTTATTTATTTTATAAAATGTGTTATTTTTCTCTCAATTTATATTAAGTTTTATATTTGGAGAGGCAAAAAAATCATGAAGATGAAGAATGAAGTGTATGAATGGGGGAGCCCGTGCACGAATGTTTGTACATGTGACTATTGAGCCCTACCAAGCATTTTCTTGTTTTCTCCAATGATTTTCCTTTCTCGATTTGAACTTCTCTATGAAGATAACAGCCGGGCTTCCTCTAAACCGATTACATTACACCTAAAAATTAATCCCAACGGTTTATCATTGATCAGATGGTGAGGGTCAGCGGTGAAGCAATGCTACAATCACCAGCAAAACACCATATACACTCAAGGTTGTAATTACAAAGAAAACGAGGAATCAATCTCAACGAATCTTAGACTCGACAGTCCGAGGAAGCGGTGAGCATGCAATAGACTCATTGCACGAGAAGAGCTTCCGCATAATACTCTGAATGTCCAAAACTTTCCGAGAGTTAACATAATTACATGAGAAGAGAGTAATATCCAACTATTTATTATCATACGTAACAACAAATAATTACCCAATTATATTTGGGGGTTAGCATAATTACAGATTGCACCCATCTATCTTTTGAATTTACAAAAACCTCCTATGTAAGTTTATCTATGTTATGAAAGGCAAACTTATAGGAGAAATATTTGTAATTTCAAAAGAAGGGATGTAACCTGTAATTTTGCAAATTTACAGGGAAAGTCCCGGTAAAAGACCCTAATAACTATCACATGATCATCATCAAGAGGCCATCATTTGTTAATGTATTTATTTATATGTCCTACCGTGTCGAGTCCGACTCGGATAAGCTTAATAGGGTTCGTGTTACCTAGGACCCAGTCCTATGCTGGAAGTACTATATATATCCCATTCCATACTTAGATGGGGTATTGTAGAATACTTTGAGCACATTCTAACCCTAACACTCTCAAAGTAACTGTTTAGGGTTTCCGCCGCTCTCGTATTCCGCCGCTCTCGATCGCGATCTTCTTCCCGTTCGCGATTCTACTGCTGCGCCGGCTCTTTCGTTTTGTCGATTAAGAGGAAGGAGGTCGTCGGTGCTCGGAAGGGAGAAGGCCTTCAGTGCCGCTCAAGCTTCGTGCACGCCGTCGCCCTTTCTGCCTATCGCGATTCCTGCGCTCGTTCCCTTCGCCGATTGCAAGAAGAACCCAGATCCCGCCGTTCTCTGGTTCGTCTGCTCGCGATCTAGGGCAGAGCCTTCTGTGAGTTTCGGTCTCACATCGTTTGAGGAAAACCTCTGCGCGCCTATTGCCGATCGCTGGAAGCATCAACGCCGCCGCCGGTCTTGTGCTTCTTCCTGTCGCAAGATTAGGGAGATCTGTAGTTCCCAATCGAGTTCTCTGCTGTTGCCGCTTGAGGAAGATCTCGCACAGTCCAGATCGCTGGAATATTCAGAACATTAGATCGATCCCGTCTCCACTGTGCTGTTGCCCGTTATCTCAGAGGAGGCGAGAAAGATCTCTACTTACCGTGAGATCTCATATCAACAGTCACCGGTTTGCTGAAGAAAGACCAAACCTGCTCATCTAATCATCTTCTCCAATCTTCTTATTGGATCTTGGAGATCGTGGCAGCCTTCTTTCTTGTTTGATTTGAGAGATCAAACTTGAACTGCTCTCTATATAGCTAACTTTTGCTGATTGGATCTAGTCTTCGGCGACTGAGTTCAACCAAAGAGGAGGAGAATAAAATTTTTACTGGATTGGATCTAAAGTCTCTGGATCGTCTTCGCACGGATCAGGTGAAATCTTTTTGGTTTCTTTTATTTTTCCTGTGTAAAATATGCCGAAGGTTACATCCTACGACATCGTCAAGCTCCAGTCGTTCGATCTCTCCGACTTCCATGCTTGGAGACTGCACGTCCAGCTTGGAATGAAGGAACGAGAGATTTTCTACATTGTTTTGAGTGATTTCGACACAACCGAAGAGGACGTGGATGATTATCAGTGGAGGAAAGACGAAGACTTCTGTAGAGACTACCTCCTTAATTCACTCAACCCTAGACTCGCTTTGACCTACAGTGGTTATAAAACCGCAAAGGAGATTTGGGACCGCTTAAATGCGAACTTCCAGAAGGAAGAGGGATTGTCGAGGACTCTCCTCGGAGAGAGATTCTTTAACATGAAATTTAACCTAAACTCTACAATCACCTCCCAAATAATTGAACTGGAAGCCCTGCGTCAGAAGTTGGAGGACGATAAGTCCGGTATCTCTGATAATCTATTTGTGTGTTCTATATTAAGCAAGCTACCTCCTGAGTGGTCGACCTTCAAGACTGAAATGCACAGGTTGAAGGAAAAGATCGCTCTCGATGAACTCAAAAGGTTCATCCATATCGAGGATCAAAACATTGCAGGGAAGAGACAGGAACAAGGTGCGCAGTCCTCACAGACTGTCAACTTTGTGTCTCAGCCCAGCAAGCCTCGTAGGAAGCCACCAGCGCCCAAGAGTGATGTCTCTACCCAGTTAGAACCTAAAAAGCCCTCTTTCAAAAAGAAGAGGAGCAAGTGCCACAACTGTGGTAAGTGGGGACATTGGGCGGCTGATTGCAAGGCCCCTAAGAAAAACAAGGAGGAAGCCACACAAAATGTGGCGAACATGCTGGCAGATGCTTCAGATCCCAAGTCCTTCGTGGCTATGATCGGGAGCAGTCACCGCAGTTCGTCTGCTGAGTGGTGGCTGGATAGCGGCGCTACCTGTCATGTAACGAATGACAGAGGATTACTGACTGAAGTTAAGGCGGTCAATGAGAGAGTGGAGAACTACAACGGAGGAGAGACTCAGGTGACCCATGCAGGGACAACCGAGCTGGTTCTCTCGTCAGGTAAAAGTTTATTTTTAAAGAATGTTAAAGTAGTTCCAACATTAACTAAAAATCTGATTTCAATAAGTCTGCTAGACAAAGCTGGGATGACCTTCACAACTCAAAATGGTAGAATGACTCTTATGGTAAATTCACATTATTTTGGGTGTGCGTATCTGATCAACGGAATGTATAGACTTAGCTTAAATAATAATAGCATTAACCAGGTTAGTTCAAACCTCATAGATCCTAAGTTGTTACATAACAGACTTGGACATGTGAACTATAGGAAGATGCTAGATCTAGCCAAGAGTCAAAACATCCCCTTAGATCTGTCGATTCGATTTGACAAGTGCGAGGTGTGTGCTCAAACCAAAATTACTAGAAAGCCTTTCAGGTCAGTTTCTAGGAGCACAAAACTTCTTGAATTGATACATTCAGACCTCTGTGATTTCCGCAGTCATTCCACCAGAGGGGGAAGGAAGTATCTAATCACTTTCATAGATGACTTTTCTAGATTTTGTCATGTGTTTCTGTTGAAATCGAAAGACGAAGCGTTTGAGACGTTCAAGACCTTTAAGTCTCGTGTTGAAAATCAGTTAAGCCTGAAAATTAAGAGATTTAGAAGTGATCGGGGAGGAGAATATACTGCTACTGGCTTCAAGGAATTCTGTGCCTCTGAGGGAATAATTCTTGAAACCACAGCTCCTTACTCACCCCAGTCTAACGGTGTCGCCGAGCGTAAGAATAGGACTTTAACAGAAATGTTGAATTCCATGCTCCTAACAGCTGGCATGCCTAATTCCTTTTGGGGAGAAGCAGTCCGCACTGCAAATCACATTCTAAATAGAGTACCTCACTCTCAGCTCACTTCTACTCCGTATGAGCTGTGGCACGGTCATTCGTGCAGGTACGATACTCTAAAGACTTGGGGTTGTATTGCCTATGTGCGTATACAAGACCTTAAGAGGCCTAAGGTGGGACCTAAGACGATGACATGCGTCTATCTAGGTAGTGCAGAAGATAGTGCAGCAGACAGATTTCTCGATCTATCCACGAACACCGTGATAGAGTCTAGAGATGCCATATTTTTTGAAGACAAGTTCGTCAAAAATCATGGATTATCTGTCTCCGGGTCCAATGATATGATTACAGAATCTATCGTTGAACCTGACGCTGGCCCTTCTGGCACTGCTCCCCAACCTGTAGAGGTGGAACCTATTCCACTTAGAGCATCTACCAGAGAGAGAGTTCCTAAGGATTTTGGTGAGAATTTCATCACCTATCACTTAGAAGATGATCCATTCTCCTACCAGGAAGCAATGAGGTCTAGAGATTCGTTGATGTGGGCAGAAGCCATTGACGATGAGATGGACTCGCTGTTACATAACAATACCTGGCATCTAGTTGACCTACCGAAAGGTGCTAAAGTCCTAGGATGCAAGTGGGTTTTAAAGAAGAAGTTACATAGTGATGGATCTATAACCAGGTATAAAGCGCGTCTCGTAGCTAAAGGTTATAAGCAACAAGGGGGAATTGACTATTTTGACGTCTACTCACCTGTGTGTCATCTATCGACTATCAGGATTCTTCTTGCATTAGCCTCTATTGAGAACTTCATAGTTCATCAGATGGACGTTAAAACTGCATTCTTAAATGGAGAGCTTAATGAAGAGATCTACATGACGCAACCTGAAGGTTATGTTCACAAAGATCATAAAGACAAAGTGTGCAAACTCGATAAGTCAATCTATGGTCTTAAACAAGCACCTAAGATGTGGCACATGAAGTTTGATCAGGTGGTAAAGAGCATTGGATTCCAGTCCAGTCTCTCTGACAAATGCCTTTATTACCGCTCCTTGTCAAATCAAACAGTCATCATTTGCTTATATGTGGATGATTTGTTGATTTTAGGGTCTAATCTTGCTGCAGTTAGGGACGTCAAATCCACTCTGGCAGAAGTATTTGACATGAAGGATCTCGGTCCTATTGATACCCTGTTAGGTATGAAGGTTAGAGTTGACAAGGGTCGAGTTACTCTTAGTCAGGCTCACTATGTTGAGCAACTTCTCTCTACCTAGGGATATGATAAGAGTAGGCCGATTGAGACACCGTTTGACCACAATGTTAAGTTGAGTCCTAATCTAGAGGCCAGCATTGATCAGGTCAAATATTCCAAAATAATTGGTAGTCTCATGTACGCTACAACTTGTACGAGGCCAGACATTGCTTTCTCGGTTAGCGCGCTGAGTCGTTTTACCAGTAGTCCTGGCAAAGAACATTGGGTTGCCCTAGATAGGCTGTTGAGATACCTTCGAGGTACTGCTAACTATGCTCTGTGCTACACTGGTTTCCCACCTACCATGGAGGGACATTCTGATGCCTCGTGGTGTTCAGAAGACGGAAACAGCAAGTCCACCAGTGGATTCATATTCACCTTGGGAGGAGCTGCTGTCACTTGGAAATCCAAGAGACAGACCTGTATAGCTTTGTCGTCTATGGAGGCCGAGTTGTTTGCCTTAGCTTCAGCTGGTGAAGAGGCAGACTGGATCAGAAACTTGATTTTAGACATTCCCCTGTCTAAGTTACAAGTCAACTCGTTGAGCTTGTATTGTGATAATCAGGCAGTAGTTCAAGTCGTTAAGAATACCCTCTATAATACTAAGAGGAGACATGTACGACTGAGACATGCATTGTTGAATTATCTGAAAGCACAAGGAGTCATCACTTTGATTGATGTACGCTCAAAGGATAACCTTGCTGATCCACTGACGAAAGGAATGCCCAAAGATCGGTTAATCAAAACAGTGGGGGAAATGGGACTAAAGGCGATTTAGTTCGGTCTTAGTTCAGTATCAGGCGATTCAGTTCAGCCTTAGTCCAGACATTTTGATTATTCCACATTCCCTTGTCAATGCAAGTATGTTGTGGTCCGCTGATGTTCTTGGTTGCTGAGCTCGGATCTGGTAAGTTGTTTCATTCCAAACTTGATGTTAACAGCTTCATCGGATTCGGTTTTTGCCTTGGAGGAGAGTGTTATTCCAAACTTGATAACACAATCTGACTTGATTTGTCTCTTCTTCTGAAGATTGGTTCCATTCCAAACTTGATGAGTTCCAATTGACTTTAGAAGAGCAGTAACCGTGACATTCCATATAGGATTACAGATATAACTGCAATGTCTAGAAGTCTGATAATCGTTTCATTTGGAAACAGATAACAGATTCTGAGGTTAAACTATAATACTCTGTGAACGTGTCCTCCCAACCAAATTAAATAATAATCAATATTAAGTTTTATGCTAAAACTAGATATCTGCAAATTACAAAGGATAGAATTCATTCTAAAATGAAATTCTCTGTTGAATTGCAGGAGTTTCTGGGATAGGAGGAGCACTGGTTGTCTGGGATCCGGAGGAGGATGATCTTTTGGATGTTTAGCCTGTTTGAGTGTTATTTTGTTTTTAGTTCCTGTACTTCTGTTCAGAGCATTGTTTAGCTCTTATTTTATAGCACTGTTTGTTTGGACTTGTAGATCTCTGCTTGTTTTGGGACACCAGGTGTTTAGGGTCTGTGTCTCGATTGTACCTGAGACGCTTGTGTTGCAGCTGAGTTGTTTATTCACTTATGCATGCATGCTATCTTTTGTTATAGTCCGATTCTATCTTAAACAGGTGCTGGACACGGTTGTGTATGTCTCACTTCTGGTTGAATATTACACAAACCACCCTCTACCCGAAGTCTGGGTTCACGACGGACATAAGAGGAGATTGTTAATGTATTTATTTATATGTCCTACCGTGTTGAGTCCGACTCGGATAAGCTTAATAGGGTTCGTGTTACCTAGGACCCAATCCTATGCTGGAAGTACTATATATATCCCATTCCATACTTAGATGGGGTATTGTAGAATACTTTGAGCACATTCTAACCCTAACATCATTCGCATAAACAGGGGAACTAAAATCTCTTGATCAGATCCAACAGCTATATATACTTCAAATTGTTAGTTATATCCATGCTCTTCACTGCTTCCTACAACCTGAAGCAATTAGTGTGTGTATCCAGGATTATAAAATGGCAGAGAAGCTCCTGAACAAACTCAGCTCTGCTGCTCCTCTCATCATATTTCTTGGTCGTGATCTCGCTGCATGTCGACGATACCAATCTGATATGGCAAAGAATCAATTTAAAAAGTTTAAGATGGCATAAACATGTTTGATGACTACAGATTCTTCTGTCAGACAAAAAAAAATCAGCGGAAATCTGTTTAGAACATCGAAAATAGACCATCACTTACAATAGTGGTCTTAGGAGAAATAAAGGACCACTTTTTTAAGAAGAAAAACTATAAATGAAGCACTTTCCATGCAAAATTAAAGTGGGTAAAAGTCTTCTAGGAAGGCTGACTATACAGTCATAAGGCTCTGTTTGTAGGATCCGGATCCCCTGGAGTTCTTAGGGGAACTCCAGGGGGTGGAGTTCGCGATTCGAGCCCGATTCGTGTTGAATCGTAAAAAGTGGTTAGCATGAAAGTTGTAGATCTTTCCGAGACGAATAACTTTTATGTTGAACATTTTTT
The DNA here is from genome assembly GCA_033032865.1 of Dactylorhiza incarnata. Classification (NCBI taxonomy): domain Eukaryota; kingdom Viridiplantae; phylum Streptophyta; class Magnoliopsida; order Asparagales; family Orchidaceae; genus Dactylorhiza; species Dactylorhiza incarnata. Next base: position 13,397,067 of record JAWHQI010000003.1, on the reverse strand, counting down.
GATATGAAGTCATTTAGGCCCCCGATTTGGACCCCGAAAAAACTGACCCCGAAATTTATTAATTTAATATTTTTCGGGGTCAGTTTTTTCGGGGTCCAAATCGGGGGCCTAAACGACTTCATATCAAAAAATGTTCAACATGAAAGTTATTCGTCTCGGGAAGATCTACAACTTTCGTGTTAACCACTTTTTACGATTCAACACGAATCGGGCTCGAATCGCGAACTCCACCCCCTGGAGTTCCCCTAAGAACTCCAGGGGATCCGGATCCGTCGTAATTAATTGTGTATCGTGCGAAGAATAAAAGAAGCTAGTGCACCAGCAGACATACAAACCAAGTGGACTCCGTTTGTGCTATTTTCTTTTTGGGCATTTTTTTTATCTCGTTTCGTTCTCCGAGTAGGAGCATTCGAATCTATCCAAAGAAAAGTTGAAAAAAAAGTTTTTTTTTCATTTGATATGACAATGTAAGTCACGAGCATAACCGGATAAATTATTTTTCCTAATTTATTAGGGTTGGATAGGTAACAGCAAATAGAGTAAATTTTACGGTAAATCTATCTGCTCCGCTTGACCCTCTACCGGCCAATACTACGGAGCAGCCCTATAAGCATTCATCACAGAGACTAACATGCTTCGCTTAGCCACTAATTGACTAATACCTCGAAGCACCCTTACACAATTTATATTCTGAGAAAATTGATTACCTTGCGGATAAGACGTAAATGTATGCTTTTTGGCAGAGTACTCAGTGCGCAACCTCAGTCAATCTGCTTGCCATTTATACCCTAAAAATTAAACAAAACTTGGAAATAAACTTTAAACAAAGTTGTTATAAATACATGAAAATGAGGCAATATCATTACCTTCTCTGAAGATTGAAGTTTCAGAGGAGTGAGATGTTCTGGAGCTGGAAGGTCAATTCCTGAAAAAATAGAGCAAGATGCATCAGGATTTGGAATTTCTTATGTACATTGATATACAATATATATGCATAAATGCCATTAATATGATTGAAATCATTGTAATGCAATTCGAGAACAAAGCAACAGAAAGTAATAAGACAATTTTGAAGCAGGGCAAGAGTAATAAACAAAATTTTGAAGCAGGGCAAGAGAACAAAACAACAATCGAGAAATGTTGCATTATTTTGACAGAAGATTAAACAAAATTTTTATGCCATGATCACAACACTAAGTGGTTATGTTTAGGTTATGTTGAATAAGAAGCATAGTAGTAGATGGGCAAAGAAAAGAGAAGTATAGTAAACAAAACAAAGGCTCAGATTGTCATTTAAATGGGATTGGAGATAGGAAGAGAGAAGAAACTCAAATCTTCCAACCTCCTTCCAACAATAATAACACTCGCACAGGACAATTGTCGTGGAATGCAGTTTGTAAAAATATAAACTAAATTAAGATGAGAAATTGATTACCATTTCTTAATTAATGTAGATCAACCAATTAAGATGATTACTGGATGTTTGTTAATGCATTAATCAAGTTCCAGGCATATATGTTCATGAAATACTGTTGAAAAAAACTCATTTAACGAAATGAAATCTAGATAATTGGGGATTCACAACATTTGCCTTTGCATCCCTTTAATCCCTGTTAAATAGTTACATGTGTTAAATAGTTACAGTTGCCTTTGCATCCCTTTAACAACCAACATGAGCATGGGAATGCAGTTTGGACTATTCAAAGTAAGGGAAATCAAATGGAATCAACTTGCAATGAAATGCGATTTCAAGGTTGGACTATTCAAAGTAAGGGAAATCAAAAAAACGTTCACGAAATCCTCACAATTCCATTAGAGCAACAGAACACACTTTAAATGCATTATTACCAATGCTATTGAAATAATTTTTATTATTCAAATGAGTGTAGTTCTTCACAATGAAGTAATTGTTATTTTTGTTGTCAAACCCCTTTGGGGAAATACATTATAAAGGACAAAGTCCAGTGGGCTTCAGCTAAATGAGGATGGAGAATGCGTTAGTGGTTAGGGTTTGAAGGAGTGGATGCAGATCAAGGCATATAAAAAGCCAAGAAATTAACAACACAAAAACTGCGGCCAAAATTTAAGATCCATAAGCAATCTGAATGTATTGATGAAGTATTCAAAGCCTTGGAAGATGTAGTTTGAGATACCTGGCGGAGGAAGGAGCATAGCCCGGAAGAATGAGATCTGCACTTAGTTTATTCCGGAGTAAGGAGATCTGCAATTGACGTGTGGATGTGTGGAGGAGTCGCTGTGAAGCCTTGCGAGACTGTCGGCATCGAGATGCGGGGGTCGTCTTTGACTGGAAGAGATGGATTCCTGCGATGCGTAATGGATTTAGGGTATGAGAATGGATTTAGGGTCGATGTGAAGTGAAGAAGGAGGAGAGAAGATTTACCTAGTTGGCTAGAGTTCGAGCGGGGAGAAATGCCGGAGAAGCTTCAACAGGCGTAAGGGGGAAGAAGGGCGTGCGAGCGGGGAGTTCGAGCGCGGGGAAATGTCGGAGAAGCTTCAACAGGCGTAAGGGGGAAGAAGGGCGTGCGAGCGGGGAGGAGAAGCGAGCGGGGAGGAGAAGCAGCCGCGGGGTGAAAATTTAGGGCAGAGCGGGTTTAAGAGGGAATCGAAAATATAGATCAACGGTGTGGTGTTTGTAATGAATGGTGAGGATTCAATAATGTCTCATTTAGCTAGCCATAATACCTTGTCATTCAGACCATACTATATTTCTTTTTAATATAGTATAGATATATATGTATGTATGTATGTATCCTTAAGTGTGCATAATATACAAGATTCATTCATCCTATCGTGGTATCAGAGCCTTAGGGTTTTCCCGCAGGCTGTCTGATCCTGTTCTCCGTCGCTGCTTTTTCGTCATCCGCCGATCCCGTCGAGCGCCTTGCCGATCGATCCAGTCGAGCGCGCGTCACCGATCCCGTCGAGCTTCTCCGATCGATCTCTGATCCCAGTCGAGCGCTCGTCTCCTGCTACTGATACTGTCGTCGATCTTCTTCCGATCTCGTACTGCTACTGCCATCTCCAGAGTCGAGCGATCGATCTCGTCTCCTGCTACTAGATCGATCCCGTCGAGCTTTTCTTCCAATCGATCGATCACGCCGATCTTCGATCCCGGCTGCTCGTCCATCTTCGATCTTCTTCTCCGTCTACCCCGCATCCTCGATGGCCTCGTCTCAATCCTCAGCCATCCTTCAAAGGGCTGACGTCATCCTTGATGGACGGAATTACAAGGCTTGGTCTGCCACGGTCGGTGTCATTCTCCGTGGCCTAGATTTGTGGGGTCACATTGACAGCTCCGAGCCTGCTCCTGCACCGACGGTTACTGCTCCTGCTACTGACTCTTCCACTGTCAGCACGATCGCCTCCACCCAGGGCTCCGAATTAGCGCGATGGCGCTCTGACGACTCACGCACGATTGCCCTGATCTGTCAGTCTTGTGAGATTCCCATTCGGATGGCTATCTACGAGCTCCCTAGGCCAAGGCGATGTGGGATCACTTGCGCCGTCTCTATTAGTCGTCCAGTTAGGCCCCGCGCTACTCTCTGTTCCAGACCCTTGGCGTCTGCTACCAACGTGATCGGTCTGTTCAGGCCTTCTTTGCCGAGCTCCTTGATCTTTGGCGTCAGTGCGACGAGATGACTCCTCCCCCCTGTGCAACATGCCCTCAGTGTATTGCTATCTCTCGGGATCGCGGCTGTCAACGCTTGTTTAAGTTTCTTATGCGCCTACGCCCCGAGTTCGAGTCCATTCGCGCTCAGCTTCTACACCGGCATCCCCCTCCGTCTCTCAGCGATACTTTGGCCTTGGTGATCGCTGAGGAGACTCGTCTCCACTCCTTGGACTCAGCTATTTCTCCTGGTGGGATGCCTCACGCTGTTCTGGCTACTCCCCAGCTTCCACCGCAGTCATCTCTTGTCAGTGCTCCTCTGCTGATCTCTCCAGGTTATAGTGCTCTGGTGCGCCCTGTTCCTCGTCCTCCAGCGCCCTTTTCGGTTCAGTCTGGTGCTCCCCGTCGCCCATCTGACCGCTGTCACTACTATCAGTGCCTTGGTCATATCAAATCTGAGTGCCTCAAGCTTCAGAGAGCTCAGCAGTCTGGTCAGCAGCGTGCTCCCGATGCTCCTTTCTCTGTTGTGGCACCGTCTCTCTCTATTTCTGAGCTTGCTCAGCAGATTGCTTAACAACTCTCTCAGGGATCCCTGCCTCGCTCTACTGTCTTAGTTCTTTCACCGGATGCTTCTGATGCTTCTACCTCTCAGCCGGCAGCTTCCGCCCCTTCATGTATTTCTTCCTCCGACTGGTTGCTTGACTCTAGAGCTTCTTGTCATATGACTTATGATGCCACACACCTCTCATCCTGCCAGTGTGTTTCCCCTGCCCTTAGTATCATGATAGCCAATGGTACTATTCTTCCCATTACTAGTCGTGGCCTCCTTCATACTAGCCATTTCCATATCCCCGGCGTTGCCTACATACCCAAGCTATTCATGAATCTTATATCCGCCAGCCAACTCACATCCCATTGTTGCCTTATTGTTTTTGATGAATTTATTTGTCGCGTGCACGATCGTCTGACCGGGAAACTCCTTGGAGTTGGCCGTCGCCGTAGTGGGGTGTACGCCCTTGATTGCCTCCATCTTCCTTCCACTTCGTCATCTCCAGCTGCTGTCACCTTTTGTCTTCCTTCGGTGGCCTTTTCTCAGTGGCATCACCATAGAAATAATTTGTTATGCAAGATTAACTCAAAATACACTCACTCACATCCCGTTGCTATGGGTGGTTAGTTAGTTTGGACTTACGAGTGGTAGGCTCGGTGGTTGTAGGTACAGATGGGTTAGTCCGGCGAGTCGGTGGCTCGGAAGGTTTATAGTGACGGGCATGTTAGCCCGGGGAGCTTATGGCTCGGAGATATATAGTAATCATAATTGCATGTGCATAAAGGTGGTGGGTCTTTGGTATTGGACGGTCGTTCACACCGACGCCGATACACTGACTCGGCAAGTGTGGATTTACACTTGGCCAAGGAAAGTCTGGTGGTCCAGCCAATAAGAGTACGCAGGCGCTCCACGATGTGTTCTTTACGTTGAGGCGTACGATAGGTCTAGGTTAGGTAGTGTGAATACCAACCTAGAGGTGGGCGAGGCCCAACCCACCGCTTCCGTTTGCCACTACAGGGGTATCCTGGGAGTTTTGCTAGCTCCAAAAAGGGGGAACTAAAGGTCTATGCGCATAGAGTCGGGTGTGTGAGTTGCACTTGTGTGATCATAACATTACCCAACATAACTCTGCGTGTCATAGCATAAACATTACATTTCAACCCCCACCCCTATCGTATAAATTGGTTATGAGACTTTTTATATGATAGACCTTGCTAAACGACCCCTTGGTCTATATGTGCATTCCTATAAATCAATGGTTACTTTTCTATTCTATACTTGCTTACTTTACTTGTTCTTTACCTTGCTTTATTTACTACTTTATATATATATAAACCTGTGTAGTGATAGATAGTCATGTAGCTAAGACATGTCACCTGCTTTGTTTTATACCCCTTGCTGTCCTCCGCTTCATCCACCCGCTCGGTGCCTAGGACCATTGGGGGATGGATGGGGGGAAACGAGGCTTAGTCTTTTTGACTAACGGTCGGTGGACCATATCATTTTAGGGGATCGGGGAGACGCATTGTAACACCCCAGTTTTGCTGATCTGAGAGCTAACGTCGGGCGTTAGATATTACCGCCGGCGGTAGCCATTTCAGCGCGTGGTCGACGAATGTCGAAGGTGCGCGTGTTCGACGAACGTCGAACGTGCGCGTTTTCGTTAAGGCACTAGCGCGGCGCATTAGAGCTAGCACGACGCGTTAGGAGGTTGCTAGAATGTGAAAACTGAGGTCTGTTGCTGGCGCGGCGCGATAGACCTACAGCTGGCGCTATGCTTTTTTTGCTGGGAACCACTGAGACGGCAGGATTGGTTCGCGAAGCTAGCGCGACACGTTAGCGCTACCGCCGCGCGGTAGCTGACGGACCCAGATCCGTAAATAGCTAAATCGGGGCGTCCGTTGGGCTTAGATCTTGATCGGATGGCTGAGAGGGGTTCGTGGGAGAACCCTAAGTAGGGCTGCGAGGGTTTCCCTCTTCAATTTTCTTTTCATCGTGGGTTTGAGGGCTTGAGAGAGGGAGAGAGTTGGAGGAGGAAGAGAGCTAGTTCCCACCATTGTTGGATCTTCGGAGCTCCGTTCGCCGATCCGAGACCGGCAGCACGTATGGGGCATCGAGGCGCTTCTTCTCCTCTGTTCTTTTCAAGTTTCTCATGGCTAGGAGGAGATCTCAAAAGGTAACGACATTTCTCCTCCCGGTCTTTAGGATGCGTGCATGGCATCCCTTTTTCCTCTCTATTTTTTCTGCATTTTGGCACCGAATCCGTCGAGTGAGGGGGATTCGGGTCGCCTTGGTTCAAGAGGAACCATCGGGTCGATTGAGTCCGTCCCCGACATAATTTGCACTAGAAATCCGCTTCGTATGTGGATTAGGCATTGTGGTTGAAGCCGGTTTCGCGACCGTTGGTCCGATTCGGTGATGTTGATTGACGCGCATTTTAGGGGTTTTGCTAGAAATCCGAATACGGTGAATTCGTCGTCGTGATGCCCTTGTAGTTTCGTATGGTAACGAATGTTGGGTTTCGGGCGGGGAAATAATGTGCGGATTATGGGGCTTGTGATGCCTAGTATTGTGCGAAGGTGTGATTTGGTCTTTGTGGTCGGCTGACTATCCCGTGAATGCTAGAATTCATGTGTGGAGAGTGTCCCGGCAAGACAAGTCCCTTCTGTGTTGATTGATGAGAACGTCTGTGCTACGGACGAGTTCGATAACGGTCGCCAGGCGAGGCAGTCGGTGGACGTTGTCCCGATTGTAAGACCAGCGCCTTGGGACGTTTGCTTGGAGTATAAGCCAGAGTTCTTAGCATCGGTTTTGTGTGGTTTTGGCGGCAAGAATATGTGAGCTGTCTGGCAAGCCCGATGGCATTGTGGGCCAGGCGCGGTGGGCCGCAGCGTGAGTTCTTGGCCTTGGGCTACGATGCCTTTTTAGGGAAAATGTCGAGTACCCCGTATTTGTGATGTTGATGTATGATGATGTGTTAGATTCATACGCTTTAGGGTGCCTTGGGTGAAACCTGGGTTGCATTCATATTGCATTTGTAGGCCCCCTTTTATTACATGCTCAGCATAGAAACGTGGATGATGGTTGTGACACTCATACCTGTTGTTTGCTTTTCCTTATATACATATGCATACGAAGTGCTGACTTGCAGAGTGATGTAGTTCCCCGGAGTCCGCTAGGACGGCCGGGAGGAGGGGTATTGCTACACCGTTTGTGGTCAGCCATAGCTGACCCTCATTTACCGCTCTTTGTGATTTGGATGCAGGCCAAGGATCGCAGGCTGGACCCAGCTCGCCGACCAAAAAGGCCTAAAGCTTCATGAAGTGTTTAGTTTGCTTTCCTACATTATTGTATTTGTCTTTTGTTATTTCCGGCTTGCATGTCGAGGTAGCTTAGGGAAGCTAGTTTTTCCTACTTTTGGGATCTCTTATTTGTGTTGAATGTTTGATGACTTGGACACTGGTTTTGTAAGGCCTTAAGGCCAGTTTTACTCCTATGATTTATGGACAATCTCCGTGTTTCTTAGTTTTGTTTCCGCTGTGTTATCTGAGTTTTGAGTTGTGTTGACGCCAGGAAAATCCTGACCCCAAAATTCGGATCGATGCAGTCGGAGGCTACTCGCCCAGTAGCCCAACGAGACGGCTAAGCTGGCAACGACGAAGAAGCTGGAAGAGCAACAAACAGGACCCCAGGTGCTGCGGTTGGGAGGTCCCACCATGTACCCGGAAGCTCAAAGGAGTCTTCCCCTCCACAACCAAAAATGGCCGAGCAGGGTACGAGGAAGGCACCAACTTGGCAAGGAACAAGGGAGCAACAGCCAAGTGGGTGGGTCCAGAGTTCGAAAGTTGGGTTCCGAAAGCTCAGCCAAAGGTGCCAATCCAAGTACCCCTGGGGTCCTATTTATAGGAAAACCAAAGGGTAGGGGGTCTTTTTATAGCCCAACCCCTAACCTGGCGACTATGGGATACTCGACACGTATCTTCAACCATAGTTGCCCATCTGGCGAGTATTGGGTGCTGCTCGCACAAGCCGGGCCAATACTCGCTCAGGTCTACTACTGTTCCTGCGCTCGACGAACTTCTCTGAAGACTGCGTTCGACGAACTCCTGGCTACGTTCGACGAACTCCTGGCTGCGTTCGACGAACTCCTGGCTGCGTTCGACGAACTCCCGGGGGCGAGATTTTAGCCCTAGTCGCCTACAAGGCGAGTATTAGCCAATACTCGCCAAGCCTTCTTCTGTTCTTGCTGGTTGACTAACTCTCTGAAGACTGCTGTTCGACGAACTCCTGGCTGCGTTCGACGAACTCTTGGGGGAGAGCTTTAAGCCCTAGTCGCCTACTAGGCGAGTATTAGCCAATACTCGCCAAGCCTTCTACTGCTCCTGCCTACCAAACTTTGACTTCTGCTCTGACCTCTTTGATTTTGACTCTGCTTACGTGGCCTGGAGTGGGTCCTATCCTCGGAGAATAAGGGTTGTACACAATCCCCGCTCTTTGCGAGTGACGTAGTTGCTCGGAAAGAAACATCCAACATTTATTCTCCGAGCTTCCATACTGGCGAGTATTCTAGATATATCGGCATCTCGCTGGCCGACGCCGGAACTCTATATATAGAGGGGGGGGGGTCTCTGACAGAACTGCCTTTTCTGCACTCGCCTACAATGTCGCACAATTACGCCGAGGCGGCTGAGAAAGCCATGGCCGGCCTTACGTGTTTGTTCGGTGCTCCTGCTCCTCCTCCTCGCGTGGATGCCGAGGTAGAAGCCTTCCTCGCCTCTAAGAAGAGGAAGAGGGCGGCCAAGAAGAAGAAGAAAGGGAAGAAGAAGGCGGCCTCAGAGAATGTCGCCGATCCTTTGAGCGAGCAGCATCAGCAGCTGCTGGACGACTTGAGTCTCTCCCAGGGGGGCGGCTCGTCTGCTCCTGCTTCTTCCGTGTCGGAGGTCGCTCCAGAGCCGAGTAGGGCTGGGGCCCAGACTCAAGCCCAACCGGATCTCGCCCCTGCGCGAGGTGAGCTCCTTTACTCGCCTTTCTGAGGATTTTGTTGTTATAATGTCGCTGCTTGGCGAGATTCTGATGTCTTCTTTTCTGTTCGCAGATCCGCCGAGTACTGAGGCGCAGGAGGAGCCTTTGGCTGTCCCGCCATTGCGGTCTTCTCCCATGATCTCGCCTGAGGGGGGATCTTGGGGTGGTCACCCGCTGAGGATTTTCCACAGTTCCTTAGTGGACAGGAGGCCAATGAGCGAGCAGGGGGCTCCTGTAGCGAGCATCATCCCTCCTCCGCCACCACCTCCTTTGCGACCAGACCCAGCAAGCAGCTCGCAGCTGCCCGGGGTCGGGCTTCCGCCACCCCCTCCTGGTCTTCCGGGCGATCAACGCCCTTCAACTTCTGCTGCTCCCTCCACCCACCAAGGGGAGTCCTCGCGCATGGGTGGGGTCGGAGGGTCTTCTGGATTCTTCGCTCCAAGGGGTGGAGGGCGACCAGGAGATGGTTGCGGTCGGGGGAGCACGCCTTCCAACCGGGATCATCCTGGCGGGCACTCCACTCGCCGGGACGCTTCTCATCGCAGCCTCTCCCCGCACCATGGAAGGGGCTCTCCTCACCGGCGATCTTGCAGCCCTGCTCGCTGACGTCCCGCAGCCCTCGGCCAGGTACTTGGTCGCTATCTTTGGTAGTCGCCTCTGATGTTCGCACTGCTCTTTGTTTCTTCGCTGGAGTTCTGACGCTTTATCTTTTTTTCTGCAGGTCACGCCCATACTCCCGTGGGAGCTCTGATCGACGCTATCGGGCTCACTCCTCGCGAGTACCAAGAGAGGGATACTCGCTCTATCTTGGAGTTGGAGTCCAAGATAGAGAGGCTGGCGATCTGTGAGCCTCATCGCCGCCTGACTGAGGTGGAGTCGCGGGTTGAGCGCCTGGCGGCTAGCAATCCTCACCGTCGCTTGACCGACTTGGAGGCGCGAGTGTCTCGGCTAGAGGAGTTTGATACTCGCCTGACGGGTACTGAAGCTTGCCTCCAGTCTATCAGTGACTTGGAGCGCCGGGTCGTGAGGATCGAGCATCGACAGCAGCTGCACCACGACGAGCTGGTCGGGATGCGCGCGAGCATGGGCTCGGTTGGAAGGCTGGCGAGGATCGAGGACCAGCTGCGGCAGGGCGAGGATGCTATGTCCGTGGCCTTCGAGCACTTCAAGCGTGCTCGCAACATGGGCTGGGTCGGGCGACATCCTCAGCCTCAGGATCCCCAGGCGAACACTCAAGGACAACCTTAGCCGCTGTCTTCCTTTATTTTCCTTCTTTCTTTATTGTAGTTGCTATGTCGCTTCTGGCGAGCATCCTTGTAGTCTTGAACACTTACTTTATTGATGTAGTATTTATTTTACCGAGTATTGAGTACTCGCCCTTTGTTCCTTGTTTTGTTCACTATGTTGTTTTTGCTGAATTTTTTCTATCTTCTTTTCCTTTTTGTTGTTTTGGCGAGCATTGGTTGAATGTCGCCTGCGTCTTGGCGAGTTTCTTCATGTTTCTTTGATGCAGGTACTCGCTAGTTGAAGGTCGGCGGGTTGATGTATTCTGCTTTTTTTGGCGACTTTCTTTGATACTCGCCACCAATAGTCGTACTCGCGACGTCATGTCCGACAAGCCAGATTACCCGACTACTATAAATAGGGTGGGTGGGTGGGTGAGTCTTGAATACGCTTGGGCGATCTTCTACTTCTCATGCGAGTATCTTCTTGTTTGTCTTTCTTCGCCTTTCTTCTATACCCGCTCCTCTCTTCTTCTTCTCTGTTTCTTCACGATGACTGACGAGGCGACCATCCGGCGGGCTAACCATGCTAAGAATTTCGAGGCGAACTCTTTCAAGAAGCCGATTAATTGGCAAAAGGACTTGGATGAGTTTAACGCCAAGTTCGCGACACAGGGGTATGTCGCCAGGCTTCCTCGCCCGACTGAGCGACTGAACACCTCCTCGCCCCTAGGGATGATTTTCCCTATTCGCCACTTTGAGGTCGGCCTGCGACTACCATTGTGGCCAGAGTTTTGCCAGATTCTCCGATTCTATGGGATAGTCCCCGCCCAGATCAATCCCAACGGGGTGGCGATGATCGTGGGGTTCCTTTGCTACATGCGGGACCAGAAGATCGCCTTCGACCTTTCGGTCTTTAGGCGAGTATTCTCCTTCATGGCGACCGGCGAGGGCGTCATCTTCCTGTGCAGTCACGTCTGCACACTGGCGGGCACGGCGAACAGGAACCATCGCTGGGGCGAGCGACTAGTTGTCATTGAGGGCGACTTTGTGGGCATCTCCAGCTCGCCCGTCCAGCCGTCAGAGCAAGTCTTCACAGTCCCTATCTTGGAGGAGATCAAGGAGAAGCTACTCGACTCCTTCAGGAATCGTCGCCTCGACGTGATGCTCTGGAGGAGGCGAGTAGACGAGCTCACTGAGGTGCTCCCAGGGGAAGGTATCTTTCGTGCGAGCATCTGCTATACTCGCTCTTCGTCTCCCTTTTGGCGACTCACTTTCTATTTTCCTTTGTAGACGTGCAAGCTCTACCGCGCGATCTTCTTCCTCCGGTGGTGAAGGCGACGACTGCTACCCAAGGGGGTGCGGGAACCTCGGCGCGCGAGGTTGGGGGCTCCTCCCCAATCGACTTGTCGCCAGGGGGCGACGAACCCAATGTCGCCGGCGATGAGGCCGGGACTTCAAAGAAGCGGACGGGCAAGGCCAAAGCCTCTGAGCCCAAGAAGAGGAAGAAGGAGGTCGCCCATAGGGACTTGGGTCGAAAGGCGGACCCTTTGGAGGCTGGCGTGTAACATACCGACTTTTATTGGGCCACTAGACCCTAGTGAGCCCAATAAAAGTAGGCCCGAGCAGTAGAAAACGACCATTTCGGGTATCGTAGCGCGCCACTAGCTCATTATTATGAATAGTGACCGTACGAACCCCGAATTGACTTCCGTCAGTTCCGTTGAACTCGTATGGACAATACGAGCGCAACGGAATTCATTGCACTTCGATCCGAGGTCGTTTGGAGAAAACGACCATTTCGGGTATCGTAGCGCGCCACTACCTCATTATTATGAATAGTGACCGTACGAACCCCGAATTGACTTCCGTCAGTTCCGTTGAACTCGTATGGACAATACGAGCGCAACGGAATTCGTTGCACTTCGATCCGAGATCGTTTGGAGAAAACGACCATTTCGGGTATCGTAGCGCGCCACTACCTCATTATTATGAATAGTGACCGTACGAACCCCGAATTGACTTCCGTCAGTTCCGTTGAACTCGTATGGACAATACGAGCGCAAGGAATTCGTTGCACTTCGATCTGAGGTCGTTTGGAGAAAACGACCATTTCGGGTATCGTAGTGCGCCACTACCTCATTATTATGAATAGTGACCGTACGAACCCCGAATTGACTTCTGTCAGTTCCGTTAGGATCATATAACCAATACAAGCACAACGGAACTCGTTGCGTCTCGATATAAGGTCGTATGGAGAGTATGCCATTTTAGTCCTATGCAGATCGCCTCAGTACAACGCACAAGATATAAAGCACACGAGCCCGGCATCGGCCCCGGCAACTCTTATCGTGCCCCGGGAGCCAAGGAGGACCCCACCCTAAGTTGACTTAGTCAACCCCCCCCCCCCCCCGAACTCGAAATTGCTAAAGAAAAGGGGGGGGGGGAGAGAAAAACCCCCCCAAAAGGGGGGGGGGGGGGGGGAGGCTGCCCCTATTAGGGCAAGGGGCAAGAGAGAGAAAGGAAGGGGGGGGGGGGGGAGAAAATATCTCCCCCCACTCACCCTCCCTTCATACACGTGGAAGGGAGGGAGAGGGGGGGGGGGGGGGGGGTGATCTCCCCTCCTTCCTATAAAAGGAGGGGCAGCCCCCTCCATTTCCCCCCACACCACCTCCCTCTCTCTCTCAGCTCCCCTCTGCCGGCAGCCCCAGCCACCCCCTCCTCCTCCTCCTCCTCCTCCTTGCCGGAGCAAGCCAACCCCAAGGCCGCCGCCCCCACCTCCTCCCTCATGGCCGGCCGCCCCTCCACCCGAGCCCCTCCCCAGGTAGAACCACCTCCCCTCCTCCTTCCCACCTCCCGGAGGAAGACCCCCCCTCCCCCTGTCGCCGGAACGCCGCCGGCCGCCGCCCCGAGCCCTGCAAGGTTTGGGGAGGAGGCGGCCGAGGAAGCTCTCTCCCCCAGCGCCGGTGGTGGCGCTGGGGGGGAGGGGGGTCCCCCTCGAGGATCTCGGCGCGGCACAGGGGAGGCGGCCGGGCCGCCAGCGGGCACAGCCGGCGGCGCCCGTGGCCTCCCCCTCCTCCCCGCACTTCCTGTAGGAGGAAGACGCCCTCCCCCGGCGGCGGCCGGCGGCTCCAGGCTGCCGGGCCACCGCTGGAGTAGGCGCCGACCCCCGGCTCTCCGACCGGGGGCGGCATCAGTGGCCCTCAGCGGGAGGACGGCGGTGCAGCGGGCCTGCATGGCCCATGCAGGCCACGCCCCCCCGCCTCCCGCCCTCTGTATCTCCTTCCCCCGGCGGTGGCCGGCGGCGCCAGGCCGCTGGACCACCCCCGGAGGAGTCGCCGGCCCCCGGTGCACCAACCGGGGGCACACCCCGCACCCCTCCTGACAGAGGCGGCGGCGGCTAGCATGCATACTGCATGCAGGCCGCCACCGCCCCCGTGCCGCTTTCGGCACTAACCCCGGCGGTGGCCGGCGGCGACCAGCCCGCCGGACCACCACCGGAGTGGTCGCCGGTCCCCGGCGCACCGACCGGGGGCGGCGCCGGCACCAGCCGACCACTGCCCGGCGGCGGCAGCGGCCACCTTTCGGCCGAGCAGCGGGAGCCGCACGATCTCCTCCCAGGAGATCGTGCGGCTCCTGTATTAGCGTTTCCCGCCCCGCCCCTTACCTCCACATGAGTGCCCCCACAGCGGATCCGCTGTGGATCCGCTGTGGGGACCCAAGGAGGGCGCCCGGTGCGGCGCCCTCTGGCTCTTCCCTGCCTCTAACCGCACCCCACCCCTCTTTTTTCTTCCTCTTTTTTCTAAGGGAAAATGGGGCCTCTTCAAAAGAAACTTCCTAAATGAAAATTGTGCCCCACTCTTAGGGGCACCTCCTGTAATGTTTTGGGATTTTTAGGAGGAGTTTTACTATTTTTAAAACCCATTATAAAGTTTATTTTAGGAAATAAAATGCCTAAATGAGTTTCTAAAATTCCCCAAAAATTAGGGGCTCTAAGCATAGGTATTTTCCAAATACTACCAAAGTTGGGAGGTGTGACCTCTTGTTTTGATCCCTTAAATGCTTTTACAAGCATAAATAGACGCCCAAAAAAGGGCGAAATTCCTCAAAATAAATCGGCGCCCCTCGACGCATATTTTAAATGCTTATCAAAATTATGCGTACCAATCTAAAGAATCGACTAAGCTCGGGAAAGCAACGCAAAAAGCGGAACGACATCGCGGCGCGGTGCCGAAATTTCACCCCGCCGCGACGATAATAAAAGAACGTAGTCGTCGATCGAAGCCTCCTCTCATGGGGTGATTGGACTACTAACCATTTCTTCTTATGCTTTTACTGCTTTCCGTACTGTCAATTAAATCCAGTCTCATACTGGTCCCCCGCACTTATTTCCTGTACTTTCAATTAAATCCAGTCTCGCACTGGTCCCCCGCACTTATTTCCTGTACTTTCAATTAAATCCAGTCTCGCACTGGTCCCCTGCACTTACTTTCTGTACTTTCAATTAAATCTAGTCTTGCACTGGTCCTATCATTATGGCCTTTGCTTTCGGCCTACTTTTCTGTTTATTACATGGCCTTTGCTTTCGGCCTACTTTCTGCTTATCATTATGGCCTCTACTTTCGGCCTACATTTCTGTTTAGTATTATGGCCCCTGCCTCGGCCTAATTTACTTGTTAGTGCAGAGCTGCCGTGGCGACGAATGCGGTGCTTGTCCTCCCATCGGCGAGGCCTTAGTTGGGGAAAACCCGGAGTTGAGTCTCTCCTCCCAGGTTGGTCCCAAACAAGGAGCCCTCATACCGCTAAGCCTCCCGGTACAAGATCGTGCGACCGGTCGAGTAGAATTGCCACGTGGCCTAAGGGTTTGTTTTATATAAAACGGGTGAAGATTGATTGGAAGTGGCGGGTTGGTCACGCTCGCAGACCGTTCGTACCAGTGCGGGTGGGTTGACGACTCATGGTGACAGGGAGATGTGTGCAGCGGGTTATCACCCTCCGAACATGCAGTTTTGCCTCCGCTGGTCGGCCTACAAATCGGCTCGCCGGATGTCGCTCACATCCAGTTGGTACACCAAGTTGTACAGGAGGGCCTGAATGATACGGTACGACTACATTCAGAAGTGGCAAGACTGGCCACTGTCACCGACGGCCACATCGGTGAGGCCCGCGGGGTTAGCTCCCCTGCTGGAACAAAAGCGGTCTAAACTGTGTCGACACAGGGTCTTTTGTGTGCGTACGGGTTTGAATACCTGGGTGTGCGTCTGCGCGGCATAGTATTGTGTGGTTACTATACAGCGCACATACGGGCCTTAGGGCATGCGGCCTATCTATATATATGCGTCTATATATATATATTCACCTGCTACTAACCCTCTTCCTTGCTTCGGCTATTTCATTTCTGTCCTTTAGCCGTCCCCCCCCCCCCCCCCCCCCCGGATAAGGATCCGGGGAGGGGAGGTATTGTTCTACTTAGCTCTGTGACTAACGGTTACTTCTTATAACCAATCACAGGAAACGGGACAGCGCGAAGCCCCCACCCCGCAGGATGAGATACATGCCTTAGAGATGGCCCGATCGGACACCCCAGCCTCTCCTCCTATCTTCAGAGACGTGAGTGCGAGAGAATAAAGACTAGCCTAGGGATCCTTGTTGTTTGGACTATGTAGCCTTCAGGCAACATTTTGTAAAACGATAGGCTCCGGCCATATTTAGATGTATAATATAAGCAGTGTGCTTGTTTCCTTTATATTATCTGTTTCCGCTGTGCGATCTGATGTGATGTAATGATTCTTGTGCCTGACAAAGAGACCGCTCAGTGCTTGAGTGGGTGGGACGTCGCCACCCGGAAAGCACTAGGTGGTCCTCTTTGGGCAGTAAGATCCCCCCCTCCCGGAACCCGGTTCAGTCTGGGGAGGGGGGGGGGGGGGGGTCTTACAAATGGATCAGAGCTACCACGTTCCGACCACATGGGGCAGTCTTTCGATCCTCCCTTCCCCGGTTCCGTTTCTTGGTTCGGGACGAACCACGCAGAGGAAGCCTGGTAGACCCTTTAGGTTTAAGGTTAAGGACTCGAGACTGCACGATAGTACACCCACACGTTTTCCGCTTCCTTTTCTTTCAGTCCTGCAAAATTCCCTTATTTTTGCAAGTTCTGACACCCGTTTGTTACTTCTCCAGATACCGGAGTCAAGTAACGGAAGGTCCTCCTCCCGAGACCAGTACCACCCTACCACCCCACCACCAGCTCAGACCGCTCCAGCCACAGTTCCGTTCGGAGAGACAGAGCTCGGGCAGACCCTGGTAGCCCTGTTGGCCGCCTTCCAGACAGCCACCTTACGGCCACCCCAGCAGACCACCGTACCCACCGATCTGCTGACGACGTTCCGAGGGCTAAGGCCCCCCACCTTTCGGGGTACAGAGTCAGCCATCCAGGCCGAGGAGTGGGTGGAGAGGGTAGAGGAGCTTCTTGTAGGGATGATGTGCCCAGCAGTAGCCACAGTATCCCTAGTGGTGACCATGTTGGAGGGCTATGCCCGAGACTGGTGGAGGGCAGCTAGCCGCTCCACTTTTAGAGGGCGACCCCTCAGCACCATTCTCTGGGGGGAGTTCTCTGAGGCCTTCTTAGAGCATTTCATTTCGGATGCAGACCGGATGGCACTACAGGAGCGGTTCCTGCAGATCAGGCAGGGAGATAGGACAGTCCCAGACTACCAGAGAGAGTTTATCCACCTGGCCCGCTTCGCCGGGACCTTAGCAGGTACGGATAGGGACAGGGCGGCCAGATTTTACCGGGGATTACGAGACGACCTCCGTCAGGCCTTGATCATGATTTCCCAAGCATCCTTCCACACGATCGCCTCACATGCCACCGCTCTAGAGATGGACCAGCGGATGGTAGCCCAGCAGCGGAGGGGACACGTAGGTGTTCCCCAGACACAGGGCCGAGAGAGAAGGGTAGGTCCTCGCAGGCAGGGCCGAGACGGGAGACAGCGTCAGCGTCACCAGCCATATAGACAGGCACCCCAGCCCCGACCAGCACCCCCAGCCCCAGCACCTCAGGTCGTCCCAGCCGCACGACGAGATGTTTCCCTTCGCAGGGAACTGCTACCTATGCCAGCAGCCTGGGCATATACGAGCCTTCTGCCCACAGGCTACCGGGGGACCCAGTTTAGGAGCAGTACAGAGAGCGGCGGAGAGAGGACGAGGTGGACGCAGAGGACGTCCCGCAGGCAGGAGGGAGCCGGCTAGGCAGGGCAGAGCAGCACCGCTCGAGGCATACGCGTTGGATCTTCAGCACGGTCCTGCTCCTAACGTAGTGATAGGTATCTACTTCCGATAGTACGATATCCTAGGAGATGTTATAGCTTTATATATTGGGACTTTTGTATATGTCATCCCTACTCCTGTATATGTGTGAAAAGCTTATGATTATGATATATATACATATATGTTATCAGGTTTACTTTTGGTAGAAGGTCGTCCCGCTAAAACACTGTTCGATACCGGCGCCACACATTCTTTCGTTGCACAAAACTTCATCGCTGACAAGGAGAACACGGTACGATCATCCGAGATGTCAATCCGAATACGACTCCCGGATGGATCAGATATGACCTCCACCGAAAAGTGTTCCTTCCAGGCAATGCTAGGAGGCATAGAGTTCAAAGTCAACGCCACCATCTTAGCAATAACCGGGTTCGACATCATTATGGGAATGGATTGGTTGGCAGAGCACAGCGCCCAAATCAATTGTTCGACTCGAGAAATCCGCCTCCAGAATCCGAATGGGCAATTTATCACGCTAGCAGGTATACCCTCCGTCACCCGCATTATCTTAACATCCGCACAAACCATCAAGGCAGTTCGACGGAAGGACGAGATATACCTAATCTACTTTGAAATGGAGAACACGACGCAAGTACTCTCTAAAGTACCTGTGATCAGGGACTTCCCAGATATCTTCCCAGAGTCACTCCCCGGGTTGCCCCCGCAACGGGAAGTGGACTTCCAAATCAAACTTACTCAAGGAGCCCGACCAGTGTCCCGAGCACCGTACCGGATGGCCCCGAGGGAACTGGCCGAGCTCAAGATTCAGCTACAAGAGTTAGTCGACGCAGGATTCGTACGTCCTAGTACCCCCCCTGGGGAGCCCCAGTACTGTTTGTAAAAAAGAAGGATGGATCACTGCGTCTCTGCATCGACTACAGAGGTTTGAATAAACTCACTGTCCGGAATACCTATCCCCTACCCCGGATAGATGAACTGTTCGATCAACTGCAAGGCGCGTCCGTCTTTTCCAAGATGTACTTAAGGTCCGGCTACTATCAACTTAGAGTGCGAGAAGAGGACATTCCCAAGACCGCCTTCAGCTCTCGTACGGACTATACGAGTTCATGGTAATGCCATTTGGGTTAACCAATGCCCATCCGCCTTCATGGCTTTGATGAATATGGTATTCAAACCCTTCCTGGACCATTTCGTAATAGTCTTCATAGATGATATTCTCATCTACTCAAAGAACAAAACCGATCACTCCAGGCACCTCCAAATGGTACTACTTAAGCTAAGGGAGCACTCGCTCTTCGCCAAGTTTAGCAAATGCGAGTTCTGGATGGAAGAAGTCGGTTTTCTGGGACACACCGTCAACAAGAACGGAGTAGCGGTGGATCAAGCCAAGGTGTAAGCGGTACGAGATTGGCCGCCACTAAAGACAGCAGCAGACATCCGAAGTTTCCTTGGCCTCGCCGGCTACTACCGTAAGTTCGTCGAAGGTTTCTCCAAAATCGCGCTACCCCTTACCTCTCTCACCAAGAAGGATGTGACATTCCAATGGTCTCCCGAATGCGAGGCGGCATTCGTCGAACTGAAGAACCGGCTGATGTCGGCCCCAATCCTAACCCTCCCCTCCGGTACCGAGGGTTTCCAAATTTATGCCGATGCCTCTCTAAAAGGATTGGGGGCCGTGCTTATGCAACATGGCAAGGTGATTGCCTACGCCTCACGTCAGCTCAAGCCGCACGAACTAAACTACGCCACCCACGATCTGGAGCTGGGGGCGGTAGTTTTCGCATTAAAAGTCTGGAGACACTACCTCTACGGGGTACGATGCGAAATCTTCTCCGATCATAAAAGCCTCAAATACGTCTTCACCCAGAAAGAGCTGAACCTCCGGCAACGCCGGTGGTTAGAATTTCTCTGTGATTATGACTTCGCCCTCCACTACCACCCCGACAAGGCTAATAAGGTTGCAGACGCCTTGAGTCGGCAGCCTCCGAGGACAGGGAGTTGGTTAGAAATGGTGCCAGAGGAGTTAGTCAAATCATTGGCAGAAATGGATATTATCCTCATCGCCCGCAGAAATCCGATGGAATACCAGGCCCAGCTCTACTGGATGGAAATACAGTGCGACATCTGGAAGAGGATAAGAGAAGCTCAGAAGATTGACGTAGAAGCAGCCCCGATCATTCAAGCCCTGCAGCATGGTGCGCAGGAGGATTACAACTTGTACGATGGCATCCTGCAGTTCAGACACCGCATATTCATCCCCGCAACAGAAGGAATTCAGGAAGAAATCCTCCGCGAAGCGCACCAGACCAGGTACTCGATACACCCGGGAGTAGTAAAAATGTATACGGACCTGCGAAGGACCTTGTATTGGCCAGGAATGAAGAAGGATGTCACCAACTATGTTGCACGCTGCCAGACCTGTCAAATGGTCAAGGCAGAATGTCGAAGCCCAGGAGGCCTACTACAACCACTGCCCATCCCGGAATGGAAGTTCGAGGATATTTCCATGGATTTTGTCCATGGCATACCCCGATCCCGTGCAGGTAACGACTCCATATGGTTAGTAGTGGACCGCCTCACCAAGGTAGCCCGATTCATCCCGAACCGGCAAGGCGACGGTGTCGACATTCTAGCCCAACTATTTATCGAGCAGGTAGTCCGATTTCATGGAATACCCAAATCAATCATCTCGGACCGCGACGGGCGCTTTACATCGAAGGAATGGAGAAGAGTGCAAGCTTATCTAGGAACCAGATTAGCTTTTAGCACCGTCTTCCACCCCCAGACCGATGGGCAGACGGAAAGAACGAATCGGACGATGGAAGATCTTCTCCGACTATGCATAGTGGAGCACAACGAGCCATGGGAGCAGTTACTACCTTTGGTAGAGTTTTCATATAACAACAGCTTCCAGGCAAGCATCAAGATGGCACCTTACGAAGCCCTCCACGGAAGACGCTGTCGAACCCCGCTATCTTGGGCACAGGATGAGGACCCCGAAGCCTTGGGAGTCACCTACATCGACGATACCACCGCCGCGATAAGATTAATCCGGGAACGCATGCTGGAAGCGCAGAGCCGGCAGGCCAAGTATTACGACGCACGTCATCGGCAAGTGGAATTCCAAGTGGGAGATATGGTTTTCTTGAAGATTAAGCCTATGCATGGGATATCGCGAATCAAGAGGCAGAAAAAGCTGGACCCCCGCTATCTAGGCCCGTATCCAGTCATCGAAAGAGTTGGCCCGGTGGCCTATATATTAGCCCTGCCAGCTGAACTAGGAAACCTCCACGACGTGTTTCACGTCTCTTCGCTGAGACGCGTACTTCGCCAACCCGAGCAACACCTTCCCACACCACCAACATCAGTACAATCCGACCGATCTATCCGACTCGAACCTATGAAGATAGTGGACTCCAAGATCAAAGAGCTGCGGAACAAAACCGTCACAATGGTCAAGATCTTATGGTCAAACGGAGGACGCGAAGAGTTCACCTGGGAACCAGAAGCCCTCGTCCGGGAAAGATACCCGGTACTGTTTCCCCAGGTATGTCATCCTTTAAACCCCTACTTTAGCCAATTTTCGGGGACGAAAATCTCTTTATTTTTATTGGATTGTAACATCCCGACTTTTATTGGGCCACTAGACCCTAGTGAGCCCAATAAAAGTAGGCCCGAGCAGTAGAAAACGACCATTTCGGGTATCGTAGCGCGCCACTACCTCATTATTATGAATAGTGACCGTACGAACCCCGAATTGACTTCCGTCAGTTCCGTTGAACTCGTATGGATAATACGAGCGCAACGGAATTAGTTG
This sequence comes from Dactylorhiza incarnata, assembly GCA_033032865.1. Lineage (NCBI taxonomy): Eukaryota > Viridiplantae > Streptophyta > Magnoliopsida > Asparagales > Orchidaceae > Dactylorhiza > Dactylorhiza incarnata. The sequence continues at coordinate 13,375,540 of JAWHQI010000003.1, read as the reverse complement.
CACTTCGATCCGAGGTCGTTTGGAGAAAACGACCATTTCGGGTATCGTAGCGCGCCACTACCTCATTATTATGAATAGTGACCATACGAACCCCGAATTGACTTCCGTCAGTTCCGTTGACCTCATATGGACAATACGAGCGCAACGGAATTCGTTGCACTTCGATCCGAGGTCGTTTGGAGAAAATGACCATTTTGGGTATCGTAGCGCGCCACTACCTCATTATTATGAATAGTGACCGTACGAACCCCGAATTGACTTCCGTCAGTTCCGTTGAACTCGTATGGACAATACGAGCGCAACGGAATTCGTTGCACTTCGATCCGAGGTCGTTTGGAGAAAATGACCATTTCGGGTATCGTAGTGCGCCACTACCTCATTATTATGAATAGTGACCGTACGAACCCCGAATTGACTTCTGTCAGTTCCGTTAGGATCATATAACCAATACAAGCACAACGGAACTCGTTGCGTCTCGATACAAGGTCGTATGGAGAGTATGCCATTTTAGTCCTATGCAGATCGCCTCAGTACAACGCACAAGATATAAAGCACACGAGCCCGGCATCGGCCCGGACAACTCTTATCGTGCCCCGGGAGCCAAGGAGGACCCCACCCTAAGTTGACTTAGTCAACCCCCCCCCCCCCCCCCCCAACTCGAAATTGCTAAAGAAAAAGGTGGGGGGGGGGGGGGGGAGAGAGAAACCCCCCCCCCCCCCCCCCCCCCCCCCCCCCCCCCCCCCCCCCCCCCCCCCCCCCCCCCAAAAGGGGGGGGGGGGGGGAGGCTGCCCCTATTAGGGCAAGGGGCAAGAGAGAGAAAGGAAGGGGGGGGGGGGGGAGAAAATATCTCCCCCCACTCACCCTCCCTTCATACACGTGGAAGGGAGGGAGAGGGGGGGGGGGGGGGGGGTGATCTCCCCTCCTTCCTATAAAAGGAGGGGCAGCCCCCTCCATTTCCCCCCACACCACCTCCCTCTCTCTCTCAGCTCCCCTCTGCCGGCAGCCCCAGCCACCCCCTCCTCCTCCTCCTCCTCCTTGCCGGAGCAAGCCAACCCCAAGGCCGCCGCCCCCACCTCCTCCCTCATGGCCGGCCGCCCCTCCACCCGAGCCCCTCCCCAGGTAGAACCACCTCCCCTCCTCCTTCCCACCTCCCGGAGGAAGACCCGCCCCTCCCCCTGACGCCGGAACGCCGCCGGCCGCCGCCCCGAGCCCTGCAAGGTTTGGGGAGGAGGCGGCCAAGGAAGCTCTCTCCCCCAGCGCCGACGGTGGCGCTGGGGGGGGAGGGGGGGTCCCCCTCGAGGATCTCGGCGCGGCACAGGGGAGGCGGCCGGGCCGCCGGCGGGCACAGCCGGCGGCGCCCGTGGCCTCCCCCTCCTCCCCGCACTTCCTGTAGGAGGAAGACGCCCTCACCTGGCGGCGGCCGGCGGCTCCAGGCTGCCGGGCCACCGCCGGAGTAGGCGCAGACCCCCGGCGCTCCGACCGGGGGCGACATCAGTGGCCCTCGGCGGGAGGACGACGGCGCAGCGGGCTTGCATGGCCCATGCAGGCCACGCCCCCCCCCCCCCCTCCCCCCGCCTCCCGCCCTCTGTATCTCCTTCCCCCGGCGGTGGCCGGCGGCGCCAGGCCGCCGGACCACCCCCGGAGGAGTCGCCGGCCCCCGGCGCACCAACCGGGGGCACACCCCGCACCCCTCCTGGCAGAGGCGGCGGCGGCTAGCATGCACACTGCATGCAGGCCGCCACCGCCCCCGTGCCGCTTTCGGCACTAACCCCGGCGGTGGCCGGCAGCGACCAGCCCGCCGGACCACCACCGGAGTGGTCGCCGGCCCCCGGCGTACCGACCGGGGGCGGCGCCGGCACCAGCCGACCGCTGCCCGGCGGCGGCAGCGGCCACCTTTCGGCCGAGCAGCGGGAGCCGCACGACCTCCCCCAGGATATCGTGCGGCTCCTGTATTAGCGTTTCCCGCCCCACCCCTTACCTCCACATGAGGGCCCCCACAGCGGATCCGCTGTGGATCCGCTGTGGGGACCCAAGGAGGGCGCCCGGTGCGGCGCCCTCTGGCTCTTCCCTGCCTCTAACCGCACCCCACCCCTCTTTTTCCTTCCTCTTTTTTCTAAGGAAAAATGGGGCCTCTTCAAAAGAAACTTCCTAAATGAAAATTGTGCCCCACTCTTAGGGGCACCTCCTGTAATTTTTTGGGATTTTTAGGAGGAGTTTTACTATTTTTAAAACCCATTATAAAGTTTATTTTAGGAAATAAAATGCCCAAATGAGTTTCTAAAATTCCCCAAAAATTAGGGGCTCTAAGCATAGGTATTTTCCAAATACTACCAAAGTTGGGAGGTGTGACCTCTTGTTTTGATCCCTTAAATGCTTTTACAAGCATAAATAGACGCCCGAAAAAGGGCGAAATTCCTCAAAATAAATCGGCGCCCCTCGACGCATATTTTAAATGCTTATCAAAATTATGCGTACCAATCTAAAGAATCGACTAAGCTCGGGAAAGCAACGCAAAAAGCGGAACGACATCGCGGCGCGGTGCCGAAATTTAACCCCGCCGCGACGATAATAAAAGAACGTAGTCGTCGATCGAAGCCTCCTCTCATGGGGTGATTGGACTACTAACCATTTCTTCTTATGCTTTTACTGCTTTCCGTACTGTCAATTAAATCCAGTCTCGTACTGGTCCCCCGCACTTATTTCCTGTACTTTCAATTAAATCCAGTCTCGCACTGGTCCCCCGCACTTATTTCCTGTACTTTCAATTAAATCCAGTCTCGCACTGGTCCCCCGCACTTACTTTCTGTACTTTCAATTAAATCAAGTCTTGCACTGGTCCTATCATTATGGCCTCTGCTTTCGGCCTACTTTTCTGTTTATTACATGACCTTTGCTTTCGGCCTACTTTCTGCTTATCATTATGGCCTCTGCTTTCGGCCTACATTTCTGTTTAGTGTTATGGCCCCTACTTCGGCCTAATTTACTTGTTAGTGCAGAGCTGCCGTGGCGACGAATGCGGTGCTTGTCCTCCCATCGGCGAGGCCTTAGTTGGGGAAAACCCGGAGTTGAGTCTCTCCTCCCAGGTTGGTCCCAAACAAGGAGCCCTCATACCGCTAAGCCTCCTGGTACAAGATCGTGCGACCGGTCGAGTAGAATTGCCACGTGGCCTAAGGGTTTGTTTTATATAAAACGGGTGAAGATTGATTGGAAGTGGCGGGTTGGTCACGCTCGCAGACCGTTCGTACCGGTGCGGGTGGGTTGACGACTCATGGCGACAGGGAGATGTGTGCAGCGGGTTATCACCCTCCGAACATGCAGTTTTGCCTCCGCTGGTCAGCCTACAAATCGGCTCGCCGGATGTCGCTCACATCCAGTTGGTACACCAAGTTGTACAGGAGGGCCTGAATGATACGGTACGACTACATTCAGAAGTGGCAAGACTGGCCACTGCCACCGACGGCCACATCGGTGAGGCCCGCGGGGTTAGCTCCCCTGCTGGAACAAAAGCGGTCTAAACTGTGTCGACACAGGGTCTTTTGTGTGCGTACGGGTTTGAATACCTGGGTGTGCGTCTGCGCGGCATAGTATTGTGTGGTTACTATACGGCGCAAATACGGGCCTTAGGGCATGCGGCCTATCTATATATATATATATGCGTCTATATATACATATTCACCTGCTACTAACCCTCTTCCTTGCTTCGGCTATTTCATTTCTGTCCTTTAGCCGTCCCCCCCCCCCCCGGATAAGGATCCGGGGAGGGGAGGTATTGTTCTACTTAGCTCTGTGACTAACGGTTACTTCTTATAACCAATCACAGGAAATGGGACAGCGCGAAGCCCCCACCCCGCAGGATGAGATACATGCCTTAGAGATGGCCCGATCGGACACCCCAGCCTCTCCTCCTATCTTCAGAGACGTGAGTGCGAGAGAATAAAGACTAGCCTAGGGATCCTTGTTGTTTGGACTATGTAGCCTTCGGGCAACATTTTGTAAAACGATAGGCTCCGACCATATTTAGATGTATAATATAAGCAGTGTGCTTGTTTCCTTTATATTATCTGTTTCCGCTGTGCGATCTGATGTGATGTAATGATTCTTGTGCCTGACAAAGAGACCGCTCAGTGCTTGAGTGGGTGGGACGTCGCCACCCGGAAAGCACTAGGTGGTCCTCTTTGGGCAGTAAGATCCCCCCTCCCGGAACCCGGTTCAGTCTGGGGAGGGGGGGGGGGGTCTTACATGGCGAGCCGAGCAGCCATCCGTGTTTCAACGAGGGCACCCGTGGCGAGGATGCCTATGGTCGCCCATTGGTGACCTGGGCGGAGCGCTCCCACGAGGTGACCCTTAGATCCAACCTTCCTGCTTGGTCGGAGGATTGGGAGGATAAGGGCGAGGCTTACGACGTGACCTTCGCCCTCTATGGTCACGCGGATGCCGAGATTCTGCAGGAGGCTTCTGCCGAGCATCTGGCACACCAGACCTCGCGCTCCCTTCTGCGATCTGCCGAGCTGGCTCACGCAACAGCAAGGCGACTGCTCGACTACGAGCATATGATCAAGGTCCAGAGCAATAAGATGATCGCCCTGGCGCGTCGGGTCAAGGAGTATGAGGTACTCGCCTTGCTTCTTTACTCGCTCCTAGGATACTCGCCATTTGCCGACCATTCTGTCTAACCCTTTTCTTTCTGATTTCCGCAGGCTGCCGAGGTGGAGACGGCGAAGAAGCTATCCCAGGCTGAGAAGGAGATGGAGGATACTCGCTCAGCTTTGGAGGCCGCTCAAGTTCGCATCGCCGAGCTGGAAACTCGGCCTGCCGAGCAACAACCGGCAGCGGCGGGCCCCTCCGGGGTCGGCAAGCGAATAAGGATGCATGGCGACGACCTGCCGTACATGCGTCGGGAGATCCCTCGGGCAACAGGGGATGTCATTCTGAACAAGCTGAAGGCCGACGATCTTCTGAAGCCGGAAGCAATGGGATTGACAGTGGTGGACATCATCATGACGCTGCTCGCCGAGGAGTCCACCTCCCCCTTGCGAGCATCCCCGTCGCCATCCAGTGATGCCGAGGATGATGATTCCGAGGATGAGGATGGCAACGATGACGACGATGATGATGACGTCGATGACGTCGATGGTGCCGATGATGACGATGTAGATGTAGATGGCGAGGATGTCGCCTAGTCGCCTGGGCTCCCTTTTTGTTTGCCCGACGACCTTTTTGTGCAGTCTTGTATACCTGTAACTTTTTGCATATATTTTTTTTGCAATGAAAAGAACTTGACATTTTTGCTTGCCTGTTCTCTCTTCTCGTGCTTACTTCCTTGCTTGTATGTCGCTTAGGCTCCTAGGCTTGAGGCGAGATTGAGTGCTCGCTAGGCTCTTAGGATCTCGGCGAGGTTGAGTGCTCGCCTCTATTGGTACTCGTATGTGGATGCTCGCTCCTTCATACTCGCACATGCATGCTCGCATGGACATACTCGCACCTGTATATTCACTCTCAAAGCCTCGACTTGTACCTAGTGGAGAGTTTGTTAGGATCATGCAATAACAAAGGATTTCTTCAAGGGAAGGAAGAAGTACGAGTCAACAGTCGGGGAGGTCCGGAGGGACATATCATCCAGAGGCTTCCATCCTGTTTGAATGCCTGATGTCGACAAAGGATGACGCCAAGTAAGGAATGCCAACCAGGCAGGTCCCATAGGGACACACCGTCCTGAGGTTTCCTACTTACTTGGATGTTTGATGTCGACGAAGGATGACGTCAAGTAAGGAATGCCAGCCGGTAGGTCCCGTAGGGACACACCATCCCGAGGTCTCCATCCTACTTGGATGTTTGATGTCGACGAAGGATGACGTCAAGTAAGGAATGCCAGCCGGGCAGGTCCCATAGGGACACACCATCCCGAGGTATCCATCCTACTTGGATGTTTGATGTCGACGAAGGATGACATCAAGTAAGGAATGCCAACCGGGCAGGTCCCATAGGGACACACCGTCCCGAGGTTTTCCTCTTACTTGGATGCTTGATGTCGACGAAGGATGACGTCAAGTAAGGAATGCCAACCGGGCAGGTCCCATAGGGACACACCGTCCCGAGGTTTTCCTCTTACTTGGATGCTTGAGTGCCTTCGTCTTTCGGTCGGTCGAATCGGTCACCTCTTTTTTCAAGTTGGGATATCGGCGTCCGGACTTCCTCCTGATAATTTCTCCAGTCGGATGAGAAGCGCAGTCAGTGGGAACCGTGGCCAACATGCAAGGGGGGAGCTGATCTCGACCGTCAATGCAGAGACTTGGTCTTAAAGGACTGCGCAACCGAGGCACTGTCCGATCATCCGCTCCGGGTTTTTATGAGGGTTAAGTCGGAGACTCGTTTCCCAACTGGTGGTGCTGGATCTCGACGAGAAGATCATCAGGTAGGGAATGATAGTCGGGGAGGTCCAAGGGGACACACCGTCCCGAGGTCTACATCCTACTTGGACGATGGATACCGACCAAACCTGTTTCCTGCTGCTCAACAATTTAACGGGGAGTTAAGCATACTTAAGCACACTAACTCACATAATTGGAGGAAATAATTGGAAACAAGATGCTTTGATGCGAGCTTTTAGCTCTCGAGGGTAGATGACGCCTTATTCAAGGGTCCCCTGAGCTAGTTAAATTGATCGCTTCCTCACCAAGTCGGAAGGTCGGCGTCCAGACTTCTCCCTGGTAATCTCTCCAGTCGAATGAGAAGCGCAGTCGATGGGAACCGTGGCCAACATGCAAGGGGGGAGTTGATCTCGACCGTCAATGCAGAGGCTTGGTCTTAAAGGGACGCGCAACCGAGGCACTGTCCGATCATCCGTTCTGGGTTCTTATGAGATTTAAGTCGGAGACTCGTTTCCCAACTTAGCATGTGGACCAACTTTCACCTGCTTTCTTTCTTCTTTTTTGTAGATTTTGCTGAGACAGAAGAAGCTTCCTCATCCCATGTTTCAGGGAGAGGAAGGATTTTATTCATATAGACAAGCATTACATGGGGCAGGACATACGCATTCCCCCTTAGGGGTAGAACCTTTTCAGGTCATCGCCACTCCAAGTATTCCCAAGTAGCTCGCCTTCCTGGTTCTGTAGGCGGTATCCCCCGGTCGGGAGTGACTCGTGGACGATGAAGGGCCCTTCCCAGTTCGGGTGGAGTTTCCCGATGGCCGCTGATCTTCCTGCCGCGTCTACCTTCTTTAGGACCAGGTCACCTGCTTGGAAGTGTTTAAGGCGGACATTTTTATCGAAATGCCTCGCCATCTGACGCTTTATCTCCTCTTGCCTACCTGAAGTTAAATCTCGTAGTTCTTCGATGTAGTCGAGAGATAGCTTCTGAGCCTCTTCATTTTCTAGTCGCCACTCTTCATTTCCGTCTTCGGCGGCAACCACCCTTGGAATTCTGACTTCAAACTCTACTGGGATGAGAGCTTCCGACCCGTGAGAGAGCTTGAACGGTGTCTCCCTGGTAGCTGAGCTTGGAGTGGTCCTCAAAGCCCACAGGACCGAGGGGAGCTGGTCCGCCCAATTACCTCTTAGGTTCTCCACTTTCTTCTTTAGCAAGTTGATGATCAGCTTGTTGGCGGCTTCCACCTGGCCATTGCTCCTTGGGTGATGCACAGAGGCGAATCGAAGATCAGTTCCTAGCTGCCTGCAAAAATCATCCAGCTCCAAGCTGGCAAACTGGGGACCGTTGTCGGTGACGATGGCAAGAGGAATCCCGAACCTGCAGACGATCCCCCCCAGATGAAATTCTTCACGAATTGAGAGGTGGTCTTGGCCAAAGCTTTGGCCTCGATCTACTTGGATAAGTAGTCGATCATGACGAGAACGAACTTCCTCTGGCCACTAGCGAGGGGGAAAGGGCCAATCAAGTCCATCCCCCAGATGGCGAACGGCCACGGGGCGGTGATTGACCAGAGCTGCTGAGCTGGCTGCAACTGAAGGGGGGCGAAGAGCTGGCACTTCTGGTACTTCTTCGCGAAGATCTCGGCATCTTTCCGGATAGTAGGCCAGAAGTAACCATGCCTCAAGACCCTCTGCTCTAAAGTGCGAGTCCCATAATGACTTCCACACTCTCCCGAGTGGATATTTTCCAACATTCGGGGTACTTTTTCTTCAGAAACACACCTGGCCAGGGGGCCCGAGATGGTTTTGCGGCACAGCTCCCCATCCTGCAGGAGATAGTACGCCGCTTTGTACCGGAACCTCCTTTGATCCCCTTCTTCTGCTAGGAGCTGGCCGGTGGCTAGGAATGCCACGAACGGATCCGTCCACAAAGGGCGCTGCTCGATCTCCATCATCTCCCCTTTTTCGATGGACGGCTGAAACAACTCAGTGATGGTCCCCCCAGCTCTCGGCCCGTACTTGGCCAAACGATCCGCCACCGAGTTCTCCTCTCTCGGGACATGCTCGACAAAGAAAGATTGGAAGCCTCCAATCAATCCTTTCACCTTCACCAAGTACCTTTGCAGGATGGTGTCGCGCACTTCGAACTCTCCTCGAATCTGCGACGCGACCATCATCGAATCCGTGAAAGCTCGGATATCCTGGATCCCCAACTCACTGGCAAGGCGTAAGCCCGCCACTATGGCCTCGTACTCCGCTTGATTGTTTGTGACGGGGAAGAGGATCTCGACGGATTGCTCGATCCTCGTTCCCTGTGGGCTGACCAGCACGATGCCCACTCCCACAGAGCTCCTACCTGAAGCTCCGTCCATGAACATCTTCCAAGGAATTGGGTTGAAAACTTCATCCCCTGGCTCTGTTTCTACCGAGAAGTCTGCTACCGCTTGGGCTTTGATCGCCACCCGGGGCGAGAAGGAAATGTCAAACTCACTAAGTTCTACCGACCATTTCGCAAGCCTCCCTGAATGCTCCACTCCCTCCAGGACACTTCAGAGAGGATGATCAGTCACCACTCAGATGGAGTGAGCCTGAAAATAAGGCCGGAGCTTCCACGCCGACACCACCAAAGCGAAGGCAAGCTTCTCCAAGATCAGATATTTTAACTCCGCCTTCTTCAGCACCCGACTGACATAGTAGATGTGTAGCTGCTTCCTTCTTTCTTCTCGGACCAGCACGGAGCTTACAACCACTGCTCCTACTCCCAGGTAGATGAGCAGGTCTTCGCCTTCTTTCGGTCTATGAAGGAGAGGTGTCTGAGTCAACTGCTCCTTCAGCTTCTCGAACGCCTTCTCACATCCTTCGGACCACTCGAAATCTTCATTTTTGCGGAGTGTCTTGAAGAATGGAGAGCACTTCTCCCCGGCCTTTGACAGGAAGCGGCTAAGACCCGCCAGCTTCCAGTCAACCTCTGCACCTCTTTCACCGTCTTCGGAGAAGGCATCTCCAGGATCGCCCTAACCTTGTCAGGGTTAGGCTCCACTCCCTCTGGGGTAAGGAGATGTCCCAGAAACTTGCCTATTCCTGCTCCAAAGACGCACTTTGCCGTGTTCAGCCTCATTTTGGACTTCCTCAACGTTGCAAAGGTCTCCACCAGATCAGCTATGTGTTCCTGGACGCTCTTGCTCTTGATTAAGAGATCGTCCACATACACCTCCAAGTTCTTCCCCTTTTGCTCTTTGAAAACATGGTCCATCATCCGCTGGTAGGTGGCTCCGGCATTCTTCAACCCGAAGGGCATCATCTTATAGCTGTAGCAGCCATCATTGGTGATGAAAGAAACATCGCGGCAATTGGGGGGATGCATCCGGATCTGGTGGTATCCTGAAAACGCATCAAGGAAGCTCAACACAGAAAAACCGACGGCTGAATCAACCAGTGCGTCGATTCGAGGCAAGGGATAACAATCCTTCGGGCAGCTTTTATTCATCAGGGAAAAATCTACACACATTCTCCAGCTGCCCCAAACCTTCTTTACCATTACAACATTTGAGACCCAGTCTGGATACTGGATCTCTGACACAAAGCCTGCATCAAGCAACTTCTTTACTTCTTCTCGGATCGGCTCGGCCAACTTGGTGGCACTCGATCTCTTCCTCTGGCGGACGGGCTTGGCCGCGGGATCCAAATTGAGGCAATGGCAAGCAACCTCAGGATCGATCCCCGACATCTCAGCCACACTCCAAGCGAAGATGTCGACGTTCTCTTGCAGACACGTCGCCACCTTGATCTTCTCTTCGATCTTCAGCGACCCGCCAATCTTCAGCAGCCCAGGTGCTTCTGCTGCGGAGAGCACCTCGATCTCCTCGGCCTCCTCGGCCACTTCTAGCCTGGCCGGGCTTTCCAGCACTCTTCCGAACTCTTCTGCGTTAGCCATCCAGCTGATGGTACTGACGACGTTGAGGTAGCACTCCTGCGCGGCTCTTGGATCGCTCCTGATCCTCACCTGAACATCTCCCTGGCAGTATTTTAAGCACTGATGATAGGAGGATGGGACGGCCTTGAAGGTATTGAGAAACGACCTCCCGAAGATGGCCTTGTAACAGCTCGGGGCGTCGACGATGACAAATCGACAGTTGATGGAGGTGCCACCGAGAGTTACAAGGAGATCTGCTCCTCCTTCCACCTCCTTCTCTCCGGAGAAGCCAAAGAGGGGACCATCTGCTGCCCGAACTCTTTCTGCTCCGACTCCCAGTCTGTCAAACGTCTCTTTGAAGATGACGTTCACAGAGCTACCGTTATCGACCAGAATTCGATCAATGGTGAAGTCCTCTACTGCGGCCTGGATCACGAGGGCATCATGGAAGGGATTCTCATTCCCTAGCATGTCCTCCTCTGAGAAGGTGATCTCCTCCAACGGGCGCGGTGCTTGCGAGGTCGAGGCGACGCTCCGGCGATAGATCTGATGGAGGATCCCCTTGCGGGAAGCTCCCAGCCCTGCTTCCCCTGGATCACTCCAACTCCTCCTCCTCTGCCTCCTTGGCCAAGATCTCCACGACCTCCATGGTCGACGCGGTCCTCATTCCTCCTTCGAACGACAGCTAGCCCTGCCTGCGGCTCGACAGGGGCCTCTATCCTCTGATGCTCCCCTCCAACTTCTACCGTGGCTAGCCTCCTTCTGGCTTCCCAAAAATCTGGGCAAGCCATCATGGCATGCCCCTCCGCCTGGTGGAAGTCACAGTAGAGGGGAACCTCATCTGCTTGCTGCCTCCTCTGCTGTTGCTTCTTCTTCTTCCCTTGACGGCGGTCAGGCCTGGCGACCGCCATCGCTTCATCCCTCCTTCTCTCCTGACGCCTTTCCTGCTGGTGGAAAGGCCTCCTCTCCGGGGATCTCTCCCTCCGATCCTGACGTTGGTGCCGTCCAGCCGGCCTCCATGGTGGCCGGTTGACAGGAACTTGATAGCGCCTCTCCTCTTCCTGGCGCTCCGGGGCCACGATGAGTCTCCTCTCATCATTTCTGCTTGGCCCCTCCTTCTGGGGCTCATCCCTTCTCCTTTATTCTCTCCTCCTCTCCTCGCGCCGCTCCGGCTTCTTCCTTTCCGCCCTCCGGGGCTCTTCTCTCTTCCTCTTCTCAGGGATCATGTCCCTCTCTTTCTCCTCTTCCCTGGTCAGCTCAGCTAGCCTGGCCAAGAAGCCGCAGTTGGAAGCCTCCCCCTGGAAAAACTTGTTAGCCCTCACGATGAGGTTGTCGTAGGAGTAGGGAGGGTTCCTGCCGAGCTCCAACTTGAAGAGACCTTCTCCTATGCCGAACGTCAGGGCCAACTGCAGGATGTTGCGATCCACCTCCTCGATATGCAGTACTTCCTCCTGGAAACGCTCGACGTAGGCCCCCAACGGCTCATCCGGCCCCTGCACCACAAGGAACAGGGCCGTCGCCTCCTTCTTCAGCTTCTGGGCCGTGGCGAACCGGGTCGTTACTCCATGACACAGGTCTTCGAAACAGTAGATCGAGCCGATGGGAAACTGGTGGAACCAGTCCCTGGCCTTCCCCCTGAAAGTGATGGCGAACAGCCGACACTTAAAGACATCCGACATGGTTCGGATAGAGATTATATCCTCAAACCACTGGATGTGATGAACAGGGTCATCCCTCCCAGAGTAGTAGTTCAGCACGGGGTCTCTGAATCCCTCCGACACGGGCGCGACAAGGATCTCTTCACAGAATGGGCTCCTCCCACTCGCTGGGCGACGATCTTCCACCTGGCGAGTATCACCACCATACTCGCCATAAGGCCGAGTATCCTGATACCTCGCCTGCTCCTCCACTTCGCGGAAACGAACTCCCTGCGAGGTCTGCGGGAAGAACTGCGACCTCCTTGGTCGCTCGGGCTCCGGGACAACATGCTCCTTTCCTGCTCGCTGGGGGGATCCTCATCCTTGGTTGGGACCGGGCGATGAGGCGATGTCGTCGTGACCTCCACGCGAGACTGGAACCCTGCTCGCATAGTCCTCTCTATGCGCTGCGCGAACGCTTCGAAAATCGCCAACGTCACAAACCCGCGGCTTCCCGACGAGGTGCCGACTACTTCCTCCTGGCCGCCGACTGTGACCATCTCGCCTTTCTACCAGTCTTTCTTCCTCTGGCTACGGTCCACGCTCACCGCACCAAAGTGTTGACGCCAGGAAAATCCTGACCCCAAAATTCGGACCGATGCAGCCGGAGGCTACTCGACAGTAGCCCAACGAGACGGCTAAGCTGGCAACGACGAGGAAGCTGGAAGAGCAACAAACAGGACCCCAGGTGCTGCGGCAGGGAGGTCCCACCACGTACCCGGAAGCTCAAAGGAGTCTTCCCCTCCACAACCAAAAATGGACGAGCAGGGTACGAGGAAGGCACCAACTTGGCAAGGAACAAGGGAGCAACTACCAAGTGGGGGGGGGGGCAAGAGTTCGAAAGTTGGGTTCCGAAAGCTCAGCCAAAGGTGCCAATCCAAGTACCCCTGGGGTCCTATTTATAGGAAAACCAAAGGGTAGGGGGGTCTTTTTATAGCCCAGCCCCTAACCTGGCGACTATGGGATACTCGACACGTATCTTCGACCATAGTCTCCCATCTGGCGAGTATTGGGTGCTGTTCGCACAAGCCGGGCCAATACTCGCTCAGGTCTTCTACTGTTCCTGCGCTTGGCGAACTTCTCTGAAGACTGCGTTCGACGAACTCTTGGCTGCGTTCGACGAACTCCTGGCTGCGTTCGACAAAATCCTGGCTACGTTCGACGAACTCCTGGCTGCGTTCGACGAACTCCCGGGGGCGAGATTTTAGCCCTAGTCGCCTACCAGGCGAGTATTAGCCAATACTCGCCAAGCTTTCTACTGCTCTTGCTGGTTGACTAACTCTCTGAAGACTGCTGTTCGACGAACTCCTGGCTGCGTTCGACGAACTCCTAGGGGCGAGCTTTAAGCCCTAGTCGCCTACCAGGCGAGTATTAGCCAATACTCGCCAAGCCTTCTACTGCTCCTGCCTACCAAACTTTGACTTCTGCTCTGGCCTCTTTGATTTTGACTTCTGCTTACGTGGCCTGGAGTGGGTCCTATCCTCGGAGAATAAGGGTTGTACAAGTTGGGCAGTTTATATCATCTTATAATACTGAAGCTGTGGCGGTTATATGCTGTGGGGTCCCGGCCGGACCCATATTATATGGTCATTATAGGGGAGGTGTTACAATTTGGTATCAGAGCTAGGTTAGAGTATTCTTGAGAGGTCTAGTGTATTCGGATCGCGTAAGAGATTGTCCACATAGGAGTATTGTGCGGGATCATGAGTATCCATGTGTTCGAGTCTTGCGAATAGAGCTTGATGAGTCTTTTTCCTTGCTTATGCTAGTATGTTGGCGACGATGCGGGGACGTCGAGGAGGCAAGAGGAGCCCTCGGGAAGCAGTGCTTCTGCTCCGGGCCTCATGAATGTGGGCATGTCCCCGGCTGAATTCTGTCGCATGCTAGCGGAAGCAATGGTAGTGGCTCAAGCTGGAACGATGCCACAGGTTCCGAAGCCTGTTGTGCAAGTTACGACTCCTATTACTCCGGCGGCAACACCAGATACACCGAAGGTTGAAGTGAGGCAAGCAGAGCCTTTAGCGGAGAGAGCTTATGGGATGGGTGATCGATTTATGAAGTACTTCTTGAGTTTCCATCCTCCGATATTCAAGCGAGTTGGCACTCCAACGGATGCCGAAGATTGGCTTTCGAGGATCCAGGAACTCTTGAAGGCAGCAGAGACCCCAGCGGAGAGGCAGTCCCACTTTGCGAGTTTCATGTTAGAGGGCGATGCGAAGCTGTGGTGGGTGAACCATAACGATCGCCATTTTGTTGGGTGTGTTCCATCCATGGAGGAGTTTGGGAATGCCTTCCTCAAGCGTTATATTCCGTTGTCGACAAGGTTAGCACTGCAGCGGCAGTTCTTGCATTTGGTGCAGCGTGAGAAGACAATGGACGAATATCTGCAAGAGTTCACTCGGTTGGGTCGTTATGTGGGAACAACTATGGAAGATGATGAAGAGAGGGACAATCTCTTCTATCAAGGGCTAAGAGAGAATTTAAGGTAGCCATTGATAACCTTGAAGAACGCGGGATTTAATGAGTTGGTCGAAGCCGCTCGCACATTAGAAAGCGACATGGAGCGAACCTAGCGACGAAAGGGTTTTGCGGCAAAGCAGGGAGAGGGAAAGCCTTCTCAGTCTCAGTCTCAGTGGAAGTCCGAGGGCAACCGATGGAAGAAGAAGCCCCGTCCTAGTAGGCCTGGGGAGAGAAGTGGCGCACCTTCGGGAGATTTCCGCTCCAAAGGTCCGTTGACTTGTTTCAAGTGTGGCAAGGTGGGTCACATAAGTCGGTTTTGTACCGAAGGCGGAGCTGAGCCAGAGCCGAGACAGGAACAATCGGTGCATTCTGGCTCTAGTGTTGGGGAGAAAGGGAAGGCGGCGGAGTCAAGTGCTTCGCGGTTCCCACCAGTGCAGCCTAGAGCATATAATCTTGGGCAGCAGGAAGCGATTCGTCAACCCGACGTGGTGACAGGTACGAAAAGTTTAAGTTTTTGTTTGTTACTGTAATGTAGTTTGCGGCCTTTCATGTTTGTTTTGCACGTGGTTAGGTTTCGTTCTAGTTTTGGGCTACCCCTCTCGAGTGTTTGGTACGAGACTTGGAGTCTCTTGACATTGCTTATGTGGCTAGAGGTGAGTCTAGCGTGGCTCGGTTGAACTGGATTAAAATGCAGTGTGATATAACAGATCGAATCTGAGAGGCGACTAGTGTAGACGAAGAGTGCCAACAGTTGGTGTTGGAAGCTCAGCAAAGCGAAGGCAATGCTTTGGAGATGGTTGGTGGGATTTTGAAAAGAGACGGAAGGGTTTGTGTTCCGCGTTTTGGCAAGCTTCGCGAGGAGCTGATGTTTGAGCCTCACTTTACGAAGTACTCCGTTCATCCAGGTAGTACAAAGATGTACGCGGATATGAAAAAATCTTTTTGGTGGCCTGGGATGAAGTGGGATGTAGCTGAGTATGTAAGTCGGTGTCATACTTGTGCCTTGGTGAAGGCTGAGTGCCAAAGGCCCGGTGGGTTCTTGAAGCCTCTTCCTATTCCCGAATGGAAATTTGACGACATCTCCATGGATTTTGTGCATGGTTTGCCTCGATCGCAGCAGGGTAACGATGCTATTTGGGTGATAGTGGATCGCCTGACCAAGGTGGCTCACTTCATTCCGAATCAGAAGGGCGATGGCGTGGAGAAGCTCGTGGAGCTTTATGTTCGAAATATTATGCGGTTGCACGGGATTCCTAAGAGCATCGTTAGTGATCACGATGGGCGGTTCACTTCGAAGGACTGGAGGTTAGTGCAAAAAAGTTTAGGCACCAAACTCAAGCTTAGTACCGCGTTCCATCCGTAGACCGATGGTCAGACGGAGCGAACGAACCGTACATTGGAGGATATGTTGAGGATGTGTGCTCTTGACTTTGGTAGAAGTTGGGAAGACCACCTTTTCATGGTGGAGTTCGCCTATAATAATAGCTTCCAGTCGAGTATCAAGATGGCGCCATATGATGCATTGCATGGAAGGAGGTGTCGAACGCCGATGTCGTGGGCAGAGGCGGGAGACACTAAGCTTTTGGGAAAGCAAGTGGTGGAAGATGCTTGCGAGATTGTGCGGACGATTCAGGAGCGCATGAAGGTTGCTCAGGATCGGTAAGCGAAGTATTTTAACGCGCACCATAGAAATGTGGAGTTTGCAGTGGGAGACATGGTCTACTTGAAGATCAAGCCATTCAAGGGCGTTTCGCGGGTGCGGCGACTCAAGAAGTTGAGTCTGAGATATTTGGGTCTGTTTGAGGTTACGGAGCGTATAGGCGAAGCAACCTATCGTTTGGCATTATCCGCAGAGCTGAGTGGGTTATATGATGTTTTCCATGTCTCTGTGCTGAGGAAAGCTTTGGTAGAGCCGAGCGTCGTGGTCGAAGTGGCGACGGTGCCGGTGATGGAGGATTTGAGGACGAGGCTTGTAAAGGTGCGATGGAACAATTGCAGGCGAGACAAATTCTCTTGGGAGCACGAGCAAGAGATGCGGGAGGACTTACCGGAACTTTTTGCATCAGGTATGCATCGCGGTTTTCTGTTTCAGTTTTTGAAATTTCGAGGACGAAATTCTTTTAAGGGGGGTGGAGTTGTAACACCCCAGTTTTGCTGTCCTGTGAGCTAAGGCTGGGCGTTAGATATTACCGCCGGCGGTAGCCATTTCAGCGCGTGGTCGACGAACGTCGAAGGTGCGCGTGTTCGACGAACGTCGAACGTGCGCATTTTCGTTAAGGCACTAGCGCGGCGCGTTAGAGCTAGCGCTGCGCATTAGGAGGTGGCTAGAATGTGAAAACCAAGGTCTGTTGCTGGCGCGGGGCGATAGACCTACCGCTGGCGCTATGCTTTTTTTGCTGGGAACCGCTGAGACGGCAGGAGTGGTTCGCGAAGCTAGCGCGACGCGTTAGCACTACCGCCGCGCGGTAGCTGACGGACCCAGATCCATTTAGCTAAATCGGGGCATCCGTTGGGCTTAGATCTTGATCGGATGGCTGAGAGGGGTTCGTGGGAGAACCCTAAGTAGGGCTGCGAGGGTTTCCCTCTTCAGTTTTCTTTTCATCGTGGGTTTGAGCGCTTGAGAGAGGGAGAGAGCCGGAGGAGGAAGAGAGCTAGTTCCCACCATTGTTGGAGCTTTGGAGCTTCGTTCGCCGATTCGAGACCGACAACATGTAGGGGACGTCGAGGCGCTTCTTCTCCTCCGTTTCTTTTCAAGTTTCTCATGGCTAGGAGGAGATCTCAAAAGGTAATGACATTTCTCCTCCCGGTCTTTAGGATGCGTGCATGGCATCCCTTTTTCCTCTCTATTTTTTCTGCATTTTGGCACCGGATCCGTCGAGTGAGGGGGATCCGGGTCGCCTTGGTTCAAAAGGAACCATCGGGTCGATTGATTTCGTCCCCGACATGATTTGCACTAGAAATCCGCTTCGTTAGTGGATTAGGCATTGTGGTTGAAGCTGGTTTCGTGACCGTTGGTCCGATTCGGTGATGTTGATTGACGCGCATTTTAGGGGTTTTGCTAGAAATCCGAATACGGCGAATTCGTTGTCGTGATGCCCTTGTAGTTTCGTATGGTAATGAATGTTGGGTTTCAGACGGAGAAATAATGTGTGGATTATGGGGGCTTGTGATGCCTAGTGTTGTGCGAAGGTGTGATTTGGTCTTTGTAGTCGGCTGGCTATCCCGTGAATGCTGGAATTCATGTGTGGAGAGTGTCCCGGCAAGACAAGTCCCTTCGGTGTTGACTGGCGAGAACGTCTGTGCTACGGACGAGTCCAGTAATGGTCTCCAAGCGAGGTAGTCGGTGGATGTTGTCCCGATTGTAAGACCAGGGCCTTGGGACGTGTAAGACCCCCCTCCCCAGACTTGAACCGGGTTCAGGGAGGGGGGATCTTACTGCCCAAAGAAGACCACCCAGCTCTTTCCGGGTGGCGACGTCCCACCCTCTAAAGCACTGAGCGGTCTTTTTGTCAGGCATAAGAATCATCACAACACATCAGAACACACAGCGGAAGCAATCAAAATAAGGAAAGCAAGCATGCTGATTATATTACATATTTAAATATGGCCGGAGCCTAACGTTTTGCAAAACATTGCCTCGAGGGCTACATTGACTACAACAAAAGGGTGCCCTAGGCTATTCCTTATACTCTCGAACTCACGTCTCTGAAGATAGGAGGAGAGGCTGGGGTGTCTGATCGGGCCATCTCTAAGGCTCGTAACTCATCCTGCGGGGTGGGGGCTTCGCGCTGTCCCGTTTCCTGTGATTGGTTATAAGAAATAACCGTTAGTCACAAAGCTAAGTAGAAAAATACATCCCCTCCCCGGATCCTTATCCGGGGGGCGACTAAAGGACAGAAATGAAATAGTCGAAGCAAGGCAGAGGGTTAGAAGCATGTGAACTTATATATATATCCACGTATGTATATATATATAGGGTCTCTCGCCCTAAAGCCCGTAATCGCGCCGTATAGTATACACACAACACTATATCGCGCAGACACACACACCCAGGTATTCAAACCTGTACGCACACAAAAGACCCAGTGTCGACACAGTTTAGACCGCTTTATTTCAAGCAGGGGAGCTAACCCCGCGGGCCTCACCGATGTGGCCGTCGGTGACAGTGGCCAGTCTTGCCACTTCTGAATGTAGTCGTACCGTATCATTCAGGCCCTTCTGTACAACTTGGTGTACCAACTGGATGTGAGCGACATCCGGCGAGCCGATTTGTAGGCCGACCAGCGGAGGCAAAACTGCAGGTTCGGAGGGTGGTAATCTGCCGTGCACATCTCCCTGTCGCCATGAGTCGTCAACCCACCCGCACCGGTACGAATGATCTGCGAGCGTGACCAACCCGCCACTCCCAAACAATCTTCACCCGCTTTATATAAAAACAAACACTTAAGCTACGTGGCAATTCCACTCGACCGGTCACACGACCTCTGACCGGGAGGCTTAGCGGTATGAGGGCTCCTTGCTTGGGGCTAACCTGGGAGGAGGGGCTCAACTCCGGGTTTTCCCCAACTAAGGCCTCGCATAAGGGAGGATAAGCACCACATTGTTGCCACGACAGCGCTGCATTAGCAAGTAAATTAGGCCGGAAGCAGGGGGCCATAACACTAAGAAAAAGGTAGGCCGAAAGCAGAGGCCATGATAATAAACAGGAAAGTAGGCCGAAAGCAGAGGCCATGATAATAAACAGAAAAGTAGGCCGAAAGTAGAGGCCATAATGATAAACAGAAAAGTAGGCCGAAAGTAGAGGCCATAATGACCGGACCAGTGCGAGACTGGATTTAAATGAAAGTACAGAAAGTAAGTGCGGGGGACCAGTGCGAGACTGGATTTAAAGGAAAGTACAGAAAGTAAATGCGGGGGACCAGTGCGAGACTGGATTTAAAGGAAAGTACATAAAGTAAATGTGGGGGACCAGTGCGAGACTGGATTTAAAGGAAAGTACAGAAAGTAAATAAAAGCATAAAAGAAAGGGTTAGTAGTCCAATCACTCCATAAGAGGAGGCTTCAATCATCGACTCCGTTCTTTTATTATTGTCGCGGCGGGGTTAAATTTCGGCGTCGCGCCGCGATTTCGTTCCAATTTTTGCGTCGCTTTTTCGAGCTTAGTCGATTCCTTAGATCGATACGCATAATTTTAATAAGCATTTAAAAATATGCATCGAGGGGACGCCGATTCATTTCGATGAATTTCGCTCTTTTTCGGGCGTTTATTTTCGCTTGTAAAAGCATTTAAAGGACCAAATGAAGGGCTTATCCCTTGATATTTTGATAGTAGGTAAAATATGCCCTAACTAGGGCTCATAAATTTTGGGTGATTTTTCCCCACTCATTTGGGCTTTAATTTCCTTAAAATAAACTTTATAGGGGGTTTTTAAAATAGTAAAACTTCTCCTAAAAATCCCAAAAAAATACAGTAGGTGCCCCTTAAGGTGGGGCACATTTTTCATTTAGGAAGTTTCTTTTGAATATGCCCCCATTCCCCTCAGGAAAATCAAATAGAGGAAGGCCTGTTGGGGTGCGAATAGCAGGAATCGAGAGGGCTGGGGGCGCCGCACCGGGTGCCCTCCTTGGGCCCTCACAGCGGATCCACCGCGGATCCGCTGTGGGGGCGCGTAATTGGAGGCGGTGGGCGGGAGTTAAGGTATCGGGGGCCGCTTGATCTCCTGGGGGAGATCGTGCGGCCCCCGATCAATCTCGGGTGGCAGCCGCTGCCGCCGCCGGGCAGCGGCCGGCTGGGGCCGGCGCCGCCCGGACGGTGCGCCGGGGGCCGGCGACTACTCCGGTGGTGGTCCGGCGGCCTGGCGCCGCCGGCCACCGCCGGGAGCGCTGCAGGAAGCGGAACGGGAGGCGGGGGCGGGCCTGCATGCACCGTGCATGCTCGCCGCGCCACCACCTCCGCCAGGGGGTGCGGGGAACGCCCCCGGTCGGTGCGCCGGGTGCCGGCGACTCCTCCGGTGGTGGTCCGGCGGCCTGGCGCCGCCGGCCACCACCGGGGGAGGGTTATAAAGGAGGCGGGAGGCGGTGGCGTGGCCTGCATGGGCCATGCAGGCCCGCTGCGCCGCCGCCTCCGCTGAGGGGGCACCGGTGCCGCCCCAGGTCGGTGCGCCGGGGGACGGCGCCCACTCCGGTTGTGGTCCGGCGGCCTGGCGCCGCCGGACCCCACCGGAAAGAGAGGCAGAGGGGACAGGGAGGCGCGGCGCAGCCGGCACGAGCCATGCCGGCTTGCTGCGCCGCCGCCTCCTCATGCACGGCCCTCCCTGCCGCCCCTGGTCGGGGCGCCGGGGAGGGGGCAACCCTCCTGCGGTGGTCCGGCGGCCTGGAGCCGCCGGCCACCGCCGGGGGAGGGGGTTATCCCCCTACAGGAAAAACAGAGCGGGGAGGGGGGAGGCCACGGGTGTCGTCGGCCGTGTACGCCGGCGATCCGGCCGTCTCTCCTGTGCCGGCGCCGAGGTCCCCGAGGGGGACCCACCCCCCCAGCGCTGGGGGAGAGGGCTTCCACGGCCGGCCTCCTCCCCGAGCCTTGCAAGGCTCGGGGCGGCGGCGGCGGCGCTCCGGCGACAGAGAGAGGGGGGGCTTGCCTCCGGGAGGTGGGAAGGGGGAGGAGAGAGCTTCTACCTGGGTGTGGGGGGCTCGGGTGGTGGAAGGGCAGCCGACCATGAGGGAGGAGGAGGTGGCTCGGCTGGGTGGCTTGCTCCGGCAAGGTGGAGGAGGAGGAGGAGGGTGGGCTGCCGGCAGGGAGAGGTTGAGAGGGAGAGTGAGTGGGGTGGGGGTTTGAGAGGGGCTGCCCCTTCCTTTTATAGGAAGGGGGGGGGGGGGGGGTCTCCCCCCCCCCCCTCTCCCTCCCTTACACGTGGCCTAAGGGAGGGTGAGTCGGGGGAGATATTTTCTCCCCCCCCTCCCCTTCTCTCTCTTGCCCCCCTTGCCCAAATAAGGCTGCCCATTCATGGGCAGCCCCCTCCCTTGGGGAGGGGGGCTTTCTCTCTCTCCCCCCTTTTCTTTAGCAAATTCGAGTTTGGGGGGGGGGGGGGGTTGACCAAGTCAACTTAGGGCGGGATCCTCCTTGGCCCCCGGGGTCCAATAAGAGTTGCCGGGGCCGAAGCCGTGTTCGTGTGCTCTATATCTCGTGCGTAGCACCGAGGCGATCTGCATAGTCCCAAAATGGCATACTCGCCATACGACCTCGGGTGGAAGTGTGATAAGCTCTAGTGCACCCGTTTAGGTTATCTGAACCTAGTGGGACTATCTGAAGTTATTTCGGGATTCGCACGGTCACTATTCGTAGCAATGAGGCGGTGGCGTGCTACGATACCCGAAATGGTCGTTTTCTCCAAACGACCTCGGATCGAGACGCAACGAATTCCGTTGTGCTCGTATTGGCCATACGGTCCTAACGGAACTGACAGAAGTCAATTCGGGGTTCGTACGACCACTATTCAAAATAATGAGGTAGTGGCGCGCTACGATACTCAAAATGGTCGTTTTCTCCAAACGACCTCGGATCGAGACGCAACGAATTCCGTTGTGCTCGTATTGGTCATACGATCCTAACGAAACTGACAGAAGTCAATTCGGGGTTCGTTCGGCCACTAAAAATAATGAGGTAGTGGCGCGCTACGATACTCAAAATGGTCGTTTTCTCCAAACGACCTCGGATCGAGACGCAACGAATTTCGTTGTGCTCGTATTGGTCATACGATCCTAATGGAACTGACAGAAGTCAATTCGGGGTTCGTTCGGCTACTATTCAAAATAATGAGGTAGTGGCGCGCTACGATACTTAAAATGGTCGTTTTCTCCAAACGACCTCGGATCGAGACGCAACGAATTCCGTTGTGCTCGTATTGGTCATACGATCCTAACGGAACTGACAGAAGTCAATTCGGGGTTTGTAGCACATAACCCCTATCGGGTCATGTCTGCTAGATGGGCCTACTTTTATTGGGCCCACTAGGGTTTAGTGGCCCAATAAAAGTCGGGATGTTACAATCTAATAAAAATAAAGGGATTTTCGTCCCCGAAAATTGCTTAAAGTAGGGGTTAGGAAGACATACCTGGGGAAACAGTACCGGGTATTTTTCTCGAACGAGGGCTTCTGGTTCCCAGGTGAATTCTTCGCGTCCTCCGTTTGACCACATATCTTGACCATCGTGATGGTCTTGTTTCGTAACTCCTTGCGCTTGGAATCCACTATCCTTATTAGCTCGAGTTGTATGGATCGGTCAGCTTGTACTGATGCTGGTGATACGGGAAGATGTTGCTCGGGTTGGCGAAGTACGCGTCTCAGGGAAGAGACGTGAAACACGTCGTGGAGGTTCCCTAGTTCAGCTGGTAGCGCTAGTCTATAGGCCACCGGGCCAATTTTTTCGATGACTTGAAATGGGCCTAGATAGCAGGGGTCCAGCTTTTTCTGCTTCTTTATTCGGGATATCCCGTGTATCGGCTTAATTTTCAAGAAAACCATATCTCCCACTTGGAACTCCACTTGCCGATGACGTGCGTCGTAATATTTGGCTTGCCGGCTCTGCGCTTCTAGCATACGTTCCCGGATTAACCTTATTGCGGCAGTGGTATCGTCTATGTAGGTGACCCCCAAGGCTTCGGGGTCCTCATCCTGTGCCCAAGATAGTGGGGTTTGACAGCGTCTTCCGTAGAGGGCTTCGTAAGGTGCCATCTTGATGCTTGCCTGGAAGCTGTTGTTATACGAGAATTCTACCAGAGGTAGTAACTGCTCCCACGGCTCGTTGTGTTCCACTATGCATAATCGGAGAAGGTCTTCCATCGTCCGATTCGTCCTTTCCGTCTTCCCGTCGGTCTGGGGGTGGAAGGCGGTGCTAAATGCCAATCTGGTTCCTAGATAAGCTTGCACTCTTCTCCATTCCTTCGATGTAAAGCGCCCGTCGCGGTCCGAGACGATCGATTTGGGTATTCCATGAAATCGGACTACCTGCTCAATAAATAGTCGGGCTAATATGTCGACACCGTCGCCTTGCCGGTTCGGGATGAATCGGGCTACCTTGGTGAGGCGGTCTACTACGACCCACATGGAGTCGTTACCTGCACGAGATCGGGGTAAGCCATGGACAAAATCCATGGAAATATCCTCGAACTTCCATTCTGGTATGGGCAGGGGTTGTAGTAGGCCTCCTGGGCTTCGACACTCTGCCTTGACCAATTGACAGGTCTGGCAGTGCGCAACATAGTTGGTGACGTCCCTCTTCATTCCTGGCCAGTATAAAGTCCTTCGCAGGTCTGTATACATCTTCACTACTCCCGGGTGTATTGAGTACCTTGTCTGGTGTGCTTCGCCGAGGATCTCTTCCCGAATTCCCTCTACTGCGGGGATGAATATGCGGTGTCTGAACTGCAGGATGCCATCATACAAATTGTAGTCCTCCTGTGCACCATGTTGCAAGGCTTGAATGATCGGGGCTGCTTCTACGTCGATCTTCTGTGCTTCTTTTATCCTGTCCCTGATGTCGCACTGTATCTCCATCTAGTAGAGCTGGGTCTGGTATTCCATCGGATTTCTACGGGTGATGAGGATAATATCCAGTTCCGCCAACGATTTGACTAATTCTTCCGGCACCATTTCTAACCAACTCCCGGTCCTTGGAGGCTGCCGACTCAGGGCATCTGCAACCTTATTAGCCTTGCCGGGGTGGTACTGAAGGGCGAAGTCGTAATCGCAGAGAAATTCCAACCACCGGCGTTGTCGGAGGTTCAGCTCTTTCTTGGTGAAGACATACTTGAGGCTCTTATGATCGGAGAAAATCTCGCATTATACCCCGTAGAGGTAGTGCCTCCAAACCTTCAATGCGAAAACTACCGCCCCCAGCTCCAGATCGTGGGTGGCATAGTTTAGTTCATGCGGCTTGAGCTGACGTGAGGCGTAGGCAACCACCTTGCCATGTTGCATAAGCACGGCTCCCAATCCTTTTAGAGAGGCATCAACATAGATCTGGAAGCCCTCCGTTCCTGAGGGGAGGGTTAGGATCGGGGCCGATATCAGTCGGTTCTTCAGTTCGATGAACGCTGCTTCACACTCGGGAGACCACTGGAATGTCACGTCCTTTTTGGTGAGGGAAGTAAGCGGTAACGCAATCTTGGAGAATCCTTCGACGAACTTACGGTAGTAGCCGGCGAGGCCAAGGAAACTTCGAATGTCTGCCACTGTTTTAAGTGGTGGCCAATCTCGTACCGCTTGTACCTTGGCTTGATCCACTGCTACCCCGTTCTTGTTAACTGTGTGTCCCAGAAAACTGACTTCTTCCATCCAGAACTCCCATTTGCTAAACTTGGCGAAAAGCGAGTGCTCTCTTAGCTTAAGCAGAACCATTTGGAGATGCCTGGAGTGATCGGTTTTGTTCTTCGAGTAGATGAGGATATCATCTATGAAGACTATTACGAAATGATCCAGGAAGGGTTTAAATACCGTATTCATTAAAGCCATGAAGGCGGACGGGTCATTGGTTAACCCAAATGGCATCACCATGAACTCGTACAGTCCGTAGCGGGAGCTGAAGGCGGTCTTGGGAATGTCCTCTTCTCGCACTCTGAGTTGATAGTAGCCGGATCTTAAATCCATCTTGGAAAAGACGGACGCGCCTTGCAGTTGATCGAACAATTCATCTATCTGGGGTAGGGGATAGGTATTCCGGACAGTGAGTTTATTCAATTCTCTGTAGTCAATGCAGAGACGCAGAGATCCATCCTTCTTTTTAACAAACAGTACTGGGGATCCCCAGGGCGAAGTACTAGGACGTACGAATCCTGCGTCGATTAACTCTTGTAGTTGAATCTTGAGCTCGGCCAGTTCCCTCGGGGCCATCCGCTACGGTGCTCGGGATACTGGTCAAGCTCCTTGAGTAAGTTCGATTTGGAAGTCCACTTCCCGTTGCGGGGGCAACCCGGGAAGGGACTCGGGGAAGATATCTGGGAAGTCCCTGATCACAGGCACTTTAGCGAGTACTTGTGTTGTGTCTTCCATCTCAAAGTAGATTAGGTACACCTCGTCCTTTCGTCGAACTGCCTTGACGGTTTGTGCAGATGTTAAGATAATGCGGGTGACAGAGGGTATACCTGCTAGCGTGGTAAATTGCCCGTTCGGATTCTGGAGGCGGATTTCTCGAGTCGAACAATTGATTTGGGCGCTGTGCTCGGCCAACCAATCCATCCCCAGAATGATGTCGAATCCGGTTATTGCCAAGACGGTTGCGTTGACTTCGAATTCTATGCCTCCTAGCATTGCTTGGAAGGAACATTTTTCGGTGGAAGTCATATCTGATCCATCCGGGAGTCGTATTCGGATTGACATCCCGGATGATCGCACCGTGTTCTCCTTGTCAGCGATGAAGTTTTGTGCAACGAAAGAATGTGTGGCGCCAGTATCGAACAGTGTTTTAGCGGGATGACCTTCTACCAAAAGTAAACCTGATAATATATATATACTATGATCATAAGCTTTTTTACAGATATACAGGAGTAGGGACGACATATACAAAAAGTCCTAATATATAAAGCTATAACATCCCCTAGGATATCGTACTACTGGAAGTAGATACCTATCACTACATCAGGAGCAGGACCGTGCTGAAGATCCAATGCGTATGCCTCGAGCGATGCTGCTCTACCCTGCCTAGCCGGCTCCCTCCTGCCTGCGGGACGTCCTCTGCGTCCACCTCGTCCTCTCTCCGCCGCTCTCTGTACTGCTCCTAAACTGGGTCTCCCGATAGCCTGCGGGCAGAAGGCTCGTATATGCCCAGGCTGCTGGCATAGGTAGCAGTTCCCTGCGAAGGGAACATCTCGTCGTGCGGCTGGGACGACCTGAGGTGCTGGGGCTGGGGGTGCTGGTCGGGGCTGGGGTGCCTGCCTATATGGCTGGTGACGCTGACGCTGTCTCCCGTCTCGGCCCTGCCTGCGAGGACCTGCTCCTCTCTCTCGGCCCTGAGTCCGGGGAACACCTACGTGTCCCCTCCGCTGCTGGGCTACCATCCTCTGATCTAACTCTAAGGCTGCGGCGTGCGAAGCGATCGTGTGGAAGGAAGCCTGAGAGATCATGATCAGGGCCTGTCAGAGGTCATCTCGTAGTCCTCTGTAGAATCTCGTCGCCCTATCCCTGTCCGTAACTGCAAAAGTCCCGGCAAAGCGGGCCAAATGAATGAACTCCCGCTGATACTCTGGCACTGTCCTCTCTCCCTGTCGGATCTGTAAGAAGCGCTCCTGAAGCGCGATCCTGTCTGCGTCCGAGATGAAGTGCTCCAGGAAGGCCTCCGAGAATTCCCCCCAGAGAATGGTGCTAAGGGGTCGCCCTCTAAAAGTGGAGCGGCTGGCTGCCCTCCACCAGTCCCGGGCATAGCCCTCTAGCATGGTCACCACTAGGGACACTGCGGCTACTGCGGGGCACATCATCCCTACTAGAAGCTCCTCTACCCTCTCCACCCACTCCTCGGCCTGGATGGCTGACTCGGTACCTCGGAAGGTGGGGGGCCTTAGCCCCCGGAATGTCGCCAGCAGATCGGTGGGTACGGTGGCCTGCTGGGGTGGCCGTAAGGTGGCTGTCTGGAAGGCGGCTAACAGGGCTACCAGGGTCTGTCCCAGCTCTGTCTCTCCGAACGGAACTGTGGCTGGAGCGGCCGGGGCTGGTGGTGGAGTGGTAGGGTGGTACTGGTCCCGAGAGGAGGACCTTCCGTTACTCGACTCCGGTATCTGGAGAAGTAACAAACGAGTATCAGAACTTGCAAAAGTAAGGGGATTTTGCAGGACTGAAAGAAAAGGAAGCGGAAAGCGTGTGGGTGTACTACCGTGCAGTCTCGAATCCTTAACCTTAAACCTAAAGGGTCCACCAGGCTTCCGCTGCGTGGTTCGTCCCGAACCAAGAAACAGAACCGAGGAAGGGAGGATCGAAAGACTGCCCCATGTGGTCGAATCGTGGTGGCTCTGATCCATTTGTAAGACCCCCCCTCCCAGACTTGAACCGGGTTCAGGGAGGGGGGATCTTACTGCCCAAAGAAGACCACCCAGCGCTTTCCGGGTGGCGACGTCCCACCCTCTCAAGCACTGAGCGGTCTCTTTGTCAGGCACAAGAATCATCACAACACATCAGAACGCACAGCGGAAGCAATCGAAATAAGGAAAGCAAGCATGCTGATTATATTACATATTTAAATATGGCCGGAGCCTAACGTTTTACAAAACATTGCCTCGAGGGCTACATAGACTACAACAAAAGGGTGCCCTAGGCTATTCCTTATACTCTCGAACTCACGTCTCTGAAGATAGGAGGAGAGGCTGGGGTGTCTGATCGGGCCATCTCTAAGGCTCGTAACTCATCCTGCGGGGTGGGGGCTTCACGCTATCCCGTTTCCTGTGATTGGTTATAAGAAATAAACGTTAGTCACAGAGCTAAGTAGAAAAATACATCCCCTCCCCGGATCCTTATCCGGGGGGCGGCTAAAGGACAGAAATGAAATAGCCGAAGCAAGGCAGAGGGTTAGCAGCAGGTGAACTTATATATATCCACGTATGTATATATATATATAGGGCCTCTCGCCCTAAAGCCCGTAATCGCGCCGTATAGTATACACACAACACTATATCGCGCAGACACACACACACCCAGGTATTCAAACCTATACGCACACAAAAGACCCTGTGTCGACACAGTTTAGACCGCTTTATTTCAAGCAGGAGAGCTAACCCCGCGGGCCTCACCGATGTGGCCGTCGGTGACAGTGGCCAGTCTTGCCACTTCTGAATGTAGTCGTACCATATCATTCAGGCCCTCCTGTACAACTTGGTGTACCAACTGGATGTGAGCGACATCCGACGAGCCGATTTGTAGGCCGACCAGCGGATGCAAAACTGCAGGTTCGGAGGGTGGTAATCTGCCGTGCACATCTCCCTGTCGACATGAGTCGTCAACCCACCCGCACCGGTACGAACGGTCTGCGAGTGTGACCAACCCGCCACTCCCAAACAATCTTCACCCGCTTTATATAAAAAGAAACACTTAAGCTACGTGGCAATTCCACTCGACCGGTCACACGACCTCTGACCGGGAGGCTTAGCGGTATGAGGGCTCCTTGCTTGGGGCTAACCTGGGAGGAGGGGCTCAACTCCGGGTTTTCCCCAACTAAGACCTCGCATAAGGGATGATAAGCACCGCATTGTTGCCACGACAGCGCTGCATTAGCAAGTAAATTAGGCTGGAAGCAGGGGGCCATAACACTAAGAAAAAGGTAGGCCGAAAGCAGAGGCCATGATAATAAACAGGAAAGTAGGCCGAAAGCAGAGGCCATGATAATAAACAGAAAAGTAGGCCGAAAGCAGAGGCCATAATGATAAACAGAAAAGTAGGCCGAAAGCAGAGGCCATAATGATAAATAGAAAAGTAGGCCGAAAGTAGAGGCCATAATGACAGGACCAGTGCGAGACTGGATTTAAATGAAAGTACAGAAATTAAGTGCGGGGGACCAGTGCGAGACTGGATTTAAAGGAAAGTACAGAAAGTAAATGCGGGGGACCAGTGCGAGACTGGATTTAAAGGAAAGGACAGAAAGTAAATGCGGGGGACCAGTGCGAGACTGGATTTAAAGGAAAGTACAGAAAGTAAATAAAAGCATAAAAGAAAGGGTTAGTAGTCCAATCAATCCATAAGAGGAGGCTTCAATCGTCGACTCCGTTCTTTTATTTTTGTCGCGGCGGGGTTAAATTTCGGCGCCGCGCCGCGATTTCGTTCCGATTTTTGCGTCGCTTTTCCGAGCTTAGTCGATTCCTTAGATCGATACGCATAATTTTAATAAGCATTTAAAAATATGCGTCGAGGGGACGCCGATTCATTTCGATGAATTTCGCTCTTTTTCGGGCGTTTATTTTCGCTTGTAAAAGCATTTAAAGGACCAAATGAAGGGCTTATCCCTTGATATTTTGATAGTAGGTAAAATATGCCCTAACTAGGGCTCATAAATTTTGGGTGATTTTTCCCCACTCATTTGGGCTTTAATTTCCTTAAAATAAACTTTATAGGGGGTTTTTAAAATAGTAAAACTTCTCCTAAAAATCCCAAACAAATACAGTAGGTGCCCCTTAAGGTGGGGCACATTTTTCATTTAGAAAGTTTCTTCTGAATATGCCCCCATTCCCCTCAGGAAAATCAAATAGAGGAAGGCCTGTTGGGGTGCGAATAGCAGGAATCGAGAGGGCTGGGGGAGCTGGCCGCGCAGGTTGAACTCCCCATAGTCCCTCTAAGAACCCTAAACCATTAATATTAAAATGGAAGAAGATACCTTAGCTCATGGCATGGCACCAATTCACCCGAGGTAATGCTGTTGTTGTCTTTTAATTTGTCCTTGAGATCTGGAAAAGGTAAATTAGGGATAAAGGATGAGAACAATGGATCTGGGATGGGATCTGGAGCATCCCTCCGGCTTTTTGTTAATAATGCT
Source organism: Dactylorhiza incarnata (assembly GCA_033032865.1). Taxonomy (NCBI): domain Eukaryota; kingdom Viridiplantae; phylum Streptophyta; class Magnoliopsida; order Asparagales; family Orchidaceae; genus Dactylorhiza; species Dactylorhiza incarnata. The sequence continues at coordinate 13,345,605 of JAWHQI010000003.1, read as the reverse complement.
TCATAATAAGTGTTTACTTCAGGTTCATTTTCAGTTGTTGTTGGCTGTGGACTTGTTCTCTGAGGTTTCCTTCTCTGAAATAAATATAAAACACTTTTAAACCTTCAAACATTAGGCATACACATGATTTTCCATATGGTGCTGTGCCAACCTGCTTTATGGAGAATAGAGTTTAACAGAAAAATGAGAACACATGAAGTATGCCGATAATAAATTTCTTCCACCATATTTTGATCTCACATTTACAGTAGTATATGAAGAATACCTTCAACATATGCGAATGGCGGACTGAAAAATGCTTAATCATGTCTTTCCCTCCATTATCTGCGCACAATGGGCATACCTGAAAGAAACCGTGAAGCTGATGATGATTTTAACAACAAAATCAAAACTTTAAAGGGAAGAACTTAGATGAAACCCCCTTTATTACTCTGGAATGGTAAAAATAGAACCTTCGGCAGGATGTTTTGGTGTGTGAAAAAACTCAACATCCAATTTGAACAAATGGGCATCAAGTTATAAGAGTATGCTCATGGAAATGCTAATACAAGTTGGTAATGAAGAGCAATATCAAGGGAAAAAAATAGAATCTCTCCGCGTGAAAGTAGATATTTTTGCCTTCAGAATGTAGAAATAGAGTCAAAAAGATTTAATTCAATTATTGAACCTTATCGGTGCTCACCGTCGCAACTCTTAAGTTAGATGATACACAATTATTTGCCTATCATCAGCACAATTCATTAATTCTTCTTCAGTCTGTTTCATGTATGTGGCTTGTATGGAAAAGTGTAATTTTGGGACAATTGAGAGACATCCCCACCTTCTTTCATTCCATATTGGACCTAATATTACATTGAAAAGTAGTGATGGTTGCATACAATCTCTAGGTTTAGGATGCAAACCATGATTTTTATATTTTCCTGCATGCATTTATCACTTGCTTAATATTAGATTAACATATATTTCTTTAAATGACATAAAAAATGATTTCCAAATGCCTCTCTTTGCACCCACTTTTAAATCTTACCATCGACTCTTCATATTTACATTAAACATAACTTTACTTTCATGCAACTCTTACATCCTCAAGTTATTTCTAATTATATGATGACTGTTTAGGACATTTATAAACAAGACTGTAAACGTCGGCTGTCATCAGCTGTCGGATTAAGTTCTAAAATTCCGGAAGTGGGATGTCTAGGATATTTTAAAATATGAGATTTTGTAAATTTCATAACAAATATATATTTTATTATACTTGGTATGCATGTAACTGTGATACAGTCTAGTTATGCAATGTAAATCGCTTATACATTGATCTTAAATCAATCATAAAGTTTGGAGTTGATGTCAATAATTTTGTTTTGCGCTTCAGTGTTGTGGATAGCTCTGTTGGCACTCAGCCCAATTCATCTCATTCTTTATCGATTTACCTTCAATTATGGAAGGTTAGAAATTCATGTCAGACAAAAATTAGCTCAAACTCATTTGAGCTCGAGTCAGTCTCAAGCCGGCTTGAATTTATTCTAGTCGCTTTTGTGTTTTAGCAATCATCTTATATTTGTGGTAGCTTGAAGTCTTAGCATGCGGGGGGGCCGGCGTTGTTAACGGCATGTCAAATTCAAGAGACCATCATGCTAACATCCTAGCCGTCGACAGATAAGCGATTATATGTCGCTATCACCAAACTCCACGTGTTCACAATGACATGCATGAACATGTTGAAATTTTAGTTGATTCATCTGAAACCGATCAATTTGGGGGCTTTCATGTTATAAATTTTTATTTTTAAACATTTATTTTATAAAGTTTTAATGAAATCTTGTATGATGTTTGGTGTATGACTTTTCATCATTAATGAAATGCTCAGAACCAAAATAGAGGAAATCCAAATGTTTTGGTGGAAAACTTTCGTAAAGAGGATGAAACTTTTTAGTCCCACATTGCCTAATAATTTTAAAATTGAGCATATAAAGCTTTTCACTTCTACTCATTTGTTCAAAGCACCATAAGGAGAAATTATGAACCACACAAGCACGCGCGCACGCATCGGACCAAATTTGGATTTGGGATTTGAGATTTGGGATTTGGGATGCCGAACGCCTCCAAGTTCACGACGCGCGCCGAACGCCTCCAAGTTCTCGACGCGCGCCGAACATCTTCACGTTCGCGACGCACTCAAAACACCTCTACGTTCACAGCACGCGCTGAACGTCTCCGTGTTCGCAGTGTGCGCGACAGTTAGCTTTTGTAACTTCCCAGTTGCGGGTTTTATTCGTTGCTGTCATCGCCGTCATTGAAGCTGTTTGAACTGCCCTAACTGCCCGGGGGGCAAGACGATCATATCCGAAGAGTGGCGATCTGTGTGCTCTAGATCGACGATCATGATTCGCCCGTCAGGTGGCTTCGGTGGTTACGACGACGAAATTATCGGACTATCCCTGTCCAAAACTATTAAAGGAGCCCAGAGCCCTCATTCAAGACACCTTGTCTTCAGCGCCTGAAATATCTCCTTCGAAGTTCCTTCAAAGTTCTTCTTCGGCGTTCGAAGAATCCTTCGAAGATCTCATTTGGCCTTCGAAGATCTTCTTCGAAGGTGACTTGAAGATCTCCCTTAGGCTCTTGAAGATATCCTTCATCCTTAGAGTTTTTTCACTTTCTCATTCTTCTCTGCACCCACTGCAACGAGCGGTGGTCTGTCACTCTCTTGCATTCTATAACTTGTAACACCAAAAAATATAGTGAATTTGGTCGGCACCGATCCGACCAGTGGTTTTTCACCATTTTCGGGTTTTTCGCGTTAAAAGTCTTCTTGCTAGCTATCTCACTTTGCTTTAACTGATTGCACGCTCTGCTCACTTTAGGGTTGAGACGGTTCAATTCGACCGGACAAATGAGAGCGTCGAGCGACCCACAATAGTTTGACGCCGTCTGTGGGAACTGTGTTCTCAAACTCTACAAAGACTCTATAAAGGCAATATTTCCTTTAAGGCAATACTCGCAACCAACTACAATGACAAGAAGAAGTGCCCATACAACCGAAGAATAAGTCTCAGGGGACGCGTCGACCCAACTCCCTCTCACTCACTCATCAGTGCACCTCCCACGGAAGATGCGATGCTCGCCCCCGTCGATGCTTTGGAAGGACGCATGCGGATGGAGGAGCAGCAAGGCGAGATGCTGGCACTTTTGAGAGACATAGGAGCACCTCGAGCTCCTATTCCACCCCCGCACCGGTCAATCCACCTCCCTTAGCTCCAAACCATGCTCCACCCGAAGAAGTCACACGGGAGGAAAATGTCTACGAAGAAGAATTTTTCGACGCGACCAACTCTAGGCATCCCGCTCGGCCAGCCCAGGGCCCTGGAGCCAACTTTCATCACACCAACAAGCTGCAAGCATCAGATACGAAGTTGGAAGACTCATTTGCGAGGAGATACACGAAGTGATTGCAGAAGAGTATGGACTGATCGATCGACGGGCCTCTTTCGCCCGCCGTCATCATCATCATGGCTCCCCACAGACGCCTCCAAGTTCACGACGCTGCCGAACGTCTCCAAGTTCACGACGTGGGCCCAACATCTTCACGTTCGCGGCGCACTCAGAATATCTCTACCTTCACAGCGCGCGTTGAACGTCTCTGTGTTCGCAGCGTGTGCGGCAGTTAGCTTTCGTAACTTCCCAGTTGCAGGTTTCATTCGTTGCTGTCATCGCCGTCATTGAAGATGGTTGAACTGCCTTAACTGTCGGGGGGGGGCAAGATGGTCATATCCGAAAAGTGGCGATCCGTGTGCTCCAGATCGACGATCATGATTCACCCGTCAGGTGGTTACGGCGACGAAATTACTGGATACCCATGTCCAAAACTAAAAAAGGAGCCCAGAGCCCTCATTCAAGGCACCTTGTCTTCAGCGCCTGAAAGAGCTCCTTCGAAGTTCCTTCAGAGTTCTTCTTCGATGTTCGAAGAATCCTTCGAAGATCTCCTTTGGCCTTCGAAGATCTCCTTACCTTTCGAAGATCTCCTTCGAAGGTGACTTAAAGATCTCCCTTAGGTTTTTGAAGATATCCTTCATCCTTAGAGATTTTTCACTTTCTCATTCTTCTTTGCACCCACTGCAACGAGTGGTGGCCTGTCACCCTCTTGCATTCTACAACTTGAAACACCAAAAAATATAGTGAATTTCGTCGGCACCGATCCGGCCCCGTGATTTTTCACCCTTTTCGGGTTTTCCACATTAAAAGTCTTCTTGCCAGCTATCTCACTTTACTTTGACTGATTGCGCGCTCGGCTCACTCTAGGGCTGAGACGGTTCAATTCAACCAGACAATCGAGAGCGTCGAGCGACCCGCAACAGTTTGGCGCCATCTGTGGGAACTGTGTTCTCAAACTCTACATAGACTCTCTGAAGGCAGTATTTCCTTCAAGACAATACTCGCAACCAACGACAATGACAAGAAGAAGTTCATGTACAACCGAAGGATCAGTCCCAGGGGGACGCGTCGACCCAGCTCCCTCTCACTTACTCATCAATGCACCTCCCGCGGAAGATGCGATGCTTGCCCCCGTCGCTGATTTGGAAGGACGCATGCGACAGATGGAGCAACAACAAGGTGAGATGCTATCACTTTTGGGAGGCATAGGAGCCCCTCGAGCTCCTATTGCACCCAGCACCAGTCAATCCCTTATCTACAAACCATGCTCCACCCGAAGAAGTCGCACGAGAGAAAATGTTTACGAAGAAGAATTTTTCGATGCGGCCAGCTCTAGGCATCCCGCTCGGCCAGCCCGGGGCCCTGGAGCTGACTTTCATCACCACCAACAAGAAGCTGCAGGCATCAGATACGAAGTTGGAAGACTCATTCACGAGGAGATACACGAAGTGATTGTAGAAGAGTATGGATAGATCGATTGACGGGCCTCTTTTGCCCGCCGTCCTCCTCATCACAGCTCCCCACTGACGTCTCAGGTTCTAGCTTATCCAATCCCACATAGCTTCAAACTCCCCAACATCGAGACGTTCGATGGTACGGACGATCCGCCAGAGCATATCAACCACTTCACCACAATTCTGAGGATCTACAACCCTCCGGATCAACTCATATGTCAAGTATTCCCGGACACGCTGAAAGGACTAGCAAGAACCTAGTTCCACTCCCTCAGAGAAGGAACCATCGACAGCTTTGCGGAACTGACTCAACAGTTCCTGGATCAATTCATAGAAACCGCGGGATCATCAAGGACTCCTCTCACCTGTCTGGAATCCGCCAGAGCGAAGGGCAATCCCTCAAATTCCGTCGCTTCACTATAGAGGCTCGACAAATCCTTAGGGTCGATCCCGAGCTCTTGCTGGGCGTCTTCCCGGGTGGACTACGACCAAGTGGATTCTACTCAGCGCTAATGAGAGAAACATTGCCCAGCTATCCCGACCTCATGCACCAGGTCGAAGCACAGATTGCCGCGGACGAGGCTATAAAAGCGCACCGCCAGCAATTTCAAGGAGGCCAGAAGGGAAAAAAGGGAGTGGAGCAGGTTCCCAGAAGGCAAGAAGAACGCCATGATAATGAGTTTCATCGGGACCCCCCGAGAGATCGGGATCACTGAACACTTTGAGATTACACTCCTCTCAACACCTCCCGCGCAAATGTACTATACGCGATCCAAGACAACCGGGCGCTCCAGAGGCCGTGAGAACTCCCCCCAAATACTAAGTGTGCAACCCTTATTCTCTGAGGGTGGGGCCCATTCAAAGCCACGTAGGCAAAAGTCGAGGTCAAAAGGTCAACACAGAAGCCAGAAGTCCAAGACACAAGACAGCTCAGTCAACAGGAGCAGCAGAAGGCCTGGGCGAGTATAGGCGGGCATGTGTGAGCAGCCCCTCATACTCGCCAAAAGTTGGGCGACCATAGGTGATACTCGTCCATTTCCAGGCGAGGTTGCCTCAATGTCGCCTGGTCGCCTAGCTGGGTGGGGTATAAAAAAGATCCCCCCTCCCTTTGGTTTTCCTATAAATAGGACCCCAGAGGTACTTGGATTGGCACCTGAACTTGAGCTCTTGGAACCCGATTTCCGAATTCTCGGACCCATCATCCTTGGCCGCTACTCTTGATACCTGCCAAGTCGGTGCCTTCCTCGTACCCCGCTCGGCCAATTTTGGTTGTGGAGGGGAAGTCTCTTTCGAGCTTCCGGGTACGTGGTGAGACCTCCCTGTCGCAGTGCCTAGGGTCCTGTAGTTGTTGCCGTTCTAGTTCCTTCATCGTTGTCAGCCAAGTCGTCTCGTTGGACCGCTGGGCGAGTAGCCTCCGGCTGCGTTGATCCGAATTTTGGAGCCTAGGATTTTCCTGGCTTCAACACTTTGGTGCGGTTAGCGTGGATCGTAGTCAGAGGAAGAAAATCTAGTAAGAAGGCGAGATGGCCGAAGTCGGCGGCCATGGAGGAGTTGTTGGTAACTCGGCAGGAGCGAGCGAGTTTGTGACGTGAGCAAACTTTGAAGTCTTCGCACAACGCTTGGAAGACACCATGCGAGCAATGCTCCTTCCTCGCACGGAGGGCACGACAACCTCGCCAGATGGTGGTCTTGTTCAGCGAGCTGGAAAGCAGCATGTGGGGGAGGAGCCGGAGCGACCAAGGAGGCCGCAGTTCTATCAGCAGGCCTCACAAGGAATTCGCTTCCACGAGGTGGAGGAGCAGGCGAGGTTTCATGATACTCGGCCATATGGCGAGTATGAGGGAGTTGCTCGCCAGGTGGAGGATCGTCGCCAGGCAGGTGGGAGGAGCCCATTCTGTGAGGAGATTCTTGTTGCACCAGTGTCGGAGGGGTTCTGGGAGCCCGTGTTGAGTTATTATTCTGGAAGCGATGATTCTGTCCAACATCTCCAGTGGTTCGAGGATGTAGTTTCCATCCAAACCATGTCGGACTCCTTCAAGTGTAGGCTTTTTGCAATCACCTTCCGAGGAAAGGCCAGAGATTGGTTCCACCAGCTGGAAGTAGGTTCCATCTACTGCTTTGAAGATCTGCGCCGAGGAGTGACGATGCGATTCACCACGACCAAGAAGAGGAAGAAGGATGCAACTGCGCTCTTCTATTTGGTGCAAGGAGTAAAGGAGACGTTGGGGCACTACATCGACCGCTTTCAGGAGAAAGTGTTGGACATCCGGGAGGTGGATGGCTTCACCCTGTAGCTAGCCCTAACGTTTGACCTGGGAGAAGGTCTATTCAAGCTGGAGATCAGCCGGGATCCTCCCATGTCCTACGAAGAGCTCATCGAGAGAGCTAATAAGTTCGTGCAGGGGGAGGCCTCTAACCGCGGCTTCCTGGCCAGGCTCTCCAGGCTAACCAGGGAGAAGGAAGAGAAGGAGAAGGTCCCCGTTCCTAGGAGGCGGGAGGAGCCTCGAAGGCAGGAAAGGAAGAGGCCAAAAGAGAGGAAGAGAGAAGAGCCCAGGAGGCAAGAAGAGAGGAGGCCCGCAGTGGCTCCGGAGCGTCGGGAAGAGGAGAGGCGCTTTCAGATCCCCGTTAACAGGCCTCCATGGAGGCCAGCGGGTCAGCCTCGGCGTCAAGGTCAGGGTAGGGGGAATTCTCTTGAGAGAAGAAATTTCAACCAGCAGGATAGGCGTCAGGAGAGAAGGGAAGAAGCGATGGTTGTTGCCCGCCAGGGCAACAGGCTGGCCCGGAGAGTTCAGAGGAGAAGACCGCAGGCAGAGGAGATCCCCCTCTATTGCGAGATGCAATAGGTGGCATGCCATGGTACGATGGCTTGCTCTGATTTTTGGGAAGCCCGGAGAAGAGTGGCTGCCGGAGAAGCGGGAGGAGAGCCGCGGAGGCTAGAAGCCCCTGTCGAGCAGCCATCGGTGCAAGTCGTTACTCGAAGGAGGAATGAAGACCGAATCGACCTAGGAGGTCAAGGATATGTTGTCCAGGGTAATGGAGGAGGAGTAGGAGCGGCTGTCAGAGTGATCTACGGGTGAGCGGGGCTAGGTGCTTCCCGCACGGGTAGTCTCCATCAGATTTACCGAAGGAGCGTCGCCTCAACCACGCAAGCACTGCCCCCGTTGGAGGAGATCACTTTCTCGGAGGAGGACATGCTAGGGAATGAGAATCCCTTCCATGATGCCCTCGTGATCCAAGCAGCAGTGGAGGACTTCACCGTTGATCGGATTCTGATCGATAACGGTAACTCCGTGAACGTTATCTTCAAGAAGATGTTCGACGGGCTGGGCGCCGGAGCAGAGAGAGTGACGACATCGGATTGTACCCTCTTTGGCTTCTCAGGAGAGAATAAGGAGGTGGAGGGAGGAGTAGATCTCCTTGTATTACTCGGTGGCACCTCCCTAATGTGCCGGTTCGTCATCGTCGACGCCCCGAGCTGCTACAAGGCTATCTTCGGAAGGCCGCTTCTCAATTTCTTCTAAGCCGTTCCGTCTTCCTACCATCAGTGCTTAAAATACTATCAGGGAGATGTCCAGGTGAGGATCAGGAGTGATCCAAGAGCCGCTCGGGAGTGCTACCTCAGTGTGGTCAGTACCATAAGCTGGATGGCCAATGCAGAGGAGTTTGAAAGAGTGTTGGGAGGCGCGGCCAGGCTGGAAGCAACCGAGGAGGTGGAAGAGATCAAGGTACTCTCCGAGGAAGGAGTGTCTGGATTGCTGAAGATCGGAGGATCGCTGAAGATCAGTGAGAAGATCGAGATGGTGGCGTGTCTGCAAGGGAACATCAGCATCTTTTCCTGAAGTGTTGATGAGATGCCGGGGATCGATCCTGAGGTTGCCTGCCATCACCTCAATATTGACCCCTCGGCTAAGCTCGTTCGTCAGAAGAAGAGGTCAAGTGCCACAATGTTGGTCGTACCCATCCAGGAGGAAGTAAGGAAGCTGCTGGAGGCAAGCTTTGTGTCGGAGATCCAGTACCCAGGCTGGGTCTCGAATGTTGTACTGGTGAAGATGGCTGGGGGCAGCTTGAGGACGTGTGTAGCTTTTTCTTTACTGAATAAAAGCTGCCCGAAGGATTGCTATCCCTTGCCTCGAATCGACGCGTTAGTTGATTCATCCGTCGGTTTTTCTGTGATGACCTTTCTCGATGCATTTTTAGGATATCACTAGATCCGGATGCATCCCCCGGATTGCCGCGATGTCTCCTTCATCACTAGTGATGACTGCTACAGCTACAAGATGATGCCCTTCGGGTTAAAGAACGCAGGGGCTACCTACCAGCGGATGATGGACCATGTTTTCAAGGAGCAGAAGGGGAGGAATCTGGAAGTGTACGTGGACGACCTCTTGATCAAGAGCAGGAGCGTCTAGGAGCATGTGGCCGATTTGGTGGAGACTTTTGCGACGCTCAGGAGGTTCAAGATGAGGCTCAACCCGGCAAAGTGCATGTTTGGGGCAGGATGGGGAAAGTTTTGGGGACATCTCCTCACCCCAGAGGGAGTAGAGCCTAACCTAGACAAGGTTAAGGCAATCTTGGAGATGACCTCGCCAAAGACCTTGAAAGAGGTGCAAAGGTTGACTGGAAGGCTGGCTGGTCTTAGCCGCTTCCTATCAAAGGCCGGGGAGAAGTGCTCTCCATTCTTCAAGACGCTCCGGAAGAACGAAGATTTCGAGTGGTCCTAAGAGTGCGAGAAGGCGTTCGAGAAGCTGAAGGAGCAGTTGACCCAGACACCTCTCCTTTAGAGCCCGAAGGAAGGCGAAGACCTACTCATCTACCTAGGGGTAGGAGCAGAAGCAGTGAGTTCCGTGCTAGTCCGAGAAGAAGGGAAGAAGTAGCTACCGATCTACTATGTTAGCCAGGTGCTAAAGAAGGCGGAGTTAAGATATCCCATCCTGGTGAAGCTTGCCTTCGCCTTGGTGGTGTCGACGCGGAAGCTCCGACCTTATTTTCAAGCTCACTCCATCCGGGTCGTGACTGATCACCCCCTCTGAAGTATTCTGGAAGGAGTGGAGCATTCAGGAAGGTTAGCGAAATGGTCGGTAGAACTCAGTAGTGTTGGATCGTGTGACGCCCTTAGAGGGGGGGGGTGAATAAGAGTGTGTTTAAAAATATAATTTTTACTTAACAATTTTTAGACAAATTTTACTTTACTAAAAAGTTACTTATAAATAATTTTTAAACCAATGTAATTTTTGTATTTAACCAAACACAAATTTTTAAGATAAAGATTTAAGCAAACAAATTTGCAATTAGTGAAAAGAGCATAATTATATTAATCATGAAATTTGCATACAATAAAAATGATCTTAACAATGCTTAAGATCAAGGCACAATTATGATAATAAAAAATACAATAATTTTGGTTTACCAATCCTTCTCCCAAGGATCGGAAGGCTATCACTTGTCTCTCCCAAGACCAAGCCCAAGCCTATCCTCTAGATCTTCCCAAGATCTAGACGTAGCACACAAGGCCACGATTTCCCACCAAGCCACGCAAGGACTTGGACGCTCCGCACAAGGAAGCGATTTTACCCTAAGCCGCGCAAGGACTTAGACGTCGCACGCAAGACGACGATTTTTCTACCAATACAAAATGAAAAATATGTGAATGAAAATACAATATGAAAAGAACAACTCCCTAGAAAATCAGATCTCTGAACGGATTGTTGAAGCCTCGAGATGATTGATGATGAAGAAGCGCGCCCGATCTCGTCTTCAATCTTCAATCCTTCTTTGCACAAATGGGAGTTGAGGAGGTTCTGGAGCTCTCTGGTTCGTATGCACTCAGGAAGGGACTGGAATTCTCAAAAGCTTGGAATGCACGAACCAAAGGAACCAATTTATAGAAATTCACTGTCGCCTGGGCGACAGTGACTGTCGGAATTTTCCGACAGCGCAAAACTGCCGCTGGAGTGCCATCGTGGGTGGAGTCGTGGGCAGTTGGTGTAACCGTCGAGCTGTCGCCTGGGCGACATCGATGTCGGAATTTCCGACAGTGCAAAACTGCCGGTCGTGGGTGAAGACGTGGGCAGTTGTTGTAACCGCCGAGCTGTCGCCTGAGCGACATCGCTGTCGGAATTCCGACAGCGCAAAACTGTCTTTCGTCGATCTGCCGTGGAGGGAAGTAGTTGTAACTTCTCTGCTGTCGCCTGGGCGACAGTGGCTGTCGGAATTTTCCGACAGTGAAATTTTCCCACATTCAATTTTAGCTCCAGCAGCAATGTGAACATCTCATACCTGTTATCTGCACACCATTAATGAAAATAGAATCAAATACAAAAGGGACTTTGTTATTATCAAACCGGAGGAGTGCGAAACGCATGCTCCAACAATCTCCCCCTTTTGATAATAACAAATCCGTATAAAAAGAAATCATGTCTATTTAGATTGTTGATTTTAACCTTTGGTGTGTGCACAAAATTAACATAATATATATTTCTTGAAAATAAATGATCTACCTTTAGATGAAAACTCCCCCTAAATGAAAGCTCCCCCTACATATATGCTCCCCCTAAATATATGCTCCCCCTAAATATATGATGTATTGTGTAGGTGGAATATTTAGGTGTGATAGATTTGTGACTTTTTTCTTTTTATACTTTAAATTCTCCCCCTTTTGGTATTAACAAAAATGAATATTAGATAAAAGAGTAGCTTTTAAGGGAAAGGTAATAGAAAATATAAATGAAGAGTAAGCCGAAGCAATTTGTTGGTAATGATTGAAGTCCATGAAATAATAGGAATATGCCATAGTATGAATAAGCTCATGAAGTGACGGTATAGCCATATGTAGTAATGAAAGAAAATAACTTAAACATGAGTAAGATCATTTGAAAGTATCATAGAAAGACACAATAATGTATAGATATATGGAATATTTTCGGTCCAATTCTCATGAGATGAATGTTTATATAACATAATGATGTGTACATGTGATACTTAGATCAAACATATGAAGTTATTTAATTTACATGATCATTAAAATGTAGAACATAATAAAAGCATATAAAGGCAACTTTGACTTTGAAGATATAGCACAAGATGAATAGAAAACCATGTTACTTTTGCACAAGACACTTTACAATTCTTTCCAAGGTGCTTAACCTCACAATGCTCATTAAGACTTATCAGGAGGGTAAGTAGTGCTTGGTGGAGTATCCTTGTCTTTATTTTTATTTTTTTTGATCACAGACGTTGTGATATCTTAATTGTGATATATTGATATATTTTTTAATTGACCAAGGATCTCCGAATTCACTTGAATCGCAAAAGATGGTGTATTTTTTGTTGTGCTAACAAATCAATGTTGAAAGTTGTATTTAAGAAGTGCTATTTTATTATGTGAAAGCAAATATGATCCATGTATATATTAAATAAAAAGACATACGTATTGATCAAAATAAGTGAACGTGATAGTTCATTATGATAGATAAACAATTTCTCATACTTAGAGGCATGCGAAAACAATTTCCAATGGTCTAAACAACTAAGGAGAAGTGTCAATACGATGATAGCTTGGAAATGAAATCTTACAAACATGTAAGTCAATTTTTTTAAATAAATAGCACATGGTTTGTCATCAAGTCATGAGGTGAAGCATTAATAATGACAGATAACTATTGTAGATCATCAAAGGGGCCTAAAATTGGAGTTTTGTTAAAATGGGAGCTGTCGGAAATTTCTGACAGTCCTGTCGCCTGGGCGATAGTGAAAAATATAAATAGGGCTGGGGACCGAGTCAAACCCTATTGTGCATCAATTCCTGGAGTTAAAAACGAGAGGAAGGCTGTCGGAAGTCGGCGACATCCCTAGATCTAAGGTATGGGTTTTTGATTTTGGTGTTTTCAACTCAAAAATTTTTAGGGATTTGTGATTTTGATAGTAGAGAAGAAGGAAAATGTAGTTTTCATGTTGATTTTTGATGAATGGTGTAGGTTTTGAAATTTTTTTTGATTTGAAAAATGTAGATCTAGTTTAAAACAAGTGGATCTTGGTGGATCTTTGCTTACATTTTTATCTTTGTTAAATTTCTTTTTGATTTGGTGATGAAGATTTCCATTTGTTCATTTCCCAAAGGATTTTTGTAGATCTAGTTTAGAGAAGAAGGTGGAAGATGATGAATAGTAAAGGATTTGTAGAATATGTTGATTTTTGTAGGATTTTTAAAAAAAAAACTTGATGTTGAAATAACATTTATTTTGAGTAGATCTGGAAGTATATGTAAAAAATTTGAAAGAAAATCACTTGGAGGGCTGTCGGAAATTTCCGACAGCCACTGTCGCCTGGGCGACAGTGTTCTAGTGCACAATGTGATACCTTGTTTAATCAAAATTTTTGTATGTTATTGCAGAATGGCTTCCAGTTCCAAAGCTCGAAAGAGTACTTCGGAAGATGCACATACTTCATATCAAGTTTTTCCGGGGGTGGAGAAGGCTATTGTTGGAATAGCGAAGTATGTGGAATTTGAGTCGCCAAAGCACGATCATATCTATGATCGGCTTGCGAACGCAGGTATAATTTCAATAATCACACCAGAGGGGTTTTCTTCCTTTTTCATTCGTGAATTTTATAACCATTTGGAAGACCCAACTTTCACTGAATTGGATGGCGGAGTGAGATCAAAGATCCAAGGTCAACATGTGGAAATAACACATGTTGATCTACGAGAGGAATTTGGACTAGTGATGAGTGAGAATATGCCTGATATAGTGGAGAATTATCGAAAGGATAGAGATTGGACCCTTGTAAACATGAGTTTACATGGGAATCAAAAGAAGACTCTTACCACTGAAGTTACCTCACTTACTCCGGATGCATTCTTAGTCCAAGATATATTAAGGAATTCAGTGATGTTGAAGAGTGGAGACACAAGAAGTATTACAGCTCAGTTGACCCTCTTTACATACTATATTATGGAGGATGAGCTTTTTGATGTGGCGGACTTCATTCTCGCCCAGATTAGATATGCGTATAGATTAAAGCATCCAAGATGGGTGAAGGTTCATACGCTGCCAATGGGGGCGGTAATACAGCGTGTACTCTACAAGAAGTATGGATGGATAGTGCAAGATGCTTATTTGGATGATTGTTATCCGGAAATATATTATACGGGTTCAATGAAGGTGAAGAAGCCGCAGAGAAAAGCTCATCCGGGGATTGAGATTAGAGAGCCGACCATTTCTAGGGCAGGATCACTACGAGAGTCCATTGATGATTTGCGTGATTCATTAGAGGATCACAAGAGGGAAGTGAAGAAGGACCGTAGTCGAATGCAGAAATTTATGAAGTTTCTCGTCAAAGGTTTGAAGTTGAAACCAACTCCGGAGGAAGAGGCCGAATGGCAAGTTCCGGACGAAGAACCGCCACGCCAATCGGTGAGGCGAACTCGCCGTGGCAAAGCCGTGAGACGAGGACCTCCAGAAGATTGTCCAGAGAGCAGCGGGGCTGGTTATGAAGATTCAGAGTAGTTTTATGTTGCTTCTGCTGCTGGGCGATGTCGGAAAATTCCGATATCCACTGAAATTCTTTAGATTTCTGCTTTTATTTAATGAACTTGATCCTTAAGTTGTTTCTACTGTTTTTATTTGAACAATATTGATGTAATATTAATGATGTTGAATTTTTGTTAAGTCTTTTGAAATTTTATGTTTTGATTTTTAAGATTTTGGCTTTTTCTTTGTACATTGTTTATGTTTTGTGATAAATTTTTTAATTTTATAGGCTTTAAATAGTGATATATTCATTGTGAAATGTCTAGAATTCCCAATTCTAGCCTAAGCATAGAAAAACGGGAATCCGGTAACGGCTTAGTGAATATATCCGCTAGTTGATTTTCTGTGCCTATAAAGTTGATTTTTATATTACCCTTCTTAATATGATCCCTTATAAAATGATGTCGGACATCTATATGCTTAGATCTAGAATGTAATACGGGATTGTTAGTTAAGTCTATAGCACTTTTATTGTCACACTTTAATTCTACACTACTTTGTTGCATGCCAAAATCTTCTAATGTTTGTGACATCCAAAGAGCTTGGGCACAACAACTACCTAGTGCAATATATTCGGCCTCGGTAGTTGAGAGGGCAACAGAATTCTGTTTCCTACTCGACCATGAAATAAGTGAATGGCCGATAAAGTGACAAGTGCCACTAGTGCTTTTCCTATCTAAAGAACATCCCGCATAATCAGAATCCGAAAAACCATGCAAAATAAAAGAATCATTATGAGGATACCATAAGCCTAATTTTGATGTTCCTATGAGATATCTAAAGATACGTTTCACCGCTTTTAAATGTGACTCTTTAGGATTAGCTTGAAATCTAGCACATAAACAAACGGCAAACATAATATCAGGTCTAGATGCGGTTAAATACAATAAAGACCCTATCATACTTCTATAAAGGGTTTGTTCAATTGAAACACCACTTTCATCTTTTCCTAATTTTAGTGAAGTACTCATAGGAGTGTTTGCATGCTTAAGGTTTTCAAATCCAAATCTTTTTAACATATCATGAATATACTTGGTTTGACATATAAAAATTCCATCATGTTTTTGTGTAATTTGAAAACCTAGAAAATATGAAAGTTCTCCAACCATACTCATTTCAAATTCATTTTTCATAATTTCAACTACTTCATTACACAACTCTTCATTAGTGGCTCCAAAAATAATATCATCAACATAAATTTGTAAAATAACTAAATCATGATCAATTTGCTTAATGAAGAGTGTAGAATCAGCACTTCCTATTTTATAATTGTGCTTTAACAAATATTGAGTTAATCGATCATACCAAGCACGAGGCGCTTGTTTTAATCCATAAAGCGCTTTATCTAACTTATAAACATAATTTGGATATTTCTCATTTATAAAGCCAGGGGGTTGTTCTACATAAACTTCTTCTTTTATATACCCGTTTAAAAATGCGGTTTTGACATCCATTTGATATAATTTAAATCTTTTAAAACAAGCAAATGCAAGAAATATTCTAACCGCTTCTAATCTTGCTACGGGTGCAAAAGTTTCATCAAAATCTACCCCTTCAATTTGTGCATAACCTTTTGCAACTAATCTGGCTTTATTTCTAACAATTCTAGATTCATTATCCATTTTATTTTTAAAAATCCACTTAACACCAACTACAGGACGATTTTTTGGTCGTTCTACAAGATTCCAAACCTTATTACGTTCAAATTGATTAAGTTCTTCATTCATAGCTAAAAACCAAAATTCATCATTTAAAGCGGTGGAAACATCTTTTGGTTCTATTTCAGAAACAAAACAAAGGTTTGAAAATAAAACATGTATTGATGAACGAGTACTAACCCCTTTTTGCGGATCCCGAATGATAAGCTCCTTTGGATGATCCTTTGAGAATCTCAAATCACTTGGAGGCACATATCCTTCTCTTTCTTGTTCTTCTCTAACTTCTTCTCCTCTTTCTTCTTCTCTTTCTTCTTCTTTTTCTTCTTCATTTTCTCTAAGTTCTTCTTCATCATTCTCCACCGTGGGAAGGAGTTCATCTTCTTTTCCTGTAATTTTCTTTTCTACACATGAAGCAAACTCATCAAACCTAACATGAATAGATTCTTCAACTATTTTTGTTCTTTTATTAAAAATTCTATAAGCTTTACTAGTTGAAGAATAGCCAATAAAAATACCTTCATCACATTTTTCATCAAATTTTCCTAAGGAATCTTTAGAATTCAAAATAAAACATTTACAACCAAAAACTTTGAAATAAGAAACATTTGGTTTTTTACTAAATATTAATTCATAAGGAGTTAATTTTAAAATAGGGCGAAGCATTACTCTATTAATTACATAACATGCCGTGCTAACCGCTTCAGCCCAAAAAGATTTTGGTAATTTGAATTCAGATAACATTGTACGGGCTAACTCTTGAAGAGTTCTATTTTTCCTCTCCACTACACCATTTTGCTGTGGTGTGCGTGGAGCAGAAAATTCATGTTTAATTCCTAACTCCGTACAAAAAGAAATAAACTTTTCATTTTCAAATTCTCCTCCATGATCCGATCGTATGCGTTTAATTTTCAACTCAAATTCATTTTGGATACGCAAACATAATTTTGAAAATTCTGAAAATGCATCGGATTTGGAGGTTAAAAATAAAGTCCAACAAAAACGAGAATAATCATCAATCAAAACAAATGTGTATTTTCTACCTCCTAAGCTAGAAATTCCAATTGGCCCAAATAAGTCCATATGTATTAATTGAAGTGGCCTAGTGGTAGAAATAATGTTTTTACTTTTGAAAGATGATTTTGAAAATTTTCCTTTTTGGCAAGGCACACATAGTGAAGAAGATAAATTTCCATTTAGCAAAGGTAAACCTTTAATTAATTTATCTTTTGAAAGTTTTGAAATTAACTTGGCACTAGCATGTCCAAGTCGCCTATGCCATAAACCTAATTCATCATTTTTTGATAAAAAACATTTTAAAGTAGAATTTGAAAAATCAAGAAATTTAATCATATATACATTATGACATCTAGGTGCGGTAAAAACAATTTCATTTGTTTTGGAATTAATAATTTTGCACAAATTTGTAGAAGATTCAAATAAAACATTTAAACCCTTATCACATAATTGACTAATAGAAATCAAATTATGCTTTAACCCTTCTACAAATAAAACATTTGAAATTGAAAAATTTTCGTTACCCACAACACCGATGCCGATGATTCTTCCTTTTCCATTGTAACTGAATGTAACAATTCCTCCTTTCTTCATCTTCAGGCTAAGGAACTTCTCTTTATTGCCCGTCATGTGTTTTGAACAACCCGAGTCCAAGTACCACACGTCTTCTTTGTCCTTAGCCTGCCAACACACCTAGAAAGAGGAGGTGAGTAAAGATCTGGTTACCCAAGTGGTTCCACCCATAGTATAGGTAGAAGCCTTAGGCACCCAAATTTGTTTTATTTTACTTTTTCCTTCCTTCCAGCAAGAGTCCGTAGTGTGACCAAATCTATTGCATTTGGCACATGTAATGTATTTAGAAGAGTATAACTTTTCTGGACTTTTACTGGATGAGGATGCAGTATTTGATAATTTATTAATTTTAGAATTTTTAAAAGTAGATTTTCTGGACTTTTCACTGTCGCCGGCGATAGTGGTTGTCGCCGGGCGACAGCTTCCAGACGTGTATCCGAGCCCAAATCTTCCAGATTCATGGCGTTGGTATCCTAAGATCATATCCAGTGATCTTCGGCCCATTCCAAATTTTTTCATGGCTAGTATTAAGTCATGAATCTGGTTTCTCATTTTTGTATTTTCGGATACTAGATTTACGCATCTACGTTCAAAAGATTTCTTTCCCTCATGGACCTTGGAAATTGAAGATTTCAGATCTCTCTCTAAAATCTCATTCTTTTTAGTAAGTACTTTTATTGTAGAATGAGATTTGGAAAGAGATTCTTCAAGTTCATTAATTCTTCCCAAAAAGTGATCACACTCTTGGCAAGAAATATCTCTTTTTCCAATAGTCTTAATTTCATTTAACAATTTTTTGTTTTCTTTAAGTAAAATTCCATTTTCAGATTTTAGAAGATCATTATCTTTTAAACTTTTTTCAAAAAATTTGCAAGTCTTTAAAAATTCAGAGAATAATTCATCATAGGTTGGAGGAGTTACCTCAGTGTCGCTTTGGACACTGCATTCGTCATCAGATATGACGCTCTTTCCCATTAAGCATATGTTGGCCTCCTCTTCTTTACTTGAGTCGGAACTGCTTGCATCCTCAGACGTAGTATCATCCCAGGTTTCCGCCTTCAACACCTTCTTCGACCCTTTGTGCTTCTTTTCTTTAAGTTCTTTCAAGTACTTTGGACACTTGCTTCGAATGTGTCCTAACTTCTTGCAGTGATAGCACTCCGGTGGCGGTCTCTCTTCCTCCTCATCGCCTTCCTTTCCTTTTTTCTTCCTAAAGGTTTCCTTCTTAAAATACTTCTTAAACGAATTCCTTCTCTCCAGATTTTTCATAAATTTTCTAAATTTTTAACAAATAAACTTTCCTCATCTTCTTCATCCTCCTCAGAATCACTAGTTTCTTCCTTCTTTAATCTTAGAGCCAATCCCTTCTTCCTTGGCTCCATATACTCTTGTTGTTGAATTTTCAATTCAACTTCATGAGTTTTCAAGTTCCCAATGAGGCTCTCCAATTTTAGGGTCTTAAGATCATGTGACTCGGAAATTGCTGTCACTTTAGGATTGAACTTCGGGGGAAGTGATCTTAAGATTTTCCTTACCAAATCTCCATTTGAGAACACCTTTCCTAGCACCTTTGAGTCGTTCACGATTTTTGTAAATCGTGTGTACATCGTATCAATCTCTTCATCTACCTCCATTTTGAACCTTTCAAATTCAGATTCCAGTTGAAATAGCTTTGAGTCCTTTACCTGCGAAGTACCTTCATGAGTGATTTCTAATAAATTCCAAATTTCAAATGCAGAATTACAAGCACAAACTCTATTAAATTCAGTGCGATCTAGTGCGCAAAATAAAGCATTCATGGCTTTTGCATTGTTCTTACATTTTAATTTATCGTTGTCATCCCACTTGTCTTTGGGCTTATCCATGGTTACATCTCCTACAACAAATGTTGGAGAAGTGTAACTAGATTCTACCATATTCCAGACTTCAATATCTAGCGCAATTAGAAAACAACGCATACGTGTTTTCCAATAATTGTAGTCTGTGCCCGTAAAAAGTGGTGGCCTACTAATTCCTTGCCCCTCAACGAACGCGTGATCGTTGTGCGCCATTACTCCCGGTGGTAAAACCGTTTTGGAGTAACCTTCCTCTGATACCACTTGTTGGATCGTGTGACGCCCTTAGAGGGGGGGTGAATAAGGGTGTGTTTAAAAATATAATTTTTACTTAACAATTTTTAGACAAATTTTACTTTACTAAAAAGTTACTTATAAATAATTTTTAAACCAATGTAATTTTTGTATTTAACCAAACACAAATTTCTAAGATAAAGATTTAAGCAAACAAATTTGCAATTAGTGAAAAGAGCATAATTATATTAATCATGAAATTTGCATACAATAAAAATGATCTTAACAATGCTTAAGATCAAGGCACAATTATGATAATAAAAAATACAATAATTTTGGTTTACCAATCCTTCTCCCAAGGATCGGAAGACTATCACTTGTCTCTCCCAAGACCAAGCCCAAGCCTATCCTCTAGATCTTCCCAAGATCTAGACGTAGCACACAAGGCTACGATTTCCCACCAAGCCACGCAAGGACTTGGACGCTCCGCACAAGGAAGCGATTTTCCCCTAAGCCGCGCAAGGACTTAGACGTCGCACGCAAGACGACGATTTTTCTACCAATACAAAATGAAAAATATGTGAATGAAAATACAATATGAAAAGAACAACTCCCTAGAAAATCAGATCTCTGAACGGATTGTTGAAACCTCGAGATGATTGATGATGAAGAAGCGCGCCCGATCTCGTCTTCAATCTTCAATACTTCTTTGCACAAATGGGAGTTGAGGAGGTTCTGGAGCTCTCTGGTTCGTATGCACTCAGGAAGGGACTGGAATTCTCAAAAGCTTGGAATGCACGAACCAAAGGAACCAATTTATAGAAATTCACTATCGCCTGGGCGACAGTGACTGTCGGAATTTTCCGACAGCGCAAAACTGCCGCTGGAGTGCCGTCGTGGGTGGAGTCGTGGGCAGTTGGTGTAACCGTCGAGCTGTCGCCTGGGCGACATCGATGTCGGAATTTCCGACAGTGCAAAACTGCCGGTCGTGGGTGAAGACGTGGGCAGTTGTTGTAACCGCCGAGCTGTCGCCTGGGCGACATCGCTGTCGGAATTCCGACAGCGCAAAACTGTCTTTCGTCGATCTGCCGTGGAGGGAAGTAGTTGTAACTTCTCTGCTGTCGCCTGGGCGACAGTGGCTGTCGGAATTTTCCAACAGTGAAATTTTCCCACATTCAATTTTAGCTCCAGCAGCAATGTGAACATCTCATACCTGTTATCTGCACACCATTAATGAAAATAGAATCAAATACAAAAGGGACTTTGTTATTATCAAACCGGAGGAGTGCAAAACGCATGCTCCAACAAGTAGTTCGACATTTCCTTCTCGCCCCGGGTGGCGATCAAAGCGTAGGCGATAGCAGATTTCTTGGCCGACTTCTCGGTAGAAGCAAAGCCTGGGGAGGAAGCTTCTAATCCAGTTCCTTGGAAGATGTTCGTGGACGGAGCTTCGGGCAAGAGCTCTGTGGGAGTAGGCATTGTGCTTGTCAGCCCGCAGGGAACCAGGATCGAGCAAGTCGTCGAGATCCTCTTCCCCGTCACGAACAATCAAGCAGAGTATGAGGCCATAGTGGCAGGCTTGCGTCTTGCCAAGGAGTTGGGCATCCAGGATGTCCGGGCTTTCACTGATTTGATGGTAGTCGCGTCATAGATCCGAGGAGAGTTCGAGGTGTGCGACGCCATCCTACAGAAGTTCCTGGCCAAGGTAAAAGGATTGATTGGAGGCTTTCAATTCTTCTTCGTCGAGCATGTACCGAGAGAGGAGAACTCGACAGCAGATCGTCTGGCCAAGTATGGGTCGAGGGTTGGAGGGACTATCACTGAGTTGTTTCGACCGTCTATCGAAGAAGGAGAGATGATGTAGATCGAGTAGCGCCCTTCGTGGATGGACCCCTTCACGATGTTCCTAGCCACAGGCCAGCTCCCGGCAGATGGCGGTGATCAGAGAAAGTTTCGGTACAAGGCAGCGTACTACTTATTGCAGGATGTGGAGCTGTATCGTAAGACCATCTTGGGCCCTCTGGCCAGATGCATCTCAGAATTTGAAGTACCTCGAGTATTGGAAGAGATCCACTCGGGAGAGTGCGGAAGTCATTCTGGGACTCGCACTTTGGAGTAGAGGATCTTGAGACATGGTTATTTCTGGACTACTATCCGGAAGGACGTAGAGGTCTTCTCGAAGAAGTGCCAGAAGTGTCAGCTATTCGCCCCCCTTCAGTTGCAACTGGCCCAGCAACTTCGTTCGATCACCGCCCCATGGCCATTTGCCATCTGGGGGATTGACCTGATAGGCCCTTTTCCCTTAGCAAGTGGCCAGAGGAAGTTCATTCTCGTCATGATCGACTATTTCTCCAAGTGGATCGAGGCCAAAGCTTTGGCCAAGACCACCTCTCAAGTCGTGAAGAACTTCATCTGGGGGGAGATCGTCTGCAGATTTGGGATCCCTCTCGCCATCGTCACCGACAACGGTCCTCAGTTTGCCAGCTTGGAGCTAGAAGATTTTTCCATGCAGCTCGGAACTGATCTTCGGTTTGCTTCAGTGCACCATCCTAGGAGCAATGGGCAATTGGAGGCCGCCAACAAGCTGATCATCAACCTCTTGAGGAAGAAAGTCGAGAACCTAAGAGGGAATTGGGCGGAGCAGCTCCCTTCGGTCTTGTGGGATTTGAGGACCACTCCTAGCTCAGCCACATGTGAAACGCCGTTCAAACTCTCTCACGGGGCCGAAGCTCTCATCCCCGTTGAGTTCGAAGTCAGAAGTCCTAGAGTGGTTGCCGCCAAAGATGGAGACGAGGAATGGCGGTTAGAGAATAAGGAAGCTCAGGAGTTATCTCTCGACTACATAGAAGAACTTCGAGACCTGACCTCAGCCAGGCAAGAAAAAATCAAGCGTCGAATGGCGAGATACTTCGACAAGAACGTCCACCTCAAGCATTTCCAAGCAGGTGATCTCGTCCTGAAGAAGGTAGACGCGGCAGGAAGATCAGCAGCCGTTGGAAAGCTCAACCCAAACTGAGAGGGGCCTTTCATCATCCACGAGTCCCTCGTGATAGGAGGATATCGCCTGCAGAATCATGAAAGGGAGCTGAAAGTATCTAGTTGCGGCCTAAATCACCTAGAGGGGGGTGAATAGGTGGATTCTATAGCTTTTTGCGGAATTAAAACTATAAGAATAAAAGCACACAGAAAACCAAAGAGCACAACACAACACAAGGATTTATAGTGGTTCCCCAGAATGGGTACGTCCACTTTCCCTCACCTATCTAGCTCTCCTGGCTAGACTAGGCTACTTCACTAAAACTCGGAGAAAATCTCTCCTACACTCAGAGTCAAAACTCTTACACTCAGAGCAAACCACTCCTACACTCAGAATAAAATTCCTACACTTAATCCTTCAACAAGGATCTACAAAAAAAAACTCGGAGGCAAACCTCTTACAAAAATAATGTAAAGAAAATTTTACAATGCTTAAGATTGAGAGACAATCTTCTTAGAACTTCTGATGAAGTTCTTCTTCAGATCTTGAATGAGAGATCTCCTTCTTCCTTATAGAATAAGTTCAGTCCTTTGAAAGTGGATGGAGGAAGAAGAAATCTTGATGACAGGAAGCTTGATCTGAATCTTATAGCCGGCTGGATCAAAAAGGTGATTAGATCTTGATTTTTGATGATCTAGTCGACTGCCCTTAGCAAAGAAGATCTGCAAAAACTTTTTCTTGATCTGTCTTAGAACTTGGGAATCGATTGGATCTGAAAATAGACTTTGAAAAATCTTAGCAAGAAGATCCAATCGAGACTTTTCTTCTTTGAGAGGAATCGAGAAAATAACTTGTCGGCGGCGAGAAACTAGCGTAAGAGAAGATCGACCGACAGACTGCTGCTGAGAGAAGAGAATATTTTCACGATCCACACCTTCAAAAAAATAGAAGAGAATATATATATATCAAACTCTTCTCCACGGTTGTACATGAATTTTTAAGGAAACTTTCTTCTCAAACGGCTATAAACGAGAGATAAGGAATAAAATCAATTCCAACGGCTGTCTGCAATAATCAAGGGAAATTTTCCATGAAAACTGTACGCGGTAGAAGCTTAAATGGAAAGCAGATATTAAGGAAGCCCAGCGATTTGAATTTCGAAACAGCGCCAGCGCAAATTCAGAATCTGTTAAAATTTCGTCGAACGGAACAACGATCGATGAATTTTCTTCCTTTCGTCGAACGGAGATCGACGAGCGAGATCGACGAATTTACTTCACCCTTCAGCAAACAGCGGTCGATGAAATATAAGCAAACAACGGTCGACGAAAATCCTTTCAACTGTCAGCACACTAGATATCGACTAATAACTGCGTTCGACTAACTGCTAATTCCCTGCGTTCGACTAATTATTGACTTAGTCGAACGGCGATCGACTAACTGCTAATTCCCTGCGTTCGACTAAATATTTACTTAGTCGAATGGCGATCGACTAACTGCTTTCAGATAACAACAAATTTGAGATCGACTAAATATTGACTTAGTCGAACGGTGATCGACGAACTTTGAGGTCGACGAAATTCTAGCCGACGAAATGTGAGGTCGACGAACTTCTGCTCGACGAAAAACTAAATACTTAATTCTTTCTTCTTAAACTAAATAATTCTTTCTGAATTATTCTTTCTGAATAATTCTTTCTTCTTAATTCTTTCTGAATAATTCTTTCTTCTTAAACTGAATACCAATAATTCTTTCTTCTTTCTTTCTTTCTTCGCACTTCCTTTGTGTTTGAATAAGAAGTACATCCCAATAGAGAGATTCCACATGAGTCAACACTTTGGTCCATACAATGAGGAATTACATTGCATAGGTCTGTGTTTAACAACTCATTGAAGCCTGACATTGGTTTGTTCCTAGTCAATTAAAACCTGCAAACACACTACTAGAAAACAACATCAAATACAATCTCAATTCAACTAAGTTCAAGAGGACTTCTTCAAATCAAGGTAATTGTGGATACAATTCCCAACAATCTCCCCCTATTTGAAGAAGTCAGAACCTATGTACTAAGTTGAATTGCACACAGAGTAAATATACAGAGAAACACATAAGGAGAGTAAGAACTTAGCTTTTCAACCTTCTCTCCCTTTCAGCTTCTCTCAACTTCAACTTCTCTCCCAACTTCAACTTCTGTCACCCTTCAACTTCTCTCCCCCTTTCTGACTACTTCAGATAGGGAAGAAAAAGTTTGAGAGATCAATAGAGAGCTCCCCCTCAGCAACTGCATAGGAGTCCTCATTTGGGAGTGGACTTTGAAAATATTGAACCTTCTCCCCCTCAATCTTTTCTCCCCCTTGGAATTTCAGTGCCTGGACTGATTTCCTAAGCTTTTCAGCAACCTTACTAAATACTTCTTATTCTGGTCATGTACCACGAACATCCACTGTCCAAATGCCTGATTAGAGTTTTGGTTGGCCTTTGGACATACCTGCAATCACAAATTAATTTCCCTTAGGAACCCAAATGGATTTGGGTCCTAGGTTCTTGGTTAGATAAACACCACTCGGAGTGTTAACATTGCGAGGGGTCATTCTTGCATTGTTAACTAGTGGAGTCTTGACATTTCTAGGATTAAACCAACAATCTATGGCGAAGTGACCAACTTTGCCACAACATCAGCAATCAAATCTGTTGTACCTTCTCTTGTTCTCCTGCTTCACCTTTTGGATGGAAGGTTTAGTAGGAGCAACATTCTTAGAAGTAGAAGCCTCGTGATTGCAACTTACACATGGCTCCTTCTTCACATGAGTCTTAGCAACAATAGATTTAACTTTTGGTGCTTTCTTAGCAGCTGATCCATGTACAAATGAACCATGATCCTTGAGGATTACTTCTTCATGAGGAGCTTTGAGTGGAGTCGTGTCAAAGTTCTGGGTTCTGCTCCATCCTTGATGACTATTGCTAGATTCAACATGTGTTGGTCTAGTAAAATGTCCATAGGATGCCTCAGAGTCAAGGGGGTTTGTCGGATAAACTACCTTCTTGAATGAAGGTTGACTCTGATCAGCCTTTCCCTTTCCTTTCACGGCTCTTTTCATAGCAGCCTTACTACTTTCAGCCTCATAACCAAGGCCACTACCCTTCGCAGGAGCAGAAAATTTATCAATGATTGGAAGAACAGTCTTTGGCTTGGAGAAGCTTTCTACTATCTTCCTTTCCGCCACTAACTTTTCCTCTAATTCATTTATAAGTTTCTCCTTCAGAGTTAATAACTCAGTGGAGCCTTTCAATTCATCTTTTAAGATTTGGACTTCATTTCTGAAGAGAATCAATCTTCCGATTTCCTCTCTCAGTTCCGATTCCAACTTCTTAAATGATTCAATCTCTTTTGTTTGAGATTTGACCACCTTGCGGCACTTGTCAAATCCTTCCACAAGGGCTTTATACTGAGTCATCAATTCTGAATCTTCCTCTGAAGAATAGCCTTCATTCGCAATGGATGCAGTCTCGCATTCAGAATCAGAAAGAGGAGTGTGCGAGTTTACCTTCCCTTCATAAGGCATGTCGTAGTTATCCGAATCTGAATTTGGCAGTTGAGGTGTGCATCATTTTCTGATGAGCTTGTCTCAGCTTCAGAGTCTGTAACAGACAGAGGTGCCCTTATGCATAACTGTTCGTGACAGATTTCATCTTGGATTTCCTCTTCTGACTCAGATAGCACAGTCAGTGCAAGAAGTGTTTCTTCATCTGAGCTTGACCCATCCGAGTCGCTGTCGCTCAGAGTCTTAGACTTCTTTGCTAAGAAGCTCTTTTCTTTCTTCTTACTCTTGAAGGATTTCTTCTCTTCCTTCCTCGATCCTTCTTTCTTCTTGTATGGACATTCCGTACTTAAATGTCCTGGCTTATTACAGCAATAACAAATAATATCAGTCGAAATATGTTTATTCAGTTTAGTTTTATACCTGTCGTTGTTGTGTCCCTTCTTGTGATATTCATCATCACGTCTTGTTCTTCTATGATCTGATGAGGAGGATTGACCTCTCTTTTGCTTCCTTTTATCAAGCAATCTCTTGAACTTCTTGGAGAGTGAAGAGAACTCTCCATCAGACATATCATAACTTGAGGGGCAAGTATCTGATTCATCATCTTCATCTGAGGATTGTCTCCTGACAGATGATGTAGCTTTACTTCTTCTTGAACCTTCGACTTTCAAAGCTACAGACTTCTCTCTTCCAGAAGTCGAACATCCTTCTTCTTTTGCTTTCCTGATGCTTAGTTTTAACTCATGGGAAAGAAGCTTCCCAAACAAGCTTTGTGGCTCCATAGTAGCCAGCTTTCCAAATTCCCTGATGGCAATAGCTTTTGTGTCCCATTCTTTCGTCAGGGATCTTAGGAACTTGTCATTTAGCTCTCCAACGGTGAATTCCCGAACATAGTTCCTTAGACCATTTACGATCTTAAAGAACTTCTCATAAGTATCAGTGTTGAAACCGATTTCTCGGCCTCTTGTGGAGCTCGGGGCCCTCACCGAAATGAGGGGCAGCTAGCCCTTACTGATCCCTCAGAGAAGGCAGACTGAAGACCAGAAAAATGACTATGACCTTAGTCACAGCAAGGAGGTCCCTCCACTAACTCGGAAGATCGTTGAGCGCTTCCCCTCCCAAGCCAAAGCTGAGACTCGGGCACCTTGGAGAGCCCTGGAAATGCTAACCAAAGAAAGCCTGAGGAGAGAGAAGCTGAAGTCCCCTCCTAAGGTGCCATTGAGGTCTTATTTATAGGTTTCCTGATCTGGCCTGCAAATAGCAGGATTCCGCCTCCTAATTTTACTATCTGCACCCCAGATGGGTCTGCTAATAGCCAAACTCCGCTGTTTGGAGAGGCTAAAGGCAGACCATCAAGGGTAAAAGGGTAATTCGGGCTCATCAACTTATGATCAAGGAACTGCGAGGACTCGGCGGCTGAAGCTCTCGCAGATCTTCTCGCGAGTCCTCCTCGCGATGCCACTCCTAGGCGGTGTCCCTGCGAGGACCTCGCCAGCCCATTCTGTGCCTGCGAGGTATTGACTTGCCCGACCTCGCTTAGCCCAGTCCTTTGTGGATATCTGTCGAGGTCTGGATCTCCCGGCTCCTCTTGCGAGACCGTCCCTTTGGCTTTAATGAGCATAGAACATTTCGTCGACTGCTAACGATTTCGTCGAACCGAGGCGGGTTCTGCGAGTGTGTATCTCGCCGACCCCTCTCGCTCGCCTCTCAGTGGACCTTCCGAGAAAGACTTATCCAAGGCCTCTCTCGCGAGGTATTTAACCCTAAGGCCTCCATCTCTCATCACTTCCTTCATCTTGTCGCTTTCTTAAACCGAGCCTCTTCGCCTGGCGAATATCGGGGTTGTACACAATCCCCGCTCTTCGCGAGGATATTTATGCTCGCGAAGAAACATCCAACCCCTGGTATTCGCCAGCCCCTTGATGATCTGTCAGGAATCTTTGGTGGGGCCCATCCCTGGGGGCTATAAGTATCGCCCTGGGTCCCTAGTCGCGTGCGCCGCCACTTCCTTCTCTTTCCTTTCGCCCTGTACTGTAACTGTCCGGGGATGCCGCTTTCCGAAGAAGCTGAGGCTCGCCTGAGGGCTGTGAGAGCCGGCGGACTACCTTCTACGACCAAGGTCCCCGCCTGGATGAACCGGCCGCCTCCCGCTCAGTCGCCGAAGACCAAGAAGGCGAAGGCGGTTTGCCGAACCGGGGACGACTCCGTGCTGCTGGACTCCTCCCCAGATAGCCGTCCCCACGAGAAGGTATGAGCTACCCCTCTAGCTTAAGTCAATAAGTTTGCCCGTGATTCATGCCTATGTGCAGGATGCTTTGCCGAACGAGGACGCGGGAGAGCCTGCTGGTGGGTCTCGCAAAAGTCCGCCAGCGGACACGGTTCTCGGTGGCAAGAATGCCGTGGGTATGCCCTTAATCCCGCATATTGACTTCTTCTTTTGTCAACTATCCGACCTCCATTCTCTGTTTCTTACAGTCTCGCCTCGGAAGTCTCCAGCTCGCCAGGTATTGCGGCCTCCGTCTCCGCCTCCTCCCGACAAAACTATAGATAGGCCAGGGTTCCAACTCCTGACGAGCGAGGAGACCGGCGGCTCCGTGCCGCCAAAGCTCCCTCCGACCAGCAGTGCAGCCCACCCTCCTGGTCTGGGTAAATCTCTCTACCCCTACTATGGTAACCTCTTTCAGGGCCGCCCTGAGACTTCTCGCCCCCCTCTGGGTAAGCGTTCCGACGGTCCCTTGCCCTGCGCAAACTCAAGCGCGCTATCTAACCTTTCCGTAATACTTCACAGAGAATTCTGAAATGCCTCATACCGATTCCGAGTTGGGAGACGACGAGGTGTCCCCCCTTCCTGACCACGTGGAAGACTTCTTAGGTGACCCGCGAGATCCGGAGATGATGAAACAATGAGCCTCGGAGTTGCTGACAAAGCATGGTCGGATGCTGATGGACCTCAACATGCAGGCGAAACGGGACAGAGAAGCCGCCGAGGATAGACATGTTGTATTGATGGAAGAATGTGCGAGGCTCCGGGCCGCGAGGCAACGCGATTACGATGAGAACGTCACGACGCCGGAGGCGCATATAGCGAGGATGAGGGATTACGCCTTCCTCATTGACCGGGAGGGCCGCGCGGCCGAGGATTACTATAATTCCCGGGTACTGCCGCGTTCCGGGTCACGAGGTGGGGGTAGGTGGAAATGGTTGCCCCACGATTCCCGCTAACTCTTACGTTGTCGCGAGTTATTATTACTTGTTAATGAGCGCCTTCATTTTAGACGATCTCGCAATGGTCTGCAACTTATATGCTGGTTTTATCTCGTATGGTAATAATTACTAGCTTTTTATTAGTTCCCGCTCGTCGCTAATATGTCCGTTTCCTTTTCATGCTATGTTGTGTTCGCGGGGGTTCCCGATCTCGCTGAACGTATCTCGTGGCGGCTTCTCCCTCCACGTCTTACGCTATTATGTTTGCCTGCGCTGTTCTCGCAGAGATATTGCTTGTACTAACCTCGCGGGCCTTTCTCGCCCGCGGTCGTGATGTGATTTTTTTTGGCTAACCGCGCTCGCCGGCGCTTGGACTTCTTCCCGCCCTTTTACTTTTGTTATAAATAGGCTGTCCTAGCTGAGTCAACCACCGCATTTACTATCATCCTTCTTCCTCCTCTGCTTCAGAGCTCTCGCTCCTCCCCGTTCTCGCTCTTCTTCCTTTCTCGCATATTTCTCAAAATGGGCGGTGATGCTAACTAGTCGGAGGGCCGACGAAAGATTGCCAAGGCTTTCGTCGAGCATAGCTTCTTCCACTGCAACCTGACAGACGAGGAATATTTTAGCGCGGTCGCCGACTACGTCACCCCTCCATTCGCGGCGCGTCGTCCTAGCGAGAACGACGTGATCAACGCGCCACCTGCCGACGAGCTGGCCATCCCCACTTCTCATTTCGCGGTCAGCTTGCGTATTCCCCTGTGGCCGGAAGTTCGCCAGGTAATAATCGCTTTCGCTCGCTCCTTATTCTCTGCAGGTCGAGTCTCGCTCATTATGTGATCCAATCCTGGTCTTCTTGCTGTTCGTCAGGTGCTCACGCACTACGGCGTTGTTCCGGGCAAGCTTACCCCCAACGCCATGGCGGTGGTCACAGCCTTCGCCTGCTACCTTCACGAGGAGCGCATTGAGTTCAGCCTCCCGGCTTTTCGGAAGTTGTTCTCGTTCCGTGCCTACAAGGACGGGACCGCCTACTTCGTGGGCTCGGGTCCCAAGGTTGTCGAGACCGTCAACAAAGCCCACTTTTGGGCCCAGAAGTTCCTTTTCGTCAGGGGGAACTTCGGTAATATCCCGATCTCGCCAGTTCAGCACGGCGAGACCACCTACCGGCCCGCTTCCCTCGGAGGACACGACGCCCTCCTCTATCAGTTCTTCTGCAAGAAGAACTTCGAGGTTGTTTATCTTTGCCGCAACCTCGACAAGCTGCTTCCAGTGCTCGCGGGGAAGGTAAAGATCTCGCTCAATAACCAAAACTTCATCCATAGTAACTCCATATTTATTGAAATTTCAACGCTTTTCTAGGCGAGCGAGATCTACCTATCAATTTCCCTTACGCGAGCAATCGGAAGGTCGACGCTACCCTGGCCCTCGCGACCATGGGGGCGGACGCTTGCAGAGGCGCCGTCACACCAGGTGAGCCCTCATCTCGGAAGAGACCGGGGGCTTCTGGTGGCCATGTCGTTCCCCCAAAATCTCCGCCGAAGAAAAAGAGTAAGAAGAGCGGAGTCTCGCTCGGGTCCTTGAAGGAGAAGGAGCCTCGCGAGACCGCTTTCGATGAATTCGACCTCACCGCCCTTTCCGCGGGAGGTGAGGACGATGAACCCTGCCAGGAGACTTCCAGAACTTCCGTTCCACCCATCCCCGTCAACCATTATAACTTCGGCCTCGGCCAGAGGCGCCGGGATGAGATCGGCGAGCTCTTGATAAATTGGAAGCCGGAGACGAACCGGGTGGACATCTCCTCCATCCTTCCTTCCTGGGTGGAGAAGGAGACCATCAGCGGCCACGCCTTCGATCTCTCGTTTGCCCTTTATGCGCGCGAAGACACGGGGTCTTATAAAGACGAGACTGCGAGAACTCTTGCTTTCGAGAGTGCGAGGTCTCACTTGCGTTCTGCCGAACTCGCCCATATGACGGGGAGGCGCTTCTTACAACTGGAGCTTCAGAACGTGGAGATCGCGAGGGCCTATCAGGGGCTTCTTGCCGAGAACTCGTAGCTGATGGAGAAGCTGCTCGCCGCCGAGGGTAGTGTGGTGTGTTACCTAGACCTCGCCACCCTCCTCTCTTTCGGCCATTTCATTTCCCTAACTTATTTTACTTGCAGGATGTCGAGGCCGCCGGAAGAGCCGACGCTCGCGTTCAGGAATTGGAGGGCGAGGTGGCCGGGCTGAAAGCCCTAAACTGCGACCTCACCCGCGTCGTCCTTCCCGCTTCTCCCCGCCGTCTGAAGGAAGAGCGGCGAGCGCGAGATGAGGACATCCGCTCAGAGTCTACCGAGTCTGCACGCTAAATCTTCCAGACGATGAAGGCGGCCGGCCTCCTAGCCACCGACGCGGCCGACATGACTCTGGAGGACATCGTCCCAGAGCTTTTTATCCCGCTTCCGCCAGTGGGGACCAGCGATGACGAGGAAGGGTTCGCGAGCGATTCCTGAAGCTCGATAGTTTTTGATTTTATTTTGTTTTGTTCTGGGCTGGCGAGATCGCCGCCTTATGTAAATTAAACTGCGAAGTGCATGGATGCATATTTTTGGCCTTGTATCGTGTTTGCCTTTTCCGCTTTATTGTTCTTCGTGCCGATATCTCGTTCTCGCTTGCCTTGATACATTTTTACGCAGGTTATTCTCGTGATGATCGTTCTCGCATCTTACGTTATCGATCAGATAGGTATATGACATTTTTGGTTGCTCTGGCCTTTCGCCATTTGCCCTTGGATTATCATCCCTTAGATATGCATTCCTCGTCATCGCTGGTCCCCAGATATGATTTTATTTTGTTTCGCGAGATACTTTCCTTTTCGGTGAGGGCTCGCCTCCTATCTTATGCCGGTGACCTTCCCGCCGAGCGCCGGATACCCCGGAGTGCCCAGGGTTGATTTTTGTCACTCACACACTATCATGCGAGATCTTTCTTTTCGCCGAGCGAGAAGGACCACGTCAGTGCCGAAGGCTCGCCAACCTGATGCATTTCATCCTGACTTTGTGAAGAACTCCTTTCCTTGCCAGCCTCCCTAGTGATCAACTTGCACCTCCCGTTTAGTGAGAGCCCGGGAGCGGAATGTACCTGATGCCTTCCAGCATCGATATTTGTCACCTTGCCAGCCTCTCCAGAGATCAACCTGAAACCCCCCGTCTAGTGAGAGCCCGGGAGCGGAATCGATCTGGGGCATTCCAGCATAAAAATTTGTCACCTTGCCAGCCTCTCCAGAGATCAACCTGAAACCCCCCGTCTAGTGAGAGCCCGGGAGCGGAATCGATCTGGGGCATTCCAGCATAAAAACTTGTCGCATTGCCAGCCTCTACAGAGATAAACCTGAAACCCCCCGTCTAGTGAGAGCCCGGGAGCGGAATCGATCTGGGGCATTCTAGCATAAAATTTGTCACCTTGGCAGCCTCTCCAGAGATCAACCTGAAACCCCCCGTCTAGTGAGAGCTCGGGAGCGGCATCGATCTGGGGCATTCCAGCATAAAAACTTGTCGCCTTGCCAGCCTCTCCAGAGATCAACCTGAAACCCCCCGTCTAGTGAGAGCCCGGGAGCGGAATCGATCTGGGGCATTCCAGCATAAAAACTTGTCGCATTGCCAGCCTCTCCAGAGATCAACCTGAAACCCCCCGTCTAGTGAGAGCCCGGGAGCGGAATCGATCTGGGGCATTCCAGCATAAAAACTTGTCGCATTGCCAACCTCTCCAGAGATCAACCTGAAACCCCCCGTCAAGTGAGATCCCGGGAGCGGAATCGATCTGGGGCATTCCAGCATAAAAACTTGTCGCCTTGCCTCCCTTCGCCTAACAACTATAACTATCAAGTGAAAAAGTAAAGTATTCAACTAATCATCATGGCAAAACTTTCAAGGGTAGAATCGCTTAGAATCGTCTCCACTTCTGGCTCGGTCGAGGGGTACCCATTCCACATCTTGGAGGTGATACCCCCCCCCCCCCCCGACTTGAGCACTTCGCTTACAATGTATGGACCCTCCCAATTGGGGTTGAGCTTACCTACCAAGGCCCCTCTTCCGGCCACGTCGACCTTTTTCAAGACCAGATCTCCTTTCTGAAAGTGCTTTACTCAGATGTGCTTGTCAAAATATCGGGCCATTCGTCGCTTGATTTCTTCCTGCCTGATGGTGGCCCGGTCCCGGAGTTCCTCCACCAGGTCCAAGGATAGCCTTTGTTCCTCGTCATTGGCCACCAGCCACTCTTCATCCCCCTCATCTGCGGCGATCACCCTGGGGGTCTTTACTTCGAACTCTATGGGAAGGACCGCTTCGGACCCATGAGAAAGTTTGAACGGGGTCTCTCCGGTGGCGGTGTTAGGGGTAGTCCTTAGGGCCCAGAGAACGGATGGTAGCTGCTCCGCCCAGTTCCCCCGGAGGTTCTCTACTTTCTTTTTCAACAGGTTGACGATTATCTTGTTTGCCGCCTCCACTTGGCCATTGCTTCTTGGGTGGTGAACCGACGCAAACCTGAGGTCGATGCCAAGCTGGGTGCAGAAACTAACAAATTCTTCGCTAGCAAATTGTGGCCCATTGTCCATCACTATAGCCAGGGGGAGGCCGTGCCTGCAAATTATTTCTCCCCACACAAAATTCCTCACAACTTGAGATGTTACCTTGGCAAGCGCCTTCACTTCTACCCATTTGGAGAAGTAATCGATCATGACTAGCAGGAACCTTCTTTGGCCACTAGCTTGAGGGAACGGGCCGACTAGGTCCAACCCCCATATAGCAAAAGGCCAGGGAGCCGTGATGGTCTGGACCCTTTGGGCTGGGAGGAGTTGGAGTGGAGCATAGAGTTGGAACTTTGAACACCTCCTTGCGAACTTGGTCGCATCTTTACTGAGGGTGGGCCAGAAATAGCCTTGCCTCAACACCCTCCCTTCCAGGGTTCGGCTCCCGGAATGACTGCCACACTCCCCAGAGTGCATTTCCTCCAGGACTTTCGGGACCTCCTCCTCGGAAACACAATGGGCCAGAAGTCCCGAGAGAGTTTTCCTATATAGCCCTCCTGCATACAAGGAATAATAAGCTGACTTATACCTGAAGCGTCGCCCGTCTATGTCCCCTTCAGGGAGCCTCCCTGATGATAGGAAGGTGATGAAAGGATCCATCCACGAGGTCCGCTGATCTACCTCCATCAGATCCCCCTCATCGATGGTGGGTCGGAAGAGTTTCTAAACTGTTCCGCCTGCTCGGGGGCCGAACTTGGCTAGGAGGTCCGCGGGGACGCTCTCCTCCCTCGGCACGTGTCTGATGGAGAAAGTGCGAAATTGCCCGATGACTCCCTTGACCTTCTCCAGGTACCGCTGGAGAGTCGGATCCCTCGCTTCAAACTCTCCTCGGACTTGGCATGCCACCACCATGGAGTCCGTCGAGACCTCCACATCTTGCACTCCCAACTCCCGGGCCAGCCGGAGGCCCGCCATCACCGCCTCGTACTCAGCTTGGTTATTGGTAATCGGGAAGTGGATGTTCAGAGCTTGTTCGATCTTTGTACCTTGAGGGCTTACCAGGATGATTCCCCCTCCATAGGAGTGCCTTCCTGACGCACCATCCACCAACATCTTCCACGCCACTGGGGGAGGTGGTTCATGCTCCCCTACTTCGGATGTGTAGTCAGCCATGAAGTCTGCCACCGCTTGGGCCTTGATTGACGCCCTAGGGACGAACGTAATGTTGAACTCACTCAGCTCCACGGACCATTTTGCCAATCTTCCCGAGTGTTCTACCCCTTCCATGACTTTGCGAAGCGGGTGATCTGTTACCACTTTGATTGAATGAGCCTGAAAATAGGGCCGGAGCCTCCGGGCCGCTACCACCAATGCGAAAGCCAACTTCTCTAAAATTGGGTACCGGAGCTCCGCCTTCTTCAGCAGCCGGCTGACATAATAGATAGGGAATTGCTTTCTTCCTTCCTCTCAGACTAGTACTGAACTTACCGCCTTAGATCCTACTCCCAGGTACAGGGATAGGTCTTCTCCCGGTCTCGGCCCTTGAAGTAGGGGGGTTTGGGTGAGTTGCTCCTTCACGGCTTGGAAGGCTCCCTCGCATTCTGAAGTCCATTCAAATTTTTTCTTGCCCCTTAGCACCTTAAAGAAGGGCACAGAGCTCGCCGGCACAGAGCTCGCCGACACGGAGCTCGCCGGCACCGAGCTCGCCGGGCTGGCGAACAACACTCGCCCCTCCAGGTCTTGGACTGAACTTCCTGCGATCTCCTTCCCGGCCCTCCCCCCCGGGGCGTTCTCGCCAACCGCTGCTGGGGGAAGGGTCGTCTGAGGTGCTGGGGTCGCAAACTCGCTCCGCAGCGCCGCGACCGTGAGCTTGAAGGTGTCAAGCACCTCCCTCCTGAAATCCGCGAACATCCTCGGCGTCACCACCTGCGGTGGCTCGCTGAACTCCTCGCCTTGATCCTCGCCTCCTGTCGTGTCTGCTCCTTGGAACTTTCTTGGACCAGCCACGCTCCACGCTCACCGCACCAAAATGTTGAAACCGATTTCTCGGCCTCTTGTGGAGCTCGGGGCCCTCACCGAAATGAGGGGCAGCTAGCCCTTACTGATCCCTCAGAGAAGGCAGACTGAAGACCAGGAAAATGACTATGACCTTAGTCACAGCGAGGAGGTCCCTCCACTAACCCGGAAGATCATTGAGCGCTTCCCCTCCCAAGCCAAAGCTGAGACTCGGGCACCTTGGAGAGCCCTGGAAATGCTAACCAAAGAAAGCCTGAGGAGAGAGAAGCTGAAGTCCCCTCCTAAGGTGCCATTGAGGTCTTATTTATAGGTTTCCTGATCTGGCCTGCAAATAGCAGGATTCTGCCTCCTAATTTTACTATCTGCACCCCAGATGGGTCTGCTAATAGCCAAACTCCGCTGTTTGGAGAGGCTAAAGGCAGACCATCAAGGGTAAAAGGGTAATTCGGCCTCATCAACTTATGGTCAAGGAACTGCGAGGACTCGACGGTTGAAGCTCTCGCGGATCTTCTCGCGAGTCCTCCTCGCGATGCCTCTCCTAGGCGGTGTCCCTGCGAGGACCTCGCCGACCCATTCTGTGCCTGCGAGGTATTGACTTGCCCGACCTCGCTTAGCCCAGTCCTTTGTGGATATCTGCCGAGGTCTGGATCTCGCGGCTCCTCTTGCAAGACCGTCCCTTTGGCTTTAATGAGCATAGAACATTTCGTCGACTGCTAACGATTTCGTCGAACCGGGGCGGGTTCTGCGATTGTGTATCTCGCCGACCCCTCTCGCTCGCCTCTCAGTGGGCCTTCCGAGAAAGAATTATCCAAGGCCTCTCTCGCGAGGTCTTTAACCCTAAGGCCTCCATCTCTCATCACTTCCTTCATCTTGTCGCTTTCTTAAACCGAGCCTCTTCGCCTGGCGAATATTGGGGTTGTACAATCAGAAACTGAGTCTCTTGGATCTTGCTTGAAGGCTTCATATTCTTGATTCAGCAACGATCTTCGATCATCCCGCACTTCTTCTGTACCTTCCATGAGAACAACTAGAGAGTCCCAAATTTCTTTCGCAGATTTGCAGTAAAGCAGATTTTGCAACATAGAGTCATCTACTGCACCTGCTATGATATTCTTGGCCTTTTTGTCTAAGGAAACGAGAGCAATCTCATCCTTAGTCAATTCCATCATTTTCTTTGGAACCATGATAGTTGAGTTTGTTGAAGAAGGTTTCATCGGAACATGTGGACCTTCCTCAACAATCTGAAAAATTCTCAGGTCGGTTGCTTCCATGTATAACTTCACTCTTTCATTCCACATGGGGAAGTTCTCCTTATTGCAGACTGGCAGCTTGAAGGAATCCTTGGATTTATCCATTCCAAACATGCTTGCTCTCGCAACTAGACTTAGAGATCTTGTTCAAGGTGTTAACCTTTTAACGAACAACCTCACTCTGATACCAATTGAAAGTATCTAGTTGCAGCCTAAATCACCTAGAGGGGGTGAATAGGTGGATTCTATAGCTTTTTTGCGGAATTAAAACTATAAGAATAAAAGCACACAGAAAACCAAAGAGCACAACACAACACAAGGATTTATAGTGGTTCCCCAGAATGGGTACGTCCACTTTCCCTCACCTATCTAGCTCTCCTGGCTAGACTAGGCTACTTCACTAAAACTCGGAGAAAATCTCTCCTACACTCAGAGTCAAAACTCCTACACTCAGAGCAAACCACTCCTACACTCAGATTAAAATTCCTACACTCAATCCTTCAACAAGGATCTAAAAAAAAAACTCAGAGGCAAACCCCTTACACAAATAATGTAAAGAAAATTTTACAATGCTTAAGATTGAGAGACAATCTTCTTAGAACTTCTGATGAAGTTCCTCTTCAGATCTTGAATGAGAGATCTCCTTCTTCCTTATAGAATAAGTTCAGTCCTTTGAAAGTGGAGGAAGAAGAAATCTTGATGACAGGAAGCTTGATCTGAATCTTATAGTCGGCTGGATCAAAAAGGTGATTAGATCTTGATTTTCGTTGATCTAGTCGACTGCCCTTAGCAAAGAAGATCTGCAAAAACTTTTTCTTGATCTGTCTTAGAACTTGAGAATCGATTGGATCTGAAAATAGACTTTGAAAAATCTTAGCAAGAAGATCCAATCGAGACTTTTCTTCTTTGAGAGGAAGCGAGAAAATAACTTGTCGGCGGCGAGAAACTAGCGTAAGAGAAGATCGGCCGACAGACTGTTGCTGAGAGAAGAGAATATTTTCACGATCCACACCTTAAAAAAACAGAAGAGAATATATATATCAAACTCTTCTCCACGACTGTACATGAATTTTTAAGGAAACTTTCTTCTCAAACGGCTATAAACGAGAGATAAGGAATAAAATCTATTCCAACGGCTGTCTGCAATAATCAAGGGAAATTTTCCATGAAAATTGTACGTGGTAGAAGCTTAAATGGAAAGCAGATATTAAGGAAGCCCAACGATTTGAATTTCGAAACAGCGCCAGCGCAAATTCAGAATCTGTTAAAATTTCGTCGAACGGAACAGCGATCGACGAATTTTCTTCCTTTCGTCGAACGGAGATCGACGAGCGAGATCGACGAATTTACTTCACCCTTCAGCAAACAGCGGTCGACGAAATATAAGCAAACAACGGTCGACGAAAATCCTTTCAACTATCAGCACACCAGAGATCGAATAATAACTGCGTTCGACTAACTGCTAATTCCCTGCGTTCGACTAATTATTGACTTAGTCGAACTGCGATCGACTAACTGCTAATTCTCTGCGTTCGACTAAATATTGACTTAGTCGAACGGCGATCGACTAACTGCTTTCAGATAACAGCAAATTTGAGATCGACTAAATATTGACTTAGTCGAACGGTGATCGACGAACATTGAGGTCGACGAAATTCTGCTCGACGAAATGTGAGGTCGACGAACTTCTGTTCGACGAAAAACTAAATACTTAATTCTTTCTTCTTAAACTGAATACCAATAATTCTTTCTTCTTTCTTTCTTTCTTCGCACTTCCTTTGTGTTTGAATAAGAAGTACATCCCAATAGAGAGATTCCACAAGAGTCAACACTTTGGTCCATACAATGAGGAATTACATTGCATAGGCCTGTGTTAACAACTCATTGAAGCCTGACATTGGTTTGTACCTAGTCAATTAAAACCTGCAAACACAATACTAGAAAATAACATCAAATACAATCTCAATTCAACTAAGTTCAAGGGGACTTCTTCAAATCAAGGTAATTGTGGATACAATTCCCAACAGGAGCTACTAGGGAACACCTGGAACGGCGACAACCTGAAAAGGTTTTACCCCTGAGCGGGAGGGTGTATGTCTCTTTTCTGTAAATTTATTTTTTATATAAATAAATCTCTCACATCCCTGAAACAGTGAAGTCGATCTCCGCGCTAGGTTGGGAAACGAGCCTCCAACTTGATTCTCGTAAAACCCAGAACAGATGATGGTATAGTGCCTCGGTAGTGCGATTCTCTTAAGACCACGCCTCTACATTGACAATCGAGATCAACTCCCCTCTTGCACGTTGGTCGTAGTTACCCTCCGAATGCACTTCTCATCCGACTGGAGAGATTATCAGAAAGAAGTCTGGACGCCGACCTCCCAATTTGACGAAGAGATGATCGACTTAACCTAGCAGGGGACCCTTGAATAAAGGCGTCGTGTTCCCTCAAGGGCTGAAAGCTCGTAGCAAAGCATTTTGTTTCTATTATTTCGTCCAATCGTGTGAGTTAGTGTGCTTAAGTGTGTTTAACTCCCCGCTAATTATGAAGCAGTAGGAAACGGGTTTAATCCGCATTCAACATCCAAGTAGGATGGAGGCCTCGGGACGGTGTGTCCCCTAGGACCTGCCCGACTGTCATTCCCTACTTGACGTCCTTCTTTGTCAGTCCTCAGCATCCTAGTAGAATGGAGGTCTCTAGACGGTGTGTCCCCTAGGACCTGCCCGACTGTCATTCCCTACTTGATTGATCTTCTCATCAGTATTCGGCACCGCAAGTTAGGAAACGTGCCTATGACTCAACCCTCATAAGAACCCGGAACGGATGATGGGACAATGCCTCGGTAGTGCGATTCTCTTAAGACCAAGCCTCTGCATTAACGACCGAGATCAGCTTGAAAAAGGAACGACCGATTCGACCAACCAAGGGATGGAAGCATTCATCATCCAAGTAGGATGGAGGCCTCAGGACGGTGTGTCCCCTAGGACCTGTCCAACTGCCATTCTCTACTTGACGTCGTTCTTTCACAAACACTCAACATCCTAGTAGGATGGGGGCCTCGGGACGGTGTGTCCCCTAGGACCTGCCCGACAGTCCCACCCTACCTCTCTTCTTCTCATCTCTACTACTGTTGTTGCGTTGTTTTAACAAACTCTTCACCATGTGCAAGAAATAGCCTTGAAAGCGTGTGTCCCTCAAGACCCCCCAAGTGTCCTCCACAGCTCGACTCTATCAAGGATTTTGAAAGAGGCGAGCATGCAGGTGCGAGTATATATGTGCGAGTATGTAGGTGCGAGTATGGACGAGCGGGCAGCTACGCGCGAGTAAGGTATGATCGTAGACTACATCGAGTATCTTCCAGGGTTGCACTAACCACATTAGCGAGCACTCAACCTCGCCTCGAGCCTAGGAGCCTAGCGAGCACTCAACCTCGCCTCGAGCCTAAAAGCCTAATCAAACTTGCATGCCAGAAAGCGAGTACAGAAGAAAAAGGCGAGCAAAAAATCTTTGTCTTCATTTCATTTACATATGTTGAATTACATCTTTCATCAAAAAATTATGTACATGAGCCATCAAAAAAGAGCCCCTGGCGACTATGCGTCATCATCGCCTCCATCTTCTTCCTCATCCTCGCCATTAACATCAACATCTTCCTCGCCGTCCTCATCCTCAGAATCTTCATCCTCAGCATCACTGGAAGACGGTGAATGGACTCGCCTAGGAGAGGCGGATTCTTCGGCGAGCAGCGCCGGAATGATGTCCATCACAGCCAGATCCATTGCCTCCGGCTTCTAATGGCCTTCAGCTTTCAACTGACTCAAGACAACCTTCCTGGTTGCTCGCGCGATCTCCCAACGGATATACAGCATGTCATCGCCATGCATCCGGATCTGCTTGCCGACCCTGGAGGGGCCCGCCTCCGAAGACTGTTGCTCGGCAGGCCGAGTTTCCAGCTCGGCGATGCAAACTTGGGCGGCCTCCAGAGCTTGGCGAGTGTCTTCCAGCTCCTTCTCTAGCTGGGACACCTTCTTCTCCGTCTCTATCTCGGCAGCCTGCAAGTGCGAGAAGTAAAAGTTAGTGATAGTCGGCACAGCATGCGAGTATTCCAGAAGCGAGAAGAGCAGCGCGCGAGTACCTCAAATTCTTTCCACTTGGCTGCCTGTTGCCCCAAGGAGATGAGCTTCTTGATCTGCACCTTGATCATCTGCTCGTACTCGAGCAGTCGCCACGCTGTTGCATGGCTCAGCTCGGCGGCGCGCAGTAGAGAGCGCGAGCTCTGGTGGACCAGATACTCGATAGATGCCTCCTGCAGAACCTCGACATCCACGCGACCATAGAGGGCGAACATTACGTCAAATGCCTCACCTCTATCCTACCAATCCTCCGACCACGTAGGGAGGTTGGTGCTGAGAGTCACCTCATGGGCGCACTCCGCCCATGTTACTAATGAGCGACCATAAGCATCCTTACTGCGGACGCCTTCGTTGTAGAGCGGATGGCTGTGAGGCTCGCCAGCCTGCGAAGGGTCCGCCTTCTCCCCCAGGTCCCAGTGCGCGACCTGTTTCTTCTTCCTCGCGGGCTCCAGGGCTCTGCCCTTGCCCTTCTGCTTCTTAGAGGTCCCGACCTCATAGCCGGCGACCACTATCTCATCGCCGGCTAGCGACAAGACGATTGGAGAGGAACCCCCATCCCCGCGCGTCGAGGTCTCCGCACCCCCTTGCGTGGAAGCCGTCACCTTCATCACTAAGGGGAGAAGCTCGCTCGGCAAGGTGCGAATTGCTACAGAAAGATAGGAGAAAAGCTATTAGTCGCCAAGCTGAAGACAAAGGGACGAATATAGTCAATACTTGCTCAAATGATTACATTCGCCCGGAACACCTCTGCGAGTACATCTACTCGCCTCCTCCAGAAAACCACGTCAAGGAGGCGATTCCAGAAGGAGTCGAGTAGCTTCTCCCTGCTCTACTCCAGATACGAAACAACAAAGGTGCTCTCCGGCGGCTGGAAGGACGAGCTTGGGATGACCCCAAAGTCGCTGCTGATGACGACCAGCCGCTTGCCCCAGTGGTGGTTCTTGTTCGCCGTGCCGACCAGCGTGCAGACGTGGCTACACAGGAAGACGACGCCCTCGCCTATTGCCATGAAGTGGAAGACCCTCCTGAATACGGAGAGATCAAAGACGATCTTCTGCTTGCGGAAGCCGAGGAACCCAATGATCATTGCCACGCCGTTTGGGTTGATCTGGGCGGGGACTATCCTGAAGTAGCGCAGAATCTGGCAGAATTCTGTCCACAGGGGTAGTCGCAGGCCGACTTCGTTAAGTGGCGGATAGGGAACACCATCTCGGTGGTCGAGAAGGTGTTTAGTCGCTCGCTTTGGCAAAGAAGCCTAGCGACACACCCCGGCGACAAGAACTTCTCGCAGAACTCATCCAAATCTGTTTGCCGAGTGACCGGCTTCTTGAAGATCGTCGCCTCAAAATTCTTCGCGTGGTTTGCACGCTGAATGGTCGCCTCGTCAGTCATCCTGAAAGAAGAAGAAAGAGGGAGTATCGAAAGGGCGAGAAGAGGAGTAATCGAGAGATACTCGCTAGCAATGAAGGAAGATCGCCAAAAGCGTAATTAATACCTACCCACCCCCCTTATTTATAGGAGTCGAGGAAACTTGGCTTGTCGGCTACGCCGCCGCGAATACGAATAAGGGGGTGGTGAGTATTAAGGAAAGTCGCCGAATCTGCAGCACGCGTCAAATCGCCGACC
Source organism: Dactylorhiza incarnata (assembly GCA_033032865.1). Classification (NCBI taxonomy): domain Eukaryota; kingdom Viridiplantae; phylum Streptophyta; class Magnoliopsida; order Asparagales; family Orchidaceae; genus Dactylorhiza; species Dactylorhiza incarnata. The sequence continues at coordinate 13,302,626 of JAWHQI010000003.1, read as the reverse complement.
ATCAGCGCGCGAGGACCTGCATTAGAATAAAAAATAGCTCCCCGAATATACGCGACATTCAACCAACTACTCGCGAAAACAAAGAAGATTGAAAAAATTCAGACATCATCACAACAAATAAACAAGAAATGGAGGGCGAGATTCGAATGCTCGCCAAATGATATTACATGAATAAAAACTGTTCAGATTACAACTAACTCGCCAAAATGGCGGCAACTCAACAAAGAAGAAAGAGAAGGACTACTAGGGACCCTAAAGATTCGCCTGAGTATCCGGAGGTTGTGGATGTCGCCCAAACCATCCCATGCTGCGTGCACGCTTGAAGTGCTCGAGAGCCAGAGACATCGCATCCTCGCCCTGGCACAGTTGATCTTCGATCCTCGCCAGCCATCCAACTGAGCCCATGCTCACGCGCATCCCAACCAGTTCGTCATGGTGCAGCTGTTGGCGATGCTCAATCCTCGCAACCTGGCGCTCCAAGTCACTGACAGACTGAAGGCGAGATTCTGCACCAGTCAGCCAAGTATCAAACTCTTCCAACCGGAATACTCGCACCTCCAGCTCGGTCAGGCGACGATAAGGCTCACCGACCGCCAAGTGCTCGACCTTCGCCTCCAGCTCCAGGATGGCGCGAGTAGCCCTCTCCTAATACTCGCGAGAGGAAAGTCCGACGGTGTCGATCAAGGCTCCCACGGGAGTCTGAGCGCGAGCTGCAAAAGAGAATGGAGCAGAAAAGCATCAGCGATGTGTGCAGAAGAAAGATCGAAAACAACTTTGACAAAGCAGCAACCAGTTACCAGGTCGATGAGCTTCACTCCTCGTATCGCGACGAGGATTGTGAGATTGCCGGCGAGGAGGGCTCCTTCCTCAGTGCGGATACAGGATGCGGTGATCAGCGCCCCGCCTGCCCAATGAAGACCCACCGAGATGTGCCCTGCTCGGAGGCACATCTCCCCGATCGCGACCATCCGATGGTCTCCCTCCCCCTCTCGGGGTGAAGAACCCTGAAGACCCCCCAACCCCGCCTCGGCGCGAGAACTCTCTCAGATGGGTTGAGGGAGCGGTGGAAGGCAAAGGGCGATGCTTGCTCGGGACATCGGCAGGAGGTGGCAATGGAGGTGGTGGTGGGAGCCCACCGTGGGCATCTGCGAGCTGCTCGCCAGCTCCGGTCGCAGTAAAGGCGGTGTCGATGGAGGCGCGCTGCTCTCTATTGGAGCCCTCTGCTCGCTCGAAGGCCGCTTCTCCGATAGCGAGCTGTGGAGGATTCACACTGAACGACTACCACGAGACCCCTCCCCAACACCAGCCGAGATCATCGGAGATGATCGTAGAGGAGGTATGGACAAAGGCTCCTCCAGAGCCTCAGAGGTCGGCAAATCCGCGAATAGTAAAAGAGGATGTCAGAACCTCGCCAACTGCGACAATCTAACAGCAAATCCAAAGGTGGCAAGTATGGAGCTCTCACCTTGCGCAGGGGCGACATCCGGTTGAACCTGAGTCAGGGCCCCGGTTGTGCTCGCCTCCAGAGCGACCTTTGGCGCAGGAGGATTGAGAGCAGGCGAGTTGCCCTCATGAGAGAGACCCAGATCGTCGAGCAATTGCTGACGACGGCCGACCAGAGGATCGGCGGCATCCTCTAAAGCGGCATTGTTCTTCTTCTTCTTCTTATTGGCGAGTCGCTTCCTCTTTTTAGAGGCAAGGAAGTCCTCAAGCTCGACATCTACGCGAGCAGGTGCCCGAGAAGGCGGCAGCAAACCCAGGAGGCCGGCCATATCAGTAATAGCTTCCTTGGCATAATCGCGCGATATCTTGTGTGAGGTCATAAAAGTTGTGCCATCAGAGACCCCTCCCCCTATATATATAGAGTCCAGGTGTCGGGTAGCGAGATGCCGACTAAATCCAGATACTCGCCAATACAACGACTCGTCGAATAAAGGTTGGATGATTCTTTCCAAGTAACTGCGTTACTCGCAAAGAGCGGGGATTGTATACAACCCTTATTCTCCGAGGGTGGGGCCCATTCAAAGCCACGTAGGCAAAAGTCAATGTCAAAAGGTCAACACAGAAGCCAGAAGTCCAAGACACAAGACAGCTCAGTCAGCAGGAGCAGCAGAAGGCCTGGGCAAGTATAGGAGAGCATGTGCGAGCAACCCCTCATACTCGCCAAAAGGTGGGCGACCATAGGTGATTCTCACCCATTTCCAGGTGAGGTCGCCTCAATGTCGCCTGGTCGCCAAGCTGGGTGGGGTATAAATAAGATCCCCCCTCCCTTTTGTTTTTCTGTAAATAGGACTCCAGAGGTACTTGGATTGACACCTGAACTTGAGCGTTTGGAACCCGATTTCCGAATTCTTGGACCCGTCATCCTTGGCCGCTACTCTTGATACCCGCCAAGTTGGTGACTTCCTCGTACCCTGCTCGACCAATTTTGGTTGTGGAGGGGAAGTCTCCTTCGAGATTCCGGGTACGTGGTGGGACCTCCCTGCTGCAGCGCCTGGGGTCCTGTAGTTATTGCCGTTTTAGTTCCTTCGTCGTTGCCAGCCAAGTCGTCTCGTTGGACCGCTGGGCGAGTAGCCTCCGGCTGCATTGATCCGAATATTGGAGCCTAGGATTTTCCTGGCTTCAACACTAAGGGAGACCGATCGAAGTATTGTGAATTCCATCGAGGAGCGGGACACACCACAGAGGAGTGAATTAAGCTCAAAGATGAGATTGAATGCCTTGTTCGTCAAGGCATCCTCGGTATGTTTCTTCAAGATCAAACCCACAACCAGCCAGCACAGCCTAGAAGAGAACATCCACCTGCACACCAGGACGTGCAAGGGGGCAAACAAATTGTAGGAGTGGTGGAGACCATAGAGGGCTCCCCCTTTGCCTCCAGCTCCATCAACTCCATCGCCCAGCATAGAGAACGAGAAGATCAGAGCACGCATCACGCCGCAACAATAAGTTTCGAAGACGAGGATCTGAAAGGACTGCTCCTACCGCACCAGGACTCGCTTATCATGTAAGACCCCCCGCCCCTTCACTATCGGAGGTCCGACCGGGGGATCTTATCGCACACCACCATTTTTGCATGATGCCGAAGCGATCACGAAGGGTGAATATACTTCCTTCTCGAACCCCTTTCCTTGAACACTCCATTGTCATGCATTTGGATAATGTTAAGCGAATATCACCACACACCATCAGAGTAGGGAAGTAGTTTCCCAGCGAAAGCCATTATTAACGAGTACACTTTATAACATTTAGCGGAAGCCATGATCTATAACGGAAGATTAGTTATCACAGAAACCCCTATATTCAAGACCTGTGTGAATAACATCATTCTCTCTGCCGTATTATACCCTATTAATCAAACTCCAGTACCAATGCATATACATATATATGTATATATCATGAGATAAGGCACAATGGAGATGTGGCCTAACGAATATATATACCTGACATAGCCTGCTCCGTGGCCTCCTCCACACTTCGGTGTTGTCTCTCACCAACACATGTCACCTATGCTAAAGAAAAGTTATTAGAACCATGAATAGAATCCAATCCCTAATAGTATCAAGCATAGTATAACATTCAAGGGGTGAAAAATCTGGACTTATATTGGGTCGTGGCAGTCTTCCCACGACCGCCGCCTACGTACTCTGTATCATCATGCATACGGTTTACGACCCACGTAGTTATATTAGTTTCGCACGAGTTGTCTTCCCAGACCTTCCTTCGTGCTGGTTGCCTCAAAGTATAATTCGTCAGCCATCCGACTTTCTCCCAAGGCACAATTTCTCGAAGGCACGATACATTTTAGTAGGAATATTTCTCGAAGGCACAATATATTCCCGTTTGAATTATTCTCGAAGGCACAAGGTATTCCCGTAGTAATAATTCTCGAAAGCACAATATATTCCCGTAGAAATAATTTCCGAAGGCACAATATATTCCCAGAGGAATATTTTTCGAAGGCACAATATATACCGTAGGAATTATTCTCGAAGGCACAAGGTATTCCCGTAGGAATATTTCTCGAAGGCACAATATATTCCCGTCAAATCTAAATTACAGACACTAATGAAATAAAAACCACAACATCGATCTGTCCGCTCTGCTCAAAGAGCAGTGGCAAGTTCGACATTATTTAAGGTTGACTTTAAATGAATGTCTCATCATCACGTCAACTCTAAATTGCAGTCAATAATGAAAGAAAAGACAAAAAAACATCGATATGTCCGCTCTGCTCCAAGAGCGGCGGCCAGTTCGGCACTATTTAGGGTTGACTGTGAAGAAATGTCACATCTTCATGCCAACTCTAAATTGCAGGCAATAATGAAAGAAAGCCAAAAACATCGATCTGTCCGCTCTGTTCCAAGAGCGACGGCCAGTTCGGCACTATTTAGGGTTGACTATGAAGGAATGTCCCATCTTCACGTCAACTCTAAATTACAGACACTAATGATATAAAATCCAAAACATTGATCTGTCCGCTCTGCTCCAAGAGCGGCGGCCAGTTTGGTACTATTTAGGGTTGAATCTGAAGGAATGTCTCATCTTCACGTCAATTCTAAATTATAGGCACTAATGAAATAAAAGCCAAAACATCGATCTGTCCACTCTGCTCCAAGAGCGGCGATCAGTTCGACACTATTTAGGATTGACTCTGAAGGAATGTCTCATCTTCTCGTCAACTCTAAATTACAGGCAATAATGAAATAAAAGCTGTTGGGGAAATGATTTATCTTAACCCCTAGAAGGAGTAGAATATAAATTCTAAGAAGGAAAAACTAGTCTAAGTAAACATGCGTCGAATAGCATTCGACGCAACGTCGAAGTATAGTCGACGTTCCTCTCAGAATGAGTCGAAGTAACTCTAAACAGAATTCGACGTAACCTATGTCGACGTAACTCTGACTTCTAGTCGACGTATCTAGTGAAGTCGACGCACCTTAGTCGACGCACCTTCCATATTATCCTCTCGACGTCCAGCCAGTCTGTAATCGACGCTTCCGTCGATTTCTATGTCAAATTCAAAACACGCCAGATCTCTTTCCTTCTTTCTGTAGATCTGATTTTTATGGAATGATATTATTCTTTTATAGCCGTTCTGAATCAGTCTTTCCTTCTATTTTTATTCTTGGCTAATTTGATTAAGATTATTATGGATATTATTTGAAATCAGAATGAATTCTTTCCTTCTACAGATTTAATTATCCTGGAAACTTTTTCTCTCTAATTGCTGATTGATTGTTCCCCTTTTAGCAACATCTTTTGAATGAACAGAGCTATAAATAAGAAGGAGGTCGAAAGAGAATAAGAATCAAGTGATCCACCATATACATTTGAAAAAGAGGAAAAGCTCCCAAGTGAATAGTGAGAAAAGCTGAGAAAAGAGATAGTGTGCTGCAGCAAAGAAAAAGCCTTCATCTTCTCCTCCTTCTGAAGCCATTCTGCTGCAAATTCTGAAAGCTCTCACAAAAGAGAGAAAAGCTAACAATCTCCTTCTCACTATAGAAGAGAGATTACATTCACTACTCTTGTGCTTCTAATCTTCTTGCTAGGAAGGAGATGCTTTCTTGTCTTAATTGTTTCTTCTAATTCTTCTTCTCATTCTTATTTCAACTTCAATTGTGTAAAAGAGTTTTTAGAATCTCTCTTCAAAAAATTCAGTTGTAGTGGTTCTAAGAGTCTCCTTATCAAAAGACTCAGGCTGGTTCTAAGAGTCTCCTTATCAAAAGACTCAGTGCAAGATAGTGAATTCCTACCAAGGGGGTAGAAGAGTGGACTACCCAAAAGTTTTGGGGAACCACTATATTTCTTTGTGTTGTGCTGTGATTTTCTCTTTGCTGTTTCTTTCTTTACTTGCTTAATTCTTGTTGGTGTGTGGGAAGTATAAATCAGAGAACATTACACATATATATATACTTTGCACAAAATATTTTTAATCTCTATTCACCCCCCCCCCCCCTCTAGAGAATTCTAGTGAGGTTAACTGTGCACTTTCAATTGGTATCAAAGCCAGGTTGATCTAAAAAGGGTAACCCCTTGATCAAAAAGATCCTACCTCTTATTTATATATATATATTTCTAAAAACTATTTTTCACATGACACAAATCAAAGATTATGCTTCCACCAGACCACCAATGTGCATTCTTGAAAAGTTTGCAGTTTGGAAAACAAGAATTAGGATCTATATGAATTCTATTGATGAAGAATTATTTAATGTTATTTTGACAGGTCCTCCCAAGCCTTATAGAAGAGACTCAAGTGGTGAAGTGACTCAAACACTTGTCCCAAGGGCTAAGTGGACAGTTGAAGAGAAGAAGGCAGGAACATGTGATGCAAAAGCTGTGAACATTCTTGTCTCAACCCTCTCAGATGAAATTTTTCAAAAGGTTGTTGACTGAGAATCAGCCAAAGAAATCTGGGAGGCTCTTACCAAGATGGTAGAAGGAAGTGCTGATGAAATGAAAGATAGAAAGGCTCTATTGATCTCCCAATATGAGAACTTTCAAAAGAAGCATGAAGAAAGCATATCTGAGATGTATGATAGATTCAGTCTGATCATCAATCAATTAAGGAGCCTGGATAGAGAGATCTCTCTCACAGAGATCAATGACAAATTGCTAATGAGTCTCCCAAGTTCATGGGACTCAAGAATATGGGCAATAAGAGATACAAGAGGACAGAAGGAAATCTCAACAGATGCCCTCTTAGGAAAACTTAAATCCTATGAGCAACTGCTGAAAACCAGAGAAGATAAGGAAAGAAGAGAAATCACTCCAACCTCCTCAAAAGATAGAAACATTGCTTTGAAAGCAACATAAGAAGAGACATCTGTCACTAAAGATGAATTATTCAGCCTCCTGGCTAGAAGATTCAAGAAATGGGTCAGGACAGATGGGTCTAGAAGGAGAGAATCAAAACCAAGGTTTGATAAAACTCCTACTAAAGAAATTATTTGTTACTCCTGCAGGAAAACTGGACACATTGCACCAGAATGTCCAGAAAATACTGAGAAAAAGAAAGATCTGAAAAAGAAAGATCTCAAGAAAAAGGGGAAGAAGAAAGAAAGAGGCTTCATTGCAGAAGCTTGGAGTGAAACAGATTCTGAGGACAGCACCTCATCCAAAAGTGACAATGAAGAGTCTAAGCAAGAAGACCTATGCTTAATGGCTCTTGAAAGCTCAAGGGAAGAACATAGTGCTAAATCATGGAGTGAGACAGAATCAGAAGGAAGCATCTCTTCTGAAGATGATAAAGAAAATAGCCTTATTCTCATAGAGGAATCTGAGGACAAGGATGAGGTAAGCATTTTTGATGACATAGATTTTCTGTGTGATGATTTCAAAAATGATTTTAAAGGATTATATTTAGATCAACTAAAAGCTAAACAAGAAATTAAGAATCTAAAAGCACAAATTAATGTCATCAAAAACCAGAGAAATATAGAGGATACTTGTTCTAAAAATTATGAGTTAATGGCTAACATCAGAGAAAAAGAAATAGAGAGGGCTAAAATAGAAAACCAGCTCCTTAAGAATAAGGTATCTCAAGCAAAAGCTTTTGAAGAATCAATAAAAATGAGAAACCAAACACTTAAAGAAATCACAGAAAAACAAACAAGAAGACATAAAAATCTTGGGCTAGGAGCTGATCCCTCAGCTAGTCTAATTCCATCCAGCAAACCTGCTTGGATGAGCCCTGTCAAATTTACTAAACCCATCAAATCAACAAACCAAGAAGAAGACTCACAAAATAAGGGAGAAGACTTCAAGGAAATAAACCAATTTGATGAAACATCATACTATTCAGCTGATGACTCTCAAACTTCTTCTGAGAAGGCAACTAGGCCAAGAGAAACAACTTATAAAGAAATAAAATCAGAAAAAGGGAAAAATAAAATTTGTGAAGACACAATTGCGTCAACTTCATATCGACGCATGAATGATAGTGCGTCGAATTCTACTCGACGCAATCTCTCAGATGCTTCGACCTCAACTCGACGCTTGAATAAAATTACGTCGATTTCAAATCGACGCAACTTCTTCCATGCATCGATTCCAGATCAACGTAATCTGGAGAAAGCACCGAGTATAAATCGACGCAACTATCAACATACGTCAAATAGATATAGACGCATACAAACTCAGAGCAACATAAAGACAAAACACTTCTATCCTCCAAAAACTTTCCATCTTAACCCCCATTCAGGACCCTTTCATCCTAATCAAAATTTTTATCCTGATCAAAACTTCTATTCTAATCAAAAATCTTTTCATAATCATAATTTCTATCCTAATCAAAACTTCTATCCTAACCAAAATTTCTATCCAAATCAAAATTTCTATTCTAATCAACACCACTATCCCTCTCTAAACTCAAATTCTCATAATCTAAAGATAGTCAGATGTTATATCTGCAGTAAAACTGGCCACATTGCCAATCAATGTTGGCACAATCAATCTAATTGTTTATAAAAATTAGTCCAAGACTTACTTAGAAAACATTAGGAGCAGGAAGAAATAATATCTCAGGAGAAACCAAGAAGTTTCAGGCAAAATGAAAGTCATGTAGACTTATTAATCGACGCACCGTCGATAACCAATAATTATAAATAAAATCGACGCATGCGTCGACCTCGATCGATGCATACGTCGATAAGAAACCCTAACATCTTAACTCAGACTGTATCAACGCTTACGCCGAATTCCACTCGACGTAACGTCGACTTCATGAAAAAGAGCGGCAATACTAAAATATTTTCGGTCACATCCACTGTAGTACCGAATAAGCCTCGAATGGTGTCTCATTTCGACGTTTCACCTGACTTAAATAGACTCTTCAGTTAGAAATCCTCTCGCACTCTGCATCTTTCATCCCTCTTACCTCTCAGTCCAGCCATTTCTTCCTCTTTCTCACTGACCTACAATGGCTCCCAAGATAAACTCTGGGTTCGACATTGACCTCGAATCCTTCCAAGCCGCCGCAGAAAATTATAAGAGCATCATAGCTCTCTTCACTGAAGCTGGTCTGAATAAGCTCATCTCCACAAGATGCAAGCTCCTGGAGACAGAACTCACAGAGCTAATGGCTCATGTTCAGATATCTGAACAAGGAGAAATCACTGGAACAATATATGAGACACGAGACACCTGTATCAATCTCTGCTGAACATATTAGGAACACCTTTGATCTTTCATCAGGTACATTCCAATATTATCCTTGTTCAAATCAAATAGGGAAAGCAAGTTATTTTCTAAAAGAGTAACTAAATCTCCTTTACCATTCCCTTATCAGGTGATGAACCTGTGGAACTCACCCCTGATGAAATCAAGAATTTACTAATCACAATGAAGCTCTCAAAAGATAGACCAATCCATCTGGAGAAAATAGATTTTTCTGATGAGTATAGGCTACTGATAGACATAGTAGGAAAAGTACTACTATGTAAGATCTCTGCCCATGATGCAGTGCCCAGGCAGCAACTGAATCTCATGGGGGCCCTTGTGCTGAAGAAGAAAGTAGACTGGGGCAGCTGCTTACTCAAAATGATAGGCTACAAATATTTTCACAAAGAGAATGCCTACATGAGGATTATGAGTCAAGTCCTCTTCCACTCCTTCCCTGACCTATGCAGGTCAAAAGGAATTCCCATCCCTCCTGGCAAAAGGATGTCTATTGCTCTCTTCTCAAAATGGACCAGACAAATCCCCAAGCCTGGTGCCATTACTGAAAGGACTCCATCTCCTCCCAACTCTCATGTTCATCCATCTTCACCTCCTCCTTCTCCTCATACAGACATCTCTTCTGTACCACCATCATCCACACCTTCACAAATACCAACTCAACCCTCCTCTATTCCTCCACCTCCTCCATCAAATACACCTCATCAAAATGATACAGTCCCACCTCCTCCTCCATTGTCTCCTCCTCCAACTCAACATGAACCATCTCCATCCACTGAAAACCTCATCACTCAGTGCATCCAATCCACAACCCAAAGATTCCAAGCAATGCTGGATGGGCACTGCTCCAAGATTCATTCCTCCATCTTGCACATGCAGACCCAAATAGATGGGGTCAGTGCCTCTGTGCAAAGCCTGAAGACCTCTATCTCTTCCTCTAAGGTCACCAGGTCTTTCTTAACCTCCTTAGCTAAGAAGGTCAAGAAGGGGGAGAGGTTAGATGAAGAGCAGCTCTCCAGTCATAAATCTCTCTCTCACAAATCTCTTCCTACTTCAAAAACTGATAGTCTTGCACTACTCAAGACCATTGGGAATGAAGTTGTACCTGAGCTACATAGTGAAGAGCAACTAACAGAGGTACTCAATATAGCAAGAGAAGCTACACAACAAGTGATTCTATTACAAGGGGAGGCAAGTAGGGCAGAAAATGAAGTTGAAAAGGAAACTGAGGCTGAAGGAGAGAAAGAAAATGAAGCTGATGCTGGAAATGAGAAGGAGCCAGATACTGTGATGGCTGAAGTAGGAGCTCAGGAGCCAGATGCAGTTATAACTGGAGCTGGAGATGAAAGAGAAACTGAAGAAGAAGTAAAAGGCTCAAAGGAAGTTTCATCCCAGGGGGAGCAAACTACCTTGACTCAGGGGGAGCAAATTGCTGAGACTCAGGGGGAGCTGAGGGAATCACCTGCTACTGAGAAGGAGCAACCCACAATAGTATTCACTAGGAAAAGAAAAACTCCTCTTACCCCTGAACAATGAGGATACACTCTATTTGAACAATTGTCTATGCTTAAATGTTGATTAGTCAACTGAACATGAAATTTGTTTATATAATCTATTATTCTATTTTCTTCTGATTATTTAACATATTTCTAACCTATATGGATGCTTTGCTGAGTTGATTAAATGCTGATACAATTTCTCTCTAAATAGGGTTAAGACAAATATGGGGAGATTGTTGGGGAAATGATTTATCTTAACCCATAGAATGAGTAGAATATAAATTCTAAGAAGGAAAAACTAGTCTAAGTAAACATGCGTCGAATAGTATTCGATGCAACGTCGAAGTATAGTCGACGTTCCTCTCAGAATGAGTCGAAGTAACTCTAAACAGAATTCGACGTAACCTATGTCGACGTAACTCTGACTTCTAGTCGACGTATCTAGTGAAGTCGACGCACCTTAGTCGACACACCTTCCATATTATCCTCTCGACGTCCAGCCAGTCTGTAATCGACGCTTCCGTCGATTGGTTATCGACGCACGTCGATTTCTATGTCAAATTCAAAACACGCCAGATCTCTTTCCTTCTTTCTGTAGATCTGATTTTTATGGAATGATATTATTCTTTTATAGCCGTTCTGAATCAGTCTTTCCTTCTATTTTAATTCTTGGCTAATTTGATTAAGATTATTATGGATATTATTTGAAATCAGAATGAATTCTTTCCTTCTACAGATTTAATTATTCTGGAAACTTTTTCTCTCTAATTGCTGATTGATTGTTCCCCTTTTAGCAACATCTTTTGAATGAACAGAGCTATAAATAAGAAGGAGGTCGGCAGAGAATAAGAATCAAGTGATCCACCATATACAGTTGAAAAAGAGGAAAAGCTCCCAAGTGAATAGTGAGAAAAGCTGAGAAAAGAGATAGTGTGCTGCAGCAAAGAAAAAGCCTTCATCTTCTCCTCCTTCTGAAGCCATTCTGCTGCAAATTCTGAAAGCTCTCACAAAAGAGAGAAAAGCTTACAATCTCCTTCTCACTATAGAAGAGAGATTACATTCACTACTCTTGTGCTTCTAATCTTCTTCCTAGGAAGAAGATTCTTTCTTGTCTTAATTGTTTCTTCTAATTCTTCTTCTCATTCTTATTTCAACTTCAATTGTGTAAAAGAGTTTTTAGAATCTCTCTTCAAAAAATTCAGTTGTAGTGGTTCTAAGAGTCTCCTTATCAAAAGACTCAGACTGGTTCTAAGAGTCTCCTTATCAAAAGACTCAGGCTGGTTCTAAGAGTCTCCTTATCAAAAGACTCAGTGCAAGATAGTGAATTCCTACCAAGGGGGTAGAAGAGTGGACTACCCAAAAGTTTTGGGGAACCACTATATTTCTTTGTGTTGTGCTGTGATTTTCTCTTTGATGTTTCTTTCTTTACTTGCTTAATTCTTGTTGGTGTGTGGGAAGTATAAATCAGAGAACATTACACATATATATACTTTGCACAAAATATTTTTAATCTCTATTCACCCCCCTCTAGAGAATTCTAGTGAGGTTAACTGTGCACTTTCAAAAGCCAAAAACATCGACCTGTCCGCTCTGCTCCAAGAGCAGTGGCCAGTTCGACACTATTTAAGGTTGACTCTGAAGGAATGTCCCATCTTCTCGTCAACTCTAAATTATAGGCAATAATGAAATAGAAGCCAAAAATATCGTTCTGTCCGCTCTGCTCCAAGAGCGGCGACCAGTTCGACACTATTTAAGGTTGACTTTGAAAGAATGTACCATCTTCACGTCACCTCTAAATTACAGACACTAATGAAATAAAAGTCAAAACATCGACCTGTCCGTTCTGCTCCAAGAGTGGCGGCCAGTTCGACACTATTTAGGGTTGACTCTGAAGGAATGTCCCATCTTCACGTCAACTCTAAATTATAGGCAATACTGAAAGTGCTATAACTGAAACACTGAAATAGGGTGCATGAATCAAAATACTGAACTGGAAAGCAGTAATTGAACTACTGAAAAGAAGTGCAATAATTAAAATACTGAATTAAGGAGAACATAATAAGAAGCGGTTCACATTCCGAGAACTGCAGTTCCTTCTCCATTCCAAGGAGCCATCTCTGTTTTAAGGAGGCATCTCCATTTCAAGGAGGCGTCTCCGTTCCAAGGAGGCGTCTCCGTTCCAAGGAGGCTTCACCATTCCAAGGAGGCGTCTCCGTTCCAAGGATGCATATTCTATATTTGTCATGGCTGAATTGACATTAAGATGAACTTTGAGGTTCGCAGGGTTTCATGTCGTTCGAACCCGATTACCACTTAAGTTTCCATTTCCTTATGAATGTGAACCATATGACTGGCTACCCAGAGTAACTCCCATAAGTTTCTTAAGATATTTTGAGTTTGATATTAGCCTCTAATAAATTACTTAACCGCTTTTCCCCATCGATTAAACCCATAGAAATAACATGTCCAACATTGTCTTTAAACTTCTGTAGTGGGTTCAAATAACCTCCACTTACCACCCCACAAGTTTTGATTAAGAAAAAAGTACTCTGATAATTCACGATCAGGGTTATTATCCTATTTTAAAATCATTAAAATTGTGGATCATACCCAAAAATCATCCAATTTTTATCATGGGTTTATAACACTCTTAAAGTGCTATCATAAATTTTTCAGGACCTTTTTAGATTTAAATAATCTTTGCTAATTTATTTAGGCTCCCATAACTGCTAAATAAATTCCCAAATATAGCAAGAATGCCTTAAAAATCCCCAAACTTCTTCAGATGGTGGTTTCAGCCCTTCAAACTTCCCATAAATTTTGAAGACATTTTGGAAGAGTGGCTAATTCTTAAATAATTAAAAACAGAGGTTTTTAACCCTAAAAAAAATATTTTCCAAAAATTCTTAAATAATTATGGTGGGTGTGGATCAGTACCATAGAGGTTTCCTAATTACCTCAACATTTTCCCTCCATTTCCAAGCCCTCTGCTGTTGAAACCGATTTCTCGGTCTCTTGTGAAGCTCGGGCCCTCAACGAGTTGAGGGGCAACTGGCCCTTACTGATCCCTCGGAAGTAGCTAACTAAAGACTCGGAACCTGACCTAGACCTTGGTCACAGCGAGGAGGTCCCACCACACACCCGGAAGATCGTTGAGCGCTTCCCCTCCCAAGCCAAAGCTGAGACTGGGCACCTTGGAGAGCTAGAGAGCTAAGCCAAGGACCTAGGGAGAAGGAAGCTCAAGAGAAATGAGACTTGGATCCTCTCCAAAGGTGCCCCTCAAGGTCTATTTATAGAATTTCAAGTTGTGGCCTGCTAATAGCGGAATCCCGCCTTACATTTTTACTATTCACAGTCCAAAATGGTCTGCTAACAGCCAAACTCCGCTGTTTGGAGGGGCTACAGGCAGACCCTAGGGGTTTTGGGGTAAAATCACGTCCTAAGCCCTGCTGGGCGAGCCACTCCTGAGGCCCCCTCTCACGAGCTGGGAGATCGGGGTTCGCGTGCCTAGCCGCGAGCCGATGTAGAGTTGGCTCGCTCGCTCCCTGTGAGCGTGCCGGAGGAGCTGGCTTGCTCGCTCCCTGCAAGCGAGCCCCCCCTGTGAATCCTGACTCGCGAGCCTCCTGCTCGTTTCTACGGGTGGCGAATATAGGGGTTGTACATCTGCTAATTTGTAACAACCTTCTTCACCTTTTTTTAAATGATTAAAAATAGTTTCTGAGCTTTAAAAATCATTACATATTTGCAGCAAGTGTAAATCAATATTAAAGGTCCTACAAATTTTTTCCAAATTTTTATCATAACTTTAGGGCACTATAGCATTTAAAACTAAAGGTATTTTAAATATTAAAAATAGCAAATAATCCCTGAAAATTCTCATAATTTTTTTGGAGATAGCCCTTACCATAATCTACAACATTGATGTTTAACGTTTTTCAATAAAAGCACATTATCGGCCTCAAAATAATCAAGGAAGTCTGTTGCTACATGCAACCTGATCCTGCACTGATCTTAAGGGTTGATGCACGGCTGAGATGGAGCCATGCCGAAGGGAAACGCCTGTCGCACAACGGATCCGCCTCGATCCGATGTGGGGCTAATGATCACTTAGTAGGGATTAATGTTATCTGCGTCGTTGGATCTCGAGGAGGAGATCCAACGGCAGCTGTAACGCGCGGTGGCTGGAAGCTTGCGGGCTTCCTCCACCACCGCCCGACCGGCGGTTCGCCGAGCAACTGCCTCCAGCCGACTCTTTGGAGGCAGATGCTTCCCCCGGCGGTGGTCCGGCGGCCTGGAGCCGCCGCCAGGCGCCGGGAGGAAGTTTTACAGAGCCTGGGCTCTCGGGCAGACCCGGAGCTCCGCTCTCCAGCGGTGTCGCCGCCCGAAACCTTCCCGGTGGGGGTTGCTGCTCTCTCTCTCCAGCGAGGTGTGGATCCCCTAGAAGGACAAGATCCTCGGGGAGCCACCATGCGTGGTGGGGCGTCGAGTTGGCGGGGTGGCGCTCGGGATCCTTCCTCCTTCTCCGGCGTCGGCAGAGCTTCATGGTGGTGGAATTTATTTTGAGGGGCTTAGTGAGGAGCTCTTGGAGGAGTTTTCTTCCCTAAATCATAGGTTGGAGCTTCCTTTATAGCCCACTCGAGAGCTCCCTCTCTCTCCCTTTTTCCTTCTCAGCCAAGAAAGCCATGGTTGAGTTTCTTCCAACCATGGTTGGATCAAGGAGGGGGCAGCTGACAAGCATCATATGGAGGCTTAAAAAATATTTAGGTCCACTTCCTTGGGCTTAGGCTAAGAGGGGGATTATGATTTGGCTTAGGGTGGATTAGGGTTAACTTGGGCTTAAGCCTTGACTTTGGGATTAGTGCAAGGTGGTTGATCCACCAATCATGGGTGAGCATGGGGATTGTGGTTTTTGTTGAGTGGGGATGAGTGGAGATGGTTTAAATTTTAAGAAAACTACTCTTTTGAGGAGGGTTGACCTAGTGGGTCACCCCTCCCATGTGGGTCAAATTACGAGTCCCAGTCGTTGAGGGTCAAGTCATCATTGATGTGATGGGGTTGAAATCCAGCGTTCACGTATCTCGAGGTTTCGTATAATTTATGAGCATTTATTTTTATTTATTTGACTATACGATGTCGAATTTGAGGGAAATAAATTTTGTTGCACTCGTATCGACCAACAAGTCCAAAGCAATTGACAGACTTCAATTCGGAGCTCGTTTACTCAATATTTTAAAATGGCGTTATTGCGACGCTCGATGCTACTCAAAATAGTCGTTTTCTCCAAACGACCTCGGATTGGAATGAAACGAGTTTCGTTGCACTCATATCGACCATATGAGTGTAACGCAACTGGCGGAAGTCTATTTGGAGCATGTATGTTCACTATACTACAATAGTGTCGTCGTGACGCGTTACGGTACTCAAAATGGTCACTTTCACCAAATGACCTCAGATTTGAACGAAACGAGTTCAGTTGCACTCGTATTGACCATACGAGTAACACATCTGACGGAAGTCAATTTGGAGCAAGTATGCTCACTATACTAAAATAGCGTCATCGTGACGCGCTACGGTACTCAAAATGGTCACTTTCACCAAATGACCTCGGATTGGAACGAAACGAGTTCCATTGCACTCGTATCGACTATACGAGTCTAATGCAATTGACGGAAATCAATTCGGAGCACGTATGCTCACTATATTAAAATAACGTTGTCGTAGCGCGCTACGGTACTCAAAATGGCCACTTTCACCAAATGATCTCGGATTAGAACGAAATGAGTTCAGTTGCACTCGTATCGACCATACGAGTCTAACGCAACTAACGGAAGTCAATTCGGAGCACGAATGCTCATTGTACTACTTCAATGTTGTGGCGAAGCATAATGCTACCCAAAACAATCATTTTTCTAAATGACCACCATTATGTGGTGGAGGTCGGGTCGTGGTTTTCTATGACCCAACCTAAGCTCCTCTAAGGGTTCAATTGAACCGGTTAAACCCCATTTTTTAGTTGGGATGTTACAAACCAATAAAACAAAGAATAATTTTTGTCCCCGAAAATGCGAGTGTGTCATGGGGTTTTCAAACGGAGCATATTGCAGACCACAATAAGTGTCGAACGATCCAAAAATTTAAAGGGTCTTATAAATTTGGCTTTACCTAATGAGTTGTGTTGATGGCTTCCGCCGTGTAATATAATAAGTAGCTTAGGTGAAACAGAGGATAGCTTTACCGTAGTTATGATTATTCTGCCGTAACTCAGATATATATTTGATAGTGAGAACATTTCACGCGGACAAGTTGTATGCATAATGAGTTACCAGCTTAAATAGTTATACTAAGTAAGTAATCCTAGCATAGTCGAATCCTACCAATGTATGCAAAACTGAAACGCGAAATTTTATGAGTTGTATCCTGAAGGTAAGTTGTATAAACCCATTAACATATAACCAACTCACCTACAGAGGTTATATGTTAGTGGAATAAATAAAAGTTACAACTTACATAAGCCTTTGTAAAACCCATCAACATATAACCGACTCCCATACAGAGGTTATATGTTAGTGGAATAGATCAAAAATAGAAATAAGCAGTGTAAATTCATGAACATATAACCAACTCCCATATGAAGGTTATATGTTAATGGTGTATGTAAATATGTATGTTTCGATGCAAATGATGTGTATGCAAGCCATGAACAATGAGTTCTCATGACTCGTCACAACTCCCTGTGCCGACATGGTTGGACTGCTTCTTTTCCAGCAGGGTAGCGAACCCTGTGCGCCTCACCGATGTGGCCGTCGATGACAGTGGCAAGTCCTGCCACTTCTGGGTGTGGACGTACCACACTACCTAGGCCCCAACATACAATCATGTGTACTCTCGGACGTAGGAGACGTTCGACAATAACTGAATTTGGCAACCGGCGGAGGGACCCAGCGGGGCATATAAGATACAACCGAGCTCCCGGGGTGCACATCTCCCTGTCGCCTAGAGTCGTCAGCCTTCCTGCACTGGTACGTACGGTCTACAGGCATGACCGATCCGCCACTTTTTCCACCGCAAGCAATTTACAGTAAAAGCAATGAATAAAACAGGTAACTGGCACATTCGGGTCCGCATTGGCTTGCCCTATTTAACGAGGCTTTCTGGCTGGTCGAGTATGCAAATATCGCAAGTCCCATGAATGTTAACCATGTACTTCTGGGATGGGGTGCATAAAAGTTTTCTAGATTTGCCACTAATTTACTTCAAATTCAGCTCATCGCCTCAGTAATTATTTCCTGAATTGTTGACGTTATTGAAAAGATTAATATTTTCAGTTCTTCTACGATTGCACAACTTTATTTTAAACAGATCATCAAATTGATAGATGTTATGTCAGGTCAAAACACACTTCACTATACCCTCATCTTGGCTCTGACCATATTTACAATCATTAAAGTAATTCTCAATCTGCACGCAAAATTCCATTTGATTAGCTTACCTCAAATGGAATTTTGAAGACGAGAATTTAATCCCAATAAAACAAAGAGGCTTAAACCCGGGGTTCGAAATTTGAAATGGTCATTTGTATGGTTTAATGAAAGTGTTTTATGGGAAAAAAAGATAAATCATTGTTTGAGATCCGATGTGGTAAAGGTATTTAAGTGTCGATACGAGTCATAAAAATTTGTATGTCGAGTGAATATCTACATATATATATGCCAAGTATGTTGTCAATTTTTACCCTTAAAGTCCACCACCCCTTTCGATGTAGTGGTTCGTCCCCAACCACGCTACAACGACTAGCGGAGCAAGAGGTGTTTCTGTGATCACTATTGGTCGAAAAGATCGGTTGCGCTCTGATCCATTTGCAAGACCCCCCCCCCCCCCCCAATCGGAGGTCCGACCGGGGGATCTTATCGCAACCACCCTTTTTGCATGACGCCGAAGCGATCACAGAGGGTGAAGGTACTTCCTTCTCCAACCTCTTTCCTTGAACACTCCTTTGTCACGCATATGGATGGTGTTAAGCGAATGTCACCACACACCATCATAGTAGGAAAGTAGTTTCCTAGCGAAAGCCATTATTAACGAGTACAATTTATAGCATTTTGCGGAAGACATGATCTATAACGGATGATTAGTTATCACAAAAACCCTTATATTCAAGACCTATGTGAATACCGTCATTCTCTCTGCCGTATTATACCTTAATAATCAAACTCCAGTACCAATGCATATACATACATATTATGAGATAAGGCACAATAAAGATGTGGCCTAACGAATATATATAGCTGACGTAGCTTGCTCTGTGGCCTCCTCCACACTTAGGTGATGTCTCTCACCTGCACCTGTCACCTATGCTAAAGATAAGTTATTAGAACCATGAATAGAATCCAATCCCCAATAGTATCAAGCATAGTATAACATTCAAGGGGGAAACATCTGGACTTATATTGGGTCGTGGCAGTCTTCCCGCGACCGCCGCCTACGTACTTCGTATCATCATGCATACGGTTTCAGACCCACGTAGTTCTATTAGTTTCGCATGAGTTGTCTTCCCAGGCCGTCCTTCGTGTGGGTTGCCTCAGAATATAATTTGCCAGCCATCCGACTTTCTCCCAAGGCACAATTTCTCGAAGGTACGATACATTCCAGTAGGAATATTTCTCGAAGGCTCAATATATTCCCGTGGGAAATATTCTCGAAGGCACAAGGTATTACCGTAGGAATAATTCTCGAATGCACACTATATTTCCGTAGGAATTATTTTCAAAGACACAATATATTCCCGAAGGAATATTTCTTGAAGGCACAATATATACCCGTAGGAATTATTCTCGAAGGCACAAGGTATACCCGTAGGAATAATTCTCGAAGGCTCAATATATTCCCGTCAACTCTAAATTACAGGCACTAATGAAATAAAAGCCACAACATCGATCTGTCCGCTCTGCTCCAAGAGCTGCTGCCAGTTCGACACTATTTAGGGTTGACTCTGAAAGAATGTCATATCTTCACGTCAACTCTAAATTGCAGGCAATAATGAAAGAAAAGCTAAAAAACATTAATCTATCCGCTCTGCTCCAAGAGCGGCAGCCAGTTTGACACTATTTAGGGTTGACTATGAAGGAATGTCTCATCTTCACGTCAACTCTAAATTGCAGACAATAATGAAAGAAAAGCCAAAAACATCGATCTGTCCGCTCTGCTCCAAGAGCGGCGGCCAGTTCGGCACTATTTAGGGTTGACTGTGATGGAATGTCCCATCTTCACGTCAACTCTAAATTACAGGCACTAATGAAATAAAAACCAAAACATCAATCTGTCCGCTCTGCTCCAAGAGCGGCGGCCAGTTTGGCACTATTTAGGGTTGACCCTGAAGGAATGTCCCATCTTCACGTCAACTCTAAATTACAGGCACTAATGAAATAAAAGCCAAAACATCGTTCAGTCCGCTCTGCTCCAGTTCGGCACTATTTAAGGTTAACTCTGAAGGAATATCTCATCTTCTCATCAACTCTAAATTACAGTCAACAATGAAATAAAAGCAAAAAACATCGATCTGTTCGCTATGCTCTAAGAGCGGAAGCCAGTTTGGCACTATTTAGAGTTGACTCTGAAGGAATGTCCCATCTTATCGTCAACTCTAAATTACAGGCAATAATGAAACAAAAGCCAAAAACATCGATCTGTCCGCTTTGCTCCAAGAGCGGCGGTCAGTTCAGCACTATTTAGGGTTGACTCTGAAGTAATGTCACATCTTCACGTCAACTCTAAAATACAGGCACTAATGATATAAAAGACAAAACATCGATCTGTTCGCTTTTCTCCAAGAGCGGCGGACAGTTAGGCGCTATTTAGAGTTGACTCTAAAGGAATGTCCCATCTTCACGCCAACTCTAAATTACAGGCAATAATAAAAATGCAATAACTGAAACACTGAAATAGGGTGCAGGAATCAAAATACTGAATTGGAAAGCAGTAATTGAACTACTGAAAAGTAGTGCAGTAATTAAAATACTAAATTAAGGAGAACATAATAAAAAGCAGTTCACATTTCGATAACTGCAGTTCCTTCTCCGTTCCAAGGAGCCATCTCCGTTTCAAGAATCCATCTCCGTTTCAAGGAGGCATCTCCGTTCCAAGGAGCCGTCTCCGTTCCAAGGAGGCATATTCTATATTTGTCATGGCTGAATTGACATTAAGATGAACTTTGAGGTCCGCCGGGTTTCATGTCGTTCGAACCCAATTACCACTTAAGTTTCCCTTTCCTTATCTTGAATTACCAAATTGTAATCCTCTTTAATGGTTGGTGATTTGCCCGAGCCCTTATTTCTTTAAACCAACTACGAAGGTTTTTACATTTAATAACTCTTTAACATACCGGACATGACTAGAATATTATGAAGGTGAACCATATGACATGGCTACCCTGAGTAACTCTCAAGACATATTGAGTTCGGTATTAGCCTCTAATAAATTACTTAACCGCTTTTAGCCATCGATTAAACCCATAGAAATAATAGGTCCAACATAGTCTTTAAACTTCTGTAGTGGGTTCAAATAACCTCCACTAACCACCCCACAAGTTTTGATTAAGAAAAAGGTACTCTGATAAATCACGATCATGGTTATTATCCTATTTTAAAATCATTAAAATAGTGGATCATACCCAAAAATCATCCAATTTTTATCATGGGTTTATAACACTCTTAAAGTGCTATCATAAATTTTTCATGACCTTTTGAGATTTAAATAGTCTTTGCTAATTTATTTAGGCTCTCATAACCGCTAATTCCCAAATATAGCAAGAATACCTTAAAAATCCCCAAACTTCTTCAGATGGTGTGTTTCAGCCCTTCAAACTTCCCATAAATTTTGAAGACATTTTGGAAGAGTGGCTAATTCTTAAATAATTAAAAACATAGGTTTTTAACCCTAAAAAAAGAAAATCTTTTCAAAATTCTTAAATAATTATGGTGGGTGTGGAACAGTACTATAGAGGTTTCCTAATTACCTCAACATTTTCCCTCCATTTCCAAGCCCTCTGCTAATTTTTAACAACCTTCTTGGCCTATTTTTAAATGATTAAAAATAGTTTATGAGCTTTAAAAATCATTACATATTTGTAGCAAGTGTAAATCATTATTTTAAATATTGAAAATAGCAAATAATCCCAGAAAATTCTCATAATTTTTCTGGAGTAGCCCCTACCATAATCTACAACATTGATGTTTAACGTTTTTCAATAAAAGCACATTATCGGCCTAAAAAAATCAAGAAAGTCTGCTGCTATATGCAACCTGATCCTGCACTGATCTTAAGGGTCGATGCACGGCTGAGATGGAGCCATGCCAAAGGGAAACACCGGACCCACAGCGGATCCGCCTCTGATCCACTGTGGGGCTAATGATGACTCAGCATGGATTAATGTTATCTGCGTCGTTGGATCTCGAGGAGGAGATCCAACGACAACTATAGCGCGTGGTGGCTGGAAGCTTGCGGGCTTCCTCCACCACAGCCCGGCCAGCGGTTCACCATGCCACCGCCTCCGATCGACTCGTCGGAGGCAAGTGCTTCCCCTGGTGGTGGTCCGGCAGTGGTCCGGCGGCCTAGAGCCGCCTCCGGCCGCCGGGAGGAAGTTTTACAGAGCCTGGGCTCTCGGGCACCGCCAGAGCTCCGCTCTCCGGCAGTGTCGCTGCACGAAACCTTCCCGGTGGGGGTTTCGGTGGGGGTTGCTGCTCTCTCTCCGGTGAGGTGTGGATCCCCTAGAAGGACAAGAGCCTCGGGGAGCCACCATGCGTGGTGGGGCGTCGAGTTGGCGGGGTGGCGCTCGGGATCCTTCCTCCTCCTTCTTCGGCACCGGGAGAGCTTCATGGTGGTGGGATTAATTTCGAGGTGCTTAGTGAGGAGCTCCTGGAGGAGTTTTCTTCCCGAAATCATAGGTTAGGGCTTCCTTTATAGCCCACCCGAGAGCTCCCTCTCTCTCTCTCTCCCTTCTTCCTTCTCAGCCAAGAAATCCATGGTTGAGTTTCTTCCAACCATGGTTGAATCAAGGAGGGGGGCAGCTGGCAAGCATCCTATGAAGGCATAAAAAAAATATCTAGGTCCACTTCCTTGGGCTTAGGCTAAGAGGAGAGATTATGTTTTGGCTTAGGGTGGATTAGGGTTAGCTTAGGCTTAGCCTTTACTTTGGGATTAGTGCAAGGTGGCTGATCCACCAATCATGGGTGAGCATGGGGATTGTGGTTTTTTTTGAGTGGGGATGAGTGGAGAGGGTTTAAAGAAAACTACTCTTTTGAGGAGGGTTCACCAAGGTCAACCCTAAGTGGGTCCCCCTCCCATGTGGGTCAAAGTCATTACGAGTCCCAGTCGTTGAGGGTCGAGTCATCATTGATGTGACGGGGTTGAAATCCAGAGTTCACATATCTCGAGGTTTCGTATTATTTTACGAGCATTTATTTTTATTTATTTGACTATACGACATCTGAATTGAGCGAAACGATTTTTGTTGCACTCGTATCGACCATACGAGTCTAACGCAACTAACAGACTTCAATTCGAAGCTCGTTTACTCAATATTCTCAAATGACATTGTTGCGTCGCTCGATGTTACTCAAAATAGTCATTTACTCCAAACAACCTCAGATTGGAATGAAATGAGTTTCGTTGCACTCGTACAATCGTATGAGCCTAACGCAACTGACGGAAGTCTATTGTGAGCATGTATGCTCACTATACTACAACAGCGTCATCGTGACGCGCTACGATACTCAAAATGGTCACTTTCACCAAATGACCTTGGACTGGAATAAAATGAGTTCCATTGCACTCGTATCGACCATACGAGTCAAACACAACTAACAGAAGTCGATTTGGAGCATGTATGCTCACGATACTAAAATAACATCGTCGTGACGCATTTCGGTACTCAAAATGATCGCTTTCACCAAATGACCTCGGATTGGAATGAAACAAGTTCTGTTGCACTCGTATCGACTATACGAGTCTAACACAACTGATGGAAGTCAATTCGAAGCACGCATGCTCAATATACTAAAATAGCGTCGACGCGACGCTCTACGGTACACAAAATTGTCACATTCACAAAATGACCTTGGATTGGAACGAAATGAGTTCTGTTGCACTCGAATCGACCATACGAGTTTAACGCAACTGATGGAAGTCAATTCGGAGCACGTATGCTTATTGTACTACTTCGGTGTTGTGGCGAAGCATAATGCTACCCAAAACTGTCATTTCTCTAAATGACCACCATTATGTGGTGGAGGTCGGGTCGTGGTTTTCTATGACCCGACCTATGCTCCTCCAAGGGTTCAATTGAACCAGTTAGACCTCCTTTTTAAAGTTGGGATGTTACGTATCATATGTGCGGAGATTGGCGACCCAAGCTTTCGTGTTAAGAGGATACTTATCGATAATGGGAGCTCCGTTAACGTCATATTCATGTTCGCCCTCCGCAGCATGAAGGTCCCGAAAGAACGACTCCAGCCAGCAATAGGGCCGGTATACAACTTCAACGGCGGACCATCCCCATGGAAGGAACAATCACTCTGCCCGTAACTCTTGGCGAACTTCCGAAGCATGTCACACATGATGCTAGTTCGTGGTCGTGGAACCAGAATCACAGTACAACGCCATCTTTGGCCGCCCCCTCCAAGCAACGTTCAAGGCCATTCCCTCCATCATGCACCTCGCGATAAAGTTCATCACCCAAGAGGAGTCGGAGTCGTCTGAGGCAACCAGGAGGTAGCTCGCTCATGCTACCTGCAGCAGGCACAACCTATATAAGAAGCGACCTCAGGACTCGGCGTGAGAAAAATCAGAGCCACCGCCGCCATGTGTCATGCAGAACGACCGGGTTTGGCTAGCTTACATGCCGCTTTCGAGCTAAAAGATGGTCTCCGCCGCTGTGAGCTGCTCCTCCTACAAAAAAAAAACGGTTTATAAAATACAAAAGGTAAGCGAAAGACAACTAATAAAGGAGTCTGGCGGACTACCAAGATCACCTCGAAGTCTTTACTTGAGGAAGCCTTATCCTCTGCCTAGACGGCCCTCCCTCGTCCTTGGCTTGGCGCGTCTCCGCCTCCTTGAGTAGCTTCTTGAGGACTTCATTATCCTCCTCGACACCAAGCAGGTTCCGGGCGGTCTGATGAGCAGGCTCCGCTGCTCGCAACATCACCCGCGACCCCTAGTCGGTGAGATAACGAGGAGACGTGTTTCGAAGGAGCTTCGCATCATCACGCCCATAAAGACCGAATGTGATGCAGAAGGCATCATCATTAGTCTCCTCATCCTCGCTCCAGGATGGTAGACGAGAACTGAGGCAGACCTCATTCCTCCACCTGCTCCAAGCGATGAGAGGCTCTCCATCCAAGTCAGTATTCTGAGAACCCTGCCCGAAATTCGGGTGGTTCTCGGGAACGCTGTCCTCAAGCTCCTTTTGTCGATCTTCCACACTATTCCGAGCGAGTTCCTTCTTACTCCTCTTCCACGAGGGCTCACCCTTTCCTCACCAACTGCCCGCGAGATGGATCTCAGCCAGATCGGCGAGTCCCGCAAGTGCATCTTCAAAAGCCTGACGTGACATATTCGAGTTGGTCGACACATTGTCGCCAAAAAACAACGTCAAACTTCTTGCTCCTCATTGCCTCGCAGAACCCTTAGCGCGCCATGCAGGACCGGGGGGATGAACAACCCGTCTGGGTGCTGCCGAGTTCACGAGGGTATGCCTCCAAAGTCACTGGAGACGAAGATGAACCGCTCTTTCCAGCGATGAACCTTGTTCGAGGTTCCCATCAGCGAGCAGAGGTGACTACCAAAGTAGATCACCCCATACTTGGTCGCCCCCAAATAGAAGACATGCGGAAGACAGCCAGGTTGAACGAGATCCTCTCCGCCCTCAGGAAGCAAAGGAAGCTCATGATAAAGGCGACGACGTTTGTGTTGATCTGCGTCGGGACCCAACCGAAGTAACAGAGGATCTGGCAGAACTCCGGCCAGAGAGGAACGCAACCCCACCTTGAAGTGGGAGAGGGGAAATGTGAGCTTTCCCTCAGCTGGCGTGTTGATCCGCTCGTCCCTCATCGGCAGGCTTGCACGGTATCCCTCCGGAAGAAAGAAATGGGCGAAGCTCTCCAGCTCGTCTTGGCGAGTTATCAATTTTTAGAACTTCTTCTCTGAGAAGTTCTTAACATAAGTCAATCGGCGAGCAGCAACTTCATCGGGCGCCATCGAGAATGAAAGAAGCTCGCACGTGATAGCAGGATGCTCAGAGCGAGTTACGAAAGCGTACTGTTTTCAGACCCCCCCCCCCCCCTCTATTTATAGACATCGGCATTGTGGGTCACGAGGCTTATCACATGCGGGCCTTCACCCGAACTCGCTGAAGCTCTTGACAAGACGTCCTTCCCGCAGAAATTCTCCTAACAGCTGTGGTTATCCTAGCTCGTGGAGCGCGATAAACAAGCAAATCTCGCCATAATACACAGAAATCAAAATTATAAACATCGCAAAAGCAGAAGCAAAGTCGAAATCAAGCGTGAGCATACTTTAGACTATTGTCGTAATAAATTATAATTATTACAGACGGCTTAAATGTTAAAATTTGCATAAAGAAAATAAAAGGGAAAGGTCGCCCACCGACTTCTGAGTCATAGTCCTGGGTGATTACCGCGCCTATCCGAAGTGTGGGAATGTCGCCCTGTCCATCCTAACTCGCGTGCGAGGCTCATCTGCTCCCTGACCCTCGCTATGTAGTCCTTGCTAAGGCAGATGTGATCCTCCATAGGAGTAAGGGTCCCGAGGGAGCCCATACTCGCCCGCATGCCACGAAGATCAGCATGCAGTAGATCTTGTTGGTGTTCCATGTAACACCCTAGTTTTCTGTACAGCGAGCTAACGTCCGGCGGTAGACCTACCGCCGACGGTAGCGTGTTCGATGATCGTCAAACAGGGAGTGATTTCATTCATCTACTAGCGCGTCGCGGTAGCGTTAGCGCGGTGCGGTAGAATGTGGCTAGAAAGTGAAAAACGAGGTCTGTCACTAGCACGGGGCGATAGTGCTACCGCTGGCGTTAAGTCGGAACCGTTGAGACGGAACCGCTGAGTCATGTGCTTGCGAAGCTAGCGCGGCGGGTTAGCGCTACCGCCACGCGGTAGCTGACGGACCCATATCTCTAAATAGATAAATCGGGGCATCCGTTTGGCCTAGGTCTTGATCGAATGGCTGAGAGGGGTTCGTGGGAGAACCCTAAGTAGGGCTGAGAGGGTTTTCCCTCTTCATTCTCTTTTCATTTGGAGTTTTGAGGGCTTGAGAGGGAGAGAGGGTTTGGAGGAGGAAGAAGCTAGATCCCGCCATTGTTGGAGCTTCGGAGCTCCGTTCGCTGATCCGAGACCTGCAGCGTGTAGGGAACGTCGAGACGCTTCATCTTCTCTGTTTCTTTTCAAGTTTCCATGGCTATGAGGAGATCTCAAAAGGTAACGACATTTCTCCTCCTGGTCTTTAGGATGCGTGCATGGCATCCCTTTAATTTCTACATTTTAGCACCGGATCCGTCGAGTGAGAGGGATCCGGGTCGCCTTGGTTCAAAAGGAACCATCGGGTTGATTGAGTCCGTCCCCGACATGATTTGCACTAGAGATCCGCTCCGTTAGTGGATTAGGCATTATGGGTGAAGCCAGATTCGCGACCATTGGTCCGATTCGGTGATGTTGATTGACGTGCATTTTAGGGGTTTTGTTAGAAATTTGAATACGGCGAATTCGTCGTCGTGATGCCCTTGTAGCTTCGTTTGGTAACGAATGTTGGGTTTTGGGCGGGAAATAATGTGCGGATTATGGGGCTTGTGGGTGTTGTGCGAATGTGCGATTGGTCTTTATGGTCGGCTGGCTATCCCGTGAAGACTGATATTCACATGTGGAGAGTGTCCCGGCAAGATTAGTCCCTTCGGTGTTAACTGACGAGAACGTATTTTCTACGGACGAGTCCGGTAACGGTCGCCAGGCGAGGCAGTCGGTGGACGTTGTCCCGAGTGTAAGACCAGGGCCTTGGGACGTTTGCTTAAGCCAGAGTTCTTAGCATCGGTTGTGTGTGATGTTGGCGGCCCGAGCATGTGATGTAACATCCCAATTTTAAAAAAGGGTCTAGTCGGTTCGGTTGAACCCTTGGAAGAGCTTAGGTCAGGTCACAGGACAACCACGGCCCGACCTTCGCCACATAAATGGTAGTCATTTAGAGAAATGACTGTTTTGAGTATAGTAGCGCGTCGCGACTACGCTATTTTAGTATAATGAGCATACGTGCCCCGAATCGACTTATGTCAGCTGCGTTAGACTCGTATGACCGATACGAGTGTAACAGAATTCGTTTCGTTCCAATCCAAGGTCGTTTTGAGAAAACGACTATTTTGAGTAATATCGAGCGTCGCAACAACGCCATTTTCAAATGTTAAGCAAACGAACTCCGAATTGAATTCCGCCAGTTGCGTTAGACTCGTATGGCCGATACGAGTGCAACAGAACTCGTTTCGTTTCGATCCGAGGTCATATGTGGAATATGACTATTTTGAGTATCGTAGCGCGTCACGACGACACGATTTTAGAATACGGAGCATACGTACTCCGAATCGACTTCCGTCAGTTGCGTTAGACTCGTATAGTTGATACGAGTGCAACGGAACTCGTTTCGTTCCGATCCGAGGTCGTTTGAAGAAAACCACTATTTTGAGTAACGTCGAGCGCCACCACAACGCCATTTTAAAATATTGGGCAAACGGACTCGGAATCAACTTCGGATGCTTTCATTAGCTTGGTATGGCAGACACGAACACAAAGACACACTTCACACGTTTTTCCCGTGCATTTTTAGGGAGTTATGAGCACATATATATATAATATAAACATATACATGTAAAACGGGATGAAAAAAAGGGGGGGGGGGGATCAGGAAAACCGGCGAGGAGGTTGGGCTGAAACCATAGGCGGAAACCACGATGGGAGAGGCGGATTTCGCGATGCTTATCTTCCCCCCTTCCTCTCTCCCTCGTTCGGGTCGCCGCTAGGGTTCCTCATTCCCCTCTCGTCCTCTCCTCATTCTGCACGATTTGGCCTTGGATTTATGCTGTGAGCAGAAAACTGTAAACTGGGAGCAAGGATTCGTAAGGCTTCGCTTGATCTGGGCTTCGTCGGACTTGGGATAGTGCCGACTTCCTTTAGCTCATGGTAAGCCTTCTTTTCCTTGTTGGTATGGCCTATGAGTCCTCCCCCTTCCTTCAATTTGTGGTTGTTGATCTGTTGGGAAATATGGTTGGCTCTACTTAGGGTTTTCGTGTAGCTTTGATGTTCTTTTTTTTGTTACTTGCTGTGGCCGGCTGCTGCCCTACTCCAATTTTGTTGTTCTTTCCTTTTTTTTTGGTGGCTGACTACTGGAAGTAATTATTCTCTTATAATTTTCCTGGTGCACCCTCTGTTGAGTGTTTCTGGTTTACTGCATGGCCGGCTCTTCTGGGTAGTTCTCTTTTATTGAACTTGGATTCATGAGGGGAAGTATTGCTTGCTCACCACTTAGCTTCATGATGCGTTCAAGGCGCGGGAAGGATTACAAACCGAGAAACTCCGGGATCTGTAACAGCAATTTGAGAGGAATACCAAGAGATAGATATGCTTACTAGAAAACACCCAACAAGAAGATAACTACAGCACTGATTCCACCTAAGGGACTGTCCCTGAACAGAGGAATACTCAGCACCAGTGAGAGAGCAGGCAGCCGGCTCTTCTACACCCACAAAATCCAACAATATTCAGCATACATAAAACCCTACTCTCATAACCTTATATACTTGATTATGAGATTACAAAATTACCCCCCTATCCAAAGTAAATAACCCCAAAATATTAAACAGGAAATCAGCGAAACATTAGGCACGCAACAATGCCTCCCCCATCTTGAGTTCCTTGTCCTCAAGGAACAAAATTTGGGAACCGTTGTTGTAAGGACCACAGATCTTCCCAAGTTGCCTCTTCCCGACTCCCGTTCACCCAATGGATCAACAGTTGGGTGACGACCCTGCCATTCCGGGGTACAATTCTCCGTTCCAAGACAGCGAATGGCTCCACCAACACATTTCCTTCAGCATTTACAGTTTCCGGAATCTGAATACTCTCTCTAGGGAGCTCCCCGGTGTGTTCTTTAAGTTGCGAGATATGAAACGTGGGGTGTATTTTTGCCTCCGGTGGAAGTTGTAACCTGTACGCCACTTCTCCAATCTTCTCCACTACCTCGAAGGGTCCAAAGAACTTTGGGGATAACTTGTGAGCTCCATGAGCACGTAGGCTCGTTTGCTTGTATGGTTGGAGCCTTACATACGCCCATGCCCCTACCTCCAAGCTCCTTTCTTGCCTCTTCTTGTCCGCCAAAACCTTCATCCGATTCTGTGCTTGTGCCAAGTTTTGCTTAAGTATTGATATTACCTCCTCTCGAGCCGCAAGGGAACGATCCACCCCTTGGACTGATGCTGCCCCTTGAATGTACGGCATGTGCAATACGGGCTCTTGTCCGAAGACCACTTCATAGGGAGTCATACGGGTAGCACTTTGAAAGGTCGTGTTGTACCACCATTCCGCCAACGGTAACCACTCCGCCCACCGCCGCGGCCGCTCAAAACACATGCAGCGCAAGTACCCTTCGATGCACCTGTTAACTACCTCCGTTTGCCCATCGGTTTGGGGGTGGTAAGCGGTTGATAACTTCAGCTGTACTTGCAAAATCCGAAATAGTTCGCGCCAAAACTGGCTTACAAAAACAGCATCCCTATCACTCACGATGGAGGCCGGGAGACCATGTAGACGGAACACCTCATCAAGAAACGTTTGGGCCACACTTTCCGCCGTATACGGGTGAGTAATGGCTATGAAATGCGCTTGTTTACTCAACCTATCCACCACCACAAAGATCGTTGACTTCCCCTTACTCTTTGGTAGGCCGTCGATAAAATCCATTGATATGTCTTGCCACACTCTTTCCGGAATCGGTAAGGGCTGCAACAACCCCGCCGGCCGATGGTTATCCGCCTTGCACCTTTGGCATACTTGACAGCGTTGGATGTATGCATAGATCTCCGGCTTCATTCTCTTCCAGTAAAACATTCTTTTCATTCTTTGGTAAGTGGCCGTTACTCCGGAATGTCCCCCAACCGCCCCGTCATGATAAATATGAAGTAGCCGTTGTTTCAATTCTTCATCCTTCCCAATGACTAGCCGCCCCTTCCTCTTAAGCAGGCCACGTTCCCATGTATAGTTGGGCTTCACCAACGGATCCGCTTCCTTGGCTTCGATGAGTTTGCTAATGTCTGCATCCTTCTTCCATACCTCCTTGATTTGTTGAATAATGTCTGATGTCACCGTGACAAGTACCCATAGCTCCATGGTGTTTGCTTCGAACTTGCGGGAGAGAGCATCCGCACAAACATTATCCTTCCCTTGCTTGTATTGGATGACATAATCATACCCCATTAATTTGTGGAGGTATCTCTGTTGGGCGGGTGTCGCTATTTTTTGATCCACCAAAAATCTCAAGCTTTGATGATCCGTTTTGATGATGAATTGACTCCCCACTAGATAGTGCCGCCAATGTTGTACCGCTGCTACAATGGCCAACAACTCCTTCTCGTAGACGGATAGACACGTGTTTCTTTTTCCCAAGGCTTTACTAAAAAATGCGAGCGGACGGAAATCCTGTAGCAAAACAGCCCCAATTCCCGTCTCGGAAGCGTCCGTTTCCACGACAAACGGTCTTTGTTAATCCGGTAGCCCGAGCACCGGCGGTGAGGAGACCGCCCTCTTGAGTTGTTCGAATGCCCGGTTGGCCTCTTCACTCCACGAGAAGGTCGGTTTCTTCATGATAGTGGTGAGTGGCTTCGCTATCACTCCGTAGCCTTGAATAAATCTTCGGTAGTACCCGGTCAGCCCCAAAAACCCTCTCAGTTTTTTTAAGGACGTCGGAGTCGGCCAATCTATCATTGCTTGAATCTTTGAGGGGTCAGTGGCCACCCCTTGGTTGGAGATCACATGCCCCAGGTATTGCACTTCTTGTAACCCAAAGGCACACTTGTTCTTCTTCAAGAAAAGATGGTGTTGACGTAGGACGCTCAAGGTGAATGTTAGATGCCGCAAGTGCTCTTGCCATGAAGGGCTGAATATCAATATATCGTCGAAGAACACTAGGATGGACTTGCGGAGTTGTTGTTGAAAGAGTTTGTTCATCAAACTTTGAAATGTGGAGGGTGCATTGGTCAACCCGAAGGGCATGACCAAGAATTCAAAGTGTCCATGGTGCGTCCGGAAGGCGGTCTTTTGGATGTCCTCGTCCGCCATCCGCACTTGGTGATACCCGGCTCGGAGGTCCAATTTGGAAAAGAAAACAGCCCCATGTAATTCGTCTATCAACTCCTCGATTAGAGGTATCAGAAACTTATCTTTTATGGTATTTTGATTAAGCTTGCGATAGTCAACACATAACCTCCAGCTTCCATCCGCCTTCTTTACCAACACCACGAGTGAAGCATACGGACTGCAACTCGGCCGGATCACGCCTGTTTCTGCCATTTCTTTGATTAGCCCTTCGATCTCCGTCTTTTGCAATGGTGTATATCTATACGGCCGCAAATTTATGTCGACTCTTTCCTCCTTTAGATGAATGTGGTGCTCATGTCCCCGACATGGTGGAAGCCCCTTCGGTTCAGCAAACACATCCTGAAATGAGTGTAAAAGTTCCCGCGATTGCTGTGCTTCATGTGTGCCGAGTCCCGCTACAGCCCGCTCCCCACTGAGTTCCGATTCCTGCTCTTGTTGTGCTTCCTGGACACCGCAAACAGCCATCATGCTGAATTGTCCCCCTTTGGCTATCAATTTTTGCATTCTCTGTTGTCGCATCCACGGGCCCGCCACCTTCTTCGATCCCCTCAACGATATCTTCTTACCTTGACTTGTGAACTCCATTTGCAAGTTGTTGAAATCCCAATGAACTACCCCCAAGGTAATGAGCCATTGGACGCCGAGCACAACTTCACATCCTCCCAGAGGTAATATTAGCATGTCTGACTCAAAGTATACTCCTTGCATGCGCCATCAAAAATCCGTAACCTTGTGGGCACTCGTTATGGTCCTGCCATTTGCAATTGCGACATTAAAAATAGGAATGGGGGTGAGCTTACATTGCAATCGAGCCGCCGCCTCCGCATCGAGGAAGTTGTGAGTACTTCCGGAATCGATCAAAATGTTGATGGGCTGCTCTTGGTAGGAGGCCGTCACGCGCATCGTGTGGAAGTGAGTCAAGCCTGTCAAGGCATGGGACGACACTTGCGGATTCGTCGCCTCCTCCTCCGCATCCTCCTCCACATTCAACTCCCCGTCCCCCATGTGAGCTTGTACATAGTCCCCCGAGTCCCCCGGATGGATGTCGTCGTCCTCTTCATCTGGAATAAGCTCCAATGTGTAAGATTGTCGCCTGTCCGCACATCTGTGCCCCGCCACATACTTACTGTCACACCAAAAGCATAGACCTTTGCTCCGCTTTTCATCCATTTCCTTCGAAGTGAGGCTATGGTGCCCCCTTCTTCCTGTTGCTGCGCCGAGGTTGCTGTTTTGCTGCGTTTTATTTGTCGGCCATGCTGCTGCACTTGTGTTATGGTGCTGCTGCGGTCGGGATGTCGGCCAGGTGAGCGGTGGTGCCCATTTCCCCTTTCCCCCTCCGTCCGAGTGCGAACTTGTTTGCGGTTTGCGGCCAATGACTGCTTGTTTATGCTCCTCCAACCGGGCAAGAGAGAAAACATCTTGGAGTGACTTTGGTTGAAACATTCGCACGGCGAACCCGATCTCGTCTTTCAGCCCAGCCACACAAAACTGATGGCGTACTCCTCCGAAATGTGCACGCGATGCCGGAGTATGTCAAACTCGTCCAGGTAGGCTTGCACCGAGCCTTTTTGCCTCAGATTTTTCAAGTCTCTCATGGGGTCGTCAAAGAGCAATGACCCAAACCGACTTGCTAACGCTCGACAATATTCCTCCCACGAGGGCCATTGGCGAGTCACCCTGGCCTTCATATAGGCTTGATGCCAATACATCGCCTTCCCTTCCATGTGCACCGAGGCGACCTTTACCTTCATATCTTCCATTGTCCCGTCAATGTCGAAAAATTGCTCGCATTTGTACACCCAATCAGTCACATCTTCCCCAAAGAACCGCGGAAACTCCAAGCGGGAGAACCGCGTCGGCATTTGGGCGGACGGGAAGGACGCCGCCGGCGGTGTTGAAGTCGACCATGGTCCGCCCACATTTGGTGCGGGTGGGGGAGAAGCCGCCGGTGGATTGGAAGTAGACCCGGTGCCGCCCGTGTTTGGTGTCTCGTTGAGCCCTTTATCCGCCGCGAGGCTCATGAACATCCTTCGCATCTCTTCCATGGACTTCGCTTGTTGCTCGTTCAGATCTTGTAGGGACTGCGCCATCATTTCTTGGTTCTGTTTCAGGATCTCCATTTCGTTCACCAGGTCCTTCGAACGGGTACTCTCCGGAGCCGGCATTGGAAGGGGCTGGTGTCTAGCTCTGATACCCTTGATGCGTTCAAGGCGCGGGAAGGATTACAAACCGAGAAACTCCGGGATCTGTAACAGCAATTTGAGAGGAATACCAAGAGATAGATATGCTTACTAGAAAACACCCAACAAGAAGATAACTACAGCACTGATTCCACCTAAGGGACTGTCCCTGAACAGAGGAATACTCAGCACCAGTGAGAGAGCAGGCAGCCGGCTCTTCTACACCCACAAAATCCAACAATATTCAGCATACATAAAACCCTACTCTCATAACCTTATATACTTGATTATGAGATTACAAAATTACCCCCCTATCCAAAGTAAATAACCCCAAAAATATTAAACAGGAAATCAGCGAAACATTAGGCACGCAACACTTCAGCACCATTAAGTTGTTCCCATAGTTTCTGATATTACTGCTTGGACCTGTTGGTTTTGTCGCGGGTTAGTTATATGCAGCCCTGTTTTGCTTGGATTTCCTTTGGCATTCCCTTATGCTTATGCAGCCCAGCTTTGTGAGTAACATTTTGTGCCATTTCTCAGCCCAGTTGTGCTATTAGTTGTTGGATATTTCTGAGGCTCTAGTTGGCCGGCCGTTACCTTGGATCAGTTTTGGCAGGCTGCTTTTGTGCTATCCCCCTTTTCATATTCCTGGTCGGCTGCTACTTATTACAGATGCCTGCTTTTATGTTTCCCTTATGCAGCCCCTTGTTCACTCCTGTTTTGTCTGATATCTTTGACTTAGATCTCCCTTATGCTGCTGTTCATGCATCTCTTATACTGCTGTTATGTTGTCCAGTTAATTGGGGCTGTTTTGAGTTGTAAAACGCATAAGGAGCATGGACATCAACTTGTGCGAGCGAGTTAGCTCCCAAAACCTGCAATTTCCTGTTTTAGTTAAAAACTGCAGCAAACTTTCTTTTAGACATTTAGGCCCTGATTGGTAGTGATCACCTTATGAACCCTTCATCAATAATGTAGGTAATGTTTTTACCTTTCCAAATTGTCCTTATCCATAATTTTCGGACATCGTTTGACGGGTCAAATCTCTGTTACGGTGCCGCCAAAATTTCCAATTCCTGTTTTATTATTATATCCAAACATTCAAGCCCTTAAGAGTAGTGTTCAACTCTTGAACTCAATAATGAAACTCTAGCGTGCACATTTTCTATACAAGTGAATGTATTATAACTGGCACCAAAGAGGCCGTGAAGCTTATCTTGCCGAGCCTAGGAGGTGGTGGCAAGTCATCTACATGTTGTACTCTTGATCTCTCCCCCTCATTTCTCTCTTTCTCTCTCTCCCTCTCTTCCTCTTGACTTCCTGATGGATTATTATTGGAAATCAGGATTGCTGGACGTACGCGTTGGAATGGAAAATTTTGGTTTGTGGCTAAGGTGAGGGGAACGTGGTTTGAATTTTATAATGAGGAAACTGCCTTCGCATGCTCCCTTACTACTTCTTCTCCTTCTCCTTCCCCTTCCCCCCTTCTTTCTTATCTCTTGATGCTTGGTTATTAATTATGGCCGGAATTTCTTATCTTGAGGCTTGGGTATGAAATTTATACACTTAGCGATAAAATCCTTGTCCCCTTTTTGGGTCGGAACTGTTTAGGGCTGTGGTTGCGGTGGCTTTGTGCTCCCCTGCTGTAGACAGTCTGGATGTCCTCTTTGTTGCCTTTGGGATGCTCTTTTACTTGTTCTCTTGGGGCCTGATCATTGGGGCTGCTCTTTACCACTTGTCAGCTGAGGCTGTTTTGCCAGGGGGCTGCTGTTATTGCCTTGTTTGTTGTGGCTTGTTGTTGCCTTTCTTGGCCTGTTGTTATTGCCTTGTTTGTTGTGGCTTGTTGTTGCCTTTCTTGGCTTGCTGTTATTGCCTTGTTTGTTGTGGCCTGTTGTTGCCTTTCTTGGCCTGCTGTTGTTGTCTTGTTGTGGCCTTTGCTGTCTTGTTGTTGGACTGCTGCTTTGCTGTCTTGTTGTTAGACTGCTGCTGCTGCTGTCTTGTTGTTGGACTGCTGCTTTGCTGTCTTGTTGTTAGACTGCTGCTGCTGCTGTCTTGTTGTTGGACTACTGCTATCATTTAATGTTGGGGCTTTCCTTGTTGGATTGAGGGTTGTTGATATGCTTTCGGTGGGTGGGCTTTGCTGTTACTACCCCCTTCCCACATTCTCTAACATTTCTCCTCTCTCTACCCCTTAACAAATTCTGATGTTGATTAAAAGTGGAAATACTCTCTCTTCTTGTGATGTGGTACCAATACCAATGGAAATGTTATATAGATGACTTGGGTTTGATCACCAAGCATCCAAATGATTGACGGGAGCCTATGAGCCACATGAGGATGGCTCGATTTAATTGCCAGCCGGGTTAAAATAGTGGTACCTTCTCGGATGGAGATATGCTAAGCTTATATATAGTTCGTCTTCTCTCCTCCTACAAAACTGTGGGTGGATATATTGTTAAGCTTTAAAAGAGTTTTTCTTTTCTCCTCTTATAATGAAATGTTGCCTTCGAGAAATATTTCCTACGGGAATGAAATGTTGCCTTCGAGAAATATTTTCTACGGGAATGAAATGTTGCCTTCGAGAAATAATTCCTACGGGAATGAAATGTTGCCTTCGAGAAATATTTCCTACGGGAATGAAATGTTGCCTTCGAGAAATATTTCCTACGGGAATGAAATGTTGCCTTCGAGAAATATTTCCTACGGGAATGAAATGTTGCCTTCGAGAAATATTTCCTACGGGAATGAAATGTTGCCATCGAGAAATAATTCCTACGGGAATAAAATATATTGTGCCTTCGAGAATTATTCCTACGGGAATATAAAATGTGCCTTGGGAGAATGTCGGATGGCCTATGAGTTTTACTCTAAGGCAACCCGCACGATGGACGGTCTGGGAGGGCAACCCGTGCGAAACTTATAGAACTACGTGGGTCTGAGACCGTATGCAGGATGATACGGTGTACGTAGGCGGTGGTCGTGGGAAGACTGCCTCGGCCCAATAAGAGTCCAGATATCCCCTCCCTTATAAATGTTATATTATGTTTGTTTGTTAGTAAGGGTTGGATTCTCCTCGTGGTTCTAATAACTTGTCTTTAGCACAAGTGACAGGTGCAGATGAGGGACAACACCCATGGGTGGAGGAAGCCACAAAGCAGGCTACTTCAGGTACATACTTGTTAAGCCGCACCTCCTTTTGTTGTGCCCTATCTCAGAATATATATATATGTATATAATGGCAATAAACCCTTGATGGTTAGGACTTAATGCGGCATGGATATGTAAATTGTCTATACAGGTCTTGAAATTGTGGTTTCTGTGAGATTTAATCTTCCGCTATAAACCATGTCTTCCGCTAAGGGATACAAAGCGCACTCTTTAATGATGTCTTCCGCTAAAATACTGATTCTTTACTCTGTTGGTGTGTAGTGACTTTCGCTTAACACCACCCCTAGGCGTGACATCGGAGTGTTCAAGGAAAAGGGTTGGAGAAGCTAGTGCCTTCACCCTTCGGGGTCGCTTCGGCGTCGTGCTAAAGGGTGGTGTGCGATAAGATCCCCCGGTCGGACCGTCGATTTTGGAGGGGGGGGGGGTCTTACATGTGAGCTGTTAGACAAGCCCGATGGCATGGTGGGCCAGGCGAGGTGGGTCTCAGCGTGAGCTCTTGGCCTTGGGCTACGATGCCCTTGTGGGGAAATGATGAGTACCCTTTTGGTTGTGATGTGATGGATGATGTATGATGATGTGTTAGATTCATACGCTTTAGGGTGCCTTGGGTGAAACCCGGGTTTGCATTCATATTGCATTGGTAGGCCCCTTTATTATTTGCTCAACATAGAAACGTGGATGATGTTTGTGACACTCATGCCTGTTATTTATGTTGCCTTTCTTTATGAACATTTGCATACGAAGTGCTGACTTGCAGGGTGAAGTAGTTCCCCGGGGTCCGCTAGGATGGCCGGGAGGAGGGATATTGTTACACCGTTTGTGGTCAGCCATAGCTGACCCTCGTTTACCGCTCTTTGTGATTTGGATGCAGGGCAAGGATCGCAGGCTGGACCCAGCTCGCCGGCCAAAAAGGCCTAAAGCTTCATGAAGTGCTTAGTTTGTTTTCCTCCATTACTTTCTCTGTATTTTGTTATATCCGGCTTGCATGCCGAGGTAGTTTAGGGAAAACTATTTTTCCCCTTTTGTTGGGATGTCTTTTTGGTATTGAATGCTTGATGACTTGGACTGTGGTTTTGTAAGGCCTTAAGGCTAGTTTGACTCCTATGTACTGTGGACATTCTCTGTGGTTTTAACTTTTGTTTTCGTTGTGTCATCTGAGTTTTGAGTTGGGTAGTTTATATCATCTTTTAATGCCAAAGCTGTGGCAGTTATATGTTGTGGGGTCCCGGCCGGACCCATATTATATGGTCATTACAGGGGAGGTGTTACAATTTGGTATCAGAGCTAGGTTAGAGTATTCTTGCGAGGTCTAGTGTATTCGAATCGCGTAAGAGATTGTCCACATAGGAGTATTGTGCGGGATCATGAGTATCCCTATGTTCGAGTCTTGCGAATAGAGCTTGATGAGTTGTTCATTGCTATTGCTAGGATGTTGGCGACGATGCGGGGACGTCGAGGAGGCAAGAGGAGCCTTCAGGAAGCAGTGCTTCTGCTCCGGGCCTCATGAATGTGGGCATGTCCCCGACTGATTTATATCTCATGCTAGCGAAAGCAATGGTAGCGGCTCAAGCTGGAGCGATGCCACGGGTTCCGACGCCTGTTGTGCAAGTTACGACTCCTGTTACTCCGGCGGCTACGCCAGATACAACGGAGGTTGAAGTGAGGCAAGCAGAGCCTTTAGCGGAGAGAGCTTATGGGATGGGTGATCGATTTATGAAGTACTTCTTGAGTTTCCATCCTCCGACATTCAAGGGAGTTGGCACTCCAACGGATGCCGAAGATTGGCTTTCGAGGATCCAGGAACTCTTGAAGGCAGCAGAGACCCCAGCGGAGAGGCAGTCCCACTTTGCGAGTTTCATGTTAGAGGGCGATGCGAAGTTGTGGTGGGTGAACCATAACGGTCGCCATTTTGTTGGACGTGTTCCGTCCATGGAGGAGTTTGGGAACGCCTTCCTCAAGCGTTATATTCCGTCTTCGACAAGGCTAGCATTGCAGCGACAGTTCTTGCATTTGGTGCAGCGTGAGAAGACAGTGGACGAATATCTACAAGAGTTCACTCGGTTGGGCCGATATGCGGGAACGACGATGGCAGATGATGAAGAGAGGGATAATCTCTTCTATCAAGGGTTGAGAGAGAATTTAAGGCAGCCATTGATAGCCTTGAAGAACGCAGGATTTAATGAGTTGGTCGAAGCCGCTCGCACATTGGAGAGCGACATGGAGCGAACCCAACGATGAAAGGGTTTTGCGGCAAAGCAGGGAGAAGGAAAGCCTTCTCAGTCTCAGTCTCAGTGGAAGTCCGAGGGCAAACGATGGAAGAATAATCACCGTCCTAGTAGGCCTGGGGAGAGAAGTGGCGCACCTTCGGGAGATTTCCGCCCCAAAGATCCATTGACTTGTTTCAAGTGTGGCAAGGTGGGTCACATAAGTCGGTTTTGTACCGAGGGCGGAGCTGAGCCAGAGCCGAGGCAGGAACAATCGGTGCGTTCCGGCACTAGTGTTGGGGAGAAAGGGAAAGCAGCGGAGTCAAGTGCTTCACGGTTCCCTCCAGTGCAGCCTAGAGCATATAATCTTGGGTAGCAGGAAGCAATTCGTCAACCCGACGTGGTGACAGGTACGAAAAGTTTAAGTTTTCGTTTGTTACTATAATGTAGTTGCGACCTTTCATGTTTGTTTTGCACATGGTTAGGTTTCGTGCTAGTGTCGGGCTACCCCTATCGAGTGTTGTTCGACACGGGAGCGTCACACTCTTTTCTTGCGGAAAGTTTTATCCGGAAGATCGGCGCTGAGTCCGTAGAGGCAAAGGTGGAGCTGAGCGTGCACATGCCGATTGGGTCTTTCATGACTACCATGAGGAAAGGACGCATTGTGTTGCAAATTGGCAATTGTGATTTCGTGTTGGTAGCAGCGATTCTGCCACTAGCCAAATTCGACGTTATCTTAGGGATGGACTGGCTTGCAAAACAGTGAGCTATTATCGACTGCCAGTTGAAGGTGGTAACCCTGAGAGGCGAAGGTAGAGCAGAGGTCAAGTTTGAAGGCCTAAGCGGAGTGACTTGCTCCCTGATTTCCGCCGTGCAAGTGAGGCGTGCGGTAAACCAAGGAGGCGAGGCATTTTTAGCTTTGTTGGAGACTCACTCCAG
The DNA here is from genome assembly GCA_033032865.1 of Dactylorhiza incarnata. Taxonomy (NCBI): domain Eukaryota; kingdom Viridiplantae; phylum Streptophyta; class Magnoliopsida; order Asparagales; family Orchidaceae; genus Dactylorhiza; species Dactylorhiza incarnata. The sequence continues at coordinate 13,262,027 of JAWHQI010000003.1, read as the reverse complement.
AAGGTTGGCTATTGGAGAGGTTCCGGTGGTGGAAGAATTTGAGGATGTATTCCCCGAGGAGCTTACGGGAGCACCTCCTCAGCGTGAGATCAATTTTTCGATAGAGTTGGTACCGGGTGCGAGGCTGGTGTCGCGTCCTCCGTTTAGGATGGCACCGAAGGAACTGGCCGAGCTAAAGGTTCAGTTGCAAGAATTGTTAGAGCAAGGGTACATTAGGCCCAGCTCTTCGCCGTGGAGCGCGCCGGTATTGTTTGTAAAGAAAAAGGACGAAAGTATGCGGTTATGCATTGACTACCATGAACTGAATAAGTTGACCGTTAAGAATAAATATCCGATTCCGCGAATCGATGATTTGTTCGACCAGTTAGTGGGGTCGGTGGTGTACTCTAAGTTGGACTTGAAATCGGGGTACTACCAGTTGAATATTCGAGAAGAGGACATCGCCAAGACAACGTTTGGGACTCGGTATGGCCACTATGAGTTTTCGGTGATGCCGTTCGGACTGACGAACGCGCCATCTGTGTTCATGGATTTGATGAACCGGGTTTTTCGACCGTTTCTAGATTCGTTCGTGGTAGTGTTTATAGATGATATTTTGGTGTATTCAAAATCGGAAGCGGAGCATGAGTCTCACTTGAGGCTAGTATTGCAGACTCTAAGGGAGAATCAGCTTTATGCTAAATTCTCGAAGTGCAAGTTTTGGATCGAAAAGGAAGCATTTTTGGGTCACGTGATCAGTGGAGATGGGGTGGCGGTAGATCCAGCGAAGATTGAAGCCATTAGGGATTGGCCTGTATTGAGAACCGTGGCGGAAGTCCGGAGCTTCCTTGGACTAGCCGGTTATTACAGAAGGTTCGTGGAGAACTTTTCGCGGATGGCGTTGCCCCTCACCACTCTTACTCGCAAGGACCAAAGGTTCGTGTGGACACCGGAGTGTGCCCGTGCATTTGAGAATTTGAAGGAAAGGTTGATGTCTGCTCCAATCCTTAGTCTTCCTAGTGGGACGGAAGGATTTCAAATTTTCAGTGACGCGTCAGGTTGCGGTTTGGGTTGCGTGCTGGTGCAGCACGACAAGGTGATAGATTATGGGTCAAGGCAGTTAAAGACTCATGAGAGGAATTACCCCGTCCATGATCTGGAGTTGGCGGCGGTAATCTTTGCATTAAAATTGTGGCGGCACTACGTTTATGGTGCGAAGGTGGAGATCTTCACGGATCACAAAAGCCTGAGGTATCTCCTAGACCAAAAGGATCTGAATATGTGGCAGCGTAGGTGGGTCGAGTTCCTTGGGGACTACAACGTGGAGATTCAGTATACGCCGGGTAAAGCCAATGTGGTGGCGGATGCCTTGAGTAGGAAGTACTCCGGGCAAGGTAATTGGATTGAGGCGCATGACGAGCGGTTGATACGAGACTTGGAGTCTCTTGACATTGCCTGTGTGGCTAGAGGTGAGTCTAGTGTGGCTCGGTTGAACTGGATTGAAATGCAGTGTGACATAATGGATCGAATCCGAGAGGCGACCAGTGCAGACGAAGAGTGCCAATGGTTGGTGTTGGAGGCTCAGCAAAGCGAAGGCAATGCTTTGGAGATGGTTGGTGGAATCTTGAAAAGGGACGGAAGGGTTTGTGTTCCACGTTTTGGCAAGCTTCGCGAGGAGTTAATGTTTGAGGCTCACTTTACGAAGTACTCCATTCATCCAGGTAGTACAAAGATGTACACGGATATGAAGAAATCGTTTTGGTGGCCTGGGATGAAGCGGGATGTAGCTGAGTATGTAAGCCGATGTCAGACTTGTGCCTTGGTGAAGGCTGAGTGCCAAAGGCCCGGTGGGTTCTTGAAGCCTCTTCTTACCCGAATGGAAATTCGATGATATCTCCATGGATTTTGTACATGGTTTGCCTCGATCGCAGCAGGGTAACGATGCGATTTGGGTGATAGTGGATCACCTGACCAAGGTGACTCACTTCATTCTGAATCAGATGGGCGATGGTGTGGAGAAGCTCGTGGAGCTTTATGTTCGAAATGTTGTGCGGTTGCACGGGATTCCTAAGAGCATCATTAGTGATCGCGATGAGCGGTTCACTTCGAAGGACTGGAGGTTAGTGGAGAAAAGTTTAGGCACCAAACTCAAGTTTAGTACCGCGTTCCATCCGCATACCGATGGTCAGACGGAGCACACGAATCGTATGTTGGAGGACATGTTGAGGATGTGTGCTCTCGACTTTGGTAGAGGTTGGGAAGACCACCTTTGTATGGTGGAGTTCGCCTATAATAATAGCTTCCAGGCGAGTATCAAGATGGCTCCATACGAAGCATTGTATGGAAGGAGGTGTAGAACGCCGATGTCGTGAGCAGAGGCGGGAGACACTAAGCTTTTGGGAAAGCAGGTGGCGGAAGATGCTTGCGAGATTGTGCGGACGATTCAGGAGCGCATGAAGGTTGCTCAGGATCGGCAAGCGAAGTATTTTAACGCGCGCCATAGAAATGTGGAGTTTACAGTGGGCGACATGGTCTACTTGAAGATCAAGCCGTTCAAGGGTGTTTCACGTGTGCGGTGATTCAAGAAGTTGAGTCCGAGATATTTGGGTCCGTTCGAGGTTACGAAGCGTATAGGCGAAGCAGCCTATCGTTTGGCATTATCCACAGAGCTGAGTGGATTACATGATGTTTTCCATGTCTCTGTGCTGAGGAAAGCTTTGGTAGAGCTGAGCGTCGTGGTCGAAGCGGTGGCGGTGCCGGTGATGGAGGATTTGAGGACGAGGGTTCGTCCGGTTTGCATGGAGGATTCAGAGGTCCGGCAGTTGCGTAACAAGGAAGTCAAGCTTGTAAAGGTGCGATGGGACAACTGCGGGCGAGATGAATTCTCTTGGGAGCGTGAGCAAGAGATGCGGGAGGACTTCCCAGAACTTTTTGCATCAGGTATGCATTATGGTTTCCTGTTTCAATTCTGAAATTTCGAGGACAAAATTCTTTTAAGGGGGGTGGAGTTGTAACACCCTGATTTTCTGTACAGCGAGCTAATGCCCGGCGGTAGACCTACCGCCAGCGGTAGCGTGTTCGATGATCGTCGAACGGGGAGCGATTTCATCGATCCACTAGCGCGGTGCAGTAGCGTTAGCGCGGCGCGGTATAATGTGGCTTGAAAGTGAAAAACGAGGTCCGTCACTAGCGTGGGGCAATAGTGCTACCGCTGGCGTTAGGTCGGAACCGCTGAGACGGAACTGCTGAGTCGTGTGCTTGCGAAGCTAGCGCGGCGCGTTAGCTCTACCGCCGCGCGGTAGCTGATCAACCCAGATCCGTAAATAGCTAAATCGGTGCGTCCGTTTGGCCTAGATCTTGATCGGATGGCTGAGAGGGGTTCGTGGGAGCACCCTAAGTAGGGCTGAGAGGGTTTTCCCTCTTCGTGAGAACTTGAAAATAACAGGAATTTTTATTTCCAAAAATCTGAGTATTACAAGTGTATTGCCTCCTTTATATAGACTAGGAGGGAAACAGTGAAATACAATTATACGATGTGAGATTAAATACAAATACACAATACATAAGAGAGAGCTGGGCGGTCTGGGCGATCAGGTATATTGAGACCGCTGAGACCGTTGCGATCTGGAGTGAGGTCGGGAGGTCACACGACAGAAGGAAGGTCGTGTGACAGAGGAGACTGTTGGATGGTTAGACCGTTCTGGCGAACACTCCCCTGTAAGGGAGAGACCGGGAGGGCCAGACCGCTTCTCTCCATAAGAAGCGATCTGGTATGTCCGAGATGAACCGGTAGTATTGTACTTGGAGATCGCTGAGACTGCTGACTCGAGACCGCTTGGAGAGGCGGAATGTCGCTAACCTTCACAAGACGCGACCTCGCATATTTGAGGAGAAGTGGCGGTCTGATGCTGGGAGACCGCACAGACCGCTGTTATCAAACAGTTGTCTGATAGAGTTGGAGATCGCCGACCTTCATCTGGCACGATCTCACATATCTGAGGAGGAGGAGCGGTCTGATTTTGGGAGACCGCACAGACCGCTGACTCGAGATCGCGCAGCTTCAACCCATCTTTATCCGGCGCGATCTGGTACATCAGAGGAGAGTCTGCGGTCTGATTATTAGAGACCGCGCAGACCGCTGGCTTCAGATCGCACGGCTTCAATCCTTCGAGACCGCTTGGCTTCAACACTCCACCGCAAGCTGGAGCATATATATCAATCATGCCTAGCTTGTTACACACATCGGAGAAGGATGAAGATATAGGTTTGGTGAAGATATCAGCCAGCTCTTTATCCGAAGTTACGAAGGGAGTGCAGATTTGTTTCTTCAAGATTTCTTCCCTGATGAAATGACAATCCACTTCAATATGTTTGGTTCTCTCATGAAAGACTGGGTTCTGAGATATATAGATTGCAGCTTTGTTGTCACAGAACATTAGCAATGGATGGTTATAAACTTCTCTTAAGTCTAGAAGGAGAGTTCGTAACCATTTCAACTCGCATGTAGTTTGGGCCATGCTCCTGTACTCGGCCTCAGCACTTGATCTGGAAACTACTGCTTGTTTCTTGCTCTTCCAGCTCACGAGATTTTCTCCCACAAAGGTACAGAACCCAGATGTGGATTTCCTGTCTCCTTTATCATCAGCGTAGCTAGCATCTGAATAGGCTTCTATCTTGAGATGGTTGTTCCTTTGGAACAGAAGTCCCTTCCCTGGAGATCCCTTAACATATTCTAATATTTGTAAAGCAGCTTGAAGATGACATTCCTTTGGAGCTTGCATGAATTGGCTGACCTTCCCAACAACATAGCAGATATCGGGTCTTGTTACAGTTAAGTAGATGAGCTTGCCTACAAGACGACGATATCTAGTGCTATCAAGTAGAGGAGTAGAGTTGTCATTCCAGAGTTTGTAGTCCCCAACTGTCATTGGATATTTAGCAGGTTTAGCACCAAGAAGACCTGTTTCCTTTAGAAGGTCAATAACATACTTCCGTTGTGAGAGAACAATGGAGCTATGCTTCCTCGAGATTTCAATGCCTAGAAAGTACTTGGGAGTCCCCATATCTTTGGTCACAAAGTGTTGGAGGAGATGTTTCTTTGTGAGGGAGACACCTTCAACATCGTCACCTGTGAGAAGGATGTCATCAACGTATACAGCCAGAACAACCATTCCATGAGATGTCTTGCGAATGAAGAGAGAGAGTGATCCGCAGAACTACGGACAAATCCAATGATCTTGATAACTTCGTTAAACTTTTTGAACCAGGCACGAGGACTTTGCTTAAGACCATAGATGGCCTTCTTTAGCTTACATACACGAGTCTCCCCCGGAGCAACATACCCTGGAGGTTGCTCCATGAAAACAACCTCTTGAAGATCACCATAGAGAAAAGCATTCTTGACATCCAATTGAGAGAGTTGCCAACCTTTGTTGACGGCCACAGAGAAGAGGACCCTGATGGTTGCAAGACGAGCGATAGGTGAGAAAGTGTCAAAGAAGTCTACTCCATATGTCTGAGTAAATCCTTTGGCAACCAAGCGAGCTTTATAGCGGTCAACAGATCCATCAGCATGATATTTTATCACAAAGACCCATCGACATCCAAGAACATCTATCCCAAGAGGTGGAGGAACAAGAGTCCAAGTGCCACGGTCCTGAAGGGTGGAGATTTCATCATCCATGGCAGCCTTCCACTGTGGGATGGCAAGAGCCTCCTGATAACTGGTTGGGGTGGCAGTATCTGTAATAGCAATAGCAAATGCCCTAACATAGGGGGTAAGTTGAGCATAAGTTACAACATCATGAATAGAATGTTGCGTACATGAGCGAACTCCCTTACGAAGAGCAATAGGGAGGTCTTCAGTGGTGACTGTATCTGCAGGAGAGTCATCATCGGAAGAAGATAGTGCTGGCCCAAGAGTTGGGAGAGAAGGCCCCGGAGTAGGAGGACAGGTGGAAGGAGATGCTGGAGGTGGTGGAGGTAAAGGAAGAGGTGGTGTAGTCGGGAGAGTAGGTGGTGGTGGTGGAGAGTAAATGAGCGGTGTTGTCGGATTAGGCGCAGGAGGCAGGGAGGTGGAAGAGTTAGAAAAGTATGGAACAGTTTCAAAGAAGGTGACATCAGCGGAAACATATTGTTTGCGAAGAAGGGGATCATAGCATCGGTATCCTTTCTGAGTTGGAGAATAACCAACAAAGATGCATTTAACGGCCCGAGGAGAGAGTTTGTCCCGACCTGGGGAAGGAGTGTGGACAAACGCAGTACAACCGAACACCTTGAGGGGTAAGGAGAAGGGTTGTGAGGTGGGATATAGTAGAGAAAAGGGGGTGGAGCCTTGAAGAAGGGTGGAGGGAATGCGGTTGATGAGATAGCAGGAGATGAGGATGGCATGACCCCAATAGGTTTTGGGCATATTCATTTGGAAGAATAAGGTGCGAGCCATGTCGAGGAGGTGACGATTCTTACGTTCCGCTATCCCATTTTGTTGTGAAGTATAAGGACAACTAGTCTGATGTATAAGACCATGATTCATGCAAAACTCAGAAATGTGATGAGAAACATACTCTTTAGCATTATCAGTGCGAATAGCCTTGATAGACACTCCAAACTGAGTGGAAATTTCATTATAGAAAGTTTTGAAAACAGAAAAAAGTTCTGAGCATTCTTTTAACAGATACACCCAAGTACATCGAGAGAAGTCATCAATAAAAGTAACAAAATACAAACTACTCCCACCCACAGTCTTGGTAGGAGAAGGACCCCAGACGTCCGAGTGGAGGAAATCAAAGGGACGAGTCGAGCTACGTCCATGTTTGGCAGGGTAGGAAGCCCGATGGCGCTTTCCTAGTTGACAAGCTTCACAGTTGAGAGGAGAGGTATCTTTGGTGAGGTGAGGTAGAAGTTGATACAACAGCCGAGGTGGAGGGTGACCAAGACGGAGGTGCCATTGATGGAGAGAATCAGAGACGGCAGAAGCAGAGTGAGCAGTAAGAACGTCAAGGAAGTAGAGGCCTCCACTCTCAGTCCCAGTAGCAACTATCTCCTTCGTATGAAGATCCTGAAAATAACAGTTAGTTGGAGTAAACATAATAGAGCATTGTAATTGTTGAGAGAGTGCCTTGACTGATAGTAAGTTGCATGGAAAAGTAGGCACATAAAGGGTGTTCTGAAGAGAGATAGTCGGAGTGACTTGAACTATTCCAGTCCCACACACATGTGATGGAGAACCATCTGCTGTTAGAACCGGAGGTAAATTCTTGTGCTCTATTAAGTGGGAGAAAAGGTGAGGGTTCCCTGTCATATGATTTGTTGCTCCAGAATCAATAAGTCATTTACCTTCAGTAACCACGTGCACGCTACCTGAGGAGGTAGCAACAGAAGCAGATACTGATGTAGTACCCGGTTGAGAAGCAGCAGCCAGAGGGCGAAGGTGAGGATGCTTGAGATAGCAGCGATCAATTGTGTGACCCTTCCGACCACAATGAGAACAGATGTACCGCGGAGGTCCACGACCACCAAGAGATCCACCACGGCCACCGGGGTGACCACGTTCAGCCCGGTGAGCAAAGCTCTCTGGAGGAGGAGGGGAAGACAACAAGGGTCGTTGGAGAAGGGAGGTAACAGCAGAGACCCGAGTAGCGGTGGCATCAAGAGTTGGAGATTCAGCTTCTCCAAGGATTTGTTGTCATAACATATCATAGGACTTCGAAAGACGGAGAAGGTAACACACAACCAGGAGCTCCTGGAAGTGTTTATGCTGTTCAGCAAGATCAGCAGAGAAGGGGCGATGCTGAAGGAGTTCAGCCTCAAGGGCCTGAACTGTTTGATAAGCTGTGGTGGGATCCATGGTTGGGCGGGCAAAGAGATCTGCATATAAGGTGTAGATGCGGGAGGTTTTGGCACCTTTGGAGTAAAGGGCCGCAAGATGATTCCAGGTTGCTTTGACTGTCTCATCATGACGAATGATAGGAAGACACTCATCAGAGAGGCTGTTAGCAAGCCGGGTGCGGACTAGAGCATCACTAGCATCCCAATCATCAAAGGTAGCAGATCCATGGGGAGGAGGATCATCGGTGAGATGGTGGCGTTTGCGTTGAGAGCGTAAGAGGAAGGTGAAGGAGACACTCCAATCAGGATAATTAGAGCTAGTGAGCTTGGAGGAGGTGCCAAAGTTGCCAGAGGAAGTAGAAATAGCCACAGGAGTTGGCAGGGGTTGGGGGGTTGGGGTTGTATTCTCAGATGGGGTACCCATGAGAAGAGAGATTGCGCGGTCTAGAGGAAGATAGTTGAGATCGCGCGGTCAGGAGGAGAAAGGCCGGTAGAAGGGAGAGGGGAGATCGCACGGATTGTGCGGTCAGAAAAGAGAGAGAGACAGACATAAGTTCGCACGGACTGTGCGGTCAGAAGAAAGAGAGACCGGTCGAAGAGATCGAGTGCTCTGATACCATGTGAGAACTTGAAAATAACAGGAATTTTTATTTCCAAAAATCTGAGTATTACAAGTGTTTTGCCTCCTTTATATAGACTAGGAGGGAAACAGTAAAATACAATTATACGATGTGGGTGAAAGTTGAGGGCTTAGTTCTTATGTATATTAAAACTCTTGTTTAACTTTATTTGAAAGTGAGTGATATATATATATCTATACTACTTTAAAAAGATATATCATGGCAACAAAAAACTTTAAATAAGTGAGACAAACTTCTCATCGGGACCGTCCATTCAAAATCAAATCATTTCATTCAAAAATATCCACCGTTTGATTCCTGCGCCAATCTGCTTTAATTTGAAATTTTGGCCTCCATCCGTACATGTATCTCCCGCAAACTCCCGCAAATTCCCGCTCATCTACTTTTCGCCTGTTAATAAGTATTCCATCCCTAAGCTGCAACTTTTCGACTCCCTGCCCATTGCCCTACCGCTCCAAAGTTTTCGCTCCAACTTTTCGACTCCCGCTGCTTAGGGTTTCTGGTCTCCTTCCCGCTACTTGCAATTTCTGCTCGCTGCGCTGCGCTGCGCTCCGATCGACTCCAAGGTAAGCCCATCGACCCCTGCAGTTCTTCTTTACCTCACGATTTTTCATGGCGCCCTCCTCACGCAAAGCTCCTTCCCGCTACTTGCGATTTCTGCTCGCTGCGCTGCGCTGCGCTGCGCTCCGATCGACTCCAAGGTAAGCCCATCGACCCCTGCAGTTCTTCTTTACCTCACGATTTTTCATGGCGCCCTCCTCACGCAAAGCTTCTTCTTTACCTCACGATTTTACCTCACGATCTTTTCTCTTATTTTTTATTCATGTTGCTGCTCTAGGCAAGTAAAGCTCTCTGCTCCTTGCAATGTCCCTCAGATCGTCTCGCTCCTCGCACAGCCGAAGCCCGCAGCCACCGGACAGTGCTCGCCATCTATGTTCTCTGGAAGCTCTCGCAGGTATACTCAGACATCTCTGCTTATCTCCACTTATCTCCTCATTTCCCTTTGCTTAGATCTCTGCTTGAGCCGGAGAACTATAAGAGATTTCCTGTAGAAGAGAAGATGATGAGCCCCACGTCCACGTCACATAGAACGGTGAGCTCCTCTGCCTTCTTGAACATCCCCCATCCTCCTCTTTGAAAACGTCATCTGCTTTGCCGTCGCATTAGCCGCGAAGCTCTTTTTCCCTCTTCTGAAAACCAACAACATTACTCGCATTTGTCTGCCTTCAGTAACAACATTCTCAGACTCCATCAGGTATACTCCCAAACCCCCACTTCATACCTTCTGACCTTCTGCTCTCAGCTACATTTTTTTCTTATCAGATGAATGCTTCTCAATCTTTTATTGCACACCTGACATCATCACTTAAAGTAATAAATAGTTGCATATGCCAAGTTCAACATCAAACAAAATCCAACAATTCTTTTATATGCTCACAATCTGTTTGTTGTAAAGCCCAAGAGACGGGGTATTAAAGATGTGCATGCTGAATTATTTTGCTGAATTATTTTGCTCCATTGCTTTCTAGATCAATCAAAGCTCTTTGATCAACTTTCCTCCATTATTTTGAGTCTTCTTTCATTGCTCTTTTCGTTCAGTTTTTTAATCTGCCTAATCAAATAAAAGTAGCACCGCAATGGTGTTAAAACTATCGAATAATGATTTCAATAATTTCATTGCAGGTTTGGTAAAGTTTTAAATTAACCAGGTTCAGGAGGAAAAAGGTTTCACGCCTTCTGTATAGTTGCTGGCTTAGGGAAGTCTTCTCTTTACATGTAACTTTTCTTCAATTGTTTATTCGGTTCATTATTTTTATCATTTAAGTTCTCTATTAAGGGGTTAAAACTATATAATAAATTCAAATCTTCTTGCTCATATACTAAACAATTGCAAGTGACAGTTCAACGCCGAAGAGTACTAACGCGGGCTCGAGTTCAACGTTCTAGAGAGCGAATGTCCGTCAAACAACGTCCATCACAAAAAACCTCCAATGTCAACCCCTACGACAAAGGTACTACACGAGCTCATCGACAATGTGTGAAACCTCCAATTGTAGGTTACTCTTTGTTAGAGTTTTTTTCTGTTCATTAATTACTGGAACATATTTTTTGCATAAATTTATTATCTGAGAACCCTTCAACTTCTTATTAGAGTTTTTTATGTTCAGTCTCAAGTTTATTATCTGAAAACTTTTCATAGAAGCATATGGATGCAAGATTATCATCTTACATATTCAACTTTAAGAACTATTGACTGTGAAATGAGAATTCATCTATTTTTATTTCATGCAAGATTATCACTTCTTGCTGCGCAGGACAATGCAATGTTATGATTTTTTATTATTTGTTATTTGGTTAAAGTTATATTGTGTTTATTGTTCGGCTTGTATTTTTTTAGTGAATTTTAAAAGCTGTACCAAATTCATAATGATTGCTTGGATTTTTTTTCCTTTTACAAAAATGATTGTTGTACCAAATTCATATTGAATTAATTTCATTGTTGTACCAAATTGTTGTCTGATTCATATTGAATCAAATTGAATTGTTGTATCAAATTGATTCATAAAGAAATAATTTTATTGTTGTTTGGTTACGAAGAATTGATTCAAAAATGATTGTCGCCCCCCATGACCAATGTCGCCCCATAAGACCAATGTCGCCCCATAAGACCAATGTCGCCACCCACGACCATTGTCGCCCCCCACGACCATTGCCGCCCCCACGACAAATGTCACCCCCCACGACCATTGTCGCCCCCCACGACCATTGTCGCCTCCCACGACCATTGTCGCCTCCCACGACAAATGTCGTCTCCCACGACCATTGTCGCCCCCCACGACAAATGTTGCCCCCCACGAAAAATGTCGCTCCGCTCGACAAATGTTGCTGCCCATGACAAATGTCGCCGCCCACGACAAATGTTGCCCCCACGACAAATGTCGTACCCCCCCCCCCCCCCGACCATTGTCGCCCCCAACGACCATTGTCGCCCCCCACGACAAATGTCACCCCATGACAAATGTCGTCCCCCACAACAAATGTCGCCGCCCACGACAAATGACGCCTCCCATGACAAATGTTGCCCGCACGGGGGGCCCCCGTGCACTGTCACTCGTATATATATATATATATATGTATATAAATATATGATGTTTGCTGATTGAGTAATACACACAAACAGTTAGTGAGCATAAATATCACAGCACAGCAAAATGAAATAAAAACAAAACACACAAGCAACCAGATGACACAAGGAGATTTATAGTAGTTCCCCAATCAACCTGGGTACATCTACTCTTCTACCCACTGGTAGGAATCCACTAGGAGGTTGTTGATAAGGTGCCCTCACACCAAGGTGTTTTTGATAAGGTGTCCACACACCAGGTGAGCTGTTGATAAGGTGCTCTAACCAAACTACAAGTTTTTTCTAAGGTGCCCTGTCACCAAGATTTACACTTTTGAAGGGAGTATTAACCCTGTACAAGGTGGGAAGGAGAAGAAAATGAAAACAGTAATTATAATGTTCTTCTCTGTATAAGAAGACTCTGAATGATCCTGATATGGTGTTGAAAGGATCTGATGATGAAGAGTTCCCCCTGTCTGATATAGATGAATGACAGTTCTGGAGGTCTCTCCTTTTGGTTGTGTAAACACTTCTTTCTTCTTTTGCAGTGAAGATCCTGAGCAAATGGTTGTGATTGTTGTCTCAGGATGTATAAGATCTGCAAGAAGGTGTTAGCAAGAAAAAGGATCTTCTCCTGTATATTTTCTGTGTCTCTTCTCTCTCATTTTTATTTCTGCTCTTCTCTTTAATATATAATCTGGAGAAAGCTTTTGAATCCTTGCCCGGGAAAATGGATAGAGATAAAGTCTCTTTAATTTTGTTCCTTGGGAAGAGGAGTTGCCGACTTTGACTCTTCAGAAACGACTATAAACTTTAATGCTGCAACAGCTAGATTAGCAATATAAATAAAGATATTGCATATAATAAGAGCTGTCAGCATATATAATATATTAGTCGATCTGACAGAGGCACATAAAGTTTTCGTCGAACTCAGCTCTGCTTTCGTCGATCTGAGCTTGCCGTTTGATGTGCTAAGCGATTCTCTGAGTATTAAATATTACTTGATTTGATCTGAATACAATTTCGTCGATCTTGATTTATCTCGTCGACCGCTGAGTCTGGATAAGTTCGTCGAGCGCTGAGATTAAGTAAAAATGTCGAGCGCTGAGCCTGAGAGAAAGCGTCGAGCGCTGAGCGCTGTTCGTCGAACGCCGGTAGCCGTTCGTCGAACGCAGAAGGCTTATGATATTTTTATCTTATCTTCTCCGATTCGATCGCATTATATTTAATTGATGTTTTCTTTAGGAGAATTGATATAGGTTAAATAAGGATCCTAACTCAAATCAGAACCTAAGGTTCCAACAATCTCCCCCTATTTGAGTTGGGATCTTAAATCAAATTAAACTAATGGCTTGGTAATTATCTCCCCCTATTTGGTTTAGGATGCCAACAGTCTTAAATTATATATTCTCCTTTTCTCTCTCACTTGGCTTCTCTGATTTTCTCCTTTTCTCTCTCACTTGGGTTTAGCAAATTTTCTGTTTAAAATTATTTGAGCAACTCTACTTTCCTAGATTTTAATTTAATAGGATTTTGATAATATGAGTTGCTGCAGCTTTTACTGGATGCTGATTTATTAAATTTTTCAATTGCAAGAGCCTTTTAATGTATTAAAATTTTCAATTCCAGCAACCTTGAATGGATTTTAGAAATGTTGAAATCAGAAAAACTGTCTGATACCTTCCTTCTTAAGAATCCCCTTATCAGAAGAGACTCACACTCAGTGCTCTGATCATTTCTGATCTATGCAGTATGAGTAGAATGCTCAATATGATTTGGAGAAGATCTATAAGAACATTGAAGTTATCTGATATAGTTTTTAAGAGGAAAATATTCAAATAATATTTTGTGTTTGTTGTTTGAATTGGGATGGAGTTTAATGGTGAGAAACTTATAAATATATGATTTGAAAGTTTCTTTAGAATTTTAGTAAAGTTGAGAGTTTTAGTATTTAGCCTTTTTTATTTTATTGAAATATAAATTTGAAAACTTTTCTTGAATTTGTTGAACATAATTAATTTGTTTTACTTTAGAAAAATGTTCAACTTTATGTTTTAATAAGGTATTTTGTTCTTCTTTAGGTTTGTTATATTCAGAAATTGAATAATTTATATTTGTTGACATCTTGATTTTTATGTTACATTTTATTAAATTTGTAATAGTTATTTTAAAAGCAGATTTGTAATTTTTAGAGGTAGGGTTATGATTTGAAATTACCTCATTTGCCTTTTCTACTTCTGCTTCTGCATCTGGATTTTGATATGACCCATTTATGGCCATCATGCAGAAAGCTCTAGCTCTGTGCTCTTTTTCTTTTTCTTCACTCAGATTTATTGATGGTTCTGCATCATAAATACATTTAGTTAAAGTAATGGAAGATGAGGGTTATTTACCATCCTAGAGAGGGAGTTCCAGATTTCTCTTGCAGAGGTGCATTCTTCAACTCTTTGAAGAATGTCTTTTGACACTGATTGAGTGAAGATCTGCATAGCTTTTGCATCTGCATCTGTTGAGTAGTCTGAAGATGGGGAAGGTTCTGTAGATGGGGAAGGTCCTTTATGTTTATCAGTCTGCCCATCATCGACACCAGCTTTGAATTTATCTGGCTTCATTTTGCAAACACGGGCAGTGATATCAGTCTCTCTGTTGCCACGTTTTATTTCGTAAACATGCCCTTTCATTGCTCTCGAAGAGGACTTGATACCCGTGGAACTAGGTAATGCAGGTGTAACTGCCTTTGATGATATGAAGGGAGGTCCTGTCAAAACAGATTTGTAGATTTCTTCATCTATGACATTCATATATAATTTAATTCTAACTTGCCATAAATCAAATCTATCCAAATTACATAAAGGTGGATCTAAAAATGAAAAATCTGATTGTGCCATTTAGAAAAATTATTTTAAACATATAAGAACTAAGGTGATCTTTGTGATCCAGGTGTTAACCTGTAAATAGATCAACCTAGCTTTGATACCAATTGAAAGTTGAGGGCTTAGTTCTTATGTATATTAAAACTCTTGTTTAACTTTATTTGAAAGTGAGTGATATATATATATGTATATAAATATATGATGTTTGCTGATTGAGTAATAAACACAAACAGTTAGTGAGCATAAATATCACAGCACAACAAAATGAAATAAAAACAAAACACACAAGCAACCAGATGACACAAGGAGATTTATAGTAGTTCCCCAATCAACCTGGGTACATCTACTCTTCTACCCACTGGTAGGAATCCACTAGGAGGTTGTTGATAAGGTGCCCTCACACCAAGGTGTTTTTGATAAGGTGTCCACACACCAGATGAGCTGTTGATAAGATGCTCTAACCAAACTACAAGTTTTTTCTAAGGTGCCCTGTCACCAAGATTTACACTTTTGAAGGGAGTATTAACCCTGTACAAGGTGGGAAGGAGAAGAAAATGAAAACAGTAATTATAATGTTCTTCTCTGTATAAGAAGACTCTGAATGATCCTGATATGGTGTTGAAAGGATCTGATGATGAAGAGCTCCCCCTGTCTGATATAGATGAATGACAGTTCTGGAGGTCTCTCCTTTTGGTTGTGTAAACACTTCTTTCTTCTTTTGCAGTGAAGATCCTGAGCAAATGGTTGTGATTGTTGTCTCAGGATGTATAAGATCTGCAAGAAGGTGTTAGCAAGAAAATGGATCTTCTCCTGTATATTTTCTGTGTCTCGTCTCTCTCATTTTTATTTCTGCTCTTCTCTTTAATATATAATCTGGAGAAAGCTTTTGAATCCTTGCCCGGGAAAATGGATAGAGATAAAGTCTCTTTAATTTTGTTCCTTGGGAAGAGGAGTTGCCGACTTTGACTCTTCAGAAACGACTATAAACTTTAATGCTGCAACGGCTAGATTAGCAATATAAATAAAGATATTGCATATAATAAGAGCTGTCAGCATATATAATATATTAGTCGATCTGACAGAGGCACATAAAGTTTTCGTCGAACTCAGCTCTGCTTTCGTCGATCTGAGCTTGCCGTTTGATGTGCTAAGCGATTCTCTGAGTATTAAATATTACTTGATTTGATCTGAATACAATTTCGTCGATCTTGATTTATCTCGTCGACCGCTGAGTCTGGATAAGTTCGTCGAGCGCTGAGATTAAGTAAAAATGTCGAGCGCTGAGCCTGAGAGAAAGCATCGAGCGCTGAGCGCTGTTCGTCGAACGCCGGTAGCCGTTCGTCGAACGCAGAAGGCTTATGATATTTTTATCTTATCTTCTCCGATTCGATCGCATTATATTTAATTGATGTTTTCTTTAGGAGAATTGATATAGGTTAAATAAGGATCCTAACTCAAATCAGAACCTAAGGTTCCAACAATCTCCCCCTATTTGAGTTGGGATCTTAAATCAAATTAAACTAATGGCTTGGTAATTATCTCCCCCTATTTGGTTTAGGATGCCAACAGTCTTAAATTATATATTCTCCTTTTCTCTCTCACTTGGCTTCTCTGATTTTCTCCTTTTCTCTCTCACTTGGGTTTAGCAAATTTTCTGTTTAAAATTATTTGAGCAACTCTACTTTCCTAGATTTTAATTTAATAGGATTTTGATAATATGAGTTGCTGCAGCTTTTACTGGATGCTGATTTATTAAATTTTTCAATTGCAAGAGCCTTTTAATGTATTAAAATTTTCAATTCCAGCAACCTTGAATGGATTTTAGAAATGTTGAAATCAGAAAAACTGTCTGATACCTTCCTTCTTAAGAATCCCCTTATCAGAAGAGACTCACACTCAGTGCTCTGATCATTTCTGATCTATGCAGTATGAGTAGAATGCTCAATATGATTTGGAGAAGATCTATAAGAACATTGAAGTTATCTGATATAGTTTTTAAGAGGAAAATATTCAAATAATATTTTGTGTTTGTTGTTTGAATTGGGATGGAGTTTAATGGTGAGAAACTTATAAATATATGATTTGAAAGTTTCTTTAGAATTTTAGTAAAGTTGAGAGTTTTAGTATTTAGCCTTTTTTATTTCATTGAAATATAAATTTGAAAACTTTTCTTGAATTTGTTGAACATAATTAATTTGTTTTACTTTAGAAAAATGTTCAACTTTATGTTTTAATAAGGTATTTTGTTCTTCTTTAGGTTTGTTATATTCAGAAATTGAATAATTTATATTTGTTGACATCTTGATTTTTATGTTACATTTTATTAAATTTGTAATAGTTATTTTAAAAGCAGATTTGTAATTTTTAGAGGTAGGGTTATGATTTGAAATTACCTCATTTGCCTTTTCTACTTCTGCTTCTGCATCTGGATTTTGATATGACCCATTTATGGCCATCATGCAGAAAGCTCTAGCTCTGTGCTCTTTTTCTTTTTCTTCACTCAGATTTATTGATGGTTCTGCATCATAAATACATTTAGTTAAAGTAATGGAAGATGAGGGTTATTTACCATCCTAGAGAGGGAGTTCCAGATTTCTCTTGCAGAGGTGCATTCTTCAACTCTTTGAAGAATGTCTTTTGACACTGATTGAGTGAAGATCTGCATAGCTTTTGCATCTGCATCTGTTGAGTAGTCTGAAGATGGGGAAGGTTCTGTAGATGGGGAAGGTCCTTTATGTTTATCAGTCTGCCCATCATCGACACCAGCTTTGAATTTATCTGGCTTCATTTTGCAAACACGGGCAGTGATATCAGTCTCTCTGTTGCCACGTTTTATTTCGTAAACATGCCCTTTCATTGCTCTCGAAGAGGACTTGATACCCGTGGAACTAGGTAAGGCAGGTGTAACTGCCTTTGATGATATGAAGGGAGGTCCTGTCAAAACAGATTTGTAGATTTCTTCATCTATGACATTCATATATAATTTAATTCTAACTTGCCATAAATCAAATCTATCCAAATTACATAAAGGTGGATCTAAAAATGAAAAATCTGATTGTGCCATTTAGAAAAATTATTTTAAACATATAAGAACTAAGGTGATCTTTGTGATCCAGGTGTTAACCTGTAAATAGATCAACCTAGCTTTGATACCAATTGAAAGTTGAGGGCTTAGTTCTTATGTATATTAAAACTCTTGTTTAACTTTATTTGAAAGTGAGTGATATATATATATGTATATAAATATATGATGTTTGCTGATTGAGTAATAAACACAAACAGTTAGTGAGCATAAATATCACAGCACAGCAAAATGAAATAAAAACAAAACACACAAGCAACCAGATGACACAAGGAGATTTATAGTAGTTCCCCAATCAACCTGGGTACATCTACTCTTCTACCCACTGGTAGGAATCCACTAGGAGGTTGTTGATAAGGTGCCCTCACACCAAGGTGTTTTTGATAAGGTGTCCACACACCAGGTGAGCTGTTGATAAGGTGCTCTAACCAAACTACAGGTTTTTGCTAAGGTGCCCTGTCACCAAGATTTACACTTTTGAAGGGAGTATTAACCCTGTACAAGGTGGGAATGAGAAGAAAATGAAAACAGTAATTATAATGTTCTTCTCTGTATAAGAAGACTCTGAATGATCCTGATATGGTGTTGAAAGGATCTGATGATGAAGAGCTCCCCCTGTCTGATATAGATGAATGACAGTTCTGGAGGTCTCTCCTTTTGGTTGTGTAAACACTTCTTTCTTCTTTTGCAGTGAAGATCCTGAGCAAATGGTTGTGATTGTTGTCTCAGGATGTATAAGATCTGCAAGAAGGTGTTAGCAAGAAAATGGATCTGCTCCTGTATATTTTCTGTGTCTCGTCTCTCTCATTTTTATTTCTGCTCTTCTCTTTAATATATAATCTGGAGAAAGCTTTTGAATCCTTGCCCGGGAAAATGGAAAGAGATAAAGTCTCTTTAATTTTGTTCCTTGGGAAGAGGAGTTGCCGACTTTGACTCTTCAGAAACGGCTATAAACTTTAATGCTGCAACGGCTAGATTAGCAATATAAATAAAGATATTGCATATAATAAGAGCTGTCAGCATATATAATATATTAGTCGATCTGACAGAGGCACATAAAGTTTTCGTCGAACTTAGCTCTGCTTTCGTCGATCTGAGCTTGCCGTTTGATGTGCTAAGCGATTCTCTGAGTATTAAATATTACTTGATTTGATCTGAATAAAATTTCTTCGATCTTGATTTATCTCGTCGACCGCTGAGTCTGGATAAGTTCGTCGAGCGCTGAGATTAAGTAAAAACGTCGAGCGCTGAGCCTGAGAGAAAGCGTCGAGTGCTGAGCACTGTTCGTCGAACGCCGGTAGCCGTTCGTCGAACGCAGAAGGCTTATGATATTTTTATCTTATCTTCTCCGATTCGATCGCATTATATTTAATTGATGTTTTCTTTAGGAGAATTGATATAGGTTAAATAAGGATCCTAACTCAAATCAGAACCTAAGGTTCCAACAGTGGGACTAAATACAAATACACAATACATAAGAGAGAGCTGGACGGTCTGGGCGATCAGGTATATTGAGACCGCTGCGATCTGGAGTGAGGTCGGGCGGTTACACGATAGAAGGAAGGTCGTGTGACAGAGGAGACTGTTGGATGGTTAGACCGTTCTGGCGAACACTCCCCCGTAAGGGAGAGACCGGGAGGGCCAGACCGCTTCTCTCCATAAGAAGCGATCTGGTATGTCCGAGATGAACCGGTCGTCTTGTACTTGGAGATCGCTGAGACCGCTGGCTCGAGACCGCTTGGAGAGGCGGAATGTCACTGACCTTCACAAGACGCGACCTCGCATATTTGAGGAGAAGTGGCGGTCTGATGCTGGGAGACCGCACAGACCGCTGTTATCAAACAGTTGTCTGATAGAGCTGGAGATCACCGACCTTCATCTGGCACGATCTCGCATATCTGAGGAGGAGCAGCGGTCTGATTTTGGGAGACCGCACAGACCGCTGACTCGAGACCGCGCAGCTTCAACCCATCTTTATCCGGCGCGATCTGGTACATGAGAGGAGAATCCGCGGTCTGATTATTGGAGACCGCGCAGACCGCTGGCTTCAGATCGCACGGCTTCAATCCTTCGAGACCGCTTGGCTTCAACACTCTTCATTCTCTTTTCATTTGGATTTTTGAGGGCTTGAGAGGGAGAGAGGGTTTGGAGGAGGAAGAGGCTAGATCCCGCCATTGTTGGAGCTTCGGAGCTCCGTTCGCCGATCCGAGACCGGCAGCGCATAGTGTTGGAACCTTAGGTTCTGATTTGAGTTAGGATCCTTATTTAATCTTTATCAAATTATCCTAAAGCAAACATAAATATAATGCGATCGAATCGGAGAAGAAAAGTTAAAAATATCATAAGTCTTCTGTGTTCGACGAACTGCTACCGGCGTTCGACGATCAGCGCTCAGCGCTCGACGCTTTCTCTTAGGATCAGCGCTCGACGCTTTCTCTAAATCTCAGCGCTCGACGAAATCATCAAAGCTCAGCAGGTCGACGAGATAAATCAAGGTCGACGAAATTTACTCAGTCGAGATAATCGTTCAGCACATCAGACGACGAGCTCAGATCGACGAAGGCAAACCTGAGTTCGACGAAAACTTTATGTCTCTGGCAGTTCGACTAAAATATGTTTTATACTGACAGCTTTTATATATTATACAATATCTTTCTTATACTTTGCTAAATTTAGCCGTTGCAGCATTAAAGTTCATAGCCGTTTTCTGTATTGTCAAATCGGCAACTTATCTTCCCAAGGAATGAAATTAAAGAGATTTTATCTCTTTCCATTTTCCCGGGGCAAAGATTCAAAGCCTTCTTCAGATTATATATACATAAGAAGAGCAGAAATAGGATACAGAGAAGTGACACGGAAAATACACAAAAACGAGATCTATTTTCTTGCTAATGCTTTCTTGCAGATCACATACATCCTGAGACAACAATCACAACCAATTGCTCAGGATCATCACTGCAAAAGAAGGAAGAAGAAATCTCCAGAACTGTCAAACATCTATACCAGACAGGGGGAGCTCTTCATCATCTGATCCTTTCAACACCACATCAGGATCATTCAGAGTCTTCTTATACAGAGAAGAACATTATAATTATTGTTTTCATTTTCTTCTCCTTCCCATCTTGTACAGGGTTAATACTCCCTTCAAAAGTGTAAATCTCGGTGATAGGGCACTTTAGCAAAAACCTGTAGTTTGGTTAGAGCACCTTATCAACAGCTCACTTGGTGTGTGGACACCTTAACAAAAACACCTTGGTGTGAGGGCACCTGAACAACAACCTCCTAGTGGATCCTATCAGTGGGTAGAAGAGTAGACGTACCCAGGTTGATTGGGGAACTACTATAAAATATCTTGTGTCGTCTGGTTGTGTTTTTGTTTTCCTGTTTTTCTTTAAGCTGTGCTGTGATTTTTATGTGCACTCTAACTGTTTGTGCTTATTACTCAATCAACAAACTTCATTAACACTTCTGTATATATATATATATATATATATGCATATATCAATTAATTTCAAACAAAGTTAAACAAGATTTTTAATAATAAGAATAAGAACTAAGCACTCAACTTTCACATAGGGAACGTCGAGACGCTTCATCTTCTCCGTTTCTTTTCAAGTTTCCATGGCTAGGAGGAGATCTCAAAAGGTAACGACATTTCTCCTCCCGGTCTTTAGGATGCGTGCATGACATCCCTTTAATTTCTGCATTTTGGCACCGGATCTGTCGAGTGAGAGGGATCCGGGTCGCCTTGGTTCAAAAGGAACCATCGTGTTGATTGAGTCCATCCCCGACATGATTTGCACTAGAGATCCGCTCCGTTAGTGGATTAGGCATTATGGGTGAAGCCGGATTCGCGACCGTTGGTCCGATTCGGTGATGTTGATTGGCGTGCATTTTAGGGGTTTTGTTAGAAATCCGAATACGGCGAATTCGTCGTCGTGATGCCCCTGTAGCTTCATGTGGTAACGAATGTTGGGTTTTGGGCGGGGAAATAATGTGCGGATTATGGGGCTTGTGATGCCTAGTATTGTGCGAAGATGCGATTGGTCTTTGTGGTCGGCTGGCTATCCCGTGAAGACTGATATTCACGTGTGGAGAGTGTCCCGGCAAGATTAGTCCCTTCAGTGTTAACTGACAAGAACGTCTGTGCTACGGACGAGTCCGGTAACGGTCGCCTGGCGAGGCAGTCGGTGGACGTTGTCCCGAGTGTAAGACCAGGGCCTTGGGACGTTTGCTTAAGCTAGAGTTCTTAGCATCGGTTGTGTGTGATGTTGGCGGCCCGAGCATGTGAGCTGTTAGACAAGCCCGATGGCATGGTGGGCCAGGCGAGGTGGGTCTCAGCGTGAGCTCTTGGCCTTGGGCTACGATGCCCTTGTGGGGAAATGATGAGTACCCTTTTGGTTGTGATGTGATGGATGATGTATGGTGATGTGTTAGATTCATACGCTTTAGGGTGCCTTGGGTGAAACCCGGGTTTGCATTCATATTGCATTGGTAGGCCCCTTTATTATTTGCTCAACATAGAAATGTGGATGATGTTTGTGACACTCATGCCTGTTATTTATGTTGCCTTTCTTTATGAACATTTTCATACGAAGTGCTGACTTGCAGGGTGAAGTAGTTCCCCGAGGTCCGGTAGGACGGCCGGGAGGAGGGATGTTGTTACACCGTTTGTGGTCAGCCATAGCTGACCCTCGTTTACCGCTCTTTGTGATTTGGATGTAGGGCAAGGATCGCAGGCTGGACCCAGCTCGCCGGCCAAAAAGTCCTAAAGCTTCATGAAGTGCTTAGTTTGTTTTCCTCCATTACTTTCTCTGTATTTTGTTATACCCGGCTTGCATGTCGAGGTAGTTTAGGGAAAACTATTTTTCTCCTTTTGTTGGGATGTCTTTTTGGTATTGAATGCTTGATGACTTGGACTGTGGTTTTGTAAGGCCTTAAGGCTAGTTTGACTCATATGTACTGTGGACATTTTTTGTGGTTCTAACTTTTGTTTCCGCTGTGTCATTTGAGTTTTGAGTTGGGTAGTTTATATCATCTCTTAATACCAAAGTTGTGGCGGTTATATGCTGTGGGGTCCCGGCCGGACCCATATTATATGGTCATTACAGGGGAGGTGTTACATTCCACATCTGCCATCCACCTATCCAGCTTATTGATTGCGTAGTATTTGGCCTCTGAAGCCTCGAGCCGGTGCTCGAACCCCATGATGTTCGTGACGCGAGCCTCCAGCTGGGATATTCGGCGATTCGCCTCATACACCGCCAGCCTGCCAACCTTGGTTTCAATGTCGAGGTATGCGGAGACAAGTTTCGTCTGGAACTCGTGTAGGGTCAGGCCGATGGCATTTATGAAGGAGGATCCCGGGTGTACAACCTCGTGTTTGCTGAGTCGATCCATCAGGCCATCAGGTGATCTAGAGCAGAAATGGACCTATGTGAGTCGGCCAGGCGAGTGGAGCGCCTCAGCTCGCACTCGCCCATAGAGAGCATCAGCCCCCCAGCCTGGTGTGAGTGGCGAATCCTAGCCCTATCAGGCACTTGCCACTCTGACGAGCCAGCTTAGCATAGCCTGGACTCACCCATTAGGCTGATGGTATGTTTTACAGGGATTTCCTTTTAGGCCCATGTAGTTAGCCATTCCAAACAGCGTGATTCCGCTATTGGCAGACCAATTTGGGCTGCATTTAGTAAAACCAAGAGGCGGGATTTCGCTATCCGCAGACCATTTTAAGATAACTATAAATAGACCCCCAAGGGCACCTTTGGAGGTGGGCTCTGACTTGTTTCTCTCTCCTGTGGTTAACTTTGGTCTGCTAGGGAGACCTGCCTTGCTGCTCACCTTGGTTTCCGAGTGGGTGGTGAAGAACTCTCTGGCATCCTCCAAAGTGCCCAGCTCAGCAATTGGTTTGGGAGGGGA
The DNA here is from genome assembly GCA_033032865.1 of Dactylorhiza incarnata. Taxonomy (NCBI): domain Eukaryota; kingdom Viridiplantae; phylum Streptophyta; class Magnoliopsida; order Asparagales; family Orchidaceae; genus Dactylorhiza; species Dactylorhiza incarnata. Next base: position 13,238,582 of record JAWHQI010000003.1, on the reverse strand, counting down.
AGTTCTCTAGATCTTCCGGGTTAGTGGAAGGACCTCCTCGCTGCAGTTCGAGGGTCTGTTTCTAGTTTTCCACCCTCCGTGAGTGAGCTTCCTAGTCCGGAGTGCCCGATCAAAATATTGAGCTCGGGAGAAGTAAGAGCAAATTGCACCAATCCGAACTCCTCGAGCCGCGGTTTCTGGGCTCAAAAGTTGAACTGTGGTTTCCTGGTTCAACATTTTTGGTACGGTGAGCGTGGACCGTAGTTTGCATAGAAAATCCAGAGTAAGATTCAATGACTGGAAGTGAAGGACAAGGAGGCGACCTTAGGAACTCGCCCCCTTCGAGCGAGTTCGTTAAGAAGAGCGACTTCGACGAATTCAAGAAGTCGATCCTGGAGACCCTGTGAATCGCCCTCTCGCCGCCGGGCGAGTGCTTGACCCCCGCAGTGTGAAATTTTCCATAGATCTAGGAGTGAGCAGGAATCGTACAACTTAAAGTTATAGCCAACAACCAGAAGCACATGAAGCAAAGTAGTCTTTATTGATAATAGCAGAAATCTTCATTACAGAGCGAGGTATACATGGCGAGACATGATTTCGCCAGTACACAAAACCAAAAGGAAAAATACAAGCTGAAGAAAAGATAACTGGCGGTCTGAACACTGAGACCGCCTGACCGCGCAGTCTGAGAGATCGCCCGGCTAGAAGATGAGACCGCATGAACTGACCGCCGGTCACTTGGACAACACCAACTGAAATCCGCGACCTTCCGAACTCCTCCACTGATTCTCCCGAACTCCAGCAACCCACACTGCAAGCTGCGAGACCGCCCGAACACTTTAGAAGAAGAGGTGCACGCTGATGTCCGCACAATCCGCAGAAGATGCACAAAGGAATTCAATCAGCAAACAACCCGGGCGGTCACACAAAGGAGACCACGGTTCTAGGTAGAGATTAGCTTACACTTGGTGCGATTGATTATGCTGCAACAGTAACTCCTATGTATAGGCTTGAGACCAGTTCCAGTCACCACCCTATGAGATAGAGTTACCACACTTTAATCGCGCGACCAAGACCGGTCAACCCGCGCGATCAGCAGAAGATCACTCTGCGCTTTGCGAACTCGTCGGCTTCAACTCAGACCAGGAGATTGCTACTCCTCAAGAAGCCGCGCGGTCATGACAACCCGCATGGTCATGACGCTAACCAAGACCAGTGTCCGCATATACGAGACCTCCTCCTCCAGAGACCGCAAACACTGGTGTCCGTATACACCAGTAGATCGCCAAGGATCAGCTTATGCGAACACACTGTGGAGACCGCGCGACTAAGAAGACTTTAGTCAGCGCACACCACCAAGAACCCGGACAACCATCAGTACGCCCGCCCTGTGCGGTCACCAAACCAACCCGCACAGTACTGAACACAAACCCACCACGCGGTCATAAGAACCAGACCGCGCGGCCTCACCTCGGCATCCTTGGGAACAGAATGGCGGTCAGACAGAAACTAGGAGACTGCGGCTAGACCAGAGGTCAGACCGCAGGGGGGTGATCGGCAGGTCGCGCGGTCACACCAGACCGCCCGACAACCCTCCCAGACCGCCAACTTCATACTTCAATATTTTCTAACACTCCCCCTTGAAGTGGGAAGTTGAAAACAGCCCAAGTAAACTCCTTAGCCGAGTGAACGGCCCCTTCGCCAGCGCCTTTGTGAATATGTCTGCAATGTTGTCCTGACTCCAAACATGCTCGACCGAAAGAGACCCCTCCAGCACCTTCTCCCGAATGAAGTGATGCTCGATCTCAATATGCTTGGTCCTCGTGTGACAAACTGGATTAGTAACTAGTTTGAGAGCACTCTCATTGTCGTCGCGGAGCAGAGTCGGCTCCCGAACCTCCTTATGGACATCTCCCACCAACCTCCTAAGCCAGATGGCTTCTTGAGCTCCCAAGGCTGAAGCCTTGTATTCCGCTTCCGTGGTGGAGACAGACACGGAATCCTGCTTCTTGCTGCACCATGATATAGCCGTAGGGCCCGCCATGAAGACAAATCCAGGCGTCGACTTCCGATCATCCGAATCTCCCCCGTAATCAGCATCCATGTATCCATGCACCTCGAAGCCCACATCCCTCCTGTATAGGAGACCCATATTCGAGGTCGCCTTGACATACTTCAAAATATTCTTGGCCGCTAGTAAATGAGGCATCCGTGGTTCCGCCATATAACGACTCACCCTGCCAACTTCATACGCAATATCCGGCCTAGTGATCGTCAGATAAATCAAGCTCCCAACCACAGCTCGGAACACGATCGGATCTTCCAGAATCCTCCCCTCATCCTTCTGAAGTTTCATGGCCTTCTCTAGAGGTGTAGAAATACATTTCCCTTCCTTCATGCCGAATCGCTCCATGATTCGCTCCGCATATCCAACCTGGGACACCATCACTCCAATTTCCTTCCTCTGCACTTCGAGTCCAAGGAAATGGTGGAGTTCACCTAAGTCCTTCATCTCAAACATGATAGATAGCTCAGCCCGAAGCTTTGCCACCTCCTCCTTCGAATTCCCCGTCACGATCATATCGTCGACGTAAAGCAGCACGATGACTTGAATCTCCCCGCTCTTCTTGACAAACAAGCTTGAGTCAGAGTCTGAAGCACCAAATCCATAGAATAGGAGATATTCTACGATCTTCCCATACCATGCCCTCGACGCTTGCTTCAACCCATACAGGGCCTTCTTCAGCTTACAGACATAGTCTGGAAAATCTTAAGATACGAAACCTGGCGGCTTGACCATGAAGATATCCTTGTCGATCTCGACGTACAAGAAAGCATTCTTTACGTCGAGTTGCCAAATCTCCCATCCACATAATGCCTCCAAGGCAATAATGAACCGAACTGAAGTCATCTTCGCCACCGGACTGAATGTCTCTTCATAATCTTCACCGTATTGCTGTGAGAATCCCTGATCCACAAGGCGAGCCTTCTACCACTCGATACTGCCATCAGCCTTCTTCTTGAGCTTATAGACCCACTTGCATGTCACAGGAGTGATGCCCTTGGGCCTGGGCACCAGATACCAGGTCTCATTCTTCTCGAGAGCTGCCATCTCTTCCTGCATAGCAATGTCCCACTCCTTTACGCCTTTGGCCTTCTCAAAGCTCGACGGCTCCCACTCATCCAGGGGACTAGCAAAGAAACAAGAGACAATGCTCACCATGTTTCCTCCTGTATAGCGATCAGGGGCAGTGATCGTTCGATTTGATCTCCTCAACGCCTTCCCTTGACACGCATTATCCTCAGCTGCTTCTTCTCTAGCTCCTCTTCCAGACGTACTAGGAGCATCGCTCCCCCTGCTCCCTGATCCAGAAGCCTCTGTCTCAGAACTAGAAATGGATGGACCACCTGGTGACACAGGTAGCTCCACCTGAAGATTTTCCACAGCTCTCTCCGGCTCCTCCACCCTGCTTTCTGGTAACTTAACACCAGAACTTCCCTTGAACGACGTCACCTCGTCGAACACGACGTCGCGAGATATAACAAATCTCTGCGTCTCCGGGTCCATGCACTTCCAGCCCTTCTTCCGATCATCATATCCCTCGAAGACTAGCTTCCTTGCTTTCGCATCTAGCTTTGTCCGAAGAGCATCTGGAACGTGCACATAGCAGGTGGATCCAAACACCCGAATGTGCGCCACGCTTGGCTTTTCCTTGAACATCATCTCATGCGGGGTCAACATGTTGATGGGACTAAGAGGTGTTGGATCTGTAGGCGCCCTTAGAAGGGGGGTGAATAAGGGTTTTAAAAACTTGTTCTTTATTTTGTGAAAACACTTGTGATTATTTAAATAAATGAAACACTAAAGAAGAAATCAAGTAATAAAATGAGAGACATGATTTTATTGAACTTTGAAAATAAGAGATTACAAAACTTGATTTCTTATGACGCTAGAAATCAAAGGCGATGAATGTAAAAATCCTTTTTGTTTTCTATCCCGACACGTATCCCAACGTAGCGGTGGCTTTAGCCTATCCCCCCGGATAAGGCCTCAAGCCGCTCTAGCCTTCCTATCCCCAGAAAGGCCTCGAGCACCCCCTAAATCTAACCCCTAGACCTAGTCGCCAACACGAGGCGAATTTACTACACGATGGAAATAAAGAGTAATAAAGAAAATACAAAATACAATATAAAAACTCCCTATAAAGAATTCTGGAGATGGTGAAGGCTCGCTGAATATTATCGTAGTTGAAGCAAGCGATCTTCACGTTGCATGAGCGTTGATCCGGTTCTCCATGAATCCTTTGTTTGAAACTTGAGAGGGAGAAGGATGCTCTGGAAATACGGCCCTTGCAGAGAGTAACAAGTGCTGGAATTAGGGCTCTCTCAAATCAGTAGTAAGAGACACGAGAGCATCCTATTTATAGGCTTTTGAGCTAACGCCGGCGTTGAGTGCTAACGCCTGGCGTTGACCTATTTTAGTATCATTTTGATGGCTCGGATCTTCTGATGAGGAAGGAGATATTACACTTTAGGAAGCTTTCATTTTAGGCAACCCTAACGCCTGGCGTTGACGCTAACGCAGGCGTTGGCACAAATCATTCCTAAAGCACAGCTGCAATCACGACTGCTTCCCTCTTGCCATAAGCATCAATCCATAATGCCCGGCGTTAAGTCCTAACGCCTGGCGTTGACTATTCATTTTATCTTCAATTCAAAAGCCATCAACAGAGCAGTATCCTAGTGTCATACCTGTTCAAACCTGCATGCTAAACACAAAGGAAAACAAGATCAAATACAAGTAGGATTTGTTATTCTCAAATCAAGGGATGCGGAAAACCATGTTCCAACAATCTCCCCCTTTTGATAATAACAAATCCAATAGTGATAAATCAGATTCATAAATAAAGAATTTGTGTTTGCATAAAGATATATGACACTAAGCAATAATCATGATAAGAATTTTTAGAGAAAAAAAATTGCTCCCCCTAAATAGATGTTCTCCCTTAGTGTATGCTCCCATAAACTAGATGTGTGCTCCCCTTAATCTAGTGAGACCTACTCCGTTTATGATTTAGCATTTTATTCTCCCCCTTTGTTATTAGCAAAAGAGGGTGGAGTAGAAATTAAAACTAGAATAAGGATAACACGAAAAAGGGATTTTGAAAGTTTTAAATTTAATCATAAAGTAAGTCGTGATCGAGTGAAAGAAGAGAGTAGCACAGCAGAAATAGAGATGATAAGCGTGAATGAATAATAGTTCAAACCAAATTTTTAATAATAGTAAGCCATATACTTTGAAGAAGAAAGAAATTAGTAATTTTGTGCCAAAAAATGAGAATGATCTCAAGAAGTAAGCATGATATACCAAAGGCACACAAGCATAGGCAAAAGTGGAATGTGGAATACTATTATACAAATAAACATATATAATTTGTATGTTTAAGAAGAAATATGTTTGACACAAGATTTTTCATAAAGCAATAACATCGATGTTCTTATAACAAGTAGGCAAGCTTGATTTATCATACACAAGAAGATAATAACTTCAATGAAATCAATTTGAATTTCAAGTGAAGAAAACATTGTAGACTTCATGCATTACAATCTAGTGCTTTTACTTGAGTTTTTAGAGAATTTTGTAAGTTTTGCAATAGGTTCCAATTCTCATGAGTAGAAATTTTATGAAAACCAATGATGTGTTCAAAGAGTGTTTTGATAAGAGTATACAAATGATATAATCAAAAACACATAACATATATAATGAAATAGAAACAATACTATTAAGGATGTACTTTTATGTTTACTTTCACACATCAACACAAGAATAAGATTTCAAAGCACAACAAAATAGGTACAACAACCAAGGTGCTTCGCCCACACAATGCTCATTAAGACTTATCAGGGAGCGAAGTATTGCTTGGGGGATCACTAAAGCAATTTTATTGATTTTTTTATTTAGATTAGTGATCCGGTGTACAAAATGAAGTGACAAGAGAGAATGTGTTTACACAAGACACTTTACAATTCTTTCCAAGGTGCTCAACCTCACAATGCTCATTAAGACTTATCAGGAGGGTGAGTAGTGCTTGGGTGAGTTTGCTTTGGCTTTATATTTCATTTTAGTGTAATAGTGGGCCAAAGGACTCGGAATTCACTTGTTGTTGTAAACACAATAAACAATGATAAGCTAATCACTTCAATATGTGCAAGAAATTTATTTTGCGAATGATGGTGGTAGTAATGTAGAGAAACATCTTAATAGATTAAAACTATCACATTACACAATCATGCAAGTTGAAGATTATGATCATTTGTAGATTATCAAAAGAGTGAGTGTATAAATCATTGATTAACATAAAATATTGCCCATGCTTAGAGGCATGCTAGGCAAAAACATACACAATAATCTATAGACTATTTCATTGCACAAATTTAGATAATAGTCAAGGCATGAACAAGAAGTCAATGTTTACTAAATTTGAAATCAAAATTGCTCATTTAAGAAACTCTTTTAGTGTATGGCCAAACAAGATTGACCGTTTGAAACATAGATCATGAAAATGTTATGCTCATATGAAGATATGTAGTCAAGCAAAATAGATAATATTGATAAGCATTATCATATGATTAAATAATAATAAAATTGATTTTGTATTATATGACTATATATATAAATTTTTTTTTGAAAATATCTTAATAATAGTCCAAACAAAAAAAAATAACCCTGCAGAAAATAGCCAAAAATGGTTAGGGAATAACCCAGAACAAATTGTCAAAATTTGCAAAGAAGAGCTAACGCCTGGCGTTAAGAAGTTAACGCCGAGACAGAACACTATTTTTGGAGATTTTTGAAAAAAAATTCGATGGAATAGATAGCATGTATATATGCCTTCCTACTGTAGAAATTTCAGAGGAAATAGAAAAGGTTAGAAGGCAAAATTAAGCATATTTTGGTTTTATAAAAATATTTTAATATTTTATATTATATCACATTTTTTATTTTTCTGTTTATTTAATTTTTCATAAATGTAATGAGTGGTTAATTTGCTAAGTCTAGGACTCCTAATTCTAATCTGAGTAGAGCAAAACGGGAGTCAGGTAGAGGCTTGGTAAAGATGTCTGCAAGTTGGGAATCAGTTCCAATAAAGTTTACATGAACATGCTCCTTTTTATGTGATCCCTAATGAAATGGTGTCGAACGTCTATGTGTTTGGGTCTTGAATGATGAACGAGGTTGTTGGTTAAATCAATAGCACTCTTATTGTCACATTTGAGTTCAATATTAGTTAAATGAATTCCGAAATCTTCTAAGGTTTGAGTCATCCATAGAGCTTGTGTACAACAACTTCCTAGTGCAATATATTCCGCCTCAGTGGTGGAGAGGGCAACGGAATTTTGTTTTCTACTTGACCACGCAACTAGAGAAGGACCTAAGAAATGACATGTGCCACTAGTGCTTTTTCTATCTAGTGAGCAACCCGCATAATCGGAATCAGAATATCCATGTAATATAAAAGAATCATTTGTTGGATACCAAAGACCTAATTTGGGTGTGCCAATAAGATATCTAAATATTTGTTTTACCGCTTTTAAATGAGATTCTTTTGGATTTGCTTGAAATCTAGCGCAAAGGCATACCGCAAACATAATATCGGGTCTAGAAGCACTAAGGTATAGTAAGGATCCAATCATTCCCCTATATAGAGTTTGGTCAATGGAAATTCCAGTTTCATCTTTTCCTAGTTTTAGTGACGCGCTCATTGGAGTATTAGCTTGTTTTAAGTTTTCAAATCCAAAACGTTTCAACATATCATAAACATATTTAGATTGACATATGAAGATTCCATCATTTCTTTGGGTTATTTGAAATCCAAGAAAATACGTTAATTCTCCAACTAGACTCATTTCAAATTCATTTTGCATTACTAATACAACTTCATTACATAGCTCTTCATTAGTGGCTCCAAAAATAATATCGTCAACATATATTTGCAAAATAATTATATCATCATTAATATGCTTAATGAAGAGCGTATTGTCGGCACTACCCATTTTATAATCGTGCTTTAATAAAAAAGATGTTAGACGTTCATACCAAGCACGGGGCGCTTGCTTTAAACCATAAAGTGCTTTTTCTAATCTATAGACATGATTTGGAAATTTTTCATCTACAAATCCTGGGGGTTGTTCTACATAGACTTCTTCTTTAATTATCCCGTTTAAGAATGCACTTTTTACATCCATCTGAAATAGTTTAAACTTTTTATAACTCGCAAATGCTAAAAAAATTCAAATTGATTCAAGGCGAGCAACGGGAGCAAATGTTTCATCAAAGTCGACCCCCTCAATTTGTGAGTACCATTGTGCTACTAATCTAGCTTTGTTCCTAGTGATTCTAGAATCTCCATCTAATTTATTTTTAAATATCCATTTGACACCAATAACGGGGTGATTAGACGGTCTTTCTACAAGCTTCCAAATCTTATTGCGCTCAAATTGATTTAGTTCTTCATTCATAGCAATAATCCAAAACTCATCATTTAAAGCGGTAGACACATTTTTAGGTTCAATTTCATAGACAAAGCATAAATTAGAAAAAGATTCATTCAAGGAAGATCGTGTAGTTACCCCTCTTGATGGTTCTCCAATGATAAGCTCCCTTGGATGATCTTTTGTGAATCTCAGCACGCTTGGAGGCACAAACTCTTCTTGCAACTCTTCTTGCACCGGTTCTACTTCTTGAGCCTTTCCAAGCGGTTCATCGTCATCAAGTTCCAATGGTACGTGAGGGTGGTCTATCTTCTTTTCCTGCATTATTAGAATCTACACAAGGCATAATTTCATCAAACTTCACATGAATAGACTCTTCAACCTTTTTAGACTTCTTATTATATATTCTATATGCCTTGCTAGTAGCCGAGTAACCAAGAAAGACTCCTTCATCACTTTTTTCATCAAATTTAGCTAATGCATCTTTGGTATTTAAGATAAAACATTTACATCCAAAGACATGAAAGTATGATACATTAGGTTTCTTTTGATAATATAATTCGTATGGAGTTAATTTCAAAATAGAGCGAAGCATAATACGGTTTATAACATAACAAGATGTATTTACTACTTCAGCCCAAAAGGATCTAGATAACCCATATTTGGATAACATAGTGCGTGCAAGTTCCTGAAGGGTTCTATTTTTCCTCTCCACCACACCATTTTGTTGGGGGGTGCGTGGAGCGGAAAATTCATGTTTGATACCTAGATTATTACAGAAAGTGGTGAAACTATCATTTTCAAATTCCCCTCCATGATCCGACCTTATGCATTTTATTTTTAAGTCTAATTCATTTTGAATGCGATTACAAAGTTTTGAAAATTCAGAAAATGCATCGGATTTTGAGGTGAGAAATAAAGTCCAAGTGAATCTAGAATAATCATCAATTAATACAAAAATGTACTTTTTACCACCAAGACTACATGTGCTAATGGGTCCAAAAAGATCCATGTGAATTAGTTGTAAAGGTCTTGAGGTGGATATTTCCTTTTTACTTTTAAATGATGTTTTTGAAAATTTTTCTTTTTGGCAAGGCGTGCAAAGAGAAGATAGATTTCCGTTTAGCATTGGCAACCCTCTAATAATTTTATTTTTAGATAATTTTAAGATCAGTTTAATGCTAGAGTGACCAAGACGCCTATGCCACAATTCTAGTTCTTCATTTTTCGAAATAAGACATTTAAGTGATGCACGTGATAGATCGTGAAAGGTGATTACATAGACATTATGAACTCTTGGTGCAGTGAATACAACATTGTTAGACATAGGATCAATAATTTTGCATAGATTTGAGGAAGACTCAAATAATACATTTAGACCTTTATCACATAGTTGACTGATTGAAATTAAGTTATGTTTAAGACCTTCAACAAATAATACATTTGTAAGAGAGAAGGATTCGTTACCCACTGTACCAGTTCCCAAAATTCTTCCTTTCCCATTGTCACCAAATGTCACGGTTCCTCCTTTTTTTCATAGAGAGGCTAAGGAACTTTGCTTTATCGCCCGTCATGTGCTTCGAGCAACCCGAGTCCAAGTACCACATGTCTCCTTTGTCCTTAGCCTGCCAACATACCTAAGAAGAAAAATTTAGTGAAGATCCGGATACCCATGAGGTTCCTCCCATAACATAGGTAGAGACCTTAGGTACCCAGATTTGTTTTAGAGTGCATTTTCCCTTCTTCCTACAAGAGTCCGTGGTGTGTCCAAACAATAAGCAATTTGTACAAGCAATAAAAAGTGTTGAGACCTTTTTCTGTGACTGATGTTAACTCTTGCTGGAAAACACAGAGGTGGAAAGAATAGAAGGATTTTGTTTAGAAAACAATTTTTTATTCTTTGAAATAAAGCTAACGCCAGCGTTAGAAGTCAACGCTGGGCGGTAGGTCTCGGAGATAAATCCCAGCCCATTCTTAGTGGCCCCATGGCACTGGTTGCCCAAAATCATGTCCAGTGATTTTTGGCCAACCCCAAATTTGTTTATTGCCATATTGAGATCATCTATTCGGTCTTTTAAGGCAAAATTTTCGCTTACAAGATATCCACATCTTTTAGCAAAGTTCTTCTTTTCATTTTCAATTTGAGAAAGAGATATGTTCAATCTTTCTTCTAAGTCTCCCTTTTCTTTCATGCGTGATTTGATATCGAAGAGAGCCTTAGAGAGATTGATTTCAAGTTCATTTGATTTTGTCGAATGAATATCATTCTTTTCGCAAGACAATATTTCTTTATTTAATTTTTGATTTTGTTTCAAAAGTACTTTGTTTTCAGTTTTAAGAAGTTCAACATCTTTTAGAGTTTTACCAAATGATTTGCATGTATTTAAATATTCAACATAAAGATCATCATAGGTAGAGGGAATTACCTCAGTGTCGCTTTGGACACTGCACTCGTCGTCAGTCCGTTCTTGGTTCCTTCCCATGAGACACAAGTTTGCCTCATCATCCTCGCTTGAACTTGAATCGTTTGAGCCACCAGATGAAGAATCATCCCAAGTTGCCGCCTTCAAGACCTTCTTCTTCTCCTTTCCTTTATGCCGCTTTTCTTTTTGCTCCTATAGGTACTTTGGGCATTGGCTTCTTATGTGCCCGGTCTTCCTGCAGTGGAAGCACTCGGGAGGAGGTCGCTCTTCTTCGTCGTCGCTTGATTTTTCCTTTTTCTCCCTTTTGGAAGATGACCCTTTACGGAAGAACTTGCGGAAGGTATTTCTTCTTTCTGGATTCTTCATAAACTTTGTGAAGTTTTTCACAAAGAGACTTTCCTCGTCTTCTTCATCATTGTCGTCATCTTTTCTTGACTTTAGTGCCAAGGCCTTCTTCTTTGGTTCCTTATTATATTCCTCATCTTGAATGTTGAGTTCAACCTCATGGGTTTTGAGATTCCCAATGAGGCTCTCGATCTGGAGCCGCCTTAGATCGTGTGATTCGGATATTGCAGTCACCTTTGGATTGAACTTCGGAGGAAGAGACCGAAGGATCTTTCTCACTAAATCACCGTTTGAGAAGGTTTTGTTGTTTGTGGAACGATCACTTAGAGGGGGGGGGGGGGGGGGGTGTTAGGTGATCTTGGTTCTTTTGTAAAATATTTGCGCGAGTTCTAATTAGTTAAGCACAGTTCAATGATAACGCGCAAAGAAGCACAAATAGAGCACACCAGACGACATAGCGATCTATAGAGGTTCCTCAAGATCGGGTGTCTTGAGTAGTCCTCTGTCCCTCTCTGCCTACCTAGCAGAGTGCTAGGCTCGGCAAACTCCGCCAAAAGCTTCAGGCCCTCAAGCCTTACAACACGGACCCGCAAGTCCCAACAGCCTAGGCCCTCAAGCCCCTACTGCCCCTAGGCCTGCAAGCTCGACGCTCAGGCCCTCAAGCCCTACAACACGGACCCTCAAGTCCCAACAGCCTAAGCCCGCAAGCCCCTACTTCCCCTGAGCCCTCAAGCTCGACAAATCGCACCCGCAAGTGCACTGCCCTGGCCCGCAAGCCTCACAGCTCTCCAGCCCTCAAGCCAGACGGTTTGGCCCGCAAGCCTTACAATAGATTACCGAAATTAAAACTGTTTCTTCTGCCGGATGAAGATTGGCAACTTTAACCTGATGAGGATTGATTCCTTAAGATTGAAGAAGATTGTTCTGATTCAGATCTTTGACGGCGCGGTTCTTCTTCAAATCTTTTCTTGGCCTTGTGGGGATTGGCTTCTTATCAGACGATGACGATGTCTGGTTCTTTTTTTTTTCTCCGCAAGATGAACCGTTGTATTCAAAAGCAACGGCGGGATTCTTACTTGTTCTTTTTTTTTCTTGCACGCAAAAAGGGTAAGGTTCTAGGGCATCCTCCTTTCTATTTTATAAGAGAGCGAGGTCCCCAACGGTCTTCTGAAAAAGAACTATAAGTGTCAGACGCCTATTCCTTATGAGCATGCGCTGATTAGACAATCAGGCGGCGGCATTAAATACTGACGGCGCGTCAGACATATTTGAATCTGCTCGACGATATTACCATTGTCACGATGACATGGAGACTGTATCGACGACAGAACTTTGTCGAATCTTTTGACTTTGGAAGATCTTCGACTCTTCTTGCTTCTGTCTCAGAGGTAGGTATCTCGACGATGCTAAACATTCTGGTGATCCTGCATATCCGACGATATGCTTCTTCAGACTGTGTCGTTGAGATCTTCTATATGGCTGTCTGTCGTCGAGATCATATTGTTCTCTCGACGACATGAGTGTCGCCAGACTCTTCCGGTCTTCACTTGTTCTCCTTCATGTCTTCTTTACGGTGATCCCCTTCGCCGTCGTTCATGCTAAGCCTTTTCAACGACAAGGCCTCCTTGATGATGTCGACGATACTGTGTCTTTTCGACGATTCTTCTTTCCTCTGCGTTCGATGATCACGCCACGTCTCAGCGGTCGATGAACGCGCCTGATCTCAGCGTGTCATCGCTGCATCTCAGCGGTCGCTGATCTCGTCTCAGCGATTGCTTCTTCCCCGTCTCAGCGGGTCCGCTTAGACAGACCTTCAACTCTTGCATTGCTTCGTCGTGAAGACGACAAGCATACTCTGTCGACGATATCACTTATTCTTCCTAATTTATAAGCTAGAGAAGTGATCAAATACAGAGTGAAGTTTTCTTGACTTGGTGACTTCTTCAAATCAGGAATCATGTGGGCAAGATTCCCAACAATCTCCCCCTATTTGAAGAAGTCAGAATTTCAATTCAAGACTACGTTCACTTGACAATAATAACTATTATAATCTGAAAGAGTATGTAAGATTGTACTTATCCTTTGCTGAACTTCCTGAGTACATCATGCATGTGGCTCCCCCTTGATTTGATGTCTCTGCTTTTGTAGCTCCCCCTACTTCTTTGCTCCCCCTATCCTTGGGGTCTACTTGAGCATTTTGATGCCCTTTTCTTTCTCCCCCTTTCTGACTTCTTTCATGGATCTCTTCTTCAAAGGGCAGGAGTCCAAGGCTCCCCCTTGCTCGGTCATGGTTCATTCAAATCCTGAAAGGGTTTCTAACAATTCATCTAGAAAGGAGTTAGAGAAGATGAGTGGAGGATTACTCTAAGTTCAACATTCCCAGTTGGAATTTGAAGAAGTTGAACTTAGCTTCATCGAGGGGCTTTGTAAATATATCAGCCACTTGTTTGTCGGTTGGGACAAACTCAAGGGTGATATCTTCATTTTCCACATGCTCCCTGATGAAGTGATACCTGATCTCAATATGCTTAGTCCTGCTGTGAGAGACAGGGTTCTTAGCAATTGAGATAGCACTGGAAGAGTCACAAAACAGGGGTGTTTTGGTCATCTTTAGATTGTAGTCCTCAAGCTGATGTTTGATCCATAGCAGCTGGGCACAGCAACTTCCAGCAGAGATATATTCTGATTCTGCTGTGGAGATTGCCACACTTGTCTGCTTCTTACTGCTCCAAGAGATCAGTCTTCCACTAAGGAACTGACATGTCCCTGAGGTACTCTTCCTATCTTCCTTGCACCCTGCATAATCTGCATCTGAGTAGCCAGTTAGTTCACAGCCATTGTTCCTAGGGTACCATAGGCCAAAATTTGATGTGCCCTTTAGGTATCTTAAGATTCTCTTGACAGAGATATGATGAGATTCCTTAGGGTTCACCTGATATCTAGCACAGACACATGTATCAAACATTATGTCAGGCCTACTTGCAGTTAGGTAAAGCAGGGATCTAATCATGCATCTGTACTTGGTTTCATCAAAGGGAATTCCCTTCTCATCTTTGTCCAGAGACACATTGGTTACCATTGGAGTCTTCATTGAAGAAGCACTTTCCAAGAAAATTTCTTGACTAGCTCCCTAGTGAACTTGGTCTGGGAGATGAATATGCCATCTTTAGATTGTTTCACTTAGAGAACTAGGAAGTATTTGAGTTCACCCATACTGCTCATCTCAAACTTTCCCTGCATTAAGTTGGCAAACTTTGTGCAGAGATTGTTATCTGTAGAGCCAAAAATGATGTCATCCACATAGATCTGCACTAGCAAGATCTTGCCCTTAACTTCCCTTAGGAACAATGTCTTATCAATCTTTCCCCTTGAGAACTTGTTCTCAATTAGAAATCTTGACAGAGTCTCATACCAGGCTCTAGGAGCCTGCTTTAAGCCATAAAAGAGCTTTTCTAAGAAAATATACATGATCAGGGTGAGTGGAGTCTACAAAACCTGAGGGTTGTTCTACATATACCTCCTCTTTGAGGTCACCATTGAGGAAGGAAGACTTCACGTCCATCTGGTAGACCTTGAAGCCTTGATAGGCTGCATAGGCTAGAAATAGTCTTATTGCTTCCAGTCTGGCCACTGGTGCAAATGTCTGATCAAAATTTATCCCTTCCTCTTGTTTGTAGCCTTTTGCTACCAGCCCTGCTTTGTTCTTGATGATGATTCCATTTTCATCCAACTTGTTTCTGAAGACCCATTTAGTTCCTATGATGTTCTGTCCTTGGGGTCTAGGAACCAGCTTCCATACTTTACATCTTGTGAACTGGTTCAGCTCTTCCTGCATAGCCCTAATCCAGAATGGGTCTTGATTTGCTTCCTCAAATTTCTTGGGTTCAATTTGAGAGAGGAAGCTCAGGTGCATAGCTTCATTTGCAGCTCTGCTTCTTGTCAGCACCCCTTGATTTACAGCTCCTATTATTTGCTCCTGGGGATGATCTCTTGCTCGTCTCAGGGCCAGAGGCAGTACTCTGGGAACTTCAGCATTGGCACCTTCTTCAGGCTGCATTTCTTCTGGTTGAATTTCTTCAGCTGTTTCTGGATCTCCAGCGGTTTCTACCTCGATTTCAACTATCACTGATTGATTCTTGTTGCCTGGTGGAGTACCAGCATTGTCTTCAACGGATAGCTTCTTTATTCTTTCTACTGTACCTGCATTTACTAGAGAACTAGACCAGCCCTTGTGAATAAGGCTAGTCTCATCAAATACAACATGCACAGATTCTTCCACTGCTTGGGTATTGATGTTGTACACTCTATAGGCCTTGCTATGAGAACTGTACCGAACAAAGATACCCTCACTGCTTTTCTCAGCAAACTTAGTTAGCTTGGATTTCCCATTATTAAGGACATAGCATTTGCTTCCAAAGATCCTAAAGTAGGATAATGTTGGTTTTCTGCCCTTCATTAACTCATAGGGAGTTTTCTTGTGGACTTTGATGATTCAAGCTCTATTTATCACATGACAAGCAGTGTTGACAGCCTCTGCCCAGAAGTATTCTAGTAGAGAGGAGTCACTTAGCATTGTCCTGCTAGCTTCTATCAGGGTTCTGTTCTTTCTCTCAGTCACCCCATTCTGTTGAGGGGTTCTGGGAGAGGAGAATTCTTGGGAGATACCTAGTTCTTGGCAGAATTCTGTCATGGCTCTAGACTGAAATTCTGTTCCATGGTCACTTCTAAATTTGACCACAGCACAGTCCATCTCATTCTGGATCTGCCTGACAAAGGTTTTCAAGATGTCTAGAGTATCTGACTTCTTTTTGAGGAAGAATACCCAAGTGAACCTTGAGTAATCATCAACAACTACAAGAGTATAGACTTTCCCTCCTAGGCTAAGAATTGGCATAGGACCAAACAAATCCATATGTAGTAGGAATAAACACCTAGAGGATTCTTTGTTAGAAATTCCTTTAAAGCTGGTCCTAGTATACTTTCCTAGTTGGCAAGCTTGACATGGACCATCTTTGATGCACTTAATGTCCGGTCCATTCCTAACTAGGTTTTGAGAGAAAAGCTTCCCTATTGTCTTATAGTTGATATGTGCGAGTCTCTTGTGCCATTGTACACATAAAGCCTCTTTACTATCAGCTACAAGGCAAATGGGCATGGAAGAATTTGTATTGAGAAAATTTAAATAATAAATATTACCACTCCTAGTGCCAGTTAAGGTGGCCTCAGAATTTGAGGATTTCTTAATTAGGCACTTGTCTTTGTGGAAAGTAATAACATAGTCTAAATCACAGAGTTGACTTGTGCTTATGAGATTGTGTTTCAATCCCTCCACATAAGCCACCTTTGTGATTGTAACTAATCCATTAGCAATGTTACCATAGCCCCTGGTCACTCCCTTTTCTGAGCCTCCAAAGATCACGGTTGGCCCATTCTCCACGGGGATGAACTCCCTTAGATACTTTCTGACTCCAGTCATGTGCCTGGAGCAGCCACTGTCCAAATACCAAATTGGAGATTGGTTGGTATTTGGACTTACCTGCAAAATAAGTTACTTCCCCTTAGGTACCCAATATGGATTGGGTCCTTGGTTTCTGTTAGGGTGATAGAAAGGGACAGCAAACCTCTGAGGATTCTGCACTCTCTTTGCATTGGGCCCTGTTGGGTTGAACCAACAGTCCAATGCAAAGTGGCCTACTTTCCCACAGCACCAGCACTCATATCTGTTATATCTTCTCTTCTGCTTCATTATCTGACTGGGGTGACAGTGCTGATGAGCAGGAGAGAATACTTCTTGCCTGACAGATTTTGGGTGAGCCAGACATGTGTGAGACTGGGGGGTGTTGGTCTCACCACATTTTGGTTCACCTTCTTTGGAATAGTCTTTATGGGGACATCCTTTCCACTACTCTTGATTGCTGTTACTGAGGGTTTGTGAGCTGAAGGACTTGACACCAGCACCTTATTGTAGGAAGGTCTAGTCTCAAAATCTTTGCCCTTAACTGTCTCCCGACTAACACCAGTACTTGCTCTGAACTGTCCAGAGAGGGTTTCAGTGATAGGCAGGATAGTCTTTGGCATCGAGAGGCTGGATGTCAGTTTCTTCTCAGCCAACAACATTTCCTCAAGGTCCTTAATGACCTTGTTCTTCTGTCCTAATTCAGCATTTTTAAGCCTTATGGCTTCCTTGAATTTGTTCACTTCTTTGCTCACAGTAGCCAGCTTTTCAGCTGTCTCCTGGAGCTCAGATTGAATATGCTTCAAGGAATCTAACTCCTTGGTTTGGACTTTAAGGAGTTTCTTGCAACCCTTGAAGGCTTTCCACAGGGCTTTGTATTGCCTTATTAGTTCAGATTCAACTTCATATTGGGATCTTGAGGCTGTGCTGTTAGCAACAGACATATCCTCATCATCATGCAAAGTATCTGCCACTGATTCAGAATCAGAGGAAGATAGAGAGGTTCTGTGATGTACCTTTCCAGGAGAGTTGTCATCCTGGTTGCCTTCGTTGATGGCCATCAGTCCAATGAGTGCCTCGTCCTCAGTTCCAGAGGAGCTTGAGTCAGAGTCACTCAACGTTCTTGTCTTTTTGGCCACGAACCCTTTTTCAGAGTTCCTCTTGCTCCTCGAGCTTCTTCTTTCTTCGTGGTTTCTTGACTCCTTCTTGGAGGGGCAGTCAGCAGCCATGTGACCTGTCTTGCTGCAGGAGTAGCAAACAGTATTATTTAAATCATATCTACTAGAGTTGGATATGTACCTGTCCTCCCTGGGAGCTTTTGATCTGTCACGAAAGTCAGATCTTCTGGAGCTCGAGGAGGAACTTCTGCTGTCGTCCCTCCTCCTTCTGTGTAGCAGTTTTCTGAATTGTTTTGAGAGGAAGGCCACCTCTTTATCAGTATCATCGGAATCAGAGGTGCTGGCTTCTGATTCCTCACCGTTCTCAGATCTATTCTGAGATGTCGAGCTCCTGCCCTTGGATCTTCTGGTGCTCTCAGCCTTTAGAGCAACAGATCTTTCTTTTGTGCTCGCCTTTGTGCTTTCTTCTTCTGCCTTCCTGGTGTTTAGCTGGAGTTCATAGGACAACAACTTCCCATACAGATTTTTGGGCTCCATCACGCCCAGTTGGCCCATCTCTCTGATGGCACAGATCTTGATGTCCCATTCTTTTGTGAGGGATCAGAGAAACTTGTCGTTTAGATCAGAGTTGGTGAACTCTCTGTCGTAGTTTCTCAGACCATTCACAATCTTGAAAAATCTCTCATGGCAGCTGGAGATTGTTTCATTCTTGCCCTGCTTGAAGGCCTCATACTCTTGATTGAGAAGGGATTTCCTATCATCCCTTACCTCTTCAGTACCCTCCATGTATACAATCAAGGAGTCCCACATTTCCTTGGCTGTTTTGCAGTGAATCAGATTTTGGAGGGTAGAGTCATCGATAGCACTTACGATGACATTTTGGGCCCTCTTATCTAGACCTGCCAAGGTCAGCTCGTCCTTGGTCATGTCCACATATTTCTTTATCACCATCCTTGTTGGATCAATGGTGGATGGATTTGTAGGGATGAAGGGACCCTGTTGGACTGTCAGATAGATTCTTGGATCAGCTGCCTCCATGAACAGGCTGACCCTCTCTTTCCAGATGAGAAAGTTCTCCTTCGAGCAGATTGGGAGTTTCATAGCTCTCATCTCCCGATTCTGATCTCCACCAGCCATGGTGAGTCGTTCCACGATCTAGATCAGACTGTTAAGTCTACTTTTGATCAACCTCGCTTTGATACCACTTGTTGTTTGTGGAACGATCACTTAGAGGGGGGGGGGGGGTGTTAGGTGATCTTGGTTCTTTTGTAAAATATTTGCGCGAGTTCTAATTAGTTAAGCACAGTTCAATGATAACGCACAAAGAAGCACAAATAGAGCACAGCAGACGACACAGCGATCTATAGAGGTTCCTCAAGACCGGGTGTCTTGAGTAGTCCTCTGTCCCTCTCCGCCTACCTAGCAGAGTGCTAGGCTCGGCAAACTCCGCCAAAAGATTCAGGCCCTTAAGCCTTACAACACGGACCCGCAAGTCCCAACAGCCTAGGCCCTCAAGCCCCTACTGCCCCCAAGCCCGCAAGCTCGACGCTCAGGCCCTCAAGCCCTACAACACGGACCCTCAAGTCCCAACAGCCTAAGCCCGCAAGCCCCTACTGCCCCCGAGCCCTCAAGCTCGACAAATCGCACCTGCAAGTGCACTGCCCTGGCCCGCAAGCCTCACAGCTCTCCAGCCCTCAAGCCAGACGGTTTGGCCCGCAAGCCTTACAATAGATTACAGAAATTAAAACTGTTTCTTCTGCCGGATGAAGATTGGCAACTTTAACCTGATGAGGATTGATTCCTTAAGATTGAAGAAGATTATTCTGATTCAGATCTTTGACGGCGCGGTTCTTCTTCAAATCTTTTCTTGGCCTTGTGGGGATTGGCTTCTTATCAGACGATGACGATGTCTGATTCTTTTTTTTCTCTGCAAGATGAACTGTTGTATTCAAAAGCAACGGCGGGATTCTTACTTGTTCTTTTTTTTCTTGCACGCAAAAAGGGTAAGGTTCTAGGGCATCCTCCTTTCTCTTTTATAAGAGAGCGAGGTCCCCAACGGTCTTCTGAAAAAGAACTATAAGTGTCAGACGCCTATTCCTTATGAGCATGCGCTGATTAGACAATCAGGCGGCGGCATTAAATGCTGACGGCGCGTCAGACACATTTGAATCTGTCTCGACGATATTACCATTATCACGATGACATGGAGACTGTATCGACGACAGAACTTTGTCGAATCTTTTGACTTTGGAAGATCTTCGACTCTTCTTGCTTCTGTCTCAGAGGTAGGTATCTCGACGATGCTAAACATTCTGGTGATCCTGCATATCCGACGATATGCTTCTTCAGACTGTGTCGTTGAGATCTTCTATATGGCTGTTTGTCGTCGAGATCATATTGTTCTCTCGATGACATGAGTTTCGCCAGACTCTTCCGGTCTTCACTTGTTCTCCTTCATGTCTTCTTTACGGTGATCCCCTTCTCCGTCGTTCACGCTAAGCCTTTTCAAC
The DNA here is from genome assembly GCA_033032865.1 of Dactylorhiza incarnata. Lineage (NCBI taxonomy): Eukaryota > Viridiplantae > Streptophyta > Magnoliopsida > Asparagales > Orchidaceae > Dactylorhiza > Dactylorhiza incarnata. The sequence goes on along the minus strand of JAWHQI010000003.1, from coordinate 13,218,259 downwards.
GACAAGGCCTCCTTGATGATGTCGACGATACTGTGTCTTTTCGACGATCTTCTTTCCTCTGCGTTCGATGATCACGCCACGTCTCAGCGGTCGACGAATGTGCCTGATCTCAGCGTGTCATCGCTGCATCTCAGCGGTAGCTGATCTCGTCTCTGCGATTGCTTCTTCCCCATCTCAGTGGGTCCGCTTAGACAGACCTTCAACTCTTGCATTGCTTCGTCATGAAGACGACAAGCATACTCTGTCGACGATATCACTTATTCTTCCTGATTTATAAGCTAGAGAAGTGATCAAATACAGAGTGACGTTTTCTTGACTTGGTGACTTTTTCAAATCAGGAATCATGTGGGCAAGATTCCCAACAGGTTTTTCCAAGAATCTTTGAGGCGTTGACAATCTTGGTGAAGCGAGTATACATTGAGTCCACGTCGTCATTTGGATCCACCCTGAACCTTTCAAACTCCGATTCCAGTTGGAATAGCTTTGAGTCCTTGACCTGCGAAGTACCTTCATGAGTTATTTCAAGTAAATTCCAAATATCATAAGCAGTTTCACAAGCACTAACTCTATTAAATTCGGTTATATCTAATGCGCAGAATAAAGCATTCATGGCTTTAGCATTATTTTTACATTTAGTTTTGTCCACATCATCCCACCTATCTCTAGGTTTTTCCATGGTTACTTCTCCAACAATATAAGTAGGAGTAGTATAAGGTGTTTCAATACTAGCCCAGACATATAGATCTAAATTTATTAGAAAATAACGCATTCGCGTTCTCCAATAATTATAGTCAGTTCCGGTGAAAAGTGGAGGTCTACTTATTCCTTGCCCTTCATGAAACGCGAGATCACGAGACGCCATTATTCCCGGTTGTTAAGCCTATTTGGAATAACCTGGCTCTGATACCACTTGTTGGATCTGTAGGCGTCCTTAGAGGGGGGGTGAATAAGGGTTTTAAAAACTTGTTCTTTATTTTGTGAAAACACTTGTGATTATTTAAATAAATGAAATACTAAAGAAAAAATCAAGTAATAAAATGAGAGACATGATTTTATTGAACTTTGAAAATAAGAGATTACAAAACTTGATTTCTTATGACGCTAGAAATCAAAGGCGATGAATGTAAAAAATCCTTTTTGTTTTCTATCCTGACACGTATCCCCATGTACCGGTGGCTTTAGCCTATCCCCCCCCCAGATAAGGCCTCAAGCCGCTCTAGCCTTCCTATCCCCAGAAAGGCCTCGAACACCCCCTAGATCTAACCCCTAGACCTAGTCGCCAACACGAGGCGAATTTACTACACGATGGAAATAAAGAGTAATAAAGAAAATACAAAATACAATATAAAAACTCCCTATAAAGAATTCTGGAGATGGTGAAGGCTCGCTGAATATTATCGTAGTCGAAGCAAGCGATCTTCACGTTGCATAAGCGTTGATCCGGTTCTCCACCAATCCTTTGTTTGAAACTTGAGAGGGAGAAGGATGCTCTGGAAATACGGCCCTTGCAGAGAGTAACAAGTGCTGGAATTAGGGCTCTCTCAAATCAGTAGTAAGAGACACGAGAGCATCCTATTTATAGGCTTTTGAGCTAATGCCGGCGTTGAGTGCTAACGCCTGGCGTTGACCTATTTTAGTATCATTTTGATGGCTCGGATCTTCTGATGAGGAAGGAGATATTGCACTTTAGGAAGCTTTCATTTTAGGCAACCCTAACGCCTGGCGTTGACGCTAACGCAGGCGTTGGCACAAATCATTCCTAAAGCACAGCTGCAATCACGGCTGCTTCCCTCTTGCCATAAGCATCGATCCATAACGCCCGGCGTTAAGTCCTAACGCCTGGCGTTGACTATTCATTTTATCTTCAATTCAAAAGCCATCAACAGAGCAGTATCCTAGTGTCAGACCTGTTCAAACTTGCATGCTAAACACATAGGCAAACAAGATCAAATACAAGTAGGATTTGTTATTCTCAAATCAAGGGATGCGGAAAACCATGTTCCAACAAGAGGCATCCTGTTGATGACGTAGGGAGCACAAGACATTCCCTCCACCCAGAAGGACCTTGGGATACTCTTGGCATGCAGCCAACACTTGCTGGTCTTCGTCAGATGACGGATCTTCCGCTCTGCAACTCTGTTTTGTTGTGGAGTATGTGCACAAGTAAGCTCCCTCCGGATGCTCGCCTTCCTGCAAAAACTAGAGAACTCACCAGAGGTGAACTCCCCCCATTGTCAGTTCTCAGCTTCTTTACCCGCAGGCCTAGCCGACCCTCCACAAGCTCCTTGAACTCCACAAACTTGGCAAACGCCTCCGCCTTATCCTTCAGAAAATAAACCCAGACATATTTGGTGTGATCGTCGATCAACACCAGCATATACCTGCTGCCTCCGAGGCTTGGGGTAGTATTCGGTCCCATCAAATCACCGTGGATGCACTCCAACGGCACACTACCCCTTGTCTGCGACTTATCAAACGGCAGTCGATGAGACTTGCCAAACTGACATCCCTCGCAAACGTGACCGTCACCGTAGGAAAATAGACTAGGCATGCCCTTGACCAGACCCTTTATTGCCATAGCTTTCAGCTTATCCATTCCTACATGCCCCAACCTCTCGTGCCATATCACGACACTATTGTTTGTCCTCATCTTGTCAACATAAGAACTTGTCGATAAAATGAACAAGTCTTTTGCCCTTCTACCGACATGAACGACCTCGACCTTTACCGCCTCAACATTTCGTAGAAACTTCACTTCTGTTGGGCCGAACAGAATGTGATACCCAGCGTCTACAATGTTGGTCACGGAGAAGAGGTTTTTTTTCATTCCGGGCACATGATAGACACTCTTCAGCGTTAGTGGCCCTCTATCACTGCCCAAGGAAACGACCCCCACCTTCTTGACTGCATGCACAGTATTATCAGCAGTTATGATAGCATTATTACCTGAGTAAGGCTGTGCTGAAGAAAGCTTCGACTCATCCCCGGTGAGGTGATGACCACACCCCGAGTCCACGATCCAGTCCTCCTGATAGTTGATAGGAGCCGCAGCTCCGACAGAAGCCGAGAAGGCTCCTCCCCATCCTCCATCAATATGCCTGGCCTCCGCTTCCTCCTTCTCTGCAGCAGCATTCCCTGACTGAAGATTCACCCGGCAGTCCTTTCTGATATGACCAAATTTTCCGCACTTAAAGCATTTGGGACCTTCTCCCTTCTTTTTCCCTTCAGCCTTGGGAGCATAGCCCCTCTCTTGCTGTCCAGAAGTTGAAGGTACATTGCCTCCAGTGGTCTTCTTCTTCTTATCCCATCTCTTCTTCTTCCCTGTGAAGAGCACCTCGCCTTCTCCGCCAGACACTGACACCCCCGCCATCTACCTTGCCAGGCTCTCCTGCGATGCAAGCAGATTCTCCAGCTCCAGCAGAGACGGCTGATTTGCCCAACCCTGCACCGACATCACAAAGGTCACATACTCCTTCCACAAGCCGCGGATGATGTGCCTCTTCAGCTTCACCTCAGAAATTGGCTCATCAGGATCCAGTGCTGAAATCTCAGCGCACGGGTTCTTCAACTTCAGAAAGAACGTAGAGATAGAGAGATCTCCCTGAGCAGACCTAGCCAGCTCATTTTCCAGGAACTGTAGCCTCGCTACATTCTTCTTGTTAAACAGCCCGTCCAGGGCTCTCCAGATCTCCACAGCTGATCCACACCCCCAAGATGTGATCGAATAGATCAGGTGAAATTGCTCTTTTCAGAGTGAACTCAGCCTTCGCATTAGTTCTTCTCCAATTCCTCACCTCCTGACCATTATCCCCTTCTGGGACAACTTCCGTAGATCTAGGAGTGAGCAGGAATCGTACAACTTAAAGTTATAGCCAACAACCAGAAGCATATGAAGCAAAGTAGTCTTTATTGATAATAGCAGAAATCTTCATTACAGAGCGAGGTATACATGACGAGACATGATTTCGCCAGTACACAAAACCAAATGGAAAAATACAAGCTGAAGAAAAGAAAACTGGCGGTCTGAACACTGAGACCGCCTGACCGCGCGGTCTGAGAGATCGCCTGGCTAGAAGATGAGACCGCACGAACTGACCGCCGGTCACTTGTACACACCAACTAAAATCCGCGACCTTCCGAACTCCTCCACTGATTCTCCCGAACTCCAGCAACCCACACTGCAAGCTGCGAGACCGCCCGAACACTTTAGAAGAAGAGGTACTCACTGCTGTCTGCACAATCCACAGAAGCTGCACAAAGGAATTCAATTAGCAAACAACCCGAGCGGTCACACAAAGGAGACCGCGAGTTCTAGGTAGAGATTAGCTTACACTTGGTGCGATTGATTATGCTGCAACAGTAACTCCTATTTATAGGCTTGGGACCAGTTCTAGTCACCACCCTATGAGATAGAGTTACCACCCTTTGATCGCGCGACCAAGACCGGTCAACCCACACGATCAGCAGAAGATTGCTCTGCGCTTAGCGAGCTCGCCGGCTTCAACTCAGAACAGGAGATTGCTACTCCTCAAGAAGCCGCATGGTCATGACAACCCGAACGGTCATGACGCTCACCCAGACCAGTGTCCGCATATACGAGACCTCCTCCTCCAGAGACCGCAAACACTGGTGTCCGCATACACCAGCAGATCGCCAAGGACCAGCTTATGCGAACACACCGTGGAGACCGGACGACTAAGAAGATTTTAGTCAGTGCGCACTACCAAGAACCCGGATAGCCATCAGCCCACCCGCCCTGTGCGGTCACCAAACCAACCCGCACAGTACTGAACACAAACCCACCACGCGGTCACAGGAACTAGACTGCGCGGCCTCACCTCGGCATCCTTGGGAACAGAATGGCGGTCAAACAGAAACCAGGAGACTGCGGCTAGACCAGAGGTCAGACCGCAGGGGGGTGATCGCCAGGTCGTGCGGTCACACCAGACCGCCCGATAACCCTCCTAGACCGCCAACTTCATACTTCAATATTTTCAACACGTAGTCCCAGTACTCGCCCTGCTAGACCTAGACGAGGACGCACCGACGGGCGACCTAGGAAGGAGGCGCAGTTGGAGGAGGGTGAGCAAGCCATTCACGCGCGGGTGCTATTTTCCAGCCCGCCGAGTGCTCGCTACCCAGGCGAGGAGACCGGTCGAGTGCCCCCGGCTCGCCAAAAAGGGTCAGGGAGTCTGTTTCGTGAGCTGATTCTCTCAGCCCATATTCTGGAGGGATTCATGGAGCCCGCCATGTCCCACTGCACAGGCAAGGATGATCCCCTCCAGTAACTCCAGTGGTTTGAGGGCGTTGTCTCCATCAGGCAGATGATGGACGCGTTCAAGTGCAAGCTGTTCTCCATATCCTTCAAGCGGAAGGTGAGGGACTGGTTCCACCAGCTCCCTTCCAGGACCATATACAGTTTCAAAGACCTTCGTCGGAGTTTCCTGCTGCGGTTCGCCACATCAAAGAAGAGGAAGAAGGGGGGCGAAGCTCTCTTTTTGATCCAGCAGAAGGCCAAAAAGTCGTTGGGAAGCTAGATGGACCGGTTCCAGGAAGAGGTCCTCTTGGTCCATGAGGTGCCAAGGCACACCCTACAACTCGCCTTCACCCTCGGACTGCAATAAGTCTGTTCAAGATGGGACTTGCCCGAGATCCCCCTTTGTTATATGAAGAGTTGATCGAGCGGACAGGCCGAAAGATCTAGGGAGAGGCCACCAACGGCGCTTTCGTGGCAAAGTTGGCCAAGTGGGCCAGAGGAGAAGAGAAGGGGGCAGGGATAGTTCAACCCTCCGGGGTGGCATCCGGGCCGAAGACCTTTCCATCCCCCAACTCAACATGCCATGTCAATCAGCCGAGGAGGGAGAAGAGGAAGAAGGAATCGCCCAGGAGGGGCAGAGAGGGGGAGGCTGGAGTTGCCATACCGTGACTTTCACCAGGAGGAAGGCCACGCAACAGCTACCTGTCCCGAGTTCTTGGAAATTAGAGGGGGAAGGAGAGCCCCGACGGGACAACAACAACTTCAATATGCCATAAGAGGAGGAGAAGGAGCGGAGGTAGAGGACCGGGTCAATGCAGGGTCCAAAGGAGGGATCGGGGTGATCTACGGGGCGAGCGGGGGAGGGATCGAGGCCACCTGAAAGGGGAGCCTCCACACCATCTATCGTCGGAGTGTCGCCTCGACCTCTAAGACCCCACCCCAGGAGGAGAAGATCACCTTCACCAACAAGGATATACCCGTGCATGATGATCCATTCTGCAATGTGCTAGTAATCCAAATAGCGATCGAGAACTTTACGGCCTCCAGAATCCTCGCGGATAATGGGAGTTCCGTCAACGTGATCTTCAAGAAAGCCTTCGATGAAATGAAGGTGGAGGCAAAAAGGGTAGTCACCTCGGATGGACCTCTCTTTGGATTCTCCGGATAAAGGAAAGAAGTGGAAGGAGGAGTCGAGCTCCTCATAACTCTGGGGGGAACATCCATGAACTATCGGTTTGTCATCGTCGACGCTCTGATTAGTTATAATGCCATCTTTGGATGACCCCTCATCAGTGCATTTTGGTGTGTGTCCTCCTTCTTTTATCAATGTTTAAAGTACAACATTTGGGAGGGGGGTCCAAATCCGAGTAAGGGGAGACCCTAAGGTGGCTAGGCAGTGCAATGTCACTGTCGTCAACACCGTCACCAGGAAATAGGAAGCAAAGTTGGTGGACAAAGCTATGGAGGGACAAGACAGTTGGAGGCGGCAGAAGAGATCTGAATGAAGGAAGTCATCACCACGGACGGGAGGCCGGAAAAAGTGCAGGTCAGCGGGAGGCTGAGCGAGGAGGACAGGAGAAGATCCACGAGTGCATCCAACAAAACATCGACATCTTTGCATGGAGCGCTGTAGACATACCGGGGATCGATGCGGACGTGGCGTGTCATCGTCTCAACCTCGACCCCAGCGTTCGCCCCATCCGCCAGAAGAAGAGAGCTACGACAACTACTCTGGCTGGACCCATCCGAGAAAAAGTGGAGAAGCTATTGAAGGTAGTCTTTGTGTCGGATATCTAGTACCCAGGCTGGGTCTCCAATGTTGTAATGATGAATAAAGGAGATGGAAGGTGGAGGATGTGTATCGACTTTTCATTATTAAATAATTCATGCCCCAATGATTGTTATCCTTTGCCTCAGATCGACGCACTGGTAGACTCAGCCGTCGGTTTCCCTGTGATGAGTTTCTTGGATGACTTCTCGGGATACTATCAAATCTGAATGCACTCGTCGGATGTCAAATACGTTTCCTTCATCACGGACGATGGGTGTTATTGCTATAAAATGACGCCCTTTGGGTTGAGAAATACGGGATCCACATACCAAAGTATGATGGATCATGTGTTCAGGGAGCAAAAAGGTAGAAACTTAGAGGTCTATGTGGATGACCTAATGGTGAAGAGCAGGGATGTAGGGTCTCACCTACAGGACCTGACACAAACATTTGCAACCCTACGGAAGTTCAAGATGAGGCTTAACCCTCTGAAGTGTGTCTTTGGGGCAGGGAGGCAAAAGTTTCTTGGTCACCTCTTCACCCATGCAGTTGTAGAGCCCAACCCCGATAAGGTGAGGGAGATCTTAAACTTGGAGTCCCATAAGAATGCAAAAGAGGTCCAGCGGCTGACAAGGAAGTTGACAGGATTAAGCAGGTTCCTCTCCCAAGCGGGGGAGAAATGCGCGCCCTTCTTCAAGGTGTTGAGGGGAAGTCAGAAATTTGAATGGACTTCAGAGTGCTAGGAGGCCTTCCAGCAGTTAAAGAGGCATCTCACGCAGGAACCTCTACTCCAAGGACCTAGAGTGGGGGAGGACCTGGCTTTTTATCTGGGAGTGGGATCTGAGGCGGTGAGCTCAGTCCTGGTCCGGGAAGAGGGCAGGAAGCAGCTCCATGTCTACTATGTAAGCAGGGTCTTAAAGAAGGCAGAGCTTAAGTACCCCATCCTTGAGAAGTTGGCGTCATCCTTGATCATCTCGGCCAGAAAGCTTTGACCGTATTTCCAAGCGCGTTCAATCAAAGTAGTGACTGACCACCCCCTCCGCAACATCATGGAGGGTCAAAACATTCAGGGAGGTTGGCAAAGTGGTCGGTAGAGCTGAGCGAGTTTGAAATTTTCTGTTGGATCTGATGGCGCCCTTAGAGGGGGGGGGGGTGAATAAGAGGTTTATAATTTTTTAGATAAACTGAGTGATTTTTTGAAAACAGAAACCTTTTGATTATGTTGCTAATGTCAGGCGTTAAGAGTCAACGCTGGGCGTTAGCTCTCCAGAAAATAATTTTCACAGAAATATGTAAGTGATTTTACGAAATCCTAAATGAAATACAATTCCTGAAAATCAGAGATAATGAAAATGAACATTATATTTCAAAAGAGAATTACAAGATAAAATTTCAATAATGCTTGAAATTAAAGGCGACAAAGTAAGATTCACTTTTTGTTCCTTCATAGGTCCTTCTCCCAAGGACCAGTTGGCTATAACCAATCTTTCCCCAGATAAGGCCTCTAGCCACCCCCTAGATCTACCCTAGATATAGTCGCCACGCACAAGGCGGAAAATTTCCCCCTAAACTGAACCCGGCCTAGTCACCACATGCAAGGCGGCGAATTCACTACCGTTACAAGAAAATAATGAAAAGATAAAAGAAAATTCAGAACAAAAGACTCCCTATTTTGAAGAGCGCTAAAGGAGATGTTGAAGACACGCAATGATCATCATCGGAGTTGAAGCAAGCATCCTTATTCAACTTTGATCGTTGAAAATCTCCTTCTCACTTTTGTTCCTCAATGGTGGTGTTGGGAGTACTCTCTGAATTCGGGATGAAATGCTCTCACAGAAGTCTGGAATGAAGGCTTGGATGTATGTAACTTTGAGAAATGAAATCAGCTCTTTAAATAGGCACGGGAGCTAATGTGTGGCGTTAGGTAGTTAACGCCAACGTTATAGATCGTGTATAGTCGTGACTGAGATCGTGTAACCGTCAGGATTGTGGCAGAGATCGTGGACTCAACGCGTGCGTTAAGTGACAACGCTGGCATTGTCACTTGCTTCTCGACGCAATATCTTCTCCACGTCATTCCCTTCTCGACATCATCCCTCTTCAACGATAAGTTAACGCAGGGCGTTAACTTCTTAACGCGGGGCATTAACTCTCTTTTCAGATAATCGTCATCAATCAGCATCATGTTCATATGGTTATTTAGCTATAGTACATACATACTATAAGCACAAGCAAGATCAAATACATAGTGTGATTTGTTATTCTTAAACTAAGAGATGTGGAACACAAGCTCCAACAATCTCCACCTTTTGATAATAACAAACCAACTAATAAGAAATAAAACATAATTAGAGTAGTTTTTATAGTATATGTTAAGCGGGATAATCATGCATACTCCCCCTATGTGGATACTCCCCCTACATGAATGCATTTTCAAATTTACTCCCCCTAAATAATAGATTTCTCTAATTTATTTCTTCAATTTATTCTCCCCCTTTTGTTATAATTAAAAGGAAGTGGGTTAGAGTAGTAGCAATATGAAATGTCATGCATTATGTAGATATAATAGCAATTTTTAAAAAAAAAAGTGAACACAGCGAAAACAATCTTGAACATCTTTAAGCATTTGTAAGCACAAAATATAATAAGCGTTTAAGTCAAATAAGTAGATGTTTGAATTTCAAAAGTTGCATGTAGATGTTTGAATTTTAAAATTAGCTAGCAAGATTATAAAATATCAAGGAAAGATATGTTTACAATGTCAATTAATTTGCATTTCAAGTAAACATAAACATTGTAAAGATCATGCTTTGTTATCTAGTGCATTTACTCATGATTGTAGAAAATAGTGTAGGTATGCTTTAGGTCCAATTCTCATGAGTGAAAGTATTATAAATGATAATGATGTGTTCAATAAGGGCGTTTTGATAAAGTATACAAGTGTATAAATCAAACCACGTGAAACTATGTAATGTAAGAATATAACTTGAATTGAATATATACAACTTTACTTCCACAAATTTCAATGCACATAAAGATTTTTATTTATAAAGAGAAGTAGTCAAAATTTTAATTGCACAAGACACTTTACAATTTTTGGTGGAGTTTTCCTTGTCATATATTTTTCTTTTTTTTGAATTGTTTTTGGTGACCAAGGACTCCAAATTCACTTGTTATTACAATTATAGAAATTTTATTTTATATACCACATTTCTCTAAATACATGTGCATGAAAAACAAAGAATTCAAGAAAGAATTCAATGTTGTGTAGGTAAACTATTTATGAAATTCAAAATAAGTTCTTATACTAAGATTTAAAACACATGTAGATTAACCAAAAAAGTGTAAGTGAGAAAATCATTATCAAAGATAAAAACTTTACTCATACTTAGAGACATGTAAAAACATTTCTACACATGTAATGTATAACCAAATTCTTTGCACATTTTAAGATATTATTGAAGGCATAATAAAATCAAAACAATGTTTTTAAGAAACTTGAAGGTTTAAATTAAACATTTTAAATAATCTTTAAGCAATATATATAATCATCCTTGAATTAAACATTTAAGCATATATATATATATGGAAGGAAATAACAACAAAAAATTGAAAACTTAAAAAAAAAGAGAAATAAAATAAAATACTGCAATAAAATAATATCAAGAATTTTTCAATAACACATGAAAAAAAATTTGGAGCAGAGAGGCTAACGCCAGGCGTTAGCTTCTTAACGCCGAGAAAGAACACTAAATTTTGACTTTTTAAAAAATCTTTTTCACGATTCATTTGTAATATAAAGAAGCCTTCTTACAGTTGAAATTTCAAACATTATAGAGTTGATTTGAAGGCACTTTTAGCATGTTTTTGGTGGTTTTAAAATAGTTTTTACATTTTTATTGATTTTTGATTTTTTTTAAATGCAAATAAATATAACAAAGTACATAAGATAATTTTGATAGATTTTTATAAGGTTTAAAGTGACATTTCTAAGACACCTAATTCTAACATAAGCATGTGAAAATGTGCATCGGGTAGAGGTTTGGTAAAAATGTCGGTAAGTTGTGATTCAGTCCATATAAAGCTAATTTTAACATGTTCCTTCTTAATATGATCTCTAATAAAATGATGTCTGACATTTATATGTTTAGATCTAGAATGATGTACGGGATTGTTTGTGAGATCTATAGCGCTCTTGTTGTCACACTTTAATTCTATGTTATTTAGATAAACACCAAAGTTCTCTAACGTCTGGGTCATCCATAAAGCTTGTGCATAACATCTACCTAGTGCGATATATTTGGCCTCGGTGGTGGAGAGGGGCAACAGAATTCTGTTTCCTACTCGACCATGATATGAGTGAAGGGCCTATAAAATGACACGTGTCACTAGTGCTCTTATAATCTAATGAACATCCCGCATAGTTCGAATCAGAAAAACTGTGTAAAATAAAACAATCATTATGAGGATACCATAAGCCTAATCTAGATGTTCCAATTAGATATCTAAATATACGTTTAACCGCTTTTAAATGTGATTCTTTTGGGTTAGCTTGAAATCTCGCACATAAACAAACGGAAAACATAATATCGGGTCTAGATGCGCTTAAATATAGCAATGAACATATCATTCCTCTATATAATGTTTGATCATTAGAAATATCGACTTCATCTTTTCCTAATTTTAGTGATGCACGCATTGGTGTATTAGCTTGTTTTAGGTTTTCAAATCCAAATCTTTTAGGAATATCATGAACATATTTAGTTTGACATATAAAAATACCTCTTGTTTTTGTGAGATTTGAAATCCTAGAAAATAAGTGAGTTCTCCTACCAAGCTCATTTCAAATTCATTTTTCATCACTAAAACTACTTCATTACACAACTCTTCATTAGTGGCTCCAAATATAATATCATCAACATAAATTTGCAATATAATAAAATCATTATCTACATGCTTAATGGAGAGTGTATTATTCGCACTTCCCATTTTATAACCGTGCTTTATAAAAAAATAATGATAATCTATCATACCAAGCATGTGGCGCTTGCTTCAATCCATAAAGCGCTTTCTCTAATTTATACACATGATTTGGAAATTTTTTACTCACAAAACCGGGGGGTGGTTCTACATAAACTTCTTCTTTTATAATCTCATTTAAAAATGCACTTTTAACATCCATTTGAAACAATTTAAATCTTTTAAAACTCGCAAATGCAAGAAATATTCTGATTGATTCTAGGCGAGCAGCGAGTGCAAAAGTTTCATCAAAATCTACCCCTTCGATTTGTGAATATCCGTGTGCAATTAGTCTAGCTTTATTCCTTGTTATCCTAGAGTCACCATCTTGTTAATTTTTGAAAATCCATTTGACTCCTATAACTGGATGATTAGATGTTCTCTTTACTAAATTCCAAACCTTATTACGTTCAAATTGATTTAATTCATCATTCATATCTAAGAACCAAAATTCATCATTTAGAGCGGTTGAAACGTTTTTAGGTTCTATTTCGGATACAAAACAAAGGTTGGAAAAAGACTCATGTAGAGAAGAACGAGTACTTACCCCTTTTGACGGTTCTCCTATCACAAGCTCCCTTGGATGATCTTTAGTAAACTGCAAAATGCTTGGAGGAACATATTCTACTATCACATCTTCTTTTTTTCTTCTTTTTTTTCTCCAAGCGATTCATCATCCTCATGCTCCAAAGTGGGAATGGGTTCGTCTTCGTTTCCTGTATGATTAGTATCTACACAAGGAACAAACTCATCAAATCTTATATGTATAGACTTTTCAACTACTTTAGTTCTTTTATTATATATTCTATAAGCTTTACTATTTGAAGAGTACCCAATGAAAATTCCCTCATCACATTTTTCATCAAATTTTCTTAGTGCATCTCTAGTGTTTAAAATGAAACACTTACAACCAAACACATAAAAATAAGATACATTCGGTTTTCTTTTAAAATAAAGCTCATAAGGTGTTAATTTTAAAATAGGATGAAGCATGATACGATTAAAAATATAACATGAAGTATTAACCGCTTCGGCCCAAAATGATTTAGGCAACCCATATTCACAAAGCATAGTGCGTGCTAGCTCTTGAAGGGTTCTATTTTTTCTCTCCACTACACCATTTTGTTGTGGTGTGCGAGGAGCAGAAAATTCATGTTTAATTCCTAAATCATTACAAAAAGAAGAAAACTTATCATTTTCAAATTCTCCTCCAAGATCCGAGCATATGCAGTTAATTTTTAGATCAAATTTGTTTTGAATATGAATGCATAGTTTAGTAAATTCAATAAATGCATCAGATTTGGAAGATAGAAATAAAGTCCAACAAAATCTAGAATAATCATCAATTATTACAAAAGTATATTTTCTACCTCCTAGACTAGAAGTGCTAACCGGTCCAAATAAATCCATATGAATTAATTGAAGTGGTCTAGTAGTAGAAATTACATTTTTGCTTTTAAAAGAATATTTTTGAAAAAATTTCTTTTTGGCAAGGGGTACAAAAAGAAGATAAATTACCATTAAGCATAGGTAAACCTTTAATTAATTTATCTTTTGATAATTTCAAAATAAGCTTGGTGCTACAGTGACCAAGACGCCTATGCCAAAGTTCTAATTCTTCATTTTTAGAAATAAAGCATTTTAAAGACGATTGTGAAAGATCATTAAAGGCAATCATATACACATTATGAATTATAGGTGTGGTGAGTACGACATCATTTGTTTTAGAATTTATAATTTTGCAAAGATTTGTAGATGATTCAAATAATACATTTAAACCCTTATCACATAATTGACTAATTGAAATTAAATTATGTTTTAAACCATCTACAAATAAAACATTTGAGATTGAGAACGAATCGTTGCCCATTGTGTCGATGCCCATGATCCTTCCTTTTCTGTTATCACCAAATGTCACCAAACCTCCTTTCTTCATCTTAAGGCTAAGAAACTTTGCTTTGTTACCCGTCATGTGTTTGGAGCATCCCGAATCCAAATACCACACATCCTTTTTGTCCTTAGCCTGCCAACATACCTAAAAGGAGATGAGAGTAAAGATTCGGATACCCAAGAGGTTCCTCCCATAGAATAGGTGAAAACCTTAGGCACCCAGATTTGCTTTATAGCACTACGACCATTTTTCCTACAAGAGTTTGAGGTGTGTCCAAATAAATGACATTTAACACACGATATAAAAGGGGATAAGACCCTTTCAGAAGTTTTGGATAAACTCTTGCTGGAATATGAGGTAACATTTGTATTTTGAAATGGTTTTTTATTAAAAGAATTTAAGTTTCTGGATTTATTATTAACACCGGCGTTAAGAGTTAATGTTGGGCGATAGCTTCCAGTAACATATCCAGGGCCAAATTTGGCACTACCATGACATTGGTTGGCCAAGATCATGTCCAGAGATCTTTGCCCAACTCCAAATTTCTTACTAGCCATATTTAAATCATGAATACGAGCTTTGAGAGCAGTGTTTTCTGTTACTAACATAACGCACGGATTCGCAAAACTTTTCTTTCCTTCTTATATTTGAGAAAGAGAGGTTTTTAAAGTTCTTTCTAAATCCCCCTTATCCTTAGTAAGAATTTCGATAGTGGAGTAGGACTCTTCAAGTTCTTTCACTCTTGCCAAGAAGTGATTGCACTCTTGGCAAGATACCTTTTCTTTCCCTAATTGTTTAGATAATTTTTTGTTTTCTTTTAACAATAGTTTATTTTCAGAATTTAGAAGATCAATATCTTTTAAACTTTTATCAAAAAATTTGAATGTTTGTAAATACTCAATATATAAATCATCATGAGTAGGAAGAGTTACCTCAGTGTCACTTTGGACACTGCTTTCATCATCGGATAGTGTGTTGCTCTTCGTCATGAGGCACACATTGGCTTCTTCTTCACTGCTGGAGGATGAGCTGCTTGATTCGTCGGAGGAGTCATCCCATGTAGCCGCCTTTAGGACCTTCTTCTTCTCTTTTTCTTTGTGCCCCTTTTCTTTATGCTCTTTCAGATATTTCGGGCAATGGCTCCGGATGTGTCCGGTCTTTCTACAATGATAGCACTCTGGTGGTGGTCGCTGATCACCGTCCTCGTTGCTACCTCTTCCTTTCTTCGATGAAGATCCCTTCTTGATGAAATATTTCCTGAAGGTGTTTCTCCTTTCCGGATTCTTCGTGAACCTTTTGAACTTCTTCACAAATAGGCTCTCCTCATCCTCTTCATCATCATCTCCGTCAACCTCCTTCTTTAACTTCAATGTTAAGGCCTTCTTCTTTGGCTTCCTATTGTACTCTTATTGTTGAATCTTGAGTTCAACCTCATGAGTCTTGAGGTTCCCAATGAGGCTCTCAATTTGAAGCTTCTTTAAATTTTGCAACTCTGAGATAGCCGTCACCTTTGGATTGAACTTTGGAGGGAGAGACCATGGAATTTTTCTCACCAAGTTGTCGTTTGAGAACACCTTTCCAAGTACTTTTGAGTCATTGACGATCTTGGTTAACCTTGTGTGCATTGAATCTACGTCTTCGTCCGCCTCCATCCAGAATTTCTCATATTCGGATTCAAGTTGGAAAAGATTTGAATCCTTGACCTGTAAAGTACCTTCATGAGTGAGTTCTAATAAATGCCATATATCATAAACAGTTTCGCAAGCACAAGTTCTATTAAATTTCGTTCTATCCAAAGCACAAAATAAAGCATTCATAGCTTTAGCGTTATTCTTGCATCTTATCTTGTCGTTATCATCCCATTTGTCTCTTGGTTTTTCCATAGTAAGTTCTCCAACAACAAATGTTGGTGGAGAGCAACATTGTCTTATCATACCCCACACATCATTATCTAAAGCAATTAAAAATAAACGCATTCTTGTTTTCCAATAATTATAATCAGTACCGGTAAATAGGGAAGGTCTACTAATCCGTTGACCCTCAACGAAAGCATGATCATGATGCGGCATTATTCCCGATTGTGAAACCATTTTGGAATAACCTTCCTCTGATACCAAGTGTTGGATCTGATGGCGCCCTTAGAGAGGGGGTGAATAAGGGGTTTACAATTTTTGAGATAAACTGAGTGATTTTTAGAAAACAGAAACATTTTGATTATGTTGCTAACGCCAGACGTTAAGAGTCAACGATGGGCGTTAGCTCTCCAGAAAATAATTTTCACAGAAATATGTCAAAGTGATTTTACTTATGAAATCTTAAATGAAATACAATTCTAGAAAATCAGAGATAATGAAAATGAACATTATATTTCAAAAGAGAATTACAAGATAAAATTTCAATAACGCTTGAAATTAAAGGCGACAAAGTAAAATTCACTTTTTGTTCCTTCACCGGTCCTTCTCCCAAGGACCGGTTGGCTATAGCCTATCTTTCCCCAGATAAGGCTGTTGGATCGTATAGCGCCCTTAGAGGGGGGGGGGGGTGAATAAGGGTGTGTCTTAAAAATTAATTTTTACTTAGTAATTTTTAAAGAGATTTTACTTTACTAAAAAATTACTTCTAAATACTTTCAAACCAATGCAATTTTAGTATTAAACCAAAACACAAATTTCTAAGATAAAGATTATGCCACCAAATATGTAATTAAAGAAAAGGACATAATTATATTAATCATGAAATTTGAGTACAATAAAAATGATCTTAACAATGCTTAAGATCAAGGCACAATTATATTAATAAAAAAATTCTACAATTTTGGTTTACCAATCCTTCTCCCAAGGATCGAAAGGCTATCGCTTGTCTCTCCCAAGACCAAGCCCAAGCCTATCCTCTAGATCTTCCCAAGATCTAGACGTAGCACACAAGGCCACGATTTCCCACCAAGCCATGCAAGGACTTGGACGCTCCGCACAAGGAAGCGATTTTCCCTTAAGCCGCGCAAGGACTTAGACGTCGCACGCAAGACGACGATTTCTCTACCAATACAAAATGAAAAGTATGTGAATGAGAATATAATATGAAAAGAACAACTCCCTAGAAAATCAGATCTCTGAACGGATTGTGGAAGCCTCGAGATGATTGATGATGTAGAAGCGCGCCCGATCTCATCTTCAATCTTCAATCCTTCTTTGCACAAATGGGAGTTGAGGAGGTTCTGGAGCTCTCTGGTTCGTATGCACTCAGGAAGGGACTGGAATTCTCAAAAGCTTGGAATGCACGAACCAAAGGAACCAATTTATAGAAATTCACTGTCGCCTGGGCGACAGTGACTGTCGGAATTTTCCGACAGCGCTAAACTGCCGCTGGAGTGCCGTCGTGGGTGGAGTCGTGGGCAGTTGTTGTAACCTCCGCGCTGTCGCCTGGGCGACATCGCTGTCGGATTTCCGACAGTGCAAAACTGCCGGTCGTGGGTGGAGTCGTGGGCAGTTGTTGTAACCTCCGAGCTGTCGCCTGGGCGACATCGCTGTCGGATTTCCGACAGCGCAAAACTGCCTTTCGTCGATCTGCCGTGGAGGGAAGTAGTTGTAACATCTCTGCTGTCGCCTGGGCGACAGTGGCTGTCGGAATTTTCCGACAGTGAAATTTTCCCACATTCAATTTTAGCTCCAGCAGCAATGTGAACATCTCATACCTGTTATCTGCACACCATTAATGAAAATAGAATCAAATACAAATGGGACTTTGTTATTATCAAACCGGAGGAGTGCGAAACGCATGCTCCAACAATCTCCCCCTTTTGATAATGACAAATCCGTATAAAAAGAAATCATGTCTATTTAGATTTGATTTTAACCTTTGGTGTGTGCACAAAAAATAAATAATCTACCTCTAGATGAAAGCTCCCCCTAAATGAATGCTCCCCCTAAATATATGCTCCCCCTAAATATATGTTCCCCCTAAATATATGATGTATTGTGTGGGTGGAATATTTAGGTGTAATAGATTTATGATTATTCTTTTTATACTTTTAATTCTCCCCCTTTTGATATTAGCAAAAGTTAATATTAGAGAAAAGAGTAGATCTTAAGGGAATGGATATAGGATATAGAAAGAAAGAGTAAGCAGAAGCACTTTTTTTGTGGAAATGATTGAATTCCATGAAATAATAGGAATATGCCATAGTATGAATAAACTCATGAAGTGACGGTATAGCCATATGAAGTAATGAAACAAAATAACTTAAACATGAGGAAGATCATTTGAAAGTATCATAGAAAGACACAATAGTGTATAGAATTATGGAATATTTTTGGTCCAATTCTCATGAGATGAATATTTATATAACATAATGATGTGTACATATGATACTTAGATCAAACATATGAAGTTCTTTAATTTACATGATCATTGAAATGTAGAACATAATAAAAGCATATAAAGTCAACTTTGACTTTGAAGATATAGCACAAGATGATTAGAAAACCATTTTTCTTTTGCACAAGACACTTTACAATTCTGTCCAAGGTGCTTAACCTCACAATGCTCATTAAGACTTATCAGGAGGGTAAGTAGTGCTTGGTGGAGTATCCTTGTCTTTATTTTAAATTGTTTGATCACAGATGTGATATCTTAATTTTGATATATTGATATTTTTTTTTGTAATTGACCAAGGATCTCCGAATTCACTTGAATCGCAAAAGATGGTGTAATTTTGTTGTGCTAACAAATCAAGGCTGAAAGTTGTATTTAAGAAGTGCTATTTTATTATGTTCAAGCAAATATGATCCATGTATATATTAAAGAAGTAGACATATGTATTGATCAAAAGAAGTGAACGTGATAGTTCATTATGATAGATAAACAATTTCTCATACTTAGAGGCATGCGAAAACAATTTCCAATGGTCTAAACAACTAAGTAGAAGTGTCAATACGATGATAGCTTGGAAATGAAATCATATAAACATGTAAGTCATTTTTTTTAAATAAATAGCATATGGTTTGTCCTCAAGTCATGAGGTGAAGCATTAATAATGACATATAACTATTGTAAATCATCAAAGGGACCCAAAATTGAAGTTTTGTCAAAATGGGAGCTGTCGGAAATTTCCGACAGTCACTGTCGCCTGGGCGACAGCCAAAAATATAAATAGGGCTGGGGACCGAGTCAAACCCTATTGTGCATCATTTCCTGGAGTTAAAAACGAGAGGAAGGCTGTCGGAAGTCGGCGACATCCCTAGATCTAAGGTATGGATTTATGATTTTGGTGTTTTTAACTCAAAATTTTTTAGGGATTTGTGATTTTGATAGTAGAGAAGAAGGAAAATATAGTTTTCATTTTGATTTTTGATGAATGGTGTAGTTTTTTTTTTTTAAAAATTTGATCTAGTTTAAAACAAGTGGATCTGGTTGGTTCTTTATTAAAAATGTTATGATTGTTTGATTCTTGTGGTTGAAGGTTTCCATTTGTTCATTCTCTAAAGGATTTTTGTAGATCTAGTTTAGTGAAGAAGGTTGAAGATGATGAATAGTAAAGGATTTGGAGAATATTTTGATTTGAAAAACATATATATATATATATATTTTTTTGTAAACTTGATGTTGAAATAATATTGATTTTGAGTAGATCTGGAAGTGTATGTAAAAATTTTCGAGA
Source organism: Dactylorhiza incarnata (assembly GCA_033032865.1). Taxonomy (NCBI): domain Eukaryota; kingdom Viridiplantae; phylum Streptophyta; class Magnoliopsida; order Asparagales; family Orchidaceae; genus Dactylorhiza; species Dactylorhiza incarnata. The sequence goes on along the minus strand of JAWHQI010000003.1, from coordinate 13,198,665 downwards.
GAAGTTCACTTGGAGAGCTGTCGGAAATTTCCGACAGTCACTGTCGCCTGGGCGACAGTGTTCCACTGCATAACACATGTGTAATCTAAAATTTTTTTGTTATTTGCAGAATGGCTTCAAGTTCCAAAGCTCGAAGGAGTACTTCGGAAGATGCACATAGTTCATATCAAGTTTTTCCTGGGGTGGAGAAAGCTATTGTTGGAGTTGCGAAATATATTGAATTTGATTCGCCGAAGCATGATCATATCTATGATCGGCTTGCGAATGCAGGTATTCTCTCAATAATCTCACCAGAGGGGTTTTCTTCCTTTTTCATTGGTGAATCTTATAACCATTTGGAAGACCCAAATTTCACTGAATTGGATGGAGGAGTGAGATCAAGGATCCAAGGTCAACATGTGGAAATAGCACATGTTGATCTAAGAGAGGAATTCGGACTAGTGATGTGTGAAAATATGCCTGATATAGTGGAGAATTATCGAAAGGATAGAGATTGGACCCTTGTAAACATGAGTTTACATGGGAATCAAAAGAAGACTCTTACCACTGAAGTTACATCACTCACTCCGGATGCTTTCTTAGTTCAAGATATATTAAGGAATTCAGTGATGTTGAAGAGTGGAGATACAAGAAGTATTACGGCTCAGTTGACCCTCTTTACATACTACATTATGGAGGATAAGCTTTTTGATGTGGCGGACTTCATACTCTCCCAGATTAGGTATGTGTATAGATTAAAGCATCCAAGATGGGTGAAGGTTCATACGCTGCCAATGGGGGCGGTAATTCAGCGTGTACTCTATAAGAAGTACGGATGGATAGTGCAAGGTTCTTATTTGGATGATTGTTATCCGGAGATATATTATACGGGTTCAATGAAAGTGAAGAAGCCGCAGAGAAAAGCCCATCCGGGGATTGAGATTAGAGAGCCGCCATTGCCTAGGGCAGGATCACTACGAGAGCCCATTGATGATTTACGTGATTCACTAGAGGATCACAAGAGGGAAGTGAAGAAGGACCGTAGTCGAATGCAGAAATTTATGAAGTTTCTCGTCAAAGGTCTGAAGTTAAAGCCAACTCTGGAGGAAGAGGCCGAATGGCAAGTTCCGGACGAAGAACCGCCACGCGAATCAGTGAGGCGGACTCGCCGTGGTAAAGCCGTGAGACGAGGACCTCCAGAAGATTGTTCAGAGAGCAGCGGGGTTGGTTATGAAGATTCAGAGTAGTTTCTTCAGGTTGCTGCTGCTGGGAGATGTCGGAAATTTCCGACATCCACTGTCGCCTGGGCGACAGTGAACTTCTGCAGATTTCTATGAATTTGATCATTATGTTGTTCTCTACTGTTTTAATTTGAACAATATTGATGTAATATTAATGATGTTTGAATTTTGTTAACTCTTTTGAATTTCTATTGTTTGATTTTTAAAATTTAGGCTTTTGTTTTTTAAATTGTTTAGGTTTTGTGAATTTTTTTTTATTTTATAGGCTTTAAATAGTGATATATTTATTGTGAAATGTCTAGAATTCCCAATTCTAGCCTAAGCATAGAAAAACGGGAATCCGGTAACGGCTTAGTGAATATATCCGCTATTTGATTTTCCGTGCCTATAAAGTTGATTTTTATATTACCCTTCTTAATATGATCCCTTATAAAATGATGTCGGACATCTATATGCTTAGATCTAGAATGTAATACGGGATTGTTAGTTAAGTCTATAGCACTTTTATTGTCACACTTTAATTCTACACTACTTTGTTGCATGCCAAAATCGTCTAATGTTTGTGACATCCAAAGAGCTTGGGCACAACAACTTCCTAGTGCAATATATTCGGCCTCGGTAGTAGAGAGGGCAACAGAATTCTGTTTCCTACTCGAGCATGAAATAAGTGAAGGGCCGATAAAGTGACAAGTGCCACTAGTGCTTTTCCTATCTAAGGAACATTCCGCATAATCCGAATCTGAAAAACCATGTAAAATAAAAGAATCATTATGAGGATACCATAAACCTAATTTTGATGTGCCTATGAGATATCTAAAGATACGTTTCACCGCTTTTAAATGTGACTCTTTAGGATTAGCTTGAAATCTAGCACATAAACAAACGGCAAACATAATATCAGGTCTAGATGCGGTTAAATACAATAAAGACCCTATCATACTTCTATAAAGGGTTTGTTCAATTGAAACACCACTTTCATCTTTTCCTAATTTTAGTGAAGTGCTCATAGGAGTGTTTGCATGCTTAAGATTTTCAAATCCAAATCTTTTTAACATATCATGAATATATTTGGTTTGACATATAAAAATACCATCATGTTTTTGTCTAATTTGAAAACCTAGAAAATATGAAAGTTCTCCAACCATGCTCATTTCAAATTCATTTTTCATAATTTGAACTACTTCATTACACAACTCTTCATTAGTGGCTCCAAAAATAATATCATCAACATAAATTTGTAAAATAACTAAATCATGATCAATTTGCTTAATGAAGAGAGTAGAATCAGCACTTCCTATTTTATAATCGTGCTTTAACAAATATTGAGTTAATCGATCATACCAAGCACGAGGCGCTTGTTTTAATCCATAAAGCGCTTTATCTAATTTATAAACATAATTTGGATATTTCTCATTTATAAAGCCAGGGGGTTGTTCTACATAAACCTCTTCTTTTATATACCCGTTTAAAAATGCGGTTTTGACATCCATTTGATATAATTTAAATCCTTTAAAACAAGCAAATGCAAGAAATATTCTAACCGCTTCTAATCTTGCTACGGGTGCAAAAGTTTCATCAAAATCTACCCCTTCAATTTGTGCATAACCTTTTGCAACTAATCTGGCTTTATTTCTAACAATTCTAGATTCATTATCCATTTTATTTTTAAAAATCCACTTAACACCAACTACAGGATGATTTTTGGGTCGTTCTACAAGATTCCAAACCTTATTACATTCAAATTGATTAAGTTCTTCATTCATAGCTAAAAACCAAAATTCATCATTTAAAGCGGTGGAAACATCTTTTGGTTCTATTTCAGAAACAAAACAAAGGTTTGAAAATAAAACATGTAGCGATGAACGAGTACTAACCCCTTTTTGCGGATCTCCAATGATAAGCTCCTTTGGATGATCCTTTGAGAATTTCAAATCACTTGGAGGCACATATCCTTCTCTTTCTTCTTCTTCTCTATCTTCTTCTCCTCTTTCTTCTTCTCTTTCTTCTCCTTTTTCTTCTTCATTTTCTCCAAGTTCTTCTTCATCATTCTCCACCGTGGGAAGGAGTTCATCTTCTTTTCCTGTAATTTTCTTTTCTACACATGAAGCAAACTCATCAAACCTAACATGAATAGATTCTTCAACTATTTTTGTTCTTTTATTAAAAATTCTATAAGCTTTACTAGTTGAAGAATAGCCAATAAAAATACCTTCATCACATTTTTCATCAAATTTTCCTAAGGAATCTTTAGAATTCAAAATAAAACATTTACAACCAAAAACTTTGAAATAAGAAACATTTGGTTGTTTACTAAATATTAATTCATAAGGAGTTAATTTTAAAATAGGGCGAAGCATTACTCTATTAATTACATAACATGCCGTGCTAACCGCTTCAGCCCAAAAAGATTTTGGTAATTTAAATTCAGATAACATCGTACGGGCTAACTCTTGAAGAGTTCTATTTTTCCTTTCCACTACACCATTTTGCTGTGGTGTGCGTGGAGCGGAAAATTCATGTTTAATTCCTAACTCCGTACAAAAAGAAATAAACTTTTCATTTTCAAATTCTCCTCCATGATCCGATCGTATGCGTTTAATTTTTAACTCCAATTCATTTTGAATACGCAAACATAATTTTGAAAATTCTGAAAATGCTTCGGATTTGGAGGTTAGAAATAAAGTCCAACAAAAATGAGAATAATCATCAATCAAAACAAATGTGTATTTTCTACCTCCTAAGCTAGAAATTCCAATTGGCCCAAATAAGTCCATATGTATTAATTGAAGTGGCCTAGTGGTAGAAATAATGTTTTTACTTTTGAAAGATGATTTTGAAAATTTTCCTTTTTGGCAAGGCACACATAGTGAAGAAGATAAATTTCCATTTAGCAAAGGTAAACCTTTAATTAATTTATCTTTTGAAAGTTTTGAAATTAACTTGGCACTAGCATGTCCAAGTCGCCTATGCCATAAATCTAATTCATCATTTTTTGATAGAAAACATTTCAAAGTAGAATTTGAAAAATCAAGAAATTTAATCATATATACATTATGACATCTAGGTGCGGTAAAAACAATTTCATTTGTTTTGGAATTAATAATTTTGCACAAATTTGTAGAAGATTCAAATAAAACATTTAAACCCTTATCACATAATTGACTAATAGAAATCAAATTATGCTTTAATCCTTTTACAAATAAAACATTTGAAATTGAAAAATTTTCGTTACCCACAACACCGATGCCGATGATTTTTTCTTTTCCATTGTCACCGAATGTAACAACTCCTCCTTTCTTCATCTCCAGGCTAAGGAACTTCTCTTTATTGCCCGTCATGTGCTTTGAACAACCCGAGTCCAAGTACCACACGTCTTCTTTGTCCTTAGCCTGCCAACACACCTAGAAAGAAGAGGTGAGTAAAGATATGGTTACCAAAGTGGTTCCACCCATAGTATAGGTAGAAGCCTTAGGCACCCAGATTTGTTTAATTTTGCTTTTTCCTTCCTTCCAGCAAGAGTCCGTAGTGTGACCAAATCTATTGCATTTGGCACAAGTAATGTATTTAGAAGAGTATAACTTTTCTGGACTTTTACTGGATGAGGATGCAGTATTTGATGATTCATTAATTTTAGAATTTTTTAAAACAAATTTTCTGGACTTTTCACTGTCGCTGGCGACAGTGGTTGTCGCTGGGCGACAGCTTCCAGACGTGTATCCGAGTCCAAACCTTCCAGATCCATGGCGTTGGTATCCTAAGATCATATCCAGTGATCTTCGGCCCATTCCAAATTTTTTCATGGCTAGTATTAAGTCATGAATCTGGTTTCTCATTTTTGTATTCTCGGATACTAGATTTACGCATCTACGTTCAAAAGATTTCTTTCCCTCATGGACTTTGGAAATTGAAGATTTCAGATCTCTCTCTAAAATCTCATTCTTTTTAGTAAGTACTTTTATTGTAGAATGAGATTTGGAAAGAGATTCTTCAAGTTCATTAATTCTTCCCAAAAAGTGATCACACTCTTGGCAAGAAATATCTCTTTTTCCAATAGTCTTAATTTCATTTAACAATTTTTTGTTTTCTTTAAGTAAAATTCCATTTTCAGATTTTAGAAGATCATTATCTTTTAAACTTTTTTCAAAAAATTTGCAAGTCTTTAAAAATTCAGAAAATAATTCATCATAGGTTGGAGGAGTTACCTCAGTGTCGCTTTGGACACTGCATTCGTCATCAGATATGACGCTCTTTCCCATTAAGCATATGTTGGCCTCCTCTTCCTTACTTGAGTCGAAACTGCTTGCATCCTCAGACGTAGTATCATCCCAGGTTTCCGCCTTCAACACCTTCTTCGACCCTTTGTGCTTCTTTTCTTTAAGTTCTTTCAAGTACTTTGGACACTTGCTTCGAATGTGTCCTAACTCCTTGCAGTGATAGCACTCCGGTGGTGGTCTCTCTTCCTCCTCATCGCCTTCCTTTCCTTTTTTCTTCCTAAAGGTTTCCTTCTTAAAATACTTCTTAAATGAATTCCTTCTCTCCGGATTTTTCATAAATTTTCTAAATTTTTTAACAAATAAACTTTCCTCATCTTCTTCATCCTCCTCAGAATCACTAGTTTCTTCCTTCTTTGATCTTAGAGCCAATCCCTTCTTCCTTGGCTCCATATACTCTTGTTGTTGAATTTTCAATTCAACTTCATGAGTTTTCAAGTTCCCAATGAGGCTCTCCAATTGTAAGGTCTTAAGATCATGTGACTCGGAAATTGCAGTCACTTTAGGATTGAACTTCGAGGGAAGTGATCTTAAGATTTTCCTTACCAAATCTCCATTTGAGAACACCTTTCCTAGCACCTTTGAGTCGTTCACGATTTTTGTAAATCGTGTGTACATCGTATCAATCTCTTCATCTACCTCCATTTTGAATCTTTCAAATTCAGATTCTAGTTGAAATAGCTTTGAATCCTTTACCTGCGAAGTACCTTCATGAGTGATTTCTAATAAATTCCAAATTTCAAATGCAGTATTACAAGCACAAACTCTATTAAATTCAGTGCGATCTAGTGCGCAAAATAAAGCATTCATGGCTTTTGCATTGTTCTTACATTTTAATTTATCGTTGTCATCCCACTTGTCTTTGGGCTTATCCATGGTTACATCTCCTACAACAAATGTTGGAGAAGTGTAACTAGATTCTACCATATTTCAGACTTCTATATCTAGCGCAATTAGAAAACAACGCATACGTGTTTTCCAATAATTGTAGTCTGTGCCCATAAAAAGTGGTGGCCTACTAATTCCTTGCCCCTCAACGAACGCGTGATCGTTGTGCGCCATTACTCCCGGTGGTAAAACCGTTTTGGAGTAACCTCGCTCTGATACCACTTGTTGGATCGTATAGCGCCCTTAGAGGGGGGGGGGTGAATAAGTGTGTGTCTTAAAAATTAATTTTTACTTAGTAATTTTTAAAGAGATTTTACTTTACTAAAAAATTACTTCTAAATACTTTCAAACCAATGCAATTTTAGTATTAAACCAAAACACAAATTTCTAAGATAAAGATTATTCCACCAAATATGTAATTAAATAAAAGGACATAATTATATTAATCATGAAATTTGAGTACAATAAAAATGATCTTAACAATGCTTAAGATCAAGGCACAATTATATTAATAAAAAAATTCTACAATTTTGGTTTACCAATCCTTCTCCCAAGGATCGGAAGGCTATCGCTTGTCTCTCCCAAGACCAAGCCCAAGCCTATCCTCTAGATCTTCCCAAGATCTAGACGTAGCACACAAGGCCACGATTTCCCACCAAGCCACGCAAGGACTTGGACGCTCCGCACAAGGAAGCGATTTTCCCTTAAGCCGCGCAAGGACTTAGACATCGCACGCAAGACGACGATTTCTCTACCAATACAAAATGAAAAGTATGTGAATGAGAATATAATATGAAAAGAACAACTCCCTAGAAAATCAGATCTCTGAACGGATTGTTGAAGCCTCGAGATGATTGATGATGTAGAAGCGCGCCCGATCTCGTCTTCAATCTTCAATCCTTCTTTGCACAAATGGGAGTTGAGGAGGTTCTGGAGCTCTCTGGTTCGTATGCACTCAGGAAGGGACTGGAATTCTCAAAAGCTTGGAATGCACGAACCAAAGGAACCAATTTATAGAAATTCACTGTCGCCTGGGCGATAGTGACTGTCGGAATTTTCCGACATCGCTAAACTGCCGCTGGAGTGCCATCGTGGGTGGAGTCGTGGGCAGTTGTTGTAACCTCCGCGCTGTCGCCTGGGCGACATCGCTGTCGGATTTCCGACAGTGCAAAACTGCCGGTCGTGGGTGGAGTCGTGGGCAGTTGTTGTAACCTCCGAGCTGTCGCCTGGGCGACATCGTTGTCGGATTTCTGACAGCGCAAAACTGCCTTTCGTCGATCTGCCGTGGAGGGAAGTAGTTGTAACTTCTCTGCTGTCGTCTGGGCGACAGTGGCTGTCGGAATTTTCCGACAGTGAAATTTTCCCACATTCAATTTTAGCTCCAGCAGCAATGTGAACATCTCATACCTGTTATCTGCACACCATTAATGAAAATAGAATCAAATACAAATGGGACTTTGTTATTATCAAACCAGAGGAGTGTGAAACGCATGCTCCAACAAAGGCCTCTAGCCACCCCCTAAATCTACCCTAGACCTAGTCGCCACGCACAAGGTGACAAATTCCCCCCTAAACCAAACTCGGCCTAGTCGCCACATACAAGGCGGCGAATTCACTACCGTTACAAGAAAATAATGAAAAAATAAAAGAAAATTCAGAACAAAAGACTCCCTATATTGAAGAGCGATGAAGGAGATGTTGAAGACACACAATGATCATCATTGGAGTTGAAGCGAGTGTCCTTCTTCAAATTTGATCATTGGAAATCTCCTTCTCACTCTTGTTCCTCAATGGTGGTGTTGGGAGTACTCTCTGAATTTGGGATGAAATGCTCTCACAGAAGTCTGGAATGAAGGCTTGGATGTATGTAACTTTGAGCAACGAAGCTCTCTCAACGCTAATCCAGAATACCTTAGCACGCGTGGCATTAGGTAGTTAATGTCAGCGTTATGGATCGTGTATAGTCATGGCTGAGATCGTGTAACCGTCAGGATTGTGGCAGAGATCGTAGACTCAATGCGTGCGTTAAGTGTCAACGCTGGCATTGTCACTTGCTTCTCGACGCAATAACTTCTCCACATCATAATTCCCTTCTCGACGTCATCCCTCTTCAATGATAAGTTAACGCAGAGCGTTAACTTCTTAACGCGGGGCGTTAACTCTCTTTTCAGAGAATCATAATCAATCAGCATCCTGCTCATATGGTTATTTAACTATAGTACCTGCATACTATAAACACAAGCAAGATCAAATACATAGTGTGATTTGTTATTCTCAAACTAAGAGATGTGGAACACAAGCTCCAACATTTCCTTCGTACCCCGACTGTCGATGAAGGCACAGGCCGTGGCCGAATTCTTGGCAGAATATGCAGTTGAGGTGGAAGGTTCCCAGTCCCCCGAGCGTACTTGGCTTGGGAGATGCTGATGGATAGGTCATCGGGAAGGTACTCCCTAGGAGGGGGAGTGATCTTGGTAAGTCCACAGGGGACAAAGATTGAGCAAGCGATAGACATCCGCTTTCCACTCACCAACAAGCAAGCCGAATATGAGGCGGTGATAGCAGGGGCTCCATTTGGCAAAAGAGATGGGGGTCCAGGACGTTAAGGTATCTACGGACTCCATGGTGGTAGAATCGCAGATCAAGGGGGAATTTGAGACTAGGAAGACGACTCTCCAGCGGTACCTGATGAAGGTCAAAGGACTCATTGGTGTTGGGAATATTGCCCTCAATGTTCCCTTGATTTGAAGAGGCATCACTCACAATGCTAAGTATATATTGTATTTAATAAACCCCACTTTGCATCAGGAATGTGCAGGGTTATGATATTCCAAAATTTGGGATAAGTTCAGAGGTTTGTAGTCAAAACCACTGAGAAGGAGTCACAGTCTCAGCAGAATCGCTGAGACGAGACCAGCAGCCGCTGAGAAGTAATTTGCCTCTGCTGAGATGCGGATAGACAAAATCCGCTGAGAAGAGAAACTGTCTCAGCGGATCCGCTGAGACGAAAGCAACTCAACTGCTGGGACAGAAGGATGTCTCAGCACAACTGCTGAGACAGATTTAAATCTGGAAGAAGACAGTGGCGCGACTTGCTTTCGGCGCAAACAACTGTAAAGATAGGATAAAGTATTCTATCCTCTACCAATGTGTCAGGGGCCTGTCCAAGAGTCATTAAAGACACATGTAGTATAGAAGAACATGTTAGGGCACTTTCAAAAGGGCTATTGATGTGCTGAGTTAAAGAAAGACAATATTACAGTTCCATTGACGGCCCTCAAGCTCTCTCTTTCTCCCGCTTACTGAACCAGCAAGAAGACACAAGGAGAGAAGTCAGCTCTTCAACTCAGAAGAGCAGGGTGATCCATTCTCTTCTACTGAAGAGAAGGATCAGGAAGAAGCAAGGTCTGAAGTTCAAATTCAGCCAAGTTTCAAGGTAGCACCAGCTGTGCAGGAACAACATAAGACATCATTCCAGTGCTATCTAATGTTGTAAGCTTAACATTTATTCACTGTAGGAACTGGATTGTTTTGAGCTTGTAAGGCTATTGCCTGAGCGTGTAGGGTTGCTAAACCTGAGCTGTAGGGTTGTTATGCCTGAGTTTATAGGGCTTCTTGATAGGCCTGAGGTAGGAGGTCAAGGGGATCTCTGAGCTGTAGGAGTGGGTGCACTCTAGCTGGTTGGCCTGAGGTAGGGCTTGGAGTAAGCCTGAGAGATCCTGAGGGATCTGTGTTGTAAGCTCTAGGAGCTGAGTTTGGAGGAGTTAGCCTTGTCTAACATACTGTTAGAAAGATGTAGAGGGAAAGTGGACTACCCATAGACACCCTGTCTTGGGGAACAACTATAAACACTTGCGTGTTTTCTGTGTGTGATTGCTATTTAATTTACTAGCTAAATTAATTAAGTAAAAATCAAAGAGACCTATTCACCCCCCCCCCCCCCCTAAGTGAATTAGACTACATACCTATATAACTATCAAGTGGTATCAGAGGCAGATTGGTCAAAAAAGACTTAACTGTCTGACCAGATCCTATATAGGTATATTCAAATCTGAATCCAATGGCTGCCACTGGATTGCAGAAGGAGATGGGATCTATGAAGTTGCCTATATGCAACAAAGAGAACTTTGGCATATGGAAGCAAAGGGTAAGGTTGTTCATGGAAGCCTCAGACCCTAGGATCTTCATTACTGTGAAGGAGGGTCCTTTTACCTTTCTAACAGCCTCCACCATTGATCCAACTAGGAGAGTGTCCAAGCCTTTTACTGACTTGACCAAGGATGAAATTGCACTATTCACAATGGATAAGAGAGCGCAGAACATTATTGTAAATACAATTGATGATTCCACCTTCCAGAACTTGGTGCACTGTACAACAACCAAGGAGATTTGGGATGCACTTATGGTGTATATGGAAGGGACTGCTGAAGTGAGAGATAGGAAATCTCTCCTCAATCAGGAATATGAAGCTTTCAGGCAGCTCAACCAGGAGAGCATTTCTACCTGCTATGAAAGGTTCTTTATAATAGTTAATGAGCTGAGGACTTATGAAAGGGTATTCAGTGACTATGAGCTAAATGACAAGTTCCTAAGATCTCTAACTAAAGACTGGGACACAAAGATATGTGTCATCAAGGAAGTGGCAAAGGTGGGTGAAACTCCTCCTCATACTTTGTTTGGAAAGCTACTCTCCTATGAGATGCAGCTATCTGCTAGGAAGGAGGAGGACACTTCCTCCAGGTCTCATGCATGGGAAAGGTATGTGGCCCTCAAGGCTGAGGGCTCCAAGAAAAGCAAGGCAAGGATGCCTACACCTCTAAGGAAGGCTTCAAGCTTAGAAAATTTAGAGCCCTGCTCAATAGATAGCAACTCTTCTGATGAGGAATTTGCAGACTTCTCAAGGCATTTCAAGAAGATGAGGGGGAGGAAGCAGTGGAAAAATAAGCCCTCCTCCTCCTCACATCACAGGAAGGATCTAAACAAATCTGACAAGCTGCACCCCAAAGGGGACAGGTATGATTCTAAACATGTTAAACATGTTTCAGATAATGTGATTTGTTATTGTTGTAGTAAGCCTGGACATGTCATTGCTGACTGTCCAGTCAAGAGAAAGGAGAAGGGTGACAAGAAATCTTATCACCAGAAGGGAAGGAAGGGAGAAAAATCCTTCCTAGCCAAGAAGGATAAGAGCTGAAGTGAATCTGAATCATCAACCTCAGATTCAGATGATGAAGAATAAGAAGCCTACATTGAGTTATTTTCTACAGAGGAAGATGAGAACTTTCCAGCTGCAAAGGTGGGCATTAGGGCCCCTCTATCTCACTATGACAGTGACATAGAGGAGTATGAAGAAGATAGAGAACATCAGGGCTTGATGGCCATAACTGATGATGATGAATATAATCAGGACAGTCCTAACAAGGTATCAACCCCTCTCAATCCTTCTTCTGATTATGAGTCAATGCCAGACTCTGAAGCATGCTCATCAATTAATGAAAATGACTCAGAATCTGAAGTGGCTGTCAATCAATTGATTGACAAGTATGATGCCCTATTTGAAAGTGGAGAGTTAGTTCTTAAAGAAACCTTTGATACCAATTGAAAGTGAGGTTATATCTTAAATTAACTCTAGAGAGGGGTGAATAGAGTATTAAAACTTTTTATTAGTTTTATTGCAGAATTAAAAATACTGATATATATATTTATATATATATGTGTGTGTGTGTATAGCAGAGTGATTTATAAAAACTGAAACTAAACCACAGCACAGCACAATGCAGAAAAGTAAACAAATCACAGAAGACACAAGGAACTATAGTGGTTCCCCTCTCAATAGGGTACGTCCACTCTTCTACCACCCTTGGTAGGAATCCACTAGGATTTTTGATCAGGTGTCCTAACACCAATGAGCTTTTGATAATGTGCCCAAAAACCAAACAAGGATTTTTTGATCAGGTGTCTTGCCACCAATGGGTAAACTTTTGAAGGGAGTTTTAACCCTTTACAAGATGGGAAGGAGAACAGATATATTGTTCTTCTCTTTCTGAGAAGACTCTTGATGATCCTGATGAGTTGTTGAAATTGGATCTTTGAAGATGATGTTGAAGAGCTCCCTCTGTCTGATTGAAATTGATGACAGTTTGTGGAGGCTTCTTCTCTTGATTGTAAATACTCCTTTTCTTCTTCTGCGGTTTTGCTCCTGAGCAAATGATATTGATTGGTGTCTCAGGATGAAGATGTTCTGCAGAGAAGAGTTAGCAAAGCAAGATATAAAATATATCAGTTCTTATCAAGAAATCTGTTTCTCTTCTTTCTTTGCTTCTGTATTTCTCTGTATTTCTGTGTCTTTCTCTCACCCTATTATTCTTGTTATATTCTTATTTGTTCACCTCTGTATATATAATCTGGAGAGGCTTTTGGGCTGATTTTGAATTCTTGCCCGACAAGAGAGGAAAGAGATAATATCTCTTTAATTCTAGATTCCTCGAGCAGAACAATTTCCGTCTTTGTCTTTTCTGCCAACGACTATAATATTTAATGCTGCAATGGCTATAATATTAATTCATAAAGAAGACGGGCGGCAATAAATAGCAATATATAAAATAGAAATTAATCAAGAATATTGCTGAGAATATTAGACGAGCTGAGAAAGGAGAAATATAATTGTTGATGATAATTTCGTCGAGCTCAGCTTCCAGTTCGTCGATCTAATAATTTAGTTCGTCGTTCTGAGCTTATGCTGAATATTCGTCGAACGCAGACTGGAGATCGTCGAACGAAGCTTTTTGTCGACCGCTGAGACTGCTGAATTTCGTCGACCGCTGAGACGGGATCGTCGACCACTGAGACGGGCTGGAGTTCGTCGACCGCAGATTGAATATGATTCGTCGACCGCAGAGCGTCGTTCGTCGAACGTAGATAGCCGTTCGTCGAACTCAGAGAACATGTATTATTTTAATCCTTCTCTTATTTTCTCAGCTATTATTTATATTATTTTCTGCCTTCTATCTTAATGTGATTTGATCTAAGTTATAAGATGTGTTATGATAGAAACTTAGACATTAAAGATGGATCCTAACTCAAATCAAAACTAAGGTTCCAACAATCTCCCACTCTTTGAGTTGGGATCCTAAGCCAAATTAAGATTGGGTTCTAACACTATTGGATGATCTGAAAAGGAGCAAGAAGTTAACCAAGAGGCAAGCTCAAGAAATTGCTTCCCTTAAGTTGGCTATGCAAGATTGCACTGAATCACCTACCTTGGTGGATCAGATAAGCAGAGAAATCAACCAACTCAAGGGGATAACAATTGTCCAATTGAGCACCATTTCCCAAAAGAACAAGACCATCAAGGATCTTGAGGAGAAGCTTCTCAAAGATAAGAGCCTAGTGGCTCAATTCTCCAAGCCCAAATCAGTGCTTCCAATTATTGACACCTTTTCTTCTCAAACCAATAGGAGAGGACAAGGGTTTAATAAAATGGAAGTGGGTAAAGGGAGTGAAGAAAAGTGCAAGGCTAAGGCTAAGCCTCATACCACCATTTTAAAGGTATTACTTCCCACTAACAGGTATGACCATGACAGCATGTATGGTCACTGGAAGAATGAGAGTTCTTATTGGAAGGAAAACACTCCTTCCCATAGTAAAAGAAAGGGCATGAGGATGAGTGCTATGAAGGCTCCCCATGAAGAAATTCAAATGGCCCATGCTGGACCATTTTTTTTTGTACTTCAGCTCCATCAGTCAAGAGAATGGAAGCAAGCTCTTCCAAGTTCTCTCCAGCAAAGAACTTGGCTGCTGTCAAACCTGTAGACAGGCCTAACAACTCAGTGTCTGATGCCATCAAATCTTGCCTAGCTTCCAAGCCAAGGCAAGTTGATGTCATTAAGACAAAGGATGTTAAGGTTGTCCACAGGTTAACCTTCAGTCGGATCATTGCTGAAAGGAACAAGAAGAATACAGCTATCTCCCCTCCTGAACACAAGCATACAAATGCCCCTTCCACCTCTAGGAATGTTCAGAAGAGAAGATATTACATTCATGAATGTTGGTGTTGTGGTAAGGTGGGACACTTTGCCATTGATTGTTGGCACAATCCCAATGTGCCAACTGCAAAGAAGAGCCTTCCTGCAAAGGTTGTAGCAGGTGTGATGTCATTATCTCATGCTAACAAGAGCCTAGGACCCAAAATTATTTGGGCTCCTAAGGGTAATTAAATTCCTTCTTGCAGGTTAGTTCAAGTTCCAGCCTTGGGCAAATATGGTACTTGGACAGTGGGTGCTCAAGGCACATGACAGGTACCAAAGTCTTCTACAGGAATACAAAGTTGTGAAGAATGGACCTAAAGTCATCTTTGGTGGTTCAAAAAAAGGCATCACCAGAGGTTATGGTATGATTTCTAATGACATAGTCTCCATCACAAGGGTGGCTTATGTAGAAGGGTTGCAACACAACCTTGTAAGCATAAGTCAACTATGTGATTTAGGTTATGTCATTGAATTTCACAATGATAAGTGCTTGATCAAAAAGTCACATGACTTAGAGATCATTCTCTCAGGCACTAGGAGTGAAAATGTCTATTGTTTAGATTTCATCTGCAATTCTTCTCTATCTTCAGTGTGTCTTGTGGCTAATGAAAGTGAGTCTCTTTGTGTTTAATGACACAAGAGACTTGCTCACATTAACTACAATACAATGTATAAGCTATTTTCTAAAAACCTAGTAAGAAATGGTCCTAATTTGAAATGTGTTAAAAGTGGTCCATGTCATGCATGTCAAATGGGCAAGCAAACAAGGGCCACCTTTAAATGCATTGGCTCCAAAGACACTGAAAGATGTCTTTATCTACTGCACATGGACTTGTTTGGTCCTTTGCCAATTTAGAGCCTAAGTGGGAAACTGTATACCTTGCTGATTGTTGATGATCACTCAAAGTATACATGGGTATTTTTCCTTAAGAATAAATCTGATACTTTAGATGTCTTTATAAACCATGTTAAGGCAATCCAGAATGAACTCCAATGTATTGTGGTCAAGACAAGAACTAACCATGGTACAGAATTTCAATTTAGGGCAATGACAAGGTTTTGTCAAGAATTTAGCATCACCCAAGAATTCTCCTCCCCAAGGACTCCACAGCAAAATGGTGTGGCTGAGAGGAGGAATAGGACCTTGATAGAGGCTGGGAGAACTCTACTTAGTGACTCCTCACTCCCAGAATATTTTTGGGCTGAGGCAGACAATATTACATGTTATGTTCTAAATAGAGCATCTATCAATAAGGCCCTAGAAATTATCCCATATGAGATTCTGAAAGACAAACAACCAACAATATCATACTTTAGAATCTTTGGTTGCAAATGCTATATTCTAAATAATGGAAAATCTCAATTAACTAAGTTTGCTGAAAAATGCAATGTAGGGGTTCTTGTTGGATATAGCTCACATAGCAAAGCCTATAGAGTATTCAACAAGAAAACTCATGTTGTAGAAGAGTCTATGCGTGTTGTTTTTGATGAGACTAGCCTACTCTATAAGGGCTGGTCCAGCTCTCCTGTTTTGACAGGTAATGTACAGCAACTACAAGACATGTCTCTTCAAGACATACCCATCACAAGCAAGGTGCATGTAGATGTTGCAATCCCTGAAGATGAAGTACAGCAAGATGTTGATTATCCTGTGGTTCAAGATGAAGAGCTGCAGATTGTTGACAGGTTGCCTGAAGCAAACAGGCATCTAAGGGATCACCCTAGAAACCAAATAATTTGAGAAGTAAACCAAGGAGTGGTCACCAGAAGTAGGGCTCACAATAAAGCCCTATTCTTGAGCTTTCTATCACAAATGGAGCCCAAGAAATTTGAAGAAGCTAATGAAGACACCTTCTGGATTCAAGCAATGCAAGAGGAACTGCTTTAGTTCAAGATGTGCAAGGTGTGGAAATAGGTGCCAAAACCTCAAGGACACAATATCATTGGCACTAAATGGATATACAGAAACAAGTTTGAAAGTGCACAGTGTGCCCCAGAGTATTCTGTAGAGGGGGTGAATAGAGATTTAAAAATTTATTCCTATTCTATTTGTGCAAATACGATAAAACCTAAGTATTATGCTTCAATAAGACAGCTCCCAGAATAAATAACTGCAGTCAAGTAAGGAAAGAAAACAGTAAATAAAAGGGATAGCATAGAAAATCACACAACTAAAAGACACAAAGAATTTATAGAGGTTCCCCTAAATGTGGGTACTCCTCTCTTCTACCACATGGTAGGAATGCACCACTGCGCCTGAGTCTTTTGATAAGAAGACTCTTAGAACCACTGATCTTTTGACAAGGAGATCATGAACCAACCAGATCTTTTGGTAAGGAGATCTTGTGTAAGACCCCCCCCCCCCCCCCCCCCCCCCCCCTAAAAAAAACTAAAGCCGGTTTAGGGAGAGGGGGTCTTACTGCCCAAGGACGGCCACTTAGCACTTCCCGGGTGGCAACGGCCCACCCTCTCAAGAACTGAGTGGTCGCCTTGTCAGGCACAAGAATCACAACAACACATCAGAATCACATAGCGAAATCAATAGAATAGGAAAACTAAGCACACAACTTATATTTACATAAGGGGAAAAGGTCGTGGCCTATTGTTTACATCAACTGCCTCGTGATCTACACATAACCATAACAAAACACTCCTTAGCTAGCCCTATACTCTAGGACTCACGTTGCGGAAGACAGGGGGCGAGGCTGGAGTATCCGATCGGGCCATCTCTAAGGCCGATAAGTCATCCTGTGGTGCGGGGGCTTCGCGTTGTCCCATCTCCTGTGAATGGTTATAAGAATAACCATTAGTCATAGAACTAAGTGGAAAACACATTCCCTCCCCGGATCCATATCCCGGGGGCTGGCTAAAGTACAGGAATAGATAGCCGAAACAAAGAAGAGGGTTTGCAGCAGACAAACATATATACATATATATAGGGCCTATCCACCATTGTTTCCGTGAGATAATATAGACGAGCAGTTCGTAATTATGGCAACCCTATCTTGCACACACTTGCACCCAGGTATTCAAACCTGCATACACATAACCCTGTGTCGACACAGTTTGGACCGCTTCTCTTCAAGCAAGGTAGCGAACCCCACGGGCCTCACCGATATGGCCGTCGGTGATAGTGGCCAGTCCAGCCACTTCTGAATGTAGTCATACCGTATCACTCAGGCCCTCTCGTACAGCTTGGTGTACTAACTGGATGTGAGCGACATCTAGCGATTCTGAGATTTAGGCCGACCAGTGGAGGCAAAATAGCAGGTTCGGAGTGGTGATAACCCGCGGTGCACATCTCCCTGTCGCCGTGAGTCGTCAATCCCTCCCGCACCGGTATGAACGGTCTGCGGGCATGACTGACCCGCCACTTTTACGACAAACAATCTTCAACCAGCTTAAACAGAGAATAAGCGCTTTAAGTACGACGCATCATTCTTAACTCGACCGGTTACACGACTTTTGACCGGGAGGCACGACGGTAGGGGGCTCCTTATTTGGGGCTAACTCAGGAGGAGGGACTCAACTCTGGGTTTTCCCCAACTAAGGCCTCACAGAAAGGAGGAGAAGCACCGCTCGCCAGCGTAGGACCGGTGTTAGCACTAAAATATAAAAAGTGCAACATAAGCAGAAAGGAAGGCCGAAAGCAGGGGCTGAAATAACAGGACCAGTACGAGCGGGAGTATTGAAAGTACAGAAAGCAGTAAATAAATGACCAGTGCGAGACTGGAGTACTGGAAATGAACGAACAGAAAGTATAAGTAAGGGGACCAGTGCGAGACTGGATTACTAAAAGAATAAACAGAAAGCATAAGTAGGGGGACCAGTGCGAGACTGGATTTAAAAGAATAAACAGAAAGCATAAGTAGGGGGACCAGTGCGAGGCTAGATTTAAAAGAATAAACAGAAAACATAAGTAGGGGGACCAGTGCGAGACTGGATTTAAAAGAATAAACAGAAAGCATAAGTAGGTGGACCAGTGCGAGACTGGATTTAAAAGAATAAACAGAAAGCATAAGTAGGGGGACCAGTGCGAGACTGGATTTAAAAGAATAATTGCAGAAAGTAAATGCAGGACCAGTACGAGACTGGAGAGCATAATAAATAAATGGGTTAGTAGTCCAATCACTCCTTAACAAGAGGCTTCAATATCAACTCCATTCTTAGGAGGAAGTTCTGTTCTATCCCAGTTCATAGGGGTCTCTTTTCCGTTCATAGGAGCTTGTTCATTTTAGTTATCGATCGGAGGTGACTTATACTTTATGAGATTCCTTATTTCAGTGTGCCTTGGGTTCACATTTTATTTGCAATGCCGTTATTAATTTGGCAGTGTTGCCTCGCGATTGCGACCCTAATTGCGCATCGACATTTTTAACTTAGTCGATTCCTTAGATCGATACGCATAATTCTACTACGTAGCTAAAATAACGCGTCGAGAGTCCGCCAATTTTCCCAATTAATTTTGCTTACTTTTGGGCATTTCTTTTGCTCGTAAAAGACTTTTAAAGGATCAAAAGAAAAGGCAACACCTTCAAACTTTGGTAGTAGTTGTAAAATACCCTAAATTAGAGCCTATAATTTTTTGGGAATTTTCTAAATTCATTTGGGCTTTTAATTCCTTTAAATAAACCTTTTGTAGGGGGTTTAAAAATAGCAAAACTCCACATAAAAATCTCAAAAAATACAGGAGGTTCCCCTCTGAGTGGGGAACATTTTTCACGTTGAGAGTTTTTTCTATAAATGCCCCATTTACCCCTTTTGGGGTGCGTTTAGAGGGAAGGAGAGAGACGGGAGGGCGCTGTACCGCGCGCCCTCCCCTCCCCCCCCCCCCCCCCCACAGCGAATCTGGGCCGATCCGTTGTGGGGGTCACACATGATCACGTGGGGGGGGGGGGGGGGGGGTACGCCCGATCTCATCGTGGAGATCGGACGGCCCCCCGCTATACCAGCGGGGTTGCCGCGGGAGGCGGCCGCTGCCGCCGCCGGGAAGCGGCCGGCTGGTGCCGGCACCGCCCCCGGCCGGTGCGCCGGGGGCCGGAGACCACTCCAGCAGTGGTCCGGCGACCTGGCGCCGCCGGCCACCGTCGGATTTTAATATAAAGAGGGGGCGGGGGAGCAGCCTGCATGCGCCATGCAGGTTTGCTGCGCCACCTCCCCTGTCGGGGGAGCCTTCCCTGCCGCCCCCGGCTGGGGCGCCGATGAAGGGGCTAACCTCCGGTGGGGGTCCGGCGGCCTGGCGCCGCTGGCCGTCGCCGGGGTGGCCTTTACCCCGTACAGGAAACGAGGAGGGAGGGGAAAACGTCGCGGGTGCTGCCAGAGGCGCGTCCTCCGGCAGCCCTGCCGCCTCCTCTCGTCGGAGCCAAGGTCCCCGGGTGAGGACGTGCTCCCCCAGCGCCACCAACGGCACTGGGGGTGCGACTGCCACGGCTAGCCCCCTCCCGAGCCTGGGCAAGGCTCGGGGTGGGGTTGGCGGTGCTCTGGCGATGGGGGGGGAGGGGCTTCCCTCAGGGAGGTAGGAAGTCGAAGGTAGAAGGCGTTCCACCTAGGTTGGAGGGGCTAGGGAGGTAGAGGGTTGGGCAGCCATAGAGGGGAGGTGGTGGTGGCTCGGCTGGGAGGGGCTCCGGCATGGTGTCTGTGGATGGCCAGCAGGGGAGGAGGAGGCTGGGGGGGGTGAGCTCAGGGAAGGGGTTGGGCCCCCCTTTTATAGGGCAGCAGGGGGCCCTCCCTCCCTTTACCCACGGTGTGGGACTAAAGGGAGGGCGGGTGGGAGGAGATATTCCCCCCCCCCCCTCCCATCCACTACCTTAGGGGCTGCCCACCCATGGGCAGCCCTCCCCACTTTGGGGGAGGAGTCTCTCTCTCTCCTACACCCCCCCTGTTGAGAATTGTATCCACAATAACCTTGATTTGTGGGAAGTCACCCTTGAACCAAGATTGAATTGCTAGTGTATTTAATATGTCCTTTTAGCATTATTTTTGCAAGTTCTCATTGCTAAGTGTAGACCAATGTCAGGTCACAGTGGGTCAATTAGCACAGTTTCATACAATGTAATTCCTCATTGTGTGGAACATGGTGTTGACTCATGTGTGATCTCTCTATTGGGATACACTTCATTTTCAAGAGTAATGAAGTCCATGGTGTGGAGGTGCAGCTGTTGATTTGAGAAGGAGAAATATATTTCTAAGTATTCTGTGTTCGACGAATTTTAGTGAGTTCGTCGAACTCCGTTCGACGAACTGTTGAGCTTTCGTCGAGTACCTTTCGTTGGCCAGTTTTACTTATTTCTGGGTTCAGCTTTCGTCGAACTTCGTTCGATGAACAGGCGTGTTTTTGTCAACCGCTGTTCTTCAGAAGTTCCATTCGACGAACTGAAGGAGTTTCGTCGACCGCTGGCTTTCTGAAGTCAAATTGCTTTCGTCATTCTCCATTTGACGAACTGAAGGAATTTTGTCGACCGCCGTTCTTAAGTTGTTCTGATCGGCGAACTAAAATATTTTCGTCGATCTCAGATTTTCTGAAGTTAAAGATGTTCTGTTCGACGAACTAAAATGTTTTCGTCGATCTCAGCTTGGCTGAAATTTTGAAGAAGTTTAGTTAATCGCTTTTCATCGATCTCCGTTCAACGATCTCTTATGATTTTGTAGATCGCAGTTTTTCTGAAGGATGAAGTAAGTTTCGTTGATCACCGTTCGTCGATCTCAGTTCAACGAAATTGGTGAGTTCATCGAGCTCAGTTAGAAGATTTTTCTCAGGCCGAGGAATAAACTTTGCGCTGTTTTGTTTATCATATTTCTTTCTCGAGAAATCATCTATCTCTCAAGAAGTTTGTTTCTTTCTTCTAAAAGTTCTTCTTTATCTTTTCTCGAGAAGTTCTTATCTCTCGAGAAGTTTTTGTCAGCCTTCCGTAAAATCCTTCTTTACTTTTTCTCGCAACAGAAGCTGCTATTTCTCGAGAAGTCCATTATAGTTCTCGAGAAATCTGTTCCATTCCTTAAATTATTTTTGACAGGGACGTTAATTCTTTATGTCTGATTTGACGGCTCATCTGATTTCGTTTAAGGTTAATTCTACCTTATTTCTGTCGTTAAGTCTATGGGTATATAAGGTTCTCTTTTAAGGATTAATCATCAACTTAACACAGATCAGCATATTTAATTATTCTAACCTTTAACCCTAATTCTCTCTTCGTTCCAAGAAGAACGTGAAAAGTGCCGCCTCCTGTCGCCATTGTTGGAGATTGATCTGGTGTTCTAAATCTATTAACTCCAGTGGAAGAAATGGTTCAATCGATCACTGCTCTCTCCTCTGCCATATTATTTGGATCGGTTTGAATTGAAGAAGGTCAGATCTGAGTAATTTACAAATCTTCCTCATCATCAACAAGTCAAAGTCATTCAAGAAGGAAGAAGTTTCTTATGGTCTTCAGATCTGTTACGTATTGATAAGTTTTCAATCAATCTCTATTTATATTTGATTGTAGGAAAAGTTTTCTCCGAGTTGTAGGAGAGGTTATTCTCCGAGTTGTAAGAGAGGTATTCTCTGAGTTGTAGGAGATTTGTCTCCGAGTTATAAGAGAGGTTTTCTCTGAGTTTGTAGGAGATTTGTCTCCGAGATTATAGGAGTGTTGACTCTGAGATTGTAGAATCATTTTTTATCCGAGTTATAGTGAAGTAGTCAAGTCTAGCTGTGGTGCTAGATTGGCGAGGTCGGCAAGTGGAGTACCCAAGTACGGGGAACCACTATAAATTTCTTGCTGTGCGTTCTATTTCATTAAGTTTTTAATTCCGCAAAAGACGCAGTTATCACCTATTCACCCCCCTCTAGGTGATTTAGGTTGGCAACTAGATACTTCAATTGGTATCAGAGGGTCGTTGTTCGTTGCTAGGTTAACACCTTGAACAGGATCCATCCAATCTAGTTGCTAGCAAGTCATGGATAGAATCAAGGAATCCTCGTTGAAGTTGCCTATCTGCACTAAGACTAACTTTCCTATGTGGAAAGAGAGAGTAAAGTTATACATGGAAGCTGCAGATCTGAGAATTTTTCAAATTGTGGAAGAAGGTCCCCAAGTGCCAATGAATGCCTCAACAATTGACCCTACCGTTCAAGTACCGATGAAATGATGGATTTAACTAAGGATTGATGGAGGCAAGGACCCGCCAGATGGTTGTGATCGTGTTTGTGATTCCACGTCGACGCATTACTTTGATCGCGGCGCCAAATTTGAAGACTACGATGGAAGATGCCGCGAGATTATTGGAGCCGGCTTGATCGCTTATGTTGAAGCCGGCACGGTTCAAGTTGGAGCATTCGTGGTTCATGACGATGGCGGATGACGGCGCAACTCCAACCATGACGAGCGACATCACCGCAACATCTTCCGCCCGCGGCACATGAAATAATATATTAGTATTATTCTCTTTATTATAATTAGTATTGGGTATTATTTTATGCTTGTATTTTATATTTTTGAACTTTTTAATGTTGGTGTGCTAGTAACCTTTTTGGTGGGCTGCATGTAGCTCATTTTCTCATTGTTTGGCCTATATATATGGCCTCTTTGTATTAGAATTATTATTGAAGATTAAAAAAAAAAGAAAACTCTAAGATCTTTCCCTCTCTCTCTCTCTCTCTCGTATTCTCTCTTCCAGCCGCCCAACTCCCTCCTCTCTCCTCTCCAAGTTCGGCCAGGCCAACCTTTCTCCCTCCCTCTCCTTCCTCTCTCTTGGCCGACCACCTCCTCCTCCTCCTCCTTCCTCTTCCCCCTTGGCCGCCGCCCCTTCTCCCTCCCTCTCCTTCCTCTCTCTTGGCCGACCACCCCTCCTCCTCCTCCTTCTTATTCCACCTTGGCCGCCGGTCCTCTTCCTCCCTCTCCTCCCTCAAAACTCTGCTCGCCAAAACCGACCACCACCAACAGCCCCCTTCCTTACTCCTCCATTCAAAGATCATCCTCCACAAAACAGCCCTGGTTTTTTGGACTTGCTCGTGGCGGCCGGATTTGAAGGCGACGGTGCTCTACGTCAAGGATTCTCCTCCGGCGACCACCACCGTGAACGTCCTAGGAATTTCTACATCCGGATCTACGATTCCGGGAAGGGTAACGCTTCCTACTCCGTGTGAGATTTCTCTCTAGTTAATTGTGGTGGAATAGAGTTGTGAAGGATTTTCTCGCCGCTATTTGCTCGCGTTTATTTTCATTTGGAATAGTGGACGCTCTAGGATTTATCGTTTATTCGACGAGGAGTAGCGATCCTCATTTGTTCTTGTTGGGGAAACATCCACCCTTTCCGAATCGATTTGTTTTGGTGGATTTTCTTTGGTACAACACCATCGCTTGCCCGGACGCAAACATTCATCCCTTTAGCTTGACGGATCTCGGCTTATCGCCGACGATTCGATCTTGTCACGGAGTTGCTAGCCGTACGCGTATGATAATTAATTAATAAATTTAGTCGTGGGCTGCGTTTTAAGTTGTGTTGGAAGAGCGGAGCGTTTGGTAGTTGTTGTTCGTAGTCGCGTGAGATCGCCTCATTCCGGTGGCCTACATCAAGGATGAAATAGCCATTGTTGCTCTTGACAAAAAGGCGAAGAATATAATTGCAAGTGCAGTGGATGATTCCATGTTACAAAACTTGATCCATTGCAAATCAGCCAAAGACATGTGGACATCCTTGATAGTTCTCATGGAAAGTACTGAAGAGGTGAGGGAAGATAGAAGATCTCTACTCAACCAAGACTATGAGGCCTTCAAGCAGAATAAAAAGGAGTGCATTGCTGACGCTTATGAGAGATTCTTCAAAATCGTCAATGGTCTAAGAAATTGTGATAGGGAGTTTACTAACGGTGAACTGAATGACAAATTCCTGCGATCCCTAACGAAAGAATGGGATAGCAAGATTGTTGCTATCAGGGAGTTTGGAAAACTATCAAGTCTTGACCCGCAAAATCTGTTCGGGAAGCTGCTATCACATGAACTGCAAATGAACATCCGCAAATCTGAAGAGGATGTGAGTCGGGCTTCAGGCAAGGAAAGGACCTTGGCACTGAAGGCTGAAAGCACAAGGAAAAGCAAAGTTGTGTCCCCGGTCAGGGAAAAGGAAATTGACAATGAAGAAGAATCAGAAGCTAGCTCCTCCTACTCTGAACTGTCTGATGGGGAGTTCTCCTTAATTTCCCGTCAGTTCAAGAAACTGCGCGCTTAGCAAAAGAAGGCACATGAAGAACAAGCCGTCTTCCTCAAACCATAGACACTCTCGTCGTGATGGTGATTATTATAGGAAGGGCTCAAGAAAAAATGACAGGTACAAATCTAAACAGAACAAACATGTTTTGTCTGACATTATTTGTTATTGTTGTAATAAGCCAGGGCACATGATCGCTGAATGCCCTTACAAAAAGAAAGAGGGTGGAAGAAGAGATGAAAAGAAATCCACCCATGGGAAAAAGAAGATTGAAAGAAGCTTAGTAGCCAAGAAGGCCAAAAATCTCAGTGAGAGTGACTCAGAAAATTCCAGTGATGAAGAAGAAGCCTACTTCGGGCTGATGGCCATGACAGATGATGAAGAAGAACCTCCATATACCGGGAAGGTAAATACTCACACCATCTTATCTGATTCTTATTATGCCTCAGCTGAACAAAAGGATTACCCCTCAGATGATGACTTAGAACTCATGACACAATATACTG
Source organism: Dactylorhiza incarnata (assembly GCA_033032865.1). NCBI lineage: Eukaryota > Viridiplantae > Streptophyta > Magnoliopsida > Asparagales > Orchidaceae > Dactylorhiza > Dactylorhiza incarnata. The sequence goes on along the minus strand of JAWHQI010000003.1, from coordinate 13,173,568 downwards.
AAATGCTTAAAAGCTTTGACAAATGCCAAATGATAGTCAAATCCCAGGCCAAGGAGATCATGTCTCTCAAGGAAGTGGAATCTTATCTGAGAAAGGAAGTTGAACAACTTTCTTCTTTCAGAGAGGAAATCCAAGTCTTGCAAGACAAGATCAAAAGCTTGGATGAGCTCCTAGTCCTGAGAGAGGAAAGTATCAAAGAGCTGGAAGAACAGCTAGCCGCTGAAAAGAGGCTAGTTGAAAAGTTTTCTCAACCTAAAACGGTTCTTCCAATCATTGATAGATTCTCTGCTAAAGCAGGTAGCAGTGGATTAGGTCATGTGGCTGGTCCTAGTAATTCTTCTAAGGGCACCCATGCCAAGAAGAAAAATAAGAATGCAAAGAAAGCTACCACCGAAGAAAAAGGGAAAGCCCATCAAAATCAAGTGGCATTTAAGAAAGTTATTTTTCCTACAAATGTCTATGATATGGAGAGCACTTATGGTCACTTGACACGACCAATTAATTTTGCGCCTGTCAATGACTATAAGGGGTGGACTCGTCCTCGAAACCTCGGTGGAAGTGCTTTCAAAGCACCTTATCAAGAGATTAATCTGAGAGATTATGGTCCTTATGTTCATGGTCCGAGTGCTAAGAGAGCACCAATAGTGAAGGTTGTTGCACCTAAGCCTAAGGAGAAAGCACTACCATTTATGTGCTGTACTCATGAGGCATCCTCATCTGGAAGGATTGTTCCTGCCAAAACTAATGTTCAAAAAGTTAAGCAGGAGAATACTAAGAGAAGGTATAGCAGATTTGACTGTTGGTGTTGCGGCAAAATAGGTCACTTTGCCATAGATTGTTGGTTCAATTCTACTTATGTTAATAGACCATAAGTAAGCATTGCAAGGAAGACCACTCGCAATGTTAACGTTCAACGTGGTTCTCAACTAACACGGGACCAAGGACCCAAATTTGTTTGGGCTCCTAAGGCAAGATAATCTGCTTTTGCAGGTATGTCCAAAGGCCAACAAAAATCCTATCTGGTATTTGGACAGTGGCTGTTCTCGGCATATGACCGTTACTAGGAGTTTATTACAAAATTTTATTCCAGTTGTGAACGGTCCAAAAGTTATTTTTGGCAGATCCGACAGAGGAATAATTAAAGGCTACGGTATGATCTCTAATGGAAATGTATCCTTTTCAGATGTAGCTTATGTGGAAGGATTAGAACATAATCTGATAAGCATAAGTCAACTTTGTGATAAAGGATACATAATTGATTTTCGTAAAGATCATTATTTGATAAAGTCGGCAGAAAATTTTGAAACAATTTTATCAGGCACTCGTTTTAGAAATATATTTTGTTTAAATTTTCTTTGTTTATCATCTTCTACGCCAGTGTGCTTTTTAGCTAAAGATAGTGCATCCCTTGTCGACCAATGGCACAAGAGACTAGCACATATAAATTATAAAACTATAAATAAATTGTTTTCTCAAAACTTAGTGCGTGATTGGCAAAGACTCTACCATGTGTTTATACCTGCTTCATATGGACTTGTTTGGTCCTTTGCAAATTAGAAGTTTAGGAGGAAAGTCTTTCACATTAGTTATTGTAGATGATTACTCACACTTTGCATGGGTATTCTTTCTAAAAACACAACTCAGATACTTTCGATACTTTCACTAGCTTTGTCAAGCAAATCCAGAACGAATTTGATTGTTCAGTGGTCAAAATCAGAAGTGATCACGGAACAGAATTTGAATCTGGAGCCATGACAGACTTCTGTGAAAGCCTTGGTATCTTTCATGAGTTTTCCTCTCTCCGTACTCCACAACAAAATGGAGTAGCTGAGAGAAAGAACAGAACACTCATTGAGGCTTGCAGAACAATGTTGAGTGATTCTTCACTACCAGAATACTTCTGGGCTGAAGCTGTCAATACTGCTTGCCACGTGCAAAACAGAGCACTCATAAATAAAAACCATGAAAAGACTCCTTATGAACAACTAAAGGGCAAGAAACCAACCATTTCTTATTTCAGAATCTTTGGCAGTAAATGCTTCGTACTTAATAATGGAAAGCATTACAAAACCATGTTTAGTGAAAAGAGCTTTGAAGGTATTTTTGTAGGCTATAGTAGCCATAGTAGAGCTTATAGAGTTTTTAATAAGAAAACTCTGGTTGTAGAAGAATCTATTAACGTTGTATTTGATGAGACGAGCTTGCTACAAAGCAGCTCTTCTAGTGCTTCTGTTGACGTTGCAGGTTCAAAATTGCAAGATACACACTTGGATGAGCCAGTTAAAGACGATGCGCAAACCTTCGTCAAGATCTCTCCCACAACCTCAACTGGAGAGGAAGATCATCTTGGTGAAGAGCTAATTCAAGTTGAAGAAAACAGTCCAGTTGTAGAAGAAATAGCTCTTGGTGTTCCAAATAATGCAAGGAATCTTGAATTCAGACACCTGAGGGACCATCCTATTGATCAGATCATAGGAGACCCTCATGACGGTATAAGAACCAGAAAAGGTACTACTAACGAAAATATGCATTTGAGTTTCCTTTCACAGGTTGAACCAAAGAAGTTCCAAGAAGCAAATGAAGACCCTCATTGGATAATTGCAATGGAAGAAGAATTGAATCAATTCAAGCGTTGCAAAGTGTGGACTCTAGTTCCAAAACCCAAGGATAAAAATATCATTGGAACGAAGTGGGTCTACAGAAATAAATTGGATGAAGAAGGAACAATTATCAAGAACAAAGCCAGACTTGTAGCAAAAGGATACAGACAAGAAGAAGGGATCAACTTCGATCAGACTTATGCTCCTGTAGCAAGACTCGAAGCGATCAGGCTATTTCTTGCTTATGCTGCATTCAAAGGATTCACCGTATACCAAATGGACGTCAAGTCAGCATTCCTCAACGGTAATATTAAAGAAGAAGTATACGTGGAACAACCTCAAGGTTTTGTTAATCTTGAATATCCTAATTATGATTACTTACTGCAAAAAGTTTTGTATGGTTTGAAACAAGCTCCTCGAGCTTGGTATGAGACGCTGTCTAACTTTCTTCTTGAGAACATGTTCACAAGAGGAAAGATAGATAAGACATTATTTCTTAGGGAAGTAAAAGGCAAGATTTTGCTAGTGCAAATCTATGTCGATGGCATTATTTTTGGCTCCACGGACGACAACCTTTGCAAGAAGTTCTCCAAACTTATGCAAGGGAAGTTTGAAATGAGCAGTATGGGTGAGCTGAAATATTTCTTAGGACTTCAAGTGAAATAATCTGAAGATGGAATTTTTATCTCACAGACAAAGTTCACCAAGGAGTTTATTAAGAAATTTGGAATGGAGAGTGCAACCTCTATGAGGACTCCAATGAGCTCAGCTATGTCTCTGGACAAGGATGAGAAAAGGGAAAACTTTCGATGAAACCAAGTACATAAGCATAATTGGCTCTCTGTTTTATCTTACTGCTAGTAGACCTGATATAATGTTCTTTACATGTCTATGTGCTAGATATCAGGTGAACTCTAAGGAATCTCACTATACTGTTGCAAAGCGAATTCTGAGATATCTTAAGGGTACACCAAATCTTGGCTTATGGTACCCAAGAAGTAATGATAGCAAACTAATTGGTTTTTTAGATGCAGATTTTGCAGGTAGTAAGGACGATAGGAAAAGCACTTCCGGGACTTGTCAGTTCCTAGGAAGAAGACTAATTTCTTGGAGTAGCAAGAAACAAAATTGTGTAGCAATATCAACCGTTGAATCAAAATACATCTCTGCAGGCAGTTGTTGTGCACAATTACTGTGGATAAAGAATCAGCTTGAAGATTACAACTTGAAGTTCAAAGACATTCCAATGTTTTGCGACTCCTCCAGTGCTATAGCTATCGCAAATAATCCAGTTTCACACAGTCGGACAAAGCATATTGAATTAAGATATCATTGCCTTCGGGAGCATGTGGAGAATGGGGACATCAACCTATGCTATGTACTGACGGATAAGCAAGTTGCAGATATTTTCATGAAGCCGCTGGATGAGACCAAGTTCTCTTTCTTCAAGACAGAGCTTGGAATGCTCAACATAGAGTAATACTCAATCCAAGAAGAAGACAAGAAGAGAGGAAGATCTTCATATATTCTAAAGGAAGCAGAGGTCTGAAATTTCTGACGAAGAAAAATCCAAGTCATCATGAGATTTCTCGAGAAATGGAGTTCATCTCTCGAGAAATGATACTTCTCTGGTGAAAAAGGATGAAGACAGAATTTTAGCACTTCTCGAGAAATGGGTTATCCCTCGAGAAATGACCTTGCGAAGATGAGTTGGCTGAATTCTTGGATTTCTCGAGAGATCAGATAACTTCTCGAGAAATGGAATTTATTTTTCGAAATTCAGAATTTTTCTTTTCGGGAATACGAAAAGGCAGGTACGCGTTTAATTTTCTTAAATATTAAATATAACTCATTTAAATGTTAAATCAAATCAAAACTATAAATAGAAGGTCTCAAATGAATTAATGTTCACGCAAACCCGTTCCCTTCTTTCTCGAGAACCCTTCGACTATTCATCTTCTCTTCTCGCGACATTCGGCGACGGAGTCGTTCTCTCTCGCGATTTCTCCCTGTCAACTTAAGATCTCTTCTCGATTCAATGGCTCCAATTCCAAGAACTAAGATCGGTGTCGGCAGCGAGATCGTGCGTGCAGGGCTAAGCTCTATGTCAGATGATTTTCTCAATCTTTTTCATATTCTAGATGCAGCAGGCCTAACATTTGTTATGGAACATCCTTGCCGAGTTATGTTCAGTGAAGTGGAAGAATTTTTCATGAATGTCAAGGTTCAGAAGGAAGGAAGTCTGATGAAATCTTTTGTAAACAATGTCAAGGTAAAGATTTCCTCCAAATTAATTTCTAAGTATCTGCATCTGCCAATAGTTGAAACAGAAGATGACCTAAATGATGAGGATTGGGAAAGAACCTTACATTTCTGTGGATTGAGTAAGACCACTAAGTCAATTCGAAGAATTCTGAAAGTGCACAGTTAACCTCACTAGAATTCTCTAGAGGGGGGTGAATAGAGATTTAAAAATATTTTGTGCAAAGTTAACAAATATATATATATATGTGTAATAATCACAGATTTAAGCTTCCAACACACCAACAAGAATTAAGCAAATAAAGAAAGAAATAGCAAAAAGAAAATCACAGCACAACACAAAGAAATATAGTGGTTCCCCAAACTTTGGGTAGTCCACTCTTCTACCCCCTTGGTAGGAATTCACTATCTTGTACTGAGTCTTTTGATAAGGAGACTCTTAGAACCAGTCTGAGTCTTTTGATAAGGGGACTCTTAGAACCAACCTGAGTCTTTTGATAAGGAGACTCTTAGAACCACTACAACTGAATTTTTTGAAGAAAGATTCTTAAAACTCTTTTACACTGTTTGAAAATGAAATAAGAAGAAGAAGAAGAAGTAGAAAAAAAACAATTGATGCAAGAAAGAATCTTCTTCCTAGCAAGAAGATTAGAAGCACAAGTATAGTGAATGAAATCTCTCTTCTATTGTGAGAAGGAGATTGTAAGCCTTTCTCTCTTTCAGTGAGAGCTTTCAGAAATTGCAGCAGTATGACTTCAGAAGAAGGAGAAGAAGAAGGCTTTTTCTTTGCTGCAGCAATCTTTCAATTTTTCTCTTTCTTTTCTCTTGGGAGATTTTCCTCTTTTTCAAATGGATGGAGTGTATCACTTTCTTGTTATTCTTTGCCGACCTCCTTGTGTATTTATAGCTCTGTTTATTCAAATAATGCTATAGGAGAATAATCAATTAGCAGTCAGTGAAATAGTAAGTGAAAAAGTTTCCATAATCATTATATATGTAGAAGGAAAGAGATCATTCTGTTTTCAAATAATGTCCATAATAATCTTAATCAAATTATCCAAGAATCATTTAGAAGGAAAGACTGATTCAAAACGGCTAGAAGAGAATAATATAATTCCATAAAATTCAGATCTACAGAAAGAAGGAAAGAGATCTGGCGAGTTTTTGAATCTGTCATAAAAATCGACGTGCGTCGATAACTATTCGACGTAAGCGTCGATTTCAGCCTGGCTAGACGTCGAGAAGAGAATATGGAAGGTGCGTCGACTGAGGTGCGTCGACTTTACTAGGTGCGTCGACTAGAAATCAGAGTTACGTCGACTTTGGTTACGTCGAATTCTATTTAGAGTTACTTCAACTCAGTATGAGAGATGCGTCGACTACACTTCGACTGAGGTGCGTCGACTAGAAATCAGAGTTACGTCGACTTTGGTTATGTCGAATTATATTTAGAGTTACTTCAACTCATTATGAGAGATGCGTCGACTACACTTCGACGTTGCGTCGATTACTATTCGACGTATATTTACTTAAACTAATTTTTCACTCTAAGAATTCATTTTCCACTCATTTCTAGGGGTTAAGATAAATCATTTCCCCAACAATCTCCCCCTATTTGTCTTAACCCTATTCAGAGAGAAATTTTATCAGCTTTTAATCAACACATCAAAGCATATTTATAGAAAAGAGATATATTTGGTAATCAGAAGAAAAAAAAATCATATAACAAGTAAGTATCTTTCACAATGCTTAAACTAAGAACTTCTTGTTATACATGAAATTAACAAAGGCAGAGTAAAGTTTCTTAGATAATTGTTCAATAGCTTCAAAAATGTAGGGTCTGGCTCTATCAGGATGCTCCTGAACATTTCTGATAATTGTGTGCAGTTTTGCCAGGATCTTTTCAGCATCAGGGAGGGTGTCATTTATGGAATAACCCTTGCTAATGATAATTAGTGCCTTTTCATCAATCATTTCTATTGTAATGCTTTGAGGTTCCTTTTTCTTTTGTGTAGGTTTGGGCTCAGATGGTCCCTTGTTGTCAACCTTGGGCCTATATTTTCTTTTCTTTTCTGGTTCCTGTTTCTCAGGGATCTCAGCATCTTTTCTTTCCCTTTCCAGGTTGAATCATACCATTTGTTTAATCCTTTTGGTTTTTTAGGCTTCTTATAGGGAATGTAGACATCTTCTGAACACCCTACACCCCTCTTGTGCTTTTGTCCTTTGTCTAGGATAAGCCCTGCCTGAGGATTTTTCTTTTGATATGCTTCAACATCAAACAATTTCTTTGGAATTTTTATGGATGATTCAGCAAGAATCTGTTCTTTGTTCATTCCCTTCTTGATCTTTTCTATCCAAGCATTCCTCTTATCCATTGTTTCTTTCATAGCTGCTTCAAATTCATACAGGTCTCTTTCTCTCATTTCATCATTCCTCTTTTCCATTTCAGGGTCATTGTACTCCTTTACAGGACTGTCAGGAGTGATATTAGGCATCTTTTCAAACCTCTTTATCTCCTCACAAGCTTTTCTGTATTTCTTTTCCTTTGCATATTCTTTCCTTTCTTCTTTGGAATATTTTTGCCAGTGAGGGATGACTTCTCTTTTTCTTTTCATTTGTCCTCTTGGACTTTGCCTAGGTAGGATTTGAGTAGGTGCTTTAAACTACTTGGTAGAAGTAAGTTTTGTTAATGGTGGAGGTAAAGGTAGTAGTGGAGGTAGAGAAGGAGGTTGAAGTGGAGGTAGAGGTAGAGGTGGAGATGAAGGTAGAGAAGGAGGTTGAAGTGGAGGTAGAGGTAGAGATGGAGATGGAGTTTTCTCTTTAGGAAGATAAGGTGGAGAAGGACCTTTTGCAGGAAGAGGAGTTTGTTCTGCAACAGGAGGCAGAATGTCCTCAGGTAGGGTAGTCTCTGCTGAAGAATGTTTTTCTCCTTCAATTTCTTCTGGAGGAATATCCTCAAGTAGGGGTGTCCTAAGTTTGATATAACTGGCAGAGAAGCCAGGAGAGTGATGTTGATATTCTTCCACATAAGGGGTTGCATCAATCTAAACTTGCCCTTTCCAGTCATCAGAAGTAGCTGCTTCTTCCTCCCCCTGGACTTCTGTATCTTTTACTACAGCAATCTCCCCCTGAACATATGGGGCATCTGCTTTGAATGCTGAATCCACAGCATGGTCTCCTTCTGTATGGTAGGATGGGGATTCACCAAAGGGGTTGTTGAAGGTGTAATCAGAGTGAGTGGAGAAGATTTGAGCCAATAGTAAGAAATGGAGTTGGTTTAATATTTAGAGATAATATTTAGAGATTGGAGAAGAATTAACCCTGAGCTTAAGAGTAATAGAGAACCTGATTGGAGGGGTTTCTGGAGCAACTCTCCCCTGGTTTATATCTTGCAGAAAGGATGTAAACCCTTTTGGCGACAGATGTTGTTCTTGAAGAAGAACATGAAGCTCAGGAAGAGATGCAGAGATGTCGGCCAGTTTGGCTTCACAAGTGGTTAGCATGGAGGCACACTCGTTGGAGAAATTGATCAGTCGTGTCTGAAATTCATTCACAAGTTTTTCCAGGGCATCGTTTATCGCTTTGATGATGACAGATTGAGCAGGAGTTGGCGTCATTGATGCAGAGAGAAAGGTAGAAGACGAAGTTTTTGGCGGTTTGGGAGAGTATGAGTTATGAAATAAGAGGTATTATTTAAAGAAGGTGAAACGTCGAAAAGGAAACAGAAATCAAGGTATATTAGGTAATCCAATCGTCAAAAGAAGAAGGAAAGATTTGTTTCCAATTTTATCATGAAGTCGACGTTATGTCGAATTGATGTCGACGCATACTATGATCTGGTCGATGTGTCGGAGTACCTATGACATTGGTAATTGATGTCGACGCATGCGTCGATATGTAGTCGACGCTTCGTGGAATTTTGTCAGCCTAGTTCCTGTCGACGTGTTTGCAGACTTGCGTCGAGAGAAAGTCGACGGTACGTCGAGAAAGGATCGACGTATCTTTGTCTGTAAGAAATCAATGCCAGCGTTGAGTTCCTCTCGACGGTGCGTCGATAGGTAATCGACGAATCTTCAAGTGCTCTCTTAGTTTTTCTGACCTCTTTTAGATTTGCCCAACAATGGTGTTTACAAGCTTCCATCAAGCATTCCTAAGGTGTTGATGAAGTAAGTATGCTTAGTTTCATCCAAGGGTTTGGTAAAAATGTTTGCTCTTTGACTGTCTATAGGAATATATTCTAAGGTTATCTTGCCTTTTTCTACATTGTCTCTAAGAAAGTGATCTCTGATCTCTATATGTTTGGTTCTACTATGAAGGACTGGGTTGGATGCTATGGATATAACACTAGAACTACCACAATAGATCTTAGAGTTATTGACTTCCAATTTATAGTCAAGAAGCTGATTTTGCATCCATAGGATTTGTGAACAACAGCTCCGAGCAGCTATATATTCAGCTTTAGCTGTTGAGGTTGAGACTGAAGTTTGTTTCTTACTGAACCATGATATTAGTCTGTCACCTAGGAATTGGCAAGTACCAGATGTGCTCTTTCTATCAATCCTACATCCAGCATAGTCTGCATCTGAGAAACCTATTAATTCAAAGTTGGTTTCTGCTGAGTACCATAGACCTAGTTCAGGTGTTCCCTTTAGGTATCTAAGAATCTTTTTTACAGAGGAGAGATGGGATTCTTTTGGATCAACCTGAAATCTAGCACATATGCAGGTGGCAAACATAATGTCAGGTCTGCTAGCTGTTAGATAGAGAAGGGATCCTATGATTGCCCTATAGGTCTTTTGATCTACTGATTTTCCCTTATTATCCTTTTCTATAATGGCATTAGTTGCCATAGGTGTTTTCATGGTAGATGCTGATTCCATACCAAACTTTTTGATTAATTCTTTAGTGTATTTAGAGTGTGAGATAAAGATCCCCTCACTGCTTTGTTTTACTTGTAGCCCTAAGAAATAAGAGAGTTCTCCCATACTACTCATTTCAAATTTAGATTGCATTAGATTAGCAAATCTTTTACAGAGTTTGGGATGAGTTGAGCCAAAGATGATGTCATCTACATAGATTTGAACAAGAAGGAGTTGATTCTTGTGGGTTCTAGTAAAAAGTGTTTTATCTACTTTTCCTCTTTCAAAAGAGTTTTCTAAAAGGAAGTTAGAGAGAGTTTCATACCAAGCTCTAGGTGCTTGCTTAAGACCATAAAGTGCTTTGTTAAGTCTATAAACAAAGTTAGGAGAGGAGGGATTGATAAAACCTGATGTTTGCTCTACATACACCTCTTCTTGAAGGTCACCATTCAGAAAGGCACTCTTGACATCCATCTGGTAGACTTTCATCTTCATGAAAGCTGCATATGCAAGAAAAAGTCTTATTGCTTCCAATCTGGCTACTGGAGCAAAGGTTTGGTTGTAGTCTATTCCTTCTTCTTGTCTGTATCCTTGTGCTACAAGTCTTGCCTTGTTCCTGATAATTACTCCAGTGGAATCTAGTTTGTTTCTGTATACCCACTTTGTACCAATAACTGGGTAGTTTCTTGGTCTCTCAACTAAGTTTCATACTTTGTTTCTCTCAAATTGGCTTAGTTCTTCTTGCATAGCTATAATCCAGTGAGGATCACAATTTGCTTCTTCAAACTTCTTTGGTTCAACTTGTGCTAAGAAGCATTGGAGCATCATCCCACTGGAGACTTGGTGTCTTGTTCTTACTCCAGTATTGGGGTCTCCAATTACTTGGGATTGTGGATGATTTTTCATATTGATTCCTGTCCTGCTTGGATTTGTCAGAGGCTCTTCTTCCTCATTAATAATAGGATCATTGTCCACCTGTTCTTCTTGAACCATGTTCTCTTATGGGAGTTGGTTTTGATTGCTCTTTTCTGAATCTTCTTCATGTTTCTGTTCAGACTCCTCACTTGGTTCCTGTAGCTGGTTTTCTTTCCCAGTGTCTGTGTTCTCTAGAGTCAATTGTTCAAGCTGAGTCTCTATGCAGCTGTTTTCCTGTGGAAAAGGACTAGTGGAAGTTTCCTCCCCCTTAAACAGCATGTTAGTTTCATAAAATATAATATGCATGGATTCTTCAATTTTGAGAGTTCTCCTGTTATAGCACCTATAAGCTTTACTAGATGATGAGTACCCCAGAAATATCCCATCATCAGACTTCTTGTCAAACTTGGCAAGATGATCTTTCCCATTGTTTAGTATAAAGCAAGTACATCCAAAAATCTTAAAGTATCTAACAATGGGTGTTTTTCCCTTTAGAAGCTCATATGGAGTTTTTAACTTAGTTTTGTGTATGAGGCTTCTATTCAGAACATAGTTTGCAGTGTTGACTGCTTCAGCCCAGAAGGTTTTTGGTAATCCTGATTCTGCAAGCAAATTCCTTCCTGATTCAATTAAGGTTCTATTCTTTCTTTCAGCAACTCCATTTTGTTGAGGAGTTCTAGGTGCTGAGAAGCTTTGTTTGATACCTTCATCCTCACAGAAACTACAGATTAATTGATTTTCAAATTCAGTCTCATGATCACTTCTGATAATGGAAACATGAGTGTTGAATTCAAATTGAATCTGTCTTATGAATCTTGAGAGAATCTTGTGGGTTTCAGACTTAGCCCTTAGAAAGAATACCCAGCTATATCTAGAATAGTCATCCACAATGACTAGGGTATAAGACTTTCCACCTAAGCTCTGAGTGGATATGGGACCAAAGAGATCCATGTGCAGTAAGTAGAGAATCCTAGGGGAGTCATCCTTACCAATTGGTTTGAAGGATGATTTGGTCTGTTTTCCTAGTTGGCAAGGTCTACATGGAGAATCCTTAGAGTACCTACCCTTTGGTAGGCCTCTGACTAGGTTATTCTTTGCTAATTTACTAATGGTTTTGTAGTTTAAATGACCCAGTCTCCTATGCCATAATTCACTTTTATCAATAATATTGTTGAACAAACAAATCTCTGTGTGTGTGGAGCTAAAGTCTACTATATATACTTTCCCTTTTCTAATTCCATTGAGTACAATGGCACCAGTCATGACATCAATAACATGGCAAAATAGTTTGGTAAATTTTACCTCATACTTACCACTGTCACATATCTGACTTATACTTATCAGATTGTGCTTTAGTCCTTTGACCACTGCCACATTCTTGAAGGTTACTTTCCCTTCTTTGAAATCTCCAAAGCCCCTGGTTTGCCCACAGCTAGAGTCTCCAAAAGTCACTGGTGGTCCATGTCTATCCTCAAAGTTGGTTAATAGATTTTTGTACCCTGTCATGTGCATGGAGCATCCACTGTCCAAGTACCACACCATCCTGAAGATGTGATACATCTGCACATAAAATTTAAACATTAGTTTGGACCCTGCTAAGCTGGGGTCCCTTCCTCCCAACAGTGAAAGGTTCAATGAAAGAATAAGTGGGTCTTTCAGAGTACCCTTTCTTCTTTAGGAGTGTTGGCTTATCATACCAACAGTCTTTGGTAATATTGCAGAAATAGCATTTATAATAAAAGGAAATGGATTGAGAAGACTTTTTGGAAAAGGAGAGATTCCTGTCAGATTGGTTGCGTCGATAGGAATTCGACGTATGTTCATAGTTGCGTCGAGTAGAAGTCGACACACTTTGGTGTATGCGTCGATTATAAATCGATGCATCATTTAAGTTGCGTCGAGTAGAAATCGACGCACATTGATAATAACTCGATGCAGATTTATTTCTTTTCTGAGGATATTTACCTAGGATTCCTTCATATATAGTGAAATTATCTTTATTAAAAATAGTAGTTGTTTCTGAATTTTCTTGTGAATTTTCTCCTATCAGATGATTCTTCCTAGTGAAGTGGATAGGATGTCTCCAGACATATTTGCTGGATGATTGAGGTCTGTGTTCTAAATCAGTATTAAGCTATAGTTGTCTAAATCTATCAGTAAGATTTTCAGAGATATTCTTGAGCTTTTGACTTCTGCCATTTAGAGAATCTTCAAAGGTTTTTGCCTTTGCTAGCTCATTTCTCAGTGTTTGATTTTCAGTATTGATTTTATCTAGTTGCTCCTCTGATCTAGAGAGTCCTAGACTGAGCTCATAGTTTTTATATTGTGTATTCATTTGTTTGAGATTGTTCAATTCATCTCTTAGTTTTTTTATTTCTTTCTCAGATTTGACTTGATCTAAACAAAATTCTTTGAAACTGTTTTTGAAATCAGTGGAAGAAAAATCTATATCATCAAATATATTTACCAGAGATTTATCTTCAGACTTCTCAGTAGCCATCAAACAGGTTTCCTCTTGCTTAGCCTTTTCTTGATCATTTTCAGATGAGATACTTCCTTCAGATTCTGAATCACTCCATGATTGAGCAATGAATCATTTCTCTTTCTTCTTCTTCTTTAGATCTGTTCTTTTCAGATCTTTCTTATTACTGATCTCTTTAGGACATTCAGGTGCAATGTGTCCAGGTTTCCTGCAAGAGTAACATATAATCTCTTTAGTAGGAGTTTAATCATACCTGGTTTTTGAGTCTCTCCTTCTGGATCCTTCTGTTTTGATCCACTTCTTGAACCTTCTGGCCAGTAGACTGATCAGCTCCTCATCACTTATAGAGGGTTCACCTGCAGTAGCCTTCAAGGCAATACTCTTTTCTTTTGAGAGTGGAGGAGCCTTTTCTTTCTCTTCTTTCTCAACTCTTGTTTTCAACAACTGTTCATAAGATCTTAATTTACCCAACAGGACATCTGTTGAGATTTCTTTTTGGCTTCTGTAGTCTCTAATTGGCCAAATTCTTGAATCCCAAGAGCTAGGGAAGGAAGTTAGCAATTTGTCATTTATCTCAGTGAGAGATATGTCCTTCTCAAGTGTTCTTAACTCATTTACTATGAGGCTGAATCTGGCATACATGTCAGCAACACTTTCACTATCTTTCTTTTGGAATTTTTCATATTGAGAGATGAGTAATGCCTTTTTGTCCTTTCTCTCATCAGCACTCCCTTCTACCATTTTGGTGAGAGCTTCCCATATTTCCTTAGCTGACCCACATTCAGCAATCTTTTGGAAGATTTCATCTGAGAGGGTTGAGACTAAGATATTCATAGCCTTGGCATCACATGCTTGGGCTTTCTTTTCTTCATCTGTCCATTCAGCCTTTGGAGCAAGTGTTTGTGTGACCTTTCCACTTGAGTCCTTCCTGAATGGCTTGGGGGGACCTGTCATAATAACATCAAATAGTTCTTCATCAATAGAGTTTAAATAAATTCTAATTCTTGTTTTCCAAAGTGCAAACTTTTCAAGGTTGCAAATTGGTGGTCTGGTGGAAGCATAATCTTTGATTTGTGCCATGTGAAAAATAGTTTTTAGAAATATATATATATATATATGAGGTAGGATCTTTTTGATGAAGGAGTTACCCCTTTTTGATCAACTTATCTCTGATACCAATTGAAAGTGCACAGTTAACCTCACTAGAATTCTCTAGAGTGGGGGGGGGGGGGGGGTGAATAGAGATTTAAAAATATTTTTTGCAAAGTTAACAAATATATATATATATGTGTGTAATAATCACAAATTTAAGCTTCCCACACACCAACAAGAATTAAGCAAATAAAGAAAGAAATAGCAAAAAGAAAATCACAGCACAACACAAAGAAATATAGTGGTTTCCCAAACTTTGGGTAGTCCACTCTTCTACCCCCTTGGTAGGAATTCACTATCTTGTACTGAGTCTTTTGATAAGGAGACTCTTAGAACCAGTCTGAGTCTTTTGATAAGGGGACTCTTAGAACCAACCTGAGTCTTTTGATAAGGAGACTCTTAGAACCACTACAACTGAATTTTTTGAAGAGAGATTCTTAAAACTCTTTTACACTGTTTGAAAATGAAATAAGAATAAGAAGAAGAAGTAGAACAAAAACAATTGATGCAAGAAAGAATCTTCTTCCTAGCAAGAAGATTAGAAGCACAAGTATAGTGAATGAAATCTCTCTTCTATTGTGAGAAGGAGATTGTAAGCCTTTCTCTATTTCAGTGAGAGCTTTCAGAAATTGCAGCAGTATGACTTCAGAAGAAGGAGAAGAAGAAGGCTTTTTCTTTGCTGCAGCAATCTTTCAATTTTCTCTTTCTTTTCTCTTGGGAGCTTTTCCTCTTTTTCAAATGGATGGAGTGGATCACTTCCTTGTTATTCTTTGCCGACCTCCTTGTGTATTTATAGCTCTATTTATTCAAATAATGCTATAGGAGAATAATCAATTAGCAGTCAGTGAAATAGTAAGTGAAAAAGTTTCCATAATCATTATATTTGTAGAAGGAAAGAGATCATTCTGTTTTCAAATAATGTCCATAATAATCTTAATCAAATTAGCCAAGAATCATTTAGAAGGAAAGACTGATTCAGAACAACTAGAAGAGAATAATATAATTCCATAAAATTCAGATCTACAGAAAGAAGGAAAGAGATCTGCCAAGTTTTTGAATCTGTCATAGAAATCGACGTGCGTCGATTACTATTCGACGTAAGCGTCGATTTCAGCCTGGCTAGACGTCGAGAAGAGAATATGGAAGGTGCGTCGACTGAGGTGCGTCGACTTTACTAGGTGCGTCGACTAGAAATCAGAGTTACGTCGACTTTGGTTACGTCGAATTCTATTTAGAGTTACTTCGACTCAGTATGAGAGATGCGTCGACTACACTTCGACGTTGCGTCGATTACTATTCGACGCATATTTACTTAAACTAATTTTTCACTCTGAGAATTCATTTTCTACTCATTTCTAGGGGTTAAGATAAATCATTTCCCCAACAAATTCAAATGAATGAAGTTGGAAAATTGCTGGTAGACATTATTGCCAAAGTATTATTGTGCAAGACAGGAAGTTTGGGATATGTTTCAGAAGATGTTTTCAGCCTCATGACAGGAATAGTTTGCAGGAAGCACTGTGATTGGGCTTCTATTCTCTATGTTAAAATAAAGGAAAGTCTCCTTGCTCCTAACTCTGCAAGAATTCTTTCACTTTATTTGAATCAAGTAAACCCCACGGCTTTTGACATGTCCAAGGGAGCAGTACTTCATCATTTAAAGAAGATAGATGTTTCCACAATTCAGAGGTGGGACATCAGGATAAAGAAGCCAGGGTAAGTAGGTGCAAGTTCCCAGGGGGAGCTTCTTCCTTCTGTAATTTTTGAACATCAGAATGTGACTCCAGCTCCTCCTTCTGATACTTCTCCTCAAGTTGTTACTTCCACTCCAGCACAGCCACCAGTTCAGCAACAAATTCCAGATCAACATCAGTCATCAGTTCCTCAAGACCCCATTCACTCTACAGAGCCAGCTCTTCCTCCTCCAGATGTTAGCATTGAAAATGCTCAGGCAGATCCTGTTGCTGATTCAGTTCATGGATTATCTCCTTCTCCAGTACATGTTGAGGGGGAGCAAGAATTCTGTTTAGAATCAAACAAGGATGCTCAAGGGGGGCTAGTTTGTGAAGAGGGTGTTGAGGTTCAAGTTTCTTCTACAAAAGTTGTAAGTTCTGTAATTCTTGAAGAAATTATTGTTGATGATGTTCCTACCCCTCCTCCTTCTCCTCCTTTGTATGAAGAAGATTCACTTCTGGGCAAGATAGATTTGATGCTCCAGAAGCAAAGTGACAAGTTTAAGAAATCATTCAAGGAAGTTCATGCCAGGATTTCAGAAGTTGAAAAAGACATAAGTAAGAGTTTAGCTGAAGTTCATGTCAAGTTAGATTCTCTCAAAGAGATAGTGATTCAGGGGGGAAAAGCAATTGATCATACAATTGAGAGTATGGGAACAATTTTAGCTCATACTCTACAAGTAAGGAAGACTCGAGAATCAATTGAATCAAATGCAGCAAATAATACATTCAAAATTGTTGATGAAGTTGGTCAATTCAAAGAGTCTGTTATACAAACCCTTACTGTAGAAGTCAGAAAGGGGGAGGACAAGATGACAGAATTATTGGATCATTCTTTATCTGAATTTCAAAAGAATTTGGGAAATCAGGTTGAACAGTTATTTTATGGTGTCCAAAGGCAGATAGCAGATGTTAATGATTACACATCCAAGACTGCAGTTTGGCTCCATCATGAGATTTTTCCTGAATTGGGTATTGACCCTGATCTTCCTCCTCCTCAGTTTTCTCCTAGACCAGCAGGGCTGCATGATACTAATCCTTCAGTAGAAGCTCACTCCACAGTTTTCTAGTTCTGGAAAAAGAAAGTATGGTGAAGGGCCATCTGCTAGCAAGTCAGTTCCTGGATCAAGCTCAGCAGCTAGGCTCTGGAAAAGCTGTTGCTACTGAAACCTATCCAGAGGTATGGAGTCCAGTTTCCAAAATCATTATTCTTGATTCTCTCAAGCTAGTGGATGAAGGTGGCATGAAAGATTCAGATTATTACAGTTCATCTGAATGGAAAAAGTATGAGATTAGCATGACAAAGAGAAGGATTCACTTCAGGTCTTATGGTCACAACAATCCTTCAGCTCCAGATCCTCCTCCAAAGTACCATCCAAAGCCATATGCTTACATTGCAAGACAAGAGCAGAAGTTAAGGAACAATGCCTGAAGAAAATATTAGGAGGACCATCAAAAACTTTCCTTCAATATGATTGTGTGAACATTAATTCATAAGACAATCTTGAATATATATATAATTTTTTATTTTGATGAGACAATCTTTTATATATATAGTTGTTGTTTTTGATGCTCTCTCTGCTTTTATATCTTTTCATTTGTGGTATGTTTTGTTTGTGTTTTATATTGAGGTAATTCATTTTGGTAAGTAGGGTTCTGACTTCTACAAATAGGGAGAGATTGTTGGATATTGTATCCATAATAACCTTGATTTGTGGGAAGTCACCCTTGAACAAAGATTGAACTGCTAGTGTATTTGATATGTCCTTTTAGCATTATTCTTGCAGGTTCTCATTGCTAAGTGTAGACCAATGTCAGGTCACAGTGGGTCAATTAGCACAGTTGTAACGCCCCTGATTTTCGACTATTATTTTAATTGTTTTAATTGTCGTAATAATGACGTAAGGGCGTTACGCTAGTGCAGAGTTAGTGACGCATCGATGTTAGTGCGTTCTCGTGTCCGTTTGGTTAAGCCGGCAAAATTTTGAAAGTCACCGAAATTGGAAAATTTTACGATAGGAAATTAAGTTGTTTAATTTTAGAAATCCCCGTCAAGTTTCGTCGCGATCTGATCGTTTTTGGAGTCTCGGCGTGCGTTTGAAGTTTTGAATGGTTTACGTTTAGCGTGAACTTCAGAAATTTATATCTCGAGATCGGTACGTCGGATTTTGATTCCGACTTCGCCGTTGGATTCGTAGCGCCGCCGTTCACTTACGGTGCGAATTACGTCGATTTCGGCATCCGTTTATTTTTAATAATAATGTTATATTATTATTAATATTATTATTATTATTATTATTAACGTATTCGGCTATATATAAAGGCATATTCCGCTCATATTCGGTTATATATAAACGCCATTCGGCTCCTATTCGACTATATATAAACACATATTCTGCTATATGTAAACACATATTCGGCAATATACATAACATTTCGGCTAATATATATATAGATAATTCGGCTAATTGTATTCATCTTCGGCTATAGGAAATCATCTTCGGTTATATGTATTAGTGGAAAGTCAAAGCCAATTTAATTGCTGCTAAGTGTTTTCCGCTTCTCCCGATGATTATTATTATTATTTTTATTATTATCATTAATTATATATATAATAATATAAGATTATCGTGTGTATATAAAACCTAATACTCAACCCTGTTCACCTTCCTTCACTCCCGACCGAACCAGAGAGCCCGAGGCGGCGAGAACGCGTGAGTTCGTGGAGCTTCCGGCGATCGTCGACGGAGCTACGGTGCTCGGATTTCTCGATCGAGCATAGATTTGGAATGCTCTCGGCGAGAGCTACGCGTTCATGGTGAGTTTTTCTCGTTTCGTGAACATTTTCTCGTTAGGGTTTTTGGCCCTAACCTCTATTCCGCCCGATTTCTCGTAGGTTTCAACTTCTCCCGTCTTCTTTTGCCCCGATCTACGACGTGGTGCATTTCGGAAGACGTCTCCGGCGAAACCAAGGCAAGTGGTGGTTTCTCCTTTCTCTTCCGAACATGGTAAAATCTCTTGCAGTTCGTTTATAAATTAGTCTTGACGCGTTGTCGTGCCCGATCTTCGATTTGAAATATTTCTTTTGTCATATACCCACCCTTGGACGTTCGTTGGACTCGTTCCGTTATTTGGGTAATTTTCGGAATTGTATTCACCTAATGCATTACCTCGTTGCTGCGATAACTCGCTATCGTTTTGTTCGCCTCGCCATTTTGATTGTAGTGTCACTTTATCCGTCGTATTAACTTGAACGTTACACTTGTAAGTTTGTATCGTTGTTTTGATCCTTGCGTAGGTTAGTGAGTCGAATCGCTTAAATTGTTATGTCAATGCAACCAAAAGTGTCGCCTCCTCCGTCGTTGAAATTATTTATAAACCTTAGAGTTCATGTCTAGCTGAAGGTGCTTGTTAGACCTCAAGCAAGGTTTGCTCGGGATTTGGTATTTAATTCGGCTACATGCTCCTGGTATCCCTTTTGTCTGCATACATTGCTTCGATTGTGCATCATGAGTTCTGCCTGGATTAAATCCTTGTCGATTGTCTTCCTTATAGCTCCAGTCTTCATCTGTTTGTATCTCCTTCTCGTCAATTAATTAACCTTCTAGTCGATTATTATCAAGTTTTTCTAGTCGATTTTATTGTGTTGTCCCGTCGACTTCATTATGAAGTCTTCCAGTCGATTTTATCGACCTTTCCCATTGACTTTGACATAAAGTCTCCCAGTCAATTTTGATTAAGTGTTCTCGTCGACTTTTTGTTAAGTCTTCCTTATTGACCGTAATGCAAGTCTCTTCCCGTCAGCTTTTGTTTAGTTTCCTGTCGACTTTTGATGAGTCTGTCGGTCGATTCCATCGCTTACTCTGATTGGTTTTTAGCATGTCCTTATGTTTTCTACCGGGTGTTCCCGGGTATCTTAAGCGATGTTATCAAGTTTTTATGTCCTTTTTGCTGAGACCTTTTAGTGGTAACTATGTCTTATTCCTTGAGTGTCCTGGATTTGTTTAGTGATCATTTATTGTGTCCTTTCGTGCTTTATTCGTCGTATTACTACGAGAGTTGTTGGGGGGTCAAGTTTGGACTCACCAAGTGTTTTCTTTGACCAGTTGAGTTTTTATCTGGTGTTTGGCATTCAGTTTAAGCTTATCCTTGTCGGGTATCTTGAATTGTTGCATCAATGTTGTGTGCCCCTTTTGCCGTATGGGCCCGAGTATCTTAAATCATTGTTGTCAAGTGTTCTAAGCCCTTTGGTTGAGTCTTTTGGCAAAATCATGTCTTGTTTTGTCCCGTAGTGTTAAGTGTTCCTTCATCGGATTATTTCTTCAATACTCCGAAATAGATCGTTGAGTGGTTCCCGAACTTTATGATCTGTGTTAGTTATGTTCCAAGTGTTCTCTTATGAACCCACTAGTATTGTTCTGGTGTTTGACTTTCGTATTAAGATTCTCTCCGTCTCGTTCCGACACCAAGCCTTGCATGGTGTCGGGTTGCTGAAATCTTCAGCACTGTTGTAAGTTAAATATTAATCTATTAATTTATTGCTGAATCCGGTGTTTCCTGATTCTCTCGTTTTGAATTATGGTTAAAACCTTTGTTATCATGTTTTCCCGGTCTGACACTCCTCCTTGTGTTCTGTTGGATTTATGAGCTAAGTATGCTTTGTTGCCTAATTCCCCGGGATGGTTT
Source organism: Dactylorhiza incarnata (assembly GCA_033032865.1). Classification (NCBI taxonomy): domain Eukaryota; kingdom Viridiplantae; phylum Streptophyta; class Magnoliopsida; order Asparagales; family Orchidaceae; genus Dactylorhiza; species Dactylorhiza incarnata. The sequence goes on along the minus strand of JAWHQI010000003.1, from coordinate 13,152,879 downwards.
CGGTGAGTGGTTCTTGATCTCCATGATCTTCGTAGTCTAGTGTTCTGAGTGTTCTCAGGTGTCCTGCACTGGGGTTTGTTTATATACTTATATATATATGATTGTGCACCCCTGCTACAGGTGCTAAGTGTGAGTCTGTTGAGCGTGTGAGCTTAAAGTCGTCGCCACAGTGCCTCTTTTGGACTGTTGGTTTGGGTGGATTGGAGTCACCGCCGCAGCACTCCTGGTTGTTTGTGGGGCTGCGAGCGTTAGTGGAAAGGTACCACCGTCGCAGTGCCTTCTTTTGGGGGACGCTCTTCCCTCGAGCTGATCAGTCTCAAGTTTTATTAAGCTTATATGCTTATGTATGGTATTATGATATATTATGCTTTGGCTATTACCTTTCAGTGCAGGCTTGTCTCTTCCCCTTACCGAGTGCACTCGTTTGAGCTAGCTCGGGTTGTTGTAAGATTAAATGTTATTCTATTTAGCTCTCTTTTCGGCAATCTTTTACTGATGATTGCTGCTAACCTTGATTTTTTTGCTACCACTTGCACATTCTTGCTGAGGCGTTCTTTTCTTTTGAATGCCTCAGGTTCAGAGCAGTAGCAAGTTCGTCTTGTAGAGCTCGAGGTTTTTGTGCTGCAGGTAGTGGCAGCGTTTGTTTCATCTCCTTCTGTGAGGTAGTTTTGTCATTTCTTACTAGATTTGCTCCTATGGGTTTGTGTCTGTTTGTTGACACCCATAGTGTTTTGTCGTGGATGTTAGACTACTTGTTAGTGTTTATTGTTGTTACCTACAGTTAGTTCTTACACTTGCTCTCTGGGAAGGATTTATGTTAGGATGCATGTTAGTTATTTTAAAGATAAAAAGCTGCATTTAACTTAGATTCATCGCATATCTTTAACTGAAAACCACCATATTTTGAACGTTATAAAACCTTTTATTACTTATAATAAATCTAGAGTCATGCATAACATTAGTTGTATGTTAGGCCTTTGGGCTCATATAGGACCATAAAAGAATTAAATCAAGTATTTTTCCGCTGCGACTACGTATACTTTTACTAGTGGACTACTTGATCCACTGAACCGAGGGACACGGTTCTCAACTTAAACTTAAATATTGTTTTATCATAATAACATGTGTTTTCATGAAAGAGCATTAGATTTAGGAGTTTGCCTGAGCGTCTGCAGTTGACCCCTGCACGGCGTGGCATCACGGCGCGTATTTTCTCTCACTCTGATATATTTTAAATATTGAGAAAATGCGGGTTGTGACAGTTGGTATCAGAGCCAGGTTGGTTTGACAAGCTGGTCGAACCAGCCAATCTGATAAGTGTTATTTCCTCCATTCATTTGCATACACACACCGATGTGTCATCAGTACGTCTTAACCAAAGCATAGTCACTACACCCATAGCATGATAAGAAGTATACGGGGCATATTATGTAGTATGGGATGCATAATATGTGTTTGTATATGGATCCACCATAGGTGGCAATATGTGACGGTTATGTAGTATGGGATGCATTACCACCATTACATGGATGCCCATTAGCACGTTTTCTTTTTTCGTTACATGTAATGTTATGTAGTATGGGATGCATAACGTTACATGTGTACGCCGCTCATGACATGCATTAAGGCCTTTTTAGAATGCATAACACTACATGCATAACATATCATCGCATAAGCACGCGTGCTAAGTTAAGGTTTACAGGATGACACACGTACACACATGATTTCAAAAGAGAATAAAGAATACATGCATTCATATCATAGGCACAAGATTCTAAAGGGATGACAGAGCATCATCCCAAGTATTAGAGCATAACATCATTTATGAAATCCCAGAGCAAGGTAACAGCAAGTGCAAGTGTCTATACATTTTTGATCTGTTTGAGTTAGATGATTCTAGTTTCCTAGTTGAGGTAGTAAGCTAGGTAACCAGGTATAAATGAGATGTTCATTCATAATTGCTGTCGATGACTCCAGAGCGTGGTGCGTCGGAGTCGGCTCTCCGGTTAGAGGGTGAACCCTTAGGTGCGCTTAGTGATGCGGTGACTAAGGAGTACGTCAGAGTATCGAGGCGTTGTTAAGGCAAATGGTTGTGATACAAGCGCGGTTTCTGCCCAGGTGTTTTCAGGTTAAGGTTTTGACCTAGTTTTTGGCTTGCACCTTTGGATTTGGATTTTCGTTATAGAAATTATGTGTGTGGTTTTACAAGTGAATTGAAAATAGAGGCTAGTTGAGCGAGTGTTCTTCCCGATTCAGTTTCGTGGCCGATCATCGTTAGATTGTCGATCGTTTAGTTGATCCCCTTAGTGCTATATTCCCTTCTAAGTGGTTTTTATCGCTTAGGTTGATTTGGAAGTATTGGATTTAGAAGACCTTGTCGTGAATTTTGATCATGGTTTGGGTGTTCTGTTTTGACGTAGACAGGGATTGTGCTTGCGAATGGTTCATGGAATTTGAAATTTTATAGGAAGAATTATCCTACACTCATCATTAGTGTTTTAGTGTAGTAGCTGGCAGAGAGAATTTCATTGGCAACCGTTGGAAGCAATATTATTGTTGACCAGCTTAGTGTTGGGAGAGCCTTTTATAAATTGGAATTGCGTTTCATTCGGGGTTAAGTCTAATGCAAAGATTTTCTGGACTCTGAGAAAAAAAAATTGATCATGTAGAATTTTAGAAGTAAATATTATATTCCTGCTATTGAGGATATTCGGGCAAGGATTTGTGGCGAAGCATGAAGTTCTAGCGTTGCCTACCATTTTGATTTCAAAAGAAATGTATCGTGATCTGAGGGAAATGGTTTAGTGTTAGGAAGTATTAGATGGCGTGACCAGGTTTGTATCTGAATGTTGTGCCTGTAAGCGTTTTGAGGCAGATTTTGGAAGCTTTGGTGGATTTGAGTGTCGCGGTTTCGCTTATCCTTGAGGAGCTACCGTTGGCTCTGATGCGTTAGGAGAAATTTGCAATTGGCAGAGTGCTAATTTAGAGCTCGTAGTTGGGGGCATGGGTTTCTTGATGGTTTCTTTGATGCCAGAGTGAGTGCATCATAGTGTCTGCTGTCAGGCTGTGTGTGCCTGCTTCTTTCCCTGGTGGTCACAGTGTGTTTCACGTGAGCCAGTCGTGAAAGTTTGTGTTTTTGTTATCTGGCCCCTAGCTCGATATTGATGTTTCAGCCTAATCTTTTCTATGTCAAAGAGTCTGTATGTGTTCTGGAGACGTAAGATTGAGTGCTGAGTAAGCATCTTATCCTCATTCGTTTTCCTAGTCTTCTTCGGGTAGCGTTCATATCCAGCGAATTTAAACCTATCTTTCTTGGCCTCTAGATTCGTTTTGCGTTCAAAGTTTCGGGACGAAACTTCTTTTTAGGGGGAGTGACTGTAACGCCCCTGATTTTCGACTATTATTTTAATTGTTTTAATTGTCGTAATAATGACGTAAGGGCGTTACGCTAGTGCAGAGTTAGCGACGCATCGCTGTTAGTGCGTTCTCGTGTCCGTTTGGTTAAGCCGGCAAAATTTTGAAAGTCACCGAAATTGGAAAATTTTACGATAGGAAATTAAGTTGTTTAATTTTAGAAATCCCCGTCAAGTTTCGTCGCGATCTGATCGTTTTTGGAGTCTCGGCGCGTGTTTGAAGTTTTGAATGGTTTACGTTTAGCGTGAACTTCAGAAATTTATATCTCGAGATCGGTACGTCGGATTTTGATTCCGACTTCGCCGTTGGATTCGTAGCGCCGCCGTTCACTTACGGTGCGAATTACGTCGATTTCGGCATCCGTTTATTTTTAATAATAATGTTATATTATTATTAATATTATTATTATTATTATTATTAAGCGTATTCGGCTATATATAAAGGCATATTCCGCTCATATTCGGTTATATATAAACGCCATTCGGCTCCTATTCGACTATATATAAACACATATTCTGCTATATGTAAACACATATTCGGCAATATACATAACATTTCGGCTAATATATATAGATAATTCGGCTAATTGTATTCATCATCGGCTATAGGAAATCATCTTCGGTTATATGTATTAGTGGAAAGCCAAAGCCAATTTAATTGCTGCATTTTAAGTGTTTTCCGCTTCTCCCGATGATGATTATTATTATTATTATTATTATCATTAATTATATATATAATAATATAAGATTATCGTGTGTATATAAAACCTAATACTCAACCCTGTTCACCTTCCTTCACTCCCGACCGAACCAGAGAGCCCGAGGCGGCGAGAACGCGTGAGTTCGTGGAGCTTCCGGCGATCGTCGATGGAGCTCCTGTGCTTGGATTTCTCGATCGAGCATAGATTTGGAATGCTCTCGGCGAGAGCTACGCGTTCATGTTGAGTTTTTCTCGTTTCGTGAACATTTTCTCGTTAAGGTTTTTGGCCCTAACCTCTATTCCGCCCTATTTCTCGTAGGTTTCAACTTCTCCCGTCTTCTTTTGCCCCGATCTACGATGTGGTGCATTTCGGAAGACGTCTCCGGCGAAACCAAGGCAAGTGGTGGTTTCTCCTTTCTCCTTTCTCTTCCGAACATGGTAAAATCTCTTGCAGTTCGTTTATAAATTAGTCTTGACGCGTTGTCGTGCCAGATCTTCGATTTGAAATATTTTTTTTGTCATATACCCACCCTTGGACGTTCGTTGGACTCGTTCCGTTATTTGGGTAATTTTCGGAATTGTATTCACCTAATGCATTACCTCGTTGCTGCGATAACTCGCTATCGTTTTGTTCGCCTCGCATTTTGATTGCAGTGTCACTTTATCCATCGTATTAACTTGAACGTTACACTTGTAAGTTTGTATCGTTGTTTTGATCCTTGCGTAGGTTAGTGAGTCGAATCGCTTAAATTGTTATGTCAATGCAACCAAAAGTGTCGCCTCCTCCGTCGTTGAAATTATTTATAAACCTTAGAGTTCATGTCTAGCTGAAGATTGTGCTTGTTAGACCTCAAGCAAGGTTTGCTCGGGATTTGGTATTTAATTCGGCTACATGCTCCTGGGATCCCTTTTGTCTGCATACATTGCTTCGATTGTGCATCATGAGTTCTGCCTGGATTAAATCCTTGTCGATTGTCTTCCTTATAGCTCCAGTCTTCATCTGTCTGCATCTCCTTCTCGTCAATTAATTAACCTTCTAGTCGATTATTATCAAGTTTTTATGTCCTTTTTGCTGAGACCTTTTAGTGGTAACTATGCCTTATTCCTTGAGTGTCCTGGATTTGTTTAGTGATCATTTATTGTGTCCTTTCGTGCTTTATTCGTCGTATTACTACGAGAGTTGTTGGGGGGTCAAGTTTGGACTCACCAAGTGTTTTCTTTGACCAGTTGAGTTTTTATCTGGTGTTTGGCATTCAGTTTAAGCTTATCCTTGTCGGGTATCTTGAATTGTTGCATCAATGTTGTGTGCCCCTTTTGCCGTATGGGCCCGAGTATCTTAAATCATTGTTGTCAAGTGTTCTAAGCCCTTTGGTTGAGTCTTTTGGCAAAATCATGTCTTGTTTTGTCCCGTAGTGTTAAGTGTTCCTTCATCGGATTATTTCTTCAATACTCCGAAATAGATCGTTGAGTGGTTCCCGAACTTTATGATCTGTGTTAGTTATGTTCCAAGTGTTCTCTTATGAACCCACTAGTATTGTTCTGGTGTTTGGCTTTCGTATTAAGATTCTCTCCGTCTCGTTTCGACACCAAGCCTTGCATGGTGTCGGGTTGCTGAAATCTTCAGCACTGTTGTAAGTTAAATATTAATCTATTAATTTATTGCTGAATCCGGTGTTTCCTGATTCTCTCGTTTTGAATTATGGTTAAAACCTTTGTTATCATGTTTTCCCGGTCTGACACTCCTCCTTGTGTTCTGTTGGATTTATGAGCTAAGTATGCTTTGTTGCCTAATTCCCCGGGATGGTTTCGGTGAGTGGTTCTTGATCTCCATGATCTTCGTAGTCTAGTGTTCTGAGTGTTCTCAGGTGTCCTGCACTGGGGTTTGTTTATATACTTATATATATATGATTGTGCACCCCTGCTACAGGTGCTAAGTGTGAGTCTGTTGAGCGTGTGAGCTTAAAGTCGTCGCCACAGTGCCTCTTTTGGACTGTTGGTTTGGGTGGATTGGAGTCACCGCCGCAGCACTCCTGGTTGTTTGTGGGGCTGCGAGCGTTAGTGGAAAGGTACCACCGTCGCAGTGCCTTCTTTTGGGGGACGCTCTTCCCTCGAGCTGATCAGTCTCAAGTTTTATTAAGCTTATATGCTTATGTATGGTATTATGATATATTATGCTTTGGCTATTACCTTTCAGTGCAGGCTTGTCTCTTCCCCTTACCGAGTGCACTCGTTTGAGCTAGCTCGGGTTGTTGTAAGATTAAATGTTATTCTATTTAGCTCTCTTTTCGGCAATCTTTTACTGATGATTGCTGCTAACCTTGATTTTTTTGCTACCACTTGCACATTCTTGCTGAGGCGTTCTTTTCTTTTGAATGCCTCAGGTTCAGAGCAGTAGCAAGTTCGTCTTGTAGAGCTCGAGGTTTTTGTGCTGCAGGTAGTGGCAGCGTTTGTTTCATCTCCTTCTGTGAGGTAGTTTTGTCATTTCTTACTAGATTTGCTCCTATGGGTTTGTGTCTGTTTGTTGACACCCATAGTGTTTTGTCGTGGATGTTAGACTACTTGTTAGTGTTTATTGTTGTTACCTACAGTTAGTTCTTACACTTGCTCTCTGGGAAGGATTTATGTTAGGATGCATGTTAGTTATTTTAAAGATAAAAAGCTGCATTTAACTTAGATTCATCGCATATCTTTAACTGAAAACCACCATATTTTGAACGTTATAAAACCTTTTATTACTTATAATAAATCTAGAGTCATGCATAACATTAGTTGTATGTTAGGCCTTTGGGCTCATATAGGACCATAAAAGAATTAAATCAAGTATTTTTCCGCTGCGACTACGTATACTTTTACTAGTGGACTACTTGATCCACTGAACCGAGGGACACGGTTCTCAACTTAAACTTAAATATTGTTTTATCATAATAACATGTGTTTTCATGAAAGAGCATTAGATTTAGGAGTTTGCCTGAGCGTCTGCAGTTGACCCCTGCACGGCGTGGCATCACGGCGCGTATTTTCTCTCACTCTGATATATTTTAAATATTGAGAAAATGCGGGTTGTGACAGTTGGTATCAGAGCCAGGTTGGTTTGACAAGCTGGTCGAACCAGCCAATCTGATAAGTGTTATTTCCTCCATTCATTTGCATACACACACCGATGTGTCATCAGTACGTCTTAACCAAAGCATAGTCACTACACCCATAGCATGATAAGAAGTATACGGGGCATATTATGTAGTATGGGATGCATAATATGTGTTTGTATATGGATCCACCATAGGTGGCAATATGTGACGGTTATGTAGTATGGGATGCATTACCACCATTACATGGATGCCCATTAGCACGTTTTCTTTTTTCGTTACATGTAATGTTATGTAGTATGGGATGCATAACGTTACATGTGTACGCCGCTCATGACATGCATTAAGGCCTTTTTAGAATGCATAACACTACATGCATAACATATCATCGCATAAGCACGCGTGCTAAGTTAAGGTTTACAGGATGACACACGTACACACATGATTTCAAAAGAGAATAAAGAATACATGCATTCATATCATAGGCACAAGATTCTAAAGGGATGACAGAGCATCATCCCAAGTATTAGAGCATAACATCATTTATGAAATCCCAGAGCAAGGTAACAGCAAGTGCAAGTGTCTATACATTTTTGATCTGTTTGAGTTAGATGATTCTAGTTTCCTAGTTGAGGTAGTAAGCTAGGTAACCAGGTATAAATGAGATGTTCATTCATAATTGCTGTCGATGACTCCAGAGCGTGGTGCGTCGGAGTCGGCTCTCCGGTTAGAGGGTGAACCCTTAGGTGCGCTTAGTGATGCGGTGACTAAGGAGTACGTCAGAGTATCGAGGCGTTGTTAAGGCAAATGGTTGTGATACAAGCGCGGTTTCTGCCCAGGTGTTTTCAGGTTAAGGTTTTGACCTAGTTTTTGGCTTGCACCTTTGGATTTGGATTTTCGTTATAGAAATTATGTGTGTGGTTTTACAAGTGAATTGAAAATAGAGGCTAGTTGAGCGAGTGTTCTTCCCGATTCAGTTTCGTGGCCGATCATCGTTAGATTGTCGATCGTTTAGTTGATCCCCTTAGTGCTATATTCCCTTCTAAGTGGTTTTTATCGCTTAGGTTGATTTGGAAGTATTGGATTTAGAAGACCTTGTCGTGAATTTTGATCATGGTTTGGGTGTTCTGTTTTGACGTAGACAGGGATTGTGCTTGCGAATGGTTCATGGAATTTGAAATTTTATAGGAAGAATTATCCTACACTCATCATTAGTGTTTTAGTGTAGTAGCTGGCAGAGAGAATTTCATTGGCAACCGTTGGAAGCAATATTATTGTTGACCAGCTTAGTGTTGGGAGAGCCTTTTATAAATTGGAATTGCGTTTCATTCGGGGTTAAGTCTAATGCAAAGATTTTCTGGACTCTGAGAAAAAAAAATTGATCATGTAGAATTTTAGAAGTAAATATTATATTCCTGCTATTGAGGATATTCGGGCAAGGATTTGTGGCGAAGCATGAAGTTCTAGCGTTGCCTACCATTTTGATTTCAAAAGAAATGTATCGTGATCTGAGGGAAATGGTTTAGTGTTAGGAAGTATTAGATGGCGTGACCAGGTTTGTATCTGAATGTTGTGCCTGTAAGCGTTTTGAGGCAGATTTTGGAAGCTTTGGTGGATTTGAGTGTCGCGGTTTCGCTTATCCTTGAGGAGCTACCGTTGGCTCTGATGCGTTAGGAGAAATTTGCAATTGGCAGAGTGCTAATTTAGAGCTCGTAGTTGGGGGCATGGGTTTCTTGATGGTTTCTTTGATGCCAGAGTGAGTGCATCATAGTGTCTGCTGTCAGGCTGTGTGTGCCTGCTTCTTTCCCTGGTGGTCACAGTGTGTTTCACGTGAGCCAGTCGTGAAAGTTTGTGTTTTTGTTATCTGGCCCCTAGCTCGATATTGATGTTTCAGCCTAATCTTTTCTATGTCAAAGAGTCTGTATGTGTTCTGGAGACGTAAGATTGAGTGCTGAGTAAGCATCTTATCCTCATTCGTTTTCCTAGTCTTCTTCGGGTAGCGTTCATATCCAGCGAATTTAAACCTATCTTTCTTGGCCTCTAGATTCGTTTTGCGTTCAAAGTTTCGGGACGAAACTTCTTTTTAGGGGGAGTGACTGTAACGCCCCTGATTTTCGACTATTATTTTAATTGTTTTAATTGTCGTAATAATGACGTAAGGGCGTTACGCTAGTGCAGAGTTAGCGACGCATCGCTGTTAGTGCGTTCTCGTGTCCGTTTGGTTAAGCCGGCAAAATTTTGAAAGTCACCGAAATTGGAAAATTTTACGATAGGAAATTAAGTTGTTTAATTTTAGAAATCCCCGTCAAGTTTCGTCGCGATCTGATCGTTTTTGGAGTCTCGGCGCGTGTTTGAAGTTTTGAATGGTTTACGTTTAGCGTGAACTTCAGAAATTTATATCTCGAGATCGGTACGTCGGATTTTGATTCCGACTTCGCCGTTGGATTCGTAGCGCCGCCGTTCACTTACGGTGCGAATTACGTCGATTTCGGCATCCGTTTATTTTTAATAATAATGTTATATTATTATTAATATTATTATTATTATTATTATTAAGCGTATTCGGCTATATATAAAGGCATATTCCGCTCATATTCGGTTATATATAAACGCCATTCGGCTCCTATTCGACTATATATAAACACATATTCTGCTATATGTAAACACATATTCGGCAATATACATAACATTTCGGCTAATATATATAGATAATTCGGCTAATTGTATTCATCATCGGCTATAGGAAATCATCTTCGGTTATATGTATTAGTGGAAAGCCAAAGCCAATTTAATTGCTGCATTTTAAGTGTTTTCCGCTTCTCCCGATGATTATTATTATTATTATTATTATTATCATTAATTATATATATAATAATATAAGATTATCGTGTGTATATAAAACCTAATACTCAACCCTGTTCACCTTCCTTCACTCCCGACCGAACCAGAGAGCCCGAGGCGGCGAGAATGCGTGAGTTCGTGGAGCTTCCGGCGATCGTCGATGGAGCTCCTGTGCTTGGATTTCTCGATCGAGCATAGATTTGGAATGCTCTCGGCGAGAGCTACGCGTTCATGTTGAGTTTTTCTCGTTTCGTGAACATTTTCTCGTTAAGGTTTTTGGCCCTAACCTCTATTCCGCCCTATTTCTCGTAGGTTTCAACTTCTCCCGTCTTCTTTTGCCCCGATCTACGATGTGGTGCATTTCGGAAGACGTCTCCGGCGAAACCAAGGCAAGTGGTGGTTTCTCCTTTCTCCTTTCTCTTCCGAACATGGTAAAATCTCTTGCAGTTCGTTTATAAATTAGTCTTGACGCGTTGTCGTGCCAGATCTTCGATTTGAAATATTTTTTTTGTCATATACCCACCCTTGGACGTTCGTTGGACTCGTTCCGTTATTTGGGTAATTTTCGGAATTGTATTCACCTAATGCATTACCTCGTTGCTGCGATAACTCGCTATCATTTTGTTCGCCTCGCATTTTGATTGCAGTGTCACTTTATCCATCGTATTAACTTGAACGTTACACTTGTAAGTTTGTATCGTTGTTTTGATCCTTGCGTAGGTTAGTGAGTCGAATCGCTTAAATTGTTATGTCAATGCAACCAAAAGTGTCGCCTCCTCCGTCGTTGAAATTATTTATAAACCTTAGAGTTCATGTCTAGCTGAAGATTGTGCTTGTTAGACCTCAAGCAAGGTTTGCTCGGGATTTGGTATTTAATTCGGCTACATGCTCCTGGGATCCCTTTTGTCTGCATACATTGCTTCGATTGTGCATCATGAGTTCTGCCTGGATTAAATCCTTGTCGATTGTCTTCCTTATAGCTCCAGTCTTCATCTGTCTGCATCTCCTTCTCGTCAATTAATTAACCTTCTAGTCGATTATTATCAAGTTTTTATGTCCTTTTTGCTGAGACCTTTTAGTGGTAACTATGCCTTATTCCTTGAGTGTCCTGGATTTGTTTAGTGATCATTTATTGTGTCCTTTCGTGCTTTATTCGTCGTATTACTACGAGAGTTGTTGGGGGGTCAAGTTTGGACTCACCAAGTGTTTTCTTTGACCAGTTGAGTTTTTATCTGGTGTTTGGCATTCAGTTTAAGCTTATCCTTGTCGGGTATCTTGAATTGTTGCATCAATGTTGTGTGCCCCCTTTGTCGTATGGGCCCGAGTATCTTAAATTATTGTTGTCAAGTGTTTTAAGCCCTTTGGTTGAGTCTTTTGGCAAAGTCATGTCTTGTTTTGTCCCGTAGTGTTAAGTGTTCCTTCATCGGATTATTTCTTCAATACTCCGAAATAGATCGTTGAGTGGTTCCCGAACTTTATGATCTGTGTTAGTTATGTTCCAAGTGTTCTCTTATGAACCCACTAGTATTGTTCTGGTGTTTGGCTTTCGTGTTAAGATTCTCTCTGTCTCGTTCCGACACCAAGCCTTGCATGGTGTCGGGTTGCTGAAATCTTCAGCTCTGTTGTAAGTTAAATATTAATCTATTGATTTATTGCTGAATCCGGTGTTTCCTGATTCTCTCGTTTTGAATTATGGTTAAAACCATTGTTATCATGTTTTCCCGGTCTGACACTCCTCCTTGTGTTCTGTTGGATTTATGATCTAAGTATGCTTTGTTGCCTAATTCCCCGGGATGGTTTCGGTGAGTGGTTCTTGATCTCCATGATCTTCGTAGTTTAGTGTTCTGAGTGTTCTCAGGTGTCCTGCACTGGGGTTTGTTTATATACTTATATATATATGATTGTGCACCCCTGCTACAGGTGCTAAGTGTGAGTCTGTTGAGCGTGTGAGCGTAAAGTCGCCGCCACAGTGCCTCTTTTGGACTGTTGGTTTGGGTGGATTGGAGTCACCGCCGCAGCACTCCTGGTTGTTTGTGGGGCTGCGAGCGTTAGTGGAAAGGTACCACCGTCGCAGTGCCTTCTTTTGGGGGACGCTCTTCCCTCGAGCTGATCAGTCTCAAGTTTTATTAAGCTTATATGCTTATGTATGGTATTATGATATATTATGTTTTGGCTATTACCTCTCAGTGCAGGCTTGTCTCTTCCCCTTACCGAGTGCACTCGTTTGAGCTGGCTCGGGTTGTTGTAAGATTAAATGTTATTCTATTTAGCTCTCTTTTCTGCAATCTTTTACTGATGATTGCTGCTAACCTTGATTTTCTTGCTACCACTTGCACATTCTTGCTGAGGCGTTCTTTTCTTTTGAATGCCTCAGGTTCAGAGCAGTAGCAAGTTCGTCTGGTAGAGCTCGAGGTTTCTGTGCTGCAGGTAGTGGCAGCGTTTGTTTCATCTCCTTCTGTGAGGTAGTTTTGTCGTTTCTGACTAGATTTGCTCCTATGGGTTTGTGTCTGTTTGTTGACACCCATAGTGTTTTGTCGTGGATGTTAGACTACTTGCTAGTGTTTATTGCTGTTACCTACAGTTAGTTCTTACACTTGCTCTCTGGGAAGGATTTATGTTAGGATGCATGTTAGTTATTTTAAAGATAAAAAGCTGCATTTAACTTAGATTCATCGCATATCTTTAACTAAAAACCACCATATTTTGAACGTTATAAAACCTTTTATTACTTATAATAAATCTAGAGTCATGCATAACATTAGCTGTATGTTAGGCCTTTGGGCTCATATAGGACCATAAAAGAATTGAATCAAGTATTTTTTCGCTGCGACTACGTATACTTTTACTAGTGGACTAGTTGATCCACTGAACCGAGGGACACGGTTCTCAACTTAAACTTAAATATTGTTTTATCATAATAACATGTGTTTTCATGAAAGAGCATTAGATTTAGGAGTTTGCCTGAGCGTCTGCAATTGTCCCCTGCACGGCGTGGCATCACGACGCGTATTTTCTCTCACTCTGATATATTTTAAATATTGAGAAAATGCGGGTTGTGACAACAGTTTTATACAATGTAATTCCTCATTGTGTGGAACATGGTGTTGACTCATGTGTGATCTCTCTATTGGGATACACTTCATTTTCAAGAGTAATGAAGTCCATGGTGTGGAGGTGCAGTTGTTGATTTGAGAAGGAGAAATATTTTTCTAAGTATTCTGCGTTCGACAAATTTTAGTGAGTTCGTCGAACTCCGTTCGACGAACTGTTGAGCTTTCGTTGAGCACCTTTCGTTGGCCAGTTTTACTTATTTCTGGGTTCAGCTTTCATCGAACTCCGTTCGACGAACAGGCGTGTTTTCGTCGGTCGCTGTTCTTCAGAAATTCCGTTCGATGAACTGAAGGAGTTTCGTCGACTGCTGGCTTTCTGAAGTCAAATTGCTTCCGTCATTCTCCGTTTGATGAACTGAAGGAATTTCGTCGACCGCCATTCTTAAGTTGTTTTGATCGACGAACTAAAATATTTTCGTCTATCTCAGTTTTTCTGAAGTTAAAGATGTTCTGTTCGACGAACTAAAATGTTTTCGTCGATCTCAGCTTGGCTGAAATTTTGAAGAAGTTTAGTTGATCGCTTTTCGTCGATCTCCGTTCGACGATCACTTATGATTTCGTAGATCGCAGTTTTTCTCAAGGATGAAGTTAGTTTCGTTGATCACCGTTCGTCGATCTCAGTTCGACGAAATTGGTGAGTTCGTCGAGCTCAGTTAGAAGATTTTTCTCAGGCAGAGGAATAGACTTTGCGTTGTTTTGTTTATCATATTTCTTTCTCGAGAAATCATCTATCTCTCGAGAAGTTTGTTTCTTTCTTCTGAAAGTTCTTCTTTATCTTTTCTCGAGAAGTTCTTATCTCTCGAGAAGTTTTTGTCAGCCTTCCGTAAAATCCTCGAGAAGTCCATTATAGTTCTCGAGAAATCTGTTCCATTCCTTAAATTATTTTTGACAGGGACGTTAATTCTTTCTGTCTGATTTGACGGCTCATCTGATTTTGTTTAAGGTTAATTCTACCTTATTTCTGCTGTTAAGTCTATATGGGTATATAAGGTTCTCTTTTAAGGATTAATCATCAACTTAACACAGATCAGCATATTCAATTATTCTAACCTTTAACCCTAATTCTCTCTTCGTTCCAAGAAGAACGTGAAAAGTGCCGCCTCCTGTCGCCATTGTTGGAGATTGATCTGGTGTTCTAAATCTATTTTCTCCAGTGGAAGAAAAGGTTCAATCGATCACTGCTCTCTCCTCTACCATATTATTTGGATCGGTTTGAATTGAAGAAGGTCATATCTGAGTAATTTACAAATCTTCCTCATCATCAACAAGTCAAAGTCATTCAAGAAGAAAGAAGTTTCTTATGGTTTTCAGATCTGTTACGTATTGATAAGTTTTCTATCAATCTCAATTTATATTTGATTGTAGGAGAAGTTTTCTCCGAGTTGTAGGAGAGGTTATTCTCTGAGTTATAAGAGAGGTATTCTCTGAGTTGTAGGAGATTTGTCTCCGAGTTGTAAGAGAGGTTTTCTCTGAGTTTGTAGGAGATTTGTCTCCGAGATTGTAGGAGTGTTGACTCCGAGATTGTAGGATCATTCTTGATCCGAGTTATAGTGAAGTGGTCAAGTCTAGCTGTGGTGCTAGATTGGTGAGGCCGGCAAGTGAAGTACCCAAGTACGGGGAACCACTATAAATTTCTTGTGTTATCTGTGATTGTGATTTGCTTGCTGTGCGTTCTATTTCATTAAGTTCTTAATTTCGCAAAAGACGCAGTTATCACCTATTCACCCCCCTCTATGTGATTTAGGTTGGCAACTAAATACTTCACCCCCCTTTCTTTTCTTTTCCCAAAAAATCATGCTTGGGGGGGGGGGGGGGGGGGGGGGGGGTTGACCAAGGTCAACTTAGGGCGGGGTCCTCCATGGTCCCGGGGGTCCATCTAGATTTACTGGGGCCGATTCCGAGTTCGTGCGTTCCGTATTTCACGCGTTATGCCGAGACGGTCTGCATAATCCAAAACGGGCATATTCTTCGTATGACCTCAGATTGACATTCAACGAGTTCCATAGCATTCGTATGGACCATACAAGTCTAACGAAACTGGCGGAAGTCAAATCGGAGTACGTTTGGTCACCGTACCCCAACGACTTAGTTATGACGCACAACGATACTTAAAACGGTCGTTTTCTCCCAACGACCTCGGATTGGAATGAAACGAGTTCCATTACACTCGTATCGATTATACGAGTCTAACGGAACTGACGGAAGTCGAATTGGAGTACGTTTGGTCATCGTACCCCAATGACTTAGTTGTGACGCACAACGATACTTAAAATGGTCGTTTTCTCCAAACTACCTCGGATTGGAATGGAACGAGTTCCATTACACTCGTATCGATTATACGAGTTTAACGGAACTGACGGAAGTCGAATCGGAGTACGTTTGGTCACCATACCCCAACGACTTAGTTGTGACGCACAACGATACTTAAAACGGACGTTTTCTCCAAACGACCTCGGATTGGAATGGAAAGAGTTTCATTACACTCGTATCGATTATACGAGTCTAACGGAACTGAAGGAAGTCAAATCGGAGTCTCCTAGCACACAATCCTATATCAGATCACTTTCTATCATTTGGGCCTACTTTTATTGGGTTCACTAGGGTCTAATGACCCAATAAAAGTCGGGATGTTACATCTTGAACTACCAGATCTTTGGATAAGGAGATCTTGAACCACTGAATCCTTTGGAAGAGGGATTCTTAAAACTCTTTACAATTAAGAATGAGAATGAGAAAAGAGATAGAAGAAGGGAGAAGAATTTTGTTCTCAGAATTCTATTGAAGTCTGTCTTCAGAACAGCTTCTTTGTTCTTTCTACTGGATCTGCTCTTGATGAACTCCTGAATAGATTTCAGGAGTTATTATTGTCAGATCCTTCTTTCTTCATTCTTATTGAACTCTGGCTGTTATATGATAGTGATGAGGAGCAGCCTTTAGTTGTTCCGTATTTGAAGAGGAAGTAGTTCTTGATTTTACTCTGTTATTCTCTATTAGGGTTCCAACAGGAGGAAGAAGAAGAAGAGGAAACGCTAATGAGAAAAGTTGTAGCCGATTGTGATGAAATGCTCTGATGTTCCTGCCCTTCTATTTCCTTTTATTGTCTCTCTTTAATTTGAATTCCTTTCCAGTTATGGTAAGTCCTGAAAAGGCACTTTCTTTGTAATTTCTCTTTCTTCCTATTCTTGATTCTCGGCCCGTCTACCAACTGTAAGCTTGTTTCCAAGTAAGCTTTCATGTCCTCTATAAATGCTTCCTTCTATTTCAGGCAATTAATAAGTCATTGGAGAACGGTCCTCAGTGTTGTGGGCCATGAGAGAGATCATCAAAATGACAGCTAAAAAGGTTTTCTTTTTAGACTGCATTCGACGTTGCGTCGACTTCCCTTTCTCTCTTATCGACGTGCCTTCGACTTCTAGTAGGAGTAGCTTCGAATTCCTACTTGCTTTGATTGAACTCTGCTCTCGACGTTGCGTCGATTCCTTTTCGATTTATCCGTCGAGTTGAAGACGTCGACTTTGAACTTCATCGTCTGCGTCGATATGAAATCGAAGTTGCGTCGACTTCAGTTGGCTTCGACAGATTCTTCATTCTGCGTAGACTTGAACTCGAAGCTGCGTCGACTTCTATGAATGCTTCAACATTAACATGTCTCATACGTCGATAGTATTTCGACGTAGCGTCGACTTGATCTACTTCGACAGAAGGCCTGAGTTGCTTGGAGTTCTAGTCGAAGTGACGTCGACTTTAACTCGATGTTGCGTCGATATCTATTTGACGCAAATGTCATCTCATCCTATTTTTTGCTTCTCTTGATATGGTCTTGACACCCTAGGTTAAGTGTGACATCCTAAGACATCTAATGACCAGATTACCCTCACTATACATTGGGTACAGGAAATCTAACAGTTAAAATCACTTCTAGATAATTTGTTAAGTTAAATCTAAGGAGTTTTTCCCAACAAAGTTGGATGAGAATGGAATCATCATAAAAAACAAGGCTAGATTGGTAGCCAAGGGTTATGGACAAGAAGAGGGTATAGACTTTGAGCAAACCGTTTCCCCAGTTGCAAGGTTAGAAGCAATTAGGCTATTCCTAGCCTATGCTGCCCACAAGGGGTTCAAGGTATACCAGATGGATGTCAAGTCAGCTTTCCTCAATGGTGACTTGAAGGAAGAGGTATATGTTGAACAACCATCAAGTTTTGTACATCCTACTCTTAGGCTTCGTTTGGGGCGGCGTTTCGCCGCCCCGTTTGGGGCAAACGCCGCCGGAAGGCGGCAAAACAAACGCCCTCCGGTGGCGTTTAGGACGTTTGAGCCCGCTGCGCTGAAGGAAACGGCGCCAAACGGAGCTTTTCGAACTTTTGCCTCCTCCCAGCTTTTCCTCCCGCCCCGTCTCCATCAGCCGCGCCAAACGAAACCTTAGTTCTCATGTTTACTTACTTAGGAAAGCTCTATATGGTATGAAGCAAGCCCCTAGGGCTTGGTATGAGACATTGTCTAGCTTTCTCCTCAAGAACAAGTTCTTGAGGGGAAAGATAGATGGCACATTGTTTCTTAGGGAAACAAAGGGCAAGTGTCTTCTAGTCCAAATTTATGTTGATGACATAATCTTTGGGTCTACAGATGACAACCTTTGCATAAGGTTTGCCAACCTTATGCAGGGGGAGTTTGAGATGAGCAGTATATGAGAGCTCAAGTACGTCTTAGGTCTTCAAGTGAAACAGTCTGATGAGGGTATCTTCATCTCTCAGACCAAGTACACTAGAGAACTTATTAAGAAGTTTGGGATGGACTCTGCCTCCACCATGAAAACTCCAATGGGGTCCAACATTTCCCTGGATAAGGATGAAAAGGGTAAGCCCTTTGATGAATCCATGTATTGGTGCATAATTGGATCCCTGTTGTATCTTACTGCTAGTAGACCAGGCATTATGTATTCTACATGTGTTTGTGCTAGGTACCAAGCTTGCCCTAAGGAATCTCATTACTTAGCTGCCAAGAAGATTCTGAGATACCTTATGGGCAACCAACAACTTGGCCTTTGGTACCCTAGGAACAATGATTTTGAACTGATTGGCTTTTCAGATGCAGATTTTGCAAGTTGCAAAGAGGATTGGAAAAGTACAAGTGGAACTTGTCAATTTCTAGGAAGAAGGCTGATCTCATGGAGCAGCAAGAAGCAAACCAGTGTGGCAATATCCACAGCTGAATTTGAGTACATTTCTGTAGGAAATTGTTGTGCACAACTCTTGTGGATACAACATCAATTAGAGGATTATAACCTCAATGTGAATAACTCTCCCCTATATTGTGACTCATCCAGTGCTATCTCTATTGCTAAAAATCCTGTCTCGCATAGCAGGACTAAGCATATAGAGATATGATATCATTTTATTAGAGAGCATGTTGAGTGTGAAGATATATACCTTGAATTTGTCCCCACTGACAAACAAGGAGCTGATATCTTCACAAAACCATTGGATGAGGCAAAATTTAATGCTCTTAAAATTGAACTTGGCATGTTAAACTTGGAATAGATCTTGTTCTGCCAATGAATATGTATTGCTAATAATATTATTCTCTAGCTTTAAGTTAACATGTAATCATGTACAACAAGCTTTGATAGGGTAAGTCACTCTCTAAATACTTAGTAGCATGTTTACATCCTGTCTCACAACTCATAATATAGCTCACTAATAAGCAGTGAAATCAGCTGAATCAGCTGAGAAGGTTTCAGCTAAATCGCTGAGATAGCTGAGAAGGTCACAGCTAATCCACTGAGACAACTAAAACCGTCTCAACAGTTGACAATTCATTGTCCCAGCGGATAACAACACCGTCTCAGCGGTTCCGCTGAGATGGGCAGGTTACATAAAAATTTTCCATAATTCTTCAGCAATGAAAAATCATTTAAAATTACTTTAGCTGTTGAAACCAGTACATGGTCTCTTGTGGAGCTCGGACCCCCAGGGGTGGGGGCAGCTAGCACCTACTTATCCCTTGGAAGGAACAGGCCGAAGCCTTTGAACTAGACACAGACCCTTGGTCGCAGTGAGGAGGTCCCACCACACACCCGAAAGATCTTTTAAGCGCTTCCCCTCCCAAGCCAAAGCTGAGACTGGGCACCTTGGAGAGCCTGAGAGCTAAACCAAGAAAACTTAGGGAGAAAGAAGCTCAGAGTACTGAGATTTGAATCCTCTCCAAAGGTGCCCTTCAAGGTCTATATATAGTTTTCTACTTGTGGTCTGCTAATAGCCGGATTCCGTCTTACACTTTTGCTAAATGCAACCCAAAATGGTCTGCCAACAGCCAAACTTCGCTGTTCGGAGAGGCTAACTGCAGACCAACAAGGGCTCCCAGGTAAAATCATCTCTGGATCCTTGTTGGGCGAGCGACCCAGACAGGTTTCACTCTCCAGACTTAGCCGCAAGGGACCTGCGAGGACCTGGCTCGCCAGTCCTCCCGCGAGCGACCACTGGAACCTGGCTCGCTCACCTTCCTACGGGCGATCACCGTTGGTTTGCTCGCCATCCTTCAAGCGACCACCAAAAAGTCTGGTTCGCTCGCATGTTGATCACAGAGTCTCTGTTTACCTCCCGGGCTCGCTTGGTTGATGTCGAAGTCTCCACCATCTCCTTGGCGAACATCGGGGTTGTACATAAGCCTAATCAACATACTCACTTAGGGAAAATCAAAAACCAAAATTAAGACCATATAAATATTAAAATGTTGATTAATCCAGCACACTTTCATTAACCTAGCCGACGAGTCGAGACCTTCTACCTTCCATCTCAGCGACCTAACCTTTCAACGAAATGGCGCTAAAGATGGCAAAAGAGCTGCATGAGGGCTATGAAATAGTTCGGAATGGATTCATGCATGCCCCAGAAGACATAAAAGAAGTGATTCAACTTCTTTCAAACCAAGGACTTGAATATGTATTGCCTGAACCCTCAATGATTCTCAGAACTGAAGTTCTGGAATTCTTCTCCAATGCCAAGCTGTCCTCTTCAAATTCCTCTATCAAAGGAAGTATAGGAGGCATGAAGATAAGAATATCACCCAATAAAATGGAGAAGGCTATGCAGTTGTCCTCTTGCAGTGAAGAGGAGCAAGATAGCATCTCTGAACAAGACAAAGATCAAGCCTTACTATGGTGTGAATATTGTGATGCCAAAATTGGCTCACTAAAGAGGAAGTTCTTTAATCAGAGAGGAAAATTGCTCTCTGATATTGTTGGCAAGGCCATCTTATGCAAGTCAGGCTCTCATGACACAATCTTAAAACACATGTTTGAGTTGATGTCAAGAGTGATTCTGAGGAAGAAGACCTCTTGGGCTGAGGTGCTGTTTCTATGGATTAGAGAATATCTGCAGGCTCCCAACCTTGGCAGAATTCTCTCCCTATACCTTCTAAACACATATCCAGAGCAATTTCATAAGTCCAAAGGAACAAACCTATATTATCACAAAAGGATGGACATCAAAACCTTGGACAGGTTCACAAGGGTTCTCCCCATGAGCCAGCCCTCTGAATCCAAGAAAAAGAAGAAAAGATTAGTCAAAGGGCTAAGGAAAGCCAGAATAGTCTGCTCTGAATCTGGGTCAGAGGCAGAAAATATTGTCTTAGCTGTGGAAAATCAAGGTCTAGCCAGCAATCTTCCAAAGGATGATCAGGATAGAGAACATGACACTGCAGGTTATGTAGGACAAGCTCCTGAGAAAGAGCTTCAAAAGGATGAAGAGGCCACTACTAATGCTACTTGAGTCATAACCAAAGGACAGACACAAGATCACACTACTTGTGAATCCTCTATCCCTGCAACTGCTAATAAGAGCATGCAAATCATACACTCCTCCTCAGAAGACAATGAGGATAATGAAGACAATACTCCTATTGATCTTCAAGGTGAGGTTGACGTATTTATCTTAAATCTAGAGAAAATAATTAAGCTAATCCCTCCTAAACCAGCAGATTACTGGGGAGATGATCAGGACAATAATGATGCTCCAAGTGAGGGGAGCAAGAAATATTTCCTGAAGAACAAAGAGAAAATCTATCAGGTAATTTACATATCAGTTATCCCTCTGATATTCACATTAACTCTAATTCTAATGATGATATTAATCTATCAGGTGATAAAGAAAATAATGCCCCAAATGAGGGGGTGCATCAGATGCATGATGTAGTTGCTGCCCAACCTGGTGGGTCCAGCTGAGGGGGAGCCTCATCAATAAGCTATGGAGCCGAATATTGAAGAAGAACCTGCAGTCCATGCTGCAGTTGGAAATGATCAGCTTCTAAGCTCAATAAGCACATTGATTGAAGGTCACATGTTATCAATGAAGAATTACATTGGCAATTCAATCATGTCCCTAAAGAAAGAAGTCCTGGATGAGGTCAAAGAGATCAAGGAAACCACTACAATCTTTAATAAATAAATGACCAAATGGTTTGATCTGGCTGAACACACAGTGATTACTCAGAATACAATCCTAAGATCAATGGACAAACACCTCAAACTATCTGAGCAAGACATGTCCTATGTAAAGAACTATGTGAGCAAAACTGATGAAGTCATAGAAAAAGCCTCCAACCATGTAGAAGAATATGTCTAGAAAACTGCCACAACAATGATTAGTGAGGCAGAAACAATGAAGGATGAGATGAAAGCTGATCTGGAAAATGCTTTCCAAACCCTGTCAGGTTTTATAGTTGCTGCCTCCCAATCCCTAGAAGCTAAGATTATTGAAGAAGCCAGAAAGGGGGAGGATAACAATGATGTAACCAACTCTGAGCTAGCAGTCAAAGTTCTGCAAGGAACAAGGTTAGCCTTAAACCTTCCCCTCCTGGACAGATATAGATAAGAAGATTGGGACTTCCCTAGACAAGAGAAAATTGCTCAAAATGTCAGGTTGGCAAAGAGAAGAGAGAGAGAACACAATGCTAACTGAAGAATTTATGGCCAAGCAAAGGGATGAGCAGAGCAATGACCCAGACTTTGAATATTGGAGTGAGGACTCCAAGGGCATAATCCTGAATGCATGGCTAAGCCATGGAAAAGTCTGCAAAGACATTGATAGAATCTATCCCTCTGAAGAATGGATAAAACACTTGGAAAGAAACACAAAAAGGGAAAGGATATTCAAGGCAAATCTGGTAAGAAAGGACAACCCAAGGAGAATGCCTTCAAGATACATTCCAAAGCCATACCTATACTTCAAAAGGCAGGAAAACAAAAAGAAGATAGCTGAGTTAGAAGCAGCAAATGCAGTAAAGGACACTGCTACTAGTGCTGCTGAAGACAATGATGATGTTGTTGCTGAAGACATGGAGGCCTCAGCAAAAGGAAAAGAAATAGTTGCTGACAATGTTGAATGCTCAACATCTTCAAAGAGGAGAAAAACCTAATTGATGTATTTAGTTATTATGAAAATCAAAATGTAACTTGAACAATGTTTCATCATTCCGTCAGAAATGAAAATGAATGGTTTGTTGAATCTCTTTGTTTGTGTTATAAGTTGATCTTAGTCAATGCTTAATATTATTCAGTATTATTGCCTTAGATACTCTGTGATGCCTTAACATAATCAGTTAACCACATTATTGGTTTGATAAACAATGTTATTATGCTTGTCATGAATATAATCTGTAATGACACCATCTGTGATGCCACAGTTATGTTAACATATATATGTTATAATATCATGAATGCTATGTGGTGCAGTTACATGATAAGTTTTTATTTGTGATGTATCTTAGCATTGAGGATGTTCTGCCTTCTTCAAATATGGGGAGATTGTTGAGAATATTGCCCTCAATGTTCTCTTGATTTGAAGAGACATCACTCATAATGCTATATACATATTGTATTTGATAAACCCCACTTTGCATCAGGAATGTGCAGGGTTATGATATTCCAAACTTTGGGATAAGTTCAGAGGTTTGTAGTCAAAATCGCTAAGAAGGAGTCATAGTCTCAGCAGAATCGCTGAGACGAGACCAGCAGCCGCTGAGAAGTAATCTGCCTCTGCTGAGCTGCGGATAGACAAAATTCGCTAAGAAGAGAAACTGTCTCAGCGGATCCGTTGAGACGAAAGCAACTCAACCGCTAGGACAGAAGGATGTCTCAGCCCAACCGCTGAGACAGATTTAAATCTGGAAGAAGACAATGGCGCAACTTGCTTTCGGCGCAAACACCTGTAAAGATAGGACTTCCAATGTGTCAGGGGCCTGTCCAAGAGCCGTTGAAGACACATGGAGTATAAAAGAACATGTTAGGGCACTTTCAAAAGGGTTGTTGATGTGCTGAGTTAAATAAAGACAATATTACTGTTCCATTGACGTCCCTCAAGCTCTCTCTTTCTCCTGCTTACTGAACTAGCAAGAAGACACAAGGAGAGAAGTCAGCTCTTCTACTCAGAAGAGCAAGGTGATCCATTCTCTTCTACTAAAGAGAAGGATCGGAAGATGCAAGGTCTGAAGTTCATATTCAGCCAAGTTTCAGGTAGCACCAGCTGTGCAGGAACAACAGAAGACATCATTCCAGTGTTGTCTAATGTTTTAAGCTTAACATTTATTCACTGTAGGAACTGGATTGTTCTGAGCTTGTAAGGCAATTGCCTGAGTGTGTAGGGTTGCTAAACCTGAGCTGTAGGGCTATTATGCCTAAGTTTGTAGGGCTTCTTGATAGGCCTAAGGTAGGAGGTCAAGGGGATATCTGATCTGTAGGAGTGGGTGCACTCTGAGTGGTAGGGTTGGTTGGCCTGAGGTAGGGCTTGGGGAAAGCCTGGGAGATCCAGAGGGATCTGTGTTGTAAGCTTTAGGAGCTGAGTTTGGAGGAGTTGGCCTTGTCTAACATACTGTTAGAAAGGTGTAGAGGGAAAGTGTACTCATAGACACCCTGTCTTGGGGAACCACTATAAACACTTGTGTGTTTTCTGTGCGTGCGTGTTATTTAATTTACTAGCTAAATTAATTAAGTAAAAAATCAAAGATACCTATTCACCCCCCCCCCCCCCTCTAGGTGAATTAGACTGCATACCTATATAACAATCAATTGGTCTATTCTGAACCTTCTGCATTCGACATGTGCCAAGGGAGGAAAGCACTCAAGCCGACTACCTGACAAAGCATGGGCCTCATGCCGGAGGGACGGTGACAGAATTGTGCCAAGGGCGGCCCACGTGGATGGACCCCTTCATTATTTTCTTGACCTTGGGTAAATTCCCGGAGGAGGTCCCAGATAAGTGGTGATTCAGGTACAAGTCCGCATACTATGTGCTTCGTGAGGAGGCCCTATTTCGGAAGACTTTGTCCAGGCTCCTCGCCAGGTGTGTCTCCGAGGAGAAAGTTCCATGGGTTCTTGAGGAGGTCCACTCTTGAGAGTGTGGTAGTCATCCAGGGAGCCGGACCATGGAAAAAAGGGTGTTAAGGCAAGGTTACTTCTGTCCCACAATCAGTAAGGACTCCACGGAGTATTCAAAGAAGTGTCAGAAATGTCAACTCTTCGCCCCACTGTAACTCCTACCAGCTCAGAGGCTCGTGACCATTACGGCACCATGGCCCTTTGCAATATGGGTAATGGATCTGGTAGGCCCGTTCTCCCAAGCCAGTGGGCAAAGGAGGTTCCTCCTAGTTATGATCGACTACTTCTCAAAGTGGCTGGAGGTGAAGGCACTAGCAAAGACAACCTTACAGGTGATACAGAACTTTATTTGGGAAGAGATAATCTGCCGACATGGACTGCCCCTAACAATCGTCATAGAAAACGGGCCACAGTTCATGAGTGAGGAGCTCACCAGCTTCTGTAGCCAGTTGGGCATCGACCTCCACTTCACGTCCGTCCATCACCCTTAGAGTAATGGACAGGTAGAGGCCGCAAATAAGACCATAGTGAGCCTGTTAAAGAAGAAGGTAGAGAACCTAAAGGGCAACTGGGTGGAATAACTACCCTCCGTCCTCTGGGCCTTGAGAACCACCCCCAACACGGCCACGGGGGAAACTCATTCAAACTCTCACATGGTTCTGAGGTCGTGTTGTCGGTAGAGTTCGAGGCGAGGTTCCCTCGAGTGGTAGTTGTAGGGGAAGGAGATGATGAATGGCGGGTCGAAAATGAGGAAGAGCAACAACTCTCACTCGACCTCGTGGAGGAGCTTAGGGACCTGGCAACCAGTCGCCAAGAAGAGATCAAGCGCAGGATGGCAAGGTATTTCACAAGGTTTCCGGGCTCAAAAGTTGAACTGTGGTTTCTTGGTTCAACATCGGGGACGTCACGCGACGTATCAAAAATTGAAGTGAGTCAAAAGGACACTCGCAAGAAGAACGCTATAGATCGCTCTAAAAAGTGTGGCGTACCTACTTGCATAGGAGCCACCCTCGGCTGCCGGCGGGGAGAATGCGTCAATCGGGAAGTGTCTCGTCGGCGGGTGGGGAAGGGCAGCGAAGTGACGGGTGCGGAGAGGAGGATTCTGTCGAGCCCTTGACCACCTCTGCCTTTCCCACTCGCAGTATGGAAGTGTGGGGCAATGATATCATGCTGCCGAGAAGAGGTCCCAGACGGCTAGTTCACAGGCGCCTTCCCGCGGTCATCAAACCTTGCAAACGTCGGCGGCGACACCAAGGAAGACCGACCGTCTCATCTTCTGCCAAGAGTTGGATAACCTAGGTCAGACATCATCAATGGGCGAGGAGTTTCAGACAAGGGAGCCGGAGGAGGATGGGGGGATGTGACCCTCGCTTTTCTTAGCTTCAAAATCCCCACGCGGGAACTACTATCGCCGACCTCTGTCGAAGATCGTGGCTGGCGAGAAGGCTACTACTGGGGAATGACGCCTGACAGGATAGCCGAAGGAGGTGGAAGATACTCTGTGCTCGCTGGCTCCCCAGCGAGAGGCGCCGACTCGCTCGGCCCGACAGAGTTGGCCTCTAGAGGGAGAGTCGCTGAAAGAAAAGTCTCCATCGGAAAATCCAACAATTACAAAGATTTCTAAAGATGGGCGACAATCACCTATGGCGATAGTATCAAGGGGGACAGATGAAGGCTAGCTATCAGCAGCATGTTGCTCACCCGCAACGTCCAAATGCGCCTGGCACAGTTAGGTTTGGACCTAGTCCGACACAGGTTGTGTCGACCCTCCTATGGGAGCATCCTCCCTCGGCATCCTTGTACAACCCAGTGTTCGCCAGAGGATAAATCGGGTGAAGTGTGGGTCGAGAGGCTTCTTGTCGTCTCGCGGTGAGTATGGTAAAGGAGGTAGGTGAATCAAGCATTCTGCCTCACGAGTAGTGTATGGCGAGGAGCCCCTCTATGCCAAGGGAGTGGGACGAATGGCGCCTCCACTCGCAAAGTGAGAGCTCGTGGACTCGGCTCGCAAGAAGGCCGGCGGGTGGCGCCCTCACGGGCCACTCGCTCAAGGAGACCGGCGGGTAGCGCTTTTACATGTTGCTCGCCCGGGGAGGCCGGAGAATGGCACCTTCATGGGCCACTTGCCTAGGAAGGTCTAGAGGAGAAATTACCTAGATGCCCTTGGTGGGCTGTCAATAGCCCTTCAGAACAGTGGAGTTTGGCTATTAGCAGACCAATTTGATGTGCGTTTAGTAAAACCAAAAGGCGAAATCGTGCTATTAGCAGACTAGTGAAAAAAGACTATATATAGACCTTGAATGGCACCTTTGGAGAGGATCCAGTCTTCTTGCTTCCTCCTTCTTAGGTCATTTTGGTTAGCTCCTCAGGCTCTCCAAGGTGCCCAGCTTTAACTTTGGCTTGGGAGGGGAAGCGCTTTGAAGATCTTTCGGGTGTGTGGTGGGACCTCCACACTGTATCCAAGGGTATGTGTCTAGATCTTAGTCTCTGGTCCATTTCCTTCCGCGGGATCAGTAAGTGCAACCTGCCCCCTCTAAGGGGTCTAATCTCCTCATTGGGGCTAAGTCTTGGTTCCAACATTTTTGGTGCGGTGAGCGTGGACAGCAGTTAGTACAGGAAATTCCCAAGGAAGCAGCATGACAGGAGAGGACGAGCGAGAGGCCAGCTTTGGCGGTTCGCCACCATCTGGCTCGCCAGTGATGGTAGGTATGCTGGCGGATGTCTGAAGGGAGGTGCTCGAGACAATCTAGTTCGCATTCACGTCGATGCAAGGCGATTTCGCGACCCCTTCTCCACAGGCGGTTCAGCTGTCGGGAGTTGGCGAGAATGCCCCGGGGCAGAGGGCAGGTAAGGAGATGGCTGCTGAGGCGTCAGGGCGAACCCTCGCTGGGCGAGAGCTCTTCCCCAGCCCGGAGGGTTGGATTCCGGCGAGTGGGATCCCGGCGAATATGAGCCCGGCGAGTGCGGGCCCGGCGAGTGAGATCCCAGTAAGTGCAGGTCAGGTCAGGGAGCTCGTGGGGCGGGTTGAGCAGGCAAGAGTAGTGAGCAGGGGAAGCCCATTCTGCGAGTTGGTGCTCTCGGCACCACTCCCAAAGGGGTTCGGGGAGATGGTTATGTTATTCTACACCAGCAATGATGACCTCGTCCAACACTTGCAGTGGTTTGAGGACATGGTCTTCATCAGGCCCATGTCGGACGCTTTCAAGTGCCGACTCTTCGCCACCACCCTGAAGGAGAAGGCCCGGGACTGGTTTCACCAGCTGCCCATGGGGTCGATCTATGCTTTCGAGGACCTGCGTCGTAGCTTCCAGCTGCGCTTCTCGACCTCAAAGAAGAGGAAGAAGGATGTCGAGGCACTCCTCAATATCAAGCAGCGACCAGGGGAGTCGCTGGCCACTATGTGGATCGATTTTAGGAGGAGGTTCTTGTTGGAGTTTGTGTTCCACTTCTCTTAGTTTGAGACATAACAAATCACACTATGTATTTGATCTGCTTGTGTTTATAGTGTGCAGGTGCTTTAGTTATATACCCTATGAACAGGAAGCCATCGAGAATGGGCCGTCGAGAAGGAAGCAGTCGACGAAATTTGAAGGTGATCGACGAATTTGATTCCGCTCGACGAATTGGAGTTCGACGAACTGAGCTGCTGCACGACGGTTGCGGTTGACGAAATTGGACTTCCGTTTGATGAAATGAACCTGCGTTCGACGAAATTGCGCTTAATGGAATTGCGATCGACGAACTTGACTCCGTTCGACAAAATGAACCTGCGTTCGACGAAATTGCGCTTGACAGAATTGCGATCGACGAACTTGACTCCGTTCGACGAAATGAACCTGCATTCGACGAAATTGCGCTTGACGAAATTGTGATCGACGAACTTGACTCCGTTCGACGAAATGAACCTGCGTTCGACGAAATTTCGCTTGACGGAATTGTGTTCGACAAAATTTGATGCCATTGCATTCGACGAAATTTGATCTGCTTGCGTTCAACAAAATTTGAAGACAGTGCGTTCGAAGAAGTTTGATGCCGATCGACGAACTGCCACGATCTCGACATTTTGCACGATTTCAGCAACTGCCATACACGATGCATAATGCTGGCATTACGTGTTGGCTCCCATTTCTATTTAAAGATCAGAGAGATGATTTGAAGCATTGATTCCGGAGATTGTGAGAGCATTGCCATTCTGAATTCAGAGAGAACTCCCAAAACCAACATTGAGGAACAAGAATGAGAAGGAGATTAACAACGGTAAATTTGAAGAAGGACACTCGCTTCAACTCCGACGTGGTCATGGCGTATCTTCAACATCTTCTTCAGCGCTCTTCATTCTAGGGAGTCATTTGTTCTAATTTTAATCTTTATCCTTTTATATTTTTTTGTAACGGTAGTAATTCGCCACCTTGCGTGTGGCGACTAGGTCCTTGTGCGGCTTAGGGGGTAATTCGCCGCCTTGTGTGTGGCGACTAGGTCAAGGGTAGATCTAGGGGGTGGCAAGAGGCCTTATCTGGGGATAGATAGGCTATAGCCAACCAGTCCTTGGGAGAAGGACCGGTGAAGGAACAAAAAGAGACTTTTCAAGTTGTCGCCTCCAATTTCAAGCGTTATTGAAATTTTATCCTTGTAATCATTTTTGTGATATATAAAATTCTTTTTCAGTATATCTAATTTTTCTGGAATTTTATTTCATAAAGAAAATCATTTTGAATATTTCTGTGAAAATCTTTCTGTTAATTAAAATCTGTAAGTTTATTCCAAAAACAGTTAACCCCTTATTCACCCCCCCCCCCCCCCCTCTAAGGGCGCCATCAGATCCAACACTTGGTATCAGAGCTAGGTTATTCCAAAACAGTTTCACAACTGGGAATAATGGCGCATAATGCTCATGCTTTTGCTGAGGGTCAAGGGATTAGTAGACCTCCACTATTTACCGGAAATGATTATAATTATTGGAAAACTAGAATGCGTCATTTTTTAACTGCTTTAGATAATGATGTATGGGGTATGGTTGAAACATGCTACTCTCCACCAACAATTGTTGTTGGAGAAGTCACTATGGAAAAATCGAGAGACAAATGGGATGAAAATGATAAGTTAAGATGCAAGAATAACGCTAAAGCTATGAATGCATTATTTTGTGCTTTGGATAGAACGGAATTTAATAGAACTTGTGCTTGCGAAACTGCATATGATATATGGAATTTATTAGAAATCACTCATGAAGGTACTTCGCAGGTCAAGGATTCAAAGTTTTTCCAACTTGAATCCGAATACGAAAAATTTTGGATGGAGGCGGATGAAGAAATAGATTCAATGTACACAAGGTTTACCAAGATCGTCAACGACTCAAAAGTGCTTGGAAAAGTGTTCTCCAATGGCGACTTGGTGAGAAAAATTCTAAGGTATCTTCCTCAAAAGTTCAATCCAAAGGTGACGGCTATCACCGAGTCGCACGATCTAAAGAAGCTCCAAATTGAGAGCCTCATTGGGAACCTCAAAACCCATGAGGTTGAACTCAAAATTCAACAACAAGAATACAACTTGGAGCCAAAGAAGAAGGGTTTGGCCTTAAAGTCAAAAAAGGAGGAAAATGGAGATGATGATGAAGAGGACGAGGAGAGCCTTTTTGTGAAGAAGTTCAAAAGGTTCATGAAGAATCCGGAAAGGAGAAACACCTTCCGGAAATATTTCATCAAAAAGGGATCTTCATCGAAGAAAGAGAGAGGTAGCGACGAGGACGATAATAAACGACCACCGCCGGAGTGCTACCATTGTAGAAAGACTAGACATATTTGGAGCCAGTGCCCAAAATATCTGAAAGAGCGTAAAGAAAAAGGGCACAAGGGAAAAGAGAAGAAGAAGGTTCTAAAAGTGGCCACATGGGATGACTCCTCCTCCGAGGATTCAAGCGACTCATCCACTAGCGATGAAGAAGAGGCAAATATGTGCCTTATGGGAAAAAGTGATAAGACATCCGAGGATGAAAGTAGTGTCCAAAGCGACACTGAGGTAACTCTCCCTACTTCTTATGATGATCTATATATTGAGTATTTACAAACTTGCAAATTCTTTGATAAAAGTTTAAAAGATATTGATCTTCTAAATTCTGAAAATAAACTTTTGTTAAAAGAAAACAAAATTTTATCTAAACAATTAGGGAAAAAAAGGTGTCTTGCCAAGAGTGCAAGCACTCCTTGGCAAGAGTGAAAGAACTTGAAGAAGCTCTTTCTAAATCCCTCTCTACTATTGAACTTCTTACTAAGGAGAAGGGGGATTTGGAAAGAACTTTACAAACCTCTCTTTCTCAAATAGAGGATGGGAAGAAGAGTTTTGCAAATCAGTGCATTATGTTGGTAACAGAAAACACCGCTCTCAAAGCTCGTATTCATGATTTAAATTTGGCTATTAAGAAGTTTGGAGTTGGGCAATGATCTCTGGACATGATCTTGGCCAACCAATGCCATGGAAGTGCCAAATATGGCCTTGGATATGGTTCTGGAAGCTATCACCAGGCATTAACTCCTAACGCTGACGTTAGCTATAAATCCAGAAAAATTAATTCTGTTAATAATAAATCTGAAGATTCAAATGTTACCTCATTTTCTAACAAGAGTTTATCCAAAACTTCAAAAAGGGTCTCATCCCCTTTTATATCGTGTGCCAAATGTCATTTATTTGGACACACCTCTAACTCCTGTAGGAAAAAGGGACGTAGTGCTATAAAGCAAATCTGGGTGTCTAAGGTTTCCACCTATTCTATGGGAGGAACCACTTGGGTATCCAGATCTTTACTCTCATCTCCTTTTTAGGTATGTTGGCAGGCTAAGGACAAACAAGACGTGTGGTATTTGGACTCGGGTTGCTCCAAACACATGACAGGAAACAAAGCAAAGTTCCTTAGCCTTGAGATGAAGAAAGGAGGGATGGTGACATTTGGTGACAACGAAAAAGGAAGGATCATGGGCATCGGCACAGTGGGTAACGATTCTTTTTCAATCTCAAATGTTTTATTTGTAGATGGCTTAAAACATAATTTAATTTCAATTAGTCAATTATGTGATATAGGCTTAAATGTATTATTTGAATCATCTACAAATCTTTGCAAAATTATAAATTCTAAAACAAATGATGTCGTACTCACCGCACCTAGGATGTATAATGTTTATATGATTACGTTTAATGATCCTTCAAATTCTTCTTTAAAATACTTTATTTCTAAAAATGAAGAATTAGAACTTTGGCATAGGCGCCTTGGTCACTCTAGCACCAAACTTATTTTGAAATTATCAAAAGATAAATTAATTAAGGGATTACTTATGCTTAATGGAAATTTATCTTCTCTTTGTACGCCTTGCCAAAAAGGAAAATTTTCAAAAAAATCTTTTAAAAGCAAAAATGTAATTTCTACCACTAGACCTCTTCAATTAATTCATATGGATTTATTTGGACCGGTTAGCACTTCTAGTCTAGGAGGTAGAAAATATACTTTTATAATAATTGATGAATATTCTAGATTTTGTTGGACATTATTTCTATCTTCCAAATCCGATGCATTTATTGAATTTACTAAATTATGCATTCGTATTCAAAATGAACTTGATTTAAAGATTAAATGCATACGTTCGGATCATGGAGGAGAAATTGAAAATGATAGATTTTCTTCTTTTTGTGATGATTTAGGAATTAAACATGAATTTTCCGCTCCTCGCACCCCACAACAAAATGGTGTAGTGGAGAGGAAAAATAGAACCCTTCAAGAGCTAGCACGCACTATGCTTTGTGAATATGGGTTGCCTAAATCATTTTGGGCCGAAGCGGTTAATACTTCATGTTATATCATTAATCGTGTCATACTTCATCCTATTTTAAAATTGACACCTTATGAGCTTTATTTTAAAAGAAAATCTAATGTATCTTATTTTCATGTGTTTGGTTGTAAATATTTCATTTTAAACACTAAAGATGCACTAGGAAAATTTGATGAAAAATGCGATGAGGGAATTTTTATTGGTTACTCTTCAGCTAGCAAGGCTTATAGAATATATAATAAAAGTACTAAAGTAGTTGAAGAGTCTATACATGTAAGATTTGATGAGTTTGTTCCTTGTGTAGATTCTAATCATACAGGAAATGAAGACGAACCTATTTCCCCTTTGGAGCATGAGGAGGATGAATCGCTTGGAGAAAAAGAAGAAGAAAAAGAGGAGAAAGAAAATGAGATAGTAGAATGTGTTCCTCCAAGCATGTTGCAGTTTACTAAGGATCATCCAAAGGAGCTTGTGATAGGAGAACCATCAAAAGGGGTAAGTACTCGTTCTTCTTTACATGAGTCTTTTTCAAACCTTTGTTTTGTATCCGAAATTGAACCAAAAAATGTTTCAACTGCTTTAAATAATGAATTTTGGTTTTTAGCTATGAATGATGAATTAAATCAATTTGAACGTAATAAGGTTTGGAATTTAGTAGAGAGGGCATATAATCATCCGGTTATTGGAGTCAAATGGATTTTTAAAAACAAACTAGATGGTGACTCTAAAATTACAAGGAATAAAGCTAGACTAGTTGCACAAGGATATTCACAAATCGAAGGGGTAGATTTTGATGAAACTTTTTCACCCGTTGCTCGCCTTGAGTCTATTAGAATATTTCTTGCATTTGCGAGTTTTAAAAGATTTAAATAATTTCAAATGGATGTTAAAAGTGCTTTTTGAACGGGATTATAAAAGAAGAAGTTTATGTAGAACAACCCCCCGGTTTTGTGAATGAAAAATTTCCCAATCATGTGTATAAGTTAGAAAAAGTGCTTTATGGATTAAAGCAAGCGCCACGTGCTTGGTATGATAGATTGACATTATTTTTGATAAAGCATGGTTATAAAATGGGAAGTGCGGATAATACACTCTTCATTAAGCATGTAGATAATGATTTGATTATATTGCAAATTTATGTTGATGATATCATTTTTGGTGCTACTAATGAAGAGTTATGTAATGAAGTAATTTTAGTGATGAAAAATGAATTTGAAATGAGCTTGATAGGAGAACTCACCTATTTTCTAGGATTTCAAATCTCACAAAAACAAGGTGGCATATTTATTTGTCAAACTAAATATGTTCATGATATTCTAAAAAGATTTGGATTTGAAAACCTAAAACAAGCTAATACACCAATGAGTGCATCACTAAAATTAAGAAAAGATGAAGCCGGTATTTCTATTGATCAAACATTATATAGAGGAATGATAGGTTCATTGCTATATTTAAGTGCATCTAGACCCGATATTATGTTTTCTGTTTGCTTATGTGCTAGATTTCAAGCTAACCCAAAAGAATCACATTTAAAAGCGGTGAAACGTATTTTTAGATATCTAATTGGAACATCTAGATTAGGCTTATGGTATCCTCATAATGATTGTTTTATTCTACATGGTTTTTCTGATTCGGACTATGCAGGATGTTCATTAGATCGTAAGAGCACTAGTTGCACGTATCATTTTATTGGCCCTTCACTCGTATCATGGTCGAGTAGGAAACAGAATTCTGTTGCCCTCTCCACCACCGAGGCCGAATATATCGCACTAGGTAGTTGTTGTGCACAAGCCTTGTGGATGACCCAAACGTTAGAAGACTTTGGTGTTCATCTAAATAACATAGAATTAAAGTGTGACAACAAGAGCGCAATAGATCTCACAAACAATCCCGTAGATCACTCTAGATCGAAACATATAGATGTCTGACATCATTTCATTAGAGATCATATTAAGAAAGAACATGTTAAAATTAGCTTTATAGGGTCGGAATCACAACTTGCCGACATTTTTACCAAACCTCTACCCGATGCACATTTTCACATGCTTAGGTTAGAATTAGGTGTCTTAGAAATGTCACTTTAACCCTTATAAAAAGCTATCAAATTATTTTATGTACTTTGTTATATTTGTTTGCATTTCTGTTCTTCAAAATTTTAAAATTCAATAAAAAAAATGTAGAAACTATTGGAAAACCACCAAAAACACGCTAACAAAGCCTTCATATCAATTTCATAATGTCTGAAATTTCAACTGTAAGAAGGCCTATTTTTGTTGTTTGTTGTTATTTACTTCAAAAAATTAAAAACAAAAAAAATTATATATGTGCTTAAATGTTTATTTCAAGGATGATTATATATATTGCTTAAAGATTTTTTTTTCAATGTTTAATTTGAACCTTCAAATTTCTAAAAAAAAATGTTTTGATTTTATCATGCCTTGAATAACATCTTCAAATGTGCAAAAATCAAATTGGTTATAGATTACATGTATAGAAATGTTTTTACATGCCTCTAAGTATGAGTAAAGTTTTTATCTTTGATAATGATTTTCTCACTTACACATTTTTGTTAATATACATGTGTTTTAAATCTTATTGCATAATTGTGTAGTATAAGAACTTATTTTGAATCTCATAAATAGTTTACCTACACAATATTGAATTCTTTGTTCTTCATGCACTTGTATTTCGAGAAATGTGGTAAATAAAATTAAAAAAAATGTTATGTTTGCAACACAAGTGAATTCGGAGTCCTTAGTCACTAATCTAAAAGGCAAATAATGAATGACAAGGTTAACTCCACCAAGCACTACTCACCCTCCTGATAAGTCTTAATGAGCATTGTGAGGTTGAGCACCTTGGAAAGAATTGTAAAGTGTCTTGTGCAAACAAAATTTTCACCACTTCTCTTTAAAAATAAAAATGAAAATCTTTATGTGCATTGAAAATTGTGGAAGTAAAGTTGTTTATGTTCATTTCAAGTTATGTTCTTACATTACATAGTTTCATGTGGTTTGAATTATACTCTTGTATACTTTATCAAAACACATTTATTGAACACATCATTATCATTTATAATACTTCCACTCATGAGAATTGGACTAAAAATTTCTCTATACAATTTTCTACAATCATGAGTAAATGCACTAGATAGCAACGCATGATCTTTACATTGTAAACATATCTTTACTTGATATTCTTATAATCGTGTTTGCTACTCTATGTTACAAATTACAAGTGAACTTGCAACTTTTATTTCTAACTTTCAAAACCTCTAAATATTTTGAGTAAAACGCTTATTATATTTTGTACTTACAATTTCTACATGATGTTACAAATTGCTTTCGCTGTGTTCACTACTTATAATCAAGTTGCTCTTAAATTTACTAAATGCATATAATTTTATATTACTATGACTCTAACCCGCCTTCTTTTGATTATAACAAAAGGGGGAGAATAATTGAAGAAATAAAGAAATCTTTTCAGAAATCTTTTATTTAGGGGGAGTACATTAGGAAATGCATTCATGTAGGGGGGAGTATCCACATAGGGGGAGTATACATGTTTATAACGCTTAACATATACTATAAACACTACTTTAATTATATTTTATTTCTTATTGGTGGATTTGTTATTATCAAAAGGGGGAGATTGTTGGAGCTTGTGTTTCACTTCTCTTAGTTTGAGACATAACAAATCACACTATGTATTTGATCTGCTTGTGTTTATAGTGTGCAGGTACTTTAGTTATATACCCTATGAACAGGAAGCCATCGAGAATGGGCCATCGAGAAGGAAGTAGTCGAGAAGGAAGCGTTCGACAAAATTTGAAGGCATTCGGCGAATTTGATTCCGCTCGACGAATTGGAGTTCGACGAACTGAGTTGCTGCACGACGGTTGCGGTTGACGAAATTGGACTTCCGTTCGACGAAATGAACCTGCGTTCGACGAAATTGAGCTTGGCGGAATTGCGCTTGACGGAATTGCGATCGACGAACTTGACTCCATTCGACGAAATGAACCTGCGTTCGATGAACTTACGCTTGACGGAATTGCGATCGACGAACTTGACTCCGTTCGACAAAATGAACCTGCGTTTGACGAAATTTCGCTTGACGGAATTGTGTTCGACGAAATTTGATGCCATTGCGTTCGACGAAATGTGATCTGCTTGCGTTCAACGAAATTTGAAGACAGTGCGTTCGAAGAAGTTTGATGCCGATCGAAAAACTGCCACGTGTAAGATCCCCCCCTCCCCAATCCTGAACCGGGTTCAGGGAGGGGGGATCTTACTGCCCAAGAAAGACCACTTAGCGCTTTCCGGGTGGCGACGGCCCACCTTCTCAAGCACTAAGCGGTCGTCTTGTCAGGCACAAGAATCATAACCACACATCAGATCCACACAGCGGAAGCATATAAACAAGGGAGAGGAAATAATACACAGCTTAATATTTTATATTCAAAAGGGGTCGAAGCCTACAGTTTACAACTACTGCCCTGAGGCTACATGTAAGTACGACAACTTGGACTTAGCCTAGTCCTATACCGTGGGACTCACATCGCGGAAGACAAGGGGTGAGGCTGGAGAGTCCGAACGGGCCACCTCTAGGGCCGGTATCTCATCCTGTGGTGCGGGGGCTTCGCGCTGTCCCATCTCCTGTGATTGGTTATAAGAAATAACCGTTAATCACAGAGTTAAGTAGAAAATACATCCCCTCCCCGAATCCATATCCAGGGGGCGGCTAAAGGACAGAAATAAATAGCCGAAGCAAAGAAGAGGGTTAGCAGCAGGTAAACATATATATAAAAGGGCCTCCTGCCCTACTATCCATAATTGCGCAGTATAGTAAATACATTACACAATCTCGCGCATACACGCACCCAGGTATTCAAACTTGTACACACACAAAAGACCCTGTGTCGACACAGCTTGGACCGCTTTGCTTCTAGCGAGGTTGCCAACCTCGCGGGCCTCACCGATGTGGCCGTCGGTGATAGTGGTCAGTCCTGCCACTTCTGAATGTAGTCGTACCATATCACTCAGGCCCTCTCGTACATCTTTGTGTACTAATTGGATGTGAGCGACATCCGGCGAATTCGATGTTTAGGCCGACCAGCGGAGGTAAAACAGCGGGTTCGGAATAACGATCCACTGTGCGCATCTCCCTGTCGTCATGAGTCGTCACCCCACCCGCACCGGTACGAACGGTCTACGGGTGTGACCGACCCGCCACTATACCAAGCAATCTTCAAACTTATACATAGAGTAAGCGTTTCAAAAAAACTTGACGCGGCACTCTTACTCGACCGGTCACACAACTTTTGACCAGGAGGCTGGGCGGTATGAGGGCTCCTGATTTGGGGCAAACCTAGGAGGAGGAGCTCAACTTCGGGTTTCCCCAACTAAGGCCTCGCAAGAAGGAGGGGAAGCACCGCTTGCCAGCGTAGGGCTGCAGTTAGTACTAA
The DNA here is from genome assembly GCA_033032865.1 of Dactylorhiza incarnata. NCBI lineage: Eukaryota > Viridiplantae > Streptophyta > Magnoliopsida > Asparagales > Orchidaceae > Dactylorhiza > Dactylorhiza incarnata. The sequence continues at coordinate 13,115,080 of JAWHQI010000003.1, read as the reverse complement.
AATATGAATAAAATGCAGCAGTAAGAAAGGCCGGAAGCAGGGGCCGAAATAACAGGACCAGTGCGAGACTGGAGAATTGAAAGTACAGAAAGTAAATGCGGGGGACCAATGCGAGACTGGATTTAAAAAAAATTGCAGAAAGTAAATGCAGGGGACCAGTGCGAGACTGGATTTAAAGGAAATTGCAGAAAGTAAATGCAGGGGACCAATGCGAGACGGGATTTAAAGGAAATTGCAGAAAGTAAATGCAGGGGACCAGTGCGAGACTGGATTTAAAGGAAATTGCAGAAAGTAAATGCAGGGGACCAGTGCGAGACTGGATTTAAAGAAAATACTGAAAGCGGTAAATAAGGACCAGTGCGAGACTGGATAATTGAGAGTACAGAAAGCAGTAAATAAATAAAGGGTTAGTAGTCCAATCACTCCATAAGAGGAGGTTTCAAGGTCGACTCCGTTCGTAGGAGGAGGTTCTGCTTTCTCCCCGTTTATAGGGGTTTTACTCCGTTTCGGGAGTTTATTTACATTCCATGAGATTTTTAGTATTTTCCCTTTGCCGTGGATTCATTCTTTTATAATTGTCTCGGCATTATTGGATTGCAGCGTCGCACCGCGATTTCGTCCCGAGTTTTGCGTCGATATTCTTAACTTAGTCGATTCCTTAGATCGATACGCGCAATGTTTGAAAATTTTACGTCGAGAGGACGCCGATTTATTCCGATGAATTTCGCTCCCTTTCGGCGTTTATTTTGCTTGAAAAATACTTTTGAAGGACCAAAATAAGAGGTCACACCTCCCGACTTTAATAGTAGTTGTAAAACACCTTTAATTAGAGCCCATGATTTTTGGGGATTTTTACGAACTCATTTGGGCTTTTATTTCCTTAAAATAAACTTTATAAATGGGTTTAAAAATAGTAAAACTATTCCTAAAAATCCCAAAACATTACAGTAGGTGCCCCTTAGAGTGGGGCACATTTTTCATTCAGGAAATTTCTTCTGAAAATGCCTCATTTGCCCTTAGAAAAATAAAATAGGAGAGGCCTGTTTTGGGGTACTAATAGCAGAAAATGGGGCGAGCTGGGGGCGCCACACCGGGCGCCCTCCTTGGGTCCCCGCAGCGGATCCATAGCGGATCCGCTGTGGGGGGCGCACAATTGGAGGCAGGGGCGGGAATTAAGGTAACAGGAGCCGCACGATCTCCTGGGGGAGATCGTGCGGCTCCCATTTGTTAAACGGGAGGCGGCCGCTGCCGCCGCCGGGCAGCGGCCGGCTGGGGCCGGCGCCGCCCCTGGTCGGTGCGCCGGGGGCCGGCGACCACTCTGGTGGTGGTCCGGCGGCCTGGCGTCGCCGGCCCGCCGGGAATGCTGCAGGAAGGGGCGGGAGGCGGTGGCGTGGCCTGCATGCACCATGCATGCTCGCCGCGCCGCCACCTCCGCGGGAAGAGTGTCAGTGCCGCCCCCGGTCGGTGCGTCGGGGGTCGGGGACCACTCCGGTGGTGGTCCGGCGGCCTGTCGCCGCCGGACCCCACCAGAAAACGGAGCAGGAGGGGACGGGGAGGCGTGGCGCAGCCTGCATGGGCCATGCAGGCTCGCTGCGCCGCCGCCTCCTTGGGTAGAGCCCTCCCTGCCGCCCCTGGTCGGGGCGCCGGGGAGGGGGCAGTCCTCCGGCGGGGGTCCGGCGGCCTGGAGCCGTCGGCCGCCGCCGGGGTGGGGGTTTTACCCCTTACAGGAAACAGAGGAGGGGGAGGCCTCGGGCGCCGCCGGGGCTGCGTCCTCCGGCGGCCCGGCCGCCTCCCTTTCGTCGGCGCCAAGGTCCCCGAGTGGGGACCTGCTCCCCCAACGCCACCACCAGCGCTGGGGGGGGTGGCTTCCACGGCCAGCGCCTCCACCCGAGCTTTGCAAAGCTCGGGGTGACGCTGGTGGCGCTCCGGCGACGGGGAGGGGGTCGGCATACCCCCAGGGAGTAAGAAGGAGGAGGGGGAGATGTCTACCTGTAGGGGAGGGGGAGCTCGGGAGGTTGAGGGGTGGTGGCTCGCCATGGAGGGGGAAGGTGGCGGCGGTTGGGGTTGGGCAGGGCTCCGGCGAGGTAGGTGGCTGGGCTGGCAGCAGTGGAGGGACTTGAGAGAGAGAGAGAGGGGGGTGGGTCCTTCTGAAGAGAGGGGGCCCTCCTTAAATAGGGAAGGGGGAGACCTCCCCCCCCCCCCCCCCCCCCCCCCCCCCCCGCCCCCTCTCCTCTTTTCCCCACGTGGGATTAGGGGAGGATGAGTGGGGGGAGATATTTTCTCCCCCTCCCCTCCCCTTCTCTCTCCTGCCCCCTTGCCCTAATGGGGGGCTGCCTATTCATGGGCAGCCCCATCCCTTGGGGGGAGGGGTTTCTCTCTCCTCCCCTCCTTTTCCCTCTCTTTCCCAATTTTCTATGTTTGGGGGGGGGGGGGGGGGGGGGGGGGTTGACCAAGGTCAATTCTAGGTGACATCGGTCATTGCCCCGGATGTCTACCAAGATTTTTCGGGGCCGTTTTCGGGTTCGTGTACTTTGTATTTTATGCGTTGCACCGAGGCGGCCTGCATAAACCAAAAATTGCATATTCTCCGTATGACCTCGGATTGTCGGTCAACTAGTTTCGTGACGTTTGTGTGGGTTATACGGGTCTAACGAAACTGACGTAATTCGAATCGGGGTTTATTTGGTCACTATTCCAAAATAGTGTGTAGTGGCGCGCAACGGTAAAAATGGTCGTTTTCTCCAAACGACCTTGGATCGGGGTGCAACGAATTCCATTGCACTCGTATCGGTCATACGAGTTTAACGGAACTGACGGAAGTCAGATCGGAGTACGTTTGGTCACTATTCCAAAATAGTGTGGTAGTGGCGCACAACGATAAAAATGGTCTTTTCTCTAAACGACCTTGGATTGGGGTGCAACGAATTCCGTTGCACTCGTATCGGTCATACGAGTTTAACGGAACTGACGGAAGTCAGATCGGAGTACGTCTGGTCACTATTCCAAAATAGTGTGGTAGTGGCGCACAACGATAAAAATGGTCGTTTTCTCTAAACGACCTTGGATCGGGGTGCAGCGAATTCCGTTGCACTTGTATCGGTCATACGAGTTTAACGGAACTGACGGAAGACAGATCGGAGTACGTTTGGTCACTATTCCAAAATAGTGTGGTAGTGGCGCACAACGATATAAATGGTCGTTTTCTCTAAACGACCTTGGATCGGGGTGCAACGAATTCCGTTGCACTCGTATCGGTCATACGGGTTTAACGGAACTGGCGGAAGTCAGATCGGAGTACGTTTGGTCACTATTCCAAAATAGTGTGGTAGTGGCGCACAACGATAAAAATGGTCATTTTCTCTAAACGACCTTGGACCGGGGTGCAACGAATTTCGTTGCACTCGTATCGGTCATACGAGTTTAACGGAACTGACGGAAGTCAGATCAGAGTATGTTTGGTCAATATCCCGTTTCGGGTCATTTTCTATTGCTCGGGCCTACTTTTATTGGGCTCACTAGGGTCTAGTGACCCAATAAAAGTCGAGATGTTACAATCCAATAAAAATAAAGGGATTTTCATCCTCGAAAATTGGTTAAAGTAGGGGGTAAAAAGGGTACCTGGGGAAAGAGGGCAGGGTATCTTTTTCGAACGAGCATCTCTGGTTCCCAGGTAAACTCCTCGCGTCCACAGTTTGACCATAAGATTTTGACCATCGTGATGGTTTTGTTCCGCAGCGCTTTGATCTTGGAGTCTACTATCTTTACTGGTTCAAGTTGAACGGATCGGTCAGATTGTACTGACGTTGGTGGTACGGGAAGATGTTGTTCTGGTTGGCGAAGGACACGTTTTAGCGAGGAGACGTGAAATACATCGTGGAGGTTTCCCAACTCTGCTGGCAGAGCTAGCCTGTATGCAACGGGGCCAATCCTTTCTATGATTAGATATAGACCTAGATAGCGGGGATCTAGCTTTTTCTGCTTCTTTATTCGGGATATCCCATGCATTGGCTTAATCTTCAGGAATACCATGTCTCCTACGCTGAATTCCACCATTCGATGACGTGCATCATAATATTTGGCTTGACGGCTCTGTGCCTCCAGCATTCGTTCTCGAATTAATCTTATAGCTGTCGTGGTATCATCTATATAGGTGACTCCCAAAGCTTTTGGGTCTTCATCTTGGGCCCATGATAGCGGTGTTCGGCAGCGTCTTCCGTAAAGGGCCTCGTATGGTGCCATTTTGATGCTTGCCTGGAAGCTGTTATTGTACGAGAATTCCACCAAGGGCAGTACATGTTCCCAAGGTTCATTGTGTTCTACGATGCATAGTCGGAGGAGGTCTTCCATCGTCCGGTTCGTCCTTTCTGTTTTCCCGTCGGTCTGGGGGTGCAAGGAAGTGCTAAAAGCTAATCTGGTTCCCAGATAAGCTTGCACTCTCCTCCATTCTTTTGACGTAAAGCGCCTGTCACGGTCAGAGACGATGGATTTAGGTACCCCATGAAATCGGACCACCTGCTCTATAAATAGCTGGGCTAATATGTCGACGTCGTCGCCTTGTCTGTTCGGGATGAAACGAGCCACTTTGGTGTGGCGATCTACTACGACCCATATTGAGTCATTTCCTGCACGAGACCGGGGTAAGCCGTGAACGAAATCCATGGAGATATCTTCGAATTTTCATTCTGGTATGGGTAGGGGTTGTAGCAACCCTCCTGGGCTACGAAATTCTGCCTTGACCTTCTGACAAGTCTGGCAGTGCGCTACATAATCGGTGACGTCTTTCTTCATGCCTGGCCAATATAAGGTTCTTCGTAGATCTGTATACATCTTTACTACTCCCGGGTGTATCGAGTATCTTGATTGGTGCGATTCGCGAAGTATTTCTTCCCGGATTCCTGTGGCAGAGGGAATGAATATACGGTGCTTGTATTGTAAGATACCATCGTATAGGTTGTAGTCTTCCTGAGCACCCTGTTGCAGGGTCTGGATGATTGGGGCCGCTTCTACGTCGACTTTCTGTGCCTCTCGTATTCCATCTCTGATGTCGCACTGTATTTCCATCCAGTAAAGTTGGGCCTGGTAATCCATCGGGTCTCTGCGGGTGATGAGGATGATATCCAGGTCTGCCAAGGACCTGACTAAGTCTTCTGGTATCGCCTCCAGCCAATTCCCGGCCGCTAGAGGTTGCCGACTTAGAGCATCTGCAACCTTGTTGGCTTTGCCAGGGTGGTATTGGAGAGCGAAGTCGTAATCGCACAGGAATTCCAGCCATCGGCGCTGTCGGAGGTTTAGCTCCTTCTAGGTGAAGATATATTTGAGGCTCTTATGGTCGGAGAAGATTTCGCATCTTACTCCGTATAGGTAATGTCTCCAGACCTTTAGTGCGAACACTACCGCCCCCAGTTCCAAGTCGTGGGTGGCGTAGTTTAGTTCGTGAGGCTTTAACTGTCGTGAGACATAAGCGACCACCCTGCCATGTTGCACTAATACAACCCCCAACCCTTTTAGTGATGCGTCGGCGTAGATTTGGAAGCCCTCAGTGCCAGAGGGGAGTGTCAGGATCGGGGCTGATATTAATCGGTGCTTCAGTTCTACGAATGCTGCCTCGCATTCGGGAGTCCACTGGAATGCTACATCCTTTTTAGTGAGGGAAGTGAGAGGTAAGGCAATTCTCGAGAAACCCTCTACAAACTTACGGTAGTAGCCGGCAAGGCCGAGGAAGCTCCTGATATCTGCTGCCGTCTTAAGTGGCGGACAGTCTCGTACTGCTTGTATCTTGGTTTGGTCCACCGCTATTCCGTTCCTGTTGACCGTATGTCCAAGAAAACCGACCTCCTCCATCCAGAATTCACACTTGCTAAATTTTGCGAAGAGCGAGTGTTCTCTCAACTTGAGCAAAACCATTTGGAGGTGCCTGGAATGATCGGTCTTATTCTTGGAGTAGATGAGTATATCATCTATAAAGACGATCACCACTTCAAATACTTTGTTCATCAGAGCCATGAAGGCGGACGGGGCATTGGTCAGTCTGAACGGCATTACCATGAATTCGTAAAGTCCATAGCGGGAGCTGAAAGTGGTCTTGGGAACGTCTTCTTCTCGTACTCTGAGTTGATAATAGCCGAATCGTAAGTCCATTTTGGAGAAGACGGACGCGCCTTGTAACTGGTCGAATAATTCATCTATCCTGGGCAGTGGATAGGTATTTCGGATAGTGAGTTTATTTAGTTCCCTGTAGTCGATGCAGAGATGTAGGGATCCATCCTTCTTATTGACAAATAATACTGGAGCCCCCCAGGGCGAGGTGCTCGGTCGAACAAATCCTGCGTCAATTAGTTCTTGCAATTGTATCTTGAGCTCGGCCAGTTCCCTTGGGGCCATTCGGTACGGTGCTCGGGATACTGGTCGAGCTCCCTGAGCAAGTTCTATCTGGAAGTCTACTTCCCGTTGTGGGGGCAATCCGGGAAGGGATTCTGGGAAGACATCTGGGAAGTCCCGAATTACGGGTACTCTAGAGAGTACCTGTGTCTTGTCCTCCATCTCGAAGTAAATTAGGTATACCTCGTCCTTCCGTCGGACTGCTTTCACTGTCTGTGCAGATGTAAGATAATGCGGGTGACAGAGGGTATACCTGTTAGTGTGACGGATAGCCCATTTGGGTTCTGGAGGTGGATTTCCCGAGTTGAACAATTGATTTGGGCGTCATGTTCTGCCAACCAATCCATGCCTAAAATGATGTCGAATCCGGTTATCGCTAGGATGGTTGCGGTGATTTCAAATTCTACGCCTCCAAGTGTCGCTTTGAAGGAGCACTTTTCCGTGGATGTCATGTCGGATCCATCCGGGAGTCGTATTCGCATTGACATTCCAGACGACTGTATGGTACTTCCATTGTTCGCGATGAAGTCATGTGCGACGAAGGAGTGCGTGGCACCAGTGTCAAACAGTGTTTTAGCGGGGTGACCTTCTACCAGAAGTAAACCTGATGATATATATGTATTATGATTATAAGCTTTTTACACATATACACGAGTATTAATTACACAAGTTTAAACAAAAGGCCACATCATATATCTCTACAAAATCATCCTCCTAGGGTATCGTGGCTAACGAAAATAGATACCTATCACCACATCTGGCGCAGGGCCGTGCTGGAGGTCCAATGCGTATGCCTCGAGGGGTGCTGCTCTGCCCTGCCTGGCCTGGCCTCTCCTGCCTGCGGGTTGTCCTCTACGTCCACCCCGTCCTCGTCCTCTCTCTACGGCGCCCTGCACGGCTCCTAGGCCAGGCCTACCCACCGCCTGAGGGCAAAAGGCTCGTATGTGCCCGGGCTGCTGGCAAAGATAGCAGTTCCCTGCGAAGGGAACATCTCGTCGTGCGGCTGGGGCGGGCTGAGGTGCTGGGACTGGAGGTGCTGGTCGGGGCTGAGGTGCTGGGGCTGGAGGTGCCGGTCGGGGCCGAGGTGCCTGCCTGTACGGCTGGTGACGCTGACGCTGTCTCCTGGCCTGGCCGTGTCTGCGTGGGCCTACTCCTCTCTCTCGACCCTGAGCCCGGGGAACATCCACCTATCCCCTCCGTCGCTAGGCCACCATCCGCTGATCCATCTCTAAAGCCGTGGCGTGTGAGGCGATCATATGGAAGGTAGACTGCGAGATCATGATCAGGGCCTGCCGGAGGTCATCTCGTAGTCCTCGGTAAAATCTGGCAGCCCTGTCCCTATCCGTAACTGCTAAGGTCCTGGCGAAGCGGGCCAAGTGGATAAACTCTCTCTGGTAGTCCGGTACTGTCCTCTCTCCCTGCCTGATCTGCAGAAACCGCTCCTGTAGTGCCATCCTATCTGCGTCCGAGATGAAGTGCTCTAGGAAGGCCTCCGAGAACTCTCCCCAGAGGATCGTGCTGAGTGGTCGCCCTCTAAAAGTAGAGTGGCTGGCTGCCCTCCACCAGTCTCGGGCATAACCCTCTAGCAAGGTCACCACCAAGGACACTGCGGCCACATCGGGGCACATCATCCCCATCAGGAGCTCCTCTACTCTCTCCACCCACTCATCTGCCTGGATGGCCGACTCGGTGCCACGGAAGGTAGGGGGCCTTAACCCCCGAAACGTCGTCAGGAGCTCGGTGGGTACGGTGGTCTGCGGGGGTGGTCGTAGGATGGCTGTCTGGAAGGTGGCTAAGAGTGCCGTCAAAGTCCGTCCTAGATCTGAATCAATGAAAGGGACTGCAGCTGGGGCGCCCGGGGCTGGTGGTGGAGTAGTAGGGTGGTACTGGTCCCTGAAGGAGGACCTTCCGTTACTGGACTCCGGTATCTGGAGAAGTAACAGCCGAATATCAGTATTTGCAAAAATAAGGGAATTTTGCAGAACTGACTGAAAGGAAGCGGAAGAAACATGTGGGTGTACTCCTGTGCAGTCTAGGATCCTTAACTCTTGAACCTAAGGGACTACCAGGCTTCCGCTGCCTGGTTCGTCCCGAACCAAGGAACGGAAATGGGGAAGGGAGGATCGAAAGACTGCCCCCAGGTGGTCGGATAGTGGTGGCTCTGATCCATTTGTAAGATCCCCCCCCCCCCCCTCCCCAATCCTGAACCGGGTTCAGGGAGGTGGAATCTTACTGCCCAAGGACGACCACTTAGCGCTTTCCGGGTGGCGACGGCCCACCTTCTCAAGCACTAAGCGGTCGCCTTGTCAGGCACAAGAATCATAACCGCGCATCAGATCCACACAGCGGAAGCATATAAACAAGGGAGAGGAAATAATACACAGCTTAATATTTTATATTCAAAAGGGGCCGAAGCCTACAGTTTACAACTACTGCCCTGAGGCTACATGTAAGTACAATAACTTGGACTTAGCCTAGTCCTATACCCTGGGACTCACATCGCGGAAGACAAGTGGTGAGGCTGGAGAGTCCGAACGGGCCACCTCTAGGGCCGGCATCTCATCCTGTGGTGCGGGGGCTTCGCGCTGTCCCATCTCCTGTGATTGGTTATAAGAAATAACCGTTAGTCACAGAGCTAAGTAGAAAATACATCCCCTCCTCAGATCCATATCCAGGGGGCGGCTAAAGGACAGAAATAAATAGCCGAAGCAAAGAAGAGGGTTAGCAGCAGGTAAACATATATATAAAAGGGCCTCCCGCCCTACTATCCATAATTGTGCAGTATAGTAAATACACAACACTATCTCGCGCATACACGCACCCAGGTATTCAAACATGTACACACACAAAAGACCCTATGTCGACACAGCTTGGACCGCTTTGCTTCTAGCGAGGTTGCGAACCTCGCGGGCCTCACCGATGTGGCCGTCGGTGACAGTGGCCAGTCCTGCCACTTCTGAATGTAGTCGTACCATATCACTCAGGCCCTCTCGTACATCTTTGTGTACTAATTGGATGTGAGCGACATCCGGCGAATTCGATGTTTAGGCCGACCAGCGGAGGTAAAACAGCGGGTTCGGAATAACGATCCGCTGTGCGCATCTCCCTGTCGCCATGAGTCGTCACCCCACCTGCACCGGTACGAACGGTCTGCGGGTGTGACCGACCCGCCACTATACCAAGCAATCTTCAAACTTATACATAGAGTAAGCGTTACAAAAAAATTTGACGTGGCACTCTTACTCGACCGGTCACGCAACTTTTAACCGGGAGGCTGGGCTGTATGAGGGCTCCTTATTTGGGGCTAACCTAGGAGGAGGAGCTCAACTCCGGGTTTCCCCAACTAAGGCCTCACAGGAAGGAGGGGAAGCACCGCTTGCCAGCGTAGGGCTGCAGTTAGTACTAAAATATGAATAAAATGCAGCAGTAAGAAAGGCAGGAAGCAGGGGCCGAAATAACAGGACCAGTGCGAGACTAGAGAATTGAAAGTACAGAAAGTAAATGCGGGGGACCAGTGCGAGACTGGATTTAAAGAAAATTGCAGAAAGTAAATGCAGGGGACCAGTGCGAGACTGGATTTAAAGGAAATTGCAGAAAGTAAATGCAGGGGACCAGTGCGAGACTGGATTTAAAGAAAATACTGAAAGCGGTAAATAAGGACCAGTGCGAGACTGGATAATTGAGAGTACAGAAAGCAGTAAATAAATAAAGGGTTAGTAGTCCAATAACTCCATAAGAGGAGGTTTCAAGGTCGACTCCGTTCGTAGGAGGAGGTTCTGCTTTCTCCCCGTTCATAGGGGTTTTACTCCGTTTCGGGAGTTTATTTATATTCCATGAGATTTTTAGTATTTTCCCTTTGCCGTGGATTCATTCTTTTATAATTGTCTCGGCATTATTGGATTGCGGCATCGCACCGCGATTTTGTCCCGAGTTTTGCGTCAATATTCTTAACTTAGTCGATTCCTTAGATCGATACGTGTAATGTTTGAAAATTTTACGTCGAGAGGACGCCGATTTATTCCGATGAATCGGGCGTTTATTTTGCTTGAAAAATACTTTTGAAGGACCAAAATAAGAGGTCACACCTCCCGACTTTAATAGTAGTTGTAAAACACCTTTAATTAGAGCCCATGATTTTTGGGGATTTTTACGAACTCATTTGGGCTTTTATTTCCTTAAAATAAACTTTATAAATGGGTTTAAAAAATAGTAAAACTATTCCTAAAAATCCCAAAACATTACAGTAGGTGCCCCTTAGAGTGGGGCACATTTTTCCTTTTGGAAGTTTCTTCTGAAAATGCCCCATTTGCCCTTAGAAAAATAAAATAGGAGAGGCCTGTTTTGGGGTGCTAATAGTAGAAAAGGGGGCGAGCTGGGGGCGCCACACCGGGCGCCCTCCTTGGGTCCCCGCAGCGGATCCACAACGGATCCGCTGTGGGGGGGGGGGGGGGGGGGGGGGGGGCGCACAATTGGAGGCAGGGGGCGGGAATTAAGGTAACAGGAGCCGCACGATCTCCTGGGGGAGATCGTGCGGCTCCCGTTTGTTAAACGGGAGGTGGCCGCTGCCGCCGCCGGGCAGCGGCCGGCTGGGGCCGGCGCCGCCCCGGTCGGTGCGCCGGGGGCCGGCGACCACTCCGGAGGTGGTCCGGCGGCCGGGGGCCGGCGACCACTCCGGAGGTGGTCCGGCGGCCTGGCGCCGCCGGCCACCGCCGGGAACGCTGCAGGAAGGGGGCGGGAGGCGGTGGCGTGGCCTGCATGCACCATGCATGCTCGCCGCGCCGCCACCTCCGCGGGAAGAGTGTCGGTGCCGCCCCTATTCGGTGCGCCGGTGGTCGGCGACCACTCCGGTGGTGGTCCGGCGGCCTGTCGCCGCCGGACCCCATCGAAAAATGGAGCAGGAGGGGACGGGGAGGCGTGGCGCAGCCTGCATGGGCCATGCGGGCTCGCTGCGCCGCCGCCTCCTTGGGTAAAGCCCTCCCTGCCGCCCCTGGTCGGGGCGCTGGGGAGGGGGCAGTCCTCCGGCGGGGGTCCGGCGGCCTGGAGCCGCCGGCCGCCGCCGGGGTGGGGGTTTTACCCCTTACAGGAAACAGAGGAGGGGGAGGCCTCGGGCGCCGCCGGGGCTGCGTCCTCCGGCGGCCCGGCCGCCTCCCTTTCGTCGGCGCCAAGGTCCCCGAGTGGGGACCTGCTCCCCCAACGCCACCACCAGCGCTGGGGGGGGGGGGGGGGGGTGGCTTCCACGGCCAGCGCCTCCACCCGAGCTTTGCAAAGCTCGGGGTGACGATGGTGGCGCTCCGGCGACGGGGAGGGGGTCGGCATACCCCCAGGGAGTAAGAAGGAGGAGGGGGAGATGTCTACCTGTAGGGGAGGGGGAGCTCGGGAGGTTGAGGGGTGGTGGCTCGCCATGGAGGGGAAGGTGGCGGCGGTTGGGGTTGGGCAGGGCTCCGGCGAGGTGGGTGGCTGGGCTGGAGGCAGGGGAGGGAGTTGAGAGAGAGAGAGAGGGGGTGGGTCCTTCTGAAGAGAGGGGGCCCTCCTTAAATAGGGAAGGGGGAGACCTCCCCCCCCCCCCCCCCCCTCTCCTCTTTTCCCCACGTGGGATTAGGGGAGGGTGAGTGGGGGGAGATATTTTCTCCCCCTCCCCTCCCCTTCTCTCTCCTGCCCCCTTTCCCTAATGGGGGGCTGCCTATTCATGGGCAGCCCCCTCCCTTGGGGGGAGGGGCTTCTCTCTCCTCCCCTCCTTTTCCCTCTCTTTCCCAATTTTCTATGTTGGGGGGGGGGGGGGGGGGGGGGGGGGGGTTGACCAAGGTCAATTCTAGGTGACATCGGTTATTGCCCCGGAGGTCTACAAAGATTTTTCGGGGCCGTTTCCGGGTTCGTGTACTTTGTATTTTATGCGTTGCTCCGAGGCGGCCTGCATAAACCAAAAATGGCATATTCTCTATATGCCCTCGGATTGTCGGTCAACTAGTTTCGTGACGTTTGTGTGGGTTATACGGGTCTAACGAAACTGACGGAATTCGAATCGGGGTTTATTTGGTCACTATTCCAAAATAGTGTGGTAATGGCCCGCAACGGTAAAAATGGTCGTTTTCTCCAAACGGCCTTGGATCGGGGTGCAATGAATTCCATTGCACTCGTATCGGTCATACGAGTTTAACGGAACTGACGGAAGTCAGATCGGAGTACGTTTGGTCACTATTCCAAAATAGTGTGGTAGTGGCGCACAACGATAAAAATGGTCGTTTTCTCTAAACGACCTTGGATTGGGGTGCAACCAATTCTGTTGCACTCGTATCGGTCATACGAGTTTAACGGAACTGACGGAAGTCAGATCGGAGTACGTCTGGTCACTATTCCAAAATAGTGTGGTAGTGGCGCATAACGATAAAAATGGTCGTTTTCTCTAAACGACCTTGGATCGGGGTGCAGCGAATTCCGTTGCACTTGTATCGGTCATACGAGTTTAACGGAACTGACGGAAGTCAGATCGGAGTACGTTTGGTCACTATTCCAAAATAGTGTGGTAGTGGCGCACAACGATAAAAATGGTCATTTTCTCTAAACGACCTTGGATTGGGGTGCAACGAATTCCGTTGCACTCGTATCGTTCATACGGGTTTAACGGAACTGGTGGAAGTCAGATCGGAGTACGTTTGGTCACTATTCCAAAATAGTGTGGTAGTGGTGCACAACGATAAAAATGGTCGTTTTCTCTAAACGACCTTGGACCGGGGTGCAACAAATTCCGTTGCACTCGTATCGGTCATACGAGTTTAACGGAACTGACGGAAGTCAGATCGGAGTACGTTTGGTCAATATCCCGTTTCGGGTCATTTTCTATTGCTCGGGCCTACTTTTATTGGGCTCACTAGGGTCTAGTGACCCAATAAAAGTCGGGATGTTACACCACGATCCCGACATTTTGCATGATTTTAGCAACTGCCGTACACGATGCATAATGTTGGCGTTACGCGTTGGCTCCCGTTTCTATTTAAAGATCAGAGAGATGATTTGAAGCATTGATTCTAGAGATTTTGAGAGCATTGTCATTCCGAATTCAGAGAGAACTCCCAACACCAACATTGAGGAACAAGAGTGAGAAGGAGATTTCCAACGGTAAATTTGAAAAAGGATGCTCACTTCAACTCCGACGTGGTCATGGCGTATCTTCAACATCTCCTTCAGCGCTCTTCATTCTAGGGAGTCATTTGTTCTAATTTTAATCTTTATCCTTTTATATTTTCTTGTAACGGTAGTAATTCGCCATCTTGCGTGTGGCGACTAGGTCCTTGTGCGGTTTAGGGGATAATTCGCCGCCTTGTGCGTGGCGACTAGGTCAAGGGTAGATCTAGGGGGTGGCTAGAGGCCTTATTTGGGGATAGATAGGTTATAGCCAACCGGTCCTTGGGAGAAGGACCGGTGAAGGAACAAAAAGAGATTTTTCAAGTTGTCACCTCCAATTTCAAGCGTTATTGAAATTTTATCCTTGTAATCATTTTTGTGATATATAAAATTCTTTTTCAGTATATCTAATTTTTCTGGAATTTTATTTCATAAAGAAAATCATTTTGAATATTTCTGTGAAAATCTTTCTGTTAATTAAAATCTGTAAGTTTATTCCAAAAACCGTTAACCCCTTATTCACCCCCCCCCCCCTCTAAGGGCGCCATCAGATCCAACAGTTCTCCTCATCCAGGAGGTGCCCGGGTTCACCCTCCAACTGGCCTTCACGGTAGGGCTGCGGGAGGGGTTCTTCAAAATAAACCTGAAGCGGAAGGCTCCCCTGTCCTTCGAGGAGCTGATGGAGTGGGCGGTGGATGAGATAAAAGGGGAGGCGTCCAACCCCGAGTTCACAAGGAGATTGGAAAAGTTGAGTGAGTCAGAGGTCAGGTAGCCAGAAGTTCGGAGAAGGGAGGAGGCAAGGGCCCCAGATTTGGGGTGGAGGCAGCAAGGTGGGGGATCAGGGCCCAGGAAGGGGCTTCCCCCAAGGAGGGGGCAACTTCCAAGGAGGACAAGGAAGACCCCACCAGCTAGGATGGAGACAAGGCCCAAGGCCTCTCAATCCCCTACCTCAGCAAGCGATGATGATTGGGCGGGGAAGAGGAGGGATAGTAGGAGGAAGAGGAGGAGCAGGAGCCAGCCCCAGGAGGAGGAACAGGGGTGCAGATGCTGAAAGGAGGGGGGTGGCGTTGCCCTACTGTGACTTCCACCAGGAGGAAGGTAACGCTAAGGTTACCTGCCCAGAATTCTTGGAGATGAGAGGGGCGAGAGGCCCGGCACAGCACCAGCACCAGCAGCCGGTGAGAATCGAGGAGGTTCTACCACGAGAGGAGGAGGAAGAAAGGTGCGAAGATAGGGTCGATGTGGGGACCCGAGGAGGGATCAGAGCGATCCATGGGGGTGTGGGGATCGAGGCAGCCCGAAAGGAGAACCTCCATACCATGTACCGTCGGAGCTTGGCTTCTACATTTCAAGCCCCACCCCTAGCGGAAAAAATCACCTTCTCTCAGAAGGATATGCCGGGTCATGAGGACCCGTTCTGCGATGCGCTGGTTATCCAGACAGCCATCGAGAACTTCACCATCTCCCGGATCCTCGTGGATAATGGGAGCTTGGTCAATGTCATCTTTAAGAAGCCATTCGACGAGATGAAGGTGGAGGCAAGAAGAGTGTTGGCCTCGGATGGCCCATTGTTTGGGTTCTCGGGAGAGGGGAAGGATGTGGAAGGAGAAGTGTGGCTCCACGTCGTCTTGGGAGGGCAGTCCCGTAACTGTCGGTTCATCATTATGGATGCTCCGAGCAGCTACAATGCCATCTTCGAACGATCACTCATCAACGAGTTCTGATGCGTCCCCTCCACTTTCCACAAGTGTCTCAAGTTCAACATAGGTGGAGTCCAGGTCTGGGTGAGAGGTGACCCGAAGGTAGCAAGGCAGTGCTACGTCACTACGGTCAACACCACCTGGCAAACTGAGGCTGAGGAGATGGATCGGGAGGTGGAGAGGCAAGAGGAAGTGGAGGGGGTCACTGAAGGACCCATGGCGGAGGAAATGAGAGAGGGAAGAGGAGAAGAAGGCCAAGCCCATGACGAAGGGGGGAGCCGCTAGAGGTCCGGGAGGAGAGGATGGAGATAGAAGAAACTGAAGCGCTCACTTGCGGTGAAAAGAAGGAAGGTGATTGGGGGGAGCGATCTAGGCTGGAGGCCTTGGAGGAGGTCATGGAACTAGAGGTCACATCCCAGGCAGGAACGGTAGAAAAATTGAAGATCAGCGAGGAGCTCATCCCCGAGGAGCAAAAGAAGATCCTGGCCTGCGTCCAGGATAATATGGACTTCTTCACATGGAGTGCGACAGAGATGCCCGGGATCGACGCGGATGTGGCCTATCATCGCCTCAACCTCGAACCTAGCACTCGCCCCATCCGGCAGAAGAAGAGGTCCATCGCGGACAAGCTGGAGGAACCCATCCGGGAGGAGGTGAACAAACTCCTCAAGGCAGGTTTTGTATCGGCGATCCAGTATCCAGGCTGGGTCTCCAATATGGTAATGGCAACAAAAGGGGACAGAAGGTGGGGGATGTGTGTAGATTTCTCTTTGCTCAATAAATCATGCCCTAAGGATTGTTACCCCCTGCCTTGAATCGACGCACTGGTTGACTCAGTCGTCGGTTTTTCTCTAATGAGCTTTTTAGATGCATTTTCAGGTTACCACCAGATTCACATGCACCCCCACGATGTCAAGGATGTATCATTCATCACCGAGGATGGGTGTTATTGCTACAAGATGATGCCCTTCGGGCTAACGAATGCAGGGGCAACATATCAACGGATGATGGATAGGGTCTTCCGAGAACAAAATGGGAGGAACCTGGAAGTGTACGTGAATGATCTCATGATCAATAGCTGGGACCTCGAGTCCCACCTTCGGGACCTCGAAGAAACTTTTGGGACTTTGAAAGTATCTAGTTGCAACCTAAATCACCTAGAGGGGGTGAATAGGTGGATTCTATGGCTTTTTGCGGAATTAAAAACTTAAAGAATAAAAGCACATAGAAACCAAGCACAGCACAACACAAGGATATATAGTGGTTCCCCGGAATGGGTACGTCCACTTTCCACCTCACCTATCGAGCACGACCGGATAGACTAGGCTACTTCACTAATCTCGGATTATGAATAATCCTACAACTCGGAGTCAAACTCCTACAAGCTCGGAGAACACAATCTCCTACAACTCGGAGAGAACCTCTCTTACAACTCGGAAGTAAGCTTCCTACAACTCGGAAGTGAAACTTCCTACTAGCTCGGAGACAACGCTCCTACAACTCAGAGTAAAACTCCTACACTCGGAAGCAAGCTTCCTACAAAAATATTGTAAAGAAATTTTTACAAGACATTAGATTGATAAACAATCTTCTTGAAACTTCTGTAGAAGTTCTTCTTCAGATCTGAAAATAAAAGATCTTCTTCTTCCTTGAATGTAATAGAAATCTGGATCTTGAGAGAAGGAAGAAGAAATCTTGACTTGAAAGAACTTGATCTGAAACTTTAGGAGACAACTAGATCTGAATAGCACTTGATGAACTCAGAAATCAGAGATCTAGTTGGCTCGATTCTTCAGGAAGAATCGACCAAAAGCTTTGTCGGCAGCAGCTAGGTTTTTGCGAGAACGAACAGGGCGCCGACCAAACTTTTGCGATCTTCTTCTCTTTTATTTTTCAAATGATGATTCTTCATTCGGCAAGTAATCTCTTAGCTATTTATATGCCTTCCTTCAACGGCTAGAAGCGTCATCTAAAGAAAAACGGCCGCGTGGAAGGATGCCCTAAATAAACAGACGGTCGGCCAAAATGCGTTCTGTCAGCATTCGTCGAGAGGCAATAATGATTCGACGAATTCGTCGAATGTATGGTCTTACTCGACGAATTCGTCGGATGAATTAATGACCTGTTCGACGAAATCGTTTAGACAGTTTTCTTTCAATCCTGAGTGCAGCATCCTTTGACTCTCAGCTTTTTCATAGTGCTTGTAAATGAAGTACATTCCAAGAGAGAGATTTCATATGAGTCAACACTTTGGTCTATACAATGAGGGATTACATTGCATAGGCCTGTGTTTACGACTCACTAAAACCTGACCTTGGTTTGTACTTATCAATGATAATCCTGCAAACACACATCTAAAGTGTATGATCAAATACAATTACAATTCATCTTAGTTTGAAGGGGACTTCTTCAAATCAAGGTAATTGTGGCTACAATACCCAACAATCTCTCTCTATTTGAAGAAGTCAGAACCCTATCTACTAAGATGAATTGCACGGAGAATTATTAATATAAACACATACAGATATAAGGAGATTTACAAGCTTAGCTTTTCAACCTTCTCTCCCTTTCATCTTTCTCTCAACTTCAACTTCTCTCCCAACTTTAACTTCTCTCCCCCTTTCTGACTACTTCAGATAGGGAAGAAAAAACCTGAGAGAACAACAGAGTGCTCCCCCTCAACAACTGCATAGGATTTCTTATATGGGAGTA
Organism: Dactylorhiza incarnata; assembly: GCA_033032865.1. Lineage (NCBI taxonomy): Eukaryota > Viridiplantae > Streptophyta > Magnoliopsida > Asparagales > Orchidaceae > Dactylorhiza > Dactylorhiza incarnata. The sequence continues at coordinate 13,097,171 of JAWHQI010000003.1, read as the reverse complement.
GATCTTGAATCATCTCCCCCTCAATCTTTTCTCCCCCTTAGAAATTCAGTGCCTGGACTGATTTCCTAAGCTTTTCATCAACCTTGCTAAAGACTTCTTGTTCTGGTCATGTACCACGAACATACACTGTCCAAATGCCTGAATAGAGTTTTGGTTGGCCTTTGGACATACCTGCAATCACAGATTAATTACCCTTAGGAACCCAAACAGAGTTGGGTCCTAGGCTCCTGGTTAGACAAACACCACTTGGAGTGTTAACATTGCAAGGTGTCATTCTGGCATTGTTAACCCGTGGAGTCTTATAATTTCTAGAATTAAACCAGCAATCTATGGCAAAGTGACCAACCTTGCCACAACACCAATAATCAAATCGATTGTACCTTCTTTTGGTCTCCTGCTTGACTTTTTGAACAGGGAGTCTAGTAGGAGCAACATTCTTAGAAGTAGAAGCTTTGTGATTGCAACATACACATGGCTCCTTCTTCTCAAGAGGCTTAGCAACAATAGATTTAATCTTTGGTGCTTTCTTAGCATCTGATCCATGTACAAATGGACCATGATTCTTGAGGATTACTTTTTCATGAGGAGCTTTGAGCAGAGTCGTGTCAAAGTTCTGGATTCTGCTCCATCCTTGATATCTATTGCTAGATTCAACAAGTGTTGGTCTAGTAAGATGACCATAGGATGCATAAAAGTCAAAGGGATTTGTTGGAAATACCACCTTTTTGAATGAAGGTTGACTTTGATCAGCAACTCCCTTTCCTTTCACGGCTCTTTTCTTGGCAGCCTTACTACTTTCAGCCTCATAACTAAGGCCGCTACCCTTCGCAGGAGCAGAAAATTTATCTATGATTGGAAGAACAGTCTTTGGCTTGGAGAAGCTTTCTACTATTTTCCTTTCCACCACTAACTTTTCTTCTAATTTATGTATAAGTTTCTCCTTCAGAGTTAATAACTTAGTGGAGCCTTTCAGTTCATCCTTTAAGATTTGGACTTCATTTCTGAAGGGAGTCAATCTTCCGGTTTCCTCTCTCAGTTCTGATTCCACTTTCTTAAAGGATTCAATCTCTTTTGTTTGAGATTTGACTACCTTGCGGCATTTGTCAAATCCTTCCAAGTGGGCTTTATACTGAGTCATTAGTTCTGAATCCTCCTCTGAAGAATAGCCTTAATTCGTATTGGATCCAGATTCAGAATCAGAAAGAGGAGTGTGAGAGTTTACCTTCCCCGTATATGGGGTGTCGCTGTTATCTAAATCTGAATTTGCCATAAGCCCAAAATAGGCTTCATCATTCGAGCTTGACCCGGCTGAGTTGCTGTCGCTAAGAGTCTTGGTCTTCTTTGCTAAGAAGCTCTTTTCCTCTTTCCTCTTATTCTTGAAGGATTTCTTCTCTTCCTTCTTTTTGTATGGACATTCCGTACTTAGATGTCCTGGCTTATTACAGCAATAACAAATAATATCAGTAGAAACATGTTTGTTCAGTTTATACTTATACCTGTCGTTGCTGTGTCCCTTCCTGTGATGTTCATCATCACGCCTTGATCTTTTATGATTTGAAGAGTACTGACTTTTCATTTGGTTTCTTTTTCTGAGCAACCTCTTGAATTTCTTGGAGAGAGATGAGAACTCTCCATCAGACATATCAGAGCTTGAGGGGCAAGTATCTGATTCATCATCTTCATATGAGGATTATCTCCTGACAGATGATGTAGCTTTATTTCTTCTTGACCCTTCGGCTCTTAATGCTACAGATTTCTCTCTTCCAGAAGTCGAGCATCCTTCTTCTTCTTCTTCTTTTCTGATGCTTAGCTTGAGCTCATGGGACAGAAGCTTCCCAAACAAGATTTGTGGCTCCATAGTAGCCAGCTTTCCAAATTCCCTGATAGCAATAGCTTTTGTGTCCCATTCTTTCGTCAGGGATCTTAAGAACTTGTCATTTAGCTTTCCAACGGTGAATTCCCGATCATAGTTCCTTAGACCATTTACGATCTTAAAGAACTTCTCATAAGTGTCTGAGATGGAGTCTCTTGGATCTTGCTTAAATGCCTCATACTCTTGATTTAGCAAAGATCTTCGATCATCCCTTACTTCTTCTGTACTTTCCATGAGAACCACTAGAGAATCCCACATCTCTTTGGCAGACTTGCAGTGTATAAGGTTTTGCAACATAGAGTCGTCCACTGCACCGACAATGATGTTCTTTGCCTTCTTGTCCAAGGCAACGAGACCAATCTCATCTTTAGTTAACTCCGGCATCTTCTTTGGAACCTGAATGGATGAGTTTGCTGAAGAAGGTTTCATCGGAACATGTGGACCTTCCTCAACAATCTGAAAAATTCTCGGGTCGGTCGCATCCATGTAGAACTTCACTCTTTCCTTCCACATGGGAAAGTTCTCCTTATTGCAGACTGGCAACTTGACGGAATCCTTGGATTTATCCATTCCAGACATACTGTCTTTTGCAACTAGACTTAGAGATCTTGTTCAAGGTGTTAGCCTTTTAACGAACAACCTCCCTCTGATACCAATTGAAAGTATCTAGTTGCAACCTAAATCACCTAGAGGGGGGTGAATAGGTAGATTCTATGGCTTTTTGCAAAATTAAAAACTTAAAGAATAAAAGCACACAGAAACCAAGCACAGCACAACACAAGGATATATAGTGGTTCCCCGGAATGGGTACGTCCACTTTCCACCTCACCTATCTAGCACGACCGGCTAGACTAGGCTACTTCACTAATCTCGGATTATGAATAATCCTATAACTCGGAGTCAAACTCCCACAAGCTCGGAGAACACAATCTCCTACAACTCGGAGAGAACCTCTCCTACAACTCGGAAGCAAGCTTCCTACAACTCGGAAGTGAAACTTCCAACTAGCTCGGAGACAACGCTCCTACAACTCGGAGTAAAACTCCTACACTCGGAAGCAAGCTTCCTACAAAAATATTGCAAAGAAATTTTTACAAGACATTAGATTAATAAATAATCTTCTTGAAACTTCTGTAGAAGTTCTTCTTCAGATCTGAAAATAAAAGATCTTCGTCTTCCTTGAATGTAATAGAAATCTGGATCTTGAGAGAAGGAAGAATAAATCTTGACTTGAAAGAACTTGATCTGAAACTTTAGGAGACAACTAGATCTGAATGGCACTTGATGAACTCAGAAATCAGAGATCTAGTTGGCTCGATTCTTCAGGAAGAATCGACCAAAAGCTTTGTCCGCAGCAGCTAGGTCTTTGCGAGAACGAACAGGGTGCCGACCAAACTTTTGCGATCTTCTTCTCTTTCATTTTTCGAATGATGATTCTTCGTTCGGCAAGTAATCTCTTAGCTATTTATATGCCTTCCTTCAACGGCTAGAAGCGTCATCTAAAGAAAAACGGCCGCGTGGAAGGATGCCCTAACTAAACAGACGGTCGGCCAAAACGCGTTCTGTCAGCATTCGTCGAGAGGCAATAATGATTCGACGAATTCGTCGAATGAATGGTCTTACTCGACGAATTCATCGGATGAATTAATGACCTGTTCGACGAAATCGTTTAGACGGTTTTCTTTCAATCCTGAGTGCAGCATCCTTTGACTCTCAGTTTTTTCATAGTGCTTGTAAATGAAGTACATTCGAAGAGAGAGATTTCATATGAGTCAACACTTTGGTCTATACAATGAGGGATTACATTGCATAGGCCTGTGTTTACGACTCACTGAAACCTGACCTTGGTTTGTACTTATCAATGATAATCCTGCAAACACACATCTAAAGTGTATGATCAAATACAATTCATCTTAGTTTGAAGGGGACTTCTTCAAATCAAGGTAATTATGGTTACAATACCCAACAGACTTTGCGAAAGTTCAGAATGAAGCTCAACCCCCAGAAGTGTGTCTTCGGGGCAAGCCGAGGGAAATTCTTAGGCCACTTGCTCACCCCGGCCGGCGTGGAGCCTAATCCCGACAAAGTGAAGGCGGCTTGGAGCTAGGATTGCCAAGGAATGCGAAGGAGGTCCAGCGGCTCACCGGGAAGTTGGCCGGGCTAAGTAGGTTTCTCTCCCGGGCAGGAGAGAAATGTGCGCCCTTCTTCAAAGTGCTATGGGGGAACCAGAAGTTCTAGTGGACCTCGGAGTGTGAGGAGGCTTTCCAAACGTTGAAGAGAAAACTAACTCAGGCTTCATTGCTCCAAGGACCAAGGCAAAGAGAGGATCTATCCCTGTACTTGGGGGTAGGGTCCGAAGCGGTAAGCTCCATGCTGGTCCGGGAAGAAGGAAAAAGGCAACTCCCGATCTATTACGTTTGCCGAGTATTGAGGAAGGCGGAGCTCAGATACCCCATCCTAGAGAAGTTGGCTTTCACTCTAGTAGTGTCAGCCCGGAAGCTTCGACCTTACTTCCAGGCACATTCTATCAAGGTGGTGACCGATCACCCCCTTCGCAACATCATGGAGGGGGTGGAGCACTCCGGAAAGCTAGCCAAATGGTCCGTGGAGCTGAGCGAGTTTGGTATCTCATTTGCACCTAGGCTATCAATAAAGGCGTAGGCAGTGGCAGACTTCATGGCTAACTATGTAACCGAGGTGGAGGAGCTTGAGCCACCTCGTTCAGTAGCGTGGAAGATGTTAGTTGACGACGCATTAGGGAAGCATTCCTTTGGGGGAGGAGTCATCCTAGTGAGCCCCCAAGGGACATGGATCGAGCAAGCAATTAGCATCCACTTATTACTCACCAACAACCAGGCCGAGTACGAGGTGGTAGCATGCCTGCGACTGGCCAGGGAGTTGGGTGTTCAAGACATGGAGGCCTCGACGGACTCCGTGGTGGTGGTGGCTTGCCAAGTCAAGGGGGATTTCGAGGCAAAAGAACCGACTCTCCAGCGGCATCTGGAGAAGGTCAAAGGGATCATCGGTCAATTCTGCACCTTCTCGATTCAGCGTGTGTTGAGAGAGGAGAGCATCCCGGCAGACCTCCTGGCTAAGTTTGACACCAGGGCAGGAGGGACTGTGTCGGAGCTCTTCCGGCCATCCATCGGAAGGGGAGTTGATGGAGATAGATCATTGGGCATCGTGGATGGATCCCTTCATCACCTTCCTGACGACAGGAAAGTTCCCAGAGGGGAACCTGGATAAGCGGTGGCTCAGGTACAAATCTGTATACTACTCCTTACATGCAAGAGGATTGTATCAGAAGACCCTCTCGGGACTCCTGGTTCGTTGTGTATCGGAGGAGGTCCCAAGGTTCCTGGAGGAGATCCACTCGGGGGAGTGTGGCAGCCACTCGGGGAGCAGAACCCTGGAAGGAAGGGTGTTGAGGCAGGGCTACTTTTGGCCCACCCTCAACAAGGATGCGGCAGAGTTCGCAAAGAAGTGCTCCAAGTGCCAGCTGTATGATCCTCTCCAACTCCTACCATCCCAGAAGCTCCAGACCATTACAGTGTCATCGCCCTTCGCAATATGGTGATTGGACCTGGTGGGTCCTTTCCCTCAAGCTAGTGTCCAAAGAAAGTTCATGCTCGTGATGATTGACTACTTCTCCAAATGGCTGGAAGTGAATGCGCTGGCCAAGGTAACCTCTCAGGTGGAAACTTCATATGGGGGAAACAATTTGTTGGCACGGGCTCCCACTAGCCATCGTCACAGATAATGGGCCACAATTTGCCAGCGACGAGTTTGTCGGCTTCTGCACCCAGCTGGGTATAGACCTTTGGCTCGTGTAGGTCCTCCAGAGAAATGGGCAAGTGGAGGCGGCAAACAAAGTAATTGTGAATTTGCTGAAGAAGAAGGTCAAGAACCTAATGGGAAACTGGGTAGAACAGCTACCCTCGGTCCTCTGGGCCTTGAGAACCACACCAAACACAGCCATAGGGGAGACTCTGTTCAAACTCTCCCACGGGTCCGAGGTCATCCTCCCGATTGAGTTCGAGGTAAAGTCACTCAGGGTGGTCGCCGCAGGTGAGGGAGATGAAGAGTGACGACTAGAAAATGAAGGAGAGCAAAGGCTGACGCTGGACCTGGTAGAATAACTCTAGGATCTGGCATCCATTCGACAGGAGGAGGTCAAGCGACGATGGCTTGGTACTTCGACAACCACATCTGGGTGAAGCAATTTGAAAAAAGGGACTTGGTCCTACAAAAGGTCGATGCGGCCGGAAAGGGAGACGCGGTAGGGAAGCTCAATCCTAATTGTGATGGGCCTTATATTGTAGATGTAGTGCTCAAGTCGGGAGGGTATCATCTCCAGGATATGGAGGGGATACCTCTCAGCCGAGCTTGGAGCGGGGATGACCTCAAATGCTTCTACCCTTAAAACTCTCCTGAATTTATTATAGACTTATATTGTTCTTTTCTCATCACAGGTAAGTGAAAGTTTATGTCGGATTGCCCCAGATGATTCCGCTATCGGGCTCTCATTAGCCGGTGGGTCAGGTCGATCTCGTGGAGAGGCTGGCAAGTGAAAGTTTGTGCTGGATTGCCCTAGATGATTCTGCTGCCGGGCTCTCATTAGCCGGTGGGTCAGGTCGATCTCGCGGAGAGGCTGGCAAGTGAAAGTTTGTGTTGGATTACCCCAGATGATTCCACTGCCAGGCTCTCATTAGCCGGTGGGTTAGGTCGATCTCGCGGAGAGGCTGGCAAGTGAAAGTTTGTGCTGGATTTCCCTGGATGATTCCGCTGTCGGGCTCTCATTAGCCAGTGGGTCAGGTCGATCTCGCGGAGAGGCTGGCAAGTGAAAGTTTCTGCTGGATTACCCCGGATGATTCCACTGTCGGGCTCTCATTAGCCGGTGGGTCAGGTCGATCTCGCGGAGAGGCTTGCAAGTGAAAGTTTGTGCTGGATTGCCCCGATGATTCTGCTGTCAGGCTCTCATTAGCCGGTGGGTCAGGTCGATCTTGCGGAGAGGCTGGCAAGTGAAAATTTGTGCTGGATTGCCCTGATGATTTCGCTACCGGGATCTCATTAGCCGGTGGGTCAGGTCAATCTCGCGGAGATGCCGGCAAGTGAAAGTTTGTGTTGGATTGCCCCAGATGATTCCGCTGTCGGGCTCTCACTAGCCAGTGGGTGAGGTCGATCTCGCGGAGATGCTGGCAAATGAAAGATAAGAGTTGTGACATGACCGGGAGAACGCTGCTGCCAGGCTCTCGCCTAGCGGGCAATGGTTCTCTTAGCTACTTGGGTCGGCAGAAGGCTCCGGGTGGCGAGTTAGCAAAGGGCCCGCCGAGGGTCCGCGAGTTCCAATTTACACAGGCCTAGCGAGGTTCGATATACTTAGGGTTTACGAGTTCTAATCTATGCGGGTCTAGTGAGTTCTAACGCACGATGTATTCGTGAGGTCTTGTTTGCGTGAGCTTAGCGAGCTATGTTGAGCGGAAGGTCCGCAAAGGCCAGCGTGCGAAAAGGTATGAGGATTAACGTACGAGGGGCATGCGAGCACGCGGTGGAGAGGCGAAGGTAAAACAGAAAGAAAGCAGAGGTTAAACTAAGTGAGTTCATTTTATTGTACAAAAAAGTCTCATTGCAGACAGATAACGCGCGAGAACATTGCGCGAGTGTCGCGGGAACGAGGTGCGAGCATTGTTTAAAGGGGTGCACGAACGCGCCGCAATAAGTAAGAGAAGCATTGGGCAAGAATCCTTTCCATTCCATCAAAAAGGCTCTATTACAGGTCTCACGGCGTTCTCGTCGGCAAGGAGTTCAAAAAATATATAATAATAAAAATACAAGCTTAAGAGCCATCGTCGAATTGCTCGCTCTCGCTGTCTCCTGGTTCCCGGATGGGCAAGAATTGCTCCGGAACCACCTCCTCGACAGTAAGCTGGGCCGCCTCGTCAGAATGGAGACATGCACCCCTCAGCGTGCGGAATATGTGCCTCGCCGCACTAATCGTGGTCCCCTGCATCGCATTATCATGCTCGCGTCGCTCGTCCCTCAGGGTTGTGGGGCTAGGAGGAGGCGGAGGAAGGGAGGACCGGCCAGCTCGTGGTTCTGGACCTTCAGCCCGGCGATCTCCTTTTCAAGGTCAGAGATGCGAGCGAGAAGTTGGCTCGCGGTCTCGGCATCCTGCGAAAGATAAATCAGTTAAGAGAATGAATAGTGAGAAGGGAGGGCGAACTCTCGAATGAACTCACCATCCCATCCTTGAGACTAGCGAGAAGGCCCTCGAAGACTTCCTGCTGCTCCTTAAGGCTGGCGATCTCCGCAGTCGCCGCTTTCAGCTCGCGCTTGAGCTCCTCCGAGTTCCTCTCCACCTGGAGGCATCAGCGTCCGATCATATGGGCGAGCTCCAAGGGGCGAAGCTGGGCTAGCGCACTTTCATGCGCGAGTGCCCGAGATGAGAGCTCGTCGAAGTTGGCGGCGTCCTCCCGGTTGTAGAGCCCGAAGTATAGGGAGAAGGCGTGGCCTCTGATGGTCTCCTGCTCCACCAAAGAGGGGAGGAGAGTTGAGACGGAGACCCTGTTAGCCTCCTGGTCCCAATCAAGCAGAGGCTCACCAGCCTTATCTCGATGCCGAGTGCTGAGACAGAAATTCCGGTGGCCCGCCGGGCTGGGTGCGCCCGACCCGCCGGCGACCATCTCGGCGTCCTTACTGGTTCCCTTGTCAGTTGACGGGACCACTGGGGGAACCGACCCGGTCAGGTCCTCTGCGACCCCTTTCCCCTTGACTGGTGGCGGGATCTTCTTCTTCTTGGACGCTGGCGGCGGGTGGGACTATCCACGGCTCACGGGTGCGGGCCACTTCTTGGAAGGAGCGGAGGTGCTGGGGACATCCAAGCAAGCCTCGGCGGCAGAGGAGGCAAACAGGAGGCTGGGGGAGATGGTCCCGACCCTTGTATAGGGTGGGTGGAGCGACAGATCTCGCTCCCATGCGAGTGGTAATGGCCAGAAGTTAGTGAAAGGAAAAAAGTGCAGAAGGCGAGGTAAAGAGCGGGTGCGAGTCAAACCTGCTCCAGGCGGCACAGGGGCTAGCGAGTCGACATTCCTCCGAAGGTAAGCGACCTCAAATTCTATCGACATATACTTGAAGAGATCGGCTTCATGGCCGCCGAGTGTAGGTGGGCGGTAAGTTTGCTCGTCGCGCTGGATAGGTGAGAAGGGGACATTGCCAAAGTGCCCCTTCACGAGCACAAACTTTTGCGGCCAATATTGGCTCTTATTGACCGTCTCGTGAACCTTGGCGTGATTGCTCGCGAAGAAGGCGGTTCCGTCCTTGTTCGCTCGGAAAGAAAAAAGCTTGCGGAAAACCGGCAAGCTGAACTCGATTCGCTCTTCCCTCATGTAGCGGGTGAAGGCCACCGTGACAGCGATCGAGTTTGGGGTCATCTGACCCGGGATCACGCTGAAGTATTTGAATATCTGGCGAGTTCGCGAAACGCGGTTAGAAAGAAATCTTATGCGGGTACAAAAAAGAAAGCAAAGGAGCGAGCGAGTACCTAGCTGATCTTTGGCCGGAGAGGGGGTCGCAGGCCGACGTCAAAGTGGGCCGTCGGAATGGCGAGCTCCTCCGAGTAGAGGTTGTTGATGGCCTTGGTCTTCGCTGAGTGACGAGCTGAGAACTCGGGCGAGATGTAGTTCGCAACTACGGAGTGATACTCGCCCTCGGTGAGCGAGCAGTTAAAGAAAGAGTGGTCGCTAAATGTCCAGGCACATTTAGCCTGACCCTCAGCCTCACCTCCATCGCCACCTATCTTTTTGCAGGAAAGAGCGAAAGAGAGTGAGCTAGTGTGAGTTCTCGAGAACGAAAGAAGCAGGGATCAAGAGTAATGAATGCGGTGGTTAGCTCTCGAGTTGAGGCCTATTTATAGAAAAATAAAAGGCGATGGGGAGGAATCGAGGCGTCAGGGGGTACCATTATCAAAATTAGGGTGTCCGGGGTGAGGTTAGCTGAATCTTCTGACGATGCGACTCGACATTCAAATCAACCCCGTTCCCCACCCGCTTACAGTGATTGTTCAAGGCCAGCTCACTACAGACTGGGCGAGGGTGAGCCAAGCGAGGCGAGCCCCATAAAAATTGTGTATGAAAACATAGAGGAAAATATAACTAGCGAGCACAGCACAAGCAATAATATCACAGCAAATAAGCAGGAGCGAAAAACCCAATGGCGGGCATTCAGTAAGTGCCAAGTGAAAGCAGTATTATTCGCGGATTGTTCAAATTAAAAAGAAAGAAAAATTAAATTATAGACTCGCCGAGTGGGGGAGGGGGCGCGAGAAAGATCAGTACTAGATCCACCTCCATCAACCTCATCCCCGCACCCCCGAGCTCGGAGGTACCCTCGGGTAGTGGTAGGCGCAGACGGTGTGGAGCTCGCGCTGCAGCAGGCGGACTTGGTCCTCTACCCGCGAGAGGTGCACTCCCGGGGAAGTGACCTCGTCGCGGGTATCCAGTTGTAGTTCAGCGAGGACACGCACGTGTTTATCCTCAATGGCAGCGAGCCGTTCCTCGGTGGCTGCCCTATCCTCTCGCGCCTGGATGTATAGATTCCGCAGCAGGTAGCCATACTTCTGGAGCACCTCGGCGGTCCTCCTCTTCATCAGCTCTGGATCGTGGGGATCCCCAAGAAGTCAGCAATTTGGTCCGATGAGGGAGGGGACGACATCTCCTCTTCCCCGAAGTCTGGGTCGGCATGGGAGCTCTCGCGGACACCTGCGAAACAGAAGTTAGTGACGAGAATGAGGCGCAAAGGATCGCTAGAATCAACCAACCTGACGTGGCTATGGTCCCTTTATTGGGGTGTTGACGAGAAGAGCCCGGTTGTCCCTGGAAGGCCTCGGTGAAGGACGGTGTGATGGACTTCCCCAGGCCAGGAGGGTGCAACACGTTGTCGAGGTTGTGGAGTTCGGCAAGGCGCGAGCCGTTGTTGAGGTTGTGGATTTCGGCAAGGCGCGAGCCGGTGTCGAGGTTGTGTATTTCGGCAAGGAGCGAGCCGCCTAGACTCCGCTAACCCGGGAGACCGAACACCGGGGCAGGGACAGTCCCGCTCGGAGGAATCGGCGAGCCCACCGGAGTGGCACGCTTCTCGGGGGTTACTGGGGGTCTCATCAAGGTAAATAAAGGCGCAAGGGCAACTCAGCAGTCAAGAAATCTGGACAGGAAAATGAGTGAGGAGCTCACCGGGTTGTGGCGAGGGGATGCACAGGTCATCCACATTCACATCAACGATCACCGAGTTGGTTCCCCCAAGGGAGGGGAGGTGAGTACTCGCCAGGGTCCCGCTCGCAAGGGTTCCTTTCAGGAGCGCGACCTGCGAAAGAGAAAATTGAGTTAGCACAATAATAAGGGGTATCGACCTGTCAACTCGAGTACCTGCCCAGCGCGCTAGCTGTCGGACGAAAGCTCCTGAAGCAAGGCCCTATTCCCCCCGAGGTGTCGTCGGACCGTCTTCGCCTTCATTATTTTGGGAAAAGCCGAAGAGGCCCGTCGCGCGAGCCAGGGGGCGAGCTGGATGGTTGATGAATGTTCGTTCACTCGGGACGCGTCCAGGCGAGCTTGAGCTTCCTCGGAAAGAGGCATTCTAGCGACTGCAATGACAAATGGCAAGAGGAGACGGTGAAGGAAAGTGTTATCCACTGCCCCGAAGCTGCAGTATTTATAGCGCTAGGGGGGGGGGGGACCCACCAAAGATTCCTGCAAGGTCAGCAATTGCCCGGTGAACACTAAGGGTTGGATGTTTCTTCGCGAGCTTAAGACAATCTCACAAAGAGCGGGGATTTTGTACAACCCAGTGCTCGCCAGAGGATAAATCGGGCGAAGTGCGGGTCAAGAGGCATCTCGTCGTCTAGCGGCGAGTAGGGTAAAGGAGGTCGGCGAATCAAGCATTCTGCCTCGCGAGTAGTGTATGGCGAGGAGCCCCCCGTTCCGAGGGGGTGGGACGAATGGCACCTCCACTCGCAAAGTGAGAGCTCGTGGACCCGGCTCGCAAGAAGGCCGGCGGGTGGCGCCCTCATGTGCCACTCGCTCAAGGAGACCGGCGGGTGGTGCTTTTACATGTCGCTCGCCCGGGGAGGCCGGCGAGTGGCGCCTTCATGGGCCACTCTCCTAGAAGGGTCTAGAGGAGAAATTACCTAGATGCCCTTGGTGGGCTATCAATAGCCCTTCAGAATAACGGAGTTTGGCTGTTAACAGACTAAAATTTGGGGTGCGTTTAGTAAAACCAAATGGCAGAATCGTGCTATTAGCAAACAAGTGAAAAAAGACAATATATATAGACCTTGAAGGGCACCTTTGGAGAGGATCCAGTCTTCTTGCTTCCTCCTCCTTAGGTCATTTTGGTTAGCTCCTCAGGCTCTCTATGGTGCCCAACTTCAGCTTTGACTTAGGAGGGGAAGCGCTCTGAAGATCTTCCGGATGTGTGGTGGGACCTCCGCACTATAGCCAAGGGTCTGTGTTTAGCTCTTAGTCTCCGGTCTGTTTCCTTCCGCGGAATCAGTAAGTGCTACTTGCCACCTCTAAGGGGTCTGATCTCCTCGTTGGGGCCAAGTCTTGGTTCCAACAATCCTGATAGTCAGGCGCTCAACGTCGCGCCTCTTTCTCTTTCGCCCTCCGTAATGGCGAGGATCACCGCCCTGCGTCTTGTCCAACAGTTTCATTAATGTCTGGGTCTTCGAGATTATCTCGTCCGGAGTCAACATCTCGACGTAAGCCAAAAAGGGATATGCAAGAGATGGCCCCTCTACTCTTATTTATAGATGTCAAAGGGGACCCCCATGCTTTTGAGTATGCCCGATACTCGCCAGAAGTCCCTCGCCGAATAAGGGTTGGATGTTTCTTTGCGAGCCACTTCGTTGCTCGCAAAGAGCGGGGATTGTGTACAACTCATATCCTTTGTGGGTAGTACCAGACAGGCCACGTGGGCAAAAGTCAAAGGTCAAGTCAAAGACAACCAGCAATCCACAAGGGCATTCAATGCAGGATGCGAGTATCAGGCTTGCTCGCCACTAAGTGGCGACTATCAACAGCATCTCGCCAAGCATGAGCGAGACCCCCCTAAGTGGCGACTATCAACAACATCTCGCCAAAGCATGAGCGAGATCCCCCTAAGTGGAGACTTTCAATAGCATCTCGCCAAGCATGGGAGAGATCCCCCAAAGTGGCGACTATCAACACATCTCGCCAAGAATGGGCGAGATCCCCCAAAATGGCGACTATCAACAACATCTCGCCTGACAAAGGAGCCATCCTTCAAAAGTCTCTCATTCATCAGGTTCAACCATCCCATCTCGTAGGGACCAGGCATGGTCGTCTGCATCCCCCCTCTCAAGATTTGTCTATAAATAGACCCCTAGGGGTGTGAAGACCCCTCTTTGGGCCTCCCGAAATGATCGGTTCAGTATCAATAAGAGATCGCAGTACAAACATAACAATTTATTTTATTTCATCTGAGTTACAAATTACACTTTTACAAACTTCCAAAACGTTCTAAAAAGACACAATAATTTTCGTTACAGTCACCAAGATGACTTTCCGATCCTTCTTCAAGTGCCTTGTACATTTTGAGCCATACCTGATCTAACTCATCTGGTGTAGGCCTCTGAGACGCAACTGGAGGTGCACCTGTTACCTAAAAAAATAAATCCACAACGGGTTAGTCATAAACATGACTAAGTGAGACAGCATCTCGTGAAACTGTGTATACAGGCAACAAGGAGTTATATCAATATGCATACATGGAACGAAAATGCAGTTATATTAATATATAATCTTTTCTTAAAAAGCCCCTTTTAGTTTAGGTTCCATTTCTTGGGAAATACTTGGGTAATGCAAATCTTGAATTGGCCACACCCCCGAAGGGCATAATTGTAGGCTCACCCCTACTGGTGGATCCTCAGTGGATGCCTCCACGTCACCGGATTCGAAGCCCTCGTATTTCCCCATGCCAGCTTTTAAATATGATTTGTTATTTAAGTTAAATTCCCCTCAGAATATGTATCGCTATAAGTGTTTCCCTTGCCCACGTTCGATTAGCGATTCCATCATTTATAATTCAAATGCACAGGCAGTCTTCTTATAATAAAATAAGCTAAAATACTGAAATTACTTGAATAGATTAAATTCCAAGAGATAGAATACTCACAACCGCCTTTCCGGTCCCTTTGTTCGTATTGCCACGATTTGACTGCGAAGCCATCCCTGACTTTCTGGGTCTTGGAAACCACTAGAACATATACTTCTTTAGTCGGTTGCTTCACAATTCGTAATCGTAACATAAATAGCGAACTACGGAAATTATAAATCGAAAACAAAGTGCGAGAAAAATAGCGACATAAGATCGAATTGTATCCCTTGCTGAACAACTAACTATGCCTCGAAATGTTCTAAAACCAGCTCTCTCCAATGGACTTCCCGTCCTCGTAATGTAGTGTCCAGCAAGGTTACAAAATAGTGACAAAAGCAGCGAGAAAACAACGTAAATCTGTCCCAAAAGTAGTCCCAAAATCAGCCCCAAAATCCTCTTTAAAACAGCGTAATAGTAAAGAAAGAATATAACTATGTTGGTGCAAAAAGTAAGGGAGGAGATCCTATAAAATCCAGTGAGAAACTTAGTGCAAAATCAGTGAAGATAGTGAGTGCAAATGCTGTAAAAAATTCAGTGAGCAAACCCTGCAGACCTCTAATTTAACTCACAGCATAATATTCATAGCCAAATAATAGAGATTCCACTGCCAGTCTAAAATGAAAGAGGGAAGGAAATACCAACACAGAAGAAGGTCAAGGAGTCCTGTCAGCGGCCGGCCGATCTCAAGGGCAGCAGCACACCACTCTTACAGCAGTCGGCAGCCCTAAACCAGCGGCAGTAAGAAGAGCAGAACCAGGGGCAGCAACAATCGGCGGCACAGGAAGTGACAGCACAGAGCAGCGGCGGAGGTCCGTATAGGTAGGGCAGAACTGAGAGGAGGTAGGGGAAGAAGGAGAAGCCGAGAAAAAGGGAGTATTGGGATCGGCAGAGCAGCAGCACGGGAACTCTGCTTAAGAAGTAGCGACGGAATACGAAAAGAGAGGCTCGACGGGACCTTATAAGCCAAGTTATAAGCGGTCCGGCGGTTCATATTGAGACAGCAAACCAAAAGCACTGCGTAAGACCAACCCAGGTGCCATAATATAAATAAAACCAAGCCAGATATGAATACATGTCAAGCCACCAGCCAGCCTAAAATGCCAGCAATTACAAGGTGTTAAAAGCAGCCCACTTAAGTAAATCCTGCAGCCTGATAATTGAATAGCAGCCCACATTTTATTGGCAACCCATTGTAACAAAAGAAAGACAGGTAAAACCAAGCCCAACTTCTCCCAGCCACCACACTTAAACCAAAAGCCATTTAAGTTCAACCCAAGTTTATCCAATTTGAAACCAATATCCAAGTCTTTTGCCAGCCAACATAAAACCAAGGAGCAAGCCATATATTGCACTAGTATGTATCCGAATAAAAGAAACGAAATAAAACAAAACGCGAAAACAAATATTCGAAAGCAAAACGAATAAAAGAAAGAAAAAAAAATAAAGCGTAACTGCCTTGCGTTTTATCATCATCGGGGATGTCAAAATGTTCAAAAGTGGCATAAGTATTTTATGGTCGTTACAATTCATCCCTCCTTACACAGATTTTCGTCCTCGAAAATCTTGAAACATAAAGGAATACGTCTACTTTCGCCGATAGGGCTCTAAGTTGAACGCTCGGGGCTGAATTTGACGTTCTTCGGGAATATCTGAAGGAGGAGCAGAAGTCTGAACAGGAGCAGGTGCTGGGGGAGGTGCGGGTGCAGGAGTTGATGCTGATGCGAAAGACTCAGCAATCAAATTATATAGCTGTCGTTGGAGAGGAGGCTGAGAATTGAGTTCTTTCATTCGCAATTTTGGGCAATTCTTCTTTGTGTGTCCTGGCTCACGACAATAGTAACAAGCGCCAATCAAGCATTCACCGCGATGATATCTATTGCATTTCGTACATTTGTTTGCGGTGGCTTGAGATGTGGTACTACTTGATGGACCAGTCTGAATAAATTTTGTATCTTTACTCTGCGTTTCAACCTGGGTTGGAGTCTCCGTGATTTTTCTCTTCCCACTCTCCCGATTCTTTTGCGATTTTCCTTGATCAATTTCAACTAATCGTGCTCGCTCGACCAACTTTCCGTAATCGAGAATATCGAGGGGTACGATGAGATTGCGGATGTCATCTTGTAATCCTTGTTGAAACTGTAGACAGCGATCTTCTTCGGTTGTTACGAGAGAATCGGCATAATATGCCAATTTTGAGAATTCTGTTTCATATTCTAAAACTGTCTTTGTTCCCTGAACGAGTCGTAGAAATCGATCGTGCAGAACTCGCTTCTCTGACCGCGACACAAACCAGTTAGTGAATTCGTGAAGAAAGAGTTCCCAAGTCACTACTCTACGTCGGCCAAACTTGGTAGTGACGATGTTGTTCCACCAGCGTTTTGCTGCGCCTTCTAGTAAGAAAGACGCGAATTCAACTTTTCGATCTTCCGGGCATCGCATGACTTGGAAGATGGTTTCGATACGAAGTATCCAGTCTTCTGTTTCCAAGGGAGTCAGACCTCCTACGAAAGATGGTGGTTTTAATTCCATAAACTGTTTGAGGTCGTAGTCCACTTGTCGGTATTGGGGCGTCGGTGCTGCCACTGTTGGACGAATAATCAGGGGAGGATTCATTGGGTATTGTTGAGGTTGTTGCGGGGGATTCGGAGCTTCTTGTGGAAGAGTTGGTCCTAATGTCGTTAAGGTTGGGAAGACCAATTTCAAGGCCTCTACGATGGATAACACGAAATCGGAAGGACGTCTACGGTTTTGATGACCATTATCACTTGCTTCTGATCGGGTCATTTCTTGATGATCGGGATCTGCTTGAGTCTCCTGAGGATGTCGACCACGGCGACTGGAATAGACGTGAACAGGTTCCTATACACAAAACGGGTATTAATTGACGTTATAGCTTAAGGTTTGTGTTATGTCTTGATACTGCTTCCTACTTATTGAAACAAACCTAGCTCTGATACCATTTGTGAAGACCCCTCTTTGGGCCTCCCGAAATGATCGGTTCAGTATCAATAAGAGATCGCAGTACAAACATAACAATTTATTTTATTTCATCTGAGTTACAAATTACACTTTTACAAACTTCCAAAACGTTCTAAAAAGACACAATAATTTTCGTTACAGTCACCAAGATGACTTTCCGATCCTTCTTCAAGTGCCTTGTACATTTTGAGCCATACCTGATCTAACTCATCTGGTGTAGGCCTCTGAGACGCAACTGGAGGTGCACCTGTTACCTAAAAAAATAAATCCACAACGGGTTAGTCATAAACATGACTAAGTGAGACAGCATCTCGTGAAACTGTGTATACAGGCAACAAGGAGTTATATCAATATGCATACATGGAACGAAAATGCAGTTATATTAATATATAATCTTTTCTTAAAAAGCCCCTTTTAGTTTAGGTTCCATTTCTTGGGAAATACTTGGGTAATGCAAATCTTGAATTGGCCACACCCCCGAAGGGCATAATTATAGGCTCACCCCTACTGGTGGATCCTCAGTGGATGCCTCCACGTCACCGGATTCGAAGCCCTCGTATTTCCCCATGCCAGCTTTTAAATATGATTTGTTATTTAAGTTAAATTCCCCTCAGAATATGTATCGCTATAAGTGTTTCCCTTGCCCACGTTCGATTAGCGATTCCATCATTTATAATTCAAATGCACAGGCAGTCTTCTTATAATAAAATAAGCTAAAATACTGAAATTACTTGAATAGATTAAATTCCAAGAGATAGAATACTCACAACCGCCTTTCCGGTCCCTTTGTTCGTATTGCCACGATTTGACTGCGAAGCCATCCCTGACTTTCTGGGTCTTGGAAACCACTAGAACATATACTTCTTTAGTCGGTTGCTTCACAATTCGTAATCGTAACATAAATAGCGAACTACGGAAATTATAAATCGAAAACAAAGTGCGAGAAAAATAGCGACATAAGATCGAATTGTATCCCTTGCTGAACAACTAACTATGCCTCGAAATGTTCTAAAACCAGCTCTCTCCAATGGACTTCCCGTCCTCGTAATGTAGTGTCCAGCAAGGTTACAAAATAGTGACAAAAGCAGCGAGAAAACAACGTAAATCTGTCCCAAAAGTAGTCCCAAAATCAGCCCCAAAATCCTCTTTAAAACAGCGTAATAGTAAAGAAAGAATATAACTATGTTGGTGCAAAAAGTAAGGGAGGAGATCCTATAAAATCCAGTGAGAAACTTAGTGCAAAATCAGTGAAGATAGTGAGTGCAAATGCTGTAAAAAATTCAGTGAGCAAACCCTGCAGACCTCTAATTTAACTCACAGCATAATATTCATAGCCAAATAATAGAGATTCCACTGCCAGTCTAAAATGAAAGAGGGAAGGAAATACCAACACAGAAGAAGGTCAAGGAGTCCTGTCAGCGGCCGGCCGATCTCAAGGGCAGCAGCACACCACTCTTACAGCAGTCGGCAGCCCTAAACCAGCGGCAGTAAGAAGAGCAGAACCAGGGGCAGCAACAATCGGCGGCACAGGAAGTGACAGCACAGAGCAGCGGCGGAGGTCCGTATAGGTAGGGCAGAACTGAGAGGAGGTAGGGGAAGAAGAAGAAGCCGAGAAAAAGGGAGTATTGGGATCGGCAGAGCAGCAGCACGGGAACTCTACTTAAGAAGTAGCGACGGAATACGAAAAGAGAGGCTCGACGGGACCTTATAAGCCAAGTTATAAGCGGTCCGGCGGTTCATATTGAGACAGCAAACCAAAAGCACTGCGTAAGACCAACCCAGGTGCCATAATATAAATAAAACCAAGCCAGATATGAATACATGTCAAGCCACCAGCCAGCCTAAAATGCCAGCAATTACAAGGTGTTAAAAGCAGCCCACTTAAGTAAATCCTGCAGCCTGATAATTGAATAGCAGCCCACATTTTATTGGCAACCCATTGTAACAAAAGAAAGACAGGTAAAACCAAGCCCAACTTCTCCCAGCCACCACACTTAAACCAAAAGCCATTTAAGTTCAACCCAAGTTTATCCAATTTGAAACCAATATCCAAGTCTTTTGCCAGCCAACATAAAACCAAGGAGCAAGCCATATATTGCACTAGTATGTATCCGAATAAAAGAAACGAAATAAAACAAAACGCGAAAACAAATATTCGAAAGCAAAACGAATAAAAGAAAGAAAAAAAAATAAAGCGTAACTGCCTTGCGTTTTATCATCATCGGGGATGTCAAAATGTTCAAAAGTGGCATAAGTATTTTATGGTCGTTACAATTCATCCCTCCTTACACAGATTTTCGTCCTCGAAAATCTTGAAACATAAAGGAATACGTCTACTTTCGCCGATAGGGCTCTAAGTTGAACGCTCGGGGCTGAATTTGACGTTCTTCGGGAATATCTGAAGGAGGAGCAGAAGTCTGAACAGGAGCAGGTGCTGGGGGAGGTGCGGGTGCAGGAGTTGATGCTGATGCGAAAGACTCAGCAATCAAATTATATAGCTGTCGTTGGAGAGGAGGCTGAGAATTGAGTTCTTTCATTCGCAATTTTGGGCAATTCTTCTTTGTGTGTCCTGGCTCACGACAATAGTAACAAGCGCCAATCAAGCATTCACCGCGATGATATCTATTGCATTTCGTACATTTGTTTGCGGTGGCTTGAGATGTGGTACTACTTGATGGACCAGTCTGAATAAATTTTGTATCTTTACTCTGCGTTTCAACCTGGGTTGGAGTCTCCGTGATTTTTCTCTTCCCACTCTCCCGATTCTTTTGCGATTTTCCTTGATCAATTTCAACTAATCGTGCTCGCTCGACCAACTTTCCGTAATCGAGAATATCGAGGGGTACGATGAGATTGCGGATGTCATCTTGTAATCCTTGTTGAAACTGTAGACAGCGATCTTCTTCGGTTGTTACGAGAGAATCGGCATAATATGCCAATTTTGAGAATTCTGTTTCATATTCTAAAACTGTCTTTGTTCCCTGAACGAGTCGTAGAAATCGATCGTGCAGAACTCGCTTCTCTGACCGCGACACAAACCAGTTAGTGAATTCGTGAAGAAAGAGTTCCCAAGTCACTACTCTACGTCGGCCAAACTTGGTAGTGACGATGTTGTTCCACCAGCGTTTTGCTGCGCCTTCTAGTAAGAAAGACGCGAATTCAACTTTTCGATCTTCCGGGCATCGCATGACTTGGAAGATGGTTTCGATACGAAGTATCCAGTCTTCTGTTTCCAAGGGAGTCAGACCTCCTACGAAAGATGGTGGTTTTAATTCCATAAACTGTTTGAGGTCGTAGTCCACTTGTCGGTATTGGGGCGTCGGTGCTGCCACTGTTGGACGAATAATCAGGGGAGGATTCATTGGGTATTGTTGAGGTTGTTGCGGGGGATTCGGAGCTTCTTGTGGAAGAGTTGGTCCTAATGTCGTTAAGGTTGGGAAGACCAATTTCAAGGCCTCTACGATGGATAACACGAAATCGGAAGGACGTCTACGGTTTTGATGACCATTATCACTTGCTTCTGATCGGGTCATTTCTTGATGATCGGGATCTGCTTGAGTCTCCTGAGGATGTCGACCACGGCGACTGGAATAGACGTGAACAGGTTCCTATACACAAAACGGGTATTAATTGACGTTATAGCTTAAGGTTTGTGTTATGTCTTGATACTGCTTCCTACTTATTGAAACAAACCTAGCTCTGATACCATTTGTGAAGACCCCTCTTTGGGCCTCCCGAAATGATCGGTTCAGTATCAATAAGAGATCGCAGTACAAACATAACAATTTATTTTATTTCATCTGAGTTACAAATTACACTTTTACAAACTTCCAAAACGTTCTAAAAAGACACAATAATTTTCGTTACAGTCACCAAGATGACTTTCCGATCCTTCTTCAAGTGCCTTGTACATTTTGAGCCATACCTGATCTAACTCATCTGGTGTAGGCCTCTGAGACGCAACTGGAGGTGCACCTGTTACCTAAAAAAATAAATCCACAACGGGTTAGTCATAAACATGACTAAGTGAGACAGCATCTCGTGAAACTGTGTATACAGGCAACAAGGAGTTATATCAATATGCATACATGGAACGAAAATGCAGTTATATTAATATATAATCTTTTCTTAAAAAGCCCCTTTTAGTTTAGGTTCCATTTCTTGGGAAATACTTGGGTAATGCAAATCTTGAATTGGCCACACCCCCGAAGGGCATAATTATAGGCTCACCCCTACTGGTGGATCCTCAGTGGATGCCTCCACGTCACCGGATTCGAAGCCCTCGTATTTCCCCATGCCAGCTTTTAAATATGATTTGTTATTTAAGTTAAATTCCCCTCAGAATATGTATCGCTATAAGTGTTTCCCTTGCCCACGTTCGATTAGCGATTCCATCATTTATAATTCAAATGCACAGGCAGTCTTCTTATAATAAAATAAGCTAAAATACTGAAATTACTTGAATAGATTAAATTCCAAGAGATAGAATACTCACAACCGCCTTTCCGGTCCCTTTGTTCGTATTGCCACGATTTGACTGCGAAGCCATCCCTGACTTTCTGGGTCTTGGAAACCACTAGAACATATACTTCTTTAGTCGGTTGCTTCACAATTCGTAATCGTAACATAAATAGCGAACTACGGAAATTATAAATCGAAAACAAAGTGCGAGAAAAATAGCGACATAAGATCGAATTGTATCCCTTGCTGAACAACTAACTATGCCTCGAAATGTTCTAAAACCAGCTCTCTCCAATGGACTTCCCGTCCTCGTAATGTAGTGTCCAGCAAGGTTACAAAATAGTGACAAAAGCAGCGAGAAAACAACGTAAATCTGTCCCAAAAGTAGTCCCAAAATCAGCCCCAAAATCCTCTTTAAAACAGCGTAATAGTAAAGAAAGAATATAACTATGTTGGTGCAAAAAGTAAGGGAGGAGATCCTATAAAATCCAGTGAGAAACTTAGTGCAAAATCAGTGAAGATAGTGAGTGCAAATGCTGTAAAAAATTCAGTGAGCAAACCCTGCAGACCTCTAATTTAACTCACAGCATAATATTCATAGCCAAATAATAGAGATTCCACTGCCAGTCTAAAATGAAAGAGGGAAGGAAATACCAACACAGAAGAAGGTCAAGGAGTCCTGTCAGCGGCCGGCCGATCTCAAGGGCAGCAGCACACCACTCTTACAGCAGTCGGCAGCCCTAAACCAGCGGCAGTAAGAAGAGCAGAACCAGGGGCAGCAACAATCGGCGGCACAGGAAGTGACAGCACAGAGCAGCGGCGGAGGTCCGTATAGGTAGGGCAGAACTGAGAGGAGGTAGGGGAAGAAGAAGAAGCCGAGAAAAAGGGAGTATTGGGATCGGCAGAGCAGCAGCACGGGAACTCTACTTAAGAAGTAGCGACGGAATACGAAAAGAGAGGCTCGACGGGACCTTATAAGCCAAGTTATAAGCGGTCCGGCGGTTCATATTGAGACAGCAAACCAAAAGCACTGCGTAAGACCAACCCAGGTGCCATAATATAAATAAAACCAAGCCAGATATGAATACATGTCAAGCCACCAGCCAGCCTAAAATGCCAGCAATTACAAGGTGTTAAAAGCAGCCCACTTAAGTAAATCCTGCAGCCTGATAATTGAATAGCAGCCCACATTTTATTGGCAACCCATTGTAACAAAAGAAAGACAGGTAAAACCAAGCCCAACTTCTCCCAGCCACCACACTTAAACCAAAAGCCATTTAAGTTCAACCCAAGTTTATCCAATTTGAAACCAATATCCAAGTCTTTTGCCAGCCAACATAAAACCAAGGAGCAAGCCATATATTGCACTAGTATGTATCCGAATAAAAGAAACGAAATAAAACAAAACGCGAAAACAAATATTCGAAAGCAAAACGAATAAAAGAAAGAAAAAAAAATAAAGCGTAACTGCCTTGCGTTTTATCATCATCGGGGATGTCAAAATGTTCAAAAGTGGCATAAGCATTTTATGGTCGTTACAATTCATCCCTCCTTACACAGATTTTCGTCCTCGAAAATCTTGAAACATAAAGGAATACGTCTACTTTCGCCGATAGGGCTCTAAGTTGAACGCTCGGGGCTGAATTTGACGTTCTTCGGGAATATCTGAAGGAGGAGCAGAAGTCTGAACAGGAGCAGGTGCTGGGGGAGGTGCGGGTGCAGGAGTTGATGCTGATGCGAAAGACTCAGCAATCAAATTATATAGCTGTCGTTGGAGAGGAGGCTGAGAATTGAGTTCTTTCATTCGCAATTTTGGGCAATTCTTCTTTGTGTGTCCTGGCTCACGACAATAGTAACAAGCGCCAATCAAGCATTCACCGCGATGATATCTATTGCATTTCGTACATTTGTTTGCGGTGGCTTGAGATGTGGTACTACTTGATGGACCAGTCTGAATAAATTTTGTATCTTTACTCTGCGTTTCAACCTGGGTTGGAGTCTCCGTGATTTTTCTCTTCCCACTCTCCCGATTCTTTTGCGATTTTCCTTGATCAATTTCAACTAATCGTGCTCGCTCGACCAACTTTCCGTAATCGAGAATATCGAGGGGTACGATGAGATTGCGGATGTCATCTTGTAATCCTTGTTGAAACTGTAGACAGCGATCTTCTTCGGTTGTTACGAGAGAATCGGCATAATATGCCAATTTTGAGAATTCTGTTTCATATTCTAAAACTGTCTTTGTTCCCTGAACGAGTCGTAGAAATCGATCGTGCAGAACTCGCTTCTCTGACCGCGACACAAACCAGTTAGTGAATTCGTGAAGAAAGAGTTCCCAAGTCACTACTCTACGTCGGCCAAACTTGGTAGTGACGATGTTGTTCCACCAGCGTTTTGCTGCGCCTTCTAGTAAGAAAGACGCGAATTCAACTTTTCGATCTTCCGGGCATCGCATGACTTGGAAGATGGTTTCGATACGAAGTATCCAGTCTTCTGTTTCCAAGGGAGTCAGACCTCCTACGAAAGATGGTGGTTTTAATTCCATAAACTGTTTGAGGTCGTAGTCCACTTGTCGGTATTGGGGCGTCGGTGCTGCCACTGTTGGACGAATAATCAGGGGAGGATTCATTGGGTATTGTTGAGGTTGTTGCGGGGGATTCGGAGCTTCTTGTGGAAGAGTTGGTCCTAATGTCGTTAAGGTTGGGAAGACCAATTTCAAGGCCTCTACGATGGATAACACGAAATCGGAAGGACGTCTACGGTTTTGATGACCATTATCACTTGCTTCTGATCGGGTCATTTCTTGATGATCGGGATCTGCTTGAGTCTCCTGAGGATGTCGACCACGGCGACTGGAATAGACGTGAACAGGTTCCTATACACAAAACGGGTATTAATTGACGTTATAGCTTAAGGTTTGTGTTATGTCTTGATACTGCTTCCTACTTATTGAAACAAACCTAGCTCTGATACCATTTGTGAAGACCCCTCTTTGGGCCTCCCGAAATGATCGGTTCAGTATCAATAAGAGATCGCAGTACAAACATAACAATTTATTTTATTTCATCTGAGTTACAAATTACACTTTTACAAACTTCCAAAACGTTCTAAAAAGACACAATAATTTTCGTTACAGTCACCAAGATGACTTTCCGATCCTTCTTCAAGTGCCTTGTACATTTTGAGCCATACCTGATCTAACTCATCTGGTGTAGGCCTCTGAGACGCAACTGGAGGTGCACCTGTTACCTAAAAAAATAAATCCACAACGGGTTAGTCATAAACATGACTAAGTGAGACAGCATCTCGTGAAACTGTGTATACAGGCAACAAGGAGTTATATCAATATGCATACATGGAACGAAAATGCAGTTATATTAATATATAATCTTTTCTTAAAAAGCCCCTTTTAGTTTAGGTTCCATTTCTTGGGAAATACTTGGGTAATGCAAATCTTGAATTGGCCACACCCCCGAAGGGCATAATTGTAGGCTCACCCCTACTGGTGGATCCTCAGTGGATGCCTCCACGTCACCGGATTCGAAGCCCTCGTATTTCCCCATGCCAGCTTTTAAATATGATTTGTTATTTAAGTTAAATTCCCCTCAGAATATGTATCGCTATAAGTGTTTCCCTTGCCCACGTTCGATTAGCGATTCCATCATTTATAATTCAAATGCACAGGCAGTCTTCTTATAATAAAATAAGCTAAAATACTGAAATTACTTGAATAGATTAAATTCCAAGAGATAGAATACTCACAACCGCCTTTCCGGTCCCTTTGTTCGTATTGCCACGATTTGACTGCGAAGCCATCCCTGACTTTCTGGGTCTTGGAAACCACTAGAACATATACTTCTTTAGTCGGTTGCTTCACAATTCGTAATCGTAACATAAATAGCGAACTACGGAAATTATAAATCGAAAACAAAGTGCGAGAAAAATAGCGACATAAGATCGAATTGTATCCCTTGCTGAACAACTAACTATGCCTCGAAATGTTCTAAAACCAGCTCTCTCCAATGGACTTCCCGTCCTCGTAATGTAGTGTCCAGCAAGGTTACAAAATAGTGACAAAAGCAGCGAGAAAACAACGTAAATCTGTCCCAAAAGTAGTCCCAAAATCAGCCCCAAAATCCTCTTTAAAACAACGTAATAGTAAAGAAAGAATATAACTATGTTGGTGCAAAAAGTAAGGGAGGAGATCCTATAAAATCCAGTGAGAAACTTAGTGCAAAATCAGTGAAGATAGTGAGTGCAAATGCTGTAAAAAATTCAGTGAGCAAACCCTGCAGACCTCTAATTTAACTCACAGCATAATATTCATAGCCAAATAATAGAGATTCCACTGCCAGTCTAAAATGAAAGAGGGAAGGAAATACCAACACAGAAGAAGGTCAAGGAGTCCTGTCAACGGCCGGCCGATCTCAAGGGCAGCAGCACACCACTCTTACAGCAGTCGGCAGCCCTAAACCAGCGGCAGTAAGAAGAGCAGAACCAGGGGCAGCAACAATCGGCGGCACAGGAAGTGACAGCACAGAGCAGCGGCGGAGGTCCGTATAGGTAGGGCAGAACTGAGAGGAGGTAGGGGAAGAAGGAGAAGCCGAGAAAAAGGGAGTATTGGGATCGGCAGAGCAGCAGCACGGGAACTCTGCGTAAGAAGTAGCGACGGAATACGAAAAGAGAGGCTCGACGGGACCTTATAAGCCAAGTTATAAGCGGTCCGGCGGTTCATATTGAGACAGCAAACCAAAAGCACTGCGTAAGACCAACCCAGGTGCCATAATATAAATAAAACCAAGCCAGATATGAATACATGTCAAGCCACCAGCCAGCCTAAAATGCCAGCAATTACAAGGTGTTAAAAGCAGCCCACTTAAGTAAATCCTGCAGCCTGATAATTGAATAGCAGCCCACATTTTATTGGCAACCCATTGTAACAAAAGAAAGACAGGTAAAACCAAGCCCAACTTCTCCCAGCCACCACACTTAAACCAAAAGCCATTTAAGTTCAACCCAAGTTTATCCAATTTGAAACCAATATCCAAGTCTTTTGCCAGCCAACATAAAACCAAGGAGCAAGCCATATATTGCACTAGTATGTATCCGAATAAAAGAAACGAAATAAAACAAAACGCGAAAACAAATATTCGAAAGCAAAACGAATAAAAGAAAGAAAAAAAATAAAGCGTAACTGCCTTGCGTTTTATCATCATCGGGGATGTCAAAATGTTCAAAAGTGGCATAAGTATTTTATGGTCGTTACAAGGGGTACCAGGAATGAGACTGGAAAAATCAGAGATCAATCCCCTCATATGCGATATTCTCATCAAACTAGTGTCTTCCTAGTACCTAGCTCAGCTATCTGTGGTCGTGGAGGGGAAGTTTTATCTAAACTTTCGGGTACGTGGCGGGACCTCCCAGCTAAGCTCCATGGGGTATGTTTATGATCTCCCTTTTTCTTCTTCGCGCTTACCTTCAGATCCAAGTCGCTGAAGCGCGGGATCAGTAACCTTCAGCTACATTTAGGTCCGAATATTTGGAACTAGGATTTTCCTGGCTTCAACAGATAGAGTGTTATGTCATGTCGTCATCATGGATGTTTGTTACATCCTATTAGGGCGATCTTGGAAGCACGATCGACATGTCATGCACGACGGCACGAAGAACTCTCATTCCTTAAAGCACCATAAACATATGATTGTTCTTCTCCCCTAAAAGAATTGCCTTACTCCAAGGACATACAAGAGGACTTCTACGTCCCCTTGTTCTTTTTTTGGTGACTCCAACACATCACTACTTACCACACTCCAGCCCAATCCACCACCCTATGAAGTAAGTCGCCAGATGTGCCACTAACCTCACATGACCTATGTTTGATCCCACATTTATCAGTTTATGAAGTAACACCCGGTATTTTTCAATTTTCTCATATTATATCCAATGAATACTTATTCTCCACTCCTAATTATATCGATTTTATATTTAGAGATCGCGTTTTAGTTCACCACTCTATCATTTGGATATCGGCAAACATGACGAGTTGCATCAATATTGTTGGGAAAAACCCATTGGATTTAACTTAACAAACTACCCAAAAGTGATTTTATCCCTTAGGTTTCAATTACCCATTGTATAGTGAGGGTAATCTGGTCATTACATGTCTTAGGATGTCACACTCAACTTAGGGTGTCATGACCAGATCAAGAGAAGCATAATTTGGGTAGAGTTAACAATTGCGTCGAATAGAAATCGACGCAACATCAAATTGGTGTCGACGCTACTCGGACTAGAAGTCTAAACAACTCAACCCTTCTATCGAAGTAGATCAAGTCGACGCTACATTGAAATGCTATCGACGTAGATGAGATGGTCATGTTGAAGTATCATTAGAAGTCGACGCTGCTTCGAGTTCAACTCAACGCAGAAGGAAGAATCTGTCGAAGCCATTAGAAGTCGACGCAACTTCGACAGCATATCGACGCAGACGATGAAGTTCAAACTCAAGTATTCAACTCGACGGATACGTCGACAAGTAATCGACGTAACGTCGACTACAGAGTTCAATCAGAGCAAGAAGGAATTCGAAGCTGCTCTTACAAGAACTCGAAGGCACGTGGATAAGAGAAAAGGAGAAGTCGATGCAACGTCGAATACAGTCTGAAAAGGAAACCTTTTCAGCTGTCATTTTGAAGCTCTCTCTCATGGCCCACAGTACTGAAGACTGTTCTCCATCGACTTATTTATTGCTTCAAATGGAAAGAAGTATTAAGGAAAGACAGGAAAGCTTTCTTGGAAATATATACAATAGTTGGTGGACAGGTCGTGAATTAAAAAGGGAAAGGAATAGAAATTATCCAGGCAAATACCTTTTCAGGATTTTCCAGAAACGGAAATCAAATTCAAATTAAAGTGGGACAATAAATGGGAAGAGAATAGAGAGAAACATAAGAGCATTCAACACAACTTTTGGCTGTTGTCGATTAGGGCTTCCTCCTACTTCTTCTTCCTCCTAGAACCCTAAAAGACAGTTAAACAAGACTGCTCTCTCCCAGTCTAGGGTCTTCCTCTCCCCAGCACAAACTCTAGCAAAAGATTCACAGAAAGAGAATATACTCTGCTCAGGAAAAACAACTGCTGCTTCTTCTTCAATATCATATAACAGCAGAACTACTACAAGAGCAGAGAGAAGAAGGATCAATAGATTACAAACCCTAGCAATCATCACTATCATAAGCTAGGGTTCATCTGATAGAGATCCTGAAGAGCACTCAAAGAACAGCATCCCAGAGATTGATGTTACAGAATTCTGAGAAATAGAATTCTGATTCTTTCTTCTTATTCTTATTCTTCCTTCCTTACACCTCTTGTATAGAGTTTTAAGAATCCCTCTTCCAAAGGATTTTGTGATTCAAGATCTCCTTACCAAAAGATCTGTGGTTCAAGATCTCCTTATCAAAAGATCTGTGGTTCAAGATCTCCTTATCAAAAGTTCTGTGGTTCATGATCTCCTTATCAAAAGATCATTGGTTCTAAGAGTCTCCTTATCAAAAGACTCAGGAACAGGTGGTGCATTCCTACCAGGTGGTATAAGAGTGGAGTACCCACATTTTGGGGAACCACTATAAAATTCTCGTGTCTTCTGGTTGCTCATTTTCTGTGATGTCCCTCATATTGTTTACAGCTCTTCTGTTTTTACATTTACAGCATTTATTTTATTCTGTGTTTGATGTTGCTGAAGCATAATCTCTTAGTATTTTTTATTGTATGCTCAGGTAGGAAGAAAAGATTTTAAATCTCTATTCACCCCCCTCTAGAGTATATCTCAGGGGCATACTGTGCACTTTCAATTGGTATCAAAGCCAGGTTGATCATTAAAAGGTTAAGACCTTGATCAAAAAGACCTCCTACTCTTATTTCTTTTCTACAAATATCTATTTTATAGAGAAAATGAGTACTAAGGATTATGCCTCAACAAGACCTCCAGTGTGTAACTTGAATAAGTTCACACTCTAGAAGGCCAGAATAAAACTCTATATGAACTCCATTGATGAAGATATCTATGATGTCATACTTTCAGGTCCCCTAGCTCCAGTAGAGAAAGTAGAGGAGAATCCTCAACAATAGAAGCTATCCCAAGAAGTGAGTGGACAGGGGCAGAGAAGAGGTTGAAGGCATGTGATGTCAAAGTCATGAATATTCTAGTCTCCACTATGTCAGATGACATCTTCCAGAAAGTTGCTGACTGCCAATCAGCAAAGGAGATCTGGGATTCACCCACCAGAATGGTGGAAAGAAGCTCCGATGAAAGAAAGGATAGAAAGTCCCTTCTCATATTCCAATATGAGAACTTTCAAAAGAAGGCTGAGGAATCTGTTAGTGAGATGTATGACAGATTCATCATCATAGTAAATGAGTTGAAGGGGATAGAGAAGGAGATTTCTCTAACTGAGATAAATGATAAGATTCTTATGTGCTTCCCCAGCTCATGGGACCCAAGGATCTGGGCCATCAGAGAGTCCAGAGGCCATAGAGAAATCTCCACTGATACTTTGCTAGGAAAGCTCAAGCTTATGAAATGCTGCTAAAGAGCAGGGCAGAAGCAGAGGCAAAGGAGAAGACTCCACCTCCAATCCAAAGGAATCTTGCCCTAAAAGCTTCTGAAGGAGATTCATCTACTCCTGAAGATGAAATGTTCAATCTCCTAGCAAGGAGATTCAGAAAATGGGTCAAGACAGAAGACTCAAGGAGAAAAGAGAGGAGCTCAATGCCCAGATATGATAAAACTCCAAAGAAGGAGATTATCTGCTTCACCTGCAACAAACTAGGGCACATAGCTCCTGAGTGGCCATAAGAACAAAGGGACAGAAGCAGTAACAAGGATGAAAAGAAGAAGAAGAAGTATTTCAAAGGGAAAGACAAGAAGAAAGCCAAGGGCTTCATTGTTGAAACCTGGAGTGACTCTGAAGCAGAGTTAAGCTCCTCATCATCTGAAAGTGATGATGAAGCAGAAGCAGCCAGCATGATGGCACTGGGGATGGCATCAGATGATGAAGAGGAATATGTATCAATGTTTGATGATTTTGATTTTAGTTTTGATGATTTTAAAACCTATTTTAAAGATTTCTATAATGATCATCTTAAGGTAGAAAAAAAACTAGACATAGCTGTGACAGAATTAGAAAACCTTAAGAAAGATGAATTATTTCTAAGAAATCAAGATCTAACAAATGAAATTGATAATAAAGAATCATAATTAATTAAAATTAGAAAAGAAAATTTAAAGCTAAAAGAAGAGTTAGCAAAGGCAAAGGCCTTTGAGGACTCACTCAATGGGAGGAGTCAAAAGCTCAAAGATATCACAGAAAATCTCTCTATGAGATTTAATCACATAGGGTTAGGAGCAGAGCTATCCATTAGCACAGAAGCCTCAAGGAAACCTGCCTGGAAAAATCCAGTGTCATTTATTAGACCTAATGAGTACCAATCAAGTGAGAGGAATACATCATCTAAGGGTAAAGATAGTAGTTATCCAGATAGAATAGATATACCTAACAAAGTAAATTTGAATAAGAAAAAGAAACCATTAGGCAAGAACAATGCAGAGAAATTAAATAACAACAACCAAAAGGCTAAAGTCAAACATAGGGTAATAAAACACTTTGCTGATCTTTTATTCTTAGATACATTTTATACACTTCAAGTGTCAGAATAATAAACATAGGTTTGAAAAACCCATCCCTTATCATCCAAAAGGGTATCATGAAAGACCCTTCTATTCTTTCATTAAACCCTACAATGGTAAAAGCAAAGGGCCCAAGGTAACCTAGGTTCCTTCTAATGTTTGAACTGTGTGTGTAGGATTAGGTAGGGTCTCACTCAAGAGAAAATGGAGTGGGAGGAAAGATGTGGGTCATGAAGAGAGAACTAAATGAAACAAAGGGAGTGATTTCTTCTTTAAATCTTCCCCGTTGTCTTTATAATTCATAAAATTAATATCATAAACTTATTTTTCATAAACATAATTGCTGGGAAAAACAGCAAGAATTTTCTAAAGAAAATAAATCTGTTCATTCAGAGTCGCGTCGAATAGAAGTCGACGTACCGTCGACTTCCACTCGACGCTAGCGTCAAGAAGAATTAAGAGTGGATAATTCGAATAGAATTCGACGCAGCGTCAAGTTCAGATCGACGCATGTGTTGACTCATCGGACGCTGATCAAATTCGAGGTTACGTCGAGTTCTACTTAACGCAACGTCGACATCACTACGTCGACTTAAGCATTGTTGAACAATCTCAAAGTTGCATCGAATATTAATCGACGCAACGTCGACATAACAATGCGCGCAGAATTGCTTCTAGAAGCAGCATCGACATATTTTGGCGCGATAATTATTAATCTAGTCGATGGTGCGTCGACAACAAACCTAAGTTGCGACGAATCATATTCATTTATGCAACTTTGGCGTCAAATTATTTGCGCTTTCGAATTTTCCTCTCCTTGCTCTCTTGCTCTCCTCTTTCCCAGCTCTCTCACATTTTCTTCCCTCTCTCTCTCTCGTTTTCACTGTGATTGCAGGTGATTACAATCAGATGGCTCTACCAAGAGCAAACTCTAGTTTCGATGTGGACATAGATTCTTTCAGTGCAGCGGCATACAACTTCAAAGCCATCCTTGGCTTGTTTCAGGAAGCTGGCCTAACCAAGCTTATCTCCACATGGTGTAAGCTTCTAGATGTAGAACTTACAGAATTCAAGGACGATGTTCATGCAGCAGATGATGGGTCCCTTCAAGGGACGATTTCTGGACAGAATATCAATGTATCTGAACAAATACTCTCTTAAACATTTGGTCTGCCCACTGGGAGTGACCCAGATGAATTGACAGGAGAAGAGATAAAGAATGTCTTGGAGATCATGCAGTTCAAAAAGGATAAAGCCATCAATCTAAAGAAAATTGATCTTGGAGAGGAGTATAGGTTTCTTGCTGATATTGTAGGGAAGGTTCTACTTTGCAAAATCTCAGCCCATGATGCCATTCCCAGGCAGCAGCTGCAGGTCATGGGAATTCTGGTCCTCCAAAAGAAGATAAACTGGGGAGATTGCTCCTGAAAATGATTGGGCACAAATATGCCCACAAAGAAAATGTCTACATGAGAATCATGAGCCAAGTGCTCTTTCACCACTACCCCAGTGTGTGAAAATCCAAGGGAGTGCACATTCCTCTGGGAAAAAGGCTGAATTTAGGTATATTTTCCAAGTGGACCAGACAGATTCTCAAGTCTGGTCAATCTACAACTTCACCTCCTTCCTCTCCAGCACCACAACAAGATGTCCTTCTAGACCAAACCTTCCAATCCATTCCATCCACCTCAGCTCCAGAACCTTCTCACCAACAACAATAACAAGCCCTCATCCCAGCTACACCTACACCTCAACCATCCCCCATCATCTCAGACATACAGGTTGTTCCACCACCACCACCAATTCATACTTCTCTAGAATTCTATCATCCACTCTCCCCAATCCCAGAAGACCTACCTCTCTCACTGTACAACCCTCATTCTCCGAGGTAGGCCCATTCAAAGCCACGTAGGCTGAAGTCAAGGTCAAAGGGTCAGCACAGGAGCCGGCAGTCCAAGACACAAGGCAACTCAGCCAGCAGGAGAAAGAGGCGAGCTGGGCGAGCAAGAGGCGAGCTGGGCGAGCAAGAGGCGAGCTGGGCGAGCAAGGGGCGAGCTGGGCGAGCAAGGGGCGAGTATGGCGAGCAAGGGGCGAGTATGGCGAGCAAGGGGCGAGTATGGCGAGCAAGGGGCGAGTATGTCGAGCAAGGGGCGAGTATGGAGAGCAAGGGGCGAGCAGAGGCGAGCTTGGGCGAGTATCTCGCGAGTATGGGCGAGTATCTCGCGAGTATGGGCGAGTATCTCGCGAGTATGGGCGAGTAGCCCTTGTAACTCGCGAGCAGAGGCAGTATACTCGCCTGTACCCCCCCCCCCCTAGGATTTCTCTATAAATAGACCCCCAGGGGTACTAGAAATGGCACTTTTGGGAAGTGGTCGAGGTCCCCCCAAGTTGGATACTCGCCAAATCCATGCCCGTCTAGTACCTCGCCCAGCTTTTGGTTGCGGAGGGGAAGTTTCTCCCAAACTTCCGGGTACGTGGTGGGACCTCCCTGCTGGAGCACTTGGGGTGTGCTTAGTCATTTTCTCTCTCCTATTTTAGCTATCAGAGCCGTGGAGTTGGACCGCAGGATCAGTAACCTCGGGCTGCATTGATCCGAATCTTGAGGTCAGGATTTTCCTGGCGTCAACACTCACCTCCTCCATCTACCATACCTATCCCTCAAATTGACCTTGAGCAGGTCATTTCTAAAGCAGTTGTCCTGGCCTCTTCTACCTTTTCAGATCTATTGGCCACACAAGCAAGAAAGTTTGACAAGAGGTACTCTCAAATGGAGGCTGAATTGCTAGACTCAAAAAGATCCCTCTGGGGCCTCAAGGACTTCATGTCTTCCTCCCTGGTTACAAAGGAGTTCTTAACCTCTCTTGCCAGCAAGGTTAAGAAGGGGGAGAATATTCTGGAGAAAGAAAGGCCTGTCCTAGAGGTGAGTGGCCATAAGGATGAAGCTCCTGACAAAGTGACCACTTTCCAAGGTGCACAGATCCAGGGGGAGTCAGCTAAAGAGGTAAATCAGGAAGGAATGCTATTGGAAGAAGGGGCACCAAAAAACTAGGGGGGGGGGGGGGGGGGGGGGGGGAGCTCC
Source organism: Dactylorhiza incarnata (assembly GCA_033032865.1). Lineage (NCBI taxonomy): Eukaryota > Viridiplantae > Streptophyta > Magnoliopsida > Asparagales > Orchidaceae > Dactylorhiza > Dactylorhiza incarnata. The sequence goes on along the minus strand of JAWHQI010000003.1, from coordinate 13,062,929 downwards.
CAGCTACTCAGGGGGAGCCTGCTCTAGAAGTTCAAAGGAACTTGGGAGAAGAAATGGATGTTGTAGGAACAACAGTAGTCCAGGGGGAGTTTCAAGATGATATTCTGAATGAAGTGGCTCATATTGCTCAGGAAGCTGCTCAGGAGGCTGAAAAAAATGCATAGTCTCAGGGGGAGCTTCTAAAGGACAAGATTGTTGGAGAAGCAGAAAAATCTCCAGAAGATGAAGAGCTTCTTGAGGATGATGAGCCTCTGAAGGTTGCAAAAAGGAAGATAATTCCAAAGGTCTTCTCAAGGAAAAAAAACTCCTGAGAAGGAGCAATGAAGCTCAAGTATTCTGTACCTTATATACTTCCTGGAAACAAACAATTGTGGAAAGAATAATATAATCTCCTGGCAAAATGAATGAAATAGCTTGTGCTTCAGTCTATCATATTCTATTGTCTATATTGTCTTGTATGTACTTCTGTTTATGCAAAATTTGTGTAAAATTACTTTAAACAATCTGTAAAATTTGTTAAGATAAATAATGAGAGATTGTTGGAATAAACCCCTTGGATTTAACTTAACAAATTATCCAAAAGTAATTTTATCCCTTAGGTTTCAATTACCCATTGTATAGTGAGTAATCTGGTCATTTGATGTCTTAGGATGTCACACTCAACTTATGGTGTCAAGACCAGATCAAGAGAAGCATAATTTGGGTAGAGTTAACAATTGTGTCGAATAGAAATCGATGCAACATCAAATTGGTGTCGACGCTACTCTGACTAGAAGTCCAAGCAACTCAACCCTTCTGTCGAAGTAGATCAAGTCGACGCTACATTGAAATGCTATCGACGTGGATGAGATGGTCATGTCGTAGTATCATTAGAAGTTGACGTTGCTTCGAGTTCAACTCAATGCAGAAGGAAGAATCTGTCGAAGCCATCTGAAGTTGACGCAACTTCGACTACATATCGACGCAAACGATGAAGTTCAAACTCAAGTCTTCAACTCGACGGATACGTCGACAAGTAATCGACGTAACATCGACTACAGAGTTCAATCAGAGAAAGAAGGAATTCAAAGCTGCTCTTACAAGAACTCGAAGGCACGTCGATAAGAGAAAAGGAGAAGTCGACGCAACGTCGAATACAGTCTGAAAAGGAAACCTTTTTAGCTGTCATTTTGAAGCTCTCTCTCATGGCCCACAGTACTGAAGACCGTTCTCCAACGGCTTATTTATTGCTTCAAATGGAAAGAAATATTAAAGAAAGACAGGAAAGTTTTCTTGGAAACATATACAACAGTTGGTGGACAGGTCGTGAATTAAAAAGGGAAAGGAATAGAAATTGTCCAGGCAAATACCTTTTCAGGATTTTCCAGAAACGGAAATCAAATTCAAATTAAAGTGGGGCAATAAATGGGAAGAGAATAGAGAGAAACATAAGAGCATTCAACACAACTTTTGGCTGTTGTCGATTAGGGCTTCCTCCTCCTCCTTCTTCCTCCTGGAACCCTAAAAGACAGTTAAACAAGACTGCTCTCTCCCAGTCTGGGGTCTTCCTCTCCCCAGCACAAACTCTAGCAAAAGATTCACAGAAAGAGAATATACTCTGCTCAGGAAAAACAACCGCTGCTTCTTCTTCAATATCATATACCAACAGAACTACTACAAGAGCAGAGAGAAGAATGATCAATAGATTACAAACCCTAGCAATCATCACTATCATAAGCTAGGGTTCATCTGTTAGAGATCCTGAAGAGCACTCAAAGAACAACATCCCAAAGATTGATGTTATAGAAATCTGATTCTTTCTTCTTATTCTTATTCTTCCTTCCTTACACCTCTTGTACAGAGTTTTAAGAATCCCTCTTCCAAAGGATTTTGTGATTCAAGATCTCCTTACCAAAAGATCTGTGGTTCAAGATCTCCTTATCAAAAGATCTGTGGTTCAAGATCTCCTTATCAAAAGTTCTGTGGTTCATGATCTCCTTATCAAAAGATCATTGGTTCTAAGAGTCTCCTTATCAAAAGACTCAGGAACAAGTGGTGCATTCCTACCAGGTGGTAGAAGAGTGGAGTAACCACATTTTGGGGAACCATTATAAAATTCTTGTGTCTTCTGGTTGCTCATTTTCTGTGCTGTCCCTCATATTATTTACAGTTTTTCTGTTTTTATATTTACAACATTTATTTTATTCTGTGTTTGGTGTTGCTGAAGCATAATCTCTTAGTATTTTTTTATTGTATGCTCAGTTAGGAAGAAAAGATTTTAAATCTCTATTCACCCCCCTCTAGAGTATATCTCCGGGGCACACTGTGCACTTTCAAATATATTAATATTATGCTGTCTTTTTGGAAGACACTGGGGTCGACTGGGAACCGAACTTGAATTTAGTAGCGCTTATCACCTTCAAATCGATAGACATATTGAGATAGTTAATAGTAGTTTGGAGGACCTTCTTAAGTGTTTAACTCAGGAAAATTCAAAGCAAAGACATCTTGTGCTTCCGCAAGCTAAATTAATATTCAATAATTCTAAAAACTACTCGACTAATAAATCTTCTTTCAAGATTATTTATGGGTTCTTTATACCCAACCTACTTGACCACCACCCCATACTATTTAATGAACATATTTTATTCGATGCGCAAGCTCATATTAATTATTTAACAAAATTGCAAAAGACTAATGCTACTAATTTGCGAGTAGCATTTAAAAATTATAAATTCATGGTCGATCGTTATCGCCATGAGTTTTACTTTTCACAGGTAGATTGGGTCTTTGCTTGTTGCAGGAACCAGAGATTTACTTCAGAGATATATCCTAAACTACCGCAAAGGAGGTTTGGTCCATTTCAAATTCAGAAGCACATCGAGCCACCTGTCGAGGCCCGACATCTCTGTTGCCAGTTTCTGCAAGTTCTCGCCAGGGTTGAGCTTTGTCAACCCCTGACGAATTGATGCAACAGTCGCCGCATCCGAGGACGCATGATATCACCACACTTCAATTACATTTTTATTATGTATTATTTTTTTTCTTTCATTTTTTTCGCACACCCGTATTATTTGGAGTTCTGACTAAACGGTTTAACCATCTGGTGAGACGCTGAATAAATGGCCTGGTAATTTGAGTAACTAGGTAAAAGACAAGCTTTAACTAATTAAGGATGCATACCACTAAGGTAATAATAATTTTTTAAATGAAAAAAATGTTTTATTTGGGAGTAGAAAATTAGGCAATTTTATTTTGGAAAAGAAAACTATTAAAAAAGGCATGAGATTTTTTTTTACTTTGGAAACTAATTAAAGCCCTGAAATCTCCATAAAAAGGGTGAGCATTGCCAGAGGAAACGAACTTAGTTTTCCTCCGCCGACCGTAGATCTCCCTGAGCTCCGACCTATTTCCATCTCCAGTCACGAGAAGCTACTCCAGAGCCACGTCGCTTTCTTCCCATCTGTTTCTCAGCCGATCGACATGAACCCCGGCGGAGCGGACGGTGCGATATCCCAACAAATCGATCCGACGCCGCCCAACAAGTTCCTGAAGCCGATCGATCGACGAGGACAGTTGTCCTCCTCTCAGGTCGCCGTCGACATCATCGTCCTACTCTGGCGACTTGGCTTCCCTGTTCAGTCCATTCAGAGATCGACCAGCTTCATCTCCAACGCTTCTGTCTCGACAGCAGCGCGCACTTGGAGCATCAACTCCATATCAGTTAACAGCTGCAAAGAGTTTGAGGTGGCTTCCTCCTTGCCGTAGATTTGAGTATGCTCGGTAAACTCGCCCTTTTTCTTGCTCCAGTTTATTAGCTTGCAGGAAGTGGCCAAGTCTCGTTTTGAATGGAACCTTAAAATGTATGAGAATTTCTCTCCAAATAACAATTAACGAATTTAAAAAGGACTTTTAGCAGTTTGCACCTCCAATTACACTATTTTGGCAGATTGCACCTCAAATTATTAAATTTGGCATTTTGCATTCCCCATTTACATTTTCTTTGGCACTTTGCACCCCAGGTCATTAAATTGAGGGCATTTTCGTCCCATAACATTAATAATAGGCTTCTCGTCGCTCTCGCAGGTCGCATTTTCCCGAAACATTTCATTTCCTCTTCTCGCCGTTCTCGCAGGTCGCAGGCTGCTTCTCGTCGCTAGGGTTCCAGAGCTTCATCGTCCCGCCGAGAGAGCTTCCAAATTGCTTTCTTCTCATCGTCCCTCTGAGCGCCGAGCTTGAAGGTCCTCATCTGCTCTCAGGTATGTGGCTCTTTCGCGGTATTTCGGTCCCGTTAATCCTTCTTCTCATCGTCCCGTTGCTCGCCTTTTAGGTCATCTTCACTGGATCACATCTTCACTGGATCTCATCTTCACTGGATCTCATCTTCACTAGATCGCAGAGGTATTAGATGCTGCAATATGTTATGTTGCTGCTATCATGGATAATCAAAAATGTTAAATTCTGTTGCTGCTAATATGTCAAATATGTTATGTTGCTGCTAATAAATTTTGTTGCTGCTAATATGTTAAATTTTGTTGCTGCAATATGTTATGTTGTTGCTATCATGGATAATCAAAAATCATTTTTGATTTGCTGCTATGAAACATCCGAACAGAAAATACTTTGGCCACCAAAAAAATTATAGGGGTGCAAATAACCATATGAAATATAGGAGGTGCAAATCCCCAATTTAAATAAATATGGGGTGCAAAATGCCAAAGGAAATATAAATTTTGACCGAAATACCCCTCATTGAATTGACCTGGGGTGCAAAGTGCCAAAGGAGGTGTAAATGAGGGGTGCAGAATGCCAAATTTAATAATTTGGGGTGCAATCTGCCAAAATAGTGTAATTGGGGGGGTGCAAACTGCCAAAAGTCCAATTTAAAAATTTCAAAAGTGATTTGTGCGCGTAAATTCGACTGGGCCCTCTCGGCCTATATCAACTTAAAATCAAACTCATAAAATATCGTATTTTTAAAATCCCTATTTTTGATTTACATCACACCGTAGGAACCTTCGCACCAAGAATCATTTTCATCTTTATAATTTCTATTTGTTTTTACGTAAGAACCCTCGCACCAAGAATAATTTTCATCTTTATAATTTCTATTTGTTTTTATGTTGTTGCTATCTTTTTGCATCTCCTTTACCCTTTATTTTTATTTTTGGATTTATTTCAACATTATTCTAGACCAAAAAATGTTAGGGACTGCTTTCAACTTGTAATGAATATGTGGTTGTACTGTTCATACTCCTCTAAGTTTCTATCAAGAGATTTGGCCCATCTCCCACAAAAAAGTGTAATAGTATTTGTGCACTGAAAGTAGTTTACGTTATACATATTTACAATGATATATTAGATATTCTAATGTCTGCTTAATTCCTTATCGCAGATCACATGAAGTCAAGACCGGAAAATTAGTGCAACATTTTGCGGTATTTCGTATTTTCGTACACGTGGGTCCCAAGTGCCCGGTGCGCTAAATTAAATTTACAAAGTCGCTATATCATCATCACCCTCCACTATGTTTGAAACATTTGTAAGTTTCTTCACTTGATTCTAGTTATGCATGCAACATTTGGCAATGATTGGGGTTCTGTAGGAGGATCAAATGCTCCTGCTGATAAAATTGATGTGTTTTATTGCTAGGTTCCGCCGTTTGTGAACTATTTGAGAGATCCTAGAATGTATATTATATATTGGGATATCTCATGCACTGATTTAGTTATGTTTTGGCAAACTACAAATTAATTTGAAGTTTAGGCAGCAATTAGTTTCAATGATATTCTTAAAGATTATGTATATTTTCTAAGGCTCATGTGAACCTGGTATTTACTAGTAAATTATGCATGATCACCATGCACGATCACCATGCATGATTAGAGGTTTAGGGTTTAGAATAAATTTGTTGTTGAATTATCTCAGTTTACTAATCTAATAATTTAAAGATGGGATTCGAGTTCACTTATATATTTTATAAAAGGACCGCAGAAAAGACTCCCTTGGAGCTAGGTGGGTCTTTACTCATACCTTGTAATCTGTGAAGAGGGCTAATTGTTTTTATGTGCCTAAATTTCTTGATGCATCACAACATGGTTATATTCGATCTTTTGCTGTTATCTTAGTTTTCCATCTACTTGTTTTATTGTCATACACAGCTTAATGATTGCTAAAAATGTTTGTGGCAAGTCTATAGTATAGAAGTGTTCTTTTTGAAGTATGCATGGATTTAGAATGCTAAGCACATTTGAAATTGATGTTATGTTCTTCGTGTTGCCATAAATTGAAGTGCTACACTTAAGGAATAATGGTAGGTTTTGTAGTTGTAAAATAATTTAATTTCTCGACTAGCCTCCTATATCGTATTATTGGATTCTCAACCAATTTCCCTTCATTCTTCAATCTTGTGTTAGGGTCCACTGGTTTCATCTCGTGGATTAAGCATATGACGGAAAATGATGAGCAATTTCTACGCCCAAAATATATTTAAGTTTACCTAGATCCTTGGTTTGAAAATGATAATATAAATGTCTTTAGTTTAGCGACCTCTTGCTATCAATTATAACATCATCATCATTCTCCACCAGTATAATGCTCAACTTTCATATAAAATATAAAGTGATGTGTTTTACATCTCTAAAGGAGAAGTTGTTACATCATGTTGGAAGATGTCCCAAATCATGCTCATTGTAACGGTTTAAGATCATATTATGATTTCTTTTGCTTACACATCATATCACGATTCTTCCCTTGAACAACAAAACTTGAAATTTGATCCATATACATTTCTTCCTTAAGATCTCCGTATAGAAATGCATTAGTTAAGTATATTTGAGTGCTACAAGCTAACCTGTAGCTCATCAATATCTCGTCAGAGGTGGTGGTGGAGGCGGAGATATAAGGGAGCCGTGCTCAATCTACGGAGAACACGATGGGGAAGCCGAGCTCAACCCAAGGGAAGAGGAACTCAACCCAAGGGAAGAGGAAGAAGGGAGCTTTGCTTAACCCTAATCATAATTTGGAGAGGAAGAGGAGAGGATGGAAACTAAGAGAGACAAAGGATTAAGTCATTCTTCCCTTCATCATGACTCAATGGTCCTTAAATAGAGGATACATGACACAAACTTAAAATAACGACACAACATGCGCAAACACAAATATAAAATAAAGGCGCGACATTCCAAACAACTCCAAATAATGACTTAATAAAACACACATAATGGATAGTTGACCCATAACATCCCACCCTCCTTCACTTTGAGCTTAGACGCAAGCTCATAGAAGGGCATATGAACTTGTGAAGAGGTTTAGACGACTCCTTGGTTTCTTACCAGAATAGCTCCTTGTACCTTGTCGTTGGAGCTGATGCATCATCGAATGGAGAGGCTCTTATATACGCATCGTTGTCACTGATAGACGCACGCTATCGCTGTACTCGAAATTGCATGATTGACCATAAAATAGAGACACAAATATCGTGGCAAGCTCGATCAAAACACTTGAGGTCAGGTTCGCTTTAACATCCTTCTCTCCAATGAGAGTCAAAGAATAAAAAAGATCTCTAAGATGGCTAAATGACTCTCTCCCACTCCCTTATACAGGCAAGAGTGGGCATACATAAAATATGATATTGCTACTAGGGTGACATAGACTATTAATATGGCGTGTGGCATCCCGTCTTCGTATCAACACTCCCCTCCCGAAAACCGTCCTTTTCCTCGAGGCCGATGTTCGTGGTGGTCATCTGCGAGCATCGGGGTATCCAAGTCACCAAAGTCAGGACGATTGATGGCAATGAAAGCAAAGGCCCTTGCAATGAAGTTCGAGTTGCTGCTGGTGAGATAAGCGCTGGGGTGGCCGGGGTGCCGGTGGAGGTGGAACTGGCATCAGTAGAGGTGAGCCTAGCAGTGGGAGCCCAGATAGAGTCAGGTGGTCTAAGCGGGGGAGAGGCGACGAAGATTTTGACGGTGACAACGACTGGTGGTGTTGTCGGGCCAAAGATGATGTAACAACATACCTAGTTTAATAACAATCAACAGTCCGACCGGAACCCGTAATAAGAAGTAAACTAAGCAACAATAATAATATTGGTACATAACAGACATATATGAAAGAAATAATTGAAAACTTACAACGGAAATAGTAAATGAAGCTAAGGGTAAAAAAGTACCTTAAATTTCCGAAATCACAGAGTCAACTAGATTTGTAACTAACTACACATCTGAAATATTGAATTACTAAATATTGTCTGATACATAGAAAATTTTAAATAATTTGGTTACACTGAGTCCATAAATAGAAATAGTATAATAACTGGGAATAATAATGCAACTAAATGAAAAGTGAACAAATAAGGAGAACCGTGAACGCTTATCCTAGGTGTAACTCCCCATCTATGACCCCTGCAAAGAAATGCCCGAAATTGTGTCAGTCCACTGGAGTAAGAAAAATCATTCCTCCTAGTGACACTAAAAATAATTTGAAAGAAATATGTGTGCATACTTTTTAAAATAACATTTCATACTGAAGGAAAATGTACTACAATTCTATGCATGCTTTTCTATAAAAATACTTTAAACATAAATGTCAGTTCTAGTATGATCATAATATATATTTTTATTTAAGTTTCGAAAACGTTAAACTATAGGGGGTTATAGATTTCGGCATAAACTTGAATGCTAGATGTTTTGAAATTGCTCTTCTTCTTGTTCTAGGTTAAGTAGTTTCTTATGCACATTCTAACGATCCGAGTCCTTACTAACAAACACAAGTATTTTAGTGTTTCACGGACATAGACTCACATCTACTAATCTTTATATGGGGTGTCGTCTCCCCAACTTGAGGCTCATAAAGTCTGTTAAGCCATATAAGTAAGACATTGCGCCTCTATCCATCACGTGAGGAACCCTCAATCGTGCCTCCTAATTATTTTCCATTTGATGTTGGATTACACTTTTTCATCTGTGCCACCTCGGCCTTGTTGAGGCGAGCCTAGGTGCGTTTAGGCGCGCGCCTTAATAACATAGCCAGTTAACCACCTTATTTACATTTTCACGTGGTTTAGTATTTTCTCGCATTTCTAAAGAATTATGTGATTTCATATTCTGTATATTTTCATAAAATTCGTGGGGTCTAACGGAAAATACATTACTTACATTAATTGGACGCTTGTTGGGTCTATAGTTTCTAATCACCAACTGCAATTGCATCTCGACACACACGATTTCCCATTACTACATGCATCCTTTTAATTATACGAGAACAATTTATGCAGTATACTATGTGATATGTCTAGTAATACGAACTAGAAAGAGAATGCTTGAATTAATGAACCACGGATACAATTCGGAGCAAGCTCCGGCCAAATCTTGGAGGCTGGTTCCTCCAAAAAGCTTCTCTCTAATGAGAGCCTAAAGACTAAGGATCCAAAGATGACCTAACCACCTCCTTATATAGGGAGGGGGGGGGGGGGGGCTCACATCAACTAACACATTTAAAGAAATGCAATAATAAACTAGGAGGCGCGTGCGCGTAACAATACATCCCGTCAGAAAAGCGACCTTGACCCCAAGGTCGGAGCGTCGCCCGCCAGTCAGTAGTGATATGCTCGCGTGTGGGATGCCGTCGAGATGCCCGGGGCGTCGTCCGGTAGTCCGTCCGAGAGCAGCAAGGCGTCAAAGTCGAGGCGGAGAGCGCAGCCGCGTCGTCGCCGATGAGGACTCGACACTCCTTCACCGAGCACTCATGACCAGGAGAGTAGGGGTGCTTGCAGCGGAAGCACAGACCCTTCCTCCGTAAGTCGTTGTACTCCTGGTTGGTCAGGCGGTGGGTAGGGACAGGTCGGTTGTTGCGAGGACCCATCATTGGTGTCCGGGGCAGAGGAGGTGGCGGAGGTGTAGGTTTCGGATGGGTCGAGACATGTGTAGGAAGGATGCCGAGAGGGTGGCGATGGGGAAGGAATGTCGCTGGACGTCGCGAGGAATTCCGCCTCCACCAGGGGGGAGAGATCAATGGCGTGGTGAACCGTTAACGGTTGGAGAGTGCGGAGACGGGAGCGGAAGTGGGGTTGCAAGCCGTTTATGAAGAACCCCAAGTAATGGTCTGGGGGAAGACCGGGGACATGGGTGACTAATTCCACGTAGGCGTCAATGTATGAGTCAATGGAGCCGGTGTGACGGACCCCGCAAAGTCGCTCGATCATAGGGCCGGAGTAGCGGGCGTCATATCACTGAATGAGGGCCTCAGAGAGAGCTGGCCAGGTGAGGTTGGGAGAGGTCTGACGGAGCCAACAGACCCAAAGGAGGGTCGACCCTTCCATGCCGATAATTGCGGTGGAGACCCGTTGTGTCGGCGCGGTCTGGTGAATGTCGAAGACCTGCTCGGCGCGGGCAATCCACCCGAGGGGGTCAGGCCCGTTAAAGGTAGGCATGCCAGGTCCACGGTACGGTGGAGTAGGCACTTCCACCACTGCGGAAGTATCGGGAAGCACGGTGTTGGGGGATCCCACAACAGAGGTGGTAGAGGGCCCGGAGTGCTGGGTGGGCTGCAATTTCTGGAGCATGGTCAGAATCGAGGCGAACTGCTCGGTCTGTGCCTCGAGACAAGAGTTGATGGTGGCGAGGGGGTGTTCGAGGGCTTCCACGCGGGCTTCCATCCGGCTTTTTGGCATATGAGGACGATTGCTCCGAGCTGGAGGTTGGCAGGAGAGTGCCGAAGCCGGGGAAGGGTGCTAGCAGCGGACGGTCGCTGCGGAAGAGAAGGCGGCGGCTGGCGCTGTGACAGGTTGAGAGCGGGGCGGACGGTCGCTGCAGAACCACCGATCAAGGATCCGGGCCTGGAGCAGAGACGCACTGTCGACGAGACACGGACGTGCGCTGTCGAACAGTTCGTGCGCTGGATCAGAGACGCACTGTCGATGAGACGCACAGTTCGTGGAGCAGAGACGCACTGTTGATGAGATGCGGACGTGCGCTGGCGAACAGTTCGTCGATGAGACGCGGATCAGGGCCTGGAGCAGGCGTTGCGGTCGAGAGAAGCGCGATCTGGACGGCGCTGGATCTAGCGGAGTGGGCGAGGCAGAGGTGGACGACGCTGGATCTAGCGGAGTGGGCAAGATGCACTGTCGATGCAGAGGTAGGAGACGAACTGCACTGGTGGAGGTTTCGATCGGCGGTGGAGGGAACGCGATGCAAGCCCGCGCAGAGGTCGACGACAAAATTGAAACAGAACGAACCCTGCGGTTGGCGATGCAGGCGGGAGGGCAGGTCGGACCAAATAATACGAACTAGAAAGAGAATGCTTGAATTAATGAACCACGAATACAATTCGGAGCAAGCTCCGGCCAACTCTTGGAGGCTGGTTCCTCCAAAGAGCTTCTCTCTAATGAGAGCCTAAAGACTAAGGATCCAAAGATAACCTAACTCCCCAAAACCACCTCCTTATATAGGGAGGGGGGGGGGGCTCACATCAACTAACACATTTAAAGAAAAGCAATAATAAACTAAGAGGCGCGTGCGCGTAACATCTAGCCCAAAGGAATTATAGTTTCTTACTTCGGTATTGCGGCGCTCGTATACACGACGCGGCGTCATGATTCCTTCTAGATTATTTCGACAATTGAATTCCTCCTCCGATCACTCTCTAAAATTTGTCTTCCCACTGTTGATGATTAAGAGATTAAAGAGAATTTCTCTCCAAAATAAATTTGGGAAAAGTGATTCCAAATTAAATTTCTCACCTTGCCCTAATCCTAAAGGTTCACTGCACGATGGTGAGCAAAATTCTTCGATTTACTCTACCGATCCACTCTTCACTGCTATGGTTAAGTGAAAAAACCTATTCTTTGTAAACCTAAGAATGAAAATCCAAGAAAATCTCCTAGATCTTGCAAGATAAAGTAAGGGGAAGAAAACTTACACACTCCCTCGAAACAGAAGCCAAAAATGAGGGAGATCTGACTGCTGCAGGACGAAGGAAGGAAGGGGTCGTCGGTCTAGGGCTGGAGAAACTAACGTCTAAACCAATGAAATTGAAATATGTGGGAGAAGAAATCATAGAACTATCGAAACAAAAGTTTCTTGCGGTTTACCTGATGCAAACAGAGGGGAAAGTTCTGCCGAGAGTCAAATCTGTCGTAGGAGTTGTTGGGGGTCTGAAAATCCCAGAGGGTGCGTCGATTAGGGCTGAGATCGACTAGGGCTGAGATCGACTGCTGAACAGGGGACGATTTCATCGCTGAGAGCGTCTGCGAGGAGGAGGGGTTTGCAGTGGTTTCAAATCCAGCGCTCAGTTGGAGTAAAAGGAGGCGTGCTGGAGAAGTCGTGATCCACGACTTTTACGTGGGATTGGAGCGGTGGTTTGAGAGTGAACCGGTCCAAAGGAATTAAAAAATAGGGTTACCTCTTAATTGCAACAACGCCACACACCCTATTACAATAAGATGAACTCCCGTGAAGCTCTAAATTGAGTCTAATTAAAATTTCAAATTCCCTTATTAAAAGATCTCATTCAATCCACCTATTACGTGTAAAAATTAGTCATAACGTGAAACAATTACCTCGACCTGATGACCGCGCGTAAGAAATTTACTCGCGAATCGCGATCGGACCTTTCAATTTTAAATCATTTTTGTATTATAATTAGGGATGTTACAAATCTTCCTTCATAATAAATTTTTCGTCCTAAAAAATTACAATCATACCTAGGTCAAAAAGGAAGGCCTAATCCCCATTGCTCCGGAGTTCATCTTCTTTCCCATATAAACTCTGTTCGACCACAATTCATCCAAAGGACCTTTGCAAAACGGATCTCTCTATTCCCGAGCTTCTGAATCCTTGAGTCTACTATCCTGACTGACTTAATACTGATACTAAGATTTGATTCGATCGCTGCATCCTCAGTACTGATCACCTGACTAGGATCTCTGACTGCTCTCCTCAGATAGGAGATGTGTAATACATCATGTAATCCACTCATTTCCTCAGGTAAGGCTAACCTGTATTCAACCTCACCAATGCGCTCAAGTACCTCGAATGGACCAACGAACCTTGGACTCAATTTTTTCATCCGCTTGATTCTGTAGACACCCTTAACTGGTCTGATCTTAAGGTAAACATAATCTCCAACGCTGAATTCCATTGATCTGTGCCTCTAATCAGAATACTTGTCTGGAATTATCTGCCATAAAGAGCCTACAATAATCGCTTCTAGACAAGTGCTCTCCTGAATGAGCTTGACTCTAGCCGTGTTCTTGTCGGTCCATGATTCATTATTGGAAGATCTCTCTTTACTTTCAACCCAACATAAAAAGTGTCCGGTAACGTCTGCCATAAAGAGCCTCGAAGGGTGTTATCCCAATACTTGTCTGGAAACGATTATTGTAGGAGAACTTTACTGATGTGACATATTTTCCCACTTACCTTATTACAGAGCGAGAAGAAGGCCGGCAAGTGGAAGGACCGACGGCTAAGGTTTGGGAGAGAAGATGAGAATAGAGAAGAGAGGAAGATAGGGAGCAACCCTGATTTTCTGATTAATCCAAGCATGCCAAAATACAATACCACGCCCCCCTTTTATAACTGTAAGAGGGGTGTAAAACAAGAAATAATTAAAATAGGAAATAATTAAGAGGCCTCCGCCATGTCATCGATCCGTGTGGTAGTGGGTGATTCGGCCGCCGATTTCCCGTGCGTGTAGACGCGCCATGCGGGCTCCTCCGCGCGTATGTCCGTAACAATACCGCCATCTGGGAAATTTGCCTTGTCCTCAAGGCAGTAATCTGCGAACTGACGACGAAAATCCTCTTGAGGGAGCCAGGTAGCATCGGAGTCCGATCGATTTGTCCATGCAACTAGAATCTCCTCGGATGACGGGTCGCCCGACAGAGGGCAGCGGCGGTCTAGTATCTTGGCCGCGTAGCATGGGGCTTCGCCCGCAAGGTTGATGTCGGCAGGAATATGTGCTGACGTGGGATGATCACCAACCACTCGGCGAAGTTGGGATACATGGAAGACCGCATGTATGCGACTTTGATCCGTAGGCGTAGGCGGTAGGCAACCGCCCCAATGTGAGCAAGGATCTCAAACGGGCCAAAAAAACGTGGCGCTAACTTCGGACACAGCCTGCGGGCGACGGACAGCTGTCGGTACGAGTGTAGTTTGACGAACACTTTGTCCCCCACCTGGAAGGACAAGTCGCACCGCTTCTTGTTCGCGAAGGAGGTCATCTTATGTTGGGCCCGACGAAGATGATGCTTCAGATGATCCATGATGGTGTCGCGGTCCTGAAGGGCGGTGCCTAGGCTCTCGACTTGGCACTCCCTTGGTAAATGCCATAGGATGGAGGCAGACAGACAACCGTAGACGACCTCGAAGGGTGTGGTGCCGGCCGCCAGATGGCAGGTGGTGTTGTACGAGTACTCTGCCCAGCACAGCCACTTGGCCCAACTACGAGGTTGTTCCCCACGAAGCAGCGGAGGTAGGTCTCCAAGCAGCGGTTGAGGACCTCTGACTGGCCATCTGTCTGCGGGTGGTACGCGGTACTCATACGGAGGCGAGTACCCTGGAATCGGAATATAGTAGTCCAAAAAGTGCTCAAGAAGAGGGGGTCCCGGTTGCTCACAATCGATCGGGGAAATCCATGGAGGCGCACCACGCCGCTGATGAAGCTGTCAGCAACATAAGCAGCTGTGTAGGGGTGACGGAGGGGAATGAAGTGGCTGTACTTCGACAGTCGGTCCACGACAACTAAGATGCAGTCGAAACCCTGGGAGCGCGGCAGTCGGGTAATAAAGTCCATAACTATGTTCTCCCACTTCGGTCCGGAATGGGCAGAGGTTGAAGGAGGCCAGCTGGAAAGGTGGCCTCATACTTTGCCTTCTGACAGGGCAGGCAGGCGGCCACGAACGCCTGAACCTGTCGGAACATGTGGGGCCAGTAGAGTGAGGCCGCCAGCCGGCGGTAGGTGCGCAACGCTACCGCATGTCCGCCAGAGGGGGAGGCGTGAAACTCGGCCAGTAAACGAGGAATGCTCGGAGAAGTGGGCGCGAGCACCAAGCGGCCCTTGAAGAACAATCGGCCCTCGACAAGCGAATAAGGGGGGTGGGCGTTGACGTCGACGAGGAGCGCCGTCTGTATACCTGCCAACACCGGATCAGCCTCCACCTCGTGCTGTATGACCGACGCATCCTCCCACACTGACCGGGAGATAGCTGCGAGTTCTGCGGTGTGATCCTGCCGAGAGAGGGCATCTGCAGCCCGGTTGGCCCTTCCTGGCCGAAACTCGATGGTGAAGTCGTAGCCGAGGAGCTTGGCCACCCATACCTGCTGAGCTGGTGTGGCGATCTTCTGCTGAAGTAGGTAGCGCATGCTATGGTGATCGGTGCGGACCGCGAAGGGACGACCTAGCAAATACGGCCGCCAATGCTGCACCGCGAGGACGAGGGCCATGAGCTCGTTCTCGTATGCGGAGCGGCTGCGTATCGTGTTGGAAAATGCGCGACTGAAGTAGGCAATCAGCCGACCACCTTGCATGAGAACGTCCCCTACCCCGGTGCCGGAGGCGTCATACTCTACGAGAAACGAACGAGAGAAATCCGGCATAGCCAACACCGGCCCCTGTACCAAAGCCTGCTGGAGAACGAAGAAAGCGGCGGCTGCCTCTGTCGACCACTGGAACTGCCCATCCTCGGATTTCTTCAGAAGCTGTGTGAGCGGCCGGTCCAACGCCCCGTAACCCTGGATGAAGCGTCGGTAATAGGCTGTCAGGCCGAGGTAGCCTTGGACGTCGCGTAAGGAAGAAGGCGTCGGCTAGCGAAGAACTACTGAAATCTTGTCTTCGTCCATGGCCCCCCCCCCCCCCCCCCCCCCCCCCCCCCCCCCCCCCCGAGCTGAGATGGTGTGTCCGAGGTAGCTTACTTCGGTCACCCCGAAGGAGCACTTCTTCAAGTGAAGCTTGAGGCGGTGATGCTGGATGGTTGTCAGCGTGAGGAGGACGTGCTGGAGATGATCCTTCCACGAAGAACTGTACACCAAAATATCATCAAAGAAAACAAGAATGTGGCGGCGAAGTACCACTCGGAAGATATCGTTCATCGTGTCCTGGAAGGTAGCCGGCGTGTTGGTCAGGCCGAATGGCATGACCAGGAACTCGTAGTGCCCATCATTTGTCCGGAAGGCAGTCTTGGCAATGTCCTCTGGCCGCACCCGGATCTGGTGGTACCCTGCCCGAAGGTCCAGCTTGGTGAAGAAGGTGGTGCCATGTAGTTCATCCAAAAGCTCCTGTATCACGGGAATCAGATACTTGTCGGGGATTGTGATCTTGTTGAGCTCACGGTAATCAACGCAGAACCGTCAGCTGCCGTCCTTCCGCACCAGGAGGATCGGGCTAGAGAAGGGGCTCGCACTGGGCTCGCACTGGGCCGGAGGAGGGCGGAGTCACCCACCAGACGGCACACCCAGCCTTGGTGGTGGAACTGCATCGTCATGCTCGCCCAGTTGACGCACACATTACCGAGCGTGCGGAGCCAGGACACCCCGATGATCGCGTCAATACCACCCATGCAGAAGGCGTAGAAGTCGGCAGTCACGGGGCAGGACCCCACCGATAAGGAGAGAGCGGCGCAACTCACCTGAGTTGGTTGACGACGCCCATCGCCGAGGCAGATGGAAAAATCTGGAGAAGGAACCAGGGACAGGTGGAGCTGGTGCGTCAACTGAGACGAGAGGAAGTTGTGGCTTGCGCCACTGTCGATCATGATTACAATGGGATTGTCACACAGTTTGCCCATCAACTTCATGGTCTGGGTGCCCGATATCCCCCCCCATGGAAAAACAGCGCCTGGTGCCCCTTCGCTCTTCGAGACCTCCAGAGCCTCGAAATCCTCCAATGTGACCTCGGGGTCGAAGTCGCCGACAATGGCTTGGAACCCCTTGACAGGGCATACATGCCCTGGAGCATATGGCTGGCGGCAGCGGAAACAGAGGTTCTTGCTGCGAAGGTCATTGTAGTCGGAGTTGGAGATGCGCTGGGGCAGCGGCCGGCCGGGCCGCGGTCCCCCAGGAGGTAGCCGCGGAGGAGCCGGGCCGGGGGGGGGGGGGGCGGTCGCCAGGGCGGCCGAGACTGGGGGTGGCTACCTGTGTCGGTAGGGACCCGGGGGCCGATATCCGCCTCCACCAAGCGGGCCCTGTCAACCGCATCGCTGACGGTGCGTGGATGATGCGTGCGAAGACGCGAGCGAATATGGGACAGAAGCCCCTGCATGAAAAAGCCCAGGTAGTGGTCGGGTGGCAAATCGGGCACGTGAGTCACCAGGGCGACGAACTCGTCGATGCACTCGTCAAGGCTGGCAGTCTGACGGACGCCACAAAGGAGCTCAATGGAGGAGCCCGAATAGCGTGTCGTAGCGGCGAATCGTCTCCTGTTTCAGGTCGGCCCAGGAGATGTGGGGGTTGGTTTGGCGGAGCCACCAGACCCAGTAGAGGGCTGAGCCATCGAGGCCCACTACGACTGTGGACACCTTTTCCAATTCCGGCGTGTGGTTGAGGTCGAAGTACTGCTCGGCCTTGGCGATCCACCCCACGGGGTCGAGTCTGGAGAAAGTGGGGAGGTCCAGCGAGAGAGCGGGACGGGGTGGTGCGGTCGGGGCTGTGATACATGCGGCCGCCATGGTCGGTCCGGCGCCGAGGAGGGATCCGCCGTTGACTGGGGAAACCGATCCCGATCCGGTGGACGTGGGGGCGGCGGACGCTTGGAAGGCGTCGAGTTTGGAGTGCAGAGCGAGGATAGCGGCGTGCATGGAGGCGACAAGTTGTTCCTGAGTCTCCAAACGGCGAGTGAGGGCGTCGGTAGCATCCTCCGGAGGAGTCTCGACGGCGGAACGCATGGTCGGAGCCATGAGAGCGGCCGAAAGCGCGGCCGAAAACGTCGGGCGGTAGATTCGACGGAAGCGCCTGGCGGTAGGGCGGCTACAACGGCGCTCGAGCGAGGGAGATGGATTCGCAAAATCGCACGGAAGGGGAGCACCGCCGGCGAGCAGCGGGCGGTGAGGCAGGTTAGACCAAATATTACAGAGCGAGAAGAAGGCCGGCAAGGGGAAGGACCGGCGACTAAGGTTTGGGAGAGAAGAGGAGAATAGAGAAGAGAGGAAGATATGGAGCAACCCTGATTTTCTGATTAATCCAAGCATGCCAAAATACAATACCACACCCCCTTTTATAACTGTAAGAGGGGTATAAAATAGGAAATAATTAAAATATGATACTATTAAAATAGGCAACAATTAAAATATGAAATATTTAAAATAAGAAATAATTAAAATAGGAAATAATTAAGGGGCCTCCGCCATGTCATCGATCCGTGAGGTAGTGGGTGATTTGGTCGTCGACTTCCTGCGCGTGTAGATGCGCCTCGTGGGCTCCTCCGCGCGTATGTCCGTAACATACCTCCAGTCTAAAATGCACATTCTGAGCATATCTTTCATAAGTCTATTTCTGCGCTCTGTTTGCCCATCTGTCTGGGGGTACAAGGTTGTGCTGAATTTTAACTTAGTGCCCAAACGCTCCTGAACGTACTTCCAATCCTTAGAGGTAAATCTGACATCTCTGTCTGAAATGATAATCTTTGGAACACCATGCAGTCGTACTATCTTATCTACGTATAATTGAGCTAACCTCGTACCCTGATCAGTTCTCTTTTTAGGAATAAAATGAGCAACCTTGGAAAGACGGTCCACGATCACCCATTGGGATCATTCCAACTGCGAGATCTGGGAAGACCATGCACAAATCCATCGATATATCTTTAAAATTCCATACTGGAATAGGAAGTGACTGCAACTTTCCCCCTGGTCTCTAGCATTCAGCCTTAGGGTCTGTTTGGGACAGCTCTGGCGGATTGAAAAGCTGCTGTCCGGATAGAGCTGTTTTAAAAGAGCTCTTTGGGGAGCAGTTTTGAAAATCTGCAGAGTGTTTGGGTGTTCTGTGCAGAAGTGCGCTTTGAAGAGCGATTTTCTAATTTAGCTGTTTGGATAAACAGCTTTTGGAAGCTGTTTTTTTAGAACTTAAAAATACATAAAGTTTTAAACGTGGAGAATAATAAAAAACAACCGATAACAATAGTCTTTTACATAATTATTTGGTAATGCTATCCACGCGCCCCGTATTTCTTCGGCAATGTTATCTCGTACTGTAGACATCTGTTCAGCTCCAGCAGCATCACCCATATCGCTTCCAATATCATCCTCCGCCGCAGGGTCTTCATCCTCTGAGGGAGCGAAAGAAGACTCATCAGCATCACAAACATTAAACTCAGGGTCACAGCGAGAAGGATGTCTACGAATGAAGTTATGTAAGGCCATTGTGGCCAACACTATGGACCTCTGTTTCTTGAAGCTATACTGTGGCATTTTGCTCAAAATGTGCCACTTCTTCTTCCACACTCCAAACGTTCGCTCAATAACACTGCGAAGAGATGAATGCGCCCTATTGAAATGTTCTTGCCTTCCTTGAACAGGCCGACTCCCACGGGCAAAGTCTGCCAAGTGATATCTTGTATCCGGATACGGCTTCAAATAACCCATCTTTAACGGGTAGCCAACATCCACTAAATAATATTTACCTGCATTAATTTGGTATGTTAAACAAGCAAATGTTTGGAGTATTTTAAGGATTTAAATGAATGTAAAAATATTGATTAGTATACCTTGTGGGGGATGCGGAAAATGCAATCTATCGTCTGTCAATGCGCGTGCGAAGATGCGACTATCATGAGCAGATCCCTCCCATCCAGCCAGGGCAAATATAAAACACATGTTAAAATCACAGACTGCCATTACATTTTGCGTCGTAGTGCCGTGACGTCCTATGTATCTGACTTGATCTTCTACGGGTATCCTCGCATCCACATGTGTGCCGTCAATTGCACCGACGCAATCCTTGAAGAATGACATGTAACGAGCATCATACCTTATCTCAGCCGGAATATCTCTGAACTGACGGTCTGTAGGCTTTATAACATCAATTGAGAGTAACAAAAGAGATCTAAGACCTTTCGAAAAATATCTGCTAATTGTTTCGGTCGAGTGCTGGAATCGCTCTTTCGTCAATCTAACGGAACCTCCTTGTGCTAAGATATACAATGTAATCCCTAGGACTTCTCTTGACGACGTCCGTTGTGATCCTTGAAGTTCATGATCTACCTCTAGTTTATGAAGTAAATCTATGAAAATGCGTTTCGACATCCTAAATGCATCATGAATCCTATCTGGATGTCCTTCTAATATTTCCTTAATCCATTTATCACCTGTTTGGGTAGATGTCATGCACGGTCGTGTTTCACGAACATGATAATTCATCCTCTCGATCGATGACATAACTACACGACAATACTCTATATATTGCATCCGCTCCGGCGAAAGACTTGTTGAATCCCCGGAATCCTCAGGGGAGGAGTCATGCTCTTCCATTGTAGTACCTGCATTTAAAGTATCACATAACATTTATCATAATCTATGTGAAGAAAATACGTAAATAACAAATGTAATACCACATAACAATGTTAATCAACATGAGGTACTGATCAGAAGGAAAGTTAGAAAATACCACATAACAATTTGGAAGCTGTTTTTTTAAAACGTAAAATACATAAATTTTTTAACGTAGAGAATAATTAAAAATAACCGATCTTTTCTGCCCACCATTCTTCTGATGCAGCAATAGTTCTCTTCTCTGGATTCCAACCTAAACCAGTCTCGCCATGTTTCAGCTCCTTCCATAACTTCCAATCCTTCTTCAAATGATCCCATTTATTTTTCATTTGCATTCGATCGTAGCTTTTCCCTGTTCGTTCTTTAAACCCTGCTATCAAATTTTTCCACCCTTCTTTGCTAAAGTGGGTGGTAGGCCGATTCCCCAAACCAATCTCTTTTATGCAGAGATCACAAAATAGCATGACCTCGCTAGACTCCCAACTCGCTATGATTCCTCCTTCTTTTGGTTTACCCATTACACTATTAATAAGTAATGAAATTTTAACACACAAACACACACACACATCACACACACACACACATCACATACACACACACATCACACACACACACACACATCACACACACACACACACATCACAAATAAACACAAATACACACACACACACAAACATATACACACACACACACATCACACAAACATACACACACACATCACACACACACACACATATACACACACACACAAACATACACACACACACATCACACAAACATATACACACACAAACATATACACACACATCACACAAACATACACACACACATCACACACACACACACATACACACACACACAAACATACACACACACACATCACACAAACATATGCACACACAAACATACACACACACACTCACAAACATATACACACACACACAAACATACACACACACACATCACAAATAAACACACAAACACACATCACAAACACACACACATCACAAACATACACACACACACAAACATCACAAATAAACACAAATACACACACACACACACACACAAACACACACACACACACACACATCACAAATATATACACACACACACACACATCACAAACACACACACCCACATCACAAACATACACACACACACAAACATACACACACACATCACAAATAAACACAAATACACACACACAAACATATACACACACATCACAAATATATACACACACACATCACAAACACACACACACACACATCACAAACATACACACACACACAAACATACACACACACACATCACAAATAAACACACACACACACACACAAACATATACACACACATCACAAATATACACACACACACACATCATAAACACACACACACACACACATCACAAACATACACACACACACAAACATACACACACACACACATCACAAATAAACACAAATACACACACACACACACACAAACATATACACACACACAACACAAATATATACACACACACATCACAAACACACACACACACATCACAAACATACACACACACACACAAACATACACACACACACACACAAACACACACACACACACATACATCACAAATAAACACAAATACACACACACACACATACAAACATACACACACACACACTACACATCACACATACACACACACATACACATCACAAACATATACACACACACATACACATCACAAACATATACACACACTCACACTACACATATACACACACATCACAAACATACACACACACATCACACATCACAAACATATACACACACACACACACACACACATACACACACACATACACAAACACATACAAAAAACAAATCACACACACACACAAGAACAAAACTGAAATAAAAAACATAAAACACAAAGATAATACAAATCGAAAACCAAAAGGCTCACCTGCGCCAAATCAAAGTCGACGAAGCTAGGGCACGACTGGATCTGGAGCACACGTCTGGATCTGGGAGGAGGAAGATCGGCGAAGGTCCGTCGTCGGCGTCGGAATGCTAGGGCACGACTGGATCTGGAGCAAGAGTCGTCGTCGGCACTGGAGGGAGCGTCGGAGGAGGGAGCGTCGACACTGGAGGGAGCGTCGGAGGAAGGAGAAGCGTCGGAGGAGGAGAAGCGTCGGAGGATCGCGGGTCGGAGGAGGAGAAGTCGTCGTCGACACTGCGGGATCGGGAGAGATCGCGGGTCGCGGGATCGGGAGAGGTGAATCGCGGGATTGTTCCGCGCTTCCTGCAGAGCGATACGCGGGGGGAGGACAGCTTCCGGATAAGAGCTCTGGGAGCGGCTCTTTGAAGAGCGCTTTCTCGCCAGAGCTGTCCCAAACGACAGTTTAACAGCTCTGGCGGCTGGGAAAGAGCTTCTCCAGCCGCCAGAGCTGTCCCAAACAGAGCCTTAACTAACCTGCAAGTTTCCCACTTTCCAACATACTCTGCAACGTCGCCCTTCATCCCTGGCCACCACACCGACCTCTTAAGATCTGCATACATCTTCGTACTCCCAGGATGTATAGAGTACTTGGAATTATGAGCATCAACGAGGATGTCCTCTCGAAGGTGGCTGACATCTGGGATGCACACTCTTCCTTTATGTGGCAGTAAACCCTCCTGAATCACAAAGTCCTCCTTCTGCCCTGACTGAGTCAACTCCCAAATCTCTGCCATCTTCGGATCTAAAGGTAAAGCCTGCTTGATTTAATGTCACAACTCACAAGTGACTTCTATCCAGTTTAAACTTGCAGAACTAATAATGGTGCGCTATATCAAACTGATCTCAAGTCTCTCCAAAGCTCGCGCTAGATCCTCTTGCTGAGTAATGAGAGAACAACTCGAACTCATTCTGCTAAGAGCATCTGCTACCACTTTTGCTTTCCCCGGGTGGTACTAGATATCTACATCATAATCTGACAGAAATTCTATCCACCAACACTGCCTCATATTGAGTTTTTGCTGATCAAAGATGTACTTGAGGCTTTTGTGATCTGTAAAAATCTCACAACGAACTCCGTAGAGGTAGTGTCTCCAAATCTTCAATGCGTGAATGATGACTGCTAACTCCAAGTCATGCACATGATAATTTTTCTCATGAACCTTTAATTGTCTGGAGGCAAAGGCTATGACCTTTCCATACTGGATAAATACACAACCCAGGCCCTGACTTGAAGCGTCGCTATAAATCTGAAAATCATCCGTACCTAAAGGTAAACTCAAAATCGGTGCGGTCATCAATCTAGTTTTCAACTCCTCGGAAGTAAGCTCACATTCAACTGTCTAGCTAAAGGTTTTTCCTTTCTCGATGAGCGTAGTCAAAGGTAGGCTATCTTCGAAAAGTCCTTAATGAATCTCCTGTAGTAACCTGTTAAGCCCAAAAAATTGCGAACTTCAGTAACTTCCTCCGGCCTTGGCCAATCCTTTATTGCTTCTATTTTCTTCGGATCCACTGCGAGACCTCTCTGACTGATAGTGTGACCCAAGAAAGCAACCTCCGAAAGCCAGAACTCACACTAAAAAAATTTCGCGTACAACTAATTCTCCCTGAGAGCACTTAAAACAATCCTGAGGTGCTCATCTTGATCTTGGCTCCTTGAGTAAACCAAAATATCGTCAATGAAGACGATAACAAAATGCTCTAGGAATCCCTGAAACACCTTGTTCATCAAGTCCATAAAGGCAGACGAGACATTAGTCAGTCCAAATGACATAACTACAAACTCATAATGCCTGTATCTCGTGCTGAAAGCCGTCTTCTAAACATCCACATCCCGAATTTTCAGCTGATAACCCGATCTCAGATCTAATTTGGAGAATGTGCAAGACTCCTCAAGCTGATCAAACAAATCATCTATCCTTGAAATGAGATACTTATTTTTAATTGTCAGTTGGTTCAGCTCGCGGTAGTCTATGCACAATCTCAGACTGCCATCCTTCTTCTTTACGAATAGAACTGCTGCACTCCAAGGTGATGTGCTAGGACGAATAGAACTCAAATCAAGCAACTCCTGCAACTAGATCTTTAATTCAATTAGTTCTCTGGGAGCCATGCGGTAAGGAGACTTGGCCACTAGTGCTGATCCAGGTATAAGATCGATTTGGAAATCAATCTCTCTGGTAGGAGGGGCACCAGGTAGTTCTTTTGGAAAGACATCTGGAAAATCCTGAAATACCAGTACTTTTAGCAAATTAACCTTGGCTTCTGTATGCATCAGTACTAAAAATGTGGTACAACCTTTGTTGATACATCTGACAGCCTTTATTGAAGAGATAATAAGTTTGGAGACTCGCTTCTTGCCCTGAAAAGTAACAATGAACTGGTTTGGCCCTTCCATCTGTATTTTTTTGCTCCTGCAATCTATCTTGGCGTTAACGTCTGACAACCAGTCTATACCCAAAATCAATTCAAACTCTGCAATGGGAAGGAGAGATGCTTCTACGGTAATTTCAGCTTCCCCAAACATCACCGAAACTCTACACTTACGCCTGGTCTGCATAAATGATCCATTTGACATCACCTCTAGTGGTGGTGACTCTGAAAGGATCTCTAAGCCTAGCCTAATCACAATGGATTTTGCTATGAACGAGTGTGAAACACCCGTGTCAAAGAGGATCTTAGAGAGTACAGTTTGAATCATAAGTATACCTACATTCATGAATGCAACATGGGTAAAATAATGTCACAAAGGAGGAGACTAAACTGTCTACGACATAAACATACATGTTACTACATCCTCTTGCTCTTTGGCCTCCTGCTGGCCAAGTCTGTACGTTTTGGTTGCACCAGACCTCGTCCTAGAACTGGCTTTACATCAGGTCCCATCAGTGCCTTTCCTTTGTCGGTCCTACTGGGACCACCAACCTCTAACTTCGATTAGAGAAAAAGGTCGCATACATAAATTTAAGATGAAATTGATTTATATTTAAGCTGATTACAAAACTTAACATTTGTTACCTGATTATTGGAAAATCCCTGACAGTAGCGAGCTATATGTCGAGGATGCTGGCGCTTGTAGCACACCCCATCAACAGCCAAACATTCACCCAGATGGTGGCGGTTGCACTTAGGACAAAGGGGATAATCTTTGATCTTGGCTCCGGACTGATTACTTCTCTTATCATCAGTCTTTTGTTTCTTATTCCAGTTCCTCCCCTGATTGTTTCTATTTTGGTGTTGCTGCGACGCATCCTGGATTCGCTTGTTACGAAAGCTATTTCGCCTTTGCACCCTCTGCTGACCAACCTCCAACCTTCTCGTAGTATCGACTAGGCTTCTATAGCCGGCATTGACCATAGTCATCAGTGACTGCCTGAGTGAGTCACGTAGGACATCTACGAATCGGTTATATTTCTCATCTTCATCTCCTTGCATTATACTCGCACAACGAGATAGGTGGGTAAGTTCTCGTTCATCGACCTTGACGGTCCTATCCCCTTGAATGAGCCTGCGGTACTTTTCCTGGAGGCTTCGACACTCAGAAGGAGGCACGAACCAGCTTGCAAGTGCCTTGAAGAAATCATTCCAAGTGAACATATTCACTGAACGACCTGACATAGGTAAAAATCATATTAACATTACGCTAGAAAGATATTGAAATCGAAAGGAATGAAGTTTGAACTACGTTCCTTACCAGTAGGGTCGTCTGCTAAGTGTCTGGTCCACCACAGAAAGCTGTTAAATGTACCTTCTTATTTTTTGGACACTACATCAATTTTAATAAGTCTCGCGTCTTAATAAGCCAGTCATCTGTCTTCATCGGAGTTTCCTCTCCACTGAAATTGGAGGGGTGGAGATCCCTAAAATTTTTCAGGTAGCAGTCCATCCTGATCTCTACGCCAGCATGTGCAGGGATTGGAGCTAGGATTCCTGTAGGTAGTGCATTCCTGAACTCCAATAAGGCTAGGGTTACTGCCCTGTCAATTTGAGTTGCCATATTAGTAGGTGATGACGTTGTTGGCACGGTTGGCGCATTACCGTCATCCATGACGATCTCAAGAGTAGTGTTCTGCCGTAAAGGCTTGCCTGTCTCACCTCTACGGGGTGCCTATAAGATGTAAAAAGCGAGATTATTGATGAACGTGATATAAATGAAGAATCTATTATGAAGCATATTTTCAAACGTAAGCACAACTGAGCGCTAGATAAAACTTGATGACTCTAACGTCGAAGGAGTGATTCAGATGAAATCCTAAGACTCTATGAATTTTCTGGGTCATGGAATCCTAAACCTAGCTCTGATACCAATTGTAACACCTCTACCTAGTTTAACAACAATCAACAGTCCGGTCGGAACCCGCGATAAGAAGTAAACAAAATAACAATAATAATATTGGTACACAACAGACATATATGAAAGAAATAACTGAAAACTTACAGTGAAAATAGTAAATGAAGCTAAGGGTAAAAGGGTACCTCAAATTTCCGAAATCACAGAGCCAACTAGATTTGTAATGAACTACACATCTGAAATACTAAATTACTAAATATTGTCTGATACATAGAAAATCTTAAACAATTTGGTTACACTGAGTCCATAAATAGAAATAGTACAATAACTGGGAATAGTAATACAACTGAATGAAAAGTGAACAAATAAGGAGAACCGTGAACGCTTATCCTAGGCTTAACTAATTCTCCACATGTGACCCCTGTAAAGAAATGCCCGAAAATGGGTCAGCCCACTTTCCTCCTAGTGACATGATGAGTCCCAATTATATACACATTTTCGGACTCATTTGGGCTAGTTTTCCTGCATTTGTACTTCAGTTTTTGTCCATATTCTCTTTGTTCATGCTTTTATTTGAAGTACATGTTTAGGCCCATTATTGTGTGCAAGTGCTCACTTTATTGTTGGGGGTAAGCACAGTGTGCTCCCCCTTGTATTTTCCTTATTTTGTTGCTGCTGGAAGTGTATTCCCAGCGCGTGCTTGGGCTGTGAATAGGGGCAGATCTCCATTGTGCCTGAATTCATGTCTGCATGAATCGCACGGTCGTGCGTTTTCCTTGACCCACGGACGACTGCGATCGTGCGTTCATGGTGGCCAGCAAAATGGACCATCGGAGTTTACTCGTGCGTTTTTACGCACGGTCGGATTCGCCCGTGCGTGAGTAAAACGCACGAGCCCCCTGTTCGCCTATCTTTTCGTCGTTCTCCCGATTCTTCGTCGTTCGGTGGTTACCCGTGCGTTTTGACGCGCGTTTTGACGCACGGGCGGATTTGCCCGTGCGTGAGTAAAACGCACGGGCGCGTTCCTCCTTCTCAGGCACTCCTGCTGCGCTTAAGTTTCGCACGGGTCACGCACGGTCGTGCGTTCGACCATGCGTGACCAATTTTCTGATCTTTTTCTATAAAAGCTGCAGCTTTCGACCTAAACCGGGAGAGACCGTACACGCCGTACAGCTGCGCCGTTTTCGCCACTTCCACTGAGGTTTCGTCCCCTTGGGCCTCCTCCATCATCCTCAAGCTCGAAGGAGAGGGATTCAACCCTACATCCACCAAGATCCAAGGAGAAGGAAGCTAGGTCGTTTCCGGATCGTGACACGAAGAAGACGGGCCATTGGAGGGTAGTGACAGCCTTCTCTACCCTGGACGCAGTTGAGGACCGAGCTTGGACGCGGATTGACAACCCAGCGATTCCAACCGTGAATCTTCAACAAGACTTCGGATTCGGTCGATTCCTTGCTCTCTCTATCTTTGTATTGGTAGTTGTAGTTAGTAGATCTCTTGTATTTTGATGATGAGCACTATAAATCTTGATTTATAAGTTATTTCACGTCTATGTGAAGTTATCTTTTGTTTATATGTGTGTATGAGGTGCGTCGCCATCTATCTTCCATTCCGCCGTCATGATCGTGCGCCGCACTAGCAATTGCTAGTGGCGTGCTTGTCGACGAGGTGCTTGCAACCCTCATTCCGTTTGCCTACTCGTCCATCCGCCCTTACGAAGTAGCGCCCTCAAGGCCTACGTAGTCTCCATCCCGCCAAGCGAAGCTTTGCATAGCGGCATTGCATAGGAGTAGTTGTAATATTTTTCTGTTATTTTCGCAAGACAAAACCCCACGTTTCCGCATCCCATCCGATAAAAGGACTTCGATCTCAAGTCCTTTCTCAATAGTTAGCTCCACCTTACTGTGTTCCTTCGAGATTCGATACTCGGGGATTACTCCTCGTTTTATATTACTTGAACGATCGGTACACTGCCGTTTCGTGTCGCAGTCTCGCTACCGCCTATAGCGGTGTGCGGGATTTGTGCATCATGACACTAAAAATAATTTGAAAGAAACATGTGTGCATACTTTTTAAAATAACATTTCATACTGAAGAAAAATGTACTAAGATTCTACGTATGATTTTCTATCAAAAAATACTTTAAACATAAATGTCAGTTCTAGTATGATCATAATATACATTTTTATTCAAGTTTCAAAAACGTTAAACTAGGTAGTTCTAGATTTCAGCATACACTTGAATGCTAGGTGTTTTGAAACTGCTTTTCTTCTTGTTCTAAGTTAAGTAGTTTCTTATGCGCATTCTAACGATCCGAGTCCCTACTAACGAGCACAGATGTTCTAGTGTCTCACGGACACGGACTCACATCGACTAATCTTTATATGAGGTGTCGTCTCCACAACTTGAGGCTCATAAGGCCTGCTAAGCCCTATGAGTAAGACAATGCGCCTCTATTTATCATATGAGGAACCCTCAATCGTGTCTCCTAATTATTTTCCATTAGATGTTGGATTACACTTTTTCATCTGAATGTGTAGACGCGTCTCTTACTAGTTAACCACCTTATTTGCATATTCATGTGGTTAAGTATTTTCTAGCATTTCCAAAGAATTAGGTGATTTCATATTCTCATAAAATTCGTGGGGTCTAACTGAAAGGAAAATACACTACTTATGTTTAGACATGATTTACTCGCATTAATTGAGCATTTGTTGGGTCTATAGTTTCTAATCATCAACTACAATTGCATCTCGACACACGATTTCCCATGACTACATGCACCCTTTTAATTATACGAGAACAATTTATGTAGTAGACTATGTGATATGTCTAGCCAAAAGGAATTAGAGTTTCTTACTTCGGTATTCGACGCCCGTACACACGACACGACGACATGATTCCTTCTAGATTATTTTGACAATTGAATTCCTCCTCTGATCACTCTCTAAAATTTCTCTTCCCACTATATTGATGATTAAGAGATTAAAGAGAATTTCTCTCCAACATAAATTAGGGAAAAAGTGATTCCAAATTAAATTTCTTAGCCTGCCCTAATCCCAAAAGGTTCACTGCATGAGGGTGAGCAAGATTCTTCAATTTACTCCACCGGTCCACTCTTTACTGCTATGGTTAAATGAAACAAACCTATTCTTAGTAAACCTCAAAATGAAAACCCAACGAAATCGCTTAGATTTTGCAAGATAAAGTAAGGGGAAGAAAACGTACCCACTCCCTCGAAACAAAAGCCAAAAATGAGGGAGATCTGACTGCTGCAGGACGAAGGAAGGAAGAAGTCGTCGGTCTAGGGCTGGAGAAATGAATGTCTAAGCTTTCAAAATTGAAATGTGAGGGAGAAGAAATCATAGAACTATCAAAACAAAAGTTTCCTACAGTTTACCTGATGCAAATAGAGGGGGAAGGTCTATCGAGAGTCAGATTTGTCGTAGGAGCTGCTGGGGTCTGAAAATCGTAGAGGGGGCGTCAACTAGGACTGAGATCGGAGATCGACTGCTGAACAGGGGGCAATTTCGTCGTTGGGAGCGTCTGCGCGAAGGAGGGGCTTGCGGCGGTTTCAAATCCAACGCTCGGTTGGAGTAAAAGGAGGGGGGTGCGGGAGAAGTCGTGATCCACAGGGAATTAAAAATTACAAAGGAATTAAAAAATAGGGTTACCTTTAAATTACAACAACGCCACACCCCCTGTTACAATAAGATGCACTCCCGCGAAACTCTAAATTGAATCTAAGTAAAATTTCAAATTCCCTTATGAAAAGTTCTCATTCAATCCACCTATTACGTGTAAAAATTAATCATAATGGGAAACAATTACCTCGACCCGACGACTGCGCGCAAGAAATTTACTCGCGATCGGACCTTGCAATTTAAAATCGTTTTCGTATTGCAATCAGGGATGTTACAGAGGACGATTGGGCCGTGTAGATTTTCTCGTCGAGGCAACGAGCTCGCTCCATGGAGTGGGAGAGTAGTCGGGTTGTGAACCTGATGGTGCACCCGTAGGTGAGGTTGCAGACTCCCAAGAAAGTACCCCCGTGTAATGATCTGGGGATAGGTCGAGTACGCGTGTGATTACCTCGATAAACTCATCAATGTAGGTGGCCACAATGTATGATTGGCCCATGGAGCTGAGGCGCTCATTGACATTACCGATCTGGAGGGTGTCATAGTGGTGGAGTTCCTCCTTCAGTATGGACCAAGAGTGGCCAGGAACCTATTGGCCCGTCCAACACACCCAATGGAGCGCCAAATCCTCCATATAGATAGTGGCCAGTGGAACCTTCCGGTGGGCGGGGGTGGACTGAAGGTCGAAGAACTTTTCGGCATGAGCGATCTAACCGAGGGGGTCGGTGTCGTTGAACACAGGAATTTCGATCCAGCGGAGGTGGGCCGGGTGGATGTCTGTAACGGGGTGGAGAGACCCCATGTAGTCAGGGACAGGCCGAGGGGTTGCGGTGTCGGTGTCGTAGGGGCCGATGGGCTGTTTACCGCAGTGGCCACAAAGTCACAAAGGAGAAGAGTGAGATTTGCAAGCTAAGCTTTGAGCCGATCCAAATAAGTGGATTCAGTAGAGGCTGAAGCGGAAGGGTCCTTATCAGCATGGAGAGCTATGAAGCGCATCTGAGTCATGTAACGAAGGTGCGAAAGGTTGGGATGGAATTGTAGGGGCAAGTGAGCGACGATGAGGCGCCGGAAGGGCACCGAGGGCTGCTGAGATATTGGACAGGAAACTGTTGGGTGGGGTGATAGACACGACGGAGGAGGTGCACCGATGTTGAATGTGGAGTTGACGTGTGGAGGATGCGTGCTGCTGAGGAGTGAGGGGGACTTGTTCGGGAAACGACAAGGGTCGACGGAATACTGAAGGAGGCGCAGGAGGACTGATGGGAAGCAGAGGAAGGCGCAGACGGTCGACGAGATATTGAAGGAGACGCCAGAGGACCGATGGGATGCAGAGGAAGGCGTTGGAGGGCCGATGAGTTTCGAAGTGGCGCACTGGAAGGAACGCGGTTGGAGGATGACGAGTCGAGATGCGTGGGGAAGACGACGATCTAGTTCGACGAATGCGCATAAGATGCGTGCGGGGTCTGCAGTTCGTACAGTGAGTGACGTACGACATGGTCGTCTAGTCGCTTGAGAGCCCAAGTAACACGGCGTGGTCGCGACAGTTGGTAGGGACGAGACCGGCGTAAGACAAGAAATCCGTCGTGCTAGCTGGAATCGTGAAGTCCAATTAGGGTTCGACGAAAACCCTAAATGAGAGGCAAGTCAGACCAATTGATAGACACTCACTATCGTCGGACTTGAAATGCATGATTGACCACAAAATAGGGATACAAATATCGAGACATGCTCGATCCAAACTCCTGAGGGCAGGTTTCCTCTAAGAGCTTTCTTTACAATGAGAGCCAAAGACTAAACAAGATCTCCAAGATGGCTAAATGACTCTCCCACTCCCTTATATAGGTGGGATTGGGCATACATAAAATACGATAATGCCACGAGGGCTACATAGACTATTAAGGGGGTGCGTGTCATGCCGTCTTCGTATCAGTTGTGAACGATGGTGATGTTGCGGTGGGGGAGTGCTTGCATAGTGGTGGAAGCAAGGAACCCAATGTGTAGTAGCTGTGATCATGGCGCCTGGGTGACTGGAGTCGGCGCCAGGGTACCCGACTGCTGTTGGATGGTCGAGGGCGACTTATGAGTTTGCAGGATGGGAAGCATAGTTGGTAGGAGTGGCAATTCAGATGGGTGAGCAATTGCCAAAAGTAATAACTTGAGATTGACTGGCGGAACAGGTGGCGTGGAGCTCGAAGTTGGAGGAATCTGTGGATGGGGAGGAGTCGGTGGATGAGGACTGCAGGGGCCAGCATTGATGTGACTTAACTGACAGAGTTTGGTGAGTGCTCTTTATTCACCGATCCGAGTAGATCCTGATTCATTATCAATTCCCCCCCCCCCCCTCGCTTGGGTGGGGTTTCAAGAGTTTGGGGAGTAGTGCTAGCAATGTGTAGTAGCAGTTTCAAGGTTGGACGAACTTGAAGAGTGTAAGGCCTGCTGGATGGGGATAGGGATTCATCGAGGATGAAGTTGGTGTGAGAAAATGGCTGGGTATGCAGACGTAAGAAGGTAGAATCTCATAGCTCTGATACCAAGTTGTTACGGGCTAACCCGTAGGTCATCAACATTTGTTGCAGGTAGTGGATGATGCGGAGATACAATTGAGCCGTGCTAACCTACAAATAGTGCAATGAGGGAGCCGAGTTCATCGTAAGGGAGGAGGAAAAGGAGAGCCTTGCTCAACCTAAGGGAGGAGGAAGATGGGAGTCGTGCTCAACGTTAACCTTACCTTGGAGAGGATGGAAACTAAGGGTCCGTTTGGGGGCGGCGGCAGGAAAGGGACCGGCTGCCACTGCCGATCGGGACTGGAGGGAGGGGGCTGAGGGTCCGAACGATCCGTTCGTTCGGTTTTCCTCGCAGCAGCGGGAGCCCGTCGCTCATCCAAACGGAGCCTAAGAGAGACTAAAATGATTAATTCATTCTTCCCTTCATCATGACCCAAAGAGTCCTTAAAGAGATGATGCATGACACATACTTAAAATAAAGACGTGACATTGTTACGCCCCCGGACGGATTCGAAGGCGACAACGGGGCTGAACCAACTGGTTCAACCCCCACTCTCTGAAGAACGGCCCTCGGGGGCTGAACCCACCCGGTTCAGCCCCTATTGGGCCGGCCGACCCCCTTGGTTGGCCGGCCTCGGGTCCGGGTATAAATATACCCGGAACCCCTCCTTGATGGTTATGCAAGAAATATTATCAGGTATTCTTCTCCTCCCTCTTAGAAACCCTAGCTTCTCTCCAGTTCTTCCTCCAAATCTATCTAGTTCGTAACATTTGGTATCAGAGCATTCGTCCTTCCAATTTTTTTTTTCTTCCGCTCATCAATCTCGAACAAGGATCAGTCACGCCGATTCCGCGGGTCGTCGCGATCCCGATTCCGTCCGGATTTAGATCCCGACGCTGCTATTCTTACCCGTCTTCCGATCCCGTCAGCGTCGCCGAGCTCGATCCCGCAAGCCGATCTAGCGACGCATCTGGACTGTTCCGCTGATCTCGATCCCGATTCCCTGCATCCGCAAGCCGATCGCGTTCCGCCGATAGTCTACGCCCGACAGTTCCGCCGATCCAGCGATTCCGCAACTCCGATCTAGCAATTCCAGCGTTTCCGCAAGTCAGATCCAGCGCGTCCGCCTGCGACTCCACCCTCGACGGGTCAACAACAGCCTTCAGCGTCCGATTCCGTTCCAATCGATCGATTCCAGCGATTTCTCCGACTTCTTCGGGGACTCCTCAGTCGATTGATTCCAGCGACCCTTCGGCGACCAATTCTGGGGCTTTTCTGCGACTCTTCCGCAGTTTTACCGCAGTCTCGAGGACCGGCTTCTTCTCCGACTCTTCCTTGAGGAGTACCTCGTCCCATTTCTGCAGAGTCCATCATGGTGACTCGTTCCCAAGAAGAATCAAATCGGCTGGCCTCCCTTGAAGAAAATTACACCGGGTTGGCCGACACAGTGGCGGCCTTCGACGAGAAATTGAAGGCTTCAGAGAAACGCCTTGAAGAAAAGCTAGATACGCGCCTGGACGAGATAAAAACTTTGTTGATACGACACGTCAAAGGCAAGACTGTTGCGGAAGAGACCAACGCAGTCCAGATTCCCATTCCGTCTTCGGCATCGGGACACAGAGACTGCGCGGTTCGAGATGGTTACGATTGGGCCTCCAGCTTCAATAGGGAACCTGGAATCAACATGTCTGCCATGGATTTCCCTTCATACCAGGGGCGCTACGAGGACCAACGACCCAACGGGACGGGGCACCCGCATCGTGAGGGGTCTTTCCCTTTCCAGGCATGCCGAGACATATCAGCGACGGCAGAGGTGGCGACGGAGGGGAGTTTCGTCCGCCGGTGGGCGGAAACCCCTATGGAGAGGATTGGGGGTACCCACATCTCGCCGCTACTCGACGACAACCACAGGGCCTCCGACATGATTATGGCGAACACGGACTGCAGCAACCCAGAGCTTACATGGCGCCGAAAGTAACCCGCATGAACTACCCCAAGTTCAAAGGAGGCGACACACTGGAGTGGGTCCAAAATGCTGAGCTGTTTTACAGTTACCGGGAGATACCGGAAGCACAGTGGGTAAAGTTGGCGTCCTTCCACCTGGAAGAGGACGCGTACTAGTGGACCCAGTGGTTCCTCCGGGGACGGGATCACGCGCCATGGCACGAGTTTGTCGACGGCTTCACCGCCCGCTTTGGTCCGCTTGAGTATGAGAACTTCGAGGCTCTTCTTCAGAAACTGCGCCAGAAAGGGACGGTGATGGAGTACAGAATCGAGTTTGAAAGATTGGCCAACAGGGTACAGTGGAGCGAGGGGACATTGCAGAGTTGTTTTATTTCCGGCTTGAAGGAGGACATCAGAGATGAGGTGCATGCCTATATGCCGCGCAGTTTGACACCCGAGATCAGCTTGGCCCGGCTTCAAGAAGAGCGCCTCAATCGACAGAAGTCCAGGGGAGACACTACGAGGATCACTACACACCTTCCCGACACAAAGAAAGATCACGCGACTACAACACGGGCGACAGTGAAGAAACTTACTTGGACAGAGCTACAGGCAAGGAAGGAAAAAGGGTTGTGCTTCAACTGTGATGAGAAGTTCACCTCAGGCCACAAATGTCAGATGATCCAGGTTTACATGCTGCAGGGAGATCAGACACAAGATGTAGGAGGAAACGCACAGGAGCACATTCTGGATACAATCGAGTACGAGGTATCGGCCCTGACTATGGCGGGAGACACTGCACCGCCCACTCTGACTATGGAGGGATGGATCGGCCAACATCAGGTGACCATTTTGATTGACAGTGGGAGTACACATAACTTAATCAGCCCGGCAGTGGCACGGAGGCTGGGGCAACAGATCATCAAGGATGTCGTTTCCCCGGTTGTGGCCGCAAGTGGCCATGAGCTACAGTGTGAAGGCGTGCTTCAGGACGTCGGGATCAGTGTGCAGGGCTATGCTGACAAGATGGATATCTATTTATTACCCATCCGGGGGTCCGATGTGATTCTGGGGGCCCACTGGTTGCGATAGCTGGGTAGGGTAACTCTGGATTGGGCCAAGTTGACTCTGGAGTTTTCTAAGGAGGGGAAGGAGTATTGCCTGCATGGAGTCAGACTCTCACCGCTGCCAAGGAGCTCTCTTTGTTGCTTGGAGAGGCTGACGGAGCCACCAGATTTCCACCTTGAGGACAAGCTGGGTCTTGAAGGGGTGGGGAATGTTACGCCCCCGGACGGATCCGAAGGCGACAACGGGGCTGAACCAACTGATTCAGCCCCCACTCTCTGAAGAACGGCCCTCGGGGGCTGAACTCACCCGGTTCAGCCCCTATTGGGCCGGCCGACCCCCTTGGTCGGCCGGCCTCGGGTCCGGGTATAAATATACCCGGAACCCCTCCTTGATGGTTATGCAAGAAATATTATCAGGTATTCTTCTCCTCCCTCTTAGAAACCCTAGCTTCTCTCTAGTTCTTCCTCCAAATCTATCTAGTTCGTAACAGACATGCACCGACACAAACATAAAATAAAGACATGATATTTCAAATGATTCTAAATAACGACTAATAAAAACATAAAAATATTGGATAATGGATAGTGGGTCCATAATAGCGATCAAATGACCAATGGTCTTGCAAATAAAAATACATTCACCTGAATACATAACTTTAGCTATTTCAGAGATCATCTCATTGTAATGTCATTCCATAAGTTTGAATGTAGGCTTTGACAACTACCTCGATCCTTAACTTAGAGACAAACCCATCTATATTAACGACTTCATACACCCACCTACACCCAATGATCGATTTATTTCTTGATAAACAAACCAAATTCAAATTACCATTGGTGTGTAAATCATTTATTTCCTCCATTATTACTTGTTTTCGTCAAGGGCTAGCTATAACTTGAACAATTTTAGGAATACAAATGCAAGGCATTATGGTTAAAAATGTACTACCTGGGGAAAAGAAATAAACAATACCTATTCAATAATAGGGTGTTAGATTTATGATTGCTGACCTTTGTGAGGGCTATAGGAAGCTCATGTGTGCAATGGGAGCCTTGTAACGAGGATTCAAACGATAAAGTTGGTGAGTTTGGGGAAACAACTTCAATATATTTACCCGTCTTCTTGCCAAAGTATGAATGACCCAATGACGCTCATTGGTACCTCTTCATGTAATTCACTTACATTTATTTTGTTATTTTTATTAGTTCTTCAATGCTTAAATAAATATAATTTTATGGCTTGTAGTTTAAAATATTAAAAGATAAAAATTGTGATTCTCCAAGCTTGTTATGCTACTTCTTTTCTCTTCTCACTTAGTTCCATATCAAAATCCACACCACATGATTTAATTTTTGATACAGTTATAAATAGAATAAACTTACCTTCAGTTACATTTAAATTGATGTTTTTCATTTTATTTGATGATATTGTTTGTGCCAGAAAATTTAATGGAGTTTTGTAGACAAATCTTATAATTTACTCTCTTCATACTTTAATATGATATTGTAAACATGCTAATATGTTTTTTAAATTGCCTTGTCTCTATTGTTTTTCATAAAGAAAGCATTGTAAAACTGTTGCATTCAGTATCGTGTGTAACTATATGCTTTTTATTTCTTTTTTGATGCATGTAAGGTGTATATCAGAATATTTCCGTTCATGGTTAATTTTTTTCTTGCTTGATAGTGATCAATACGCTTTCATTAATTTTTAATCCAAGTTCTGTGCATATTGTTTTGATTTAACTGTTTGATCTGCATTTTATTACAGGTGCTTGATGCGTTTCAGGAACTTTTGGGTGAATACTTTGAGGGGCTTTCTGCTGAAGCTCTTCAAATCAGTGTTTGGAAAGGTTTTTTTTATATTTAAATTTACTTAATGTTTTTATTGAAAATGTGATGTAGCTAGAGCTAGAGTAGCTTCATCTTTGTAGATACACATCCAGATTTTCTAATTCCATGATTATACTCATTCACTCTGCTACTTTTTCATTTATTCATTGGGCTCTTTTGGTTGTTTTTAAATTGAATTCAAGTTCTACAAAATGATGTTTTTTTGCTTGATTCTATCAATTAAGTTGGTTGCATCTAATTTAAACTAAACACATCCCCAAAATCCAAGTATTATTTTTTTTCTACTTAAAGTGAGTAAGAAGAATGTCACGATGAGATTGCAGGAGCTAATCAGGTTGCATTAATCTTCAAAAATTAATAGAGGTCATAAGTCTCCATTAAGGTTTGGTTGGACCTCACAAGCTTCTCTCCATCAGAGCTCCTTGGAACTCTAATAGTTTTTCGTAATCGACTGATACGGATCCTATGACGTCATTTATCTAGTTATTATATCATTAGAGTTTTATTTTCGAGTCAAGTTGTTGTATCTAGTCGAGTTGTATGAGTCGAGTAGTGTTGTTTTATTAGTCGAGTTTGTTATGTTGTTTTATTAGTTTTCCGGTTATTTGCACCCATACCATTGAGGGCTTTATATAAGGACCCTTTGGAGTCATGTAATGAAAGGAAGGAATCAATTAATTAAAATTAGTTTTCTTTCTCTCCCCTCAAGTTCTTCTTCACCCTCTCTTCTTCCCAAAGTTCTTCTCTCCTTCCTCCGCCCTCTCTTAGGGTTTTGTCTTCTCTCTTCTCCTCCTCTTTTCTAGGTTTAATCCCTTGTACCCCCTTCAGCTGCCGCTCCCACTACCACTGACAAAACCAAAGAGGCATATAACAAACTTGGTATCAGAGCATCCTTCCTCCCCTAGCTGCAACATCCTCTTTCTACATCGCTGCGCTGCCATCCGCCGCGTCCCAGACGCTAAATCCAGTTGTGCGCTAACGACGAGCATCCTTTCCTCCCCTTGCTTATCGTCTTCCGCTACATCTTATATCTCCCGCTGGTCCGACCTGCTTTGTTCCCTCAAATCGAACCGCCTGCTATCTTTTTCCCTCTGCTTCCACGACCTATCATTACCACCTTCCACATCCTCGTCCTCGATTGACGGCGGATACCCCTCTCCCAACAACCAGTAAAAGGAATCAAGGCTATATTTCCCCGCGCGCGACTGCATTTATGCGCGAACCGCCCGCAAGCCCAGCAACGCGCGCGACTCCTTCGACTGCATCCAAGGAAGAGCCTCGCCAACCCTTCGTCTTCTTCTTCCGCTTCTTCCTCTGCCACTGAGGAAACCCTACCGTCATCTCCAATAACAACTGCAAGGGTGCGACCCTCTGCTTCCTCGACCTCCAACGTTAAGACTCTCCAACAACCGCGCTTCTTCCTTTTTCGAGCCTTCCGCCCTTCCATCGTGTCGCCTTTAGTTTTTCGTCGAGCCTAACACCCCCTCCTTTCTCGAGCCCCTCAAATCCCAGACAGCCGCACGCTGCTTTCGATTAATTGATCAAGTATTACCCATTCTACAAAAGTATAAGAGTGAGCCAAACTTCCTTCTTCTCAACTTGCTGTAACCACCAATTAGGGATCACTGTCGTCGAAAGTGTGTCATCGCTATATCTCCCTTTTGGAATTGCTATTGTCTCTTATGCTTGTCAGCTGCGGCTTTGTACCGAGCATTTGATATATAGAGTCTGTCAAGTACATCCCTCCGGATGAAATGATCTCTAAGCTCACTAGCCTATGTATTAATCCTACCCTGGAAAGGTAAATGAGTCCTATCAAGTAATTGCGGTATAGGTTGGCCATAAAGGATCTCAAAGTGGATTTTTCTAGTGTAATGATTTACATAATTATTGGAGTAAATTTGGCTCGTGAAAGTATCAAATCTCACCGAGTTGATTTATCAAGACATGTTAGGTACTTAGGCTTTTATTGACCATTTTAGTCAGCCCATATGTTTGGGTATGAAATGCACCACTGAACTGAAGTGCGGTTCCTTATTTGTCCATAATTTTCTAAATGAATGCCATGTAGACGAATAACTTTTTTAGAATGTAAATCAACTTCATGTGATGCATCAAATATTTTTCTAAATGAAATGAATGTGCCATCTTGGTAAAACAAAGATATTGTTACGCCGCCGCACCCTTTACAGTTCTCGGGGCACACATACGCGCGGCGTCGCAAGGAGCCTATGCAAGACAATGGGGCTGAACCATCCGGTTCAGCCCCCATCCAGTAAATAGCAAAGGAAGAGGGGTTGAACCGCCCGGTTCAACCCCTATGGGGGCCGGCCGGCCCCCTCTTGGACCCCCGGGTATTAATAAACCCGGGGCTCCCTCTTTTGGAGCATCAAAGATCATATTCAGGTTTCTTTCTTCTCTAACCCTAGCCGTCATCTTCTTCTTCTTCTCTAGTCTATCTGTATTTCCTAGATTTCTCCAATAGTTGTAGCGGAAGCATAACATTTGGTATCAGAGCACCTTTCCTGCGACCATGGTCACTCGCACGGAAGCGGAGATGGCACGCTTGGCCACCATCGAGGAGAACTACGCCGCATTGACAGATTCGATGGCCGGAATCGAAGAACAAGTTAGAAACTCAACAAAAAATCTGGAAGAACGTATGGAGGGACGCATGGACGAACTCAAAGCGCTGATCACGCAAAACCTACGTGGAAAGTCTACGGAACAACGAGATTTCACGGGGGAATCGTCGCAAGCATCGTCGTCGGCCACCGGAGGTGCCACGGGAGGACCGGGGACGGTGCCCTACGGCGGCCTGGGACCGGAAACCGGCCGGCCGACCGGCCTGGGGCCGGCAGCAACTCCGCCGAACCCTACAGGGCCGATCGGCCTGTTTCCGCCCGGATTGGGAGCGGGGCCTACTGCCGCCTGGCAGGGGCTTGGCCAGGGAGGGTGGTTGCCGGCGGTGGGGTCGCCGGAATGGCCGCCGGCCGGCCTTTTGGAGCTCCGGAGCATCTTTTTCGACCCCCGCTGCACATGGGGGGTCCGAATGGAGGCGGAAATAGGGTCCTGCCTAGGCCTCCAGCACTAGGGGCTCAACCGAGGGGTGGACAAGGCGAACAGTGGAGGGGACAACCGCCCAGACATTTTTTTGAGGAGGATGGCCCTCCGATCGGAGGGGGCTATGGTGGGGGACTCCAGCAGGATTATTATGGGCACCCGAACTTCGCGGCGGAACCAGTCAGACCAGCCTGCCACGATCCAGAGTTCGGGAGGAATGGGGGAGCAAACCAGCGGGCATACATGCAACCCAAACCAACTCGGATGCATTTTCCGAAATTCCGAGGCGGCGACGCGCTGGAGTGGGTCCAGAAGGCCGAGTTGTTCTTCACATATCAGGAGATACCCAAGGACCAATGGGTACAGTTGGCGTCGTTTCACCTGGAGGAGGACGCGTACCAGTGGGCGCAATGGTTCGTTCGGAACCATGGCCATGCACCATGGGAGTACTTTGTTGAGGGCTTCTCGGCCCGCTTCGGGCCCTTGAAGTACGAAGATGTGGAGGCCACGCTACAGAAACTCCGACAGAAGGGGACAGTGATGGAGTATCGCGCGGAGTTTGAGCGCCTGGCCAACAGGGTCAATTGGGGAGAGAAGACCCTCCTCAGCTGGTTTGTTTCGGGGCTGAAGGATCACTTGAGAGATGAAGTCCACGCCTATATGCCTTCCAGTCTGAGTCATGCCATCAGTCTAGCCAGGATACAGGAGGAGCGGTTCAACCGCCAACGGACCCGAGGGGCATTGCGAGCACCAGCAGTACCAGCAGCCCCAGTTGCGGGGCGACGTGAGCCGCCACAGGCAGGACGGCCGACGGTGACACGACTGACGTGGCCAGAGCTGCAGGCCAGGAAGGACAAAGGGTTGTGTTTCAACTGCGATGACAAGTACACGCCGGGACATAAGTGTCAGAAGGTGCAAGTTTTTATGCTAAGGGAGGAAGATGACGAGGAGGAGCCTATCAGTAGTGAGGAGATGAATAGCTGGGATCTGGCGGAGTTTGGAGTATCCCTTCAGGCCATGGAAGGATGCTCAGCCCCACTCACGTTACGGATTTCGGGGAAGCTAGGACAGGAGCGGGTGACTATTCTGATAGATAGTGGGAGCACCCACAACTTTATTACTCCGGCAGCGGCACGGAAGGTTGAGCATGCAGTTGACCGGGAGGCTTCATTTCAGGTTATGGTTGCCGACGGCAGCAAGTTGAGGTGTGAGGGCCTGCTGAAAGGGGTAGAGCTGCGCATACAGGGCTATGTGTGCCAGACCGATGTCTACCTCTTGCCGATTCGGGGGTCGGATATGGTGTTGGGCGTACAGTGGCTCCGCCAGCTTAAGCGGGTCACTACTGATTGGGAGAAGATGACTCTGGAGTTTTCGCACCTGGGGACGGAGCATTGCCTGCATGGGATTCGATCGTCTCCGCTGAAGGAGATCTCCCTCTGGAGCCTGCAGCGGATGGAGGAGGAGGGCAGCATGATGGCCATGGTGTTGGGCGTCGAGGCTCGGGGACCGACATCAGAGCCATCCCAGATGCAGGATTTATTGACCCGGTTTGATGATATTTTCCAGGAGCCACACTCTCTACCTCCGTCGCGATTTCGAGATCATCAGATTCAGCTGACGGCAGGAGCAGACCCGACGAATATCCGTCCGTACCGGTACCCTCACATTCAGAAGGCGGAGATAGAGCGCAGCGTCCGAGAGATGCTGTCCTCCGGTATCATCAGACCCAGCACCAGCGCGTTCTCCTCTCCGATCATCTTGGTCAAAAAGAAGGATGGATCATGGCGGTTCTGTGTCGATTACCGAGGACTGAACCAGTCCACCATTAAAGACAAATTCCCCATTCCGATGATCGAGGAGCTGCTAGACGAGCTGCATGGCGCCAGCCTCTTCACCAAGCTGGATCTTCGATCAGGTTACCATCAGATACGGATGCGGGAGGACATCCACAAGACGGCGTTCCGCACTCGCGACGGTCACTATGAGTTTCTGGTGATGCCGTTTGGGTTGGCCAACGCTCCGTCCACCTTCCAAGCGGTCATGAACGAGATTTTCCGACCACTGCTTCGCCGGTACGTGTTAGTTTTCTTTGATGATATTCTGATCTATAGCAGGAGCTGGGATGAGCATCGGGAGCACGTTTGCCATGTCCTTCACATTTTGCGGGAGCACCAGTTGTACGCCAAGCGCTCCAAATGCTCTTTCGGGCAGGCGGAGGTAGAGTACTTGGGACACTTGGTCTCCGCCCATGGCGTTCGGGCGGATCCGGGGAAGATCGACAGCATGGTGAACTGGCCGCATCCCACTACGATCCGGGCCTTGCGCGGCTTTCTCGGGCTGACCGGCTACTATCGCCGGTTCGTAAAAGACTATGGAAAGATCGCTCGACCATTGACCCAGTTGTTGCAGAAGGACTCCTTCCAGTGGCAGGCGGAGGCCAAGGAGGCATTTCAGGCCCTCAAAAGGGCTATGACTACCACGCCCGTACTGGCTCTTCCGGATTTCTCCAAAGATTTTGTGGTAGAGACGGACGCATCAGGCGTCGGCATTGGTGCGGTCCTCATGCAGGAGGGCCGGCCGTTAGCATATTTCAGCAAGGCTCTTGCCCCCAGGACCTTGGGGCTCTCGACATACGAGAAGGAGATGCTAGCCATCATTCACGCGGTCGCCATGTGGCGTCCCTACCTACTGGGCCGGCACTTTCAGGTCCGGACGGACCACCAGAGTCTCAAGCACTTTTTGGAGCAGCGGTTGGCATCGCCCTTACAGCAGAAGTGGTTGACAAAGCTATTGGGGTATGACTATGAGATTGTGTATAAGCAAGGGCGGGAGAATACGGTTGCTGATGCACTATCTCGCCTTCCAGAGCAGACTATGGCCGCCATCTCTGGGCCTGTGATTGATTCCTTGGCGGAGATACAGACAGAGGTGTACCAGGACCCCGATTTGCGGGTCATCTTTGAGGCATTGCAGCGAGGACAGACTACTGAGGCCGGCTACCACCTCCAGGGGGACCACTTGTACTATCACGGTCGCCTCGTCATTCCCGCCTCGTCGACATGGCGTACTACTATGATGAGGGAGTTCCATTCTTCGCCGACCGGCGGCCATACTGGTCTCCTTCGCACGTTGCAGCGGCTGCGCGCGAACGTCTTTTGGAAGGGCATGCGCCGCGATGTTCAGCAGTTTGTTCGGGAGTGTGATATTTGCCAGCGTCAGAAGTATGAAACCACAACACCGGCCGGCCTGCTCACACCCTTACCAATCCCTCATCAGGTCTGGGATACGATATCCATGGATTTCATTGACGGGTTGCCCAAATCCCAAGGCAAGTCCGTCATTCTGGTGGTCGTGGACAAGCTGTCCAAATATGGACATTTTTTGGCCCTCAGTCATCCCTATTCGGGGGAGACCGTCGCTGACCTGTTTGCCCGGGAGATTGTTCGGTTGCACGGGATCCCTCGTTCCATCATTTCTGATCGTGACCCGGTCTTCATCAGCAGTTTCTGGCAGGAGCTATTCCGACTTCAGGGTACTACTCTCCGCATGAGCACCGCCAATCGTCCACAGACCGACGGTCAGACGGAGGTCTTGAACAGAGGGGTCGAGACATACTTGCGTTGTTTTGTGATGGATGAGCCACGCACATGGACCCGATGGCTGCATTGGGTTGAGTATTGTTACAACACCTCCTTCCATACCGCCAGCCGGCTCCCGCCATTTCAGGTGGTTTACGGCCGACCTCCACCCACTCTGCTCTCTTACGAACCGGCCAGCACCGCTCTCCCCGCGGTTGATCGGACTCTTCGCGATCGCGACCAAACCTTGTCCCTTTTGCGGGACAATCTTCGGATAGCTCAGGAGCGTATGAAAACTCAGGC
The DNA here is from genome assembly GCA_033032865.1 of Dactylorhiza incarnata. Taxonomy (NCBI): domain Eukaryota; kingdom Viridiplantae; phylum Streptophyta; class Magnoliopsida; order Asparagales; family Orchidaceae; genus Dactylorhiza; species Dactylorhiza incarnata. The sequence goes on along the minus strand of JAWHQI010000003.1, from coordinate 13,018,226 downwards.
CGACAAACACCGCACTGAGCGGGAATTTGCAGTGGGAGATGAAGTGTTCCTCAGACTTCAACCGTATCGCCAGTTATCAGTCGCCTGTCGGGCTAATCAGAAGCTGGCCCCGCGTTACTACGGCCCCTTTCGGATCATTCGACGAGTGGGACCCGTGGCTTACACCTTGGCTCTGCCGGAGGGCTCCCGCATACACCCTACGTTTCATGTCTCGGTGCTGAAGAGGAGGTTGGGCAGCAACGTGCAGTCTAGTCCGACTCTCCCCGATGCCACCACTTGTGGCGAACTACGGCCATCACCCGAGTCCGTTCTGATGATCAAATGGAGGAAGCACGGTAGGGAATATCGGCCAGAGGTGCTTGTCAAGTGGAACCGATTGGATGCTACCCACAACTCTTGGGTGGACTTGCTGGAGTTTCGCGAGCGTTTTCCCGATTTCCAGCTTGAGGACAAGCTGACTTTTGATGGGGAAGGGAATGTTACGCCGCCGCACCCTTTACAGTTCTCGGGGCACACATACGCGCGGCGTCGCAAGGAGCCTATGCAAGACAATGGGGCTGAACCATCCGGTTCAGCCCCCATCCAGTAAATAGCAAAGGAAGAGGGGTTGAACCGCCCAGTTCAACCCCTATGGGGGCCGGCCGGCCCCCTCTTGGACCCCCGAGTATTAATAAACCCGGGGCTCCCTCTTTTGGAGCATCAAAGATCATATTCAGGTTTCTTTCTTCTCTAACCCTAGCCGTCATCTTCTTCTTCTTCTCTAGTCTATCTGTATTTCCTAGATTTCTCCAATAGTTGTAGCGGGAGCATAACAGATATAAATGGAATCGACCTTCTTAGTAGTTACAAGAAGTCCTAAAATGGAGTCCGTGGTGGCATCTTTCTAAGGTTTACCAGGGATAGTAAAAGACGGCTATAACCCAATGTTTTGTACGATACCTTTGAAGGATTGGCAAATGGGATCACTTGATAAATCGTCTCATATCTCCTCACATGCCTGATAAAAAATAGCTATCCTTTATTGAGGCGACAACGTCTCACCAAAATGCCCACCTAATCCTGTGTGACATCCTCAATTTTATAATGATATATTAATATTTCTTATCAGAAAATAAGCTCTTAAATGTTAATTCACCATAATAATAGTGTTGTAGCCTCATACGATGTATATAAATTTATGACAAATTTTATTTTAAAATTTGGAGGATTTCCTAATTTTTATGACTTTTAATCCATGAAAAATCCTATTTTATTGATTAAAAAAAAGAATTATTTATAATATGAAAAGTTTATGGAATATTTTCTTAGACCCCAAAATATTTTCTATGATTTATTAGGTAATTTTTCCAAATTTCCAGTGAGATATTTAGGCTATGTTCGACATTCTGTTTTGCCTCCATTCCATTCTAACCGGGTCGGACCTCGAGTGTTTGGCAACCGATTTTTTCTTACCTTTTTAAAACAGACGGTTTAAAACCGGCATATTTCCCCATTTTGGAATGGACCCGGGAGCTCCTTTCTACCTTTCAAAACAATCGTTCGACATATTTTTTTTTTAGTTTTATTTAATCAATTAAACTCATATAAAAAAAATAAAATTATAACTATAAATTTGTAAAAAAAATACCACATATATAATACTTAATTTTGTTTAAAAAAAATTCAAAAACAATTGGCCCAGAAAAAATAAAATTCATGAGATAGTTTCAAATACAATTTAAATCGCCGTCGGAACAGAGATAGTTTTAAATACAATTTAAATCCTTGCCATCAAGCCTCCCTCCAATCCAATGGATGGGATGTAAAGGGATATATATAAGTCACTTAAGGACTTTATGGACATAAATTCCTTTGTGGACAAATCAAATGATACAGAAAATGGAAGGTAAACAAATAAATGACTTTATGACATAAATTCCTTTGTATATTTGTACATCTTTGTGATGTTGAAATGATACAAGTAATATATTTTGCATATACTTTTTCATAAGTGACTTTCTGAATTAAAAACCACTTTCTGATTTATTCGTACCAGAACATCTTTCTTTAATTTTAATTCTAGAGTTTGTGTTCTCATTGTTGACCTTTCTTGATACTTGATACTTGATACAGTGTCAGATTTCTCTTTATGGGTCTGTAAGAATTGGTTTTTGAGTAATTAATTTGCAGTACAACTGTTGATATCATTTTCTCTTATTAATTTCCTTTTTAATATGGTGTCAGCATTTGTATTTGTGCTCTAAATGTTTGTCCTCATTATTTGTCCCTTAGGAGAAGTTGTCTTCAAAGATTTGAGATTTAAAGTTGAGGCACTGAGTTCGGTGAATCTTCCTGTTACAGTCAAAGCTGGCTTTATTGGCACCGTAACAGTACAGGTGACTTCTTTCTTATGAGTACAAAAATAAAATTTGTATTAATTATCTTATTATTTATGTGCATTTGTCAGCTAATGCATGTCTTTTTCATCTAAACTCAAGATGCAACTTTGGAATATACAAAAACAACACTCAAGCCTTTTTTTCCACTATAGTGGGGTCGGCTATATGAATCCTTTGTCGCCATTGTGCCCTATATTTAGTCATAGTCTCACTAATGCCTAAGTACATCATGTCTTTCCTTATAGTTTCATTCCAAGTCTTTATTGGTCTACCCCTCCCCTGTTTAACATGCCTAGTGACTAAACTCTCACAACGCCTAACAGGTGCCTCTAATGGTCTCCTTTGTACGTGTCCAATGCAACTTTGAAATATAAAAACATTATTTAGAGTAAGAGCGTAAGACTAGATATAGAGGTAGAGAACCAATGCTAATATCCTAAGTCAGAGAACCATCAATATAGACATGAGAGTATGGAGAGGTGGATGAACACCGAGGAAAAGAAACATCTGCCATGTGATGAGTGACTCCAAAGTCAATAAACCATCTAAATGTAATAGAAGGAACTACATCGGTACTAGCAATGGTCCTGTATTTATCAAGGTTCAAAAGGTGGAAATTCAAGGTTAAACTTGGCTTGACCGTATCAAACATGAATAACTATGCCTCCATCTAGTGTAAAATAGTAAAATACGCACATGATCGTAAATTTATCAAGTAGCTGAGAATACAACCATTACATCATAAAATAATCAAATACAAACAATAAAGTTTGAAAACAAATACATTAAGTAAAGTGTTTAGAAAATTAATAAATAAATAATAAACAAAAAATAAATCTCACTCATATTAAGAATCTTTAAAGGATACTCTCTTATAAAATTTTCTTGTTATTGTCTAAAAAAACCAGGTCTTAATTTCATTCTTTATGGATGTTAGATGCAATATGAATTTTTGTACATATGAGGCTAGGATTACGCTTAGTCTCCATTTGAGATAATTGTCACATTTGAGTTGTGGTGACTCCCACACTTATCATATCATAGATATGAGTCATGAATGAAAGTATATAATCAGTTGGCTGTCACCACTTATCATGTAAACACGTGCTTTTCTCCATATCATCATCATAACAATATACACAATTTGAGCATTTTTGATCATAATCGGGCGTATCCAAGAGTATCCGAGAGTATCCGGGATTTTTAATTTAAAATTCAAGTTTCCAAGAGTATCTGGAAAGGATTTTTGAGAGTTTCCCGACTTCGAAACATTTCAGATACAATACATAAGACTGTTGCAAGTATCCGTGCTTCCTAGTGAATAAATGAATTGAGTTTTTTCCTTTGTGTTTACTGTTTCAGTCATTGTGTAAATTTCCATTTACAATGTTTCATTGATAACTTCACCTTCTCATTAATTGATATTTTTCGTGTAGTTTTACTAATTTACTAGTTCTGACACAAATGATAGTTAATATGTTAGAAATCTAAGTTCACAATGCATAATTGCTTGTACCGATGATGTATAATTTCTTTTCAAACCTTAATATACCTGGACAACTTCTGCAAGTTCTAATTCTGTTATTCCTTTATATAGGTTCCTTGGAAAAGCTTAGGAACAGAACCTATTATTGTTCTGATGGACCACATATTCATACTTGCTGAGCCTGCTCCCGATGGACATACTCTGAAGGAAAGACTTGCGATATGTTTTTATATGCTAATTTGAAAATTCTCTCGATTATTCAAGTATACTAGCTCCGAAGTTGGATTAATTACTTCAACATGGATGAAGTATTAGGAATCATGAATAACTGGTTAGATGATTGATTTACCAAAAAAAACTGATGGTTGTTATATGGGCATTTTTTCTTGCAGGATAAAGATATAAAGGAGCTTATGGAAAAAAACTTTGAAAAACAGATAAAGGTATGCACCAATAGCAATAAAGTAGATCTACATGTTTTTAGGCATGCATAATGGAAAGCAAAAAATCATGGGTGTTTTGAGTAAAGGTATGCACCAATAGCAATAAAGTAGATCTATATGTACTTAGAGTATAATGTCATTGTTTATTGTACATGGGTGTTTTGAGTATGCATTCAATTATGATTTTATGTTTTTATGCAAGTTCACCTCATACCAACTGCCTCCTCGTACTGACCTTGTCTTGTCAACAGTCGGTCTCTTTATTATCGCCCCGACTCGACATCAAGATTGTCACCTAACTCTTACGAATCTTCCGCGACTAACACATCTCATAGCTTGATCCCTCTGCAATTCTTACCCGGCTTAAGTCAACAGATATGTAGTAGCAGTGCACCACTCATACTACACCTTGGTGTCTAAGTCCTTAATTTCTTCTGGCCATTATACTATCTACTAAAACCGAATCACCACCCTTTCGTTCTCAGTTGGAAGGACCACATAACCTCTTCCTCTGCCGCTACAGATTTCAAACATTTATAGCAATTCTATAGGGCTATTACATAAAATGGTCGAATAATTGGACCTACTGAAGGCTTGGAAATAACTGCCAAGGTGCGGCGTCTAGAGGTTGATGCACAACAATTGGCAACTAGCACATGAGCTAACTAACAGCAGCCAAAGCACCCCACTAGCTCTCGTGTGCTCCGCATTCCTTCCGACAGTTACCTATCGATCCTTGTCGTTCTTACCCAACATGCCACTCTCCAACCATCGTTCCATACGATCCCTGCTCAGCATACCCCGTCCCTTGCTTTAACTACTCAGCGGGCCCCTAAAGCATCGACCCTCACTGCTCTCTTCCAATATGCTTCACTTTAGCTACATGTTTAACTATTTCATTCACCGAGCAATCAAAGTAGCTGTCATTAATTTCTGGACTTATTACTGCCCTATATGCACATGTGACTGCAACATATAACACCCCTCCATAGTTTAGCAATGTATTAAGATCCTGACTGACACTCGTGTTATAAAGTAAAACTAGAAAACAATATATAATTCATACAATAACAAGAAAAGATAGCATATGCAATTAAAGTAAACAAGCGAAAGTAACTAATGATAGGTTCAAAGGAGTATCTCTAAAACTGAATCACATAGCCAACTAGGAAATCTAAAGTAATCATTGAAATCTTGCAAAATAGACACTGTCTGATACAATGAAGACAACTTGATACATATTTATAATGTTTAGATGTCCACAAAATGGTCTTAATAAAAAGACAACAAGAAAACTATGACAACATAAAAATCCCTCAGTAAATCAACCTAAGCGAACCTCTCCCACATTTGAGTTTCCTGGAAAGAAAAGAACTGACGAGTAAGGATATCTTTTCCCTCAAGCGATACTAAAAAAAATACTTAAGGGGAGGATTGAATGGGTCATAGTTCCCCATTCGGGACTTGTATGGTCTATTGTGCCCCTATGAGTATGATGGCGTGTCTGCATCATTCACGTGAGAAGACGCCCCTCGTACCCCGACTTAAGTTTTCACCTAGTTGTCGGCTTATACATTCTAGCATGTCTTTTGCGTGATCCACTAGTCTAAGAGTTCACCATTTTATTCATTCTTTCTTGTAGGTCTACATTAATTCATTACTCAACTCTAGTGCAATATCCACAAAAATATAATTATCACTATGTTTTTACCTCATTTTTTGTCAAGTAGTTGTAGTAAAACCCAGTCCGTTGACCCTTTGGCTTTTCTAGTAATATGCACATATTTCAGTAATTGTCGCTGTCATACCATAATGATAACACAATTTCCGTTTCTCTTCTAAATGAATAAGATATTGTGATCTTTTTTCCTGAGCGTAATTGGGTTTGAAGATCACTTCTGGATCTGGGTCTTTTACTAGTTAGTTCTGATAAACCCCCGGCTGACGTATTTTGAAACGACGTCCTCGGTAACGAGACATATAAAGGCTCCTTTTTTATTCACTTTCATTTGACAAAAAAAAAAACTAAATTCAGACTGAACTAATGGATGAACCAATCAAAACTCAATAAAATCAATTTTATCAAAATTCAAATTTTTTGTATATATAGGAAATTCAAGTAAAAACTACATTTTCCAATTTCTTCCGTGGAGATCTAATTGTTCATAGTCCACTTTTTTATTCATAGCTATAGCTGCAAGTTACCATGATATAATAGATTGGTGACCCTACATTTAGAAAGTGAGAGTAGAGATTTTCGATCATCGAAAGAAAAAGAGACGGCTATCGGAATTGGACCTATGACCATCACATTACAAATGTGATGCTCTAACCTCTGAGCTAAGCAGGCAGATATAAAAGCAACACTGTATAGAAATTTAGTAAACTTGGGATCTTAGTTATTATCTATTGAAATTTCTTCTATTTCTTAGTTATTAGTTATATATTTTAGATTCTGTTTAGATTTAGATAAATTAGATATTGAAATAGAAATTCAATTCTATATATATGAAAAGAAAAAAAATGAAATTAAAAATATTAAATAGAAAATCAAAAAGGAATTTACATTCATAAAAGAAAATATGAGATTTAAATTATTATATTAGTCTATTTATATAGGAGAAGCAATATTATTTAGAATGAGATTCTATTTTTTTTTTAATTTATTATTTATCATATTAATAATTCAATACAAGAAATAAAAAATAAAAAATGAAATTCAATAATATTCTGATTATGATCATTTTAGAAAAATTCAAATCATACTATACTATGAATAATTCATTTATTATCATTAATACATGCATTAAGATACAAAGGCTTCTTCTTCCACAACAACGAAAGCACTTTTTAATTATGTCATATACTAGGGGATTTCACTTGAAAAAGAGAATGTTCCATACTAACGGAATCAGGTCCATAACCATGGGTTCCAATGCGTGAGATCTTGTAGCACTCGTAGTTGGGCCATCCTGGATTTGAACCAGAGACCTCGCCCGTGAAGTAAATCATCGCACCTACGATCCAACCAATTGTGTGAGAGAGAATCAACAGATTCTTTTTCGAGAGCGATTCATCCTTCCCGAATGCAGCATAAAATTCTCCATTGTACCGCGCTCTTCAAGCCTTTGTATTAGTTTGAATTTAAATTTAATCGGCGTAAACCTTTTTTTGATTAAAATCACCGTTCCTTTAATCTATACACACACACACACACACACACACACACACACACACACATATATATATATATACATAGATATGTATATGTATATATATGTATATGTATATATATGTATATATATGTACATGTACATATATATATACATATATATATATACATATATATATATATATAAAGATATCCACTTAAAACTTTTTGTGGTGTAATGACATGGACCATCAATGCAATCCTAGCCCTCCATTAAATTAACTCCTCTCTTTATTTTGTATTTAATTAAATAAAAAATCTCTCCTCTATATATTTATATATTTATATATACGAGTAGAGCTGTCACGGTTCCGGTTCGGTTCCGGTTCTACTAAAACCGTGAACCAAACCTTTAAGGTAACGATTCTTCAATTTAGAACCAAAACTTTATTTGGTTTGACCGGTTCCGGTTTTTGTTCCGGTTCCAACATAATTTTTGGAACCGCAGGGCCTCCGGTTTCGGTTCCGGTTCACTAAGAACCAAAACCAAATCATTCACTGGCGGTTCGGTCCGGTTCTATGCGGTTCCAGTTCGGTTCCGGTTCGGTCATATTTTATGTCTATCAATGTTTGTTTTACTTCACCGCAAGTAGTTATTATCATTATTTGGTTTGTAGCATGGGGCATGAGGCTAGCCAAAGTTAAGTTTACTTGCTAGTGACACAATTCCTAGTACAAAAGTCTTGCTAGTGACACAATCCCTAGTACAAAAGTTCGAGCCAAAATAACATTTATGCGAGAAAGAAGAAAGTACTGTAAAATTCAAGAGCATGTTTTCTTTACAACAACATAGACATAGTGAGATTATAATTTATCAATAACATCATAAGCTTTATATGAGGAGAATTGTTCCAGCAAAAGGTGAAAAACTAACCTAATTGCTCAAAATGGCCGTGGTATCCCGAACAAAACAAGATTTCCTACAAATTATTGTGAGGCTAAATCATTGAAATAAAGTATTTAACCACTTAAATAAAGATTAAGAATGTGCTTTTCAATTAAAAAAAAAATTTGATGATAATAGTGATGTGCCAGCATCTCCTAACAAAAATATTGACTAGCCAAAGTTGGGTTTATTTACTGTTGAAGGGTCAAACTGCTTTGTATTTAAATTGTTCCCAAAAAATTCAAATGCCTTCTCCTTTCTATTTACTACATATGAAAAATAAATATTAATCATAACTTTTCAATAGTAAGGAGATTATTATTTATTAGTGCTCACAACTTTCCAATAGTAATAAATTACCTCTAAAGTAGACTCATCAAGCTTGTCATCACAACCTTCATCAATATTATAAGCATCAAAACGTATATCTTCACAATACAAAAAATTAGAAAGTAAGTAGATGCAAAATTTTAATATAACAATCTAAGTAAATTTAAACAAATTATGTATTTTACCGTTTGACATTGATGGAGCTGAAAATTTCTCTCTTAGCCAATCTTGTAAGCAAATCAGTGCTTGGATGGTATAAGGCTTTAGACACGTACGTTTCTTTTGAATTACTCTAGAGCCCGTGCTAAATGCAGACTCTGAAGCCACGGTTGAAACAGGAATAGCCAAAATATCACTTGTCATTGCAGCTAATATTGGATATTTGCTCTCATTAACTTCCCACCACTTCAGAATACAAATGTTGCATCATCCGGAGAAAACTAAAAGAATGCAAATGCATTAAGTACACAAAGTAAAACAATACTCTATAAAAAGAAAAAAAGCTTAAATTAAATATATACCGGTTCTTGTAAATATATCTCCAGCTCGGTTTTCAATTCTTCTTCCTTTCTTGTTTTTGCTTTAAACTTTAAGAAAGCATCCATACTTAAATCTTCATCACAACCCACCAACGAAGACGACTCATCGTGAAAATCACTTGCAACACTATGATTTCTTACAGAATTCCCCTTTTCTTTATACCAATCAAATAAATTTGAAAGCTCTTCGAACACATCTTTGAAATATGTTTTACTAGAATCATCATATACTTTAGTATAGCAAAACGACACAAAATCCAATTTTCTCCGCGGATCGAGTATAACAGCAATGACTAACACCATAGAATAATCCTTCCAATATTGTGTAAATTTTTCCAACATAGCCACTTGCATTTTTGAGATAAGTAAAGAATTCCAATTCTTTCTTAAATGCAGTTGAATCATGCAGACTTGAAAAAAAATACAAATTAGCTGTTGGAGTTTTGGTGGCCGAGAAAATATTGGTTGAATCATCAAAAACTTTAAGAAAGTTGCATAATTCCTGAGCTATTGACCAATCATTTTCTGTAGGTGGATGCTTCAAACTCTCAATCAAATTGAATCTATAAAAAATATCTTTATGTTCTAAAGCCCTTTTTAACATATGATATGTGGAATTCCACCTCGTCACACAATCCAGAAGTAGCCCTCGATCACCCAACTTCAATTCAGTAAATACTTTTAGACGCTGTGGAGATGAAAGAACAAATTTAACTGCATCACGAATTCGAACTATATTGGCATCTAGCTCCTTGAGGTCTTCTTTGACGATTCAATTTCTTCACGACCTACCCATCACAACCACTCTTTATTCGGTTAACAAGATCTCTGCCAAAACAGTAAAACTGTTCATCGTCTTCTCCATTCCAAGCTTCCTGCCTCAGTCGTCCTGACCGAACGAACAAGCAGCCCTAACCCCTGAAGATTTACACCGCAAAGCCCCTTGACATTTCACCGGAGTCCATCGACGGGAGATCGATATCCCTCTGTCGAACCCGTCCAAATGCCGTAAACTCCCGCGGTAGTTTGTCATGCATCCTCCAGTCGATCGAACCCTCCAGCAAGCCATACGCCCTCTTCCAGTCTCGTTACTGCCTGGAACGCCCACTTCCGTCGAGCTCCCTCCCTCAGTCGCAGATCTCACAACCATTCCTAACCTTGCCCCACTATTCATTCTCTTCCCCATCCAACATCCCGTCGGTGCCATCCAGTAATCTCTTGTGCTCCAGCCAATAAGTTTACCACCTCCATTATTCATCTTCGCCACCATCCAGAAAACCTACCACTATTCAATAGGACCATTTTCTTGATTCTGCTTGGCCTATCCAGCATTCCTCTGTATCCATACCAGTCCAACACACCATCTGCTGCTCCCCATAACTCCAGTCCTCTATTACCCTACCGCAAACCCCCCACATCCTCGACTTTCCTCATTCCTCCATCAGGGCTGGAAATTGTTTACCTCATGGTAGCCTTTGCCATCGTCTAGTGGAGCCTCCGCTACTAGATTACGCATGCCTGTGAGTATTAATTTAATGTGCTGTTTTATTTTTTATGTTAAATATTGGAAGATATTACATGTTGGCTTGGGCATTGTGATTGATAGTGTTTTTGTTAAATTTCTTTTAAGTCTATAACACTTATTCATGCAAATCGTGGTTGAAGATCTTTCTTGTGGAGGAAACTTTTGATATTGTCGTACGCTTGAAACTCAAAATCACTTCGTGTAGATTTGTGTAACTTTTATAATTATATTTGCTAGCACTTAATTCCGGCTAATTAAAAACATGCATGCATCATTTAGGTTGGGTTTGATCGCATTCATGCTGCACATCCACTTAAGTTTGCATTAACGTGTCGGCACCGCCCTCTTCACAACCCGTCCTGCATCATTGTCACTCTTAATAATAAAAGGTAAAGCAGCGGCTACGCAAGGCCTTACCCAGTACCGCAGATAGCAGAATTTTCTTATAAAGTTGGATATGTGTGTGTGTGTGACGATGCCTCTCATCCACAATATTCGATGGGGAAAGTAACATAACAGACAGTTGGCACTTCGATCGTTGTACAATTCGAAGATGGTGACACCTTCAATCAATGACAACCTCATCATATTTGAAAACATCCAAAAAAACTCGCGGACACCTGAGGAGAAAACTCGCTGACACCTGTTTTATTTCTGCAAGAGGAGAAATATCATAACATGTATAATAGAAATGTAAACCGCGAGTACCTGAGGAGAAAACTCGCGGACACCTGTTTTATTTCTGCAAGAGGAGAAATGTCAAAACAGGTATAATAGAAACGTAAATCACGAGTACCTGAGGAGAAAACTCGTGGACACATGTTTTATTTCTGTAAGAGGAGTGTTGAAACCAGTTTCCCGGCTTCAGCGTTCGAAAGGGGGTTGCAACTAACCCTTACTTGACCTAAGCCTAGACCCGTGACCGGTTGCTAGGAACTAAGAGACTCGGACTTGATGATAACTAGAGTCTAGAGACAAACCCCTTAAGCTTCAGCGTGGAGGTCCCACCACATACCCGGAAGATCTTAGAGCGCTTCCCCTCCCAAGCCAATGCTGAGCCTGGGCACCTTGGAGGGCACTAAGACCCACCTCACCGTCAACCTTCGATGACAAGGGGAGGGGGGGGGGGGGGGGTGCTTGCTCACAAGACCACGCGAGGGAGGGGGTAGGAACCAACCCTTCCCAAGGTGCCCATGGGGGTCTATTTATAGACTTCCCAAAAATGGACTGCGGATAGCAAAAATCCTGCTATTCGCATTCCAACCATGACCATCATCGATCACACGTGAGGGGGGGGGGGGGGGGGGGGGGGGCGAGTGGGACTCACGGTGTCCACTCCCTCCTTACGGGGGGTCGCACTGACCTCCCTACCTACACCGGGCGAGTGGGAGGATCCCCCCCCCCCCACTTGCCCCCGAGGAGGCCGGCGAGTGGGAGGGTTCTCCCACTTAGCCGGCGAGTGAGAGGGTTCTCCCACTTGGCCGGCGAGGGGGAGGGCTCCTTCCACTCGCTCGGCGAGTGGGAGCCCTCCTCCCACTCGCTCGGCGAGTGGGAGCCCTCCTCCCACTCGCTCGGCGAGTGGGAGAGCCCCTCCCACTCAACCGGCGAGTGGGAGGGTCTCTCCCACTCGCCCGGGTGAGTGTGAGGATCTCTCCCACTTTCCCAAGGGCGACTGGCGAGTGGGAGTTTCTTCCCACTCGCCCCAAGAGTGCCGGGCGAGTGGAAGGATTCCTTCCACTCGCCCGAAGGGGATCTGGGTAGCGGATGCTCCCTCCGCCTCTCTCGCGGCCTCTTTTTGCCTTGATCGGTTTCGACCGTCTCCACGTGGTTGTTTTGTCCGTCTCGGTCGCCTTCGTCATCTTGGCCTCATCCGGGTCGGGTCACACCGACTCGGGAAATATGAGGGTTGTACACAATCCCCGCTCTTTGCGAGCTTGTCCCAAGCTCGGAAAGAAAGTTCAACCCACCTATTTGACGAGTAGGTGGGACCTTAGGGGAATCCACGAAAGAATCTGCCAACGGGGCATCCCTGCCGAGCTTTTTGGTTGATCCTGACTTGAGACGGAAGGAAAACCTTTCTCCACTTAAGAACCCTCCTATGGGCCGAGCCCAACTGGAGGTGGAGAAAGCCCAACACTTTGGGTCGGATTAACCTCGACCTGAGGTGGAGGAGAAACTCAGCACCTCTAGTCGAGCCGAGCTCGACCTGAAGTGGGAGGAAAACATTTCTTCACTTAAGAACCCTCCTATGGGCCGAGCCCAACTGGAGGTGGAGAAAGCTCAACACCTTGGGTCGGATTAACCTCGACCTGAGGTGGAGGAGAAACTCAGCACCTCTAGTCGAGCCGAGCTCGACCTGAGGTGGGAGGAAAACCTTTCTCCACTTAAGAACCCTCCTATGGGCCGAGCCCAACTGGAGGTGGAGAAAGCTCAACACCTTGGGTCGGATTAATCTCGACCTGAGGTGGAGGAGAAACTCAGCACCTCTAGTCGAGCCGAGCTCGACCTGAGGTGGGAGGAAAACCTTTCTCCACTTAAGAACCCTCCTATGGGCCGAGCCCAACTGGAGGTGGAGAAAGCTCAATACCTTGGGTCGGATTAACCTCGACCTGATGTGGATGGGAAGCTCGACACCTCTAGTCGAGTCGAACTCAACCTGAGATGGAGGGAACTCAACATCTCTAGTCGAGTCGAACTCAACCTGAGATGGAGGGAACTCAACATCTCTAGTCGAGTCGAACTCAACCTGAGATGGAGGGAACTCAACATCTCTAGTCGAGTCGAACTCAACCTGAGATGGAGGGAACTCAACATCTCTAGTCGAGTCGAACTCAACCTGAGATGGAGGGAACTCAACATCTCTAGTCGAGTCGAACTCAACCTGAGATGGAGGGAACTCAACATCTCTAGTCGAGTCGAACTCAACCTGAGATGGAGGGAACTCAACATCTCTAGTCGAGTCGAACTCAACCTGAGATAGGGGGAACTCAACATCTTTAGTCGAGTCGAACTCAACCTGAGATGGGGGGAACTCAACATCTCTAGTCGAGTCGAACTCAACCTGAGATGGGGGGAACTCAACATCTCTAGTCGAGTCGAACTCAACCTGAGATGGAGGGAACTCAACATCTCTAGTCGAGTCGAACTCAACCTGAGATGGAGGGAACTCAACATCTTTAGTCGAGTCGAACTCAACCTGAGATGGAGGGAACTTAACATCTTCCAGGGAGCAGAGCTCAACTGGAAATGGAGGCAGCTCAACAAGAGCCCGCGCGCCGGTTTCTCTTCTCGCCTGCCGAAGTCCAAAGACAGCTAAGGGAGAAAGGAGAGAGAAAGAGGCGAACCTTCGAGGGCAGCGACGGCTGCCCCACCTTGCCCTGCTGAAGCCGAGTGTACTCGCAGGAGGATTGTGACGTCAACGACCCGAGCCCTGGGGAGCCGCCTTCATGAGGAGGATGCTCTCCGAGACAGCTGGAGGGGAGTCTCTGTCGATGACACCCTGCATGAGTTCTCCCCTTCTCCTGCGCGACCCGACTCGTCCCCTTGCAGCGGTGGCTATTCCCCCTGAACGTGAGGGTGGCCAGGGACTTCTTCTCTTCGTATCTTCTGCATACCTGTTGTCTTTAATCTTTCTCCCTTTACTGCTTGAGGATTTGATACCTTACTTGAACCGATCATTGGGTAGTTAATCGATCCGATGAGCCTCCCCTCTGCCGACATGACTGAGCCCGTAGAATGGTCTGTAGTCAGGGATCTTACCGATTGGAGGTGGAAGTACCCGCCTGCACCCTGAGTGCTTACCTTCACCCGGAGGCAGAGGAACTCAACGCCTTCCCAATCCGACTGGAGGTGGAAGTACCCATCCGCGTCCTAGGTGCTTACTTTCACCTGGAGGCAGAGGAACTCAACGCCTTCCCAGTCCCCTTACCGATTGGAGGTGGAAGTACCCATCCATGTCCTGGGAGTCTTAGCTCAACCGGGGGTGGAGGAACTCAACGCCTTCCCAATCAGACTGGAGGTGGAAGTACCCATCCACGTCCTGGGAGTCTTAGCTCAACCGGGTGTGGAGGAACTCAACACCTTCCCAGTCCCCTTACCGATTGGAGGTGGAAGTACCCATCCATGTCCTGGGAGTCTTAGCTCAACCGGGTGTGGAGGAACTCAACACCTTCCCAGTCCCCTTACCGATTGGAGGTGGAAGTACCCATCCATGTCCTGGGAGTCTTAGCTCAACCGGGGGTGGAGGAACTCAACGCCTTCCCAATCAGACTGGAGGTGGAAGTACCCATCCACGTCCTGGGAGTCTTAGCTCAACCGGGTGTGGAGGAACTCAACACCTTCCCAGTCCCCTTACCGATTGGAGGTGGAAGTACCCATCCGCGTCCTAGGTGCTTACCTTCACCTGGAGGCAGAGGAACTCAACGCCTTCCCAATCGGTTGCTGAACCGCGAGTCGACCTGACGAGTCCCCCATCTACCGACATGACTGAGCCCGGCGGGGGATCTCCAGTCAGGGATCTTAGATCGGGGTATTACCCCAGAACCCTTTTTCATTCCTAGTTCGTCTATTACAACTTCACTACCCTACGCCTTTCCAGGGCACTTTATTACACCTCGCCCTTCTTGGGCACTTCACTTACATCTCGCCCTTCCTGGGCACTTCACTTACATCTCGCCCTTCCTGGACACTTCACTTACATCTCGCCCTTCCTGGGCACTTCACTTGGCCGCACGCTCCTTGGTCATCTTCTTCGCCACTTCTTCCGTCCCCGCAACTCCTTCTTGGCCCTTCCAAGTGAAGTTACTCCCCCCTGGTTGGACGGGGGCGTTCTTATCGCCTCCCTGCAGGTGGTGTCGAGCACTCGCCGCGAGTGGAGGGTGCGACCTGCAGGAGCTCCAGGATCCCTTTGCTGAACTCATCGACGTCGCCCTTCTTTACATACTCGCATGCCGGAGGCAAGTCTCCCAACTCGTCGCATCCAGCCATGAGACATGGCTTAGAGCTTTCCGAACTAGTCGCTTCCACGCTCACCGCACCAGAATGTTGAAACCAGTTTCCCGGCTTCAGCGTTCGAAAGGGGGTTGCGACTAACCCTTACTTGACCTAAGCCTAGACCCGTGACCGGTTGCTAGGAACTAAGAGACTCGGACTTGATGATAACTAGAGTCTAGAGACAGACCCCTTAAGCTTCAGCGTGGAGGTCTCACCACATACCCGGAAGATCTTAGAGCGCTTCCCCTCCCAAGCCAATGCTGAGCCTGTGCACCTTGGAGGGCACTAAGACCCACCTCACCGTCAACCTTCGATGACAAGGGGAGGGGGGGGGGGGTGCTTGCTCACAAGACCACGCGAGGGAGGGGGTAGGAACCAACCCTTCCCAAGGTGCTCATGGGGGTCTATTTATAGACTTCCCAAAAATGGACTGCGGATAGCAAAAATCCTGCTATTCGCAGTCCAACCATGACCATCATCGATCACACGTGAGGGGGGGCGAGTGGGACTCACGGTGTCCACTCCCTCCTCACGGGGGGTCGCACTGACCTCCCTACCTACACCGGGCGAGTGGGAGGATCCCTCCCCCCCACTTGCCCCCGAGGAGGCCGGCGAGTGGGAGGGTTCTCCCACTTGGCCGGCGAGGGGGAGGGCTCCTCCCACTCGCTCGGCGAGTGGGAGCCCTCCTCCCACTCGCTCGGCGAGTGGGAGAGCCCCTCCCACTCCACCGGCGAGTGGGAGGGCTCCTCCCACTCGCTCGGCGAGTGGGAGAGCCCCTCCCACTCAACCGGCGAGTGGGAGGGTCCCTCCCACTCGCCCGGGTGAGTGGGAGGATCTCTCCCACTTTCCCAAGGGCGACTGGCGAGTGGGAGTTTCTTCCCACTCGCCCCAAGAGTGCCGGGCGAGTGGAAGGATTCCTTCCACTCGCCCGAAGGGGATCTGGGTAGCGGATGCTCCCTCCGCCTCTCCCGCGGCCTCTTTTTGCCTTGATCGGTTTCGACCGTCTCCACGTGGTCGTTTTGTCCGTCTCGGTCGCCTTCGTCATCTTGGCCTCATCCGGGTCGGGTCACACCGACTCGGGAAATATGAGGGTTGTACAAGGAGAAATGTCAAAACATGTATAGTAGAAACATAAACCGCGAGTAGCTGAGGAGAAAACTCGCGGACACCTGTTTTATTCCTGCGGAGGAGAGAATGCTAAAACATGTATAATATGAATATAAAACACGAGTACCTGAGGAGAGGATAACTCACGTACACTTGTTCTATCTCTGCAAGAGAAATGCTAAAACATGCATAATATGAATATAAAGCGCGAGTACTCGAGGAGAGGAGAACTTGCGTACACCTGTTCTATCTCTGTAAAAGAAATGCTAAAACATGTATAATATGAATATAAAACGCGAATATTTGAGGATAGGAGAACTCGCGAATACCTGTTCTATCTCTGCAAGAGAAATGCTAAAACAGGTATAATATGAATATAAAGTTCGAGTACCTGAGGAGAGTAGAATTCGCGTACACATGTTCTATCTCAGCAAGAGAAATGCTAAAACAGGTATAATAGAAATGTAAAAAGCGAGTACCTGAAGAGGACTTGCGGACACCCGCTTATATTCTTGCAAAGGAGAAGAATGCTAAAACAGGTATAATGGAAATGTAAATGGCGAGTACCTGAAGAACATTCGCGAACATCTGTCTATATTCCTCTAAATGAGAGAAATGCTAAAATAAGTATAATGGAAATGTAAAGGGCAGGTACCTGAAGAGAACTCGTGGACAATTGTCTATATTCCTGCAAATTAGAGGAATTCTAAAACAGGTATAATGGAAAGGTAAACCGCGAGTACCTGAGGAGAGGAGAACTTGAGGACACCTATTTGATTTCTACAAAGGGGAAATGTCAAAACAGGTATAGTAGAAACGTAAACCACGAGCACCTGATGAGAAAACTCGCGGACACCTATTTTATTTCTGCAATAGGAGAAATGTCAAAATAGGTATAGTAGAAATGTAACCCGCGAGTACCTGAGAAAAAAACTCGCGGACACCTGTTTTATTTCTACAAGAGAAATGTCAAAATAGGTATAATAGAAACGTAAACCGCGAATGCCTGAGGAGAAAACTCGCAGACACCTGTTTTATTTCTGCAAGACGAGAAATGTCAAAACAGGTATAGTAGAAACGTAAATCGTGAGTACCTGAGGAGAGAACTCGTGGAAGCCTATTTTATTTCTGCAAGAAGAGAAATGTCAAAAGAGGTATAGTAGAAATGTAAATCGCGAGTACCCGAGGAGAAAACTCGCGGACACCTATTTTATTTCTGTAAGAGGAGAAATGTCAAAATAGGTATAGTAGAAATGTAAACCGCGAGTACTTGAGGAGAAAACTTGCGTGTACAACCCAGTACCCGTCGGGTGGGACCCTCCCCAGATAGCGGGGACCCGAGGTGTCCTGTGATTGGCTAGCATTGATCGGGGTGCGGTTAGCGGGTCTTGGTGTGCGTTTAGAGAACTGGCTGCGGATAGCCAGTTTTGGCTAGGGTTTTTATAAAACCTAAAAACTAAAACCCTCCGATTCGTTCCTTCCCAGCCGCAGGACCCGAGCCCCCCCCCCCCCCCCCCCCCCCCCCCCCCCCCCCCCCTTCTTTTCTTCTTCGCGCGCGTCTAGGGCAGCAGGTGTCCCTCCCGCTCCACGTCGCTCTTCCCCCTCCCGTCGGCTGTGAGCAAAAGGAGGAGCCCCGACCCCGTCGCCCTCCTTCCCGTCGGCCCGACACCGGGCCGAGCCCCCTCGCGGTCTCGCCCCCCCGATCTCTCTCCCTCTCGCTCTCGGTTGGCGTGGAGTCGCCGCAACCTCCCGATCTCCCTCTCCCTTCGCCGCCTGGAGCAAAGAGGAGCCGCCCCGAGCCCCTCTCACCTCCCACTCTCTCGTCGGCCTGGAGGAAGATCCGAGCCCCTCTCACATTTTCGCAAAGGGAGGCTGATCCCTCTCCTCTCCCTCTCTTTCGAGCTCTCTGTAGGGCTGCCGCAAGAGGAGACCGCAAGTCGCGACGGTGTGCGCCTCTTGGAGGAAGAGAAAACTCCGGCGTAAGCTTGGAGCGTCGTTTAGCGACTCGAATCGTCGAGTGGAGGCCAGATCTGCAAAGAGGACAACCGTCTTGAACGTTTTCCATGGTTCCAAAGCACGTTTCAAGGGTAACGATTTTTCTTCTTGGGCAAGTGAAGCCCTTATTTAGCATATTTGCATGGAAGCCCCTCTCCACCGACAGGTGGGGAAGAGCGCGCTCCGACGGGTCGATGTTTACATCCCCGCTTGTAATTGCATTAGCGTCCGGAAGCGCGAGTACGGATTTAGGCATGCTGAGTGAAGCCCATCCGGATTGGTGATGTTCTGGGGTTCCCGGAGAAGACTCCGAGGAAGTTGCATACTATTTGCTTGCAGGGGCGAAATATTGCCACCCCAAAAAAGGGGTGGGGTCGATAGGCTTTGGCCCGTTGTAGGTGATCGATGTTCGGCTTGCCATCGCTTGGCAGGATGTTGGCGTACAGGTGTTGCAGAACAAAGCGGGAAATAGCGGGTTTAAGCCCAAGGTTGTGTCGGCCCGAGAAGGCCTTATTTATTTATATTGTCGGCCTGCGTGCCAAAGTATGGAATTCACATTCCTGTAATCTGTGATGCTTGTATTTTGTTTATCTTTTCTATCGTAGTCAAGTGGAGTTCTCGTGGACCCCTCGCACAGTGGGGGCCCAGAGAGAAATTTTACTTGGAACCCCCTGAGGGTCCGCTAATAGTCTCCTGGAACAGCGGAGTCACGCTGTTGGCAGCCCCATTTGGTCTGCGTATAGTAAAACGGTTAGGCGGGAGTACGATATTGGTCGACCGGACGAGAAAGGCTTTGCATAGATCTAGGGAGGTGCACCTATGGAGAGGAAGGGATCAGCTATGAGATTTTGGCCGGCCAAGAGAGCCCTCCAAAGGTGCCTTAGCTCAGTCTTTGGCTTGGGAGGGGAAGAGTTAGTTAGTCTTCCGGGTGTGCGGTGGGACCTCCACGCTGAGACCTTGGATCTGTACTTCGAGTTCCTAGTCTTGTGTCTAGATCATTTACTTGAGCGTAGTAAGTGCACGGTACCCCTTTTTTTGGGACCCCGAACTCCACAGAGACCGAGATATCGGTTTCAACATTATGGTGCGGTGAGCGTGGAGAGTGACTAACACAGAAGAACTCAAGCGAACGTCATGGCTAGAGAAGGGGAACCAAGTGACGACCAGGGTCATGCGCTGACACCCACGGGAGGGATCTCGCAGTCTCAGTTCGAGGAATTCCGACGAGGGCTTCGGCGGGAGGTCATGGAGACTTTGCAGCACGCTCTCACTTTTGCTGTGCGAGCCGAGTGCTCAACACCACCTGCACCATTGATCGCAGCGCCATCTCTTGGCGAACGCTCAGGTTTGAGGGAAGATGTGAGAAGTTCTACTAAGATGGTTCGATCATGTGTAAAGGGGACCGTTAGAGGCACCAGTTAGGCGTTGCATGATAAACGAGGGAGGGGTAGACCAATAATGACTTGGAATGAAACTATACGGCAAGACACGATGCACTTAAGCATTAGTGAGGTTATGACTAAAGATAGGGCACAATGGCGACAAAGGATCCATATAGCAAACCCCATTATAGTGGGATAAAGGCTTGAGTGTTGTTGTTGTTGTGTGTGAGCATGCTAAGTATAATTGTATAAACATATTACATTTTCTATTGGCAATAAAATAAGATTTATCCCTTTTCATTTAATTTAGTGACATTTGGGGGTCATCTAATACCCAAATGTAAGTGGAGCTCGTTGGTTTGTATAATTTAGTGATAGTAGCATCAGGGTCACTTCGATTTTTCTTAGACCTATATATTTTTTGTTAGTATAATTCTTACAAATTGTTATGATCTAAAGTCGCTTTGGTGGTAAAATACAAAGTTTAGGTATTAAAGATTATTTCCAAGACTGGCTTTCTACTTTCATGTGTCTAAATCATATTGGGGAAGCCATCATTACTACTTATCTTATAAATAATCTTCCATCTAGAATTTTCGGTTTTAAATGTCCTATGAGTATACAACCAAATGTCTATCCTAGAAGTTTTAGTTGTCCTTTTGTTCAGTATCATGGTCTTAATATGGAGAAATTAAATCACAGGGCTATTAAGTGTGTTTCTAGGATATTTTTCCGCTCAAATAATGTTATAAAATCACCATTATCTATCTAAGAAATCATGTCTATGCGGATGTCACATTCGTGAGAGAGAATCATACTTTATACAATCTCATCACCAGGTGAGAATATTAACATGGAGAATAGTTCGGGAGATAAGTATAGAAATGTTAAGAACGAATGATTAGCCCCGAGCACACCCGCTGACCAGGCTCTCACCTAGCTGGCAGAGCCGTAGGCTCACTCGGTGTCAGGTTTCAAAGGCATTTAGCCCCGAGCAGACCCGCTGACCAGGCTCTCACCTAGCTGGCAGGGTCGTAGGCTCACTCGGTGGCAGGTTTCAAAGGCAGTTAGCCCCGAGCAGACCCGCTAACCAGGCTCTCACCTAGCTGGCAGGGCCGTAGGCTCACTCGGTGGCAGGTTTCAAAGACAGTTAGCCACGAGCAGACCCGCTGACCAGGCTCTCACCTAGCTGGCAGGGCCGTAGGCTCACTTGGTGGCAGGTTTCAAAGACAGTTAGCCTCGAGCAGACCCGCTGACCAGGCTCTCACCTAGCTGGCAGGGCCGTATGCTCACTCGGTGGCAAGTTTCAAAGGTTGGCCCCGAGCAGACCCGCTGACTAGGCTCTCACCTAGCTGGCAGGGCCGTAGGCTCACTAGGTGACAAGTTTCAAAGGTTGGCCCCGAGCAGACCTGCTGTCCACACTCTCACCTAGCTGACAGGGCCGTAGGCTCACTCGGTGGCAGGTTTCAAAGGCAGTTGGCCCTGAGCAGACCCGCTGTCCAGGCTCTCACCTAGCTGGCAGGGCCGTAGGCTCACTCGGTGGCAGGTTTCAAAGGCAGTTAGCCCCGAGCAGACCCGCTGACCAGGCTCTCACCTAGCTGGCAGGGCCGTAGGCTCACTCGGTGGCAGGTTTCAAATGCAGTTAGCCCCGAGCAGACCCGCTGACCAGGCTCTCTCCTAGCTGGCAGGGCCGTAGGCTCACTCGGTGGCAAGTTTCAAAGGTTGGCCCCGAGCAGACCCGCTGACCAGGCTCTCACCTAGCTGGCAGGGCCGTAGGCTCACTCGGTGGCAAGTTTCAATGGTTGGCCCCGAGCAGACCCGCTGTCCAGGCTTTCACATAGCTGGCAGGGCCGTAGGCTCACTCGGTGGCAGGTTTCAAAGGCAATTAGCCCCGAGCAGACCCGCTGACCAGGCTCTCACCTAGCTGGCAGGGTCGTAGGCTCACTCAGTGACAGGTTTCAAAGGCAGTTAGCCCCGAGCAGACCCGCTGACCAGGCTCTCACCTAGCTGACAGGGCCGTAGGCTCACTCGGTGGCAAGTTTCAAAGGTTGGCCCCGAGCAGACCCGCTGTCCAGGCTCTCACCTAGCTGGCAGGGCCGTAGGCTCACTCGGTGGCAGGTTTCAAAGGCAGTTGGCCCCGAGCAGACCCGCTGTCCAGGCTCTCACCTAGCTGGCAGGGCCGTAGGCTCACTCGGTGGCAGGTTTCAAGGGCAGTTAGCCCCGAGCAGACCCGCTGACCACGCTCTCACCTAGCTGGCAGGGCCGTAGGCTCACTCGGTGGCAGGTTTCAAAGGCAGTTAGCCCCGAGCAGACCCGCTGACCGGGCTCTCACTAACCGGCGGAGCGGGTAGACCTCTCGGATGACAGTTTGAGAAAAGAAGTTCTGGAAGGTTGTCTCTGAAACAGTTTTTGTCGATTGAACTCTCATTTTCAGTAGGGAACAAGTGAGCCTGATAAGTAATTCCCAGGTGTTGAGTCTCCTTCACCCCTAAGTGGGGGATACCTATAATTTTTTTTCCGGGTCGGCTCCCACCCGCCGGATACTTGGGGTTAGTCATTTCTTTCCGAGCGTGAGACACGCTCGCAAAGGGTGGGGATTGTGTACAATCCCGTACCCGTCGGGTGGGACCCTCCCCAGATAGCGGGGACCCGAGGTGTCCTGTGATTGGCTAGCATTGATCGGGGTGCGGTTAGCGGGTCTTGGTGTGCGTTTAGAGATCTGGCCGCGGATAACCAGTTTTGGCTAGGGTTTTTATAAAACCTAAAAACCTCCGATTCGTTCCTTCCCAGCCGCAGGACCCGAGCCCCCCCTTTTCTTCTTCGCGCGCGTCTAGGGCAGCAGGTGTCCCTCCCGCTCCCCGTCGCTCTTCCTCCTCCCGTCGGCTGTGAGCAAAAGGAGGAGCCCCAACCCCGTCGACCTCCTTCCCGTCGGCCCGACACCGGGCCGAGCCCCCTCGCCCCCCCCCCCCCCCGATCTCTCTTGCTCTCGCTCTCGGTTGGCGTGGAGTCGCCGCAACCTCCCGATCTCCCTCTCCCTTCGCCACCTGGAGCAAAGAGGAGCCTCCCCGAGCCCCTCTCACCTCCCACTCTCTCGTCGGCCTGGAGGAAGATCTGAGCCCCTCTCACATTTTCGCAAAGGGAGGCTGATCCCTCTCCTCTCCCTCTCTTTCGAGCTCTCTGTAGGGCTGCCGCAAGAGGAGACCGCAAGTCGCTACGGTGTGCGCCGCTTGGAGGAAGAGAAAACTCTGGCGTAAGCTTGGAGCGTCGTTTAGCGACTCGAAGCGTCGAGTGGAGGCCGGATCTGCAAAGAGGACAGCCGTCTTGAACGTTCTCCATGGTTCCAAAGCACGCTTCAAGGGTAACGACTTTTCTTCTTGGGCAGGTGAAGCCCTTATTTAGCATATTTGCATGGAAGCCCCTCTCCACCGACAGGTGGGGAAGAGCGCGCTCCGACGGGTCGATGTTTACATCCCCGCTTGTAATTGCATTAGCGTCCGGAAGCGCGAGTACGGATTTAGGCATGCTGAGTGAAGCCCATCCGGATATGTCAATCCGGATTGGTGATGTTCTGGGGTTCCCGGAGAAGACTCCGAGGAAGTTGCATACTACTTGCTTGCAGGGGCGAAATATTGCCACCCCAAAAAAAGGGGTGGGGTCGATAGGCTTTGGCCCGTTGTAGCTGATCGATGTTCAGCTTGCCACCGCTTGGCAGGACGTTGGGGTACAGGTGTTGCAGAACAAAGCGGGAAATAGCGGGTTTAAGCCCAAGGTTGTGCCGGCCCGAGAAGGCCTTATTTATTTATATTGCCGGCCTGCGTGCCGAAGTATGGAATTCACATTCCTGTAATCTGTGATTCTTGTATTTTGTTTATCTTTTCTATCGTAGTCAAGTGGAGTCCTCGTGGACCCCTCGCACAGTGGGGGCCCAGAGAGAAATTTACTTGGAACCCCTTGAGGGTCCGCTAATAGTCTCCCGGAACAGTGGAGTCACGCTGTTGGCAGCCCCATTTGGTCTGCGTATAGTAAAACGGTTAGGCGGGAGTACGATATTGGTCGACCGGACGAGAAAGGCTTTGCATAGATCCAGGGAGGTGCACCTATGGAGAGAAAGGGATCGTCTCTGAGATTTTGGCCGGCCAAGAGAGCGCTCCAAAGGTGCCTTAGCTCAGTCTTTGGCTTGGGAGGGGAAGAGTTAGTTAGTCTTCCGGGTGTGCGGTGGGACCTCCACGCTGAGACCTTGGATCTGTACGTCGAGTTCCTAATCTTGTGTCTAGATCGTTTACTTGAGCGTAGTAAGTGCGCGGTCACCCCTTTTTTGCGGACCCCGAACTCCACAGAGACCGAGATATCGGTTTCAACATTGTGGACATCTGCTTTATTTCTATAAGAGGAGAAATGTCAAACAGGTATTGTAGAACCGAAACCGCGAGTACCTGAGGAGAGAACTTGCGGACACCTGTTTTATTTCTACAAGAGGAGAAATGTCAAAACAGGTATAGTAGAAATGTAAACCGCGAGTACCTAAGGAGAGAACTCGCTGACATCTGTTTTATTTCTGCAAGAGGAGAAATGTCAAAACAGGTATAGTAGAAATGTAAACCGCGAGTATCTGAGGAGACAACTCGTGAATACCTGTTTTACCATTCATTTGGGAAATACAAGAACATATGTGCATGTAAGAGAGAGATATCAGGTACTTGAGGAAAACTTTTGGTACCAACTTATTTCTTGTACTAGAAGTTTCAAGAGATAAATATATAAGCAGAGGTGTGAGTACCTTAGGAGGACTTGTTGATATTTGCTTCATCCATACACTTAAAGAACGTATGAAATAACATATACCAATAGAGGAGATGCGAATACCGCTCGAGGCTGCTTATCCTGGATGATAGCTCCAATATTGGGAGAATGACATCTTTACATAAATACTGCAACAATGTTGTCACTACCGTAATGGAAACCATAATGTTTTGATAATCATATATACTCCCAAAGTGATGAAAGATGTGGATCCAATCTGGTTATGCAATCCTAACTTGCGGATGAAGGCAATTTTGCTTACCAATGATGTCAAGAAATTCGGAACAATATATGTGCATGTATATATAAGATCAGCCGAAAATCTGAAACAATAGTATATGTCGAGCTAAGTTGGAATCCAGAATAATATATTAGAGTTCTGGATAACCGATCACGATTAGAAGTGATCCATATTTCCTCTAATAGATTAACAGACCAGGTATGCGAATCATGAGAATTCCCAGCGAAGTCAATTGTAGACTTGTAGTGGATGCTATAACAATCAATCTTATGGCGAGGTGCGATAGATGTCAGCAAGAGATCCTGATAACAACAATCCATCACTCGAGATTGGATCGGGGCGACCACTATACATCAACGAGCTATTCTAGCTAGATGTGGTCATGTGGGTTTATATCCTTACTGAATTGGGGCGACCACCGTATGGAGGGTTCCTTGTTGGATCGAGGCGACCACTGTATCGTGGGTTTACAGTTTTATTGGATCTAGGCGACCATCGTATGGTGGGTTTATTGCCTTATTTGATCGGGGCGACCACCGTATGGTGGATTTACAGCCTTGTTGGATCGGAGCGACCACCTGAAAGTGCACAGTGTGCCTCTGAGAGTCCTCTAGAGGAGGGGGGGGGGGTGAATAGAGATTTAAAAATGTTTCTATCCTAACTGTGTTTAACAATAAATTATTCTAAAGAGTCTTGCTTAACAATCCAGGCAGAATAATAAAATGCAGGAAATAAAGTGCAGAATAAAAGATTTGGACAGCACAGAAAATCACAGCACAGACACAAGGAATTTTATAGAGGTTCCCCAAACCCTTGGTACTCCTCTCTTCTACCACTTGATAGGAATGCACCACCTGTGCCTGAGTCTTTTGATCAGGAGACTCTTAGAACCACTGATCTTTTGATAAGAAGATCATGAACCACCAGATCTTTTGATAAGGAGATCTTGAACCACTGAATCCTTTGAAGAGGGATTAATAAAACTCTTTCACAGAAATTAGAAGGAGAAGAAAGAATGTTGAATGAATTCTGTTCTCAGAATTCTTGAGATGGCTGTTTGAAGAACAGCCAATGTGAAGTCTTACAGAATCTGCTCTTGATTAGCCCCTGCTTTAGATGGTGATGAACTACAGTGGCTTTGTTTGTCAGATCCTTAGAACTTCTGCTGATTCAAATCTGGCTGCTATATGATGGTGATGAGGAGCAACTATCAGATCTACTGTTCTATCAGATGAAGAACGGTTGCATTCTCTTTTCTTTTTTGTTCTTGGTTAGGGTTTCTGAGAGAGGAGGAAGAAGAAGAGAAACCCTAATATGAAAGGAAGACGGCTGATAGTGATCAATGTTGTATGCTTCTCTTTCTTCTCTATCCTTATATAGCCTGTGTCTATTTTGAATTTGTTTCCCTTTTAGGTAAGACCTGAAAAGGTATTATTGATAGACATTCTCTTTCATTCCTTTATTATTTCTCGACCCATCCACCAAAGAGGTATATACTTCCAAGAAAGTCTTTATCTCCTTTAATGCTTCCTTCTACTTCAGGTAATTATTAGGCCGTTGGAGAACGGTCTTGAAAGATGTGGGCCATGAGAGAAGCATCAGAATGACAGCTGAAAAGGTTGAACTTTTACAGACTGTATTCAACGTAGCGTCAAATTAACTTCCTCTCTTATCGACGCAGCTTCGAGTTCGTGTAGGAGCAGCTTCGATTTCATTTGTGCTCTGATTGAACTCAGCTAGTCGACTTTGCGTAGATATCTTATCGCCCCACCGCCGAGTTGAACAACATCGCTCTGACTTTCATTATCTGCGTCGAGCTGAAGTCGACGTTGCGTCGACTTTAGATGGCTTCGACAGATATCCCCTTCTGCGTCGAGTTGAAGTAGAAGCAGCGTCGACTTCTGAAGTTACTTTGATAAGTCCCTGACCTCTACGTCGATATCTATTCGACGTAATGTCGACTTGAGTTACTTCGACAAAAGGGTTGAACTACTTGGATTTCTAGTCAGAGTGGCGTCGATATGAACTCGATGTTGCGTCGAATTCCATTCGACACAAATGTTAACTTTGCCCAAATTTGCACCCTTTGAAGTGGTCTTGACACTCTAGGTTGAGTGTGACATCCTAAGACATCTAATGACCAAATTACCCTCACTATACAATGGGTAACTTAAATCCTAGGGGATAAAATCACTTTTAATTAATTTGTTAAGTTAAATCAAGGGTTTTTCCCAACAATCTCTCCCTATTTATCTTAACAAATTTTACATTTTGTTCTGAGTGATTTTATACAATTTTTATAACCAACAATATATACAATGCAGTAGAGACATAAGAAAATGAGCAAGCTAGATAATCTGATATCAGCACAGATGACAGATTAATAATAGTCAGAAGATTCATCATAGATTACCCAGATTGAGTATCATTTCTTGTCTTTGAGAAATAAGAATAGATCTTCATACACTCTTCTATACTTTTCTCCACATATTTGAAGTTTGCTTGCGTGACTTTCTCTGGATTCTTCTGTATTCTTCCATGGCCTTTGAAAAGCTTTTCCAGGCCTACTTCTGTATTAGGATGAACATCCTTGAGTGTAAAGCTCATTCCAAACACCTTGGCTGTCATCAGATTTATAAGTTCTAGATTCAGATCAGCTGATTCAGGATTTTCTTTTAGTTCTGACTCAGCAGGCAGTGCTTGGGTTTCATCAGTTGCTGCTTGTTCCTTCCCAGAAGTTGTTGCTTTTGTGAACATGATTTTCTTTAACTTTTCCAGGCTTTTCAGGTACCTTTTTCCCTCTCTTTCTTTTCTGAGTAAGCTGCACTGCATCCTTAGGGTTGCACCCAATGCCTCCTCTGTGGAGTTGTCCAACTCCTTCTAGCATTTTATCCTGAGGGTTCTTTGCAGTATATTTTGAATGGTCAAACCAGCTAGGGTTGATAGGGATTGTCTTGGCCAATTCTTCTTTTTCAACTACCTCTTTCCCTCTTTTCAAAATATCTAAAAATCTATTTTTCTTTTCCTGAAGCTCCTTTTGAGATGCCTCATACTCATATCTTTCTCTTTCACCAATGTCTTCTAATTTAGCATCCAGCCCTGGATCAGTATATGTCTTCATTGTATTCTCTGGAATCTCAACTTTTTCATGCTTCTTATAATATGATTTATCCTGTTTATATTGTTTCCTTTGTTTCTTTGTGTATTGTTCCCAAATGGGTATTCCTCCTCTGCCCCTTCTTCCTCTTCCCCTAGCTTGATAAGGAGGTCTTCCTCTGAAGACAGGTGTTGGAAGAATAGGAGCAGTTGTATGTCTTGGAGCAGGTGGTGGACAAGGAGGCTGAGCTGGTGTTGAAATTGGATCTGTTGCAGGGATATCTGGAACATATTCAGTTGAGTCATATTCTTGATCGGTAACTTTGACAGGGGGAGGTGCTGTAGAAGAATCACCAGAAGACACCCTGAATTGAAGAGGATCAGGAATAGATGTCTTATTATTAGCAATGTATCCTTGAAGGTGCATGACATGGATCTGATCGTCAGAGTAGACAGGACTCTCCCCCTGTCTAGAAGACTCCCCCTGTATCACTGACAGAACTCTTGGAAGTGAAGACTCCCCCTGGATCTCTGCATTGACGAGCTGTAGTTTAGACACTACAGCAGGCTCTCCTTCAGAAATGAAGGAGAGAGGGATTGCAGTTGTATAAACCGAGTCCTCTGGAACCTGTGGAACCTCTGGCCTGCTGGTACACATCTCCCCCTGCTTTATATCCTGAAAGAAGGATGTAAAGCCATCAACAGGCACCGCTGCCGATCTTACTTCATCATCAAGGGCCTTTATCTCGGAATTGAGGTCTTGCAACCTTTTATGTTGACGACGTAGCTTCCGGTAACAATCATTGGAGAGATCAAGGTAGAGGGAACAAAACTTTGACAGGACTGCTTCCATTACAAGGTTGACTGCCTCAACCACATCCTGCTGGTTTGACGGGAATGCCATTTGAAGTTGGAGAGTACCTGCATGAAAACAGAGAGAAGAGACGAAGAGAGGGTAGAGAAAAGAGAGCGGGGAAAGAGATCTCGAATAGCACCAGAAAAATTAGGCGCAATAGTTGCTTTGAGTAGACGAATCACCGCAACTTAGGGTTGTATTCGAAGCAACGTCGAGAAAGGCCGAATTCAGCGCGCCAAAAAAATGGAAGTGCGCGCGACCTATCAAAGTCGCCGGAACGTCGAGTTGATGTCGACGTGGCTTCGAGAAGAAGTCATCAATGATGATATCGACGTAAGCGTCGATAGTAATTCGACGTTACGTCGAATAGTATTCGAAGGATCCTTTCCAACGTGCTCTCTAAGCTTGCGTCGAGTCGAATTCGACGTAACGTCGATTTGTATTCGACGCAGCTTTGATTATGTAGATATGATTCTCTGTAAGATTCCTGCTGTTTTTGCCAGCAATAATTTGCTATAGAAAATAGGTGTGCATACATAATAAAGAGAACCTACAAAGCTTCATCAAGCATCCCCAGAGCATTGATGAAGAACTTGTGCTTACTTTCATCAAGGGGCTTAGTGAAAATGTCAGCCCTTTGAGTGTCAGTAGAAGTGTATTGAAGGCTAATCTTACCCTTCTCCACATTATCTCTGAGAAAGTGGTGTCTTATCTCTATGTGCTTAGTTCTACTGTGGAGAACAAGATTGGAAGCTATTGATATAGCATTGGAGCTGTCACAAAATATTGTGGAATTGGCAAGTGAAAAGTTGTAATCCAACAACTGATTTTGCATCCACAAGATTTGTTAGCAGCAGCTTCATGCAGCAATATACTCAGCTTCAGCTGTAGAAGTGGAGACTGTGGTTTGCTTCTTGCTAAACCATGAGATCAGTCTAGCACCCAGAAACTGACATGTCCCTGAGGTACTTTTTCTATCCAGCCTGCATCCAGCATAGTCTGCATCTGAATATCCAATCAATTCAAACCCAGATTCAGCTGGATACCATAAGCCAAGCTCAGGAGTACCTTTTAGATATCTAAGAATTCTTTTGACAGAACTCATGTGGGATTCCTTTGGGTCAACTTGAAATCTTGCACAAATATAGGTAGCAAACATTATATCAGGTCTGCTAGCTGTTAAATAGAGAAGAGAGCCAATGGCTGCTCTGTAAGTCTTCTGATCAAATGACTTACCTTGTTCATCTCTATCTAAGATAACATTAGTGGTCATGGGGGTTTTCATAACAAATGCATTCTCCATCCCAAACCTTTTAATGAGGTCCCTTGTATATTTGGATTGGGATATGAAAATGCCATCTGGATTTTGTTTGACTTGGAGTCCAAGAAAATAGGATAATTCCCCCATGCTACTCATCTCAAACCTTGACTGCATTAGGTAGGCAAAACCTTTTGCATAAAGTTTGATCTGTGGACCCAAATATAATATCATCCACATATATTTGTACAAGTAGTAGTTGATTCTTGTGTGCTCTTGTGAACAGGGTTTTATCCACCTTCCCCCTTTCAAATTTGTATTCCAGAAGAAAAGTGGATAAGGTCTCATGCCAAGCTCTTGGAGCTTGCTTGAGACCATATAGTGCTTTATCTAATCTATATACAAAAAAAGGAAAGGTTGGATTGACAAAACCTGATGGCTGTTCCACATACACCTCTTCTTGTAATTTTTCATTGAGAAAGGCACTCTTGACATTCATCTGGTATACCTTTATCTTCATGTGGGCAGCATATGTCAGGAACATTCTGATTGCCTCCAGCCTTGCTACAGGGGCAAATGTCTGGTTGAAGTCAATGCCTTCTTCTTGCCTGTACCCTTGAGCTACAAGTCTAACCTTGTTTCTGACAATGACTCGTGTTGAGTCCATTTTATTCTTGAACACCCACTTGGTGCCAATAACTGGGTATTTCTTTGGTCTTTCAACCAATGTTCACACCTTATTTCTCTCAAATTGGGTCAGTTCCTCTTGCATAGCAGATATCCAATTAGGGTCACTGTCTGCTTCTTCAAACTTCTTGGGTTCATATTATGATAGAAAGCACTGCAGCATAGTCTCACTTGTGAGTTGATTTCTTGTCTTGACTCCTGCTGTCAAGTTTCCTATCACTTGAGATGAAGGATGGTCTTTTTGAGTCATCCTGGATCTTGTTGAGTGATCTAGGATCTGCTCTTCCTCCTGGGCTGTCACTTGCTCAGAGTCAGTTGGAGTATCAGCCTCATGTACTGGAGCATCATCTGTGGCTGGTACCCCAGGTGCTGCTATTCCTCTTCATCTGCTGCAGATTCCTCACCAGAGTCAGTGTCAAACTGCTAATGTTCTTTTTCTTGACATACTGAAGGATTGTCTACTAAGCTCATCCTTTCAACCTGCTTTGCAAGCTGGTCTTCTTCCTGTAGAATAGAACTGGTGAAAGTTTCCTTCCCCTTGTAAACCATGTTAGTCTCATCAAAAATACATGCATGGACTCCTTAATTTTGAGAGAGCTTTTATTGAAGCACCTATAGGCCTTGCTTGATGAAGAATGTCCCAAGAATATTCCATCATCAGCCTTGTCAAATTTGGCAAGATGGTTTTTCCCATTGTTAAGGATAAAGCAAGTACATCCAAAGATTCTAAAGTAAGAGACTATAGGTGTAACGGCCCGCAGACCGCCACAACCAATGTCATATCATAACCAATGTTCATTAAGCCATGCATACATTAATAGTTAACATAAAGCATTCTTAACATAATTACACAATGAGTAAGTATATTCTGTCCTTGGCCACAGAGTTACTTATACTATTACATGCTTATATATAAAAAGTCCACATTAACGGTACATAGATGTTATCACAAAAGGAGCTTATACATATGCTACTATCATAAAGTACAGACTAAGCACAACTAATAAGGTACTGCATAGTTCTTCATAACTTTAGCACTGACTTGCATGCGATTTCCCTTTACCTAAAAAGTTAGCATTTGAAATCGTTAGTCTTTAATAAAGACTAAACGAGACGCTATTTCTTTAACCTGCTATACATTTAAACATGTGAGAAATATATATAAGTTTTTGTATAGACATCTATAGCAGCAATAATTTTCAGAATCATGACATCAGTTCTATGATAAGTCTAAACAGGGGGATATATAAAAAAAAAGATTTCTAGCAGTTGTATGGTTTTATCATTTTGTGCATGTACGATAAGAATAATAAACATGTGCATTTAAAAGTAGGATATCAGTCCATACAGTAATATTTCATAAGTTCTATTCATTAGGTAATATTAGGGGCGAGTGAATCCATTTCATCACGCATATACATGGTTCATTCATGTTTCATGCTTTGGGCCCACCCCGAAGGGTCTTCATATTCCAAACCCAGTTTGGAAATCTATATGTTCATAATATTCATTCATAAGCTAGCAGTTCATTCGCCCGTAATACAGCCTCGTGTCGACACGTTGACATAATAATATAATGAGTTATTAGTAATTTAATCCCCTCAGAATATCCTTCGCCTGTTTACCTTTTTCAAGGCCATACATAAAGCGAAAATAGGTTTTCAGCGATTATAATGCTATATGCCACATGAATTCTCTTTTTGCATATAAGGTAAAAACTGGAAACATAAGCATAAATTAAACAAATAGGTCTCACCGTTACATTTTCCTTTATCCCGACATTCCCCATGTCATCGTCACCTCTATTTTTGGATGCCATCCTTCGTGATATCTGCATAGGGTCATATCGTTAGGGTCTTTTATATCGGGGTTGCATCATGCTAGATGTTAGGGCAAGACTACGAGAGAGGCTAATAGAGAGGAAGATCTAGAGAAAGAGGGGGAAGACTAGGGTTAGGGTTGAGAAAGAGGAAGGAGACTAACCATGTAATACTCTTCATGACCCCAAAAGGGGGGCTGCCCGGGTATATAAATACCCGGGCAAGGAGGGGGCCGGCCGGCCCCTCCAAGGAGGGCTGAACCCGCCTGGTTCAGCCCTCGGCCGGCCGGTTCACTGCGTGGGGGCTGAACCGGAAGGTTCATCCCCGTTGTTTAGTGCACCTTTGCTCCTCCGTACATAATGACGCCCCGTAAAGCGTAGCGGGGGCGTAACATTCCCCTCCCCATCAAGAACCAACTTGTCCCCAAGGTGGTAGTCGGGGTAGAGCTCCTTGAAGTCGAAGAAGTCCACCCATGAATTGTGTGCCGACGACATGTTCTTCCATTTGACCAAGAGCTCGGGCCGGTATTCCGTGCCCCGCGTCTTCCACTTGAGCATCAAAACATCTTCAGGAAGCGGCCGCAGTTCACCCGCCGAAGTGACCTCAGGTAACAAAGTACTCGGTTGGACATGCGGCCCCACCTTCCGCTTGAGTAAAGAGACATGGAATGTAGGATGGATGCGCGAACCCTCCGGTAATGCCAGGGTGTAAGCTACCGGTCCCACCCTGCTGATAATTTGAAAGGGACCGTAGTAGCGCGGGGACAGTTTCTGGTTGCCGCGACGAGCAACCGACAACTGCCAGTACGGCTGGAGCTTGAGGAACACCTCGTCACCAACAGCGAACTCCCGCTCAGTGCGGTGCTTGTCCGCCTGGGCCTTCATGCGATCCTGGGCCAGTCGGAGGTTCTCCCGAAGTGTGACCAACATGCGATCCCGGTCCAGCAGAGTGCGATCTACCGCTGGAAGAGCGGTGCTCCCGGGCTCATAGCTGCCCAAGGTAGGAGGAGGCCGTCCGTAGACCACCTCAAATGGTGTCATCCTGCTGGCGAAGTGGTATGCCGTGTTGTAACAGTATTCAGCCCAATGCAACCAGTCCGGCCAGCTGCGCGGCTCATCCATCACAAAGCAACGCAGAAAAGTCTCGACCCCACGATTAAGCACCTCCGTCTGACCATCCGACTGCGGGTGGTTGGCCGTGCTGAAGTGTAAGCGAGTGCCCTGCAGCCGGAACAGCTCCTTCCAGAACCCACTGACGAAGGTAGGGTCTCGATCAGAAATAATGGCGCGGGGAGGCCATGCAGGCGAACGATCTCCCGAACAAAGAGTGCGGCCACAGACTCCCCGGTGTACGGATGGCTGAGCGCCAGAAAATGGCCATACTTGGACAGCTTGTCCACCACCACTAGAATGACCGACTTCCCTTTAGACTTTGGCAGTCCATCAATGAAGTCCATGGACACCGTGTCCCAAATCTGCTGCGGAATCTCCAATGGTACAAGCAGCCCCGCCGGAGAAGAGGTCTCATATTTCTGCCGCTGGCAGATCTCACAGTGGCGAACGAACTGCTGAATGTCCCGTCGCATGCCTGCCCAAAAAACGTTTGCTCGCGCCCGCTGAAGGGTCCGAAGCACCCCCGCATGCCCTCCTGTAGGCGAAGAGTGGAACTCATGCATCAACACAGTCTTCCAGGCTGAATCGGCGGGCACGACCACCCGGCCTTGATAGTAAAGCCGATCATTGCACAAGTGATAGCCAGCTGCGACGGTCTCTCCCCGATGTAAAGCCTCCACCAACGGACGCAGCGTGTCCGATCGCCGGACCTCTTCCTGAATATCCTTCACTGAATCGACCAACGGCCCCGAAATATGAGCGAGAGTAGCCTCTGGGAGACGAGAGAGGGCATCTGCGACCACATTCTCTTTGCCGCGGCGATACACAATCTCGTAGTCGTAACCGAGAAGCTTAGTCACCCACTTCTGCTGTAGCGGCGAGGAGACCCGTTGGTTTAGGAAATGCTTCAAGCTCTGGTGATCGGTCCGGATCTTAAAGTGGCGGCCCAACAGATATGGCCGCCAAACAACCACTGCATGAATAATCGCCAACATCTCCTTCTCGTAGGCCGAGAGGCCTAAAGTACGAGGGGCTAAAGCCTTGCTGTAAAAGGCTATCGGCCGCCCTGCCTGCATCAACACGGCCCCAATGCCGACACCTGAGGCATCCGTCTCCAGAACGAACTCCTGTGTGAAATCTGGTAATGCCAGGACTGGCGTGGTGGTCATGGCCCGCTTGAGGGACTGAAATGCCTCCTCCGCCTCCTTACTCCAGGAAAAGGAGTCCTTCTGCAGCAGCTGGGTCAGGGGCCGAGCTATCTTGCCATAGTCTTGCACAAACCGCCGGTAATACCCTGTGAGCCCCAAAAAGCCCCGCAATGCGCGGACTGTAACCGGCCGCGGCCAAGTCTGCATACTCTGAATCTTTCGTGGGTCGGCCCTGACGCCCTGACCGGAAACCAAGTGGCCCAAATACTCCACCTCTTCCTGACCGAAGGAGCACTTGAAACGGTTGGCATAAAGGTGGTGCAGACGTAGTCTGGTAAGAACCTGCTCCACGTGGCCAACGTGGTCCTCCCAAGTCGCGCTGTAGATGAGTATATCATCGAAGAAGACCAACACAAATGCCCGCAGGAAATCTCTGAATATCTCGTTCATGTTGGCCTGGAATGTAGAGGGCCCTCCGGTCAGCCCATTGGCCATAACCAAGAACTCGTAGTGGCCATCATGAGTTCGGAAAGCCGTCTTGTGGATGTCCTCCTGTGCCATCAAGATCTGGTAATAGCCGGAGCGAAGATCCAGCTTGGTGAACCGCTGGGCCCCATGCAACTCATCCAGCAACTCTTCGATATGGGGAATCGGGAAGTTATCCTTGACCGTAGCACCGTTCAAGGCACGGTAGTCCACACAGAATCGCCAGGACCCGTCCTTCTTTTTGACCAGAATAATGGGAGCCGAGAAAGAACTCGTACTAGGTCGAATGATGCCGGCCTCCAGCATCTCGCGGACACCGCGCTCAATTTCCGCCTTCTGGATGTGCGGGTAACGGTAAGGACGGACATTCGTCGGCTCAGCACCCGCCTTGAGCGGAATACGATGATCGCGGAACCTCGCCGGAGGTAAAGTGCGCGGCTCCTGAAAAACATCAGCATAATCGGTCAGTAGTAACTGTAACTGGACTGGTACCTCCGCAGGCGTGGAATCACCAGTCTGGACCTCCCGAAGAATAGCCATCAGCTGCCCGTCTCCGCTCAACCGCTGCATGCTGCGGAGAGAAACCTCCTTCACAGGAGATGGCGTGATGCCCCTCAAGCAAAACTGCTTCTCCCCGTGCACGAACTCCATGGTCATATGCCCCCAGTCGAAGGTCACCCGCTGTAACTGGCGCAATCACTGGACCCCCAGCACCATGTCTGAGCCCTGGATTGGCAACAAGTAGACGTCAGTACGGCCCACATAGCCATGTATCCGCAGCTCCACGCCCTTCAGTACCCCTTCGCACTGCAGCTTGCTGCCGTCCGCCACCATCACGTGAAAAGCAGCCTCCCTGTCCACCTCATGTCCCGCCCGTCGTGCCACGTCGGGATGTATGAAGTTGTGGGTGCTCCCACTGTCCACCAAAATCGTAACCTTCTCTTGGGCGATCCGGCCCGCCAGCCGTAAAGCAAGCGGTGGGGGCACAACCCTCAAGAGCATGTAGGAAGACGCCGAACTCCTCCGACTCCTCCAAGTCCACCTCCAACTCCTCATCTGGAGCCGGCTCCTCATCATGCTGCAACATGAAAACCTGTATCTTCTGGCATTTATGGCCCGGCACAAACTTCTCATCGCAATTAAAGCACAGCCCTTTCTCCTTCCGAGCCGCCAACTCACTCCACGATAACCGAGTCACGGTCGGTTTGTTACCCGCGGGTTGCTCCCGTCGTGCTGCCATGGCGGGGGCCGCAGACGCCCTACTCGTGGTGCGGGCTCACTGTCTGTTGAACCGCTCCTCCTGAATGCGCGCCAAGGTAATGGCGTGGTTCAACGAACAAGGCATGAGAGCCTGCACCTCGTCACGAATGTAATCCTTGAGCCCTGATATGAAACAGCTGTAGAGAGTCCTCTCCGACCACTGGACCTGGTTCGCCAACTTCTCGAACTCGGTGCGGTACTCCATCACTGACCCCTTCTGACGGAGCTTCTGAAGAAGGGCCTCGAAGTTCTCGTACTCTAGTGGCCCGAATCTGGCCGTAAAGCCATCCACAAACTCTCCCCACGACACGTACTCCCGTCCCCGCAGGACCCCCTGCGTCCACTGGTAAGCGTCGTCCTTCAAGTGGAAGTACGCCAACTGCACCCACTGCCCTTCAGGCACCTCATGATACTGAAAGAAGAGTTCTGCCTTCTGAATCCATTCCAAAGCGTCGCCGCCCTCGAACTCCGGAAAGTACATGCGAGTTAATCCGAGGGTCAAGCGTTGTGCCCCATGACCTCCTTCCCGTCTTGCGGGCTCACCTTGCTCGAATCCGTAGCCTTGATGCTGACCGTTTCCCCAAGGAGGGGGTTGTTGTTGTCCGGCCCACGCTTGGCCAAATCCAGCCATGCCCGGTGGCCCAAACCCACGGGGAGGAGGGAGAAGCCCTCCCCCTTGGTATCCCGCAGGATCTGGAGGTCGCCGGAGCCCAGCCGGCTCCTCCCAGCCTCGACAAAGCCCCCTGGCTCCGGCCAGCCCTGCCGGCGCTGTCCCTGGCCCGCTCCTAGGTCGGCGAACCCTCCTGCTGCAGGTCCTGGCGGAATCGGCCCCGCCGGACCCCCGTATGCCGCTGCCGAGCCCGCTGCTGGCCCGTATGCCGCTGCCGAGCCCGCTGCTGCCCCGTACGCCCCAGTACTAGGGCCTCCAGACCCCTGCCAGCCCCCGCCAGGCGGAATCCAGCCCGTGTCAGGCGGAAAACCGCTCGCCCGCACGCGTTCGTCGTCCGACAGACGCACGCCGCCGACGCCTTCCGCAAGCCGCTCGCCATTTGCCGCCAAATCAGCCCCCGATCCGGTCGAATCCTCACCCGCTGTGGCTTTCCCTTTCAACAAGGCCTTAAACTCCTCCATATGAGCGTCGATCCGTCCTTCCATGGCTGCCATAGAGTCGGTGAGGCCAACCATGTTCTCCTCTAGGGCTTCAATCCGTGAGGACTCTTCTTGAGTGCGAGTGGTCACCATGTCCGAGAGAATGAACGGCTTTGATACCAAATGTTAGGGCAAGACTACGAGAGAGGCTAATAGAGAGGAAGATCTAGAGAAAGAGGGGGAAGACTAGGGTTTGGGTTGAGAAAGAGGAAAGAGACTAACCATGTAATACTCTTCATGACCCCAAAAGGGGGGCTGCCCGGGTATATAAATACCCGGGCAAGGAGGGGGCCGGCCGGCCCCTCCAAGGAGGGCTGAACCCGCCTGGTTCAGCCCTCGGCCGGCCGGTTCACTGCGTGGGGGCTGAACCGGAAGGTTCAGCCCCGTTGTTTAGCGCGCCTTTGCTCCTCCGTACATAATGACGCCCCGTAAAGCGTAGCGGGGGCGTAACACTAGAGCTATAACGTTGACACATAAGAGTGATTTAGACTCTATATATAGGGTTGTCTAAGGAAGGCAAACATGAATTATGAGACAAGTAGACCCAAGTGGCATAAGGTAATCAGCAGCACAACAAGGAAATACGACAAAATAGTGAATCTGGACGGCTTAAAGGCAACCTAACATCAACAATGGAGTGTATAAGGCAATATAAAGCAATCGGGGCTCAACAATTTATTCCTCTATATTTCTCAAGTGAATAGCCCCGGCAAAGGCTCAGTACAGCCACGACAAGTGAAAAGAGGAGCAGCAAAGGCTCAGTACAGCCCAACCACCATAAACCCCAAAGACAATCCAAAAGCCCACCGGCCAGAATTCACAATAGGAGAGAAATAACGCAAATAAAAATCTAGCTACACAGTGAACTCTAGCCGGCCAAAAGTTTCCAAAGAAACAAAAACCAATTCAGTTCTTCCCAAACCCATCATAAGACTGAAGAACACAATGTACCAAACCAATCAGCACAGCAATCGGCCAACTAAACCCACCAACAGAGGAGAGAGAGCTTACAGTTAGGGTAGAAATTCTGCTCACAGTACTAACTCAGAAATTCGATGCCAAATCGTGCAGACTAAGGAGACAAGAAGTAGAATGAGGAACCCTAGCTGCGATACCGCCGAGAGAAGTAATAAAGAGATCGGGAGAAATAGAGTCGGTCAAGCCCTCAACTGATAAATATAGAGCAATGTTATACGCAGGCCGGTTTTGGCTATATGCAGGCCATCGTTTTTTAAAAAGAGCGATGTTAAACGCAGGCCGATTTTAGCTATATGCAGGCCACAATTTATTTTAAAAATATGTCATTTTTTCTTTTCAAACTGCAGGAAAAATAATCAGCGTAGTTTAATACTTCATGTATTATGTGTTTTTTCCTTCCATGCAACCGTGTCCCAAGGAGTTTACTCGTTTGTCCGAGCCCGATGTATTTTTAAAAGATGGCGGCGATGGCGGCCATGGCGGCGATTGTGGCGATGGCGGCGATGCGGCGATGACGGCGATGACGGCGATGACGGCGATGGCGGCGACGGTTATACTTCGGATAGTTACGTACTTACGTCGCTAGTGATTCTTTGCATAACCACACCCTCATGGATGGGGTGCGGTTAGCGCCTTTAGGGATACCCCACCAAAAATTAAAAATTGAAATGCAACAAAAATGGTCGAGAAAGTGCAGATTTATATATTTGTATCTCATATTTTATCAGTGATGATGACGGTGATGACGGCGATAGCAGTGCATCTGATATTTCATAACAATATAACTGAGAAATTCTAGTGTTCCATCAACGTAATTTCTCAAATATCAGCCGACAATAGCTCTCCCAGATTTTAATGACGAAACAAGGGCATTCAACGTAACCTCGCACGCATGATGTTTTACTTAACTTGTTTTATGAATATTATTTTGCTTGATGTTTTATTTAAGAAAATAGTAATTTAATTTTTAAATATAAAAATTTGGCCTGCATGAATAATTTTTTGGCCTGCATATATCCGCGACCTGCATATAGCCAAAACCGGCATGCATTTAACATCGCTCTAAATATAAGAGTCATTCCCAATTTTCCACCGCCTCATTTAAAAGCCAATCCCAATAAATATTCATCTAAGCAATTGCTATCAGCACACCTAGCAACAAGTGCTATCCGCACACCTTTGGAATATCATCTCAATTATTAACTTCATACATGAATGAACATGCCAATGGTGCACTAAGGTATCATTTATATAATATTGTCACCGGTATAAAGTCGCACTTCCTCAGACACATACATTTTATTGCAAAAGATAACACAGACACTGCTTTTTATTTTTCATCATAAGGGATATTTAAGTGCTAAATATGTTAAATATATAAGAAAATTAAACGCTGATAAAAAAAATACGTACGAGAAATGTTGTACCTCACTATAGGTGCCTTACCCTTCAACAACTCATAGGGAGTCTTCAACTTAGTCTTGTGGATGAGACTCCTATTCAGAACATAGTTTGCAGTATTAACTGCCTCAGCCCAGAAGGACTTTGGCAAGTTAGACTCAGCCAACAATGTTCTTCCTGATTCAATCAGGGTTTGATTTTTCCTTTCAGCCACCCCATTTTGTTGGGGGGTTCTAGGAGCTGAAAAGCTTTGCCTGATACCTTCATCCTCACAGAATCTACACATTAACTGATTCTCAAACTCAGTGTCATGATCACTTCTGATCATAGCAACCTGTGTATTGAGTTCAGATTGAATCTGTCTAATGAATCTTGAGAGGATCTTGAAGGTGTCTGACTTAGCTTTTAGAAAGAACACCCAACTGAATCTAGAAAAGTCATCAACTATAACTAAGGTGTATGACTTTCCTGCTAAGCTTTGAGTGGAGATAGGACCAAGCAAGTCCATGTGCAACAGAAATAGGATTCTAGGAGAATGATTCTTACCAATTGGTTTGAATGAGGCCTTGATCTGCTTTCCTAGTTGGCAAGCTCTACAGGGGTGTTCTTTGTTGAATTTACCAGTTGGTAAACCCCTAACCAGGGTGAGTTTGGAAAGTTTAGCTATGGTCTTAAGGTTAAGGTGACTAAGTCTCCTATGCCACAGCTCATTGCTTTCTAATTGAGAATTAAACAAGCAGATCTCAGACTTTGTATACTCAAAGTCTACAACATATACCTTGCCCTTCCTAAGACCAGTTAAAATTGTTTGATCAGTCTTAGAGCTGACTATATGACACAAAGACTTGGTGAATACAACTTTGTATTCACCATCACACAACTGACTGATGCTAATCATATTATGTTGAAGCCCTTCAACATAAGCTACTTTGGAGAAGGAGATCTCTCCAATTCTGAGCAACCCATATCCTTTGGTTTGCCCAGAGTGGGAGTTCCCAAAAATTACCTTGGGCCCTTCCTTGGCCTTGAAATTTTCCAGCAAGCCTTTTGCTCCAGTCATATGTATGGAGCACCCACTGTCCAGATACCACTGCTGATTTGTGGTAGAACAACCTTCCCTCTGCACATTAGATTAAACATTAGTATAGACCCTCTCATGCTGGGGTCTCTTTCTTCTATCATCATATGAGGTTATGAAAGAATGAGATGGTCTTCCATTATACACCCTTAGGTGAAGAAGTGCTGCATCATTATGACAGCAATATCTTGCAATATGTCCTACTTTAGCACAACAATAACATCTAGGAATAGATAAGAAAGAGGGTTTAGATGATGAGAAATTTTGTGCAGAGAACATGCGTCGAGAAGAATTCGACGCAGTCTTAGAGTTGCGTCGAATGTAATTCGACGTGCCTGCATAGTTCTGTCGATAACTATTCGACCAGAATATTGATTGCATCGAGTATAATTCGACGCATCCTCATACCCGCGTCGAATGGATGTTGACGCATATGCTGAGCTCCGTCGAGTTGTAGTCGACGTATCTATAAGATTGCGTCGAGTTCTATTCGACGTATTTTTCCTTTTATTAAGAAGTATGTTGCTTAAGTTTGATTTTTCTAGGGGGTGTTTACCTAATATTCCTGGTTGATTATAAATGTTTTTCTTATTAAATATGATGATTTTATTAGGGTTATTATTATCAAGAACTCCACCAAGATCAGACCTAAATGATGCTACATGGTTTTCCCTTGCATGTTTGCTAGAGATTTGTGTGCTTGTGGATGGTAGTGATCCTTGATCAAGGTGATCAAATCTCTTTGAGAGATTTTGTGAGATATTTCTTATCTCTTGACTCCTTCCATTTAAGGAGTCCACCAAGGCTTTTGCCTTTGTGATTTCTTTCTTTAAGTTTGAGTTATTAATATCTAACAGATATTCTTCTTTTTCTTTTCTAAACAACTCACCTCTCACACGATAGTTAATTGAGTATAGATATTCCTTTTTGGTTCTTCTACTTCTAATTTGATTG
The DNA here is from genome assembly GCA_033032865.1 of Dactylorhiza incarnata. Lineage (NCBI taxonomy): Eukaryota > Viridiplantae > Streptophyta > Magnoliopsida > Asparagales > Orchidaceae > Dactylorhiza > Dactylorhiza incarnata. The sequence goes on along the minus strand of JAWHQI010000003.1, from coordinate 12,975,628 downwards.
TTTCAAGTTCTTTTTGTTTGTTAATGAAATCTTTGCAAAATTCCTGAAAACATTCTTTTAACTCTATTGAGGAGAAGTCAAAGTCTTCAAAGATGCTTACCTCAGCATCATTATCAGGGGAATTTTCCAGAGCCATTAAGCAGGCTTCTCCTGGTCCATCTTCTTCTTCATCATCAGATGAGGAGGAGCTTGATTCAGAGTCTGAATCACTCCAGGTCTCAGCTATGAAACCCTTACCTCCTTTCCTATCCTTTCTCATGAAGGATTTCTTCCTGTGCTCCTTCCTCTGTTTGATTTTCTTGTTCTTTTCATCCTCAGGACACTCAGTAGAGATGTGTCTTGGCCTCCTGCAAGTAAAACAGATGACCTCCTGTTTTGGGGTTTTATCATACCTTGGCTTGCTTGAGCTCTTCTCTCTCCTCCTGGAATCTTCTGTCCTAACCCACCTTTTGAATCTCTTGGCTAAGAGATTAAACATTTCTTCTTCAGTGGTAGAGGACTCTGCTTCCTCAGTTTTAAATGCAAGGCTCCTTTCTTTAAAAGCTGGTGTCTTTTCATGGGCTTCTGATTCAGCCCTGCTTTTCAATATGAGCTCATAAGATTTGAGCTTTCCCAGGAGAGCATCAGTTGATATCTCTCTGAGGCATCTAGAGTCTCTGATGACCCAGATTCTAGAGTCCCATGTGCTTGGAAAACACATGAGAAGCTTGTCATTGATTTCTGTTAGAGAAATCTCCTTGTCAAGCCCTCTCAGCTCATTTATGATGAGACTGAATCTGTCATACATTTCTGTAATGTTTTCATCAGCCTTTTTCTTGAAGTTCTCATATTGAGATATGAGAAGAGCCTTTTTGTCTTTCCTCTCACCAGAACTTCCTTCAACTAATCTGGAGAGAGATTCCCAGATTTCTTTTGCAGAGTTGCAATCAACAACTTTCTGAAATATCTCATCAGACATGGTTGAGACCAGTATGTTCATTGTCTTGGCATCACATGCCTTGACCTTCTTCTCTTCATCAGTCCACTCTGCTCTGGGAACTGAAGTTTGTATAACCTTCCCACTGATGTCTTTCCTGACTGGAACTGGGGGACCTGTGAGGATGACATTAAAAATCTCCTCATCAATAGAATTCATATATAATTTTACTCTGGCCTTCCAGAGTGTAAACTTATTCAGATTACACACTGGAGGACTTGTTGAAGCATAATCCTTAGAGCTCATTTTTCTTTATGTAATAAATTTGTTATAAAGGAAAATAAGAGTAGGAGATCTTTTTGATCAAGGTGTTAGCCTTTTATTGATCAACCTCCCTCTGATACCAATTGAAAGTGCACAGTGTGCCTCTGAGAGTCCTAGAGGGGGGGGGGGGGGGGGTGAATTGAGATTTAAAAATATTTCTATCCTAACTGTGTTTAACAATAAATTATTCTAAAGAGTTGTGCTTAACAATCCAGGCAGAATAATAAAATGCAGGAAATAAAGTGCAGAATAAAAGATTTGGACAGCACAGAAAATCACAGCACAGACACAAGGAATTTTATAGAGGTTCCCCAAACCCTGGGTACTCCTCTCTTCTACCACCTGGTAGGAATGCACCACCTGTGCCTGAGTCTTTTGATCAGGAGGCTCTTAGAACCACTGATCTTTTGATAAGGAGATCATGAACCACCAGATCTTTTGATAAGGAGATCTTGAACCACTGAATCCTTTGAAGAGGAATTAATAAAACTCTTTTACAGAAATTAGAAAGAGAAGGAGAAGAAAGAATGTTGAATGAATTCTGTTCTCAGAATTCTTGAGATGGCTGTTTGAAGAACAGCCAATGTGAAATCCCACAGAATCTGCTCTTGATTAGCCCCTGCTTTAGATGGTGATGAACTGCAGTGGTTTTGTTTTTCAGATCCTTAGAACTTCTGCTGATTCAGATCTGACTGTTATATGATGGTGATGAGGAGCAGCTATCAGATCTACTGTTCTATCAGATGAAGAACAATTGTATTCTCTTTTCTTTTCTGTTCTTGGTTTGGGTTTCTGAGAGAGAAGGAAGAAGAAGAGAAACCCTAATCAGAAAGGAAGACGGTTGATAGTGATCAATGTTGTATGCTTCTCTTTCTTCTCTATCCTTATATAACCTCTGTTTATTTTGAATTTGTTTCCCTTTTAGGTAAGACCTGAAAAGGTATTATTGATAAACATTCTCTTTCATTCCTTTATTACTTCTCGACCCGTCCACCAAGGAGGTATATACTTCCAAGAAAGTCTTTATCTCCTTCTTTAATGCTTCCTTCTACTTCAGACAATTATTAGGCCGTTGGAGAACAGTCTTGAAAGATGTGGGCCATGAGAGAAGCATCAGAATGACAGCTGAAAAGGTTGAACTTTTACAGACTGTATTCGGCGTAGCGTCGAATTAACTTCCTCTCTTATCGACGCAGCTTCGAGTCCGTATAGGAGCAGCTTCGATTTCATCTGTGCTCTGATTGAACTCAGCTAGTCGACTTTGCGTCGATATCTTATCGACGCACCCATCGAGTTGAACAACATCGCTCTGACTTTCATTATCTGCGTCGAGTTGAAGTCGACGTTGCGTCGACTTTAGATGGCTTCGACAGATATCCCCTTCTGCGTCGAGTTGAAGTAGAAGCAACGTCGACTTCTGAAGTTACTTTGATAAGTCCCTGACCTATACGTCGATATCTATTCGACGTAATGTCGACTTGAGTTACTTCGACAGAAGGGTTGAACTACTTGGACTTCTAGTCAGAGTGGCGTCGATATGAACTCGATGTTGCGTCGAATTCCATTCGACGCAAATGTTAACTTTGCCCAAATTTGCACCCCTTCAAGTGGTCTTGACACTCTAGGTTGAGTGTGACATCCTAAGACATCTAATGACCAGATTACCCTCACTATACAATGAGTAACTTAAATCCTAGGGGATAAAATCACTTTTAATTAATTTGTTAAGTTAAATCAAGGGTTTTTCCCAACACCACCGTATGGTGGGTTTACAGCCTTATTGAATTGGGGCGACCACTGTATGGTGGATTTATAGCCTTATTAGATCGGGGCGACCACCGTATTGTGGGTTTACAACCTTCTTGGATCGGGGCAACCACCGTATGGTGGGTTTACAGCCTTATTGGATTGGGGCGACCACCATATGGTGGGTTTACAGCCCTATTGGATCAGGGTGACCACTGTATAGTGGGTTAGCCTTATTGGATCGGGGCGACCACCGTATGGTGGGTTTACTGCCTTATTGGATCGGGGAGACCACCGTATGGTGGGTTTACAGCCTTATTGGATCGGGGCAATCACCGTATGGTGGGTTTATAGCCTTAATATTTTAGTTTGTTGTTGATTCCTGCGAATATTTGAGAAAAATACAAATACATGAGTAATTAAAAGAGTTTTGGGTAGGTGAATCTAACCACCGAAAAAATTCACGAGCCGTTCTAGCTTTTAGCAAGCATTTGACATTGCTAGAGAAGATTTGCAGTAAGATTTTCAAGCAATGTATTCTTGTAACTTTCCTTCCTTTAGCAATTTCTCCACAAGGTTTCAAAGAGCACGACACTTTTCCGTGTCATGAACAATGTTCATACGGTATTGCCATAAGTTCTTGTGGAGGCTCCCACGATCAGGTCGTAGCAGGGGGAGGATTTATAAATCAATCTCTTTCCGAATAATTTGAAGAACTTCCTCCATAGAGGTGGTGAGATCCGTATACTTTTTTTGAGAATGATTTTGCTTGCATGCATCGTGATGAGCACATGACCTACTAGAATGAGCTCGAGTAGATGTAGACAACCTGTCTCGTAACGGAGGTGGTGGAGTTATATCCGAAGTAAAAGAATGAGACTATGATCTTCTTGTTTGTCGGAAATTCCGAGGTGAAGATGAACGTCGACGATGAGTATACATCTCATGTTGAGGCATTTTTGGATAGAAATCTTGACGGCATTTAGAAATATGGTTTACATAACCGGCGGAAGGACAATCATGAAGAGAATTCACCTTCCGTAAATGTATCACTTGGGAAAGAGAGGGGATGAAATTTGGGTTTGTATTCTCTCATTTGTTGAAGCAGTTTGCTTTACTAATAAGGTCTCCATAGGACTCAGGAGGCTCACGACTAACTTCAAATGTGAACAGTCCTTCTTGCAATCTGCATAGTAAAGCAACTTGATACATCTGCTGATCAACGTCATCGATGTCAAGAATTTCTCCTTGGAATCTATCAATGTAGTGACAAAGAATCTCTGCCTCGCCTTGCTTAATTTGGAAGAGTGTTGGAGGACCTCTTTTTCGCTTCTTCGAGGTGGAAAATCGTAGCAAAAGTTTCCTTCGGAAGCTTGCAAAAGAATTGATGGATCGAGATGGTAAATGATAATACCAATCCATAGCTCTCTCATTAAGGGTCATGGACAATAACTTGCAACGGATATTATCAGATGGATCTCGATGAAGGATGGTAGACTCGAAATCCTGTAAATGACAGGTTGGATCTTCTTTTCCTGTGAATTGAGTAAGATGAGACACTGCAAACCCAAGTGGAGCTTGTTCACGACGGATGACATCTGAAAATGGCGATGAGTGTTCTTCTTCTTCCCTTGAAAGATATGTAAGTTCACCAACTTGCTGAGGATGATTAGTCAGATGAGTGCTCTCTATCGCATTATGGTGATCGCTAGCGGGGTTGGAGAAATCTTCTGCATCAGGTCGCAACATACGCTTAGCATGGTTATCAGATGAATTACCACCAGTAGTCGCCGCACCCTTAGTTATAGAATCAACTTATCGTATGAGGCGAGTAACCTCGGTTAGTAGGAGGTCGAAGTCGCTTCTTTTGAGAGGTATTTATGGATCATTGGAAGAGTTTTCAGATGACTTCCATGACATATCATGTCCATCCATCATGACAAGCTATTTTTGGAATTGCCGGAAGAAAATAACTTTTAAATGGAGTTGAATTTGGGCAATTTGAGTGCACAGAATGAACTCGAACGGGCAAGCCCGGTTCACCACTGGATGGAGGGATCTGAGCTCATTCCGAAAATGTATTGTGGGCAAAAATCAGACGGTCGGATTAAAAAGTTATGATCGTTTGAAGTTTGGATGTAATTTTCCAACATGTCAATCGCTAATCCCTGGCACTGTGGTCTGCGAAAACTATTTGTTAGAACTCGCGACTCTTTGTATTGTATGGTTAACGAGTTCTATTTGTTAGGACTTGCAACTCCTATTGTATGGTTAGCGAGTTCTATTTGTTAGGACTTGCAACTCCTATTGTATGGTTAGAGAGTTCTTTCTATTAGGACTCATGACTCCCACTCTTGTATGGTTTGCCAGTTCTATGGTAGATCTCGCCTAATCATCATGACACACTGTTCATCAACCATTCGCATCTAAAGGCCGTGTGTTGACCTATTGATGCCAAAAATACCCCAACTCTACACAACTTAGAAGAGGAGAGGGGAGGGGGCTGTGGATGGCCGATTACTCTTGGTCATGAGCGATTTGGCGAGTACATAGTGAAATGTTGTGAATGGGTGCGCGAGGTCACTAGGATGAGGTCTCGCTAGTTCCCGAAAATGGGTACTCACATGAAACCATTTGGGGTTGTGAGAGTACCAGGACTTCTTGGCTCAGGTTTCACCGGTCCCCTTTCAACCACTGCTCATGCCTATTTATAGATGTTGGGGGTCTTGCCCACGGGCAGCTTATGAGAATACGGGCTGCCCACTCATATGGTATGTCGAGTACTCTCCATAGGGGAGGAGAGTACTCCCATGTAGGGAGCCGACTACTCCTCATAAGGGATGCAAATACTCCTCATAGAGGGAGGCGAATGCTCCTTATGGGGGAGGCGAATACTCCCTAAAAAGGGAGGCGAATATGCCTTATGGGTGAGGAGAATACTTCCCATACAGGGAGGCGAATGCTCCTCATGGGGGAGGCGAATACTCCCCCAAAAGGGAGGCGAATGCTCCTTATGGGGGAGGAAAATGCTTCTTATGGGGACGTGAGTACTCCCCATGGAGGGAGACGAATACTCCCCATGGATGGAGACGAATACTCCCCATGGATGGAGACGAATACTCCCCATGGAGGGAGGCGAATACTCTCCATGGAGGGAGGCGAGTACTCCTCATGGAGGGAGACGAATACTCCCCATTGAGGGAGGCGAATACTCTCTATGTAGGGAGGCGAGTACTCCCCATGGAGGGAGGCGAGTACTCCCCATGGAGGGAGGCGAATACTCTCCATGTAGGGACCATCTGCGAGTGCCCTTTCCATGGGCGAATTCTGGTAGCGTGAGGGCAGGTATGGTGAAAAAGGTACCAACAGAGAGAAGTAGGTTAACCCTTGTGATTCCATTCATCACATGAGTATAAAATACCCACAACCCTCCAAAAAACCTACATTAAGAGAAATGCAAGTAATAATAAAAATGTGGAATTATATAATATAATGTGGAAATAAAAATATTTCAAAAACATTGAACATAACGTCACCCGCGACAGTCTTCTTCCTGCTCGTATACAAATTTCCCCATAACATGTCTATAACAAGTGCCTTCTCTGTTCGTTGTCTACTAAATACTCATGGTTACTCCCCCTCTCGATGTTGCCCCTTCCTCTCAGATTCTTCTTTAGTAGACTTCACCTGCACCTCGTCCGACTGTGGGCTACATTGACAGGAATTCTCAACGACTCCATCTTTCACGTGATGGGTGTAATAATGGACGTGGCAATGAGATTGGTCAAGACCACTCTCGTTGTACAACCCATATTCGACGAGGAAGACGAAGCCTAATTTTAGGCCCCAAATAACAATAATGGCTGACCATTGATCCAGAAGAATAGTGTCTTCAAAGACACGGGGAACATATTCACAGTCACAGCTCGCCCAATTTAGCCTTTCAACTCACCGACGTGTTCCTGCAGAACTCGTTGGCGACCTCATTCAGGTGAGCTCAGTGGGCGAGTTCCTTCTGAAATTGATGGCGAGCTCACACTGGAGAGCTCGCGCTGGCGTCCTCATTTGGGCGACCTTAATCAACTCGCCCCTGATGAATAGGCGCAACATATCCAACACAAGCGGGTTACAGATATTCACAGACATTAGGAGCCCTCCCCCATTCTGGATTGCCTATAAAAATGACCACAAGGCGCAAGTAGGAGACACGATGAACCCCCACAAGGTTCCTCACATACTTAAGTTCACGCCTTCCCTGTGCCTGACCCAGTCTTGGGCTTAGGAGGGGAAGTTCCTATATATGTCCGGGTTTGTAGCGGAACCTCCCGCTGCAACACGCAAGTCAAGTTTATAGACAATCGAGAACTCAATTATTGTGTTCAGTTTCCTCCTGCTGCGGTGATTCGTGTTGGTCGACCGCTTGACCAGTAACCTTTGGTCGCTTACCCGGTCCAAACTTCGTGAACCAATTTTTTGGTTCCAACACTTTGGTGGGGTGAGCATGGATTGTGATCGGAGGACGAAACCTCTTGCGGAGAACCAGATGACACAAAACAACGACCAGGAGACTGGAACGACCAACTCGCGTACACCTAGCGAGTTCGTTACACAAGCTTATCTCACACAGTTTAGATGAGCAATGGAGGAGATGATGCGAGCTCTGCTCGCACCTCGCTTCGAGGTCACGACAGCATCGCCGCTAGTCGTCACCTCGTTAGACGATCCAGAACCATCCAGGCAACCTGGCAAGGAAGTTGCGATCAATTTAGAGGAGCGACCTCAGCTCCTTACGTGGGTTCCCAGGCTTTGCGATTCCGCAAGCACGAATCAGATCGCCTTTGCTAGCTCTACAGTTCGTACCAGCGAGTCCATTCTGCGAGCATATTCTGACTGTGCCTGTTCACAAAGGGTTTCGCGAGCCCGTTCTGAGTTACTATACCGGGAAGGATGCTCCCATGCACCACCAACAGTGATTTTAGGACGTTTCAATTCGAAACATGCCTGATGCGTTTAAATGTTAGTTTTTCGCGATCACCTTTAAGGGTAAGACACAAGATTGGTTTCATCAATTGTCGGCAAGCTCGATTTACTGTTTCGACGATCTGCATCGTGGTTTGATGTTGCGGTTCGCACCATCGAGGAAGAGAAAGAAAGGTCCTCAAGTTATTTTCTTGATCAAGCAAGGATCCCATGAGTCGCTGAGGAGTTATATTGATCCCTTCCAGGAAAAAGTGATGGGGATTTATGAGTGGGATGGATTCACCTTGCAAGTTTCCTTGACATGCGGCTTGCAAGTGGGATTGTTTAAGGCTCTGTTTGGGACAGCTGATGCTGATGAAAAAGCCGCTGATCGAATAAAGCTGTTAGAAAAGCAGTGATGAGAAAACTGCATACTATTTGAAGAGTTCGTGTTTAAGGCTCTATTTGGCGCGGAAGTTGGGCGGGCGCAGATTTCATCTGCGCCGCTGATCCGCAACCACGGGAACCTCGACGCGGAGAAGTGTCCGACCGAGAACAAAAATGTCAAAAAATTATGTTTCAAAAACCAACGAAGCATAAATCTCGGCGAATATCCATAAAGATTTCTCACATAAATCGTGTCCCTGCTGATGGGGCTCTACTTACGAAGCATTAATCACCGCCCAACCTCCTCCGACCAGAAACCACTGTACAACTCTGACTTCTCGGACCTACGCCGTCGTTCAAGTCGTCGTCGAACTCGTACGGAGCCTCCTCATCTATCCTTCCAATCGCCGGCACCGAACTCTGGCTCCTCGCCACCGCAATCGACGCCGCCGTCCTTCCACGCGAGCTAGCGCACACGAGATCCTTGAAATCTTTGTCGCCGGAGACGAACCTATTGGACGGGCTGAAAGAGCTTGCGAGGGAGGATAAGAAACGAGGATGTCTTCTTCGTGTACAAGAGCTTTGCACCGCCGACTCGCGAGGGAGGAAGAAGAAACGAGAATGGAGAGAAATGTCGAGGCTCGCGTGTTTCACATTTTTAGAGCAGGAATGCGTGTCTGGCTCCGCGAACGTGGGGTGAGAGTTGCTTACCGAAAATGATAAAATAAGTTGTTTTATAAAAAGCTCTATTCAAAGAGCTGATCAAACAAACGGTCTGAAAACAGCTTATGCGTTTCGAATAGTGCTTTTACATCCGCAACCCCTCTCCCAAACAGAGCCTAAGCTGGAAATGGGTCGTGACCCACCAATATCTTTTGAAGACTTGATCGACTGCGCTGAGCGGTATATTGAAGGAGAAGCCATGAATAGCAGTTTTTTGGCTTCCTTGACAAGGTTGACCAAGGTAGAGGAGATGCAGGCCTCAGAGAGAGTCCAGAGGCAGGAAGAAGTCAGGAGACCTGGAGGAGAGATAAGGGGGCATGGAGCAGCCACAAAGCTCCAAAGCGTTATAATTCGCCGGAAAGGCGGCAGGATAATAGGAGACCAAACAGATCCCCTCCTCGAGGGGCAGTGATGATTGCACGCCCCAGAGACCGTCGTTGAATAAGAGCTCATCAGCTGCGACAGCAAAGGAGGGACCCAGACTTATATTGCGATTTTCATCAAGTGGAGGGGCATGCCACGATTACATGCCCGAAATTCCTAGACATGAGGAGGAGAGCGAAAGGAGAAGAAGGAAGAGCTTGAGGAGTAGGGCAAGAGAATCAGCATCAAGGTGCACCGACCATGAGTGAGCTCGCCCCAATCCCGGCTCAAGGAAGATGTGAGGAGATAGTTGATGTAGGAACTCGCAGAGGCAACAACTCGATCCACGGGGGGAGTTGAAGTGGAAGCTTCCCGAAAGGCTAACCTCCTTAGTATTATACAAGAGGAATGCCGATTTGACGTCGCAGATCCCTCCCCCAATCAGAGAAATTACGTTCACGACATAAGACATGCCAGAGAACGATAATCCCCTTCATGACATCGTCGTCATCCAGGTAGCGATCGATAATTTTATATTTTCTCGGACCCTAGCGGATAACGAGAACTCCTTAAATGTTGTATTTAAGAAGGCATTTGGGGGGATGCAAGTGGAGGCTATGAGGGTCATGTCGTCAGACGGCCCTTTGTTCGGGTTTGCTGGAGAGAGGAAGTAAAGAGAGGTGTGGAGCTATATTGGTAACTCTCAGAGGCACCTCGAAGAACTATCGGTTCATCATTGTTAACGTGTCAAGCAGTTATAGCGCTATCTTTGGAAGACCTCTTATTTACGCCTTCCAATATGTACCTTCCTCTTATCATCAATGCTTGAAGTACAACTTAGGAGGAGTGCAAATCTGGATCCGTAGCGATCCCAAGGTAGCCCAAGAGCGCTACCTGAATGTTGTAAGCAACATCAGCTGGAAGGAAGATGCGAAGGAGGTTGATAGGGTGCTGAAAGGGATGACACGTCTAGAGGTGACCGAGGAGGAGTAAGTAGAAGTCTTAATTATGGGCGGGAGGTCCGGAAGCGCTACCTGAATGTTGTAAGCAACATCAGCTGGAAGGAAGAGGCGAAGGAGGTTGATAGGGTGCTGAAAGGGATGACACGTCTAGAGATGGCCGAGGAGGTGGAACAAGTAGAGGTCTTAATTATGGGCGGGAGGTCCGGAAGCGTGAAGGTCAGCGGAGAGCTGGCGAAAGAGGACACAAAGAAGATCTTGGCATGCATTCAGGAGAATGTCGATATCTTTGCATGGAGTGCAACAAAAATGCACGACACCGATACAGATGTGACATGCCATTGCCTCAATCTCGATAAAGTAGAGCGAACATTTCTTCATCCCATAGTCGCTTTCCAATGAGGAATCTGTTAAACCTCTCTGTAGGAGGTAAGGAGACTGTTGGTCGATAAAACTTAGGCAAACTTGCTACATACAGAACTCAAGTGATCATAAAACACAATACTTGCAATAGGATTGGTGATGCATGATCATTTACCTTTTTGTAGAGATAGGTAGGGCAGGAGCAGAATCCACCAGTGGCGAGGAACCTTCGGAGGAGGGGGATGCTGGTCTAAAAATGAAATAAAGAACCTTATGAGTATGTGGACTATTTATGACTGGAGCAAGATCACGTCTTCGGTAGGAATTCACAATGGGAGGTGGAGGAGGCAGAGTAAATGGTGTTGACGAAGGAGATTGAATTTGGGAAAGAATGGACACACACAGAGGGAATATGAGGATGGCAGATAAGGGTGGGTTTTGGGCGGAGTAGCCAAAGAAGTACAGAGTGGACTCAAAGAATGTGACATTAGCATATACATATTGTCGTTTGGTTAAGGGATCAGTGAACGATAACCCTTTTGGGTGGGTGAGTTGCCTAAGAAAATACACTTAGTTGCATGAGTGGAGAGTTTCTTCACGACCCTGAGGGGGAACATGGACAAGAAATAAACCAGAAAACTCGAGGAGTGATGGGAAAGGAGTGGAGTTAGGATATAAGATCGAAAAAGGATATTTGCCTTTAGGAATGGAGGAAGGCATGCAATTGATCAAGTAACATGAGAGTAGGATAACACGTCCACAATATGATTTGGATACATTCATTTGACACAATGGTGCGAGTTACATCCAGAATGTGACCATTTTTACATTCTGCAACCCTGTTTTATTGTGATGTATGGACACAACTAGTCTGTTGAACCATGCCAAGGGAGGTGTAGAAGGAAGAGAAGCCGTGACTCATGCACTCTTTGGTATTGTCGGCACGAAGTGTTTTAATAGAAGTAGAATTGATTTTTTTATATTTGCATAATGTTTATAATAACTTGACAAAGTATAAAGTCGCCAAAAAAGAAGCTAAAAATGCAATAAGAAAAGCAAGAAATCAAGCTTATGAAGAATTTTACAAACGACTAGATACCAAAGATGGAGAGCGTGATATATATAAAATTGCTCAAGCTAGAGAGAGAAAACCGAGATTTAAGCCAAGTTAAATGCATAAAAGATGAAATAGATACGGTTTTGACGGATGATGCGGCTATTAAAGAGCAATGGAAGAGATACTTTTATCAACTATACAATGAAGGAAAAGACAATGAACCTAACTTAGAAGAGTTAAGTTAATTGGAGGGGTATAGAAACTTAACTCTTTATCGTAAAATTCAAGAATCAGAGATAAATGACGCTCTGAAGAAGATGAAAAAATGGAAAGACGGTTGGGTCAGGCGATATACTCATTGAAGTATGGAAATGCTTAGGGAGGGAAGGAATTTTATAGCTTACAAGTTTCTTCAATAAGATACTGAAGACAAAGAAGATGTCAGACCAATGGAGAGAAAGTATTTTGATACTTTTGTATAAAAACAAAGGTACAAAATTGTGTCAATTACAGGGGAATTAAATTAATGAGTCATACTATGAAACTATGAGAACGTGTAATTGAGAGAAGAGTAAAACGAGAGACTAGCATCTCAGAGAATCAATTTGGATTCATGCCAGGGAGGTCAACATGTAAGCTATACATCTCTTGAGTAGACTCATTGACAACCATCGGGAAAGACAAAGATTTGCATATGCTGTTTATCGCTCTGGAGAAGGCTTATGATAGGGTTCCAAGAGAGGTCTTGTGGAGAGTCAGAAAAGAAAGGTGTAAATGTATCATACATTGACGTAATCAAAGATATGTATACAAATTCAGTGACCAGGGTGAGGACATCTGGATGATTAACACAGGAATTCCTTATCGTTGTTCGCTTACATCAAGGGTCAGCTTTAAGCCCTTATCTCTTTACCCTTATCCTCGATGAGCTCACCGAACATATCCAACAAGCAATACCTTGGTGTTTATTATTTGCAGATGATATTATTTTGGTTGATGAGACGCGTGAGGGTGTAAACACGAAACTAGAATCTTGGCGAGACACTTTAGAAAAGAAGGGTTTTAAGTTGAGTAGGACAAATACAGAGTATATAGAGCTTAAATTTAGTAGTGCAAGAAGGTCAGATGACTACGTCATTAATTGGGTGACCAAGATATTTCCTGCAGTGAGTGCTTTAAATATCTGGGATCGATAATTAAAAATATGGAGGTATAGATATTGATGTGATACATAGAATCCAAGCAGGTTGGTTGAAGTGGAGAGGCGCGTCTGGGATCTTATGTGATCGTAAAGTACCATTAAAACTTAAAGGCAAGTTTTACCGTACTGCAATTAGGCCAGCAATGCTCTACGGTTCCGAGTGTTGGCAATGAATGGTGCTACGAAGCACGGATACTTAAAAATGTTCCGCGTATCGGCTCGAACGCGTATCGGATACGGGAAACACCCGGAAACGTGCGGAAACGCGTTTCCGAAACGTAGGAAACGCAATATTTAAATTAAATAAAAAAAACTAATTGGGAAACGCGTTTCCCGCTATTTTATTTACGGCGTCAGGCGCGCGGTCACTCCTCATATTAATTTGATTGTTTAGGGTTCACACTCACGCGCGTTTCACGACCCCGACCCCGCAGCCTTGCATTGTTCTCTTCTGACCCCCGCAGTCGAAGCTGTTGTTGTTCCACTGTCGCTCCAGATCACGCTCCCTGCTCTCGATCCCTCCCTGCTAGTAAGCTCCTCCTCTTTTTCTTCTTCCTCCTCTTCTTCTTCTTCCTCATCTTCTTCTTCCTCTTCCTCTTCTTCTTCTTCTTCTTCTTCTTCTTCTTCCTTTTCTTATTCTTTATTGAATGTAGTGACTGAGATGGTACCTTAGTTTATTAATTGTATTTTTTATATTAATTAATATTTATATTAAAATAATTAAAAAATTTTTAAAAAAACGTTTCCCATATCCGTATTTTTTTTAAAAATCACGTTTCCCGTATCCGTTTCGTATCGTATCCTGTATCCCGTTTCCGTCCCCGTGCTACATAGGAATGGTGTACATGAGCAAAAAATGGGAGTTGCGGAGATGAGAATGCTTAGGTGGATGTGTGGTCACACGAGACTGGATAAAATTAGGAATGAATGTATCAGGGATAAGACAAGAGTGGCGCCAATTGTAGAGAAGATACGAGAAGCTCGTTTAAGATGGTTCGAACATGTACATAGGAGACCATTAGAAGCACTTGTTAGGCGTTGTGAGAGTTTAGTCACTAGACTTGTTAAACGGGGGAGGGGTAGACCAAAAAAGACTTGGAATGAAACTATAAGGAAAACATGATGTACTTAGGCATTAGTGAGACTATGATTAAATATAGGGCGCAATGGCGACAAAGGATCCATATAGCCTACCCCACTATGGTGGGATAAAGGCTTGAGTGTTGAGTGTTGTTGTGCAGAAAGTTTTTGAAAATATTTGAAATTTCAGAGTGTTCTTTGATTATATAGACCCAAATGCAATGAGAACAATCACCAATAAATGTAACAAAATATAAATTTCCAGTACCAACAGATTTGACAAGCACTATCCCATGCATTAGAATGAACTAACTAAAACAAAAGTACATTTTTTTCTACCTTGGTAGGGATTGAACAAGGATGCTTGATTATCTGATAAGCATGACACTCTAGGGCAGACTCCATTTAAAAAGAAAGTAAGAGTTGATGTAAAATGCAGTACTTTGAGAAGTTACGTATGGATCATGAGCGCTAACATGAGCTCGTGGTCGGAGGTGAGGATGCTTGTTAAAACATCTTTCAATCATTGACTCGTTTTGTCACAGTTAGTGCATATAGGGCGCGGTCACTATGTCCATATTGACTACTTCCACATTCATGGCCGACACCATGACCAGCAGGAAAAATTATCCGAGGTGACGTGTAATAGTGGTGGCCCGACTGAGAAGATGCGCCACAATGGCCACCTGAGTAGCAATGAATTCCAATGTTGGAATAGTGCTCTCTCCTAAGATCTACTGTGTTTCATAGGAGTCACGGAGACGCTGAAGGAAACAAACAACCAATAACTCCTCAAAGTGTTTTTGTCGTGTGGCAATGTCGGCAGAGAAGGGAAAATGTTGAAGGAGTTTAGATCCCAAAGACTGGACCTCCTGATATGCTGTGTCGGGAGACATCATAGGGAGTGCAAACATATATGAATATAAGGACTAAATTTGGGAGGTTTTGGTGCCTTTGGAATAGAGTGTCGCTAGATGATCCCAATCAGCTTTGACCATCTCATCA
Source organism: Dactylorhiza incarnata (assembly GCA_033032865.1). Lineage (NCBI taxonomy): Eukaryota > Viridiplantae > Streptophyta > Magnoliopsida > Asparagales > Orchidaceae > Dactylorhiza > Dactylorhiza incarnata. Next base: position 12,960,545 of record JAWHQI010000003.1, on the reverse strand, counting down.
TGATGGATGATAGGAAGACAAGAATCAGATAAACTATTCGCTAGCCTGGTGCAAACCAAGGCATAATACACACCCCAATCATTGTATGCAAGATCAACAAGAGGAGGCGGGAGATCAGGGAGATGTTGACATTTCCTTTGCGTTCTTACTGGGTAGGCGAAGGAGACACTCTAGTTGACATAATTTGGGCCGGTGAGTTTGGAGAGAGTACCAAGTTTCCCCGATGGATGATGAGAGGGAGGAGCTCGAGATGGCTTACCCCGTTCTTTCCCTTTCCGGATGGCACAGACGTTATGAGATTAAAGATAGAAAATTACTGAATATTAAACCTACCTTAATATCTAACATCTTTCAACAAATTACATCAATTTTATTGATGGTATGTGTGGATTAACTGAATTTATCGTGGGGTTCATGTGTTTATTGACAAATATAGTAAATTGATTCATCCCCCCCCCCCCCCCCCCCCCCCCCCCCCGCGCCCCGTCACCTTATAGGATTGTTTTGGATAATCATAGTGATATGAGTTTCCGATTGTGAGCAGGAGCGCGGTCGTGCGAGGGAGAAGTCTTGGAGAGGATCCTCTCGGCCCTTTTTTGACCCAGCTTTCCCCTTGACTAATAGAGAGAAGAAGATGGGAACCTTGCTGAAACATAGCCCTAACTTGAGAGGATGGAAAAAAGAGGAGACTAAGGCTCTGTTTGGGACAGCTCTAGCGGATGTAAAATCTGCTAATCGAATAGAGCTTTTGGAATAGAGCTTTCAGAAAAACTCTGATGAGAGAGCTGCAAACTGTTTGGAGAGTCTTTGCATAAGTGCTCATCGAATCTAGATTTTTCATTTAAGCTGTTCGGTAGAACAACTGTTTGAAAACTGTTTTTTTAAACAAAATTTTGAAATATAATAGTTGTGAAAACTCGCGCGTCTGAGCAAAAAATTGTCGCTCGGGTGAAAACGGCTGGCCGGGCAAAAAATGGATGGACGAGTGAAAAACGGCCGCCCGTGAGAATAATAGCCTCTCGGGCGAAAAAACGTGCGTCCGGGCGAAAAAATGCTCATCCGGGCGAAATACGGCGGCCCGCGCGAAAAATGGCCGCGCGGTCGAAAAAAGCCCGCCCGGGCAAAAACCGCGCGCCTGGGCGAAAAATGCACGCACAGGCCAAAAATGGCCGCCCGGGCGAAAAACGGGAGCAAGGGTTAAAAACCGCCTCCCGGGCGAAAAATTGCCGCCCGGGCTGAAAACGGCCACCCGGGCGAAAAACGGCTGCCGCCCGAGCGAAAAAACGGCCGCCCGGGCGAAAAACGTGCCCCCGAGCGAAATACGGCCGGCAGGCGAAAAATGGCCGCCCGGGCGAAAAACTCGCGTCCGGGCGAAAAAACGGAGCCGCCCGGGCGAAAAATGGCCGCTCGGGCGAAAAAAGCGCGCCCGAGCAAAAAAAACGGTCACCCGGGCGAAAATCTGGCGCCCTGGCGAAAAACGCGCGCCTGGGCTAAAAACGACTGCCCGGGCAAAAAATACGCGCCCGGGCAAAATAAACTCGCTCGGGCGAAAATAACGAGATTCCGGGCGAAAAATGGCCGCTCGGGCGAAAACGAGTGCCAGCCGAAAATGCTGGAGTGGTATGCAACGAGGTGGAGAAAAAGCTAAAAATAGAAAAAACGGTTTTTAGAAATCTATGTTGGACTGGCTTCTCAAAGAGCCTCTAAAATAACTTATTTGAAGAAGCTCTTTTCAAGAAGCTGGACTAGAGAGCTGTCCCAAACAGTTAAAAAAACAGCTTTGGCGGTTGGAAAATAGATTTTTCCTCCGCCAGAACTGTCCCAAACAGAGCCTAAGAGAGATTAAATTCATTTCATACCCTACAATACCCCCGCATATATATAGTGAGAGGGAAAGATTCCTAAAAGATTACATTCACGCCTCTCACCCGGGCTACAAAATACCTGAGAAATTATAATAGCGCGAAAAATATAGAAAAGACTATGCGAGAGTTAAAGATACAAGCGTTTGTGGCCACACATCGTTACCCCTTCCCGGGCCCATAACACAGCTTACTGTGTTGATGGATTATTGCCAATTGACCTCTCGTGCTTCCCACACATACCCGTTTTTGAATGTTGACTTCTTATTAGGCTTCTGCAGTTTGATATTTCTGATGATTTTATAACATACCGTCTCCCTATTTTCTTATTATTATTTTTATGTAGGAAGCGTTCGTGGCCACATCTAGCCGCATATTATTACAATTTTGAATTTTACTGTTGGTTTTCCTATTGATGTTCCTTTAGTATACTGCCGCAACGAATTTCACAACTACCTTTTGTTTCTTTAGCTGTTAATTTGGCAGTATGTATTTGATTTTATACTTTCAAATAATCTAACTAATGTTAAAGAAATCTAATATTTTTCTGTTATTATTTACGGTCTTATTTTCCTGAAATTTTAACGGGTACTACTGGATCTAAAGATGCTTCTCTTAACCTCATAAATTGGATTATTTACCTCTTGAAAGATCCCGAATGAAAGAGGTAGCCTGACAAGTGTTTGGCTTGAATGAGAATATTAAGAATATGTATGTATGGGAGGAGGGAGGGAAAACATTTGATAGTGGGAATAAAATGATAATAGGACATCTATTATTTAGTTTTCGGTGACGGGAGAGAGGAGAGGATGTGGCACAGATTGAGTGTAGAGGATCTGGTTGTGTCCTAAGGAAAACCTAGTTGAGTGAGATTGGTGGAATATCGTGAAGGCTTAGGAATGATGCTATACACGCAAATATATTCCAACGATTAATAGCAATTAGCGCTGGCAATTATGAAAGTCATCCATACACAACCCCTTTGAGATTGAAGCGATAGATAAAACTAACAAATTTCTGGTTAGAGCAAAACAAGTGTTTCATTTAAAAAAAAATCGGGTGCAGGACTCTAGTATTGTGTGGGTCTTGATGGTGGTTGGCAGGAAGTGGAAGTTTGGACAATGGGAATTAGGACTGGTTAGAGGTGGTTATGACCTTTAAGGAGTGGGCTGCAGCGGTTACGAGTAGTTTAGGGGTGGTCAGGTGGTGGTTATGTGGTAGTTATTGAGTGTTTGAACCATGGGAGGGAGTATGATGGTTTAATGGAGTGTGAAGGACCGTTATGGGTAGTGCGGTTGAGGGAAAATGTAGTCACTTTGGCTTCAACACCAAGGGTCCAAAAACTCACCATTGTGGGATGACCGCGTGTGCCTGAAATCTGTCCAAAAGTTTGCGATTCCGAATTAAGTCCCCTAGGGTCCTATGTATAGGCAAAGTTGCCCGGGGCAACCACTATGGACGGTCTAGATTGTTTGGACCTAAATGTTCGAGATAAAATCACAAAAAATGATAACAATACATCAAATTATCCCAATGTTATTCTGAACATGGCTATTGGCTAGAATCGTCTATATGACGATCATGTCTTCACCTTTGGCATACATGGGCTCGTGTGGCCTCTGATAATTGTTGGCTCACCCTCAACCCATGATTCCCATGATGATGTAACGCCTGTTTTGAACCACTAAAAATGCTAGGGTGGTAATTTGTATGTTTCATTTATCAAATTTGATTGGACTTAGATCCACTTAAAAAATAATAAGTCAACCTACCCATAATCAACTCCTTGCAGACTTTTTGTCATTTGTTTGAAACATGAGTTTTGGCATTAAAGAGATCATAGTTCATAGTTTCAGAATTTCAATGTTGTTCAACTTGTGTTAACAGTGAAAATTATACCTTTACTGCTTCCAATATTTTGCTAAGTTTTGATTTCCATAATGACTTGTACTTTATGGATATTATTGTCTGTGTGTGTCTCTGTTTTTTTCTATTTTATCAAATTGTATCATAAGTTAATATTCTGATTTTCAGGAACTCAATGAAGGTTCATGGTTGGACCGGTTTGTTGCAACCATTTATCGAAGATGTTTTAAATTTATTATTAGCAATGCGCATATCAGCTATGAAGATTCCAATATTCCATTAGTGATGCGTCCTTCCTAGTATTCGGGGACACATCTTAATGGCCCTCTTCTTTCTTGTTTCCGCGTTGCATTTTTACTCTCCGCATGTTTTTTACTTTCTGCCTGTTTGCGTTTGATGTTCGGATGCAAGAATGAATTCTATGACTCTTAATGATCTTTTTTACTTTCTTACTTCGTGGGATTATAATAGCAAGTGTAATTCTCTTTGTTATGACAAGATATTATTTTACCACCATAATTAAAATTAAGGTCTCAACTATAATTTGAAATGCCAATCTTTTTAGTAGTAGGTATTTGTTAAAAATACTTGTCATTTATGTAGTACCTTACTAATACAACTTGGTGGTCCCAAGAGCACTTTTGATAGAACTGAGGCAGTGTTTGAGAGTTACCAAATTTTGTAAACATAGGCTCAGAGAGAAAGTGGTCATCAAGGAGCGGTGGTCTTGTCACTAGTTCCTTAGGTGCGGTCAGGTATTAACGAACGACAGTTCATAATCACCACTGTGCCAAACGAGCCGTAGTTTCACATTTATCCTAATTGCTTTCCACATCTCATTTTTGAGCTGGTAATTAGACACGCCATCAATAATGATTTGATAGATTGAATGTGGATCAAACCCAACCATTTGGAAATTATAATTCACTTCATTAATGTATTAGATTAGTAGTTACTTCATTCCGAATTTCTGATACATAGATTTTCATCTATTAAAGTGTATATCATATTCATCCCTTTATCTCAGTTTTTGGCCATTTAATGCATTGATATCATTAGGATCTTTGAATTAATTGTATACATTTATGAATTTGCATAACATTCATATTTGTATGGTTCATGCATCTAGACCGTCGGATTTGGGCTTATATAAAAATGATAGCGCGGTGAGAATATTTTAATTTTTGAGGGAACTTTAGGCATTTCTTGTGTTTAAGATTAAGGGTCTGTTTGAGAGGTCTTTTCAGAAAGGAAGAGTGGTAGCAAAAGGATGGTAGGACAAAGGGCTTTTCGAAAATTTCTATTGCAAAAAGAGATCTGTTTGAGTGAATTCCTTTTACAGAGATTTTCAAAAATGAGAAATACTTTATAAACTGTTTGGCAAATCTTCGTTGCGGTGACTTTTTTATTAAAAATGCAAGTCCGGGCAGAAAAATACGCGCCCGGGGGAAAATGAGCGCCCGAGCGCGAATTTTTTACCCGGACGTGCAATTTTCGCTCGGGCGAGCATATTAAGCCAGGGCGCGCATATTTCGCCCGGGTGAGCATTTTTCTCTCGGGCGTGCATTTTTCGCCCCGGGCGCGCATTTTTTGCTCGTGCTCTCATTTTTTGCCGGTGTGTATTTTTCGCTCGGGCGCACATTTTTAGCCCGGGCGTGCATTTTTCACCCGAACGGCCATTTTTTGCCAGGGCTTGCATTTTTTGCCTGGGCGCGCATTTTTCGCCCGGGCGCGTATTTTTTCGTCCCGGCCACATTTTTTGCCCGGGCGCACATTTTCCCCCAACGCGCTTTTTTCGCCCGGAATAAAAATGCGCGCTCTGGAGAAAAAAGAGCGCCCGGGCAAAAAAAGGCGCACCCGTGCGAAAAATGCGCGTCTGGGCAAAAAATGCGCGCCCGGATGAAAAAAATATGAGCCCGGGCGAAAAATGTGCGTCCATGCTAATGCCATGCTCTAGAGATGGATCAGCGGATGGTGGCCCAGTAGCGGAGGGGACACGTGGGTGTCCCCCGGACTCAGGGCCGAGAGAGAGGAGTAGGCCCATGCAGACAGGACCAGGCCAGGAGACAGCGTCAGCGTCACCAGCCGTATAGGCAGGCACCCCCGCCTCGACCAGCACCTCCAGCCCCAGCACCACCAGCCCCAGCACCTCAGCCCGCCCTAGCCGCACGACGAGATGTTCCCTTTGCAGGGAACTGCTACCTCTGCCAGCAGCCCGGGCACATACGAGACTTTTGCCATCAGGCAGTAGGTAGGCCCGGCCTAGGAGCCGTGCAGGGAGCCGCGGAGAGAGGACGAGGACGAGGTAGACACAGAGGACAGCCTGCAGGCAGGAGAGGCCAGGCCAGGCAAGGCAGAGAAGCACCCCTCGAGGCGTACGCTTTAGACCTCCATCACGGTCCTGAACCCGATGTAGTGATAGGTATCTACTTTCAGCAGTTACGATATCCTAGGAAGATGTGATAGATTTATATATATATATATATATATATATATATATATATGATGCGACCTTTTGTGTAGCATGCATAATCTCGACTCCTGTATATTTGTAAAAAACTCATAATCATGGTATGTATAGATATTATCAGGTTTACTTTTGGTAGAAGGTCATCCCGCTAAAACGCTATTCGATACCGGTGCCACGCATCCATTCGTCGCACAGAACTTCATCGCTGACAAGGGAAACACTGTACGATCATCCAGGATGTCAATACGAATACGACTCCCGGATGGATCAGATATGACATCCACAGAAAAGTGTTCCTTCCAAGCAATGCTAGGAGGAATGGAATTCGAAGTCAACACAACCGTTTTGGCGATAACCGGATTCGACATCATTCTTGGGATGGATTGGTTGGCCGAGCACAACGCCCAAATTAACTGTTCGACTCAGGAGATCCACCTCCAGAACCCAAATGGGTTGTCCGTCACACTAACAGGTATACCTTCTATCACTCGCTTTATCTTAACATCCGCACAGACAGTGAAAGCAGTCCGACGGAAGGACGAGGTATACCTAATATACTTCGAGATGGAGGACAAGACACAGGTGCTCTCTAGAGTACCAATAATTCGGGACTTCCCTGACATCTTTCCAGAATCCCTTCCCGGGTTGCCCCCGCAACGGGAAGTGGACTTCCAAATTGAACTTACACATGGGGCCCGACCCGTGTCCCGAGCTCCATACCGAATGGCCCCGAGAGAACTGGCCGAGCTCAAGATTCAACTACAAGAGCTAGTTGACGCCGGTTTCGTTCGCCCAAGTACCTCGCCCTGGGGAGCCCCAGTGCTATTTGTTAAAAAGAAAGATGGATCCCTGCGTCTCTGTGTGGATTACAGGGAACTGAATAAGCTCATTGTCCGGAATACTTATCCCCTGCCCCGAATAGATGAATTGTTCGACCAATTACAAGGCGCGTCCGTCTTTTCTAAGATGGATTTAAGATCTGGCTACTATCAACTCAGAGTACGAGAAGAAGACATCCCCAAGACCGCTTTCAGCTCCCGCTATGGACTGTACGAATTCATGGTAATGCCGTTCGGATTGACCAATGCTCCATCCGCCTTCATGGCTTTAATGAATACGGTGTTTAAACCCTTCCTAGATCACTTCGTGATAGTCTTTATAGATGACATACTCATCTACTCGAAGAGCAAAGCTGATCATTCCAGGCATCTCCATATGGTACTGCTCAAGCTAAGGGAGCACTCACTCTTCGCAAAGTTCAGCAAATGTGAGTTCTGGAAGGAAGAAGTCGGCTTCCTTGGACACGCAGTTAACAAGAACGGGGTAGCGGTGGACCAAGCTAAAGTACTAGCAGTACGAGACTGGCCGCCACTTAAGTCAGCAGCGGACATCAGGAGTTTCCTTGGCCTCGTCGGCTACTACCGAAAGTTTGTGGAAGGATTCTCTAAGATTGCGCTACCACTTACCGCCCTGACCAAAAAGGACGTGACGTTCCAGTGGTCTCCTGAATGCGAAGCAGCGTTCATAGAGCTAAAGAGCCGACTGATATCAGCCCTGATTCTGACACTCCCCTCAGGTACAGAGGGCTTCCAGATCTATGTCGATGCCTCACTCAAGGGATTGGGAGCCGTGTTGATGCAACACGACAAAGTAATCGCCTACGCCTCACGTCAGCTAAAGCCCCACGAACTAAACTACGCAACCCATGACCTGGAACTGGGTGCGGTAGTGTTCGCATTAAAAGTTTGGAGGCACTATCTCTACGGAGTGCGATGCGAGATCTTCTCCGATCATAAAAGCCACAAATACATCTTCACCCAGAAAGAGCTAAATCTCCGACAACGCCGGTGGCTGGAATTCCTATGCGATTACGACTTCGCTCTCCAATATCACCCCGGCAAAGCCAATAAGGTTGCAGATGCCTTAAGTCGGCAACCTCCGATGGCCGGCAATTGGCTAGAGATGATACCAAGTGAGTTAATCAAGTCCTTGGCAGACTTGGATATCATCCTCATTTCCCGCAGGAACCCGATGGAATATCAGGCCCAGCTTTACTGGATGGAGATACAGTGTGACATCAGGGACAGAATACGAGAGGCCCAGAAGATCGACGTTGAAGCAGCCCAGATCATTCAGGCCTTGCAACACGGTGCACAAGAAGACTACAACTTGTATGATGGCATCCTGCAGTACAGACACCGCATATTCATTCCCGCTGCAGAGGGAATCCGGGAGGAGATACTCCGTGAAGCACACCAAACGAGGTATTCAATACACTCGGGGGTAGTAAAAATGTATACGGACCTGCGAAGGACATTATACTGGCCAGGAATGAAGAAGGACGTCACCGATTATGTAGCCCACTACCAGACCTGTCAAATGGTCAAGGCAGAGTGTCGTAGCCCAGGAGGTTTGCTACAACCCCTGCCGATACCAGAATGGAAATTCGAGGATATCTCCATGGACTTCGTCCATGGCTTACCCCGATCTCATGCAGGGAACGACTCAATATGGGTCGTAGTAGATCGCCTCACCAAAGTGACTCGTTTTATCCCGAACAGACAAGGCGACGGTGTCGACATATTAGCCCGACTATTTATAGAGCAAGTGGTCCGATTTCACGGGGTACCCAAGTCAATCGTGTCTGACCGCGATGGACGCTTCACGTCAAAAGAATGGAGGCGAGTGCAGGCTTATCTGGGAACCAGATTAGCTTTTAGCACCGCCTTCCATCCCCAGACCGACGGGCAAACAGAAAGGACGAACCGGACGATGGAAGACCTCCTCCGATTATGCATAGTGGAACACAATGAGCCTTGGGAGCAGTTACTGCCCTTAGTGGAGTTCTCATACAATAACAACTTCCAGGCGAGCATCAAAATGGCACCTTACGAAGCCCTTTACGGAAGACGTTGTCGAACACCACTGTCATGGGCACAGGACGAGGACCCCGAAGCTTTAGGAGTCACCTATATCGATGATACCACGGCAGCTATAAGGTTGATTCAAGAACGTATGCTGGAGGCACAGAGTCGTCAAGCCAAATATTATGATGCGCGTCATCGGATGATAGAATTCAACGTGGGAGACATGGTGTTCTTAAAAATTAAACCAATGCACGGGGTATCTCGAATAAAGAAGCAGAAAAAGCTAGATCCACGCTATCTAGGCCCATATCAAGTCACTGAAAGGATTGGCCCCGTCGCTTATAGGTTAGCTCTGCCAGCTGAACTGGGAAACCTTCACGACGTATTTCATGTCTCCTCGCTAAGACGTGTTCTACGCCAACCGGAGCAGCATCTACCCACACCACCAACATCAGTACAATCCGACCGATCCGTCCAACTCGAACCAGTGAAGATAGTGGACTCCAAGATCAAAGAACTGCGAAACAAAACCATCACGATGGTCAAGATCTTGTGGTCAAACTGTGGACGCGAAGAGTTTACTTGGGAACCCGAGACGCTCGTTCGAGAAAAATATCCGGCACTCTTCCCCTAGGTATATCCTTTAAACCCCTACTTTAGCCAATTTTCGGGGACGAAAATCTCTTTATTTGTATTGGATTGTAACATCCCAACTTTTATTGGGCCACTAGACCCTAGTGAGCCAAATAAAAGTAGGCCCGAGCGGTAGAAAACAACCATTTTAAGTGGCGTTGCGCGCCGCAACTAAGTCGTTGGGGTACAGTGACCGTACGAACCCCGAATTGACTTCTGTCAGTTCCATTAGACTCGTATGAACGATACGAGCGCAACGAAATTCGTTGCACTTCGTTCCGAGGTCGTTTGGAGAAAACGACTATTTCGGGTGTCGTAGCGCGCCACTACCTCATTATTACGAATAGTGACTGTATGAACCCCGAATTAACTTCTGTCAGTTCCGTTAGACTCGTATGAACAATACGAGCGCAACGGAATTCGTTGCACTTCGATCCGAGGTCGTTTGGAGAAAACGGCTATTTCGGGTGTCGTAGTGCGCCACTACCTCATTATTATGAATAGTGACCGTACGAACCCCGAATTGACTTCTGTCAGTTCCATTAGGCTCGTATGAACGATACGAGCGCAACGGAATTCGTTACACTTCGATCCGAGGTCGTTTGGAGAAAACAGCTATTTCGGGTGTCGTAGCGCGCCACTACCTCATTATTATGAATAGTGATCGTACAAACCCCGAATTGACTTCTGTCAGTTCTGTTAGATTCGTATGAACAATACGAGCGCAACGGAATTCGTTGGGCCTCGATTCAAGGTCGTATGGAGAGTATGCCATTTTAGGGCTATGCAGATCACCTAAGTGCAACGCACGAAATATAAAGCGCACGAACCCGGCATCAGCCCCGGCAAATCATAATGGACCCCGGGACCATGGAAGACCCCGTCCTAGGTTGACCTCGGTCAAACTCCCCCCCCCCCCCCCCCCCCCCCCCAGTTGGAAATTATTGGAAAATGAAAAGAAAAGGGGGGGAGGAGAGAGAAGCCCCTCCCCCAAAGGAGGGGGCTGCCCATGAATAGGCAGCCCCCCTATTGGGTCAAGGGGGCAGGTGAGAGGGAAGGGAGGGGAGGGGGAGAAAATATCTCCCCCCACTCACCCTCCCTTAACCCCATGTGGGGAAAGGAGGAGGGGGGGGGGGGGGGGGGGGGGGGGGGGGGGGGGGGGGGAGGTCTCCCCCTTCCTATAAAAGGAGGGCCAAGCCCCTCCTTCCAGAGACCCAACCTCTCCTCCTTCTCCCCTGCCAGCAAGCTCAGCCACCCCCTCATCCTCCTCCTCCACCCTGCCGGAGCCAGCCCAGCAAGCCCAAGCCGCCACCTCCTTCTCCATGGCCAGCCACCGCCCCTCTACCTCTCGAGCCCAACCTCCACCACAGGTAGAGACTCGCCCCCTCCTCCTTCTTACCTCCCGGAGGCAAGCCGCCCCCTCCCCGTCGCCGGAGCGCCACCAGCGCCACCCCGAGCTTGCTCGGGTGGAGGCGCTGGCCGTGGAAGCCAACCCCCCCCCCCCCCCCCCCCCCCCCCCCCCCCCAGCGCCGGTGGTGGCGCTGGGGGAGCAGGTCCCCACTCGGGGACCTCGGCGCCGACGAAGGGGAGGCGGCCGGGCCGCCGGAGGACGCATCCCCGGCGGCGCCCGAGTCCTCCTCCCCCTCCTCTTTTTCCTGTAAGGAGAATCCCGCCAACCCCGGCGGCGGCCGGCGGCTCTAGGACGTCGGACCCCCGCCGAAGGTCTGCCCCCTCCCCAGCGCCCCGACCAGAGGCGGCAGGGAGGGCTCTCCCCGAGGAGGCGGCGGCGCAGCAAGATGCATGGCCCATGCAGGTTGTGTCGCGCCTCCCCGCCCCTTCTGCTCAGGTTTCCGGTGGGGTCCGGCGGCGCCAGGCCGCCAGACCACCACCGGAGTGGTCGCCGACCCCTGTCGCACCGACCGGGGGCGGCACCGGCGCTTCCCCTGCGGAGGTGGCGGCGTGGCAAGCATGCATGGTGCATGCAGGCCATGCCACCGCCTCCCGTCCCCTTCATCGAGCACTCCCAGCGGTGGCCGGCGGCACCAGGCCGCCGGACCACCACCAGAATGGTCGCTGGCCCCCGGTGCACCGAACGGGGGCAGCGCCGGCCCCATCCGTCCGCTGCCCGGCGGCGGCAACAGCCGCCTCCCGTTAGGGTTAACGGGAGCCGCCCGATCTCCCCCAGGAAATCGGGCATCTCCCCTAACCTTAACTCCTGCCCTCCGCCTCAAATTGAGTGCTCCCACAGCGGATCCGCCGCAGATCCGCTGTGGGAGCCGCGGGAGGGCGCAGGGTGCAAAACCCCTGCGCCTCTTCCCTGCCTCTAACCGCACCCCAAACACCTTCCTCCCTTCCCCATTTTTCTGAGGAAAAATGGGGCCCTTTCAGCCAAAACCTCCAAGATAAAATGTGCCCCACCCTGAGGGGCACCTTTTGTAATTTTTTGGGAATTTTTGGAATCAATTTACTATTTTTAAACCTATTTATAAGGTTCATTTTAAGGAAATAAAAGCCCAAATGAGTTGGGAAAAATCCCCAAAAATCATGGACTCTAATTAAAGGTATTTTACAACTACTATTAAAGTTGGGGGGTGTGACATCTTATTTTGGTCCTCCAAAAGCATTTTACAAGCAAAATAAACGCCCGAAAAGGAGCGAAATCCGTCGGAAAAAGTCGGCGTCCGTGCGACGTAAAATTCTTAAACGTTTAATAAAGATTACGCGTATCGATCTAAGGAATCGACTAAGTTGAGAATATCGGTGCAAAACTCGGGACGAAATCGCGGTGCGACGCCACAACCCAATAACGCCGGGATAATTATAAAAGAACGAATCCACGACAAAGGGGGAATTACTAAAAATATCATGAAATGTAAATAAACTCCTGAGACGGAGTAGAACCCCTATGAACGGGGAGAAAGCAGAACCTCCTCCTATGAACGGAGTCGACGTTGAAGCCTCCTCTTATGGAGTGATTGAACTACTAACCATTTACTTATTTACTGCTTTCTGTATTTCTATTTAAATCCAGTCTCGTACTGGTCCCCCGCATTTACTTTCTGTACTTTTCTTTAAATCCAGTCTCGTACTGGTCCCCCGCATTTACTTTCTATACTTTTCTTTAAATCCAGTCTCGTACTAGTCCCCTGCATTTACTTTCCGTACTTTTCTTTAAATCCAGTCTCGTACTGGTCCCCTGCCTTTACTTTCGGTACTTTCAATTCTCCAGTCTCGCACTGGTCTTAATATGGCCTCTGCTTTCGGCCTACTTTTCTGCTTAATATGGCCTCTGCTTTCGGCCTACTTTTCTGCTTAATATGGCCTCTGCTTTCGGCCTACTTTTCTGCTTAATATGGCCTCTGCTTTCGGCCTACTTTTCTGCTTAATATGGTCTATGCTTTCGACCTACTTTTCTGCTTAATATGGCCTCTGCTTTCGGCCTAATTTCCTGCTTGATATTATGGCCCCTGCTTTCGGCCTATTTTGCTGCTGCACTTATTCGTATTGGGGTACTAACTGCAGCCCTGCGCTGGCAAGCAGTGTTTATCCTCCCTCCTGCGAGGCCTTAGTTGGGGGAAACCCAGAGTTGAGTTCCTCCTCTTAAGTTAGCGCCAAATAAGGAGCCCTCATACCACCCAGCCTCCCGGTCAGAAGTTGCGTGACCGGTCGAGTAAGAATGCCGCGTCAAGTCTTAAAGCACTTGCACTAAGCTTTGAAGATTGTTTGAAAGTGGCAGGTCGGTCACGCCCACACACCGTTCGTACCGGTGTGGGTGGGTTGACGACTCACGGCGACATGGAGATGTGCGCAGCAGGTTATCTTCACTCCGAACCCGCAATCTTGCCTCCGCTGGTCGGCCTAAAAATCGGTTCGCCAGATGTCGCTCACATCCAAATAGTACACCAAGTTGTACAGGAGGGCCTGAGTGATACGGTACGACTACACTCAGAAGTGGCAAGACTGGCCACTGTCACCGACGACCACATCGGTGAGGCCCGCGGGGTTAGCTCCCCTGCTTGAACTAAAGTGGTCTAAACTGTGTCGACACAGGGTTTTTGTGTGTGTACAGGTTTGAATACCTGGGTGCGTATAGGCGCGAGATAGTGTTGTGTATTTACTATTCGGCGCGATTATGGATAATAGAGCGGGAGCCCTTTTATATATATATGCATACCTGTTGCTAATTCTCTGCCTTGCTTCGGCTATTTATTTCTGTCCTTTAGCCGCCCCCTGGATATGGATCCGGGGAGGGGATGTATTTTCTACTTAGCTTTGTGACTAACAGTTATTTCTTATAACCAATCACAGGAGATGGGACAGCGCGGAGCCCTCGCACCACAGGATGAGATACCAGCCTTGGAGATGGCCCGTTCGATTACCTCAGCCTCGCCCCCCATCTTCCGCGACGTGAGTCCTAGAATATAGGACTAGACTAGGATCTTTTGTTCCGTCGATGTAGCCCCCGAGACAGTAGTTGTAAACATTAGGCTTCGACCCTGTTTAATTATGTAAATATAAGCTGTGTGCTTGACTTTCTGTCTTTCGATTGCTCCCGCTATGTGTTATGATGTGATGTTGTGATTTTTGTGCCTGACAAGGAGACCGCTCGGTGCTTATGAGGGTGGGACGTTGTCACCCGAAAAGCGCTAAGTGGTCATCCTTGGGCAGTAAGATCCCCCCTCCCTGAACCCGGTTCAGTTTGGGGAGGGGGGGTCTTACATGGCAGCTGTTTGGGGCTTGTGCACATGAGAGGATTTCTTCATGTCACCAACAGATTTCAGCTTTTCAGCTCTCATACTGTTGACAGCATCAGAAATGCTCTGATGTGGGTTTGCCCCACTGCAACAGCCAGCATTTTTCTCAGCTGGGCCAATCTTGGAAGAGCTGACTTCCTTTCCCTTGAGTGAGGGTGCTGATGTACCAAAGACAAATGGTCCAGGTTGGACCATCTGAATTTCCTCATGGGGAGCTTTCATTGCACTCAACCCAAGTCCCTTTCTCCTTGCAATGCTTGATTCATTCAAATTGCAATGAGCATTTTCATTTTGCCTCTGACCATATATGATTGCTTGGTCATACTGGTTAGAGGGCAGCCACACCTTTTGAAAGGTAGTTTTAATACTAGCTGGAGCCCTGCCCTTTCTATCATTCACAGCCTTGGCTGCCTTATTATTGTGACCTAATCCCCCCTACCAGATTGGGAGGAGAAGGTCCCAATAATGGGTAGCACAATTTTGGGTTTAGAGAATTGGGCAACTAAGTTTTGTTCCTTGAGAAGCTGATTGTTAAGCTTCTTGACAAGCACCCACATTTTTTGTTTCTCATCAAGAATATTATCAATCACCTTCTAGAGCTCTATGGACTTTTGTCCATTTTGATGGAAGATGTCCATCTTGCTTTGTAGCTCAGCCTTAAGTGGCCTTAGCTCTTTGAGCTCTTTATCTTGTTCTTTAACAATCTTTTTCTTCCTGCCCAAGGCATCAATGAGAGCCCCATATCTGTCAATCAGATGATCAACATCTATGTTTGATCTTGATCCATCCTCACCCCGAGCCCTTAAGGATGTATCAGAATCTGGGCTGGTTTCATACTCAGAATCTGAATGGGATAGGTTGAAAACTGGTACCTCATCAGCATCAGATATTCTGCTTGAGGAGCCTTCAGATATGGCCATCAGACCATTGTACTCCTCTTCTTTATCAACCTCATCATCACTTTCAGGGTGAGATAGAGGGGCCCTGATTGCAATCCTGCCAGCAGCAGGTTCTTCAACAGCAACCAGCCCAATGAGGGCTTCTTCCTTTTTAGATTCTGATGAGCTGGAGTCTGATTCACTCCAGCTCTTCTCCTTCTTAGCTAGAAAGGATTTCTCTCCTTTCTTTCCTATTGGCTGATGAGCCTTCTTCTCATCCCTCTCTCTTCTCTTGACTGGGCAGTCAGCAATGACATGCCCAGGCTTGCTGCTGCAATAGCAAACAACTTTGGAGGAATTAAATTTTGAGTTGGAGACATACCTATCACTCCTGGAGTGATGCTTTGACTCCTTGCTATCCTCCTTGTTGTGATATGAGGAGGAAGGCTTGTTCTTCCATTGTTTCCTCCTCAACAGCTTTTGGAAATGCCTTGTGAAGGCAGCAATTTCCTCATCAGAAGAGGAGCAACCTGATGAGCTGGGCTCAGAAACTTCTGGTTCAGCAGATCTTTTGGGAGGTGAGTGAGCCTTCTCCTTCCCTCTTCTTGAGCATTCAGCCTTGAAGTCCAGGGATTTCTCCCTGGTATTACTCCTTGCATTTTGCTCTTCTTCCTTCCTGGCAGTCAGCTGCATCTCATAGGAGAGCAGCTTTCCAAAGAGAGTATGGCCGGGGGGAGTTTCAGCCAACTTAGCCATTTCCCTTATGACACAGATTTTGTTGTCCAACTCTCTAGTAGGAGATCTCGGGAACTTATCATTCAGTTCATAATTGCTGAACACTCTCTGATAGGTTCTTAACTCATTGACTATCCTAAAGAACCTTTCATAGCACACAACTATGCCCTCCATGTTCAGCTGCCTAAAGACTTCATACTCCTGGTTAAGGAGTGACTTCCTGTAATCCCTAACTTCTGCAGTGCCCTCCATATAGACAATGAGGGTGTCCCACATCTCCTTGGCTCTTTGGCAATGGACAAGGTTCTGAAAGGTGGAATCATCAATAGCACTGACAATAATGTTTTGTGCCCTCTTGTCCATGCCAGCCAGGACAATCTCATCCTTATTCAGTTCAACATATGGCTTTGGCACCTCCACCACTGGCTCAGTAGTGGTAGTCTTAGTGAAGGTAAAGGGACCTTCCACTATTGTCACAAAAATCCTAGGGTCAGTTGCTTTCATATACAACCTGACCATTTGCTTCCACATGCCAAAGGACTCTTTCCTACATATTGGAACCTTCATTGAACTCATTTCCTTTTGGTAGCCAGCCATGGAAATAAACTTGTAATCTAATCCTTGGGATTTTGCTTGGCTGTTAAGCCTTTATAAGCAACCTCGCTTTGATACCACTTGAAAGAATTTAAAGGGTTTAGACTAAATCACCTAGAGGGGGGG
Organism: Dactylorhiza incarnata; assembly: GCA_033032865.1. Classification (NCBI taxonomy): domain Eukaryota; kingdom Viridiplantae; phylum Streptophyta; class Magnoliopsida; order Asparagales; family Orchidaceae; genus Dactylorhiza; species Dactylorhiza incarnata. The sequence continues at coordinate 12,943,760 of JAWHQI010000003.1, read as the reverse complement.
GTGAATAGGTTTTTCTTATTTCTTTTTAAGCTTAGAGCTGTTAGTAGCCTAATGAGCCTACACAATCAATTAAGAAAAACCAAGCTCATAGAATCACAACCACAACACAAAGGATTTTATAGTGGTTCCCCAAGTGATGGGTAGTCCATTGTCCCCCTACACCCCTCTAACTCCAATGTTAGATAGGGTCAAAGATACTCCTCCAAGTAATCTTATCAGCTCCTAGAGCTTACACCACAAGTTCCTCAAAACTACTCAGATCACAGATGATCCTACCTCAGGACAATAGTCCCTACAGTTCAGAGCTATCACCAGCTCCTATCTCAGACACAGCAGCCCTACAACTCAGAGGAATCCACCTCCTACAACTCAGACCACCTCCTGATCCTACTCCAGCAACAGCCATTTACAATCTTCTCAGAGTTGAATAGCTCTTACAAAATAAAGTAATGATAGAACAATAACCTCTACTACTGATTCAATCTGATAGGAAGCTTTGGATTAAGGTATCAGCAGAAGATCTCAGCTGATGCTGATCTTGAGCTGTTCCTGGACTGGTTGGTTCAGAACAACTCCACTGTCTTCTTCTTCAGAAGGAAGAAAGAAGACTCATATCTCTCTTGTTGATGAAAGCGTGTATCACTGAAAGAGAGAACCACTTCTGTTCAAGCAAGAAGGTTGTTGCAGCTTCAGGAAGTTGCAGACGACTTGCTTTGACAGCTTGAACAACTTCACAATGATGAACAATCATTTCTTTGTTGCCCTAACATTAGCTTTTATAGCACTGTGCATCTTCAACCGCTATCTGCACGACCTCTCTTGCCCATGCCGATAAAGGCATTACTTTATCACTTTTTGCGCCCTTTTCAAACTCTGGGCGGCGCCAGTCAACGGGTAACATGCTTGACTCTGTCTCAACTGATCCGCTGAGACGGCTCCTTGTCTCAGCGGATTGGCACAAGCTGATACAGTTACTCCTTTTCAGCGGTTCTGCTGAGACGGCTCCTCGTCTCAGCGGATCTGACCTTTCGTCTCAGCGGTTCAGCTGAGACAAATCTCCATCTCTTAGGAGTTGATTTCTCCTGTTCTTAGGTCATGATTGGCCATTTCTCTTTGAGTCACATAAGCCTGTATATCTTACAAAAACATGGTTTTATCAAATATATCTTGTACTTAGCATTGCATAGTGACCTCTCTTCAAATAAAGGGAATTTGAGGGCAAATTCCCAACAAGAAAGAAGTAGATTAAACACTATGTTTTGAAAAATAACTTGCATTAAATTAAAACTGATCCTGGAATGAAAAGACTATGAAAACTGACAATGCAAAGAAACATTGTTGTTGTGGTTTTGATGACCAAATAAAGTAAGAAAGAACTAAGATTTGGGCTTCACTTGTTTCTCCTTACAAGTTGGGTTAGTTGTTGGTTTGTTGCTACAACTTATTGATAATGACACACTTGTATATATCTTTTGGCAGTTGAAATGAATGACCAAATGAAGTAAGAACCTAATATAAAAAGGAAAATAAATTATGAATGTATGCCTCAGTTGTATATATCTTTTGGAAGTTTCATATGATTTCATTTCTAACTAAAATATGGTTTCATATGGTTTATAGCGACACTCATATTGTGGGGATAAACATTGTTATTGTGGTTTTGATAAAAACCAGAGCAGGAAGTAGCCATCAGTTTTATTAGAAAGCAGCCATCCAGAATCACCACCAAAACATTATTTTCTCATTCTTTTTGCAATCATAATATCAGAAAGCAGCCATCCAGAATAACTGACTCATTCTTTTTGATTCAGTGAATTTATTAGTGAAATTAGAACTCCCTTCTCCTCAAAACCGGGAACCCCCTTCTCCACAAAACAGTACAACGCAAATCACCTATAATTTGAAAATTAAGTGTTTATGTGTGAGTTGTTGATAATAAAAGCCATGTTTTTTAATATAAAGATTTTTTTATAAATAACAACAATAATACTCAATCATTTCTCTTCACTGCACGATTCACATAATATATCAAATGTAACATAACAACAACATATTACAGTAATAAAGCAATTCATGATGAAACAATTGGGAAAATTGAAGAAGGCCATTTTAGAAAACAATATCACCAAATGCAAAGGAACGTTCAAAATTTTTAGTAGAAGTTGTGTAATTTATGAATGCCATTTTAGAAAATAATATCATCAAATGCATGAGACATTAAGTAATTTCACTGAAACCAAAAATTTAAACTATGATGAGATATGAAGTTGGAGGTCTCCTCAAATTACTTTGAAGACTTTCCTAAAACCAATCAGATTTAACAAAATTGATTCCAATCAGAACATTAAAACCAATCAGAACATCATTACGCGAGCAGTTAAAAATCAGATTTTTAATCAGATTTCAAACCAGTCAGAACATTAAAAATGCTGAGCAATTAAAAATTCAGATTTCACAAAACTCATATTTCAATGAGATTTAAAACTAAGAAAGCAATTAGAACATTTGAAATAAAAACTAAAATCTAAGCACCCTTGCTGATGGAGCTCGAAGAAAGCAGTCATCATTATGTCACCATTAATAAAAAAAAAATAATAGGTGAATCATAGATAAAATCTAAGACCCCTTGCTGGGGAAACAGTATAGGCAAGGAAATAAAAATCGTATTCTTCTTTGCAGCAGGAGTGGTTATGGAGGCAGCACCCTTGCCCGGGAAACTAGAAAAAAAAAAGAACAGAACATTTCCAAAGGATAAAAAAATAGAACAGGGAGGGACGTTTAATTAAGGAAATGAGATTACTGAAAGAAAATTTTAGGCAACTCCATTTGTGTTGTTTACCCTTTCTACAAAAATTTAATGTTCCTAATTTTAATTTTCTGCAATTGTTCTTAATCCATTTGTGCACAGAGTATTCCTAACGCGCAATAAGAAAGCAACACCATTGTCGGGGAAAGGAGAACCCAAGAAACAGAAAAATAAATAAATATAATTTGAGATTTCCATGACCCGAACTTTCAAAAGATAAGAAAAAATAGAATAAAAATACATAAAAAATAGAACTTTCAAAGGAAATGAGAAATAATGGACTGAGATATAGAACCAGGGCATATAACCGGCCTCTTGAGGTTCCCAAAAATAGAAACTACAATTTGAAGCTCTGTTCTTTAATATTGCATGAGAAGAGAAGAGAAGAGGAGGGAAAATCAGTGAAAATAAAGAGCCGACAAAAAACAAAACCTAACAAAAAAGCTTGATTACAGCCTGCCAACATGAAGTCCAAAATATTAAATTTGCTCTGTAAAACAGTGTAAGTAAAAATTGTTCTTGATCTTTATACAATGACAAAGTATTTCTCCTTCAGGTACACCTATTAATTTTTTGAATCTGCTATTCTCCACATGAATGTTGTTATGAATGCAAAGAAAATCTTGTGAAGGACTGTAAGGAGGAGGCATGCATTCGAAGGTTTATTGCTGATAAGTAAGCCTATCATGTACACTTAAAAGCAAAGCAAGCCCTTCAATATAAATAGATATCGGGGATGAAGATTCAAATGAAGTTGAGACAGAATAAAAGAGGAACTCACTCGAATTTTGATGGAGAACTGGAATGGGACTGGTTCAAATGTTTGCTGGAGAACTGGAGTGGGACCTGCAAGTATATTTAGGGAAATAAGCTGAAAGAAGATGGACTTTCTTTATGATAGCATCAACATGAAGCTGAACATGAATGGAAACATCTCATTCACTACTAAGCCTGATACTAAATCTTCTATAGCTGAACATGAATGGAGACACCAACATGAAAATAGATGGACTTTCTTTCTTAACAAAGAGTGCAGATCTACTAAATAAATGCTATATCTATTTATTTATTTTTGCTTCGATTCATAAAAACAATCCAAAAAAAATTTAGAACATAGAACACGATTCAGAAAATAGAGGAAAAAAAAAACAATGTTAATTAAGATGGACATCAGTTGTTGAATGTGCTGTAGGCGAGGGAAGGAAGCAAAGTTCGTGAATGCGCTGAGAACACGATGCTTATGAACATTCTTGAATGAAGGAGATGAGCGACACGAAGAAGTAACAGTTCTAGAATGTACCTTGAGCCAGGAATGAAGGAGATGAGCGGCGAGAAAGTAGCAGCGTCACGTAGCAGAGCACCCGCAGAAGCTACAGGGAAAGCAGAGTATCTCATAGCCTGCACGAAAAAGATGAGGAGTAGAGAGAGTTGTCGCCTTACCTGCAGAGTAGAAAGAGCAGCTGCCGAAGAGGAGATGCGCTAGATGAGCAGCCGAGGAAGAGGGTGGATGAGATGTGGAGGAGGCTTTTTAATAATGAAGGCATGCTAGATGAGCTTTTGCAGCGACGACATCGTTCAACAAGGAGGCGTGCTGGAGGATACATGCATGAGGAGTTGACATTTGCTTGCAGCGAAGGTTTTTGCAGGAGGCATGCTGGCAATTTTTGTTAGGATTAACGCCAGATTTTTTGTGGGAAATGTAGATGACCCAAAAAACCCCTCTAAATTTGTGAGAATGGTTTATTTTGAGGAGTATAGTTGGGAACCTCAATGTTACACCATGCATGCTTTGGGGTTCCCTTATATTATAAAGATATTTATTAAGATTTGCATTTGAGATCAACAGAATACATAGAACTTATTTAATAAACCCATATATTGAGATATGATCTGGTTTTATTAATATTTATATTTCTAAATGAGATGACATATATTTCTTTTGGTGCCAACTTTACTTTTATTGTAGAGAATAACATTTCAGATATCTTTGTATGCTAACGGGATCCCTTAAAGCCGCAGAATTTATAAGAAAGAATACTTCACGACTTTTGAGAATCACGGTCATGATGAAACATGAACTTGAAGCGAAGAATGATATACAATAAATTTCCGCATTTCAGTCGTATTTCCATTTATTTAAGTTTCATTGTGCATGTTCTTTATTAATTAATTGTTTAAGTTAGAAAAATAAGTTGATGCATACATTCCAATTAGTGATTGATAGAATTTGGTTAAAACGATCCTAAGAGTTTCATTAGTCGCTACATTAAGTAAAATTTTTCGATAATAAAAAATTCACTGTAGTAACGTTTACTCCAAATTTTACTAACATTCCTCTGATGTCTCGATGGGAAGTAGAGTTCGTTTGACAAACTCCTTCCAGCTGTACGTTAAATTAGGATACCTTGTCAATTTTTGGAGGGAGAGCTAGTTTGGCAAACTCCTAAGCGTATGATGAGACCTTGAACGATCCCCGACCACCTTTGCTGCCCTCACCATGGACATTTGAGAGTCCAACATTAATCAACTCTCTAATCTATACTATATAAAGGGGAAAACATACTTTGGTTAAACATTCAACTTTCCGACTTTACCGAACTTATTACAAAATTTTCAAACTCATTAATTTGTGCTCTTTTTTTAAAATTTTAAAATATGTGATCTATGAATAGGCAAAATCTTTTATCTACCTACAATAAAAAAATGTGCTCTCATCGTTGCGCTCAAACCCCCATGCATAAGGAAAAAGTGAGTTACGGCGGGGGCGGCTGGCGCGCCGTCACGCTGGGGGCAATGCCGTGGCCGAAGTACTGTCGCGTGGGGCATTGTGGGCCCGGCCCCGTGCACTATCGCGATCGGGGTACTATCGTGAGGCCCGCCTCCATGAACTATCGCGATCGGGGTACTGCGCAGTTGGCCGTTAGGGGCGAAGCCCCGTGCCTTTCCCATCAAATCTGCCCTGCCCGTCTCTCCTGGACAATTTCCAAGTGTTTCGGAATCCAGATAAAGAAAAAATAAACCGATTGAGGGCATGTCTTGAAGAGCTATGTTAGCTTAAAAAGCTCTTTTCGAACCCATATCTATTTTTAAGGCAATTGTTAACCACACCCCAGTTTTGGCTGTCCGCAACCCTTTTATATGAAGTATTACGAGTTTTTTTGGAAATACGCCTTCTACAAGCATTTTTAGGAAAAATGTTCAACACTAAAGTTGTAGATATCGTTTAGGGTATTTCCAAATTTCGTTATAGTTATGCTCATATTTCAATTCGGGCGGCAATACGTCTTGTGCGTACATTTTTAGCAAAAGTGTTCAACACGAAAGTTGTAGATCTCGACGATATCTACAACTTTTGTGTTGAACACTTTTCCTAAAAATGCTTGTGCAAGACGTATTTCCCAAAACAATACATAATACTTCTTATAAAAGGGTTGCAGATAGCCAAAACTAGGGTGCGGTTAACAATTGCCTTTTTCTTTTTCTTTTATTGAGACAGCTATTTCTTCCTCGACGAGCCCTAACGACGCGCGATCCCGCTCTCTTCTTCCTCGACGCAGATCCCGCTCTCGTCTCCTGGACGCGACCACCAATTGAAGGTCCTTCCACGACGAGCCAACAACTGTTTTCTCCTCGACGCGCGATCTGCCCAACCCCACGTCTGCTCCGGTGAAACCACTTTTCCCTCTCAGCTTTTCGAAACCCTGCCGAGCCCACGAACTTCCCGATAGTCTGCGCGCATCTTCCTTCCGACCCAGGCGATAGCATCTTCCTTCCGATCCAGGCGATAGCATTTTCCTTGCGATCCAGGCGATAGCATCTTCCTTCCGATCCAGGCGATAGCAGCATCGTGAGTTACTTATCTTCCTCCCGATCCAGGCGATAGCATCTTGAGACCGTTTAGGGTTTTACTTGTTTCCACTGTTTTCTCACCCTCTTCTTTTCCCGTTTCCGCCAGGTCTTCCTCGTTCCCATTCCCAGGTGCGTCAAGGGGATTTCTGTGGTTGACGCTCTCGCCGTCTGGTTCCAGCAAAGGTGAGTTCAGGATTTCCCCTTTTCTACTTCTATGATTTCCAAAAATTAGGCATTCGCACATCCGTGTTAGATCTGTGAGTTTTTTTACCTGGTTTTTCTGACTGCCTAGGGTTTTTTTCGCGCCTTCTTCTTTCTTCAGCACGATGAAGATCACCGCTATCATCGTTCTTAAGTGCTCCGGCGCCGGCGATTCCACTTCCACTGGCTCGGCGGAGTCGGTAGTTCTAGCCAACGCCTCAGATGTGAGCCACTTCGGTTATTTTCAGAGGACTGCTGCTAAAGAATTTATACTTTTTGTCGGTCGCACTGTCGCCAATAGGACGATGCCGAACCAGCGTCAGTCCGTTCAACATGAAGGTAGCTATCAGATCCACGGTGATCCTAAAATTTTGTTGTTGTTTCCGATAATTTTTATTATTTCTGCCATTCTTAGTAATTTTGCAGTAATCGGTTGAGTCATAGGGTATCAATGGCCTGTTTGGTGGAACTTGATTTAGATTTATATAGTAATATACCATGATACTTAGGATTGCCTGCTTGCAGGTAGAAAGAAACGGAAGAGCTTCTGTCCTCTTTCCTGGGATTGTTTTCTACGCCACATTCATGATAATTCTCTCTTCTCCTTTGTAGATGTATGAATGTTGACCTAGACTAGGGTATTTCACTATTTCTATTCAAGGATGCAGTTTATGACAAATTTCACGGGCAGAATTTTGGTAGAGTTCTTGGTAATGGGTCTTTGGTGACCACCCAAAGATGCAATGAATGCAGAATTTTGTGAAGCACCTTGCATGTTGTATTCTTTGATGGTTTGAATATTCCATGTGATTATTTTTCTGTATTTGTACGATCGGAAGTTCTGAGTGTTGGGCAGTGAATGGTGTGATGAGCAAAAAATGGGAGTTGCAGAGATGAGAATGCTTAGGTGGATGTGTGGTCACACGAGTCTGGATAAAATTAGGAATGAATGTATCAGGGATAAGACAGGAGTGACACCAATTATAGAGAAGATGCGAGAAACTCGCTTAAGATGGTTCGAACATGTACATAGGAGACCATTAGAGGCACCTGCTAGGCGTTGTGAGAGTTTAGTCACTAGACATGTTAAACGGGGGAGGGGTAGACCAAAAAAGATTTGGAATGAAACTATAAGGAAAGACATGTTGTACTTAGGCATTAGTGAGACTATGATTAAAGATAGGGCGCAATGGCGATATAGGATTCATATAGCCAACCCCACTATGGTGGGATAAAGGCTTGAGTGTTGTTGTTTTTGTATGATCGGAAATGGCTCACCCCATAGGAGGTCCGAAGGATGAGCACTTCTTAAAGAAATTTGGGCTTAAATAATTCAATTAGTGAAGCAAAGTCATCGTAAGTGGTCTAATCATGTTGGCCTTAATTCAAAGACATCAATGAATCTTGAACATTGCAATCGACCAACTTATCTCTCTAGGAAGAGTTAAACCGACTTGTCACGACTAACGTCTAAGTCAGTCAAATGGCCTCTCCTGAGTCATACTACTGCATAGTTGAGGACGTATGGCGTTTCCCTACTCATCCTCTTGATGTATATAAACCTATCTTTAGCATTAGAGAAGGGAGAGAAAAAAATGAGTGGCAGGGCTACAAAGTTCTCGGGTGTGCGGAGGGATATCTACTTATGTCCTCTTCTTTTGGTAGGATTTTGCTGATAGCATACCATCTATGTTGATAAAGGCACTCCTAAAGCTTCAGACTCATCAGACTTAGAGGTTTGCGCATTCGTGCACCTTTTTTGAGCCTTAGGAGCATAAAAGGCGCGCTTTGGTTAGATTTTTGTTGTGTTTTTTTTACAAAATAATGATGAAAATAATGTAATAACTCAATATTTTTTGTATGATTTAGTGTTTGTTAAACATAATTGAGCGTTGAGAGTCTTGAGACTTAGATAAGATGCAAGTGACCACATTGATTCTATTTTTTAAGAGATATAAATGATAGTAATGAATGATTAATGAGTAAAATAGATGAAGAATTTGATCAAGAAGATGAACTGATGTTCGATGTTGATTATTTAAAATGGATGTGGTTGTGCCTTGTCCTCGTTAGGCACGTGCCTGCGCCTTCAGCCTAGACTCCAAGACCCCTTTACGCCTTGGTGCGCCTTGAGCCTTTAATAGCTAAGCGTACCATAAACAATTTCTCCTTCAACATTTAGTGCAGTGAGCGTGGTTTTAATGAAAATCTAGAAGGAAGAAACTCAGATGAAAAAATTGCTGGAAAGAACGACGAGTTCCAATAAATTACCGGTTAAGGAACTCACCATCGAGAAGAAATTTTACAATGTTTGAGGAATCTCCAACACCCACTTCAAACCACAGAAGATCATGCATGTTCTTTTCATTAATCTCTCTCCAAAAACCACACTACTTTCTTCTGCATCACCCACTCTTCCCGTCAACCATCAAGTTTTGGTCTCTATCACCCAAACTCCCCGACTACAATTGAGATATGATGTCTAACAAAGCAAACACTTGAGATGGTGAAGAAACATAAGAATTTATCTATGTATAAGTGCAAGGCTCTCCTTAGACAACCTCGTCTTCTGCAAAGCTAAAGTTGCAGTCAGTCCTGCAAAGTAACTAAGAACCGAACATACTTTGGATTCGGTCAAATAAGCGGGGGAGTCGCGTGAGAACCAACTATGGTACCCTCCTTAGGGAATCTAACATAGAAAAGGAAACTGAGAAGACACATCATCTATTATGCAGACAAGGAAACTGAGAACCAACTATGGTACCCTCCTTAGGAAATCTAACATAGAAAAGGAAACTGAGAAGACACATCATCTATTATGCAGACAAACAGAAGAACGAGGAACCTTTTTTTTCACAATGTGACTCTGTAAGAAGGGAAATAATAAGAAAGAAAAAAAAGGAAATTCAATCAGATATGTTCAATCCGACATTTTCAACCTTTTATGTAGCTAAATGATATTTTTTTATATTTCCCTCTTAGATCCTCTATGCCCCTTCCCTCCATCGTTGCTATTCTCTGTATCTTTTTAAACTGGGTGAAGACGGCTTGATCCTTAGTTCTAAGGTAATTTTCAGCTTAACTCTTAGGAGAGTTGCATTCTATCTGCAGAGGATTAGCTCCTCATCACAATCTTCAAGACCTGATCTATCACAATTCTTTTTAGCATGTGCATGTGGGATATTTGGGATATGGTCATGATTTCTTAGGAGCTTTGCTTGCGTCTATCCATTTATTGCGCCAAAACACTCAAGATCTCTCTCGGTCATCTCTCAAACATGTGCTCATCAAGCGTTATGACTACTGCTATCCCGACAATACAGTGGAACGCCTTTATGGTGTTCACTAATCTGGCTCCTTGGGTAGCTGCAATAAACTCGTCATCGACGTACCGACCTCACGTCGGACCACTACATGGTGTTATTCATGTAGGGCCTCCTGCCACACATCCACTCCCACCTTTGCACCCATCATCCCACACTATCATCGACGCCACGGAGTTTTCCCATTTGGTTGAAGCAGTTTTTTTGTCAAGACCACCAATTTCCCTCGCTATGCCGCTTCTGCATGCCACAAAATCAACCTTGTCATCCACCCACTTTAAACCACCAGTCGTGGAACTCATTACCCATCCTTCACCCTCACCTCCACCTCAACTGAACCTCCCGAACCATGGAAACCGAAACCCACCCAGCCACCCACCCAACCATAACCTATCAAACCATAAGTGTATGACTTATGAAGCAAAAGGACCTGCTTTCGCTGCAAATAAACTTACTCACCCAACCATGGCTGTACTATGAAGCAACTCAACACGATCATTGACGGCGATGGGGAGGAAGTGATGTTAGCTGATTTTGAAGCCTTAGAATTGGAGAGCTAGTCCTCAGAGGTGTTCAGTGGTGCCCTCCACCGCCTTGATCTCCCTTGTTTCTCTATGGGCAACCTATCTGAGCCTCGTTCTATGAAGCTACTGGGCTCTTACATGACAATCCTATCATCATCATGAATTCCTGATTCACAACATTGTCAATATCTAAGGACTTGGTGACATGACTGCGATCGACAACGATCCATTCACCAAGGTTTGCAATGTGATTGGGCGACAAACATTATTGGTCCACTGACGGCTTATGACCAAAGGCGCAGAAGTCTGCCAGTTAGTAGCAGATTTATAGTGGTTCTCTACAAGATAATGTGTCTAGAGGTAGTTCACTGTCCGTCCCATCTATCTAGCAATGAGCTAGACTAGACAATTTCTCCAACTTCTCAGATCTTTTCTCAATAAGTAGATCTTACAACTTGGGCTCACAAAGAACCCTACCAACAACTCAGGTCTGTTACAAGATCTTACAGGCTCAGGCTCACAAAGAACCCTACAGAACCCAGACTCACACAAAATCCTACCAACTCAGATCTGTTACAAGATCCTATAAGCTCAGGCTCACAAAGAACCCCACAGAACTCAGGCTCACACAGAACCCTACCAACTCAGATCTGTTACAAGATCCTACGAGCTCAGACTCACCAAGAACCCTACAGGATAATACAGACGAGTTTGTTGTTGTAGAAGAGAAGGATTCAAGATAAAAGCTTTGATTGATCAGACTTCTTCTTCTTCTTGCAGATGTAAGCCCAGAGATCTTGTGAATCACTGAACCTTTCTATTGAATCTTCTTCTTAGATGATAAATGCACTTCTTGTACAGAAAGAAGATTCTTTCTTGTCTTCTCAACAAAGTGATGAAGTTTTTCTGCTTGAGCTATTCTTTTCTTCTTTTCTTTTCTTGATTAGAATCAGTATTCGTGTAAGAGAGAAAGTCAAGTCTTTTTTTTGAAATCGAAAGTCTTTCTATTTATATTCCTCTGCAATTTTTACATAAAGGCCCTTATTGATTATTCCATAACCAATTTGCCAGTTTGAAAATGTTGACAGAATTGACATAATATTTTATCATAAATGTTTTGCCGTTCTTAGAACTTGCAGAATATGGAAGTAATAATATTCTTCATTAATTACTGTGCAACGACTAATATAACATTTATTACTCCTTGATTAATGCACAAGATAAGCGGTGTGCACATTCCCTGCATTTCAATTTCCAAGAAAATCGGCGCATTAAATGCACCTCAGCATCTGTCACGACGATATATTTCTTCTAGCCGATATCGTCTTGATTGTCTCGGCGATATGTAATATTCATGATGATATCGTCGACGTACTTCTTTCTTCAAGACTTTACTTGATATCTCAACGATATTGGTTCTTCTAGACGATATCATCGAGATGTTTCTATCTATATGACTTAGACTTATTCTTCAAGTCGATAATATTTCTTCAAGACGATATCGTTTTGATCTTCTAGACGATAAAAAATCTTCAAGACGATTTCGTCTACATAATCTTCTACACGATATGATTTCTTCTAACTTCAAGACGATGTCTTTTTCAAGACTTATACTTGTTATCTCAACGATATTGCTTCTTCTAGATGATATCGTCGAGACATCTGAACTTAGCTTTCTCAACAATAAAGTTTCTTCATGACGATATCGTCGAGACTGGCTCGACGATATGTTTTCTTTCTCAACGATTTATCTGCTAAGTCTTGAGACGATATTTTGCTTAGTAAATTTTCATTACTTTTATGGTCTTGATACTAGTGATGGGGCTTTGATGCATTTCAACGATATATGTATCATCTCAACAATATGTCCAGTCCTTCTTGACGATTTTGGACTTGGAGAATTACTGGACATATAATTTATAATCTGCAGTCATAAAATATACCATCAAATACATAGTGCATTTATCATTGATCTGAGCACTTCTTCAAATCAGGAACATTGCTTGACACTGTTCCCAATATAGGAGATGCAATGTTTATCAAGCTTCAGCCATATTGGTAAGGGTCTATAACCACCTGACAATAGACGTGGGCATTAGGACCGGGCCCATCAGGCCGGCCTGGGCCCGGCCCGGTAAAAGACCGAAAGGCTCGGGCCTGAAAAAGCCCGATCTAGACCCGGGCCGGGCTTTGGGGGCCTAACAAGGCCCCCATTCTAGTTAGTTGCCCGGCTTAGTGCCCAGCCCGGGCAAAGCCCGGGCCCTAGGCCCGGCCTGAGACCAGGCCGGGTAAAGCCCGGGCCAGGCCTGGAAAAGCCTGGCCCGACATTGTTCCGTTGATCAACGGCTCTCAAAAGAGCCGTTGATCAACACAACGGCTCTTTTGAGAGCCGTTGTCATGATTCCTGGCAGCTGCCAGGAATAATATTTTTTTTTCATTATCATTTTGTGTACATGTCTATATGAGGATTGGGAGAACTCTGCGTTCGACGAACTGGGAGAACTCTAAAGTGCCAAGACTAATTTTTTTTCATTATCATTTTCGTCGAACTCTGCCTCCAGGAGTTCCTCTCCTCTCATTTCCCCGATACCAGCCCGCCGTTCGTCGAACGCAAATACAGTTGCGTCCGTTCGTCGAACGCGGGAGTGATTCGCCGTTCGTCGAACGTCGACACTCCTGCATTCGACGAACGACGCCACCTCCTGCGTTCGACGAACGCAGGAGTGATTCGCCGTTCGTTGAACGCATGAGTGATTCGCCGTTCGTCGAACGCAGGAGTGATTTGCCGTTCGTCGAACGCAGGAGTGATTCGCCGTTCGTCGAACGGTGGCACTCCTGCGTTCGACGAACGGCGACACTCCGATTGCCCTCACGTAGGGCCTGTTTTATTCATGCCAATTAGTTAATATATATATATAGGCGGCTGCGGGGCGGGCGGAGCCCGCCGATTGCCCTCACGTAGGGCCGGAGGCCCGTGCCGTTCGACTCGTATTTATATAAATTTATATTTTTATAAAATTAAATTTAAAAAAAAAAAAATTTAAATATGCCGGGCCAGCCCCAGGCCCGACCTGGGCCTGGACCGGCCTGCAAGGCCTTGGTAGGCCTCCTCCTCAAGAGGAGGCCTGGGCCTGGCAAAAACCAGGCCCGAGCCCGAGCTTTTTCCAAAAGGCCTGGGCCCGGCATGCCCGGGCCCAGCCTGGGCCTGGCGGTCTTTTTGCCCAGGTCTACCTGACAACATGTCAAGCTCGCGAACTAGTTCTTCGGGTTGTTTGACTTGTTTCCAGTCGAAGCCCAAATAGGCTAAATCGCCTACTGTCTACACCTCCCAACAAGCAGTCACATCCACCCGATCTTTCATGTTTCCTAGTTGAAGCGGGTAATGGGGGATCATCGATCTAAGGGGCCCTACTGACCCTCATGGTGGCCGAGACGATTCGACAACATGGATTCGATCGCGGACCATTGCTACAAAGGTGTGCCAAGTAGACCAAGTGCCGGTCACTTGGAAACACCTCTCCTCATTCGATGCTCTACTTTGGTGGTTCGCTAAGACTTTCACTGCAAGTTTCCAGAGTATTATCTTGGGGACAAGATGTAGCTAGTTATCTGCATTTTGCATTGTATATTCAAATTGGTCTTTCATTTCCATATTTATGTTTTGCCTAGGATGTTAGGGATATGTAGGAGATGTATGTGATGGAACTCTTTATGCTTGGAATACTATTGTGGAGCCTAGGATGGACCAAGGAAATCCCCTTGTGGTTTTCCTCTTCCCCCCTCCTGTACTCCTCCCCTTCATCTCTCTCAAGGCCACTGGGTTACCCAGTTACCCTAGATCTTCTTGGGTTACCCTAGATCTTCTGGGGTAACATAATGTGACAATTAGCTTAAGAGAATCTTGTTACTTGCTTATACAGAAATCATGCTAGGTCTGGGAATTATAATGTCCATATGCTTAGTAAGTCAACTTGTTAGGACATTGGGATCTAACTCAAGCTTAATTAGTACTTACTGGCTTTAAGCTCTGTGACATTTTTAAAAATTAATTGTTGACTCAAACATGAGTTATATTTTTTTAATATATTTTTTATTTTGTTTTGTAGAATACAAGGTTCACTCTTATAATAGAAATGGGCTATGTGCTGTTGCATTTATGGATGATCACTACCCTGTACGAAGTGCATTTTCCCTCCTCAACACGGTAAGACCATTTAATTATGATGAAGTGGCAGCATCTCTGTTTCTAGTGCTATCTGTGAGCAACAAGATGTATGCTACTGGTATTCTGAACTTGCTTGAGAAATACTGTTGCTGATTTGCAACATGGTTTAATTCTTTTTAATGCATGTTACAGACTCATTTTCTAGGATATTTTTACTTCAACATATCTTAGTATGTGAACTCGAGTAGTGGTGTATCTGATAGATAAATAATGTGCACGACAATCTCCAGTTTACATGGGGCTCAAGTTTTACCTGTCATCCACACAATAATGTTAAAGTCCGAATGGAAATAGTGTTGGATAACTGCTTCTTGCAAGTGTATGTGATCCTTCACCTATTTCATTTCATTTATGTTGTTTGTCCACTATAAAAAGTCTTTGGTCTCCGTAGAAGCTGATTGACAATGAATGAATGAACACATTCCTTCATGAAATGATTACAAGTGATTCCAGATTTATTATTCAGAGGGAAAAAAGCAATTGTGAAAACTAAATTTTTACTGAAAAATTATTCTATTCCTATGGAGTATGGACCCCAGGAGTGTTTTGTAATCTCTCTTTATATGCAGCTGAAACTATGTACTTATTCTCTTAATCGTATGCAATTTAATGAGCAATCTTTATCACCATTAACATCACAATGATAGGCTTATCCCAACTATTTGGGTTCGGTCGGATTTAGGAATCCCTATTTTCCATTTATTCCCATTGAGTACTATCTGAGGTGTTAAATTTAAATTACACAAATCATTTTGCACAATTAATCTAGTTCTATATCTCTTTCCTAATCCTTCAATACTAACTCTATCTATTTGTCTAATTGGCGCATTGCTGAACTTAGATAGAAATGATTTTTTATTGCCCAATACCCAGATCTATGCAATAATGTCGATTAATTGTAGTTTTACAAATAATATTTTCATGTCTCCACTGCATCCTCTTATTTTTTAGTTCTCCCATGGCACTACTCCATTTTGTGTTTTATAACGGAAATAATATAAAATTAGTCCCTAGACTTTACTCTCATTTTTTGAAATAAGTCTCAAACATTTTTCTGATTGAAATTGAACCCTAACATTTATAATATGTTTGAAATAATCCCTACTAACATTCCGTTAAGTAATTTAGACAGAATATGTCACGTAGACACTACATGTGTGCATGACTAGATAACATATAAAAAAGAATAAATTTTAAAAAAATTGTTTTCAAACATGTTATAAATATTTGAAATTTATTTTATATTAATATTATACTATTAATTGTCCAACCCTCCCTTGTGAGTTAGCATAATTACAGGTTGCACCTCCATATTTTGAAATTACAAAAATCTCCCTTTCAAGTTTACATATCATAACATGCATGCACAAAAATACCCACCCGGGGCTCCTCTCTAGGGGTATTTTTGTGCATGCATATTATGAAATGTAAACTTATAGAGGAATTTTTTGTAATTTCAAAAGATAAAGGGCTGTAACTTGTAATTTAGCAAAAAACTTATTGGGCAGGTCCTGATAAACGACTCTAATATTATAAAATTTAGCTTAGTTAAATACACTCACCTTTGTAATATGTTTGAAAACATTTTGTTTATCTAGTCATATGCTCCTACAACATCTATATGACTTATTCCTTTAAATTACTTATCGGAATGTTACTAATGGATCTATTTCAAACAATTGATAAACGATAAGATCAAATACAACATAAATTTTTCTGAGAGTTATTTCAAATTGAGGGTAAATTTAGGGACCAATTTCATAATTTTCCCTTTTATAATTAGATCAACCCATATCTGACACAATCCCTTTTTTCCACTTATGCAATATACTTCAATAACTTAGGGTTGTAGTCTCACAAGAATTTTTGCTGTAGAAAGTTTGTGCTTCATGCTTGCATTTTTTGCTGTTAAAATTGCATTCTAATCTATTATGAACATCAAGGACATGACCCTCTAGGTATTCTGACAAACATATCATCTTTATATATCAGACACAGTTTCTTGTTTGCATCAAATTGTCCGGATATGAGTTTTTTTACTTGTTATCAGGACATATCCGCATGTCTATTGAAATTACAGTTTTGTCCCACTCTAGATGGCATATGAGGAAATTTATCTAGGAGAAGCTGTTACTAATAGAGCTAAAACCTTTACTTTGAGAGTACTCTTTACTACTTCCCTTTTGTCTGGAACTGTGATGAAATACCTTGTGCTAATTTTATTGAAGTTTGAACAAGGATTCATTGTTTACACCACTGCATTTCCTTTATTGATCAATTGCTGCTTTATCTCTCAATTCTTGAACTTTGAACAAGGATTCTTTGATTTCTCTGTTGCATTTTTTTCATCATTACTTTGGCTGCTTTATCTTTGAATTCTCTTCATCATTACTTTGGCTGCTTTATCCTTGAATTCTCTTCATTTCCAAAATCCATTTAGGAAGATCAGCCAAATTGCAGTATTGGACCACACTAATTTCGAAGCATAGTCATAGGTTGGATCTCTATATTTTGAGTCTATCACTGGCATGTTTAAGAGTATGCTTATGAGAATGTTGTTCTTGGCAACTTTTTCTCTGGCATTTAGTTGTGATTCTTGAATATGTAATTTTTGTGATTTTTTCTCTTCTATACCATTTTTTTCAAGGTGCTAGATGAGTATCAGAAGGCATTTGGGGACTCATGGAAAAAAGTGCAGACAGATATTACTCAGCCATGGCCATACCTGGATAATGCTTTAACACAATTTCAGGTTTTTCTTCACTTTCTTTTGGGCACCAGTTTACCTGATATCTTTGCAATTTAAATACATGGTTACTGTCAGTAGAGCATCATGCTCGGTCTTCGGAAATGTTGTTATGCACATTCATTGGTGAAGTTTGACTATTTAAATCTCAGAGTGCCTTGACAAATCTGCTTTTCCGCTTCAGTGATTTGCTCTTTTTTTGTACTCAATTTTTTTAATATTGAAAATGATTTACTAAGTTTCCACACATCTAAGATCTTTTTAATTTGTATGAGAAAATATATAATGTACATTATGTACTATTTCTAAAATCATTAATTATGAAGTGCTAAATACATGTAATCCTGTTTTTGAAAGCCTCTCTCCAAAACAGATTTTAATACCAATACATATGAAAAAGTGCATATGGACAAGATATTGATGATTTGCCCATATGCTGATATAATAGACATTTTTTTCCATATTTTAAGGGAATCTTTTGTTAGAATTGAACTAAAAGTGATTTGAATCATTCAAGAATAGTAGTGCTATATAAAAAGAAGAGATCAAATTAAAACAATCTTATTGTAGTTAAATAAGAGAAACTGATGGGGAGCCATCGATAGTTGCACCCAAGGCGGGACCCACTTACACCTATTCGCGAAGGAAGAAGTGATCGGATCGCCGATCCGACTCCACGGTTGCGTCCGGCGCGCCGTTGCGAGTCGAAATCATATATAACTTTATTAATTTTGAGTTTGTTTTCATTTATTTAATGGCCGATCCCCACCGGTCAATCATAGCCGTTGATGGGGATGCCCTAGGCCTTTCTTTTCTTATAAATAGTAGTTAGGGGCTGAATAGGGGACATTGCAGAATTTGGAGATCACTATTTTCGGATTCCTGCGATCCTTCCTCGGTGCCGATGCCGTGGAGCCCTAGGTGACGACTCCTAGGTAAGTTTCTCCCTCCCAACATCTTCCCCTATCTTGTATCTTCATTTTCCACCCTTCTTCCATCCGATCCAGCCGCTGCCTCCCTCCGAACAGCCCCCCAAAACCCGCCGACCTGCTGGCTGTTTTCCGGGAAAACACTGTTCACAGAATACTGGTCGCGGTACACTGTTCACCGAACACTGTTCACCCGTGGCACTGTTCACCCGCGCTACTGTTCACCCGCAACCACTGTTCATCCGCCTCCCCCACGTGGATCCACTTCCAACCATTCCCAAAACCCTAGATCTAATTCGATCTAGTGCCCCCACACCCCGATCCGTTATTTCCACCACCGCATACCCTCACGTAGCCCGGGTCCGCCGTCAAACATCGGATCTTCCACCTTCCCACCCGGATCTATTCCCTAGTGGCCGGATCTATCCGTTTCCGGCCCGTTTTCCCCGTTTTCTACCTTGGGCAGCCACCACCATTGTTATCGTGCCACCGATTTCGTTTCCGATCGCCGATCTACACACCCGGACCCAAGTTCTTCAGTGTCTCGGTTCAGCCCTCTACTTTGTGAGTGTTTTGTTGTATTGCTACAGTGATTTAATATTACATATTTGGTGTGTTTCTCTATTTGTTAGAATCTCTACTTGTAGTCACTTGCCTATATATTATTGTAACTGCAGGTGGGATTAATTCGCTGCACGCTCGCTTTGGCCCTCCGATCCAGAGGAAAGCCGCGCTAAATCGCTAATATTAAATATTTCTTCGTCCTTTTGTAACTCTGTGTGGTGTTATAATTTCGTGCTCAAAATTTAAATCATCGGCATCACTGATTGTCACCTTGCACGTAGAGTTGGCTAGTTTCCCGTGGTGCACCCTCACTTGAGTTTAGACTTAGCGCACTCACACCCTACCCTACATCAAATTGGTATCAGAGCCCAAGGTTTGGGCCATCTATGCTCCGTAGTGGTAGGACTTTTAGAAACGCAATGTCTGATCACAACATCACTGATGATCGCACGAATAGTTCGAACTCAGGCGCTACACAAGCCGAGTTCCAGCGAGGCATCTTGGACCGTATGGACGCCATTAGCGCACAATTTCGGGATTATCGTCGTGAACTCACTGAAGTGAACGTCCGGTTAGGTTGTCTAGAAAACCCTAACCATACCCCTTCCCAGGAAGGAGAGCCACACGAGGAGAGACCAGAGATCCCTCCACGGCCTGATCAACGTGTTCACTTACGTCCAGAACCCCGGCTTAGAGATGATACCTTACCACCTCCCGAGCGACAGCTTCGTGAGGCTCCTCATCGTGGGGCTTCCCCCGTGCACCCACCAGACCCTGAGTACGAGGGGTACCCACCCCACCGATATCGGTACTAGGCCCCTCCACTAGACCCCCGAGCCCGCATTCCCCAGCACGGCCGACGTGACCCTGATCGGGATGATTATCTCGACCCTGGCCGCCGTGTTCGTGGGCTCCGACGCGGTCATCGCGACCCTGTCCCCGATGAGTACGTTGGCCCTGGCCGCCGAGAGCGAGGACCCCGACCCGCTCGACGCGACTACGCCTTAGACGATTATGAGGATGAGTACCCGGGTCCGCGCAGAGGAGGCGATCGCTAGGATTATGACGTCACCCGACGTATCCGCCTCGATGCGCCTTCATACGATGGTCGTTTGGATCCAAAGGCTTTCAGCGATTGGCTCCTCGACATAGACCATTATTTCGAGTGGTACGATATGACGGATGAGCGATGCGTCCGTTTCGCAAAGATGAAATTGATCGGGCAAGCCAAAGTATTTTGGATTAGCGTTGAGCGAGCAGATGAGAGGGACGGTTATTACCCCATCACCCGATGGGAGGATATGAAACAACGGTTGAAAGACAAATACCTCCCTCATTCATATAGGGATCAGTTATTAGATCAGCTTCAGAGCCTGAAGCAGGGCACTCTATCCGTAGCTGAGTACATGGCCCGCTTCGATGAGCTTGTTGTCCGGAGTGATATCTCGGAGGAACCCATTGCCACCGCTTCCAGGTTTAAGGCGGGCCTTCGAGCTGAGATTCGTAGGGAGCTGATTCCCCATCGGCTAGAGACTGTTGACCAGATATTCCAGCTCGTCCTCGAGTACGAGCAGTACCTTCGACCATCTGGTACGAAGCAGTTTCCCTCTCGGGTTGATTCTTCCACTTTTAGGAAATCTACACCATCTCAGACCACCCCGGCCGCAGATGCGAAAGGAACAGTCATCGCCACGGATGGCCAGCGATCTGGGGGTATCGTATGCTATCGTTGCTCTGGCAGAGGACATGTGGCAGCGCGGTGCCCCACGCGGAATCTGTTAGTTGAGGGTGAGGAGCCTGAGTTAGAGGAAGAAGAGGAGAACCCGGAAGAGATTAAGGTCACTGTTGAAGAGGGCTGGGAGAGCGATGCAGAGAGAGCCTTGGAGTTGGGCGTAGTCAGACGCTTTCTACACACCCCGCGTGTGGATGAGGACTGGCGACGTTCCACCATCTTTTACACGTATTTCCCTAGTGCAGGCGGGCCCTGCAAATTAGCCATTGACAGTGGTAGTTGCGTGAACATCGTAGCCCAAAAGGGGCTTGACCGTATGCTGGTGAAGGCAGAGCCTCATCCCCATCCTTACCGTGTTGTCTGGGTAGACAAAACGGCGATTCAGGTCACTCAGCGATGCCTTGTCCCGATCACTATTGCATCATTCCAGGACAAGGTATGGTGCGATGTCATTCCTATGGATGTCGCCCATGTGCTGCTAGGCCGCCCCTGGCTCTTTGATCGCGACGTCATGTGTTTCGGCCGTTCGAACACGTGTGTTTTTTATGACAAGGGGCGGAAGATTATGTTGACGCCCACCCAGCCCCGAGATAGATCCAAGGGCGTGGTTGAGCCATCAGTGAGTACGGGTACCTCTAGGCCCGTACACATCCTGAGATGTGGTGAGTTTTTGCGAGACAGCTCTGAGGCAGAGGTCATTTACGTAGTAGCCGCCACTCAGGCTACTGAGGACACCCCAGTTGACCACCCGCTAGCGGTGCGTCCCCTGTTAGACGAGTACGCGGACATCATGCCTGATGGGCTTCCGGATGAGTTACCTCCTCCCCGGGATATACAACATGCTATCGACTTGATCCCGGGAGCGTCTCTTCCGAACCTGCCCCACTATCGTATGCACCCTGATGAGCATGCTGAGCTCAAACGGCAGGTCGACGAGCTTCTTCGGAAGCAGTTCATCCGTGAGAGCATGAGCCCTTGTGCGGTCCCCGCCCTTCTTACCCCTAAGAAGGACGGAAGTTGGCGTATGTGCATTGACAGCCACGCCATCAATAAAATCACCGTCAAGTACCGTTTCCCGATCCCGCGACTCGATGATTTGCTAGACACTATATCTGGTGCCCAGATCTTCTCGAAGATCGATCTCCGTAGTGGGTACCATCAGATCCGAGTTCGTGAAGGGGATGACAGCTTTCAAGACCAAGGATGGTCTGTACGAGTGGCTAGTTATGCCATTTGGGCTATCTAATGCCCCGAGTACTTTTATGCGAGTTATGACCCAGGTGTTGCGGCCCTACATGGGCAAGTTTCTTGTCGTATATTTTGATGATATTCTGATTTATAGCCAAACTCAGGCCGCTCACCTCGACCACCTGAGACTTCTCTTTGGCACCCTCCGCCAAGAGAAACTATATGTAAATTTGAAGAAATGCTCTTTCCTCTCTGAGTCCGTCCATTTCTTAGGATTTATTATATCTTCGACTGGCGTCTCCGTAGACCCCGATAAAGTCAAATCCATTCGTGACTGGCCTGTGCCAACGAATATCCACGAGGCCCGCAGCTTTCATGGACTTGCCACCTTCTATCGGAGGTTCGTCCAAGGGTTTAGTACTATCATGGCCCCCTTCACGAGCTGTCTCAAGAAGGGCGAGTTTCAGTGGACCCCCGTTGCCACTAGGGCCTTTGAGGTGATTAAGGAGAGGTTGACGACAGCTCCGGTCTTACGGTTACCAGACTTCAGCCGAGCTTTTGAGGTCGCGTGTGATGCGTCCGGTGTGGGTATTGGTGGCGTGTTGAGCCAAGAGGGACACCCAGTTTCTTACTTCAGTGAGAAACTGAACGAAGCTAAGCAGAAATACTCGAACTACGATCGGGAATTCTATGCTATTGTCCAGTCTCTGCGCTATTGGAGACATTACCTCCTTCCCCGGGAGTTTGTCTTATACTCTGACCACCAGGCGCTCCGTTATCTTGACTCGCAGCGCAAGCTGGGACACTGGCATGCAAAGTGGGTCGAATTTCTGCAGGACTTTCACTATGTTCTCAAACACCGAGCTGGTGTTGAGAACAAACCGGCGGATGCGTTGAGTCGCCGAGTATCCTTACTGCAGACGATGCCCGCGAGCGTTGATGGGCTTGAGCGACTGATCTTGGATTACCCGTCGTGCCCTGACTTCGGCGAGATTTACACCGCCTTATCCCGAGATCCACCCGACCCCGTTGAGGGCTATCAGATCTTCGAGGGATACTTATACCGAGGCCCCCGCTTATGTGTGCCCCAGACATCCTACCGTGATTATCTAGTCTGGGAATTGCATGCGGGCGGAGTTGTTGGCCATTTTGGACGAGATAAGTCCATAGCTATCGTCGAGGACCGCCTATACTGGCCCGGCCTCAAGAAGGACGTAGCTCGTGTTGTCCGCCACTGCCGTATCTGCCAAACGGCCAAGGGCACTAAACAGAACACGGGTCTATACACTCCACTACCTGTACCGCACCGTCCTTGGGAGGACCTTAGCATGGATTTCGTTCTTGGACTTCCCCGCACTCTGTGGAAACACGATTCCATATTCGTAGTGGTCGATCGGTTTTCGAAGATGGCGCATTTTATCGCCTGCCGCAAGACGGCTGACGCGACCCATGTAGCGTCTATCTTTATGCGGGATGTCTTTCGCTTACATGGCCTACCCAAGTCCATTGTGTCGGATCGCGACGTGAGGTTTGTGAGTTATTTTTGGAAGACCCTATGGCACAAGACTGGCACCACTCTCAGGTTTTCCTCAGCATATCACCCACAGACGGACGGGCAGACTGAGGTCGTAAATAGGAGCTTAGGAAACCTGTTGAGATGCATAATTGGTGAGCGCGTAGGCAATTGGGATTTAGATTTACCTGTAGCAGAGTTCGCCTACAATAGCTCAGTTAATAGGTCCACCGGCTTGAGTCCGTTCCACGTTGTCTCCGGATATGACCCTAGGAAGCCCATTGACCTTTTGCCGAGTCCTTTAGAATCTCGCCCTAGTGAGTCTGCCGAGTCTTTTGCACAGCACCTGCACGAGTTACACGAGTCGGTCCGCCGAAAATTAATATTGAGCAATGATAATTACAAATCCCACGCAGATAAACATAGGCGAGAACAAATATTTAATGTCGGTGATAAGGTGATGGTTCGAGTCTGACCGGAGTGGCTCCCTTCGGGGCCTGCCAAGAAATTGAGCGCCGGGCGAATGGGTCCCTACTCAGTTATCAATCGTATTGGGACTAACGCCTATCGGTTAGACATTCCGGCAAGTATGGGCATTCACCCAGTATTTAATGTTGAGGACCTAACGTTGTACTATGAGCCTTATGGGTATGAGAACCCGAGCGGTGGAGATACACAGCCTCTTCCATCCCCACCACCATTCCCTGATTCCGCTCATACTTCGTCCTTGCCTAATAGCCTTTTCGATACACCCCATGTTGCCACTCACCCACCCGGGAATTCATCTCCTTCGGTTTCGCCATCGGCGCCGCAGATCGCATCCGATACCACCACTCGAGTGATGAGAGATGAGAGCATTACTGAGATCAGAGGCCACCAGTTTGTCCCTACTCCAGATGGACCGCGCTGTCGCTATTTGGTACATTGGCACGATCGCCCGGATGCTGACGATGCTTGGATACTCCCACCAGAGCTCGATAGACTTGCCCCCGGACTTCGACTTCAGTATGATCGTCTCCATTCATCGGAGATGAAGGCTTTTCAGTCGGGGGGAGTTGATGGGGAGCCATCGATAGTTGCACCCAAGGCGGGACCCACTTACACCTATTCGCGAAGGAAGAAGTGATCGGATCGCCGATCCGACTCCGCGGTTGCGTCCGGTGCGCCGTTGCGAGTCGAAATCATATATAACTTTATTAATTTTGAGTTTGTTTTCATTTATTTAATGGCCGATCCCCACCGGTCAATCATTTTAGTCGTTGATGGGGATGCCCTAGGCCTTTCTTTTCTTATAAATAGTAGTTAGGGGCTGAATAGGGGACATTGCAGAATTTGGAGATCACTATTTTCGGATTCCTGCGATCCTTCCTCGGTGCTGATGCCGTGGAGCCCTAGGTGACGACTCCTAGGTAAGTTTCTCCCTCCCAACATCTTCCCCTATCTTGTATCTTCATTTTCCACCCTTCTTCCATCCGATCCAGCCGCTGCCTCCCTCCGAACAGCCCCCCAAAACCCGCCGACCTGCTGGCTGTTTTCCGCGAAAACACTGTTCACGGAATACTGTTCACCGAACACTGTTTACCCGTGGTACTGTTCACCCGTGCTACTGTTCACCCGCAACCACTGTTCATCCGCCTCCCCCACGTGGACCCACTTCCAACCATTCCCAAAACCCTAGATCTAATTCGATCTAGTGCCCCCACACCCCGATCCGTTATTTCCACCACCGCATACCCTCACGTAGCCCGGGTCCGCCGTCAAACATCAGATCTTCCACCTTCCCACCCGGATCTATTCCCTAGTGGCCGGATCTATCCGTTTCCGGCCCGTTTTCCCCGTTTTCTACCTTGGGCAGCCACCACCATTGTTATCGTGCCACCGATTCCGTTTCCGATCGCCGATCTACACACCCGGACCCAAGTTCTTCAGTGTCTCGGTTCAGCCCTCTACTTTGTGAGTGTTTTGTTGTATTGCTACAGTGATTTAATATTACATATTTGGTGTGTTTTTCTATTTGTTAGAATCTCTACTTGTAGGCACTTGCCTATATATTATTGTAACTGCAGGTGGGATTAATTCGCTGCACGCTCGCTTTGGCCCTCCGATCCGGAGGAATGCCGCGCTAAATCGCTAATATTAAATATTTTCTTCGTCCTTTTGTAACTCTGTGTGGTGTTATAATTTCGTTGCTCAAAATTTAAATCATCGGCGTCACTGATTGTCACCTTGCACGTAGTGTTGGCTAGTTTCCCATGGTGCACCCTCACTTGAGTTTAGACTTAGCGCACTCACATCCTACCCTACATCAGAAACTGTTGTAGAGAGACGTGACTTCTCTTCTACTGTAAAAAAATGATGTTTATAATTACTTTTATTCTTCCAATTTGTTGCTCTTAAAATTATTTAGAAAACACATATTAGTGATCTAGTTTATGTCTACTAAGTTTTTGCTAGTTCTTTCTCATATTTGTAATTTTGTTTGTGGTGAATATTGGTAATTATTTTAGCAGTAGTCTTTTAGTAGACTTCTCACCATTTGTTGCTAGTGCTTTACATCAGGATCCTGCAGAGGCCGACAAGTTACTGAAAATTCAAAGAGACTTGGATGAGACCAAGATCATTCTGGTATGTTTCACTTTATTGACATTGCATATTCCATATATATATATATATTAAAATGCGCTTTGTCAATCCAGTCCCCATTATATATATACAATTATACATAGTGATGCATGAAGAATCTATAGGTGGCGGATTAGCGATGCCCTAACCCTACATGCAATGCGAAAATTCATGTCACGAATGCAATGAACCTAAACATCATCTAATGAAGGGTGGGACACGTGGATGTATGACTAAAATGCTATTCTAAGTGAGGTGCAGGGAGATAATTTTATTACCCTTCAATACTATATGTAACACATGCAAGATCCGACGGAAAATTCAAGATAATAATTAAAGATTAAATCCCCCGATATTTTTTTAAAACAAGGCATAATTATTTCTTAAGCAAAGCAAGGTTTGACTTTCCTCTGCGTGGAGGGCCAAAACAAGAGCGTGCGGCGAATAATTCCTGTAAATCACAAGATATCTAAATCAAGACTTCACAAATACTATCCATCCCAAAGAGGGGCTGCCGTCAATGGAGATCCGGTGATTTGTGGATGGTCGGTGTATGTCCAGGGAAGAGAGGGATGCTGTATGGTGGCTGGAATGTGATATCGCCGTAGGACTGCACTGAATTTTTGGTGCTGGAAGATTTTTGTGGTGGAGGGAGGTTTGTCTTGGACTTGCAGGAGGCGAACTGTTTAGGAATTGTTGGGGGTGTGACCTGTTTGCTGTTAGGGGAAATGGGGCCTTATGACAGAGGATGGGATGGGCGTCTCCTAAATGGTGGCTGGGGGTGTGAGTTCATAGGAGAAGCAGCCAACTACCATGGAATTGAGGTGCTACTTACTGTGGGGATTTAGGGAAGAATGCATGCTGCTGTTTGGGAGGAAATTCACGGGAGAAAGAAAAACAGGGAGGGTAGAGAGGGGTTTAGCGCTACTTGCAGGGAAGCCTCATGGGAGTTCAACGCTTGGTGGCTTTCACGGAAAAAAAACAGAAGGAATCGGCGGGATTTTGGTTCGGAGACTTAGGGCACTGCTGCAGGGAATTCTTACGGGAAAACGGTAATGGGATTCACGACAAATAGGAACAAGGGTTCACGTCATGATGAAATTAGGGGAATGGTGGAAAGGAATACAAGGGGAATCAAGTTACAAACCTACGGAGTTGCACCTTAGGGCTTCGCGGTGTCACACCACGAGAGATCATTGGATTCCGGGGATATCTGCAATGCCTCCAAATGGCTGCCCCCTCCTTCTATTTAAAGGAAAACAACGTAGGGCATCCCTTAGATCAACGTCTGTGATTGACCGTTAATATAACGGACCTGTTTACAATAAATAAAAACTGAAAATTACAATATAATATATTAAAAAACATGTAAACGAAAATCCGGACGCATCCGCGGAGTCAGATCGTTGATCCGGAGACGTTAAATATGACAGGTGGCCAATCGGCCCCGAACGGGCCCAAAACTTGTGCTCCACCGCGGGTTCACGCCGCCGATCTCTATCACATAGTTTCTGGGAAACAATTGAGTAATGCTAATTACGATTGAAAAGGATTTCGTCAGCAGTTTTACAACATGGGCCATTCATGAGTTGATAAAGTAAAACATATAGAATACTAGGACAACTAAAATATTTACTTCACGGACAATACACCAGAAAATTTATTGCTTGATCTATGTTTTTTTCTCATGTTCTTTTCTGCATGATACTGTTTTTCCAACTGTAGGAATAATTTCTCAGAATCTATAGTGGGAAGCATGTAAACTTGGTTATTGCTGCTCTGTTAGTGAATTTATGAGAAAACCTCATATAAATGAATAGAAGATAGTATTTGTCATAGATTTTGAGTTTTATGGCCATTTACCCGTAATGTGAGATAGTATGAGCTAATGGGTCCATTAATAAGCATCTGATTTTACTAAAAGCAGTTTACAAAATGCTAAAAGGTGCCAATGACAAGTTCTCACGCAACTTCTGTTCATTAGAATCTATAATATCTACTTTGCCATTTTCGGCAGTGAAAGAAGAGAAGAAACGGAAATACAAATTTAATTATAAAGTTATTTCCACTATTTTCTCTACATATTACAAGAGCATATACATCCTATTTATAGAGTGGAGAGGTAGAAGCACTACTCCAAACCAATATGTTGGACTAAACTTCCTAAAGGAAGAATGGGCCATTAATGGGCCTTACATATTAATAATAAAATTAAGTCTTGAACTGGGCCGAATTCATTTCCTTCAACACCCCCCCCGCAAGATGAAACATACAAGTCGTAGGCACCAAGCTTGGAAAGGAATTGGCTGTATAGTGGACGATGTAAGGCCTTTGTCATGATGTCTGACACTTGTTGTACAACAGGGACATGTCGTAAAATCAACTTCCGAGTTTGAATCTTTTCTTAGACAAAATGACAATCGACTTTGATGTGTTTTGTACGCTCATGAAACACAGGATTCTTGGCGATGTGGATAACAACTTGATTATCGCAAAAAAAGACTGCTGGAGAAGGAAGTTTGACGCCAAAATCAGAAAGAAGACTCTCTAGCCATGTAAGTTCATAAACAACATAAACCATTGAACGATACTCAGCCTCAATAGAGGAGCGTGCAACAACAGTTTGTTTTTTGCTTCGTCAGGTATCCACCAAAATATGTGCAGAATCCACTCGTAGAGCGACGATCATCGAGAGAGCCAACATACTCGACGTCAGAGTAGACAATGAGAGACAGAGAAGAGGAAGGCTTATACCTTACACAAGCCCTTGTCCATGGACATTCTTCAGATACCTGAGAATACGTTCAATGACCTGGAGATGAGAGTTCTGAGGGGCATGCATAAATCGATTAACAAGTCCAACAACAAATAATATATCTGGTCTTATGACAATGAGATAAATAAGTTTGTCAACCAAACGACGGTTGTACTCATGATTAGGAAGAAGCAAATCATTGTAGGATGCTTGGGCACATAATTTGTGATTGACACCCATTGGTGTGTCAGCGGGCTTACATCCCGAATAGCCTGCATCACGAAGAAGGTCGAGGCAATATTTCCGTTGAGACAAGACGAGGCCATCAGGATGACGAGGAATGTCGATACCCAAGAAGTATCAGAGAGGACCCAAATCTTTAATTTGAAACTGTGAGGCCAAATGCTTCTTAACCAAAGTGATAATGGGGATGTCATCCCCTGTTAGAAGAATGTCATCAACATAGATAAGAAGTACCACTGTGCCTGCTGGACAACGACGAATAAACAAGGAGAAGTCGGCAGATCTCCGAGTAAAGCCAATATCATAAACAACTCTGCTGAATTTGTCAAACCATGCCCGTGGGGACTGCTTGAGGCCGTGAAGAGATTTCCTGCGGTGACAAACCAGAGATTCCCCCGGGGTATCATAACCAGGAGGTTGTTGCATGTACACAGTTTCCATAAGATCGCCATTGAGAAAGACATTCTTAATGTTGAGTTGGTGCAATGTCTAATGTCGATGGTCCGCTGGAGAGATTACGACTCAGACAATATTGAGCTTGGCAACATGAGAGAAAGTTTCTTCATAATCAAGACCGTGTTGCTGAGTGAAGCCACGAGCAACAAGATGAGCTTTGATGCGCTCAATTGTCCCATCAGAGTGATGCTTGACGGTAAAATCCCATTTACAACCAACTGGAGAATGATCAGGAGGAAGGGGAATAAGGTCCCATGTGTGATTGGTCCATAAAGCTGCCATTTCCTCATCCATTGCCGCCCACCACCCCGGATGCTGAAGAGCCTCCTGCATATAAGATAGGGTGGAAATAGAGGACAAAGATGCCGCAAACGACATAAATAGCACCGAATGAGAGTGTGATAAGAAAGACGTCAAATCAAAGCCCAAAGAGATGTACGAAATGAATCACAAAACAAAATATTATCACCCGGACGATTAAAAGAAATGAAATATATATATATATATATATATATATATAGTACTCTGTCATATATCGTCTGTGATATATTGCCCGATATATCGGGTAAGACCGATATATCGGGACCCGGGGACCGATATATCGGGACCCGGGGACCGATATATCGGGACCCGGAGACCGATATATCGGGGATATTTTCAAAAACGATATTTTTGCTAAAATGCCGATGTCGTTGTGTTTTCTGCCCAAAACCTTTATGTCGGCCGACATGTCGGACATGTCGGCCGACATGTCCGCCGACATCTACAGCACAGTCTATGACAAAGTCTAAAATGATTATTCCTTCAATTCTTTCTCCATACCCATAACCTTCATGAATGTTTGTATAGTCTGTATTTTCCTTCCTTATATATCCATTTAAGTCTCCTCCCATGAAAATCCTCTCGGTTTGTGGGATTTCTTTTACCAAATCATTTAAGTCTTCAGAAAATTGCACTTTAATAGCTTCACTTAATCCTACTTGTGACGCATAAATACTAATCACATTAATAATTTCCTTTCTTACGACTAATGTAAGAGGTAAGATTCTTTCACCTTTTTTACTTACCCATGCAACTTCATCCCTCAAAGTAGTATTCACAATAATGCTTACTCCATTGCTTGTTTTATTTTTTTTCTTGTGTACCATAATTTAAAACCTGAATTGTCTAGCAATTTAACTTTCTGATCCACCCATTTAGTCTCTTGCAGGCATACAATATTTATCCTTCTCCTAATCATCGTATAACTATTTATATTACTTTTTTCGTTAGCGTACCTATATTCCATCTTTCAAACCTAAGTCGATCACAAATCTTACGATTTACTTTCTTAAGCCACCTAATATGTGAGGGCTCTTGCATATTTAACACTACACATGTCCTCTTGAAAGTGTAGTGATCCTTGCCAAGACACCGTATTCGGACCATACAACGCGTTCCTTACGGGGAACAACCTAGTTTTTGCATAATTTCTCAAACGATCTATATTCATAAGAGTGACTAAATTTTTACGTTGTCCGTCAACCTAATGCAACCCTCACCATTTTTTCATTCGGGCTTGGGACCGGCAAAGGTTGGTTTAGGTAAACACTATGCATTCCATAGAAAATTTTGTGACCATCATCTACACTGGCTGCTCGAAGAATCTCATTTATACCAATTTTGTTCAAAATTTGGGTTGGACATCCTAGGTCAACCCAACCCTTGTCGTTTTTATTGACTCTTGTAGAAGGGTTCAAAGATAAAGATTAATTTTCAGTGCCACCTCAAGTTCATCACAAAGGTCTGTAGGAATGAGACATTGGACAAGATTGTTCCACTGGACAGCTGTTATGTTATTTTCATCAGCCCTTACCACTGCACTTTCATTAAGAGCCTGATTGATGGAGCTGTCATGTTAAGAAAAACAAACAAACAAACAAACAAAATAGGCGCAGCTTCCTCACCTCCAAGAGAGGAAATACATGCGATAAAGTGCGCCGAAGCATGCGCTTTGCGATTCCCCTGTGCTTTGATATTTACCAGAATGCTTTGAGATTCCTCCTCTCAAAGAGCTTTGTTTTAAAACCCGCCAAGCATGAGAAGGTCATGCAAAAATAAACTACTACATGTAATGGGTTTAACACGCCATGCAAGCATGCACTTGGTAGGAATGATTGAAAAATAAAGACTCATAAAATTTCAAGTATTTGTATGGAGACAAATGATGACGATGGAGATGATTTATATTCGTTCTTCAAAGAGCATCCTTCGATGTTGGTTCTTCTCCATCCAAATTTTATAACTTGTCAAGTAATTGTTGTTTTAAACTTGTTGCAGCACAAGACCATTGACAGTGTTCTGGCCAGGGGAGAGAAGCTAGATAGCCTGGTGGAGAAGAGTTCAGATCTGAGTGCAGCTTCCCAGGTAATTAATACTTGCTTTTACATCTTTCATGAAGAACTTCCATCAGAGGCATCTTATGATCTTCTCATGCCCTTCCTTCCCCAGATGTTCTACAAGCAGGCTAAGAAAACCAACCAATGCTGTACAATACTTTGAACTCGCCTTTACAAAGAAAAAAAGATGGTTGGTGAACCTTAAGAAGCCACCTTCTAGCTTTGTTCGACAACAGAAGGCCGCGTCTGCGCACATTGCGGCGGCAATGCTAATCTCATTCATTAAACTCGGTATTCATAAATGGCGAATACAACTGTAACTCTATAAGAAATTTTGGTTGCTCCCATGCTCTGGGAGTTGGGCCGCCTTTTGTATGAATATGCGCGTGTTGTCTTACTAAGAATCTAATACATGTTCGAATTTATGTGGATATATAAAATATGAAACGGTGAGTTGAATGGAGTTCCGGCCTCTGGAAGCTTGCAAATTGCTGGATTCAAACATTTGATTGTTTGAAGCTAACAGTTAGCATGGGATTTCATTGAAGTTACTCTAAAATGAGGATTTTGTTTCAAAAAATTAAAGTCACGAAATAACTTTTTTTATTTTATTTTAAGAAATGCATGTTTTTTCTTTTGCAAGCAGCTGATTATCAAATTGGTCGGTGACGGCCATAATTGGTTCTGTGCAAATATATTTCTCTGATCTTTTGAGGAGTAGAATTATGTTTGCTATCATTTTCATTAGTCTTTGATTATGTTCATATGTTCATATATATATATATATAATTAAACAAGTTACATCTTTCAAGAAAAGTAATGATTATTATTCCTTGGATATTTGAATTTGTTAATCTTCAACCGCTTAAAGCATGGGCGGTCAATGATAACATTATTATTCTCATAAAAATAGATGAGCGCCCAGAAACAGTACATCTTAGGCAAGGAGCATTATGAGCAAGGAATTGAGCTTTGTTTAGGGTTTGTGTGGTGCGGAATTTTTACTTTGATGAGACGGTTACCATCACCCCCAAGAAAAGAAAACTAGTTTTGAACATAAAAGTGGACAAAGTTCTGTAAGTGAGGTTAGGCATTCACAAAGGATGGTTCTTAACCGCCACCGCCGTGCCAAGACGAAAGTCTAAAAACATTTGCCATTACACAAATTTACGATTATTTGAGATTTAAAATTTACGATTATTTAAGATTACAAGTGTTGGATTGATAGATCACAAGTGTTGGATTGATATACACCCTTAAGAGAATAAAAATTCTATTTATATGCTAAATTGTTTTAAAATAAAAGAGCGAAATAACATTTTAGCCAAAAGTAGAGAATATTATAATTTGCAATATTATAATTTTATTTCAAATGAAAGAAATCAAATAAACACAAATAGAGACATGATGATATTATATTAAGCATTCAAGTGTCGGGAAGTTCTGCAAGAGGACTTTAGTCCAAACAAGCGGAAACAAATTTTGAATGGAAGTTTGGTGGAGCCGAATAAGGCCACTAGAGTGGAACACGAGCTTGGACTGGCGTCGTCGAACCAGGCCACCAGAGTAGAAACCGAGTCGACAGTGGCCCGCAGAAAATCTAACGGGAAATACGACTCATGGATTGGCGCCGCCGTGAAGATGATCCGCCGTCGGAAGGATCATCGCGGTCGATGACGGTAGATAACTCTGCTGGGACGCTGTGTAAGACCCCAATTTTTTTTTGCAAAAACCACCGGGTCTTAGGCCCAGAACCGCCGTTTTGCGGTGACACCCTCGCTCGGGAAGGTCGCCACTACAAAATGCCGATCCTGCCGGCCAATTTGATCACAAAGAAAGTAAGGTTTAAATGAATAAACAAACTAAGTCCACATCACATATAATTAAACCATCAAGAGATGTCCACATACATAACTGAAACAGAAAGATACGATAACAAGGGCTTCTGCCCGATACAAAATAGCCTCACTACAAAGATCACTCGCGGAAGCAAATTAACTAAAACAAACACTCACGGATCCTGTCGTCTGTGCTCCTGAGCTAGACTGCCCCGCCTCCATTTGCACCGGCCTCTGGTGCTGCCCCGTCGTCGCAGTCTCCTAAAATGATAAGGTCCACCGACCGTCAGTCAAAATGACTCAGCCAATTCCCCACCCCTCCCCCCAAGGCTCCTATGCACCGTATGGGGAGGAGGAAGTGGAGGACAAACAAGGGGTAATACAAAAGCAGATGACAAGGTGAATTCTACACTACACAGGTGTATATATATAAATGAAGCAGGAAATAGAAAGCAGCATGGTAAAAGAATATAATGAACAGTAAGCAGTAAGTATAGTAGCAGGTAAATATTATAAAAATAACCATTGATTTATAGGAATGCCCATACAAACCTATAGACCAAGGGGTCGTTTAGCAGGGCCTATCGTATAAAAAGTCCCATACCAATTTATACGATAGGTGTCAGGGGTTGAATGCTATGTTTATGCCATGATATGCAGAGTATGTTATTATGCTATGATCATACAAGTGCAACTCACTCACTACGACTCTATGCGCATAGACCTTTAGTTCCCCCTTTTTGGAGCTAGCAAGACTCCCAGGATACTCCCGTAGTGGCAAACGGAAGCGGTGGGTTGGGCCTCGCCCACCTCTAGGTTGGTATATGCACTACCTAACCTAGACCTATCGTACGCCTCAATGCAAAACCGCGGAGCGCCTGCGTACTCTTACTGACTGGACCGCCAGACTTTTATAGCTAAGTGCAAATACCGCACTTGCCGAGCCCAAGTATCAACGTCGGTGCAACGATCGCCAACACGAAGGACCCACCACCTTATGCACATGCAACATATCTTCCAACAATTCCGAGCTACAAGCTCCCCGGGCTAACCCGCCCGTCACCAATAAACATCTCAGAATCATAAGTTCACCGGACTAAACCGGCTAGACTCCTATAAGAAAACCCTCGTAATACCCTACCTATATTAAACCTAGGTGCTCTAAGGTGCTAACGGGAAAAGACGATCTTTCGTCAATCCAGGACGACCTATCCCAAGGGTGGCTCCCCACCACCCTAGGACTCACCAAACCCTAATTACTCCAGGGATCCTCACATTATTACATGATTACCACTCAACCCTCACATCTCCAAATCAATGACCACCAGTTTGACCCTTAACCCCAAAGTTGCCAAATTGCTAAACGCAGACCACCCTTAACGATTTGATGCTCATGAAGGGAGGTACCTTAAATAATCAATTCTATGACCCAATACTTTTAGTGGGGGTCCATGCTACTTATTTAAGATCAAACCCAGAGTTTCATAATTTTCTCATCATTATTCATATTTAAAACAATTTCTCCAAAATACAACTTCCCAAGGTTTGAACTACAAGTGTACTTTTCTGACTTCCAATGCCTACCAAGATTGTTACATAAGTCAAGGGTACCTAGAAACCAGTAGATATAAAATTCTAGGAAAATCCAGCAAGATTTACTATTTTTAAAAATTCCAAAACCCATTTATTTCCAATAATTATTTCCAATAAATTTCAAAGGAGGTACCCTCATATGAACTCCAATCATTATGAAAATTTATACAGAGGTGATTCATACTAAAATATTCATCCCTACAAAATTTGATCATGCTCCATAGAGGTTACATTTGTAATTTCTACAAAGGATATATTTGCAATTAAATCCAAATTGAACTAGAGGTACCAAAATATCAATCCATAAATTATGAGAAAAATAATGTGGGTACATATTGATATGAAATGACATACAGCAAAGTTTCATGCAATTACAGAATTCTAACACCCTAAAATCAATCATCCCAAAAATTGCCAACAATACGAATAATTACAATTTGGACCTCCAAAGTTTTTCTAATGGTTCTAACAGAATCTTCCAGAGATTAATAACATTAAAACTAAGTTGGTGACAGAAGATGGTTAATTATTAAGTATTATTTCTTCCTAAATCCCAAAATCCTAAATATTTACAAATCTACCCAAGGATTTATTACCTAGGTTTGGCAACTCCAAACCCCACCAATTTCTCACAGTAGCATTCTCTGGAAACCAAGATCATCTCCCCAAAATTTCAAGTCAAACCATTAAGGTTTGACCCCTCTTCCTTCATTGGCCTCTAATTGCACCCCTTTAGGGTTTAACCTAGGGTTAGGGCCAAAACTTCTCCAAATCCACCCAAACTTCTTGTGAGGGTATTATAAGACTCATAGAGCCCAGAGGAGTCCATTACACACCTCTCCAAGGACAAACACTCCTAAGTCCTTCACAGGTCCAAAAGGGCACCCTAAGGTTAACCACTAGGGTTTAAGGGCACACTTAGCCCTAACTCCTCCAAAATTGCTCCTTGGGGTGTCCCATACATCCCAAGTCAGTGACCAAGGTCACCCTTTCAATCAGTGGGAGGAAGCCCCTCCACACTCCAAAAATTAGCTTAAGTTCACTTTTGCCCTAAACATAACCCTTAACCAAACAAATGTCCAAGGGAAACTCCCTACTTTTCCCAAGTCCAAACTACTCACTACACTGGCCAGGGGTCAGTGAATGACCACCCAAGATCCTACCAACATTTGGTGAGGAGTGGGGTTCTATTGGGTACCTAATTGGGGTGCAAATAACATTTAGCCCCTTTGCAACTTTCTAGGGTAAACCTCATCCAATGGCCACCAAATTTGGACCAAAGGTTGGCATGGGAGAGGGTGATGTGCACCCCAAATATGAAGCCATTTGGCTTGGTGGGAGAGTGGGGGCACTCACCCAAAGTTTTGCCTAAACCTAGGGAGCCTAAGGTTGTCTTGGTGAATTGCCCCACCAAACCAACTCCAACAATTATGAGATTTTAACCAGGGACCCTACTTACTCTCTAAGACCACCCATCCAAGTTTGGAAGGGTTTTGAGGTGTTTAGGGCACCTAATAGGGTCCCACAAGGATTATTGAAATTTTCCAAAATTATGGGAAAAAGTTCTCCAATCAATCTGATTTTTGGGCATGACCTACATATGTATAAGACTAGCCTACACCCCAAATTTCAAGTTATTTGGAGTTCTAGATTGGTGTGGGCATCAAAAATAAACTCTGGTTAGCCTTATGGACAGACCTCACCAAAATGAGTGCTGTGCCTTAACCAGGGCTCCAAATCGAGTGATCTCAATTTTGGATTAAACTAGACCTCAGGGGCTCCAACTTTGATGTTGGACAAATATTCCTTAGAGGCCTCTATGTATTTTAAAAGAATTAATTAAGCACTGCATTTTAATCACAGAAAATAGGGATTATAACTAAGGGGCGCATGAATCTTGGCGCAGATCCAACAGCGCCTGGTTATCGTCCCCGATAACCAACGGCTAGGATCTGCCGCGCCTGGGCCACCTTGATCGACGATTTCCCGGCCACCTGAGCGCCGCCCCGGCCGACCAACGCCACCACCACCTCCGTTGAGGTGGTGGCCGGCGGTGAGCGGTGTTTGCTCGGCCGGAGGTGGCCGGAATCGCGATCTGGAAGAAGAATCCCAACCCGATCGACGGGAGGCTTGGCTGGCTTGATTCCCGGCCAATTGGCCACGAAACGAGCCGCCGGCGATTGGGATCTAATCCTCAGAGGTCAGGGGAGGGAATTGGACCTGTTGATGGGCTTGCCGTCGCGTTGTCCTCGTGTACACCATGGGAGCTCGGGGTGGTTGCGATGCCATGCCGATTCAAGCCTACAACACACGAATTCCTCTGAGAACTTGGGGGTTTCTCTCCTCTCCGGCTTCTGAAGATGATGGGGGGGGGGGGGGGGTCGAATGAAGGTGATGGTGGCTTTAACCACCAATGCCATTAATGGCCTCTTCGAATTCCTCCCAAGGCCGGCCCCCATGCATTCCCCCTGCCTTAATCACTCTTGGAACTTGCTGGAAACTCCTCACAGTAAGCAGAGGAGATGAAAGGGAGTGTTAATGGGGGAGGCCAAGGGGTGAATCTCCTTAATGGCCATGAATGGCCTCTTTCTCTCACCTCAAAAATGGGGAAACCTCCATTTTCTCTCTCCTAATAACCATGGCCGGTTTCTCTACTCTCTCCTGAGTTTAATGCTAGTCTACTTAGGCTGGTTGACCAACCAAATGAGTTAGCCCAAAGGGATTGGGTTAGGTTTGAGAGATTTGACCTAAATTGGGCAATTTTGACTTTTGGTCAAATTGGCCAATTGGGTGACCCTGGGATGGGGCTTTTGGGTCCATTGGGTTCCAAATTAAGTTTAGAAACTATTGATGGGGTCAATTTGGTCATATGAGTCTTAGTTGACCCAATCTAAGCTGATTTGACCAAAATAGGCTAAATTGACTTTGGTCAAATTGAGCCCTAGGGTTGACCCAGTCATGGGGATTTTTGGTCCACTGGGTCCCCTATGACATGATAACACCATGGGTAAGGTCAATTTAATACGGTGATGGTCAATTAGGGCACTTTGTGAAGAATTGCCATTTTGACCTAAAAAGGGCATTTTGGTCAATTTGCACCCCTGGGGTCCCATGATGGGGCTTTTAGGTCTACTAGGCCTCTTATGGTATTCTAGACCTAGATGAGTGGTCAATTTGGCATGGTGAAGGTTAATTGGGTCTAAATAGGCTACTTTGACTGATTTGGGTTTTTGGTTGACTTTGGTCAATTTGGCCTCTTTGGTTGACCCCAATGGGCCCTTGGTGCCCTAAGGGGGCCCTTAAAGGGTTAGGGATACTATGGTGGGGTCAAATGGTCAAGTTGAGGCCCTAAAGTCCAACCCTAAGCTTGGTCACTGGAAATTGCTATTTGCAGTCCAAGGCACTTTCAACCCTAATCTTGCCTAAGTTAAAGAGATTTCTACACTACCAAGGCCTTGTCATGACCTTGTCAAGACAGATTCACCTGGGGTTCTAGCTGTCTGGGGGATGTTACACGCTGTCTTGGAAGTCGCCGATGACTAGGGCTGATCGAGGCGAGCGACCGGCGAACAAGGATCGCTGGAAGCTCCGGGCGGAATTCTCCAATCTCGGCCCGACAGAGGGAACGAGAAAAACTCTCGTTTCCTCTGTGATTTTGGACCGCTCTATGTTTTTTTGCCAAATTTATAACCTAAAGGTGACCTAAAGATGGTGATGATTTATTTTGACGGATGTTATGTGCAAATCGGTTTTGGCTACGTGCAAACCATTAAAACTCGCACTTTTTGAAAATACGTCTTATAGGTGCATTTTTAGGAAAAGTGTTCAGCATCAAAGTTGTAAATCTCGTCGAGATCTACAACTTTCGTGTTGAACATTTTGCCTAAAAATGCACCTATAAGGCGTATTTTCAAAAGACGCGAAACATTTCACATATATCTTGCGCATTTTGAAAATACGCCTTATAGGTGCATTTCTAGGTAAAATGTTCAACACGAAAGTTATAGATCTCGACGAGATCTACAACTTTGATGCTGAACACTTTTCCTAAAAATGCACCTATAAGGCGTATTTTCAAAAAACACGAGTTTGATGGTTTGCACGTAGCCAAAACCGATTTGCACATAACATCCGTCTTTATTTTAGGCAGAATTTTATTTGCCAACATATTGATTGCTATAGTGATTTTTCTTTCCAAAGTTAGATTATTCTCTTTGTTTAACAATGAATATCTTTTCTCTTTATTTTTATTTGTTATTTAAATAACAAAGCTTGCCTTTTTCTCCTAAACTATCTTAAATTACCGAATCTCTTTATTCAAGATTTTACTGGACGATCAACCAAATAAGTCGTCTTCAAATGATAATATGCGTGTGCAGAAATAACATAATAATATAATGGTGACAATAAATAACATAAATATAAAAATACTAGGGTTTCCCGCCGGTTGCGACCTAGGTTCATCAATTCTCACGGGGTTGAAAGATCTTGACCCCGTCAAGAACTCGCAAAGTCTGGTAGTGGTTCCCGCACAGTTGGGGGACATTTGTGGGTGTAATGTTGTATGGTTGAGTCTGACACTGAGTATTTCCATCGAACGGTGTAAAGACATCTACATCAAGTGTCGGGAAGGCGTCAAATCGAATAGACGGATCTGGTAGGCAAGTGTTTTCGTCGAGTCATTTTCGAGCTTGAAATGAGCCGAGCTTCCTCTGTTGTTAGCTTATGGTACGTGGCAGGAGTAAAATGCTGCTTCATAAAATGAAAAAACTCCCAATCTCCCTCTAAAAGGTATATTCTATGACGATAACGACCAACTATGGATTTATAAGTTTCAGAGGACACTTGCAGATCATTAGCAACATTGTTATTCAGTTCTCTTATATAATTAATGTGCGAGTGAGCGTCAAAGGATATGCGATCATGAAATGATGAAAAATGATGGTTATATAGATATGATATAAAAAGGCCATAAATAATTTCAGATTGGATTTTAGCGGTAACTCGAATTTTAGAATTATTATATGCATGTGCTACCTGTAGAAATACAAGATCCCATGTTTTCGAATTCGCTCTAATCAAACACCCGAGAAGCTCTCCCAAAGTCCAATTAAAAATTTTAGTTTGTTCTTCCGTCTGAGAATGAAACACGTTACTAAACTCGAGCGATACTCCAAATCGCCGCCAAAGGGTTTTCCAAAAATAATTTATTAAAAGTTTGATATTTTGATGACACCCAACATGTTCGCATATATCCGACTCAATGCTACAATAGTTAAAATTGATTCCAAATTTATCGTTTAAAATTTTCCAAAGAAATCCTTTAAGGCACGTGTCTCTATGATGAGTGAAAATTTTAGGAATCTTTAGCAACCTTCTAACACGAGTCTTCATAAACATATAGATAATGTGACAATGAATTTCAGTGTGCGAGCCTAGACTCATAAGGTAGTTAAGTGGACTATGAGTGTGATCACTAATTACAAAGTCAATTCCAAGTGATGACTCTAGTGTGAGTGACAAGTGATCACTAAACAAAATATTTGCGGCCTCAGGGGTAGGTATTTGTAGTAGACTAGGTGAATCGAGAAATGCCGATATCGAATCTGTGTCATCTAAGGTGAGTGACTCTTCATTATCACGTTCTTCTTCGATCATGGACTGGGGAAGAAACTTAGTGACGAAAGGTTGTGATATAGTGCAGACAAGTGGAGTCACAATATCTGTTGGGATGATCAGTCGAGGAGGAAGAATGTGAAATTTTCCGGATCTCGGAGTGAGCAGGAATAGTATAACTCAAAGCTCAAGCCAACAACCAGAAGCATATGAAAAACAACTTCAATCTTTATTGATGCTGGCAGAAAACTTCATTACAAGGCGAAGTATACATGACGAGACATGATTTCGCCAGTACACAAAAACAGGAGAAAAAAAACAACTGACAGATAACCAACGGTCTGCCTTCCTGAGACCGCCCGACCTGACAGTTCGCTCGACTAGAAGACGAGACCCCCCGAACTGCCTGCCAGCGACTTGATCAACACCAACTGAGAACCCCGCGATCTGCCACTGATTTTCCTGAACTCCAGCAACCCGCACTGTAAGCCGCGAGACCGCCCGAACACCTTCAGAAAAGAAGATGATCGCTGCTGCCCGCACAATCCGCAGAAGCTGCACAAAAGAAGATCAATCAGCAAGACCGACCGGTCACAAGAAATGAGACCGCAAGAACTAGCTGCGAGTTCTGCTTACACTTGGTGCGATAATTTTGCTGCTACAGTGACTCCTATTTATAGGCGTGAGACCTGATCCAGTCACCACCCTATGAGATAGAGTCACCGTCCCTTGATCGCGCGACCAGACCGGTCAACCCGCGCGATCAGCAAAGGATCCTTCTGCTTAGTGAGCTCGCCAGCTTCAACATAGACAAGGAGATCACCACTCCTCCAAGAAGCCGCCCACCACCAGTGTTCGCCACCCGATCTCCTCCAGAGACCGCGAACACACCAGACCGACTAGGGCAACAGCCCGCTAAGTCGACCAGACACCTGTGACCGCATATACCAGCAGATCGTGGAAGGACCAACTATGCGAACACAAACCGGAGACCGCGCGACTAAGAAGACCTTAGTCCGCGCGTACCATAGAGAAACCGGACAGCCACCAGACCGGGCTGCCCCCACCACGTGATCACAAGCACCAGATCGCGAGATGACACCAGCTCGCCACGCGGTCACACGACCAGACCGAGCGGCCTCACCTCGGCACCCTTGGACAGAAGAACGACGGTCACGCCGAATAGCCCGCGGCTAGACCAGAGAGGTCAGACCGCCAGAGGAGACCGCAAGACCGTGCGGTCAGACCAGACCGCGCGGTCCGCCCCAGACCGCCAACTCCACAAACTTCCACTTCAACATTTTCAACACCCCCCCTTGAAGTGGGAAGTTGAAAACAGTCCAAGTAAGCTCCTTAGCCGAGTAAATGACCCCTTCGCCAGCGCCTTTGTGAAGATGTCAGCAACGTTATCCTGACTCCGAACATGCTCGACCGAAAGAGACCCCTCCAACACCTTTTCACGAATGAAATGATGCTCGATCTCGATATGCTTGGTCCTCGCGTGACAAACTGGATTAGTAATCAGTTTGAGAGCACTCTCATTGTCGCCGCGGAGCAGAGTCGGACCCCGAACCTCCTCATGGATGTATCCTACTAACCTCCTAAGCCAGATGGCTTCTTGAGCTGCCAAGGCCGAAGCCTTGTATTCCTCTTCCGTGGTTGAGACCGACACGGAATCCTGCTTCTTGCTGCACCATGATATAG
Organism: Dactylorhiza incarnata; assembly: GCA_033032865.1. Classification (NCBI taxonomy): domain Eukaryota; kingdom Viridiplantae; phylum Streptophyta; class Magnoliopsida; order Asparagales; family Orchidaceae; genus Dactylorhiza; species Dactylorhiza incarnata. Next base: position 12,900,955 of record JAWHQI010000003.1, on the reverse strand, counting down.
TCGTGGGGCCCGCCATGAAGACGTATCCAGATGTCGACTTCCGATCATCCAAATCTCCCCCGTAATCAGCATCCATGTACCCATGCACCTCGAAGCCCGCATCCCTCCTGTAAAGGAGACCCATATCCGAAGTCGCCTTGACCTACTTCAATATATTCTTGGCCGCTAGTAGATGAGGCATCCGTGGTTCCGCCATATAACGACTCACCCTGCCAACTGCATATGGAATATCCGGCCTGGTAATCGTCAGATAGATCAAGCTCCCAACCAGAGCCCGTAACACCAGCGGATCTTCCAGTATCCTCCCCTCATCCTTGCGAAGTTTCATAGCCTTCTCCAGAGGTGTGGAAATGCACTTCCCTTCCTTCATTCCGAACCGCTCCACGATTCGCTCAGCATATCCAGCCTGGGACACCAGCACTCCACTTTTCTTCCTCTGAACTTCGAGTCCAAGGAAATGGTGCAACTCACCTAAGTCCTCCATTTTGAACCTAATGGATAGCTCGGCCCGAAGATTTGCTACCTCCACCTTCGAATTCCCTGTCACGATCATATCGTCGACGTAAAGCAGCACGATGACTTGAAGCTCCCCGCTCTTCTTGACGAACAAGCTTGAGTCTGAGTCTGAAGCACCAAACCCACAGAATTAGAGATATTCTGCTATCTTTCCATACCACGCCCTCGACGCTTGCTTCAACCCATACAAGGCCTTCTTCAACTTGCAGACATGCTCCGGAAAATCTTCAGATACGAAGCCTGGCGGCTGAACCATGAAGATGTCCTTGTCAATCTCTCCATACAAGAACGCATTCTTTACGTCGAGCTGCCAAATCTCCCACCCCCAACATGTCGCCAAGGCAATCACAACCCGAACTGAAGTCATTTTTGCCACCGGACTGAATGTCTCCTCATAATCCTCACCGTATTGCTGCGAGAATCCCCGAGCCACAAGGCGAGCCTTGTATCGCTCAATACTGCCGTCAACCTTCTTCTTGAGCTTATAAACCCACTTGCATGTCACATGGGTGATACCCTTGGGCCTGGGTACCAGAGACCATCTCTCATTCTTCTCAAGAGCACTCATCTCTTCCTGCATAGCTGAATCCCACTGTTCCACGCCTTTGGCCTTTTCAAAGCTCGACGACTCCCTCTCATCCAAGGGACCAGCAAAGAAACACGAGACAAAGCTCACCATGTTTCCTCCTGTATAGCGATCAGGGGCAATGATGGTTCGCTTTGATCTCCGCAACGCCTTCCCCTGACTCACAGTATCTTCAGCTGCTTCTTCCCTAGCTCCCCTTCCAGACGTACACGGAGCATCGCTCCCCCTGCTTCCTGATCCAGAAGCCTCCGCCTCAGAACTAGATATTGATGGACCACCTGGTGACACAGGTAGCTCCACCTGAAGATTTTCCACAGCTTTCTCTGGCTCCTCCACCCTGCTTTCTGGCAGCTCAACACCAGAACTTCCCTTGTAAGACGTCACCTCGTCGAACACGACGTCACGAGATACAACAAATCTTTGCGTCTCTGGGTCCATGCACTTCCAGCCCTTCTTCCGATCATCATAACCCACGAAGACTAGCTTCCTTGCTTTCGCATCTAGCTTCGTCCGAAGCGCATCTGGAATGTGCACATAGTAGGTGGAGCCAGACACCCAAAGGCGCGCCACGCTTGGCTTTTCCTTGAACATCAATTCATGCGGGGTCTTCATATTGATGGGACTGAGAGGCATCCGATTTATGACGTAGGCAGCACAAGACATTCCCTCCGCCCATAAGGACTTTGGGATACTCTTGGCATGCAGCCAACACTTGCAGGTCTCCGTCAGATGACAGATCTTCCGCTCAGCAACTCCGTTTTGTTGTGGAGTATGCGCACAAGTAAGCTCCCTCCGGATGCCTGCCTTCCTGCAAAAAGTAGAGAACTCACCAGAGGTGAACTCCCCTCCGTTGTCAGTCCTCAGCTTCTTAACCCGTAGGCCAAGCCGACCCTCCACGAGCTCCTTGAACTCCACGAACTTGGCAAACGCCTCCGCCTTCTCCTTCAAGAAATATACCCAGACATATCTGGTGTAGTCATCGATCAACACCAGCATATATCTGCTGCCTCCGAGGCTTGGGGTAGCAGTCGGTCCCATCAAGTCACCGTGGATGCATTCCAACGGCACACTACTCCTTGTCTGCGACTTGTCAAACGGTAGTCGATGAGACTTTCCGAACTGACATCCCGCACAAACATGACCGTCTCCGTAGGAAGATAGACAAGGCAGACCCTTGACCAGACCTCTCACCGCCATAGCCTTCAGCTTATCCATACCTACATGCCCCAACCTCTCGTGTTATATCACGACACTATCATTCGTCCTCATCTTGTCGACATAAGAACTTGTCGATAAAACGAACAAGTCTTTTGCCCTTCTCCCCACATGAACGACCTCAGCCTTCACCGCCTCCACATTTCTTAGAAACTTCACTTCTGTTGGGCCGAACAGAACGTGATACCCATCGTCAACAGCGTTGGTCATAGAGAAGAGGTTTTTCCTCATTCCGGGCACATGATAGACATTCTTCAACGTTAGTGGCCCTCTATCACTGCCCAAAGAAACAACCCCAACCTTCTCGACACTATGCACGGTGTTATCAGCAGTTATTATGGCATCGTTACCTGAGTAAGGCTGCGCTGAAGTAAGCTTCGACTCGTCTCCGGTGAGATGATGACCACACCCCGAGTCCACAATCCAGTCCTCCTGATAGTTGATAGTAGCCGCAGCTCCAACAGAAGCCGAGAAGGCTCCTCCCCATCCTCCATCATTCTGTCTGGACTCAGCTTCCTCCTTTCCTCCAGCAGCATGTCCCGGCTGAAGATTCACCCGGCAATCCTTCCTGATGTGACCAATCTACCCGCACCTGAAGCACTTGGGACCTTCTCCCTTCTTATTTCCTTCAGCCTTAGGAGCATATCCCCTCTCCTGCTGTCCAGAAGTTGAAGCCCCATTGCCTCCTCCAGCGGTCTTCATCTTATCCCACTTCTTCTTCTTTCCTGTGAAGAGAACTTCGCCATCTCCCCCAGACACTAACACCCCCTCCATCTGCTTTGCCAGACTCTCCTGCGACGCAAGCAGATTTTCAAGCTCAAGCAGAGATGACTGATTTGCCCAACCCTGCACCGACGTCACAAAGGCAACATATTCCTTCCGCAATCTACGGATGATGTGTCTCTTCAGCTTCGCCTCAGAAATTGGCTCATCAGGATCTAGCGTTGAAATCTCGGCGCACAAGTTCTTCATCTTCAAGAAGAACGTAGAGATAGAAAGATCACCTTGAGCCGATCTAGCCAGCTCATTTTCCAGGAATTGAAGTCTTTCCACATACTTCTTGTTAAACAGCCCATCCAGGGCTCTCCAGATCTCTGCAGCTGATCCACATCCCAAGATGTGATCAAACAAATCAGGTGATATTGCCCTTTTCAGAGCGAACTCTGCTTTGGCATTAATCCGCCTCCCGTTCCTCACCTCATGACCGTATCCCCAATCAGAATAACTTCCTCCGTGCTCTCTCCTCCAACCACCTACCAGAGGTCCTCACCCAGAAAATAACTCTGCATACAAGACCTCCACTTCTTAAAGTTGGTCGAGTTTAGCATCTCAATTCCAAGACCCCTTGCTTCCATGGCTCTACTATTGGTTCCTTCTTCACAAAGGCGATGCCAACTATGAGTTAATCACTGCTATATCCACTCCAACCTCGGCTCTGATACCATGTGAAATTTTCCGGATCTCGGAGTGAGCAGGAATAGTATAACTCAAAGTTCAAGCCAACAACCAGAAGCACATGAAAAACAACTTCAATCTATATTGATGCTAGCAGAAAACTTCATTACAAGGCGAGGAATACATTGCGAGACATGATTTCGCCGGTACACAAAAATAGGAGAAAAAAAACAACTGACAGATAACCAGGTCTACCTTCCTGAGACCGCCTGACCTGACAGTTCGCTCGACTAGAAGACAAGACCGCCAGAACTGCCTGCCAACGACTTGATCAACACCAACTGAGAACCCCGCGATCTGCCACTGATTTTCCCGAATTCCAGCAACCCGCACTGCAAGCCGCGAGACCGCCTGAACACCTTCAGAAAAGAAGATGACCGCTGCTGCCCGCACAATCCGCAGAAGCTGCACAAAAGAAGATCAATCAGCAAGACCGACCGGTCACAAGAAATGAGACCGCAAGAACTAGCCGCGAGTTCTGCTTACACTTGGTGCGATAATTTTGCTGCTACAGTGGCTCCTATTTATAGGCGTGAGACCTGATCCAGTCACTGCCCTATGAGATAGAGTCACCGTCCCTTGATCGCGCGACCAGACAGGTCAACCCGCGCGATCAGCAAAGGATCCTTCTGCTTAGTGAGCTCGCCAGCTTCAACATAGAGAAGGAGATCGCCACTCCTCCAAGAAGCCGCCCACGACTAGTGTTCGCCACCCAATCTCCTCCAGAGACCGCGAACACATCAGACCGACTAGGGCAACAGCCCGCCAAGTCGACCAGACACCTGTGACCGCATATACCAGCAGATCGCCGAAGGACCAGCTATGCGAACACAAACCGGAGACCGCGCGACTAAGAAGACCTTAGTCCGCACGCACCATAGAGAAACCGGACAGCCACCAGACTGGGCTGCCCCCACCACGCGATCACAAGAACTAGATCGCGAGATGACACCAGCTCGCCACGCTGTCACACGACCAGACCGAGCGGCCTCACCTCGGCACCCTTGGATAGAAGAACGGCGGTCACGCCGAATAGCCCGCGGCTAGACCAGAGAGGTCAGACTGCCAGAGGAGACCGCAAGACCGTGCGGTCAGACCAGACCGCGCGGTCTCCCCGCAGACCGCCAACTCCACAAACTTCCACATCAACATTTTCAACAATGAATCTCTTCCTCCTGGAGCTGAGGCTCAGGAAGAAGCTCCTCGACTGAAGGGGCACCATGGTGGAGATAGGTGAGGCCAATGTAATCGCAAGGGTGGTAGGACTAGGGGAATCTATGATCATACTAGTGGGGGCAATGATGAGACTAGAAAGAGGTTTATAACTAGACCTAAGTTCAGACTCTACTCTATGGGCCATACTAGAAACTTCATCTAAATCGCGGTGAGTGTGCAACTCTAGTTGATCTCTAATGGAGTAGTGTAACCCATGCAGGTAACGGGATACAATCATCTCATCACCCTCCTGAATATCTAGTCTAGATTGAAGGGCTATAAATTCATTAGTGTACTCATCAACCGACAATCCTCTCTATTGTAGACTTTGGAATCTACAATATAAAGTTTGGAGGTAGTCGGGGGAGACATAACACTTGCGTAACTCCGTTTTAAACTCAACACAAGTAGTGATTGAAAGAAACCAAAAATTATCTCGCATGCGTTTGAGTTGCTTCCACCAAGCGAGTGCAGGTCTCTTAAGTCTATGAGTCACATACTCAATTTGCATACTCAAAGGTACTTGATTCCGACTCATGAAACTTTCCATGTTATGACACCATCTTAGACAATCCTCAGGTCCTAAACATCCGTCAAACTCACTCGGTTGTGTGTGCCCTAAGCACTAAGGATCAATGTGCTTGTAATGCCACGAGTGTTTTATATTGACGAGAGAAGCTACCATTTCAGATAAATTTTTAATTCGAACATTTAAATATTTCATGCTATTTTCTAAACCAACGTGATTGGGTTCGGGCCCTGTTAGGCTCAGGCTAGGCCCATGCCAGAACTAAGGGGGCTCACCAGGCCCCTTATTTGGGTAGAGCCCAACCTGGTGCCCAACCCGGGCCAGGCCTAGGCCCTGCAAGGCCCAGGGCCAGAATTATGGGGCTCCTGCGGGGGCCCCACCCCAACATTTAAATTAAATGTTGGGGGTGCCACACCAACATTAAATTGTTGGGGCCATGCTCCAACATTAAATTGTTGGGGACATGCTACAACATTAAATTGTTGGGGCCATGCCCTAACATTTAAATTGTTGGGAATGGCCCCAACATTTGAATGTTGGGAGGCCAGCTTGTGCTAGCCCCCCAACTGGCATTTGGCAGCACAAGCTTCCAAATGGCAGCTCCTGCTGCCATTTTGAGGGGGAGCCAACCAGGCTTGGGCCTGGGCCTGCTTGGCTGGGCCTGGTCTAGTAAGGTCTCCCAGACCCCTCTTTTAAAGAGAGGCCCCCGGTCCTGAGGGGCCCGACAGATATAAAACCCAGGACTGGGGAGCCCGGGCCTAGCCTGGGTCTACCAGGCTTTTTTTGCACGCCTATAGAGCATGAGAGGAAGATAATCTATAATGATTCCTCAACTGGATAAGTCCACTCTTCCACAAGGAGTAGGATGCCTCTTCATGACAGTTATGGAATCCCACCTTTGATAAACAACTTCTACAAAAGTTCGAAGTCTTTTTTACAGAAGAAGACTCTTAGAAACTTGGCTCAGAGTCTTTTGTGAGACGGTTCTTAGAAACTCTTAGTCAGAGTCTTTTGCGAGAAGACTCTCAGATATTTTTGGGATTTGATGAACGTTGAATTTTATTTTCCACAATGTAGGGATTTTGATGATGATTGAAACCCTTTGAACTATTTATGTGTATCTAGAGATCAAGACAAGTCTCTTATTCCTCTTTAATACTCTTTAGCTCCTTATTTTGAGAACATATGCATTCAAAAGGCACACAAAAAGTTCTTTGTAGATTGTTTTTATCTATATCGTTTCTTCTTTCACCTTCATCTACTCATGCACTACTCATCGTTGTTGATTATTGTTACATTGAGAACTTATACATCCTTGTAGAACCTTCTTCAACATATGAAAGTTTTTGTCTTCTTCCATAGTAGATCTGCATAGGATTAACAAGTACTTAAAAGAAACAATTTCTTATTCCAGCATGTCTTCCTTTTTGCCACGACAATTTGATTTAAAAGGTTCTTAATCGCCGGTCTCATGATCAATGACCAACGATCTCATCCTTCAGCAGTTCGACAATTTAGCATCATTTTTCGATCGACAATCAAGTAACTTGGTCAACAGTTTCTACTTGAAGATAAGATATTCATTCATCATTTTTCGATCAGCTAGTCGTTTGATGATTACATAACTTGGTCGACAACTGCTACTTGATGATCATACATCTATTTAGAAATCTATTAATTATTCTTCCACCAGCAAGTCAATCGACAATCAAGTATCTTGGTCAACAAATGGTACACGACGGTCAGAGATCAGAGTTATCTTCTCTAAAGTCTAAAGTGAGGCGATCGACTACTCGATGATTCAGTTATCGGTGGACGACAATTAACAATCTGATATTAACTTCTAAGAGCTATTGAATGTCTTACCATTTTACATAGTTATGTGCATCAAATCATCATTATTTTTTCTCAACACGCCCAACATCAATCAAATACCTCTAGTCGCCATCTAACATGCTTTCAATGTGTAAATTACCTAGACCTTGAGAATAGTGTTTTTCTTCTTCTTTTTAAGTAAGTTGTGGTTAGTTATTTTATACATTAAGTTTCTATCCTATTTGGTCGGTTACGACGAACCACTCTTGTAATGCAAATAGTGGCCCTTATGCATCACCCAACCATTGATTTTTTTTTAATTTTTGTGTGTGAGAGCATTTAGAATGCTATTTTCTGGCTAATAGGGCATATAACAAATCTAGATAAAAGGAAAGGTTCAATGTTCCCCAACTTCAGAACAAAACCCTAAATTGACCTCAATGAGTCATAAAGTGAGTTCCTAACCCGTCTCAATCATTTGTAGCAAACTCAAGAAAAATAAGCCCCACATAGCTTTCGACCAGTAACATGTAATGCTTAAAAGTTAATTGAAACTTGCAACATTGAAAATCGTAGGAGCTCCGGGCCCGACCAAAATCATAAGCGAAATCCATCAGCCAAAAACTACAGATGCAACTAGAATCCAGTCCTTCCTACTCGAAATTAATCAAATCTGATTACCTATTTCAAGATCATGCCAGGGATGCGCGGCTACGAATCTCCTCGACATGGATGAGAGAATCCTCTCATTCAGCTTTGGCGCAGAATGATTCTCATCAGCGCCCGTCCTATTCTCTCGACTAATCAATTAAAAAAAAGATGTAAAACACCATCGCCCACCACAAGATGTACATTCGATGATTAATAGAGGAAAACCCGTGGCGTCTGCTCCGATATCGAAGCTAGACATAGACATCAGTATCTAGAAAAGTAATAGAAATCGACAACGTCATTATTCCCGGTGTGAAGCCATTTTGGAATAACCTAGCTCTGATACCACTTGTTGGATCTATAGGTTCCCTTAGAGGAGGGTGAATAATGATTTTATGAAATTTAATACTAAATAAAAGTATTAGTCTTTATCAAAGAAGTTTTGAAATATTTTATAAAAAACTATATTTTACTATCTCAGAAAAGATTATATTGAAGATTATTTTTAAAATAAACCGTAATTCAATCTTTCTTCCAAGCTTTTAAGAACCGGACCGGAGATCGAACCGGTCAGATCAAAGGTTCAAGGTCCGACCGGTTGGACCGGTCAGACCGGAGTCGAACCATGATGTCATATTATACTATTATTTAATTTAGTAAGCATTTAAAAGTATAAAATTATAAAACAAAGTAACAAACTATATAATCTTTAGAGCAAAAATTATGTTGTTTTGTCAAAATATTTTACAACATTAGATAATAATGTTTTGTGTCAAAATATATTACAACATTAGATAATAATGTTTTGTGACATTGTTACACAAAATGATTGTCTCAAAATGAAAATACATAGTAATGATTGTCACACAAAATGATTGTCTCACATTAGATAGTAATGAAGTACAAGTACTAATATTTAATTATTTATCACCAATTCAAATCATAGCTTAATGAGTCAAATCCTCCGCCGAAGTCATTGCCAACACCATCAAAATCCACAGTACGCGCATCTCTAAAATTCTCCAAGTCGGTGTGTTCAACAAATGGTTCATTAATACCAATTTGTTCATCATCTGCATAAAACAATATATGTATAATTTAATTATCAAACAAGTAACAACATATATTTAAACTATACAATTAATCAATTATACAAAAATATTGGCATGCACATATACACTTACTTCGAGTTTGTTGTGTAGTATTAACGTTTTGTTCTGCAACTATTGGGAGAGCGTCTTTATTATAAATTTCATTTTCTAGATCATCATATGTAGGCCTGTAATGGTTCGGCTTGATTTAGTTTTTCAGTAAAACCGTACACCGAACCATCCCTATGTGGTTCCAAAAATTTGGAACCGAACTGAACCGCCAAAACATTGAAACCGAACCAAACCAAACTGAATGGTTCGGTTCAGTTCGGCTCGGTTTTGGTGATTTAAATAATGTAATACAAGCTGAAAACATGAATTAAATAATGTGATGCAAGTGATGCCTGAACAGTGAACACAATTCCTAATTTCCTATCACCTAACCATTTCACAACTCCAAAATCAAATCTTTTAATTGACCAATAATATATAAAAAAAAGTTGACAATTTAGATGTATTGTTATTCAAGCTGAAAACATGAATGAAAAATGATATATTCATCAACATTGTTTGTTTGGAGAAAGATCTAGATTAGAGAAGTATTCATAGGACAAAAATTACTCTATCATGTGCCACAAGAAACAAACATACATACCTTTCACATTTTCCTGTAAGCACAAATAGTCAATTTAATTGTGACACGAGATACCAATTGCAATCTAAGCACATTGGGATGAGGAGAAATCAACAACGTGGAGCATTTCAGAAAGCCTAGGCCCATCCGTCCAGGAGAGTTCCGTACTTCGGGAATATAAAATATAAATATACTACGTTTTAATGAAATATAAAAATATAATATGAGATGTAATTAATAGTTTAATGAAATATAAATATACTACGGTTCACTATGAGTCTTATGCAATGATTAAAATATAAAAATATAATATGAGATGTAATTAATAATTTAATGAAATGTAATTAATAAATTAAATATTTTTATACACTACGGTTCGGTTCGGTTCGACTCGGTTCGGTTTGCCACATACAACTATGAACCGAACCGAACCGTATGGTTTTTCTAAAAGCAAAACCGTGACCGAACCGCGGCCTACTGAAACCGAACCAAACCGTGCGGTTTGGTTTGGTTCGGTTCGGTTTGGCGGTTTGGTTGGTTTTTGCTTACAGGCCTAATCATATGTGAGCTCCGGCACTGGTTCCTCCTCTACCACCCAAAAGTCTATCAAATCAATACATGTGTAATCTAAATGATCGTAACTCCTTTTCGTACAAGTAAACCTAAAGTAGTAAAATCAATTAGTCAACATAGAACTTTGTAATATAAAAAAGATTTAAAAGATACAAAATTTAAAATAGATTTGTAATGAAAGTCATACTGATTTCTCATATTAATAATATATCGAACATAAACAAAATCATTTAATCTCTGGTGCTCCAAACGGTTTCTTCTTTTGGTGTGAATTTTTTCAAAGACACTCCAATTTCTTTCACAACCCGAAGAAATTGCATCTTTTGGTTTGTTACATATGTCCTTGTTTCCAATTAACTCGATCAACCCTTGCATCACTTCAGGTTTTTGACAATAGTTGTCTCTATCATATTGAAATGTTGGATTCAAGAAATATGCAGCGGAGTGAATCCCTTGACGAAACTGGCTATCCCATCTGCTCTTGATAATACTTGTGTATGGCATGTACAATCTTTTGTTGTTTTTGAACAAATTTTTGATTACTTTCCTTACCCTATATAATCCATCATAAACAAATCCAAGTGATGGCTTCTCATCAGCATCAACAATACACAATAACCTTATGATAGAACCCGATAATTTTGTCATTATCAAGCAACAAGTCCAAAACTTGTTATCCAATATAATTGAAGTTGCCTCCTTTCCTTTCACCGTTCTTGCTAGCTTGGAATCAGAATAATACTTACTTGTTATCAAAGCTTGTAAATGATGTTTATGATCATGCACACTCTTTAATGTAATAAAGGTTGTTACAAACCGAGTTGCCCCAGGACACACAATTTCCCTCCATCCTTCTCTTTTTCTTAGCCAGGATAATAAAAAGATATGATTATACACAAGTACAGTTATTTTTTAAGCTTTGTTTGCTAGATCTTTCACACAACTCATTGAACAAATTTCCTTTAAAATAAGATTCAAGTAATGAGCGGCACTAGAAGACCAATAAATATTAGCATACTTCTCATGTAGCAAGGCGCTCACCTTTTCATAATTTGCCGCATTATTAGTCACTACTTGAACAATATTGGTAACTCCAACCCAATCAACTACTTCTGAAAATAGCTCACACAATGTTTCTGCATCCTTCTTGATATCAGTAGCATCAACAAACTTCAAAAATGACAAACCACGAGGGCAATAAACCAAGAAGTTAATTAATGTTTGACTTCTTACATCAGTCCAACCATCAGCCATTATTGTGCACCCTGACTCTTTCCAACTATTCCTGTAAGTTTCTACTAATTGTTTGCATTCCTCCCTGCAATCTCTTAATAGATTGACTCTCATCATATAATATGTAGGTAATTTATAACCAGGACCTATTGCAGTGATTGCATCAATAGCCTTTTATGCAAAAGGTGAGTTTAAGACATTCATTGGTATGCAACTATCATAAAATCATCTAGCCACAGCCATATCAACACGATGTATAACTTGCTTTGATGCCAAACCACTTTTAATAGAGGGTTGTGATCCTATAGATCTTCTAGGAGCGAAGAAATTATCAATTTCATCTATCTTCCTTTTACCTTTATCATCCATAATAGAATTTCTAGACGGAGCAATCATCGATACTCTCTCCTCCTCAGTTACATGGTCATCATATATACCTCTGTTTTCTCTTGCTTCTTGAATCTCTTGTTTTTCCCAAAAATTCCTTTGAGATACTCTTGCATTTGGTGATGAACATCAAGAGGAACCTTTTTACAAGCCCCAATATTTCCTTTAACTCAGGATAAGTGTTGTTTCATCCTATTAATTCCCCCTCCACTATAAACAGTTTCACAATGCAAACATCTGAATTTATTTTTTCCATTCGCACCTTTTAATAAACTGAAATGATCCCTTCCTGGATTATTTTTTTCACAAATGACATTTGTAGAAATATTTGAAGAATCAACACCTTCCATTTAAGCGAATCTAATAAAACTTGTTTGATCGACATTAAAGAGAATCACATACTACACACCACTAGTTTATGCAAGAAGTTGTGTCACAAACATAAATAACCAATAGGCTCTGACTGAAATTAAAATACAATGACTAAGAGGACCACAGGCTCTGACTGATATTCAAAATGTTAAAGCTGATTCCAAATGTAAAAGCTTATTCAAAATGTAAAAGCTGATTCAAAATGGAAAAGCTGATTCAAAATGGAAATTATAGAATCTGTCAGTTGGAGAAAGTTTATTGTTTTCTACTGCATAAGTGATTCCAGTTTCAAGCTCGCTGTCATACTTGACCCTGTAAAAACAATCAAGGAGATGAGAAACATCAATTTGATCCAAGATCATCCACCATTGTCTTCATTATTACTGACTAAACAATCAAGGAGATGAGAAACATCAATTTGTTCTAATTTTGTATTTAGAAGAAACTTTTTCTGAATTGTATATGAACCACAACACAGAGTGATAGGAACAATCTACTCCCCTGTTAAAATTTTTGAAGTGGAAGTGAAGTGTCCGGGCGGTCTGACTTTGGAGACCGCAAAGACCGCGCGAGCTCTGGTATGGAGACCTGGCTTTAAGATCGCGTGTCTCTGGTGTTGGCAAACTATTGTAGTTTGCGGGTTGTGCCCAAGTGTTCCTATTCTGGTTGATACCGGGCAGTCTGGTACTGGAGGTCATTTCGGCGGTCTGGTACTGCGGTATGCATGGGTTCATTCTGGCGGTCAGCCATGGTTAGCCAGGATCTTCATGTGGTTCTGATTTTATTGGAGACCGGACGGGTTGTATGAGCTTGTTTCTGGCGGTATGTTCTCGAACTGGTCAGATGCTCATATGGTTCATCTCTTATAAGAGACTGGGCGGTCTGCCGGTTTGATATTGGCGAACTGTCTTAGTTGGACATTTGCTTAAGTAAATAAAGGTCTTATAGAGACCGCGCGGTCTGGTTCTGATGACTGTGCGTCCTAATAAGGGAGGTGTCTGTATCTCTTGTGGGCGGTGACGACATCCGTTCGTTTGCCTATAAATAGAAGTGCAGGGGTAGCCATTCGTATGCAAGAACTGTAAGAACCTAAGTGTGGATTGATTGTGCCGATCTCAAATTTTGAGGTCGCGCGGGTTGAAGCTTATTGACCAGTTTGTTGTGTTCGCAGGTTAGCGACCAGCGGTCTTCATCAGTATTCTTCTTTTCTTTCCATCTTGAATAAACCAGCTCCCCAGCGGTCTGTGTTTATGGTTCTTGATCTGTTTGCAGTGAGCTAAGTTGATCAAGCGACCTTTAGTGGTCAGACGGTCTTGAGTTGTGGTCTTGCAGCAGTGAGCAGTTCTTCTTCTTCTGTTCGCGGGATACTCCTATGATCTAGAGACCGTGCGGTTTAGGCGATCAAGAAGTGCGAACATGGCTTTGTTTCAGCAGTTCAATAAGGAGCAGGTTGTGCGGCCTGTGACTAACGGTCTGGCAGATTTCAGATTAGCGACCTTTTCTGTTCGTGTGGTCTCAGGCGTGCTGTGCAGCTTTGCTGAGTTCGAGCAGTTTGTACGGTCTCAGATCTTCTAGCTGCCAGAAGCTTGTTCTGTTGCTTTGTCTTCTCATCTAATTCTCTCTTATAAATCATATCTCGCCATGTATGCAACGCATTGTAAAAAGATAGTCAATTTGAATAAAGATCTTCTTGTCCTTCATTGTCACTGGTTAACTGTTTTGAATTGAATTGAAGTCTTCCGTTGTATTGTCTTCGATCCTACTCTGAAATTTTAACATGGTATCAGAGTCAGGTTCTAAGCAGTGACCAACCACAGAATCTTGCTTGTGTCTCTGAAGTTATTGTTAACCAGTGTGATAGCAATGGAAGGAGGTTATACAAGAGGTCTTGGAATTAAGCTCCGTACACAGACTAACTTCAAGAAGTGGAAGTCATGCATGGAGAGCTATCTTCTTGGCGAAGATTTATGGGAGGTAGTCGGACGAGATGATAGACAAGCAGTTGTAGCTACTGAAGGGAATGCTGAGCAGGAAGAGAACAAATGCTAAGGCCAAGTTCACTCCAAAGCGTGCTATCATTCCGGAGCTGTTTGACAGCATAATTGGTTGTAGGCCAGCTGCTGAGATTTGGACAGCCTTGGATGGCTTGTTCAACAAGAAGAACGTAGCTCGACTACAGTTTCTTGAAAATGAGTTGGCGAAAGCAACTCAGGGAGATTTGTCCATTTCATCTTTCTTCTTGAAGATGAAGAACCTATATGCGGAGATATCAACTTTGGACCCGGATGAACCTATTTCAGAAGTAAGGTGGAAGAGACACATAATCCGCGGCTTACGAAGGGAGTATGTGGCATTTGTCACTTATGTACATGGTTGGGCCAATCAGCCATCGTTGCTAGAGCTGAAAAACATGCTTGCTTTGCAAGAGAGCTTGTCAAAGCAAATGGCTAGGATATCTATCTCTGGAGGATAAAGCGAGGTTCTATATTCGGGAAAGAAGAAGAGATGGGTCAAGAAGAAGAAGTCATATGTTAGCGATGGCCCTTCAACTTCATATCAGCAAGAGAGGAGTAATACTTCTAAGCATGATGGAAAGAAGAAGGAAGGACCAAGGTGCTACAGGTGCAATCAGCTTGGTCATTTCAAGAGAGATTGTAGAGCCAATCTTCAGCCAGGGCATGCTGCAGGAAAAGAAGAAGTTGTTTCCAATGTAGGAGATAGATGGGGTGATGGAGCTTTTATGACTGGAACATGTGTTCGGGCTTTGGCTTCTATCAACTATCAGGATGATTGGATTGTGGACTCGGGTTGTGGTCATCACCTAACCGGAGACGAGTCGAAGTTCTCTTCTTTGCAGGCATACTCAGGTAATGATGCTATCATTACTGCTGATGATACTATACATACAGTTGAGAAGGAGGGTGTAATTTCTTTAAACGGAGATAGAGGTCCACTCACGTTGAAGAGTGTCTATCATGTTCCGGGGATGAAGAAAAACCTCTTCTCAGTGAACAACGTTGTTGATGCTGTCTATCACGTACTGTTTGGTCCAACAAAAGTGAAGTTTCTTCGGAATGTGTCAGCGGTGAAGGCTGATGTCACTCATGTTGGAAGAAGGGTGAAGGAATTGTTTGTGTTATCTACAAGTTCCTATGTTGATAAGATGAGGACTAATGATAGCTGCTATCTGACATGAAAGACTTGGACATGTTGGGATGGATAAGCTGAAAGCTATGATGGGGAGAGTGTTGGAAATTGCATTCACAGTTACCTTGATTTGTGAGAAGTCACCCTTAAACTAAGATTGAATTGCTTTTGTATTTGATATGCTTTTCTAGTATTGTCTTGCAGATTATCATGGCTAAGTGTAAGCCAATGTCAGGTCACAATGGGTCTGCAAACACAGTTTCATAAAATGTAATCCCTCATTATATGAAACATGGTGATGACTCATGTGTGATCTCACTATTGGGGTACACTTCTTTTTCAATACTATTGAAGACTTTGGAGTGCGGCTGCTGCATGTGTTCAAGTGAAGAAAAGAAATTTTTGTAAAACAAATTTTTCCTAAGGATATGTCTCGAGAGATCAGACATGTCTCGAGAGATCGTGGTTGTCTCGAGAGATCTTAAGTCTGAATTCTTTGCAATGTCTCGAGAGATCATCGAGTTCTCGAGACATCCCTTTCCTGCTTTCTCCATTTCATGTCTCGAGAGATCCCTTATGTCTCGAGAGATCCCTCATGTCTCGAGACATCTGTCCGTAATTTTCTAATTTCGTTTTCTCTGTTCTGACGGATCGTGATCGCCCCTCTTTGTTTCTAACGGCTATTTTGAGTACGTTTAAGACCGATTTAACCCTAAATTGATCCTCTCTATATATAGGGTTGATCTTGGGTTATTTAGAAGTTCTTTTTTCCTAATCGTTCATGACCTAATCTCTCTCCCGATCAAAAAGAATGTGAAAAGCGCCGCTCGCCGTCGCCTACGATTGGAGATCGTTCTACTCTTTGGAGTTGCCGATTTCTATCAAGAAGGATTCGATTGATCCATACTCAGGTTCTACAATCTCTATTGGATCGTTTCGGATTGCCAAAGACAGATTTGAAGGATCGTTGTTCTTCCTCATCGTTCTCAAAAGCCATTCAAGAAGAAGGAAGAAAACGCCTCTGTTATTCAGATCTGGTTTAGTATTGTTCAAACCCTTTTCAATCTATTGTAGGAGTTGTTATCTCCGAGTTGTAGGAGAGGTTGTTCTCCGAGTTGTAGGAGTTGTTATCTCTGAGTTGTAGGAGAGTTTGTTCTCCGAGTTGTAGGAGTTGTTATCTCCGAGTTGTAAGAGAGGTTCTCTCTGAGTTTGTAGGAGTTTGACTCCGAGACTGTAGGATCGCTCTTGATCCGAGATTTAGTGAGTAGTCAAGTCTAGTTGTGGTGCTAGATTGGCGAGGCCGGCAGTGGAGTACCCAAGTACGGGGAACCACTATAAATTCCTGGTGTTATCTGTGGCTGTGATTAATTTTGTGTGCTGTGCTTTACGTTTAATTTTTAATTCCGCAAAAGACGTAGAGATCACCTATTCACCCCCCTCTAGGTGATTTAGGTAGGCAACTAGATACTTCAGAGAGGCCTTGTGAGAGGTCTGCCTAGCTTGTCATCCTTCGGTGAAGGTCATGTTTGTGCAGTTGTCAATATGGCAAGGCTCATCGCCTTCCATTAGACAAATCACAAAGCAGATGTAAAGCACCATTGGAGTGTATTCATGGTGATCTGTTTGGACCTACCACAACTGTCAGTCTTGGAGGTAGCAGGTATATGCTAGTCTTGATTGATGACTTCACTAGATATACTTGGGTATATTTTCTGAAGGAGAAGTCGGAAGCCTTTGAAAAGTTTGTGGAGTTGAAGGAGCTAGTGGAAGGTCGGCTTAACCTGCGGATCAAGAAGTTCAGAACCGACAATGGAGGGGAGTTCACCTCAAATGCGTTCTTAAACTTCTATAGGAAGCATGACATCCAAAGAGAGCTCTCTTGTGCTCACACTCCACAACAAAACGGAGTTGCAGAGCGGAAGATCCGTCATCTGACAGAGACCTGCAAATGTTGGCTTCATGCCAAGAGTATCCCAAAGTCTTTCTAGGCAGATGGAATGACTTGTGCAACTTATGTTATCAATCAGATGCCTCTTAGTCCAATCAACATGAAGACCCCTCATCAATTGATGTTCAAGATAAAGCCTACGGTGGAATACCTTCGAGTGTTCAGATCTACCTGCTACGTGCATGTTCCTGATACTCTTAGAACGAAGCTAGTTGCGAAAGCAAGGAAGCTAGTCTACATCGGTTATGATGACCGGAAGAAGGGCTGGGGATGCATGGATCCAGAGACACGGAGAGCTGTGGTCTCAAGGGATGTGGTATTTGATGAATTGACATCATACCAGGGTAGCTCTTCTGTTGAGTTACAAGAAAGCAGGTCAGATGGTCGACTTGAAGAAGCTACTAAGGAGGTTCTGGTGGAGTTGCCTGTTTCTCCAGGTGCTCCAGTTGCTTCTAGCTCTGGGTCAGGTGCTTCAGGTTCTGGAAGCAGGGGAGCAATGCTCCAAGTGTTCCTGAAAAAACAGCTAGTACAGAACAAGTAGCTGAAGAGGTGGATCAAAGTAAAGTTTTGAGGAGGTCCAAGAGGACTATCATTCCACAAGATCGGTATACAGGGGAGAATTTTGTGAGCTTCGTCTCTTGTTTCTTCGCAGGTCCCCTAGATGAGAGAGAGCCATCTTGCTTTGAAAACGCCGTTGGAATCAAGGAGTGGGAAATGACCATGGATGAAAAGATGGCTGCCCTTAGGAAGAATGCGACTTGGGACTTAGTGCCTAAGGTTGAGGGTGTTACTCCAGTGACTTGCAAGTGAGTTTTCAAGCTGAAGAAGAAGGTTGATGGTAGCATCGAGCGATACAAGTCTCTCCTTGTAGCTCGAGGGTTCTCTCAGAAGTATGGGGAGGATTATGAAGAAACCTTCAGCCCTGTTGCCAAGATGACTTCAGTTCGGGTGGTGATCGCATTGGCAGCTTGCCAATGGTGGAAGATATGACAACTTGACGTGAAGAATGCTTTCCTTTACGACGAGATAGATTAAGACATCTTCATGGATCAACCACCTAGGTATGTTTCTGAAGCTCATCCAAGACATGTATGTAAGCTCAAAAAGGCTCTTTACGGATTGAAACAAGCGCCTCGGGCGTGGTATGACAAGAAAGCAGAATACCTCCACTTCTGCCGATACTTTGCTTCTGATTCTGATTCAAGCTTGTTCGTAAAGAAGACGAGGAGCATTAGGTCTTGGTGTTGTTATATGTTGATGATATGATCATCACGGGAAATTCTGAATTGGAGGTAGCTAGACTTCGTGCTGAGTTAGCTATCAGATTTGAGATGAAGGACTTGGGTGAGCTCCACCATTTCCTTGGACTCGAAGTGGAGAGGAAAGAGATCGGTATGCTTGTATCCCAGAAGGGCTATGCAAAATGAATTGTGAAGCTATTCGACATGGAAGGTGGGAAGAACAACTCTACTCCACTGGAGGTTGGTATGATACTTCGACGTGATGAGGGGAATGTTCTTTCTGATCCTTTGGTTTTTCGAGATCTGGTCGGAAGTCTGATATACTTGACGATCACAAGGCTAGATATCTCTTATGCAGTTGGCCGAGTGAGTCGGTTTATGGCAGAGCCTCAGAAACCTCATCTTATGGCGCCTAGGAGCATTCTGAAGTACGTAAAGTCCACCTCTGATTTGGGTCTCTTCTATGGGAATGACTCGGGCTTTTTCTTGCATGGATACATGGATGCTGATTATGGAGGAGATTCAGATGATCGAAGGTCGACCTCTGGATATGTCTTTATGACTGACTCTACAGCTATTTTATGGTGCAACAAGAAGCAGGATTCTGTGTCTGTCTCTACCACGGAAGCAGAGTACAAAGCTTCGACTTTGGCAGCTTAGGAGGCTTGTGGAGGACATTCATAGGGAGGTGCGAGGTCCTACTCTACTTCGGGGTGACAATGAGAGTGCTCTCAAACTGGTGAACAATCCAGTTTGTCACGCTTGAACCAAGCACATAGAGATTCAACATCATTTCATTCAGGAGAAGGTATTAGATGGATCTCTTATGGTGGATCATGTGCAGAGCAAGGATAATGTCGCGGACATCTTTACGAAGCCGTTGTTGAAGGGACCGTTTGATCGGTTGAGGAGTCAACTTGGGCTGACTTCTATTTCCTACTTCAAGGGGGAGTGTTAAATTTTTTGAAGTGGAAGTGAAGTGTTCTGGCGGTCTGACTTTGGAGACTGTAGAGACCGCACGAGCTCTGGTATGGTGATCTGGATTTAAGATCGCACGTCTCTGGTGTTGGCGAACTATTGTAGTTTGCCGGTTATGCCCAAGTGTTCTTGTTCTGGTTGAGACCGGGTGTAACATCCCGACTTTTATTGGGTCACTAGACCTTAGTGAGCCCAATAAAAGTAGGCTCGAGCGATAGAGAATGACCCAATATAGGATTGTGTACTAGGGGACTACAATTTGACTCCCGTCAGTTTCGTTAGACTCGTATAACCAATATGAGTGTAATGGAGCTCGTTCCATTCCGATCCGAGGTCGTTTGGAGAAAACGACCGTTTTGGGTATTGTTGCGTGCCGCAACTAAGTCATTGGGGGTACAGTGACCAAATGTACCCCGATTTGACGTCGGTTCCATTAGACTCGTATAACCAATACGAGTGTAATGGAACTCGCTCCATTCCGATCCGAGGTCGTTTGGAGAAAATGACCGTTTTGGGTATTGTTGCGCGCCGCAACTAAGTCGTTGGTGTACAGTGACCAAATGTACCCCGATTTGACTTCCGTCAGTTTCATTAGACTCGTATAACCAATACGAGTGTAATGGAGCTCGTTCCATTCCAATCCGAGGTTGTTTGGAGAAAACGACAATTTTGAGTATTATTGTGCGCCGCAACTAAGTTGTTGGATACAGTGGCCAAATGTACTCCGATCTGACTTCCGTCAGCTCCGTTAGACTCGTATAATCGATACGAGTGTAATGGAGCTCGTTTCATTCCAATCCGAGGTCGTTTGGAGAAAATGACCGTTTTGAGTATTATTGTGCTCCGCAACTAAGTCGTTGGGGTACAGTGGCCAAATGTACTCCGATCTGACTTCTGTCAGCTCCGTTAGACTCGTATAATTGATGCGAGTGTAATGGAGCTCGTTTCATTCCAATCCGAGGTGGTTTGGAGAAAACGACCATTTTGAGTATTATTGTGCGCCGCAACTAAGTCGTTGGGGTACAATGGTCAAATATACCCCGATATGACTTCCGTCAGTTCTGTTAGATTCGTATAACCGATACGAGTGTAATGGAGCTCGTTTCATTCTGATCCGAGATCGTTTGGAGAAAACGACCGTTTTAGGTATTGTTGCGCGCCGCAACTAAGTCGTTGGGGATACGGTGACCGAACGTACTCCGATTCGACTTCCGTCAGTTTCATTAGACTTGTATAGTCCACACGAACGTCACGGAACTCGTTGACCGTCAATCCGAGGTCATACAGAGAATATGCCCATTTTAGATTATTCAGACCGCCTCGGCACAACACACGAAATACAGAGTGCACAAACTCGGAATCGGCCCCGGTAAATCTTGGTGGACCCTCGGGACCATGGAGGACCCTGCCCTAAGTTGACCTTGGTCAACCCCCCCCCCCCAAGCATGAAAGTCTTTGGGAAAAGAAAAGAAAAGGGGGGGGGGGAGGAGAGAGAATCTCCTCCCTCAAGGAGGGGGGGGGGGGGGCTTCCCATGAATAGGCAGCCCCCTGTTAGGGGGAGGGAGGGGGGGGGGGGGGGGGGGGGGAGGGAGAAAATATCTCCCCCACCCATCCCTCCTTTTAACCCACATGGGATAAATGGAGGGAGAGGGGAGGCCTCCCTATTCCCTTATAAAAGGAGGGGCCCAACCTCCTTTCGACATGGAAGGTGGGAAGAACAACTCTACTCCACTGGAGGTTGGTATGATACTTCGACGTGATGAGGGGAATGTTCTTTCTGATCCTTTGGTTTTTCGAGATCTGGTCGGAAGTCTGATATACTTGACGATCACAAGGCTAGATATCTCTTATGCAGTTGGCCGAGTGAGTCGGTTTATGGCAGAGCCTCAGAAACCTCATCTTATGGCGCCTAGGAGCATTCTGAAGTACGTAAAGTCCACCTCTGATTTGGGTCTCTTCTATGGGAATGACTCGGGCTTTTTCTTGCATGGATACATGGATGCTGATTATGGAGGAGATTCAGATGATCGAAGGTCGACCTCTGGATATGTCTTTATGACTGACTCTACAGCTATTTTATGGTGCAACAAGAAGCAGGATTCTGTGTCTGTCTCTACCACGGAAGCAGAGTACAAAGCTTCGACTTTGGCAGCTTAGGAGGCTTGTGGAGGACATTCATAGGGAGGTGCGAGGTCCTACTCTACTTCGGGGTGACAATGAGAGTGCTCTCAAACTGGTGAACAATCCAGTTTGTCACGCTTGAACCAAGCACATAGAGATTCAACATCATTTCATTCAGGAGAAGGTATTAGATGGATCTCTTATGGTGGATCATGTGCAGAGCAAGGATAATGTCGCGGACATCTTTACGAAGCCGTTGTTGAAGGGACCGTTTGATCGGTTGAGGAGTCAACTTGGGCTGACTTCTATTTCCTACTTCAAGGGGGAGTGTTAAATTTTTTGAAGTGGAAGTGAAGTGTTCTGGCGGTCTGACTTTGGAGACTGTAGAGACCGCACGAGCTCTGGTATGGTGATCTGGATTTAAGATCGCACGTCTCTGGTGTTGGCGAACTATTGTAGTTTGCCGGTTATGCCCAAGTGTTCTTGTTCTGGTTGAGACCGGGTGTAACATCCCGACTTTTATTGGGTCACTAGACCTTAGTGAGCCCAATAAAAGTAGGCTCGAGCGATAGAGAATGACCCAATATAGGATTGTGTACTAGGGGACTACAATTTGACTCCCGTCAGTTTCGTTAGACTCGTATAACCAATATGAGTGTAATGGAGCTCGTTCCATTCCGATCCGAGGTCGTTTGGAGAAAACGACCGTTTTGGGTATTGTTGCGTGCCGCAACTAAGTCATTGGGGGTACAGTGACCAAATGTACCCCGATTTGACGTCGGTTCCATTAGACTCGTATAACCAATACGAGTGTAATGGAACTCGCTCCATTCCGATCCGAGGTCGTTTGGAGAAAATGACCGTTTTGGGTATTGTTGCGCGCCGCAACTAAGTCGTTGGTGTACAGTGACCAAATGTACCCCGATTTGACTTCCGTCAGTTTCATTAGACTCGTATAACCAATACGAGTGTAATGGAGCTCGTTCCATTCCAATCCGAGGTTGTTTGGAGAAAACGACAATTTTGAGTATTATTGTGTGCCGCAACTAAGTTGTTGGGATACAGTGGCCAAATGTACTCCGATCTGACTTCCGTCAGCTCCGTTAGACTCGTATAATCGATACGAGTGTAATGGAGCTCGTTTCATTCCAATCCGAGGTCGTTTGGAGAAAACGACCGTTTTGAGTATTATTGTGCTCCGCAACTAAGTCGTTGGGGTACAGTGGCCAAATGTACTCCGATCTGACTTCCGTCAGCTCCGTTAGACTCGTATAATTGATGCGAGTGTAATGGAGCTCGTTTCATTCCAATCCGAGATGGTTTGGAGAAAACGACCATTTTGAGTATTATTGTGCGCCGCAATTAAGTCGTTGGGGTACAATGGTCAAATATACCCCGATATGACTTCCGTCAGTTCTGTTAGATTCGTATAACCGATACGAGTGTAATGGAGCTCGTTTCATTCTGATCCGAGATCGTTTGGAGAAAACGACCGTTTTAGGTATTGTTGCGCGCCGCAACTAAGTCGTTGGGGATACGGTGACCGAACGTACTCCGATTCGACTTCCGTCAGTTTCATTAGACTTGTATAGTCCACACGAACGTCACGGAACTCGTTGACCGTCAATCCGAGGTCATACAGAGAATATGCCCATTTTAGATTATTCAGACCGCCTCGGCACAACACACGAAATACAGAGTGCACAAACTCGGAATCGGCCCCGGTAAATCTTGGTGGACCCTCGGGACCATGGAGGACCCTGCCCTAAGTTGACCTTGGTCAACCCCCCCCCCCCCCCCCCCCCCCCCCCCAAGCATGAAAGTCTTTGGGAAAAGAAAAGAAAAGGGGGGGGGGGGGAGGAGAGAGAATCTCCTCCCTCAAGGAGGGGGGGGGGGGGGGCTTCCCATGAATAGGCAGCCCCCTGTTAGGGGGAGGGAGGGGGGGGGGGGGGGGGGGGGGGGGGGGGGGGGGGGGGGGGGGGGGGGGGGGGGGGGGGGGGGGGGGGGGGGGGGGGGGGGGGGAGGGAGAAAATATCTCCCCCACCCATCCCTCCTTTTAACCCACATGGGATAAATGGAGGGAGAGGGGAGGCCTCCCTATTCCCTTATAAAAGGAGGGGCCCAACCTCCTTTCCTGGATGCACAACCCCCCCCCCCCCCCCCCCCCCCCCCACCGCCCCTCCTCCCCTGCCAGCACCCCCTCCCCCCGCTGAAACCTTTCCCAGCCAAGCCTCCGCCACCACCTCCTCACCATGGCGAGCCACCCCTCCACCTCCCGAGCCCCTCCCCTACAGGTAGAGACCCTCCCCCTCCTACTCCCCTAAGGCAGCCGACCGCCTCCCCGTCGCCGGAGCGCCGCCAGCCCCACCCCAAACCTTGCCCAGGTTCGGGTGGGGGAGCTGGCCGTAACCTTGCACCCCCAACGCCGGTGGTGGCGCTAGGGGAGCAGGTCCCCACCCGGGGACCCGAGCTCCGATGGAAGGAGGCGGCACCTGCACTCTCCCCCTCCCTCCCCGTCTTTCCTGTATGGGGTAAGGGCCGCCCCGACGGTGACCGGTGGCTCCAGGATGCCGGACCCCCCCCCTCCTAGAGGATTACCCCCTCCCCGCCCCAACCAGGGGCGAGGGGAGGCTCCCCCAGCATAGGCAGTAGCGCAGCATGCCTGCATGGCGCATGCAGGCTGCGCCACCGCCCCTGCCCCCTTTCCCTCTATTTTCCGGCGGCGCCAGGCCTCCGGACCACCACCGGTGTGGTCGCCAACCCCCGACGCACCGACCGGGAGCAGCGCCGGCCCCAACTAGCCGCTGCCCGGCGTTGGCAGCGGCCGCCTCCCGCTAGAATAACGGGAGCCGTCCGATCTTCTCCAGGAGATCAGGCGACTCCCCTAGTCTATTTTCCCACCCCCGCCTCCACATATGTGCCTCCAAAGCGGATCCGCCACATATCCGCTGTAGGGACCCCATGAGGGCGCACGGTGCAACACCCCCTGCTCCCTCCTTTCCTCTATTTGCACCCCAAAGCCCCTTTCACTATTTTATTTTTCTGAGGGAATATGGGGCATTTTTGGCTAAAACCCCCAACATGAAAAATGTTCCCCACTCAAAGGGGCACCTCCTGTAAATTTTTGAGATTTTTAGGAGGCGTTTTACTATTTTTAAATCCCTCTACAAGATTTATTTTAAGGAATTAAAAGCCTAAAGGAGTTTGGAAAAATCCCGAAATATTATAGGCTCTAATTTAGGGTGTTTTGCAATTTCTATCAAAGTTTGAAGGTGTGACCTTTTCTTTTGGTCCTTTAAAAGCCTTTTACGAGCAAAATAAACGCCCGAAAGCGAGCGAAATTAATTGGGATAAATTGGCAAACTCGCGACGCATATTTTTGTTACGTAGCGAAATGATGTGTATCGATCTATGGAATCGACTAAGTTAAAAGTTATCGACGCGCAATTCGGGTCGCAATTGTGAGGCGACACCGCCAATTCATTAAACGTCCAAATATTTAAAATATGAACCCAAAGCACACAGAAATAAAGAATTTCATGAAATATAAGTAAGCTCCTATGAACGGAGAAAAGACCCCTATGAACGGGGATCGAATGGATCTTCCTACTAAGAACGGAGTCGACATTGAAGCCTCCTGTTATGGAGTGTTTGGACTACTAACCCTTTTATTTATTATACTCTCCAGTCTCGTACTGGTCCTGCTTTTACTTTCTGCATTTAATCTTTAAATCCAGTCTCGCACTGGTCCCCCTGCTTTTACTTACGACATTTAATCTTTAAATCCAGTCTCGCACTGGTCCCCCTGCTTTTACTTACGACATTTAATCTGTAAATCCAGTCTCGCACTGGTCCACCTGCTTTTACTTTCGGCATTTACTCTTTAAATCCAGTCTCGCACTGGCCCCCTACTTTTGCTTTCCGTTTATGCTTTTAGTAATCCAGTAATGCACTGGTCCCCTTACTTATATTTCTGTTCGTTCATTTCCAGTAATCCATTCTCGCATTGGTCCATTATTTACTACTTTCTGCACTTTCAATTCTCCAGTCTCGTACTGGTCCTGATATTTCGGCCCCTGCTTCCGGCTTTTCACACTGCTTAAGTTGCACTTTATTTATATTTTAGTGCTAACTGCAGTCCTACGCTGGCAAGCGGTGCTTCTCCTCCTTTCTGTGAGGCCTTAGTTGGGGAAAACCTGGAGTTGAGTCCCTCCTCCTCAGTTAGCCCCAAATAAGTAGCCCTCCTACCGCCGAGCCTCCCGATCAAGAGTCGAGTGATAGGTCGAGTAAGAATGTCGCGCCAAGTATTAAAGCGCTTGCTCTGTGTTTAAGCTTTTGAAGATTGTTTTGGAAGTGGCGGGTCGGTCACGCCCGCAGATCGTTCGTACCGGTGCGGAAGGCTTGACGACTCATGGCGACAGGGAGATGTGCACAGCGGATTATCACCACTCTGAACCCACAGTTTTGCCTCCGCTGGTCGGCCTAAATCTCGGAATCGCCGGAAGTCGCTTTGATAAGATGGTGGAGTTCCTCTGCCTCTAGGTGAAGGTAAGCATAAGACGTGGATTGGATCTCTGCCTCAGTTGCTTTGATAAGACGGTCGAGTTCCTCCGCCTCTAGGTGAAGGTAAGCACCTAAGACGTGGATTGGATCTCTGCCTCAGTTGCTTCAATAAGATGGCTGAATCCCTCCGTCCCTCGGTGAGGGTAAGCACCTGGGACATGGACTGGTTCTCCGCCCCCGGATAGTTCGGGAAATTGTTGATTCCCTCCCCCTCCAGGAGAGCTCGGCTCCCCGGTAGGTGTGGAGTTCCCGCCTTCCACCTCAGGTCGAGTTTGGCTCGACTAGAGGTGTTGAGTTGCCTTCCACCTCAGGTCGAGCTCAGCTGGACTAAGGGTGTTGAGTTTTTCTTCCACCTCAGG
This sequence comes from Dactylorhiza incarnata, assembly GCA_033032865.1. Lineage (NCBI taxonomy): Eukaryota > Viridiplantae > Streptophyta > Magnoliopsida > Asparagales > Orchidaceae > Dactylorhiza > Dactylorhiza incarnata. Next base: position 12,874,326 of record JAWHQI010000003.1, on the reverse strand, counting down.
TCAAGTTCAATTCGACCTAAGGTGTTGAGCTTTCTCCACCTCCAGTTGAGCTCGGCTCATAGGAGGGTTGTTAAATGGAGAAAGGGTTGCCTTTCACCTCAGGTCGAGTTCGGCTCGACTAGAGGTGTTGAGTTGCCTTCCACCTCAGGTCGAGCTCGGCTCGACTAAGGGTGTTGAGTTTTTCTTCCACCTCAGGTCAAGTTCAATTCGACCTAAGGTATTGAACTTTCTCCACCTCCAGTTGAGCTTGGCTCATAGGAGGGTTGTTAAGTGGAGAAAGGTTTGCCTTCCACCTCAGGTCGGGTTCAGCTCGACTAGAGGTGTTGAGCTGCCTTCCACCTCAGGTCGAGCTCGGCTCGACTAGAGGTGTTGAGTTGCCTTCCACCTCAGGTCGAGCTCGGCTGGACTAAGGGTGTTGAGTTTTTCTTCCACCTCAGGTCAAGTTCAATTCGACCTAAGGTGTTGAGCTTTCTCCACCTCCAGTTGAGCTCGGCTCATAGGAGGGTTGTTAAGTGGAGAAAGGTCTGCCTTCCGCCTCAAGTCAAGTTCAACGGATGAACTCGACAGGAGCATCCCGTTGGAAGGGCCCTTAGTGGATTCCTCTAGGGTCCCACCTACTCGTCAAATAGGTGGGTTGGACTTTCTTTCCGAGCTTAAGGCAAGCTCAAAAAGAGCGAGGATTGTGTACAACCCTCATATTTTTTCTGAGCTGGTGTGAACCGACGCGGGCGAGATCGCAATAGTGAAGGTAGCCATGGCGCACCGAGTCGACCTGTTGAAAGGGTCTGAAGCCACCTAAGGCAAAATGAGGGGGGTTGATGTTTCGGTCTACTCCCCCGAGTTCCGCCAGGGCCTAAGGGGCGAGTGGACCTTCGGTCCACCCGCCCCGGCCTAGTGGGCGAGTGGACTTTCGGTCCACTCGCTCGGCTCTAGGGGGCAATTGGACCAAAGGTACACTCGCCCAGACCTAGGGGCGAGTGGACCTTCGGTCCACTCGCCCGGCTCTAGGGGCGAGTGGACCAAAGGTCCACTCGCCCAGACCTAGAGGCGGTCCATTCGCCCGGATCTAGGGGGCGAGTGGACCAAAGGTCCACTCGCCCAGACTTAGGGGCGAGTGGACCAAAGGTCCACTCGCCCAGACTTAGGGGCGAGTGAAACTTCGGTCCACTCGCCCGACCCTAGGGGATGGGTGGACCGAAGGTCCACTCGCCCAGGCCTAGGGGGAGAGGCATGCTGTCCCGACAAGTGGGGATGTGGACGTCTCATCTCCACTCGCCTCCCCCCTTGTGCTGGTCGTTCAGGTTCTTGATTGAGCTGCAGATAGTAGGTTTTTGGCTATCCGCAACCCAATTTTGGGAAGTCTATAAATAGACCCCCATGGGCACCTTGGGAAGGGATGTTGGTACCCCCCTCCCTCGCGTGTGTGTTGTGAGCAAGCACTACCCTCCCCTCCCCCTGTCATTGAAGGTGGACGGCGAGGTGATCCTTAGTGCCCTCCAAGGTGCCCAGGCTCAGCATTGGCTTGGGAGGGGAGTTCCTTGAGAGCTTCCGGGTATATGGTGGGACCTCCACGCTGCAGCTTAAGGGGTTTGTTTGTGGACTTAGAAGTTTTCCAAGGGTTAGGTTCTTCGGTTCTTAGTGACTGGTCAAGGGTCTCGATCAGGTCAAGTAAGGGTTAGCTGCATCCCCCTTGCGAACGTCGAGACCAGTTCTCTGGTTTCAACACTAGGTATCCTTGGCGAGTTCCTGACACCCTTACTTCCGGGTTCTGCGAGAAAGAAGAAGCACAAGAGGAGGAGGGCTGATCCCGACCTCCGCGAGAGATCCTCCACTGATCCTGAATCCACTGCGCGGGATGGGTCTCATCCGAAGAAGCCAACCGCCTCGCCCATCCAAGAAGAGACCAACCTCGACTTGGCTCAGCGACTGGGCGAGGGCACGATTGAAGTCACGCTCATAGGGGTCGGCGACGTGGGACAACCTCCTAACTACACGGGGATTCCGCCTTTCCCTTCTACTCGTCTCGCCGAGGCGCCAGGTAGGGTTATCAAACCACTTTATCTTGTCTTCTAGCCTGCTTGACTCAGACCGGTTGTATGATCTTTCACGCTCCGCAGCACCTTCCAGCCGTCTTCTTCCGTCTATACGCCCTGGCGAGGTGCCATCCAAAGGTCTGGCGTCGGCGTCTTCCACGGTTACGGGGCGCGTAGAAGTGGCCCCAATCCCGTATTCTCATCCCACCTATGGGGGGAGATCTATAATAATAATTCCTAGGCTTGGGGGAGACGGGTGTGGTCCTTCGATGGTCCGCCTCCGCCGGGATACTTCGGGTTGATCCACTGCGGCTCCCAGGGGAAGGTGGCGCCCTTACAAGTACTCGCCCCGCTCCTACAGGTACTCGCCTCGCTTAATCCTCTCTTCTTTATTTTTGCCTTTTGCCTCCGCCGCCCGACCTCTTCCTTTCAGATAGTCACAGGTCCGCCTCCTCCAGTCACCAGCCGCCTACGGAGTCTTTACGGGGGTCGCCGCCACCTGCGGCGTCCACCCCCATAAGGGAATTTCTCGCGGACCCTCCTGGTTTTAATGAGGAGTCGTGGGCTCACCTGATAGCAGTCCTCCGAGCCCACAATTCGTTTTTGATGGCCATGCCGCCCGCGGAGGTGAACGCCCAGTTGGTCGACCTTGGAGACCTCCTCGCCGAAGTGGAGGAGTTCCAACAACATATGCAGGGCGAGGACGGCCCGCTTGATAGGGTAACCGATGTGGAGACGAGGTTGTACAAGGTGGAGACTCGCCAGAAGGCCGCCGAGGATGACCTCCACTGGTTTGCGCAGGTGGCAGGAACCGTGGGGGAGGCCTCCCTTTTGGAGGAACACATCAGGCTAGGCGAGGACCACATTTGTCAAATCGAAGAGAGCCTGGAGAGGGCTCGCGAAGACCTGTGCGCGGCTTGAGGCATCAACTGGAGGGCTCGCCATCCTCAACGCATACACTACTGAGGCCGCGTTCCGGTGCATCGCGGTTGAGGCGTTAGGGTAGTCCTCATCTTTTGATCTTTTGAGAGCCTGTCAGATAGTCCAACTCGCGACCCCTGGGTCTTTGTAATCTACATGCACTATTTTTGCATTTCTCTCCTGTATTCGCGCTATGCGCTTAGAGAATTTTATCATACCTTTTTGTTCGCGCTGTACGCTTATTTGGGTCATCTAGGTTTTTACTTCAATATGTCTATATGCCTTGCTTGCCCGCTCTTGAGATGTTTATCCGTTTAGGTCTTACTCGCTTCGCCAACTGCCCTACTCGCGCGCGGCTAGGTTGGGCGGTGGGGGCTATAAATATGGGATCCCTCGGGAGGAAGGGGTACGCTTTCTAGGCCTCTCAAATACCCCCTCCTCCTTTGAACCCTCTTCGCAGACCCTCTCCTGCTCACTGTCGAGAATGGTGAAGAAACCTTCGGAGGAGGGGCGCATTTTCTGCGTGCGTAACTTCAAGGTGCACAATTTCCCGTCCTCGCAGACCCAGGGCGAGGAGTTAGTAGACGTGGAAAATTGCTACCTGCCACCCGGCTACACTGCGAGGTGACCAGTACCCGACGAGTTCCTCCTCTCATCCTCTATCGAGTCGCCTCCAGACCCCTCTACTCACCCGCATTATGGGTTGGGGATGAGGAGCAAGGACTCAAGAGGGAGTCCTCATTTGATATGGGACCCTGAGGCAAACAGGGTCTCGGTGAGCTCGCTCCTCCCTTCCTGGGAGGATTTTGAGGAGGTCGAAGACCAAGCGTTCAACCAGCTCTTCGGGTTGTACAGGCGATATGACGCTGAGGTACTCACGGAGGTTCCCATCCGTGAGTTGGCCAATCTTAGTTGCCGCTCCGCCCTCTGTACTATCGAGCTGGCTCACCAGACGGCGCAGCGGGGGATCCAGTCGAACAGGCAGCTTCACGACTTGGGTGCCGCCTACGTGGAGCAGGAGAAGAAGATAGATGAAATGGACAAAGAGCTGACAGAGCTCCGGGCTAAAGAGGCTCCTCCTCCCGAGGTATGGGGTCTTACTCGCCTCCATCCTTCTCGCTTACCCTGACGTTGGCTAACTCTTTTCTTTTTCAGGAGGCCACGATGACACCGGTGACGCGGATATCCGAGCTGTAGGAGCAGCTTACCACCTCGCAACGTCAAGTTCACTATCTTGGTAATCGCCTCGCTGAGGCCGAGTCCGAGATAGAAGAAATGCACCACCAAAGACGGGGGAGTTGTCAGCTGCGCCGGCCCTCCTTCAGTTCACTCCAGTCCATGTTGCCGAGACGCGCAGGAAACTGGCGATTGCGACGACAGTGTTTGTGCGAGAGCGCCTCCGGCGTCGATTCCTGCTCACAACAGAGGGGGCTCAGATCGATCTCGCGGTCCTCCTCCCCGAGCTATACCACGAGGTGGCGAACCCACCCCCGGTGGGGACCCAAGGCGAGGACTCTTCCAGTGGATCAGACGAAGATGACCAGAACGACCGAGCCCCTTTCTTCAAAAAGTTGTAATAATAAACTTTTCTTTTTGCACGAGTATTTTCGGCGTACCCGCCCCTTTCATTCTATTGAACAAGTTTTTTTTGCCTTAGTTTATTTTGTGATTGCACTGTCTTTTTTATTGGTGTGAGTTTGTTTTTTCTTTTTTCTGTCGTGTTCGCCACTAAGGCGTACTCGCCCATAACTGCGATTCACACTGGGAGGTTCTTCCCGTAGGTCTAGCGTCCGGGCTTCTCTTACTCGCAAAGAATGTGAGAAGGTTGGCGGACTCGTTGCACTAGGTACTCGCGCACTCGCGCTAAGATTTTCTGCGAGGCAGCGAGTGAGCAATGGTGTCGGTCTCGCGTTAGAGGGGAATCGGGGGCACTACTCGCCGAGCACACTTCTTCACCCTCTCCTGGAATCAACATAGGGCTTAGCACACTATAGGATATGGAATTCACTCGAGGGGGCAAGTAGCCAGCCTGCAGGGGAGAAGCCCAGTGCTACGGCCTGGTCTACGACAACTCTCTGCTCGAGAACATAGAACTCACTTGAGGGGGCAAGTAGCTGGTCTGCATGGGAGGATCCCAGTGATACGACCTGATCTATGATAACTCTCTACTCTAGGACATAGAACTCACTTGAGGGGGCAAGTAGCCAGCCTGCAGGGGAGGAGCCCAGTTCTACGGCCCGGTCTACGAAAACTCTCTGCTCGAGGACATAAAGCTCACTCGAGGGGGCAAGTAGCCAGTCTGCAGGGGAGGAGCCCAGTGCTACGGCCTAGTCTACGACAACTCTCTGCCCGATGGCATGGAACTCACTCGAGAGGGCAAGTAGCCAGCCAGTAGGGGAGGAGCCCAGTGCTACGGCCTGGTCTACGACAACTCTCTGCTCGAGGGCATGGAACTCACTCGAGGGGGCAAGTAGTTAGCCTACAGGGGAGGAGCCCAGTGCTACGGCCTGCTCTACGACAACTCTCTACTCGAGGACATAGAACTCACTCGAGGGGGCAAATAGCCAGCCTGCAGGGGAGGAGCCCAGTGCTATGGCCTAGTCTACGACAACTCTCTGCTCGAGGACATAGAACTCACTCAAGGGGGCAAGTAGCCAGCCTGCAGGGGAGGAGCTCAGTGCTACGGCCTGTTCTACGACAACTCTCTGCTCGAGGGCATGGAACTCACTCGAGGGGGAAAGTAGCCAGCCTGCAGGGGAGGAGCCTAGTGCTATGGCCTGGTCTACGTCAACTCTCTGCTCGAGGGCATGGAACTCACTCGAGGGGGCAAGTAGCCAGCCTGCAGGGGAGGAGCCCAGTGCTACGGCCTGGTCTATGATAACTCTCTGCTCGAGGAAATATAACTCACTCAAGGGGGCAAGTAGCCAGCCTGCAAGGGAGGAGCCCAATTATACAGCCTGGTCTACGACAACTCTCTGCTCGAGGACATAGAACTCACTCGAGGGAGCAAGTAGCCAGCCTGCAGGGGAGGAGCCCAGTGCTACGGCCCGGTCTACGACAACTCTCTGCTCGAGGACATAGAAGGGTCTCGTTGCTCGGTATCTATTGTCCCGGAACTGAGGCGTTACACATTCGTAATGGAAAGTGTTATTTCAAAATAAAAGATGAACTAGATATTACATTGCTCTTATGAATAGAAACGCTTCAAGTCGTCTCCACTCCAGGTGTTTCCCAGGAGTTCTCCCTCGATGTTTTGTAGTCGGTACCCACCTGTTTTTAGTGCCTCAGAGACTATGTAGGGGCCCTCCCAATTAGGGCGGAGTTTACCTACCGCTGCGAACTTCCCCGCTGCATCCACTTTTTTGAGGACCAAGTCCCCTTTGTTGAATTGCTTGATCTGAACGTGCTTGTCGAAGTGCCTTGCCATCCTCCGCTTGATCTCTTCCTGGCGGATCGTGTCCTGGTCGCGAAGTTCCTCCATGAAATCCAAAGCAAGTCGTTGCTCTTCTTCATTCTCGAGCCTTCATCCCTCATCTCCGTTCTCTGCTGCCACCACCCTGGGGCTTCGAACCTCAAACTCCACCAGGATGAGGGCCTCCGATCCGTGAGACAGCTTGAAGGGCGTTTCACCAGTCGCCGTGGTGGGGGTAGTCCTCAAGGACCAGAGGACTGAGGGTAACTGCTCTACCCAGTTTCCCTTAAGGTTCTCCACCTTCTTTTTGAGCAGGTTGACAATGACTTTGTTGGCCGCCTCGAACCGACCGTTGCTCCTTGGATGATGAACTGATGCGAAGCGGAGGTCGATGCCGAGCTGACTGCAGAATCTTGTAAGTTCGAGGCTGATGATTTGTGGGCCATTGTCGGTGATGATGGCAAGGGGTAGACCGTGCTTACATATGATATCTCCCTAAATGAAGTTCTTCACTATTAGGGAGGTTGTCTTGGCCAGGGCCTTCACTTCCATCCACTTGGAGAAGTAATCGATCATCACAGGAGATATTTTCTTTGCCCACTTGCCGGAGGGAACGACCCTACCAGGTCCATTCCCCAAATGGCGAAGGGCCAGGGGGTGGTGATCGATCGGAGGCTCTGGGCTGGTTGTAGCTGGAGTGGGGCATAGAGTTGACACTTCGATCACCTCTTTGCGAACTCATCTGCAACTTTTCTTATGGTGGGCCTGTTGAAATTGTTGAAGTGGAAGTGAAGGAGGCTTTTGGACCTGGGCGGTCTGGGAGCAGGTCGGGCGGTCTGACGTGACCGCACGACCTGGCGGTCTGCATCTGCGGTCTGGCTGATCTTAGCCTAGCTGCGGTCTCCCGGGTTGACCGCTGGTCTTGTCCAAAGTCTGCTGAAGGTGGAGCCGCGCGGTCTGTGCGTGACCGCGTGGCGTGCTGTCCTCTTCAAGGGTCTGGCGAGCTCTTTGTGGAGTCGCGGTCTGCTGTGAGAGTGGCGGTCTCTCATGGCGACATTGAAGCTGGTGGGTTCACCAAAAATGAAGCAGAAGTAATGTTGCTGATCGCGCAGTGTGACCGGTCAGGTCACGTGGTCTGGGGGGGGGGGGTGGTGATCCTATCTCATAGGGTGGTGACTGGATCAGGTCTCACGCCTATAAATAGGAACCACTGTTGCAGCAAACTTAGAGACACACCAAGTGTAAGCTGAGTTCACTCTTGTTCTTGCGGTCTGTTTATTTCTGACCGGGCGATCTCTGATTGAATTCTTATTGTGCAGCTTCTGCGGATAGTGTGGGCAGCAGTGATCACCTCTTCCTCTGAAAGTGTTCGGGCGGTCTGCGGCTTGGAGTTGTGGTGCTGGAGTTCGGGAGAATCAGGAGGTCGAAAGAAGGGAGCGGTCTGTGCAGCAGTCTGGTGGTGTTCTGTGGTCGGCAGAGAGTTGCGGTCTTGCAACTGGCAGAGATCGCAGGGGAGGTCGCGCGGTTTGGGCGGTCTCCAGTTATCCTCAGTTTTTTGTATTTCTCTTTGGAGTTTTGTGCTGACGAAATCATGTCTCGTCAAGCATGTCTTGCCCTGTAATTGAAGTTTGCTATCAATAAAGATCGTTTGTTTGCCTAGGATTGTTTCTGGTTGTTTTGGCTTGTATCTCTAGTTGTTATTCCTGCTTGCTCTCACAAGGTCCGAGAAATTTTCACATGGTATCAGAGGGAGGTTGGAGTGGATAGAGCAGTGAATAACTTAGAGTAGCCATTGCCTTTGTGACGAAGGAACCAGAGGAAGAACAATGGAAGGTGGATTTGCAAGAGGTCTTGGGATTGAGATGCTTACATCGACTAACTTTAAGAAGTGGAAGTCGTGTATGCAGAGCTATCTTCTAGGGGAGGACCTCTGGGAGGTTGTTGGAGGAGATGCGACAGAAGAGGTGAAGGCAACAGAAGCGGGTGACAATGGTCCGGTCGTGAGGGCGTGGAGAAAGACCAATGCTAAGGCCGAGTTCACTTTGAAGCGTGCCATTTCACCTGATCTATTTGATCACATCTTGGGGTGTGGATCAGCTGCTGAGATCTGGAGAGCCCTGGATGGGCTGTTTAACAAGAAGAATGTAGCGAGGCTGCAGTTCTTGGAGAATGAGCTGGCAAGGTCGGCTCAGGGCGATCTTTCTATCTCCACTTTCTTTCTGAATATGAAGAACCTCTGCGCTGAGATATCAGCACTGGATCCTGATGAGCCAATTTCTGAGGCGAAGCTGAAGAGGCACATCATCCGCGGCTTGTGGAAGGAATATATGGCCTTTGTGACATCGGTGCAGGGTTGGGCTAATCAGCCGTCTCTGATAGAGCTGGAGAATCTGCTAGCGTCGCAGGAAAGTCTGGCAAGGCAGATGGCGGGGGTGTCCGTGTCTGGGGGAGATGGCGAGGTTCTCTTCTCAGGGAAGAAGAAGAAGTGGGATAAGAAGAAGAAGACCGCTGGAGGCTATGGGCCTTCAACTTCTGGACAGCAGGAGAGGGGCTATCCTCCTAAGGCTGAGGAGAAGAAGAAGAAGGAAGGTTTCAAATGCTACAAGTGCGGGAAGGTTGGGCACTTCAAGAAGTACTGTAGGCTGAATACTCAGCCAGGGCATGCTGCTGAGAAGGAGGAAGCTGAGGCCAGGCACATTCAAGGAGGTTGGGGAGGAGCCTTCTCGGCTTCTGTTGGAGCTTCTGCTCCTATCAACTATCAGGAGGACTGGATCGTGGACTCGGGGTGTGGTCATCACCTCACCGGGGATGGGTCAAAGCTTTCTTCAGCGGAGCCCTACACAGGTAACAATGCTATTATTACTGCAGATAATACTATACATCCAGTGGAGAAGGTGGGGGTTGTTTCCTTGGGCAGTGATAGAGGGCCATTAACCTTGAAGTGTGTCTATCATGTGCCCGGTATGAGGAAAAACCTTTTCTCCGTGACCAACGCTGTTGACGCTGGGTATCACGTTCTGTTCGGCCCAACAGAAGTAAAATTTCTACGTAATGTAGAGGCCGTGAAGGCCGAGGTCGTCCATGTCGGGAGGAGAGCGAAAGACTTGTTCATTTTATCGACAAGTTCTTATGTCGACAAGATGAAGACGAATGATGGTGCCGTGATATGGCATGGGAGGTTGGGGCACGTAGGGATGGATAAGCTGAAAGCTATGGCGGTGAGAGGTCTGGTCAAGGGCCTGCCAAATCTATCCTCCTACGGTGAAGGTCATGTTTGCGAGGGATGTCAGTTCGGCAAGTCTCATCGACTGCCGTTTGATAAGTCGCAGACAAGGTGTAGTGTGCCGTTGGAGTGCATCCACGGTGACTTGATGGGACCAACTGCTACCCCAAGCCTCGGAGGCAGCATGTATATGCTGGTGTTGATCGATGATTACACCAGATATCTCTGGGTTTATTTTCTGAAGGAGAAGGCGGAGGCGTTTGCCAAGTTTGTGGAGTTCAAGGAGCTCGTGGAGGGTCGGCTAAATCTGCGGATCAAGAAGCTGAGGACGGACAACGGAGGGGAGTTCACCTCTGCTGAGTTCTCCAGTTTTTGCAGGAAGGCAGGCATCCGGAGGGAGCTCACTTGTGCTCATACTCCACAACAGAACGGAGTTGCAGAGCGGAAGATCCGTCATCTGACGGAAACCTGCAAGTGTTGGCTGCATGCCAAGAGTATCCCAAAGTCCTTCTGGGCTGAGGGAATGTCTTGTGCTGCCTACGTCATCAACAGGATGCCTCTGAGCCCCATCAACATGTTGACCCCGCATGAGATGATGTTCAAGGAGAAGCCAAGCGTGGCACACCTTCGGTTGTTTGGATCCACCTGCTATGTGCACATTCTAGATGCGCTTCGTACGAAGCTAGATGCAAAAGCAAGGAAGCTAGTCTTCGTGGGATACGATGAGTGCAAAAAGGGATGGAAGTGCATGGACCCGGAGACGCGGAGGTTTGTTGTATCTCGCGACGTCGTGTTCGATGAGGTGACATCTTACAAGGGGTCTTCTGATGTGGAGCTACCAGAAAGCAGGATGGAAATGCCAGAGAAAGCTGTGGAGGATCTTCAGGTGGAGCTACCTGTGTCACCAGGTGGTCCATCAGTTTCTAGTTCTGAGACGGAGGCTTCTGGTTCAAGGAGCAGGGGGAGCGGTGCTCCTAGAACGTCTGGAAGGGGAGCTAGAGAAGAAGCAGCTAGAGACAATGCAGTTCAGGGTAATGAGCTGAGGAGGTCGAAGCGAGCGATCACCGTCCTGATCGCTATACAGGAGGAAACGCAGTGAGCTTTGTCTCATGTTTCTTCGCTGGTCCCTTGGATGAGAGGGAGCCGTCGAGCTTTGAGAAGGCCAGAGGCGTGAAGGAGTGGGATATTGCGATGCAAGAGGAGATGGAAGCTCTCGAGAAAAATGAGACCTGGTCTCTAGTGCCCAAGCCAAAGGGCACCACTCCGGTGACATGCAAGTGGGTCTACAAGCTCAAGAAGAATGCTGACGGCAGTACCGAGCGGTACAAGGCTCGCCTTGTGGCTCGGGGGTTCTCGCAGCAATACGGTGAGGACTATGAGGAGACATTCAGTCCGGTGGCAAAAATGACTTCAGTTCGATTTATCATTGCCTTGGCAGCATTCAATGGATGGAAGATTTGGCAGCTCGACGTCAAGAATGCCTTCTTGTACGACGAGATAGACAAGGATATCTTCATGGTCCAGCCGCCAGGCTTTGTGTCTGAGGATTTTCTGGAGCATGTCTGCAAGCTGAAGAAGGCCCTGTATGGGTTGCAGCAAGCACCGAGGGCGTGGTACGGGAAGATCGCAGAATATCTCCTATTCTGTGGGTTTTGTGCTTCAGACTCAGACTCAAGCTTGTTCGTCAAGAAGAGCGGGGAGCTTCAAGTCATCGTGCTGCTTTATGTCGACGATATGATCGTGACGGGGAACTCGGAGGAGGAAGTAGCACAGCTACGGGCTGAGTTGTCTATCAGGTTCGAGATGAAGGACTTAGGTGAGCTTCACCATTTCCTTGAACTCGAGGTGCAGAGGAAGGAAAGTGGAGTGCTGGTGTCCCAGGCTGGATATGCGGAGCGAATCGTGGAGCGATTCGGCATGAAGGAAGGGAAGTGCATCTCTACACCTCTGGAGAAGGCTATGAAGCTTCAGAAGGATGATGGGAGGATTATGCAAGATCCGTTGGTGTTCCGAGCTCTGGTTGGGAGCTTGATCTATCTGACGATCACGAGGCCGGATATTGCATATGCAGTAGGCAGAGTGAGTCGGTATATGGCGGAGCCACGGGTACCTCATCTGCTAGCGGCCAAGAACATTCTGAAGTATGTCAAGGCGACCTCGGACATGGGTCTCCTATACAGGAGGCATGCGGGCTTCGAAGTGCATGGATACATGGATGCTGATTACAGGGGAGATTCAGATGATCGGAAGTCGATATCTGGATTCGTCTTCATGGCGGGCCCTACGGCTATATCATGGTGCAGCAAGAAGCAGGATTCCGTATCGGTCTCCACCACGGAAGCGGAATACAAGGCTTCGGCCTTGGCAGCTCAGGAAGCCATCTGGCTTAGGAGGTTGGTGGGAGACGTCCACAAGGAGGTTCGGGAGCCGACTCTGCTACGCGGTGATAACGAGAGTGCTCTCAAACTGGTAACCAATCCAGTTTGTCACGCGAGGACCAAGCATATCGAGATCGAGCATCACTTCATACGGGAGAAGGTGCTGGAGGGATCTCTTTCGGACGGGCATGTGCGGAGTGCGGACAATGTCGCAGACATCTTCACAAAGGCGCTGGCAAAGGGGCCGTTCACACGGCTAAGGGAGCTACTTGGGCTGGTTTCCACTTCCCACTTCAAGGGGGAGTGTTGAAATTGTTGAAGTGGAAGTGAAGGAGGCTTTTGGACCTGGGCGGTCTGGGAGGAGGTCGGGTGGTCTGACGTGATCGTACGACCTGGCGGTCTGCATCTGCGGTCTGGCTGATCTTAGCCTAGCTACGGTCTCCCGGGTTCACTGCTGGTCTTGTCCAAAGTCTGCTGAAGGTGGAGCCGCGCGGTCTGTGCGTGACCGCGTGGCGTGCTGTCCTCTTCAAGGCTGTGGCATTCTGGTGTGACCGCACAGTTTGATCCAGGTTCTCTCCGGAATGCGGTCTGGTAGCTGACCGGGCTTTCTGGGGGTATTCGCGGACTAAGGGTCTTAGTTGCGCGGTCTCAGTTCGCGGTCTCAGGAGGAGACTGGTATGCGAGCTGGTTGCTGTTCGCGGTCTCAGGAGGAGATCGGCATGCGGATAGGAGTTCGCGATCTGATGGCGAACTGACTGTGTTCGCGGTCTCGTGCGAACACAGGTGGTGAATAGCTTCGGGCGGTCTAGCGAGCTCTTTGTGGAGTCTCGGTCTGCTGTGAGAGTGGCGGTCTCTCATGGCGACATTGAAGCTGGTGGGTTCACCAAAAATGAAGCAGAAGTAATGTTGCTGATCGCGCAGTGTGACCGGTCAGGTCGCGCGGTCTGGGGGGGGGTGGTGATCCTATCTCATAGGGTGGTGACTGGATCAGGTCTCACGCCTATAAATAGGAGCCACTGTTGCAGCAAACTTAGAGACACACCAAGTGTAAGCTGAGTTCGCTCTTGTTCTTGCGGTCTATTTATTTCTGACCGGGCGGTCTCTGATTGAATTCTTATTGTGCAGCTTCTGCGGATAGTGTGGGCAGCAGCGATCACCTTTTCCTCTGAAAGTGTTTGGGCGGTCTGCGGCTTGGAGTTGTGGTGCTGGAGTTCGGGAGAATCAGGAGGTCGAAAGAAGGGAGCGGTCTGTGCAGCGGTCTGGTGGTGTTCTGTGGTCGGCAGAGAGTTGCGGTCTTGCAACTGGCAGAGATCGCAGGGGAGGTCGCGCGGTTTGGGCGGTCTCCAGTTATCCTCAGTTTTTTGTATTTCTCTTTGGAGTTTTGTGCTGACGAAATCATGTCTCGTCAAGCATGTCTTGCCCTGTAATTAAAGTTTGCTATCAATAAAGATCGTTTGTTTGCCTAGGACTGTTTCTGGTTGTTTTGGCTTGTATCTCTAGTTGTTATTCCTGCTTGCTCTCACAAGGTCCGAGAAATTTTCACAGGGCCAGAAGTACCCTGCTCTCAGCACCCTTTTCTCCAAGGTCTGGCTTCCCGAGTGACTTCCACATTCGCCTGCGTGGACTTCTTTCAGGACCTGGGAGGCTTCTTCCTCGGACAGGCACCTCGCAAGGGGACCTGATAGAGTCTTCCTGTAAAGTACCCCGTCAATTAGTAAATAGTAAGCTAATTTGTACCTGAACCGACGCTTGTCCTGAACCTCTAAAGGCAAACTGCCGGTGGTCAAGAAGGTGATCAGGGGGTCCATCCACGAGGAGGGCTGGTCGATGTCCATCACCTCTCCTTCCTCGATCGAGGGCCGGAACAGATCGGTGACTGCCCCCGACCAGGGGCCATACTTGTCCAGCCTCCCTCGGGACGTGCTGTATGGAGAAGGACTTGAAGGCGCCCACCAAGCCTTTAACTTTTACTAGGTAGCGTTACAGTACCGGCTCCTTTGCTTCGAACTCTCCTCAAACATGGGAGGCAACCTGTTGGAACAACCCAATTTGTGATTTGGGCTAGGATCACTATATGTTGACTAAGGACAAGTTGACCCCAATGTATAGTTTATGGGTCAAGAGTTTAGGAAGAGTTTTGGCTGTTAGAACTAGAAATTTCATTCAGTTTCTGCGTTCGACGAATGGCTAGCTGCGTTCGACGAATGGCTCTCTGCGTTCTACAAACGACAAGCTCTCTGCGTTCGACGAACAGACTTATTTCTCAGCGGTCGACTAACCCGTCTCAACGGTCGAAGAATTTGTCTAAGTGCAACGCTCGACGCTTTTACTCCAGCTCAGCGCTCGACGATTTTATCCAGGCTCAGCGGTCGATGAATCCTTTAGTTCGACGAATTCCAGTCTGCGTTCGACAAATTTTGTTCAGATCAAATATTTCTTATTTAAGCACAGAAATTTCAGAAGAATTATATTCACTTCATTCTCTAAACTCAGATCGACGAAAGCAACGACTCTTTCCATCAAATCAAGTAAGGAGAATATATTTCCTTTATTATTTAAGTTATAGCCGTTGACATTTCCTCGTAAAGGACATATTCATGGAAAAGGAAAGAGAATATGGCGTGACAGTTGCAGTTCCCAGAAATATGCTTTCAGAATAATTTATTCCTTAATATAAGGAGTGTGCATTTAATTTTTGTCAGAGATTTGAAAAAGAAAAGGAAAGAAGATATTACAGAATAATCACACAGCTGTTTTTACTCGACAGCATCAATACAGATCTTCAGTACAGAAAAAGGAAATGAAAAAGGAATATACAGGAAGAATAGAAAAACAATATACACAGAACTTCATCTTCTCCTTCCTCAGCTTTTTTCGACAGTGAACAGAACTTCATCTTCTCCTTCCTCAGCTTTTTCGACAGTGAACAGAACATCTTCTTCCTCCTTCAGCAACAAATTTATTTTTTGAGAACATCTTCAACACCATCTCAGATTTCCTGCTGCAAGAAACAAGAAAGAAAGAAGAAGAAGAACGAGCATAGATCTTCAAAAGAGCAACAACAAACTGAAGCATTCTTGTCTCTCAGTTTTATCTGCTACAGGAAGATCAAATCTTTCAAGAAAAGCTCCAGCAACATCAACTGTCAAACATCTTCAATCAGACAGAGGAGTTCTTTTCTAAATCAAATCCATTAGAGTCTTCTCTATACATCTTGACAGAGAAGAACATCTAAACCCCTCTCTATCCCATTATGTACAGGGTTAATACTCCCTTCAAAAGTGTAACCCACTGGTGGCAAGACACCTTATCAAAAAATCCTTGTGTGATTTTTAAGCACCTTATCAAAAGCTTATCGGTGATTTGGGCACCTGGTCAAACTCCCATTGGTGTGTGGACACTTTATCAAAAATCCCTTGGTGTGAGGGCACCTGATCAAAACTCCTAGTGGATTCCTACCAAGGGTAGTAGATGAGTAGACGTACCCAGATTTATTAGGGAACTACTATAGCTCCGTGTGTCCTCTGTGATTGTTTATTTCTCTGTGCTGTGCTGTGTGATTTTATTTATTCTGTTTTTATTAATCACTCTGCTTACACATATATATAACACTATTTTTAATTCCGTAAATAAAACTAAGGGAAAAAGTTTTAAACTCTATTCACCCCCCCTCTAGAGTTAATTTAAGATCTAACCTCCACTTTCAATTGGTATCAGAGGAAGTTGATTCTTTACAGGCTAACACCTGAATCACAAAGATCAATTAGATCTTAAATTATTTTAGAGTTTTTTTATTTTATTTATTTTCTGTTAAAAACTTATGGCACAAAATAAAGAGTATTCAAGCACAAGACCTCCTATGTGCAATCTCAGTAAGTTTGCACTGTGGAAAGCAAGGATTAGGCTTTATATGTACTCAATTGATGAAGAAAATTTTAATGTGATTTTGACAGGGCCTCCAACACCTACAACAGCAGCAAGTACTGAAACCACAACTGCCAACAATGCTGTCCCACCTCCTGAATGGACAGAAGCACAGAAAAAGCAAAGGAGTGCTAATGCAAAAGCCATGAACATTCTGGCTCAAACAATGTATGATGACATATTTCAGAAAGTGGTGGATTGCACCTCAGCTAGAGAGATATGGACCTCTCTCAACAATATGGTTGCAGGCTCTGCTGATGAAAGAAAGGACAGAAGATCTCACTTGATCTCTCTGTATGAGAACTTCAAGAAGGGTGAAGAAGAATCAGTTGCAGATATGTACACTAGATTAAGTGTAATCATAAGTGAACTCAGAACACTGGACAAGGAAATCTCATTAACTGAGATCAATGACAAAATCCTAATGTGCTTCCCTAGCACTTGGGACTCTAGGATCTGGCCTATCAAGGAAGCCAGAAGTCTTAATGAGATAACCACTGAGACACTGCTAGGAAAGCTCAAATCCTATGAGCAACTCATCAAGACAAGGGAAGCTGACAAGTGAGCACCTCCTCTTCAACAAAGAAGGACAGGAATATTGCCTTCAAAGCTACAGAAGAAGAATGAAAGACTCCTGACAATGAGGAGTTGATGAGTCTGTTTGCCAAAAGATTCTATAAGATGGCAAGAAAAGATTTCAAGAAAAAGTCATCCAGAAGCTATGAAAAGCCAAGGTATGACAAAATCAATTCTAAAGAAATTATATGTTTTGGTTGCAGGAAACCAGGACATATTGCACCAGACTGTCCAGAAAACCAGAAGAAAGAAAAGAAAAAGGACAAAGAAGAGAAAAGAAACTCCAGCAAGTCTTCCTCCCACAAACACAAGAAGAAGGGAAGAGGATTTGTAGCAGAATCTTGGAGTGAAACTGAATCAGATCAGTCATTCAGCTCTTCAGATGATGAAGAAGAAACAAAAGAGAATGATCAGTGACTGATGGCAATTTATGACTCAGGCAGTGAGTCAGGAAATGCATCATCATCCAGTGATGGTGAAGATAATGAAGAAGAGAAGAGTTTTTGTATGATGGCAATCAATGCCTCAGCCAACAATTCTGATGAAGAAGGATCAGAACTAGAAGCAGAAGATGATGCAGATCAGGTAATATCTAACTTTGATTTTACTTCATTTGAATTCAAAGCTGAATTCAAAGTTCTTTGCTTAGACTTACTAAAATCTGAGAAAGAAATAATCTCACTCAGAAGTAAGCTAGCTGAAATGAAAAATATAAGTGAAAAAAATGTAAATCTTAAGAAAGATTTGGCTGTCTCCAGGGAACATATTGTTCTCATTGAGAGCAAGTTGTCTGAAGCCAAAAAGTTTGAAGAATCCCTAAATGGGAGAAGCATCAAACTGATGGACATAACAAGCACAATAAATGCTAGACTTAATAGCAAACTGGGCTTGGGTGCTTCATCAAGTGAGCCACCTCTAATTAAGAAGAATATATTATCTACACCCATAAAATTCATCTCTGCTAAAAGCAAAGAGGTTGTAGGAGTAAATAAAAACATTTCAAGTAAGACTGTCGAGAATAGCAGAATTCAGTGGAATTCGTCGAACGGAGCTCGACGAAATATACCCACATCGTCGAATGGAGCTCGACGAACTCTGAAGACAAATTTTCTATATAGTTATTATATGAACGGCGCTCGACGAACTCAGCCCAGTTCGTCGAACAGAACTATACAGCAAATCTGAACAATTCTTATTCTTCACATTCTAAGAATCCTTTCACTGAATGGATTATACCTCCAAGGAGATATCATCCACAAGGTTACAAGGACCAACCTGAAATGTCTTTTATTTCAGATTTTTGTGGTAATACAAAAAGACCCAAGGTAATCTGGGTCAAGAACAAATAGATTGTTTTCTTATTTTTGCAGGTACACAGCTGTCCAAGAATAAGTGAAAAATGGTATTTGGATAGTGGCTGTTCAAAACATATGACAGGAAACAAGGCCAACGTGAACAACTACAAGGCAAAGCTTGGACCAAAAGTTATATTTGGAGACTCCAACTGTGGACAGACCAAAGGCTATGGAAAAGTCAAGGTTGGAGAAGTCACCTTCAAAGAGGTAGCTTATGTCAAGGGACTAAAGCACAACCTCATCAACATAAGTCAATTATGTGATGAAGGATATCAGGTAACATTTAATAAATTGAAATGCCTTATTAAATCTGCTGATAATGTTATTGTTTTATCAGGTATTAGGCAAGGTAATATATACTTAGTAAATTTCAATTCATCTACATCAGAAATTTGTTTATTTAATGAATTAAGCAAACCTAGTAAACTCTGGCATAAGAGATTAGGACATGTAAACCTTAGGACCATTGCTAAATTATCTAAGGACAATCTTGTTAGAGGTTTACCTTTAGGTTCATACAAGAAAGAAGGTCTTAGTAGGGCATGTCAACTAGGCAAGAAAACTAAAAATAGTTTTAAATCATTATCTAAAAGTGATTCACCTAGAATCTTATATTTGCTACATATGGACCTTTTTGGACCTATAGCAACAAAGAGTTTAGGGGGGAAGTCTTACACTCTAGTTATTGTAGATGACTTCTCTAGATTCACTTGGGTGTTCTTTTTGAGAGAAAAGTCAGATAACTTTAAAGTTCTTACAGACTTTCTTAAGAGCATAAAGATTGAGTACTCTACTGAAGTTGCATTGATCAGAAGTGATCATGGCACTGAGTTTGAGTCTCTTCTTATGCAAGAATTCTATGAGAAGGAAGGTATCATGCATTGCTTCTCAGCTCCTCGAACTCCTCAACAAAATGGGGTAGTTGAAATGAAAAATAGAACTCTAATTGAATCAGCAAGAACATTGCTTGCAGATGCTAATTTGCCTCGATCTTTTTGGGCAGAGGATGTTAGCACAACAAATTATGTGCTGAATAGAAGTTTGATACACAAACTTAAAGGAAAGACTCCTTATGAATTACTTAAAGGGAAGAAACCTAAAGTTAACTATTTTAGAGCATTTGGTTGTAAATGTTTCATTCACAATAATGATAAGAAATACCTTAGGAAATTTGAACCAAAATCTGATGAAGGAATTTTCCTAGGCTATTCACTAATCAACAAAGCATATAGGATTTATAATAAATCTTCTCTTAAAATAGAAGAATCTATGCATGTCTCTTTTGATGAAACTAATATGTTTTACAAGGAGAAGATTTCTTCTACCATAGAAAATCTGCAGGTACCTACATTATGTGAGCAGCTAGATCAATTAGCTCTACATAAAGAAGGTTTTCTAAATCCTGAACAGCAGAATACTGAAGAGAGTGAAGAAGAAAATCACCCAGATTTTGCTAAAAGTTCAGTACAGATAACAGCAGATCATCCGCCACAGGATATAACAGCTGAACAAATTCCCCAAGTGGAAATTATTGTTGAACCCACTCCAACTGTTGATCACATCACAGTTAGAGATCACCCAATATCTCAAATCATTAGTGATATTTCAGCAGGTGTGCAAACAAGACATCAAGTAAATCAGAATATGATGCACACCTATTTTCTCTCTCAGATTGAACCTCAATCCCTACAAGATGCAGAACAAGATCCCAACTGGATCATTGCTATGCAAGAGGAACTCAATCAGTTTGAGACAAACAAAGTTTGGGAATTGGTTCATAGACCAAAGAATTATCCAGTTATTGGAACTAAGTGGGTCTATAGGAATAAGCTAGATGCAGATGGCAACATTGTGAGAAACAAAGCTAGACTAGTAGCTCAAGGATACTCACAAGAAGAAGGAATAGACTATGATCAGACATTTGCACTTGTTGCAAGACCTGAAGCAATCAGATTTTTTCTTGCATTTGCTGCATACAAGCAATTCAAGGTATATCAAATGGATGTAAAGAGTGCATTTCTGAATGGAGAAATCAAAGAAGAAGTCTATGTGGAACAACCACCAGGTTTCATCTCTCCAACTCAATCTTCGTTTGTATTTAAGCTTAAGAAAGCTCTTTATGGTCTCAAACAAGCTCCTAGAGCATGATTTGAGACTTTAGCTAGTTTTCTTTTAGAGAACAATTTCTGTAGAGGCATAGTAGACAAAACTCTATTTTTCAGGATACATAAAAATCAAACTTTGCTAGTTCTAATATATGTAGATGATATTATTTTTGGCTCTACTAATTCAAATTTATGCAAAAGATTTTCTAATTTAATGCAATCTAAATTTGAAATGAGTAGTATGAGTGAATTATCATACTTCCTTGGTCTTCAAGTGAAGCAAACTCCAAATGGAATCTTCATATCCCAATCTAAGTATGCTAAGGAATTAGTGAAAAGATTTGGTATGTCTGATTCTTCTACCATGAAAACACCCATGCCCTCTAATGCTGTTGTTGATAATGATGAATCAGGGAAACCTGTTGATTCAAAAGTATATAGAGCAATTATTGGCTCTTTACTTTTTTTAACAGCTAGTAGGCCTGATATAATGTTTGCTACATATAATTGTGCTAGATTCCAAGTTAAGCCCAAAGAATCTCATCTAGTTTTATTAAAAAGAATTTTAAGATATATAAAGGGTTGTCCTAATCAAGGTCTTTGGTATCCAACAACATCTGAATTTGAATTAACTGGATTCTCAGATTCAGATTATGCTGGATGCAGAGTAGACAGGAAAAACACATTAGGAACTTGCCAGTTTCTTGGTGATACGCTTGTGTCTTGGTTTTTTAAGAAACAGACATCTGTGTCCACATCAACAGCTGAAGCTGAATACATAGCTGCTGACAGTTGCTGCTCACAGATGTTGTGGATACAAAATCAGCTCCTAGACTATGGTGTCAACTTAAATAATTCAATTGTATTTTGTGACAATACTAGTGCAATATCTATAACACAAAATCCAGTTCTCCATAGTAGGACTAAACACATAGAAATTAGGCACCACTTCCTTAGGGATAATGTGGATAAAAACAAAATCTGCCTACAGTTCATCTCTACTGATTTGCAAAGAGCTGACATTTTCACCAAGCCCTTGGATGAAAAGAAACATATCTTCTTTATAAATCAGCTAGGTATGATAGATGGAGATTCAATCTGTTAAAAAAATTAAGTTTTCTACTTACCCATCTCTTCATTAAATTGAAGCTTTTTATTTCAGCCTGTCATCATTAATAAAATATTTTTTATTAGCTGAATGTCTACAGAATTGTTTCTCTTTCCTGTTCCCTTTGCACTTGATCTCTATTTTATTGTGCAG
The DNA here is from genome assembly GCA_033032865.1 of Dactylorhiza incarnata. Taxonomy (NCBI): domain Eukaryota; kingdom Viridiplantae; phylum Streptophyta; class Magnoliopsida; order Asparagales; family Orchidaceae; genus Dactylorhiza; species Dactylorhiza incarnata. The sequence continues at coordinate 12,853,138 of JAWHQI010000003.1, read as the reverse complement.
TAATAATAGCAATGACATTTTGCATCTTTTCCTACCTCCATCAAATGTCCCTTCTTCAAGGGGCCTAGCTTCAGGCCTTTCCTGAAACTAGCCAGGGGGAGAAGTTTGTATGAACAAGCTCTATTTGATGCAATTACTCGGGGGAGTTGTTCTATGAACTAGGCAAAAGGAAAAGCTGAAGAACCTCCAGAACTTAGGGGGAGACACTCTCAGGGGGAGTTGCTGTATGAAGAAGCTTGATAAAGCTTACAGCAGTTTGCTGATTGCAAATTTCTGTTTCAAAAAAATTCAGACACAGCTCATAATCAAATTCAGATGCAGATACAATACAGCTCAGAAGAAGAATTTTGTTTTAGCAAATTCAGTATAAGAATTCAAAAATCAGAGAAAGACAAAATCAGAACTCAATAGCAGATAACAAATTCAGTTCAGAACAAATTCAGAAAGCTGACTTACATAGCAAATACAGTTCAGTTCAGATCAGAATTTCAATCATAATTTCAGAATTCAGAAAAATCAAGGTTCTGTTTGTATTTTCATTTTTATTTTTATTGAAATGTAATTTCAAAAACTCAGAGTACTATTCATTTTATATCTGATAAAATGTTTAAAATATATCAGATATATTCATGCTCTGTTGTTTTTGCTGTATTAGCATTTGTTTATTTTCAATTTTTGTCAAACAGTGTCCTAACCCAAATAGGGGGAGATTGTTGGAACAACCCTATTTGTGATTTGGGCTAGGATCACTATATGTTGACTAAGGACAAGTTGACCCCAATGTATAGTTTATGGGTCAAGAGTTTAGGAAGAGTTTTGGCTGTTAGAACTAGAAATTTCATTCAATTTCTGCGTTCGACGAATGGCTAGCTGCGTTCGACGAATGACTCTCTGCGTTCAACAAACGGCAAGCTCTCTGCGTTCGACGAACATACTTATTTCTCAGCGGTCGACGAACCCGTCTCAGCGGTCGAAGAATTTGTCTAAGTGCAGCGCTCGATGCTTTTTCTCCAGCTCAGCGCTCGACGATTTTATCCAGGCTCAGCGCTCGACGAATCCTTTCGTTCGACGAATTCCAGTCTGCGTTCGACAAATTTTGTTCAGATCAAATATTTCTTATTTAAGCACAGAAAATTCAGAAGAATTATATTCACTTCATTCTCTGAACTCGGATCGACGAAAGCAACGTCTCTTTCCATCAAATCAAGTAAGGAGAATATATTTCCTTTATTATTTAAGTTATAGCCATTGACATTTCCTCGTAAAGGACATATTCATGGAATAGAAAATATTCATGGAAAAGGAAAGAGAATACGGCGTGACAGTTGCAGTTCCTAGAAATATGCTTTCAGAATAATTTATTCCTTAATATAAGGAGTGTGCATTTAATTTTTGTCAGATATTTGAAAAAGAAAAGGAAAGAAGATATTACAGAATAATTACACAGCTGTTTTTACTCGACAACATCAATACAGATCTTCAGTACAGAAAAAGAAAAGAAAAAGGAATGTACAGGAAGAATAGAAACACAATATACACAGAACTTCATCTTCTTCTTCCTCGGCTTTTTCGACAATGAATAGAACTTCATCTTCTCCTTCCTCAGCTTTTTCGAGAGTGAACAGAACTTCATCTTCTTCCTCCTTCAGCAGCAAACTTATTTTCTGAGAACATCTTCAACACCATCTCAGATTTCCTGCTGCAAGAATCAAGAAAGGAAGAAGAAGAAGAACAAGCACAGATCTTCAAAAGAGCAACAACAAACTGAAGCTTTCTTGTCTCTCAGTTTTATCTGCTACAGGAAGATCAAATCTTTCAAGAAAAGCTCCAGCAACATCAACTGTCAAACATCTTCAATCAGACAGAGGAGTTCTTTTCTACATCAAATCCACTAGAGTCTTCTCTATACATCTTGACAGAGAAGAATATCTAAACCCCTCTCTATCCCATTCTGTATAAGGTTAATACTCCCTTCAAAAGTGTAACCCACTGGTGGCAAGACACCTTATCAAAAAATCCTTGTGTAGTTTTTAAGCACCTTATCACAAGCTTATCGGTGATTTGGGCACCTGATCAAACTTCCATTGGTGTGTGGACACCTTATCAAAAATCCCTTGGTGTGAGGGCACCTGATCAAAACTCCTAGTGGATTCCTACCAAGGGTGGTAGAAGAGTAGACGTACCCAGATTTATTGGGGAACTACTATAGCTCCTTGTGTCCTCTGTGATTGTTTATTTCTCTGTGCTGTGCTGTGTGATTTTATTTATTCTGTTTTTATTAATCACTCTACTTACACATATATATAACACTATTTTTAATTCCGCAAATAAAACAAAGGGAAAAAGTTTTAAACTCTATTCACCCCCCCTCTAGAGTTAATTTAAGATCTAACCTCCACTTTCACAACCACCATTGAGTCGGAGTGGAATCTGATGTCATGGCCTCCCAATTCCGGGGCTAGGTGGAGCCCCGCGATTACGACCTCATACTCGGCCTGGTTGTTGGTGACCAAGAAATTGAGGCTAACGGCCTGCTTGATCCTGGTACCCTGGGGACTAATCAGGTCAATGCCTCCCCCATAAGAATTCTTCCCCGACGCTCCATCCATGAACATTTCCCAAGCCACTCACTGGGGAGCTTCCTCCTCACCCACTTCCACAGTGTAGTCGGCCAAGAAGTCTGCCACATCTTGGGCCTTCATGGCTAGTCGAGGGACGCAGTCGACGTCGAACTCGGTGAGCTCCACTGACCACTTGGCCAGTCTTCCTGAATGCTCCACTCCTTCCAGAATGCTGCGGAGAGGGTGGTCGGTCACTACCTTGATCAGATGGGCCTGAAAGTAGTTTCGGAGTCTTCGAGCTGAGACAATTAAGGCAAAAGCCAACTTCTCCAGGATGGGATACTGTAGTTCAGCCTTCCGCAGAACCCGACTTATGTAGTAAATGGGGAGCTGCCGCTTCCCTTCCTCGCGGACCAAGACCGAATTTACCGCTTCTACCCCTACCCCGATGTACAAGAAGAGGTCCTCCCCCTCTCTAGGTCCTTGCAATAGGGGTGCCTGCGCCAGCTGGAGTTTCAGGTTCTTGAAGGCACCTTGACACTCCGCCGACCACTCGAATTTCTTGTTGTCTCGGAGGGTTTTGAAAAACGGTGAGCACTTCTCTCCTGCCCTCGAGAGGAAATGACTCAGCCCAGCCAAACGACCTGTCAGGCGCTGAACTTCCATGACGTTCCTGGGTGCTTCCATCTCCATGATCGCCAGGTTAAGAGGTGGCCCAAGAACTTTCCCCTCCCTGCTCCGAAAACGCACTTGGATGGATTCAACCTCATTTTATATTTTCGGAGTGTGGTGAAGGTTTCTCCCAGGTCACGGAGGTGCTCCTCTACACTCCTGCTCTTCACCATGAGGTCGTCTACATACACCTATAGATTTCTTCCCTTCTGCTCCTTGAACACCCTATCCATCATTCGCTGATAAGTGGCTCTTGCATTTTTGAGCCCAAAGGGCATCATTTAGTAGCAATAACATTCGTCGTTGGTAATGAAGGACACGTGCTTTACGTCGGGAGGGTGCATGCGGATTTGATGATAACCAGAAAAAGCATCTAAAAAACTCATGACAGGGAATCCGACGGCCAAATCTACTAGCTCGTCGATTCTAGGCAAGGGGTAGCAATCCTTGGGGCAAGCTTTATTAAGAATAGAAAAGTCAATACACATACGCCACTTTCCCTCCCCCTTTTTCACCATTACAACATTGGAGACCCAGCCTGGGTACTGGATCTCCGACACAAATCCCGCCTCCAGCAGCTTCCTGACCTCCTCTCTAATGGGCTCGGCTAGGGTGGTGGCGGTCGCCCTCTTCTTCTGCTGAATGGTGTGGATTCCCTTGTCCAAGTTGAGATGATAGCATGCAACGTTTGCGTCGATGCCTGACATGTCCGCTGTGCTCCACACAAAGATGTCAGCGTTCTTCTGGATGCAGGACAAGATCTTCTCCTTGTCTTCTTCTTCCAGCTCCCCGCTGATCTTCACCTTCCCCGGCCTTCCGCCTTCAGACACGACCTCCTTCTCTTCTACTTCTCTGGCCGCCTCCAGCCTGGCCACCTCCTCCATTACCTGATCCACTACCTCCGCTTCTTACTTCCAGTTGATGGTGTTGACGACATTAAGATAGCACTGCCTCGCCACCCGGGGGTCGCTTCGGATCCTGATCTGCAACCCTCCCTGGTTGTACTTCAGACACTGGTGATAGGAAGAGGGCACACACTTGTAGGCACTGATAAGTGGCCTGCCGAAGATGGCATTGTAGCTGCTGGGGGCATCGACGATGATGAACTTGCAGCACTTGGTGGTTCCCCCCAGCATCAAAACCAGCTTTGCTCCTCCTTCTGCCTCCTTTCTTTCTCCGGAGAAGCCCAAGAGCGGCCCCTCAGTCGTGGTGAACCTCTTCTACTCTACCTTCATTACGTCGAATGCCTTCTTGAAGATTACGTTGACGGAACTTCTGTTATCCATGAGGATGCGGAAGACCGTGTAGTTTTCCACCGCGGCTTTGATCACTACTGCGTCATGAAAGGGGTTCTCGTTCCCCAACATATCCTCCTCTAAGAAAGTGATTTCACTTGATGGTGGTGGAGTTTGGGAGGCGGAGGCCACACCCGTCCGGTACACGGCATTAAGGCTCCCCTTCCAGGTTGCCTCCAACCCTGCTCCTCCGTGGATGACGCCTATCCCTCCATGGATTCCAAGATCTCCCCGATCCTCACACCTCCTTGGGGAGGGAACTCCTCCCCCCTCGATCCTCAACATTCCTCCTCCTTCTTGCTCCTGATATCCCTCCTGGGCTCCTCCTGCTCCTCTCCTCAACTCTTAGAATTCAGGGCACGTGGCTGTCGCATTACCCTCTGCCTGATGAAAGTCACAGTAAGGCATTGCCCGATGCTACTCTCCACCTCGAGGCTGTCGCATCCTTGCTCCGCGCTCACATGCTCACCCTCTTCTGATCACATTCGCTTCCCTGGGCGGCGCTTGAGTTTTCCTCCACTGCCCTTGCCTTCGCTCGACGAATGGCAGCGGTCCCGACGCTCCGGGGAGAGCCTTCTCCTTTGTCTTCCTTGGTAGCCTCCTCCCGCGGGTATCCAGGCTGGCCAATTTGGTGGGGCCTAGAACCTTCTCTCCTTGTCTCGCTGCCTCTGCCCTCTCAGAACTCCCTTTCCTCTCACCTCCTCGGCTCGTCTTTCTTCTTGGCCTCCCGCCGTCTGTTTCCCGCTTCTTCCTTCTCTCTTCCCTCCAGCCTAGCCAACTTGGCCATGAACTCCAGGCTGGTTGCCTCCACCTCGATCTGCGTCACGGCCTGATCGATCAACTCCTTGAATGACAGGGGAGGATTGCGGGTGATCTCCATCTTGAAGAACCCTGGCTGCAGTCCAATCTTGAACGCCAAAATCAGAGTGTGCCCTGGGACCTCCTGGAATAGGAGGATCTCCTCGTGGAAGCGATCGAGGTATGACATGAGCATCTAATGAGGTCCTTGCTTGATAAGAAAAACCTCTTCTGAGACCGTCTTCCTCTTCTTGGAAGTAGAGAAGCAAAGCAGAAAACTTCTGCGTAGGTCCTCGAAGCCGTAGATGCTTCCCGCAGGCATCTGGTGGAACCAGTCTTGGGCCTTTTCTTGGAAGGTTATGGCGAACAGCCGGCAATTGAAGGCGTCCGTCATCTGCTTGATGGGGTCATTTTTTTTGGAGTAGAAACTCATGGCGGGTTATGTGAACCCTACGGGAACATGGGCAGTCAGTACCAGCTCGCAGAAAGGACTCGGTGGGGCGAGCTGGCGAATCGGTTGAACTCAGTCATACTTGCCCTCCGACTGGCGAGTCTCCGTCGGGCTCACGAAGAGTACTCACGCGCGGAGCAATGGGTCTTCATCCTCGGGGAAGACCTTCTTGCCGAGACGCTGACTCGGTCCCGCCTCGCCAGGTGAGGCGGCTGCGATGGGTTGGGGGGGCGTGCTCCGAGTAGCCTTCTGATGGTATCCTCCATGGATCTCCTGAACTGCTCGAAGTCGCTCTTGGTAACTAACTCACCCAAAGGCAGCGAGTTCCCCTGGTCGGTCCCCGACTCGTCATGTTCAACCATGGGATTGTCAGATGAGATTTTCTTCTCTTGCTACAGTCCACGCTCACCGCACCAAAAATATTGGAACCCGGATACTGGTCCAACTATGTTCGAGACTTGGGGAGTAGCTTGAGTTACTTCTCTCTTCGTCAAATCCCTAGTTCTAAGTATTACGAGCTGAGAACTGACCCTCACCGATTGGTTGGTAGTTGCCGGAAAACGGACCCACTGGCTGCAGCGAGGAGGTCCCGCCACTAACCCGAAAATCTCACTCGATTTTCCCTCCCAAAAACCAGAGGCTGAGCCTGTCTCAGACAACACAAGGAATAAAGCACAAGCTCTCAAAGGGGGGTGGATTTGTGCTGATCTGAGACATAATGGGTCCTATTTATAGGGAAAAACTTCCCATGAGCAAAATGGCCTAGATGGCCTGCAGATAGCGTCCTCCGCCTTAACCAAATTGCTAAATGAAGACCCAAATGGCCCGCGAACAGCTCCTCGCGCCTTTTCGAAGATACTAACCGCAACCCTTGCCGGTCTGCGGATAACAAAGGAGGACTGATGAGTAGGGTAGACCCGTACTCGCCTCGCTCCCTCCTTGAGCGAGTGCGACATAAATGACCGAGACGTGCCTTACTCGCCTCGCCCTAGGCGAGGAGGATCTTCGTCGATGAGACGGGCTATTCAAGTCGAGAGGAATCACGCCTATACGCGACGATGCCGATAAGAGACTACGGAAGGGAGGGGCGTACTCGCTTCGCCTGCCTTGGGCGGGTAGGACCGTCATTGGTTTACTCGCCAAGAAATACTGATCTACTCGCCGAGCACCTACTCGCCTACTCGCCGAATACAAGTTGTACACTTATTATCTTACAGAGCCCATCAGGCCCATCAATAACCGTTGGATGACATCCAACGGTGATAAATTTCGACCGCCCGGTTATGGGGAATCGGCAAGGTTCCGAGTTATCCGGTCCAACCGGCCGGTTCCCCGGTTCCCAAACGGTTGAGCATGGTCTTCCGCATCTCCTAGGTTTGAGAATAACAAATCCTATTTGTATTTGATCTTGTGTGTTTATGTGTGCAGGATAACAAAGTCCACATGACTCAAGGATTACATAAGGAGGTTGCCCCCAAAGTTGAGCCATCAAATCCAAATCTTCCACTAGCGCTGGCGGTAGCACTAGCGCAGGTCGCTAGTTGTCGTTCAACGAACTGTTATTCATCGAATGTTCTCATGAACTCCCGACGAATATCGACGAATGCAGACAGAAGTCAAAAAGGCAGACTTGTGAAGGAAATTGTGCGGCTAAGTCAATTCGTCGAATGTTCTCGTGAACTCCCGACGAATTCCGACGAATGAAAACAGAAGACAGTACTCCCACTAGCGCTGGCGGTAGCACTTAGCGCCCGGCGCTAGCGATGATAGCGCAATTCCGGGAGCACATATGGATGGAGATAGTGCCTAGCGGTAGCCGATAGCGCAGGCGGTAGCGACGCACACAGTTGGCAAGGAGGAATTGTTTCCTCGGATTGAAGATTCTGCCGCGCAGAATGTGTCCAAATATGGGATAGCGCTGGCGGTACCTACTAGCGCTGGCGGTAGCTCAGAGCACAAGAGGAATGACGAAATTGTTTCCCCGGAATAAAGATTCTCATGCGCAAAATATTACTTAATATGGGATAGCGCCAGCGGTAGCACTAGCGCAGGCGCTAGCGTTGAGGCTATAAAAAGGACCCCTTGGCTCCGTCTTCCTTACTCTTCTATAACCCTAAACTCCAGAGCTTCGTGCCACAGTATATAGAGGAAGGTTCAGAGAGATACTCCCACCAAAAGCTTAGAAAGAATTTCTGAAGGAGGATTTCTTCATGCTTCATCCGACCGGCGACCACTTCAACAACGCTTACACTACAACGGTCCAACGTCTCCAACTTCAGAAGTTCTTAGAGGGAGTTTTTATTATTAATGTTTTTATATTCACATCTTTATTCTTGTAATTGTTAGTGAATTTGCCTCGTGTTGGCGACTAGGTCTGGGTAGGACTTAGGGCAAAAATTCGCCTCGTGTTGGCGACTAGGTCTCGGGTGTAGGTCTAGGGGGTGCTCGAGGCCATATCCGGGGAAGGGTTGGCTAGAGCGGCTTGAGGCCGTATCCGGGGAAGGATCGGCTAAAGCCAACCGGTTCGTGGGGATACGAGTCGGTATAGAAAACAAAAAGAGTCTTTTATTAGCTTTGATTTCTAGCTTCTATAAGAGATCAAGTTTTGTAATCATGTTTCTCAAGTTAATAAGATCATGTCTTTACTTTTACTTCACTTGATTTGTCTTGATCTTCTCTAGTATAATAATCAAAGCATTTTCAAAGTTATTCAAAATATCACTAAAGTTTTTAAAACCCTTATTCACCCCCCCCTCTAAGGGCGCCTACCGATCCAACAAGTGGTATTAGAGCAGGTTATTCCAAATCGGCTTAACAACCGGGAATAATGGCGTCTCATGATCTCGCTTCTACTAGTGGGGTAAATTTTTATGAAGAAGAAAAATCTCCTAAACCATCTTTATTCGAAGGGAAAAATTATAAAGCGTGGAAATTATTAATGGAAAAATTTATTAAAAGCTTAGATATCAATGCATGGGATATAGCAATAGTTAGACCAGCGGATGAATCAAATAAACAAGAGCGTCACCTAAATGCAAAAGCTATGCATTATATTTTTTGTGCTTTATCTCAAGATATTTTCAAATTAATATATTGCTTTTCTAGTGCATACAAAGTATGGAAATTTCTTGAAGAAATGTATGATTCTCCTTCTACAGGTATGGAACAATCGCAAGAACTGGAGAATATGCAAGCTTGCACAAGTCTTCAAGAATGCTCCTCTCATGACGGATCAATGGAGCACACATTAAATGGAAAAGAAGAAGAAGTACTGTCTTCGGAAGAGGAGTGCCAAAAAGATGTAAAAGAAACGATATGCTCAAATCGTGCCTCTACCGAAAGCAATGTAAGGAAATCAAATCCCATTTTCTGTACTTCTATTTCTACATTACAATTGCTTCAAACTACAAAGCGCAAAATTAAGAAATTAAAAAATGCTAATAAACATTTGTGCTTAGAAAATAAGAATTTAAAGACAAAAATTAATAAACAATCAAATTCAAATTTATCTAGTTCTATCCATGGTTCCTTAGTTGAAAACACTACACCTTGTATGAAATTTGATGACTTAAAAGAAAAATGCAAGGAACTTGAAAAAGAACTTCTTTTGATAAAAGAACAAAATAAAAAATTATGTTTAGAAAATTCATCTTTGAAAAATGATTGTGCTAAGTGTAAAGAATATAAAATTAAAATTAAAGAGATGGATGAAACATTTGATGAATATACAAATAACTATCAAGATCATATAGATTCAATTGTTTCAACTCTTAAAAATAGCACAATCGCCTATAATAAAGCTAGACATAATTTAAAGATTAAAAATGATGAATTAAAATCAAAAATCAACTTGCTTATGAAAATTGTAAATACAAATTCACAATCTCAAACTATATCTAAAAACAAGTTGAAAATGAATATGAACATCTTAACTAAGTTTAATAATGGGAGTAAGGAACATAAAGGATTTGCAAATCAATATCAAAATCACCATTATTTACAAAATCGTGTTTCTCCCAACTTAAAAATAAAACTACACAAATTTCCTATGAACAACACTTTTAATAATCATTACAATCATAATCATCAATATAAAGATAATCTCAATGGAAATTTGATGAATAAGAATAACATTAAACCAAGGTTTGAATGGAGGCCTAAAATTAAAAATGAAACATTCACTTCACATGAAAGGACTCATTCATCTTTGTCTTCACAAAAATCATCACGATGCATTTGGGTACCCAAAGGAACCATCACACATGGTCAACTTTGGATACCTAAATCTCTTATCTACTAGTATCATCCAAATGCATGAAGTAGAATATTTTCAAAATGAAATATACAAATTTCTACTTCATGATATGCCTTAATGTCTTTCTCTTTTTCTTTTTGTTTTCTTATTTTTAAGCTATCATGTTATGGTCATCTTATATATTATTGGAAATATGATTTTATCTCATAAAACTTTATGAGTTTATAAAACAAATTGATCAAAATTCAAAATCATATTTTTATTTTGATGACCTATCTTTTATTCTTATATTCATTGCTTCTAAATATCTTATATTATCCATATGAATCAAACTCTAAATTTGCTATAAGATATTTCAAATTAAATCTGGTTATTAGGCTATTAAGATTCTTAGCCTTCACCAATAAGTGGTTTAGTGAAATAACTTGATCTAAAAGAAAATTCAAGATCTAAATAAAAGCTCAACTTTCAATATGGGTGTCATTGTTCACAACAAAAAATTATATTGTGTTCACTCCTTGATGTCAAACATGATCTAAACCATCACTATTGTTCACCTATCAAAAAATCACATATATATTCAAAATTCTTGATTAAAGGAAAATCACTAAAATGTATTGAAAGAATTTATCTTCATAATGAATATTGAATTCACAAACACCACTATGATCTATTGATGTCCTTTGCTAAAATTCTCTAACATCATAAGTCATATCAAAAGTCTTCTAAAAATAATTATTTCTATCACATTTATGTGAATTATAATTGATATATTAACTGATGACAATTGATATTATAATGGTTGGTGTATATTGTGATTTATTTCTGGTTTAGACCTTTGAATCATCTTGATATCAAATCAAATAGAATCGTCACTCCATTCTAGGTTTATAAGTTGAAACACTATCAAACCTTGGTATAACATTAATCTCAAACTTATCATTCTGACATTGCCACCTAAAGAATATTCGTGTCTATGTTAGGCTTTATATGTTTACCAAGATATACAGGCTGGGTATTCTCATCTAGGGCTTATCCAAGATATTTTTGTGCATGAACATTCTTTTTAATCACTAAAATCATGCATATTTGATTTGTTCATTCGTGTCTTCTCGTGCTATCATTGTCAAACTACATTAGATTGATAAATACAAGCCTTAGAAAAATTAAAATGGAGATATAATAATTTATATCTCATGCGAAGTTTATTTGATAAGGTCATATACAAAATCGCTAATATTTCATGAAATTTGCACTATCTAGACATTTCCTAAAAATCTGAAATTTCAGCATGAAACTACTATTATGACACTTAATCAAGATTAACAATTAAAAATATCAAAATCATCAAAAATCGGGTACTGTTTCCCGCGCTAGCGCTAACGCCGGCGCTAGCGCACCTATGTGTTTTTCTGTCTTTTTAAAATTTTGAAAAATCTCTAAAAATATATTAATCTATGTGTACTATTCATTTCTGCACTTTTGCTTTTATTACATTTTTGAAAAATCAAATTCAAAAATATAAAAGCCAAATTACAAAAAATAGGTTTTGTTTTTTTTGTTTTTTTGTCATTTGGTTAAAGTCTATTTCTAAAAGCAAAAATCAATTACAAAAATATAAAACATATAAAAAAATATATCAAAAATTATTATTTTGATCTTAACTTTTCTATTTACATGTATCTTGCGAAAGGGTGATTTGGACTATCATCCCATCATATCACCTAGTACCGGGCGAACCTCTCACAAGGTAGTCCTCGGGAAGTCCAAGATCAATCTTACAAGTTCAAACTTTAAATTAACATTATTTCGCAAAAATATCAAAAATACTGTATGGACTTTGTTGAGAAAATCAAGCATGATTTAACACATCATTTAGAACTTCTATAATGTTGCAATTTATCATTTCAAACTACTTTGAACATTGTTTTCATCATGCTTTGATATATCTATTAATATGTGCATCAATTATATTGTAAAAGTTGTGGAGAACCAAGCCTTGCATGCCTCTAAGTATGAGTAAATGTGTTATGTTTGATAATGATCGCTATTCACTCACTTATTTTGGCATTGTCTACTTATGTGTTTAATCTAAGAATGCTTGTGTATGTTTTGTAATAGTACAATGAATTAAAATTGCACAAGTATCTTGCCTACACAACCTTTATTTGCACTTTAAAAGTTAAGAAAAGTGGTTATGTTTTTATAAATTATATTGGTTTGCAAAACAAGTGTATTCAGAGAACTTTGTACAAAACAAAATTCATAAAATAAAGTGACAAAGATAACTCCACCAAGCACTACTTGAACCTCCTGATAAGTCTTAATAAGCGTTGTGAGGTTGAGCACCTTGGAAAGAATAGTAAAGTATCTTGTGCAAACCATAACTTTCTTTCAAAATAAAAACCACTTATTCTTAAGTACACCGGATCACAATAAAAAAATCAATATTGAAGAATAAAATTATGTGATCCCCCAAGCACTACTTTGCACCCTGATAAGTCTTAATGAGCATTGTGTGTGCAAAGCACCTTGGTAGTTGTACATTTTTTTTCCTCGTGCATTGAAGTTTGTGGAAGTAAAATTATTTTATTGTGCTCTTTACTTTACATATTACTTGTATTTTTGATTAAAACATGTGTTTACTCTACTCAAAATACACTTTTGTGCACATCCGTATCTTCCATAACACTTCTTCTCATGAGTATTGGATCCTAATGCAAATTCTATACTTCTCTTTATTTATGAAATGCACTAGATAACCTAGCATACTTTCTACAATGTTTGGAATGTTTTGAAATTGTGAATTAAAGTAACATTGTAGTAATCTCTTTTTGATAACATCATTTCATGCTTGGTTACTTTATTATCAAACTTAACGATTTTAATTGAAAAATGATTTACAAAAACATCTTCTTTTTGAAATTTAACTCATATATCTTTTTATGGATCATCATTAATTACAATAAGATGTTTCTTGTATTTCTATAAGTCTTCCACATCATCACCATATAATTGTTTTACCTTGCGCTTTCATGCTTATTTAAAGTCTCTCATTTTGAATGCATCATCACTTGAATCTTCAAATTCCTTTCATGCAACAAGTGGTAGACTTGCTTGGTAAACTTTATATTGGTTGCTTTTAACATGGATTTTTTTATATAAAACTCTGATTTATTTCTATGAAAATATTATTACGCTAAAAACTCTGATTCATTAATGGATTTCAAAATAGCTATGTGAGTGGTTTCATAAATTCAAATAAAAATTTAAATCCATAGGCTATGTCATTAGATTTAAAAAGCTTAAATGTTTCCAATAATTATTATCCATGACTTCATTTCTCACCATAGCGGGGGCGTAGGGTTGTAGACATTAGATAACCTTTATCTCTAGTCATGTCTTATCCTTAACCGGGGAGGGTTCCAGTGGGGCCTTGTGAGGCACTGGGGGGAAAGAGTGCTAGGTTGAGTTGTGTCTAGTGTGTTCATATAGGACTAACACCCCAACCTACGGCGTGTATGCAGCTCCTCATGCCCATCCGTCACTTAGCACGGGGCTAGGGTGTAGACATATTGTCTGGGTAGTTTAGTTACTTGGAAATCATTACATTCTGTTTATGCTACAAACTCTAATTTATGAAAATGTTGTAATACTCAAACTCTGATCTATTTAAATGAAAGGTATTCTAAAACTCCTTATCATTTCCTTCTCTACAAGCTCGATCATGCTTTTATCTTATTATCAATTTTTAAGTGGTGTCTCCTTACCCGCTTTTGCTAATAACAAAATGGGGAGAACTAACATGATAAATATTAATCTACTATCACACTATAATGCTTACTTAAGATGATGGCTTACATATTAGGAGAACATTCACTTAGGGGGAGCATGTATTTAGGGGGAGCAATTTTAAATGCTAAAATCTATAAGTATCCTAAGTCATCACTCTCTCACACACACAAATATAGTCTCATCATGCTTATTTATTAATGCTCTGATTTATCATTAATGGATTTGTTATTATCAAAAGGGGGAGTTTGTTGGAACATGGTCTTCCGCATCTCCTAGGTTTGAGAATAACAAATCCTATGTGTATTTGATCTTGCGTGTTTAAGTGTGCAGGATAACAAAGTCCACATGACTCAAGGATTACATAAGGAGGTTGTCCCCAAAGTTGAGCCATCAAATCCAAATCTTCCACTAGCGCTGGCGGTAGCACTAGCGCAGGCGCTAGCTGTCGTTCGACGAACTGTTAGCGGCTAAGTCTATTCATCGAATGTTCTCATGAACTCCCGATGAATATCGACGAACGCAGACAGAAGTAAAAAAGGCAGACTTGTGAAGGAAATTGTGCGGCTAAGTCAATTCGTCGAATGTTCACGTGAACTCCCAACGAATTCTGACGAATGAAAACAGAAGACAGTACTCCCACTAGCGCCAGCGGTAGCACTTAGCGCCTGGCGGAAGCACTTAGCGCCTGGCGCTAGCGATGATAGCGCAATTCCGGGAGAACATATGAAAGGAGATAGCGCCTGGCGGTAGCCGATAGCGCAGGCGGTAGCGACGCACACAGTTGGCAAGGAGGAATTGTTTCCTCGGATTGAAGATTCTGCCGCGCAGAATGTGTCCAAATATGGGATAGTGCTGGCGGTACCTACTAGCGCTGGCGGTAGCTCGGAGCACAAGAGGAATGGCGAAATTGTTTCCCCGGAATAAAGATTCTCGCGCGCAAAATATTACTTAATATGGGATAGCGCCGGCGGTAGCACTAGCGCAGGCGCTAGCGCTGAGGCTATAAAAAGGACCCCTTGGCTCCATCTTCTTTACTCTTCTATAACCCTAAACTCCAGAGCTTCGTGCCACAACATATAGAGGAAGGTCCAGAGAGATACTCCCACCAAAAGCTTAGAAAGAATTTCTGAAGGAGGACTTCTTCATGCTTCATCCGACCGGCGACCACTTCAACAACGCTTACACTACAACGGTCCAACGTCTCCAACTTCAGAAGTTCTTAGAGGGAGTTTTTATTATTAATGTTTTTATATTCACATCTTTATTCTTGTAATCGTTAGTGAATTCGCCTCGTGTTGGCGACTAGGTCTGGGTAGGACTTAGGGCAAAAATTCGCCTCGTGTTGGCGACTAGGTCTCGGGTGTAGGTCTAGGGGGTGCTCGAGGCTATATCCGGGGAAGGGTTGGCTAGAGCGGCTTGAGGCCGTATCCGGGGAAGGATCGGCTAAAGCCAACCGGTTCGTGGGGATACGAGTCGGTATAGAAAACAAAAAGAGTCTTTTTATTAGCTTTGATTTCTAGCTTCGATAAGAGATCAAGTTTTGTAATCATGTTTCTCAAGTTAATAAGATCATGTCTTTACTTTTACTTCACTTGATTTTTCTTGATCTTCTCTAGTTTAATAATCAAATCATTTTGAAAGTTATTTAAAATATCACTAAAGTTTTTAAAACCCTTATTCACCCCCCTCTAAGGGCACATACCGATCCAACACTGTCATGACAATGTTCATTCCAGCAATGACAGAACTGCTTCCGACGCAATTTTAGCTTACACGCCCTAGGTCACGCCCGTGACCAGAGTGCGTGTCTCAGTGTCACAGCCAGGATGCTAACCGTGAGCCAAAACTCCCTGCCAGCTCATTTAAAATTACACGCCCTCCGTCACGCCCATGACCAGAGGGCGTGACTCAGTGCCATGACCACGACTTCTTCCGCGATCCAGAAACTGCAGCCAACACACTTTAAAATTACACGGTCTTGGTCATGCCCGTGACCAGAGGGCGTAACGCCTGATTAATAGTGGAAACGACAGCCAATTACTCCAGCTCGCGCCCATTTTAGATCCAGCCGGACAAGCCCAGTTACACGCCTGTGTCTGAGGGCGTGTAATGTTGAGTTACGTAGATTTTTGCGGTTTCTTGCCCAACATTCTCGGGATTTTTAAGAAATCAGTTATTCCCAAACACGCCCTTGGACACAGGCATGACCAAGGGCGTGACTCCCCATTTTTCACATTTAAAAGGTAGCAACATCCAGAAGCCGAGGAGTTTGATTTTGGAGTTTGTTTTCACCATTGCTTTACTGTTTTCATGTTCTGGTAGTTTCTATTTCAAGTTGTAAGTTTAATTTTTGCAATTTCAATTCAAGTATTGTAGTTTATTTTTAGTTCTTTGAATTATGTATTCTCATACCTGTACTTGTATTCTCATCATCATGATGAGTAGTTAAACTTCATTTAACACTTGGTCATGATGAACTTTGGAATGAAATAATGAGTTTTGAATTTTTCTAAATTAGCAAGCTCTCTTTTTAATTATCTTCGATTTATCTTTGATGTACTTTGCTTTGATTTCATATGACCGGAATATGACTTTCAATCTGAGATCCGTATTCTAGTTGATCGAGAGATCCGCGCATACGAGGAGATCGCTCAAAGATAAAAGAAGTTGTGTGCACTCCTCGAGAGAGGACTACATAAATTTGCTGTATTGGAGTCAAATCAATAGCGGGGTTCGCCGCTTTAAGCAAGCTTAGGGGTTTCGACTGCCTGAAGGATCTTAATCGATCAACCTAAGGTTAGTTGATAGTATTACTCGAGAGAGGTGCTATCATATTTTGGGAATCTCCACGGTCGAAATAATATTTTTAAGAGCTTTGCGAATTTATCTTTTATAAATTTCTATTTTATTACAAAGGGATTCTACATCGAGTGTTAATCTCTTAATTATCAATTTCTTCTTAGTTGAATCGCTCATAATTGTTTTCCGAAACAAAATCCACTTTTTGAATGATAAAAAATAACACTTCTTGTGAGTAGAAGTACTCAACAACCCAGAAAGAATACGACACTTGATTTCTTAAATCCTATACTATAAAACAATAGGTACACTTGCCTTATCGGATTATATTTGGATAACATCTTAAATTTTACGCATCATAATTTTAGCCATCAGTATGCGGTATTTGTTCATCGTTCCCAGCCATGTTCAGATCTCACCGTTTGGAGCTTCGAAAGAGGAGAGCTCACCGTTTGGAGCTTCGCCGTCGGAACGGAGAAGGAGGTTGGTGGTTTGATGAGATAGAGGTGTTCTGGGAGAGAGAAATATAGAGAGATCTGAGAGAGTGAGAGATCTGTTAGAAAATAGAGAGAGGGAGGTGGATCTTGCGAGAGAAAAAGAGAGAAAGAGAGATCTTACTTGGCAGAACAATGAGAGAGAGAAAGTGGATCCGAGAGAGAGAGAGAGGTGGAGGAGCTTCGCCAGAGTGAGCTCGTCGTGAGCTGAGCATTGCCAAAAATCTGAGAAGGGGGAGTAGATCACCGGCCCTTCTTGGAGGGGAGTAGCTTGGAGAAGAATGTTGAAGACTGAACCGGCGTGTCTTGATCCAAGCAGTTTCTTAATAAATAATCCATTAATTGTAGCTGTTTTCAAAGGGACATATAACCTTTGGAAACATTCATCATTTATGTGCTCTCATTTAATGTTTGGTCTTTTCATATCCCTCCTTTCTGCAACTATAAAAAGACGATCTTATGTAAGAATTTTAACAGAATATGAATGAATGAAATCTTTGCGGTCCTTCCTTTTCTTATCACGTTTTCCCATTTCCTGCAATGCAAACCAAGTGTTAAGAAAAGATTACTATCAGTGGTATCAGAGATACAAATCTCTGCCAACATAGCAGTTCATGTTCCTGTTCTTTGAACATCATGAGCTCATCATCTACAACTCCGACTCCCTACTCTCACCACATTGCCCCTGTATTCAATGGGGAGCTCTATGATCATTGGGCCATGATGATGGAGACATTGCTGGATTCTCAAGACCTCTGGGAGATCGTCCAGAATGGTCTCCAAGCCTCCGAGAAATCAAAGGACGGTAAAGAAGCAACAATACCCAAAGCAGAAAAGCAAAGAAACTCTTTGGCATTGCTAACCATCCAAGAAGCAGTCTCCCCAATCATCTTCCCGCGCATCATAGGAGCAAAAACAACAAAGATTGCATTGGACACACTCAAAGAGATCTACCAAGGAGATCAAAAGGTAATCTCAATTCGAAAAGTAAATGTCAAGAGACAATTTGATGCACTCACAATGCAAGAAAATGAGACCATTTTTGATTTCATGCCCAAGCTAACCAATCTATCAAACCAACTAACCAACTTGGGCTCACAAATTCCTGAAAATGAATTGGTACTGAAAATCCTCGCAAGTCTTCCTAGATCTTATGATCATATTGCTGCAGCAATAGAGGAGAGCAATGATCTAAACACTCTCCCTGTTGCTGCCCTTATTGGGAAGCTACAATCCCATGAGGAAAGGTTAAAATGCCACCATCCAAGTGTGTCTCATGCCCTCCAAACTAAGATGCAAATCAGCAAGCAGAGTCCAAATAAAACTTCTGGGAACTCCAACAAAAGATTTACCAAAGACAAACCTCACTGGAAACACACAAATCAAACGAAGTTCCAACAACCAACTGGAGTGCAATATGAAAACAGTCAGTCAAATGGCTTGTTTTGCACTCTATGCAACAAAAACAAACCATGATACTACCAAATGCTATTTCAAGTGCAAGAGGTGTAAAAAACTCACGCATTTTGACAAAGACTGTTGGTTCAAAAATAAGGAGGAGGCAAAATTCACAAAAGACTCAAAACCAGTTGAAGAAAAAGCTTTTATGACATACATCCCAGAATCATCTAGTCCAAAGAAAATATCTGATTGGGTAATTGATTCAGGATGCTCAAGTCACATGACAAATGACAAAACTCTATTCTCTCAACTTGATGAGAGCTGCAAGTCACTTGTCTACTTGGGAGATGGAAAATCAAGGAAAATCGAAGGTAAAGGGAGTGTAACTCTTACAACCTCAAATGTAAGGAACAAAATCATAGAAAATGTTCAGTTTGTACCAAGCCTGGCTCAGAATCTGCTCAGTGTGGGACAGTTGATGGACAACGGCTACACCATTTTGTTCAAATCCAAAACCTGTTGTTAGAGATGGAACGTTCACCTAGAGGGGGGGTGTTAGGTGATCTTGGTACTTTTTGAGTTATTAGCGTAAGTTATCAATATTCAAGCCATGCACAAAATTAACACGCAAGTAAATCACACCAGACGACACAAGATCTATAGAGGTTCCTCAAGACCGGATGTCTTGAGTAGTCCTCTCTCCCTCCGCGTCTACCCGGCAGTGTGCTAGGCTCGGCAAACTCCGCCAAATCTTTAGGCCCTCAAGCCTTATAACTCGGACCCGCAAGTCCCAACAGCCTAGGACCGCAAGCCCCCACTTCCCCCGAGCCCGCAAGCTCGACACTCAGGCCCTCAAGCCCTACAACACGGACCCGCAAGTCCCAACAGCCTAAGCCCGCAAGCCCCTGCTGCCCCCGAGCCCACAAGCTCGACAAGACGCACCCGCAAGTGCACTGCCCTGGCCCTCAAGCCTCACAACTCTCCAGCCCTCAAGATAGAAAAATTGGCCCGCAAGCCTTACAAGAGAATACAGTAAAGAGACTGTTACTTCTGCCGGATGAAGATCGACAACTTTAGCCTGTTGAAGATTGGCTCCTTATGATTGAAGAAGATTCTTCTGATTCAGATCTTTGACAACGCAGTTCTTCTTCAATCTCTTCTTTTTGCCTGATGTTGAACGACGACTTCTCAGTCAATGAAGATGACTGATTCTTTTGAGAATGCTTGAATCTTGTTCTCTTTCTTCTCCGCTGAATATACTGTTCTATTGAAGAGCGGCGGGATTCTTTTTCTCTCTCTTTTTCGTGCACAACAATCTTCTTATTTTTCTAGGGCAACACTGTTCCCTTTTATAGGATGGACAGGCCGTATAATGGTCACATACAATTTCCTTTACTGTCAGACGCCCATCTTTCAAAGCATGCGCTGACTGGACAATCAGGCGGCGACATTAAATGCTGACAGCACGTCCGCAAGATTTGAATTCTGTCTTGAAGATATTTGCATCATTTCAACGACAAGCTATCTCTGACTATGTCGTCGCGATCTTCCTTCCTGCATTATGTCATCGTGATCACATTGTTCTCTCGACGACATGCCTTCTTTACGACGATGTTTGTTCTTTCTCGACGACACGGTCACTTTGGTGAAGTCGATGATACTGTGTCTTCTTTGCGTTCGACGATCTTACTTCTACGCTTGACGAACACACCAAATCTCAGTGGTTGTCGATCTTCCTTCTGAGCTCGACGATCTTCCTTCTGCGTTTGACGAATAGCATTCTGCGATCGACGAACTTGTCATCCTTCGCTCGACAATCGACATTCTTTGTTCGACGATCGACATTCTTCGTTTGACGATCTTGTTATGTCTCAGCGATCGACGAACACCCTACTTCTCAGTGGTTGCTTTGCTCATCATCACGACGACAGGCGTACTTTGTCGACGATGTGTCCTATTCTTCTCGACGACATTTCTTTAATTTCATGAGACTTTATGCTAGAGAAGTAATCAAATACAAAGTGAAGTTTTCTTGACTTGGTGACTTCTTCAAATCAGGAATCATGTGGGCAAGATTCCCAACAATCTCCCCCTATTTGAAGAAGTCAGAATCTCAATTCAAGACTACTTTCACTGGACAATAAATATTATAATCTTAACTTTGAGCATGTGAGATTGTACTTATCTTTGCTGAACTTTCTGAGTACATCATCAAGCTTGTAGCTCCCCCTAGATTTGATGTCTCTTCTTTTATGGCTCCCCCTACTTCTTTGCTCCCCCTATCTTTGAGGTCGTCTTCTTGTACATTTGATGCCCTTTCTCCCCCTTTCTGACTTCTTTTCTGGAGCACTTTTTTAGGAGACAATAGTTCAAGGCTCCCCCTTCCTCGGTTATAGTTTATCCAAATCCCATTAGTGATGTTGCCGTAGCCCCTGGTCACTCCCTTTTCTGAACCTCCAAAGATAACAGTCGGTCCATTCTCCACAGGGATGAATTCTTTCAAATACTTTCTGGCTCCAGTCATGTGCCTGGAGCAGCCACTGTCCAAATACCAAATTGGAGATTTGTTGGCATATGGACCTACCTGCAAAACAAATCACTTCCCCTTAGGTACCCAATAGGGATTGGGTCCTTGGTTTCTGTTAGGGTGATAAAGTGGAATCGCAAACCTCGGAGGGTTCTGCACTCTCCTTGCATTGAGCCCTGTTGGATTGAACCAACAGTCCAATGCAAAGTGGCCTACATTCCCACAACACCAACACTCATATCTGTTATATCTTCTCTTCTGCGCCATCATCTGAGCAGGGCAGTGCTGATGAGTGGGAGAGAAGGCTTCTTGTCTAACAGATCTAGGGTGAACCTCATGTGTGTGAGCCGGGGGAGGAATTGGGTTCACCACTCTTTGGTTCACCTTCTTGGGAGCAGGCTTTGTTGGAACAGCCTTTTCCATTCTCTTGACTGTTGTTGCTGCAGGTCTGTGGGCTGAAGGACTTACTGTCAGCACCTTCTTATAAGAAGGTCTAGCTTCAGGATCTTTGCCCATTACTGGCTCCTGATTGAAACTGATACCAACTCTGAACTGTCCAGAGAAGGCGTCAGATATTGGCAGGATAGTTTTGGACATTGAGAAGCTGGAAGCAAGTTTCTTCTCAGCCAACAACATTTCCTCAAGGTCCCTAATGACCTTGTTTTTCTGCCCTAACTCAGCATTTTTAAGCCTTATAGCTTCCTTAAGTTTGCCCACTTCTTTGCTCATAGAAGTTAGTTTTTCAGCTGTCTCATGGAGCTTGGATTGTACAGGCTTCAAGGAATCTAACTCCTTGGTTTGCACCTTGAGGATTTTCTTACTGCCTATGAAGGCTTTACATAAGGCTTTATATTGCCTTATTAGTTCAGATTCAACTTCATACTGGGATCTTGAGGCTGTGCTGTTGGCAGCAGATACCTCCTCATCATCATGCAAAGAATCTGCCACTGATCCAGAATCAGAGGAAGATAAAGAAGTTCTGTGTTTTACCTTTCCAGGAGACTTGTCATCCTGTTTGCCTTCATTGATGGCCATCAGTCCAATAAGTGCCTCATCCTCAGTCCCAGAGGAGCTTGAGTCAGAGTCACTTAACGTTTTGGTCTTCTTTGCCACGAACCCCTTCTCAAAGGTTCTCTTGCTCCTAGAGCTTCTTCTCTCTTCATGGTTCCTTGACTCCCTTTTCTTGGAGGGGCAGTCGGCAACCATGTGACCTATTTTGCTGCAAGAATAGCAAACAGTATTATTTAAATCATGTTTACTGGAGTTGGATCTATACCTGTCCTCCCTGGGAGGCCTGGATCCGTACCGATAGTCAGATCTTCCGGAGCTTGAGGAGGTGCTTCTGTTGTTGTCCCTCCTTCTTCTGTGTAACAGCTTTTTGAATTGTTTTGAGAGGAGGGCCACCTCTCTATTAGTGTCATCAGAGTCAGAGGAGCTGGCTTCTGATTCTTCACTGTTCTCTGTTCTGTTCTGAGAAGCAGAGGTCCTGCCCTTGAATGTTCTGGTGCTCTCAGCCTTTAGAGCCACCGATCTTTCTCTTGAGCTCACCTTTGAGCTTTCTTCTTCTTCAGCCTTCCTTGTTTTAAGCTGGAGTTCATGAGGCAGCAACTTCCCATATAGGTTCTTGGGCTCCATGTTGCCCAGTTGGCCCATCTCTCTGATGGCACATATCTTGATATCTCATTCCTTTGTGAGGGATCTGAGAAACTTGTCATTTAGATCAGAGTTTGTGAACTCTCTTTCGTAGTTTCTCAGGACATTCACGATCTTGAAAAATCTCTCATAGCAGTTGGAGATATTTTCATTCTTGCCTTGTTTGAATGCTTCATATTCCTGGTTGAGGAGAATTTTCCTATCATCCCTTACCTCTGCAGTACCCTCCATGTATACGATCAAGGAGTCCCACACCTCCTTGGTCATTTTGCAGTGAATCAGGTTCTGGAGGGTTGAATCATCTACAGCACTTACAATAACATTCTGTGCCCTCTTATCCAGACCTGCCAAGGCTAGCTCGTCCTTGGTTATGTCTTCATATTTCTTTATTACCTTCCGCGTCGGATCAATGGTGGAAGGGGTTGTGGGGACAAAAGGACCCTGTTGGACTGTCAGATAGATTCTTGGATCGGCCGCTTCCATGAACAACCTAACTCTTTCCTTCCTGATGGGAAAGTTCTCCTTGCTGCAGATCAGAAGTTTCATAGATCTCATCTCCCGATTTTGATCTCCACCGGCCATGGCGAGTCGTTCCTGATCTAGATCGGACTGTTAAGTCTTCTTTTGATCAACCTACCTCTGATACCACTTGTTAGAGATGGAACGTTCACCTAGAGGGGGGGGGGGGGGAGTGTTAGGTGATCTTAGTAGTTTTTGAGTTATTAGCGTGAGTTATCAATATTCGAGTCATGCACAAAATTAACACGCAAGTAAATCACACCAGACGACACAAGATCTATAGAGGTTCCTCAAGACCGGGTGTCTTGAGTAGTCCTCTCTCCCTCTGTGCCTACCCGGCAGTGTGCTAGGCTCGGCAAACTCCGCCAAAACTTTAGGCCCTCAAGCCTTACAACTCGGACCCGCAAGTCCCAACAGCCTAGGCCGGCAAGCCCCTACTGCCCCCGAGCCCGCAAGCTCGACACTCAGGTCCTCAAGCCCTACAACATGGACCCGCAAGTCCCAACAACCTAGGCCCGCAAGCCCCTACTGCCCCCGAGGCTGCAAGCTCGATAAGACGCACCCGCAAGTGCACTGCCCTGACCCTCAAGCCTCACAGCTCTCCAGCCCTCAAGCTAGACAAATTGGCCCGCAAGCCTTACAAGAGAATACAGTAAAGAGACTGTTACTTCTGCCGGATGAAGATCGACAACTTTAGCCTGTTGAAGATTGGCTCCTTATGATTGAAGAAGATTCTTCTGATTCAGATCTTTGACAGCGCAGTTCTTCTTCAATCTCTTCTTTTTGCCTGATGTTGAACGACGACTTCTCAGTCAATGAAGATGACTGATTCTTTTGAGAACGCTTGAATCTTGTTCTCTTTCTTCTCCGCTGAATATACTGTTCTATTGAAGAGCGGCGGGATTCTTTTTCTCTCTCTTTTTCTTGCACATCAATCTTCTTATTTTTCTAGGGCAACACTGTTCCCTTTTATAGGATGGACATGCCGTATAACGGTCACATACAATTTCCTTTACTGTCAGACGCCCATCATTCAAAGCATGCGCTGATTGGACAATCAGGCGGCGGCATTAAATGCTGACAGCACGTCCGCAAGATTTGAATTCTGTCTTGAAGATATTTGCATCATTTCAACGACAAGCTATCTCAGACTATGTCGTCGCGATCTTCCTTCCTGCATTATGTCGTCGTGATCACATTATTCTCTCGACGACATGCCTTCTTTACGACGATGTTTGTTCTTTCTCGACGACACAGTCACTTTGGTGAAGTCGACGATACTGTGTCTTCTTTGCGTTCGACGATCTTGCTTCTGCGCTCGACGAACACGCCAAATCTCAGTGGTCGTCGATCTTCCTTCTAAGCTCGACGATCTTCCTTCTGCGTTCGACGAATAGCATTCTGCGATCGACGAACTTTCCATCCTTCGTTCGACGATCGACATTCTTCGTTCGACGATCGACATTCTTCGTTCGACGATCTTGCTATGTCTCAGCGATCGATGAACACGCTACTTCTCAGCGGTTGCTTTGCTCAATATCACGATGACAGACGTACTTTGTCGACGATGTCTCATATTCTTCTCGATGACATTTCTTTAATTTCCTGAGACTTTATGATAGAGAAGTAATCAAATACAAAGTGAAGTTTTCTTGACTTGGTGACTTCTTCAAATCAGGAATCATGTGGGCAAGATTCCCAACACCTGCTTGGTTTTCGACCCTTCTAATGTGCAGGTTGCTTGTGTTGATATGTCTAACAACAGGATGTTTACCCTTTCATTTGCTTCACCACATCAGCTGGCCCTTTCCTCTATGGTCTGCCAATCAGATCCCGTTGTCACCTGGCACTATCGGCTAGGGCATTTGAATTATGCCTCAATGAGGAATCTCTTTGAGCACAACCTTGCAGAAGGGGTTCCTGAGCTGAAGATTCATCACAACCAGTGTGAAATTTGTGCAACAAATTAATCTCATAGATAGCCATTTAAACCTGCACATCATCGAAGCTCAACACCTTTGGAGCTCCTCCATTGTGACCTATGGGGGCCATCCTCTACCTCAACCTTGGGAGGCAAGAGGTACTTCTTCCTAATAGTTGATGATTTTTCTCGTTTCTCTTGAATTTACTTTCTAGCCCAAAAATTAGAAGCATTATCCTGCTTCATTGACTTCAAGAGAGAAATTGAAAACAAGTTAGAAAAGAGGATAAAATGCATAAGAAATGATAATGGCGGAGAGTTCATGTCTCATGTTTTTTCACAATTCTGTAAAATATGCGACATCAGACATGAACTCACTGTTCCTGGCACACCTCAACACAATGGCGTGGTAGAAAGAAAAAATAGGACCATAGTTGAGATGGGACGGTCCATGTTGCACCACAAAAATCTCCCAAAATCCTTCTAGGGTGAAGCCACAAATACAGCAGTCTACATCTTGAATAGGGCTCCAACCAAATCCTTAAAGAACTCCACCCCGTATGAAAAATTGTACAACAAAAAACCAAATCATGCTCATATGAAAACCTTTGGATGCACAACATTTGCCCATGTACTCAAAGAAAAGAGAGGCAAGTTAGATGAAACAAGTGAGAAGTGCATATTTGTGGGATACAATGATGTTAGTAAAGCCAATAGGCTATACAAACCTACAAAAGAAGATCTCATCACCTCAAGAGATGTCATTTTCCATGAAGAAAAAGCATGGGAATGGGGGTCAGACAAAGGGACTGATCTCAGGTCTTCCTATACAATCTCGGTTGAATTCAAAACTAATTCCATCCACGAGCTTGAGAGGGAACCAACTGGCCAAGAGGCTCACACACCTGTTGAATCTGATTCAGATTCCTCAGAGTCATCACTCCCCCTTAAAACTAGATCTCTCCAGGAGATCTATGAAGCAACAGATACTGCTTTATTTCACTCCAGCCCACACAACTTTACAGAAGCTGTTAAAAGCTCTGAATGGAAATCTGCTATGGATGAGGAGATAAGAATAGTTGAGAAGAATAACACCTGGGCCCTTATTCCCAAACCAAAAGACAAAGTTGTAATTGGCTTGGAATGGATTTTCAAACTCAAACAAGACCAAGAAGGAAAAATTATCAAACACAAGGCAAGGATAGTCACCAAGGCGTATTCTCAGAAATATGGGAGAGATTATGAAGAGACTTTTGCTCATGTTGCCCGAATGGATTCTATTCAACTGAATCTTGCCATAGCTGCCAACAACAAATACCCAATTTATCAGCTTGATGTTAAATCAGCCTTTCTTAATGGAGTGCTAGAGGAGGAAGTGTACGTAGAACAACCAGAAGCCTACCAAAAGAAAGGAAAAGAAGACCATGTGTACAAACTCAACAAAGCCTTGTATGGGCTTAAAGAAGCTCCCCAGGCCTGGCACTCCAACATTAGTTAATATTTCAAGGAAGGACTTGTCCCAAGTCAATTTGAACCATCCCTGTTTATAAAGCATGGACCCAGCAACCAGAAATTGATCACCTGCCTTTATGTTGACGATCTCCTTGTAACTGGAGGATGCAGTGACACCATTGAAGATTTCAAAATAAAGATGAAGAAGAGGTATGAAATGACTGACTTAGGTCATCTTAATCTATTTCTTGGTATGCAGGTAAAGATCCAATCTGGCTACTTCCTCTCTCAAGAAAAGTATGCTACTGAGTTACTAAATTTTTTTAAAATGTGGGAGTGCAATTCTTGTGTAACCCCAATGTGTACCAATGTAAATCTCAGCAAGCACAAATAGGGAGAAGAACTTGCAGACGAGAATATGTATCGGAGCTTAATCGGGTCCCTAATCTACCTCACCAACACTCGACCTGATCTAGAGCACTCTGTTAATCTCTTATATCGCTTCGTGAGAAAGCCGACCAAACTTCACATGGAGGTCGTAAAACGCATTCTCAGGTATCTCAAAGGGACTGTGAGCCATGACATCCACTACACCACTGATCTCAACCCAAGGCTCATAGGATACTGCGACTCCGACTGGGGAGGCTCAATTGATGAGAGAAAGAGCACAGAGGGGTACATCTTCTACTATGGCATAAACCCAATCAGCTGGAGGTCCAGGAAACTGTTGGAACATGCTTTCCGCATCTCTTGGTTTGACAATAACAAATCCTATTGTATTTGATCATATTTGTTTTTGTGTTTATAACATGCAGGATCCTGTGCATTCAAATTTCCATAGGAATATGTTGTGTTGTTTCTACCGCGGAGCGTTAGCACTACCGCTGGCTCTAGCGAATCGACGAAATGGTGTTCGACGAAAATAGATGTCGTTCGATGAAAATGTCGTTCGACGAAATGGTGTTCGACGAAAGTAGATGTCGTTCGACAAACTAGCGTTCGACAAAATGAGATGCGTTCGACGAAAAGGGATGTGCTCTACCGCGGCGCGGCATGTCTACCGCCCGACGGTAGCTTTTGGAATCCTCCCGTCTGCATGTGATTGAGGAGCAAATGTGGAAGGAGATATTGGCTGAAGGAAGGTTATCTCGCTATCACGGAGCGTTAGCAATACCGCGACGCGCTAGGCGGAGCTCAAAGTTTGGCGCTCAAAAGTTGCCTAAGCTGCCACGATCCGTGTGCTTGATCATTGCCTAATGTGGCTACCGCGGGGCGGTAGTACTACCGCAGGCGGTAGCGACTGATTCTATTTAAAGACGCGCGCTTCCTCCGTTGTTGCTTGCTGATATAGAACGAATTGAAGCAATATATTCATAGCACTCGTGAGAGCC
Organism: Dactylorhiza incarnata; assembly: GCA_033032865.1. Lineage (NCBI taxonomy): Eukaryota > Viridiplantae > Streptophyta > Magnoliopsida > Asparagales > Orchidaceae > Dactylorhiza > Dactylorhiza incarnata. Next base: position 12,825,154 of record JAWHQI010000003.1, on the reverse strand, counting down.
TTCCCCAAGCAACTCGAAGAACTCTATCAACGTTCATGAACGCAAAGAACTTGAAGACCGATCCGATCGCATCTACATCGACATCAAGTTCTTCTTTTGAGGGAGTTTTTAGTTTTTGTTTTGTTTTAGTTTCTAATTGTAACCTTTATATCTTTTGTTCGGTAGAGAAATTCACCACACGACGACTAGGTCCTTGCGGGGACTAGAGGGAAATTTGCCTCGCGTTGGCGACTAGATCTAGGGTGTAGATCTAGGGAGTGCTCAAGGCCTTTTCGGTGAGGGAAGGGCTGGAGCGGCTTGATGCCATATCTGGTGAGAGATAGGCTAGAGCCAACCGGTCCTTGGGAGAAGGGTCGGTATAGAAAACCCAATAGAGCTTTTCATTCATCGCCTCTTTCCAAGCGTCATTGGGAAAAGATTTTGTAAACAAAATTATTTATTGTTAATGAAAATATGTCTTTCTTCATCTCTGTTTTGTGTTCTCTGATTTTCATTACTATAACATACACACATTTTCTCTGTCACTAACGCCGAGCGGTAACACTACTGCTCGCGATAGCAACAGAGAATCGTTTTTCATTTAAATATTCTCAAAAATCTTAGAACCCTTATTCACCCCCCCCCTCTAAGGGCGCCTACAGATCCAACAAGTGGTATCAGAGCTAGGTTTATTCCAAATTGTCTTAACAACCGGGAATAATGGCGTCTCATGATCTCGCTTCAATTAGTGGGGAAAATCATTTTGAAGAAGAAAAATTTCTTGCACCACCTTTATTCGAAGGAAGAAATTATAAAGGGTGGAAATTGTTAATGGAATTTTTTATTAAAAATTTAGATATCGAAGCATGGAATATAGCAATCGTAAGACCAGCAGATAAAACAAATTAAAAGGAATGTCACTTAAATGCAAAGGCATTAAATAGCATATTGTGTGCCTTATCTCAAGAAATTTTTAAATTGATTTATTGTTTTTCCAGTGCATACAAAGTATGGAAATTTCTTGAAGAAATGTATGATCTTCCTCTCGCAGGTATGGAACAAACACAGGAGGAGAAGGACATACAAGCATCCCCCATTATTCAGAAGATTTCTCTCATAGCAAAACCATGGAGATCATGGAAATCAACTTAGAAAAAGAGAGCAATACATCAAGAGAAAAAGAAGATGAAAATTCATCTATGATGGAGGAAGGCCTAAAAGATGACAAAGGAACTTCATGCTCACATTCTGCCTCTTCCAATAGCGTTGTAAGAAAGTCGAATTCTTCCTCTTGTGTGATAACTTCTATCTCTAGTTTCAATATACTAAAAATGGCTAAACGTAAGATCAAGAAATTGAAAATTACTAATAAAAATTTGCGCTTAGAAAATAAAGATTTAAAAGCAAAAGTTAAAGTAGAATCAAATTCGGATTTACCTAGCTTTACCCATATCACTTCAATTGAAAATACAAAACCTTGTTTTGATTGTAATGTTATTAAGGAAAAATTTAAGGAACTTGAAAAGGAAATTATTTGTGTAAAAGAACATAATGAAAAATTATTTTTAGAAAATTCATCTTTGAAAAGTGATTGTGCTACATGCCAAAATTATAAAATTGAGATCAAAGAGATGACGAAACATTTGAGGAATTTAGAAATGACTATCAAAATCATATTGACTCTATTGTTTCTACTCTTAAAAATAACACAATATCTTATAATAAAGCTAGGCATAATCTAAAGATCAAGAATGATGAATTAAAATCAAAACTCAACTTGCTTATGAAAATTGTAAATACAAATTCACAATATCAAACTATATCTAAAAACAAGTTGAATATGAATATGAACATCTTAACTAAGTTTAATAATGGAAGTAAGGAACATAAAGGATTTGTAAATCAAAATCACCATTATTTACAAAATCATGTTTCTCCCAACTTAAAAATAAAACTACACAAATTTCCTATGAACAACACTTTTAATAATCATTACAATCATAATCATCAATATAAAGATTATCACAATGGAAATTTCACATATAAGAATAACACTAAACCAAAGTTTGAATGGAGGCCTAAAATTAAAAATGAAACATTAATTTCACATGAAAGGACCCATTCATCACTAACTACCCACAAACCTACACGTTATATTTGGGTACCCAAAGGAACCACCACACTTGGTCCCCTTTGGATACCTAATTCTCGTATTCATTATGTATCACCAAATGCATGAAGTAGAATATTTTCAAAATGAAATATACAATTTTCTACTTCATGATATGTTTTAATGTCTTTTAATTTTTCTCTTTTTTTTTTATTTTCTTTATTTTAAGCTATCATGTCATGGTCATCTAATATATTGTTGGAAATATGATTTGATCTCTTAAAGCTTAATGAGATTATAAATCAAATTGATCAAAATTCAAAGTCATATTTTATTTTGATGACCTATCTATCTTTCTTAAATTCATTGCCTACAATCATCTTATATCATCTTTATAAATTAGATACTCAACTTGCTATAAGATATTACACAAAATAATAATAAAAGGATTGATTATGAATAGTGTGTCATGAATCTTTTTTATGCAAAACCAAAGATCAATAAATTCAGGTAATAAATGCAATGATATTATTTCAAAACTTTATTTATGTGACCTTTGTCTTTGATGTGATTGTATTATGTCTAAAGATTGCATGTACATTTTTTCTTTGACTATAGAATAAATCTTGCTCATATAAAGGTTCATTATTTTGTTCTAGGTCCTAAGAAAATCAAATTGAAATTCCTCTTTGTGTAGATGCAATACTAGCATCTATCAAATTGATCTATACCATTATGACTTTGCACCAAATCTCATTATCTCAGCATCACTTCCTAATATAAGTTTTCTTTTGGTGCTCATAATAGATATATCACTTAAAATGTCATGCTAAATCAAAAGGTAGAAAAACTATGTGAGTCTAAAATTTGTAACTATAAAATTCAAACAATGTCATAGTTTATAAATCAATTGCTAAGACTTGAATTAAGTGTCCTAGACCTCTCGGGTTAAGTAAAATACGCAAACACACTCGTTTCATGCAAACTTATACTACCTAGACATCTTATAAAATTTTGAAATTTCTGCATGAACCTACCATTGGTACACTTAATCAAGATCAACAATCAAAATTTTCAAATACTCAAAAAATCGTGTGCTGTATTTCGCGCTAGCGCTAGCACCGACGCTAGCTCGAGGCTCTGATGTTCTGTCTTTTTTAAATTTCCAAAAATCAACAAAAATATGTATTTCTATATTTCCTACTTATTTTTGCTTTACTGCATTTCATTAATTTTAGAAAAATTAAAAAACCAAATTACAAAAGCCAAAATTACAAAAGCCAAAATTACAAAAACATTTATTGTTTGTGAGTATTTGTGTTTTTTGTGCAAACAAAAACAAAATCAAATACAAAAATATTAAATTATTTTTATATAAAAAAAAGCTGTAAGGACTCTATTGTAAATATCAAGCATGATTTCTTCTATCATTTAAAACCTTCTACAATGTTGTGATTCCTATTTTCAAACTATTTTGAACATTGTCTTTATCATGCTTTGGTACTTCTAAACTCATGTGCATAAATTATATTGTAAAAGTTGTGTAGAACCAAGCTTAGCGTGCCTCTAAGTATGAGTAAATGTTTTATGTTTGATAATGATATTTATTCACTCACTTATTTTGGCATTGTTTACATATGTTTTTTAATCTAAGAATGCTTGTGTATGTTTTGTAATAGTACAATGAATTAAAATTGCACAAGTATCTTACCTACACTACCTTTATTTGCACTTTTAAAAGTTAAGAAAAGTGGTTATGTTTTCATAAATTATATTGGTTTGCAAAACAAGTGTATTCAGAGAACTTTGTGCAAAACAAAAATCATAAAATAAAGTGACAAAGATAACTCCACCAAGCACTACTTGAACCTCCTGATAAGTCTTCATAAGCGTTGTGAGGTTGAGCACCTTGGAAAGAATAGTAAAGTGTCTTGTGCAAACCTTATCTTTCTTTCAAAAAATAAACCACTTACTCTTAAGTACACCAGATCACTAGTCTCAATATTAAAATAAAGTAAAATAAAATATGTGATCCCCCAAGCACTACTTTGCACCCTGATAAGTCTTAATGAGCATTGTGTGTGTAGAACACCTTGGTAGTTGTACATCTTTGTGTGCATTGAAGTGTGTGGAAGTAAAATTATTTGTGTTTTATTGTGCTCTTTACTTTACATATTTCTTGTATTTTTGATTAAAACATTTGTTTACTCTATTCAAAATACACTTATGTGCACATCATTATCTTCCATAACACTTCTTCTCATGAGTATTGGATCCTAATGCTAATTCTATACTACTCTTTATTTATGAAATGCACTAGATAACCTAGCATGCTCTCTACAATGTTTGGTATGTCTTGAATTTGTGAATTACAATAACATTGTAGTAGTCACTTATTGGTATATTTCTTTCATGCTTGGTTACTTTATTGTCAAAAGATTTTACTATAACTTGATTTGCAAAAAACATCTTTTTTTTGAATTTAACTCATATTTCTTCTTATGAATAACCATGATTACAAAAAAGATGTTTCTTGTATCTCTACAAGTCTTTCGCATCATCACCATATATTTTTACCTTGCGCTTTCATGCTTATATCAAAGTCTTAAATATCAAAATTCCTTTTTCAACAAATGGTAGACTTGCTTGGTAGAATTTATATTGGTTGCTCTAAACATGAAAATATTGTAGTGCTAAAACTCTGATTTATTAATTGATTTCAAATTAGCTATGTGACCTTTTCTGTAAAAATTCAAATAAAAAAAATAACAAACCCATAAGCTATGAACTCATCATTAGATTCAAACGCTAAATGTTTCCAATTATTATTATCCCATGATTACATATCTCACCAACTTACGACATGTATGCAGCTCCTCATGCCTCATCCGTCACTTAGTACGGGGATATGGTGTAGACATATTGTCTGGGTAGATTGGTTACTTGGAAATCATTACCTTTTATATGCTTAAAACTTTTATATAAAGGGGAAGAACTAACATGATAATATTACTTGGCAAATGTTATATTGTTTCATATTTAAGCTAAAAACTCTAATATATTTCTATGAAAATACTTATGCTAAGAACTCTGATTTATTTCTATGAAGATTATTCTAGAAACTCCACATTTTTTTGTTATGCTTTAGATTCCTATAATGATGGTTTCTTCTATAACTGGTGCACACTGCATTCCACCTCTCTACTACTTATTCGCTCGATCATGAATATTTCTTTTTTCAACAAGTGTGTTACCTTGAATTATCACTGCTCTTTCACTCCTACACTTTTTTCTCTTCCCTACGTATTATCTCGTTCTCATGCTCATGTCTTCTCTACTAAAAAAAACATTACACGCCTTCTCTTTTGGCTTTCTCTCCACCCTCTTTTGATAACACCAAAAGGGGGAGAATAAATTTGAAAGAAATTCACATATATGGGGAGTAGATTCAAAGGAAGTTCTGTGGTAGGGGGAGAACTCATTTAGGGGGAGATTTCATTTAGGGGGAGCATTTGAACCGGCCTAATTTTCATGCTATCCGTGTTAGTTCTTATTATAAACACAAATTCCTATCACTTGATTATTTCTTTCTAAGGTGATTTGTTTTTATCAAAAGGGGGAGTTTGTTGGAACATGCTTTCCGCATCTCTTGGTTTGACAATAACAAATCCTATTGTATTTGATCATATTTGTTTTTTTGTTTATAACATGCAGGATCCTATGCATTCAAATCTCCATAGGAATATGTTGTGTTGTTTCTACCGCGGAGCGTTAGCACTACCGCTGGCGCTAGCGAATCGACGAAATGGTGTTCGACGAAAATAGATGCCGTTCGACGAAAATGTCATTCGACGAAATGGTGTTCCACGAAAGTAGATGTCGTTCGACGAACTGGCGTTCGACGAAATGAGATATTCTCTACCGCAGCGCGGCTTGTCTACCGCTCGGCGGTAGCTTTTGGAATCCTCCCATCTGCATGTGATTGAGGAGCAAATGTGGAAGGAGATATTGGCTGAAGGAAGGTTATCTCACTATCGCGGAGCGTTAGCGTTACCGCGGCGCGCTAGGCGGAGCTCAAAGTTTGGCGCTCAAAAGTTGCCTAAGCTGCCACGATCTGTGTGCTTGATCATTGCCTAATGTGGCTACCGCGGGGCGGTAGAGGCTGATTCTATTTAAAGTCGCGCGCTTCCTCCATTGTTGCTTGCTGATATAGAACAAATTGAAGCCATATATTCAGAACACTCGTGAGAGCCTTCCCCAAGCAACTCGAAGAACTCCGTCAACGTTCGTGAACGCAAAGAACTTGAAGACCGATCTGATCGCATCTACATCGACATCAAGTTCTTCTTTTGAGGGAGTTTTTAGTTTTTGTTTTATTTTAGTTTCTAATTGTAACCTTTATATCTTTTGTTCAGTAGAGAAATTTGTCACACGGCGACTAGGGCCTTGCGGGGACTAGGGGAAATTTGGCTCGCGTTGGCGACTAGGTCTAGGGTGTAGATCTAGGGAGTGCTCAAGGCCTTTCTGGTGAGGGAAGGGCTAGAGCGGCTTGAGGCCATATCTGGTGAGAGATAGGCTAGAGCCAACCGGTCCTTGGGAGAAGGGCCGGTATAGAAAACCCAATAGAGTTTTTCATTCGTCGTCTCTTTCCAAGCGTCATTGGAAAAGATTTTGTAAACAAAATTATTATTATTAATGAAAATATGTCTTTCTTCATCTCTGTTTTGTGTTCTCTGATTTTCATTACTATAACATAAACAAATTTTCTCTGTCGCTAACGTCGAGCGGTAACACTACCGCTCGCGATAGCAACAGAGAATCGTTTTTCATTTAAATATTCTCGAAAATCTTAGAACCCTTATTCACCCCCCTCCCCCTCTAAGGGCGCCTACAGATCCAACAGAAACAACCTACAATCGCACTCTCAACCACTGAAGCTGAGTACATGTCCATAAACTCTGCAATATGTGAAGGGATATGGCTACGCCGAATGATGGAAGAACTCACTGGGGAGACAGGAGAGGCAATCCTGCTAAAATGTGATAACACGTTTGCAATAGCACTGTCCGAAAACCCGGTGTTCCACAATCGAAGCAAGCATATCGAAATAAAGTACCACTTCATCTGAGAGAAGCTGGAAGAAGGAGCTGCAAGGCTTGAGCACTGACCTACCCAACTCCAGCTCGCCTACATCTTCACAAAGGCTCTCAGCCGAGAGCGCTTTGGAAACCTAAAAGAAGGACTCAAAGTCGGTGCCGCGTCCGGTTCAAGGGAGGGTGTTGAAGACTGAACCGGCGTGCCTTGTTCCAAGCAGTTTCTGAATAAATAATCCATTAATTGTAGCTGTTTTCAAAGGGACATATAACCTTTGGAAACATTCATCATTTATGTGCTCTCATTTAATGTTTAGTCTTTTCATATCCCTCCTTCCTGCAACTATACAAAGATGATCTTATGTAAGAATTTAAACAGAATATGAATGAATGAAATCTTTGTGGTCCTTCCTTTTCTTATCACGTTTTCCCATTTCCTGCAATGCAAACCAAGTGTTAAGAAAAGATTACTATCAAAGAAGACAAGGCTGCTCGTTAGCCTTGGAGGTATCTCGCCGGAGAAGGAGAGGAGTGGCGGCCTTGGATTGCCATAGGAGGAAAGGGTTGTCGGGGAGAGAGAGAGAGAGAGGGGGGGTGAGGGCGATCTGGTTTCCTCCGTCGGGTAGCAAGGAGGGGGTGGGCAAGGTAAAGAAAAATCTAACTAACTTACGTAATATATATATACATAAATATAATTAATAATAATAATATTATTATTATTATTATTATTATTAAGTTTTAACATTCAAACGCCCGTACAACACCCTAGAGGACTCAAATATTGTCCGAGAAGGGCTCATTACGACCGTCTCGCCGTTACGCGCCCATTGAAATGATTCACGGTCAGTTTTGAGTTTGTTTGCTCATTTTACACTACCCGGAGTGTTTGTGGATTAATTTACTTAAACGTCAAAAACTACCTAAATGATGTCGGAATCGTAAACGGACGGCTCCATTGGACTTGTATTGTCGTTGCGAGCCTAACGAACTGACTGAGGTAAATTCTGAAGCCGTTTGCTCAATTTCCACTTTTTGGGCAATTACGCTATTTGCAAACCATGTTAAATTTTGTTGTTTCTCATCTGAATCAAGCGCGGATTGTTTTGCTGAACTCGTATAGACTTCACGAGTCTAATAAAACTGACTGATGTGAATTCCGAGGTCATTTACTCGATATCACCTTTTCGGATAAATTGCGCTATTTAAATTCGTGCTCACGTTATAATTTCGATGATTCTCATCAGAATGGAGCGCAGACAGTTTCGTTGGACTCGTATAGGCTTCGTGATTCTAACAAAACTGACTGAGTAGAATTCTGAGACAATTTGCTTAGTTTGTGAGAAACCCATACATTTCGGTCACGAACGAGTAATGATACACTCGAACTCAACTGGACCGCTCACGTTGGTCAATTGAACCGTCTAGACTCCTAGATGGTTCAATTGAAAAGTGGGATGTTAAAAACCAATAAAACTAAAAGAATTTTCATCCTCGAAAATAGGCATTAAGTGAGGGGTTTTAGTAGTGAGACTGGATAGTACCTGAAGGAAATAGTCCCGGGTACTTCTTCCATATCAAGTCCTCAGTCTCCCAAGTATGCTCCTCTCGCCCACAGTTCATCCACTGAACTCTAACCATCGCAACTTGTTGGGAACACTACCCACAATGTTCCAGATTTGGAGAAGTCCTTAAGTCAATGATAAGTATATTTTGTATTTGATATCTATTTTGATGTGACATGAGCAGGTAGGGACATAATATATCTTATATGTAATGTGTGGAGATCAAGCATAAATGTCTAAGTTAAATATCGTCCTGTATATGATACTCACTCGACAATATCATCTTGATCACTGACAAGGCAGTAAAAGAAGTCAAGTCAAAAATCGACGTGACGATAAGAAGAACACGACGATATCATCGTATCAATAAGGTACACGCGACAATATCATTGTGATAACTCAAAGAAAGTATGCTAAGGCATATATCATCGTGTCAACAAGGTACACACGACGATATCATTGTGATAACTCAAAGAATGTATGTTAAGGCACATATCATCGTGTCAACAAGGTACACACAACGATATCGTTGTGATAACTCAAAGAAAGTATGATAAGGAATATATCATCCTGTCAACAAGATACACATGACGATATCGTTGTGACGACTCAAAAATCAGCTATCGTCGTGTCAGCTATCTTCACACTACGATATTGTCGTGTCAGCTTGCTAAGTCAATTAACATCGTGTCAGCTATCTTCACACGACGATATCGTCTTGTCAAGCTCAGAATGCAGTAATTCAAATTGACGAAGATGACAAAGTCAGATGTCAAATCAATTGCTTCTAAAAAGTGCTTTGACATCAATATTCTAAGGTTTGGGTTACCACGTTAAATCTTCGTGTCACTTTTATTGTTGTTATTTTGTGCTGTGTTTTGGTTGTGTATCAGCATACCGCTAAGCGGTCGTGCAGGTATTTGCTCAAACTAATTTGCAGATGCTCTGGTCGGGCTTGTGCGCTCTCTAGTCCAACAAGTGGTATCAGAGCAAGGTTCATTATTAGAGCAGTAATTGGGCTGACATGTTTGAGATTTTAGATGAGCCGATCGAATATTTTGGGTTGGTGATCGGGTGTGGTAGGTGATGACTATTGCTCCGCTCCCTATCCTCTTTGATTTACTTCTTAGAAGTAATCAACTCAAAGAACTGAGGTCAGTCCGATCAATTGACAGAGCACGATGGAGTCTACTTCGGGTTCAAGTTCTGAGCAAATGGTAAAATTAAACGGCGCAAATTACCATCAGTGACACCTACTGATGAAAGACATGATTTATGTAAAGGGTTGGCATGCTCCCATCTTTGAGGAGATGCCTACAGATATGGATCTAAATAAGTGGAAGGTGGAGAACCAGAAGCTATGCGTATTCATCAGACGGTTCGTAGAGCCGAGCGTATATAATTATGTTGCAAGTATCATTGATGCAAAGATTCTTTGGAAGACCTTGGAGACGTTGTATGCCAAGAGCACTGATATCAACAAGCTATATCTATTGAAAAAGCTTAGAGAGTTCAAGTATTGAGATGACTCACCTATCTTGGATCATGTGAACGAGTTTCAAGGTATTATTGATCAACTTACTACTATGAAGGTGACCATCGAGGATGAGGTCAATGCATTATGGTTGCTGAAGTCTCTTACAGACTCTTGGGAGATGGTTAGAGTTTCTCTAATCAACTCCTCTCCTGGGGCATCATTACTATGGAGATTGTCAAGAGTGGCATCCTGAACGAAGAGGTGAGAAGAAAGTCTCAAGGGATATCAGGATCTTCTTCACGAGCTGACATCCTCTACACTAAGCCCAGGGGGAGTGGCAGGAGCAAGAGTAGAGAAAGGAAGAGCGAGAGAGGACAAAGCAGGGTGAAGTCCAAATCACGTTATCAAAACGTGGAGTGCCACTATTGCCATAAGAAGGGGCATATTCAGAAGTTCTGTTATTCTCTGAAGAATGATGAAAGGAAGATATGAGTGGCTACTAATAATAGGAAGGAGAGTCACATTGCAGTCATTATATCTACAGAGGATGATGTCATCATTGTTGGAGATGATGTCACAGCTGCACTCTCTTGCGATGACCGAAGCTGGATTGTTGACTCAGGGGCTTCTGCACATGTCTCCCATGACATGGAGCTATTTGCCACCTACACTACTCACGATTGTGGGGTGCTTAGGAAGGGCAATGGTGACACGTCTAAAGTCATTAGAAGAGGAGACATGCAACTGAAGATAAGCACAGGTTGGATTGATGATCCAAAGAGATGTGCGATATGTACCTGACATCTACTTTAACCTAGTTTCAGTTGGTAAGCTAGGTGATGAGGGACATTTAAGTGTCTTTGGTGGAGATTTTTGGAAGTTAATCAAGGGGTCGCTGGTAGTGGTCGGAGGTTATAGAGACACTGACCTATACTACATGGAGGGGAGACCTCAAGTTGCTCATGCCAACACCATTAGAGGTAGGGCATCCACATCCCTATGGAACCGGAGACTGGGTCACATTAGCCAGAAGAGTCTGGGATGTCTCTCCCGAAAGAAGATGATCTCTGATCTATCTATAGATTAGCTAGAGAGATGTGACCATTGCATGGCTGGGAAGCAGAATAGAGTATCATTCCAAAGCCACACTTCCACCAGAAGATCCGAGCCACTAGAGCTCATACATACTAATGTCTGCGGGCCACTGAAGGTCCAGACGAGAGGAGGAGCGTTTTACTTTGTGACGTTCATTGATGATTATTTGAGAAAACTTTGGGTCTATGCTATTAAGACCAAAGATGAGGTTCTCGATATTTTCTGGAAATTTCACGCTGAGGTGGAGAGGAAATCCGGGAAGAAGCTAAAGTGCATCAGGTCCAACAACGGGGGAGAGTATATTGGTCCCTTTGATGAGTATTGTAGAGAGCAAGGGATCAGACATGAAAAGACTCTGCCCAAGACGCCATAGCTGAATGACGTAGCTAAAAGAATGAATAGGACCTTGATGGAAAGGGTGAGGTGCATGTTATGTGAGTCAAAGCTACCTGAAATGTTTTGGGGTGAGGCTTTATACACAGCTGCACACGTTGTCAACCTATCTCCCAGTTATGCATTATAAAAGGATGTTCTTGAAAGGGTCCGGTATGGGAAGGACCCTTCATACAGTCACTTGAGGGTCTTTAGCTGCAAAGCCTTTGTGCACGTCCCCCGGGATGAGAGATCAAAGTTAGATTCCAAGACCCGATGGTGCATTTTTCTAGGATATGTCCGCAGCGGCGAGTTTGGCTGCAGGTTCTTTGATCCGGTTGAGAAGAAACTTGTACGTAGCCGCGATGCTATATTTTGTGAGGAACAAACAATGGTTGATCCTGAGAAGATTGAGAAGGCTGACTCTCGCATTGATGCAGAGTCTCCTATGACAGGAGGTGATGATACTGAGGAGGCCGCAGAGCCTGATCCAGTGCAGGGCGCTGAGCCACTTCCAGGTCATGAGGACACGACTGATGGTGAGCCTACAGAAGACATCACTGATGATGTGCCTATACCAGCAGTTGAGCTCGCTCCACGGAGGTCTGATCGAGTCAGACAACCATCTTCGAGATACTCTGCTACTATGTATATTTTGTTGACTGATGCGGGGGAGGTCAAGTGCTTTGATGAAGCAGTGCAGAGCTCAGAGAAGAATGAGTGGATGGTTGTTATGCATGAGGAGATGCAGTCTCTGCATGAGAACCATACATATGAGCTGGTACGATAACCTAAGGACAAGAAGGCTCTGAAGAATCGGTGGATTTTCAGAGTAAAGTAGGGATACCCTTCGACACCACTCAGATACAAGGCAAGATTAGTGGTGATGGGTTTCATTCAGAAATATGGAGTTGATTTTGATGAGATCATCTCTCCTATTGTGAAGATGTCGTCTATCTGGGTTATTCTTGGCCTTACTGCAAGGCTAGACCTAGAGATTGAGCAGATGGATGTCAAGACTGCCTTTCTGCATGGTGATCTATAGGAGGAGCTTTATATGGAGCAACCCAAAGGTTTCAGGGTGAAAGGGAAGGAGAGCCTAGTCTGTCACCTAAAGAAGAGCTTATATGACCTGAAGCAGGCCCCACGATAGTGGTACAAGAAGTTCGATGCTTTTATGAGGGAGATCAACTTCAAGAGGCCACCCTTGATCATTGCATGTTTATGAAGCAGTATGCTCCGAAGAATTTCATCATCTTACTCATGTATGTAGATGACATGCTGATAGTCGAGAGGAGCACTGCGCGCATTGCCGAGCTGAAACGGTAGTTGAGCACCACATTTGCTATGAAGAACTTGGGAGCTGTGAAGACCATCCTAGGGATGCATATTCGGAGAGATAGAAGCTCCAAGTTACTTTAGTTATCACATGAAAGATATATCAGGAATGTGCTACAGAGATTTAGTATGGATCAGGTGAAGAAGGTGAGCACGCCACTTACAGCTCACTTCAAACTTACCGCTGACCAGTGCCCGTGTAACACCCCACCCGTTGCACAGTATATAACGGTAGGTCCGGCCGGGACCCAACGCCATATAAGGTGAACAAGCAAGATGGTTACGTATTCAGTTAACCAACCAACATCTCGGAGATTACGCATAAGCGGAATCATAAATTATTTTATTCTTAAACCAGATCAGAAGTCCACAACACTAAGTAGGAATGTCTGATATATATATATATATATATATATATATATATATATATATATAAGAGTTTGGCACTAAGACCATACATCAAACTATTCTTCTCTTATTACATGTTTTATAAACATCGGCACGCATGCCGGCAATACATAAAGTAAAAACATGCAAAACACTTGGTGTTGGATCGGTCGGCGCCCTTAGAGGGGGGGTGAATAAGGGTTTTAAAAACTTTAGATTATATTTAGAAAAACTTCGGAATATTGCAAGATTAATAATGAGACATTAAGTAAAACAATAATAAAGAGATATGCTTCATTGATATTAAATAATTTTTTACAAAACTTGATTTCTTTGACGCTAGAAATCGGAGGCGACTAATAAAAATTCTTTTTCGTTTTTTATACCGACTCGTATCCCCACGAACCGGTTGGCTTTAGCCGATCTCTCCCCAGATACGGCCTCAAGCCGCTATAGCCGATCTATCCCCAGAAAGGCCTCGAGCACCCCCTAGATCTACTCCCTAGACCTAGTCGCCAACACGAGGCGAATTACCCCCTCAGTCTAACCCAGACCTAGTCGCCAACACGAGGCAAATTAACGAACCGTTTACAAGAATAAGAAATGAAATAAAAAGACAAACAATAATATAAAACTCCCTCTATGTGGATCTCCTGGAGAAGTGGACGAAGGCCCGCAGAGTATGATCGTAGTCGATGCGGCCTTTCGTCACGATGATGACGCGTGTTGAAATCTTCTCCACGGATCTCCTTCAGCTTTTCAGATTTGTGGGAGTATGTCTCTACAACTTCCTCTCTCTGCCGTGGCACGAGGCTCTGGAGTTTAGGATCTAAAGAGGATGATGAATACGAAGGCAAGGGGTCCAATTTATAGCCTTCACGCTACCGCCGGCGCTAGCGCTACCGCCGGCGCTAGCCCGGATTAAGAAACATTGTACGCGCCAGAATCTCCAATCCGAGGCAACAATTCCAGCATGCCTTCTGAGTATCAAGCTAGCGCCGGCGCTATCTAGTATCGCCTGCGCTATCTCATATTAGGAGACTTTGCGCGGCAGAATCTTCAATCCGAGGCAACAATTCCAGCATGCCTTTTGTGCATCGAGCTAGCGCCGGCGCTATCCACTATCGCCTGCGCTAGTGATCAGTTTGGAGTTGATGGCTCAATTTCGGGGGCAACCACCATATGTAAACCTTGAGTCATTTTGACCTGTTATCCTGCACACTCAGATCACACAAGATTAAATACACACATAGGATTTGTTATTCTCAAACCTAGGAGATGCGGAAGACCGTGTTCCAACAAACTCCCCCTTTTGATAATAACAAATCCATTAATGATAAATCAGAGCATTAATCTATATAAGCATGAAGAAAACATATTTGTGTGTGTGTGAAAAAGGATGACTAGGATAAAGAATGATTATAGCACTTTAGTATTGCTCCCCCTATGTGAATGCTCTCCTAATATGTAAGCTATCATCTTAATTAATCATGTTGGGTTTTTATTTTGATAGCGGATTGTATTTATAGGTCTCCCCCTTTTGTAATTTATCATGTTAATTCTCCCCCTTTGTTATTAGCAAAAGTGGGTTAGGAGGCACCTACAGAGAAGTTTGATAATAAGATAAAGCATGATCGAGCTTCTTAGTGAGAGGAAATGATAAGAAGTTTTAGAATAAGGTGTAGAGAAAAATAGATCAGAGTTTTGGCCTAAGAAAAATAATGATTCCCCCTTTATATAAAAAATATCAGAGTTTTAGCCTAAGAAAAAATAATGATTTCCCCTTTTTATAAAAAATATCAGAGTTTAAGCATAAAATTGTGATTTCCAAGTAACTAGTCTACCCAGACAATATGTCTACACCCTAGCCCCGTACTAAGTGACGGATGGGCATGAGGAGCTGCAAACACGCCGTAGGTTGGGGTGTTAGTCCCATATGCAAACACTAGACAAAACTTAACCTATCACTCTTTCCCCCCAGTGCCTCGCAAGGCCCCACTGGAACCCTCCCCGGTTAAGGACAAGACATGACTAGAGATAAGGTTATCTAATGTCTACAACCCTACGCCCCCGCTATGGTGAGATGTGAAGTCATGGATAATAATTGTTGGAAACATTAAGCATTTAAATCTAATGATAATTTATAGCCTATGAGTTTTTATTTTTATTTGTCTTTATGAAAAACACTCCCATAGCTATATTGAAAATCATGAATGAATCAGAGTTTGAGCATTTGCGGAAGATTTAAAAAAGAAACATAATAAGAGTTTGAGTTTAAAAAAAACTTTATAAAGATAAGAGTTAAGGCATTTTTCAACATCCTCAAAAGTAAAATATGATTTGTAGTAATAATAAGAAGGTCTTATAAGAAGTATTTCACTTGTTGGAGGAGTGTTTAACATAAAAGTTTATAAATCAGAGTTGTTACAATAAAAATGATATGCATGTAAGAACAGCCAATGTAAATTTTACCAAGCAAGTCTACCATTTGTTTTTAATAAAAAATTGAGATTTAAGACTTGATATAAGCATGAAAATGCAAGGTAAAAGTGATATGGTGATAATGCGGAAGACTTGTAGAAATACATGAAACATCTTATTTTAATCAAGGATAATCCATAAAAAGATATATGAGTTAATTTCAAACAGAAGATGTTTATGTAAATCATGTTTCAATGAAAATCTTTTATGGTTGACAAGAATAACCGAGCATGAAATAATACTATCACAAAGAGATTACTACAATGTTATTTCAATTCACAATTTCAAGTCATACCAAACATTGTAGAAAGCATGCTAGGTTATCTAGTGCATTTCATAAGTAAAGAGTAGTATAGAGTTTGCATTAGGATCCAATACTCATGAGAAGAAGTGTTATGGAAGATAATGATGTGCACATTAGTGTATTTTTGAGTAGAGTAAACAAATGTTTTAATCAAAAATACAAGTAATATGTAAAGTAAAGAGCACAATAAAACACAAATAATTTTACTTCCACTCACTTCAATGCACAAAGAAAAATGTACAACAACCAAGGTGCTCTGCACACACAATGCTCATTAAGACTTATCAGGGTGCAAAGTAGTGCTTGGGGGATCACATAATTTTATTCTTGTGTTTTTTTTTATTGTGATCCGGTGTACTTAAGAATAAGTGGTTTTTATTTTGAAAGAAAGATATGGTTTGCACAAGATACTTTATTATTCTTTCCAAGGTGCTCAACCTCACAATGCTTATTAAGACTTATCAGGAGGTTCAAGTAGTGCTTGGTGGATATAACTTTGTTAAATTATTTCATGTTTTTTTTGTTTTGTGCAAAGTTCTCCGAATACACTTGTTTTGCAAACCAATATAATTTATAAGAAAGATAACCACTTTTTTTAATTTGTAAAAGTGCAAATAAAGGAGTGTAGATAAGATACTTGTGCAATTTTAATTCATTGTACTAATACAGAACATACACAAGCATTCTTAGATTTAAACACAAATGTAGACAATGCCAAAAATAAATGAGTGAATAAAGATCATTATCAAACATAAAACATTTACGCATACTTAGAGGCATGCTATGCATAGTTCTACACAACTTTTACAATATAATTGATGCACACATTAATAGATGTATCAAAGCATGATGAAAGCAATGTTCAAAGTAGTTTGAAAAGATAAATTGCAACATCATAGAAGTTCTAAATGATGGGTTAAATCATGCTTGATTTTCAATACAGTCCATACAGTATTTTTGATATTTTTGAGAAATAATTTTGAATTAAAGTTTGAACTCATAAGATTGATCTTGGACTTCCCGAGGACTACCTTGTGAGAGGTTCGCCCGGTACTAGGTGATATGATGAGATGATAGCCCAAATCACCCTTTCGCAAGATACATAGAAAAGTTAAGTTCAGAAGAATAATTTTGATACTTGTTTTTGTTTTGTTTTATATTTGATTTTTGCATAAAGATGAACTTTAAATAAAGGAAACAACACAAGCGAAAAAACAAAACATATTTTTTGTAATTTGGTTTTTTTTTGTAGTTTTGTATTTGATTTTTCAAAAAAATAAAGAAACAACGAAGTGCAAAACTAAGTAGAAAATATAGATCAAAATATTTTTAGGAATTTTTAGAAATTTTAAAAACACAGAAATTCGAAACTCGACGCTAGCGCCGGCGCTAGCGCTAGCGCGAGAAACAGTAAGTGATTTTTTAGGGTTTTGAAAATTTTGATGCTTGGATTTGATTAGGTGTCCCATTAGTAGTTTCATGCTGAATTTGCAGAATTTTTGGAAATGTTTTTGATGGTTAAAAATGAAGAAAATTGCATTTGTAAGCATGTTTTAACATGAAAGATCTAGGACACCTATCTCAAGTCTTGACAAACGAGATCTTGCATGAGATATAAGATAGATTATCATAATGTATGTGAATTCAAATTTTTCTAGTCACATAGTTATTTTATCGTTCAATTTTATTTTACTTCGTAATTAATTCATTATGGTAATATGAGATAACTAGCATGAATAATATCTATTTGTTGATAATGCTAGAATAATGAGTTTGATTGTAATTGTTATACCACAAGATTAATTGAGATAATGTTGCATGTATTCAAGAAAGTGATTTCATTTGATTTGTATAAAGTTGATTCTATGGTTTATAAACAAATGAGATACATGCAAGTCATACTACATTAATTCATTCATGTAATTATTATGATCACCAATGAAATGTTAGAACTGAGTGGATCTTTTGAATTTAGAGATCTTTTGATTTTACATAATTATGATTTTAGAGAGGTTTAGCAAAAGATATCAATAGATCATGGTGGTGCGTATGGCATCAATATTTATGACAATTAATCTTTCAATATGTCTTATGTGTTTTTCTTTTTAATTTAGATAAGTATCTCATAGCAAATTCAGAATTTTATCCACTTGTTGGTGAAGGCTAAAAATCTAATACCCGAATTTAATTTAAAATATCTTATAACAAATTTAGAGTTTGATTCAAGTGGATAATATAAGATATTTTAGAAGCAATGAATATAAGAATAAAAGATAGGTCATCAAAATAAAAATATGATTTTGAATTTGATCAATTTAATTTTATAAACATATTAAGCTTTTAAGAGATAAGATCATATTTTTAATATTGTATAGGATGACCATGACATGATAGTTCAAAAACAAAAGAAAATAAATAAAAAAAGGTTTAAACATATCATGAAGTAGAGAAATGATATTTCATTTTTAATTGATTTCTACTTCATGCAAATGATGGGATACTAATGAGTAAGAGATTTAGGAATCCAAAGAAGACCGGGAGTAGCGGTTCCTTTGGGTACCCAAATATAGCGAGATGACTTTTGGGGAGACAAGTACGAATGGACCCTTTCAAGTGGAGTTGATGTTTCATCTTTAATTTTGGGTCTCCACTCATACTTAGGTTTAATATTATAATTTTGCATTAAATTTCCATATATATTAAATTTAGGCTTAAAATAATGATGACTATTGATATCATTTTTCATAGGAAACTTTTGCAAATTTGATTTTAATTTTGAAGAAGTATAGTTTTGTAAATGATGGTGATTTTGATTTACAAATTCTTTATGTTTTTTATTCCCATTATTAGACTTAGTTATGATATTCATATTCATGTTCAACTTGCTTTTGGATATTTCTTGATATTGAGAATTTGTATTTACAATTTTCATAAGCAAGTTGATTTTTGATTTTAATTCATCATTTTTTATTTTAAAATTATGTCTAGCTTTATTATAAGCGATTGTGCTATTTTTAAGAGTGGAAACAATTGAATCTATATGATCTTGATAGTTGTTTCTATATTCATCAAATGTTTCATCCATCTCTTTAATTTCAATTTTATAGTCCTTACACTTAGCACAATTACTTTTTAAAGATGAATTTTCTAAACATAATTTTTCATTTTGTTCTCTTATAAAAGTAATTTCTTTTTCAAGTTCCTTAAGTCTTTCCTTAATAATATCACAATCAAAACAAGGTTTTGTGTTTTCAAGTAAAGGACAAGATGGTGAAAACACATCACAATTTGATTCTAAATTAACATTAGCTTTTAATCGCTTATTTTCTAAATATAAATTTTTAATAGTGATTTTCAATTTCTTGATCTTACGTTTAGCAGTTTTTAGTATATTGAAACTAGAAATGGAAGTTATTACAAAAGAAGAAGATTTAGTTTTCCTTACAGCGCTATTGGAGGAGGCAGATTGTGAACATGAAATTCCTTCGTCATCTTTTAGTTCTTCCTCCATTATAGATGGATCTATATCTTCCCTTTCCCTTGGTGTATAGTTCTCCTTTTCTATTTCAATATTCTCCATGGCTTCGCTCCGAGAGAGATCTTCTTGGATGATTATGGATGCTTGTACGTTCTTTTCCTCCTGTGTTTGTTCCACACCTGCGAGAGGAAGATCATACATTTCTTCAAGAAAGCGCCATATTTTGTAAGCACTAGAAAAACAATATATTAATTTGAAAATATCTTGAGATAAAGCACAAAAAATATAATGCATAGCTTTTGCATTTAGGTGACGCTCTTGTTTATTTGATTCGTCCGCTGGTCTAACTATTGCTAAATCCCACGCATTGATATCTAAGCTTTTAATAAATTTTTCCATTAATAATTTCCACCCTTTATAATTTTTCCCTTCGAATAAAGGTGGTTTAGGTGATTTTTCTTCTTCACAAAAATTTCCCCCACTAAAAGAAGCGAGATCATGAGACGCCATTATTCCCGGTTGTTAAGCCGATTGGAATAACCTAGCTCTGATACCACTTGTTGGATCAGTCGGCGCCCTTAGAGGGGGGGTGAATAAGGGTTTTAAAAACTTTAGATTATATTTAGAAAAACTTCGGAATATTGCAAGATTAATAATGAGACATTAAGTAAAACAATAATAAAGAGATATGCTTTATTGATATTAAATAATTTTTTACAAAACTTGATTTCTTTGACGCTAGAAATCGGAGGCGACTAATAAAAATTCTTTTTCGTTTTCTATACCGACTCGTATCCCCACGAACCGGTTGGCTTTAGCCGATCTCTCCCCAGATACGGCCTCAAGCCGCTATAGCCGATCTATCCCCAGAAAGGCTTCGAGCACCCCCTAGATCTACTCCCTAGACCTAGTCGCCAACACGAGGCGAATTACCCCCTCAGTCTAACCCAGACCTAGTCGCCAACACGAGGCAAATTAACGAACCGTTTACAAGAATAAGAAATGAAATAAAAAGACAAACAATAATATAAAACTCCCTCTATGTGGATCTCCTGGAGAAGTGGACGAAGGCCCGCAGAGTATGATCGTAGTCGATGCGGCCTTTCGTCACGATGATGACGCGTGTTGAAATCTTCTCCACGGATCTCCTTCAGCTTTTCATATTTGTGGGAGTATCTCTCTACAACTTCCTCTCTCTACTGTGGCACGAGGCTCTGGAGTTTAGGATCTAAAGAGGATGATGAATACGAAGGCAAGGGGTCCAATTTATAGCCTTCACGCTACCGCCGGCGCTAGCGCTACCGCCAGCGCTAGCCCGGATTAAGAAACATTGTACGCGCCAGAATCTCCAATCCGAGGCAACAATTCCAGCATGCCTTCTGAGTATCAAGCTAGCGCCGACGCTATCTACTATCGCCTGCGCTATCTCATATTAGGAGACTTTGCGCGGCAGAATCTTCAATCCGAGGCAACAATTCCAGCATGCCTTTTGTGCATCGAGCTAGCGTCGGCGCTATCCACTATCGCCTGCGCTAGTGATCAGTTTGGAGTTGATGGCTCAATTTCGGGGGCAACCACCATATGTAAACCTTGAGTCATTTTGACCTGTTATCCTGCACACTCAGATCACACAAGATTAAATACACACATAGGATTTGTTATTCTCAAACCTAGGAGATGCGGAAGACCGTGTTCCAACACTTGGGCCTTCGAGGGCCAACAAAGCGTAGCAACTAGGGTTCCAGCCCGTTATTTCCCGCTCGTCTCACCCAGACCTGTCAAACACAATCCACCAAGCAGTAGGAAAACAAGTAACCGGTCAACTTTAGCTAACCCAGATTTATAACGACACCACTCCATGCTCGGGGCGGTGGTTCTCCTTCCCCCCAAGCAAGCAATAGAAGCAGATATTTCACAGTTGCATCTAAGCATCGTATAGAAACAATCACCATATACGTCGACTCTAGGCCGCACGTATTGTGCTCTCAAGGAACACACCATCCACAAGTCCTTTTTCAGCTTGGATGATCAATTGAGCTAAGCCGTACAAACTGACATTTTCCGGCATCTTCCATAAGGCGGTGCACCGAGGGGCAACCTCTTCACCGACCAATATGGACGGGTTCAAATCCATCTAGTCCCGACTTAATCATCGTGAACAAACATCACGATGCGGGTAAACTTTCACCTCATCCTGATCACATAGATGACCTCACAGGGTCATCACCTCAGCCCCCAGGGCCACTGGCAATAGCGCCAACGCTAGCAATAGCACTGGCGTTAGCTACATAACTCCGTTCTGTCAGCTCTTTTGGGAATTTTCTGGAGATCACCTCCAGAACTCCCTGCAACACATTACAGCACCCAGAACCCAAAAACAATCATACATACTCAGAGTCTTCTCCGGAGCGCAATAAACATCACCAATCCAGAACAACCTGTCCAGATGGGCTTCACAAAGTATGCTTATGTCCGTACAACGATCCGGACTCTATATGCAATTTCTACAGGGATAATCTATATCGACATGTCGGAAGAACCTATCCACTAATTAGTAGAAATCTTCCTGCTACTATGCGATTCAAAGGACTAGCGTGTCCAAGATTAAGGAGGAGAATCGTTACCCTTGGTGCTCATTTTTGTGCCATATGGTTAAGCTTCCTCTCCACAGATCCAACGATGGCACAAGCACGCAAGAGATCTCCTACCTGGACTTACTCTAGCCAAAACGGACCTCCTTCCTCTTCCCGACCTTTGCCTTTGCCTTGGAGAGAGTCTAAGTAATAACTTGAGAAGAATCCTCGATTTTGAAGGTTATATATATATAACCGCTATCGCCGGTGTTAGCGCTAGCGCCCGACGCTTGCCCAGAGGCGGTATGGCTGAACTTATCCATAGCCGCTTAAGGAATTCATCGAAACCGCTAGCGCTACCGCCCGCGCTATCTTTCGACGATGAATTCACTGGTGTTCAACACGATTCGTCGAGATACATTTGTCGGGACACAAATTTGTCGAGAGAGCTACCGCTAGCGCTAGCGCTACCGCCAGCGCTAGCGCTACAGCCAGCGCTAGCGCTACCGCCAGCGCTAGCGCTACCGCCAGCGTTAGCACTTGACAATTCGTCTTGAAGCTCTAAGGTTTGATTAACATTAATGATCCGATTTAGTAAAATACATTTCTAAAAAGAAGTTACTCCATTGCATCTCTTACATGACTTCTCCATTACCCTGCCCAGGAGCAGTATTCAATTCAGTTTCTTTGTGCATTATGCCTGTTCTGAAACAATTCTTGATGCGAGTGCCTTTTAATTACAATGTCTTCCATTTTTTCAGCAAAGAACGAACATCAGTTCGAAGAAGGAATAAGAGGAGCACAGTGACAGGTAATTGATGCCTTCAATTATTGAACAATGGGCTTGCTTTGGTGTTGTTTATTATGGGATCATGTTTATATATATATATAATTTACCAAAACTGTACTTCTAAAATATTAATAATAATAACTAGGGAGGGCAGTACTGCAGTTCGGTGAGCAGGGCGTATGTCGATGAGGTATTGGGGAGTGCCTTCACCTCTTACTTCAGTTCTTCTCTAAATAAATTTATACACGATTTTGGAGACTGTTTTCCCCTCACACTTCAGTTCTTCTCAGCATATTGCTTAAATCTATATCACGCCACCTCTTTTTTAACCAATTTTTGTTATATCATGCCAGCATATTGCTTAGATCTATATTTATACTTCTTCTCAACAATTGATGTTTTATTACCAATCCATGGTTGTACAGGAAAAAAATGTTATAAGGTTTACACTATTGTCATTTCCTTAGGAGTTTCTGAATAATCTTAACAGGAGTTTGTGTGGAGGAACTGAAAAAGTCTAGACTCATACATTCAATCTTTTGTGACCGAGGTACATTTACATTTCAAAACCATCTTACACTCTTCAAGGTTTATCTTTTCTTTTAAATGCACATACTCTAGGAGTTCTTTGAGGTATTAGTCAAATGTGGCTAAGCAAAGCACAATTGACTCTTTGATGAATGCTTATAGGGTTGCTCCATAGTATTGGCCGGTAGAGGGTCAAGCGGAGCAAATAGATCTTTATTTATATACTTTGTTGCAAAGCTTACATGTTTTATTTTTTTCATTCATTTAGTGAAAATCTGGCATTTTACTTCACATAACTAGAAAATATTTTTTCCAGTTTGCTTTTCCTTAAAAATTTTTAATTCTCTTCCTATTGCCAGCTCCACTATTCTGCAGAAAAAACCACAACTTTTTAGAATCAATTTTGTATTTATCTAATAATTTAAGTTCTTAAAACTCTGCAATAGATTTAAATAAAATATACAAAAAACAACATGTCGAATACAAACTCCAACAACTTGCCTAATGGGATAAACCGCCGACGAGGAAGACCTCCTATGTACACATCTCCTCAAGAGAGACGCGAGGCCACTAACGCCCGAAGAAGGGAACTCCGTAGAAATTGAGAGACTAATAAAACATCCATGTCTCAATATCTTATTAGCTGGACCAATGTTACTTGCAAACTTATACTGCAATACTGAATATTCTTAAACTACAATTGTCAGTTCATCAATTTTTGGGGCACAAACGTGCACTTAATCAGTTTATAGTTCTACTAATGTTAATGTTAAAAAGTCATCAACATAACAAATGTCGCCACCTACGACAAATATCGTCCCCACGACAAATGTCGACCACCACGACAAATGTCTCCCACCACGACAAATGTCTCCCACCACGACAAATGTCGCCCCCACGACAAATGTCGCCCCCACGACAAATGTCGCCCCCACGACAAATGTCGCCCCCACGACAAATGCCGCCCCCACGATAAATGTCCCCCCCAAGACAAATGTCGCCCCCCACGACAAATGCCACCCCCACGACAAATGTCGCCCCCACGACAAATGTCACCCGCCACGACAAATGTCGCCCCTACAACAAATGCCGCCATGGATCGGGCCGGAGACCCGTACCTGTCACTTGTTTATATATATATATATATATATATATATATATATGTGTGTGTGTGTGTGTGTGTGTATATATATATATGTGTATATCTATACTATATTAAAAAGATATATCAAGGCCTGCGATTAGTGTGAAATAAAAATTCATGAAAAAATCTGCACCATCGAATATGGTTCGGTTATTGAGGATCGTCCGATTATGCACTGATCACTTTCACAAGTCCTTTCGTCGAAACTCACCCAATTCGATGATATGAGCTACCACTGGCGCTAGCCCTGGCTCCCGACGCTAGCTCCTCAACTTAGAACTCTGTGAACTTGTCACACCTGAAAACTGGGGCCTTACAATCCCCCTTAAACAGAATTTTGTCCCGAAATTCTAACAGTGCCAATAACTATAAAGATACAAAATTAACTTGTTGGGAAAACCCTTGGATTTAACTTAACAAATTATCTAAAAGTGATTTTAACTCTTAGGTTATAATTACCCATTGTATAGTGAGGGTAATTTGGTCCTTAGATGTCTTAGGATATCATACACAACTTAGAGTGTAAAGACCAGATCAAGACTGTTGGGTATTGTATCCACAATAGCCTAGATTGGTGAGAAGTCACCCTTGAACCAAGATTGAATTGCTAGTGTATTTGATGTTGTCTTTTAGCTATGTTCTTGCAGGTTATAATTGCCAAGTGTAGACCAATGTCAAATCACAATGGGTCGTTAAACACAGTTTCATGCAATGTAATTCCTCATTGTGTGGTACATAGTGTTGACTAGTGTGTGATCTCTCTACTGGGATACACTTCATTTTCAAGACCCTTAAAGCTTCTGAGTTGGAAGATTTGCTGGTGTCCAAGAGAAGAAAAAGGAAAATTGCTCAGAAAAATTTTCTAAGTGTATTTATCGAGAAGTCTTATTCATCTCTCGAGAAATCCAGTTCATTTCTCGAGAAGTATTCTTTGTTCTCGAGAAATCATTTTTCAGAGTTTAAGTTTAAGCTTTCTAAACTGTTTCTCGAGAAGTCTCCTAATTTCTCGAGAAATCAAGTATATTTCTCGAGAAGTCATCTTTGTTCTCGAGAAATCTTCTCAGATGTCCATTGAAGCTTTTCTAAGCTGTTTCTCGAGAAGTCAAGTGTTCTCTCGAGAAATCAAAGCTATTTCTCGAGAAGACCTATTGTTCTCAAGAAGTTTTCTTCAAGTCTTTCTGAAAGATTTTCCAAGCCTTTTCTCGAATTGTTGCAGCCATCTCTCGAGAAATCATTTCATTTCTCGAGAAATCCTTGTTGTCCCGAGAAAGAAGTTTTCTTCCTGTCCTACTTTGAAATCCGGATCCTGATGGGTTTTTTTATTTATTGTCTGACGGAGTCAACGACACGTGTGTCATGTTTCAAGGTTCTTTCTACCTTAATTCAAGGACTCTTAGTCGTTATGATTGTTTGTTATATAAGGCTCCTATCGACTCTTATTCATTAATAATTATTCGAAACCTAGTTCTATCATTCAATTGGAAATCGAGAAAGAGCCGCCGCCTCCGCCATCATTGACGATCATTCTCTCTCTCTCTCTCTCTCTCAATCGATCCTTTTGGAAGAAAAGATTCGACAGATCAGTGCTCTTGTCATCTACTGAAGTTTATTGGATCGTGTCAAATCCTAGAAGGTCAGATCAGAGATTTCAATCTTTATTCCTCATCATCAAGCCGAAGTTCTTCAAATCTCAAGAAGGAAGAAGATTTTAGTATATCAGATCTGAACTCATTTTGTTGATTCATTTATTGTACACAATCTCTATTGTTTGTAGGAGATTTTATCTCTAAGTTGTAGGAGGTTTATCTCCGAGTTTGTAGGAGAGTTATCTCCGAGTTTGTAGGAGCGTTGTCTCCGAGTTTGTAGGAGAATTGGTCTCCGAGTTGTAGGAGTGGTGACTCCGAGATTGTATGATCATTCTTGATCTGAGATATTGTGAAGTAGTCGAGGCTAGCCGTGGTGCTAGATTGGCGAGGCGGGAAAGTGGAGTACCCAAGATTGGGGAACCACTATAAAATTCCTTGTGTCATCTGTGATTGTGATTTGTTTTCTGTGCTCTCTTTTTATCAAGTTTTTATTCCGCAAAAGACGCAGTTATCACCTATTCACCCCCCTCTATGTGATTTAGGTAGGAAACTAGATACTTCAATTGGTATCAGAGGGTCGCTGTTCGTTTTGTAGGTTAACACCTTGAACAGGATCCATCCATTCTAGTTGCTAGCAAATCATGGAAAGAAGCAAGGAATCCTCCTCGTTGAAGCTGCCTATCTGCACAAAGGCTAATTTCCCCATGTGGAAAGAAAGAGTTAGATTTTACATGGAAGCCGCAGATCTGAGAATTTTTCAAGTTGTGGAAGAAGGCCCTCATGTGCCTATGACTGCCTCTACAATTGACCCTACTGTTCAGGTGCCAAAGAAAATAATGGACCCCAAGGATGAGATCGCCATCGTAGCCTTGGACAAAAAGGCAAAGAGCATGATTGCTAGTGCAGTGGATGACTCTATGCTACAAAACTTAATCCACTGCAAATCATCCAAAGAGATGTGGACATCCATGATTGTTCTCATGGAAGGTACCAAAGAGGTAAGGGACGATAGAAGATCTCTACTCAACCAAGAGTATGAGGTCTTCAAGCAAAGCAAGAAGGAGCGCATAGCTGATGTTTATGAAAGATTCTTCAAAATTGTTAACGACCTAAGAAAATATGGCCGGGAATTTATAAACGGTGAACTAAATGACAAGTTCTTGCGATCCCTGACGAAAGAATGGGATAGCAAGATCGTTGCTATTAGGGAGTTTGGAAAGCTGCCAAATATTGACCCACAGAATCTGTTCGGGAAGCTACTATCTCATGAGTTGCAGATGAACATCCGCAAAACTGAAGAAGATGGGAATCAGACCTCAGGCAAGGAGAGGACCTTGGCTCTGAAGGCTGAAAGCTCCAGGAAGAGCAGAGCTGTGTCACCAATAAGGGCACAAGAGACTGATGAAGAAGAAGAATCAGAATCTGGCTCCTCCTGCTCTGAAATTTCATATGGGGAATTTTCTCTAATTTCCCGTTAGTTAAGGAAATTGCTAAGCAAAATAAGGCATATGAAGAATAAGCCCTCTTCCTCTGACTACAGACATTCTTGTCGTAATGGTGACCATCACAGGAAAGGCTCAAGTGGCCATGACAGGTATAAGTCTAAACCGAACAAACATGTTTCTTCTGACATAGTTTGTTATTGCTGTAACAAGCCAGGGCATATGATCGCTGATTGTCCTCACAAGAAGAAAGAGGGTGGAAAAAGAGAAGAAAAGAAATCCACCCAAGGGAAAAAGAAAACTGAGAGAAGCTTCATTGCCAAGAAGTCCAAAACTCTCAGCGACAGTGACTCAGATAAGTCAAGTGATGAAGAAGAAGCCTACTTCGGGCTTATGGCCATGACTGATGACGAAGAAGAACCTCCGTATAAAGGGAAGGTAAATGCTCATACCATCTTATCTGAATCAGAGTATGCCTCAGTTGAGCAAGAGAACTACTCCTTAGATGAGGATTCAGAACTCATGACCCAATATACTGAATTGCTCAAAAACTTTGACAAATGCCGAAAGGTCGTCAAAACCTAGGCCAAGGAGATCATGTCTCTCAAGGAAGTGGAATCCAATTTGAGAGAAGAAGTTGCACAACTTACTTCTCACAAAGAGGAAATCCAGGTCTTGACAGACAAGATCAAAAGCTCAGATGAGCTCCTTACCCTGAGAGAGAAAATCATCAAAGAACTGGAAGAACAACTAGCTGCTGAGAAAACGCTAGTTGAAAAGTTCTCCAAACTGAAAACTGTTCTTCCAATCATTGATAGGTTCTCCGCTAAAGCAAGTGGCAGTGGATTAGGTCATGTGGCTGAATCTAGTAAATATTCTAAGAGCATCCGAACCAAGAAGAAAAATAAGAATGCTATGAAAGATACCGCCGAAGAGAAAGGGAAGGCCCATCTAGATCAGACGACATTTAAGAAAGTTATATTTCCTACAAATGCCTATGATCTAGAAAGCTCCTACGGTCACTTGACTAGACCAATTGAGTTTGATCCTGTCAATGACTACAAGGGTTGGACTCGTCCCCAAAACTTTGGTGCAAGTCTGTTCAAAGCACCTTATGAGGAAATAAATCTGAAAGGTTTTGGTCCTTTTGTTCATGGACCTAGTGTAAAGAAGGCACCAACGGTGAAAACTGTTGCTCCTAATCCAAATGAGACAGTTATACCATGTGTATGCTGTACTCATGAGGGATCCTCATCAAAAAGTAAATCTCCTGCCAAAACCATCATTCAAAAGGTGAAGCAGGAGAATACAAAGAAGAGATACAACAGATTTGATTGTTGGTGTTGCGGCAAGATTGGTCACTTCGCCGTAGATTGCTGGTTCAACCCGATTAATTTTAAGAAACCACAAGTAAACATTGCAAGGAAGACGCTCGCAATGTTAACGTTCATCATGGTGCTTAGCTAACAAGGGACCAAGGACCCAAATTTGTTTGGGCTCCTAAGGCTGTTGGGAATTTGCCCTCAAATTCCCTTGATTTGAAGAGGGGTCACTATGCAATGCTAGGTACAAAATGTATTTGATAAAGTCATGTTTTTGTAAGATATACAAGCCTAGGAGACTCAAAGAGAAAGGGTCAATCATGACCTAAGATGAGGAGAAATCAACTCCTAGGAGATGGAGATTTGTCTCAGCTGAACCGCTGAGACGAAGGGTCAGATCCACTGAGATGAGGAGCCATCTCAGCGAAACCGCTGAAAAGGAGTAGCTGTCTCAGCTTGCGCCAACCGCTGAGAAGAAGAATGTCTCAGCTGTTAATCCGCTGAGACAAGGAACCGTCTCAGCGGATCCGCTGAGACAAGGAGCCGTCTCAGCGGATCCGCTGAGACAGAATCAAGCATGCTATCCATTGACTGGCGCCGCCCAGTGTTTGATAAAGGTACAAAAAGTTATAAAGTAATGCTTTTGTCGGCATGGGCAAGGGTGGTCGTGCAGATAGCCATTGAAGATATACAGTGCTATAAAAGCTAAAGTTAGGGCAACAAAGAGGATCATCCTTCATTATTGAAAAGTTGTTCAAGCTGTAAAAGAAAGCCGACTGCATCTTCCGGAAGTGGCAACAACCCTCTTGCCTTGAACAGCAGTGGTTCTCTCTTCAAGCCTTCATTCACAAGAGAGACAGGAGTCTTCTTTCTTCCTTCTGAAGAAGAAGACAGTGGAGCTGCTCTGAACCAACCAGTCCAGGAATAGCTCAAGATCAGCATCTGCTGAGATATTCTACTGATACCTTAATCCAAAGCTTCCAATCAGGTTGAATCAGTAGTAATGGTTATTGTTCTTTCATTAATTTGTTTTGTAAGAGCTATACAGCTCTGAGAAGATTGTAATAGGTTGTTGCCTGAAGTAGGACCAGGAGGTGGTCTGAGTTGTAGGAGGTGGATTCCTCTGAGTTGTAGGGCTGCTGTGTGAGGCCCCTATTTAGACCCCACATACATCTGTATCTAAGCTATGTTCATACATTTGTCCCAGGCTGAAGTGCGGCTAGTGAATATGAAATAAACAACACATAATATAAATTTACTTTGCATACCTTAAATTATTTGCTGAATCTTTTCTTTTTATCCATAATCAGTTCTTTTGTTTTGCGTATCCAAAGTCATGTCCGATACCTACAAAATTTTGACGACGGGCTTAGTCATAAAAATATGACTAAGTGAGGATATACCTCTTTCATTTCTATATACAATTAGAAAAACTTATGCAGTTAGAAATATATTTTCCATACTAACCGTTTTCTATCTCAGTAGTGAACTTATGAAGCATATAACTATATGAACATGTTAGCACCAATAAAACAGTATGAGCAGTGCAGAATCATAACCATATTATGTAACATTAAAGCAGTGTGTCCATGTATTAGTATTTATGAAAGAACATAATAACTGGGGGAAACATTTCAATAATCATAAACAGTATAAGGAGATATAACATTCATATGAGCTACGGAACATGTAAACAATGCAAGTATCATAACTGTATCTATATCATGGAAGCAGTGCACATACATAACTTCATGTCAGTTTTCATGTCTATAAGCATTTATCCATGTACCTTTATAACTATTTAACTCAGTATTTCCACGAACATTTCTTTTCTTAGGATATATTAGGGGCGATTGAATTGAAATTCATTTTCATTTTTCTATTTCTTTGGGCCCGACCCCTCTGGGTCCTGTATCCAAATCAGTACGTGCACACGCGTTTTCGCCTACGGCCGACTGACTTGGCAAACTGGCCCGACCCCTCTGGGTCATGTATCCAAATCAGTACGTGCACACGCGTTTCCGCCTACGGCCGACTGACTTGGCAAATCATCATGTTCATTTCATTCATATGCATGCACTTCAATTCGCCCGTAATATAACCTCGTGTCGACACGCTTACATAAGGTGGGTTATTCATTTTTATAATCCCCTCAGAAATATCATTCGCCTGTTTGCCTTTTTCAAGGCCATACAATATAGCGACATTTAGTATCAGTGATATCAACTATACATGTAACATTCAATATAAAGAGAGTGTGTATATGAAAAGAAAGTAAAGCCATAAAGCATAAATGAAACAGGTAGCTCTCACCATCAGTATCCGTGTTTATAGCATTGTCATGTCTATTTTGAGGTGCCATCCTTCGCGGTATCTGTATAGGAACCGTATCATATAGGGTCATTTATATCGGGGTTGCACCTCGCTATAGTTACAACATTCAGTATATGGCGACATCATTTGGAAGCTACTGAACCAACCTTCTATTTTTCATAACCATAAAAGGAACAATGGAGAGGTCCCAGCAACAAAAGTTCTATAGGTAGGCCCTCCCATACACAGTTTATATAGCCGGTCAGTCAATCATAAAACTATATAACTTTTCTATAACAATAGCTGGTACAACTTAGGCAAAATCAATAATAAAATAGGTAGTAGCAACTGGTCAGGAGGTAATGTAAAGCCCAAAACATATTATTAATTCACCATCACTTAATACCCAGTTAACAACAATTCTCCTAACAATTCCCCATCACATATGAAAGTTCTTATTAAGTTCAAACCCCCCCTCGATAATAATAATAATAATAGCATGTAACAATAAGGAGAACCCCCCCCCCCCCCCCCCCAATATTCATTGTAGTGGAGTTGGGGTATCGTCAATAGCAACTCTGTAAAATATAACAACCATTACTAAAAGATAGCTGAACTATTTGTGTACGCAGCAGCTGAACTATATATGTAATTGTTAGTATCAGGAGACATCACAAAACCCACTCTCGGATATGTATAATAAGAGGAAAATAAAGCAGCAGTTCTCTCCTTCTCCCAATAACAGTGAAACTAAACCCTTCAAAACCATTACCAAGTTAAAGCCAAAATCAACCATGAGAAATCAGTAATGAAATCTAAGAAGAAAGAAAGAGGAAGAAGGGCTCACAGTGCAAATGTCACGACCAACAACTGCTGGCCACACACATCAAAATCGCCTGAGCACGGCAGCAGAGGCACAAACTCAAAATCGCGGTAAACTCTCTAGCACCGGCGACAAAATGAGAAGGAAAAATTGTCGTTGAGGAATAGAAGTCGCCACCAGACCTAGATCCAGCCCGTAATCCGGCGAGGGAGTA
This sequence comes from Dactylorhiza incarnata, assembly GCA_033032865.1. Taxonomy (NCBI): domain Eukaryota; kingdom Viridiplantae; phylum Streptophyta; class Magnoliopsida; order Asparagales; family Orchidaceae; genus Dactylorhiza; species Dactylorhiza incarnata. The sequence continues at coordinate 12,792,743 of JAWHQI010000003.1, read as the reverse complement.
AGAAATCAGAGAAGGAAGGAGAGGAAATATGCGGTTCCCCCGAACCCTAGGCGAGAACTGGAGGAGTCGGCGTGCGGGGTGTAACGATGAGGAGCTCGATTTTATCTTAATAAGCAGGTCCATGCCATAAAGCCACCGCTCAACCCCACCGCTCTAAACTTCTCACTTTCTTCTTTATTGGCACACCAATGTGCCAATAATATTTACCCACCAATATACTTATTATTAGCACACCAATTTCATCAAGTTCCCCTATCAAATACCAATGTAGAATGACATATGCTGTTATTATTTGCCGTATAAATCTAAGTTGCCAACATTTATCATATAGGACACATTCATATTCCGTTAAAACATGTCAAATGCCGCAAAGTATCAACGACGGTCAAATTCAACTTTCGAAGCGACGCTTAGTTGGCACTGATTTACATTTTCACCATAGGGGATATATATAATAATTGAAATTGAGTTTTCTTATCCATTTGTGTATCAATTCTCATTTTGGGCCGTTACATGCTGTGCCTGAGGTAGGAGCTGGTGATAGCTCTGAGCTGTAGGGACTATTGTCCTGAGGTAGGATCATCTGTGATCTGAGAAGTTCTGAGGAACTTGTGGTGTAAGCTCAAAAAGCTGAGAAGATAACTTGGAGGAGTATCTTTGACCCTATCTAACATTGGAGTTAGAGGGGTATAGGGGGACAGTGGACTACCCATCACTTGGGGAACCACTATAAAATCCTTTGTGTTGTGGCTGTGATTTTATGAGCTTGAGTTAATTGGTTGTGTAGGCTCATTAGGCTACTATTAGCTCTAATCTTAAAAGAAATAAGAAAAAACTATTCAACCCCCTCTATGTGATTTAATCTAAACCCCTAAGTTCTTTCAAGTGGTATCAGAGGTAGGTTGCTTAAAAAGGCTTAACAACCAAGCAAGATCCCAAGGGTTAGATTAAAGGTTTATTTCCATGGCTGGCTATCAAAAGGAGATGAGTTCAATGAAGTTGCCAATATGTAGGAAATAGACTTTTGGCATGTGGAAGCAAAGGGACAGGTTGTATATGGAAGCAACTGACCCTAGGATTTTTGTGACAGTAGTGGAGGGTCCCTTTACCTTCACTAAGTCTACCACTACTGAGCCAGTGGTGTAGGTGCCAAAGCCATATGCTGAACTGACCAAGGATGAGATTATCCTGGCTGGCATGGACAAGAGGGCACAAAACATTATTGTTAGTGCTATTGATGATTCCACCTTCCAGAACCTTGTCCATTGCCAAACGACCAAGGAGATGTGGGACACCATCATTGTCTATATGGAGGGCACTGAAGAAGTTAGGGATGATAGGAAGTCACTCCTTAACCAGGAGTATGAAGCCTTTAGGCAGCTGAACATGGAGAGAATAGCAGTGTGCTATGAAAGGTTCTTTAGGATAGTCAATGAGTTAAGAACCTATCAGAGAGTGTTCAGCAATTATGAACTGAATGACAAGTTCCTGAGATCTCTTACTAGAGAGTGGGACAACAAAATCTGTGTCTTAAGGGAAATGACTAAGTTGGCTGAAACTCCTCCCCATACTCTCTATGGAAAGCTGCTCTCCTATGAGATGCAGCTGACTGCCAGGAAGGAAGAAGAGCAGATTGCAAGGAGTAATACCAGGGAGAAATCCCTGGCCTTCATGGCTGAAAGCTCAAGAAGAGGGAAGGAGAAGGGTCACTCACCTCCCAGAAGATCCGCTGAACCAGAAATTTCTGAGCCCAGCTCATCAGGTTGCTCCTCTTCTGATGAGGAAATTGCTGCCTTCACAAGGCATTTCAAAAAGTTGCCGGGGAGGAGGCAATGGAAGAACAAGCCTTCCTCCTCATATCACAAAAAGGAGGACAACAAGGAGTCTAAGCATTACTCCAGGAGTGACAAGTATGGCCCCAACTCTAAATTTAATTCCTCTAAAGTTGTTTGTTATTGTTGCAGCAAGCCTGGGCATGTCATTGCTGACTGCCCAGTCAAGAGAAGAGAGAGGGATGAGAAGAAGGCTCATCAGCCAAGAGGCAAGAGGAGAAAAATCCTTTCTATCCATGAAGGAGAGGAGCTGGAGTGAATCAGACTCCAACTCATCAGAATTTGAAAAGGAAGAAGCCCTCATTGGGCTGGTTGCTGTTGAAGAACCTGCTGCTGGCAGGATTGCAATCAGGGCCCCTCTATCTCACTCTGAAAGTGATGATGAGGTGGATGAAGAAGAGGAGTACAATGGTCTGATGGCCATATCTGAAGGCTCCTCAAGCAGAATATCTGATGCTGATGAGGTACCAGTTTTCAACCTATCCCATTCAGATTCTGAGTATGAAACCAGCCCAGATTCTGATACATCCTCAAGGGCTGAAGGTGAGGATGGATCAAGATCAAACATAGATGTTGATCATCTGATTGACAGATATGGGGACCTCATTAATGCCTTAGGAAGGAAGAAAAAGCTTGTTAAAGAACAAGCTAAAGAGCTCAAAAAGCTAAGGCCACTTAAGGCTGAGCTACAATGCAAGATGAAAATCTTCCATCAAAATGAACAGAAGTCCATAGAGCTCTATAAGGTGATTGATAATCTTCTTGATGAGAAACATAAAATGTGGGTGTATATCAAGAAGCTTAACAATCAGCTTATCAAAGAACAAAACTTAGTAGCCCAATTCTCCAAACCCAAAACTGTGCTACCCATTATTGGGACCTTCTCCTCTCAATCTAGTAAGAGGGGATTAGGTCACAATAATAAGGCAGCCAAGGCTGGGAATGATAGAATGGGCAAGGCTTCAGGTAGTATTAAAACTACCTTTCAAAAAGTGTGTCTGCCCTCTAACCAGTATGACCAAGCAATCATATATGGTCAGAGGCAAAATGAAAAGGCTCCTTGTTATCTGAATGATTCAAGCATTGCAAGGAGAAAAGGGACTTGGGTTGAGTGCAATGAAATCTCCCCATGAGGAAATTCAGATGGTCCAACCTGGACCATTTGTCTTTGGTACCTCAGCACCCCCACTCAAGGGAAAGGAAGCCAGCTCTTCCAAGATTTACCCAGCTGAGAAAAATGCTGACTGCTGTAGTGGGGCAAACCCACATCAGAGCATTTCTGATGCTATCAACAGTCTGAGAGCTGAAAAGCTAAAATCTATTGGTGACATAAAGAAATCCTCTCATGTGCACAAGCCCCAAACAGCTGCCATACCTCCTCCAGATGCAAAGCCTAAGAAGAAGGCTGTCTCCTCCTCTGAACCTAGGTAGACTTCTGCCCCTTCCAGGAAGGTTCAAAAAAGGAGATACAACATTCATGAGTGCTGGTGCTGTGGTAAAGTGGGCCACTTTGCCATAGATTGTTGGCACAACTCAAGTGCCCCAAGTGCTAGGAATAGCTTTCCTCCTAGAAGTGCAGCCATTAAATACAACTACCCAATGACTAACTGTTTCCTAGGACCCAATCCTTATTGGGATCCTAAGGCCTACTAACTTTGTGGTTGCAGGATAGTTCAAGTGCCAACATGATTTGGTACTTAGATAGTGGGTGTTCCAGGCACATGGCTGGAAAAAGGAAGGTACTTAAGGACTTCATTCTAGAACCCAAAGGAAGAAAGGTCACCTTTGGAGGCACATGTGTGTCACTGCCCAACTCAAAGATGAGCTAAATGCTACAAGGGCAGCATTGACTCAGGAGATCCAAGACAGTGAACAGAGAATGGAATCCAGGATGGTTTCAGTAAGGACTAAGCTGAATACTCAGGTCCAATATGTCAACACAACATCTGCTCATATCCTCCAGCAGATGACCAGATGGTTTGAGATGGCTAAGAGCACTATTGCTGCCCAAAACACCACACTGAAGCAAATTGCAGACAAACAAGGGAACTCCACAAGGGACATTGCCTATGTTAAACATCATGTCTATAAGAATGATAATGTATGGGAGAAGGCTGTGGCCAGAATGGTACAAGTGGCCAATACAACCAGCAACCATGTCATGTCCCACATTGACAAGGCCAAGGAAAACATACTGGATGATGTAGACAGTACTTTCCAAACTCTCTCCCAATCTATACTTGACCAACACTCTGAAATTGAAAAGAGGATATATGAAGTAGGCAAAATGGGGGAGGAAAAAGTTGCCAAGCTAAGTACAAACCTGGAGGAGGCTCACATGAGGTTAGACACCAACCTGGAGAATGCCCACCAACAACTACTCACTAACAAGGAAACAACCTACAAGAAAGTGGTGGAAGAAGTCAATAATGCCTCAAATGAAATTCAAGATAAACTTGGAGGAGGCTTTAAGATGGTAAATGATGATCATAGGGCCACAAGTCTGAAGGTGCTACAAGGAACCAGAATTGACTTAAATCTTCCTGTGCTGAACTCAGGAAGACCTGAAGATTTTGATTTTCAAAGTCAATCTGAACATATTCAAGATGAGTGGGAAGCAAAGAGGAGAAAGAGAGAAGGCATTCAGACTGCTGAAGAGTACATGGCCCAGAAGAGGTTGGAAAGGGTGGATGATCCATTTTCTGAGGAAGATAATCTGGAACTGGACTATAGTAGTCAACACCTGGGTTAGCCATGGCAATCCACTCAAGGATATTGACCATGTCTACTCACCTGCTGAATGGATCAAACATCTTGAGAGGTAGTAGCTAAGGGAAAGAATCCACAAAGAAAATCTGGTGAGAAGGGAAACCCCTATGAGGATACCCCCAAGATATCTTCCAAAGCCATTCATGTACTTCAAAAGGAAGGAAAATATGAGGGTTGCTGCTGAAGCAAGGAAGAGGAAGTCCATGGAAATGGGAGAAAGCTCCTCATCAACCCAGGGTTCATCCTAGAAAATTCTATACTTAGGATGTTTGATGTAACAATGTGATTTAAACTGATAGTGTATATCTATTTTGGACAATTGAATGAAATGATCATCTATTCCCTGAAAATTTTTTTGTGTCATTTGTTGTTCATGTATGTATGTTGCATTTGAATATCTATGCTTTACCTTAATAGTTACTAAATATCCTATGCACAGTACATATAGTAATGAAGAAATGTTGAGTCATTATATAATAGACATATATGTGATGTGTCTTCATGGGCTGTTGATATGTGTATCTAATGATGCTTGGTGTAAATAAGAAACTGTTAATGTCAACAGAATTTTACTCAAGCTATATGTGTCATACAATGTCATAACTCCACTTATTTAATCAATTTCAGTAAAATGACATACTTCTGATTAAGATGCTACTTAGCATTGGCAGGTGTTTTGCCCTCTTCAAATAGGGGGAGATTATTAGGAATTTGCCCTCAGATTCCCTTGATTTGAAGAGGGGTCACTATGCAATGCTAGGTACAAAATTTATTTGATAAAGTCATGTTTTTGTAAGATATACGGGCAGAGGAGACTCAAAGAGAAAGGGTCAATCATGACCTAAGATGAGGAGAAATCAACTCCTAGGAGATGGAGATTTGTCTCAGCTGAACCGCTGAGACGAAGGGTGAGATCCGCAGAGACGAGGAGCCATCTCAGCGGAACCGCTGAAAAGGAGTAGCTGTCTCAGCTTGCGCCAACCGCTGAGAAGAAGAATGTCTCAGTTGTTAATCCGCTGAGACAAGGAGCCATCTCAGCGGATTGTCTCAGCGGATCCGCTGAGACAGAATCACGCATGTTATCCATTTACTGGCGCCGCCCAGTGTTTGATAAAGGTACAAAAGTAATAAAGTAATGCCTTTGTCAGCATGGGCAAGGGTGGTCGTGCAGATAGCCGTTGAAGATATACAATGCTATAAAAGCTAAAGTTAGGTCAACAAAGAGGGTCATCCTTCATTATTGAAAAGTTGTTCAAGCTGTAAAAGAAAGCCGACTGCATCTTCCTGAAGCGGCAACAACCCTCTTGCCTTGAACAGCAGTGGTTCTCTCTTCAAGCTTTCATTCACAAGAGAGACAGGAGTCTTCTTTCTTCCTTCTGAAGAAGAAGACAGTGGAGCTGCTCTGAACCAACCAGTCCAGGAACAGCTCAAGATCAGCATCTGCTGAGATATTCTACTGATACCTTAATCCAAAGCTTCCAATCAGGTTGAATAAGTAGTAAAGGTTATTGTTCTTTCATTAATTTGTTTTGTAAGAGCTATTCAGCTCTGAGAAGATTGTAATAGGTTGTTTCCTGAAGTAGGACCAGGAGGTGGTCTGAGTTGTAGGAGGTGGATTCCTCTGAGTTGTAGGGCTGTTGTGCCTAAGGTAGGAGCTGGTGATAGCTCTGAGCTGTAGGGATTATTTTCCTGAGGTAGGATCATCTGTGATCTGAGAAGTTCTGAGGAACTTGTGGTGTAAGCTCAAAAAGCTGAGAAGATAACTTGGAGGAGTATCTTTGACCCTATCTAACATTGGAGTTAGAGGGGTGTAGGGGGACAGTGGACTAACCATCACTTGGGGAACCACTATAAAATCCTTTGTGTTGTGGCTGTGATTTTATGAGCTTGAGTTAATTGGTTGTGTAGGCTCATTAGGCTACTATCAACTCTAATCTTAAAAGAAATAAGAAAAACATATTCACCCCCTCTAAGTGATTTAATCTAAACCCCTAAGTTCTTTCAAAGGAAAAATAATCTGTTTTTGCAGGTGTGTCCAAAGGCCAACAGAAATCTTATCTGGTATTTGGACAGTGGTTGTTCTCGGCACATTACCGGGACAAGAAGCCTATTGCAGAATTTCATTCCAGTTGAGAACGACCCAAAAGTCATTTTTGGCAGATCCGACAGAGGAATAACTAAAGGCTATGATATGATCACTAATGGTAATGTATCATTCTCGGATGTGGCTTATGTGGAAGGATTAGAACATAATCTTATAAGCATAAGTCAACTTTGTTGCAAAGGATACATAGTTGATTTTTCTAAAGATAAGTGTTTGATAAAGTCAGCAGAAAATTCTGAAACGATTTTATCAGGCACTTGCTGTAGAACTGTTTTCTGTTTAAACTTTCTTTGTTTAACCTCTTCTACACCAGTGTGTTTTTTTAGCTAAAGATAGTGCATCTCTTGTTGAACAATGGCACAAGAGACTGACACATATTAATTTCAAAACTATAAATAAATTATTTTCTCAAAACTTAGTGCGTGATGCGCCAAATGTTAAGTGCATTAAAGATAGATCTTGTCATGCATGTGTAAAAGGCAAGCAAACAAGAGCTAACTTTAAGAGCATAATTGGCAAAGACTCTGCCAGGTGCTTACACCTGCTTCATATGGACTTGTTTGGTCCTTTGCAAATTAGAAGTTTAGGAGGTAAGTCTTACACATTGGTTATTGTAGATGATTACTCACGTTTTGCATGGGTATTCTTTCTGAAACACAAGTCAGATACCTTTGATATTTTCACCAAATTTGTCAAGCAAATCCAGAATGAATTTGATTGTTTGGTGGTCAAAATCAGAAGTGACCATGGAACAGAATTTGAATCTGGGGCCATGACAGACTTCTATGAAAGCCTTGGTATCTTTCATGAGTTTTCCTCTCCTCGAACTCCACAACAAAATGGGGTAGCTGAGAGAAGGAATAGAACACTCATTGAGGCCTGTAGAATAATGTTGAGCGACTCTTCACTACCGGAATACTTCTGGGCTGAAGCCGTCAACACTGCTTGCCACGTGCAAAACAAAGCACTCATAAATAAAAACCATGAAAAGACTCCCTATGAACTACTAAAAGGCAAGAAACCAACCATCTCTTATTTCAGAATCTTTGGCAGTAAATGCTTTGTACTTAATAATGGGAAGCATTACAAAACTAAGTTTAGTGAAAAGAGCTTTGAAGGTATTTTCGTAGGCTATAGTAGTCATAGTAGAGCTTATAGAGTTTTTAATAAGAAAACCCTGGTTGTAGAAGAATCCATTAATGTTGTATTTGATGAGACGAGCATGCTACAAAGCAGCTCTTCTAGCGGTTCTGTTGAAGATGCAGGTTCAAAGTTGCAAGACTTAAGCTTGGATGAGCCAGTCAAAGTAAATACTTCTAATTTCATCAAGATCTCTCCCCCAACCTCAACAGAAGAGGAAGATCACCAAGATGAAGAGCTAATCCAAGTGGAGGAAAACACTCCAGTAGTAGAAGAAATTCCTGGTGGCCCAATTGATGCAAGGAATCTAGAGTTCAGACATATGAGGGATCATCCAATTTATCAGATCATAGGAGATCCTCAAGTCGGCATTAGAACAATAAGAGGTACTACTAACAAAAATATGTATTTGAGTTTCCTCTCGCATGTTGAACCTAAGAAGTTCCAAGAAGCAAATGAAGACCTCTATTGGATAATTGCAATGGAAGAAGAACTAAATCAATTCAAGCGGTGCAAAGTGTGGAGTCTTGTTCCAAAACCCAAAGATAAGAATATCATTGGAACAAAATGGGTCTACAGAAACAAATTGGATGAAGAAGGACCAATAATCAAGAACAAAGCCAGACTCGTAGCGAAAGGATACAAACAGGAAGAAGGGATCGACTTCGATCAGACTTATGCTCCTGTAGCAAGGCTCGAAGCGATCAGGTTGTTCCTTGCTTATGCTGCATTCAAGGGATTCACCATATACCAAATGGACGTCAAGTCAGCATTTCTCAACAGTAATATAAAAGAAGAAGTATACGTGGAACAATCCCCCAGGTTTTATTGATCCTGAACACCCTGAGTATGTTTATTTATTGCAAAAAGCTTTATACGGTTTGAAATAAGCTCCTCGAGCTTGGTATGAGACGTTGTCTAACTTTCTTCTTGAGAACAAAATCACAAGAGGAAAAATAGATAAGACATTATTTCTTAGGGAAGTTAAATGCAAGATTTTGCTAGTGCAAATCTATGTCGACGATATTATTTTTGGCTCTACTGATGACAACCTTTGCAAGAAGTTTTCCAAACTTATGCAAGGGAAGTTTGAAATGAGCAGTATGGGTGAGTTGAAGTATTTCTTAGGACTTCATGTGAAGCAATCTGAAGATGGAATTTTCGTCTCTCAGACGAAATTCACCAAGGAGTTGGTAAAGAAATTTGGAATGGAGAGTGCATCATCTATGAGGACTCCAATGAGTTTAGCTATGTCTCTGGACAAGGATGAGAAGGGGAAACCTTTCGATGAAACCAAGTACAGAAGCATAATTGGCTCTTTGCTCTACCTTACTACTAGTAGACCCGACATAATGTTCTCTACATGTGTATGTGCTAGATATCAGGTGAACTCTAAGGAATCTCACTATACCGCTGCAAAGAGGATTTTGATATACGTTAAAGGTACACCAAATCTTGGCTTATGGTACCCAAGAAGTAATGATAGCGAGCTAATTGGTTTTTCAGATGCAGACTTTGCAGGTAGTAAGGACGATAGGAAAAGCACTTCCGGGACCTGCCAATTCCTTGGAAGGAGGCTTATTTCATGGAGTAGCAAGAAGCAAAATTGTGTTGCAATTTCAACCGCCGAGTCAAAATATATTTCTGCAGGCAGTCGTTGCGCACAACTTCTCTGGATAAGAAATCAGCTTGAAGATTATAATATGAAGTTCAAGGACATCCCGATGTTTTGCGACTCCTCTTGCGCTATAGCAATTGCAAATAATCCAGTCTCTCGCAGCCGGACAAAGCATATTGAGTTAAGGTACCATTTCATCCGGGAGCATGTGGAGAATATGGACATCAATTTATGTTATGTCCCAACGGACAAGCAAGTTGTAGATATTTTCACGAAGCCGCTGGATGAGACCAAGTTCTCTTTCTTCAAGACAGAACTTGGAATGCTCAACATGGAGCCCTAGTAAAGTCATATATGAATCCAGGAAGACCTTCAACTCTTCAAACCCTAAAGGAAGCAAAGATCAGAATTTTCAAGAAAAAGTTAAGTCATATCTGAGATTTCTCGAGAAACATCTTATACTTCTCGAGAAATGATTATACATCTCGGGAAATGGACTTATCAAGGGAATTCTGACACTTTTCAAAAAATGAACTATTTTTCTCGAGAAGCAATACTCATCTCGAGAAATGACTTTTTATATCTCGAGAAATGGGTCAATCCCTCGAGAAATTACCTTAAAGAAACTCTTCAGAAAACTTCTCGAGAACTATTACACCTCTCGAGACATATCTTTGATCTCTCGAGAAATACTTATACCTCTCGAGAAACATTATTTAATTTTCCGACTTATCTACTGTTCATTCTCTGGAATTCGAAGAGTCAGGTATGTCGTTCGACACTTATATACTTATTTCATTACCTTTAAAAATGTCAAATCAAAAATAAAACATATATATAAGATATATCGAATGAACTTGAGCTCTCACACGACCTTTTTCGAGAAACCCTAGCGCTTCTCGCGACATTCCCGACCGAACGGTCCTCTCGCGATTTCTCTCTGCAGTTCAGACGATTCTTCTCCTCGATTCAATGGTTCCTATTCCAAGACCAAAGATCTGTGTCGGCAGTGAGCTCGTGCGTTCAGGTCTTAGCTCTATCTCCGACGACTTCCTCAACCTTTTCCATCTCCTAGATGCTGCAGGACTATCATTTGTCATGGAACATCCTTGCCAAATCTTATTCAGAGAGGTGGAAGAATTCTTCATGAATGTCAAAGTTCTGAAAGAAGGAAGGATGATGAAATCGTCTGTGAACAATCTCAAGGTAAAGATTTCCTCTAAGTCAATCTCCAAGTTTCTGCAACTGCCCATAGTTGAAAGTAAAGATGACCTAGAAGATGGAGATTGGGCAAGAATACTATCTTTCTGTGGATTGGACAAAGCTACCAAATCAATTCGAAGAATTCAGATGAATGATGTGGGCAAGCTATTAGTGGACATCATTGCTATATTCTTTCTTTGCAAGACAGGAAGTATGGGTTATGTTTCTGAAGATGTCTTCTGCCTCATGACATCTGTTGTCTGTAGGAAAAATTGTGATTGGGCAACAACTCTATTTATGAGAATAAAAGAAAGTCTCCTCGCTCCAAACTATGCAAGAATTCTTTCCCTGTATCTGAACCAAGTATATCCTGAAGTATTTGATATGTCTAAGGGTGCAGTTATTCACCATCTAAAGAAGATAGATGTCTCCACTATTCAGAGATGGGACATCAGGATTCAGAATCCAGTGGATGTAGGTGCAAGTTCCCAGGGGGAGCCTGATCCTTCTGTAGCTGGTGGAAATCAACATGTTTCTCCAGCTCCCCTCCCTGCTTCTCAGGCTACAGTTGCTCCCTCCGTTCAACACCAAGAAGCAGTTCAACCCAAAGATACAATTCCAACATCAGTTGATCCTGAAGTTTGATCCAAAAGATGTGATTGCAGAATCAGTTAGTACTCCTCTAGTTCAAGACCATGAAGTAGTGATGGCAGATACAGTGGCAGATATAGTTGCAAATACAGTTGCTGACATAGAAAGAGATTATCATGCAGAACTCATCCCAAGTGTCCATATGGCAAGATCAGTGACTGACCTTGAGTTTGCTGATGCAAATGATGTAGATTCTGTGCAAAGGCACTCTCCTCCCCCAGCAGATATTGAGGGGGAGAAGGAGTTTGGTATGGGAGAAGGCAAGGCTGCTCAGTCAGAGCCTGATAGTGAGGGAAAGGATGTGGTTCCATCCTCTGCCCAAAAGAAAGTGAGTTCAGTCATTCAAGAAGAAATCCCAGAAAATTGGAAGACTGCTTTTCTACCTTCTCCACCACCTTCACCTTCAGTGCATGATGCAGATTCTCTTCTTGGTAAAATTGAGATTATGTTGAATAAGCAAAGAGAGAAGTTTGAGGACTCTCTCAAAGAAGTGAATGCAAGGGTCACTGCTGTTGAAAAGGAGATGAGCAAGGAACTTGCTGAAATTCAAGCAAATACTGATGAGCTTAAGAAAATTGTCAATCAAGGAGGCAAAGGAATAGATTACTCAATCAAGAGTATGGGAAAGGTTTTGGAGGAAACAATTCAAGTAAGAAAAATTCGGGATTCAATAGAATCAAAAGCAGAGGCAAACATTTTCAGATAATAGATGAAGTTGGCAAGTTCAAAGAGTTAGTAATCCAAACCCTAACTGTAGAAGTCAGAAAGGGGGAGGATAAGTTGGCAGAGTTGTTGGATTATCAGGTATCTGAGCTTCAATGACATTGGGCTGATCAGTTAGAACAATTGAATGTTGGTGTTCAGAAGCAGATAGCGGATGTTAATGCATGTACTTCCAAGACTGCAGTGTGGCTTCATAATGAGATATTTCCTGAATTTGCAATTCATCCTGATCAACCTCAGTTCTCACCAAGACCTGAAGGGGAACCAGATTATAATCCTCCAGTGGATTATACTCAAGTTTGGCCATCAGACCAATCAAAAGTACAATCTAGAATTCCAGGATCAAGGAAAAGAAGGTATGGAGAAGGCCCATCTGCAAGTAAATCAATTCCAGGGAAAGGCTCAGAAAGTAAAGGAAAGGGAAGTGCAGGAGAAGTTGTTGAAACTTGGATTCCTGATTCCAGGATTATCATATTAGATACTCTCAAGTTGGTGAATGAAGGTGGCATGAAGGTCCAAGATTATTACAGTCATGAAGAATGGCAGAGGTATGAGATGAGCATGACAAAAAGGAGAAATCATTATAGAACTCATGGATGGAACAATCCAGATGCTCCAGCTCCACCTTTAAAGTATCATCCCAAGCCTTATGCTTATTTCAAAAGATAGGAAAAGAAGAAGAAGAGCAGCTATTGAAAGGGAGTCTGAGACCAGTCAAATTCTTTTGATTAGATAGATTGTGTGAACTCAATTTCATTTTAGACAATCTTAATTATGTATATAATTTTTTATTTTTGATGGTCTCTGGTGCTTATTATTTCTTTTATGTGATGTGCATTTTTATTCTTCTTATATTGTTGCAATTCATCTTAGTGCATGAGGTTATGACTTCTACAAATAGGGGGAGATTGTTGGGTATTGTATCCACAATAGCCTAGATTTGTGAGAAGTCACCCTTGAACCAAGATTGAATTGCTAGTGTATTTGATGTTGTCTTTTAGCTATGTTCTTGCAGTTATAATTGCCAAGTGTAGACCAATATCAGATCACAATGGGTCATTAAAGTTTCATCCAATGTAATTCCTCATTGTGTGGTACATGGTGTTGACTCATGTGTGATCTCTCTAATGGGATATACTTCATTTTCAAGACCCTTGAAGCTTATGAGTTGGAAGAATTGCTGGTGTCCAAGAGAAGAAAAAGGAAAATTGTTCAGAAAATTTTTCTGAGTGTATTTATCGAGAAGTCTACTTCATCTCTCGAGAAATCCAGTTCATTTCTCGAGAAGTATTCTTTGTTCTCGAGAAATCATTTTTCAGAGTTTAAGTTTAAGCTTTCTAAACTGTTTCTCAAGAAGTCTCCTAGTTTCTCGAGAAATCAAGTATATTTGTCGAGAAGTCGTCTTTGTTCTCGAGAAATCTTCTCAGATGTCCATTGAAGCTTTTCTAAGCTGTTTCTCGAGAATTCAAGTGTTCTCTCGAGAAATCAAAGCTATTTCTCGAGAAGTCCTATTGTTCTCGAGAAGTTTTCTTCAAGTCTTTCTGAAAAATTTTCCAAGCCTTTTCTCGAATTGTTGCAGCCATCTCTCGAGAAATCCTTGTTGTCCCGAGAAAGAAGTTTTCTTCCTGTACTACTTTGAAATCTGGTTCCTGATGGTTTTTTTTTTATTTATTGTCTGACGGAGTCGACGGCACGTGTGTTGTGTTTCAAGGTTCTTTCTACCTTAATTCAAGGACTCTTAGCCGTTATGATTGTTTGTTATATAAGGCTCCTATCGACTCTTATTCATTAATAATTATTCGAAACCTAATTCTATCATTCAATTGGAAATCGAGAAAGAGCCGCCACCTCCGCCATCGTTGACGATCATTCTCTCTCTCTCTCTCTCTCTCAATCGATACTTTTGGAAGAAAAGATTCGACAGATCAGTGCTCTTGTCATCTACTGAAGTTTATTGGATCGTGTCGAATCCTAGAAGATCAGATCAGAGATTTCAATCTTTATTCCTCATCATCAAGCCGGAGTTCTTCAAATCTCAAGAAGGAAGAAGATTTTAGTATATCAGATCTGAACTCATTTTGTTGATTCATTTATTGTACACAATCTCTATTGTTTGTAGGAGATCTTATCTCTGAGTTGTAGGAGGGTTATCTCCGAGTTTGTAGGAGGGTTATCTCCGAGTTTGTTGGAGCGTTGTCTCCGAGTTTGTAGGAGAATTTGTCTCCAAGTTGTAGGAGTGGTGACTCCGAGATTGTCGGATCATTCTTGATCTGAGATATTGTGAAGTAGTCGAGGCTAGCTGTGGTGCTAGATTGGCGAGGCGGGAAAGTGGAGTACCCAAGATCGGGGAACCACTATAAAATTCCTTGTGTCGTTTGTGATTGTGATTTGTTTTCTGTGCTCTCTTTTTATAAAGTTTTTATTCCGCAAAAGATGCAGTTATCACATATTCACCCCCCTCTAGGTGATTTAGGTAGGCAACTAGATACTTCAAAGACAAGCACAAATTGGGTTAAGTTAACAATTGCGTCGGATGGTAATCGACGCAACTTCGATTAGAAGTCCAAGCAACTCAACCTTTCTGTCGAAGTAGATCAAGTCGACGCTACGTCAAAAGGATATCGACGTAGATAAAGGGCATGTCGAAGCAGTCTTTGAAGTCGACGCAGCTTTGACTTCAACTCAACGCAGAAGGAAGAATCTGTCGAAGCTATCTGAAGTCGGTGCAACGTCAACTACAATTCGACGCAGATGATGAAGTTCAGAGTCAAGTCTTCAACTCGACAGCTACGTCGACAAGCAATCGACGTAACATCGATTTCTGAGTTCAAACAGAGCTTGAAGGAATTCGAAGCCGCTTCTACAAGAACTCGAAGGTGCGTCGATAAGAGAGAAAGAGAAATTGATGCGACGTCGAATACAGTCTGAAAAAGAAACCTTTTCAGCTGTCATTTTGGAACTCTCTCATGGCCCATAGTACTGAAGACCGTTCTACAACGACTCATTTATTACCTAGAATAGAAAGGAGCAATAAAGAGGACAACAAAAGCTTTCTTGGAAAGGATGAATACAGTTGGAGAACGGGTCGTGAACAAACGAGGAAAGGAAGAGAAATTGTCCAGGCCAATACCTTTTCAGCACACTCTACAATAGGAAAGGAATTCAAATTAAATCATGGACAATAAATAAGAAGATCAAAGAGAAGAAACTAGAGCATTCAACACATATTCTGAATTATGTCGATTAGGGTTCTTCTTCCTCCTGAACCCTAAAAGACAGTGAATAATAAATTCTGCGCTCTCTCAGATAGTGAAAAACAAAAGGCTGCTCTTCATCAAATATCATATAGCAGCCAGATTTCAATAGAAGAAACAGATAGGATCTGAAGCTCATAACCTCTGCAAATCATCTATATCAAAAGCAGAGGTTCATCATTTGCAGATCCAGAAAAGAGAAAACTGAAGCAGAAGGCTTCATCTGAATTCTGATAGCAGAATTCTTCTCATTACTTCTTTCTCCTTTCCTTCACAATTCCTCCATCTATAAAAGAGTTTTTAGAATCCCTCTTCCAAAGGATTCAGTGGTTCAAGATCTCCTTATCAAAAGATCCGTGGTTTAAGATCTCCTTATCAAAAGATCTGTGGTCCAAGATCACCTTATCAAAAGATCTTTGGTTCAAGAGTCTCTTTATTAAAAGACTCAGGCACATATGTGCTTGCCTACCAGGTGGTAGAAGAGGGGAGTACCCACATTTTGGGGAACATCTATAAAAAATCTTTGTGCCTATGCTGTGATTTTTTGTGCTGTGCATTTATCTTTTCTGCACTTATATTTCCTGCAATATGTATTCTGTCTGTGGTGTTGTTTGAGAGCATAATACCTTTGTTAGTTTTATTGTTTGCACAGTGAAGATATAAAAAAAATTTAAATCTCTATTCACCCCCTCTAGAGGATTCTCAGAGGCACACTGTGCACTTTCAATTGGTATCAGAGGTAGGTTGATCATTAAAAGGTTAACACCTTGATCAAAAAGACCTCCTACTCTTATCTCTTTATTACAAAAATATTTTTTTAAAGAAAATGAGTTCTAAGGATTATGCCTCAACAAGACCTCTAGTGTGTAACTTGAATAAGTTCACACTCTGGAAGGCCGGAATAAAATTATATATGAACTCCATTGATGAGGAAATCTTCAATGTCATCCTGACAGGTCCCCCAGCCCCAGTAAGGAAGGATGCTAGTGGGAAAGTTATACAAACCTCAGTCCCCAGAGCAGAGTGGACTGATGCTGAGAAGAAGGTTAATGCATGTGATTCCAAAGCCATGAACATCTTGGTCTCAACTATGTCAGATGACATATTCCAAAAAGTTGTTGAGTACAGCTCTGCCCAGGAAATCTGGGAATCTCTCTCCAGATTAGTTGAAGGCAGCTTTAATGAGAGAAAAGACAAAAAAGTCACATCTCATATCCCAATATGAGAACTTTAAGAAAAAGACTGATGAAAGCATAACAGAAATGTATGGCAGATTCATCCTCATCATCAATGAGCTGAGAGGGCTTGACAAACAAATCTCTCTGACAGATATAAATGACAAGCTCCTCATGTGCTTCCCAAGGACATGAGACTCTAGAATCTGGGCTATTAGAGATTCTAGATGCCTCAGAGAGATCACAACAGATGCTCTGCTAGGAAAGCTCAAATCCTATGAGCTTCTACTAAAAAGCAGGGCTGAGTCAGAATCCCAGGAAAGAATATCAACTCCTAAAGAAAGGAGTACGTCTGGTATTAAAGACTGCTGAAACAGAGTCCTCCACCACTGAAGAAGAAATGTTCAATCTCCTGGCTAAAAGATTCAAGAAGTGGGCCAGGACAGAGGACTCCAAAAGGAAAGAGAGGAGCTCAAGCAAGCCAAGGTATGATAAAACTCCTAAACAAGAGATTATTTTCTTTTCATGCAGAAAACCCAGACACTTTTCCACTGAGTGTCCTGAGGAGAAAAAGAACAAGAGCACCAAGCAGAGAAAAGAGCACAAGAAGAAATCCTTTAGGAGGAAGGATAAGAAAGGAGGGAAAGGTTTCATAGCTGAAACCTAGAGTGATTCAGACTCTAAATCAAGCTCCTCCTCATCTGATGATGATGAAGATGGTGGACCAGAAGAAGCCTGCCTAATGGCTCTGGAAGACTTCTCTACTGAGAATAAGGTAACAGTCTTTGATGACTTAGATTTTTCATCAAGATATTTTAAGGATTGTTTTAAAGAATTTTGTTAAGATTTTCTTAACAACCAAAAGAACTTAAAAGACTCAGACCTGAACTAAAAGAACTTAAGAGAAATAATCAGTACTCGGTTAACTATGATCTGAGAAATAAGTTATATGAAAAAAAGAAAAAGAACTATATATATTAGATAATGAAAATTTAGACTTAGAAAAAAATTACTGAGGACTCCCTCAATGGAAGGAGTCAAAAGCTTAAAGATATCTCACAAAATCTCTCTAAGAGATTTGATCATCTTGAATAGGAATCACAACCATCCACTAGCACTCATCCCTAGCAAACATGCTTGGGAAAATCTTGTAGCATCATTCAGGTCTAGACCCAATGATATTTTTGAATCAAGTGAAGATCATAAAGACAACAGCCCTAATAAATTCACCATATTCAATAGGGCAAACATCAGTGATCAACCAGGGATCTTAGGCAAACATCCTTTAGAAAAATCATGTAAAAATAACAAAAATCTTAAGAGAAAGAGTCATACGTCGAATAGAACTCGACGCAATTTTAAGAATGTGTTGAATGCAACTCGACGGGGTTCATCATATGCGTCGACATCATTTCAAAGCAACTATATGGGTGCGTCGAATTACACTCAACGCAACCAATACTATGCTTTGAATGACTATTGACGGGACTATGCAGGCACGTCGAATTACATTCGACGCAACTCTAAAGATGCGTCGATTTCTTCTCGATGCATGTTTCCTGCACAAAATTACCAAACACCTAAACTACTTTTTACCTATATTCCTAGATGTTTTTGCTGCTCTAAATTAGGACATATTGCAAAACATTGCTGACATAATAATGCAGCACTTCTTCACCTAAGGGGGTATACTGAACGACCTTCTCACTCTTTCATTACTCCATATGATGATAAAAGAAAGAGACCCCAGCATGTGAGGGTCTATACTAATGGTTGATTTCATGTGCAGAAGGGAGACTGTCCAACCACAAACCAGCTGTGGTATCTGGACAGTAGATGCTCCATGCATATGAGTGGAGCAAAAGAACTGCTGGAGAATTTCAAGGCCAAGGAAGGGCCTAAGGTAATCTTTGAGAATCCCCACTCTGGTCAAACCAAAGGATATGGTTTGCTCAGGATTGGGGAAATCTCCTTTTCTAAGGTAGCTTATATTGAAGGTCTTCAACATAATCTGATTAGCATTAGTCAACTGTGTGATGGGGAATACAAAGTTGTATTTACCAAGTCCTTTTGTCATATAGTTAGCTCTAGAACTGATCAAGTAGTGTTAACTGGCCTTAGGAAAGGTAAGGTCTATGTTGTTGACTTTGAGTACACAAAGTCTGAGATCTGCTTATTCAACTCCCAGTTAAAAAACAGAGAGTTGTGGCATAGGAGACTTAGTCACCTTTATCTTAATACAATAGCCAAACTCTCCAAGCTCAACCTAGTGATGGGCTTACCAATTGGTAAGTTCAATAAAGATCATCCTTGTAGAGCCTGCCAACTAGGAAAGCAGATCAAGACATCATTCAAGCCAATTGGTAAGAATGATTCACCCAGAATCCTATACATGTTGCACATGGACCTATTTGGTCCTATCTCCACTCAAAGCTTAGTAGGTAAGGCTTACACCTTAGTCATTGTTGATGATTTTTCTAGGTTTAGCTGGGTGTTCTTTCTAAAAGCTAAGTCTGACACCTTCAAGATCCTCTCAAGATTCATTAAACAGATTCAATCTGAATTCAACACTCAAGTTGCTGTGATCAGAAGTGATCATGACACTGAGTTTGAAAATCAGTTAATGTGTAGATTCTGTG
The DNA here is from genome assembly GCA_033032865.1 of Dactylorhiza incarnata. NCBI lineage: Eukaryota > Viridiplantae > Streptophyta > Magnoliopsida > Asparagales > Orchidaceae > Dactylorhiza > Dactylorhiza incarnata. The sequence goes on along the minus strand of JAWHQI010000003.1, from coordinate 12,773,635 downwards.
AGGATGAAGGGATAAGACAAAACTTTTCAGCTCCTAGAACCCCCAACAAAATGGGGTGGCTAAAAGGAAAAATAGAACCTTAATTGAATTAGGAAGGACATTATTGGCTGAATCCAACTTGTCTAAGTCCTTTTGGGCTGAGGCAGTAAATACTGCCAACTATGTTCTGAATTGGAGTCTCATTCACAAGACTATGTTAAAGACCTCATATGAGTTATTGAAGGGAATGTCACCTATAGTCACTTACTTTAGGATTTTTGAGTGTACTTGTTTTATCCTCAATAATGGGAAAAGTCATCTTGCCAAATTTGACAAGAATGCTGATGATGGGATATTCTTCATCAAGCAAGGTCTATATGTGCTATAATAAAAGCTCTCTCAAAATTGAGGAGTCTGTGCATGCAGTCTTTGATGAAACTAACATGGTTTACAAAGGGAAGGAAACTTCCACCAGCACTATTTTGCAGAAAGAAGATCATCTTGCATAACAAGTTAAAAGGCTAAACATCATGGACCATTCATCAATGTGTCAAGACAAGGGGAAACAGAAGATTGACACTGACTCAGATGAAGATTCTGCAGCAGGTGAAGAGGAAATCACAACACCTGAGCTGCCAACAACAGAGACCATTCCAATGAATGAGGATGAAGTCCCCACTATCACTGAGCAAGTGATTCCTCAGGAAGAAGAGAGTCTCCAAGATAACTCAACCAGATCAAGGATGACCCTAAAAGATCATCATCCAACACAAGTTATAGGAGACTTGACAGTGGGAGTCAAGACAAGGAGACATCATACAAATGAAACAATGCTTCAATGCTTTCTCTCTCAATATAAACCAAAGAAGTTTGAAGAAGCAGACAGTGATCCTCACTGGATATCTGCTATGCAAGAAGAACTGACTCAGTTTGAGAGAAACAAGGTTTGGACATTGGTTGAAAGACCAAAGAACTACCCCGTCATTGGCACCAAATGGGTATTCAAGAACAAAAGGACTCAATAGGAGCCATCATCAGAAATAAGGCCAGACTTGTGGCCCAAGGATACAGACAAGAGGAAGGGATTGACTTCAACCAGACATTTGCTCCAGTAGCAAGGTTAGAGGGCATCAGAATGTTTCTGGAATATGCTGCTCACATGAAGATCAAAGTTTACCAAATGGATGTAAAGAGTGCATTCCTAAATGGAACCTTACAAGAGGAAGTATATGTGGAGCAGCCCCCAAATTTTGTCAATCCTACTTTTCCCTCTTTTGTGTATAGATTAGATAAAGCACTATATGGTCTCAAGCAAGCTCCAAAAGCTTGGTATGAGACTCTATCCACTTTTCTTCTGGAACACTCTTTTGAAAGAGGGAAAGTGGATACAATAGTTTTCACGAGAGCACATAAGAAACAGCTATTACTAGTCCAAATATATGTAGATGACATTATATTTGGGTCAACAGATCAATCTCTCTGCAAAAGATTTGCTTACCTAATGCAGTCAAGATTTGAAATGAGTAGCATGGGGGAATTATCATATTTCCCTGGTCTCCAAGTAAGATAAAATGCAGATGATATTTTCATATCCCAATCCAAGTATACCAGAGAGCTCATCAAGAGGTTTGGGATGGAAAATGCCTCTGTTATGAAAACCCCCATGGCTACCAGTGCTGTTTTGGATAGAGAAGAAAGGGTAAGTCCTTTGATCAGAAGACTTACAGAGCAGCCATTGGCTCCCTTCTCTACTTAACAACAAGCAGACCTGATATAATGTTTGTTACCTGTATATGTTCTAGGCTTCAGGTTGACCCAAATGAATCACACATGAGTTCTGTAAAAAGAATACTCAGGTATCTAAAGGGAACACCTAAACTTGGCTTGTGGTATCCAACTGAATTTGGATTTGAATTAATTGGTTATTCAGATGCAGACTATGTTGGATGCAGGCTGGATAGAAAAAGCACTTCAGGAACATGCCAGTTCCTGGGTGCTAGACTGATTTCATGGTTTAGCAAGAAGCAAACCACAATCTCCACTTCTACAGCTGAAGTTTAGTACATAGCTGCAGGAAGCTGCTGCTCACAAATATTGTGGATGCAAAATCAGTTGTTGGATTACAACTTCTCCCTTAACAATTCCACAATATAGTGTGACAGCTCTAGTGCTATTTCAATAGCTTTCAATCCTGTTCTTCACACCAGAACTATGCACGTAGAGATAAGACACCACTTTCTCAGGGATAATGTGGAGAAAGGTAAGATCAACCTTCAATACATATCTACTGACACTCAAAGGGCTGACATCTTCACTAAGCCACTTGATGAAAGTAAGCACAAGTTCTTCATCAATGCACTTGGAATGCTTGATGGAGCACTATAGGTCACACTTATTATGTATAATGATCTATTTTCAATAAAAAATTATTGCTGGGAAAAACAGTAAATTTTTTGAAGAAAAACAAACTGTTTAATCAGAGCTACGTCAAATTCAAATTGACGTACCGTCGACTTCTACTCGACGTCAGCTTGGAGAGCATTATGGGACAGCTTAGTCGAATAGCACTCGACATAACGTCGAATACATATCGACGCTTACGTCGACATCATAATTGATGGTTATATTTCATGTTGGGAAAATGATTTCTCTTAACCCCTGAAAATGAGTTGAATATGAATTCTAAGAAAGAAAAATCAAGGTTACGTAAATATGCGTCGAATAGTATTCGACGCAACGTCGAAGTGGTGTCGACGTTCCTTTCAGAATGAGTCGAAGTAACTTTAAGAAGAATTCGACGTATCCTATGTCGACGTAGCTCTGACTTCTAGTCGATGCATCTAGTGAAGTCGACGCACCTCAGTCGGCGCACCTTCCTTATTCTCCTCTCGACATCCAGCCAGGACGAACTCGACGCTTACGTCGAATAGTAATCGACGCACGTCGATTTCTATGTTTAATTCAAAAATTGCCAGATCTCTTTCCTTCTTTTATAGGTCTGATTTATATGGAATCAATTTATTCTTTATAGCCGTTCTGAATCATTCTTTTCCTCTAATAGATTCTTGGCTAATTTGATTAAATCCATTATGGACATTATTTGAAATCAGAATGAATTCTTTCCTTCTATAGATATAATAGTTATGGAAATATTTCTCTCTTTCTAATACTCTGTCTACTAATTGATTTCTCTCCTATAGTGTTATCTTAATACACAGAGCTATAAATAAGGAGAAGGTCGACAGAGAACAACAAGAAGTGATCCACCATATACATATTGAAAAAGAGGAAAAGCTCCCAAGTGAAAAAGAGAGAGAATTGAGAAATAGTCCTGCAGCAACCATCAAGCTTTCATCTTCTCCTGCTTATGAAGCTATTCTGCTGCAAACTCTGATAGCTCTCACTAAAAGAGAGAAAAGCTACAAATCTCCTTCTCACTATAGAAGAGATTTCATTCACTACTTCGTGTGCTTCCAATCTTCTTGCTAGGAAGAAGATTCCTTCTTGTCTTTATATTATTTCTCTTTCTTCTTTACATCCATTTCACTCTCAAATACTGTAAAAGAGTTTTTAGAATCTCTCTTCAAAAAATTCAGTTGTACTGGTTCTAAGAGTCTCCTTTTCAAAAGACTCAGTTGGTTCTAAGAGTCTCCTTATCAAAAGACTCAGGGTGGTTCTAAGAGTCTCCTTATCAAAAGACTCAGTGCAAGATAGTGAATTCCTACCAAAGGGGGTAGAAGAGTGGACTACCCAAAGTTTGGGGAACCACTATATTTCCTTGTGTTGTGCTGTGATTTCTTTTCTTGCATTTACTTTCTTTACTTGCTTAATTCTTGTTGGTGTGTGGGAAGCCTTAATCTGTGATCACTACACACACATATATATATATATATATATATATATATAATTGCACAAAATATTTTAAATCTCTATTCACCCCCCCCCCCTCTAGAGAATTCTAGTGAGGTTAACTGTGCACTTTCAATTGGTATCAAAGTCAGGTTAATCTAAAAAGGATAACTCCTTGATCAAAAAGATCCTACCTCTCTTATTTATATATATATATTTTTCTACAAAACTATTTTCATGGCACAAATCAAAGATTATGCTTCCACCAGACCACCAATTTGCAACCTTGAAAAGTTTGCACTTTGGAAAACAAGAATTAGAATTTACTTAAACTCTATTGATGATGAATTATTTGATGTTATTATGACAGGTCCTCCCAAGCCATATAAGAAGGACTCAAGTGGAAAGGTCACACAAACACTTGCTCCAAAGACTGAATGGACAGATGAAGAAAAGAAAGCTCAAGCATGTGATGTCAAAGCTATGAATATCTTAGTCTCAACCCTCTCAGATGAAATCTTCCAAGAGATTGCTGAATGTGAGTCAGCTAAGGAAGTATGGGAAGCTCTCACCAAAATGGTAGAGGGAAGTGCTGATGAGAAAAAGGATAGAAAGGCACTACTCATCTCTCAATATGAAAACTTCCCGAAGAAAGAAGGTGAAAGTGTTGCTGACATGTATGCCAGATTCAGCCTCATAGTGAATGAGTTGAGAACACTTGAAAAGGACATATCTCTCACTGAGATAAATGACAAACTGCTAACTTGCTTCCCTAGCTCTTGGGATTCAAGAATCTGGCCAATTAGAGACTCCAGAAGTCAAAGAGAAATCTCAACAGATGTCTTGTTGGGTAAATTAAAATCTTATGAACAACTGTTGAAAACAAGAGCTGAGAAAGAAGAGAAAGAAAAGGCTTCTTCACTCTCAAAAGAAAAGAGTATTGCATTGAAGGATGTTGAAGGTGAACCCTCTACAAGTGATGAGGAGTTGATCAGTCTACTGGCCAGAAGGTTCAAGAAGTGGATCAAAACAGAAGGATCCAGAGGAAGAGACTCAAAAACCAGGTATAATAAAACATCTACTAAAGAGATTATATGTTACTCTTGCAGGAAACCTGGACATATTGCACCTGAATGTCCTAAGGAGATCAGCAAAAAGAAAGATCTGAAAAGAACAGATCTACAGAAGAAAAAGAAGAAAGAGAAAGGTCTCATTGCTCAATCATGGAGTGATTCAGAATCTGAAGAAAGCACCTCATCTGACAATGATCAAGAAGAGACCAAGCTGGAGGAAACCTGTTTGATGGCCACTAAGAAGCCTGATGATACATCTATGGTAAATATAATTGATAATATAGATTTCTCTTCCACTGATTTCAAAAACAATTTCAAAGAATTCTATTTAAATTTAATCAAATCTGAAAAAGAAATAAAAGAACTAAGAAATGAATTAAAAAATCTCAAACAAGTGAATACACAGTATAATAACTATGAGCTCAGTCTAGGACTCTCAAAAAAGGAATTAGACAAAATCTATACAGAAAATCTAACACTGAGAAATGAGCTAGCAAAGGCAAAGGCCTTTGAAGACTCTCTAAATTGGAGAAGTCAGAAGCTCAAGAACATCTCTAGAAATCTTACTGATAGACTTAGACAACTAGAAGATAATACTGACTTAGAACCAAAAACTCAATCACCTAGCAAATCTGTTTGGAGACATCCCATTCACTTCACTAGGGAAGGTCATTTGACAGGAAAAAGATCACAGGAAAATCCAGAAACAATCACTGTCTTTAATAAAACTAATCCCATTACATATAAAGGAATCCTAAGAAAATATCCTCAAAAAAAATTTAAACATGCGTCGAATTCTTATCAACGTGCGTCGACTTGTAATCGACGCATGCACCAAAGTGCGTCGACTCCTACCCGACGCAACCTCTCTCATGCTTCGACTGAAAGTAAACGCAGAATGGAGAAAGCGTCGACTTCATATCGACGCAACCATAAACCTACGTCGATTCCATATCGACGCAACCAATCAGACAGAAATTTCTCCTCTTCCAAACAGCTCTCTCAATCCATTTCCTTTTACTATGACCACTATTTCTGTAACATCACCAAAGAAAATTGGTATGATAAACCAATACCCCTAAAGGAGGAAGGATATTCAGAAAAGCCCTGGTATCAGAGGTGAGATGGGATTCTTTTGGATCAACCTGAAATCTAGCACATATGCAAGTGGAAAACATAATGTCCGGTCTGCTAGCTGTTAGATATAGAAGGGATCCTATGATTGCCCTATATGTCTTTTGATCTACTGATTTTCCTTTGTCATCTTTTTCTATAATGGCATTGGTTGCCATGGGTGTTTTCATGGTAGATGTTGATTCCATACCAAACTTTTTGATTAGCTCTTTAGTATATTTGGATTGTGAGATGAAGATTCCCTCACTACTTTGTTTTACTTGTAATCCTAAGAAATATGAGAGTTCTCCCATACTACTCATTTCAAATTTAGATTGCATTAGATTGGCAAATCTTTTACAAAGTTTAGGATGAGTTGAGCTAAAGATGATGTCATCTACATATATTTGAACCAGGAGGAGTTGGTTTTTATGGGTTCTAGTAAAGAGTGTTTTGTCTACTTTTCCTCTTTCAAAAGAATTTTCTAAAAGGAAGTTAGAGAGAGTTTCATACCAAGCTCTAGGTGCTTGTTTAAGACCATATAGTGCTTTGTTAAGTCTATAAACACAGTGAGGAGAGGAGGGATTCACAAATCCTGTGGATGCAAAATCAGCTTCTTGACTACAAATAGGAAGTCCATAACTCTAAGATCTATTGTGATAGCTCTAGTGCTATATCCATAGCATCCAACCCAGTCCTTTATAGTAGAACCAAACATATAGAGATCAGACATCACTTCCTTAGAGACAATGTAGAAAAGGGTAAGATAACCTTAGAATATATTCCTACAGATAATCAAAGAGCAGACATCTTCACAAAACCCTTGGATGAAACCAAGCATATATGAGGATTATGAGTCAAGTACTCTTCCACTCCTTCCCTGACCTATGTAGGTCAAAATGAATCCCTATTCCTCCAGGGAAAAGGATGTCAATAGCTCTATTCTCCAAATGGACCAGGCAAATCCCTAAGCCTGGTTCCATTCCTGAAAAGACTCCATCTCCTCCTAACTCTCCTGTTCATCCATCTCCTCCTCCTCCTCCTCAAAGAGACAATCCTTCTCTACCACCATCATCTACTCCACTACTCTCTACCACTCTCACAACCCCTCCTCTACCTACATCTTCTCAAACAGCAGTTTCTCCATCTCTTCCTCCTCATACTTTCTCATCCTCTCCACCTCCTTTATCACCCATACCTCATGTATCAACTAACTTCACTCCAGCTTCATCACCACCTCCACCACTCTCTCCTCATCACCAACCACAACATGAACCATCTGCATCCACTGAAGCTCTCCTCACTCAGTGCATTGCATCAGCAGCTCAAACATTCCAAGCAATGTTGGATGAGCACTGCTCCCAGATTCATTCCTCTATCCTACACATGCACACCCAAATAGATGGGGTCAGTGCCTCTGTGCAAAGTCTAAAGACCTCTCTCTCTTCCTCTAAAGTAACCAGGTCTTTCTTAACCTCCTTGGCCAAGAAGGTCAAGAAGGGGGAGAAGCTAGATGAAGAGAAGCCCTCCACTCCTAAATCTCTCTCCCACAAGTCACCTCCTACCTCAAAAACTGATAGTCTTGCACTGCTCAAGACAATTGGAAATGAGATAGTACCTGAGCTACATTCTGAAGAACAAATAATAGAGGTACTCAATATAGCAAGAGAAGCTGCAAATCAAGTGGTACTGTTACAAGGGGAGGTAAGCAGAGCAGAAAATGAAGTTGAAAATGAAGATGTGGCAGATGGTGAGAAAAATAAAGAAGCTGAAACTCAGGGGGAGCTAGATACTGTGATAGGTGAAATAGGAGCTCATGGGCCAGGTACTGTTATGAATGAAGCTGGAACTGAAAAAGAAACTGAAGAGGCAGAAGTGGAAGCAACCAAGGAAGTTCCATCCCAGGGGGAGCAAACTGATGTAACTCAGGGGGAGCTGAGTGAACTACCTGGTGCTGAGAAGGAGCAACCCCCCTCTCTTAAAACAGTCGTATTCACTAGAAAAAGGAAGACTCCTCCTACCCCTCCTGAAATGCCTTAAAAACAATGACTGATATTTTTATGGTTGAATACTGATTGATCTGAACATGAAGTTTGTTTATAAGATTTCCTTTTCTAATTTTTCTTCTACTTGCTTAAATGCTTTGCTGTGATTGATCAATATGCTGATACAATTTCTCTCTAAATAGGGTTAAGACAAATAGGGGAGATTGTTGGGAAAATGATTTCTCTTAACCCCTGAAAATGAGTTGAATATGAATTCTAAGAAAGAAAAATCAAGGTTAAGTAAATATGCGTCGAATAGTATTCGACGCAACGTCGAAGTGGTGTCGACGTTCCTTTCAGAATGAGTCGAAGTAACTTTAAGAAGAATTCGACGTATCCTATGTCGACGTAACTCTAACTTCTAGTCGACGCATCTAGTGAAGTCGACGCACCTCAGTCGACGCACCTTCCTTAGTCTCCTCTCGACGTCCAGCCAGGATGAACTCGACGCTTACGTCGAATAGTAATCGACGCACGTCGATTTCTATGTTTAATTCAAAAATCGCAAGATCTCTTTCCTTCTTTTATAGATCTGATTTATATGGAATCAATTTATTCTTTATAGCCGTTCTGAATCATTCTTTTCCTCTAATAGATTCTTGGCTAATTTGATTAAATCCATTATGGACATTATTTGAAATCAGAATGAATTCTTTCCTTCTATAGATATAATAGTTATGAAAATATTTCTCTCTTTCTAATACTCTGTCTACTAATTGATTTCTCTCATATAGTGTTATCTTAATACACAGAGCTATAAATAAGGAGAAGGTCGACAGAGAACAACAAGAAGTGATCCACCATATACATATTGAAAAAGAGGAAAAGCTCCCAAGTGAAAAAGTGAGAATTGAGAAATAGTCCTGCAGCAACAATCAAGCTTTCATCTTCTCCTGCTTCTGAAGCCATTCTGCTGCAAACTCTGATAGCTCTCACTAAAAGAGAGAAAAGCTACAAATCTCCTTCTCACTATAGAAGAGATTTCATTCACTACTTCTTGTGCTTCCAATCTTCTTGCTAGGAAGAAGATTCCTTCTTGTCTTTATATTATTTCTCTTTCTTCTTTACATTCATTTCACTCTCAAATACTGTAAAAGAGTTTTTAGAATCTCTCTTCAAAACATTCAGTTGTACTGGTTCTAAGAGTCTCCTTTTCAAAAGACTCAGTTGGTTCTAAGAGTCTCCTTATCATAAGACTCAGGGTGGTTCTAAGAGTCTCCTTATCAAAAGACTCAGTGCAAGATAGTGAATTCCTACCAAAGGGGGTAGAAGAGTGGACTACCCAAAGTTTGGGGAACCACTATATTTCCTTGTATTGTGCTGTGATTTCTTTTCTTGCATTTACTTTCTTTACTTGCTTAATTCTTGTTGGTGTGTGGGAAGCCTTAATCTGTGATCACTACACATATATATATAATTGCACAAAATATTTTAAATCTCTATTCACCCCCCCCCCCCCCCCCCCCCTCTAGAGAATTCTAGTGAGGTTAACTGTGCCCTTTCATTTCGGAGCCGCGTCGACTTTATCTCAACGTTGCGTCGACTTCATCTCGACGTTGCGTCGCCCTAACAAAATGCGCACCCAGGACATATTCTGGCGCCTGAGTTCATATTTCTTGTCGACGCCGCTTCGAATATAACCCTAAGTTATGGCGATTCATCTACTCCAAGCAACTTGGACATTTGATTTTATTGTGCTTTTCGAATCCTTCTCCCTCTTGCTCTCCCTCCCTTTTCCCTTCTTCGTCTCTCTCTCTCTCTATTTCGTGCAGGTACTCGCAGCATAGCAATGGCGTCTCCTCAAGACATTTTTGATGCAATTGATCAAGCCCTGGAGATCCTTCTCTCATAGTTCATCTCTTTATATGTGGACTTTTTCAAGGATTTCTATCGTAAGATCTACGCCCAACACAGAAGGTTGCATGACCTTACGTATGAAATCAAAGCTCTTGATGCAGAGATCAGATCGTCGGCTGTGCCTGCCGATGTCTTTATATATTTCGTATGCGATATAAAGTAGGGGGAGAAGTGTATCAGCAGGCAGCATCTCCAAGACTCAGTGTACACAATAGTAGCAATTCCTATCTCTGAATTCTCTGGAGGGGAGCCATCCATCACATCTAGGCTGCTGCTTGAAGGTTCAACAACTCAGGGGGACCCAACCCCGTCAAGGATTCTGCCATCAGCACAGGGGGAGTCCTCAATTCAGGGGGAGATTCCGCTAATCTCAGATGATCAGGTCTACTTAAAGACTATGCAGGAGTTCCAGGTGGACACTGAAAGATCCATTCCTGGTGCACTTGCATTCAGGCTGCCTTCTGAAGATTCTACAACATCACCTTCTCCAGTCAAGGTGGTTGATCAGGATTTTGCCTCATCTGATCCAACTCCAGCTCAGCTTCCACCCCCAGCTCAGCCTTCATCTCCACATGCCCCAATTCAAACAGCTAAATCAATTCTTCCAACACCTGTCTTCAGAGGAAGACCTCCATATAGAGGAAGAGGGGCAGAGGAAAGATGCCAATCTGGGAAAGGTATTCAAAAGAGCAAATGAAAGAATACAAGAAAAATAAATCATATTACAAAAAACATGAGAAGGTGGAAATTCCAGAGAATACAATGAAAACTTACAGTGATCCAAAGCCTTACAAAACCTTGGATGAGATTGGAGAAAGAGAGAGATATTAATATGAAACAACTCAGAAGGAGATTGAAGAAAAGAGAAGAAGGTTCATTGATATCTTGTAGAGGCGAAAAAGGATAGTTGAACAAGAGGAATTGGCAAAAGCAATTCCAATCAAAACCACTCCACTTGATCCCACAAAGTATACTGCAAGGAACCCACAAGCCAAAATGTTAGAGGGAGTAGGGCAACTCCATAGATGGGCCATTGGATGCAATCCAGAGGATGCAGTGCAGCCTTCCCTGAAGAGAAAGAAGGGAGAATAGATGCCTGTAAAGAAGAAAAAGATTATGTTCAAAATAGGTTCAACCTCTGGTAAACCACAAACAACCTTTGTGGTACCAAATCCAGATGAAGACTCTGAGTCAGAGGAGTTAGACCTGGAGGTCATAAACCTAATGACAGCTAAAGTTCTCAATTTGGGCTTTAATTTATAAGATGTCCATCCTGAAACAGAAATTGATCTTGAAAAGCTTTTCAAGGGGCATGAAGGAATACAGAAGAATCCAGAGAAAGCCACTTCTGCAAACTTCAAATATGTGGAAAGGAAATTCAGAAAGATCTATGAGGCCTTATCTACTTTTCTTAAAGGAAGAAAGTAGACTTTTCTTTGGGTAAACTCTGATAAACAATTATTGATGTTAATCTGATGCTTTTCTGTTTACCAGTTCATCTAGTTATTCATTCTGTGTCTATGTTGTCTTGTATATTATGTTGCTTATATAAAAATTGTGTAAAATCACTTTAACCAAGACTGTAAAATTTGTTAAGATAAATAAGGGGAGATTGTTGGGAAAATCCCTTGGATTTAACTTAACAAATTATCTAAAAGTGATTTTAACACTTAGGTTTTAATTACCCATTGTATAGTGAGGGTAATTTGGTCATTAGATGTCTTAGGATATCATACACAACTTGGAGTGTAAAGACCAGAGCAAAACAAGCACAAATTGGGTTAAGTTAACAATTGCGTCGAATGGTATTCGACGCAACTTCGACTTCATGTCGACATAACTTAGACTAGAAGTACAAGCAACTCAACCTCTCTGTCAAAGTAGATCAAGTCAACGCTATGTCAAAAGGATATTGACGTAGATAAAGGGCATGTCGAAGCAGTCTTTGAAGTTGACGCAGCTTTGACTTCAACTCAACGCAGAAGGAAGAATCTGTCGAAGCTATCTGAAGTCGACGCAACGTCAACTACAATTCGACGCAGATGATGAAGTTCAGAGTCAAGTCTTCAACTCGACGTCTACGTCGATAAGCAATCAACGTAACATCGATTTCTGAGTTCAACTAGAGCTTGAAGGAATTTGAAGCTGTTCTACAAGAACTCGAAGGTGCGTCGATAAGAGAGAAAGAGAAATCGACGCAACGTCGAATACAGTCTAAAAAGAAAACCTTTTCAGATGTCATTTTGGAATTCTCTCTCATGACCCACAGTACTGAAGACCGTTCTACAATGGCTCATTTATTGCCTAGAATAGAAAGGAGCAATAAAGAAGACAACAAAAGCTTTCTTCGAAAGGATTAATACAGCTGGAGAACGGGTCGTAAACAAATGAGGAAAGGAAGAGAAATTGTTCAGACCAATACCTTTTCAGCACACTCTAAAAGAGGAAAGAAATTCAAATTAAATCGTGGACAATAAATAAGAAGATCATAGAGAAGAAACTAGATCATTCAACACATATTCTGAATTCTGTCGATTAGGGTTCTTCTTCTTCTTCTTCTTCTTCTTCTTCCTCCTGAACCCTAAAAGATAGTGAATAACAAAATCTGCTCTCTCTCTCTCTCTCTCAGACAGTGAAAAACAAAAGGCTGCTCTTCATCAAATATCATATAGCAGCCATATTTCAATAGAAGAAATAGATAGGATCTGAAGCACATAACCTCTGCAAATCATCTATATCAAAACCAGTGGATCATCATTTGCAGATCCAGAAAAGAGAAAACTGAAGCAGAAGGCTTCATCTGAATTCTGATGGCAGAATTCTTCTCACTACTTCTTTCTCCTTTCCTTCACCTTTCCTTCATCTATAAAAGAGTTTTTAGAATCCCTCTTCCAAAGGATTCAGTGGTTCAAGATCTCCATATCAAAATATCTATGGTTCAAGATCTCCTTATCAAAAGATCTGTGATTTAAGATATCCTTATCAAAAGATTTTTGGTTCAAGAGTCTCCTTATCAAAAGACTCAGGCACATGTGTGCTTGCCAACCAGGTGGTAGAAGAAGGGAGTACCCACATTTTGAGGAACCTCTATAAAATATCTGTGTCTGTGCAGTGATTTTCTGTGCTGTCCATTTATCTTTTCTGCACTTATATTTCCTGCAATATTTATTCTGCATGTGGTGTTGTTTGAGAGCATAATACATTTGTTAGTTTTATTGTTTGCACAGTAAAGATATAAAAGATTTAAATCTTTATTCACCCTCCTCTAGAGGATTCTCAGAGACACAATGTGAACTTTCATAACTTGTACCTCAACGGAACAACTCGGGGAACTCGTCACGCATGGTTTGCTCATGCTCCCATGAAAGCTCCTCATGCCCGCAATTGTCCCAGCGGACTTTGACCATCTTGATCATTTTATTCTGCAACTGCTTGACATCAGTGTACTCGATGCGAATAGGCGCGACCTTTGCCTTTAGCCCCTCATCGACTGGCACTTGATTCGCCACAAGCACTTGGCTAGGTTCTGGCACAGCCTTCCTGAGCACAGATATGTGAAACACATAGTGTAAGCCGCTCAACTCAGTCGAAAGAGCGAGACGATAGGAAGCTTCACCAACACGTCTCAGTATCTCAAATGGTCCAAGGTATCTTGGACTCAGCTTTTTCAGGCGTCGAATCCTGAACACCCCCTTGAACGGTTTGATTTTGAGATAAACCCATTTGCCCATGGCGAACTCAACGTTTCTGTTTGTATTATTTTGCCTGTCTATCTTGCACAATCAACAATCTCTCCTAGATTGTTCGAATAGTCGAATTGGCATCTACGACTTCCTTTCGCTTAAACAGCTTAGTTTCGCCCATCTCCACCCACGCCAATGGAGTATGACGCTTTCTACCATAAAGAGCCTCAAAGGGCGTCATTTTTATACTTGCCCGGTAGCTGTTATTATAAGTGAATTCGATCATAAAGAGATGATCTTCCCACCACTTTCCGAAATCCAAGACACACATTCGTAGCATATCCTCCAATGTTCTGTTGGTCCGTTCAGTCTGCCCATCCGTTTGAGGATTGAAGGCAGTGCTAAATTTCAGCTTAGTACCCAATAGTTGGTGGATGAACCTCTAGTCTTTCGATGTGAATCGCCCACCTCAGTCACTTACGATGCTTCGGGGCGCCACGTGCAATCGTACAATGCTATCTACATATAGCTTTGCTAACTTCTCCACTGAATCGTCCTTCCGGTTTGGAATAAAGTGGGATACCTTTGTCAAGCGATCAACGATCACCCAAACAACATTATTCCCGCTTTGCGATCTCAGCAAACCATGCACAAAATTCATAGAAATATCATCGAATTTCCATTCTGAAGCAGGCAACGACTTCAGGAACCCACTAGGATTCTGACATTCAGCCGTCACCATTGCGCACGATTTACATTTTGCCACGTAAAGGGCTATTTCCTTCTTTAAACCTCGCCACCAAAACAACTTTTTCATGTCTTGGTACATTTTTGTGCTCCCTGGGTGGATTGAGTACTTGGAGAAGTGTGCTTCATACATCAATTCTTCACGCAAATTGCCAACATTTGGGACGCACAACCGACTGCCTTTCCATAAAAGACCGTCGTCCAACACAAACTCGGCAGCAGACCCATCCCCAGTCTCCGCCAAGTAGCGCTTCATGCTCGCATCAAGCTCCAAGGCTTGTCGCACTTTGTCTGCGAGGTCATATTGCACCTCCGTCCAGTTCAAGCACGCACTCGCGCTAGTACTTCTATCTATATAGGAAATCTCCAAGGCTTCCAAGTCGCTGATCAGACACAGATCATGAATCTGAATCCAGCTGGCTTGTGCAGAAGCCCTCCGGCTCAAAGCATCTGCGACAACAATTCCCTTCCCGGGAGTATAGTGAATTTCGAAAGTGTAATCCCCCAGGAACTCCATCCACTTTCATTGTCGCATATTTAACTCCTTCTGATTTAACAAATACTTCAGGCTCTTAATGTCAGTAAAGATATCAACCTTCACACCATATAAATAATTCCGCCACAATTTTAGTGCGAAAATCACGACTGCCAACTCCAGGTCGTGGACCGGATAGTTCCTCTCATGCACTTTCAATTGGCGCGAGCCATAAGCGATCACTGAGCCATTCTGAAGCAGAACGCAGCCTAAGCCGCTCCCTGACGCATCACTGTAGATTTTGTAGCCTTCCGTACCACATGACAAACACAAGATTGGTGTCGTGGTCAGACAACTCTTTAACTCCTCAAAAGCTCGTGCACACGTTGCTGATCACACAAACTTATGATCCTTCCTTGTCAAAGTTGTGAGAGGAAGAACAATCCGCGAAAAGTTCTCCACGAAGCGCTGATAGTAGTCGGCAAGTCCAAGGAAACTCCTGACTTCCGCTACTGTCGCCAAAATAGGTCACTCCTGGATTGCCTTTATCTTTACCGGATCTACTGCAACACCTTCTCCACTAACTACATGACCAAGGAACGCCACCGAGGCTAGCCAAAATTCACACTTGGAGAATTTGGCATACAACTAACTCTTTCACAGGGTTTCCATAACTACGCGCAAATGAATCGCGTGCTCTTCTTCAGACTGCGAGTACACCAGTATATCGTCAATAAAGACGAGCACAAATTGGTCGAGGCACTCTCTAAAAGTTCTGTTCATCAGATCCATGAAGATCGATGGCGCATTCATCAAGCCAAACATCATCACAGTGAACTCATAGTGCCCATAACGGGTACTAAACACTGTCTTGGGAATATCACATTCCCGAATCCGCAACTGGTAATACCCGGATTTCAAATCTAACTTTGAATACACAGTTGATCCGACCAACTGATCGAACAGGTCATGGATTCGTGGAATCGGATACTTGTTCTTTTCTGTTAACTTGTTCAGTTCACGACAGTCGATACACAGACGCAGACTTCCGTCCTTTTTCTTCACAAGGAGGACTGGTGCACCCCAAGGGGATGAACTTGGGCGTATATAGACTTGCTCTAGCAACTCCTGCAATAGAACTTGTAACTCTGTCATCTCCTTTGGCGCTATTCAGTACGGGGAGCGTGACGCGGGCTTGGCACCTGGCATCATCTCTATCGTGAAGTCGATCTCCTGCTGAGGTGGCGTCCCAGGGAGATCCTTGGGAAACACCTATGGATACTCTGATATGACAGGAAGGTCACTTAAACTGGGCTGAGGCTTTGCAGCCCCCACTAGCACGAAGCACAACTCCGCACCCTGCCGAACTGCTTTGAGTACTTGGACCGCAGATATCAACATCTTGCTCGATTCGCGCAAACCAACAAAATTCATCATACGTTTAGTATTACGCCCAGTGTGACCTCCTTCGAATTGCAATCAATGAAGGCTTGTTGCTCCGATAGCTAGTCCATTCCAAAGATTACATCAAACTCTGAGATCGGTAGTATCGCTGCTTCCAAATCAAAGTCCTGACTTTCAATCCGCACCTTAACAACACTTAGATTCGCACCCTAAAATCCTTAGACAATAAGAAGCATGATGCTCCCATATCAAAAGAGCTTCCATCGGATAGTTTAACAGTATAACAAAGTTTAAACACACATAAATACAAGATGTGTAAAGACCATACTGTAAACGCTATCCACACAAGGGACGCAATTCAAAGGAAGACATGATCATCCATAACTGCAGCGACATGTCTTTGCCTGCTGACCTCTTACTGGCCAAGATTACATGCTCGCGGTTGAGCTGGAGTGTCGTGGGATGCAGACAACTCCAAAGCCTTCCCTTTCTCCACCGCATAATCCGCAGTTGCCTTTGTGCCGCTGCGACATTCCCGAGCAAAGTGGCCCACTTTGCCACAATTATAACATTTGACTGGACCTCGTCCAGTAGCTGCTCCTGAAGCAGGAGAGGAAGCCGGTTCCGAGAACTTGGACTACTTTCTGAATCGAGATGTCTTTACAATAAGATTTGTCTCGCGCTGCATACACTTCATTTTCCCTTCAAGAGACCTAGCCGCGATCACTAAGTTGTAGAAGCCAAGTAACATTGGACCCACAAGTGCTAGTCGTAAGTCAGCTCGCAGAGCGTTGTAGAACTTGTTGACCTTGGTCTCCTCATCTTCCCACATAGACCTCACATAACAGCCCAGACGGAAGAACTCATTCAAGTATTCATTTATTGTGTGCTCTCCCTATTCCAGGTATAAACACTGGTTCTGTAAAGGTCTTCCTGGTTGAGCATGTAGTGATGCCATAACCGCCTCTGTAATTGTCTCAGCATAAGGAGGGGTTGTATGTAATTGGGCGGACACATTATTCTCCGAACCAGGCTCAACTGTAGCACCCGGCACCGGGGCCACCCCAAGGGTAGGAGGCTGCACATGCCTTCCTAGTTGCAGGTTAATCATGGAAAACACCACTTCAGCAACCATCCTTATCGTTTCCGCAGAAGGAGGAGGCGTAAGCATCTCATCAGATGCACTACTCTAAGCAATGTGTCGAGGTTGTGACTGTCCCGCACTATTTCTAGTCACCTAAAATCATGTCGGACACAATTTAGTGACTATTAGCGCAACAAAATAGCAAGCAAGGAACGCGCGGGTTCCACAACCATGCTAAAACATATATATATTGCATTCATAAGTGGGCACTCTGGTTATTTAAATGAGTTAAACGGTGACGTACAAACGTGCTCACCACCGCTTAAAGGAATTCGACCACGAATTCACATGGAAGGGAACGAGACCCGCAGCTGATACCAAATTGTAACACTCCACCAGTTGCACAGTATATAACAGTAGGTCCGGACGGGACCCCACGCCATATAAGGTGAACAAGCAAGAGAGTTACGTATTCAGTTAACCAACCAACCAACATCTCAGAGATTACGCATAAGCAGAAGCATAAATTATTTAAGCTTGAACCAGAACAGAAGTCCACAACACTAAGTAGGAATGTCTGATATATTTATATATATATAAGAGTTTGGCACTAAGGCCATACATCAAACTATTCTTCTCTTATTACATGTTTTACAAACATCGGCACGCAGGCCGGCAATACATGAAGTAAAACATGCAAAACACTTGGGCCTTCGAGGGCCAGCAAAGCGCAGCAACTAGGGTTCCAACCTGCTATTTCCCGCTCGTCTCGTCGGGACCTGTCAAACACAATCCACCAAGCAGTGGGAAAACAGGTATCCGATCAGCTTTAGCTGACCCAGATTTATAACGACCCCACCCCATGCTCGGGACTGTGGTTCTCCTTCCCTGCAAGCAAGCAATAACATCAGATATTTTACAGGTGTGGCTAAGCACCGCATAGAAACAATCACCATATACGTCGACTCTAGGCCGCACGTATTGTGCTCTCAAGGCACACTCCATCCACAAGTCCTTTTTCAGCTTGGATGATCAATTGAGCTAAGTCGTACAAACCGACGTTTTCCGGCATCTTCCATAAGGCGGTGCACCGAGGGGCGACCTCTTCACATACCAATATGGACGATGCGAGTAAACTTTCACCTCATCCCGATCACATAGACGACCTCACAGGGTCAGCACCCTAGCCCCCAAGGCCACTGACAATAGCGCCGACGCTAGCACTAGCGCTGGCGTTAGCTACAGAACTCCATTCTATCAGCTCTTTCGGGTATTTTCTAGAGATCACCTCCAAAACTCCGTGTAGCACATCACAGCACCCAGAACCCGAAACAATCATGCATACTCAGAGTCTTCTCCGGAGCGCAATAAACATCACCAATCCAGACCAACTTATCCAGATGGGCTTCACACAGTATGTCTATGTCCGTACAGCGATCCCGTCTCTATATGCAATTTCTACGGGGATAATCCATATCGACCCGTCGGAAGAACCTATCCACTAATTAGTGGACATTTTTCTGCTACTATGTGATTCAAAGGACTAGCGTGTCCAGAGATTAAGGAGGAGAATCGTTACCCTTGGTGCTCGTTTTGGTGCCATATGGTTAAGCTTCCTCTCCACAGATCCAACGATGGCACAAGCACGCAAGAGATCTCCTACCCAGACTTGCTCTAGCCAAAACATACCTCCTTCCTCTTCCTGACCTTTGTCTTTGCCTTGGAGAGAGTCTAAGTAATAACTTGAGAAGAATACTCGATTTTGAGGGTTATATATATATAACCGCTACCGTCGGCGCTAGCGGTAGCACCCGACGCTAGCCCAGAGGCGGTACGGCTGAACTTATCCATAGCCGCTTAAGGAATTCGTCGAAACCGCTAGCGCTATCTCCTGCGCTATCTTTCAACGAAGAATTCACTGGTGTTCAACACGATTCGCCGGGATACATTCGTCGGGACACAAATTCGTTAAGAGAGCTATCGCTAGCGCTACCGCCGATGTTAGCACTTGACGATTCGTCTTGAAGCTTTCGACGATACACACAAGTCCTTTCGTCGAAACTCACCTAATTCGACGATATGAGCTACCGCCGACGCTAGCCCTAGCGCCCGACGCTAGCTCCTCAACTTAGAACTTTGTGAACTTGTCGCACCTAAAAACTGGGGCCTTACAGCCCGGGCACATGTGAGGAGAAAGAGGAGATGCAGAAGGTTCCCTATGCTTCTGCAGTTGGTAGCCTCATGTACGTTATGGTGTGCACACGCCCAGATATAGCGCATGTCGTTGGCAGTGTTAGTAGGTTTCTCTCCAATCTCGGAAGAGAACATTAGAGCGTTGTGAAGTGGATTCTAAGGTACATACATGGGACGTCAGACTTGAAGTTAAGGTTTGGAGATAGTGAGCCAAAACTACTGGGCTACACTGATGCTGATATGGCTGGAGATTTGGACTCCAGAAGATCGACCTCTGGGCACCTGATCCTATTTGTGGGGGGAGCTATGTCGTGGCAGTCTAGACTACAAAAGTGTGTTGCACTGTCGACTATAGAGACAGAGTTTATTGCAGTCACTGTGGCAGGGAAAGAGCTTCTTTGGATGAAGTGTTTCATCAAGGAGCTAAGTTTCACTCAGGAGCACTATACACTCTTATGTGACAGTCAGAGCGCGATTCATTTGGGAAAGAACTCACCTTCCACTCGAGATCCAAGCATATTGATAGGCGGTATCATTGGATACGCGATACTCTAGAGCAGAGAGAGCTGGATTTGCAGAAGGTGCACACGGATGAAAATGGAGCAGATATGCTTACGAAGCCGCGTCGAGGGAAAGTTCGAGCATTGTGTGAGGATCGTTGGCATGTCGATCTCTTCCACATAAGAGAAAAGATGATAAATTGTTGGGAACAGTTCCCGTCCTTTGTGGAGAAAACCGTGGATTTGAGTTCTACTAACTCAAATGTGATGGCGTTGAATCTACTGGCCAAAGGGGAGGCATGTTGATGGAGGCCCTAGTGGGAGGCAAACTGGAGATTTGAAGGAAGATTATTAGAATGACAAGTTTCTTCACTTATTTGAAAATGGGGAGATTTGATGAGATAATTTTCTCCTAAGTGTGAAAGCGGCTAGCCACCTTTTGACCATGTTTTTCAAACATATGTTTCATGCCAAGTGTGAAAAGGGATAGCCATCTTAATTTGACTATGAAACCAACATGTGCTCTTGAAGGAAGTTTCTAAGAAAGTGTCCAGAGGAAGCTTCATGATATGTGCTTTTGACCGAGGGAAGCTTCATACACATATCATCTGTAAGATCTCTTTTTCCAAAATCCGATCGGGTACTTGAAAACTCGAACCTCTCCTGTATCGCACGGTTGAGGTGGATCTTCGCCAATTGCTGCCTTGCGGTGTCACCAACACTCGGGTTGGCTAACACCGCTCAGCACCAAACCTGTCGGCTATACGATCATAAGTAAAATATGTCTAAAAAGAAAGTACATAAAGGAAGGCATGTCCACAATCACAGCATCATATATATGTAATGAAAATAGAAAGTCCAAAAGAGAAGTACAAGCAAAAAGGGGCTTATGCCCGATACATATCCAAAATAATGTACTATCTCTCTCTCTACAACATGCGGAAGTCGACAACAAAAGCTCTCAAAATGCGGAAGTCTAACTATCTAATCATCAACCTGTGGCGTCGTGGTAGTGCGCTGCATCTGCTGCTCAAGTCCTGCCATCTCGTCCTGCCGCGCGCGGGACAACTCCGTCTCCTCGGACTCCTGCGGTCACACCGACCGTTAGTCATAAAGACTAAGTCGTTTTGTCCTCGCCTCCCTCCACGACTCCTAGGTACCGAGCGGGAGGAAGAAGCGGAGGACAAACAAAGGGGTAATCAAGAAGAAGGTGACATGGCACTACTCTAGCAGGTATAAGTAAAGCAGTAAAATCTAGCTAGCAGTATAGTGCAAGTATAAGGCAGTAAAGTTTAGCTAGCAGTATAATGCAAGTATAAGGCAGTAAAGTAGAGCAATGAGGTAAGCAGTAAATAGAAAGAAAATGCAGTGCGGTAAGTAAATGTAAACTACCATCACAGATTCGTACCTTAACTTATATGAATGCCCATACGACATATAAGTTAAGATGTCCAGGTAACCCATCATATAAAAGAGCCCATACTAATTTATATGATTGGGGTATGCTAATGTGTATGTTATGCTATGCTATGATTATGATGTTTTAATGAATTTATGCAATGTGACTCACCCACACGACTCTATGCGCACATACCATTATAGTTCCCAATTTGTTTGAAAGGAAGCCAACCTTTCGGGTACCGACCGTCGTGGCTCACGGTGGCAGTGGATCGGGCACTCCACATCCTAGGAAGGTATGGTCACTACCAAGCCTAGACCTCATGTACGCCTCAACGCTAAGAACACAACAGCGGAGCTCCTGCGTACTCTTGCTGGAATCCACCAGACTTTAAGGTCGGGGTGGGTTATTAGGGATTGTCCTCCAGACCGTGGTACTCAAACTTGTTGGATCGGTCGGCGCCCTTAGAGGGGGGGTGAATAAGGGTTTTCAAAAAATTTAGATTTTATTTAGAAAAACTTTAGAATATTGCAATATTAAAACAAGAAGACAAGTAAAACAAAACGAGAGACAAGCTTTATTGATATTAAATAAGTTTTACAAAACTTGATCTCAATGTCGCTAGAGATCGGAGGCGAATAATAAAAGCTCTTTTCGTTTTCTATCCCCACTCGCTTCCCCACGAACCGGTGGCCCTAGCCTCCTCCTTCCCGGATTCGGCCTCAAGCCGCTCTAGCCAATCCATCCCCGGATTTGGCCTCGAGCACCCCCTAGACCTAACCTAGATCTAGTCGCCAACACGAGGCGATTTTCAGCCCTAAGTCCTACCCCAGACCTAGTCGCCAACACGAGGCGATTTCACTACCGTTTACAAAGAAAGATAAATAAAATAATAAAAACTTCCCTTAAGATGAACTTCTGAATATGGAGGCGAAGATCCGCTGTAGAATCAGCGTTTGTCGAAGCAAACTTCGTTTGGCTTCGGCGTGATGGAATCCTCCTTCAGAAGTTGGCAGAGCTTCGCCGGGACCTCAAATTTCGGCCAAGATAGGCCTCTGGAATTCTAGTACTCTCTCTCTGAGGTGTATGCAATTGGTGTACGAAAACAAGAGGAGAGGGGGTCCTTTTATAGCCCAAGCGCTACCGCCGGCGCTAGCCCGGATTAGGAAACGTTTTGCGCGGCAGGATCTTCAATCGGCGGCAACATATTGCTCCATGCCTCTTGTGCGCCATGCTACCGCCAGTGCTAGTAGCTAACGCCAGGCGCTAGCTCCTTCTAAAAATGATGTCGGAATCGCGCAGATCAATGCTAGCGCCGGGCGCTATCGCTACCGCCGGCGCTAGTGAGCCTCTTCGAATTTTGGCCTCAATTTTGGGGGCAGACATCATGAGTACTCCTTGAGTCATGTGGACTATGCTAACCTGCACACTTGAACACACAAGATCAAATACACATAGGATTTGTTATTCTCAAACCTAGGAGATGCGGAAGACCGTGTTCCAACAAACTCCCCCTTTTGATAATAACAAATCCATTAATGATAAATCAAAGCATTAATAAATAAGCATGATGAGACTATACTTGTGTGTGTGTGAGAATGATGACTTTAGGATGATTATTGATTTTAGCATTTTAGAATTGCTCCCCCTAAATATATGCTCCCCCTATGTGAATGCTCCCTTAATATGTATGCTATCAACTGAATTTGTCATGTTGGGTTTATGATAGCGGGTTACATTTATCATTGTTAGTTCTCCCCCTTTTGCATTTTATCATGTTAGTTCTCCCCCTTTGTTATTAGCAAAAGTGGGTAGGGAAACAAAGCACTAAAAATATGTAAATAAAAGAGAAGGCATGATCGAGCTTTTTAGGTAAATGATAAGGAGGTTTAGAATTGTTTTTCATTGAAATAGATCAGAGTTATTACAAAATTTCAGAGTTTTTAGCATAAAAGATTTTTATGTTTGAAGGAACCAATAAAAAGTGTTCCAAGGAAATCTATCACTTAATGAAAGATAGGAATTTTTAAGAATAAGTGATGATGCAAATACTACAAGATATGAAGTAAGCATGAAAGCGCAAGGAAAAAAACTTATATGGTTAAGATGTGGAAGACTTATAGCAAATAGTAATGATAATCCAAAAAATATGAGGTAAAGATCACAAAAATATGATGTTTTTGGAAATCATTTTGCAGTTTTAAATTTTAGAATAACCAAGCATGAAGTAATGTTTATCAAAAAGAGATGACCACAATGTTACTTTAATTCTTAATTTCAAAAATATACAAAAACATTGTAGAACACATGATAGGTTATCTAGTGCATTTGATAAAGAAAAAGTAATATAGAATTAGCATTAGGATCCAATACTCATGAGAAGAAGTGTTATGGAAGATAATGATGTGCACATAAGTGTAAATTTGAGGAGAGTAAACAAATGTTTTAATCAAAAATACAAGTAATATGTAAAGTAAGAAGCACAATAAAACACAAATAAGATTACTTCCACACACTTTAATGCACAAAAAAATGTACAACTACCAAGGTGCTTTGCACACACAATGCTCATCAAGACTTATCAGGGCGCAAAGTAGTGCTTGGGGGATCACATATTTTATTTTGAATTTTGAGACTTGTGATCCGGTGTACTTAAGAGAAAGTGGTTTTTCTTATTTTTGAAAGAAAGAGTTGATTTGCACAAGACACTTATTCTTTCCAAGGTGCTCAACCTCACAATGCTCATTAAGACTTATCAGGAGGTTCAAGTAGTGCTTGGTGGAGTTATCTTTGTCATTTATTTTATAATTTTGTTTTGTACAAAGTTCTCCGAATACACTTGTTTTGCAAATCAATAGATTTTATGAGAAAACAATATAACCACTTTTCTTAATTTTTAAGAGTGCAAAAGAAGGAGTATAGGTAAGATACTTGTGCAATTTTAATTTATTTGTACTAATACAAAACATACACAAGCATTCTAAGATTAAATGCATATGTAGACAATGCCAAAAAAGGGTGAGTGAATAAATATCATTATCAAACATAAAGCATTTCTCATACTTAGAGGCATGCTAAGCTTGATCCTACACAACTTTTAAACTATAATTGATGCACATTTGAATAGATATATCAAAGCATGAAGAAGGACAATGTCCAAAGTAGTTTGAAGAGAAAAAATTGTAACATTGTAGAATTTCTAATTAGTAGATTAAATCATGCTTGATTTTACAAGAAAAAATCATAGAGTTTTTTTTTTTATAGTTTTAAAGTTTTATATTTTTGTATTTGATTTTAGCAAATAAAAGCAGATTTTTGTAATTTTTGCTTTTGTAATTTTTTGATTTTTGTAAAAAGATGAACTTTAAACAAAGGAAACAACAAAAGCAAACAAAGGAAAAACATATTTTTTGTAATTTGGTTTTCTATTTTTGTATTTGATTTTTCAAAAAGAAAAGAAAAACAGATGTGCAAAAGCCAAATAGGACATATAGATCAAAATATTTTTAGGAATTTTTAGAAATTTAAAACACACAGAAATTCGAAACTCGACGCTAGCGCTAGCGCGGGAAACAGTAAGTGATTTTTTAGGGTTTTGAAAATTTTGATACTTGAACTTGATTAGGTGTCCCATTAGTAGTTTCATGCTGAATTTACAGAATTTTTGGAAATGTTTTTGATGGTTAAAAATGAAGAAAATTGCATTAGTAAGCATGTTTTAACTTGAAAGATCTAGGACACCTAATTCAAGTCGTAATAATCAAAATCTTGCATCGGGAAGGGGTTTAGTAAATATGTCAGCAAGTTGAGAGTCCATCCCAATGAAGCTTACTTTTACATTCTCTTTCTTAATGTGATCCCTAATGAAATGATGACGAACGTAGATGTGTTTGGATCTAGAATGGTGTACGGGATTATATGTGAGGTCTATTGCACTTTTGTTGTCACATTTAAGATCTATGTTTTTGAGATGAAATCCAAAGTCCTCTAGTGTTTGGCTCATCCATAACGCTTGTGCACAGCAACTACCAAGTGCAATATATTCGGCCTCCGTGGTGGAGAGTGCAACCGAAG
Organism: Dactylorhiza incarnata; assembly: GCA_033032865.1. Taxonomy (NCBI): domain Eukaryota; kingdom Viridiplantae; phylum Streptophyta; class Magnoliopsida; order Asparagales; family Orchidaceae; genus Dactylorhiza; species Dactylorhiza incarnata. Next base: position 12,748,160 of record JAWHQI010000003.1, on the reverse strand, counting down.
ATTGTTTTCTACTAGACCAAGCAACTAAAGAGGGTCCTAAAAAGTGACACATACCGCTATTACTTTTTCTATCTAGTGAGCACCCGGCGTAGTCCGAATCGGAATATCCGTGGAGTGTGAAAGAGTCATTATGTGGGTACTATAATCCTAGTTTAGATGACCCTATTAGATAACGAAAAATACGTTTTACCGCTTTTAAATGAGATTCTTTTGGATCGGCTTAAAAGCGAGCACATAAACATACGGCAAACATTATATCTGGTCTAGATGCACTTAAATAAAGAAGAGAACCTATCATTCCTCTATATAGCGTTTGATCAAAAGAAATTCCAGATTCATCTTTTCCTAGTTTTAAAGAAGCACTCATAGGAGTAGAAGCTTGTTTAAGATTTTCAAATCCAAATCGTTTAAGCATATCGTGAACATATTTTGATTGACACAGAAAAATACCATCAGTTCTTTGTGAAATTTGTAAACCGAGAAAGTATGATAGTTCTCCTACAAGACTCATTTCAAATTCATTTTTCATTATTAAGACTACTTCATTACACAACTCTTCATTAGTGGCTCCAAAAATGATGTCACCAACATATATTTGTAGAATAATTAATTCATTATTTTTATGCTTAATGAAGAGTGTGTTGTATGCACTTCCCATAACATAACCGTGCTCTAACAAAAATGATGTAAGACGATCATACCAGGCACGGGGCGCTTGTTTTAAACCATAAAGCGCTTTTTCTAATTTGTAAACATGATTTGGAAATCTTTCAATTATGAAGCCGGGGGGTTGTTCTACATAAACTTCTTCTTTAATGAACCCGTTTAAAAAAGCACTTTTAACATCCATTTGAAATAATTTTATTCTTTTAAAACTCGCAAATGCCAAAAATATTCGTATAGATTCTAAGCGAGCTACGGGTGCAAAAGTTTCTTTAAAATCTATCCCCTCGATTTGTGAATAGCCTTGAGCAACTAAGCGTGCTTTATTTCTTACAATCCTAGATTCACCATCTAGCTTATTTTTAAAAATCCATTTTACGCCAATAATTGGATGATTAGATGGTCTTTCTACTAAATTCCAAACTTTATTTCTTTCAAATTGTCCTAACTCTTCATTCATTGCCAAAAACCAAAATTCGTCATTTAAAGCGGTGGAAACGCTTTTAGGTTCAATTTCAGACACAAAGCAAATATTTGAAAATGTTTCATGAAGAGAGGACCGAGTTCTTACCCCAGTAGAAGGTTCCCCAATGACTAGCTCCTTTGGATGATTTTTGGAGAAGTTTAGAATGCTTGGAGGTACATATTCATCTTCTTTTGACTTCTCCTCCTCTTCTTTGGACGGTTCTTCTTCGTCGTGCTCCAAGGATGGCAAAGGTTCATCATCGGTACCTGTAGGGAGCTTTTCTGCACATGAAACAAACTCATCAAATCTGACATTAATTGACTCTTCAACCTTGCTTGATCTTTTATAAAATATTCTATATGCTTTACTAGTTGAAGAATAACCAAGAAATATTCCTTCATCGCATTTTTCGTCAAATTTTCCTAAAGAATCTTTTGTATTAAGAATGAAGCATTTACATCCAAATACTCTAAAATACGATACGTTAGGTTTCTTTTGATAGTAGAGTTCATATGGTGTGAGAGTTAATGATGGGCGAAGCATAACTCTATTCATTACATAGCATGCAGTGCTTACAGCTTCTGCCCAAAAATACTTAGGTAATTTATATTCAGATAGCATTGTGCGTGCAAGTTCTTGTATTGTCCTATTTTTCCGTTCTACAACACCGTTTTGTTGAGGTGTGCGTGGAGCAGAGAACTCATGCTTAATACCTAACATGTCACAAAAAGATTTAAAATTTTCATTTTCAAATTCACCTCCATGATCTGAGCGAATGCATTTTATTTTTAAATCTAATTCATTTTGAATGCGAGTACATAATTTTGAAAATTCGCAAAACGCATCAGATTTGGAGGAGAGAAATAAAGTCCAACAATATCTAGAATAGTCATCTATGAGAACATAAGTGTATAATCTACCACCAAGTCTCGCAGTGTTAACGGGGCCAAAATGATCCATATGAATTAATTGCAGAGGTTTTGATGTAGAAATTTCGTTTTTGCTTTTAAAAGATGACTTAGTAAATTTGCATTTTTGGCATGGAGAGCATAGTGAAGATAAATTTCCATTTAACTTAGGCAATCTTTTAATCAATTCTCTTTTTGCTAGTTTTAAGATGAGCTTTGTACTAGCGTGGCCTAAGCATCTATGCCATAATTCTAATTCATCATTTTTCGTTATAAAACATTTTATAGAAGATTTAGAAAGATCATGAAATGAAACTATGTAGACATTATGAATTCTAGGTGCAGTTAATAACACATCTTTTGTTTTAGGATTAACAATCTTGCAAAGGTTAGTGGAAGATTCAAAAAGTACGTCTAAATCTTTATCACACAGTTGACTTATAGATATTAGGTTATGTTTTAATCCTTTCACATAAAGCACATTTGATATAAGAAAAGATGCGTTACCCATTGTACCAACTCCCATGATCCTTCCTTTACCGTTATCGCCAAACGTTACTATTCCTCCTTTCTTCTTTTCTAGGCTAAGAAATTTTGCTTTATTGCCCGTCATGTGTTTGGAGCAGCCTGAGTCCAAATACCACACGTCTTCTGTTTCCTTAGCCTTCCTGCAAATCTAGAAAGAGGATGAGAGTAAAGACCCAGATACCCAAGAGGTACCACCCATAGAGTAAGTGGATTTCTTAGGTACCCAGATTTGTTTTAATGATCGTTGATTTATTATATTCCTGCAAGAGCCAGACGTGTGTCCAAATTTAAGACAATTAGCACACGAAATAAAGGGGGTTGAGACCCTTTTCTGAGTTTCTATGTTGCCCTTGCTGGATGATGTTTGTACATAAGAAAAACTAGAAGAATTTTTAACTTTAGAGCTACCGTCGGCGTTAGTAGCTAGCGCCGGGCGGTAGTGTTCACTTTTATATCCGAGTCCGATTTTTCCAGACCCAAAGCATTGATTACCCAGAAGCATATCCAGGGATTTTTGACCAATCCCGAATTTGGTTATGGCTAAATTGAGATTTTGATTTTGTTTTTTAAGAGATGTATTTTCTTGAACAATCATAACACATTTGTTTTCAAATCCTTTTTTGTTCTTTTCAATTTGTAATATAGAAGTTTTCAATTTTCTCTCTAAGTCCCCTTTTTCTTTTGCAATGATTTTGTTTTGTGAAAGGGCATTAGAGAGAGAAACTTCAAGTTCTTTTATCATAAATAAAGAGTGGTCACATTCTTGACATGAAACTTTTCTTTTTTCAAGAGAGACTAATTTTTTTGTGAGCTTACGATTTTATTTTATAATAGATTCATTTTCATGATTTAATAAAACAAATTTATCATAAAGTTCTTCAAAGGTAGGAGGAGATACCTCAGTGTCGCTAAGAACACTGGTGTCGTCATCGTCGCTTTTGGCCATTAAGCACAAGTTTGCTTCCTCCTCGCTACTTGACTCAGAACCGTTTGACTCTTCAAAGGAAGAGTCATCCCAGTAGCGGCCTTCAGCACTTTCTTCTTTTCTTTTGCTTTCTTTTGTTCTTTCCGTTCCTTTTGGTATTTTGGGCACTGGCTCCGAATGTGCCCGGTTTTTCTGCAGTGATAGCATTCTGGAGGCGGCCTTTCTTCTTCGTCATCGCTTCCTTTTTCTTTCTTCGATGAAGAGGAGGATCCCTTTCGTCGAGTATCTTTTTGGAAGAATTTTCGGAATGTGTTCCTTCTCTCTGGATTTCTGATGAACTTCTTGAAATTCTTCACCAGGAGTCCTTCATCATCATCGTCCTCTTTGATGCACTCCTTCTTTGATGTCAGCGCCAACGCCTTTTCCTTCGGCTCCTTGTTGTATTCGTCATGTTGAATTTGTAGTTCTACCTCATGGGTTTTTAGATTCCCAATGAGATTCTCGATCTAGAGCGTTCTTAAGTTGTGCGACTCTGAGATGGCTGTCACCTTCGGATTGAACCTTGGAGGTAAGGAACGAAGAATTTTCCTCACCAAGTCCCCGTCGGAGTAGGTCTTTCCAAGCGCCTTTGATGCGTTGACAATCTTTGTGAAGCGAGTGTACATTGAGTTGATGTCCTCTTCCGTATCCATCCTGAATTTTTCGTATTCAGATTCCAGTTGAAACAGCTTGGCATCTTTCACCTGCGATGTACCTTCGTGAGTAACTTCCAATTGATTTCAAATATCATAAGCAGTTGTGCATGCAGAAATTCTATTAAACTCAGTCCTATTTAAAGTGCAATATAAAAGCGTTCATTGCTTTAGCATTATTTTTACACCTTAGTTTATCGTTGTCATCCCATTTATCTTTAGGTTTTGCTAATGTCGCCTCTCCTACTACAGTTGTAGGCGGAGAGTACCGTACTTCTACCATGTTCCATACTTCTACATCCATGGTCATAAGAAAACACATCATTCAATTTTTCCAGTAGTTAAAATCTGACCCAGTAAAGAGAGGTGGTCGACTAACCCCTTGACCCTCAGGAAAAGCGAGATCATGAGATGCCATTGTTCCCGGTTGTTAAGCCGATTGGAACAAAACCGCTCTGATACCACTTGTTGGATCGGTCGGCGCCCTTAGAGGGGGGTGAATAAGGGTTTTCAAAAACTTTAGATTTTATTTAGAAAAACTTTGGAATATTGCAATATTAAAACAAGAAGACAAGTAAAACAAAAAGAGAGACAAGCTTTATTGATATTAAATAAGTTTTACAAAACTTGATCTCAATGTCGCTAGAGATCGGAGGCGAATAATAAAAGCTCTTTTCGTTTTCTATCCCGACTCGCTTCCCCACGAACCGGTGGCCCTAGCCTCCTCCTTCCCGGATTCGGCCTCAAGCCGCTCTAGCCAATCCTTCCCCGGATGTGGCCTCGAGCACCCCCTAGACCTAACCTAGATCTAGTCGCCAACACGAGGCAATTTTCAGCCATAAGTCCTACCCCAGACCTAGTCGCCAACACGAGGCGATTTCACTACCGTTTACAAAGAAAGATAAATAAAATAATAAAAACTTCCCTTAAGATGAACTTCTGATTATGGAGGCGAAGATCCGCTGTAGAATCAACGTTTGTCGAAGCGGACTTCGTTTGGCTTCGGCGTGATGGAATCCTCCTTCAGAAGTTGGCAGAGCTTCGCCGGGACCTCAAATTTCGGCCAAGATAGGCCTCTGGAATTCTAGTACTCTCTCTCTGAGGTGTATGCAATTGGTGTACGAAAACAAGAGGAGAGGGGGTTCTTTTATAGCCCAAGCGCTACCGCCGGCGCTAGCGCTAGCCCGGATTAGGAAACGTTTTGCGCGGCAGGATCTTCAATCCGCGGCAACATATTGCTCCATGCCTCTTGTGCGCCATGCTACCGCCAGCGCTAGTAGCTAACGCCGGGCGCTAGCTCCTTCTAAAAACGATGCCGGAATCGCGCAGATCAACGCTAGCGCCGGGCGCTATCGCTACCGCCGGCGCTAGTGAGCCTCTTCGAATTTTGGCCTCAATTTTGGGGGCAGACATCATGAGTACTCCTTGAGTCATGTGGACTATGCTAACCTGCACACTTGAACACACAAGATCAAATACACATAGGATTTGTTATTCTCAAACCTAGGAGATGCGGAAGACCGTGTTCCAACAAAACTTACTGGCCCTCTAATCCTCACCCTCACCTGAGTCAACGTACTACCGTCGGTGACACGACTGGCCTAGTACCGAAGACTCGCCACTAATTGCATAAGAAACAAATGTTAACAAGCCCACCCGAGCTTCCGGCTTAGGGACTATCACACAAGTTGAACCACTTCCCTAAGGAGATCCATACTAGTTGCTGATCTAATTAGTCTACTCTTGCCTACGATTTAGTTAGTGATATATTTAGGGTGAATCTTGGACTTCCCGCGGTGTACTCCGTAAGGGGCCCCTAACGGTACTACAGATCAATGGGCTCAACCCCACTATCCTCCTCAAGACAATTACTTTAGTTGGTGTTTAACGTTTGGTTCACCCTCATCATTTCATATACTTAGAATGACTTAGCTCAACACCCGTCTGACCCAATTGGGTTGGACGTACCTCCATTCCTCCTACATTAACTCTAGCACAACCTCACAACTAACCCTAGGATTGACCCTCCTTGAATCATGGTGTACTATAACTCATTTACTGATTGGATATAACTCCTAAACACTACTTAGGGGTCTGAATTGTCTAAAACTCAAAATTCTGTTTTTACTAAACGCAGACCACAAAGTTGAACTATCCAACAACCCCATAAGGGAATCCTTCTAAAAACTCATCACCAAGGTCTATAATAATTATCCTAGGCTCCCACTGACCTTAATAAGGTATGTTCCAATTTTCATAATTTTCCATATTAAATTGGTATTTAATATAATTTAAAGTAGTTAAGGCCTTAAGTCATATTACACATGATCTACCCTCAAAATGATTCCTCATGCTACATGAAAATTATCAGTAAGGTAATATCCCATATCAAGGTGGTTCACTGAGTCCCATGACCCTAGGGTGTGATTTGGCCTACTAAATCATCATTGTTGTATAATTACCAAATTGCCACTATAATTAGGAAAAATAGTATTTCACATCTGAAAATTCTACAAAAATTACCAAGTATCCATATGGGGACCTAGAGTCCTCTTCCAAATTATGGTATGATTACCATGTGATTTTATATTTTAAAATGATTAAACATCCAAAGGTAGCAATTACCAATTTCTACATGAGGTACTTGAATTATAAATCTACAAGCTTCCAAACAATTATCATGGGCATATATTAACCTAAAACTACAGTTAACCAAGTATCATAATATTGCCCCATGATTTGATATTTTAAAATGATTTAATACTCAAGTCTTGTAAATTCCAATGTCTACATGAGGTACATGAAATATAAATCTACAAGCTTCCAAACAATTATCATGGGCATATATTAACATAAAACTACAGTTAACCAAGTATCATAACATTGCCCCATGATTTGATATTTTAAAATGATTTAATACTCAAGTCTTGTAAATTCCAATTTCTACATGAGGTACATGAAATATAAATCTACAAGATTCCAAACAATTATCATGGGCATATATTAACATAAAACTACAGTTAACCAAGTATCATAACATTGCCCCATGATTTGATATTTTAAAATGATTTAATACTCAAGTCTTGTAAATTCCAATTTCTACATGAGGTACATGAAATATAAATCTACAAGCTTCCAAACAATTATCATGGGCATATATTAACATAAAACTACAGTTAACCAAGTATCATAATTTTGCCCCATGATTTGACATTTTTCAAAATTAAATTCCCTTAAGCTAGCAAGCACTTAAAATTTCCTATACAAGGAATAACACTTCCATAACTCATGACAAAATTACCATAGCCTTATTTCACCCTATTTCAGCCACTGATAGTATATCAAAGTCATACAAGGTCATATGACCATGCATTTCATGTTATTAAGGAATGGGTGGTAATTTCATTTATTAGGAGGAAAATTACTTAAATGCCTCTAAAAATTCACATTAAATTATCTAAGACATTTTATGCCCTTACAAACATATCTACAAAGTTCTGAGCCAAGGCTTGAACATTTGGTCCTATGTCCTTCACAAATCTCAACTATGCACCCTTAAGGGTTTACCCTTAGGGTTTTAGGTCACACCACCCTAAGGGCTCCAAATGGACCATTAGGGTGTGACACAAGCATTTGTATATCCATACCTACATACCATCATGATGGGAGGAGTCTAATACACTCTACTCCTCAAAATGACCTAAACCCTAATTTGACCCTTAAAGGCCCTCATTAGGGTTTCCAATTTTCCATATCAAATCATCTCCAAATGGAGTGAAATTTTAGGTAGGCACTACTCATGTACAAATGAGTATGCCACCAAAGTTTGGTGTCATTTGGACATCATATGCTCCAAATATCAACTTAATTTAAATATTCTAACTACCACAAAAAACCTAGGTAAAAGTGTCCACCAAGGGTTGTCCCTTTGGCAGAGGGTGCCCCTAGGGTATACCAACCCATGGTTAAAAGCACAGCTCCAAAGCTTGAAGGGTTTTACCTTGGTAATTTTTCTAATGGACTAACCTAGTGTAGGACCAGTCCTAGTAAAACAGCTCCCTAGGGGGTTGTAGGTTACCAAATGACCCAAACTCAAGGCAAAATGAAATTTAAGACCAAGGCCTACAACTTTCATGTTGGGCACTTTTTCTGAATCAGCCATTAAGTGGCCATAATTTCTATTTGAAGTTGACTGAATATTAGAGCCAGAAATTCATATACATTGAATTAATAAACTAAAGGAAAATGATGGCCGCACGAATCTTACAGCAGATCTGGTGGCAGCGGCATCATCGTCCTCCTCCAGCCAACGGCTGTGATTCAACCGCGCTGGGCGATATTGCAAGGGGGATTACCGGCGATCCAGCCACCACCACTACCGGCCAACACCACCGACACCTTCGTGGTGGTCGGGGCTATCATCCACCGGCGACTGGTGGCCAGTGGTGGCGGTTTCCGGCGATCCCAGGGGTCTCGTTTTGCGGCGAAATCCTTGGATTTCAAAGGTATATCCGGGCTCAATTGAGCCCGATCCCTCCTCGTTTATTGATGGGAAGCTAGCATGGGGGAGGGGAGGAGAAACGAACCACTATCGGCGCGTGGCGGCGGCTCCGGCGGCGGTTTGCCATGGAAAAGCTTAGCTCCAGCGACCCCGCTCCCGATCTCATTTCCTCAGCTAAAGCTCTGCTCCAAGGGGTGTTCCCGTCTGCTCTCGACCTCCTGAAGCTTGTGGTGTGGTTGGATTGGGATGAAGAGGCCTCTAAAGGTGGTTTTGAATTGGAGCCACCTCGATTGTCTCATGGCTGCCACCCTCCTGCACCAGCTGGCTCCTTGCTTCCACCTGGGTCAAGCCCAGACCCACAGCAATCAGGGAAGGGCCCAAGGCTGATTGGAGTAGGAGTGTGGAGGAGGGGGTGATTGCTTTTCCTTTTGCTTTATACTTTATGTTTTTTGATCAACTTTTGGTCCCCCCTTCCATTTGATTAATCAAGCTCCATGTTAGGGTTCAGTCTAGGGATGATGGGCATGCCTTAGGTCCAAGTATAATTGGCTAGATGATGGGGGTTGGGTTCCATTCAATTTGGGCCATAAATTCACCTTTAATGGGCTATGTTGACCATGGTTGACTTTGGTCAACCATGGTGAGTGGGTTGACCCCACTTGGGGGTCATGGGACCCTTAACCTCACCCAACATGGGTTGGTCCATGGTGGGGCTCCATTTGGTTTAATTTAGCCTTAAGGTGTGATTTTGACCTAAATTAAGCTAGAGTTGACTTTGGCCAAATTGGTCAAATGGTTGACCAAGTGATGGGGCTTTTAGGTCCAGTGAGTTCCTTAAAGTGTTTAGAGTGTGGTGGTGAGGTCAATTTGAACATGAAGAGTCAATTGAACCCTAATTGACTTAGTTTGGTTAATGTTGACCTATTGTTGACTTTGGTCAATTTCATGCAATTAGGTCCCACCCAAGTGCAATTCTCAAGATAATGGTCTTCCTTAGTGGTTAGGGTGGTATAGGGGAGGTCAATTTGGTGAATTGAGGGTCAATTGGCCTAAGGGAGTGGTATTGGCTTAAGTTGATTTTGTGCCCTTTGGTGTGCACTTAGCACACTCCACTTGGTCCAAGGGCCTTAGTGGCTACTCAGCACACCACCCCTGCCCTAATACCAACTAGGGGTCTAGAAGGATTGGGGATGTTACATCATCTGCCACCTCTACCCCCTTGGTTTTGTCCTTATAAATAGGCATGAAGGAGGAGGGATAAGACATCCACTTCTCTCCAATCTCAAGCATTGAAAGAGTTTCTATAGAGACCTTTGTGGCAATCATCTTAGTTTAGAGAGAGCTTTCGGACGTCTCTTTGACGTTGACAGGGAATACTTCGCCTACACGGATTGAATCTGGAGCAGACTTGGGCAAAGATTCGAAGAGGCATCTTGGAGAGGATTTGTGTAATCTGTCTCGTTCGCCACTGTCGGTAACTTGTAATTTTTCAGCTATCGTTTACTGTGTAATATTGTGTGGTGCGAAGTTGGTGAAGATCCTGTGTGGATCGAGGAGGGAAAGCCTTGTAATTACCTATTTGTTTCATATATCTTTAGTGGCGGCTTTCCGGGTTGGACTCTGATCGTCCCGTGGTTTTTACCCTATTGAGTTTCCACGTTAAATCTCTGTGTCACTTTTATTGTTCTTATTTTGAGCTGTGTTTTGGTTGTGTATCAGCATACCGCTAAGCGGTTGTGTAGGTAGTTGCTCGAACTAATTTGCAGGTGCTCTGATCGGACTTGTGCGCTCTCTGGCCCAACAAACATTTCTAGCCCAAAGCTCGCGATGAGTGTTCGAGTGTTCATGATCGCTTGTGTTTGAGCACCCATGTATCATCCTTAACATCTCACAAATTAAGGGTTGCGCACCAGGCGAGGGCGGTCGACTTTCCATTGTTGGTTAATTCTTAGGGGCATGCCCCTGCTTTAGTTTTGTGGGGTCTCCTTGTTGTGACCGCCTAGTTGTTGTCCCCAGCAGCTCATCTTTTCATAAAAAAAATCTCACAAATTAAAATATTTCATGGCATAAATAACAGTCATATAGTTATGATATCTCAATTTTTACAAATATTAATCATGTACATGAGTATTGTTCAATGACAACATTGTTAAAGGCAAATCAAAAATGAATATCCGCACACCATTAATAACAACAAACCATACTTTTTGGAAATTACTCGATGCAAACAACTCTGTTAACGACAAACCAATATTGTTAACAACAAATCAAATTTAAAATTAGAAAATTTGTCATTATTTTCCAATCATTGAGAGGGTTTTAAGGATAGTTGGTAATCAAAGTGACCAAAAGGAAAAAAGAAAGTAAATGGTGAGTTCTTGCGTCTATAAAGACATAAAAGATTGATCACCTAGTTTTGCTTTTTGAATAACCAAGGTCTGATCCAAGGAAGGAATAAAAATTCTGATTTCAGCATTCATGCTTTAACCACAGAAGTAAACTGGCAATCTCAATTTATGTATGAGTAAAGTCTGATCATTAAATTTTCTGCACAATTATTATTTTTATTTTCTAACACTATAGTCTCTAAGAGCCTTTTGTTATGCTATATTACCCTTTGAAAATTTATGAAGATAAGAACACGATTATCTACATCTTATAGCACTTCTTTGTCGATCAATATTTATTGTGCATGCATATACTGAATAAACAAATCATTATATAATGTGAGAAGGTTTCGACTAAGCGCAAGAGGGAATCAGGGTGGGTTTTCGGCGCTGACGTGCGGCTTATGGTTTGCCCGTAGAAAATTTTATGAACTAATTTTAGATGAGAATTTTAAGTTATGTTGGTGAGCGGATAACAGTTTTTTGGTTTGCCTTTAAAAAAATCGGAACTAATTTAAAACGGGGTTTTAATTAAGTTATTGTGATGTGCGGATAGCCCTTTAATATATAAAATAAAACTTTACGTCATTACACCTGCCTTCGTAAATAATCATCACATATAGATGATGTTCGAGTTCTTTGTCTGTGCCAATCAATGGGGCAAATTTTGAAAGAGCTCTTGTTGCCTTTTGAATGGATGCAAAGTTGAGAAAACTCGTCGCGATTGCACCCGCATAGATTGTTTATACCTGTAAATCATTTTCAGTAATCAAGTCTCGCACTGGTCCTTTATTTACTGCTTTCTGTACTTTCAATTCTCCAGTCTCGTACTGGTCCTGATATTTTGGCCCCTGCTTCCGGCCTTTCTTTCTGCTTATGTTGCACTTTATTTATATTTTAGTGCTAACTGCAGTCCTACGCTGGCAAGTGGTGCTTCTCCTCCTTTCGTTGAGGCCTTAGTTGGGGAAAACCTGGAGTTGAGTCCCTCCTCCTAAGTTAGCCCCAAATAAGGAGCCCTCCTACCGCCAAGCCTCCCGGTCAAGAGTCGAGTGACCGGTCGAGTAAGAATGTCACGTCAAGTATTAAAGCGCTTGCTCTGTGTTTAAGCTTTTGAAGATTGTTTTGGAAGTGGCGGGTCGGTCACTCCCGCAGACCGTTCGTACCGGTGCGGGTGGGTTGACGACTCATGGCGATAGGGAGATGTGCACAGTGGGTTATCACCACTCCGAACCCGCAGTTTTGCCTCCGCTGGTTGGCCTAAATCTCGAAATCGCCGGATGTCGCTCACATCCAGTTAGCACACCAAGTTGTGCGGGAGGGCCTGAGTGATACGGTACGACTACATTCAGAAATGGCAGGACTGGCCACTGTCACCGACGGTCATATCGGTGAGGCCCGCGGGGTTCGCAACCCCGCTTGAAGCAAAGCGGTCCAAACTGTGTCGACACAGAGTTTTTGTGTGTAGAGGTTTGAATACCTGAGTGCGGGTAAGCGCGAGATAGTATTGTTTGTCGTTTCGTACCGCACGTTTATGTCACCTTGTGGAAATTATGGTTGGTAGGCATTGTAGATATATATACGTATATATGTTTTACCTGCTGCTAACCCTCTACCTTGCTTCGGCTATTTATTCATGTCCTTTAGCCCGCCCCCAGGATACGGATCCGGGGAGGGGATGTGTTTTCTACTTAGTTCTGTGACTAACGGTTATTCTTATAATCAATCACAGGAGACGGGACAGCGTGAAGCCCCCGCACCGCAGGATAAGTTACCGGCCTTAGAGATGACCCGATCGGATACTCCAGCCTCGCCCCTGTCTTCCGCGACGTGAGTCCTAGAGTATAGGACTAGCTTAAGAGCATTTCGTTATAGTTATATGTAGCCTCCAAGGCAGATGTTGTAAACAATAGGCTTCGGCCTTTTTCCTTTATATAAATATAAGTTGTGTGCTTAGTTTCCTAATTCTAATGTTTCCGCTATGTGAATCTGATGTGTTGTTGTAATTCGTGTGTCTGACAAGGCGACCACTCAGTGCTTGAGAGGGTGGGCCGTTGCCACCCGGGAAGCGCTAGTGGCCGTCCTTGGGCAGTAAGATCCCCCCTCCCTGAACCCGGTTCAGTTTTGGGGAGGGGGGGGTCTTACACCTTTGTGGCAATCGTCCTAGCTTGGAGAGAGCTTTCAGACATCTCTTTGACGTTGACGAGGAATACTTCGCCTACACGGATTGAATTTGGAGCAGACTTGGGCAAAGATTCGAAGAGGCATCTTGGAGAGGATTTGTGTAATCTGTCTCGCTCGCCACTATCGGTAACTTGTAATTTTTCTGCTATCGTTTATTGTGTAATATTATGTGGTGTGAAGTTGGTGAGGATCTTGTGTGGATCGGTGAGGGAAAGCCTTGTAATTGCCTATTTGTTTCATACATCTTTAGTGACGGCTTTGCGGGTTGGACTCTGATCATCCCGTGGTTTTTACCATATTGAGTTTCCACGTTAAATCTCTGTGTCACTTTTATTGTTGTTATTTTGTGCTGTGTTTTCATTGTGTATCGGCATACCGCTAAGCGGTCGTGCAGGTACTTGCTCTAACTAATTTGCAGATGTTCTGATCGGGCTTGTGCGCTCTCTAGCTCAACAAATATTTCTAGCCCAAAGCTCGCAACGAGTGTTCGAGTGTTCATGATCGCTTATGTTTGAGCACCCATGTATCAGCCTTAACATCTCACAAATTAAGGGTTGCGCACCAGGCGAGGGCGGTCGGCTTCCATTGTTGGTTAATTCTTAGGGGGCCCCCCTGCTTTAGTTTTGTGGGGTCTCCTAGTTGTGACCGCCTAGTTGTTGTCCCCCAGCAACTCATCTTTTCATAACAAAAATCTCACAAATTAAAATATTTCATGCGCGTATAAAAAAAACAGTCATATAGTTATGATATCTCAATTTTTACAAATATTTGTCATAGACATGATTATTGTTCAATGACAACATTGTTAAATGTTCAATGACAACATTGTTAAAGGCAAATCAAAAATGGATATCCGCACACCATTAATAAAAGCAACCCATACTTTTTGGAAATTACTCGGTGCAAAGAAGACAAACCAATATTCTTAACAGCAAATCGAATTTAAAATTAGAAAGTTGGTCATTATTTTCCAACCATTGAGAGGGTTTTAAGGATAGTTGCTAATCAAAGTAACCAAAAGGAAAAAAAAGTAAATGGTGAGTTCTTGCGTCTATAAAGACATAAAAGATTGATCACTTAGTTTTGCCTTTTGAATAACCAAGGTCTGATCCAGGAAGGAATAAAAATTCTGATTTCAGCATTCATGCTTTAACCACAGAAGTAAACTGGCAATATCAATTTATGTATGAGTAAAGTCTGATCATTAAATTTTCGGCACAATTATTATTTTTATTTTCTAACACTATAGTCTTTAAGAGCCTTTTGTTATGTTATGTTACCCTTTGAAAATTTCTGAAGATAAGAACACGATTATATACATCTTATAGCACTTCTTTGTCGATCAATATTTATTGTGCATGCATATACTGAATAAACAAATCATTATATAATGTGAGAAGGTTTCGACTAAGCACAAGAGGGAATCAGGGTGGGTTTTCGGGGCTGACGTGCGGCTTATGGTTTGCCCGTAGAAAATTTTATGAACTAATTTTAGATGAGAATTTTAAGTTATGTTGGTGAGCGGATAACAGTTTTTTTATCGAAACTAATTTAAAACGGGGCTGTAAGTTATGTTGGTGTGCGGATAGCCCTTTAATATATAAAATAAAACTTGACGTCATTACACCTGCCTTCATAAACAATCATCACATATTTATCACATATACATGATGTTCGAGTTCTTTGTCTGTGCCAATCAATGGGGCAAATTTTGAAAGAGCTCTTGTTGCCTTTTGAATGGATGCAAAGTTGAGAAAACTCGCCGCGATTGCACCCGCATAGATTGTTTATACCTGTAAATCATGTAAATTTCTCCTCCATATAATGGGTGTAATTAACAACCACAACCATATTTCTTCGAGGAAAAAAAGACAACTCTGCACATTATTTGGTGAAACATTCGTCCTTTCAATTTTATCCTTTCTTTCCTAAAACTTTTGTTTAATGAAGTTTAATTTGTGTATTTTATTTTCTTACTTTTGCTTCCCACACTTAACCCAATAACTATAGATACAAAACTATAATTTTAGCACACTTAAGTGACCCTAAACCCACACTTCTACCTTTCTGCTTTCCCATACAAACTTCTTCCTTTCTTGCGGAATCGGGGGAATAAAGTGCACTCGCTGCACTTTACGGTACAAACTTCTTCCTTTCTTGCACTTCATTCTCCGCGTCAGGTTGCCCTCCTCGTTCCACTATTTTTCATGTATACGTCTTATGCTATATTGTGATTGTTTTATTTCGTCGCTATTGTGACTGACAATAGTATAATCTCCACAGGGATCCCATGCAATTCCGATGTGCATCTACATGATATGTTAAAGAAATCTAACAATTTGGACTGTTTTTTTACTTTCCAATTTTACCCCCTTATCACTTCCTCCTGATACATATTTATGCTCCGTTTGGCGTGCCTTTTTTTTTTTTGCTCCAGCGAGTTTGGACAAAAATGCCACAATCATAGATTGTATGTTGGGCATGACAACGGCCACCAAGAAAAGAAAACTAATATTGAACATAAAAGTGGATGAAATTTCTTAGATGAGGTTCGGCGTTCACGCACTAGGGTTCATAACCAACATTGTGCCAAATGGAGTCTTGCGCATAACTATTTTACAATAGTTACTTATAAAATGTATACTTAAGAAGAAACGAGCAACATGGGTAAATCCTTTATGTGTGTGTATTTTGAGTTTTGTGAGCGAGTTTTGCTGTGACTTATAACATGAACTTCCGCAGCAGAGCATCCGCTCAATCTCGTTTTTAATATGCCTTCCTTAGATATTTTGACCGTTGAGAACACGTTTTTAGCATCAATTCCTAATATTTTTACAGTTGAGAACACTACTACGTACTGCGTGTAATTACCATGAATTTCTAAGATTTTTACAGAGTAAAGTTCTACAATCTACATCAAACTTCAGATGTAAACTAAACATGCAACTCTCTAACTTTCCGCTGCTCCAAAACAGCATGCAGCAGCCCAATCAACTTCGAGGGCTTTATGGAAACTCAAATCAAGAGCAAAATCACAGGAAGAGCTCTATACAAATAAGTAATAGGAAGAGAGTTACATGTAATAAGTTTCTTCGGGCGATGTGGTCCTCTTTAGTGCCCTGCTGGAAAAATCCTTCTTGGGTGTAGTCTTCCCAGGCCTCCTCAGATTCTTCTTCTGAGCTATTTTGAAACTATGGAGAGTTTGTTCTCCCCTCTTCTGCTTCGCGGAGACGATCTCAGCAAGAGTTTTCTGAAACCCTTCCTTTGCTATGGCATAAAATTCTGCAGAAGACGCCCCTTCTTTAGCGCACCTAACAGCCTCGTGGCAGAGATCATTATACCTCGCAGCCGAAGGCTCCTCGCATTTCGCTCGAATCTCGAACCCAAATTCTTCGGATATAGAAGACCCCCTGGCGTGTTTCGTCCATCGCTTCAAGATGTAATCTTTCGGGATTGTTCGAATACCGACTATTATAAAGACTCTCAGGGCATGCCGGCACAAGATCCCCGAGACCTCGAACATACAGCAGCTGCAATGCGCTTTATTTTCAGAAGCATTGACCATGACAGTGTATGTTCCCTCCCCATCCTCATCATTTCTTGATACCTGATACTTGCTGGGAATCCCATCCTCCACTTTGTCCACGTGGTAACCCAAGGATTCGACGAATTCTTCCTGAAACCGGTCGAATATAGTCCTCGTGTAGATATTCGCCGCCTGCTTCTCCATCGGAGATGCGGTCCTGAGGAACGGTTTCTCGAACATGGTAATATATTCCGCCTGAGCATCCTTTTCGCAGTTACTCGAGAGTGCCTGCTCAAGCTGCCTCACCGCCAGTCTCAACGAGGTTTTCGAAGTGAAATACTTCTCTATAACCTTATCAAAGGTTTGCGATCTCTGCAGCGGGGAGATCTGCACGCAGAATGTGTCTCTCAAATACATGGGAACCCACTTATTACGAATGGAGTACAGAGAATGCAGATAGGCATTATCGCTCAAATCGTATTTTTCGAGCAAGCCGCCCCAGCTAGCTTCAAAAGACTCGTTCGTTCTGGACTCGTCGATGCATCTCGTCAATTCCTCCTCGAATGCTGGATGGCTCGAGCATAACTCGGACAATTCGTCCAGGATTGTGCTCACAACGTGCCTCCTGCAGAATATATGCTTAGTGTTTGGGAAAACCCTTGCAGCAGCAGCCGCCATGGCCCAATTCAAGCTGGTGATCAATGAGACGGGATGGCGGGAAAACATTGCAGCAAGCCACTGCTCGAACAGCCAGACGAATGAGGTCTCCGAATCGTCCACGAGAAATGCGCACCCGAAGACGGCGGGTTGAAGGTGATGGCTGACACCGGTGAACAGAACCAGAGGGATGAAATCTTTATCGTTCTTGTAAGTCGTATCAAAAGTTACAGCATCTCCATAGTAGTGGTATGCCATCCGAGCTTTAGCATCCGCCCAGAGCATATTGGTCATGAAGTTATTATGCTCATATTGCACAGCGTAGAAGAATGCCGGGTTATCTGCTTGAGTTTTCTTGAAGTGTTCTAAGAGATTGTTGGCATCATCTGGCCCCAAGTCATTGTATCGAATCTCGCGGGCAAAATTCTGCAGATCCTGGCCATTCAAGAGAAGATTGCGGGTATCTGAGAAGTTTTTGGCAATGACAAGAATCTCCCCTTGGGAACGAACGCACCGCACCTTGCTAGGCGGAGATGGAGCGAGCTCGTGAGTATGCTCCAGTTCGAGCTTGGAAACCATCCAAATATCGCCCTCCTTGCGAACAATCTCAAACAATGCGTTGCAGCCTTCTTTGGATGGGTCTTGAATCAATCCCTTTCTTCCGTCATCGCCATTTTCTTCTCTTCCGGAGTGGTATCTGTGCTTCGAGCAGACAAGCTTCAACATCTTGAGGGATTCGTCGTGCAGCGAGCGGCGGGACTGCCTCACGCGAGCTTCAAATCCCACACGGCTGGCGTACGCATAATAGAATGTCTTCGCCATCTCGAGAGAATCGAATTCCATCCCAATGAATGGAAGTAACTCATCATCCCCTTCAGTGGCAATGTAATGCACCTTGCTAGGCAGTCCCACTTCGTGATTATGCTCCTTGATAAGCTTTGTCACCAGCCATTTCTCATCGCCTCTTCGAATCACCTCGAGCATGGCTTTGCAACCTTCTCTTATGGACGCCGCCCTCTTCCTCGTCTTCTTCCCGACAATGATGCGCTTCTCTCTGCTGAAGCCTTCTTTGGAGCAGACGAATCGAAGCATGATGACGGATTCGTTGCATTTCGATCTGCGAGACCTCGCGATTCGAACCGAGAACCCAATTTTCCCGGCGTAGGCAATGTAGAAGGTTTTCGCAGCATCGCCGGAATCAAATTCCATTCCCACATATGGATCTATCCTGGGGTCAACTTCTACGGAGCAGATCTCCCTTCGGATAGGCTGCTCGGCGAATGACATGTGCTGCCCAATTTGCTGCTCATGGTGATGAATTGAGTGTTCATGCTCCACGACCACGTGTGGACTGACACTAAAAGACGCCCAGAAATTGATGTTGTCGTCCAGTTCTACATGGCCTTCCATCAGTCCATTGGTAGTGCTCGCATGGCCATCCATCATTCTGGATAATTCAAAATTGCAACCACAGAGCTTCAGTTACCACTCTCTACTCATCCCGCAATTCATTTTACAATAAGACGAATAAAAATTTCTTGCCATGGAGTCATGGGCTACTGAAAACAGGCGGAATTAGGTTTACGGATCAGTTCACTCAACATGCTTTTACTGAACATAAAGCTTCCAATCAATCAAGGTGGAATCCTTTTGAAACGATGTTAGAAGATGATAAATCCAAGCAATTAGCAAAAAGAATATAAAGTAGAAGTGCGAAAAAACGTAATCGGAGAAAGGGGCGAATTAGGGTTTAGAGGGAGCGGAAAGAGAGAGAGAGAAGACGAGGAGTTGGCGACTTACCGGATTGGCGGTGACCGGCTCAGAGCTCGCACAGCTCCTGTAGGTTACGGTGCTTCTCCTCGCCGCAGATCCCGTGCCGCCGCACGGATCGGCGCCCTCCTCTTTGGCGTCACGATACTCTAAAGCTTACCGCACTGCAGCGCAAACCCTGGGAAAATTGGGCGTTGAAATAATGCTCCAAAACCCCTCAGAATTGCCGTTATTATTTTAGTTCACACCATTTGGAGAACCACAGCCACCAGAAATCAGTGTAGCATGTACATAGGATGTTCCAGACATTTGGAAATTTATTTGTGGAGTTCTACAACTCCAAACAACTTAAATTTTTGTGCATGCACGAGACATGCCCTATTTCACCTCTGGTAAAAATTTGAGAATTTTTAAAATTAATTTTTTCTAAAGTTTATTTGAAAATTCAATTAAGCTTGCATTTGATAATTATGGAGGCTAATGACTCCTAATCACCTCAAATTTGGGCTGAGGGCATAACCTTATCATGATACAGGTCTGGTAAAAATAATAGACCAAAATGACATGTGCATGTTTGGAAATTACCCTATGCATGTAGGTGTAGTGTATGAGAAATGGGGTGCATATAGCACCCAAGTGATTTTAGTGAATTTTGGAGCTCTATGTACAACCCTCATATTTGCCGAGCTGGTGTTGTAACACCCCAAATTTACTTCTCGAGAAATCTGTTATACTTCTCGAGAAATCAAAAGGAATTATAGTCTCTCGAGAAATTAAAAAGGGCAAGGATTTTACTTCTCGGAAGATAAATCTAAAGTCAGGATTTATACTTCTCGAGAAATCCATAGGAGAAAG
The DNA here is from genome assembly GCA_033032865.1 of Dactylorhiza incarnata. Taxonomy (NCBI): domain Eukaryota; kingdom Viridiplantae; phylum Streptophyta; class Magnoliopsida; order Asparagales; family Orchidaceae; genus Dactylorhiza; species Dactylorhiza incarnata. Next base: position 12,728,101 of record JAWHQI010000003.1, on the reverse strand, counting down.
TTAAGCTTCTCGAGAGATTAAATAAGCAGAGAAATATACTTCTCGAGAAATTGAAAGGGCAGGAAGTCATTCGTCGAACGCAACTCATTAGCCGTTCGTCGAACGCAGCATTTCAACCGTTCGTCGAACGCAGGTTTATTAGCTGTTCGTCGAACGCAGCTTTACTGTCATTCGTCGAACGCAGTTTATTAGCCATTCGTCGAACGCAGGTTTATAGCTGTTCGTCGAACGCATCTTTATAGCATTCGTCGAACGCAGCTTTACTGCCATTCGTCGAACGCAGTCTTAAAGCTGTTTGTCGAACGCAGTTACAGTTCGGCGATTTGCGAAATAACAGACCCGTGACTTCTTGATCATAGCCGTCGGATCCAGGGCTTTAAATCCAAGGGCTGTGATTTATTTCTAGGTTATCTTAGGGTTTGTCCAGAGGGGTATATATATCCTCTTTAGCTTATAATCTTTGTCTTCTTCAAGCGTTAAAAAGACGGAAGTCGAGAAAAAACAACGACAGCGAGAAAGAAGATCGAGGCTTCTTCTGTCATTGTCGGAGCTTCGGAGCTCCGAATCGCGAGCCATTTTCAAATCTGGAAAGAGCAGCTCATTGCGGTTCTTTCTATCAGAGTGAAATCTCAGATCTATGGCGGGGAAGAAAGCTCCAAGGGTAACGATCGTTCCTCCCGGTCTTAAGACGTGTTTTGTCCTCTCATTCCTTTTTCTATGCTTGCATGAGGAATCCCTTTCACCAAATGGGTGAAGTGTAGGATTTCCTCTAGTTCTTCAGAACTCCGGGTCGATTGTGTCCGTCCCCGGCATATTGCATTTAGAAATTCGGTAGTCGTGCGGATTTAGGCATTTTGTGTGAAGCCTATTCGTGGACGTGAGCCCGGATCGGTGATGCTTGGATTGCGACGTTGCATTTAGGTTAAGCCTAGAATGCGTGCCGGAGAATGTCTCCGTGAGATTTTCTATCGTGTTGCGGGACTTGAGTTTTAGGTGCATTTTGAGAGCCTAACGGAAGCCCCTTGCTTGGGTGGTTGAATGCAAACCTTCACCACTAGAATTGAAGAGGAGTGGTCTTGTACCTCCTTCTTGTTTGTTATTTGCGAAGTCTAAGTCCACATGAAAGGATTGGATGCGTAGCTTAATTATGTGGGCACTTGTTGTGCTAAACCCTTACGGGCCGAGGTGAAGTCGTACCCGTGTCGTGCGGTAGATCGCGACGGTTAGAGCACGGGCAAAGCTGAACCGAACCCGTTTCCATGCAGATAGGTAAGAGGTCCCTACCTCATATAAGCCGTGTGATCATGGGAGAGGTCGTGGAAGGTGTCTTACCTAAACCGACCAAAAGCACTTTTTCCCCACCTAAGGCTATGTCCTTAGGGTGGAGTGTTTGTGATGAATTGATGTTATGTTAGCCTCATGCGGTTGCTTAGGCGGTTGTGGGGAACCTTCGGGTGAACCCAACCAATATCATGTGCATACCTAGGTTCCCATTTACTTGATGCTCAACCTAGAAGATTGATTGTGCTTGAAACCTCACCTTGTGTAGTGTAGTTTGCACTTTCTTTATATTATTACATGTTGCATGTACGGCTTGCTTGCAGGTTAGCGGTGACACGCCCCTGAGCCGGCTAGATGGTCGGGGGTGGGATCGTTACGCAATTTGTGGTCAGCTCATAGCTGACCCTCGTTTACCTCTTATTGGATGTTGGTTGCAGGTGCAGGTGAGCCTAGTGGGAAATAGCGGGCGGTGACCCTTTTGCTGTGTTGGCCCTCGAAGGCTAGCCTCTTTTCTACTTTTCATGTATTGCCGACCTGCATGCCGATGTATGTTTTGAGTTTCTATACATTTGTTAAATGTAAGGTCTTAAGGTCGTAACTCTATTTGTTTCATTCCTAGGATATTGGACAATTCTAAAATGTGTTTATTCCAAATGCTTCCGCTTCCGCTTTTTATACTCTTGTAGTTGTTGATCTTTTCTGATTATCACCTTATAATGCCTAGCTAGTGTGTATAGTATGGCGTGGGGTCCCGGCCGGACCTACTGTTATATTATTTGTACTAGGTGTAAGACCCCTTTTTTTTTTGCAAAAACCACCGGGTCTTAGGCCCAGAACTGCCGTTTTGCGGTGACACCCTCGCTCGGAAAGGTCACCACTACAAAACGCCGATCCTGCCGGCCAACTCGATCCCAAAGAAAAGTAGAGTTTGAGAGACTAAACAAGTCAAGTCCACATCACATATAATTTAAACCATCAAGACATTTCCACATACATAACTGAAACAAAAAGATAGGATAACAAGGGCTCCTGCCCGATACATAAAAGCCTCACTACATAAGTTCACTCGCGAAAGCAAATTAACTATAACTAACACTCACGGATCCTGTCATCGGTGCTCTTGTGCTAGACTGCCCTGCCTCCACCTGAATCGGCCTCTAGTGCTGCCCCGTCGCCGCGGTCTCCTAAAATGATAAGGTCCACCGACCGTTAGTCAAAAGACTAAGTCAATCCCCCACCTCTCTCCCAGTGACTCCTAGGCACCGAGCGGGAAGACGAAGCGGAGGTAAACAAAGGGGTAAGCAAATGCAGGTGACAGGGAAACTAGTTACGGAAAGATCCACCACTACACAAGTGTGTATATATAATAAATGAAGTTGTAAATAAAAGCATGGTAAAAGTACATAAAGAGCAGTAAGTAGTATGTATAATGGCAAGTAAGGTATAATAAAAGTAACCATTGATTTATAGGAATGCCCATACAAACCTATAGACCAAGGGGTCGTTTAGCAGGGCCTACCGTATAAGAAGTCCCATAACCGACTTATACGTTAGGGGTAGGTTGAAATGCAATGTTTTATGCTATGACATGCAATGTATGCTGTTATGTTATGTTCATACAAGTGCAACTCACTCACTACGACTCTATGCGCATAGACCTTTAGTTCCCCCTTTTTGGAGCATGCAAGACTCTCAGGATACTCCCGTAGTGGCAAACGGAAGCGGTGGGTTGGGCCTCGCCCACCTCTAGGTTGGTATATGCACTACCTAACCTAGACCTATCATACGCCTCAACGCAAACCCGCGGAGCGCCTGCGTACTCTTACTGACTGGACCGCCAGACTTTTATGGCTAAGTGTAAATACCACACTTGCCGAGCCCAAGTATCAACGTCGGTGCAACGATCGCCAACACGAAGGACCCACCACCTTATGCACATGCAACATGTTTTCCAACAATCTCCGAGCCACAAGCTCCCCGGGCTAACCCGCCCGTCACCAACAAACAACTCAGAATCACAAGCTCACCGGACTAAACCGACTAGACTCCCATACCACGGGGTGTGGGTGAGTGTGCTATTAGCTAACCTTGCACAATGACTTACTCCTATACATTAAGGTTAGTCTTGGACTCCCCGAGGGTTACCCTGTAAGGGGCTCACTACGGTGATTAGAGTTATACTGGGAAGACTCCCCAAGACTCCTTTCCCAAGACACCTGATGTTACTAGTTACTACCCACAAGAGAACTCTTTTAATACTTCTACTTGGTTTTACTCCTAAGTGTTTTATGACACTAAAGGGGAAAAGAAGATCTTACGTCAATCCCCATGACGACCTTACCCTCGACCCACCAAGCACACTTTCCTCACATACACTTCCTTGGGAGGACTCACTACTAACTAAACAGCCATGAACACCACCTGCACCCCATCTCCACCTAGTATGCCACAAAATTCCTAAGTTTCATAGTTTTACTATACGCAGTCCAAACCGACTACATGAAGCTTACAACTAGTAGTACTCCAAATATTCATCCAACTGACCCAAACTATTTATTAGAGGTCTAGCGATATTTTAAGGCAAATTCCAGAGAATCATATTTTCTCAATATTATTAATATTTAAAACAATGTTTCCAAAATGCAACTTCCTAAGGTTTGAACTACAAGTGTACTTTTCTGACTTCCAATGCCTACCACAATTTTTTACATAAATCAAGGATACCAAATAATCATTAAATATGAAATTTTAGGAAATTCCAGCAAGGTTTACTATTTTTAAAATTTCCAAAACCCATTTATTTCCAATCATTTCCAAAGGGGGTACCCTCATATGAACTCCAAACCTTATGCAAATTTATACAGAGGTGATTCATACTAAAATATTCAGCCCTACAAAATTTGACCATGTTCCATAGAGGTTACAATTGTAATTTCCATCAAGGATATATTTGCAATTAATTCCAAATTGAACTAGAGGTACCAAAAATATTAATCCATAAATTATGAGAAAACTACTGTGGGTTCATAATGGTATGCAATGTCATCCAGCAAAGTTTCATGCAACTACAGAAAACTAACACCCTAAAATTATTCATCCCAAAAATTGTCAACAATATGAATAATTACAATTTGGACCTCCAAAAGTTTTCCAATGGTTTTAATAGAATCTCTATGGATTAATAACATCAAAATAAGTTGGTGACAGAAGATGGTTAATCACTAAGTACTAATTCTTCCTAAAACCCAAAAACCTAAATATTTACAAATCTACCCAAAGATTTATTCCCTAGGGTTGGCAACTCCAAACCACACCAATTTCCCACAGTATTACACTCTCGTCACCATGACCACCTCCCCAAAATTTCAAGTCAAACCATTAAGGTTTGACCCCTCTTCCTTCATTGGCCTCTAACTGCACCCCTTTAGGGTTTAACCTAGGGTTATGGTCAATACATCCCCAAATCCACCCAAACTTCTTGTGAGGGTATTATAACACTCAAGGAACTCAGAGGAGCCCATTACACACCTCTCCAAGGATAAACACTCCTATGTCCTTCACAAGCCCTAAAGAGCACCCTAAGGTTAACCACTAGGGTTTAAGGGCACACCAAGCCCAACTCTCCCAAGATGGGCTCCTTGGGGTGTCCCATACACCCCAAGTCAGTGACCTATGCCACATCTTCAATCAGTGGGAGGAAGCCCCTCCACACTCCAAAATTAGCCTAAGGCCACTTTTACCCCAAATTAACCCTTAAGCAAACAAAAGTCCAAGGAGAATTCTCTACCTTGTCCAAGTCCAATCTACCCAACACTTTGGCCAGAGGATTGTGAATGGTCACCCAAGGTCCTACCAATATTTGGTGAGGATTGGGGTTCTTTGGGATGCCTAAATGGGGTGCAAATAGCAATTAGCCCCTTTGCAAATTACTAGGGTAAACCACCTCCAAAGGCCACCAAATTTGAACTAAGGGTTGGCATGGGTGAGGGTGATGTGCACCCCAAATTTGAAGCCAATTGGCTTTGTGGAAGAGTGGGGGCACTCACCCAAAGTTTTTCCCTAACCTAGGGAGCCTAAGGTTGACTTGGTGAATTGCCCTACCAAATAAACTCCAAAAATTATGAGGTTTTAACCAGAGACCCTACATGCTCTCTAGGACCACACATCCAAGTTTGGAAGGGTTTTGAGGTGTTTAAGGCACCTAATTAAATCACACATGGATTATTGAATTTTTCCAAAAACTATAGAAAAATATTCTCCAAAAATTCTGTTTTTTGGATATGTGTTAGATGTATATAAGAGTAGTCTACACTCCAAATTTCAAGTCATTTGGAGTTCTGGATTGGTGTGGGCATCCAAAACAAACTCTGGATAGCCCTATGGACAGACCTCACCAAAATGAGTGATGTGCCCTAACCAGGGCTCCAAATCGAGTGAACTCAATTATGGATTAAACTAGACATCAGAAGCTCCAACTTTGATATTGGACAATTTTTCCCTATAAGCATCTAAGTATTTTTAATATTTAAATCAAAATGCTGCCAGAAATGTGACAAAATACACTTAACTAAATTAAAATCATTAAAATGGGTCTGCGAATATCAGATGGCGGCCGATCGGACGGCTCACAGCCATCGTCCCTGATCAGCCAACGGCCTGCGATGGCCTGTCCTGGGTGACTTTACGGGGCGATTTCCCGGCCACCCTCGCATCTCCCCGGCCGGCAAGTGCCACCACCACCTCCGTTGAGGTGGTGGCCGGCGATAGGAGGTCGTTTGCCGGCCGGTGGTGGCCGGAGTAGGGGTTTCGGGGAGGAGAAAAATGCTCGAAAATGAGCACCTTTGGGTGCACGATTTGAGCCCGTTTGAACTCGAATCAAGCCCCAGCTGGATTAGGATCTAAGCACCGAGAGAGAGAAGGATGATCGGACCTGAATTGGGGCTTGCCGCCTTGTTGTCCTCGTGTATACCATGGGAGCTTGGGGAGGTTGAGGTGCCATGCCAATTCAAGCCTACAGAGCGTGATCTCCGCTGAAAACTTGGGGGTTTCTCTCCTCTCCGGCTTCTGAAGGTGATAGGGGGGTCGATTGGAGGTGGTGGTGGCTTTAACCCCCAATGCCATTAATGACCTCTTCGAATTCCTCTCATAACCGACCCAATGCATCCCCCCCTGTCTTAATTCCTCGTGGAAACTGCTGGGAACTCCTCAGAATCGGCAGAGGAGATGAAAGGGAGTGTTAATGAGAGAGGCCAAGAGGTGTAACTCCTTAATGGCCATGAATGGCCTCTTTTTCTCTTCCCAAAATTGGGGAAAACCCCCATTTTCTCTCTCCTACTCACCATGGCCGAATTTCTACTCCCCTCTGTGTTTAATGCTAGTCTACTAGGCTGGTTGACCACCCAATTGAGTTAGCCCAAAGGGATTGGGCTAGGTTTAAGAGATTTGACCTAAATTGGGCAAGTTTGACTTTTGGTCAAATTGACCAATTGGGTGACCCTAGGATGGGGCTTTTGGGTCCATTGGGTTCCAAATTAGGTTTAGAAACTATTGGTGGGGTCAATTTGGTCATATGAGCCTTAGTTGACCCAATTTAAGCCGATTTGACCAAAATAGGCTAAATTGACTTTGGTCAAATTGAGCCCTAGGGTTGACCCAGTCATGGGGCTTTTTGGTCCACTGGGTCCCCTATGACATGATAACACTATGGGTAAGGTCAATTTAATATGGTGATGGTCAATTAGGGCACTTTGTGAAGAATTGTCATTTTGACCTAAAAAGGGCATTTTGGTCAATTTGTACCCCTGTGGGTCCCATGATGGGGCTTTTAGGCCTACTAGGTCTCTTATGGTATTCTAGGCCTAGATGTGTGATCAATTTGACATGGTGAAGGTTAATTGGCTATAAATAGGCTACTTTGACCAATTTGGGGTTTAGGTTGACTTTGGTCAATTTGGCCTCTTTGGTTGACCCCAATGGGCCCTTGGTGCCCTAAGGGGACCCCTAAAGGGTTAGGGATACTATGGTGGGGTCAAATGGTCAAGTTGAGGCCCTAAAGTCCCACCCTAAGCTTGGTAATTGGAAATTGCTATTTGTAGTCCAAGGTGGTTTTCTCTTTCTTACCTAAGCTCACAAGATCAAAAGGCTCTTCTTATGGTTTTGTCATGACCTAGTCATGACAAAACCAACTTAGGGTTCTAGCAGTTTGGGGGATGTTACAAATCCCAATACATAAAAAAAAAATTCGTCCCCGAAATTCAGACAAGCCTGTGGGGTTTCTACTAATAGGAGAAAATGTAACATCCCAGGAAAATAAATTTAAATTGTACCTGTCGTAAAGAGTTGTGGGTACTTTTGCTGCATCAAGTCCAGTGGCTCCCAAGTGTGCTCTTCCTGTCCATGATTCCTCCACAGGACCTTGACCAGCGGAACCTTCTTGCGCCGCAAGACTCGTAGCTCCGTGTCGTCTATCCGAACCGGTTCCAGGTGAATCGACCGATCAGTAACTACTGGCCCTTCTGAAGTAGATACCTGCTGCTCTGGCCGAAGTAGAGCCTTCCTAAGTGAGGAGACGTGGAATACGTCGTGCAGTCCCTCCAACTCCGGTGGTAGCTCCAGTCTGTAAGCCAAGGGACCGATCCGCTCCAGGATCCTATAAGGCCCCATATACCTCGGACTGAGCTTCTTCCGCCCGCGAACCCTCGAGACTCCATGCATTGGACGTATCTTCAAGAAAACCCGATCTCCTACCTGGAACTCCACCATACGATGGCGCGCATCGTAATACTTGGCCTGCCTGCTCTGGGCCTCCAGCATCCTATCTCGAATCAACCTCACCTGGGCCTCCGTGTCCTCCACAAACTCTGAGCCAAGAGCCTTGGGATCCTCATCCTGAATCCATGACAATGGTGTCCTTCACCTCCGACCATATAATGCCTCGTAAGGCGCTCTGCCTATACTAGCCTGGTGACTGTTGTTGTATGAGAACTCGACTAACGGCAACAGTCTCTCCCATGGCTCCCCGCGGTCCAGAATGCAAAGGCGCAAAAGATCCTCCAGGGTCCGATTGGTGCGCTCTGTTTGCCCGTCTGTCTGGGGGTGAAATGTTGTACTATAGGTCAACCGGGTGCCTAGGAAGTCCTGCACCGCTCTCCACTCCCTCGAAGTAAAACGTCCATCTCGATCCGACACGATCGTCCTTGGCACACCATGATATCGGACAAACTACTCCACGAATTTCCGCACCAAAACTCTAACCGAATCATCCTTCCGGATCGGAATGAACCTGGCCACCTTCGTCAATCTATCGACGATCACCCAAATTGAATCATTTCCCGCACGAGATCGGGGAAGATCGTGAATAAAATCCATCGCAATATCGTCGAACTTCCACTCCGGCACCAAGAGTGGCTGCAACAATCCTGCTGGGTTCTGGCATTCCGCCTTCACGAGCTGGCAAGTCTCGCAGTGGGTCACAAAATAGACGATGTCTCTCTTCATACCCGGCCAGTACATGGTCTTCTTCAAATCCGTCGTCATCTTGGTAATACCCGGGTGCACAGAATATCTACTGCAATGAGCTTCTGCCATAATATCCTCCCGAATCTGATCTCCTGCCGGTATATACACTCGACCTCTAAAACTCAGCAGGTCATCCTTCAGCGAATAATCTCTAGCTGAGCCTGCCTCCAAGGCTCTGAATATCGGCTCCAGCTTGGCATCCTGCCTCTGCCCTTCCCTGATGTTGTCTCGAATATCGTAAGTGGTACTAGTCGCCGCTAAGTACTCCTCGTACAGCTCCGGATCATCCTCAGATACTAGGGAGATCTGCATATCCTCGAACATCTGTACTAACTCCATGGCCATCATCTTAGGCTCTGCTCCTGACGTAGTAGCTCTCCTGCTCAACGCGTCCGCTACTACATTCGCCTTCCCTGGGTGGTAATGCATCGTGTACTGGTAGTCGGATAAGAACTTCACCCATCGCCTCTGCCGGATATTCAGCTCTTTCTGTGTATCCACATACTTCAGATTCTTGTGATCGGAAAATATGTCGCAGTGGACACCATAAAGGTAGTGTCGCCAGATCTTGAGAGCGAACACAACTGCTCCCATCTCCAAGTCATGCACTGGGTAATTCCGCTCATGGTTCTTCAATTGGCGGGAGGCGTAAGCTATCACATGCCCATTCTGCATCAGAACGGCACCCATCCCCTGATATGACGCATCCGTATACACTTGAAATCCTTCCTTTCCCGACGGAAGGGCAAGGATGGGGGCAGAAGTAAGCCTACCCTTCAGCTCCTGGAAGGCTGCCTCACACTGCGACGTCCAAGTAAAAACAGCATCCTTCTTTGTCAGGGAAGTAAGTGGGAGGGCTATCTGAGAAAACCCCTGAACGAACTTCCGGTAGTAGCCGGCAAGTCCCAAGAAACTCCTCACGTCGGTGGCCGTCTTCAGCGGCAGCCAATCCCGTACTGCCTGAATCTTTGCTGGATCCACTGCCAAGCCTGATCCACTGATGATGTGGCCTAGGAAGGCCACCTCTTTCAACCAAAACTGACACTTGCTGAACTTTGCATACAACCGATGCTCCCGAGGCTTCTCCAAGGTTAGCGACAAATGTCGTGCATGCTCCTCCTCCGTCCTTGAGTAGATGAGGATGTCGTCGATGAACACAATGACAAAGATGTCGAGATAAGGCTCGAACACCCGGTTCATCAGGCTCATAAATGCCGATGGTGCATTTGTGAGCCCGAACGGCATCACAGTGAACTCGTACAATCCGTATCGGCTGCTGAAAGCCGTCTTCGGGATATCCTCCTCCTGGATCCTTAGATGATAATACCCTGACCTCAAATCCAGCTTCGAGAAGCAGTGGGCTCCCTCTAGCTGGTCAAAGAGCTCGTCTATCCTTGGCAGAGGGTACGTGTTCCGCACCGTCAGCCTATTCAGAGCTTTGTAATCGATGCACAATCTGAGCGTCCCATCCTTCTTCTTCACAAACAACACCGGAGCTCCCCAAGGTGAGGAACTCGGCCTAACGAACCCAGCTTCTACCAGCTCCTGCAGCTGGCTCCGAAACTCTACTTACTCCTTCGGGGCCATCCGATAAGGAGCTTTGGACACCGGCTTTGCCCCTGGCACCAACTGGATCTGGAAATCCTTCTCGCGGTGCGGTAGCAGCCCGGGAAGCTTCTCCTGAAATACATCCGCAAAATCCCGTACGACCGGGATACTTGACACTGAGTCCTTGACTTCAGTCGCCTCGAAGAGCACCTGATATACCTCATCTCCCTGCAGGTGGGCCTTAACGGCCTGAA